>CM060920.1:157412307-162412307 GCA_030737875.1 Allium sativum
TATCGCTCATTAAAGCTGTTGTCTGACTCAAGGTTTTATGTTTTCTATTACTTCCTTGGGTTGTTCATTCATTGTGTTGTGGATGGGTAAACGGAGTAGCAGGTGACAGGTGACAGATCTTGACAAGGATGATGATGCTGAGCGACGATGAGCAGGAGACATACGTGTTATTGTTAATATCTACTATTAGTTATTTCCGCTTTTATGTTGATGTATGCTTCTCTGAGTGACTTGTAGTGAGGCATTTTGTACAGACTCTTATGATGTATTCCAGTGACGTATGGATCTTTGTAGTTGATATGAAAGTTTAAGATTCTCCACAATTATGCTTCAGTATTTTATGCCTGTTGTTTATGTCTTATTATATTTTATCTCTATGTTGTGAGTTATACAACGGGTTTCGCTTGTGTTTATCCCACCCTGATGATGGTCCATAGCTGCCTGACATGTCTTTTAGTGTAGTATTCCTCTTGTTAAGTGCAGGAGTTATGGGCGGTCGTCTCATTTGGTATCAGAGCTCTGGTTAATCGATTTTAGCCAAAGTAAAGGACGTAATAACGTATGAGAGAGACATATTTGTAGATTTCTGATAGATATATACTAGATTATAGTGTATAGTATAATAACGCTTGAACTACTATGCAGTTTTTCTCGAATGTGGAAGAATCGTTTTTTTTTTCAAATATAGAATGAGTCGTCGATTGTCGAGACACACTGCTAGGGAGGAAACTGTTCCTGGGGATGATGGCGGTATACTAGATTACCCAACTATGTTTGGGACCATGATGGAAGCGATCATGAGGAGGGTAGCCGCTCTAGAGACAGTTGCGGTAGTTGTGGGGGTTCAATTGCAGGTACCAAGGGTTGTGGATTTCGTAAAGCTGTGCAAAGACTTCATTGCTCTTGGTGGTAAGCCATTTAAGGGGACAGAGGCGACTATTGAGATTCATGGGTGGCAAGATACTTGCATTCGGAGACTTGGGTATTGAGGATGCGGCTAAGAGGAAGCTTGCATCAAGGCAGCTACACGGTAGAGCTATGGATTGGTGGAATTCTGTCTCTCTTGAGACTCCAAAAGATGAGATCACTTAGGATCAGTTCCGAGTCAAGTTAGTGACGAAGTTTATCTCTACCGCGCATGTCAGTTCGGTTTAAAAAGTTTGTTGAGCTAAAGCAGAATGGTCAGCCATTGTTGGATTATGTTTCTGACTTTGAAGCCTTGTTCAAGGTACGCTTTCTGTCAAAGGTGTTTTAGTTCGAGTGTTGTTTGAAACTGTTACTATCAAAATTAAGAGTGAAATGAGCTGGTAGTGAACGGGAATCGGATGACCGAAAGCTCACGAAGACTCTTCAGAAAGTAGGGTCAAACACTAGGAGGAGAGCAGGGAGAAATGATCCAAAAGTTGCATCAACCGAAACCTTCCTAGGAGATTTTTTTTAAAAGCTACAGGATATAACCGACAGGGTCAATTCGACAAGATCCATCTAACAATGTCAACCCGACATTAGATACTATGACAAAAAAGTCATCCTAACATGAAACCAAGAGGTATAAAAGCAAGAAATCCATCAGTTGAAGACCGAGGGAACCTTCAGAATTAACCTACCTAATACCGATACGTCGGGAAGCTAAAACTTCAAGAGCATCAAAGATAGAAGCTCATGAAGATTGACCGGAACCCGTTTTCGTAATGCCTATCGTACAAATACCAAGAGGTCGCAATGATAAATTAACAGGGGAGTCATCTGGAGCAACCTTTTGAAAGATCAGTCTACACCCAGAAATCCCACCGAAACGCAGACCAGAATCTCGAAAGTGATACAAGCTATCCACACTAGTCTACTTAGCACAGACGCCGACAGTGGTCCCGAACCGGTATCTAACCACATACACAAAGAGGGCAGGCTCCTCTAAGTATTCACGGGATAACCGGAAGCCTATATCCGAATGAACATGGCCAAGAGCACAACAGGGGAGCTAAAGGTACCTTCCGGGAGGCTACCTCAACAGCAAGCATATATTCCCCTCGAAGAGGCTCCGACTAGCCGAAACTTTCGTCAAAAAGCCATAATTAGCACTACAAAGCGCCCGGAAACAAAAACATCCGAGACCAAGGAAAAAGGTAGCCGACAAAGGCTCCTGAAGGCCCAATGGCCCAATATCGGAAGGGGCTCCAAGTTTCCTGTAAATAGGACTCCAAGGGTCACGTTTAAGGGGGGTGTAACGGCCCGAAAAGTTCCGATCCTGATTATCAATACTAATACATATCCTGTATCACATATCGACTAATCAGACATCAGAAATTAACAGATCGTTAATAGAAAGAAATTAGAGGATGAGAAATAGAAAGAAAGAAAGTTAGAATAGAAGAAAAAGAAGAAATGAACACAACAGAATCAGAGTATAGCGAATCTCACAGCGGAACTGAATAAAAAATATTATATAACATCTTGAAATACAAAACTGTATTTTACTTACATACAACATCAGAGTACAACTCATATACGCACAGCGGTTATACACTCTACATATCAAATGTTAGAGCCTCCTTCTCCAAGCTCCTTTAAGTGAATCTGCAATATCCTGAAACCACTTGACTGCCTGTACAAATTTGGGCACCCAAGAGTTTAGGGAAAACATAGGAAAATAAACTCTGGGTCAGTCATGGGACTGGTGTGAATAAACGATTTCAAAACAGATTGATTTAACGTTCAAAAACCCTTTTGAAATAAATGACAATCGTAAGACCGATCCACACATAAATACGGACAGTTTTTACCTTACGATAACCCAAAACATTTTGAAATCTTCTATATATTCTGATATTATAATAGTGTCTAAATACAAATAAATAACAATCTAGCAGAACGCTTGCATCTCACGCTCTACATATATAAGATACAATCAAAACCGCAGGCGCTTATTAGAGATTGGATTCCGACTATGACGATGTATGGAACCACCTGCCGATAGTGTATCTCTAGATGGGAATACAATGGGTTCAACAAGAACGTCTTGCAACCCGGCGCACACATGACCGACCACTCATTTCACTTGAGTGTATCGAATGTATATCACCAACGATTGGGATCAGCAACCGTTTCCCGAAAAGGGACAACATCGAAATAGATTAAAGAAGCAAATGGATTTTCTCTAGATAGGTGATAATACACCCTAATGGGAGCGACCCACATAGCCATGCTGCCTGCCCGATTTTTGACATTTCCCGGGTGATGAGGCTTGAGGTTAGAATTTAATTTTTGAACCTCTCGCCACCATTTACTTTGAATGCCACATTGTCAGATCCATCAAATCACTAATTGACGTCCACAAATATACTCTGGATGTAAAAGAAGTGCCCTTCTTTTCCATCAACTTGGTATATTTGTAAAAATCAACGTTTGTGGTTTTTTGGAAATACTCTGTCAGACATTCGTCCATACAAGTCATCTTGGAACAGGATGAACCGAAGGCACTTTCCTACCGCATCCAATATAGGAATCACCCCATAGATCAGTGGCAAATAGTCCTTGCAATATCCAAAGATTTCAATCACGAAAGAAATCCAAGTTAGAATAACTCGGGTGGCCACCAGAGAAATTAAAACACAAGTAATTCCACCGTTCATGAAGATCTAAGGTCTTCAATTCGATTATTTTTATAAGTATCCTGCAATTTAGTTTAAGAATCATCAAATTAGTTCGAAGTGGTTTTGGGTCCAGTTCCCATCCTGGTCTCTTCGAACTAACACGTTGGGATATTTATTTAATAGTATGTGTTTTAACCATCAAATTTAAACAGTGTAACCAAGTAAAACTTTTTATACAATTTATTACGTATCATATATACATTTTGATAACATGTTCATTTAATATAATCGACTTATATAATCTCATTTCTAATTTTAGAACAGTAAGTAATATCAAATAATTTAAAATAAAATACAACGAGTTAACGTTTTATTTCCACAAATCTAGATTGATCATTTCATAACATAACAGGTGATTAACAACAATCATTCATTACAACAATAACAGTCAATGACGATTCGAAGTTTAGATTCCAAACTAATAATAGTCCGGAATATGGGATCTTGAATAATAACCAATTTCACATCATATTTATTCCAAATTCTTTGGAAATAAATATACTAATTTTTTTTAACCTTTCTTCTGTTTTTGACGAATACAAATATCAAATATTTGGGGCTTTTAACTTCAGTACACATGATGTCGTCAACTTTCGTAATTGCAAAAGAGTTTCCTGATCCTTTGTTTTACTTTCTTATATATATATATATATATATATATTTCTCTTTTATTAAAATCAATTTAATTTAAAATTGATAAATCTATATAACATGAATATCCTTGGCCTATTACGATTTTATTTCCGCATAGGTACCTTATGTCGTTCCTTGTAAATTGTTGAGTCGAACTTCATATTAAAAATACGTTTTTGTTTTAAGAAGGAAATTTAAAAGATTAAACTACCTTATTAAATCTTCTAATAAATTTTAAACCTTAAAGCCCAAATGCTTGGAGACCGTCCACGTAACAACAATGACCCACTTCCTTTCAGCCCATTCTTCCTTACCCCGATCCTTTGTTTTCTCTTGTTAATCTTTCTTCCATCTTTCTTTTGGTTTAAACGTTCAGAATGAACTACAAAACTAGAACAAACATATGATTCTTCCCTACCCTCTCCAGGCCCGACACCCAATAGCACAGCATGGTCCAACTTCCATGCGAGATACACCAATTCCATCATCCGGTCTTTCTTTCCCCTCTCTGGCCAATCTCAGGTATAAGTTATTTTATTTGTTTTACTTTGTTATTTGCAATATTTGCTTTACATCTCTATTTATTATTACTTGTATTTTATTGGTTCATGGATCCATAATTGTCTATCCAAACTGCTACCTCTCTTACCTTTTTGTTTCTGTTTTCATGTCTCTGTGTCCACACACTTGTTTCATTAAGGAAACTATTCTTTCTTATTATATTTAAATGTTGTACACATTATGGAAATCCCACTACACACCTTAGAGAAATATTTCCATCTCACTTCTCTGCTAAACCTTTTGGAATCCTATGTTTGCGTCTACCCTTTACATTCACTTTCCTGCAATTTGGCTTTTTGGCTACCCTCTGCGTCAAAGGATGCATAAGCATAAGGTTACGCATGGATTTCCTGTGCAATTTGTTGCCACTATTTTAACAAACACCTTGTTCGTTCATTCAATCTCCACCAGAACAATTTCAGCAAACCCATCGCCGTCCTTCCATGATCCCTTTTTTCATCCTTCTTTGGCCTCTGTTCTTTTCTCTACTTCTCTGTACATTGTTTTCATCATCTCTGTGCACTCACCATCCCGTGCACGTGCACGAGCAGCTCCACCGCCATTCCATCATTTTGGTTACTGCCACAAATCTGTAATCCATCCCTGAATCGATCCCCGTCCCCAGAATTCTCTATTACCCAGCATTCCAAATTTCAGAGTTTCAACATAAACTTCAAAAACAAACCTCCTCCAGGAATTTGCCTTGCACAGCCACAATACTTCTCTGTTCATCCTGAAACTTCCACTTCGCGCTCGCTGACATCCATCCCTTCTAAACACCACTGGTGCATAGTCCTATCTTACTGTGCCAGAGGTGCAGTTCTAAGTTGATGACTAAAGTTGATATAATATTCTCAGATATACGAGTTTTATCCAACCGGTGACAGCATCAAAGCTTTATAACGATGTATGGTATTTAATGTTATTTGAGTTTCAGTTTAAAATGTTGTAAAAAGATAAGTTTATCCAGTTTCCTTGTTCATTATACTTTTTTTTCATGTGAAAGCTCATAAAGATCTTGCACATATTGAGACATCTTATGTCGTCAAATTGTATAGAATTGCCAGGCTTGCTCCTTCTTAATCGGTGAGCCCTTTAGCTATAAATTTTGTTTATTTTCTAATTTTTTCAATGTCAACATTTTATGTTATAAAAGGACAATTAGCACATGCTTCATGTCTGAAAGACAATATAATCCGTACAAACAACATGCTGTCAACATTTACAAAATAATATAATCACCAAAATGCCTCTTGTGTTATTTAAGCGTTATTAGTTGAATTTTGTAGTTGTTCATTATGTAGGTGCAGATGTTGGAAAAATCATTATTTTAATTTTAGTAATTTAGGACTAGATTCTTTTTTAGTGATGGATTTTATGTAGTTTGGATTTACTTCAAGTCCACTTAAACAGCAGTGAACCCATATTGAATGCTTAAATCTCTTAAACTACCCAATTACAAATTTTAGTTTTTTCTTTAAATATACTTAACACATTTTAAACAACTTTCATTTTAAACGCCACCCTTAATTCATACTAAAACTTGAGTTAATGATTTTTTTGAAGCAGAGGGAATGAATATATTATCCCTGTAAAACACACAGTCAGGTTCAGATTTCTTACATTGATTTCTTAAGTGTGATCAGCATATATATTTGATGTTAAACAATGAATGCATATTTATGAATCATATATACCTACAGTTTGGAATTTGATTTTTCTTTATAGGAGAATGCAGGTGTTTGCTCCCCTTATAAGCTACTATTGCTTTTACATCCCATTCTCAAGTTGTTCAAACACCTTAGTCTTAAGCTACCAACCTTAACTAATTCAATATGATAGGAACACACAACATACCCATACAAGTTTAAATATAAAAACAAAATAAAATTTTAAAGCGTTTACTCACATAATATTTGTCCACCCTCTCGTCATTTATTTCTTAGGATGTTCATATCAATATCCAAGTGATAATATCTTTTAACTGACTTTAGTTCATTCAAAACCATTCACGTCAGACCTTGCTCCACCCATGACCCACCATCGCCTCCGACCTGCACCATGCCATCCACTCAACGCACCTATCCGATCACTTGAAACCCCACCGACCCACTGTCACCACTGGACACCTAACCGCTCCGCCGTACAGACTACTTCCTACCCGAGGACGCCAAACCAGATCCATGTTTTTATTCAGTATTATCCGATGATATAATTTACTTGCAATAATACCTTTGCTACGCGGTGCAGTTGCTCCCATGGTGTTAAGGAAATATATGGTTATTATTGATTTCCTTCAAGGCACATTAACAATTTTAAGTAAACTATCTATAATCATAACACAAGTCAGGTACACACTAAGATATCAAATGAAGCGAAGCCTTAACGATCTTGCTTGCCAAATAAAATACACTTACAACTTAATTTATTGGATACTGCTACTATTTTTGTTCACTTTATACTTGCTACACTGTTATTCAAGTTTATCCATCCAGACTACTACCCGTAATCTACTTCAATATTTAAATCAAAAGTGATGAATTCATATTAACACGTAAGTAAATTTGAATCTACTTACAAACAGTAAAGAGTTTTGTAAGTGTTTACTCACATAAGATGTTCACTGCCTTGCTGTTCATTCATTCTCTGTTTACTTTTGTTTTCGGGGTTTGTGCTTTGTTTCTCGGCCATCCACATTTCCAGCTTTGTTCTCTGATCCTCACCGTTTTTCTCTCAGTGTTTTCGGCCATTTCCAGTTTCAGTTTCTTTTCATTATTTTCATTTGTTTTACAGTGTATTAGTGTGTTTTTGTGTGTGCGTTTCATCTGTATTTATAGGTGAAAGAAACTAGGATCAACTCGGGTAGGTTTTAAGTTGGGCAGGTACATTTTAGCAACTTTAAATTGGTGATACTTGATTGAAAGGGTGTAACATAAGGTCTTCTCTATCACATCGTCCAGGTTGACTGCAGTGTACAGCTACGGTTCAAAACACATGCATACAGGTTCCTAAATGAAGTGTACATACATATATCCATGTGCTAATAGCTCTTAGATACTAGGCTTTTTGCAGGGTATGATGTAGGATGTTTGGCTGGCTCATGTAGGCATGAAGGGGCATGTTTCTATAGCTAGATAGTGTGATGTGTGGTGTGAGTTTAGGCTGTCTGTAGCTGACTGAAAAGAGAGGTTGTGTATGGTCATCTCCATCAATTTCTTCCAGGCTGCGCAGCTAGAATAGGTTAGAGTATACATATATGCACACAACCATATGCATGATGCAATACATTCTCATGTACATGTACTTTATTTTTTTTAAACAGACTATACTTGGCCTCTAAGTAAAATAAATCTCATTTATATCCATGATCTTAGATGTACATAGGTACTAAATGTTTTAAATGTCCTCAATCTTAGCACTAAGGCAAATCAGTCCTGTTAAATCACAGAAATGCAAATTCTTATGTATTTAGTAGCCATAATCTTTGTAATTAAGATTATATATCTCTTATATATGCTTACATGTGAAATTAGAATGGTACTTACTTTCAGTATTATAGTTACACTAGGTAGTGATTTAAAAGCTAAGTAATGTGTAAATGATGTAAGAACAACAAGCACTTGTCAATATAGAAATGTATGTAACAAGTTAATATATAGATAGGTTAATTAAATAAATTGGATCTCCTGCCATTTTGTCAAATTTAATGAGTATCTTGCATTTAATTTATATATATTTGTGTTTCCCTTTACATGAAGTAAATCCATCAATTATATAAGAAATTTCTTATTTCTAATTTCAACCCAAATGAAATAATCCACTTTCCCTTTTATTTCACTTAGATAATACTATTCATATGAATTTTTTAAAAACAATAAAAGTACAACATAATTATAAAACAACAATTTCATCATATAATGAATTTTATCAACAATTATATTCAATAGGGATTTTCCTGGTATAAATTTTATTTATTTAATTAAATTACAAATATAATCTATACACTATAGATTATAAAATTAGTCCGAAAACTGGGTCGTTACAATCTACCCCCCGTAAAAGAATTTAGTCCCCGAAATTAAAGAGTAACGAGGAGATTCTAGTTATATTTAAAATAATAAACTTAATTCAAAACATATATCTTAGTCATCTTCTAATGATCGCGAAACCATGGCATCCAAAATACGCAGGTTACGTACCAAAATATTTCACAGCAATCTAACATGCAATATACTTCAGTAACTAGTTACCAATCATAGTCATTTCTATAACTAGAAATATCTGTTATTATAGGTGAAAAACATTTTCTTTTCATATTCACGCATTACCGTTCTTTATCGATTCCTGACTGCAAATTGGGAAGAAAATAACTCTGTAAGTATCAACCCCGAAGACTGAAATTAACATCAGATCAATACTCAGAAAATTATTTAACTTAACTAACCTCCAGTTAGGTTTCAATTTCTTAACTCCATATCTAAATTCTTATCAACCCATATTATCCCATTTTCTTATTTTAAGAAAATATCCTGATTACATTTGGAAACTAAATTCCTAATCTTACTTACTCTATTAATTTGAATCAAACTATTCAAACTCTGTTTTTAACTTCAATCCAATTTAATTCCTATTCAACTCAACTTTACTCTTTTAATCTAATTGTAGTTGAATTTCCCAATTTCAAAACCTTAACTCCTGGTTTTTATTCCAAAACAGTTTGAATTCCCCCATCTCTATTACATTTTAAATTCAAAACCTTTGAATTTATCCAAAACATTTGTTTTTCTCAAGCACTTTTCCAGTTTGTCCTATTTGTATATTCTCTATAAAAATTTAATTTGGTTCATTTTATAACCATTTCAATATTATAATCTGATTTGATTATAATAACAACAATCAATGCAACAATATATAATAATAATTCCAAAAAAATACTTTTATATTGAAATATAATTTTGAGTTAAATTATTTCATTTACCTAGCTTTAAAATAATACTGTGTCGAATTACTCTATTCAAGAGTTTAGAAACACTTTTCGATTCAGTGTTCGACCACTGTATTGAGCAGAATCCATAAACCACTCGATAAACTAATCAATACAATGTAAAACATTTTTTAATATAAATTAACAAATACACGCTCATATATATACACTCAAACTCAATCTAGGGTGTTACTAACCCTATCTCTATCGAGTTACGCCACAGAGCCAAGGTTATTACTAAACCTTGCTCTAATACTATCTGTAACGGCCCGAAAAGTTCCGATCCTGATTATCAATACTAATACATATCCTGTATCACATATCGACTAACCAGACATCAGAAATTAACAGATCATTAATAGAAAGAAATTAGAGGATGAGAAATAGAAAGAAAGAAAGTTAGAATAGAAGAAAAAGAAAAATTGAACACAACATGATCGGAGTATAGCGAATATCACAGCGGAACTGAATAAAATATATTATATAACGTCTTGAAATACAAAACTGCATTTTACTTGCATACATCATCAGAGTACAACTCAAATACACACAGCGGATATACACTCTATATATCAAATGTTAAAGCCTCCTGCTCCGAGCTCCTTCAAGTGAATCAGTAAAATCCTGAAACCACTTGACTGCCCGTACAAATTTGGGCACCCAAAAGTTTAGGGAAAACATTGGAAAATAAACTCTGAGTCAGTCATGGGACTGGTGTGAGTAAACGATTTTAAAACAGATTAATTTAACATTCAAAAACCCTTTTGAAATAAATGATAATCGTAAGACCGATCCATACATTAATACGGACGGTTTTACCTTACGGTAACCCAAAACATTTTGAAATCTTCTATATATTCTGATATTATAATAGTGTCTAAATACAAATAAATAACAATCTAGCAGAACGCTTGCATCTCACGCTCTACATATATAAGATATAATCGAAACCGCGGGCGCTTATTGGAGATTGGATTCCGACTATGACAGGTATGGAACCACCTGCCGATAGTGTATCTCTAAAGGGGAATACATTGGGTTCAACAAGAACATCTTGCAAACCGGTCCACACATGACCGACCACTCATTTTGCTTGAGTGTATCGAATGTATATCACCAACGGTTGGGATCAGCAGCCATTTCCCGAAAAGGGACAGCATCGAAATAGATTAAAAAAGCAAATGGATTTTCTCTAAATAGGTGATAATACACCCTAATGGGAGCGACCCACATAGCCATGCTGCCTGCCCGATTTTTGACATTTCCCAGGTGATGAGGCTTGAAGTTAGAATTTACCATTTGAACATCTCGCCACCATTTACTTTGAATGCCACATTGTCAAATCCTTTAAATCACTAATTGACATCCACAAATATACCCTGGATGTAAAAGAAGTATCCTTCTTTGCCATCAACTTGGTGTATTTGTAAAAATCAACGTTCGTGGTTTTTAGGAAATACTATGTCAGACAATAGTCCATACAAGTCATCCAGGAACAGGATGAACCGAAGGCACTTTCCTACTGCATCCAATATAGGAATCACCCCATAGATCAGTGGCGAATAGTCCTTGCAATATCCGAAGATTTCAATCACGAAAGAAATCCAAGTTAGAATAACTCGGTGGCCACCAAAGAAATTAAAACAAGTAGTTCCACCGTTCATGAAGATCTAAGGTCTTCAATTCAATTATTTTTATAAGTATCCTGCAATTTAGTCTAAGAATCGTCAAATTAGTTCGAAGTGGTTTTCGGTCCAGTTCCTATCCTGGTCTCTTTGAACTAACACGTTGGGATATTTATTTGATAGTCGGTGTTTTAACTATCAAATTTAAGCAGTGTTATCAAGTAAAACTTTTTATACAATTTATTACATATCATATATACATTTTGATAACATGTTCATTCAATTTAATCAACTTATATAATCTCATTTCTAATTTTAGAACAGTAATTAATATCAGACAATTTAAAATAAAATAAAATGAGTTAACGATTTATTTCCACAAATCTAGATTGTTCATTTCATAACATAACACAACACGTGATTAATGAATAATAACAGTCAATGACGATTCGAAGTTTAGATTCCAAACTAATAACAGTTCGGAATATGGGATCTTGAGTAATAACCAATTTCACATCATATTTATTCCAAATTCTTTGGAAATAAATAAATTGATTTTTTTTAAGCCTTTCTTCTGTTTCTAACGAATACAAATATCAAATATTTAGGGCTTTTAACTTCAGTACACATGATGCCGTCAATTTTCGTAATTGCGAAAGAGTTTCCTGATCCTTTGTTTTACTTTATTATATATATATATATATTTCTCTTTTATTAAAACAAATTTAATTCAAAATTGGTAAATCTATATAACATGAATATCCTTGGCCTATTACAGTTTTATTTCCGTATAGGTACATTATGTTGTTCGTTGTAAATTGTTGAGTCGAACTTCATATTAAAAATACGTTTGTGTTTTAAGAAGGAAATTTAAAAGCTTAAACTACCTTATTAAATCTTCTAATAAATTTTAAACCTTAAAGGCCAACAGCCTGTAGACCATCCACGTAACAACAATGACCCACTTCCTTTCAGCCCATTCTTCCCTACCCCGATCCTTTGTTTTCTCTTGTTAATCTTTCTTCCATCTTTCTTTTTGTTTAAACGTTCAGAATGAACTATAAAACTAGAACAAACATATGATTCTTCCCTACCCTCTCCAGGCCCGACGCCCAATAGCACAGGATGGTCCAGCTTCCATGCGAGATACACCAATTCCATCATTCGATCCTTCTTTCCCCTCTCTGGCCAATCTCAGGTATAAGTTATTTTATTTTATTTTATTTTACTTTGTTATTTGCAATATTTGCTTTACATCTCTATTTCTTGTTACTTGTATTTTATTGGTTCATGGATCCGCAATTGTCTATCCAAACTGCTACCTCTCTTACCTTTTTGTTTTTATTTTCATGTCTCTGTGTCCACACACTTGTTTCATTAAGGAAACTATTCTTTCTTATTATATTTAAATGTTGTACACATTACGGAAATCCCACTACACACCTTAGAGCTATGTTTCTATCTCACTTCTCTGCTAAACCTTGTGGAATCCTATGTTTGCATCTACTCTTTACATTCACTTTCCTGCAATTTGACTTTCTGGTTACCCTCTGCGTCAAAGGATGCATAAACATAAGGTTATACATGGATTTCCTGTGCAATTTGTTGCCACTATTTTAACAAACACCTTGTTCATTCATTCAATCTCCATTGGAACAATTTCAGCAGACCCATCGCCATCCTTCAATGATCCATTTTTTTCCTTCTTTGGCCTTTATTCTTTTCTCTACTTCTCTGTACACTGTTTTCATCATCTCTGTGCACTCACCAGCCCGTGCCCGTGCACGAGCAGCTCTACTGCCATCATTGTTTCAAATCTCGCAAATATCGCCCGAGATCTCCTCCGGGATCTCGTTTTGGGCTTCTTCCGAAACGAAATAGCAAATATCACTCTAAATCTCCTTTCAAATATATCGCCCGAGATATTGCAATATCAAACGATATATCGACCGAGAGGAAATACTGAAATATCATCCGTGATCTTAGTTTTTTTGGTTAAAATTTAAATTTGTGCCTGAACTAGAACTATAATTAAAAAAACTCAAATCTAGCCATATTAATCTTTTGTTATTTTACATTTTGCATATTAAATGACTATATTGTATGTTCGTACATATGTTTTATAATGCTTATGATTTTCATATTCGTCTTTTAACATACATGTTACTTATGAAATTATGTATTTTATGGTCTATTTATGCTGATTTTTTTAATATTTTGGATCTTTTTAATGTTTCCTGTCTAACATTATTCCTGTTTTAAGCATATTATGATTTAGAGTATGAATGATCTTTCGCAAAATAAAGAATAATAAAGTTATTTTGCATTTTAAGTTTAAGTTACTATGTTTTTTAATAGCATTCATAAAAATCATTTTGTTAAAATATCATTTTTAACATACCATGTACCCCGAGATTGTTCCGATATGAACATTTAGACCCGAGATGAAAATCCGAGACGAACTCTCGAGTTAGACTCATCTCGTCCGAGATCTCCCCCGATACGAGACCGAGCCTATAATATCCCCGAGACGAAAAGCGACCGATATCCGAGATTTAAAACTTTGACCGCCATTCCATCATTTTGGTTACTGCCACAAATCTGTAATCCATCCATGAATCGATCCCCGTCCCCAGAATTCTCGATTACCAGCATTCAAAATTTCAGAGTTTCAACATAAACTTCAAAAACAAACCTCCTCAAGGAATTTGCCTTGCACAACCACAATACTTCTCTGTTCATCCCAAAACCGCCACTTCGCGCTCGCTGACATCCATCCCTTCCGAACACCACTGGTGCACAGTTCTATCTTGCTGTGCCGGAGGTGCAGTTCTAAGTTGATGACTAACCTTGATATAATATTCTCAGATATATGAGTTTTATCCAACCGGTAACAGCATCAAAGCTTTATAACGATGTATGGTATTTAATGTTATTTGAGTTTCAGTTTAAAATGTTGTAAAAAGATAAGTTTATCCAGTTTCCTTGTTCATTCTACTTTTTTTTTCAAGTGAAAGCTCATAAAGATCTTGCACATATTGAGACATCTTATGTCGTCAAATTTCATAGAATTACCAGTCTTGCTCCTTCTCAACCGGTGAGCTCTTTAGCTATAAATTTTGTTTATTTTCTATTTTTTTCATTATCAAAATTTTATGTTATAAGAGAACAATTAGCACGTGCTTCATGTCTGAAAGACAATATAATCTGTATAAACAACATCCTATCAACATTAACAAAATAATATAATCACTAAAATGCCTCTTGTGTTATTTAAGCATTGTTAGTTGCATTTTGTAGTTGTTCATTATGTAGGTGCAGATGTTGGAAAAATCATTATTTTAATTTTAGTAATTTAGGACTAGATTCTGCTTTAGTGATGGATTTTATGTAGTGTTAGGATTTACTTCAAGTCCACTTAAACAGTAGTGAACCCATATTGAATGCTTAAATCTTTTAAACTACCCAATTACAAATTTTAGTTTTTTCCTTAAATATACTTAACATGTTTTGAACAACTTTCGTTTTAAACGCCACCCTTAATTCATACTAAAACTTGAGTTAATGATTTTTTTGAAGCAACAGGGAATGAATATATTATCCCTGTAAAACACACAGTCAGGTTCGGATTTCTTACATTGATTTCTTAAGTGTGATCAGCATATATATGTGATGTTAAACAATGAATGCATATATATGAATCATATGTACCTACAGTTTGGAATTTGATTTTTCTTTATAGGAGAATGTAGGTGTTTGCTCCCCTTATATGCTACTGTTTCTTTTGCATCCCATTCTCAAGTTGTTCAAACACCTTAGTCTTAAGCTACCAACCTTAACTAATTCAATATGATAGGAACACACAATGTACCCATACAAGTTTTAATATAAAAACAGAATAAATTTTTAAAGCGTTTACTCACATAATATTTGTCCACCCTCTCATCATTTATTTCTCAGGATGTTCATATCAATATCCAAGTGACAAAATCTTTTAACTGACTTTAGTTCATTCAAAGCCATTCACGTCAGGCCTTGCTCCAACCATAACCCACCATCGCCACCGACCTGCACCACGCCATCCATTCAACGCACCTATCCAATCACTTGAAACCCCACCAACCCACTGTCCCCACTGAACACCCAACCGCTCCGCCATACAGACTACTTCCTACCGGAGGACGCCAAACCAGATCCATGTTTTTATTCAGTATTATCCGATGATATAATTTACTTGCAATAATACCTTTGCTACGCAGTGCAGTTGCTCCCATGGTGTTAAGAAAATATATGGTTATTATTGATTTCCTTCAAGGCGCGTTAACAACTTTAAGTACGAACTGTCTATAATCATAACACAAGTCGGATACACACTAAGATATCAAATGAAGCGAAGCCTTAACAATCTTGCTTGCCAAATAAGATACATTTACAACTTAATTTATTGGATACTGCTACTATTTTTGTTCATTTTATACTTGCTACTCTATTATTTAAGTTTATCCATCCAGACTACTACCCGTAATCTACTTCAATATTTAAATCAAAAGTGATGAATACATATTAACACGTAAGTAAATTTGAATCTACTTACAAACAGTAAAGAGTTTTGTAAGTGTTCACTCACATAAGATGTTCACTGCCTTACTGTTCATTCATTCCCTGTTTACTTTTGTTTTCCAGGTTTGTGCTCTGTTTCTCGGCTATCCACATTTCCAGCTTTTCTCTCTTATCCTCATTGTTTTTCTCTCAGTGTTTTCAGCCATTTCCAGTTTCAGTTTTTTTTTTCATTGTTTTCATTTGGTTTACAGTGTATTAGTGTGTTTTTGTGTGTGCGTTTCATCTGTATTTATAGGTGAAAGAAACTGGGATCAACTCGGGTAGGTTTTAAGTTGTGCAGGTACATTTTAGCAACTTTAAATTGGTGATACTTGATTGAAAGGGTGTAACATAAGGTCTTCTCTATCACATCATCTAGGTAGACTGTAGTGTACAACTACGGTTCAAAACACATGCATATAGGTTCCTAAATGAAGTATACATACATATGGCCATGTGCTAATAGCTCTTAGAAACCAGGCTTTTTGCAGGGTATGATGTAGGATGTTTGGCTGGCTCATGTAGGCATGAAGGGGCATGTTTCTGTAGTTAGACAGTGTGATGTGTGGTGGGAGTTTAGGCTATTTGTAGCTGACTGAAAAGAGAGGTTGTGTATGGTCATCTCCATCAGTTTCTTCCAGGCTTTGCAGCTAGACTAGGTTAGAGTATACATATATGCACACAACCATGTGCATGCTGCAATACATTTCCCATGTACATGTACTTTATTTTTTTAAACAGACTATACTTGGCCTCTAAGTAAAATCAATCTCACTTATATCCATGATCTTAGATGTACATAGGTACTAAATGTTTTAAATGTCCTCAATCTTAGCACTATGGCAAATCAGTCCTGTTAAATCACAGAAATGCAAATTCCTATGTATTTAGTAGTCATAATCTTTGTAATTAAGATTATATATCTCTTGTATATACTTACATGTGAAATTAGAATGGTACTTACTTTCAGTATTTTAGTTACACTAGGTAGTGTCTTAAAAGCTAAGTAATGTGTAAATGATGTAAGAACAATAAGCACTTGCCAATATAGAAATATATGTAACAAGTTAGTTTATAGATAGGTTAATTAAATAAATTGGATCTCCTGCCATTTTGCCAAATTTAATGAGTATCTTGCATTTAATTTATATATACTTGTGTTTCCCTTTACATGAAGTAAATCCAACAATTATATAAGAAATTTCTTATTTCTAATTTCAACCCAAATGAAATAATCCACTTTCCCTTTTAATTCGCTTAGATAATACTATTCATATGATTTTTTTTAAAACAATAAAAGTACAACGAAAGTATAAAACAACAATTTCATCGTATAATGAATTTTAAATCATCAAAATTTATATTCAATAGGGATTTTCCTGATATAAATCTTATTTATTTAATTAAATTACAAATATAATATATACACTATAGATTGTAAAATCATTCCGAAAATTGGGTCGTTACAGGGGGCTCATTTTTCATTTGGCTAATCTTTGTATTTCCTCTCTTAAAACCGTCAGACGGGAATCAATAAAAGAGGTTCTTCTGCTCTGGTCATGTGTTCTGAATCAAAGATTACTAAAGTTTTCATCCATATTCAAAGCATCTTACTGTAAGTTTGTCATATTGTTTTACTTACTCATTAGTTGTCGCGGTTTACTGTTTATTTCTGCAAATGCTCGGGTTCTTGTCCAGACCTTTTTGCAGGTAGAAGGGAACGCCCTTTCCTATAGATTTAAACCCCACATGTTAGCTCCTGCCCTCCCCACAAACATAGGTGTCCTAGCGAGCTTAGTGGGATTCTATACCATTCGACATTAAAGTCCTTTGTCAACAGCAACAGATTATTAACCCTTCGTTCCAAAGCCTCGTCATCTAGGGACGGAGAACCAATTCAAACCTGCAAAAGCTAGACAACTTACTTCTTCCCCTTAGATTCATCCCCATTGACCTACTCCTGGTGTTGACAATAAATATTATTAACATTTTGGTGCTAGAAGGAGGGCCTTGAACCTCTGATCCTTTCGTTAACCTTTCCACATACCCACCTGTGTTGTTCCGTCCCGGATTGGACTAAACCTTGAAGAGGTGAACATTATGGATAAAATATCTCGACCAGTTGCTAACAAATTTCCCATGGCCGGGACAAGTACTGAAAAGCCATGGGCGATCGAAAGGTTCAAATTAGAAACCCAGCATATCCAAGAGGAAGAGAAGGATGTAGAACCCTATGATCCTGATCGATGGAGCATTAACCCCTTTCATGTAGGACCAACTCCGATTTTTGCCCTTTACCACTCCTGGACGGAGAGATATAACTCCTTTCTCCGTACCAAAGAAGTCATCTTCACAAAGGCTAGAGGAACCATGTTCGAACAAAGCGTTGAGAAAATTTCCATTCCTCTGACCGATAAAAAGTCTAAAAGAAATATACCCCAATGTCGAAAGGCAATTAAAAGGAAGTGTAGAGATAAAGAAGGGATGATAAAATTAAGTAATAAATAGGCCAAAATACAACAACGAAAGAAGAATTTTGAGTCAAGGTTACCAATGGTTGTAAGCTCACTACATCGATTGAGGGTATCTATTTCCTGACTAGACATGAGTTGAACTTTTAGCCATCGTTAAAGAAAAAACCAAGAACGAAGCCAAGAGAGAATTGTCATATTGCTACTACCATATGGTAAATGGACACGAAACAAACCACTGCAGAGTTTTAGAGGGAATGGTCATCAAGTTCTTAAACCAAGGAAAATTACAAAGATATGTAAATAAAGCGTAAGAGGTCATGCCGCTAAAACCTTCTAGAAATAGTTAAGGAAAGATTATTTTCCCGATTGCGAAGAAGAAAATCTCCACAAACTTAAAATGACCTAGGACGGGTCAAGTCGCAAATGGATAAAAGAAAAGAAAAACCCTTGTCAGCGCCAAATTCGGGCAAGGAATTCCCCGAAGGGGGGTTGGTGTGCTAGTCTTTTTCCATGCCCAAATCAGAGGGGGCTAGGTTAAAGCATCAAAAGTGTAAGCCTCCGTTTCACACTAGAAATGGTCGTGGTGGTGCATCTAAAATTAGCACGCTCTACCTCTGCTCATAGAAGCGTACACCCTTCCTTTGTTAAAACTAAGAACGTCCTACCTTTGCTCGCAATAGAGCATGTCCTACCTCTTCTTATGTTCCACGTTACCCGCAGAAGAGAACACAAACCCATATCATCGCCTACGATAGTCAGGATAGGGCACCCCTCGGAGGGGGGTGGCGTGTAAGCCTCTATCAGTGCCTACGATGGTCAGTATAGAGCATCAAAAGAGTAAACCTTAGTTTTGTGCCTACGATGGCCCCGGTTAAGTTTATAAGACCTTATCATCGCCTACGATGGTCAGGATAAGGAACCTCCTAGAGGGAGGTTGGGTTAGTCCTTAGGCCCTGCTTGTGGATAAGCTAGCTAAGCGCACCGGACGCATAGGCCCAGAGAGTGGCCAACAAAGCACGTACATCCAATGCTTTGACACCAAAAGCCCAAGGAGTGGCTCAGGAAGTATGTACAACCTCTACTTCACAAATCGAACCCAAAGGCGATACCAAAACAAGAAATGTCAGAGGGGGTTCCGGTCTTCTATATATTAATGCCCGAATCTGGGTCGATTCGGCTCTTCACAAATATCAGAGGGGGTTCCTGTCTTCTATGTATTAATTCCCGAATTTGGGTCGATTCGGCTCTTCACAAATACCGGAGGGGGTTCCTGTATTATATATACTAATGCCCAAATCTGGATCGATTCGGCTCTTCACAAATACTGGAGGGGTTTCCAGACCTCTACTTATGATGACACCCGAATCAGTGTCAAGGAGGACCTTCGCAAAGTGACGGGAGAAGGATCCCAGTCTTATCTCAACACCGAAACCGGAAAAGAAGATCAGGTCTTACACCGCCATCAAAATCTGAATAACCCCGATCTGAAATGGATCCGAAAGGCCACAAAGCAAAATTTGGAAGAAAACGGCAGGTTCATCATCAAAACATTTCCGGGAAAAAGGGGCATTTATTTCCCCACTTAGAAAAAGTTTCTCAAACCATTTATATGCAAACATTTATTATCCATATTTCACATCTACAACTGTTTACATAGTAGACATTGTCAATACACGAAGTTCACTCACCAAGGAAAAATCATTACATTCCCAATACCCCAACTATAGGTATAATTGTATCTCACTACTGCAATATATTCTTAAAGATCTGGGTCCTATCCATCATCAGGCAAATGAGGGTCGATGGCATGACGAAGCATGATGTCTAGTAATTTGTTAAGCTTCCGCGCTAACTTACTCATTTCGTCTAAATGATCAGAAGGCTTAATCTGAAGTTTTAAGGCTCTGTTATAAGCCCTACACATTGCCCTAAGAGAACTGTTTTCCTTCTCCAACTCGAAAACATCCATACACAAATTTTGCCTTTTGTAAACGCTTAGCTTGGTTAGCATACATGACGACACGATCATGAGAATCCTTAATCAACTTAGTATCATAAGTCCCTTTCATCTCGGCTACCACTCTTTTGTACCATTTGGAAATGGCTGATTCCTTTAGCCTAAGGGGAGGGTTATTCAAATAATAAAACTTCTGACGAGTAGGGGTCTCACGAGAGGTCGCAACCCCAGAACATGAAGATCCTGTCATAATAGGAATATTCTTGAAACAATATTCCCACGTCTCGCACGCTGTAGTGGCGTTGTTCAAATTAATTTCCAAATCAGCACTACATCGACGTAGACACCTCAATTCAACTTCAAACTCGATGGAAGCCGTAGTCTTTATGTATGCCCTCAATCCAAGAATAGTCCTATCCCTCTCTTCAAGCTGTTTTTTCAAAGCATTCATCCTCTTAGTCAAATGTTTGATGGATAAATTCTGATGTAAAATCTTCCTCTCCTGGGACATAGGAAGAGTGTCTCTCGCCGGCGACGCTCCACCCCGGGATGGAGAATCTTGCGTTGATCAACCTGCCCACAGGCATACAGAAAAGTAGTTATGATTTTATTTTATTTTCAATTTGCAAGAATAAACCCCTTTTCTTATACATCTCTACACGAGTTAAACCCAAAACCAATCTATTATGACATATAGACAAAAAGGGGATTTATAAAAAGATCACTTCCTCATACGTTTATTGTTTACATAGTGCCTCAGCATGTTTAATCCTAGAACTCTTTAGCATAGCTTCATGATCCCCTCTCAGAAATCTTAATCCTGAAAGTGTGAATAGGCGTCGTTCGAAACTCCTTTCTCAGTCTACAAATCATGCGTAATGCATCCTCATAATAAACAAAATTCTATCATGATGCAAACAAACATATTAGACTTTACGTGTAATGTAGGGGAACCCCATACAAGCATTACATAGGTTGCGGAATTAAGTTTACAATTGTGCCACCCGCCCTACATGAAAACATTTTGAATTCTTCTGTTTTGTTATCTAACTCTGCTTAAGGCAGAAAACAGCTTTTCTTTTGTCTATTGTAATGGCAGGAGACTAGTTGAAGACAAATATTCAGGGAAAGAGAAAAACACGTCCGGAGTGAAAACTATACCCGAGAAGGAGGAACTTCATGACTGATAGCTCTCTTCCCTCTCGAAAGGCTGGAGGGGCCACTTTCTTTAAGCAATGACGATTCAGAGTTGTGGGAAAAATGCTTATCTTGGCAGTCGCCACCTCCGGAACTGTTGCCGCCATTCTCCCTATTGTTATCAACAGAAGAGAGAGTCTCCCCTTCCTCGCCTAAATCGTCTGGAAGATGGTCAATATATAAAAGTTCCTCGATTTCGGGTCCACTCCTCTGCGGTATCTCAACTCCTTCTTCGCCCAACTTAATCCTTTCCATAACCCGATCCCGGATGAAGGGAGGAACTTGGGAGGTTCGGAGTTTAGGAAGACTTTGAAAATTATCGGAAAGAAGGTGAAATAAGGCATCTTCATAGCAGTCGGACTTAATTTGCGGAAGGTGAACATGCAAGAAATTAGAAATCCTATCTTCAACCGCATAGATTATCTGTGCAGCACGAGAAATCTTCTCATCCTTCTTCCGAAGCTCATCGGCATAAGTAACCAAGTCCTCCGCTATCTGGTGCTCTAAGGCCGACACCTTGTCGGGTGATACGTCCTTAGTCTACCTCTCTTTCTCTAAAGCTGACTTGGCATGTTCCAAGGAAGCTTTCAACCTCTCACACTCATAGCTCAAGGCTGCATTCGCTTCTCGAAGCCAAGTGATTTCGGTAACATAGGAAGAAGGAATGGGCCTAGACAAGTGCCATTCCTTGATAGTCTGGGAAATGAGAAGCATTCAGCATACAGTCGCAACAAATGGAAAGCCTAGAGTAAAAAAGAGAATGTTTTACCTTAATATGTGGGGTTATCAAATGCTGGTAGAAGTCCACCATGTCGGAAGAGGTTGAAGGTAATGAGATGTTAGAAAGTTCAGGTCCAGAAATACAAGTTACACAAGATCAGTAAAATCCATTGTAGAATCAGGGAACCTCGAAGGCTCAGCGGGCCGAGAAGCGGAAGTACGCGGCGTGGCACTTGCATCCGCTCCAGATGTACTTGGAAGGGGTAATGGGAAATACACTTCATGTTTCTCTGTCGGAAGCACTCTCGGAAATCACAAAAGCAGGAATATCAAGCTTTAGTCTCTTAGCTGGCGGATCGATAGATAATTCGACCAACCTCTCAGCAGCGGCAACAGTAGATCGATTCAAAGCGTCAATAAGAATAGGGGCTTCCAAAGTCGAAACTCCTAGTCAAACGAAAGGTAAAAGAGAGATTCAAAAACGCGGAACTTTGAAGTCAAAAAACCTCAACAAAGAAACTATCGAATCAACAAAAAATACCCGAAAATAAAGGAGTCGAGGGAGCAAGCACTTCTAAACATAACAATAAATGCTTAGAGCCAGGAAGACAAATAGGTGGACACCCCAAGACCTTCTGTCTGTTAGGGAGGAGGTTATGGAGACATAACTTGTCCTTGGTTAATAGAGTGGACCGACCTGGAGGCTTTTCGAGTACCTTCAAAATGAGCTTAGATACACAGGATTCGCTTTCGGTAAAAGACGCTCTCTTAGAAGCAAAATCTGAAAGAAGGCTGTTAAAGATAAGTCACAAATAAAAAAAATAGCCAGTCGCAAAGGATTAAGAGGACTCACCACAATCAGCAAATTGACCTAAAATATTGGCAGGACATTTGATGAAGAAAAATTGATCTTCCCAGGGTATAGCCTTACCCGCACCATTATTGACAAACTTCCGCAAGGGGGTAGCGTGAAATATATGGAAGTCAACACCTCTTGGAAGACGCATCAGGTGTAGGATGAGGATAGAAGTAAGAGAAGCATGACCCGATTCAAGTGCAAGTACTTCAAGACATAAAAGCAGTGTGTAAGTGCTTGGTAAAAGTTGGCTGGGTGCAATCTTCAAATCCCGTAGAAGTTGAAAAACAAAGGAAGGAAAAGGAAAGAAGACTCCATGCCAGATATGTGCAGCTGAGTAAGCAAAATATCCTTCAGAAGATGCATGATGTCGTCACGATAAGCAGCAGGGATAACCTCCATATTGTCCATTCCAAAGTTGGCAAGAATGTAGTTTACTTCATCTTGAGAAGTAATCAATGACTTATTCAAGATGAAAGGCTTCCACCTCCAAGAAAAACCACAAGCACCAATGGATGATAGACCGGGACAACTTTTATCAGACATAGTGCTGCCAGGTGATATAATTTCGTAAACACGTAAAATTCATATCCCACTCCTTAGAGCACTCAAAGATGATAGCATATAAATCTATTAGTAATAGATAGTCAGAATAGTGAACGTTGGGACAACTCTAAGCACCATTCCAATTACTTAAATTGAGAGAATAGATTCTTTTGTGCAAATTGCGTGTCTCAAACCCTAAAACTAATATTTGGGGAAGAAGGCATATAAGCAGATCGCCATGAATTGCCTCCCCGGTTATTAACATCCAAAAATTTTATATCCGACATGCAAAACCCTAGCAAATTTGGGTAAAACAATTTATCTCCTAGATTAAAGACCAAAATAGAGGTATTTACCAGAGGTTTAGGCAATAAGATTCCCACGATAAGCTTTAAGTCCTCAATGAACAAATAATCTGGTTCGAGAAATTAATGTTGTAGGTAAAATGTGAAGAAGAAGCAGTGGTAATTATGCAAAGAAATTTACCCAAATCCCCAACGTACAAAAAAAGACCAATCAACATTCCCGGTTAAGGAAGATCAAAGGATTCGGATATGACACTTCGAAAAAGACAAAGTGTTTGACTTGTAAAGTCGAAAATACCCCTTCACTTGGGGGGAAATTTACTACCAAAATTAACAGTGAAATGAGCTGGCAGTGAAGGGGCATCGGATGACCGAAAGCTCACGAAGACTCTTCAAAAAGTAGGGTAAAACACTAGGAAGAGCCAAGAGCAGGGAGAAATGATCCGAAAGCTGCATCAACCGAAACCTTCCTAGGAGAAAAGATCGTAAAAGCTACAGATATAACCGGCAGGACCTATCCGACAGGGTCAATTCGACAAGATCCTTCTAACAATGTCAACCCAACAGGAGATACTACGGCAAAAAATCATCCTGACCTAAAATGAAGAGGAATAAAAGCAAGAAATCCGTCAGTTGAAGACCGAAGGAACCTTCTGTATTAACCTGCCTAATAACGATACGTTGGGAAGCTAAAACTTCAAGAGCATCAAAGATAGGAACGCATGAATATTGTCCGGAACTCGTTTTTGTAATGCCTATCGTACAAATACCGAGATGCTGCAATGATAAAGTTACAGGGGAGTCACTTAGAACAACCTTCTGAAAGATCACGTTACACCCGAAAATCCCATCGAAATGCAGACCGGAATCTTGAAAGTGATACAAGTTATCCACACTAGTCTACTTAGCATAGACGTCGACAGTGGTCCCGAACTGGTAGCTAACCACATACATAATGAGGGCAGGCTCCTCTAAGTATTCATGGGAAAACCGGAAGCCTATATCCGAAAGAATATGACCAAGAGCATACACACGGGAGCTCAAGATACCTTCCGGGAGGATACCTCAACCACAAGCATATATTCCCCTCGAAGAGGCTCCCGACTAGCCGAAGCCATCGTCAAAAAAGCCATAATTAGCACCGCAAAACGGCCAGAAGCAAAAATATCATTAACAGATGTTGGAGCATCGCATTCTTTCATTTGTAATGAGCTTGTGTGCCGTTGGGTTTGGAACCCAAAATTTGTGATAGACGTTAGGTTGTGGCTAATCCAGTCGAGGGTTCATCTAGCTTGTTTATGCTTTGTCGTGATCTTGTGTTATCGAGTCATGGTTGCTCTTTTATGTGTGATTGCTTTGCATTGAACTTCGCTAGGTTTGGGATCATTTTGGGTGTGGACTGGCTCAAGAGGTATGTGACAAAATTGGATTGCGAGAAGATTGAGGTGATAGTTGGTAATGCGGAAGGGCGAGTGGTTGTGATTCAATGTAATCCCGAAGACAGGGTCTTTGTAAGCTTTTTATATTCGCTTGTGATTCCACGGGAAGAATTGCCATCTGTGTCGATCGTTAGTGAGTTCGTTGATGTCTTTGACGAGGTCAAAGAGTTGCCGTTGCATCACGAGACTAAGTCCAAGATCGATTTGGTTGAAGGTGCTTGACGTACTGTCATGCCTCTTTGGCAGATGGCGTCTAAGGAACAATGAGAGTTAGGGGTGCAAGTACGTAACCTTTTGGGAAAAGGATTCATTCGGAGAACTGTATCTGAATGGGGTGCACCAATTGTTTTTGCAACCAAGGCTTATGGATCTTTGAGATTGTGTGTTGATTATCGTGAGCCAAACAAGATGACCAATAAGAACAAGTATCCGTTGCCGAGGGTAGATGACTTGTTTGATCAGCTTCACAAGGCGAATGTGCTTTCTCAGATGGATTTGGCAACGGGATTCCACCAGTTGAGGGTGGTAAAGGATAGTGTGTCGAAGACTGCTTTTAGGACACCATCTGGTTTCTTTGAATGGTTGGTGATGCCATTTGGACTGACTAACTCGCCATCATATTTCAAGGATCTTATGAATACGGTATTCAAATATTAGCTGAACAAGTTCATGTTAGTGTTCGTGGATGCTATTCTGGTTTACTCCCGGGATGAGGAAGAGCATAAGACACACTTGCGAGTTGTTTCGAAAACCTGGCGAAAGCATCATTGAGAGCTAAGTTTTCAAAGTGTCACTTCTGGAAGAGCGATGTGAGGTTCTTAGGCCATGCTGTTTCTAAAAATGGAATAGCAGTGGATCTCGCTAAAGTGGCAGCAATCTAGGAATGGAATTGACCTAAGAACGCAGTGGACATTAGGAGTTTCCTTGGATTGGCGGGATATTACCGTCGGTTTATCAAGGATTTCTCCAAGATAGCTGCACCATTAATATGATTGACGAAGAAGAACCAAGTGTTCACATAGGATGCGAAGTGTGAGCAAGCTTTTGGAATCCTGAAAGAGAGACTACCGAGTGTTCCTGTTTTGACCACTATGAGAGGGAATGAAGATATGGTAGTATATACTGATGCATGTGGTACTGGACTTGGAGCAGTGTTGATGCAGAAAGACAAAGTTATGGCTTATGCGAGTTGACAACTGAAGCCGCACGAAAGAAATTATCCGACTCATGATTTGGAGCTAGAGGCAATTGTGTTTGCTCTGAAGATGTAGAGACATTACCTATTAAGAGGTCGATTCAAGTTGTTCACGGATCACAAGTCGTTGAAGTACCTTTTAACCCAAAAGGATTTGAATCTTTGGCAGCAACGGTGGTTATAGTTTTTGGCCTCTTTCAATTTTGGTATAGCTTATACACCTAGTAAAGGTAATGCAGTTACAAATGCGTTGAGGTGAAGACATGTAAGTTTGGGAGCTATGATTTCAGAATGGAAGCACCTCGAGTACTTGCCAGGATTTGATTTCAGACCACGATGTGAGTTGGAACCTGAAATATGGCAAGCTTATCGATAAGACTTAGTCACATTGAAAAGAATGGCGGAAAGGAAAATGCGTAATGAAAAGCTTGTCGAGGTTATCTAGAAGTTGGAACCAGAAGATAAGGAACTTGAAGTTGATCGAGAAGGTTGGCTTCGGAAACAAGGACTACTGGTTGTTCCTGATATTAATGGATTGAGAGATGGGATTCTAAGGGAATGTCATCACTCGAAGTTGGCCATCCATCCAGGTGGTAATAAGATATATCCGGATATGAAGCGAGCCTACTACTGAGAAGGGATAAAGATGGATGTTGGAAAGTTTATTTCCAAATGCATGAACTATCAGCTAGAGAAAGCTGAACATAAGAAGCCAAGTGGATTGCTTCAGCAATTGGAAGTTCCTACGTGGAAGTGGGAGAAGATATCGATGGATTACCTAGAACCAGGGCAAAAAATGAAGGGATTAGGTCATCGTGGATCGCATGACCAAAAGTTCAAGATTTATTTCTGTCAGGACGAATGCGACAACATGGAAGTTGGCTAAGCTTTATATAAAATGGATGGTTCGATTCCATGGTATCCCGAAGAGCATAGTGAGTGATCGAGACCATTGTTCACAAGTGGATTTTGGAAGAGTTTGCAATAGACTTTGGGAACCGAGTTGTATTTGAGTACGGTTTATCATCCCCAGACTGATACTGAGAGGGTTAACTGAGTTTTGGAGGATCTCCTAAGAGCTTGTGTATTGGACTTTGGGGGATCATGGGAAGGCCATCTACATCTGGTTGATTATACGTATAACAACAGCTATCAGTCGAGCATTAGGATGACACCATACGAGGTGTTGTATGGTAGACCGTGTAATTCTCTGACATGTTGGTTAGAAACTGGAGATAAGTTGATGCTTGGACCATAGATGATTAGAGAAACATCAGATTGTATCGAAATCATTTGGTGACGAATGAAGTTAACCCAAGATCGTCAGACAAGTTATGTCGATAAACATCGAAATGATTTGGAATTCGATGTTGGCGATATGGTGTTCGTGAAGATTTCACCGTTGAAGAATGTTGTTTGGTTCAGAAGTAAAGAAAAGTTAGCTCCAAGGTTCGTTGGACCATTTCGGATAGTTGAGCGGATTGGAAAGCCTGCATATAAATTGGATTTACCCGAGAAGATGTCGATTGTGCACAATGTTTTCCATGTGTCATTTCTATGGAAAAGTGTGTATAATTCGAATGTGGTGGTATCTCCGAATCAGTATGAAGATTTGGAAGTCGAGTGCGTGGTTATGAGACCTCGTAAGCCGCTTCGCATTGTGGGGAATAACACGATACAGCTTAGGAGGAAGACAGTTAAGCTAGCCAAGGTGCAATGGAGTGAGGATGATGACGATTGTATATGGGAAACGGAAGAGAGTATGAAGATGATCCATCTAGAACTCTTCGTTGGTATGACCCATTAATGTCGTGTTACCTTACACCATTATACCTTGTACTATTTTTATTAGAATTCCGCGTGCTAGGTTAAGGCTATGTATGCATGGATTGATATATGCTACTTTGGATGGTAAGTTGGTTGTTCATGGATGATAGACATGAAGAATGGTTTTTGTTGCTTGTGTTGCTTAGGATTTCGGGGGAGAAATTCCAAAAGGGGGGAGAATGTAACGACCCGCATTTTACGTATCAGAGGATCATAATTTTTTTATTCAATATCACGAGGGTTGGATCATTCTCATATTTTGATATATTGGTTATGGGGATGTGTGACGTGTCCATAATTTTTATCAATTTTGTTTGTGACCATTTTGTCCTATCAGTTTTGTACCTAGGATCGAATTAGGTGTTGTGATCGGTTTTACTGGAAAGGAAATGAAGTTTCCAACTCTGTAGAGTGATAATATTAAAGTTTGGTTCAGTGGTTTGGGAGGAATCACTGTTTAAGTGATACACAATTTCTGGACAGGTTAGCTAGTCATTAGTGGGCTGATTTGGTGTGGCCCATTATTCGGCTATTTAGATGGCTATAAATAAGGGAGTAGAAGCAAGGAGAATGGTTTACTTTCTTGATTTCTTATTTGGTTGGGGTTTGAGATTCTCCATACTCCAATAAAATACATCTCTCCTCCATTAAAATCTTAGATCTACATTAGGATTGAAGATCTACGTCAAGGAGGGCTAGATCAACATCGAAAGAGTAAATTGCATAAAATTGGGTGATTTGAAGATCGTTCTTTGCTGTCTGGATTTGTAGATCATCGTTTTAAATCTAATTTGCGAATTTGGTAAGTGATAAGAATCTCTCGCACGGGTTCAATCAAGTATATGGGTTGATTGATCTTGTTTTCATCATTTCAAGTTGTTTTCACCTAGACCTAATCAATGGTATGTTTTGAATTCGGATCACCATAGGATCTAATCTATCAACTTATAACGGTAAATTTCATGTGTTAATTCTATGTTTATATAAGTTAGATCCATTTATTTGGTTCTTTTAATTGTTTAATCATGATTGGTGAATTTTTGTGATGATATGATGATAATTAGTGTATTGATGTTTGTTTGATCATTATTTGATTGTGATATTGAATACTGGCTTGAAGTTGATGATTTGGATCAAGTTTGTTTGGTTCGAATGTCAAAAATATGGTTTAGTCGAGAATGTGGTGAATTAGTGGATCATCCAAGGGCGCACACGGTAGAAAACGGGATTTGGCAAGGTTCTAGGATGGATCGGTAGAGTTGGTGATGGATTAGGCAAGGCTAGGCATCGGATCGGATTTTCTAGGTAGGACAGCGTTTTACAAACGATGTAGAAAAGCATGGATTAGGCAAGCTCTGGAGCAAGGATCAGACTAGCACGGATCGGGGGAGGCTAGGCAATGGATCGGATTTTCTAGGTACGACAGTATTTTACAAATGTTGTAGAAAAGCATGGATCAGACAAGTTCTGGAGCATGGATCGGGCAAGAATCTGGCATGGATGGGCAAGGATCTGGCATGATGGATCGGACGGAAACGACATCATTTTATAAATGTTGTGAATGGGAAACCACAGAGTTTTTGAAACGCTGTAGAAGGAAAAAATGAACGCTGTAGTATGTTATTCACAACAAAGGCTGAAACGCCGTGAATCGAATATAGGCCAAACGATGTATGTTTTTGGTTCGATAATGGTCGTGGCTTCGATGTGAATTAAGGGAGGAATGTTCGAAGTGTTTGTTGATCATTACAATGCAAAGAATGTGAAGACGACTCAAAATTGTGAGCTCGTAGATGATGGTCTCTCGAGAAGTCGCTTGAGCTTATGAATCGTCATCATGTTTGATGGCCAGAGATACTGAAAGCCGAGAAATTATCGTTGTCATTGGTTCTAGCGGATTCAAAGTAGGGGTATAATAGGGATGCCTAAAAGACTATGGGATAGTCGAGTACCCTGGGTTTTGCAGAAAAGCCTTGTTGTCTCGTGGAGGAAAATGTACGTGGGACGTGCGGTAGTCTAACTATAACCGGAGTCATGGATGACATGATGATATGGCCAGTCATACGATTAGCGATGGTTTCAAGGAAGGATTGGCGGTGATAACCAGAGTTATGGATGTTGATTATTTTGCTTGTACCGTCTTGCGTAGATTGTTCGACATCAAAAGAGGCATCTCTTAAATGCTTGTCTAATGTTGGTTTAGGCCTTCGGGGCTTGTGTTTAAGGGATGTTGATCTTAATTAGGATAGTCTATGCTAGATAACTAGTTGCTATGACTATTTGTTTCTATTGGATTATTTTGTAAAGCTATCACTGTTGGATGTTGGGGAGACTAGTTGAATTCTTTCTATTGATACGATTAGTATATTAGATGATCAATCTGCCTATTTCTCATATACTTTATTGTTAATGTTAGATAGTTGTTTTATTGCTCATTAAGACTATTGTTTGACTAAAGGTTTTATGTTTCCTCTTATTATCTTGGGTTGTTCATCCATTGTATTGTGGATGGGCAGACCAAGTAGCAGGTGACAGGTGATAGACCTTGATGATGATGATACTGCTGGACGACGATGAGCAGGAGGCTTACTTATTATTGTTACTATCTACTATTAGTTGTTTCCGTTGTTATGTTGATGTATGCTTCTCTGAGTGACTTGTAGTGAGGCATTTTGTACAGACTCTTATGATGTATTCCATAGATGTATGGATCTTTCTAGTTGATATGAAAGTTTAAGATTCTGCTCAGTTATGCTTCACTATTATATGCTTGTTGTATATGTTTTATTATATTTTATCCTTACGTTGTAAGTTATATGATAGGTTCCGCTTGTGTTTATCCCACCCTGATGATCGTCCACAGTTGTCTGGCATGTCTTTCAACATGTTATTCCTCTTGTTATGTGCAGGAGTTATAGGCGGTCGTTACAATATGTGTGTGTACATATATACAAACTGTTTGATCATGAATAAAAAAGGATTGAAGGTTAGGGAAGTTCGCACACATATATCTCCTCAGCTTATACCTAAACGAAAAAAGACAAGTCTCCTTTTCAAATTGACCATCACTACTGTTATTTATTGAAAATGTATTTACATGAATAGTTGTTTCCTTCTGAGCCTGACAATTTATATTTCCTACTAGAGAAAAACACTGAAGTATAAATAATATACTGTTAAGGACACATGTGCAGTTTATTTTACTCAAATGGCAAGTTGAGAGCTTGATTTCTTGTAAAATCGTTTAATCATTTCTGTTTTATTTTGTTCAACCTCTTTCTTCGATCTCACATTCTCTCTCAAAATCTTCGAAAATCTAATTTACAAATAAAAATGGCTTCTTAAACCACTTCTGCATTATCATCTTCAATTCAGCCACCGACTTCAACACATGGTCAATAACCAATAAAATTTCAACAATAATCTCCAACACGTGGAAGTGAAGAATTTATTTCAATAGAATTATAACAACAAGTTCGAAATCAACTAACCGAAGTCGAAGCTCAAAAAGATATTCCAATAAAATCCACAATGAAAAATGTAGACCAATCAGAATAGGTGAAACTAAAACTAACAAGTAAAATTAGCTAAAAGACCAATTGAAGCAGAAGTACAACAAAACACAAGAAAAAAGAACAATAAGTGCAAATAAGCATAAGAGGCAGATGAAGACCTTTCCAAAACAATAGAAAACATGGTACAAATTATAAATTATGCCATAAAATCAAGTATAACAACGTTAATATAGTTATATTTGTATATTAATAGTATTAAATTTGTTTGTTAGAGCAATGAAGAAAGTATGCAATAAAAACAACCATTGAGAAAGAAACTGTTGAACAGTTATAAAAAGAAAAAGGTCAAAGAAAACATGTGAAAAAACAATTTAGAAAAACATGCAGAAGGAAACACAAATGACAATTCTACATTTAAAGGATACTATAAAGTGGAAATTATGGAGGCATCTCTAAAATAAAAGTTAATATAAAGCGGCTCCATGTGTAACTTTCGATTCAAAGCAGGTCCTTGTTTTACTGTAGCAACAATGTTTCGTGAATTTTTGAGCTATTATATAAAAAAAATTCAAAAAACTGTAAATATTAACGATAGGTTTCCGGAAATAGAAAAAAATTAGAGAAATATCTTCACTTTTTTTGAATAAGTGCAGACATTTCTACAATTATTCACATAGTGCATTGTTGGTATTGAGAGAGGGAAGAACATGTGAAGCGATGTCTACATTTATTATAAATAGTTGAAGACATATCTGCAACTGGTTTACAATATAGTGTAGAAATGTGTTACTATATTGAAAAATTGCAGATATGTCTACAAATATTGCAAATAGGCGTGTCTTTTTCAGCAATTTATTGGAAATGAAAAAAAAATCATTCTTATGCAGTTTTCATTATTTTTAGATGATTTTTTTGCAATAATATGATGTTCAAATAATGTGATACCTGCAATTTTTCAAAAAATGCATGATTTCGTTGAAATATGATTTTTTTTTTGTTTTTAGAGCATTTTTTTTCTTTTGTTACATGAATATGAAGATGATCATATGTTAGAATAAATTTCAAAGTTCGGGATTTTTATTGTTTTTTTTTATGATTTTGAAAAATAAGGACCTGATTTATAAAGCTTTTAGACAGAGAGTTTTTTGTATTGTGAAACTTAAACTAGACATAAGTCAAACTATTTCTACCATAAAACAATAAAATTGAAACCAAAAATATCATAGATTAAATGTATTCTAATTATATATAAAAATGCCAAATAGGAAAAAGCTGTATAGAAGAGAAAACAAAATGCATACAAAGATTTCGATGAGCAACAAATCAACATGGTAATATTCCAAACATTATTACTTTATAACATATTATGTACTACAAAAATGATACCTATAGTTTGTTTGGTTGAAAACAAAGCTTTGGAACTTTAAAAATAGTTTTCATAATAATCAATAACAAAACTGCTACTAATATATTTTAAAAAAATGACACCCACTATCTGTTTGCATGGAGTTTATGCCTTGTAATTTAAAATTATTTTCCCACTTTATTTGTACTAAATATTACACACTTTCCTATTTCAAAAATCCTAAAGCCTCCTACCTTTAAAACCTAGTCTTACTTCCCCCTTTCACCAAAACCCGGCCACCACCTACCTAGGACCACTGCCTAGTAGCTGCATCATCACCTGACCATGTACCTCTAGCCATCCCTAGTCCCTAATTCACCCAATCATGGCTGACCTTAGCCAAACTCCACAAACCTTGAACCTAATTTTTCTTTCTCTTATTTTCTGTTTCTGTATTTTTTCCCAATCTTCCCACGATCATAACTTTCCCTTACAGACACCGAGATAACTATTACTTTTTTTAAGATTTGGTGGAATCGAGTTAGCTGCAACTTTTATGTTTACCACTTTTGCAAATTTTGTCTTTTAGTATGTCAAAATCGTTATCTTTCAGACCCATTTTCAATCCTAGATTTTATTATACCCTTTACTACTTCATTCTTATCTCCTTCAAAAATAATCAAAATTCAGTTTTCATTTTTCTTAAGTGGTAAATAAAAGAATATGCAAGAATATTTCTATTTATCTCTTTCTTCAAATTAAGTGGTTAACAAGTTTAAAAATCAGCATTAAAATGTCCATAATTTTGTACATTTTGTGAATTCTATGAAAATCTAAGCCTATCTTCCTTAACCAAAACCTACTGCTCTCTTCTTTAAATTGCTTTAGATGATGTTGTATATTTTGGAACAACATTTATAACTTCTCTTTGCCATGAAACGCGAGAATCTCTCGCTCACGACTAACATTGTTTGCTTAAGTGAATTAAACAACATTTGAATTGTCAATGAATTTTTTGCATAGATTAGGACATGTTAGATAACATTGATATTTTAGTATTTGTGAAATATGACACTATGTTGTTTTTGTTTAACATGTGGCATTAGATTTTGGTATGTATATTATATGTTCACTTTGACACATATGTCATGTAATATATGATATGACAAGTGAGTTGTTAGATTTTTGACATGCTTATGTGATACGTGATGATATGTACATACCTGATATGTTATGTTTTATTTTATTGTTTTCACACCGTAAGTTCCCTATAGATTAGGGGAATCGCTATGTGTAGAAATGATGTATACCCGAATCACTATACCATTTGATATTGAATTAGGGTATGAGTTGAAATGATATATACCCAAAAATTTAATTAAATGGGTTGAAACGATGCATACCCAATTCATTTAACCATATGATAGAAAAATATATATGGATACCGCTGGTTAACAAAACTATTTTTTGAAATTTATAAGTATGTTTGTTTTAATAAATTTATTTTGAAATTTTATATTAGTTTAGATTCATGTTTTAAATATTTAACATGAACTTATAAATGAAGTTATAGCTAATTTAGTAAAAGGATTTAATATGGTTTCAAATTAAATTTATCACTTAAGAATAAATTACAAATTCAATTAAGATTTAGAATTTAAAGTTAATGTTTAACTTAAACAAGTTTAAAATAACATAAACTAATTGAATATAATATAAACTTAATTAAATATAATTACTTTATTTAAAAAAGATTATTTTAATATAATGGATTTATTTATTTTTAAGTTTTATTTTTTAAATATAAATTTTAGTTTAGTTTAGTGCAAAATAAAGATTTAATTTAATATAATAACTTTAAATAAATTTGATTTAAAGAAAGAAATTAATTTTAATATTTAACCTTTTGAATTAAGTAAATGGAAAGAGTTGATTTAAATTAAGAATTTAACTGACATAAGATTTTATTTAGCTTGATTGTTCAGTTGATGTAATGTAAAGTTTATGAATTTGAGCTAAGTAGTAAGCATGATAATATAACTTTGAAAGTGGTTTGGAATAAAATAATGAAATGAATTGGATTTCGAATGTAAATTTTAAACCAAATTGAAGTAGCGATTCAGAATTGTAATTTAGTTTAAACTAATTAATTAAATTTTGTACCATTAAATTTAAGTTGATTTGAATGGGTATTTGAAAGATGAAATTAATACTAAGTTGGATTTGGAAATGTAGACATTTGCTTCAAAAATTATTACTATATTTTAGTTATTCTAGATTATTATTATTTATATCAAACTATTTTATTTAAACTAATTTCACTTTACTATTCATTTTCATAATTGATTAACTTAAACTATTTTAAAACTATTTTATGTATTTTTAACTTTTATAATTATTTTTAATAAAAACTACTTTTAATAAAACCATTTATGTTATATTTAAACTTTATATATTTTAACAATTTTAAATTAAACAATTTTTAAATATATTTAACTATTTTAAATAAAGTCTATTTCGAATCGGTGCTATTTTGTCCAAACTGATTTAATATAAAGATCTCGATTACAAATGATATTTATGAAATAAAAATATAAAATTTGAATCTAAACTTGATAATGAACCATTTGATAATCTGAAATTTGAAAATCGAAGCTAGTACTTAATAGTTGTGTAATAACCCGAAAATCTGAGCCAGTTTAAAATTTTTATTTTGGCAATTTTAGCGAATTTTGAATATTTAAAATAGATTATTTTAAATAATATCGACGAGAAATTTATTTTGGATATAGAATCGAACGTATATATTATATACGTCGTCGTTAGAATATAAATAATTATATATAATTATAAATAGAATTGAAAATGGCGCGGTAGTTCGATAATTCAATTTCAAACTTCAATTGAATGTACCGGGTGCAAAACAATCCGGATTTTAGTGAAACCAAAAACATTAGGATCTAATTGATTATATCTTTCCAACGAATCCGAAAAATCAAAATTTCATAACGGGAATCAAAAGATATGTCCAGTTGAAAATTCTGAATAGTCGCTATGGAATTCAGGCCCTTAAAAATGGAAATTTTGCAAACGACCTCGGATTTCGAAGAAACCACTTTTGTTGGATCCGCAGTGTCAAATTATTGCTAGATTCCAAATTTCGTAATTTTTCGAATCCATATGTGAGCGTGGCAAAGGAAAACGCGTTTGACCAGTTTTAGTTGATTTTAATCGACTGGAAAATGGCCATTTTTCTAACGGTCTTAGAATTCGACGAAACTAGTTTTGTTAGGACCGTATCGTCAATACGAAGCTAGAAAATATTTTTCTGCAATTTTTAGAGTTAGTATGTGACCCCGGTAAATAGAAATGCGCGTTCAAATTCAATATATATAGTTATATGTTGATTTTAACGGAAACCGAACGAAACAGTCGAATCAGCATACGATACATATCCCATTGTGTTCGGAATGGAGGTAAAACGCTATGGACGAAAGGCGGTGGGCCTCGTTTTGAGGTCGTATGTAAAAGTCAACTCTTTGCATTTAAAATAATAATAAAAATAAAAATTAACCTTTCTCTCTCCTTTCCTATTACCCTCTGCCCCCCCCCCCCCCCCGTTCGATTCATTTCGGATTCAAAACAAAACAAAAAAAAGGAGAAAAGAGGCGGAGGAGCCGCCGCCCCTCCCCTTAAACCGCCGCCGCTGCATCTTCCCCTCCCTCCATCGACCGTGCGACGCAATCGAAGCCCCCCCCGTTCGTCAGCCCGCGCCACCTCCGAACCCCCACCTTCGCCGATGCCGCATCACCCCCAGGCACCCCCGACTCTCCACAGCTCCGACGCGAGCTCCATCAGCTCGAGACCCCCCTTCCCTCTAGACGCTGCAGGTATTTTATTTTATTTTATCCTATTTTGTTTTATTTTAATTTACCTTAAACATTCGGTTTAGGAAATTAAAATGGCCTTGTTTATTTTCTGATTTTTGTTTCTGGAAAATAAATATAATTTTCATATTATATAGATGAAAAGACGTGATTTTTAAAAGTAAAAAGACGTGATTTTTAAAAGTAAAAAGACGTGATTTTTAAAAGTGAAAAGACGTGATTTTTAAAAGTAAAAAGACGTGATTTTTAAAAGTAAAAAGACGTGATTTTTAAAAGTAAAAAGACGTGATTTTTAAAAGTAAAAAGACGTGATTTTTAAAAATAGAAAAGACGTGATTTTTAAAATAGAAAAGACGAGATTTTTAAAATAGAAAGGATTAGATTTTTAAAATAGAAAAGATTAGATTTTTAAAGGAAGAAAGACGATATTTTTAAATGGAGAAAGATGTGATTTTTACATATGTTGTGGGTTAAAAATATGATTTTTACATAGTAGGAACTATAAAAATGTAATCTTTATGAGATAGAGAATATAAAAATATCATCTTTGTATATGTAGCGAAACAAAAATCTGATTTTTATTATATATACGCTGAAATAAAGTGGTGATTTTTATAAAGGCGAAATCTTTATATAAAGAATAGCAAAGTAAAAATTCGATTTTCATATATTGAACAGCATAGTAAAAATTCGATTTTTTGTATATTGAACAACGAAGTAAAAATTCGATTTTTATATATTGAATAGCGAAATAAAAATGTGATTTTTATATATATAGTGGCTACGGGCAACGAAGAAGACAAAAAGGCGAGAAAGATGAAGATTTCTATAAAAGGAGAGTCGTGGGATTGGAATAGCTATTGGTGAGAACTTCTCACTCTTCAATTTCTTTTTTTCTAGTTATATATATATAGTAGGATGCAGACGGTGTTTAGTAGCACCCGACACCCGTCATCCACAGACCATGGATGGCTTGTTTGTTTAATTGTTTGGTTGTGTAGTTGGTTAGATGATTTGGTCTGAATTGAATTGTTTGGTGAAATGAAATTGATTTGATTGATGTGTGAATGGCGTGGGCCTTCACTAGACCGGGGATAAGGCTAGGCCTTGTCCCGTTTCTAGTATCGTGCCGTTATGCCGCCGAAATTTTCTAAAATGAGTTAGAAAAATAAAAATATCATTTTATTGAGTAAATGAATAATAGAAATTCATGTGTTGGAATAAAATGTTTTATCGTTAAAAATATAATTTTTAACGTGAATATGAATAAATGAATATTTATAAACAAATCGGCCGATTTGTTTATATACACTAATTTGACTGATATTGATTGGGTCGATAAATTTTACAATCGCCCAACTGCACAAATAAAATCTGTACTCATCCGTTGAGATTAGTCATGTGTTGAACGAAATATTTTAATAATAAAATTTACATCTTTATCAATATAAAATAAAGGTTCATGTGTTGACAGTACTCATCCGTTGAGATTAGTCATGTGTTGAACGAAATATTTTAATAATAAAATTTACATCTTTATCAATATAAAATAAAGGTTCATGTGTTGACAGTACTCATCCGTTGAGATTAGTCATGTGTTGAACGAAATATTTTAATAATAGAAATACTTGAAATAGAAATATTTGAAAAGGAAATATTTGAAATAAAAGAAATATTTGAAATAGAATATTTGAAAATAGAAATATATGAAGCCGTGTTGATTAGATTGACGCCATTTTGACGTGAACGATATTTATATCGATTTTATTCATTTTAAAATGAATATTGAAAAGTGATTTCGAAATCGAATATTTTGAATGAAATTTGAATTGATTTGAATAGAAAACCAATTTGAATTGAATTGAATAGAAAACCAATTTGAATTGAATTGAATAGAAAACGAATTCGAACTGAATTGAATAGAAAACCAATTTGAATTGAATTGAATAGAAAACCAATTTGAATTGAATTGAATAGAAAACGAATTCAAACTGAATTGAATAGAAAACCAATTTGAATTGAATTGAATTGAAAACGAATTCGAACTGAATTGAATAGAAAACCAATTTGAATTGAATTGAATAGAAAACGAATTTGAACTGAATTGAAATGAATTCAAATTGAATTGAAATTTGAATTGAATAGAAATGAATTTTAAAACGAATTTATAAGGAAAAATTCAATTTTGATTTGAATTTGAAATGGAAGTTGGAAATGATTTTGAAACAAATTTAAACGATTTATATAATTTGTTTTAAATAGAAATCGACGAAATATTTATTATATATGTTATATATATAATATAATGGCCGGAATAGAACGCGCCGCGCCGCGGCAGTTCGTGAATTTCGACCATTTATTTCAAACGGACATTACGGGAGATCCGACGGTCGGATTCTCCTAAAACCGGAACCGTTGGGTTCGTATCGAAAAGAGCTTTCTAACGAATATTAGAAATTTGAAATCTAACGGTTGGATTTGGAGATACGTCCAAATCAAATTTGGAAAAGGTCGCTGTAAGTGCAGTTCGATGGCCGTTGATGGAAATCGACTGTACGGGCCTTGATAAAATTATTAAAAATATCAATAATTTGTGTAAAATCATAAGAAATGATTTGAGAAAAATTGGGGTGAAAAACTCCATATGTGAAAAGGTAAAAATAGATTTTTATCGAAATGAACTAATTTTGAACTAAATTTAAAACCCAATTATTTTTAAATAAATAAATTAGATTTAAAAAGGGGTTTTAAATAATCAAAATTCCTAATATATTTGATTGGATTTGAAATGGGTTTATCGTGAACGGTGTTTCAAATAACACTAGTTCTTTAACCCGATAATAATTAGAATGTGATTTGTGTTTGTCGTGAACTGTGTTTCAAATAACACTAGTTCTTTAACCCAGTAGAAGGAGTTTTAATGAATCTGCAATTAGATTGAAATGTGAATAGATAATCTAAATTATCAAATTTAGAAAATGAGCGAGAATGGAGTGTCACCAGTTTTGCTCCAAAACGATAGTCAAATCTTTAATTAGATTTGAACGTGAAATGATAATTAATTTTATCGACAACACTGTGGTGTTAGATATGGAGTATTACCAGTTTTGCTTCATGGGATGAATAGGTTGGGATTGGGAAATAAAATAAATAATTACTTCATTGTGGTTCGCTAATCTCGACTAGTTTAGAAAACCATAATTTGGTTTGAAATGTCATCCAAAGGAAGATTAAAGGATAAATTTCAAAGAATTTATCTTGGATTAAATTAATGGGAAACTTTCCCTAAGAATGTGATTTGGTGAATAAAAGAATATTCTGAATTGGAATGAGGCGTATGTTGAGTTTGTGTAACATTTGTTTTTAATATACGCGGGTTGTTCGGAAAGGCCGGGTTTATACCCATTCTGAATAACCGATTCAACGATAAGTCGAAGATGAAGACGGTGGTCGAAGACCGGAAGTCTTCACATCGTAGGGATAATTACTGACGATCCTGATTGGGTTGTACACCCAAGAGGATGGAAATAGTTGGTGGTCGTCCAGACGTACTTGGAGATGGATGGATATGCGAGGAAAGTGCCTTCGGTTTCGTTCAGACCCAGAACGGACTTGTAAATGGATTGTGTGTCTGACATTGGATTTTATTCTGTGTTGATTGATTTCTATTAAATATACATCTGTTTGGCAGCAAAGAATTTATTCTTTTGCTTAACGCCCTTCTCTGAGACGTACGAGCTCAGAGGTTGTATATCGATGGACATCAGTCGCATGGCATGAATTGCCTGTGTGGCACGCTAAGATGCAATGATCAAGGCTTCTGTTGAAAAGCAAAGTCTTGTGGTTGATGATCAAAGCACGCCTACGTGGCAGCTTTGTGTATAACGTGAATTCGCGAGCCTCACACCTCGGTATGAGTTAAAAACGGGATACAGACCGCTGGGAGAGCACGACGTTTCTTTCTAGCTATGGTGGTGTCAGTGACTTACCAGCCCTGACATTTATATACTTTTCACCTTTGTGGTTGTTGGAATGAGGCGCCTCGATTATAGGTCTGTAAGGACCGGGAAACGTGTGTTCAGGCATAATTAATCCTCTAACGTAAGTGAGGACCGGCCCAGCCGCATCCGGGGTTGCCCAGAGTGCGTAACCCTGAGGCATTTGCTAGAGTGTCTCGAACGCGGAGAGGAGCTTGCCCCTTGCCTCGACTCATGACGGAAATCCAATTTCCAATACGTGTATTTCGGTTTTATTTGTAGAGCCTAGTATGGCGACATAGTGGGATGGGGCACTCATGCCGTCTATGATTTATATTTATGATTGAAATTGTTTTGACACTATACACTTATTATAGTATCAAATGATTTGTTTTAAACGTACCAAGCATGTTTGGCTATTATAAGGGAAAACCCTATCCTCCGGCTTGCGTTGCATTGTGTGATGGGACCTGGGTCTTATAATAGCTTCATTTTTCGAAAAAGCATTGCGTTGTTTATTCTATGCACAAGTATTCTTGGGAGGAAACCTGTTCCGTGTTATACGGCGTGGTCCCTTGAATTACTTTCTTTAGAAATAAAGTTTTAAATAACTGCTTTAGTTCTCACACCAGTCACATGACTGACCTGGAGTTTATTGTTTTAACCTAAACTCTGGGTGTCCCTATTTTCGACACGGGCAGCTAGTAGTTTTGGTTTTGCAGATTTATATTCACAGGATCATGGTTTACAACTGGAATGATATCCGGAAAGCTCTGTATCCGTATATCACCTTCAGTTGTGCTTTGTATTATTGTTCCGCTGCTATGTAATTTATTGTAATCTCTGATATTTATCGAATGTAATTTATTCATTTATACTATGTATATTCTTGTATCTGATGGAATTGTTGTAATAACAATGAAATGTTCTTCCGTCTGCGTTCTGTTTTGTCGTGTTCTCAAACGATCAGGGGTTTCGAACGGTCTAGATCGGTTTAACGACTGATTCGGATCGAGCGAAATTCCCGGCCGTCACATTTGGTATCAGAGCTTTGGTTTACAGAGCTCGAGAACAAGACACATTAGAACCGTACGAAAGAATTCATCAGATATTGGGTTAGTAATATCCAATTAGAATGACTCGTTAGAGATAGGATCAGTAGTATCCTAGAACGAGTGTGAAGAGTATAATTTCCAAATGAAAACAATTTTTGTTTAGAAAATTTAAACCATTTTATACGTATTTGAATATTTATTTATTTTGAATATGGACAATCCGCTATATAAAGATTTTGCATATACGCGTCATGAACGTATATTCGAAGTTTTAATATACCGGATAGATATAGAACCGCACTCTAGTAGCCCAGAGATGTTCTGATGGTGGTTCGAAACATCATCAACATTTATTTTCGTGTGACGAAGGTGTGATATCTATATATTTCCATTAGGCTGGTGTGAGAACCAAAACTTATATATATATATAGCTAGAACACATTGTTGTGAATTGGCACCAAAAACAAGATTTTCAGTATATATATCAAAATTATGAATTTGAAACGTTAATTCACTAATTGATTGATGTTTGTGTTGTTTGTCTATTTGTTTGCTAATTTTTAAACCATTTAGCCTAATTGCATCAAATATTGAATTGTATCGAAAATTGGTCGCATTTGCTTGCATATACAAGTACTTGCATTGAACAGGTCATAGCAAGGAGGCTAGAGCCGAAGAATAAAATTTGTTTGCCCGACAAATAGGTACATGTTTACTATAATTTACTGTTTTGTTTGGGTGATGATGATTTTATGAGCCTATTGGCTAGCCGCTTGGCTTTTTCTTTTTCTTCTTGAGATCAGAAGGCCTATATGGCAATTTCGGGATTTTCCCTTGGCTCCCGGTGCAGGGGAGGTTATGGCGAAATTTTTCGAAAATTTAGGGTGTTAGCCAAATTTTTGAAGAATTTGAAAATTCGCAGAAACTGAAAAGTTGGAGAATGGAAGCCAGATCGAACGTAGAGTTGATTGATCAAACCACTTTCGACTTTGTTCCTTTTCGGGGACGAAAAGTTTTAAGTGGGGGAGATTGTAATAACCCGAAAATCTGAGCCAGTTTAAATTTTTTATTTTGGCAATTTTAGCGAATTTTGAATATTTAAAATAGATTATTTTAAATAATATCGACGAGAAATTTATTTTGGATATAGAATCGAACGTATATATTATATACGTCGTCGTTAGAATATAAATAATTATATATAATTATAAATAGAATTGAAAATGGCGTGGTAGTTCGATAATTCGATTTCAAACTTCAATTGAATGTACCGGGTGCAAAACAATCCGGATTTTAGTGAAACCAAAAACATTAGGATCTAATTGATGATATCTTTCCAACGAATCCGAAAAATCAAAATTTCATAGCGGGAATCAAAAGAAATGTCCAGTTGAAAATTCTGAATAGTCGCTATGGAATTCAGGCCCTTAAAAATGGAAATTTTGCAAACGACCTCGGATTTCAACGAAACCACTTTTGTTGGATCCGCAGTGTCAAATTATTGCTAGATTCCAAATTTCGTAATTTTTCGAATCCATATGTGAGCGTGGCAAAGGAAAACGCGTTTGACCAGTTTTAGTTGATTTTAATCGACTGGAAAATGGCCATTTTTCTAACGGTCTCAGAATTCGACGAAACTAGTTTTGTTAGGACCGTATCGTCAATACGAAGCTAGAAAATATTTTTCTGCAATTTTTAGAGTTAGTATGTGACCCCGGTAAATAGAAATGCGCGTTCAAATTCAATATATAGAGTTATATGTTGATTTTAACGGAAACCGAACGAAACAGACGAATCAGCATACGATACATATCCCATTGTGTTCGGAATGGGGGTAAAACGCTATGGACGACAGGCGGTGGGCCTCGTTTTGAGGTCGTATGTAAAAGTCAACTCTTTGCATTTAAAATAATAATAAAAATAAAAATTAACCTTTCTCTCTCCTTTCCTATTACCCTCTGCCCCCCCCCCCCCCCGTTCGATTCATTTCGGATTCAAAACAAACAAAAAAAGGAGAAAAGAGGCGGAGGAGCCGCCGCCCCTCCCCTTAAACCGCCGCCGCTGCATCTTCCCCTCCCTCCATCGACCGTGCGACGCAATCGAAGCCCCCCCCCCCGTTCGTCAGCCCGCGCCACCTCCGAACCCCCACCTTCGCCGATGCCGCAGCACCCCCAGGCACCCCCGACCCTCCACAGCTCCGACGCGAGCTCCATCAGCTCGAGACCCCCCTTCCCTCTAGACGCTGCAGGTATTTTATTTTATTTTATCCTATTTTGTTTTATTTTAATTTACCTTAAACACTCGGTTTAGGAAATTAAAATGGCCTTGTTTATTTTCTGATTTTTGTTTCTGGAAAATAAATATAATTTTCATATTATATAGATGAAAAGACGTGATTTTTAAAAGTAAAAAGACGTGATTTTTAAAAGTAAAAAGACGTGATTTTTAAAAGTAAAAAGACGTGATTTTTAAAAGTGAAAAGACGTGATTTTTAAAAGTGAAAAGACGTGATTTTTAAAAGTAAAAAGACGTGATTTTTAAAAGTCAAAAGACGTGATTTTTAAAAGTAAAAAGACGTGATTTTTAAAAATAGAAAAGACGTGATTTTTAAAATAGAAAAGACGAGATTTTTAAAATAGAAAGGATTAGATTTTTAAAATAGAAAAGATTAGTTTTTTAAAGGAAGAAAGACGATATTTTTAAATGGAGAAAGATGTGATTTTTACATATGTTGTGGGTTAAAAATATGATTTTTACATAGTAGGAACTATAAAAATGTAATCTTTATGAGATAGAGAATATAAAAATATCATCTTTGTATATGTAGCGAAATAAAAATCTGATTTTTATTATATATACGCTGAAATAAAGTGGTGATTTTTATAAAGGCGAAATCTTTATATAAAGAATAGCAAAGTAAAAATTCGATTTTCATATATTGAACAGCATAGTAAAAATTCGATTTTTTTTATATTGAACAACGAAGTAAAAATTCGATTTTTATATATTGAATAGAGAAATAAAAATGTGATTTTTATATATATAGTGGCTACGGGAAACGAAGAAGACAAAAAGGCGAGAAAGATGAAGATTTCTATAAAAGGAGAGTCGTGGGATTGGAATAGCTATTGGTGAGAACTTCTCACTCTTCAATTTCTTTTTTTCTAGTTATATATATATATACTAGGATGCAGACGGTGTTTAGTAGCACCCGACACCCGTCATCCACAGACCATGGATGGCTTGTTTGTTTAATTGTTTGGTTGTGTAGTTGGTTAGATGATTTGGTCTGAATTGAAATGTTTGGTGAAATGAAATTGATTTGATTGATGTGTGAATGGCGTGGGCCTTCACTAGACCGGGGATAAGGCTAGGCCTTGTCCCGTTTCTAGTATCGTGCCGTTATGCCGCCGAAATTTTCTAAAATGAGTTAGAAAAATAAAAATATCATTTTATTGAGTAAATGAATAATAGAAATTCATGTGTTGGAATAAAATGTTTTATCGTTAAAAATATAATTTTTAACGTGAATAAATGAATATTTATAAACAAATCGGCCGATTTGTTTATATACACTAATTTGACTGATATTGATTGGGTCGATAAATTTTACACATCGCCCAACTGCACAAATAAAATCTGTGTTTAATTGTTTGAAACCCCACACGGGTATTGGGATGAAATTTGTAGTTCACTCATCCCGATTGATTAAATATGTCGATCGATTGATTGACAGGCTGTTATAAGCGTTAGATATCTATATTTGATGCTTATACAGTGTAGTGCACTTTGGTTGATGGTTGATTATTTTTCAATGCTATTATATACGTGTGATGTATGAAATTCCATATAATTAATATTATATGGTGATTGATTGGGCCTCATTCCAATTTAGAAAATAAAGAACAATATAAAGTAAAGGTTCATGTGTTGACTGTACTCATCCGTTGAGATTAGTCATGTGTTGAACGAAATATTTTAATAATAAAATTTACATCTTTATCAATATAAAATAAAGGTTCATGTGTTGGAAGTACTCATCCGTTGAGATTAGTCATGTGTTGAACGAAATATTTTAATAATAAAATTTACATCTTTATCAATATAAAATAAAGGTTCATGTGTTGACAGTACTCATCCGTTGTGATTAATCATGTGTTGAACAAAATATTTTAATAATAGAAATACTTGAAATAGAAATATTTGAAAAGGAAATATTTGAAATAAAAGAAATATTTGAAATAGAATATTTGAAAATAGAAATATATGAAGCCGTGTTGATTAGATTGACGCCATTTTGACGTGAACGATATTTATATCGATTTTATTCATTTTAAAATGAATATTGAAAAGTGATTTCGAAATCGAATATTTTGAATGAAATTTGAATTGATTTGAATAGAAAACCAATTTGAATTGAATTGAATTGAATAGAAAACCAATTTGAATTGAATTGAATAGAAAACGAATTCGAACTGAATTGAATAGAAAACCAATTTGAATTGAATTGAATAGAAAACCAATTTGAATTGAATTGAATAGAAAACGAATTCGAACTGAATTGAATAGAAAACCAATTTGAATTGAATTGAATAGAAAACGAATTCGAACTGAATTGAATAGAAAACCAATTTGAATTGAATTGAATAGAAAACGAATTCGAACTGAATTGAATAGAAAACCAATTTGAATTGAATTGAATAGAAAACGAATTCGAACTGAATTGAAATGAATTCAAATTGAATTGAAATGAATTCAAATTGAATTGAAATTTGAACTGAATAGAAATGAATTTTAAAACGAATTTATAAGGAAAAATTCAATTTTGATTTGAATTTGAAATGGAAGTTGGAAATGATTTTGAAACAAATTTAAACGATTTATATAATTTGTTTTAAATAGAAATCGACGAAATATTTATTATAAATATTATATATAATATAATGGCCTAATAGAACGCGCCGCGCCGCGGCAGTTCATGAATTTCGACCATTTATTTCAAACGGACATTACGGGAGATCCGACCGTCGGATTCTCCTAACCAGAACCGTTGGGTTCGTATCGAAAAGAGCTTTCTAACGAATATTAGAAATTTGAAATCTAACAGTTGGATTTGGAGATACGTCCAAATCAAATTTGGAAAAGGTCGCTTTAAGTGCAGCTCGATGGCCGTTGATGGAAATCGACTGTACGGGCCTTGATATATTAAAAATATCAATAATTTGTGTAAAATCATAAGAAATGATTTGAGAAAAATTGGGGTGAAAAACTCCATATGTGAAAAGATAAAAATAGATTTTTATCGAAATGAACTAGTTTTGAACTAAATTTAAAACCCAATTATTTTTAAATAAATAAATTAGATTTAAAAAGGGGTTTTAAATAATCAAAATTCCTAATATATTTGATTGGATTTGAAATGGGTTTATCGTGAACGGTGTTTCAAATAACACTAGTTCTTTAACCCGATAATAATTAGAATGTGATTTGGGTTTGTCGTGAACTGTGTTTCAAATAACACTAGTTCTTTAACCCAGTAGAAGGAGTTTTAATGAATCTGCAATTAGATTGAAATGTGAATAGATAATCTAAATTATCAAATTTAGAAAATGAGCGAGAATAGAGTGTCACCAGTTTTGCTCCAAAACGATAGTCAAATCTTTAATTAGATTTGAACGTGAAATGATAATTAATTTTATCGACAACACTGTGGTGTTAGATATGGAGTATTACCAGTTTTGCTTCATGGGATGAATAGGTTGGGATTGGGAAATAAAATAAATAATTACTTCGTTGTGGTTCGCTAATCTCGACTAGTTTAGAAAACCATAATTTGGTTTGACATGTCATCCAAAGGAAGATTAAAGGATAAATTTCAAAGAATTTATCTTGGATAAAATTAATGGGAACCTTTCCCTAAGAATGTGATTTGGTGAATAAAAGAATATTCTGAATTAGAATGAGGCGTATGTTGAGTTTGTGTAACATTTGTTTTTAATATACGCGGGTTGTTCGGAAAGGCCGGGTTTATACCCATTCTGAATAACCGATTCGACGATAAGTCGAAGATGAAGACGGTGGTCGAAGACCAGAAGTCTTCACATCGTAGGGATAATTACTGACGATCCTGATTGGGCTGTACACCCAAGAGGATGGAAATAGTTGGTGGTCGTCCAGACGTACTTGGAGATGGATGGATATGCGAGGAAAGTGCCTCCGGTTTCGTTCAGACCCAGAACGGACTTGTAAATGGATTGTGTGTCTGACATTGGATTTTATTCTGTGTTGATTGATTTCCATTAAATATACATCTGTTTGGCAGCGAAGAATTTATTCTTTTGCTTAACGCCCTTCTCTGAGACGTACGAGCTCAGAGGTTGTATATCGATGGACATCAGTCGCATGGCATGAATTGCCTGTGTGGCACGCTAAGATGCAATGATCAAGGCTTCTGTTGAAAAGCAAAGTCTTGTGGTTGATGATCAAAGCACGCCTACGTGGCAGCTTTGTGTATAACGTGAATTCGCGAGCCTCACACCTCGGTATGAGTTAAAAACGGGATACGGACCGCTGGGAGAGCACGACGTTTCTTTCTAGCTATGGTAGTGTCAGTGACTTACCAGCCCTGACATTTATATACTTTTCACCTTTGTGGTTGTTGGAATGAGGCGCCTCGATTATAGGTCTGTAAGGACCGGGAAACGTGTGTTCAGGCATAATTAATCCTCTAACGTAAGTGAGGACCGGCCCAGCCGCATCCGGGGTTGCCCAGAGTGCGTAACCCTGAGGCATTTGCTAGAGTGTCTCGAACGCGGAGAGGAGCTTGCCCCTTGCCTCGACTCATGACGGAAATCCAATTTCCAATACGTGTATTTCGGTTTTATTTGTAGAGCCTAGTATGGCGACATAGTGGGATGGGGCACTCATGCCGTCTATGATTTATATTTATGATTGAAATTGTTTTGACACTATACACTTATTATAGTATCAAATGATTTGTTTTAAACGTACCAAGCATGTTTGGCTATTATAAGGGAAAACCCTATCCCCCGGCTTGCGTTGCATTGTGTGATGGGACCTGGGTCTTATAATAGCTTCATTTTTCGAAAAAGCATTGCGTTGTTTATTCTATGCACTAGTATTCTTGGGAGGAAACCCGTTCCGTGTTATACGGCGTGGTCCCTTGAATTACTTTCTTTAAAAATAAAGTTTTAAATAATTGTTTTAGTTCTCACACCAGTCACATGACTGACCTGGAGTTTATTGTTTTACCCTAAACTCTGGGTGCCCCTATTTTCGACACGGGCAGCTAGTAGTTTTGGTTTTGCAGATTCATATTCACAGGATCCTGGTTTACAGCTGGAATGATATCCGGAAAGCTCTGTATCCGTATATCACCTTCAGTTGTGCTTTGTATTATTGTTCCGCTGCTATGTAATTTATTGTAATCTCTGATATTTATCGAATGTAATTTATTCATTTATACTCTGTATATTCTTGTATCTGATGGAATTGTTGTAATAACAATGAAATGTTCTTCCGTCTGCGTTCTGTTTTGTCGTGTTCTCAAACGATCAGGGGTTTCGAACGGTCTAGATCGGTTTAACGACTGATTCAGATCGAGCGAAATTCCTGGCCGTCACAAGTTGGGAATAATGATTTAAAAATCAATACTCGAAGTAAAATTGATTTATGATGTTTAAATTTGATTTAGTTTTAGTGACCATGGTGCAAAATAAGCAATTGGTTGTTAAAGTGATTAGAGTTGGTATTTGTAATACCCAGTAAAAAAAATGTAGTAGACTAGATAATTAGGTAATAATAATAAGTTAAATAAACAATAAATGTAAAAACAACATAAGACGGAATTTCAGAACTTAAGAATTTAGCCACAAAAATATTATATTTGTGTTCGTGACGAAATTATGATACGTTTTCATATATAATATGTGGAAAATGGTGTCCATATGAAGAAATTATAATTAAATTAAATCGTACGGTAAATATATACATACAAACATTTGAATAGATAAAATAAATAAACATCTTAGGGATAATAACTAATGAATTGGAGTTAAAAAATATTCCCTTAGTGAATTTGAAATTCAAATGTACGGAAATGTAGTAGGGACAAGACAAAAAATAAATAAATAAACGTTAATTAAGTTGTACGCAAAATAGTTGTGCACAAAGGATGAAATTCAAATAGAATAAATAAATTTATTCATATGTTAATATATATTAATTAGCTAAAAAGAACATTCCATGAAGCTTAATTTTATATGCATATATTTATATGCAAAAGGGGACAAAGATTGGAAAACAAGAAAAAAAAATCAATCAATGTAGTAAGGGAACATTTGGTTAAATCAATTTATCCATCAGTTAAACAAATTCGCTGCCCGTTTCAGACCCTAAGGGGTCGACCGCTTCCCTTAGAGTGGTCGATCGCTTGATACGGCCTGGGTGTGGTGAAGGTAGTTTTTGGTTGGTTTTATAAGAAATTAACTGTTGAGATTAAATTATAATAATCTAGCATTAGAGTGGTCACCTCACCATTCCCTAACCATCTCATTTCCTTGTGCCTTCGTTCTACTACTGAAATTCCCGAAAATAGGTTTCTTCTTCTTCTATCTTAATTCTATTTCTATTTCTCATTTCCAATCCTAATCCTTATTAGATTAACATTCTGGAATTCTAATAGGTAACTCAATTTTATAGGGTCCTTTCTTACATACATACATACATACATATATATATATATATATATGCAATCAGAATTAGAGAACAACGTCAATTCATGCATACAGTTTTTGGTTTGTTGATATTTCCATCACTATCGTCGCTGTGAGTGGAAATAAGATTTGTTTAAGTCGTTTCCTACGCTTTGTTTATTTTATATGAATCTGTATGCCTTGGGGATTTGGGTTTTCACAGTAATATCATAATAAAAAACCCCCCAAATCTCCTATCTTTATTTTGTCGTAAAATTTTTCAATCAATAATTCGGGCTTGTAGTTGTTTAGTAATGTTTGAGAAATAATTTGGTGGTTATTCTTTTGTTTGGTTGGATTTGTCCATTTCAATGTAAATTAAATATAATTTGTTTGCAGTATAAAAAGGTTAAGATTTAATTTGATCACGGAATTGGAATAAGTTTAGATTTCTATTCTAATGGAGCATTTGAACATATTCAAGATCTGTAATAATTAAATATTAACATTTTTATGCGCAAATAGACAAAAGGGAAAGTTTTATCCGGATAAAGGTTTATATGTATATTGAATATGTATATATATGTAACAGCTTGTTTCTCTTTCATTGTTCAAATAATTCTAAGCCTAGGATACAAGTTTGAATATTATTGTTGATATTTTCCCATTTGCTGCTTGTTATAAATATGTCATGATTTAAGTAGTTTATTATGAGAATTAGCTTATATGCCTTATATATGAATACGCTTGACAAAAAATCACTGTTATGACGTTTCAAAATTTTGAACGATAATTAGCGCTTATAGCGATTATTAAAACATATATTTATATAGCGTAATCAACGTAAATAAACGTAATAATTACGTTATAAATACGTTAGACTAGGATTTGAACTTAAATATCCCCATAGGAACTGTTGCTTATGTGAGTATAAATGGCCTACACATATATTAAATTTAGTACACTATGACACGAGGTTAAGCCCGCTTGTAGTAGAAGTTTGCCCGGAACCGCACGGCAAATCCAACATCTACAAGCAGTCGGTTTAATGTGAGAGGTCTAGTGTGTGTGTATATATATACCTATTATGTATGTGTATAGGTATGCTTACTACCTGCCTTGAGAATGTCTTGAGTGGCTGACTTTCTTCTTATCTAGTTAGGTCTTAAGTGGTTAGGACTAGGCCCATTCCGAAGTTTTATTCCTTGGTACCAAATTCATAGGACCCTCCCTTATTAGATTCAAAGTGGTCGATGAGTCCTCCTTCTCTAAAGTGGCTTAGTTATGGCGATAGCGGAGTAGGGTAGTTTACCAGAACGTCCACTTCCTCTAGGAGCTATGTAAGGGAAAACCTAAGGACAGATTAGGTGTATGTTGGATGTTGCATGCAGTTATTAACCACCATCTCAAGGAAGTGTTAAATGGCATAGGACTACTACCGTAATATCAGTTAAGTAGTAACGTGAGGCGACCGCCGGAGAGGTCTTAAATGGCTATATGTAGGCCTGCCCTAAACCGATACTAAGCGAGGAGATACTACTTCTCATATTCTTGTAAGAATATACATATTTATAATATTAGCGTGATAGGATGGGGTCTTAAGTGACTAAGGTCTGCCTTAGGGTCTTAAGAGATCATAGGAATCTTCCCTTGATAAATGTACTAGAATGGGCCTAAAGTGATCTAGAATGTCCACCTCATTGAGTCTTAAGTGATCGTTGATCCACCTTAAATGCATTAATGAAGGTCTTAAGAGAATGATTCAGATGTCCACCTCATTAATTAGAATATATCTTTGTTTTTGTATGCTTATATGTTTACGTAGACATACTTTGAAGTATTTAACTTTCCAAATATAGAGTATAGTGTTGACATCAAAAGTTGGTCACTAGTGATACTCAACCCCCAATCGTGTGAAGGGCACACAAATAACAATCATAAAAATGCAATAAAGTAAAGAAAACCGGGGACATACAAGACTTTTTATAGTGGTTCGGCAAAGATGGTGCCTACGTCCACTTTATATGTATTGATTTGCTTTTGATTACAAGTACAACACTTTTTCAATTTTAAGAAAGAAGGAGAGTTGGATCTTTTTGGATTTAGCCATGGAGAAGTTTTTATTTTGGAGGAGAAGTTCTACCAAAAGTTGAAGTGGCGAAATAGAGGCCCCTTTCTATTTTTAGCATGGATTTATTTATAGGTGAAGAAGTGGGCTAAGAGGTCTGTCACGTGGCTTGCCATTTTTGCAGAGCTTGGATACGTGGAGCTCGATCATTGGAAGTATTTGCAGTGGTGGGACCCGGTCTACTGTTGATTAATAGTATCCTCTAAAATGGTGGCTTACGTGGCACCCGGGATGAGGTGTATCAAAATTAGAGCTTTTTCCGGAAGTGGTTGACCACCTTTAATGCGCTGAGAATCAGGCCAAGCATTGAATGACTCAGCTGAATATTTCCACATAGATCCGGAGATGTCTGGTCGATCCAAACATTAAGGAAGTGGTTGTCTCGGTTGGCCCCGGAGAGCGATTACATTAGGGCATAAGATGCAGCTGCTTGAAGGAAACTAACTCAAGTCAAATCTTTTCTGGACTTTCTAAAGTACAATTCGCACTATCGACCGATCAATCGATGCTAAAGAGTGGGTTTCTGGACATTGGGCTTCGATCCATTGAACCGCGACAGCTTTTGCCAAAAAGTTGGTCAACACTTTGCCCCTCAGAATACATCATTCTTGGTAAAGGAGTTGTGTTCTGAACCCTGTATCGAAGTTCAATGTGAGGGTAGCGATGGCTGCGCTGAACCATATTATCGCCAGAAATCCGACGATCCCGGTGGTTGTATTAAGACCATAAAACCGATGATCGAAGTAGATCGTATTAAGAACATAAAATCGACAACCATCGAGGACCGTATTAAGGCCGAGAAAATAAAATCGACAACCAGCTCTAAACGTTTCTTGTTTCACAGAAATCCGAGTTAAAACAGGTTCTGTGTACTCATTTAAAGTTCGAATCGCCAAATTGCGAACTACAACACCATTTCGAGCTCGATTATAATTATAATATAATTATACGTTCAAACTGTCGTTCAAATAATATATTCGTCATTCTAATTCAATTCTAAGCTGAATTAAATACTTTGAATTGTCCAGTTCACATTATATTGTCAATTCACTATTTCTGATTATTTTAGAAATTAAATATATTATTCTATTATTTATATTAATTAAATATTCAATATAATTTAATTAAAGAAACATTTTCACTATTTAAATAATTAAATAAATTACTTATTATCCGTGTAAATACGGGTCGTTACATTCTTCCCCCTTAAAATAATTTCGTCCTCGAAATTGTCAGGTAGAAAACAACCCTATTGACTAGGTTAACAATTATTTCTTTAATTCTTAACTCCAGTTTCAACTGAACAATCCATTCTAATTAAAATATTAATTCATTTCTATTAACGAATATTTTCAAAAATCTTGAAAATTTTCTAACACCCGAAATTTCTGAAATTTTTTGCCAGCACCTCCTTTTGTATTGGTCAGTCGGTACAACTACAACCCGCCTCTCTTCTCCAACCCAAAAGAAAATCAAAACGCCAAGCGGCTTGCCAAACGGGCTCATAAACCTCATAAAACTCATATGATTATAATTGTGTACCTTTTTGTTGGGCATATCAAATTTATCACTTCCATCTGCTGTTAATTCAGCATATACCAATGTTATCCCCACCAAACTCCATTCAATTCATTCTCAAACCAAATCATTCGCTTATACCAAAGTCAAATTTCATTTCAATATCGAGTTTCATTTCGATTCCAAACTCTTAACTCCACTAATCTGGTTCTATTTCAAATTCCGATCACATAAATCCAAATTTTCCGATAACATTCTAATCCAATTTATCTTCAATTTGCTTTGCACATTTCAGTTCAATTTCCACTTAATCGGCTTTAATTAAATTTCAATTTGCTTTCCCAAATTTCAATTCAATTTGGTTTTAATTCAAACAGTCTTTCCCTGGGAATTTTAAACAGTTCATCATATCGAAAATCAACTTTCCTTTTCAGGATTCAAAACAACTTTCTTTTCTCAAATCAATTCAAAAACAAAACCTTTGGTAGTAATCCATCACATAGAACTTGAAAATGAACACTGATGATGCTACGCAGTCAACATCAGAATTATTTTCCAGTGATCGAAGTGAGTTCAATACTATATCACTTTAAAATAATTTCTTTTAAACACTTCCATTTTGATACCATCCACAATGCTTGTAAAACAATTTAAAATCTTCCAGGATTAAAATTATCATATATTCAATTCAAATCCATTTACAAACACTTTTCCAAATCTTCAGGGTTTTAATTTCCATTCTGATTTAAATTTCAGATTCAATTCATTCGTAATACTTATACAAATTTTGATTAATTATTTACATAACCATTTCATTTATAATCTTACTCGATTATAATAACAACCAATATATCCAATATATTATAATCATTTCAATATAATTCCTTTATATCAAAATATAATTTGGTTAAAATAATTTTGTTTACCCTCTTTTTAAAACTTCCTATGTCGGTTCATCGTATTCGAGTGTTTATAAACCCCTACCGATACAGTGGATCAAACTGATTGATCAGAACTCATAAATAACTCAACCGATAAATCTCCATAATATAAAACAATTTTTATATTGAATAACAAATATGTTCACTCGTATATATATACTCAACTCAATCTAGGGTATTGCTAACCCCATCTCTACTGAGTCACGCCAAAGAGCCAAGGTAATTACTTAACCTTCAGCTCTGATACCACTGTAACGACCCGGGGCTTTTACGATCCTGGATATCGGCATATGACACTATGTCGACTATTCAAGCATCGAAAACACCGGATAGTCCATGAAATAAATTAGAGGGTGAGGATAGGTAAGATAGAAACCTAGAATAGGAGAAGAAAACGAACATACAACATCAGAGTAAACACGAATCTCACAGCGGAACGAATAAATATATATCATAACATAACTTTGAAATATAAATCTGTAATTGAATATACATATCATTTCCAAAGTACAGCACTTACAACATAGCGGAAAAATCATAGCTATATAATTCTGAAGCCTCCTGCTCCAGCTCTTCAAGTATCTGTAAACCCCGACTACTTGACTGCACGTACAAAATTAGGCACCCATGAGTTTAAGGAAAATAAAACAAAATAAACTCCGGGTCAGTCATGTGACTGGTGTGAGTAAACTCAACTTATTTGATTTAACTTTCAAAATCCTTTTGAAACAAAGGATAACCGTAAAACCGATCCACACATAAACACGGATGGTTTTTCCCTTACGATAACCCAAATCATTAGTAAAACAATATGATTCTGATATTATAATAATGTCTAACACAAGTAATATCAATCTAGTAGAAACGCTTGCATCTAACGTTCTACATTTATAATATACAATCAAAACCGCGGGCTCTTATTTGGGGAATGGATTCCAACTATGACAAGGTATGGATCCACCTTCCGCTTAGTGTACTCTAGAAGCGATACACTGTAGTTCAACAAGAACATCTTGCAACTCGGCCACACATGACCGACCACTCATTTCGCTTGAGTGTATCAAATACATTGTCACCTTATAGTTGATAAACCAACATAACCATTCCCGGGGGATACAGAATTGAAAGAAGTAACAAATATGAATATTCTCTAGATGGTGACAATATACCCTACTTGGTTGCGAACCACTTAGCCATGCTGCCTGCCCGATTTTTGTCATTTCCCAGTTGATGAGGCTCGAGGTCAAAACGTATCTTTTAACAGATCACTCCTCCATTTACTTCGAATGCCACATCGTCATACCCGTCAAATCATAAATTGATTTCCCCAAAAATACCACGGGTATAAGCTAAGAGAAACAAATTCCTCCGCCACCAACGTAAATACGTTTGAAACGATCAACTTACGTGATCTACCAGATATACTCTGTCAAACATTCGTCCATTCAAGTTGTCCTGGGACTGGACAAACCAAAGGCACTATTCCGTACATCCATCCTAGGCAATCTATACCTAGGACTTATACAACAGCCCTTGCACCGTACTCCATCTTCAATTTGTCTTCAATCTATTTGATTCGAAACGCTAATGCCCATATGGAGTGGTTCTCGGATAATAACCCAACCGGTCTCTCCATATTGACAACGGAAAAATGGTCAAAACTTTGATAGTCTGTGATTTAACTATAAAAGAAAAACACGTGTGCAAACAACGATATTATTTCCAAATGGAAATTCTATCGATCAAACAACAATCCACATTTAACCCCTTTAAATTAATTTAACATTAATTTATTCATTTCCTTATTTCCCACTTCCATATATTCGTAAATTCTTATTTTCTAAGTTTAGAAAATATACGTTATCAATCAATGGAAAACATTTCCATATCTCTCCCATTTCTTATTTTCTATTATTAGAAAACATTTCTGATTCTTATTTGGAAAACATTTCCAAAACTCCTTTATTGGATTTAAACAGATGTTTAAATAAACATCGCTATGCCAACGCAAACCATTACACTCATTAACTAAATTCACTTAACCATCATTCACTATCAAACCTTACCATTCCTTAGTTAAGAAGGAAGTCTATCAAGTTGGGGTATAATTACCTCTCAGACCTTAACTGAACAGCATTTTAACTTCGAAATAGTCAAAGTTTATCTTTTAAATCTTTAACAAACTTCCTTATGTTACTCTCTTTCGAATAAATATCTATTCGATAACTCTTTCCTTCGAATAAACTATATTCGATAATCTCTCTTCTTCGAATAACCTATATTCGAATAACTCTATTCAATTAACACTATTCGATTAACTCTAATCGATTTACTCTTATCAGTTAGCTCTATTTGATTAACTCAATTATATTAACTCTATTTGATTAACTCTATTGGATTAACTCTATTTGATTTATCCTACTGGAGTAACTCTATTCAATTAACTCTAACTAATTTACTCTTATCAATTAACTCCTTTTGAATAAACTATATTCAATTAACTCCTTTCGAATAACTAATATTCGATTATCTCCTTTCGAATAACTAATATTCTATTAACTGCTTTCGAATAACTAACATTCGATAACTCCTTTCGAATAACTAATATTCGATAATTTCTTTCGAATAACCAATATTCGATAATTTCTTTCAAATAACTAATATTCGATAATTTCTTTCGAATAACCAATATTCGATAATTTCTTTCGAATAACTCTTTCTTCGAATAAACTATATTCGAATAACTCTAATCTGACTAACTCTAATTCAATTAACTCTATTCGACTAACTCTTGTTCGATTAACTCTATTCGAATAACAAATATTCGACTAATTCTTGTTCGATTAACTCTATTTGAATAAAAAATATTCGACTAACTCTTGTTCGATTAACTCTATTCGAATAAAAAATATTCGATTACCTCTTGTTTGATTAACTCTGTTCGAATAACTCTAGTTCGATTTAACTCTAATCGATTAACTCTAATCCGATTTAACTCTAATCGATTAACTCTAACTCTAATCGATTAACTCTAACTCTAATCGATTAACTCTAACTCTAATCGATTAACTCTAACTCTAATCGATTAACTCTAACTGTAATCGATTAACTCCAATCTAATTGATTAACTCTAACTCTAATCGATTAACTCCTCTAGCTCATTTTGATTAGCACATTTTGATTAACTCCTTTGATTAACTCTACGTTCGTATTCAGTTTCAAATATCGATGTTGAAATCGATTCTTACTTCTCTATATAAGCCATGACTTATATATTCTATTTTACCAATGATAAATATTTTATTTAATTTATAAAATATTATTTATAAATTAATCTTCTCAATATATTGGTTACAACAGATTCTATTTAAAATCTTTGCTTTAAATCCATATCATGTTATACCCGTGTGCGAAGCACGGGTCTAAACCTTTCAAATATAAAATTCTCTTCATTTGCCAAATACTTCCTTATATGACATTCTTTTCAATTCCCATTAAATTCCTTTTATAACTCTATTTATTTCCTAAATAAATATTTCTTTTTTATAACTCTATTTATTTTTCTAAATAAATATTTCCTTTTTAATTTTATTTGTAATTTTTTTTACAAACATCTCCTTTTTAAATCTATTTGTTAATGGTTTACAAATACTCCCTTTACGATTCCATATTTTTATTTTCTAAACAAATATTTCTTTTCCTATTTGTTTCACAATATTTTCCTTTATATCTGGTTTACGAATATTTCCTTATATTTGTTTTACAAAGATTTTCCCTTATATTTGTTTTACAAAGATTTTCCTTTATATTTGTTTTACAAATATTTTCCCTTATATTTGTTTGATTTTATAATTATTTCCTTTTATAAAAATCCTTTTCCTTTTTATATATAAAATCCATTGATTTTATATAAATAATTCATTTTCAAAATACACTTTGAAAATTCCTTTCTATATCGTAGTATTTCTTACGGTATTTTAAAATACCAAATAACAATGATTGATATCATTCAAACACACATAATCAACAACATATTATATATCACATCATATATTACAGTATATGAAAAACAGTAAAATAAATGTTGAGGAATCCAGTTGGATTCCTCCGACCTGTTTCCCTGCATCACAGATGTTAAACAATATAATTAACATCGATTTCATTTCAATATGAAATATTATGCTTAACAGAATCAATATTTGATTAACGATTTATATATATATCGTTATCGATAATTTCAACCAATACATAAGCAATTCAACCAAACAGTTAACACACAGCAATCAACAGATAATTATCAGTTCTAAGAATACGTTATAAAAAATATAACTGTTCAGAGTTGGTGAGTTTTACTCACATTGGACGATCATCGTTGATAACGATAACCATCGCTTGATTCAGACGGACAATTTATTTCGCTATAAATTGTAACGAGCTCGAATTCACCCCCAGTCGGTTCCATCGTGTAGTATTTGTCGAGATGGTTCCACGTCTATTGTTTTCATCAGATTCTGATACCGTATGATATAGTTATGCATTATACAAATTATTATACAATTAAATTAAATTTAAACTAAAACAATTAATTGCCTTGGGCTTTAACCTTATATTAGGCCCAAACAAAAGAGGGTCCGCCCCAAATCCCTTTCTCCTCCACCAACAAATAACCCAACTACAGTATTCTCCCTTTCACCAAAAAGCACCGTGAAACCCAAAGATAGTGAACCTCACATTCAAAATACATGAAAGCAAGTCACCATGTTTGCCTTCCTCTATGTTACTACACTACTCCCGTACCCTATTTCCAACAATACCAAAGTACCCATCTCCTTCATGTTTCGCGAAGACACCCCAACAAAAACACCATTTCAACAACCCGCTCCCAGTTCATTCAGACTCACACCCACCTTCTCCTCAAAAGAACAAGCAGCGCCTCCTGTATACTGTTGTATACAGCTCACCTGAGTCGATTAGAATCCGACGTCCAAGCCAACCCGCGACTTTGAGCTACCCTGCAAAAGGACTGCGACCCCTTCCAGCTAATCACCGAACATGCTCCAACCTGAGATTCCCATGACCGACCCCTTAAGCTTCTCCAAACGTAACAGAACCCGCAGCCACTCCTACTACATTACATCGACCAAAAATATTGCCAATCCCCTCAAAACAAAACTCGTAGCTGCTATTTCATCTACTAACTCCAAATAGAATGACCAGATCGTGTATAAAAACCCAAATCTCTCAAAACCGAAAACCTAGGTCATGTTGAATCCTGCCAGCGACATAAAAGGGCAGCCGAACCCCATAAAACATTTGTAGAATCGAAGTGGAAGTCATCAGTGATTCAAATATATGGGTAGCTTGATTTATAGAATTTTCCTTGGATTTTATTGCTGCGATTTTTATTTTGGTTTGAGGAAATAGGAAAAGGGATCTGGCGGCTTATTTTTGTTCAGGAGAATTGGTTAGGTTTTAAGGAAGGTAGTAAAAGTTTATTTATAGGGTAGTTGTTAAGTATTACCTTTGTTGAGAGGATTCGGTTTCTCCACGTTTCTTGTTTGGCTGAGAAGAAAGGAACGTGGCCTTCTATTTGATCGGAGAAATGAAGCCTAGGGTTAGCATATTTGTTTTACATTTGAGAGTACCCGATTATGCGAAACTTTGTTTGTTTATGGACTGATATAAAAATATCATTAAATCGAGTAATGTGCCGTGATCCCAAAAATATAAAAATATCGGTAGGTCAACTCATATTGTGAACCCCTAAAATATTGATATAGGGTGCAAAATACTCCAAATAAAAAGTTGCGTATTTAATTAATTAAAAATTACTGTAAAATTCTAAAAATTAAATTATCACTACGTCTCAAAGGGCTTGTCTAAATTCGAGGCCAATATTTAATTATAATTAAATATATCGTTATGGTTGTTAAACAATTCCATAGCGATTATTTCAAAATTTGATTTAGCCATAAATCAAAATCTACACAATGAAATCTCGATTTTTCTCTTCCATTGGAATAATATACTTCACCAGCTCTGAACGTTTCTTTTTTCACATAAATACGAGTTAAAACGGGTTCTGTATACTCATTTAAAGTTCGAATCGCAAAATGACGAACTACCGCGCCATTTCGAGCTCGATTATAATTATAATATAATTATACGTTCAAACTATCGTTCAAATAATATATTCGTCATTCTAATTCAATTCTAAGCTGAATTAAATACTTTGAATTGTCCAGTTCACATTATATTGTCAATTCACTATTTCTGATTATTTCAGAAATTAAATATATTATTCTATTATTTATATTAATTAAATATTCAATATAATTTAATTAAAGAACCATTTTCACTATTTAAATAATTAAATAAATTAATTATTATCCGTATAAATACGGGTCGTTACATGAATGGACTGTGGTGGATATTATCTATATCCTACTGAGAAAAAATGCCCCGAGTGATGCATCGGATGATGCTTGCAAGCTGGCTTCCATCTCCGAGGAGTCGCTGCCTTGAATCCAGCTTTGCATTCGGGAGAGCTCCAGCACCAGGGTCCAACGAAAGGATGCTCAGAAGGGTGGCCATTGGTTGGGCACGCCCTGCAAGAATTGAGTGAAGGTGAGGGTCCATCGTAGTTGTTGGTTCTGGGCAAACTGGCACCTCTTGAACCTGATGGGAATTGGTCAGAGCCATGCCCGCGATGGAAGGTTCGGGCTGATCCAGGATAGCATGTGATGTTCGGGGCTCCCTGGTGCCCCCACCCGAAGCGATGTTACAAGGGTCTACGATAGCGTTTTCCTCCGCCTGTCTAAGAACCGGTATGGTAGAGTGGTCTCCCTAGTTCGAAGGGAAGGCTCCACCAGTTCTTGGTTGAAGGAGAGGCGGCATAAGACGAGTCTGCTATAAGATGCTGGGTTGTAATGGGAATTGCATTGTTCCTAATGGGTCCAGTGGTTGCTCAATTGGTCCGGGGGGTCGAGCTAGTCTCCGAAGTGGAGATAATAAGGTTAAACGACCTGGATCTTGATCGCGGACCTCCTGTGAATCTGCAGCTGCAGCTGCACTGGTTTTTGGAAGCGATACTCCTGGTTGTAATTGGTTGGGAGTTGGAGCCAAACAAGGAGGAAGCGCTGAACCAGGAGGAAGCAAAGGTGTGATCTAATTTGCAACTTGCATTTGTGCAGACCGAAGATCGGTTACTGCCCCAGCCTCGCCCCGTGGAAGAATTGATGTTGAAGCATTAAATCCCTTTTCCACCCGAGCGAGAAGGTGAGCCAACAACTATTATTGTCGTTCGAGGAGTTTACTCTGAGATGTCATCTGGCCTCTGAACTCGGCCATAATCTTATCCATGTCGTCCTGGGTAAGATATCGTGACACGTCTTCATGAGAAGAGGCTTCCTGACTTTCCTTTGCAACGTTTGTGGGATGAGAAGAAGTTGCATCTTTCTTCCGATTATTCGCCATGGGTTGGAACTTGCTGAAGGTCATAGAGTATGTGGATGCATGCCCCTACCCGGTGCGCCAAAGTGTTGACGTCAAAATTTGGTCACTAGTGACAGTCAACCCCCAATAGTATGAAGAGCACACAAATAACAAAGTAAAGAAAACAGGGAACACACAAGACTTTTTATAGTGGTTCGGTAAAGATGGTGCCTACGTCCACTTTATATGTATTGATTTGCTTTTGATTACAAGTACAACACTTTTGCTATTTGAAAAAAGAAGGAGAATTGGCTGTTTTTGGATTTAGCCATGGAGAAGTTTTTATTTTGGAGGAGAAGTTCTGCCAAAAGTTGAAGTGGCGAAAAAGAGGTCCCTTTCTATTTTCAGTATGGGTGTATTTATTGTTGAAGAAGTGGGCTGAGCGGGCCGCCACATGGCTTGCCTCTTTTGCGGAGCTTGGACACGTGGAGCTTGGACACGTGGAGCTCGATCATTAGAAGTAGTTGTGTCGGTGGGACCCAGTCTACTGTTGATTAATAGTATCCTCGAAAATGGTGGCTTACGTGGCACTCGAGATGAGGTGTATCAAAAGTAGAGCTTTGTCCGGAAGTGTTTGATCGCCTTTTATGCCTTGAGAATCGGGACGAGTATTGAATGACTCAGTTGAATATTTCCACATAGATCCGGAGATATCTGGTCGATCGAAACTTTAAGCAAGTGGTTGACTCGGTTGGTCCGGAAGAGCGATTACATTAGGGCATAAGATGTGGCTTCTTGAAGGAAATTGACTCGGGTCAAATCTTTTTTGGACTTTCTGAAGTACAATTCGCACTGCCGGTCGATGCTGGAGAGCCGGTTTCTAGACATTGGGCTTCGATCCGTTGAACCGCGACATCTTTTGCCAAAAAGTTGGTCAACATATAGCATTTAAACACATGTTATTTTAATTCACTAGAACTTTATGTTCTGACCTCCCTCTTCTAAACATATAAACAGGACAATAGGTGAAAATGCTTGGATCGGTGATACCTTGAAGGTGGAGCCTAACGATGAAGGAACTATAACTATTAGGCATTATAACAGTATTATTCTATTGAGATAATTAATATTGAGGCACCTATTATTACATGAGACTCGCTGTAACTGACATTTGTAATGGTTGTAGATTAAATGTTTCTCTATTTTAAGTTATTATATTTTATCCATTCCATTGTGTGAGATTTTATTTTCGCTTTAGTATGCTATGTTATATATGTTATCCATATCCTTATAGGAACCAACGATACATTCAGAATGGCTCTAAGTTTTGATTTCCACTTTGGATCGAAATTAGGCCCATTCTGGCTGGGTTCTTACTATTGGTGTCAGAGCATAGGTTACTTGATCAAGGGGAAATATATACGAATGAGAGGCATAGTTGTTATTTTGAAAATGGATTTTCAAAAGTTTTAGTATATATATTTTTAAAGTACGCATATCTTTAGAAAATATTGTCTGTAAGTCCTTCTCGGAAAGGATTAACCTTAATTTCTAGAAAATCCCTAGAATCCATGCAAAAATTCATTAGTTTCCTTATCAATTTGAAAGCCTATAAGAACCTAACGGATATAAAAAACCAAAAATTTGGGAAGTCGAAAGAAACTCCCTAATTTAATAGACAGTTAATGAGAATAAATTGGTGATTAAACTATCCTTCATAGAAGAGACAAGGGAGAAATAAGTAATAAGAATTTGGAATAAGAAAACTTTAAGTCCATAACATAAAGGTGTGAATATTTTAAGAAAAAACGTAGGAATAACTTTACTAAATAGGATAAAACATCTGCATGAGTAATTAATAAAGTTTTGAAATTCGAAAAGAGCGCTAAATGGTCGATAAGAAATAGGATATCAGAATTGGAAAATGTTAAGTAATTAAGGGTGAAAAGGTATAAATATTTAATTTTTAAATGTCCCTAAGAATGAGCGTTGTTTAATGGATAAAATGGCATGAAGGACATTTATAGTGGCAAAAATTAGGAATGTCAAGAATTGAAAATTTTAAGAACACGGAACAAAGGATGTAACAAAAGAAATAAACTTCCTTAGAATAGTGTGTCAGAAGGTTTAGACGGGAAAAATCAAAAGTGTTAAGAGAATATATAGTGATTATTCGACACACTATTAAATTATTTTGAAAAAGAGAATTTTGACATTTGAATTATAGACCCAAGTTGCATAATATTTCCATCTAGGAAGGAAAAATTGAAATATGATTTTTGAGAAAATAATTTTTTTGAAAATAAAGGTTTACTGTTTCTTTTGTTAGATAAACTATAATCTTAAACTTTAAGTACACCAGAAGATGAATTCCTTAGTTAAAGAATAATGGTAAACATTTTTAGTTATGAGCCTTAAAAAAAGATTCTTGTACGAGTTGTGTAATAAATTGACGTTTATAAGGAGAAAGAAGACAAAACACATAAGCTTAGATAGATAAACGTCATAGATATACTAAATTAAAAGTGAATAGATGTTAAATTTATTTACTTAAACTTGATAGAATTGAAATATTAAGATACTCATAATAAGAAGTATACGAGGAAGTAGTAATACTGAAGTAGAATAAAGGATAAAAGACTACTCTAGTGAATTTATTTAAATTGAAGTTTATTTGCGACCATTTAACCAATTTTTGAAAGGCCTCCCATGGTGTAAATAAAAGTGTAGTGGAAAGTTATGTTCATTAAGGACTTTCAAAATTCAAATATATATATATATATATAGAGAGAGAGAGAGAGAGAGGAAATTTATGAGAATGTGCAAGCATGGCAGTAAAAGTTTTAACTTTAGTGCTAAGATGAATGTAGCGTAATGTTTTTAAATATATTTGAAAGTAAAAGAATAAATTAAAAATATGGATATGGATGTGTTAGAAGAATTAATTGCTAATTACTCCGATGTTAAGGAGATTAAAATCCCATTTCCAAATAGTAACAAACAATTATTTCAAAAATACCTGTTGTTTTGGAAGACATTAAAGACTAACATTCAGAATGCAAATAAAAGATGGGAATTAGAATAAGGGAGGATATTTTACTCCTAATTTAAGAATTTATGAGCATGTAATAAGAATTTTTAAAATGTTATAATCTCATAGTTGATTGAAACATTTGCTAGAAATAAAGAAGTTATTAAAAATTTATTGTCAAAAGGGATATTAGACTTTATTATTAAAGATACATAAACCATGAGAAATGTTTCAAAAATATAGTTTATGGAGTAATATTTTTTTAAAAGGTTTAGCAATAAATATCATTAGGCAATTTAGGAAGCATAATTACCCCTTAATTCAATTTTAGGAATTAATTAAGGTCCTACAAATCGAGCACTTGTTTATATAAAGTTTTAATTGCCATCTTAAAAAGTGTAATGGTTGGCATTCAAAATTGTTGCTAAAGATAAGTGTTATCATGCTCTTATGTTTTTTATATTTAGTAAGGATTTGAAAAGGTGGCGTCTTAATTTTAATTGTAGCATTTTTAATAAAGGATATTTTATTAAATCAAAACATGTAATGACATTGGGTACAGTAAGCATTAAAGTCATCGTGAACATTAATGCTACTGGTTTTAATAATGCATTAAACACCTATTTTTGAAATTTGCAAGTTTGGGAATAAAAAGGAAATAACTCCAGAATAAATAGGGGTAAAAACACATATAAGTTAGAATTAGTCCCGACTAAGTAAGGATAATTAAACAATTTAATCTGGAGATCCTAATATCAGTCTGAGAAGTTTAAATTTGAAATGATGGCGAAGTATAGTGTTTTCAGAACTAAGGGTTGTTTGTGAAGTAGGTTGCCCTAGAAAGTTTAGTGTTAACGTTATTTTTTGTAAACACTGGAATTAGGGTTAAGGATGTGGATCTAAGCGAATTAAAGGATTGTTTAGTTCCTACGAGATTGTGTTAGTTCGCTGTTTCCTAGATATCAAGGTCTTAACCCCGAAGATTAGTTACTCTTCCTTCAAGAAGTGAGTATCACGCTTATGAGACTCAAGGAACAACAGTTACCTTGGGATAAGGGTTCCTGAAGCTCAACACAAGTTAGAAAATAAACGGCTTAAGGAAGGTTATTACGGTAATTTGTGCTTAGGTATGAAGTATTGTCGAAGGCCTATGAAGCTGTTTTGTGTGATTTTGGCTTTGGCAACTTTTTTGCGGTGCCGGTATTGACCAACTTCTGTATTCTTGGTGTCGTCATTAGTTTGGCAATGCTTTGTGAAGTCAATGCCGCATCCATGCAATGTATCAATACAAAGTAAATTGGTATGGATAACTTCCTATTTTTGCTTTCGATTTCGATGATAAGTCTTTGTTCCGATAGCAAGTCCAAAGTTCTGCCTTGCTTTAGTGGCTTCTGAGTATATACAACCTTTCTTATGACTTTGGCATCTTCCTTACTATCGATATCGACACTAAGTGTGTAAGTGTAGATGACCCTTCCTTCTCGTACAATTATATGAATCTTGGTCTACACCAACAGTCTTGGGTACCAGTATCGGCTTCAGACTGCATTGTTTATATATCCATTGTGATGACTTTGAAGCAACTTTTTGGTAACGGTATCGATTCCAAGTACATTGGTGTCAATAACACTCCCTTCAAACTCAAATTGGTTTCATGTTTTTTCCTTTATGGCTATAAGTTTTGGTATCAGACTATATGCTTCCAGAATTGAGATCAGGTTAATGGTTTCGGTGTCGGTGTCATAACCACTCTTGATTGCCTATTGTATATTAGTTTTGGTACCGTATTTCCGTTATCTACCTTGTATCGGTACCGCTTTTGCCTCTTTCGTTAGTACTGATAGCATGCAGACCAAACCTTTTCCCATCTTTTTCTTTCGGTATCGACCTTAAGCTTTCCTGTCTTCCATTCTAACGTTGGAACCATTCTGATACCCCTTCACCTCTATCCAGATTCGATGTAGAAATCTGGTAGTAACATTTGCCCCCTCCCTTTGTGAATGGGTATTTTCGACTTTCTCAGTCAAAACTTTGACCTTCATACTGTATTGTTCTGAAGGCACATTATTACCTGCCTTTTAGTCTTGTGAAATTGATCTGGACTGTTAATCCATAATTGTTTGTGTGGTCAAGATTACGAAGCGCTTTTAGTATAAAAGTTCTTCTTTTCCCTCTTTATTTCTTCACCTACAAATAATCATTTTCAAACAAGATTAATGTTTTTCAATACTTTGCAAGTTTTTTCAGAATTCTAAATTCCAGGCTCTCTCTATAAGTACTTAATCGATTTAGATTAAAGTTTAAAAATCATTTCTTCGACCCGATTATGAATTTAATCAGGATTGAATAACTTTTGAACTCGGATTAGAATGAATATCAAATCAACAAGGGTTAGCTTGGATGAAAATTAATGGTGTTTTAATGTGGATTTACCATCTGTTAATCTCAATATATTTTCGGGGTTTAAAGTGAAAATTTCATTTATAACGAATTCTGACTTCTATTATGAAGGTGGATTTTTCTTTTGGTACCGATGACTTCAATATCAATCCATTATCGACTCCTTTTTAGTTTCAAACCTACTGATACCAAAATTAATGCTTGCTTTCAGTTCTGGCTTAATTGGTATCGGAGTAGTGTATATTCGATACCAAAAGCTATACTTTCTTTTATTAAAGTATCGGTTAAACTAGAAATTTCTTGAAACCGATGAGAGCGTTACCGATACTGGAGTATTTTTTTAATTTCATCAGTACTGAGCTCTTTACTCCCATGGTATTAGTTAGTTTCTAGCATCGATATCAAAATACTTGGTTTTAGCTAGGCCGATACCAAAAATTTGGATTATATCAACTTTGACCCCCTCGATACCATAGCCTTTCATTATTTCTGGTATTAGTGTCGTAACAATTGATATAGACAATCCCGAATACTTAACCAATTTTCAACACTTATATAATGCATGACCTATATGAATCTTGCTAAGAACTTGATTATAATGATTTACGATGCATTCCAGTTTCTATACTAATGATAGATGAATAAGAGTGATGAATTCTTATGATGATTTTGAGCTTATAAACCATTTATATTTGTTTATATTAAATTATGTGCTTATATGTTTCATGGAATAATATCCCCTGGCATCATCATGTCTGAGAAGCAAGTTGTTGATAAGTCGAAATAATGAAGTTCTACTACCCATTGGCCAAAGAAAATTGTTGTTCCACAACATTCTCTTATTAACACTCAAGGGAAAGTGGATGCCATTCTCCATAGCTTTGGAATGACTGAAGTGTAGTCCATTCCTTCCTCGGTCCAAGATACCATTCAGAGCTCGCCAGAGGGATTCTTCGCATATACGACCATTTATATCTGGCACGGAGGATTCTTCCCCTTCCCGGGCTTTATTGCACGATTTTTGCATCACTTAGGGATTGCTCATATTCAACTTTCCCCAAACACAAACACTGTTCTTTTATGCCTTGAAATTTTAGCACTTGTGTCAGGTCAACCTTCCCTTAGTGCAAACCTTCTCCATCATTTGCTACATCTCTCCAAAGGAGTGGATTCATTTATTCTCCGTGCGAATCCTACAAAGAAGTTAATCGCTGATAGCATCAATAAATGTAAGTTTTAGGAAAATAAGATTTTCTACATTAGTTTCCCTCCTAATATTTCAGGCACTTTTACCAATCCTGGTGAGCTATCTATGTTTCTAGAATTATTATGTCATTTTCATGCTTTGTCTAATTTAGTTTCTTTTCAGCTCCTACCCCCAAGAAGAAAAGTTTGAGAAAAGAGGAAGCTCAAGTTTTCGATGTCATTTACAAAGAATCTGAGGAGTTGGGACAATAATCTGTTTTGTTGACATTGGACAATCTTTACAAGCATGCCCTTCTTCCTTCTAGGCAAAACATTTTGGGGCAACTACCCCTCCATTTTCCTGGCACTAAACACTTGACCCTAGGCTCCGACTTGTTCACTCCTCTGACTCCTTTATTCCTGGATGCTTTGGGTAAGATTGCTTTTCTAGAATGATTTCGAGCTCTTCTTTCATGTTTTTGGCTTCCTTAGTTCTGCTTTTTTTTATGTTTTTACTTTGATCAGCCGCCAGGCTACTGATGAAACATCTACCATATCTGCCTTAGCTCGATCTAATGTCGCAGCTAAAAAAGGATTGCTTCCTCTGTTGAAGACGCAACTTCCAAGAGGCATAAGTGTGAAACTTCCACCCCTCCCTCTAAAGATCTTATTGTTGTGTCCATTAAGCAGCAGACTCATGGTCCCAATTCTTTCTCTACTGGTATTACTCCTAATGTCAGTTCCTCCCAAACAATGACCACAGGGAGTGAATTTGTCGTCGGTCTTCTAGCGTTTGATTCTCCTAAAGCTCCGAACAGATAAAGCATGGACTAACTCCGCTCTCTTCTCCCCGACATGCTAGTTCTCCAAGGCCTCCTCTACAGCCCAAAATTTTGATGAATTATCAGACTTTCTCTTTCTTCTGAGGATGTTACCAATGTTTCACTGCCTTCTATATCTTCGGACTTGGTGGATTTTTGACAACATCTCGTCAAGCAACAACTTTTATTAGTTTATTTCATTTTTGATCTTATGCAAATATTGATTTTGCTTTCTTCTTTTTAGGTAACCAAAGGCTGGTTCTTGCTTTAAGAGATAACTTCTCCATCTTCTTTTGAAATTGCCAAAATTAAGGAAGAGAAGGCTGCTTTAGAATCTAAGGTTAGTTCTCTGAACATGGCAAAGGAGGAGAATGAGAACGAGTGCGAAAGGTTGAATGCCTCTCTTTAAAGAGCCTAGTCGGAGCTTGAAAAGGAGAGAAATGGCAAAGACCTTTTATCTGACAAGGTATCTGCTCTTAGGTTATCAAAACAAGAACATGAGAATGATCGGGTGAGGATGGTAGTTTAGCACGCCACTAAATTTAAAGAGAAAGAAAATGCACTCTCCAATGCGAGACGGATATTTCACGAAGCCAAGACTAGAATTTCCTCATTCTTGAAAAATCACTTCCAAGAATAGAATCCTACGAAGATGATCTTTTTATGGCGTATCTGATAATTTACGAAGATATGCTGAGACTGAATTTCTTTCCGTTGACCCTTCCATTGTGTGTAGGGTCATGAAAAGGACTGAGTTACCAAGCAGATGGTTGAAGTCCCAGAGAAGAGCAGAACAAAGCCTGAGGACTTTTGTACATTGAAGATTTTCCAAACGATTCTGATCTTTATAATGGGGAGGAAGAAGACATTATTGTTGAAGATGATGAAGATGATGACAATAATTTTGGCCCTAATGTCGATGGTCGTCAGGATGACTTCGATAAAGATGATGGCAACCCGCCCTGTGCTGCTAGTGATTCTCATGGTTCTGAGGGAATAAATCTTGATCTTTCGAGTGCTCCTGTTATTCAAAATCTAACAGAGGCTTCTACCATGGAGGGTGGCACTTCTGAGCAAAAAGCAAAGGAACAACCTGTTAAAGTTGACATCCCTACTTCTCAAGTATAGCGTTCACTTTTGAAGTGTTTTCCACCGCCTTGAATTCATAATAGTTGATTCCCTGTCATTATATATAGACCAAGAAAAACATTATCTCACATCTTAAAGCAGAGTTAAATAAGAAACAGGGAGAAATAATTCGATCTCATTTAGAGCAGGAGAAATAATTGAAACATTATAACGCCTTATCTCGAAAATAACATGATCTTGATAAGAGTGCTTTTAAATTTATGCTCTATAAAGAACATGAAGTCGTAGTAAGACTAAAAGCAGCTCGAATCCAAAGAGAGACAATTCTTGAGGAGAATAAGGAGCCGATGATTTTATTTTGGATGTTAATAGAGGATAGGGACATTTTAGTAGATTTCTTGTATAAAGTTTATATTCAGTTTGAAATAGTAGACTTCTCCTTCCTAGGGGATTATAGTGGCAGTATGCTTCGACATCTTCATAGACGTTGCTTGGATGAATGCAGGACTGACCTTTATCCTGCGGTTTGCTGGAATCTGGTGAGGGTTCTTTTAATTCCCAAGGAGTTACCTCCAGAGAAGCTTAAGTATAATAAAAAACAAATTTATCACTAAGTTATTCAAAAGGTCAATACTGTATGAACAAGAGGAATATTTGTAAAACTATGTGCTTGTGAATGTATGCTTATAACAATGCCTTCTTATATTTGTGATTTTATTTTATGTTATAGCAAGATCTTACACTCCACAATAATGTCATATCAAAAGATGCTTTATGCTCATTTTCTAAAGTAAGAAGGGAGCATTCACCAAAATCATTATATAGAAGAGATCTTTTCTTAGAAGACCTTCAGTGCATTTATATGAAATACCATCAGCTTCCTTTTGATTTTTTGGGTGATGATCAAGAAGAAATTAAAAAATGACTTAGAACTAGACATGCTGAATTGATATGTAATATAAAAAATAGGTGTATTGACAAACAGGATCAAAGCATGTAAGTTTCAGTGTGTGTGTTACCAAAACAGCTTAAAGTTTCTACGAATTCATGTAGTAAATCCTTCTAAAAAGTATATTGTTATCTGTGCTATCCTTTGAAACTAGGACCTGTGTATAATTATGTTTTATTTTGTGAATAGGGAGTCCAACACGAAGTCTTGTCCTCCCAATCCAGGGACAGATCATTAATAAATGCGGAGCAGAGGGTTATTCAAAGAGAGGCGCCTATTGTAACCTGAGAAAGTATGATTTTGCTTTAGAATTTGACCATTAAACATTTGAATGAACGAATGGCTGTTCTGAAATCCAATTAGAGGAAAAGGATAGAATTATTCTTGGATTAAAGAGATATATAAAAACTAACCCATCTATTGATTTTGATGAGTGTTAAAAAGATTGTACTAACATATAGATGACTTAGAAATTGAGCTAGATAATGCAAACACAAGCTATAAAGCTTGGTAATGTACTTTCGAGAATATTCCTAGCATAGCTGCACCTAAACCTTCCCAAGCGACAACCGAGCCCAAAGCCTCATCTTTTGAAAAATATTCTCACTTGAGAAACCATGCTTGCAGGTCAGACGAATAAGTCATTTCTAGCTGGTACAGAAGAGTGAAAGCTTAAATGAAGAATTTTTATGACATAAGGCATAATGAGGATATGCTTCGATGCATTAATTATTACATCTCCTGAATTAAACAATTACATGAGGAGAGACACGACTTACGAAAGAGTGTCTTTGATTTGGAAAAAGGGTATAAGACTTTGAAAGCTATGTGTAAAGCCTACAACAGGGCTCTAAAATTCCAACTACTCCACAGACGGTTCCGATGAGATCAGGAAGAAGGAGGAAAAACTAAAAGAGCTTTTATGCATCGTAATTTGTCATTCTATTAACCCCCGTTAACTGATGAGGAGATGAGAAATACTTGATGTAAATGTAATACCAAGATCTAACTTTTGTATTTGACACTTTGTGAATAATTTTATAAAATAGCTTTGTAGATTGTGTATATATCACCTAATGTATATCTTTGCTTGTGTTTGGGACATCCCTATCCGGGAGTGCCATTGCAATACTCAACATTAACACATAATATTTTGTACTAATCCTTTTTTAATGGTAAGGTATATATTATAATTTGCTAATTTTACATGAGCCCCTTTCTGGGTGGTGATCTAGTAATAAATGATAGATTGATATGATCGGTCAGATTTTATGTTTTGCTAGAATTATGAATGAAACTTCATGCATATAAGTTTAGAAAGTCTCCCTGTGTGAAATATGGAAGATCACGATCTTCGTTTGAAGGCCTTTTAGATAGTAGACTTGAGGTATCACCCCGAGTACTGATTTGCAAATCCTTCTTTAGAAATGAGAATTACAGTCTCAAGACCCAGATTAGGGTTTTTAGAATAAGGATCCAGAATTCCTTCTTTAGAGGTATAGCTAGAAGGTCTGTAGGCAACACCTAGGTATTTGTATTAGAAGACCAGAAATTCTCTTTTGGAAAATGGTACAAATTCTGAAAAACAACTTAAATAATTGATAGAAAACTAGAAATCCATTTCCGGTAATAATAGAAGTCTTGGAGCCTAGATTCAGGCATTAATAAAAGAAGTCCAGAAATCCACTTCTAGAGAGAATAAAAGTCCCAAATGTAACCCGGATTCAGATATTTAATAGAAGATCGGATATCCGCATCTGGTATTAATGGAAGTCCCAATCAAACCCAGATTCAGGTATTTGATAGAAGACCATATCCACATCTAGCAATAATAGTTTCGTTACCCATTTCGGGTTTGATTTGCAAAGCAGAGGATGTACGTGCATTGTTAGCCACTCTCTGGGATTTTTTTATTTTCAAACCAGAGGATGAACGTGCTTCGTTAACCACTCTCTGGGCCTGTGTATCCGGTGCGCCTGGCTACCTTATTCTCAGGCAAGTCCTAGAGACTTACTCGAACTTCTTCCAGGTGGCCCCTTACCCTAGCCATGGTAGGAGGTGATAAGGGCTTAGATGCTTTAACCTGGCTATCGTAGGCACGGATAAAGGCTTACTCTTTTGACGCTCTACCTTGGCCATCGTAGACGGTGATAGAGGCTTACACATCACCCCCCCAAGGGGTGCCTTAACCTGGCCATCGTAGGCACTGATAAGGGTATTCGATGCTTTAACCTGGCACTGACTGATTTAGACGTGGATAAAGGCTTACACTCAGACCCTCCAAGGGTGCCTTACCTAGGCCATCGTAGGCGAGAGTTAGGGTTTTGGATGCTCCTCCCGGGGATGGAGGCTTAAACTTTTGATGCTTCAACCTAGTCCTTTCTAAATTGGGCATGGCTAAAGGTTTACACACCAACTCCTCTTAGGGGTGCCTTACCCTGACCATCTTGGCAGTGACAAGGGTTTTCTACCATCGTAGGAAGCTCACCCATTTCAGGCGGTTCAAAATTTTAAGGAGTTTCACATACTTTTATTCATGTAAATACTCATTCTTTAAGGAATCCTTTGTTGTAGTTGATTAAGTTTTCTTTACATATTTGTATAGCTGGCCTTGATTAAAGAACTTTATAGTCATCCCTTCGAGGACTCTGCAGTGATTGGTTTCATGTCCATTCATCATATGGTAGTGGAAGTAAGGTCCTCCTAAATTCCTTTCATATTTGGGTCGCTGCTTTGCTGATGGCTAAAAATTAAGCTCGTGTTTGGTCAGGAAATAGATATTCTCGATTGATGTGGTAAGGTTGCACTCTTTAGGCAGTCTTGATTTAACTACTTCCTTTTGACGTTGGAACTTAGCCCTCGTGTTCCTTGGTTTTGTTACTCCATTCGTATCTTCAAACCTTCTTTTCAAAGTGTCTTGAGACTGAAGTGTAATTCTATTAGACCATTTAGAGGTGAAGTGGTTGAAATCTTCCATTATTCGTTATTCGAATATAGTTCCTTTAGCATGTGCATGGATGGCTTCTTTAAGGTGAGATAATAGGTTATATTCCATTGTTGTAGAACCACTTAAAGCGAAGATAGGGGTTGATCCTATGTGGAAAGGGTTAATGCTCCAACTGTCAGGATTGTATTGCTCTACTCCCCTTTTCTTATTTATAATATGTAAGGCTTTCATTCTTAACCTTTGTTCTTTTATAATTCTTAGATCAACAACGCCTGATGTAGTTGTTTAGGATTCGGAAGATCCATGTCAAGACCCTTTATCCATGATCTTGCTTCTTCAAAGCTTAGTCCAGCCGGGACGGGATGTGGTAGGTTATCCAAAGAAACGGGAGACAAAATGTTAACATTATTTTTCGTCAACACCGGGATTAGGGTTAAGGATGTGGATCTAAGGGAATTAAAGGATTATTTAGTTCCTATGAGCTTGAGTTAGTTCACTATTTCCTAGATATAAAGGTCTTAAGCCCAAAGATTAGTTACTCTTCCTTCGAGAGGTGAGTATCACGCTTACGAGACTCAAGGACCAACGGTTACCTTGGGATAAGGGTTTCCGAAGCTCAACAGAAGTTAGAAAACTAAACGGCTTAAGGAAGGTTATTACGGTAATTTGTGCTTAGGTACAAAATATCGTCGAAGTCTTATGAATCTCAGCCAAAAACTAGCAATAAGAAATGCATGAAATTGGTGACAAGTGTTGATTCACTCTTTATTGATCATTTACATGAGTACATAAGAGGTTACAAGTAAAATCTCCAAACTGATTTACAAATTTGGGTTTCATCTCTAAGAAATGGATACAAGATTGTGGAATGAGGAGAAGTCCCCAAAAATGAGACCCCTAGGGTCTTATTTATAGACAAAATGGGCCCTCTTTTGGTTGCGCTCTGTAGAAAACCCGGTTTGTGTGCTTTCGGCATCGATAGCTATTTTGCGGTGCCGGTATCGGCCCACTTCTGTATTCTTAGTGTCGTCATTGGTTTGGAAATGCTTTGTGAATTCGGTGCTACCTCCATGAAATGTATCGATACCAAGTAAATTGTTATGGATAGCTTTCTTTTCTGATTTCAGTGATAAGTCTCTGTTCCGATAGTAATTCCTAAGTTTTGCCCTGCTTTAGTGGCTTCTGTGTATATACAACTTTTCTTATGACTTTGGCAACTTCCTTAGTATCGGTATTGACATTAAGCATGCTAGTATGGATGACCCTTCCTTCTTGTATTGATTTATGAACCTTGGTCTACACCAACAGTCTTTGGTTCCGGTATCGGCTTCGGGCCTGTATTATTTATGTATCCACCCTGATGACTTCGAAGCTACTTTTTGGTAAAGGTATTGATACCAAGTAGGTTTCGATAGCGCTCTGTTCAAGACCCAAATTGGTTTCGCGCTTTCTCCTTTATGGCTCTAAGTTTCGGTATTGGATTATATGTTTCCAGAAGTGAGATCAGGTTGATTGCTTTCGGTGTCGCTGTCATAACCACTCCTGATTGCCCATTGTATATTAGTTTCTGTACCATCTTGTCATTGTCTTCCCTATATCGGTATCAATCTTATGCCTTTTTCATTGGTACTAATAACATGCAGACCAAACCTTTTCCCTTCTTTCGCTTCCGGTAACGGCCTTAAGCTTTAATGGCTTCCATTCTGATGCTGATACCATTCCGATACCCCTTCACCTCTATCTGGTTTCAGTGTCAAAATCTGGTAGTAACATTTAGTCTAGGAAATTTGTGCATTAAATCTTATCTAGCGATTAGCATATATATATATATATAATATTATATATATATATATATAATACAACGTAACTTACCATAATTTGCAATTCTAGAAATAAGATTCATGGATATAAATCGCAAATTTAGTGGGTAATAAATTTGTAATTAATAAGATAAAAAGAGAATTTTAGGGACTGATTTAAGGATAAATGTATTTGGAGAAAATGAATATATTTTCAAGCTTAAAGGAGCTTGAAGTAAATATATAAGTATTTATGGAAGGGTCCGATTTTGAAAATGGATCATAGTTATGAGAAAAATGAAAGTGGAAGATTTTAAGGAAAGGTTTGGCATCTTAAGGGATCAAGAAAAACGTAATAAGACCTCAACACTTTTAAACTATTTTATTGTAAGGAAAAACTTCCAAAAGATTGTTTTTGGGATGTGGTCGTTAGTGGTTCCCCGGCATTGATTAAATAAGGGTATAAAGTGACATGAGAAATTAATCTCTGTTGATGCTTGTGATGTTTGAGATTTAAAACCCTTATTAAGGTTTACTATAAATGAGTAAGAGAGAAAACTTCATGGGGAAACTTAACTTAGCGATTTATCATACACGGGATTTGAAAGTTGATAGAGGAAGTGGACTGGTAACCTACAAGGAGGAAACGTAATGGTCTTATGATTTTTAAAGTTTTGAGAAATTTAGCATTATAAAATGCCATCCCCAAAAATAAGTATGAGATTAAGGAAAAGGCTAAGCTAATTAGGTCTGTACTAGCCTTGTTTTAGTTTGAATATGACCATGTTTTAGTTTTCTTACGGAAATTTGTATAATTTTTATAAATTAGCCCTTCTGTCGTTTTCCACAAAAAGGACTATATTTAAAATTATAAGGAATATGCTTAAAATATAAAGGATGTGATGTGTAATTTTACGTATTTGCACGTAGATTACACTATCCATTCAAAATAAAAGAATATTCGTCCCCTATAATTTTAAATATGTCAATATTATCGTTTGGGCAAATTTATGAAAATTATAACAAAAGACCTTACTGGGATTTAATTTCCAACAAATTTGAGCATAGGAAAATATTCCAGTTACTAGGGTAGACTAGACATTAATTAGATAAGAAGAAAGTTGCATCTTGGATCTTTTAGATGATAGGAGTAATATTTATCTTTTTAAGAATAGCGTAATTATCTTTATCTTTGGTTATTAGTGGGCACTCTTGAAGAATTACAAGGAGGCCACCTAAAATACCTAAGAGTTGATAGAGTAATCATTGAAAAATTTCTACTCTAACCAAATTATTGGTTAAACTTTGGGAAAAGTCTAATTTGATTAGGCAGATTGTGAAGGATAATGAATCGATATTGTATTCTGGGCTTTCCCAAAGTTAGGGAGATATATGATATTATGAATTATAGGGGCCTTTAAAAGTTTTATGTTTGATAAGATACCTTCAAAGTATAATGAATTTTGGTAGGACCTAATCAAGAAAGGGGACAAAGATGGAACCTGGGGAATCATATGCCACCATTGTAGCATCTTGGAAATTTTCGAACTTTGAATTTCGACACTAATACATCCCATGACAAACTCAAGTACCGAATACCCAGAAAGCTAAAAGAAAGAAACAAGAGGGCGAAAAAGAAAGAATTATTTGAATAGAAGGATAAGAAGAAGAACCAACACAATACAGAGTCCCACATCGTAGCAGAATAAATATAATATTGAAATAAATCTTTATTAAGAGCTTGAAATAATACTTACTATCATCAGAGTACAATAGACAACCAACACATTTGGATAGTTATAACAACCTATCCTCATATACAACACAGAGCAAAATAAATACTAGATATATACCATATGCTTGAACTCCTCTAGCTTGTCTATGGACTTCACAACATCTGATAGCCTAGACCTGTAAAACTCGGTCTCACCCGTGCATTGCAAACGCCACGGATCAGTCTGTTGAACCAGCGACCCACTAAGTTTATAAGTATCATCTAATTGATTTTAAAGTAAAGATCTTTCTGAAAGAAAGGATAATCGTAAGACCAGTCCACACATAGATGCAGATGGTTTTTACCATATGATAACCCAAAAAAATTGAAATCATGTATACTCTGATATTATAATAGTGCCTAAATCAAATGAATAACAACCTAGCATACATAGTGTATAATCAAAAACCGCGGGGTCTTATTGGATAATGGATTCCGACTATAACAAGGTATGGAACCACCTTCCGATAGTGTATCTCTAGAGAGGAGTACACTGTGTTCAACAATAACATCTTGTAACATGGCCACACATGGCCGACCACCCATTTCTTTGAGTGTACCGAATATATTGTCACCCTACGGCTGCTGCCACCGTATTCCTAGGAGATGCATGAACGAAAGAAGAACAAATGAATTTTCTCTAGATATTGACAATACATCCTAATGGGAGTGACCCACATAGCCATGATGCCTTCCCGGTTTTAGTCACTTCCCGATTGACGAGGCTTGAGGTTATAATTACCTTTTTAGAACATCTGGCCACCATTCACTTTGAATGCCACATCGTCAGATCTCCCAGAAAATCAATAATTGATATCCACAAAAATACTATATGTGTTAAGCTAAAGAAGTTTCCTTCTTTGCCACTAACTTGGTATGTTTGAAGAAATTAACGACATACGTGACATTTTGAAAATACTCTATTGGACATCCATCCATACAAGTCATCCAGGAATATGATGAACCGAAGGCCCCCTCCAACCACATCCTACGGATCAGTAGCGAGTAGGCCTTGCAATCCGTAGATTTCAACCACGATAGAACCACAATATATCTCTAGGGATGAGCTAAAGATTTTAAGCAACTCTTCCGTTTTATGAAGATCCACGGTCTTCAATTTCTTCATCCCAATCAACATCTTCCACATTTACATATTCGTTGGTTCGGAATGGTTTTCGAATATAAATTATATCCCAATCTTTCCGTACCAGCAATCGTATAGGCTATATTTGATAGTCGGCTATTTAACTATCAAATAAACAAACATTTATCCATAAAAATAATGAATTCATTGATTCAATACCCATCATCATTTGGCCTCTATAATTAGTCAGTCGTTAGTTAAAACTTTTATATCTTCCAATATTTGGTATATATCTTTTTACTTATTACTTAATACAAGAATATTCAATTATCATTTCACTTCTAATTTATTAACTTCTCATTGTAAATTGGTAAGTGAATAAATCTCTAAATTTGCAACCCCGAAGGCCGATACCAATGTCAGATTGACACTTTGAAAGTTACTCGACTCAACCAACGTACAACAGGTTCCAAATTCTTAAAAACTACATCATATTCCTACAGAAATCATTTCTCATAAAAATAGCGTTACAGTCTATGATTTCCTTATTATATACGAAAACGATAATCTTTATTATTAAAAAATTATGTCTATCGATAACTTAGCGATTTAGGTTTACTTCTCAAAACTCACTTAACTTCATTTATAATATCATTTACCAAAGTGTTATTCATTCTCAAACTAGTGCAATAGTTTCCTACCTACTTTTCCGAAATAATTTATCTAAGTTTTATAAGCCAATGTTATAATTTTTTAACTCTAGTGATATCCATTTACTAAATCATTTGAAATACTAGGTTTTGAATCCAATACTAAATATCGGTTTCATATTAAACTTACAAGTCTATATTCATATTCCAATTTTAATTCCATATATTGGCTAATTTCATTCGCAAAATCATTTGTAATCACATTCGAGTAATTATAAGCAACATTTGCAAAAACGTTCATTAGTTATGAATAATCACTTTTCAACTCTTTTAATTGATCCTCTTATGCTCACGATTCCTTTAACCTATTTCAACACTTTGAAATTTTATAAATTCAATTTATGACATTTTAATGTTCATAACACGATCTGTATACTTAAATTCATTAGTACGACTAATTATATAACACTTAACCATTTATTTAATGATATCTTAGAATTTTTATTAGTTATGATTTAAATGATTACAAAAACATAAAGAAAACTTTGGTGTTTATTTCTAAAACAAACGTCGTATTTAAAATATATATAACTTTGAAAACGTTTAGAATCAATTTAACATCGATTCCAAAAATCTTTATTTTCGACGGTACTAAAGAGGCTAATGTCTAATAAAGTACCAAACCATGAAATATTAACAAATTTCACATCTAATCAATCATATTCAATCACATTGATAAATGTTATCAATATTAGTGAGGAATCCAGTTGGATTTCTTTAACCTGTTATTTCCTGCACCACAAATTCAGTATTAAACATAAATTATAATATATATAAAATTTAACAACTACGGGTGAGGAATCCAGTTGGATCCCTCCAACTTGTTATTCCCTGCATCCAAATAGGTTACCTCAAATAAAATCATTCAATTCAATATGATAATTTATTACCTACTAATTTACATGAATAATTAATTCAACTGATAACGGTCAACTAATAACAACAATTCAAGCATCCAACTTTTAATTTAAATACGTTTTACATTATTGTAAAGGTAACTAATGAAGTAAGATACCTCAATTGGAAATAACTGTTAAAATAATGATTTCATTTCATTTAAATTAAACAAATGATTAATTTAAACAACATATATAAGAATATTCAGCAAACATCCAAACAATCATAAAATCATCTAACAATTAGCAAACATGGCACATAAACATTAAACCGGACTTATGTAAAATATAAGTAGGACAAACTGAGTGAGTTATACTCATCTTGATTTAATTCTTCATTAAAAGGATTTGTTTTAATAAAAGTAAACATGCGTCTAATTTTTTCAAAAATCTCAGCTGCTTCTGATGCTGACCAAACCAGTTCCATAATGTAGCGCTCATCAATACAGTTCCAGTGCTCCTTGATTTGTTAAATTCTGTCTACGTATGACCAAGATGCAACAATATAAGTTATACAATTATTAATTGAATTAATTAACTTTTAATATAAACTAATTACAAACTAAATTTAAAAATTAGGTCGTAATCACCTCTTTAATCATCTTCTATTAAAGAAAAAACACGGTGCTCCCTTATAAAAAAAATGAACGATGCTCCTCCTTAAAACCGGTCGTTGATTCATCCTTGTGCCACCAACCCCTGACCACCGCCCACTGCAGTGACCGCCGCCGATAAGGCTCCGACCTCCGACCGCCCTTGTCCTCTCCATTGGCCTGTAGGCCCTACAAGACATAAAAACACGAAACATGTGCCCTTCCAATCATCCTCGAATTGTTGTCAACCTGACTATCAATGATTGCTGCGCCACCACCAGCTTGACAGCCACACTCCAGACTCCTATTTTCCTTTAGACGCCAACTTCTGATTTGGCCCCGATCAATCACCATAAATCAAAATATGATCACCTACAAAAAACACAATCGCGCCTTCAAATTCCCCCAGCCACTACCTCAGACCACCGAGTGCTTCACTACTTCGGTCGTCGGTCCCCTTGCCCTTTCTCTACACTTTCCTAGTCAAGAACTTCACCTGATTCTCAACCAATTTGCCGATAAAAATCCAAAGCCCACACTGTCCCTATTTTTAGATCTGGCTAAATTTTGGTGCCTCCACTTCACCATTGCCACCTCAACCAGCACTGAGCTGACCCCACAACCTCCCTCTATAGTTTCCTAGTTGGGGATATCACCAAATTCTTAATAGTTGGTGAGATCTGATTTTTTTCTTTGAAAAGGAGCTTCAGTTTTTATTTGTTGAAAGAAAAAGAAATGAACTGGATAGGCAGCGTATTTATAAGTGAAGAAACTTGAAAAGGAGGTAAATGTGGGCATCACGATGAGGGAAGTGTGGCTGCCAAGGAATAGGGTAGCTTCCAAAGGAAGATTTGGGGTAGGTGGCTTCATAGTGACGAAATTGATTTATTATTTAATATATAAACTACCAATATATACCGTCGAACATTTAGTATTCGTACCGGCACACACGATCTCCAATTACGACGAGAATGGACACACTGTTATGTCTTGATGCTCTGGACCCAATGAAATTTGTTTGGTCAAAATCTGACATTAATTGCAAAAATAGCTTTATTTTGATTTCAATTTATTGATCGGTTCACGTTTAAATATCGCACGCTCACAAAACAACTCCAATTGGCCCTAAATTTTAAAATAGCAATAATTAGCTATTACAAATTTAATAAAATTCATTTCGTTGAAAATGGAGATCGTCTGAAAAATGGCTATTCTTAGGGCTTATATAATACTGATAAAATATAATTTAATTTTAAAATGATCAAATTTGTTAATAATAAATTATTATTGTCGTATATATCCAGTTGGAATAATATACATCTTCAAATTCAACCAATATGGATTTATAACTTAACGTTAACATTTTCAAGTTAAAGGATATTCAAATATATGAAAACCCTTTTTTAAGTTATTAAGTAAGCGTTATAGTTTATAAATGATTTCATAGTGACTATTTGAAAATTTTATTTGGACATAACTCACAATTTACAACGTAAAATCTCGATTTTTCTCTTTCATAAGAAAATTATAATCTAATAGATTCAAACGTTTCTTGTTTCATAGAATTCTGACTTATAATGAATTCTGTATATTCGATTGAAGTTCAGAACTCAATATTACGAACTACCACACCATTGTGAGTTCGTTTTAAATTAAATATAATTAAAACATTTAATCGTCATTTAATAAATGAATTCTATATGAAAATCCATTAATATTTCAAATATAATATTTAAAACAAATTTAAATATTCAAATTCTAATGACCGAAAAATCTAGGTCATTACATCTTTCTTTCTTAAAAGAATTTCGTCCTCGAAATTACTAAGTAAGGGGAATGCTCCAAACCTAACTATTTTCAAACCATAAATATATAATTTCATGTTTATTGAAGTTATTGTTAAAAATATCTGCGTTTTAAATTTTTTTGAAAAAATCGCCAACAGCTCCTCTGCATGGATCGGTCAGAACAACTACAATTGCCACTCCAGGCCTCTCATCGATCAAAAGAAAATAAAATCCAAGCAGCTACCTAACTCAGAGGTATAAAATCATTATCCAATCAATAATATTATGGTTTACCTATTTGTTAGGCAACTAACCTATAATTATGAAGCAAAGCAACTAACAACTCTTCCTGTACCAACGTCCACTTAACTCAATATACAATGCAAATAACAAATACAAGGTTAAGTTATTTAGTTTTATTTCATAAGCGATTCTTTCCAAATTCATTATATTGAAATCCTTAGCTAATAATTCATTTAATTGTCGATAAATTTTATATTCGACCAACCTATTATTCAACAAACAAACAATGCACAATCATTATAACCAGGTCATTCCATTTTTCCTTCTAATTTCATTTAAATTATCTTTAAGCTAAATTTTTAATTCCATATTAAAATTCTTATTTACTAATTCTAAACGTGAATTTCTTTTGGTTATTTATACCATTTACAATCCTATTTGAATTCCATTCACATCAATCAATATCTCGATAATTTGAAAAATTATTTCCTTTCCATACAAAAATATAATTTGGGCAAAATTATTTCATTTACCCTTTTTACAAAACAATATTGTGCTATTTGCTAGTTCTGCTTGAACCGATCAAACAACACAATACAAAACATTTCTATATAAAATCAACAAATAAGATCTCTCATATATAGCTCGAATCAATCTAGGGTATAACTAACCCTATCTCTATCGAGTTACGCCACAGAGCCAAGGTTATAATTAAACCATTAGCTCTGGTACCAATAGTGCCTAAATTGAATAAAAAACCATCCAGTAGAACACTTGCATCTCACGCTCTACATACATAGTCCTTTGAGTGTATCGAATATATTGTCACCCTACAACCACTCAATTCCTTTGACTGTACCGAATATATTATCACCCAACGGCTGCAGCCACCGTATTTCCCGGGGGGATTCAGAAACGAAACAAGAACAGATGAATTTTCTCTAGATGATGAAAATACATCCTAATGGGAGCGACCCACATAGCCAAGCCGCCTCCCCAATTTTTGTCATTTTTGGGTTGATGAGGCTTGAGGTTATAATTTTCTTTTCAGAAAATCTGTCCACTATTCATTTTGAATGCCACATCGTAAGATCCACCAAAAAATAACTAAATAATTTCCACAAAAATACTCTAGGTGTTAAGCTAAAGAAGTTTCCTTCTTTGCCACTAACTTGTTACGTTTGAAGAAATCAACGTACGTGACCCTTTGGAAATACTTTGTCAGACATCCGCCTGTACAAGTCATCCAGGAACAAGATAAATCGAAGACGCCCTCCTACTACATCCTAGAAATCACCCTATGGATCAGTAGCGAGTAGTCCTTGCAACCCGTAGATTTCAGCCACGATAGAACCACAATATATCTCTAGGGATCAGCTAGAGATTTTAAGTAATTCTTCCTTTTTATGAAGATCCACGTTCTTTAATTGCTACATATCAATCAACATCTTCCCCATTTACATATTTGTTCGTTCGGAATGGTTTTCGATTATAAATTCGATCTCAGTCTTTCCCTACTACCAATCGTATAGTCCAGATTTGATAGTCGATTATTTAACTAACAAATAAACAAACATTCATCCATAAAAATAAAATGAATCCGTTGATTCAGTACCCAGCATCATTTGGCCTTTTTAATTAACCAGTAGTTAATTAAAACTTTTATATCTTCCAATATTTGAAATATAGTTTTTACTTATTATCTAATATAAGAATATTCAATTATCATTTCACTTCTACATTATTAACTTTTCATTGTAAATTAGTAAGTGAATAAATCTCTAAATATAACAACTTCAAAGGCCGAAACTAACATCAGATTGACACCTCAAAAGTTACTCGACTCAACCAACGTACAAAAAATTCCAATTTCTTAAAAATTATATCATACTCCTTTGGAAATCATTTATTAAAACAATAGTGTTATGGTCTATAAATTCCTTATTATATACGAAAACGATAATCTTATTATTAAAAATTTATGTCTATCAATTACTTAGCCATTTTGGTTTAGTTTTCAAAACTAACTTAACTACCATTATAATATCATTTACTATACTATTATTCATTCTCAAACTAGTGCAATAATTTCCTACCTGCTTTTCCAAAACAATTTCGCTAAGTCTTATAAGCCAATGTTATAAATTTTCAACTCTAATCGATATCCATTTACTAAATCATTTGAAATACTAGGCTTTGTCCAATACTAAGTATCGGTTTCATATTAAAATTACAAGTCTATATTCACATTCCATTTTTTAATTCTATATATTTGCTAATTTCATTCACGAAACCCTTTGCAACCACATTTTGACTAATTATAAACAAAGTTTGCAAAAAACTTCACAAAAATCCATTTTCAACTTTTTTAATTAATCCTCGTATACTCATGATTCCTTTAACATATTTCAACACTTAGAAATCTTATAAATTCCATTCACGACATTTTAATGTTATTAACACGATCATTATACTTAAATTCAATAATACGACCAGTTATATAACACTTAACCATTTATTTAATAATATCCTAGAATTTTTATTAGTTATTATTTAAATGATTATAAAAATGTAAATAGAACTTCAGCGTTTACTCCTAAAACAAACATCGTATTTCAAATATATATATAACTTGGAAAACGATTAGAATTGATTTAACATCGATTCCAAAAAAAATTTATCTTCGACGGTACTAATGAGGCAAATGTCTACTAAAGTACCAAACTGTGAAATATTAACAAATTTCACATTTAATCAATCATATTTAATCACATTGAAAAACGTTATCAATATCCGTGAGGAATCCAGTTGGATTCCTTTTGTCATTTCCTACACCACAAATTCAGTATTCAACATAAATTATAATATATATAAACACTACAAGAAAAAGTAGAACAGGCATCATAGTTTTAACATCGATCGTAAATTCAGCCAATGTCAAAAAGTTTTTTAGCATCAATAATTTTTAAAGTGATGTTGTTGGTTTCTCAGACATCGATTTATCGAATGACTGATGTCTTAAATACACTTTTAAAAATTGAACTTAGGCCATATCGAAAATCTTGGCTACTACATCACTTTTTAAAATAGCTGTTGTCTTTTACATCACTTGTTAAATGTATTATTGTTGATGATTAATAATTAGTAAATTGTAGTTAATATTTATTAATTATATTTTATAGTAAAGTTATGTTTTAATTATATTTTATAGTTAATATTTATTAATTTTACTTTATAGTTAAGTATATTTTGTAGAAAATATTTTATAGTTAATATTTATTAATTATATTTTATAGTTAATTATATTTTATAGTTAATATTTATTAATTATATTTTATAGTTAATATTTATTAATTATATTTATAGTTAATTATATTTTATAATTAAAATTTATTAATTATATTTTATAATTAATATTTGTAAGGGACAATTAATGACAAGGATAATAGCCTACTAAAATTTATCCATAAGGACAGCCGCCTAATATTTTATCCAAAAGGACAGCCGCCTAATCAGGAAATCATGCAATAACACAATCAGGAAATCACGTAATCATGAAATCACGAATTTATCTTTCACAAAATCACATAATCACAAAATCAAGCAATAACGAAATCATGAATTCATCTTTTAGGAAATAAAGCAATCGATTCACGAAATAACGCAATCCATTTACCGAATGTCGAAACCCTAATTCGATTTTGGAGATTACATCGATTTTTTATATATAATCGTTATAGTTCAATGTTCATCTTTGCGATTAGTTATTTTTAATTTCTATCAGTGATTCATGGCTTCTCTTGGTTCTGCAATTTTAATGTTTAACTTTTCAGCAGTTGGGTATCAGTTTTCTATTTTTTAGTATCATTTTTGTTTATTTAACACCGTTTTATACTCGTTTGTTGAGTTTTTAGTGTTGTATTTATTTTGTAGTTGTATTGTTGCATTATCTATGTATTACAGTCGAACTTATTTCATTATAATCAACCAAACTGTGATGTAACATTTTTTTTGCATTAATTTTAGTTTTAAATTAGTGCAGCAGTTTTTAGGTATCATTTTGCTATTTTTTTAGTGATCAGTTTTCTTGTACTAATAGTGTTATGCTGTTTTGTTTATAATTTTGGTGCTAATTTACTTTTGTTCTTGTACTCGTGCATCTGTTTTGCTACTCAAACGAATTTATTTCATTTTAAACAATCAGATTGTGATTCGAACATTTTTTGTATTACTTTTGTCATTAAATATTATAGCAGGTTTTAGGTATCATTTTTGTATTATTTTAGGTATCAGTTTTATGGTTTAGTGTATGAGAACTGTTGCAAGTAGGTTGGTTTGTGTTATTTGCTTTGGTAATTGACTTTTTTGATACACAACAATAATTCCAACTGATACTCACTGATAAAAAAGAACACCCACCTACTCAATTCATATCTCACAAAAATAATATTTATTCTCAATAATACCTACTGATTAAAAAAATAATAGCAATCAATTCAATTCACTTATCACAAAAAATAGATTATTCTTAGTAATACACAATAATACCCACTTGTATCATATGATACCTACAATGATACATAACTGATTTAATAGGATACATTGTTTTCCTACACAATCTAAGTACATAGAACACTTCGCCCTATTCCAAGCATGCATTCATGCATTTACTTTTACTTGTACTCAATCCAGACTTGAATTCAAGTAAATTCCAGCAGCATGCAGTATCTGCAAGTATTTCATACACAATCAAAACTTATACCAACATAATACTGTAAATTCAACTAGAAAATATAAAACTGATACTTAAAAAATATAAAACTGATACTTAAAAACTACTGTGATGTAAATTCAACTAGAAAATATAAAACTGATACCTAAAAAAATATAAAACTAATACTTAGAAACTGCTACGATGTAAATTCAACTAGGAAATATAAAACTGATACCTAAAAAAATATAAAATTGATACCTAAAAACTGCTATGATTTAAATTCAGTTAGAAAATATAAAACTGATACCTAAAAAAATATAGAACTGATACCTAAAAACTGCTTTGATATTTTAAAGGAAAACTAATACAGAAAATGTTTACATTCCATTTTGATTGATTAAAATGACATAATTTCAATTGAGTTGCAAATCTAATGCAACAGTACAAGTACAAAACTGATGTAGCATCAAAATTATAAACACAAAAGCATAACACTGTTAAAACACAAAAACTGATACCTAAAAAAAATAGCAAACTGATACCTAAAAACTGCTGCTAACTTCACCATAAAAAAAGGTTTTTGAAGCGATTTTTTCTCGTTCATATCTCTTGTTCGATTTTCTACGACGAATTCACGAAATCAAAAAATCACGAAATCATACTTACTGCCAAACGAATAAAAACACCTTCATGAATCGACGAAGGCGATTGAAACGATAAAATTAGGGCAAATCGAACTAATAGAATCGCGATCGATATGGATTTTGAAGACAATTGCTATAGATTGAAATATGAAAGGAAAAAAAATCGTGTTGGAATTCATTGAGGAGATCGAGAAATTTGCGCGAGTCGGATTGTTGAGGAAGAACAAATCAGCGCACATGAAGAAGAAAAGAATTAGTTTATTGTCCTTTTGAGTAAAATTTTAGTGGGCTGTCCTTACGGTTAAAAAAGCTTTCAATTTTGTCCTTGTGAATATTTTCCTATATTTATAAATTGAAATGTGCTTTAACATCAGTTTCTATGCATCATTTACATCAGCTTCATGCGTGATGTTAAAGGTCTCATAATTTGCTTTCCTTATCAATCCGCACCACCCATAATTTCCTATATCTAGCCATTGATCACTTCTCCTAATCCGCAACCACCAAAATCCCCCGATCATCCTCTTCCACATCATCAGCAGTTTCCCTCTTCACGTTTCAACCCTCTCGCTTCACTTTTCACCCCTTCGCGTTTTATTTCTCAACCCAAAAAATTAGTTTTCCCCAAAATTAAAATTCCATCCCAAATTCATTTTCCCCTAATCCAAAAATGGCTGCACCTCAAAGTCACAAACCGCTCATCATCACTATTCCCTTTCCTTCATCAAGCTGTCATCTTCTCCACCCTTCGCTCGTGAGCCACCTACGCCACTCAAAAACTTGACCTTCTTTGTTCTAGCAGCCGCTTTTTTCGCTCTTCGCCTCCTTTGTCCGTCTACCACCCGCGCTTGAGGCCTTTGATCACTATGGAAAACTACTGAACCAGGTTGTTCCCACTTACCAGTTGTTGCATGCTCAATTAAGTGTTGAAGCCTAACCCTTTGTTTTCTTATTCTATGAACCTGTGCAGTTAACGCGCTTAGCGATTTTATAGCGGTGGAGGTGCAAAAAGGTGTAGCGGGGATATAGCGGAAGTGCAAAAAGGTTCATTAAATGTAAAACAAAATATTTAAAAATAATTAAATATTATTCTCACAATACTTATGTAGAATAAACAAATACAAATTAATATTATATGACAAGATCAAATAATATCATGGTTATGCACACTAGATTTGATGATTATTGTAGATTTATACCTTATATTGGCGACTTACTACTTAAAATTAGCTATTTCCACAATTTTTTTTGACTTGTTTGAAAAGAGAAATGGTCAAATCATCATTTGTATACTAATATTGCTAAAGCGGATCCTAAATAGCCTTGATTTAGTGGGTGCAGTGGAAAATAGCGGGCTTAAGGCGAATCTATTGTTCATCAACACTAAATTTAAATAGCATAGCGGTCAAAGAGTGCTACAGGCTATAGTGGGGATATTACGGGACTTTTGCGGGGCTTTAACTGCATAGCTGTGAATAAAGAAGAAATAGCCTTTTGTTTGTGATTATCTCCTTTTATTATTGATATTTGTTTGAGATTGTTTTTCGAGCCAATGATAAAGTCGAATTTTACATACTTGGGTTGCTCTAGTTACCGCAAAATAATACCGTCAACCTTTTTTTGAACATCAACGAAGTTCTCTAACATTGTTGTTGTGTAAGACACAAACTATTGCTGATATTAATCTATAATATTTGCTCTTTTAGGGGCACAATCACTGAATCACTCATCATTTTTTCAGTCTTGCAAATTCCTTTAATTAAAAATATAAAGCAGTTAATGTTCATCGTAACTTAAACTCTATTACATGCAATTTTTTTTTTTGAAAATGGGTAAACCGCCTCGTTAAAAACCTATACTAATACTCAGTGTGAGTACTAGATAGGAAAAAAGAGTGCGGCATTTTATTGACAACAAACTAATAAAATATGTACAAAATTACAAGTATAAGGGCATAAAATCATCACAATAAACACATGCCCAACCCATTAGTAAAGTCCACAATCACACACGGCTCTTAAAATAAAAAAGGCAACAAGTAAAAGATAAGGCCCACTAGAAAGCCCATGTTGGTCCAGAACGTATATGCCGCTTCAGAAGTGCCACTTCATTTATCACTTTAACACAAGTTTCCCCAAATAGAAAAGGAGCCGCCTGATAAGATAGAAGAAGCTTCCACCATCTCTCTCTCTAAGCAAGGAAAAATTATGCTTCATCGTTCATATCTATACGCCATCTCTCAATCAATTTTGTTTCGATTTGGTTCCAAATGCCACGTTTTGATTTTCATAGTAAGTAATTTATGTCTAAGTTGATTAGCTCCCATCTCTTGAATTTGTCTCTACGCAGATCACCATGAATTCTATCATTTCTTTCTTTCTAGATGTGGTAGACTGTTGTTACAATGCTATAGAAAGCAATGTCTTGAAGGAAACCATTGTTTTTAAAAGCTGATTTCAGATTTACTATTTCGCTTTCTAACAGAAGGGGTTTAGCAACCATAGGAGGCATGCCTAAGTTATTTCAACACCGAGCCCAGAGATACGATGCAAATGGACACTGGAAGAACGGGTGATCTTTATTTTCAAAGCTTTCTTCACATAGAACACAAATAGGATTGGCGTCATACCCCCGTGAAATCATTCTATCTTTAGTGCTTAAACGATTAAGAATTGCTTTATAAGTGCACAACGACATTTTGGGATTGTTTATATAGTGCCAGGTCACTTTACACCATTCGAGTTCGAGAGAGTGTTCTCTAGAAATATCCCAGGATGAGTAAAAGAAGAATCCATTATGTTTGTCTTTCCAACTCCAGAACTCCATGTCATAAGAATAATGAATTTTGACATCTCTGATTTTATCCGAAACCATTCGAGTAGCTAGAAGCTTGTTAGGATTGAAATCACCGTTATGCAAAATATTGCTAACCATTAAATTGACACCACCACATATGCTTAAATAATCCCATCCCAGAATTTGGACCAAAATCTCACTATTTATCCAGGGATCGAACCATAGCTTATGGTCATATCCATTAACAATACACCGATTAATACGTTGTAGACCCAATTGTCTATGTTTAAGAATGGATTTCCAAGTGCAAGAACTATTAGGTTCACATTTCATAACCCAGAATTGATCCCCGACTCCGTATCTATTAGTCATCCATCTTTTCCAAAGACTGTTGCCATTAATAAAACTCCATAGAAGTTTAAGTGCAGCATCCTTTTTAATGTCATTAAAACTTCTTAGTCCCATTCCCCCTTCAAATTTAGGCTTACAAAGAGTTTCCCAAGCAATTTTGCGTGTTTTTCCGGCCCAAATGAAATTAGCACACAGTTTAATGATCTTCCCTAAAGTAGCCGTAGGTAATTGATACGTTAACAACAAATATATAACAATCGGCGCAATAACTGTGCGGATAAGCTCCACTCTTCCAGCCATAGATAAAAGTCTGCAATCCCAACTGTTCATTCTGCCACCGATCTTATCAAAAAGCTCACCACAATTAGAAAAATTTAGGTAATTCATAGAAAGTGGAATCCCCAAGTATTTTAACGGAAGTTTTCCCTCTTTCATGTCAAGAAGCTGGAGGATTTGCAATTTATTACCAACACCTTTGCTAAAAAACACTTTAGATTTTTTATTATTTAGAATCAACCCCGCAGATTCCCTTAAGCTCTCTAAAATCTTTTTAATTTCTTTCGCACCATTATACTTGGCTTTAGCAAAAATTATAAGGTTATCGGCATAAATCAAATGAGTGATAATAGGGTTATGTTTGAAAATCGGCTCCACAGCTTGCATTTTGGTTGCCTTAAACATGATAATGGAAAAATATTTCATAGCAACACAAAATAAATAAGGTGAGAGAGGGTCACCTTGTCGTAGACCTCTACTATTATGAATAAAACCCTTCGGACTTCCTTGGATTACAATAGAAAAGGTTGGAGTGGTAATGCAGGTTCTAATGATTCAGACAGTAATATTAGGAAAACCCATCATACACAACATGTGACAGATAAAATCCCTATTAATCATGTCATATGCTTTTTGTAAATCTATCTTGATGCACATTTTACCGCTTCCATTTCTATTAAAATGTCTGACATTTTACATGCAAATATTAGTTACCAAGGGCTAGATGATTTCTCTTTTAGCAGAAATGGTTAATGGCAGTAACATGCATGTCTTCTGAAATATTTCTAATTAATCTGTAATTTTAGTTTTCTTTGATGTTCGGTCGTTAATAAATTTGTTAAGATTGTAAACTTTGAGCGTTATGCTTTTACAAATTATGATTCTAACATGAATATTTTTTTAAGTGTAACATATACATATTCTAGTAGGCCTATTCCCGCACTGTTATTATTATACAATCTCAGTTTTTGTTGTTGAGTGTTTTGAATGATACAAAGAAGAACATTTAAATGTTATCTCCCTTTTTGGTAGATATCTAACATCAACTTTGCATTTCTATTAATATGTTGTATGTTCACTACCCTTGTTATTGTCGATCTTGTAAACCTAGCCATTTGTTTCAAGGACTGGTTTGTGACCAACTTTGCTTACTACACACCCTATAAAAGAATTGCTTATTAAGGTAGCATTTGGCGATGATTTATTGCAATTACTCGATATATTTTCAGCATTTGTCGTTGTTTCATCTTTAGCAAAAGTATCCTCAGTTTTTTAATCCATTATTCTACATATTAAATCCTATCTATGAGTTTTCTTACAAGCGATATGTTCGATAATCGCAACATTGAAGTTGGTTCTTATAATCTGTAAGATAATATCAGTTCATTTTGGTCTGATACAAGCAACAATAATACCTTTAGTACTTCTAAATTTCCATATAATTCGACTTCTGAGTTTCAAAACCACGAACTTTGTATCACAAATCCAGCACCTAATGCAAATTCTTCCAAATACTGTGTGTCTGAGGAGACAATGTCACAAAATGATGAGAATGCGCTTAAATGTATTAGCATTGGTACAAATTCTGAAAATATTATTCTCGAGAAAGACGATGGCGTCAAGAAGAAAGGACGAGCTTCATCACAAGTAAGCAATTTCTTTCTATTTCCTTTTTTATTTTAAACTATCTATGAGTATCAGAAATATTAATTGTGATGCAAATGCCTAACATGGTAATGTATGGGTATAGGAAACGAAAAAGAAAAAAGTGGAAAAATAAGGCCAAGAAATGCGGGGAAAGCATAAATGCTAGTTGCAACTCAAAAGAGGAATCAAACACTTCTCAAGAACTGAATGATCCCACATTGTCTAATGCCAAGGGAAAAACACATGCTTGTCACGGATCTGCAACTGATCCTCAAAGTCTTTATGCAAGAGTATGAACTTGTTTCATATATGCACACAGACGGATATAACTGATTGAGTGTTTTATTAATTTCAAATTATTAATACCTTTGCATTCATTCAGAAAAGAAGAGAAAGGAATAAATGAGAGATTGAAGATATTACAGACCTTAGTTCCTGTGACGAAAAAGAATTTCGCTCGGTCCGAACCAGTCGCTAAACCGACCCAGACCGTTCGAAACGCCCTATCGTTTGAGAACACGACAAAATAGAACGCATACAAAAGAACATTTCACTGTATATTACAACAATGTATCAGATTACAAGAATATACAGAGTATAAACAAATAAATATTACACCGAAATATCAGAGATTTAAATTACATTTAAATACATCACAGCGGAAAATAATACAATACACAACTAGAAGTAGATATACGGATACAAAGCTTTCCGGATATCATTCCAGCTGTAAACCAGGATCCTGTGAATATAAATCTGCAAAACCAAAACTACTAGCTGCCCGTGTCAAAATAAGGGCACCCAGAGTTTAGGTTAAAAACAATAAACTCCAGGTCAGTCATGTGACTGGTGTGAGAACTAAAACAGTTAATCTTTATTTTAAAGTTAGGTAAATCAAGGGACCACGCCGTATAACACGGAACGGGTTTCCTCCCAAGAATACCAGTGCATATAACAAACAGCGCAATGCTAAATAAAGAAAAATGAAGCTGTTATAAGACCCAGGTCCTATCACACAATGCAACGCAAGCCGGGGGATAGGGTTTTCCCTTATAACAGCCAAAGAATGCTTGATACGTTTAAAACAAATCGTTTGATACTATTATAAGTGCATAGTGTATAAAACAACTTCAAATCATAAGTATCAATCATAGGCGGCATGGGTACCATATATCATGTCGCCATACTAGTTCTACAATTAAAACCGCAAATGTCGTATTGGAAGTTGGGTTATCATTTATGGTATGAACCGAGGCTAGGGGCAAGATCCTCACCGATTCGAGACTGTCTAGCCCGAGCCTCAGGAACAGCCGCAACTGCCCCTTGGATCGTCAGGGCCGGTCCACCGATGTGGATTATTATGCCTGAACACTGCGTTTCCCCGCCCTTTGGGGCGTAAGCCTGGCCCGTCAGCCGACCAGAAGCATCGGCCGAAACCGATATCACGAGGCGCCTCGCTTTTCAGCAAGTAATAATAAGAAACATCCACATGAGTCAAACTCGTCAGCCAGTTCAAGCACTGACGCCACTCCTAACTAGAAAGAAACGCATGTCCTCCCTGATGTCCGTCTCCCGTTTTTAGTTCATACCGGGTGTGATACTCGCGAATCAACGTTACACAAAGCTACGCCACACAAGGCCGTGCTTTGATCATCAACCACAAGACTTTGCTTTTCAACAAAAGCCTTGATCCATGCAACTCAGCATGCCACATTGTCAGTCCATACTGTACCACTGATTTCTGCCAATATATAACCTCTAGGCTCGTACGTCTCAGAGAAGGGTGTATAGCAAGAGAATAAATTCTCTGCCACCAAACAGATATATATTTAGCAGAGATCACCAATACAGTATAAAGGAATACAACGTCAGACACACTATCCATTTACAAGTCCGTTCTGGGTCTGAACGAAACCGGAGGCACCTTGTACCTCGCATATCCATCGATCTCCAAGTACGTCTGGACGATCACCAACTGTTTCTCTCCTCTTGGGTGTACAGCCCAATCAAGATCATCAGTAATTATCCAAACGATGTGAAGACCTCCGGTCTTCAACCACCGTCTTCATCTTCAACTTATCGCCGAATCAGTTATTCAGAATAGGATAAACCCGGTCTTCCCGAATAACTCGCGTATATTTTAAATAAGTGTTACACAAACACAACATACGCCTCATTCCAATTCATTAGTCACTAATCGTAAATTAATCAAGAGAATAATTCCCCAAAAATTAACCCCGAAGGCCGAAACCAACATCAGATCAATATCCAGGAAACCATTCTGCTTAGCTAACCGACAGTTAGTTTCTAAATTTCACATTCATAGGGAAAGGTTCCCATTAATTTTATCAAAGATAAATTCTTTAATTTATTCTTTAATCTATTTTTGAATATCAATTCAAACTAGTCAGGATTAACGAACCTTACCGAAGTAACCATTTGTTTTAATTTCCCAATCCCAACCTATTCATCCCATGAAGTAAAACTGGTCATACTTCATATCTAACACCACGGTGTTATCGGTAAATTCAATTACCATTTCACGTCTAAATCTAATTAAAGATTTAACTATCGCCTGGAGTAAAACTGGTAATACTCCATTCTCGATCTTTTCAATCTAATTAAAGATTCATTAAAACTCCACTTAGTTTTAATCTGTGACTGGGTTAAAGAATCAGTGTCATTTAAAACACGGTTCACGATAAACCATAATCACATTTCCATTAATTATCGGGTTAAAGAACGAGTGTTATTTAAAAACACCATTCACGATAAACCCAAGAATCAATATCAACTCAATTCCAATTAAATATTGTTTAATTGGTACACTTCATTAAATCTAAATAAAAAGATTTAATCTTTTCTCAACTGGGTTCAAGAACAGTGTTAATGAAGACACCATTCACGACAAACCCAAATCACATTTGATATTCAATACAAGGCTCTGAATAGAAAATATATCGGCTTATATTCAATATCAAATTCTACGATTAACAAATGTCGTATTGGAAATAACGATATAAATATATATCTTTCAAATTTCCATAACAACATCCGTATAATCACGAATTCCAACATCGAAATATTCCGAAGACAATTTCGATTCAAATCCACTCCAATGCAATCATGGGAAATTCTGGTTATTTTTAAAACCCTTTTCAAATTCAATTTATTTACTTAAAAATAAATAGAATTATAATTCTAGTTCAAAACTAGTTTATTTCGATAAAAATCTATTTTTATCTTTTCAAATATGGAGTTTTTCATCCCAATTCTTTCTAAATCATTTCTTATGATTTTACACAAATTATTACTATTTTTAATAATTTTATCAAGGTCCGTACAGTCGATTTCCATCAACGGTCATCGAACTGCACTTACAGCGACCTTTTTCAAATTTTATTTGGACATAATTCCAAATCCAACCGTTAAATTTCAAATTTATAATATTCGTTAGAAAGCTCTTTTCGATACGAACCCAACGGTTCCGGTTTCAGGAGAATCCGACGGTCGGATCTCCCGTAATATCCGTTTGAAGTCAATGGTCGAAATTCGCGAACTGCCGCGGCGCAGCGCGTTCTATTCAGGCCATTATATTATATATATATAATATATAATATATACTTCGTCTATTTCCTTTTAAAACGAAATTTATAAATCGTTTTAAATTCGTTTTCAAAACGGTTTCAACTTCATATTCAATTTCAAATCAAAATTGAATATTCCAATTTAAATTCATTTTAAATTCATTTCAAATTGATTTCAATTCAAATTGATTTCTAATTCAATTTCAATTCGAATTCGTTTCTATTCAATTTCAATTCGAATTCATTTATATTCAATTCTTTTCAAAATATCAGATTTTGAAATCACTTTCGATATTCATTATAAAATGAATAAAATCGATATAAATATCGTTCACGTCAAAATGGCGTCAATCTAATCAATACAGCTTCATATATTCCTATTTTCAAATATTCTATTTCAAATATTTCTTTTTCAAATATTTCTATTTTCAAACTGGAATGAGGCCCAATCAATTACCATATAATGTTAATTATATGGATTTTCTACAACACATGTATATATCAACAACGATGAATAATCAACCATCATCCAAAGTGCATTCTACACTGTATAAGCATCAAATATAAATATTCAACGCTTATAACAGCCTGTCAATCAATCGATCGACATACAACTAAACAATCGGGATTAGTGTACGTTAAATATCATCCCAATACCCGTGTGGGGTTTCAAGCAATCAAACACAGATTTTTATTTGTGCAGTTGGGCGATGTGTAAAATTTATCGTCCCAATCCATGTCCTTCAAATAGGTGTACATAAACAAACCGTCCGGTTTGTAAATGAATATTTATTTATTCACATTCACGTTAAAAATTATATTTTTAACGATCAAACTATTTTATTCAACCTATGAATATTCTATTCGGTTCATTCATTAAATAAAATGTTATCTTTGTTTTCCTAACTTATTTTTAGAAAATTTCGGCGGCATAACGGCACGATACTAGAAACGGGACAAGGCCTAGCCTTATCCCCGGTCTAGTGAAGGCCCACGCCATTCACACATCAATCAAATCAATTCCATTTCACCAAACAATTCAATTCAAACCAAATAACCTAACCAACTACACAACCAAACAATTCAACAAACAAGCCATCCATGGCCTGTGGATGACGGGTGTCGGGTGCTACTAAACACCGTCTGCATCCTAGTATATATATATAACTAGAAAAAGAAATTGAAAGGTGAGAAGTTCTCACCAATAGCTATCCAATCATCTTGACTCTTCTTTGATAGAAATCTTCTTCGTTATCTCATTTTTGTCATCTTCGTTGCTGTAACTACATATGTAAAAATCAAAATTTTACTTCGTTATTCAATATATAAAAATCGAATTTTTACTATGCTATTCAATATATAAAAATCGAATTTTTACTTTGCTATTTTATTTTTATAAACTAAAAATAAAATTCCATCGTATTTATTTTAACACTTGCAAATAAATACACTGCTTATTTAGATTAAAAGCTGAAAATAAATATCAGTTAACCATCTTCTACCATATTAAAAATTCTATTTTCATCCTATGCTATTTATAAATAAAAATCATATTTTTATTTCTATACTATCTACATAAAAATCTCATTTTTCTGTTTTCAAAAATCGTATCTTTATATTTTCAAAACATAGCATATTATATTTTGCTAAACAAAGTATATGTATATTTTTCTAAACTAATTTTTATATTTAATGTTTTATCAAATAAAAACTGATTTTTAAACTTCATATATATTTTTTTCAAAACTGATTTTTATATTTAATGTTTTATCAAATAAAAACTGATTTTTAAACTTCATATTTTTTTTTCAAAACTGATTTTTATATTTAATGTTTTATCAAATAAAAACTGATTTTTAAACTTCATATATATTTTTTCAAAACTGGTTTTTATATTTAATGTTTTATCAAATAAAAACTGATTTTTTATATTAAATAAAAATTGGCTAAAACAAAATAAAGTATAAAGGAAAAACCTTTATCTTCTCCTCTGTTGAAAGCCGCCTCTGTAACTCGTCATTCACGAAACCCACGAGCTCGACTGGAAAAGCCATCGCCACCTGCTACTTCACGTCGTCGGAGGATCATCGGGGTCTCGTCGAGGAAGGTCGGAGCCTCCCCTTGCCACGCTGGAGGTGCAGCGCCACCTGCTGGCGTCAGTGCGCCGGAATTCCAGCGAGAACGGCTGTCTTCGAGCTCCCAATCCGAACAGTAGCCCTCACGAAATCGAACCCCTTTGGTATGGATTGAAAGGAATGAACAACACTTCGATTTTCGTTTATCATTCACCTTAAATTAGTGAACGAATTAATCAATTTTTGGGATTTGAATTTGGGGAGGAAACCGATCGTCCATCGCAAAGAGAGGCGCAGAAATCGTTGACCACGGTTTTCTATTTAGGGTTTGACCAATAACTTTGACCATATATATATATATTTATATTTTAACTATTTTATTCAACTTTAATGTTAAAATCCCAAACGAACTTTAAATCAAACCCAACGAGTGTCGCCCCTAGCTAAATACCCCCATTCCGAACATAATGGGATATGTATCATAAGCCAATTCGACTGTTTGAATCAGTTTTTATCAAAATTAAAATATAATTCTGTATATATTAAATTTGAACATACATTTTAATTTACCGAGGTCACATACAGACACTAAAAATTCCCGAAAAATTGTTTCTAGCTTTGTATTGACGATACGGTCCTAACAACACTAGTTTCGTCGAATTCTGAGACCGTTTGGAAAATGGCCATTTTCCAGTCGATTAAAATCAACTGAAAATGGTCAAACGCGTTTTCCTTTGCCACGCTCACATATTGACTCGATAAATTATGAAAATTGGAATCTAGCAATAACTTGACATCACGGATCCAACAAAAGTGGTTTCGTCGAAATCCGAGGTCGTTTGCAAAATCACCATTTTTAAGGGCCTGAATTCCATAGCGACTATTCAGAATTTTCAACTGGACATATCTTTTGAATCCCGCTATGAAATTTCGATTTGTCGGATTTGTTGGAAAGATATTATCAAATAGATCCAATCATTTTTGGTTTCACTAAAATCCGGATTATTTTGCACCCGGTACATTCAATTGAAGTTTGAAATCGAATTACCGAACTACCGCGCCATTTTCAATTCCTTTTATAATTATATATAATTAATTATATTCTAACGATGACGTATATAATATATACGTTTGAATTATATTCAAAATAAATTTCTCGTCGATATTATTTAAAATAATTCATTTTAAATAGTCAAAATTCGCTAAAATTGCCAAAATAAAAATTTTAAACTGGCCCAGATTTTCGGGTTGTTACAATCTCCCCCACTTAAAACTTTTCGTCCCCGAAAAGGAACGAAGTCGAAAGTGGTTTGATTAATCAACTCTACGTTCGATCTGGCTTCCCTTCTCTAACTTTTCAGTTTCTGATAATTTTCCAATTCTTCAAAAATTTGGCTAACACCCTAAATTTTCGAAAAATTTCGCCATAACCTCCCCTGCACCGGGAGCCACGGGAAAATCCCGAAATTGCCATACAGGCCTTCTGATCTCAAAAAGAAAAAGAAAAAGCCAAGCGGCTAGCCAATAGGCTCATAAAATCATCATCACCCAAACAAAACAGTAAATTATAGAAAACATGTACCTATTTGTCGGGCAAACAAATTTTATTCTCTGCTCTAGCCTCCTTGCTGTGACCTGTTCAATGTAAGTACATGTATATGCAAGCAAATGCGACCAATTTTCAATACAATTGAATATTTGGCTCAATTAGGCTAAATGGCTAAAAATTAGCAAACAAATAAACAAACAAGACAAACATCAATCAATTAGTGAATTAGAGTTTCAAATTCATAATTTTGATACATATACAAAAATCCTGTTTTTGATGCCAAATCACAACAATAAATCCTATATAGCTTTGGTTCTCACACCAGTCAATTGGAAATATATAGAAATCCCACTTTCGTCGCACGAACATAAATTCTAATGATGGAGCTCCATCATCAAAATCATCTTCAGGCGATTAGAGTGTAATTCTATATCTATCCAGTATATTAAAACTTCAAATACACGTTTGCAAGGCGTATATGCAAAATCTTTATATACTGGACTGTCCAAATCAATACAAATAAATAATCACGTACGAATAATTGATTTAAAATTTCAAAACAAAATTTGTTTTCATTTTAAAAATATACTCTTCACACTCGTTCTAGGATACTACTGATCCCATCTCTAACGAGTCATTCCCATTGGATATTACTAATCTAGTTTCTGATGAATTCTTTCGTATGGTTCTAATGTGTCTTGTTCTCTGAGCTTTGCAAACCAAAGCTCTGATACCAACTGTGACGAAAAAGAATTTCGCTCGGTCCGAACCAGTCGCTAAACCGACCCAGACCGTTCGAAACGCCCTATCGTTTGAGAACACGACAAAATAGAACGCATACAAAAGAACATTTCACTGTATATTACAACAATGCATCAGATTACAAGAATATACAGAGTATAAACAAATAAATATTACACCGAAATATCAGAGATTTAAATTACATTTAAATACATCACAGCAGAAAATAATACAATACACAACTAGAAGTAGATATATGGATACAAAGCTTTCCGGATATCATTCCAGCTGTAAACCAGGATCCTGTGAATATAAATCTGCAAAACCAAAACTACTAGCTGCCCGTGTCAAAATAAGGGCACCCAGAGTTTAGGTTAAAAACAATAAACTCCAGGTCAGTCATGTGACTGGTGTGAGAACTAAAACAGTTAATCTTTATTTTAAAGTTAGGTAAATCAAGGGACCACACCGTATAACACGGAACGGGTTTCCTCCCAAGAATACCAGTGCATATAACAAACAGCGCAATGCTAAATAAAGAAAAATGAAGCTGTTATAAGACCCAGGTCCTATCACACAATGCAACGCAAGCCGGGGGATAGGGTTTTCCCTTATAACAGCCAAAGAATGCTTGATACGTTTAAAACAAATCGTTTGATACTATTATAAGTGCATAGTGTATAAAACAACTTCAAATCATAAGTATCAATCATAGGCGGTATGGGTACCATATATCATGTCGCCATACTAATTCTACAATTAAAACCGCAAATGTCGTATTGGAAGTTGGGTTATCATTTATGGTATGAACCGAGGCTAGGGGCAAGATCCTCACCGATTCGAGACTGTCTAGCCCGAGCCTCAGGAACAGCCGCAACTGCCCCTTGGATCGTCAGGGCCGGTCCACCGATGTGGATTATTATGCCTGAACACTGCGTTTCCCCGCCCTTTGGGGCGTAAGCCTGGCCCGTCAGCCGACCAGAAGCATCGGCCGAAACCGATATCACGAGGCGCCTCGCTTTTCAGCAAGTAATAATAAGCAACATCCACATGAGTCAAACTCGTCAGCCAGTTCAAGCACTGACGCCACTCCTAACTAGAAAGAAACGCATGTCCTCCCTGATGTCTGTCTCCCGTTTTTAGTTCATACCGGGTGTGATACTCGCGAATCAACGTTACACAAAGCTATGCCACACAAGGCCATGCTTTGATCATCAACCACAAGACTTTGCTTTTCAACAAAAGCCTTGATCCATGCAACTCAGCATGCCACATTGTCAGTCCATACTGTACCACTGATTTCTGCCAATATATAACCTCTAGGCTCGTACGTCTCAGAGAAGGGTGTATAGCAAGAGAATAAATTCTCTGCCATCAAACAGATATATATTTAGCAGAGATCACCAATACAGTATAAAGGAATACAACGTCAGACACACTATCCATTTACAAGTCCGTTCTGGGTCTGAACGAAACCGGAGGCACCTTGTACCTCGCATATCCATCGATCTCCAAGTACGTCTGGACGATCACCAACTGTTTCTCTCCTCTTGGGTGTACAGCCCAATCAAGATCATCAGTAATTATCCAAACGATGTGAAGACCTCCGGTCTTCAACCACCGTCTTCATCTTCGACTTATCGCTGAATCAGTTATTCAGAATGGGATAAACCCGGTCTTCCCGAATAACTCGCGTATATTTTAAATAAGTGTTACACAAACACAACATACGCCTCATTCCAATTCATTAGTCACTAATCGTAAATTAATCAAGAGAATAATTCCCCAAAAATTAACCCCGAAGGCCGAAACCAACATCAGATCAATATCCAGGAAACCATTCTGCTTAGCTAACCGACAGTTAGTTTCTAAATTTCACATTCATAGGGAAAGGTTCCCATTAATTTTATCAAAGATAAATTCTTTAATTGATTCTTTAATCTATTTTTGAATATCAATTCAAACTAGTCGGGATTAACGAACCTTACCGAAGTAACCATTTGTTTTAATTTCCCAATCCCAACCTATTCATCCCATGAAGTAAAACTGGTCATACTTCATATCTAACACCACGGTGTTATCAGTAAATTCAATTACCATTTCACGTCTAAATCTAATTAAAGATTTAACTATCGCCTGGAGTAAAACTGGTAATACTCCATTCTCGATCTTTTCAATCTAATTAAAAATTCATTAAAACTCCACTTAGTTTTAATCTGTGACTGGGTTAAAGAATCAGTGTCATTTAAAACACGGTTCACGATAAACCCATAATCACATTTCCATTAATTATCGGGTTAAAGAACGAGTGTTATTTAAAAACACCATTCACGATAAACCCAAGAATCAATATCAACTCAATTCCAATTAAATATTGTTTAATTGGTACACTTCATTAAATCTAAATAAAAAGATTTAATCTTTTCTCAACTGGGTTCAAGAACAGTGTTAATGAAGACACCATTCACGACAAACCCAATTCACATTTGATATTCAATACAAGGCTCTGAATAGAAAATATATCGGCTTATATTCAATATCAAATTCTACGATTAACAAATGTCGTATTGGAAATAACGATATAAATATATATCTTTCAAATTTCCATAACAACATCCGTATAATCACGAATTCCAACATCGAAATATTCCGAAGACAATTTCGATTCAAATCCACTCCAATGCAATCATTGGAAATTCTGGTTATTTTTAAAACCCTTTTCAAATTCAATTTATTTACTTAAAAATAAATAGAATTATAATTCTAGTTCAAAACTAGTTTATTTCGATAAAAATCTATTTTTATCTTTTCAAATATGGAGTTTTTCATCCCAATTCTTTCTAAATCATTTCTTATGATTTTACACAAATTATTACTATTTTTAATAATTTTATCAAGGTCCGTACAGTCGATTTCCATCAACGGTCATCGAACTGCACTTACAGCGACCTTTTTCAAATTTGATTTGGACATAATTCCAAATCCAACCGTTAGATTTCAAATTTCTAATATTCGTTAGAAAGCTCTTTTCGATACGAACCCAACGGTTCCGGTTTCAGGAGAATCCGACGGTCGGATCTCCCGTAATATCCGTTTGAAGTCAATGGTCGAAATTCGCGAACTGCCGCGGCGCGTTCTATTCAGGCCATTATATTATATATATATATATATAATATATAATATATACTTCGTCGATTTTCTTTTAAAACGAAATTTATAAATCGTTTTAAATTCGTTTTCAAAACGGTTTCAACTTCATATTCAATTTCAAATCAAAATTGAATATTCCAATTTAAATTCATTTTAAATTCAATTCAAATTGATTTCTAATTCAATTTCAATTCGAATTCGTTTCTATTCAATTTCAATTCGAATTCATTTATATTCAATTCTTTTCAAAATATCAGATTTTGAAATCACTTTCGATATTCATTATAAAATGAATAAAATCGATATAAATATCGTTCACGTCAAAATGGCGTCAAATCTAATCAATACGGCTTCATATATTCCTATTTTCAAATATTCTATTTCAAATATTTCTTTTTCAAATATTTCTATTTTCAAACTGGAATGAGGCCCAATCAATTACCATATAATGTTAATTATATGGATTTTCTACAACACATGTATATATCAACAACGATGAATAATCAACCATCATCCAAAGTGCATTCTACACTGTATAAGCATCAAATATAAATATTCAACGCTTATAACAGCCTGTCAATCAATCGATCGACATACAACTAAACAATCGGGATTAGTGTACGTTAAATATCATTCCAATACCCGTGTGGGGTTTCAAGCAATCAAACACAGATTTTTATTTGTGCAGTTGGGCGATGTGTAAAATTTATCGTCCCAATCCATGTCCTTCAAATAGGTGTACATAAACAAACCGTCCGGTTTGTAAATGAATATTTATTTATTCACATTCACGTTAAAAATTATATTTTTAACGATCAAACTATTTTATTCAACCTATGAATATTCTATTCGGTTCATTCATTAAATAAAATGTTATCTTTGTTTTCCTAACTTATTTTTAGAAAATTTCGGAGGCATAACGGCACGATACTAGAAACGGGACAAGGCCTAGCCTTATCCCTGGTCTAGTGAAGGCCCACGCCATTCACACATCAATCAAATCAATTCCATTTCACCAAACAATTCAATTCAAACCAAATAACCTAACCAACTACACAACCAAACAATTCAACAAACAAGCCATCCATGGTCTGTGGATGACGGGTGTCGGGTGCTACTAAACACCGTCTGCATCCTAGTATATATATATAACTAGAAAAAGAAATTGAAAGGTGAGAAGTTCTCACCAATAGCTATCCAATCATCTTGACTCTTCTTTGATAGAAATCTTCTTCGTTATCTCATTTTTGTCATCTTCGTTGCTGTAACTACATATGTAAAAATCAAATTTTTACTTCGTTATTCAATATATAAAAATCGAATTTTTACTATGCTATTCAATATATAAAAATCGAATTTTTACTTTGCTATTTTATTTTTATAAACTAAAAATAAAATTCCATTGTATTTATTTTAACACTTGCAAATAAATACACTGCTTATTTAGATTAAAAGCTGAAAATAAATATCAGTTAACCATCTTCTACCATATTAAAAATTCTATTTTCATCCTATGCTATTTATAAATAAAAATCATATTTTTATTTCTATACTATCTACATAAAAATCTCATTTTTCTGTTTTCAAAAATCGTATCTTTATATTTTCAAAACATAGCATATTATATTTTGCTAAACAAAGTATATGTATATTTTTCTAAACTGATTTTTATATTTAATGTTTTATCAAATAAAAACTGATTTTTAAACTTCATATATTTTTTTTTCAAAACTGATTTTTATATTTAATGTTTTATCAAATAAAAACTGATTTTTAAACTTCATATATTTTTTTTTCAAAACTGATTTTTATATTTAATGTTTTATCAAATAAAAACTGATTTTAAACTTCATATATATTTTTTCAAAACTGGTTTTTATATTTAATGTTTTATCAAATAAAAACTGATTTTTTATATTAAATAAAAATTGGCTAAAACAAAATAAAGTATAAAGGAAAAACCTTTATCTTCTCCTCCGTTGAAAGCCGCCTCTGTAACTCGTCATTCACGAAACCCACGAGCTCGACTGGAAAAGCCATCGCCACCTGCTACTTCACGTCGTCGGAGGATCATCGGGGTCTCGTCGAGGAAGGTCGAAGCCTCCCCTTGCCACGCTGGAGGTGCAGCGCCACCTGCTGGCGTCAGTGCGCCGGAATTCAAGTGAGAACGGCTGTCTTCGAGCTCCCAATCCGAACAGTAGCCCTCACGAAATCGAACCCCTTTGGTATGGATTGAAAGGAATGAACAACACTTCGATTTTCGTTTATCATTCACCTTAAATTAGTGAACGAATTAATCAATTTTTGGGATTTGAATTTGGGGAGGAAACCGATCGTCCATCGCAAAGAGAGGCGCAGAAATCGTTGACCATGGTTTTCTATTTAGGGTTTGACCAATAACTTTGACCATATATATATATATATATATATATATTTATATTTTAACTATTTTATTCAACTTTAATGTTAAAATCCCAAACGAACTTTAAATCAAACCCAACGAGTGTCGCCCCTAGCTAAATACCCCCATTCCGAACATAATGGGATATGTATCATAAGCCAATTCGACTGTTTGAATCAGTTTTTATCAAAATTAAAATATAATTCTGTATATATTAAATTTGAACATACATTTTAATTTACCGTGGTCACATACGGACACTAAAAATTCCCGAAAAATTGTTTCTAGCTTTGTATTGACGATACGGTCCTAACAAAACTAGTTTCGTCGAATTCTGAGACCGTTTGGAAAATGGCCATTTTCCAGTCGATTAAAATCAACTGAAAATGGTCAAACGCGTTTTCCTTTGCCACGCTCACATATTGACACGAAAAATTATGAAAATTGGAATCTAGCAATAACTTGACATCACGGATCCAACAAAAGTGGTTTCGTCGAAATCCGAGGTCGTTTGCAAAATCTCCATTTTTAAGGGCCTGAATTCCATAGCGACTATTCAGAATTTTCAACTGGACATATCTTTTGAATCCCGCTATGAAATTTCGATTTGTCGGATTTGTTGGAAAGATATTATCAAATAGATCCAATCATTTTTGGTTTCACTAAAATCCGGATTATTTTGCACCCGGTACATTCAATTGAAGTTTGAAATCGAATTACCGAACTACCGCGCCATTTTCAATTCCTTTTATAATTATATATAATTAATTATATTCTAACGACGACGTATATAATATATACGTTTGAATTATATTCAAAGTAAATTTCTCGTCGATATTATTTAAAATAATTCATTTTAAATAGTCAAAATTCGCTAAAATTGCCAAAATAAAATTTTTAAACTGGCCCAGATTTTCGGGTTGTTACAGTTCCTAATGGAACAAAGGTAAATTCTAACTTTTCTTTTTGTTGTTATAGTTTTACATTTGCTGCTCCATTAAGAGTTTACACCCACTAGTTGCCGTGTAAACTTGAAGTACTCTGAATATATACTCTGCTTATTTAAAAAAAAAATGATTCCTATGTCATATTGCATGTATTATATCTACTGCCACTCACGCTTTGGATACTCTTATATGCTGTATTATGGCCCCTTTTTACCGTCACAAATTTGCGTGCCTGTTTTATATATGATTGGGTAAATATAGTATACATGTAACTTATAACTTACTACATTTGTAGTAACATGGATGTTAAATAACATATGGGTATTAATTACATATGTTTTGATTTAAGGGGAATTGGGTAAATAGTTGAATGTTGGATTTGGTTTAGGAAGCAACGATATACATATAACTACCGCCTATATGCTGCGCGATTAACTTTTGTTGTGAGCTTCTTTTTGGCTATGCATGTGTATATGCATGGTTTAAAAGCCAGTATGCTTCCCTTGCATGTATCCTTATTTTGGTCTCTTTTGTAATATCCTTTTTATATGATTTCTACACTTTGGGATTGGTACATGTCGTTCATGTTGTTGCCTTATATTGGTTTTGTCATCACATATTGCTATCTTTTTATACTGCATTACGGCTCACGCATGAAGCCTCACTGTATGTTTCTTTTCCTTGTTCCATGACATTATATTCTGAGGCAAACAAAATTTAAAATAAATTTACATTTTCTTGTATTTAAATTTTATTATATTTTATAGTTTACTGCACTAGAAATGTACGTGACAGGTACAGAAGAATGGACAGATGGAGCACAACCTAGACAATGAAAATCAAGATAAAGTCAGCTAGAGTGATGTGTTGTAGCGAGGTGGCAATGTAAAATTCATTGTGTGATGTGTTAAATTGTGTACGAGAAATGTGAATGTAAAATAGTTGGAGATAGAAATTTGTGCTATTTAATATGTTTAAATAAAATATTTAACTAATTAAAAATATTATTTGAATATTAAATTTTGTGCAACAGTATTTATTTTAATAAATATTTATTTCTGTATATAAGATGAGAAAACAACATAAACAAGCCATCATAGACATCAGTATAAAGCCATCATAGACATCAGTCAAAAGCTTATATGGTAAAATACTTATTACAATAGTTAGTTAATTAATTTATGATGTCTTAAAGTTGCTTTGACATCGTCTTTTAACTAATGTTAGAAAGGGGTACTCTAGACCTCACCGACAAAGACATCACTCCATAAAAACGAGGACATCATTTTTTAGCCGATGTGTATGTGACTTTTTCTTGCAATGAAAATTTAACAACTAAGGGTGCGGAAGCCAGTTGGATGCCTCTAACTTGTTATTCCCTTCATACAAATAGGTTACCTCAGATAAAATCATTCAATTCAATATGACAAATTATTATCTGCTAAAATAAACGTGAATAATTAATTCAACTGATAACGGTCAATTAATAACCACAATTCAAGCATCCAATTTTTAATTTAAATACGTTTATATTATTATAAGCGCAACCAACAAGATAAGTTAACTTAATTGGAAATAATTGTTAAAATAACGATTTCATTTCATTTAAATTAAACAAACGTTTAATTTAAACAATATATATAAGAATATTTAGCAAACATAGCACATAAACATTAAAGCCGGCTTATATAAAATATAAGGGGGACAAACTGAGTGAGTTATACCCACCTTGATTTAATTCGTATTTAAAATGAGTTGTTTAAATAAAATTAAACATGCGTTTAATTTTATCAAAAATCCCAGCTGCTTCTGATATTGACCAAACCAGCTCCATAATGCAGTGCCTGTCGATACGATTCCAATGCTTCTTGGTTTGTTAAATTCTGCAATGTATGACCAAGATGCACACAATATAAGTTATACTATAATTAATTGAATTAACTAACTTTTAAATTAAACTAATTACTTATTAATTTAAAACTTAGTTCGTAATCAACCTCTTTAATCATCTTCTATCTGAGCAAAAACGCAATGCCCTCTTTTAAAAAAAAAAGAACGCTGCTACTCCTTAAGACCGATCGCCGCCGCCACCTTGTGCCACTAGACCCCGACCGCCGCCGACCAGGCTCCAACCTCCGACTGTCGTTGTTGTCTCTAATGGCCTGTTGGCCCTACAATATGTAAAATCAAAAAACCTGTACCCTTCCGATCATCCTCAAACTGTTATCAACCCCGACCACTAAACAAATGACCACCGCGCCACCAACAACTTGACCGCCGCACTCCAACATTCCTTTAGACGTCAACTTCTGATTCTTCCCCGATCAATCACCATAAATCAAAATCCGATCACCCAAAAAAATGCAATTATGCAACTAAATGCCTCTAGCCACCACCTCAGACCACGAGTGCTTCGCCACTCCGGACGTGGGTCCCCCTACCCTTCCTCTACACTTTCCTAATTAAGACCTTCGCCAGATTCTCAACCAATTTGCCGGTGAAAATCCAAAACCCAAACTGTCCCTATTTTCGGATCTTGCCAAATTTCCACGCCTCTACTTCACCATTGCCACCGCAACCAGCACCAAACACAACCTCCCTCTACAATTTCCAAGTTGGCGATCAACTAATTCTTAATGGTTGGTGAGATCTGAATTTTTTTCTTTGAAGAGGAGCTTTGGTTTTCATTTGTTGAAAGAAAAAGAAAATGAACGGGATAGGCAGCCTAATTATACGTGAAGAAACCTACAAAGGAGGTAAATGTGGGCATCACGATGAGGGAGCTGTGACTGCCAAGGAATAGGGTAGCTTCCAAGGGTATATTTGGGGTAGGTGGCTTCATAATGACGAAATTGATTTATCAATTAATATATAAACGACCACGATATACCATCGAGCATTTAATATTTGCACCGGCAAACACAATCTCCAATCACGACGAGAATGGACATACTATTATGTCTTGACGTTCCGGACCCAATGAAATTTGTTTGGTCGAAATCCGACATCGTTTGCAAAAATAGCTTTATTTGATTTTAATTTATTGATCGGTTCACATTTAAATATCGCACTTTCACAAAACAACTCCAATTGGCCCTAATTTTTATATTTATCAATAATTAGCTATTATAGATTTAATAAAATTCGTTTTCGTTGAAAACGGAGGTCGTTTGAAAAATGGCTATTCTTAAGGCTTATATGATATCGATAAAATATAATATAATTTTAAAATAATTAAATTTAATAATAATAAATTATTATTGTCGTATATATCCAAATGGAATAATATACATCTTCAAATTCAACCAATATGGATTTATAACTCAATGTTAGCAGATTCAAATATTTCTTGTTTCGTAGAATTCCAACTTATAACGGATTCTGTATATTCAGTTAAAGTTCAAAACTCAATATTATGAACTACCGAGCCGCTACGAGTTCGTTTAAAATTAAATATAAATTAAAACGTTCAATCGTCGTTTAGTAAGCAAATTTTATATAAAGATTCGTTAATATTTCAAATATAATATAGAAAGCAGATTTAAATATTCAAATTCAAATGACCGAAAAATCTAGGTCGTTATAACTATAGATATTTTAGAGCATGGGATTTCGAGAATTCGCATTATTCGGTTAGATGGATCGAGTTCGGTAAGGAGAAAATTCAGGATAAGGCATGAAATTTTTAAAATTTTGTGGCCTCCTTCGAAAATTTAGGATTTCTGGTTACATCGTGGTTGCTAGATTGGATGGTAGGTGATGGCCACAACACAAATGCACCGAGAACTTATATAGAAATTATATGCGTGTTAAGATGCTTTGCATACCTCCTAAATCACTAAATACACATACACGTTAGGACTGAGCTCACTTTAGTAATTCTGCAGTGCATAATCACTGCGAGTCATGTATGTTTTATGAATGTATTTAAAATAACATGGGTATACAACATGGTTGTTTATAGCGAGTTGCATTTTTTTCCCTTCAGACAGATTTCAGGACTCTATTTTAAGGGGGGAGAATATAACACCCATAAAAAATTATAGTAGACTAGATAATTAAGTAATAATAATAAGTTAAAAAACAATAAATTTAAAATAGCAGATAGATGGTGAAACGACATGAACTTCCCCGTGAAGGAAAGCACAGATTGTTTTGAGGATAAGATGAATCAGAACACAATAGAAGATCATTTCATTGTTTATTATAACAATTTACATCAGAGTACAAGAATATAAAGAGTATGAACAAACAATATACATTTGATAAATACCAGAGATTTACAAATTACCATGCAGCGGAAAATAATACAAAACACAACTGAAAGAGATACATGGATACATAGCTTTCTGAATATCATTCCAGCTGTAAACCAGGATCCCATGAAAATAATTCTACAAAACCAAAACTACTAGCTGCCCATGTGGAAAATAGGGGCACCTAGAGTTTAGGTTAAAACAATAAACTCCAGGTCAGTCATGTGACTGGTGTGAGAACTAAAACAGTTATTTCAAACTTTGCTTTAAAATGGAGTATATCAAGGGACCACGCCGTATAACACGGAATGGGTTTCCTCCGAAGAATACTAGTGCATAGAATAAACATCGCAATGCTTTTTGAAAAAATGAAGCTATTATAAGACTCAGGTCCCATCACACAATGCAACGCAAGCTGGAGGATAGAGTTTTCCCTTATAATAGTCAAACATGCTTGGTACGTTTAAAATAAATCATTTGGATACTATTATAATGTAAAGTGTATAAAACAACTTCAAATATAAATGTATCAATCCTAGATGGCATGGGTACCATATATCATGTCGCCAATATTAGGCTCTACAATCAAAACCGCAATGTCACATATTGGAAGTTGGATTTCCGTCTGTGAACCAAGGCAAGGGATAGTCCTTACCTCTTCGAGACACTCTAGCCCGTGTCTCAGGCAAGTCAGTCAATCCTTTGGATCGTCAGGGTCGGTCCACTCGATGTGGATCAAAATGCCTGAACACTACGTTTCCCCGCCCTATGGGCATCAATATGGTCTGCATAAAGACCATACCATCCATCGGCCCCGCAGTGCCCATATATCCGAGGCGCCTCGCTATCCATCATCCACATAAGTAAAACGTCTGGGCGTGCAAAACCCAGACAGCACTCCTAGCTAGAAGGAAACGCATGTCCTCCCTGATGTCCTCTTCCGTTTCCAGTTCACACCGAGGTGTGAGGCTCGCGAATTAACGTTATACACAAAGCTATGATGTATTAAACCCGTGCTTTGATCATCAACCACAAGACTCAACAGAAGCCTCGATCCTTTGTATCTCAGCATGCCACACAGGCAATTCACGTTATGCAATTGATTTCTATCAATCACACAGAATGAAATCCGATGTTAGACACACATCCATTTACAAGTTCGTTCTGGGTCTGAATGAAACCAAAGGCACCTTATTCCTCATCCCGTATTCCAATACAGGAGAGAGGTCCTCGCATATCCGGTCGATCTCCAAGTACGTCTGGAACGATCACCAACTTATTACCTTGTCTTGGGTGTACAGTCCAATCAAGACATTAGTAATCATCCAAACGATGTGAAGACCTCCGGTCTTCAACCACCGTCTTCATCGTCGAATCAGTTATTCAGAATGGGTATGAACCCAACCTTTCCAAATAACTCGCGTATATAATAAACAAGTGCTATAAAAACACAACATACGCCTCATTCCAATTCTGAATATTCTTTTATTTAATTATTCATATCCTTCGGGAAAGGTTCCCATTAATTTTATCAAAGATAAACTCTTTAAATTTATTCTTTAATCCTCCTTTGGATATCCATCCAAACCAAATTATAGTTTTTCCAAACTAGTCGGGATTAGCAATCCTTACCGAAGTAATCATTTGTTTAATTTCCCAATCCCAACCTATTCATCCCATGGAGCAAAACTGGTAGTACTCCATATCTAACACCACAGTGTTATTGGTAAAGTTAATTACCATTTCTCGTTCAAATCTAATTAAAGATTTAACTATCGCCTGGAGTAAAACTGGTGGTACTCCATTCTCGATCATTTCTCGAATTTGATGATTTTAGTTGTCAAATTCACCTTTCAATCCAATTAAAGATTCATTAATACTCTAATTCAGTTTCAATCTCCAAAATCATTACTTAATGATTATTCCAAGTTAAGAAATTAATCTTATATTTCAATGGGTAAAAGAACTAATGTCATGTAAAATACAGCTCAGGATAAACCCAAAATCACATTCCATTGTTAATCGGGTTAGAGAACGAATGTCGTTAAAAACACAGTTCACAATAAACCCAATTAACATTCCATTTCAAATCCAATTAAATGTTAATTAATTGGTAATTCTTCTCTACATCTTAATTAAAAGATTTATTCTTTTCACATGGGGTTTAAGAACAGTGTTACTGAAGACCCCATCCCATCGGTCTCTAACTATAAATTAGTAAGAGAACAATTCCCTAAGTATTAATCCCGAAGGCCGAAACCAACATCAGATCAATTCCCAGGAAACCATTCAACATAGCTAATCTCCAGTTAGTTTCTAATTTCCTTAACTCTACTAGGTTTAAGAACAATATTATTAAAGATACCATTCACGACAAACCCAAAATCTCATTCCATTGTTAATCGGGTTAAAGAACAAGTGTTATTTAAAACACCATTCACGATAAACCCAAAAACCAATTTCAATTTAATTCCAATTAAATTTTAATTAACTGGTAACTTCATTAAATCTTAACAAAAAGATTTAATCTTTTCTCAGTTGGGTTTAAGAACAGTGTTAGTGAAGACACCATTCAAGACAAACCCAAAATCCCATTTGATATTAAATACAAGGCTCAGAATGGAAAATATATTGGCTTATATTCAATATCAAATTCTGAACTCAACAAATACTGTATTGGAATAACGATATATATATCTTCCAAATTCCTCCACAATGTCCATATAATCACGGAATCCAATATCGAAATATTATGAAGATACTTTCGATTCAAATCCATTCCAATTCATATATTGGAAATTCTGGTCATTTTAAAACTCCTTTCAAATCCAATTTATTTATTTAAAAAATATTGGATTATAATTCTAGTTCATAACTAGTTCATTTCGAGAAAACATATTTTTATCTTTTCAAATATGGAATTTTTCATCCTAATTCTTCCCAAATCATTTATTATAATTTTACACAAATTATCGATATTTTTAATAATTTTATCAAGGCCTGTATAGTCGATTTCCGTAAACGGTCATCGAACTGCACTTACAGCGACCTTTTCCAAATTTGGTTTGGACATATCTCCAAATCTAACCGTTAGATTTCAAATCTCTTATATTCATTGGAAAGCTATTTTCGATACGAACCCAATGGTTCCAGTTTTAGGAGAATCCGACGGTCGGATCTCCCGTAACGTCCATTCGAAGTTAATGGTCGAAATTCGCGAATGGTCGTTGCGCGGCGCGTTCTATTCAGGCCATTATATTATATATTTCGTTGATTTACATTTAAAATGAATTTTATAAATCATTTTAAATTCGTTTTAAAAACGATTTCCACTTCCATTTCAAATCAAAATTGAATATTCCATTATAAATTCGTTTTAAATTCATTTCAAATCGATTTCAATTCAATTTTCAAATTCAAATCAAAATTGAATATTCTTTATATAAATTCGTTTTAAATTCATTTCAAATCGATTTCAATACAAGTTTCAAATTCAAATCAAAACTGAATATTCTTTGTATAAATTCATTTTAAATTCATTTCAAATCGATTTCAATTCAATTTTCAAATTCAAATCAAAATTTAATTTTCCATATCATTTCAATATTAAAATGATGATATTTTCAAAATGTTGGATTTTGAAATCACTTTTCAATATTCATTATAAAATGAATAAAATCGACAAAATTCCCGTTTGTATTAAAATGGTGTTTAACTACTTAACACAACTTCACATTTCAATATTCACTGAATATTATTTTAAAATATTCGTTAATACTGAACTGGAATCAGACACAGTCAATTACCATATAATTTTATTTATATGGATTTCATACACACAGGTACACAACAATAATCAAACACGGTCAACCATCATCCAGAGTGCATTACACAACTGCATAAGTGTTAAATATAAATAAATAACGCTCATCACAGCCTGTCAACCCATCGATTGACATACCACTAATTATTGGTATCAATGTTTGTCAAATATCATCCCAATACCCGTGTGAACTTTTCAAACAACAAATACAGATTTTATTTGTGTCGTTGGGCGATGTGTAAAATATATCGTCCCAATCAATATCCGATAAATGGGTGTACATAAACAAATTGTCCGATTTTATACAGTCCATTTCACATCACAAACAATTTTCACAACACAATCAAACCAAACAAGTCGTCCATGGTCTGAGGACGACGGTGTCGGGTACTGCTAAGCACCGTCTGCATCTTAGCATATATTTTAACTAGAAAATAAAATTATAGTGAGAAGTTCTCACCTTTGAGATCCACTCCTCCATTTCATTTCTGAATTTCTGAATAGCTGGGATTTGCCCAAAATTCAACGCAGTCTTTTCCATGCTGTTCATATTGAAAATCACATTCTCAATATGATGTTTGTATATTTTTATCTAACTAAAATTCATATTTTTCCATCGATGCTTATGTTTTAGAAATCCCATTAATTGTATTGCTTGATATATAATAAATTCATATTTTTACATCGTTTTTCATATAACAAAAATCAAATTTTTATTCTAAAGGCATATATATAAAAATTATATTTTTATGTCGCTACATACATTATAAAAATCAGATTTTTATACCGCTATATATAACGTAAAAATCATATCTTTAACTCTAAACTGTATGTGTAAAAATCACATTTTTAATCCCCTATATAAATACATTAAAAATCGTATTTTTATCTATGATATGTATATATAAAAATCATATTTAGATTTCAAAACCATACATTTAAAAATTGGATTTTTATCTCTCTTTCATGTATATAAAAATCAAATTTTTATCTAGATATTATATATATAAATCGTATTTTTATTTTGCTAATCATATAATAATAACCATATTTTTACTCTAAAACCATTTCTATAAAAATCGTATTTTTACAACACTACTTTCTATATAAAAATCAAATTTTTACTTCAAAGTTACATATATAAAAATCGTATTTTTGTTTCAAAGTTATATATATAAAAATCGTATTTTCATTTCAAATTTATTTGTATAGAAAAATAAAAATAAAATCATTGTCATTTATTTTTAAAACTGAAAATAAAATCTTAGTTATTTAAATTTTTAAAACTGATTCTTTTCTATGTATATAAAATTTTAAAACTAAAATAAATACAAATAAAACTCACTGTAAAACAATCTGTAACCCGTCGACCTGAGGAAGCCATCCACCGTGCCCTCTACATGACGCCAGAACTCCATCAAAAACCGCCCTTGGTTGCGCCTCATTGCCACCGTTCATCGCCCCAAAACCCTTGCCACTCGGTTGCATCTCTTGCCCAGAAATTTGTTCGTACATCGTGCCCTAGTTGACCAAAATCCGGCCATTCTCGTGCATCATAGATGATCACCACCATCGACCAGAGAGAGCTCGCCACGCTGAGGGTTCTTCCTATTTGAACTTGGTTGAATCGGTGCGTGATTTGATGGAAATTGAGGGGGAATGGTTTGAAGGTTTTCTCCGTTGAAATAAGGAAGATGGCGGGCTCAGAAATAATTTGACCGCGGTGATAAACGATTAGGGCTTTGACTCCTTGAAAGTGAATATATATTTATATATTTTAATTTTAATATTATTTAATTCTAATTTTACTTGCTTATCGGTCTAAACCCCAAATCAAACGCAACGATTGTCGCCCCTAGCTAAATACCCCCATTTCGGACACCATGGCATATGCCCGGTAAGCTGGTTCGACTATTTCGACTAGTTTTCATCAAAATAAATATATAATCATTTATTATTCAATTTGAACGTACATTTTAATTTATCGAGGCCACATACTGATTCCAAAAATTACCGGCAAATAAATCTAGCTATGTTTTGATGATACAGTCCTAACAAAACTAATTTCATCGAATTTGGAGACCGTTTGAAAAACGGTCATTTTCTAGTCGATTAAATTCAAACTAAAATTTCCAAACACGTTTAAATCTGCCACGCTCACATATTGATTCCAAAAATTTTGAAAATTGGAATCTAACAATAATTTGACATCCTGGATCCAACAAAAGTGGTCCCATCAAAAACGGAGGTCGTTTGCAAAATCGCTATTTTTAAGGGCTATAATTCTATAGCGACTATTCTGAATTTTTAACTGGGTATAACTTTTTATTCCCGTTATGAAATTTGGATTTTTCAGATTCATTGGGAAGATATTTTCAAATAGATTCTAATATTTTTGGTTTCACTAAAATCTGGTTTATTTTGAATCGTGTACATTCATTTGAAATTTTGAAATCGAATTTTCAAACTACTGCGCCATTTCCAATTCCATTTATAATTAAAATAAATATTTATATTAAAATTTCGATTTGAATAAATGTATACATTCTAATTCTATTCAAAATAAATTTCTTGCCATTATTATTTAAAATAAATCATTTTAAATATTCAAAATTCACTAAAATTGCTAAAATAAAAATTTTAAATTGGTTTTGATTTTCCGGTTTGTTACAATCTCCCCCACTTAAAATCTTTTCGTCCTCGAAAAGGAACGGAGCTGAAAGTTGTTTTACTAATCAACTCAACTTTCATTCTGGCTTTCGTTCTTCAATTTTTCAGTTTCAAAGAATTTCTACTTTTTCAAAAATTTGGCTAACACCCTAAATTTTTGAAAAATTTCGCCATAACATCTTTTGTATGGGGAGCACCGGGAAAATCCCCGAACCGCCACACAGGCCCTCTCATCTCAAAAAGAAAAAGAAAAGGCCAAGCGACTAGTCGATCGGCTTATAAAATCATCCAAACCCAATAAATTAGTAAACATGTACCTATTTGTCGGGCATACAATTTTATTTCTCTTCTCTAGCCTCCTTGCTATGACCTATTCAATATATACATGCACATATGTATGCAATTTCACACAATTTTCAATATTCGACACAATTTGATTATATTTACCGTTCATGTTCATATTGGTTTCATTATTCTAATTTAGTGAAACTAATAATCAAATAACACAACCAGCAATCAATTAGTTGATTAGATTTTCAAACATGTATCTTTTACATATATAGTCAAAATCATGTTTTTGATGCCAAATCACAACAAATAATCCTATGTATGTTTTGGTTCTCACACCAGTCAATTAAAAATATATAGAAATCCCACTTTCGAAGCTTGAATATAAATATTGATAATGCGACCGCATTACCAGAATTATCTCCGGGCGACTAGAGTGTGATTCTGTATCTATCCAGTATATTAAAACTTCGAATATACGTTCAGGATGCGTATATGCAAAATCTCATATATTCGATTGTCCAAAATCAAAATAAAATTATATAATCACATACGTATAACTAAATTTAATTTTCAAAACAAAATTTGTTTTCACTTTTATTTTAAAATTTCACTATTCACACTCGTTCTAGGATACTACTGGTCCTATCTCTAACGAGCCATTCTCATTGGATATTACTAATCCAATCTCTGATGATTTCTTTCGTTTGGTTCTAATGTGCCTTATTCTCGAACTCTGTAAACCAAAGCTCTGATACCAAAATGAAACGACCCAAACTTCCCCTTGAAGGAAAGCACGGATTATTCTGAGGAAAAGACGAATCAGAACACAACAAAAGAACATTTCATTATTTATTACAACAATTTACATCAGAGTACAAGAATATACATAGGACGAACAAATAATATACATTTGATAAATATCAGAGATTTACAAATTACCATGCAGCGGAAAATAATACAAAACACAACTGAAAGAGATACACGGATGCAGAGCTTTCCGAATATCATTCCAGATGTAAACCCGGATCCCGTGAATATAAATCTGCAATACCAAAACTACTAGCTGCCCTTGTGGAAAATAGGGGCACCCAGAGTTTAGGTTAAAACAATAAACTCCAGGTTAGTCATGCGACTGGTGTGAGAACTAAAACAGTTATTTCAAACTTTGCTTTAAAATGGAGTATATCAAGGGACCAAGCCGTATAACACGGAACGAGTTTCCTCCCAAGAATACCAGTGCGTAGAATAAACATCGCAATGCTTTTTGGAAAAATGAAGCTATTATAAGACTCAGGTCCCATTACACAATGCAACGCAAGCTGAAGGATAGAATTTTCCTTTATAATAGCCAAACATGCTTGGTACGTTTAAAACAAATCATTTGGATACTATTATAGCGTAAAATGTATAAAACAACAATATAAATGTATCAATCTTAGACGGCATGGGTACCATATATCATGTCGCCAATATTAGGCTCTCCAATCAAAACCGCAAATGTCACGTATTGGAAGTTGAATTTCCGTCTGTGAACCAAGGCAAGGGATCGTCCTTACCGCTTCGAGACGCTCTAGCTCGTGCCTCAGGCAAGTACTAAGTCAAGCCTTTGGATCGTGAGAGCCGGTCCACTCGATGTGGATCAAAATGCCTGAGCACTACGTTTCCCCACCCTATGAGTCGTCAATCTGGTCTGTATAAAGACCATACCATCAGTCGGCCCCGCAGTGCCGATATATCCGAAGCGCCTCACTATCCATCATCCACATAAGTAAAACGTCTGGGTGTGCAAAACCCAGACAACACTCCAAGCAAGAAGGAAACGCATGTCCTTCCTGTTGACCTCTCCCGTTTCTGGTTCACACCGGGGTGTGAGGCTCGCGAATTAACGCTATACACAAAGCTATGCTATATTAAAGTCGTGCTTTGATCATCAACCACAAGACTCTGCTTTTCAATAGAAACCTCGATCCTTTGCATCTCAGCATGCCACACAGGCAATTCATGCTATGCAACTGATGTTTATCAATCACACTGAATGAAATCCGATGTCAGACACACATCCATTTACAAGTTCGTTCTGGGTCTTTACGAAACCAAAGGCACCTTATTCCTCGTTCGTTATGTCCAATACAGGAGAGAGGTCCTCGCATATCCAGTCGAATTCCAAGTATGTCTGGAACGATCACCACTTATTACTTTATCTTGGGTGTACAGCCCAATCAAGACATCAATAATCATCCAAACGATATAAAGACCTACGGTCTTCAACCACCGTCTTCGTCGTCGACTTATCATCGAATCAGATATTCAGAATCGGTATGAACCCAGCCTTTACGAATAACTCGCGTATATAATAAGTAAATGCTATAAAAACACAACATATGCCTCATTCCAATTCTGAATATTCTTTTATTTAAATATTCATATCCTTTAGGAAAGGTTCCCATTAATTTTATCAAAGATAAATTCTTTAATCTTCCTTTGGATATCAATCCGAACCAAATTATAGTTTATCCAAACTAGTCGGGATTAGCGATCCTTACCGATGTAATCATTTGTTTAATTTCCCAATCCTAACCTATTCATCCCATGAAGCAAAACTGGTAGTACTCCATATCTAACACCATAGTGTTATCGGTAAAGTTAATTACCATTTCTCGTTCAAATCTAATAAAGATTTAACTATCGCCAGGAGTAAAACTGGTGGTACTCCATTCTCTATCATTTCTCGAATTTGATGATTTTAGTTATTAAATTCACCTTTTAATCTAATTAAAGATTCATTAAAACTCTAATTCAGTTTTAATCTCCAAAAATCGTTACTTAATGATTATTCCAAGTTAAGAAATTAATCTTATCTTTCAATGGGTTAAAGAATTAATGTCATGTAAAACACAGCTCACGACAAACCCAAAATCACATTCCATTGTTAATCGGGTTAAGAACGAATGTCGTTAGAAACACAGTTCACAATAAACCCAATTCAAATTCAATTTCAAATCCAATTAAATGTTAATTAATTGGTAATTCTTCTCTACATCTTAATTAAAAGATTTATTCTTTTCACACGGGATTTAAGAACAGTGTTACCGAAGACCCCATCCCATCAGTCTCTGACTGTAAATTAGTAAGAGAACAATTCCCTAAGTATTAATCCCAAAGGCCAAAACCAACATCAGATCAATACCCAGGAAACCATTCAACTTATCTACTCTCCAGTTAGTTCCTAATTTCCTTAACTCCATTGGGTTTAAGAACAGTATTATTAAAGTTACCATTCACGACAAACCCAAAATCTCATTCCATTGTTAATCGGGTTAAAGAACAAGTGTTATTTAAAACACCGTTCACGATAAACCCAAAAACCAATTTCAATTTAATTCCAATTAAATGTTAATTAATTGGTAACTTCATTAAATCTTAACAAAAAGATTTAATCTTTTCTATGCTGGGTTTGAGAACAGCGTTAGTGAAGACACCGTTCACGACAAACCCAAAATCCCATTTGATATTAAATATAAGGCTCTGAATAGGAAATATATCGACTTATATTCAATATCAAATTATGAACTCAACAAATATCGTATTGGAATAGCGACATGTATATATATATATATATATATCTTCCAAATTCCTCTACAATGTCCGTATAATCATGGAATCCAATATAGAAATATTCTGAAGATAGTTTTGATTCAAATCCATTCCAATTCATATATTGGAAATTCTGGTTATTTTAAACCCCTTTCAAATCCAATTTATTTATTTAAAAAATATTGAATTATAATTCTAGTTCATAACTAGTTCATTTCAATAAAAACATATTTTTATCTTTTCAAAAATGGAATTTTTCATCCCAATTCTTCCCAAATCATTTATTATGATTTTACACAAATTATCGATATTTTTAATAATTTTATCAAGGCCCGTACAGTCGATTTCGATAAACGGTCATCGAACTGCACTTACAGCGGCCTTTTCCAAATTTGATTTGGACATATCTCCAAATCTAACCGTTAGATTTCAAATCTCTTATATTCATTCGAAATCTCTTTTTAATACGAACCCAACGGTTCCAGTTTTAGGAGAATTTGACGGTCGGATCTTTCGTAATGTCCATTCGAAGTTAATGGTCGAAATTCGCGAACGGTCGCTGCGCGGCGCGTACAGGCCATTATATATATATATATATATATATATATATCGTTGATTTCCATTTAAAATGAATTTTATAAATCGTTTTAAATTCGTTTTAAAAATGATTTCCACTTCCATTTCAATTTCAAATCAAAATTGAATATTCCATAATAAATTCGTTTTAAATTCATTTCAAATCGATTTCAATTCAATTTTCAAATTCAAATCAAAATTGAATATTCTTTATATAAATTCGTTTTAAATTCATTTTAAATCGATTTTCAATTCAATTTTCAAATTCAAATCAAAATTGAATATTCTTTGTATAAATTCATTTTAAATTCATTTCAAATCGATTTCAATTCAATTTTCAAATTCAAATCAAAATTTAATTTTCCATATCATTTCAATATTAAAATGATAATATTTTCAAAATGTCAAATTTTGATATCACTTTTCAATATTCATTATAAAATGAATAAAATCAACCAAATTCCCATTCGTGTTAAAATGGCGTTTAACTACATAACACGGCTTTACATTTCAATATTCAGTGAATATTATTTTAAAATATTCGTTAATTTTGAACTGGAATCGGACACAGTTAATTACCATATAATTTTATTTATATGGATTTCATACACACAGGTACACAACAATAATCAAACACGGTCAACCATCATCCAGAGTGCATTACACAACTGCATAAGCATTAAATATAAATAAATAACGCTCATCACAGCCTATCGACCCATCGATTGACATACCACTAATTATTGGGATTAGTGTATGTCAAATATTATCCCAATACCCGTGTGGGGTTTTCAAACAACAAATACATATTTTATTTGTGCAGTTGGGCGATGTGTAAAATATATCGTCCCAATCAATATTCGATAAATGGGTGTACATAAACAAATCATCTGATTTATTTACGAATATTTATTTTATTCATATACTCATTAGAAATTATATTTTTAACTATAAAATATTTATTTCAACACATGAATATTTTATACAGTCTATTTCACATCACAAACAATTTACACAACACAATCAAACCAAATAAGTCGTCCATGGTCTGTGGACGATGGTGTTGGGTGCTGCTAAGCACCGTCCGCATCCTAGCATATATTTTAACTAGAAAATAAAATTAAAGTGAGAAGTTCTCACCTTTTGGATCCACTCCTCCATTTTATTTCTGAATTTCTGAATAGCTGGATTTGCCCGAAATTCAACGCAGTCTTTTCAACGCTGTTCATATTGAAAATCACATTCTCAATATGATGTTTATATATTTTTATCTAACTAGAAATCATATTTTTCTATCGATGCTTGTATTTTAAAAATCCCATTAATTTAATCACTTCATGTATAATAAAAATCATATTTTTACATCGTTTTCCATATAATAAAAATCAAAATTTTATTCTAAAGGCATATATATAAAAATTATATTTTTATGTCGCTACATACATTATAAAAATCATATTTTTATACCGCTACATATAATGTAAAAATCGTATTTTTAACTCTAAACTGTATGTGTAAAAATCACATTTTTAGTCCGCTATATGTATACATTAAAAAGCGTATTTTTATCTATGATACGTATATATAAAAATCATATTTTGATTTCAAAACCATACATGTAAAAATCAGATTTTTATCTCTCTTTCATGTATATAAAAATCGAATTTTTATCTAGCTATTATATTTATAAAAATCGGATTTTTATTTTGCTAATCATATAATACAAATCATATTTTTACTCTAAAACCATTTCTATAAAAATCGTATTTTTACAACACTACTTTCTATATAAAAATCATATTTTTTACTTCAAAATTATATATATATATAAATCGTATTTTTATTTCAAAGTTATATATATAAAAATCATATTTTTATTTCAATGTTATTCGCATAGAAAAATTAAAATAAAATCATTGTCATTTATTTTTAAAACTGGAAATAAAATCTTTGTTTTAAAAATTTTTAAAACTGATTCTTTTCTATGCATATAAAATTTTAAAACTAACATAAATACAAAAAAAACTCACTGTAAAACATTCTGTAACTCGTCGACCTGAGGAAGCCATTCACCGCGCCCTCCACATGAAGCCGGAACTCCATCAAAAACTGCCCCTGGTTGCGCCTCAACGCAACCGTTCATCGCCCCAAAACCCTCGCCACTCAGTTGCATCTCTCGCCCAGAAATTTTATCGAACGTCGTGCCTTAGTTGACCAAAATCCGTCCATTCTTCTGCATCATAGATGATCACTGTCGTCGACCAGAGAGAACTCTCCACACTGAAGGTTTTTCCCATTTGAACTTGGTTGAATCGGTGCGTGGTTTGAAGGAAATTGAGGAGGAATGGTTTGAAGGTTTTCACCGTTGAAATGAGGAAGATGGCGGGCTCAGGATTAATTTGACCGCGGTGATAAAAGATTAGGGCTTTGAATCCATGAAAGTGAATATATATTTATATATTTTAATTTTAATATTATTTAATTCTAATTTTACTTGCTTATCGGTCTGAACCCCAAATCAAACCCAACGATTGTCGCCCCTAGCTAAATACCCCCATTTCGGACACAAGGGATATGCCCAGTAAGCTGATTCGATTGTTTCAACTAGTTTTCATCAAAATTAATATATAACCATTTAATATTCAATTTGAACGTACATTTTAATTTATCGGGGCCACATACTGATTCCAAAAATTACCGAAAAAATAAACCTAGCTATGTTTTGACGATACGGTCCTAACAAAACTAATTTCACCGAATTTGGAGAACGTTAGAAAAACGGTTATTCTTCAGTCGATTAAATTCAAACTGAAATTGCCAAACACGTTTAAATCTGCCACGCTTACATATTGATTCCAAAAATTATGAAAATTGGAATCTAACAATAATTTGACATCCTGGATCCAATAAAAGTGGTCTCGTCGAAAACGGAGATCGTTTGCAAAATCGTTATTTTTAAGGGTTATAATTCATAGCGACTATTCTGAATTTTCAAATGGGCATAACTTTTTATTTCCGTTATGAAATTTGGATTTTTCAGTTCATTGGGAAGATATTTTCAAATAGATTCTAATATTTTTGGTTTCACTGAAATTCGGTTTATTTTGAATCCTGTACATTCATTTGAAATTTGAAATCGAATTTCCAAACTACCGCGCCATTTCCAATTCCATTTATAATTAAAATAAATATTTATACTCTAATTTCGATTTGAATAAATTTATACATTCTAATTCTATTCAAAATAAATTTCTTGTTGTTATTATTTAAAATAAATCATTTTAAATATTCAAAATTCACTAAAATTGCTAAAATAAATTTTTTAAATTGGTTCTGATTTTCCGGGTTGTTACAGATGGAATTTTGGACAAATAAGAATTTAGCCATGAAAATGTTATAGTTGTGTTCGTGACGAAACTCTAATATGTTTCCATATATAGTATGTTGAAAATGGTGTCCGTATGAAGAAATTATAATTAAATCGTGCGTTAAATATATACATACAAACATTTGAATAAATAAAATAAATAAATATCTAGGGGATAATAACAAATGAATTGGAATAAAAGAATATTCCCCTAGTGAATTTGAAATTCAAACGTATGGATAAGTAGTAGGGGACAAGAAATAAATAAACATTGATTAAGTTGTAAACAAAATAGTTGCGCAAAAAGGATGAAATTCAAATAGAATAAATAAATATATGGAATATGAATATATATTGATTAGCTAAATGAATATTCCATTAAGTTTGAATTTGTATGCATATATTTATATGAAAAGGGACAAAGATTGGAAAACAAGGAAAGAAATCATTCAAATCAATCAAGGTTATCAATGTAATAAGGGAACATTTAATTAAAACAATATATCCATTAATTAAACAATTTCACTGCTCGTTTCATATAATAAGGGGTTGACTGCTTCCCTTAGAGTGGTCGACCGCTTGGTGCGGCCAGGGCATGGTGAAGGTGGTTTATGTTAGTTTTATAGGAAATTAACAGGTGAAATTAAATTATAATAATCAAACGACTGTTTTTCTTTTGCATTCCTATAAAAACAACCTCATTCACCTCACCAGTACCTAGCCATCTCACTTTCGTATGCCTTCATTTTGCTGCTGAAACTCCAAAAAATAGGTTTCGTATTCTTTAGTCTCAATTCTAATTCCATTTCTATTTCTCTTTCTCTTTTGTAATCCTAATTCTTATTAGATTAACATTCTGGAATTCTAAAATCTGTATAAGTGACTCAATTTTATAGGGTCCTTTCATATAGATCTGCAATCAGAATTCAATTTGTGCGTACAATTTTCAGTTTTTGATATTTCCGTTATCGTTATCACTGTGGGTGGAAATAAGATTGTTTAGACTATTCCCTATATTTTGTATATTTTATATGAATTATATGCCTAAGGAATTTGCACGTGGTGGAGAATACAGAATGAACGAATGCTACCAAAATGAAGTAAGAGAATGATGATGGATAGCCTTGACCTTCGAATCATAATTAAAATAACTAAAATACGAGCTACATTTGACTAAGCAAGGTCGCTCCTCCAAAAGTCCTCCGGTCGGACACACTTCTTCGATACCATATCTATTGTTTTGTGATTTGATTGGTTGTCCCTCTTGATTATGGGAGTGATTTTTCAAGGTGGGAGGTCGTAGCTATTATGTGTTACCACCAGTCCAGGAATGTAATTTGTCGAATCCTACCCTAAGTATAGCCTGGCGTGCCTTGTCATATTATCTTAATCGCATCCACTACGATTTTTATCAAGAGTTGTTTTCTATGGAGTTCCCTCTAATAATACAAGTGCAATGAATTTACGGTACCGTATAAATTACGATGCTTATAAACTATGTTAAGGGTAATAACGTTAATCCCACTTAATGTTATTTTCAATAGTATATTTATAGTATACGCTATTGTAATAGCGCATTGTATTATATTTATATAGTTCCACGAACTCCTAGATGATAGGAATCCCGAAAATTTTGCATGTTACTAATGCATTTCTTGGAACATTTTACTTGAGTTAATTCACTGTATGTGAATGTCGGTCCGAACTAGAGTGTTTTGTTTTGCTTTATGCTCGGTTCTGACTGAGTATTTGAGATTGCACTTTTCAAAGTAGAAGACTTGTTGAAGACATCATCTCAATCTATATATTTCAGTTATTTCCTTATGTAATATAAATCCATTATATTTAGACTTCCACTATATCTGATTATCTAACTCTAATATTATGTATAAGTTTAGAGATTTTCTATTTAGTAGTTTCATGAACTATTATTGTATTTTATTTATCACGCTGCAAGATAGTCTGCTATTCTATGTCTATGATTTTTTGATGATTTTATATTTAACCCATAGTAATACCAATATGTTGTTACGAACAATTTGATTTGGTTTTATTATCGACTTGAACGGTTGGAAATAACAGTTCATTATAAATTTCTTGACTATTCCTTTAGTTATATGGTCCTCTTACCTCTAATCATATCATATATTGTATTTCTATTAGGGATGAAGTACCTAATGATGCTACTATAGTTTCCAACTCTCTATTTTGAGAAGAGATGCATTTTTACTATCACACTTAAATTAATATTTGCCAACTAATTCATTACATCCTAGAATTCAATTAATTATTCAATTATATACCTAGCTCCATTTAGACTCAACCAAACCATTTTTAATAAAGTAAGGTCTTATGACTAGTCATGTTTGACGCATTCAAAGAAATAGACATGTACGACGAAGTCTTCCTCCATTCGTAATACACAAGATGATGAAAATCAAAATTCATATGGTATATACGGATCAATAAATCCACCATCTTATTGGTTTTCTTCCACTTCCAACCTACATATTGGAAACTTCTTGTTGTATCCTTTAGTTAACTAATGAAGATCGATGGGACATCTAAAAATCAATCTTTTTAGGTTTTGATAGTTGAATATTTTTGTAACGATCAAGAATTTTTAAGCAATTTAAAATTTCAATTTTTATTACTCAATTTGAATTTAAATTTGAATTTGACATAAATATATATGGTTTAGAAAATTTAATAATTTTGATAAGTTATATGATAGATTTTACTTGAATTATAAATGAGAATTAATATTAATAAGTTTGGATTTATTAACACTATTGGTCGTTTGATCGGATTTGTCAAACCATAACATGAATTAGTAGCATTAGAATTCAGTGTTGCCTTTAGTTTTCATAGAATTTAAGGGAAAATGCTACCAAAAGTTCACCTTCTCTTCTTAAGACAAGTGTATGGACACTTGTAATTTTGCATGTATGCTTTCATGCATGGTTTCCACTTGTCTCCTTATGTGTCTTTACCTCCTTACTCCTCTTTTCCTATATAAGGATCTCTTTACTTCACTTTTTATCATCCATTTTCATTTTTCCTATCTTCCTCCTTCTTCTTAAGCTTATGGCCATGGTTTCCATGGCACAAGTCTTCCTCTTTTCCACCACCACCTTGCAAAAGTTCGTCATCCTCCTCCTCCTCTTATGATAGAGAGAGAGATTAGTATATATATATATTTTTTGGTGAAGAAGACGTTGTGCCGAAATACTGTCCAACGGTTCGCTCAGCTAGGATCGCCTACCGGGAAATTTGGAAAGTTGTTTGGTGAGAACTATTTAACCACAATTTATATATTTAATTAGTGGTTAGACTAATTTAAATATAGTGATGAATTATTAGTGGTTAATAATGACTGATGTTTGTTGTGATGGATGATGGATTCATAATTCAGACCACACAATATTAAGCGTTAGTGTTATAACGCTTGTGCACAGTTATGGTTTATTTAATTATGTTGGTGATGGTTTCTATGGATTTTTAAATGGTTGTTGATGTTGTTTTACACACAATATGGCACAATAATTATGGTATCACATGGGTGATCGACAAATCTCCTTCGTATTTAGAAGCAATACCATTATTGAATTTAAAGGTTAATAATTTGGAAAGACCATATGTAGGAATTAATATATATTGCTAAAGTCCTTTAAATGAATAAATAAATACCGGAACACTCGAGGATGACAGAAAGGATAGTGTCTAGGCTTGGGTTTGGAAATAAAGTTTCATGTTCTCCCTGGTTATCCCTAGCTGATCCGACGAATGGTAAAGTTAATTTGAAGTTATTTGAATTTAGAAATGAATTGGAATTTAATTTATTAAGTAAAAAAATAAAAGTTGAATTTTAGATCCAAAATAATTTGGAAAGTAAATATAAATGATTTTAAAAGGTTTATATAAGGATATAATGGTTTTCTAAAATATTTGAAGTATCGTAGAATGATGGTTATTATGGTCAAAAAAGAGCTTGTCGTATAATGGCAATTTATGTATTTTAGATGCAAAATTTAAATGCTTATAACTTTTGCAATTCAAATCAGATTTCCATGAAATGAAAAACGTTTGATTTCCATTAATAAGAACTTTCAAATGAGTGAAAGCAGATTTAAATTCGAGTTATAATTTTCAAGTTATGTTTGAAACCGTTTTAGAAAAGGTCGTTGTAAGAACAATTGTTGACCATAACTATAAGCAGCTATTTTTAAATGTTTTAAAAATATGGAAAAAAATTGTAAAATCATTACAAACTGTAATGATCCAGAATTTTTAACCAATTTAAAATTAGAATTTTTATTACTTTAATTGAAATTAAATTTGAATTTGACATAAATATTTATGATTAAGAATATTTAATAATTTTGATAAGTTATATGATAGATTTTATTTGAATTATAAATGAGAACAATTATTAATAAGTTTGGATATATTTATGCTATTTGTTGTTCGATCGGACCCTTAGTTTTCATAGCATTTAAGTGAAAATGCTACCAAATGTTAACCTACTCTCCTTAAGACAAATGTCGTTACACTTGTATTTTTGCATGCCTCCTTTCATGCATGTTTTACACTTGCCCCCTTAGGTGTCACTATCTCCTTAACTCTCCATTCCTATATAAGGAGAACTTTCTATTTTCTTACCATTTCATTTCATTTCCTTCTTTCCACCTTCTTCTTAAAGCTTATGGCCATGGTTTCCATGGCATAAGTCTTCCTCTTTTCCACCACCACCTTGCCGAAGTTCGTAGTCATCCTCCTCCTCCTATAATATAAAGAGAGAGATATTAGTGTATATTATATTACATATATTTTGGTGAAGAAGACGATATGCCGAAATACTGTCCAACGGTTCACTCTGCTAGGCTCGCCTACTGTGAAGATTGGAAAGTTGTTGATGAGAACTTTTTAACCAAGGTTTATATATTTAATTAGTAGTTAGACTGATTTAAATATAGTGATGAATTATTAGTGGTTAATGATGATTGATGTTTGTTGTGATGGATGATGGATGCATAGTTTAGACCACACACACACCATTAAGCGTTAGTGTTATAACGCTTGTGCATAGTTATGATTTATTTAATTATGTTGATGATAGTTGCTATGGATGTTTAAATGGTTGTTGATGCTGTTTTGCACACACTATGACACAACAAGTATGGTATCACATGGGTGATCGACAAATCTCTTTCGTAATTAGAAGCAATATCATTATTGAATTTGAAGGTTAATAATTTGGAAAGACCATATGTATGAATTAATATATATTGCTAAAGTCCTTTAAATGAATTAATAAATACTGGAACGTTCTAGGATGACAGAGAGGATAGTGTCTAGGCTTTGGTTTGGAAATAAAGTTTCCTACTCTCCCTGGCTATCCCTAACTGATCCGACGAATGGGATGGTAAATTTGAAGTTATTTGAATTTAGAAATGAATTGTAATTTTATTTATCAAGTAAAAAAAGTTGAATTTTAGATCCAAAATAATTTGGAAAGTAAATTTAAATGATTTTAAAAGGGTTATATAAGGATATAATGGTTTTCTAAGATATTTTGAAGTATCGTAGAATAATGGTTATTATGGTCAAAATAGAGCTTATCGCATAACGACAATTTACGTATTTTAGATGCAAACTTTAAACGCTTTTAACTTTTGCAATCTAAATCGGATTTCCATAAAATGAAATACGTTTGATTTCCATTAACAAGAACTTTCAAATGAGTGAAAGCAGACTTTAAATTTGAGTTATTATTTTTAAGTTATGTTTGAAATCATTTTGGAAAAGGTCGATGTAAGAACAATTGTTGACCATAACTATAAACAACTATTTTTAAATGTTTTAAAAATATGGAAAAAAATTGTAAAATCATTACAAACTATGAAAATGTATTTTTAATTGTAAATTTAAGTTTTGGCTAAGATAAACGATATTTTGATCAAAATAGTTAAGATAACTGTATTGTAACGATTTTGTAACACTTTTGAAATGCTATTGTAACGCTTCCTTCGAAAACAATCTATTTTGAAATTTTAAACCGTAAACTATTTTCCGAACTATAAGTAATGATTTGTGGTATGTTTTCAAAGGTTTAAAAGTATTAGAAATATTTTATATGGAATTTAAAAGGTAGTTCACTATTACTCCGCTTATAGTGTGAGTTGGATACAAAGATTAATTTTAAGGATAAAATGATGGTATTTTTATCCAGATCTAATGTCAAAGAGTTGGATAAATCTTTTAATTAAGATATGGGTTTCCCATTTTGATTGGGATAAGTTGGATAGAAATAATCTTCGGATATTTGATATGAAATTCTTCGGTGTAAAAGTATACTATTTGAGGAATTTGGAAGATATTGTTATTATTCCACTTATAGTATTCGTTGATTATAAGAATTGATATCGAATATAAGTAGATATAATTTTTGTGTTACTTATTGTCAATATCGATTGATTTGGGTTTTATCGTGAATCATATCTTCAACAATATCATTCTTGAAACCCAATGAGATTGAGTTGTGGAAATTCATATCGTAAATTAGGATTTAATCAAATCTTTGATTTGAGAAAATTAAAAATAAGAAATTGGGAAAAAGGTACAATCTTTTAGTTAAGATTAAAGAATTGAATGTTGGAAAAACGATTTAATTGGAAACTATGGTTGAAATATGGAATAAAAGGTTTCCAAAATCAAATGTAGAATGAAATCTACGACGATGATGAATGTTTGGCCAAAAACAATGATTGCTTTTCCTCCCACACTTGCCTTTATCAAAATTGATGTATGATGATTTTGTATTTGATTTTGGAGGTACAAAAGGCATGTCAATAAAGTCTGAAATCAAAATCTTCCCTATGAAAGTTTATTGTGCCAATGGTTTGTGTCATTCAGTAGAAGATGATCAAAACCCCTAAAATTTGAGTGTTTAACCACAATTTTTTTTAATGATATAGAAGTACGATTATCTTTGAGACGTTCCATATGTTCATTCTGGTCATTTAAAAGTTTAAGCTCGTCTTCGAATAATCATTCAAAAGACATAGTGGACACGTCTATTGAGGAAATCTACGTTTTCTGAGGAGATAAATCAGACGTGGCATCTAAAACTGTTTCTATTATGTCGACTTCTCCTATTTAGATCTCTTTGGGTTGATGGAAAATATTCAATTCAATGGTTAAGTGCCCAAACGATAGTCGAAGTTGGCCGCTCCTACAATTTATGATAGCATTCGAGGTGGCTAAGAAGGGACGACCCAAAATCAATGGAAATTGACTATCACGTTTCGAAACAGGCTTGGTTTCTAGGACTATGAAGTCCACGGGAAAATAGAATTGTTCAGTTTGAATCAAGACATCTTCAATTATACCCAATGGCTTTTCGACAGATCGATCGGCTAGTTGAATTGTTATGTTTGTGGGTTTCAATTCCCCTAGTCCAAGTTGACGATAAACAGTGTAGGGAAGAAGATTGACACTTGCACCAAGATCAAGTAGGGCATGACTGATGTGAGTATTTCCTATTTTACAACCAATTATAGGGAAAGCGGGGTCCTTATACTTGATTGGTGAAGAATTTGAGAAAACAGAGCTAGTGTTCGCCGTCAAGAGGACAGTTTTTGGAACATTAGTGGCTCTTTTTCGGGTGCATAGATCCTTGAGACATTTGGTGTATTGAGGAATTTGTTCGATGGCGTCTAAAAGTGGAATATTGACATGAACATGTTTGAAAATTTCAAGAATCTTTTCAAAATTTGCATCCTTCTTCTTATTGTTAAGTTTATGAGGATATGGAGCTACTTTTTTACAGACTCTTTCAGAATTTTGGTCATTCGATGAAGAAGGTTTCGATATAGGAAGTGAAGGAGGCAAGGATGTAGAAGAGGGGATGTTGGGATTGCCAACATTGGAAGACGATATATTATAGGGGTTGCCGACATTAGAAGAAGGGGTGTTGGGATTACCAACATTGGAAGAAGATGGATATTTGGAAGGTTCAGAAGAATTGGCCTTAGTTGCCAACGGAAGAGTGTCAAGCTTTTTGATTGGGGTCGAAATCGAATAATTGTCGGGATTGCCAACATTGTTATCAATCATTTTTCCGGATCTGAGGGTGGTGACAACGTTAATCGAATTAAAATTTTGATCCTCACAAGAAATCAAAATATAAGAATTATATTTTGGATTCACCACGGGTTGACTAGGCAATTTTCCTTTATCATTACTTTTCATTAACTCATTCATCATGTCCATCATTTGTTCGACTTGTTTCTCTAAACGCACAATTTCTTGTGACGGTTTAGAAGATTGAGAGGATTGGTTTGATGATTGAAAGTTGGGGTGCCTATAAGGTTGTTTGGATTGAGGTGTAGCTTGAGGAGCTTGAGGACTAGAAGAAAATGGAGTTTTGTCATTCGAATTCGATATCAAGAGGGATGGATTCACGAAATTATTGGGATTAGACCACGATAAATTTGGATGATTTCTCTAACTAGGGTTATATGAGGATGAGTACAGACTGTTTTGAGCTATGACATTGGCTTAGTCTTGGGGGTAATACTGCGGTTGTTCTTCAAATTGAGGAGTTTGAGTTTTAAGGGAAAATGAATTGGATCCACGACATGTACTCCTCTAGTAGAAGTACGAATGGGAACACGGATTTACTCCCATTGCATGTCCTTTTCAGAATAATTTTCTAAGAATTCCCAAGCTTCATCGGTATTTTGGACATAAATTCTCCTCCACACATTGATTCTAGTTGTATTTGAGTTTGATAGTTTAGCCCTTCATATGTGATTTGACATTAATGATATTTTGGAATTGCATGATAAGGGAAACTATACAGAAGTTGGTTGAATCTTTCAAAGTATTTTGAAAAAGTTTCCCCCTCGTTTTGAGAAAACTGATTTATTCCAGAATGGATTTTTAGAGTTTTATGGAAAGAAAAAAACTTCTTCAATAATACACTGATAAATTCATCCCAACTTCTTATGGATTGTCTTGGAAGAGAATTTAGCCATCTTTTAGCGCTTTCAAGTAATGCAAAAGGAATTAGCCTTAGCTTGATTGATTCATTAGACAATTGTTGCATTTTTGTTGTGGATGAATACAATTCAAATTCACTTAGAAATTCGTAGGCATTTTCAGAACTAGTAAATTTTGGCACTCCTTGAATAAAAGAATGTTTAAGCTCAAAATTTCCTTCAACTGGTGGATTTACGATGATAAAAGGTTGGACAGTACTTTTGATGTAACATTATTCTCGAAGAGACAAGGGTCTATCCAATCTGACATTGAGATTTTGAAAATTTTGATTTATTCAATTGTAATCCATCCCGTTATAAAAAATCTGATTTATTTGACACAATAGTTGTTTATTACAAAATAAATAATGTACTCAAGTATATCTTATTAGTAAATAATCTCGATTTGAAGGGGAAATAGGGTCTTATGACCGTTCACGTATAGTATAAATACTAAGGGATACGACCAATGTTTTACGGGTAGGATGCAACCTCTTTTGCTAGAAGTTCAATAAATTGAACTAATATATATTCGCGATCAAACCCTTGAGAGAATCAATTTCATAAAATACACTCTTGTAATTAATTATTTTACAAATCAAATCATGTTTTATAGTTGAGAGCGATGAGAGTGATGATTAAGTTATGGAATTTGTTCCTCAGCTTGATTCAAAATATTTCAGACACACAACAATCAGACAAGAATAATAGCAGAAATAAATAAAAAATTGTACAAGCAAGCTGCTGCCCCTACAGAAAATTTTTACAAGCAATTTCTATATATTTTTCTTTGCAGCAGAGCACTGTAGAGTTAGAAAATTTTACAGTGGGGTATGGCGGTCCGTCTAGAGCAATTGAGTAGGTTGAACACTTCCCTTCACTGTTTGAAAATCGATTGATCTTTGAATTTCTTGTCACTTGCTTAAGCACTTTCCACTTAGGTCTTTGAATGCAAATGGCTTTTTTTTCTTTTTTGTAAAAGAAAAGCAAATAAATAAACAAAAATGAGAACAACAAAAAAAATCAAAAAAAATTAAGTCTAAGAAAACCAAAACAAAAACTTTTAACTCTAAAAAAGAAAAGTAGAAAAAACTAGACTCAAGGAAAATAAGAAAACAAAACTTGTGAACTCAGCTGACTCAACACATAATAAAAGAAAACTAGCATAGTAAACTAAGCTAAGACAAACCGACTCCAAAAAAAAATGCCACGCACTAATGACAAACGCGATCTAACTTTGATTCCTCAGAAGCAAAACCACCCTAAATTCTTAACACAAAATAAAGAAAACGCTTGAAGAACCCGTGCCCTAAATATTATTTCTCAATAAAATGCTCAAAACAAACAGCCTGTGTGCCAAAACCCAAACTTTCCAGCAGTAGCCAGATACCCAAAACGCAAAACAACAGAATCGCGCCCCTTTTTGTTCTCAAACGCAAATCGAATTCCTTTTTATTCCAAGAAACAGATCCCACCTTCCCTCACACGAGTCACACCCCTGTTCTAAGTAAGAAATCGAACCAAAAAAAGAAAATCATGCTGCTCCTTTTAATTTCAACAATGCAACTTGAACCCCATAGAAAAACTCACGCCCCTTTTTATATTATTTGTTTCCTTGAGTAAACAAAATCTTGCACCCAAATATGAAATCAGGAAACAAATCTTTCACCCAAATATAAAACGATACAAGCCTAGTAAAAGAAATACGTACGATCTAACTTCAAGAATTGGTTTTCTGGCTTCAGGTTTCAAATCGATTTTGGTGATTTGTTTTTTTTCTTTTTTCGAACCGGGTTTCTGTGATGGTAATGATTCAAGAGGGAGGGTTCGAAGTTGGTGATTTGGGTGGATTTCGGTTGTTAGTGCTGTTCGAAGAAGGAAGGATGCTCTGGCGATAGGGTCCCTGATCACTTTGGTTAGAACGTGACGATGTATGGGATTGTAATGGAGGGTGAATGTTGGCTGCGTATGACGGCACTGGGTTTGGGATATGTTTGTTTTCGAAAAGGGTTTGTGAATGTTCTGGTAAATGGAAATGGAACTGGGTATATGTGAATGTTGGATTATGGAGTTGTGTACAGTGGCAGAGAGTATTGTTGGTGGCAAAGTTTCTACTGGTTACAAGTTGTTCAATTGCTTCTGTGAAGGGGTTGTGGTCTTGGCTTGAAGCTGGTTGTCAGAGGGGGCGTGGTTTGTTATGGATATAACAGTACAAGAGGGTGATGCTTGATGAAGATTTGTGGACAGCTTAACTTATGGAAAGAACGTGGTGATGTGGTCTGGACTTGAAGGCGACTGTTGTTTGTGGAGAGGCATGGTGATGAAGATTTTTTAGAAGACAAGGCAGAAGATGAAAACATATATTTTTCCTGAGAACGTGTAAAAAGAAAAGGAAGTGGCTTTTCTTTGCAATTGGCCTTTAATTGAAATGAAGGAGACATCAACTGACAATCTGTAAAAACACATAAAAGAACCCAAAGTAATATTTATTTATTAACAAAAGATAAGATATAAGAGCATAAAATAAACACATTTCTATGCTAATCAGTTTTGATAACGAGTTATCAAATGGAAAATTAATTAGGGGCTAGATTATCTTTGATTTAAGGGATGTGCTTTAAAGAAGAAGGGTTAAAACATGGATTTTGTTAAAGATAATTTGATAATGGGTTTAAAGAAATTTAATTTAATAAAAATCTAAGATGGAAGGAGATTTGGTTGAAAGCCTGTGTGATCCGTAATTGTATTTTAAAAATTACGCTTTTTATTTGGGAAGACCGGGATCGGATGTATGTTCGAAAACCATTCCGACGTTGTGGAGCAGTTGAAGACATTAAAGACAGCATTGAAGACCGGGACCCTTCATATCGTAAGGACGACTTGCTGAATGTCTCAAATGGGTAGCTCCCATTTGCAGATGGATTTTATATCGGCTAGGTGGCAAGAAGCCCAAACGTATGTGAAGGAATTTCGGATTGTTGTTTTATTCAGACCCAGAACGGACATTTATGGATTGTGTGTCTGACGTTTTGACTGCGTAGCACTGACCTTTGTTAAATACATATCTGTTTGGTGGCGGAGAATTTATTCTCTTGCTTAACACCCTTCTCTAAGACGTATGAGCTTAGAGGTTATATATCGATAGAAATCAGTGATGCATTGTGAATGGACAATGTGGCATATTTAAGTTATATGGTGAGCTTTAGATGGTCAAAGCGTGGTTTATTTAAGCGTAGCTTTGTGTATATCGGAACCTCGGCAAGCCTCACACCTCGGTAAATGGATAAAACAGGAAGAAATGCAGTAGGGTTATGGGGTGTTGTCTCCTTCTAGATAAAAGGTGTACTATGGTATGGAGCCCAGGCATTAACCTATGTGGTAAAAGCATCTACTTTTGTGGTTGTTGTTGTCGCATGCTCGGAAAGGTCAGTAACGACAGGGAGATGACATACTCAGGCGTACTCTAAGTTACCCAGTTAAGGGGTAACCCTGCCTTGTGTTGGCATGAGGAGCATCACTGTTGATCCTCGGACATCCCACTAGAGGTGTTCAAAATTCGGTTCTTAAGGAAGTTCCTTTGCCTGGTCATTGTTGGAAACCCAATCTCCACTACGAGCCCTTACGATTTTGATTGTATACCATACATCAGTATAGTATGTGGTACCTATGCTGTCTAGGATTAATACATTTACTTTCGAAATTGTTTTCGCACTATATTATAGTATTGAAAGAGGATTTTTACGTATCAAGCATTTTTGACTACATAAGAAGCAACCTCACCCATGTCTGCGTTTGCATTGTGTGTGTGCCGCGAGACCTTATGTTAGTTTCATTTTTTTTAAAAGTCATTGTGAATTTCTATGCACTGAAATTCACATGGAGTAAACCCATTCTGCATTCTTGGCGTGGTCCAGTGAATTATCTAACTTTAAAATAAACCCTAAAATAAAATGTTTTGAGTTCCCACACCAGTCCTTGTTTGGCATGAGGCAGTGTGATAGGGGGTTCTTGCTCTTGGTTTGGTGGCGAGCGGGAGACTCTTACCTCTACACGTCCCAAGAGGGGTTAGTTAAGCATGAGGCCGCGACAGCCGAGAGGCTAGCTGTAAAACAAGGGGTCGGGGTACCATTGTAATGCCACAGCGGAGTATTAGCCGTTGTCCGATGGTTGAAAAGGACCAGATCGTTACAACGTGGTATCAGAGCTTTGGTTCATACAAAGCTATGGGGTACGACACATTTGAACAAAAGGAAAGACTCATCAGAATTATAATATCTTATTATAGATAGGGTTAGTAATGCCCTAGAATTAAATTTTTGAGTATTATATTTGAGAGAGCGTATTTGAAAATATGAAATGAGTTTTGAAAAGTTATATTTTAAGAAAGAAACATATTTTGGAAATATATGGTTAATTATAACCTGGATACTTAATCAAACGATTAAGGTTACGTTTACACTTTGTGATTATAATTACATATAAGATAATTATTACGACATGGTAATTAAGCCCCTTCCACTGATCACGAAAATGATCCAAGTACAAATGTCTTTTTGGATTTAATGTCACTATTGGGTAACATTTTGAAATATTGATAAGATTATGTTATATCGGTTGTTAAGAGATAAGCCTAGGTCAAATTTGTTAAGGTAAATTCTCGTCCAAAGAAATTAACCAATATGGTTAGGAACCAATATATATAATAAGAGTTTAAATATTTTATTCGATGTTGAGGTTGGACTATCAAGTATAAGAAGATTTTGTGTATACGCCTGATCAACGTATATACAAAGTCTTAAGTATACTAGATAGATGTATAATCACACTCTAGTCGCTTGAAGATGATTCTGTTGATGATTGCAGCATCATCAGTATGTATTTTCGAGTTTCGAAAGTGGGATGACAATATGATTCTGATTAAAACATCAATATATATTTAAACCAATTTAGATATTTGAAAACATTTGGTAAATTGATGTGAATTAGAATAAGTAAGCGAGATCTTGAAAATTTGATAAGTTGTAAGAATTATCTTAGGTAAACTTGTTAGTAAGGGATAAGCCAGTAAAGAGTTTTAAGAAAGTGCATTTTTGATATATATATATATATAAATAAGTTTTTGTAAAGATGTATAAATTAAAAACTTAAATCAAATTTTTGAGTAAGAATTGGCAGTTACTTTGGAATTGATTTTGAAAAAATATATTTTGAATATAAAGGAAAAAGATCTTTGAAAATATTGGAAATTAAAAATTTGAGCACGGACATCTTGTGATTGGAATTTCTTAGTTGATTAAAAGACATATATGTAATGTTGTAATTTACTTAAGCAATCCAAATATAAAAGGTAGTTTGGGCATGATTTAAAGGCAAAGTTGGAATTAATCAATCAGGATATCTGATAATTAGTCCTTCCCAACTAATTAAATTTAAAATGTAAATATTTTGAGAATTTAGTTTCACAATATGACTATAAGATATTTAACGGTATTTTGGTTAAGGACTACATTGGTTAAAGTTGTTTCTCTAAAGTTTGAAGGAAATAAGTTTTGTTACATTGAATTTGGAATAATTAATGAGAATAGGCAAAACTATTAAAGGAATTAAAATATGAAATTATCGACAATTTTGGACAGATGATAAGTTCTAAGGCATATTATGGTTACAAAAAAGGAACTTTTTAAGTAAGCATGAGTACCTTGTGAATTAAGTTTCACAATTTGATTAAAGGATATTTGGCAAGCGGGAATAGTAAGAAGAAATTATCTAAACAGAAACATTTAGACAAGCTGAGTTCGGAGATGATCAAGTTTTTCATGTAACGAATAATGGTTAATTTTGGAAACTGAAAGGGATAAGTTTCATAACCATTGTATTTGCAAGATAAGATCTAAGGGAATAAATTTATAACTCTGAATTTTCTTGAAGTAGGTAAATGGTTAAGTATATGTAATTGGCCCAGTAAACGATGAATCGAATATAATGGGTGATTGGAAGATATCGTTGGAGGACATGTAAATATGGTTATCCATAAATATATGTGTTAGAATATTCTACCCGGTATATTCATTATGAGAACAGGGAGCTTTGGTATAAAGAATTTTAATCTTGTGTCTGAAAATCTATAAGATGTTGAATGAGTAATTGCGATTCCCTTTCCTTTTCGAGGACGAAAAGTTTTAAGGGGGGTGAATGTAATGATCCAGAATTTTTAACCAATTTAAAATTGGAATTTTTAATACTTAAATTGAATTTAAATTTGAATTTGACATAAATATATGTGGTTAAGAATATTTAATAATTTTGATAAGTTATATGATAGATTTTATTTGAATTATAAATGAGAACAATTATTAATAAGTTTGGATTTATTGATACTATTTGTCGTTCGATCGGATTTGTCAAACCATAACATGAATTAGTAACAATAGAACTAAGTGTTGCCCTTAGTTTTCACAGTATTCAAGGGAAAATGCTACCAAAAGTTCACCTTCTCTCCTTAAGACAAGTGCCGTTACACTTGTATTTTTTCATGCCTCCTTTCATGCATGTTTTACACTTGCCCCCTTAGGTGTTACTACCTCCTTAACTCTCCATTCCTATATAAGGAGACCTTTTCTCCATTATCTTACCATTCCATTTCATTTCCTTCTTTCCACCTTCTTCTTAAAGCTTATGGCCATGGTTTCCATGGCATAAGACTTCCTCTTTTCCACCACCACCTTGCCGAAGTTCGTAGTCATCCTCCTCCTATTATAATATAAAGAGAGAGAGATTAGTGTATATTATATTATATATATTTTCGTGAAGAAGACGATACGTTGAAATACTGTCCGACGGTTCACTCAGCTAGACTCGCCTACCATGAAGATTGGAAAGCTGTTTGTGAGAACACTTTAACCAAGGTTTATATATTTAATTAGTAGTTAGACTGATTTAAATATAGTGATGAATTATTAGTGGTTAATGATGATTGATGTTTGTTGTGATGGATGATGGATGCATAGTTTAGACCACACACACTATTAAGCGTTAGTGTTATAACGCTTGTGCATAGTTATGATTTATTTAATTATGTTGATGATGGTTGCTATGGTTGTTTAAATGGTTGTTGATGCTGTTTTGCACACACTATGACACAACAAGTATGATATCACATGGGTGATCGACAAATCTCCTTTGTAATTTGAAGCAATATCATTATTGAATTTGAAGGTTAATAATTTGGAAAGACCATATGTATGAATTCATATACATTGCTAAAGTCCTTTAAATGAATAACTAAATACTGGAACATTCTAGGATGACGGAGAGGAAAGTGTCTAGGGTTGGATTTGGAAATAAAGTTTCTTGCTCTCCCGGGCATCCCTAACTGATTCGACGAATGAGATGGTTAATTTGAAGTTATTTGAATTTAGAAATGAATTTGAATTTGGTTTATTAAGTAAAAAAAAGTTGAATTTTAGATCCAAAATAATTTGGAAAGTAATTTTAAAAGGGTTATATAAGGATATAATGCTTTCCTCGGATATTTTGAAGTATCGTAGAATAATGGTTATTATGGTCAAAATAAAGCTTGTCGCATAACGGCAATTTACGTATTTTAGATGCAAACTTTAAACATTTATAACTTTTGCAGTCTAAATCGGATTTCCAGAAAATGGAAAACGTTTGATTTCCATTAAAAAGAACTTTCAAATGAGTGAAAGCAGATTTTAAATTCGAGTTATAGTTTTCAAGTTATGTTTGAAACCGTTTTGGAAAAGGTCGATGTAAGAACAATTGTCGACCATAACTATAAACAACTATTTTTAAATGTTCTAAAAATATGAAAAAAAAATAAAAATCATTACTATAACTACGAAATGGTGTTTTGAATTGTAAAGTTTAAGTTTTGGCTAAGATAAACGATATTTTGATCAAAATAGTTAAGATAATTATTTTGTAAAACTTTTGAAATGCTACTGTAACACTTCCTTCGAAAATAATCTATTTTGAAGTTTTAAACCGTAAACTATTTTCCAAACTATAAGCAATGATTTGTGGAATGTTTTCAAAGGTTTAAAAGTATTAGAAATATTTTATATGGAATTTAAAAGGTAATTCACTGTTATTCCGCTTATAGTGAGAGCTGGATACGAGGATTAATATTGAGGATAAGTTGATGGTATTTTTATCCAGATCTAATGTCAAAGAGTTGGATAAATCTTTTAATTAAGATATGGGTTTCCCAATTTGATTGGGATAAGTTGGATAGAAATAATATTTGGATATTTGATATGAAATTCTTTGGTGTAAACGTATACTATTTGAGGAATTTGGAAAATATTATTATTATTATTCCACTTATAATATTCGTTGATTATGAGAATTGATATCGAATATAAGTAGATACAATTTCTGTGTAACTTATGTTCAATATCGATTGATTTGGCTTTTGTCGTGAATCATATCTTCAACAATATCATTCTTGAAACCCAATGAGATTGAGTCGTGGAAATTCATATCGTAAATGGGGATTTAATCAAATCTTTGATTTGAGAAAATTAAAAATAAGAAATTGGGAACCAAGTATAATCTTTTAGTTAAGATTAAAGAATTGAATGTTGGAAAATCGATTTAATTGGAAACTATGGTTGAAATAAGGATTAAAGGAATTTCAAAGGAAACTGGGTTTTGATAACGAGTTATCAAACGGAAAATTAATTAAGGTTTTGGGGCTAGATTATCTTTGATTTAAGGGATGTGTTTTAAAGGGTTAAAATATGGATTTTGTTAAAGATAATTTGAGAATGGATTTAAAGAAATTTAATTTAACAGAAATCTAAGATGGAAGGAGATTTGGTTGAAAGCCTGTGTGTTCCGTAATTGTGTTTTAAAAATTACGCTTATTATTTGGGAAGACCGGGATCGAATGTTTGTCCAAAAACAATTCCAAGTAATAATACGACGTTGTGGAGCAATTGAAGACGTTAAAGACACTACTGAAGACCGGGACCCTTCATATCGCAAGGATGACTTGCTGAATGTCTCAAATTGGTAGCTCCCATTTGAAGATGGATTTTATATCAGCTAAGTGGCAAGAAGCCCAAATGTATGTGAAGGAATTTCGGATTGTTGTTTCGTTCAGACTCAGAATGGACATTTATGGATGTTGTGTCTGACACTCTAATTGACTGCGTAGCACTGATCTCTGTTAAATATATATCTGTTTGGTGGCGGAGAATTTATTCTCTTGCTTAACACCCTTCTCTAAGACGTATGAGCTTAGAGGTTATATATTGATAGAAATCAGTGATGCGTTGTGAATGGACAATGTGGCAAACTTAAGTTATGTGGTGATCTTTGGATGATCAAAGCATGGCTTATTTAAGCATAGCTTTGTGTATATCGGGACCTCGGCAAGCCTCACACCCCGATAAATGGCCAAAACAGGAAGAAATGCAACATGGTTATGAGGTTTTGTCTCCTTCTAGATAAAAGGAGTACTATAGTATGGAGCCCAGGTATTAACCTATGTGGTAAAAGCATCGACTTTTGTGGTTGTTGTTGGCGCATGCTCGGTAAGGTCGGTAACGGCCGGGAGATGACATACTCAGGCGTACTCTAAGTTACCCAGTTAAGGGGTTACCCGGCGTTGTGTTGGCATGAGGAACATCACTATTGATCCTCGGACACCCCTCTAGAGGTGTTCAAAATTCGGTTCGGAAGGAAGTTCCTTTGCTTGGTCATTGTTGGAAACCCAATCTCCGCTATGGGCTCGTTCGATTTTGATTATATACCATACGTCAGTATAGTATATGGTACCTAAGCTGGTTAGGATTGATACATTTACTTTCGAAAATGTTTTCGCACTATATTATTGTATTGAAAGAGGATTTTCACATATCAAGCATTTTTGACTGCCTAGGTAGAAACCTCGCCCATGTGTGCATTTGCATTATGTGTGTGCCGCGAGACCTTATGTTAGTTTCATGTTTTTCAAAAATTCATTGCGAATTTCTATGCACCGGTATTCACATGGAGTAAACCCGTTCCGCATTAGCGGCGTGGTCCGGTGAATTACCTAACTTTAAAATAAACCCTAAAATAAAATGTTTTGAGTTCTCACACCAGTCCCATAACTGATCTGGAATTTATTGTTCCCACACCTAAAACTCTGGGTGCCCATAATTTTTGCACGGGCAGCCTAGTATTTTGGTTCGCATATTTAGTCTTGGATTTGATTAGAGCAGGATGCTAGTTTAGTTGGAGCAATTATATCTTGCAGCATGCATATTATTCTGCTGAGTATAGTATATTTTCTGCCGTATAATCGATGTACTCTGATGTTTCTCCGATAACTCTGATGTAATAATATTGTAATGATAATGGAAAAGTTCTTTTTATTTTGTGCAAATGTGTAAGTACCCATAACAATCCATCTTTATGAACGGTTTAAGTTGGTTCAATTACCAGCGAAAACCGGGCAAAAAGTCGGGTCGTTACACAAAGTATGAAAAGGTGTTTTGAATTGTAAAGTTTAAGTTTTGGATAAGATAAACGATATTTTGATCCAAATAGTTAATATAACTGTTTTGTAACGCATTTGTAACACTTTTGAAATGCTATTGTAATGCTTCCTTCGAAAACAATCTATTTTGAAGTTTTAAACCGTAAACTGTTTTCCGAACTATAAGTAATGATTTGTGGAATGTTTTCAAAGTTTTAAAAGTATTATAAATATTTTATATGGAATTTAAATTGATGTTAATATAGGCTTTCAATTTTAAATAATTGGATATGGTTGGAGATAAAACTTCGAATGTTTGATATTAATTCTGTAGATGATGACTCTTATTATTTGAGGAATTTAAAAGGTAGTTCACTATTATTCCGGTTACAGTGTGAGTTGATATGGAGGTTAATATTGAGGATAAGTTGATGGTATTTCTATACAGATCTAATGTCAAAGATTTGGATAAATCTTTTAATTAAGATACGGGTTTCCCAATCGGATTGAGCTAAGTTGGATAGAAGTAATCTTCGGATATTAGATATGAAATTCAGTGTTGTAAACGTATACTATTTGTGGAATTTGGAAGATATTATTATATCGTTATTCCACTTATAGTATTCATTGATTATGAGATTTGATATCGAATATAAGTAGATACAATTTCTGTGTAACTTATGTTCAATATCGATTGATTTAGGTTTTGTCGTGAATCATATCTTCAACAATATCATTCTTGAAACCCAATGAGATTGACTTGTAGAAATTCATATCGTAAATTGGGATTTAATCAAATCTTTGATTTGAGGAAATTAAAAATAAGAAATTGGGAACCAAGCATAATCTTTTAGTTAAGATTGAAGAATTGAATGTTGGAAAATCGATTTAATTGGAAACTATGGTTGAAATATGGATTAAAGGATTTTCAAAGGAAACTAGGTTTTGATAACGAGTTATCAAACGGAAAATTAATTAAGGCTTTGGGGCTGGATTTTCTTTGACTTAAGGGATGTGTTTCAAAGAAGAAGGGTTAAAATATGGATTTTGTTAAAGATAATTTGAGAATGGGTTTAAAGAAATTTAATTTAACAAAATCTAAGATGGAAGGAGATTTGGTTGAAAGCCTATGTGTTCCGTAATTGAGTTTTAAAAATTACGCTTATTATTTGGGAAGACCAGGATCGGATGTATGTTCGAAAACCATTCCAAGTAATAATACGACGTTGTGGAGCAGTTGAAGACATTGAAGACAGCATTGAAGACCGGGACCCTTCATATCGTAAGGACGACTTGCTGAATATCTCAAATGGGTAGCTCCCATTTGCAGATGGATTTTATATCGGCTAGGTGGCGAGATGCCCAAACATATGTGAAGGAATTTCAGATTGTTGTTTTGTTCGGAACCAGAACGGACATTTATGGATTGTGTGTCTGACGTTGTAATTGACTGCATAGCACTGACCTTTGTTAAATATATATCTGTTTAGTGGTGGAGAATTTATTCTCTTGCTTAACACCCTTCTCTAAGACGTATGAGCTTAGAGGTTATATATTGATAGAAATCAGTGATGCGTTGTGAATGGACAATGTGGCATACTTAAGTTATGTGGCGAGCTTTGGATGATCAAAGCATGGCTTATTTAAGCGTAGCTTTGTGTATATCGTGACCTCGGCAAGCCTTACACCCTGGTAAATGGCCAAAACAGGAAGAAATGCAGCAGGGTTATGGGGTGTTGTCTCTTTCTAGATAAAAGTTGTACTATGGTATGGAGCCCAGGTATTAACCTATGTGGTAAAAGCAACTACTTTTTTGGTTGTTGTTGGCGCACGCTCGGAAAGGTCGGTAATGACCGGGAGATGACATACTCAAGCATACTCTAAGTTACCCAGTTAAGGGGTAACCCGGCCCTGTGCTGGCAGTAGGAGCATCACTATTGATCCTCAGACATCCCTCTAGAGGTGTTCAAAATTCGGTTCGGAAGGAAGTTCCTTTGCCTGTATATTGTTGGAAACCCAATCTCCGCTACGAGCCCGTATGATTTTGATTGTATACCATACGTTAATATAGTATATGGTGCCTATGCTGGCTAAGACTGATACATTTATTTTTGGAAGGATTTTTCATATAATATTATAGTATTGGAAGAGGATTTTCATGTATCAAGCATTTTTGACTGCATAAGGAGAAACCTCGCCCGTATCTGCGTTTGCATTGTGTGTGTGTGCCACTAGACCTTATGTTAGTTTCATTTTTCAAAAAGTCATTGCGAATTTATATGCACTGGTATTCACATGGAGTAAACCCGTTCCGCATTAGCGGCGTGGTCCGGTGAGTTACCTAACTTTAAAATAAACCCGAAAAACATATGTTTTGAGTTCTCACACTAGCCCTTGTTTGGCATGCTTGGTAATTGGATCCAACATGATAGAGGGTTCTCACTCTTGGTTTAGTGGCGAGCGGGGGACTCTTACCTCTACACGTCCCAAGAGGGTTGGTTAGGCATGAGGCCGCGACAGTCGAGAGGCTGGCCGTAAAACAAGTTATTGGGGTACAAGTGTAATGCCACGACTGAGGTTAGCCGTTATCCGATGGTTGAAAAAGACCAGACTGTTACATTGTGGTATCAGAGCTTTGGTTTATACAAAGCTATGGGGTACGACTCGTTTGAACAAAAGGAAAGACTCATTAGAGTTATAATATCTCATTAGAGATAGGGTTAGTAATGCCCTAGTATGAGATTTTGGAGTACTACGTTTGAGAGAGCGCCTTCCAAGTGAAATTAATTAAGTTTGGGAATATAATATATTAGAATTCATGTTAAGAGAAAAACTTAGGTAAAAATTGTTAAGGTAATTCTCCTCTAAAGAAACTAATCAATATGGTTAGAAACCAAAATTAATAATAAGATTTTGAGTATTTTATTTGATGTTGAGGTTGGGTTGTCGAGATAGGAAGATTTTGCATATACGTCCGATCAACGTATATACGAAGTCTTAAGTATGCTAGATAGAAATAGAATCACATTCTAGTCACTTGATGATGAATTTGCTGATGACTGCAGCATCATCGGTATGCCTTTTCGAGTTTCGAAAGTGGGATGACTATATGATTCCGATTAAAACATCAATATATACTTAAACCCATTTAGACAAGTGTTCGAAATTGTTTGGTAAATTGATGTGAACTTAAATAGAAAAGTGAAAATTTGATTGGGTTATAAGAATAATATCAGGTAAACTTGTTATTTATTAAGGGATAAGCCAATAAAGAGTTTTGAGAAAGTGCATTTGTGATATATAAAAAAAGGTTTTGTAAAGTTGTATAAATTAAAAACTCAAATCAAAATTTTGAGTAAGCATTTGTAGTTACTTTGGAATTGATTTTGAAAGAATATATTTTGAATATAAAGGAAAACGATCTTTGAAAATATATGAAAAATAAAAATTTGAGCATGGACATCTTGTGATTGGGATTTCTTAGTTGATTAAAAGACGTATATGTAATTTTGTAATTTACTTAAGCAATCCAAATATAAAAAGTAGTTTGGGCATGATTTAAAGGCTAAGCTGGAATTAATCAATCGGGATATCTGATAATTAGTCCTCCCCAACTGATTAAATTTAAAATGCAAATATCTTGAGAATTCAGTTTCACAATATGACTATAAGATATTTGACGATATTTTGGTTAAGGACTATGGTGGCTAAAGATGTTAATAAAAATATATCTAAATGGTTTCCCTAAAGTTTGAAGGAAATAAGTTTTGTAACCTTGAATTTGGAATAATTAATGAGAATAGAAAAAACTATATATGAAATTAAATATGGGATTATCGACAATTTTGGATAGATGATAAGTTCTTAAGTATATTGTGGTTACAAAAAAGGAACTTTTTAAGTAAGCATGAGTACCTTTTGAATTCAGTTTCACAATTTGATTAAAGGATATTTGGCAAGCGGGAATAGTAAGAAGAAATTACCCAAACTGAAACTTTTGGACAAGCTGAGTTCGGAGATGATCAAGTTTTTCGTGTAACGAATAATAGTTGGAATTAATCAATCAGGATATCTGGTAATTAGTCCTTCTCAACTAATTAAATTTAAAATGCAAATATCTTGAGAATTCAGTTTCATAATATAACTATAAGATATTTGACGATATTTTGGTTAACGACTACATTGGTTAAAGTTGTTTCTCTAAAGTTTGAAGGAAATAAGTTTGGTTACCTTGAATTTGGAAAAATTAATGATAATAGCAAAAACTATATAAGGAATTAAAATGTGAAATTATTGACAATTTTGGACAGATGATAAGTTCTAAAGCATATTAGCATATTGCGGTTACAAAAAAGGAACTTTTTATGTAAGCATGAGTACCTTGTGAATTAAGTTTCACAATTTGATTAAAGGATATTTAGCAAGCGGGAATAGTAAGAAGAAATTACCTAAACTAAAATGTTTAGATAAGTTGAGTTTTGAGGATCGAGTTTTAACTGTGAAGAATAATAGTAATTTTATGGAACCGAAAGAAAGTAAGTTTCATAACCATTTAATTTGGAAGACAAGATCTAAAAGAATAAATTTATAAATCTGAATTTTTTTGAAAGAAGTAAATGGTTAAGTATAAGTAATTGGCCCAATAAAGGATGAATCGAATATAATGGGAAATTAGTAGTTATCGTTGGAAGACATGGTAGATATGATTGTCCGGAATTAGGTGTGGCATATTCATTATGAGAACAGGGGGATTTGGTATAAAGAATTTTAATATTGTGTCTGAAAATCTACAAGATGTTGAATGAGTAATTGCGATTCACTTTCCTTTTCGAGGACGAAAAGTTTTAAGGGGGGTGAATGTAATGATCCAGAATTTTTAACCAATTTAAAATTTGAATTTTTATTACTTAATTTGAATTTAAATTTGAACTAACATAAATATATATGGTTTAAAAAATTTAATAATTTTGATAAGTTATATGATAGATTTTACTTGAATTATAAACGAGAATGAATATTAATAAGTTTGGATTTATTAACATTATTTGTCGTTCGATCGGATTTTTCAAACCATAACATGAATTAGTAGCATTAGAGTTAAGTGTTGCCCTTAGTTTTCATAGCATTTAAGGGAAAATGCTTCCAAAAGTTCACCTTCTCTTCTTAAGACAAGTGTATGCCCACTAGTAATTTTGCATGTATGCTTTCAAGCATGGTTTCCACTTGTCCCTTGTCTTTACCTCCTTACTCCTCCTTTCCTATATAAGGAGCTCTTTACTTCACTTTTTATCATCCATTTTCATTTTTCCTATCTTCCTCCTTCTTCTAAAGCTTATGGCCATGGTTTCCATGGCATAAGTCTTCCTCTTTTCCACCACCACCTTGCCAAAGTTCGTCATCATCCTTCTCCTCCTCCTCCTCTTATGATATATATAGAGAGAGAGATAGAGAGGGATTAGTATATATATTTTGGTGAAGAAGACTTTGCGCTGAAATACTGTCCGACGGTTCGCTAGGCTAGGATTGCCTACCAGGAAATTTGGAAAGCTGTTTGGTGAGAACTCTTTAACCACAATTTATATATTTAATTAGTGATGAGACTAATTCAAATATAGTGATGAATTATTAATGATGATTGATGTTTGTTGTGATGGATGATGGATGCATAGTTTAGACCATACACACTATTAAGCGTTAGTGTTATAACGCTTGTGCACAGTTATGATTTATTTAATTATGTTGATGATGTTTTTTATGGATGTTTAAATGGTTGTTGATGTTGTTTTGCACAACTATGACACAACAATTATGGTATCACATGGCTGATCACAACAATTATGGTATCACATGGGTGATCGACAAATCTCCTTCGTAATTAGAAGCAATATCGTTATTGAATTTGAAGGTTAATAATTTGGAAAGAGCATATGTATGAATTCATATATATTGATAAAGTCCTTTAAATGAATAAATAAATACCGAAACATTCTAGGATGACAAAGAGGATAGTGTCTAGGCTTGGGTTTGGAAATAAAGTTTCCTACTCTCTCTGACTATCTCTAGCTGATCCGACGAATGAGATGGTTAATCATAAGTAATTTGATTTTAGAAATAAATTGGAATTTGATTTATTAAGTGAAAAAATAAAAGTTGAATTTTAGATCCAAAATAATTTGGAAAGTAAATTTAAATGATTTTAAAAGGGTTATATAAAGATATAATGATTTTCTAAGATATTTTGAAGTATCGTAGAATAATGGTTATTATGATCAAAATAAAGCTTGTCGCATAATGGCAATTTACGTATTTTAGATGCAAACTTTAAACGCTTATAACTTTTGCAATTCAAATCGGATTTCCATGAAATGAAAAACATTTGATTTCCATTAACAAGAACTTTCAAATGAGTGAAAGCAAATTTTAAATTCGAGTTATAATTTTCAAGTTATGTTTGAAACCGTTTTGGAAAAGGTCGTTGTAAGAACAATTGTTTACCATAACTATAAACAGCTGTTTTTAAATGTTTTAAAAATATGGAAAAAAATTGTAAAATCATTACAAACTATGAAATGGTGTTTTGAATTGTAAAGTTTAAGGTTTGGCTAAGATAAACGATATTTTGATCAAAATAGTTAAGATAACTGTTTTGTAACGCTAATACTATTGTAACGCTTCCTTCGAAAACAATCTATTTTGAAGTTTTAAACCGTAAACTATATTCCGAACTATAAGTAATGATTTATGGAATGTTTTCAAAGTTCTAAAAGTATTAGAAATATTTTACATGAATTTAAATTTATATTAATTTGGGTTTTCAATTTTAAATAATTGGATATGGTTAGAGATAAATCTTCGAATGTTTGATATTAATTTGGTAGATGATCATTCTTACTATTTGAGGAATTTAAAAGGTAGTGCGCTGTTATTCCGCTTATAGTGTGAGTTGGATACAGAGTTTAATATACAGGATAAGTTGATGGTATTTCTATCCATGTCTAATGTCAAAGAGTTGGATAAATCTTTTAATTAAGATGTTGTTTTCCCAATCGGATTGAGCTAAGTTGGATAGAAATATCCTTCGGATATTTGAAATGAAATTCAGTGGTGTAAACGTATACTATTTGTGGAATTTGGAAGATATTATTATATCGTTATTCCACTTATAGTATTCGTTGATTATGAGATTTTATATTGAATATAAGTAGATACAATTCTTGTGTAAGTTATGTTCAATATCGATTGATTTAGGTTTTGTCGTGAATCATATCTTCAACAATATCATTCTTGAAACCCAATGAGATTGAGTTATGAAAATTCATATCGTAAATTGGGATTTAATCAAACCTTTGATTTGAGAAAATTAAAAATAAGAAATTGGGAACCAAGTATAATCTTTTAGTTAAGATTAAAGAATTGAATGTTGGAAAATCGATTTAATTGGGAACTATGGTTGAAATACGGATTAAAGGATTTTCAAACGAAACTGGGTTTTGATAACAAGTTATCAAACGGAAAATTAATTAAGGCTTTGGGGCTAGATTACCTTTGATACAAGGGATGTGTTTTAAAGAAGAAGGGTTAAAATATTGATTTTATTAAAGATAATTTGAGAATGGGTTTAAAAATATTTAATTTAACAAAATCTAAGATGGAAGGAGATTTGGTTGAAAGCCTGTGTGTTCCGTAATTGTGTTTTAAAAATTATGCTTAGTATTGGGAAGACCGGGATCGGATGTATATCTGAAAACGATTCCAAGTAATAATACGACGTTGTGGAGCAATTGAAGACATTGAAGACCGGGACCCTTCATATCGTAAGGACGACTTGCTCAATGTCTCAAATGGGTAGCTCCCATTTGCAGATGGATTTTATACCAGCTAAGTGGCAAGAAGCCCAAACGTATGTAAAGGAATTTCGGATTGTTGTTTTGTTCAGACCCAGAATGAACATTTATGGATGGTGTGTCTGACATTGCAATTGACTGTTTAGCACTAACCTCTGTTAAATATATCTGTTTGGTAGCGGAGAACTTATTCTCTTGCTTAACACCCTTCTCTAAGATGTATGAGCTTAGAGATTATATATCGATATAAATCAGTGATGCGTTGTGAATGGACAATGTGTCATACTTAAGTTATGTGGTGAGCTATGGATGATCAAAGCATGGCTTATTTAAGCGTAGCTTTGTGTTATATCGTGACCTCGACAAGCCTCACAACCCGGTAAATGGCCAAAACATGAAGAAATGCAACAAGGTTTTGGGGTATTGTCCCCTTCTAGATAAAAGGTGTACTATGTTATGGAGCCCAGGTATTAACCTATGTGGTAAAAGCGTCTACTTTTGTGGTTGTTGTTAGCGCGCGCTCGGAAAGGTCGATAACGACCGGGATGTGACATACTTAGGCGTACTCTAGTTACTCATTTAAGGGGTAACCCGGCCTTGTGTTGGCATGAGAAGCATCACTGTTGATCCTCAGATATCCCTCTAGAGGTGTTCAAAATTCGGTTCGGAAGGAAGTTCCTTTGCCTGGTCTTTGTTGGAAACCCAATCTCACCTAGGAGCCCATACGATTTTGGTTGTATATCATACGTCAGTATAGTATATGATACCTATGCTGGCTAAGATTGATACAATAACTTTCGGAAGGATTTTTCACACAATATTATAGTATTGAAAGAGGATTTTTCACGTATCAAGCATTTTTGACTGCATAAGGAGAAACCTCGCCCATGTGTGCGTTTGCATTGTGTGTGTGTGTGCCGCGAGACCTTATGTTAGTTTCATTTTTCAAAAAGTCATTGCGAATTTCTATGCATTAGTGTTCACATGGCGTAAACCCGTTCCGCATTAGTGGGGTGGTCCGGTGAATTACCCAACTTTAAAATAAACCCTAAAAGCAAATATTTTTAGTTCTCACACCAGTCCCATGACTGACCTGGAGTTTATTGTTCCCACACCTAAACTTTAGGTGCCCATAATTTTTACATGGGTAGCCTAGTAGTTTGGTTTGCAGTTTGGACTTGGAGTGGTTGGAGCAGGATGCTGATTTAGCTGGAGCTATTATATCTTGGAGCATGCATATTCTTCCGCTGAGTTTAGTATCTTTTCCGCTGTGTAATCAATGTACTCTGATGTTTCTCCGGTAACTTTGATGTAATATTATTGTAATGATAATGGAAAAGTTCTTTTTATTTTGTGCAAATGTGTAAGTACCCCTAACAATCCGCCTTTATGAACGATTTAAGTTGCTTTAATTACCCGCGAAAACCGAGCAAAAAGACGGGTCGTTACAATTTTTGTTTGTAAGTTCTATCTTTATGAAAGGGATAGTTTTTGAAAATTTAAATTACCCCAAGACCTTCTATTGTATACTAGCTATGGGGCTTAATTTTTGGTTTTGTTGCTGTTAACTAATAAATGATATAGATTATGTAGAGTAATTTCCTAAGCTTATGTACAATTTGTCACTAATGAATAAAATTGGAACTAATATACAAGAAAAAGCTATGGGTCCATGTTTAAATGTTTTTAGTGTCATTGAAAGAAAGTACATGTTAAGATTATTTTGTAAATTAGGCCCTTATTTTGAAATAACAGAACGGGATTTTCAGGCACAAGGACAAAGTCAACAAAAAAATTAGCCATAAGGACAAGAGGCTAAAATTTTAGCCTCAAGGACAATTTTTACTGTAAAGGGAGGAATTCAGGGGCCCAAAAATAATTTCATACTTTACACTAAACTTTGTCCTTATAGTTAATTTTTTTTTGCCTCTTGTCATTTTGGCTAAATTTTTTGTTCATTTTGTCCTTCACACTATTTTCCTATAACAGAAAATGCAAGATACGTTGCACTTTTTGGTAGAAAATGCTAGGATCTTGCAGTTTTTAGATAAAATTTTAAAATTCAATAATACGAAAAACTAAAATTATACTCAACTGACAATTATTATTATTTTGGGTATGGAAATAATTAATTTTGTAAATTTTACAAAACTTTTTGCAAATACTTTTTTAACAATTTTTTTAAAATACTTTTGCATATCTAATTCAGAAAAATTGGGACTTTGTTTCCATATTCATTAGTACATGGAATTTCCTTATAACAACTTCAGGAATAGGGGCGTGCTGCGAAAATTCCATAGAATTTAACTACATTAACACAAAACTAATGGACATTAACTATCTTTTACTTAATCCAAAAAAAACCAACATAAAAAAAATTCATAAACTTTCTTTTCTGATGACTTGCTAATAATTATTTAATTTTTTTCTAAACAATGTACATTAAATAAAGTATATGGTGAATCAATAACTTAAATTGAGCATTGAATTTGATCTTTATATAATTTTTTCTTATATTTGGAGAAGAACAACTGAAAAAAATATGGTGTGTATCAGTGTTTGCAAAAGTGAAAGTAGATCTTTATAATTTTATAGCAATATGTTGATTGGTTAACACGTTACCACATTTATGAAAACTAAATAGTTGTTAAATTCGAGTAGAAAGTTGACCATTCTCCTTTGATATGCTTCTTTATAGTTGGACCAAATTTTAGACAAATCCAGTTGTGTAAAATGTCGCATTGTAAACCCAGTCTCATTAGTGTATTGCAAATAGTTCCCCATTTATGTACCATCACTTATATTTCATATTTTTTCCTATATTGGTATATTAGTTATACGCCTCTAATAATATTCAAATTTCACATCACATACATGTTCTTTGTTAGAAACATATTGTTCCTCCTACTTTCCACATAAAGTTAGTTAGTTAACGAAAAAAATTGTAGCAAATATAAGAACTTAACCAAATATGTGACTAGTCTCGATGAAGTTTTTGAGTATGTAATGTGTAATCCAATGATTTGTTTAGTAAATAACTTTTAAATTTCACCTAATTTTACTATACATTAAACTTCATACTATTCATGTCTATATCATTCCTTTAATGTCATAACCTAAATTTTTTATTATGCAATCCAAGATTGCTAGATGCTTATTTTATCTTTCTTATATGATATAAATAACAAATTCTTCTAGAGTTCTCGATTTTAACTTTTTAATTTTTATATTGTAGGTAATAATAGAATTCTTTTTTGTACTGCATTCTTTCCATATTTTATGTCTAAAGATCTTTGTTAACTACCGCACTTTCATTGTTTAACTTCTTTGTTATTGCAAATCTGAAGTAATGTAGAATATCATAAATATTGCATATAAGTAATACTGAGGCTTCTAGAAATTAATGTCATGTATTTTTTACCGTGTATAGCCTTTACCTATATGTATCTAACAAACATTGAACCATTGAATATCACTAGCAATGAGAACTTCGAGGTGTTAATAAAATCCTAAATTACATTGATATTATTACCATACTTCATAATAATAAACATATAATAACTTTTTTGACAATTTCATTGTATTCATATACATACATATTCCTTAATTTATGTATACTATAAATCTTTTGTATATGACTTTGTAGTTGGAAATTGATCATAGTAATATTGTAATTTGTAATTTATCTTATAATTGGATTATAGACAGTTTACTAGTAAACAAAAAAGTCTAAGCCATATCACATTAGTTATGTTGCATACAGTTTGGTTTAGCATATATCAACAAATATACGCTAATGGTATACGTTAAAGAAGGCGACTAGAAAGGAAAAGCTAAAGTTTGAAGAACTGAAATTGTTAAGCATTTATAACCTGGTTCTTTTACAAAATATATAGAGGCATTAGCTCTTTTTGTCCTTTCTGAGTGATTGAACATGATTCTTTATGGTTAGGAACACAACAAAATTGCACATTGTTTGTTATAATTTTTTAATGAATTTTACTTTAAGCATGATTCTTTCCATAATGTTTCTCTTATTTATGTCTATTAGCAACTTAATGTGACTTTTACTTTGATCTCAACTATTTATCTCGAAGATTACATGTATGTCAGTTCAACGACCACAAATAACCCAAAAGGCCATAAATAATAAAAAATGCATTGAACTTTATAACACAAAAATATTAGAGTTTACTTTCCCAATTTCCATGAAAGCAAGTGTAAACAAATTGAAGGCATCTAAATAAAATAAAATATTACTTTGTGCTCATAATTTGACTACATAATTGAGGAAAAAGTGTCAACTGTATTAAATGATAAATAAATGATGGATGGGAAATACATATGTTTAATTATGGTAAAAACCATTATCCATATATAATTTTACCATAATATAGAGTTCTGTATATTGTCCAGTCCTAAAATGTTAGTCTTGTTATCGAAAAACTTTGAATCAAAATTTCCTCTAGAAATGTAGTGATCATTTTTAGCATAACGAAGTTTAATACTAATTGAACACAACAAATACACAAAATCATATGCAATTACATGCACAAATGTATATACACACACATATTTGTGTGCATCTGAACGTGTGTTTTAATGTATGTACATTTATGCATACAACATGTATATTATAGATACCAACCTGAACAAGTGTTAGGCATAAAGTGTGTTAAAATTACGATAATTAAAACAGTTAAATCGTGTTCTAAAATTGGTGATTCCAAAGAATATCAGAAAAATTATAAAATTATAGAAACATATATTATAGGCCCAACATGTTACAATAATTCTCTCTACAGGCTTTGAGAAGGTCATTGGAGACTTCAGACTCTTATTTTGTTCAAATCTCTTGCTATAGAATTATTATTTTCGGATTTCTGATGAGTGAACCTCACAACTTCTAGTTGAAATTGTCTACTATGATATTCTCTGTGTTTTTGAATGTTTGGGGGAAGAATTGATTTACTGTAAGTTCTTACTTCTGTCAAATTTTCCTTTTTTGTGTTATATTGTTGTTGTGTCCACTTTGGGAAACCATATCTTTCTTAAATTGCAGCAAAATACTACCAAAATTATCCTAGATTTGTTCGGATTCTTATCTTTGTACATGCAAATTTTCATATCGTTCTGATGTTGTTTGCATATAAAATCAGCGAGTAAAAGTTGATGATGAACGCTGGAAATCACCTGAAGTTTATGCTTTAGGAAAGTGTGCCCCTCCCCTTTAGGGGTCAACCTAGAGGTCGACCCCTTAAGAAAGAGAGGTCGACGTCCTGCTTGAAAGTAACGACCTCTGGGTCGACACCTTGGGGTGTTTGGGGAGGTAGGCTTTTCATGTTGCCTGTAGTGCTTTGGGCCATGGTTTGTGATGTTGTGAGCTTGCTTTGCTTGTGTTTATGAGCCTTATTAACTCATCTTGATGGTAATGGTAATTGCCATGTAAATTGCAACAAATTTTAGTAGTGAAAATCCATCTTTTGTTATGATTGGAGTACTGAATTAATCTAGTTTTGGGCAGTAATTTTTTGCATAAACCTGTTGAATCCTGTCAGCCTCGTACATGATTTAAAAGCTGTTTCAATTAAATTCTTTCCAAATGGTTTTCGGACTTGAAAACAAATTATTATTTATAATTTCAAATTAGTTTGGTAATATATAATCTACATTATCCTCGGTATAGGGGGAATGCTTTTAAAGATAATGATTTCATATGTTTTTCGGAAAACTGTTTTGTAGCCCGTTTACTCCAAAACTATTTTCTATATTTAAAAGAAATTATACATACACTATTGCACCTTTCGAGAAGACGTGATTACCATTAAATGGTATTGTAAACCTCGTGATATGGGACACGAAGGTATATAATATTGATTAATTTCAGACCCGTCAATCGAAACAAATCAATGTTTTCCCATGTGGTATATTTCTGTTGTTCTTGTGATTTTTAATGTCGAGTAGACTAACTTTTGGTAAATCGATTAGTGGAACGTGAAGTATGAGATGTATTGATTTCACTTTTCGAGTTACTATTAGGAGGTTTATGACACATCTTGTGGTTATTGATATACACGTAATTGTGTATATTTTATCCTCTTATTTATCTTATTTTATATTTAAAATAATTAATACTGTGTATTTATAGTTGTGTTTTCAGATTATTTATGATGATTGGATTAATGCACGTAATTGTTGAAAAGCTTGAAGAATTGGTGCATGAAGAGTGTTGATTTTGAGAGTAAGATTAAAGCTTGAAGAAATGTTGCTGTTCAACCACCTTCTGCCGCATATGTTAATCCAATGCCTTTTCATAATGATAGCTTGTTGCAGATGTTATGGAGTTCCTATTCATGCTCAAAACAATTGATATTGATGCCATTTGATGCCTACAAGCTATTACAAATTGCAAATCTATTCATACGCGTTCACATTAGCTCACTTGCAAGGCCTCTCACTCTACAGCTGCGTTCACACTAGCTTATGTGTTAGTTGGGCTAATTCTTTAGTCCTACATTATGGAATTAGCCTAGTAGCCTTTGTCATATCAGCTATAAATACACTTTATATCATTCATTGTAAAACACACTTAGTTTTATTCTGTAATTCTCTTCTTGGAATAAAACTCTTCTTCCCCCTTTATCTCAGCTGTTATTTTATTTTATTTATGTTCATGTTATTTAGTTTACGTTTCTCTTCTTCTTTAGCTATGTCTAGCTAATCCCCTTTGATTAGGGGGTGATGACGCTAATAGATATGATTCAACATGAATCACATAGCCAATAGATGAGGACTTTATACATGTAGATCTGGATCTGAATCAAGGGTTAGATCTGAACCTTCATATTCTGTGTCGTTTAAGAGCTCTGCTCCTTCACAGGGTATATTCGTGTTCGATCTAACAATTGTCAGATTTAGATCTAATTTTAGGGTTTTAGAAATTAATTAGTGAATCTGTCCTGATAGTCTATGGTTGTTTAAGAGCTCAGCTCCTGCATAGGCTATGCTTGTCGTTATTTACTTATTAATTTTCTAAGAACCTAGTTATCTTTGATTCATGTGTGTGACAGAAACGTGAATTAGATCTATATTTATTTGTTGGCTATTGATGAGTGTGAATCCAATCTATGTCATTATCCCCTAATTGCCTTCTCTTATTATATAAATCTCTCTTTTTATTTAATTGCTGTTATTTTCTGTGTTTTCAATCAATCAAAATCCTAGAATAACTTGATTGGATTTATTAATTAAAATATTTTTGGTCCCAGCGTTCGACACCCTCTACAACAATCCTTGTTGTTTAGGAAAGCCGAACGGATTTTACAATTGTTTGATTTGTTCGCAAACAAATTTTGGCGTCGTTGCCGGGGACCAAAATAATTTTATTTTTAAATCCTTCGGGTTATATATATATATATATATATATATATATATTCTTATTGTTTTTTTTTCATTAAAAAAAACACAAAAATATTCTTGTTAGTTTTATTTTTATTTATTTCCTTTTGTTTTCCGTCATTTAGAAGAAAAAAAAAGATAGTAATTTTCGGTTTAATTTCTTTCCTTCATTGCCTTTCCTTTTTTTACAAATTAACAAAAAAAATATTACTTTCCTCTTCCTAATCTGTAAATTTCTTTCTATTCAGCTCCTTTTCTTCTTATACAAAGTTTTCTGGAAAAAAAAAGAAAAAAAAATATTGCAAAGATTTCTGTTCTATTTTCTTTTTCTGTTCTTTGTCAACAAGTCACGTTCAAACTTCACACAATTCACCAATTCATTCACACCCCTCCATACCCATAGCCCTCATCATCCTCTATTCACTAACCCGTCCAAATATCCAACACCAATCCCACGTCCTCTTCCACAGTTCAGCACCTTCCTTCACCATCACAACAACAAAAAACCATCCAAGCTTCTGCTACCACCCCTCCAATTCAACGCAAGCCAAACCGCAATTTCTTTTTCAAACTGCTGTCACCCTCCCTGAAACAAAAAACCACCCCTGTCACGATACCCCATCGCAATTCACAGTACCACATACCATCCCCTCCCTATAACACCGAACTGAAAATCACTACAGTTCACCGATCGCAATAACCAAATCACAAACGTTTCACCCTCATCCATAACCCAAATCGAAGCAGCACATCCCAATTGAAAAACCCCAAACTCCCTGTGTCTGACCAAAGTAACCACGTCTTCTCTCAACACCATTCTACAAAACTTGCCACAAACTCACCAAATCTACATAGCGCAACACCCCTGTCTTCCCATCTTCGAACTGTGCCTCCCCTCCTTCAATCCCAGCCTCAAACGAAACTGCAAACCCTAACAATCACCAAATCACAAGCCTCAGCAAATCCTCAATCGAAACCAAACCCATCATTTCAACCCAAGCGCTAAGTTCATAACCAGAAATCACGAGCTACAAAACCCAAAATCCTCAAATCGAGATATCCGATCCAGAAGCAAACGCAAGCCACCCTCTTCGATCGAACCAAAACAGCCATCATCGCATCCAACAAACGCCTCGTGATTGAAGAACCAATAAATTACTCCAACATCATTAAATCGCACTTGAAATCAAGGCCGAAATTGATGAACTATTGAGATTGAAACCTTTTTAATTTTGAGCCGATTTGAGTTTAGCAGGGTTTACTGTTTTTTTTTTATTCGGCACTTAAATGAAAAAAAGGGGATCAGGTCGGGTATTATTGCGAAGGTATTTGGTATAGTAGGCTTTGACTTATTTGGGCCGGGTATTGGATACTTATATCCTTGGTTTAATGTGGTCGGTCGGCTGTGTTAGTTTGAGTTGAGTTTCATTGTATTTAGATTTTGCTTTGTCAAAGTGTTAACTTCATTAGTTTTGCTTTGTGTTAGTTTGTTTTTGTTCAGCTTAGTTTTTTTTTTAAATCGAGTTGAGTTTGTTTCTTTTATTTTAATTAAGTCTAGGCGTGTTCTTTTTCTATTTTTTGTTTAAGTTTTTTTTTTTGAGTCCATTTATGTTTTCTTGTGGTTTGTTTTCCTTTCTCTCCAAAAAAAAAATTATCTATTCCTTTGATAGTTTCCTTTCTCTTAAAAAAAAGGTTTGAGCGATTTTTCGAAAACAGGTACAGTGGAAATTAGAAAGAGGTGTTAAAAAAATTAATAGGAGGAGACAACAATAAAAAGCAGTGGACTATTCAGAGTTCGAGCGGTTGCACGCCAAATGGGGTGTGAACGCGCTAGCGCGACTCAACTGCACTGGACGGACTGCCGATCAAGGTGAGTATTTTCTAACTCTACAGGGACTGCTGCTGCAAATAAAAAATATATATATATAGACATTGCTTGTAAAAATCTTCTACAGGGCATCGACTTGCTTGTAAAATTTATTTATTTATTTATTTCTGCAATTGCCTATTCTGTAACTGTTCTGAGACTGTTCATTCTGTGACTGATTAAAACAAACAAACAAAAATTCGCATTCATCTTAGTTTTGTTTTTATTTTCTAAGGACTTCATTATATTTTGACAAATTGGTTTAGTTCTAACGGATTATTTCTCGGTGTCTAGACTACGCAGAGTAATAACCGTTCATAAATATTACGGTGATTCGTAAATATTATATCGGTTGTTCCTCCGAAGGTACTTAAACCTTCGGCTGCATTTGCTAGGGTGATTCCTGGTGCACCGATAACTCCTGTCCGTTAACTGACTGAGGAATCTTTTGTTGAAATAAATCAAACTGTCATTATATAATTCTAGAAATTGTAAATAAGTAATTTGCTTTAGGTTCATCCTTATTTAAAAAAAAAAGTTTCAAAACAATTCTCGTTTTGTAAAAAAAAAAATTGCTTCTATTCGATTCTCAAATTTGTTTTTTTATCTTTCTCATCTTCCCTTATTCTTCTCTCTAGTGCATGCGTAATTGGACTCGTGATCCTTCAGATAATCGTTTAGTTCGAACAAACATTCCTTTCACCATGGCCGCAGAAAATCCCCCTCAATCTCTTATGGATAGATACTTCCCCGATCGGGTTTCTATTCCTTCTTGCATCATATTGCCCGCCCCAACGGGTAACCACTTTGAAATTCATTCGAATCACATAAATACTCTTCCAAAGTTCGGCAATCTAGAATGTGATGATCCTTATATTTTCTTGACCAAATTTGAACAAGTTTGTGCAACCATGAAATTTCAACAATTAAGTGACGATGGAATCAAACTTAGGTTAATTCCATTTGCACTTACCGATTATGCTGAGAAATGGTTGTATAGCTTCCCTTCAAATACAATTGGAACTTGGGGTGAATTTGTGAACATTTTTCTAAAGAAATTTTACCCTCTGGAAAAAACATTCAAAATTCGAAACGAAATCGTCAATTTTCATCAATTTGGGGGTGAATCCTTTGCAAAATATTTTGAAAGATTTAAAGAGCTTCTAGTCAAATGTCCACATCACAATTTCGAAAAATGGACTCTTTGTCAAATTTTATACGATGGACTTGAAAATAACTCTCGAACCATGCTCGAATCGATGTGCCAAGGAAATTTTCTAGCCCAAGATCACAATGCCACTTGGCAATTTCTCGAAAATTTGGCCGAAAAATCAGCTCAATGGGAAAGATCTAACGAGAAATCGATTTATTCCCGATCTAACGCTCATTCGGTAGGATCATCAGTAGCCTTAGAAGCAAAAATAGACACGATGATATCCAAATTTGATAATGTCCTTTCATCAACTCAAATAAATCAAGCTCAAGTGTCTCAGACCTCATGTTACAAATGTAACGATCCTAACCACATAGCCGATCAATGCACACATTCATTGGAACAACTCAACGCATTTAACAAAGCTAGGAACGACCCATTCTCCCCAACGTACAATCCAGGTTGGAGAAACCATCCTAACTTCTCTTGGACCCAAAACAATGCAAATTCGAATGCGGTTCGACCTCCTTTTCAATCATTTTCAAATAATCCTTCGAAACCTCCCTTTCAACAAACTCGATTCCAACATCCTGCGCCACCTTCTCAAAACCAAGCGCAACAATCTTTTGTTCCCTAAGACGATAAACGATTAACATCACTTGAGAAAAATCTCGAAGAATTGTCTAAAGCGACAACTCAAAATCTCCAATCAAATAGCAATCTTCAAAATTTATTGACTTCGCACATGCAAAACACGAGTCAATCGATCGCTAAACTTGAAATGCAAATGAGTTAGTTAGCCACTTCTGTAAGCGAACGGGAAAGAGGCACTTTCCCGAGTCAACCCATTCCAAACCCCAACCTTCAAAATCCTAACTCCAACCAAATTCACATCATTCAAGATTCAAACGTTAGTCACTTGAATGCGGTCACGACTCTTAGATCCGGCAAAAAGATTGACAACCATGTGGTCAAACCAAATGCTTTACCGGACGATCTTCCAAACCCTATTGAAAATTCGACCAACTCAGATCAAAACATTGAGCCAATTTCTGACAAGGACCATCCTCAAACTCAAGTAGCCCAACCTACTGAGTTTTCTGCTCCATTTCCTCATAGACTCCGACCTAGGAAAAAGACAGATCAGCTAGAAAAGACCCTTGAAATATTTAAGCAAGTTAAAGTGAACATTCCTCTTTTAGATATTATTCAACAAGTTCCACAGTACGCGAAATTTCTAAAAGATTTGTGCACTCAAAAACGTCATACACATGTACCTAAGAAAGTGTTTATAGCGGCAACTCTAAGTGAAGTCTTGTCCCAATCAATGCCAGTGAAATACAAAGATCCTGGCTTCCCCTACAATATCACGTACTATTGGGGACAAGAAAATCGATAGATGCCTACTAGACTTAGGTGCAAGTGTTAACTTGCTTCCATATTCCGTCTATCACCAATTAAGGTTAGGAGAACTGAAACCCACCAAGGTTACCCTTCAGCTTGCAGACCGTTCAATTAAGAAACCTGTGGGAGAAATCGAGGATGTATTGATTAAAATAGGCGAATTCATTTTTCCAGTTGATTTCATTGTCCTAGAAACTCAACAGGTTAGCAATCCTGCAAACCAGATCCCTTTGATTCTAGGACGACCCTCCTTAGCAACCTCTAATGCTCTCATCAACTGTAGAAATGGGTCAATGAAACTTTCTTTCGGTAACATGACTGTCGAGCTAAACATCTTTAGAACTAAAAACTCTCCTAACTCTTATGTGGACCAGTTTTCTGAAATCCATGCTGTCCACGATAATGAAATTGAGCTCGACCATCTAAATAACGAAATTGAATCAAATTACGAAACCGAAAATGTCTCTGATTCGATTCCTGTCGAGCCACTCACAATTGAGTCTATCCCTCAACCAATTTCTTCGGTTGAGTCGTCCCCAAAATCTGACCTCAAAGTGTTGCCCAGTCATCTTAAGTACGCTTACTTAGGAGACAATGATACTTTTCCTGTCATTATCCCTTCTGACCTTACTTTAGAGCAGGAACAATTGCTCCTTCCCATCCTTAAGAAAAATAAGGAAGCAATTGGTTGGTCCATGGCTGATATTAAGGGGATTAGTCCTTCGGTAGTCCAACATCGAATCCACCTTATAGATGATGCCAAACCCACTCGTGATCCCCAACGTCGACTAAACCCCATCATGAAAGAAGCAGTTCGTGCTGAAATCCTTAAATGCCTTGACAATGGAATCATCTACCCGATTTCTGATAGTCAATGGGTTAGTCCGATTCATGTTGTACCTAAGAAATCAAGGATTACCGTGATCCAAAATGAAGCTAACGAGCTTATCCCAACCCACACCCAGACCGGTTGGCGTGTCTGCATTGACTATAGGAAACTTAACGCTGCAACACGTAAGGATCATTTCCCTCTGCCATTTATCGATCAAATGTTAGAACGACTAGCTGGTCATGAGTACTATTGTTTCCTTGACGGGTACTCGGGCTATAATCAAATCCCTATTGCTCTTGAGGACCAAGAGAAAACCACTTTCACTTGTCCATTTGGTACATTTGCGTACCGACGTATGCCTTTTGGTCTCTGTAATGCACCTGCATCCTTTCAGAGGTGCATGATTAGCATTTATTCTGATATGATCGAGCGATTTTTAGAAGTGTTCATGGATGATTTTTCCATCTTCGGTGATTCCTACACTGAGTGTTTACATCACCTGGATCTTGTTCTTAACCGTTGGAAAGATAAACACTTAACGCTTAATTGGGAAAAGTGTCACTTCATGGTTAAACATGGCATTGTTTTAGGACATGTCATCTCTAATAAAGGAATTGAAGTAGACAAAGCTAAAATTGAGGTTATCTCGAATCTTCCCATTCCCAAATCTGCTAAGGACATCCGATCTTTTTTAGGTCATGCTGGCTTCTATCGTCGCTTTATAAAGGATTTTAGCAAAATCACTCGACCTTTGACCAATCTTCTTGGTAAGGATGTTCCTTTCGACTTCAATTCTGATTGCATTTCATCTTTTGAGCATCTTAAAAATGAATTTGTCTCTGCTCCGATCATCTGCTCTCCCAACTGGAAGCTGCCTTTTGAAATCATGTGTGATGCCTCGAATTTCGCTTTTGGCGCTGTCTTAGGACAACGTATCGATAAAATTCTTCATGTCATTTACTATGCGAGTAAGACTTTGAACAATGCCCAAATCAATTATACGACCACTGAAAAAGAACTTTTGGCAGTTGTTTTTGCTCTAGAAAAATTCAAGCCTTATCTAGTTGGCGCACACATCACGGTTTATACCGATCATTCCGCACTTAGGTATCTTTTCTCTAAAAAGGATGCTAAGGCTCGTCTCATTCGTTGGATCCTTCTACTTCAAGAATTTGACCTTACCATTAAGGATAAAAAAGGTTCTGACAACGTTATTGCAGACCACTTGTCTCGTCTTCCAAATGCCCCGTCTTCTTCTCTTCCGATCAACGAGAATTTTCCCGATGAATAGTTGTTTTCTCTATCCACTGATCCTTGGTTTGCTAACATTGTCAACTACTTAGTCACCAAGCAGATCCCTTCTTTTTGGTCTAAGCAGGATAAACACAAATTCTTTTCCCAAGTGAAACATTTTTATTGGGACGACCCCTATCTTTTCAAGTATTATCCCGACCAAATCATTCGAAGGTATGTTCCCGACACGGAAACTCACAGTGTCCTCTCTTTCTGTCATGATCAAGCCTGTGGTGGTCACTTCGGTCCCTAAAAGACAGTCGAAAAGGTTCTCCAATCGGGTTTCTACTGGCCCAACCTTTTCAAAGACGCGTACGAATTTTGCAAAACTTGTGATCGATGTCAATTCTTAGGGAAAATTTTTAAACAGAATATGATGCCCCTAAACCCCATTCTAGAGGTCGAAATTTTTGATGTGTGGGGTATAGACTTCATGGGACCCTTCCCTAATTCTTTTGGGAACCTTTACATTCTCTTAGCTGTTGATTATGTTTCCAAATGGGTCGAAGCTATTCCATGCAAAACAAACGATAACAAGGTTGTTGTGCGATTCTTGAAAGAAAACATCTTTTCTTGGTTTGGCACACCTCGCACAATAATCAGTGATAATGGAACACACTTCTGTAATCGTTCTTTTGAAGCTCTCATGAGAAAGTATTCGATAACCCACAAGTTATCCACTCCTTACCATCCTCAAACTTGTGGGTAAGTTGAAGTATCGAATAGGCAGATTAAACAAATCCTTGAGAAAACTGTGAATCGAAATCATAAAGATTGGTCTCAAAAGTTAACCGACGCTCTTTGGGCTTACCACACCGCTTTCAAAACAAACTTGAGTATGTCCCCTTATCGGTTGATCTTTGGTAAGCCATGTCACTTGCCAGTTGAACTAGAACATAGGGCGTTATGGGCAATAAAAACTTTGAATCTTGATTTAGAGCAAGCCGGTGAACATAGGAAGCTTCAACTCAATGAACTTGATGAAATTCGAAAAGATGCCTATGAAAATGAACGAATTTACAAGGATAGAACGAAAGTTTTTCATGATTAATCAATTTTACGTAAAACTTTCATGCCAGGTCAAAAAGTTCTATTGTATGACTCAAAACTGCATTTATTTCCGGGTAAGTTAAAATCTAGATGGACAGGACCTTACACTGTACAGACTGTTTTTCCGTATGGTGCAGTAGAAATTGAAAATCCAACCGATGGATCATCCGATAAGGTCAATGGTCAACACCTTAAACCTTACTTGGAACCAATACCCAACCAAGAGGAAGAGCTCATGATCCTCCATGAGCCACATTACATTCGGTAAGACGCACTAACCCTCTTTTGTACATATGTAAATAGTCTCTTATTTTATTTTTCCTTTGACTAAGATATGTCTGATTAACGACTGTGAGGACGCAGTCACACTCAAGTATGGGGGGAATTTACATCACATCAGCAATCAAATTTTATGAAGTAGGTCATTCATTGAACAAGGATTAACTTAAATTCATAAATAACACCTTGGTTCTTGTTTGATAAGTTGAATTGTTGGGTGATGGGAATGAACATTATTTATTCATTGAATCGTAATGTGTCTTTTTAAGATGCTAGCTTGAGACTGTGCAGGCGTTAGTCGTGTTCTGGAGTAAGCGTGTCAACCCTTGTTATACGTGTTAGAATGTGCAAGTAAAAAATAAAAAAAAATCATGAAATAAAAGGATTTTGCACCTACATTTGTTGGATTTTCTGAGTTTGTTTTCATGCATAATATTTTCTTTTCACTCAAATTTTCAAAATCGTAAGTTCTAAAATCCACTTGGCCCAATTAAGGAGAAATGACTCATTGTAGCGTTCTTCTTTGATACCCCACATTATTCAAACCCAAGTTTTAGTCGATTAACATCCATGTTTCGACAAGTTTATCTTATATTGGTATACTCAAGAACCTTTGTTTAAAGGTCAAAAACGTCACTTTTTATACCAATATTACACCACCCACTCCGTACTTGTTTTAAGGTAGGATAACCATATACCACATCTTATTTTATATGGGTTATCTATCTTACGAAACTTTGCTTATCATTCCTTTCAGCTGTTTGTATAACATCAATCCAGACTTGTGTGTTGAATTAGGGTTATAGAAGTAGAGTAACTAGGGCACAAAACTTTCCTTTCATGAAGTATTGGTTTTGTAGAGGAGGAATCAAATGAAATAATGTACGGCATCATTCCATTCCATCTCCATTCATCATTCATCATGCAAAAAAAAAATGAAAAAAAAAGAAGAAGAAAAAGAAAGAAAGAAAAAAATGAAATAAAGAGAGAGTCTCTCTGAATAAAATAGTCTTCATCATTCTTGACTATGAAGCATCCATTTCCATTCCATCCACATCCATCATACCGTACTTAGAAGAAAGGATTGTAGTTGAGGAGATGAAAGGAAACAAAACGTCCATATGTGCCTTAGTATTACTTTATCTTCTGTAGCTTGAAATTCAACTAATACACTTGCCCTCTTATCTAGAATATTTTTAGAACTTACAAAATTTTCCTTCATCTATGCATAACTCATATCCAGTACATTACAGTTATACTGGTGCAAAATTATTCAAAAAAAAAGTTGGATAAATGATTGGGTGCACATTGTCGATGTGTAGAACTTTGGTTGACACCACGCTCTTAACCTTCAAGACAATTACAGTATTATCAAGGAATTACGATTAAGCTTGAAATTTTTTATTCATTTTTGCACTAATTATGGGATGGACAATTTGGGGCTAAACCGTTATTATTGAAGTTAGGTGAAATCATTGGAATGCGAAAGACCTTAAATATATTGTTTGATTAATCCGCGTACTCAAGACGCTTTGGATTTTGTGGGTAGTATCCGCTGAAAACCCTCACGAGACAACACTCGTCCTACTAGGGACACCTAGGGGTTTAACGGCTTGTTGCACATGCTAAATGCAATCGTGTTTCCTACGAAAGTGTGACATGTCTTAGTTTAGTTTATTCGAGGACGAATAAAAAGATAAGTGTGGGGGTGTTTGATATACACGTAATTGTGTATATTTTATCCTCTTGTTTATCTTATTTTATATTTAAAATAATTGATACTGCGTATTTATAGTTGTGATTTCAGATTATTTATGATGATTGGATTAATGCACGTAATTGTTGAAAAGCTTGAAGAATTGGTGCATGAAGAGTGTTGATTTTGAGAGTAAGATTAAAGCTTGAAGAAATGTTGCTGCACCTTCTGCCGCATATGTTAAGCCAATGCCTTTTCATAATGATAGCTTGTTGCAGATATTATGGAGTTCCTATTCATGCTTAAAACAATTGATATTGATGCCATTTGATGCCCACAAGCTATTACAAATTGCAAATCTATTCATACGCGTTCACATTAGCTCACTTGCAAGGCCTCTCACTCTACAGCTGCGTTCACACTAGCTTATGTGTTAGTTGGGCTAATTCTTTAGTCCCACATTATGGAATTTGCCTAGTAGCCTTTGTCATATCAGCTATAAATACACTTTATCTCATTCATTGTAAAACACACTTAGTTTTATTCTGTAATTCTCTTCTTGGAATAAAACTCTTCTTCCCCCTTTCTCTCAGTTGTTATTTTAGTTTATTTATGTTCATGTTATTTAGTTTACGTTTCTCTTCTTCTTTAGCTATGTCTAGCTAATCCCCTTTGATTAGGGGGTGATGACGCTAATAGATATGATTCAACATGAATCACATAGCCAATAGATAAGGACTTTATACATGTAGATCTGGATCTGAATCAAGGGTTAGATCTGAACCTTCATATTCTGTGTCGTTTAAGAGCTATGCTCCTTCACAGGGTATATTCGTGTTCGATCTAACAATTGTCAGATTTAGATCTAATTTTAGGGTTTTAGAAATTAATTAGTGAATCTGTCCTGATAGTCTATGGTTGTTTAAGAGCTCAGCTCCTGCATAGGCTATGCTTGTCGTTATTTACTTATTTTTTTCTAAGAACCTAATTATCTTTGATTCATGTGTGTGACAGAAACATGAATTAGATCTATATTTATTTGTTGACTATTGATGAGTGTGAATCCAATCTATGTCATTATCCCCTAATTGCCTTCTCTTATTATATAAATCTCTCTTTTTATTTAATTGCTGTTATTTTCTGTGTTTTCAATCAATCAAAATCCTGGAATAACTTGATTGGATTTATTAATTAAAATATTTTTGGTCCCAGAGTTCGACACTCTCTACAACAATCCTTGTTATTTAGGAAAGCCGAACGGATTTTATAGTTGTTTACAATTGTTTGATTTGTTCGCAAACAGTTATTGCCAATATTAGAGCTTCAGGTCAATTATGCTATTATTTTGGATAGGTCCGATAATCAATGATAATCCTAGGTAAATTCGACGGTTGTACATCGGGTTAGATCAAATATTGTGGCTTATTTCTAGGTAAATCCAATATTTTGTAGTAATGTTGGGTAGAACTAATATTGTTATTGAATTTCTAGGTAGATCCAACAACAGTAATCTTAGGTAGATCCAAAATATATGGCCAATCTTGGGTAGATCCAAATGTGATAATTTCTGGGTAGATCCAATTATCATAATTTCGGGTTGATCCAAAAGTGCAATACTTGGCAAACTAATTACTTTATTGATGTTACCAGTGTAATCTTGTAGTTTGGATCCATTTGTGTGAATTGGTTGAATTGATGTATGTTGTTGTCTAGGATCCAACCATGTAGCTATGACGATCATTAGCCTTTGAGTTATTCGATGTCATTCCACATGGTGTTCCCTTTTAGTGAATAAACTCATAAATGAGTTTATTTATGGTCACTTGAGGCAAGTTTGTGTACCTCCTAGTTGGGTTGTTTCCCGTGTTTAGTTTACTTTGGAATCCGCGACTCCTCAATCCATGAAGGTCATAAACTTGTGTAATTCATTAGAATCTGCGATGTGGAGTTATTTATGTCGTAGCTTTCCTTAAAGTGTGTATCACCCTTATTGCACATTATTGTTATTATTATTACCTTGGCTCTAATAGTTCAATTAGACTGACCTGTGTTTGCTAATGCTCAGGTCAGATTGGGTTCTTGCAGGTAATTCCAAAGCTAGTTCTCTTGCAGCTTTGCTTTACTTATGGATGAGCCACTTTATTTAGTTCTTTTAGCATGTTCAGTTTGTACTTATGTTCGTGCTAGACACTTTTTGATGTACATATTCTTTTGTGGGGATGTACTTATATGTATTAATTATATTGTACCCGATGTATGTACAGATATGTACCTGTGATGTATTTTGTTCTGTTATGTGATTTGTGGAATATTGTGTTGTATCTTTCTTGCTTAGAATTGCTGATTTGTGGAATATAGTGTTGTATCTGTCTTGTTTAGAATTGATCCTACAGCCATAGTAGTATCTTTACTCCCTAATTCAAATAGGAAGTTAGAGATAAAATTAGGATACCAGAGGGGGATCACCATATATAACACAAAATTTCTCCCCCAATTTTTTCTAGTCTAGCTTCTCCGTCTGTTATTATGCCTCGAGAAGTGGAAGGAATACAATTCCCATTCCACATAAAATCTTAGGAATTCTTTTATAGTTGGAATAAATTCGTAGACCGGGTCAACTGATACGTTTTAAAATCATTTTGTATATTCCTTTCCTAGTTCTTTTATGATGCAAGGTTGAAACCAAGAAATTTTTATTATTTTCCAGATGTTTCCGAACATTTTCAATAAAACCCTCTCGTAGGATTGTATTAAGTAACTTATATATATGTCGAACCACAAAAAAAATATAATGCACATATCGACGTACTTAAGACTTATTAATACAAAATTACAAATAGTCGCTCCTAACTAGCCATATTCTACATATTAATAGACAACATTATTCGGTAATGCACTTTATTGTAGTGTGTCTTGGGGTGGGACGTTATAATTTACTTGGAGAAAACATCGATGATTGTCAAACCATGAAATTTTCATACCATGCGGTTGTTAAAGCCAAAATTTGATTTCTACACCAAAGGTGTCTTATTGACACTTCACCAAATGGTTAGAGTGAGACCACAATCGCAAAATAAAAAGCAAAAATGAAGAACAAGGATTTTTATAGTGGTTCGATCTAAAATAGATCTATGTCCACTCTTGAATCATTTCTCATTATGATATTTTGTATTACAACATACGTGAATTCTCTCATATTGTTCATTTCTCGTTTTTCTCTATTTCTAGGATCTAAACTACACTTAAATTGGCAAAGGAATCAGAGAGAGATCTTGCTTTGTGATGGTGGATGTATGAACTTCGATCACTTAAATAATTGAACGATCTTCATGGATTCCATAGCCATTTGGTGTTAGATCTAGGCTTTAGAGAGGACTAGCGGAGATTATAGATCACTCGAATTGTGTTGGAGAGATTTCTATTGTAGTTTGAAGGAGATTTGATCCATTTAATGTTGCATTAAGGTTGATTGATCCTTGGAAGCCATTAATGAAGATTGAAATGGAGCTTGGAGTTTAGAGAAATGATTTGGTGGCCCTTCGGAGTAGAAAAAATCGGTCCCTTGAATGGTGGAGAAGTAGGCTATTTATAGGTGTAGTGTGCAGGTTTTGGGTCAGTCTAAACTTATTTACAAAAATGCCACTGGGTTGATTTTGGTGCCGACCCAAACTTAAGGCCGACCAGACTGCTTCATTTTGGAGCCGACCTGGATTGTTCATTTTGAGGCCGACCAGATATTAATGTTGAGGCCGACCAGGTGGAGTTTTAGTGCCGATCACCTTTGATTTGTCTCAAGACCAATCACGTTCATTTTTCCATTTGACCGATCCACATGCTTTCTTTACTGTCATTCTATACAACCCTTGAATGTGGCCTTCAGTAGCAGCTAAGATCAAATTCATTTATATGTGAATCTTCCATAGTTTCTATGCTCTACCACGTGTACTCATATTCTCGTATCATGGATAGCATGTTAATTTCATCTGTATGGAACGCTTGAGACCGAACCGCAACTGCGTGTTCTTGCTTGCCACGTGTACATGTAGATAACCGAACCCTACACAAGCGTTTGCTCCTTTTATACTAATACATTGGCAACTAGGATACACTCCATTATTCCTTCATGAGTGCGTGTACGTTGCTGCTTTCACGTGGCTTTATAATTTGGGACCGACCAGGATGTATTTGTTTCAAGACTGGCCCGTATAAATCATGAAGCTAGCCCATTTTTTTGGTGTTAATACCAATCCAATATGTGAAAGTTGTTGCCACTAGAAAGAGGAAGCTGACCATATGTGATACATTTTTGCCACTGTGTAACAATTGATGCCGACCCAAATGTATTTGCTGAAGCCGCCATTTGTGTTTCCACTTATCCAACGCTTGGATGTTGACCCACTTAACATTGTACAGACCGATCCTTACATTTTGTAAACTACTGGCAATCCACGTGCCACGTGGCAATTTGCATGTTGTTTCATTCATGAAGAGTTATTTGCGTATTCTTGTTTTATATTTCACTTGTACTGCTATCACCTCTCATAATAATATACATGTTGAATGTAAGGTGCCAATGCCATGTACAGACGTGTTCATCCCATTGCTTTGAGTTATATATTATATAATATGTTTTGTGACCTTCCTATTTGAAAATGGCCGACCGCTTATGACTATGCAAGTGAGTTGAAACGATCCAAATTGTTGAATCAGTGCCAAACAGACTTGCTTGTCTTATCCGTAGAACTCTGCTGACCGACCAAAAATGCCTGATCGATTCGAGGCTTCGAAAACCGACCGACTCGTTGTTTGCAATGCGACCGACCAATCCTTAGACTGAGTCTGACCAACCCGATGCTGAGACAACACCAATCCTTGTCCCTGATCTATACCATATGCATTTAACTGATTATTTTTGACTTGTATTTTTAATAGGGTTAACATTTGCCCTTCGAAGCTTGTATTTTTGCTTGTGAAAAATGTAAGCTTCGAAATGAACGTTGCAATTGATGTATTCCGCATTAAATGCACATGAATAGATCGTATACAAATGCTTAAGATGGATCATAGTGTTCTTATTTGACTTTTTCTTTCTGGCTCGTGAGTTATCGGATAGGAGCATTCAGGCTTGTTTTCATTGCATATGAAGCTTGCATTTTTGATCCAAATTTGGTCGAATTCCCAATGTCAAGCACTTGAAAGCTTATTGGTGATAATTCAAACTCAAATTTGCTTTAGAAATGCTCTATTCACGAATCTTGTTGCGCTAACAGACGCTCCAGTTTTGTAGTGTGTGATTGCCCCAGCTTTAACTCAGACTTGTGCGCGTAGAACAAGTGAAACTTGTGATAAATTGGTCGTATTGACTGCCACTGAAACGGTTGTGGTCAGTCTATGTTAAATCACTTGTTTTACATACTTGTTTTGTCATTGGATTTTACTGAAACAAAGAACACTTTCTAAAGCGAACGACAGTTGTGCCTTTTTAGTGCTGCAACCTTTTCTACAACAACAAAAGCATTGTATGTTTCTAGGCTAATATTTTGTTATCAACTGCCCATATCGACAACAGATTAGTCGGTTGAAAATTAAACTATAGCGAATTTTATTTTGAATAGATTGAGGTTTTTACACATGACTATTTTATTCAATGGTTTATAACTTGTTGAATATTATCTGCGTGAACACGACATTCTAATTCGAATTCGCGTCAACGCATAAGATCAACTAGTCGAGATAATTCGACTATGGATTTTAAATGCTACTATTTTAATGTCATATATGATTGTGTATGACATTTAATGTTCGGGAAATGTGTATCTGTGATTTATTTCCTGCCCCCTTTAGAGATGTCTTGGATATCTATGCCTCCGCCTAGGGGGTTGTTATTAGTCTTTACCGTGGGAAGAACTTTTATTGCTCAATGTTTGTATGTTTTGTCGGTCAGTTCTGACATTGGAGACTTCATTGGATGACCCTATTATTGAGAGGTCGTTTATAACCCAAATTTCGTCTTCTCCTGCCGACTGAATCGACATTATGAGCATTATTTATCTCCCCTGTGGAGAAATTGCTTTCTCTATGGAAAGGATTTTTGACTATCGCATCGTTTCGCAGTGCGAACTCCAGCGACAACTCCCATGCTTTGTTTCACGTATTAGTGAACTCCCGCGCTTCATTTCGCGCAACGAATTCCCGCAACCTTTGGGGTGAGGGTCGCATCACTTCGCACCACGAACTCCCACGCTTCGTTTCATGTATTAGTGAACTTCAGCGCTTCGTTTCGTGCAACAAATTCCAGCGACCTTTGGGGTAAGAGCCGCATCGCTTCGCGTCACGAACTCCCACGCTTCGCGTCACGAACTCCCACGCTTCGTGTCACGTATTAGTGAACTCTAGCGCTTCGTTTTCGCGCAACTAATTCCAACAGCCTTTGGGTGAGGGCCACATTGCTTTGCGCCATGAACTCCCATGCTTCATTTCACGTATTAATGAACTCCAGAGCTTCGTTTCACGCAACGAATTCCAGCAACCTTTGGGGTGAGGGCCGCATCGCTTCATGCCACGAACTCCCATGCTTTATTTCATGTATTAGTGAACTCCAGCGCTTCGTTTTGTGCAATGAATTCCAGCAGCCTTTGGGTTGAGGGCCGCATCGCTTCGCGCCATGAACTCCCACGCTTCGTTTCATGTATTCGTAAACTTCGGCGCTTTGTTTTGCGCAACGAATTCCAGCAACCTTTTGGGTGAGGGCCGCATCGCTTTGCGCCATGAACTCCCCCGCTTTGTTTCACGTATTTGTGAACTCCAGCACTTCGTTTCACGCAATGAATTCTAGCGACCTTGGAGGGTTGCATCGCTTCGCGCAACGAACTCCCATGCTTCGTTTCACTTATAGTGAATTCCCGTGCTTCGTTTCGCGGAACGAATTCCAGCAACCTTTGGGATTTCAGATTCGTGGCTGTTTGTTTCTCTCTTCTCCATTTGACTCATCGGGACTTTCCTTATTCACTTTTCAAAGTAGCGCTTTTCATCCTTGCATTATGCATATCGATGGTTATGGCACTTTGACATTTGAATTGATGTTATTAGGACTGTCTCACTTGGTCGGTATTTGAGGAAACGAATGTAACAACCCGAATTTTTATAACATGTTAAAAACAAGAAATCAGGGCAGAATTAAATTATAAGTTAAGAATCAATAGGAATGGGTTACGCAATTGCGTTCGTCTCGAAATTCTGCTTGAAAACGAGTCCGAAATTTCGTAAATCGGAGTCCGTATGACCAAGTTATGGCCCATAGAAGATTTCAGAAAATTCAAAATTCAGCCCGAAATTCAAATTCAGCCCCAAACAGACTGGGCGGGAAAATTTCCCGCCCAGCCCCAGGTCGACTGGGGGGTCGACTGGGGAGTCGACCTGCCCCAGCCCCAGGTCGACTGGGGAGTCGACCTAGGTGTCGACCTGGGGGTCGACCTCCCTGGTCGGGCCATGTTGGCCTGGTGCACCTGCTTGCTCCTTTGGGTCTGTTCAGCTGGCCTATGACGAGATTTGATGGTTCAGATCTAAACTAGGGTTAATCCTATGGCCTAAACTTGTCTCTACTCCTATAAAAACACCCTAAGACCTAGCCTAAACCACCACAAATCATCCTAACAACTAAGTGCTGCTAAAATGCTCCCTAATCATGGCCTCCATCTTCATCTTGAGAGCTTGAGAGTTCTAAACTAGATCTAAGGCAAAAGGGCAATCTTTCTCCATCAAATCAAAGGAGCTACTTATTTCTCAAGGCTTTGTGTGGAGCTTATTATTATTTGGAGATTTCTAGTGTTGCTACATCATTCCTAGAGCTTCTACAACGTCTCTATCTTGTTCTATTTTGTTCTAGTTCTCATAGCCACGATTTGTAAGCCCCACTCTACTCTTAGATTTAAACTATGAAATTAATATGAACATGTAGCAAGTTGAAAAGGGGATTTTTGTGTAATACTTGTCTTGGGTCTATCATTGTATGCATAGATCCATTCATGACTCTTTTGATCTATGATTGTGGAACTATCATGAACCTAGTACCGTTCATCTTGATTTTTGGGTAGAAAGCTATGAGCTTTATTTGGGGATTATGCATAATGCAACATAGAACCCCTCACAACCTTGATGTTAACTTGCCTATGTTGTTGAACTACATGCTAGTCACAAGTTTATCACTCTATGTCAACTATTACCATGTTATCACCCTATTTGCTAAGTTTGATGTCATACATGTTTTGAGGCCAATAATCCTATATGCTAGTTGTGATGAACACCTTTGCCTCAAATATCATCATGTTTAACTTATGACCAACTTTACCACCTTATGCCCATCTTTGTCATATTGTTATGTTCCCCTCTTGATCTATTTGTATTGATGCGAATTTACGTACGATGGGAATACGTTATGGGTAGTTAGGCGAACTTGAAATGACATGAAAAACATGACTTGAAATGTGACATGAAAATTGATTATGCTTGAAAACTTGAATGTGGTCATGACATGTAGAAAACCATGAAGTGGCCAACTCGAGGTTGGGTTGAGTTTGTAGCATAAATCTACCAGGAACCGCCCGTCAAATCCAGTGGCTACAAACAATAGGACCCAATGTGAGTAGTTGGTCATATCGCGCTTGAAACCCGAGGTTAGACTAGGTTGTGGTGTAAAGCTGCCCGGACCCGCCCGGCACATCCAGTAACCACAACAAAGTCTAATGTGAGAGGTTGGGCACATTAAGTTAATTAATGCCACATGATAGGGTTAAGTCATGAACCACTTGGATACACTTAACCAACTTGATACATGATTAGATAGGGTTAACCACACTTAACCCGTTAGAAACCCTAGTCACGTGGTCCTTTTCAGCAGTAACCCTCTTAGATGTATCACGATACCCTAGGGATTAGGCTAGGGTGGGGCACGATTACTGGGCTGATTGTAAGCGACCAGAAAGACGGCTGAGTAGGTGCGCCAGTGTAGGTTCAGGCGGGCTATGGTCGTGCACATAGTCCGGAGTTGAAAAAAACAAACACGGGCACCAGTAGGTTTATACTGTGCGTGCTTGATTTGTGTCAGTGGTTGGCACCTTAGGGCTTGATACACCCTAGGGTGGACCTAGCACAGTTGACTACATTCCGTGATTGAGCTGTATGACACCGACACTCGACGAGTTAGGCTTATAGGGAGTCGATCGACTAGATCGTATAGTTGGACCTTGACTTGGGTCATCTCATGATATTGGGCCAAGGGATCATTTCTTGTTTACACTTGACATGGGTTAGAATACTAGTACTATTGGTGCAAAACTAAACCTTGTATATGCGATGCCACACTTGATCTACCTTGTTATCTATTTATCCTGCCGGTTAGTTACCATCTTTATGTTTCATCTCAGTTTCTCATGTCTAGTTAACTTCATTAGTTTTTATACTAATAGTAGGTAGGACTTACCAGTCTTTACGACTGAACCTTTTTCTTTCGCCTCTTTTCTTCCGTTCCCCCCCCCCCCAGGTTCTCAGGGAGGGAACACTAGTGCTTAGCTTGGACATTTGGCTTGCTTTCTTGACAGCTCATGTACGGTTTGGACTTGAGCTTGCTATGGCTTCACCACATCTATTTTGGGGATAGTTTACTTTATGTTATTTTCAGTTTATGTTTCTAGACTTGTGGTAGTTGGAAAATGATGACTAAGTATTTTGATGTAAGTTGACTTTGGTTTTGAAATGGTTAACCATGGTTTTTAAATTTCTACCGCCGCTTTACTTATTTATTTACCTATGTTCTGTCTTGTGATATCTCTGTGCATGTTTACCTAGACAACACCCCTCCAAAGCTAGTGCAATCACTCGTGAGTGACCCTGGCGGAGGTGGGGTGTTACATTTGGTATCAGAGCCAGGTTTACTAGATCGGACAAAAGTTTTAAAAACCCTTTTGAAAAACTATTTTCAAAACCAATTAAGTATTTTTCCAAGGAAAGTCTAGTTTATTTTAAAAGGCTATTCCCAAAAGCCATTAGCATTATCCTTTGTTTCCTCATTCTAAATCTATCTTTTACTTCGTTTCAGTATGGCCGATAACTTTATCATCCCGGAGGGAATACCGGTACCTATTTTGTTTATGAGGTACATGGAGGCTAGGGAAAATGGAGCCGGCCCAGCAGACACTCCCACTCCTCCTCCCGTAGCTGAGGTTCCTCCTCCTCAGCGTCCACAAGCGGATTTCGCGAAGATTTGCAAAGACTTTAAGGCGATGGGTGGCAAGAATTTTGTTGGGACAGAGACTTTTGTTGAGGCAAGAAACCGGTTAAGGGAAACTGAAGACCTTTTTGCTATCTTTGATGTAGAAGATCGTAGGAAAGTTCTGTTGGCAGTATGGCTATTGAAAGAGGAAGCTGCTTATTGGTGGGAAGTCACCAACGCTACTAGGCCTATAGAGACTTGGGCCGACTTTAGGATGAGGTTTGGGCTTAAGTTTCTATCATCTGCTGAAGAGAATCTGCAAATGGAGAGGTTTATATCTTTGAAGCAAGGGGACATGACCGTGAGAGAGTATGTGAATAAGTTTAACCAGCTTGCTCGATTCGGTTTAGACATGGTTAACACACCTCATAAGAAGGCTCTACGCTTTGCTCGAGGATTGAATGAGCCATTGCAAGGTTTGGCCATGTCTCATATACCCATGGGGGCCACTTTTGAGAGCTTAGTGGATATGGCCTTGCTTCAAGGAGATGATAAGAATGGCAAGAAAGAAGTTAAGCTTAATGAGACTCAAACCAAGAAGGTGGACTCCAAGTGGGGAGGCAACCAGAACAACCAGAACAACAAGGGTAACAAGGCCAACAACAACAAGGCAAGGGAGACAAGGAAGTGCAACTTCTGTGGGATCACTGGACACATAGCCAAGGATTGTAGGAAGAAGAAGAGGAAGTTGGGAGAATGCTTTCATTGCGGAGAGTCTGGACACTACAGTAAGGATTGCCCAAAGAAGCAAGGACAGGGGCAAGGACAGACTCAGCGGGCAGGACCTTCTGGAGGGCAGATGCATGCTCTCAACACTACTCCAGCTCCGGACCGAGGTAGTATTTCTGTAGAAAGCCTTGTTTACATTTCTAGTTTTCCTGTTCGAACTTTATTTGATTCTGGCGCATCGCATACCTTTATTTCTTCTGACATTGTTGAAAGTTTGCACCTAAGTACTAGTCTAGTTGAGGATCCCGTTAGTGTTTCAAATCCAATTGGGGGTTCCGCCCATCTATCTATGATTTGTATGGATTTGAGGATTTCTATCTTGACCGTAGAATTCACATGTAATGCTTATGTTCTCGGGTTCATGGGATACGGGTTGATTTTGGGCATGGATTGGTTGTCCAGTTATGGAGCCATTCTCGATTGTGAGCATAGGGTAGTGAGGCTTGTGACTCGCCTTGGCAATACCCTAGAGATTTCTTGTAACCCTATGGATCCCGTCATGTTATGTTATCTTGAATCCCTCGACTCGTCTATTGACAATCTTCAATCTGTGAGGGTGGTCCGAGAATATCCTGATGTCTTTGATGAGGTGAAGGGGTTACCCCCTAAACGCGAGATAGACTTCCGTATTTATCTTGTTGATAATGCCAAGCCAGTTTCATTGCCTGTTAGGCACATGGCCCCGCGAGAAAGAAGAGAGCTTAGCAAGCAAGTCAAGGAGTTGCTTGAGAAAAATTTCATTAGGCGAAGCATTTCTGAATGGGGTGCTCCTGTGGTATTCGCTACTAAGGCGGATGGTTCGCTTCGTCTATGTGTTGATTATCGTGAGTTAAACAAGCTGACAAAGAAGAATAGGAACCCGTTACCGAGGATTGATGATCTCTTTGACCAGCTTGTAGGTGCTTCTGTTTTCTCTCAACTCGATCTAGCCACCGGATTCCATCAGCTTAGAGTGGCTGAGGATAGTATTGACAAGACTGCGTTTAGGACTCTAGATGGATTCTTTGAATGGCTCGTCATGTCGTTCGGTTTGACTAATGCACCCGCATACTTCGTTGATTTGATGAGTAGGGTGTTTAGGGAGTTCCTTAACAAGTTTGTGGTTGTCTTCGTGGATGATATTCTGATCTTCTCTAAGGACGAGGAAGAGCATGCTACACATCTCAAGGAGGTTATGGATACGCTTAGAGCTCATCAGTTAAAAGCCAAGTTCTCCAAATGCCATTTTTGGAGAAGGGAAGTTCGGTTCCTTGGGCATATAGTTTCTAAGCAAGGCATAGCTGTGGATCCCGCTAAAGTAGTGGCGGTACAAGACTGGAAAGTTCCGAAGAATGCAACTGAAGTGAGAAGCATTCTCGGTCTGGCAGGATTTTATAGGAAGTTCATTAAGGACTTCGCTAAGATTTCAGCCCCTCTTACTAAGTTAACGAAGACGAACTTAGTCTTTGCATGGGACTTAGAGTGTGAGCTTGCTTTTCAAAGGCTCAAGAAAGCCCTCACCATAGCTCCAGTTCTAGCATTACCCAATGGAGGGAAGTTGTTTACCGTGTACACCGATGCATGTGGCACAGGATTAGGCGCTGTCCTGATGCAAGAAGGGAGAGTGATATGCTTTGGGGGTAGGCAACTCAAAGTTCATGAGAAGAACTATCCCACTCATGATTTGGAGTTAGCGGCGATCGTCTTTGCACTCAAATCTTGGCGCCATTATCTTCTAGGTGAAAGGTTTGAGTTATATACTGATCACAAGTCGCTCAAGTACCTCTTCTCGTAGAAAGATTTGAATCTAAGGCAGCAGAGGTGGATAGAATTCTTGGCATCATATGACTTCGATATAGCTTATACCCCTGGCAAGGGTAATGTTGTGGCGGATGCGCTAAGTAGAAAAAGGTTGACTTTGAGTCCCTTGTTTGTTGAGATGAAGAGCCTAGAGTTCTTGGCAACCTTTGATTTTACACCTGCTGTTGAGTCGATGACTGGTTCGTTAGCATCCCTTGAGCTTAGACCTACACTTCTTGATCAAGTTGGGACTTCACAGAGGGAAGACCCGCAGATAGTCGAGATCATGGACAAGTTGATTCGTGGTGAGACGTCAAGTCACCTCGCTAGATATACTATTGATGACAAGGGGTGGCTAAGGCGTGATGGAATACTATGTGTCCCACAAGTGGGAGACTTAGTAAATAAAGTTCTTGAGGAGGCGCATCACTCGAGGATGACCATACATCCCGGAGGGGATAAGATGTACCGGGATATGAAGCGCATTTTCTTTTGGGTTGGGATGAAAAAGGATGTTGCAGAGTTTGTTTCTAGATGCATTGTTTGCCAACAAGTAAAGGCCGAGTCGAAGAAGCCCGGTGGGCTACTGCATCCATTGGAGGTCCCGCAATGGAAGTGGGAAAGTATCTCTATGGATTTTGTGGATGGATTGCCGAGATCAAGGAAGGGGAATACTAGCATATGGGTCATAGTGGACAGACTCACGAAGAGCGCTCATTTCATTCCAGTGAAGAGCAAGAGGACCGCATCATGGCTAGCACCTGTTTATCTTCGAGAGATAGTGCGATTGCATGGATTTCCTTCTAGCATAGTTAGCGATCGTGACCCAATCTTCACTAGCCAATTTTGGAATAGTTTGCAAGAAGCGATGGGTACGCGATTGAATCTAAGTACAGCCTATCACCCACAGATGGATGGTCAGACCGAAAGGGTGAATAGGGTACTAGAAGATCTGTTGAGGCTATGCATTCTTGACTTTGGTGGCACTTGGGAAGACCACCTTCCTCTCGTAGAGTTTGCTTATAATAACAGCTACCAAGCAAGCATAGGGATGGCACCATTCGAAGCTTTGTATGGGAGGCCGTGCAAGTCACCAACATGTTGATGGGAGACGACGGATAAGCTTATACTTGGGCCCGACATGATAAGGGACACATCCGAGAAGGTTGAGTTGATTCGAAGGAGGATGAAAACGGCCCAAGACAGACAGAAATCCTATGCAGACAAGCGAAGGACAGACTTAGAGTTTGAAGTTGGAGATATGGTCTTTGTGAAGGTTTCTCCCTTGCGAAATGTGGTTCGCTTTGGAGCAGTTGGAAAGCTAGCACCAAGGTTCATAGGACCCTTCCCTATCATCGAGAAGATTGGGCAAATGGCTTATAGGGTGGAATTGCCCGAGAAGCTGGCTGGAGTGCACAATGTCTTTCATGTCTCGCATCTCTGAAAATGCCTATATGAATCAGCCGAAGTAGTTGAGCCTAGCATTCTTGAAGACGTGGAGGTAGAGAAAGAGGCAACCCTGAGGCGAGCTCTGATTCGTATCTTGGGAACGGAGATCAAGAAGCTGAGGAATCGAGAAGTCAAGTTAGTAAAAGTTCAGTGGAGTGAACCCGATGAAGATGCAACTTGGGAAACCGAGGAGAAGATGCGTGGGCTTTATCCATTTCTTTTTTAGGGTACATTCTCAATCTCTTTTCCTAGTTAGCATATCTTTCTTTTGCTATCCATGTTTGTCTTGTTATTTCGTTAATCTTGTCATGAGAACCTTAGGTAGAAACCCTTTGGATGAAACATGCATTTGAAACATGTTATGCTTGATGGTTGCAAATGGTTGCAAGTGTTTGCAAGTGGTTACTCGTGGATGCATGATACACGTTAGGCACTAAGATCAGCTCACACGCTTTCATATTGCATATGCATGAGTGTTTATGCTTATTCATGGATGAAACCTTTTATGCTATCACGTGGATGTTGCATATGAATGAATGTTATGTGCACTCATGTAGAGATTATAAATTATGTTAGGAATTTGCATACATTTGGACTCATTTCACTAACATATTCTGCATTAAGGAGGTTTACTGAGTCAGTAACCGCCTGATTTTCGCATTAGATAGGTGCATATACACACACTTTTGCATATGTTCATACAGTATTAGAAATCTTTTAAGGACAATGATTACTTGTGGATGATGTTTTGAGTAGATGGATAATGGATGGTAGGATACGTTCTTCCTAATTTGGAAATTTCGGGGACGAAATCCTTTAAGGTGGGGAGAATGTAACAACCCGAATTTTTATAACATGTTAAAAACAAGAAATCAGGGCAGAATTAAATTATAAGTTAAGAATCAATGGGAACGGGTTACGCCATTGCGTTCGTCTCGAAATTCTGCTTGAAAACGAGACCGAAATTTCGTAAATCGGAGTCCGTATGACCAAGTTATGGCCCATAGAAGATTTCAGAAAATTCAAAATTCAGCCCGAAATTCAAATTCAGCCCCAAACAGACTAGGCGGGAAAATTTCCCGGCCAGCCCCAGGTCGACTGGGGAGTCGACCTGCCCCAGCCCCAGGTCGACTGGGGAGTCGACCTAGGGGTCGACCTCCCTGGTCGGGCCATGTTTACCTGGTGCACCTGCTTGCTCCTTTGGGTCTGTTCAGCTGGCCTATGACGAGATTTGATGGTTCAGATCTAAACTAGGGTTAATCCTATGGCCTAAACTTGTCTCTACTCCTATAAAAACACCCTAAGACCTAGCCTAAACCACCACAAATCATCCTAACAACTAAGTGCTGCCAAAATGCTCCCTAATCATGGCCTCCATCTTCATCTTGAGAGCTTGAGAGTTCTAAACTAGATCTAAGGCAAAGGAGCAATCTTTCTCCATCAAATCAAAGGAGCTACTTATTTCTCAAGGCTTTGTGTGGAGCTTATTATTATTTGGAGATTTCTAGTGTTGCTACATCATTCCTAGAGCTTCTACAACGTCTCTATCTTGTTCTATTTTGTTCTAGTTCTCATAGCCACGATTTGTAAGCCCCACTCTCCTCTTAGATTTAAACTATGAAATTAATATGAACATGTAGCAAGTTGAAAATGGGATTTTTGTGTAATACTTGTCTTGGGTCTATCATTGTATGCATAGATCCATTCATGACTCTTTCGATCTATGATTGTGGAACTATCATGAACCTAGTACCGTTCATCTTGATTTTTGGGTAGAAAGTTATGAGCTTTATTTGGAGATTATGCATAATGCAACATAGAACCCATCACAACCTTGATGTTAACTTGCCTATGATGTTGAACTACATGCTAGTCACAAGTTTATCACTCTATGTCAACTATTACCATGTTATCACCCTATTTGCTAAGTTTGATGTCATACATGTTTTGAGGCCAATAATCCTATATGCTAGTTGTGATGAACACCTTTGCCTCAAATATCATCATGTTTAACTTATGACCAACTTTACCACCTTATGCCCATCTTTGTCATATTGTTATGTTCCCCTTCTTGATCTATTTGTATTGATGCGAATTTACGTGCGATGGGAATACGTTATGGGTAGTTAGGCGAACTTGAAATGACATGAAAAACATGAGTTGAAATGTGACATGAAAATTGATTATGCTTGAAAACTTGAATGTGGTCATGACATGTAGAAAACCATGAAGTGGCCAACTCGAGGTTGGGTTGAGTTTGTAGCATAAATCTGCCCGGAACCGCCCGGCAAATCCAGTGGCTACAAACAATAGGGCCCAATGTGAGTAGTTGGTCATATCGCGCTAGAAACCCGAGGTTAGACTAGGTTGTGGTGTAAAGCTGCCCGGACCCGCCCGGCACATCCAGTAACCACAACAAAGTCTAATGTGAGAGGTTGGGCGCATTAAGTTAATTAATGCCACATGATAGGGTTAAGTCATGAACCACTTGGATACACTTAACCAACTTGATACATGATTAGATAGGGTTAACCACACTTAACCCGTTAGAAACCCTAGTCACGTGGTCCTTTTCAGCAGTAACCCTCTTAGATGTATCACGATACCCTAGGGATTAGGCTAGGATGGGGGCACGATTACTGGGCTGATTGTAAGCGACCAGAAACACGGCTGAGTAGGTGCGCCAGTGTAGGTTCAGGCGGGCTATGGTCGTGCACATAGTCCGGAGTTGAAAAAAACAGACACGGGCACCAGTAGGTTTAGACTGTGCGTGCTTGATTTGTGTCAGTGGTTGGCACCTTAGGGCTTGATACACCCTAGGGTGGACCTAGCACAGTTGACTACATTCCGTGATTGGGCCGTATGACACCGACACTCGACGAGTTAGGCTTATAGGGAGCCGATCGACTAGATCGTATAGTTGGACCTTGACTTGGGTCATCTCATGATATTGGGCCAAGGGATCATTTCTTGTTTATACTTGACATGGGTTAGAATACTAGTACTATTGGTGCAAAACTAAACCTTGTATATGCGATGCCACACTTGATCTACCTTGTTATCTATTTATCCTGCCAGTTAGTTACCATCGTTATGTTTCATCTCAGTTTCTCATGTCTAGTTAACTTCATTAGTTTTTATACTAATAGTAGGTAGGACTTACCAGTCTTTACGACTGACCCTTTTTCTTTCGCCTCTTTTCTTCCGTTCCCCCCCCCCCCCAAGGTTCTCAAGGAGGGAACACTAGTGCTTAGCTTGGACATTTGGCTTGCTTTCTTGACAGCTCATGTACGGTTTGGACTTGAGCTTGCTATGGATTCACTACATCTATTTTGGGGATAGTTTACTTTATGTTATTTTCAGTTTATGTTTCTAGACTTGTGGTAGTTGGAAAATGATGACTAAGTATTTTGATGTAAGTTGACTTTTGTTTTGAAATGGTTAAGCATGGTTTTTAAATTTCTACCGCTGCTTTACTTATTTATTTATCTATGTTATGTCTTGTGATATCTCTGTGCATGTTTACCTAGACAACACCCCTCCAAAGCTAGTGCAATCACTCGTGAGTGACCCTGGCAGAGGTGGGGTGTTACAACGAACGCCTATAGAACAGCTTGCAATGAGATAATCGTCTTTAGCAAATTTGGTACATTTTGCAAATAAGAGATTTACATAGGCAGATAGGATTCATTCGTAAAGCTATTGTTTGGTACAATGCATGTAAATCATTACAGACTTTTTACAAGAAAGTAGAACATAACAAAGAGTGAAGTAATGCAAGAAGTAAAGTAAAGGCAATAGTGATTGCTTATTCTTAGCCGCAGATATTAGATCATCATCAACGGTCGTCAGTTGATTATCAGCCTTGGATTAGTTTGAGCAGAAGCTACATTGCTTGGACCGGATTGGGCCATTTGATGCCCCTTGCCCCTGGGGAGTTGCAGAAGGATTTGCATCTTGGGAATTCTTCACATATTGTTGTAGAAGGTTCTTCATAATTAGCTCTTAATCAGTGATTTCAGGTGCCTACACTCGTTGGTGTTGTGACCTGGCTAATTATGGAATCGGCAGAACTTTCCGGATTCAGCCATATGATAAGTCATCTTCAATGGTCGAGGCTCCGGGTAATCCTTCGTATCCTTTGTGGCAGAGTAGATATTTTCAGGAGTGTCATTCAAAGAAATTAGTTCTGATAGGTCATGAAGGCGAAACTTCTTATTAGCTTTGTTGTTGTTCCCGTCATTGGCTCACTTCTGCCCTTGAGCTTTCTGTTGATTACATTGAACAACATCACTTTTGGGAGCCTCGAGAAGTTGGTTACCAGCAATGATCTGAAGAGGTACAAGATTATCATCCATTCTTATGTACTCCTCCGCCTTCTTGTATAACTTGTCAAGCGTATTCGGTTCCTTCATCTTTATCCACTTCCTGAATTCACCTGTTTTGTCTATAGCATCGAGTAAAGCCATGAGAATTATATGTGGCTCTGGATTCCTCACTTCAGACAGGGCGACATTGAATCGACTGAGAAAGGCTTTAACAGTTTTCCCTAGTTTCTACTTCATGGCTGAGAGCGTTATAGCATCCTTGGCTTTGGTAGCATACAAGTGGAACTGCTCCTTGAACTTTTTGGTCAGATCAGAGAACCGATCTATGGATTTAGGTGGCAGCTTTGTGAACCATAATGACGCAGCATCTTCTAAGTAGAGACAAAAGTATGTGCATCTCATCTCTTCTGTAGCCTTTGCCGCACTCATATGCCATTCGTATTTGAACAAAAAGTAGTTAGGATCAACATGGCCATTGTACGGAGGCAAAGTCGGAAGATTGAACTTCTTTGGACACTTTGCTTCTAGGATTCTTTCGGTGAACGGAGTCCTATCGGGAGAGAAGTCCCATTCTCTTTCATCGCATTGCCAGCTTATTTTTTTTTCATGATTTGCTCTATCATATCCGAGATGTATTCATCAGTGTTATGTCGCTCTGCGAAGCTGAGTTCCTTACCAAATGTTCGTCTAAGCAAACGGTCTTGATTATAGAGCTTAGGTACTTTGCCTTCTCGACGAGGAGGTGCCCCCATGACAGGACTAGTGACCTTTCGAGCATTCACTTCGAATGACTCTTAGCCTTTGATTTCAATTCTTTGATGTCAGCTTCATCTTTATTACTCATCCAATCATAATTATCCTCCATGTTGTCGTTGCGGTTATGATCGGAAGCGGGCGATTTGTTATTTTCTTCGAGATCATCATGGACCTTCTGAGGGGCTGGATTTGGTCGGGCATTAAGGAAGGCATCAAGTTTGTCCATCATAGCTTTAGTAGAAGCATTCATTCGTTGGTTCATGTTGGAAATAGCGGCATTCAATCAACTTATTTTTAGTCACACCGGCTCTATTTACCGAGTTTTCTCCAACTTCGAAATGGTTGGTAAGCGATGTTTCTTCGTTAGTGACATTATCAGTTTCTACCGCGGCTTTACTAGCAGTCTTCTTGGATTTAACCAAGATTTCGGAGAAGGAGGTGATTTAGAACTTCAATGGTAGTCTCTTATCCTTGTGAGAAGTGTGAGAGAAGGAAGTGCGAATGCGGCCCCACGGTGGGCGCCAAATGTTAAAGCCAAAATTTGATTTCAACACCAAAGGTGTCTTATTGACACTTCACCAAATGGTTAGAGTGAGTGCACAATTGCAAAATAAAAAGCAAAAATGAAGAACAAGGATTTTTATAGTGGTTCGATCTAAAATAGATCTACGTCCACTCTTGAATCATTTCTCATTATGATATTTTGTTTTACAACATACATGAATTCTCTCATATTGTACGTGAAATTCCCCATGAATTCTAGTTATACATTCCGGTTTAAATATTCATTCTTTCTCTCTCTTTCCACTTAAATAATATAGTGTAGTGGAAAGCGAGAGAAAGAAATAATAATTAAATCGGAATATACGGAGATGAGTTTTCCAACCCTAGACATATAGAAATCAATGGCGGCTAAGGCTAGTATCGGCCCCCTTTGTTTCGATTTCGTAGAGATGTGACCGAAGGACGTTCGTGGATATCTCTAGAGGCTCATCACCTTGTTGAGCTCTTCGATCCAATGTATCAATTTTCTTCTTCTTCAAATTTGTGGATCTGCAAACCAAAGGTATGAAACCCTATTAACTGATTTTAAATTTATTATTCTTGCAATAGATCCTTATTTTAAACTATTAAAATACTTATTTTGGATGTTGATTCGATCAAATTAAATTCTACAGTGGTATCAGAGCCTAGGTTTTGCGAGAAATAATAGGTTGGACTTTGATTTTGGTTTAATTCGTGATTGATTCATTAGTCGAATAGAAAGTATCAATAATACAGATAAGTTTTAACACTGATTTGATTAATTCGAATAGCAATATTGATTTTATTTTGAAATGAAAAACCATTTCATTTAGATATGAGTTAATATTAGATGTTAATTCGAATTACTGCAACTTACACATTAAACCACACACACACACACACACACACACACACATATATATATATATATATATGTGTGTGTGTGTGTGTGTGTGTGTGTGTGTGTGTGTGGATTTATGTCCGAAACAATATTTAAAATTGTTTACTTGATTGTGTTTTGTAATGGATAAAATGTTGAGAACACTGATACATATTAATAAAAGCCTTAATTTTGTTTTGATGCAAATAGTTTCATCCAGAATAAAATTTTATATTTGATTTAAATTCCAAAAACAATTTAAAAACTGATATTGGATATCAATTCTGAACATAATTCCTATCATGTTAATCATATAAAATTGGATTAATTATATTGATAAGAATGGAATTATGGGTTAGTTTTTCCAAATTGAATCTTTTATTATTAATTGCAACTGTATCTCTGGTTCTATTTAAACTGTTAAATAGAGGGTTATGCTATTCACACCCCCGTTTACACTTCCGGCCACCTTCCAAAATTTAATACAAATGATTATTTTTTATATTTTACTGGCCACCGTATATTATTCCTTCACTCAGTTATTCGTCGTCGTACTTCTCTAAAGAAAAAACACATAAGAAAAGCATATATTCTTTTATGCCTAATAGAGATGGAAGATAAGATAAAAAAAGGATAGAATTTCTTGATTTTTATTGTTTTCTATTATGTTATAGAATATGTTGTTAGTGTTTTTTAATGGTTTGGGTTTTCCATTGTGTTTTAGGATATTTTTTCCGCTCCGTTGGAAGTTCCACTTTTGGAGGACATTAAATTTGACGACGTTGTAATAGAGAATGACAATTTAAGTTTTGACTTATAGTGTTTTTATCCATATAACATACGTATCTTCTTTTATAAATTAATACATTAACTTCTTTTGTCATTTGATAGACAGAGTATTTGAATGATGATAATAGACGATAAACATGATGGTTGTGTTAATATGATGCAAGATGTTTGATCAAATGACTCAAAAGACATAAATGCCGATTTGACGAATCATTTTACAACCGATGAAGTAAGTACTCATTTATAAAAACTAAAATTGCTAATGTGGTTATGAAAATGGATTATATTAATGTTTTCTTGACTATTTAATTTTATGTATTTGCTTCGCAGAGTACATTGAAATAAGGGAGGAAAGAAGCGTTCATGTAGAGGAAGGAGTTGATGGTCTATACATTTTTTGGTTATTAATTTAGACGGTGGTCAGCAGAGGAAAATTGAAATAGCTTTTAGTTTTGGTGGCCAAAAGTGTAATTAGGGGTGCGAATAGAAGCATCCTAAATAGATATATGAGATTAAACATCCATGTTGATTAAATTTATTAATACATGTTCAAATTACACTTAACCTTTTTTTTATACGCAGTGTCAATGTATGAATCATTTTGTTTTATTGTTGCAGTTTATATTGATAAACTGAATGTTTTAAAGTCACCTACATCGTGAATAGTTTTAATGTTAATTTGTAACAGTTAAGAGTTATATGGGATTAAAACAGATTTCAAAATTATGTTAAATTTCCATAAGTATACTATTTTATGTCATATTGATGCTGATCAATTTGTGTTTTATTTTAATGATGTAGAAGTAAAACTAATTGACTTATAACTCTATACTTCTGCTATTATCAAAACTGTTTATGTTATACAAGGTTAAGATATTTTGTATTTTATTGCAGATTTGACATTGGTTCAATTTTAGTAATACTGTTAAAAGTTATCAGTTATGCCAAGATAAATCTATTATACGAGTTACTATGCCATCCTCTATTTATAACCCTATTCTTTTACATATATATGATATGTTGAATGGTTATGTATATCTGAGCTATTATATATATATATATATCCTCTTATGCTAAACGATCATATATGTATATATGTATATTGATATATGAACTGTAAATTTGATTTATAGATTTCTCACACAAATTTACAATTGGAAATATAAAATTTGTAAATTTTATCAGTTCAAAAGTTGTATCCATATAAATGAATTTTGTATTTGATATAGAAGATGTTATATACACACACACACAAACAAATATATATATATATATCGATGAAAAGGGGAAGCTTGTTAAAGGCAACAGGCGTTTTTTCGCCTGATTTCGTTTATGCGTGAGTTTTCCCCTTTTCATAAGTTCTATTCGATTTCTATCTGATTTTTATTTGGTTTCTTTCTAATTTCTATCTGATTTCCTCTAAGATAATCTTCAACGAAATTTTTCGTTTCGTTGATAAGTCATATTTTCAATTTTTTCTTCAAGAAAAACCTAGATCTCAGATCTATCCATAACCGCTTCGGATCTCAGTGCTGAATCCTAATCGCATCTAGATCGATTTACGATCAGAAGTATGGCCAGGTCAATCTATTCTTTGATGCCGATTCGCGTTGTATCTCCATGATTAATAATCAATCTTCTCAATCCCTTTTGGTTTGGATTAGCTTCGATTAGGGAAGGTCAAGTCTCTGTGGATTTGGGTCTTGGCATGCCCAGCGCAACTGAACTAGTTTCAGTTCCAAATTCTCCAACCGATCTATCCCCACGTTGAACTAGATCGGCATCAGAGGTGATTTTGTTTAAGATTAATATGGTGTCAATGGCTAATGGGTTTTGTAAGCAGTTTTCATGGACATGGTATATGCGATTTGGTTACCGGATTCGTTTTATGCTTGGGATCTGATCTATTTTTTTTGGTGCGATTTGGTTTTCATCTTTTATCATCTGATAACCTATCGATTTTAGCAATGGATTGTTATATCAATTTAGTCTACTGGGTGTTTATTAATGGAGGATAGCCATTTTCATTTCATTCATTCGTGCGCCATAAGGATTAATTTTTGGGATTTTTGTGCTTTTTGATTTACTGTTTTTACATGGCATGTTACCGAGTTTCGAATCCAACTTTACCTTCACATGACAAATATTTGCTTTCACGTTAGCTCGTCGATTCATGTGTATCTATTTATGGATTGATAAGTCGTATGTAAAACATATTTGGATGGTGGGTTAGAGATTCAAGATTGTGTAGTTTGCAAATGTTCATTCAGATTCAGTTATTCATCATTGGATTTTTTTTATATATATTTGCTTCTGGAATTCTGGTATTGGTATGGTGTGAAGTTCATCTGCTTGTACATTGGAATGGTACTGCCAGTTCTTTGCTCCTGTTATGACTGACTCGAGGATGATTCACATAATGCGTAACAGGGCATATGTAGTTCTTCCAGACACCCAAACTTGTTACAGCTGTTTTATAGGTTAGAGGGTGGCATTTAGATTCTCTTCAGTGTTTATAAGAAATCTACAATTCATACTGTCGATTCTGGTACTACAGTTGATTCACAGTTGATTGTGAATCATCAACCAGATTTAGTGTTTGGAACTGAGTATTTTTTTGGGATTTCATGTCTTGCTGAATGTTGGTGCTATTTACATTTGTTTAAGGGGTGCTTTGGTGTTCATGGATTTTCACAGTTTTGACAAACTGCTTGGATGATTATGAGCTGATTTGGACCACAGACTGGTGATCGATAGGGAGTAGTGTTGAGACAAGTCCCACATTGGGGAATTTGTAAAATTAATCCTGTATAAGTGTAACAACCCGTATTTTCAACAACCTGTAATAATGAAAATCGAGGCAGAATTTAATTTAAAAATCTGAATCAAGGGAAACGGGCTATGCCATTGCGTTCGTCTCGGAAAAATACGCGAAATAGAGTCCGAGTTTTCGAAAATCGGAGTCCGTATGACCCAGTTAAGGCCCATTGAAGTTTTCAGAAAATTCCTAAGTAAAAACAGATTTAAATTTCGAATTAAAAAAAACAAGGGTTAGGGCAAACTGGCGCAGGCGGGAAAAATTCCCGCCAGGACCCGCATGTCGACAGGCCTGTCGACAGGGTCCCTATGGTGTCGACAGCCCTGTCGACAGGGGGTGCCCGGCTGTTTAGCCTGGTGCACCATTTCTGATTGGGGTTGGGTCTTGTGGCCTGTTTCTAGAGAATTCCGAGATCTGACGGGCCAAAACTAACCTAGGGTTAATCCTAGGGCTAAAAACACTCTAATCTTCTATAAATAAGCCCCTAATCCTACCCTAAAACCCCATTAATCATTCTAGCAACCAAACTATGTCAAATTGATTTCTCAAATGGCCTCCACTTAAAAACCCTAGCCTCCAACCTCTTCATGTATCATTCCTATGAAGATTTCGATGTTCATACAAGCATTTCTAAGTTGTATGAATGATCATTAGCTTGCATACATCATCAAGTTGCAAGTTTTATTTGCTAAGCTAGTGTTTTTGGGTGTTTTCTTATTGGAGCTTTGTTTTGGGGTTTTATGCTTGCATAAAAAGGGCTTCTCAATCTTTATTAGGAGATTTGTGTCTTCATAATAGTTGTAAGCCCTCTTACCTTCATTTTAGAAACTCTAAAGTTAATGTGTGATGAAAGTTGGGATCTTTGCAAGTTCATTGAGTTATGCATGTTCACTATGCCATGTTTTGCAAGTTTATTTAGTTATGCATGTTTATGCGAGTCCACTATGCCATGATTTGCAAGTTAAATGAGTTATGCATGTTTATGCGAGTCCACTATGCCATGATTTGCAAGTTAAATGAGTTATGCATGTTTATGCGAGTCCACTATGCCATGATTTGCAAGTTAAATGAGTTATGCATGTTTATGCGAGTCCACTATGCCATGATTTGCAAGTTAAATGAGTTATGCATGTTTATGCGAGTCCACTATGCCATGATTTGCAAGTTAAATGAGTTATGCATGTTTATGCGAGTCCACTATGCCATGATTTGCAAGTTAAATGAGTTATGCATGTTTATGCGAGTCCACTATGCCATGTTATGCATGTTTAATAAGTTATGCATGCTTATGCAAGTTCAAAATGACAAGTCGTGCATGTTTGACAAGTTATGCATGCTTGTGCAAGTTTAAAATGACAAGTTGTGCATGTTTGACAAGTTATGCATGTTTATGCAAGTTCCCCATGCGAAGTTATGCAAGTTTAACATGTTATGCATATTTATGCTAATATGCAAGTTCACTATGCTAAGTTGTGCAAGTCTAACATGTTATGCATGATTGTTGTGCAAGTTCATCATGCATGTTGTGCCAAGTTCCCTCTTCCTATCCTTTATGCGTTATTACGAATATGTAAGCGATAGAGTGACGTTGGGGGGGGGGGGGGGGTTGGGTAAACTTAAAATACATGAAAATATAAGATTGGGAATTTACCTATTAAGTTAGGTCTACCCCTTGGGAATTTACCTATTAAGTTAGGTCTACCCAAGCATTTGTTGACTTGTAATTATGTTTTGAAATAAAGTGGACATGACACTTAGAAAACATAAGTGTGGCCAACTCGAGGTTGGGTTGAGTTTGTAGCGTAATTCTACCCGGAACCGACCGGCTTAACTAGTGGCTACAAACAATAGGACCCAATGTGAGAAGTTGGTCATGTGGTGCCAAGACCCGAGGTTAGACCAAGTTGTGGTGTAAAGCTACCCGGACCCGCCCGGCTTAACTAGTAACCGCAACAAAGTCTAATGTGAGAGGTTAAGGTGCATTAAGTTAATTAATGCCTCATGATTAGGGTTAAGTCAGGGTCCACTAATACTTAATCCACTTGGGGATTAGAGGGATTGAAATGGGGTTAAGTGTGAACTGTTGGTTACACTTAACCAGTTTAATCCAATTGGGGGTTCGAAGGATTAGAATGGGGTTGAGTTACACTTAACCAATTTAATCCATGATTAGTGAAGGGTTAAATCGCACTTAACCCTCTTAGAAAACCCTAGCAGCGGGTCTGTTCCGGCAGTAATCCCAGTTTGGTATCATCACAACCCTAGAGGACTAGGCTAGGGCGGGGCACGATTACTGGGCGGATGTAAGCGACCAAAGCGGCGGCTGAGTGGTACAGCGGTGCGGGTCCAGGCGGGCTACGGACGTGCACGTAGTCCGGTATTGGACAAACTCGAGGCACGGGTACCAGTAGTTTTGAGCTGTGTATTATTGCTTAAGTGTCGGGGGTTGACACCCGAGGGCTTGATACACCCGAAGGTGGACCCAGCACAGTCAGACTACATCCATATGTGGGCCGTATGGACACCAACACTTGACGTGTTAGGTTTATAGGGAGCCGATCGACTAGACCGTTGGGCTGGACCTTGTATTAAGGTCACCTCATGTTATTGGGCCAACGTTTGGGCTGAGGGATCAATACCTGTTATGTTGGTTTGCTAGTACACCGTGGTGCAAAACTTAGCCTTGTTTATGCGATGACACCTCTATCTATCTTGTAGTTACTTTATCATGCCAGTATGTTGTTATCTATGATCATCTCAGTTTCCATCATGATGTTAACTTTATTAGTTTATAGACTGATCGTAGCAGGGCTTACTCAGTCTTTTTGACTGACCTGTTTTCTTTCGCCTCTTTTCTTCCGTTTCCCCCCCCAGGTTCTCAGGGAGGGAATACTGGAGCCTAGCTTGGATTTTAGCTGCTTCCTTGGATAGCTCATGTATGCTTTGGATTTGAGCCGCTATGGGTCATCACTCTTATTTGGGGATAGTACTTATGTATTTCAGTTTATCAGATGATGTATTTATCTAGACTTGTAATTTTGGGAAATTGACATTTTTATGTACCAGACTTGTGTTTTGAAATGGTTTAAAAATCTTCCGCTGTTTTATCTACTTACTCTGTTTATTTACATATATATATGTCATGTCCTGCCTTGCTATATCATTATGCATGTTTACCTTGTTTTAAAAACGCCCCACCAAAGTCAGAGTTGCTTGCAAGAGCCACCCTGGTGGAGGTGGGGTGTTACATTTGGTATCAGAGCATATGGTTTACGAGAAGGGATAAAAAGGTTTTTAAAACTTTTGAAAAGAAAAACTATTTTCAAAACCAAGTATTAAGTATTTTCCAAAGAAAAGTCTAGTTATTTTTAAAAGGCTATTCCCCAAAAGCCATTAGCACTATCCTTTGATCCCTCGTTTGAACTCTTTTCTTTTCGTTTCCAGCATGTCTGATAATCTCATCTTGCCCGAAGGGGTAACAATACCCGATTGGTTTCGTCGGTACTTGGAAGTCACGGCACCGGTCCCGGGTGTCTCTAATGTTGTCTTTCCAGTCAAGGCCGCTGTTCCTCCTCCTCCTCCTTCCGTAGCTGATGTTCCTCTTCCCCCTCAGCCTCCACAAGCGGATTTTGCGGAAACTTGTAAGAACTTTAAGATGATGGGTGGCAAGAATTTTAGTGGAACAGAGACTTTTGTAGAGGCAAGGAATTGGTTGAAAGAGACCGAAGATCTTTTAGCCACCTTTGATATAGGTGACCGCATGAAGGTTTTATTGGCAGTATGGTTGCTAAAGGAAGAAGCTGCACGTTGGTGGGTAGTCACCACCGCTACTAGGCCAATTGAGACTTGGGATGACTTTAGAGGAAGGTTTGGACTAAGGTTCTTATCACTAAAGCAAGGGGACATGACTATTAGGGAATACATAGATAAGTTTAATCAACTGGCTCGGGTCGATTTAGACTTGGTTAATACAGCTCAGAAGAAGGCCCTACACTTTGCTCTAGGATTAAACGAGCCATTACATGGTTTGGCCATGTCTCATATACCCTTGGGGGCGACTTTCGAGAATTTGGTGAACTTGGCCCTACTTCAAGAAGAAGATAACAATGACAAGAAAGAGGTCAAGGCGAGTTAGTCTCAAGGCAAGAGAGTAAATTCCGGGAAACGAGGCAAGAATAACAACAACCGCAAGGACAAGCCAAGAGAGAATAGGAAATGTAACTTCTGTGGTAAAGTTGGACATATAGCTAGGGAATGTGGGAAGAAGGAGAAGAGAAAGCGGGGCGAATGCTTTCATTGTGGTGAGTTTGGACATCTCAACAGAGATTGCCCGAGGAAACAAGGGCAAGGTCAGACTCAGTGTGTAGGACTATCTGGACTATCTGGAGGGCGAGTTCATCCCCTCAACACCGTTCTTCCAGCTCATGATAGAGGTGGCATTTCTGTTGAAAATCTGGTTTACATTTTCTGATTTTCCCTGTTCGTACTTTGCTTGATTCTGGCACATCGCATAGTTTTATTTCATCTGATCTAGTTGAAAGTTTGCACCTAAGTGCTAGCCTAGTTGAGGATCCCGTATGTGTTTCAAATCCAATTGGGGGTTCTGCCCGCCTGTCTGTGGTCTGAGTGGATTTGAAAATTTCTATCTTGAGTATAGAATTCTCGTGGGATGTTTATATTCTCGGTTTCGGGGGATATGGGTTGGTTTTGGGGCATGGAATGGTTGTCCTGTTTTGGAGCCATTCTTGGTTTTTGCATATAGGGTTGTGAGGCTCATGACTCGCCTCGATAGTACCCTAGGAATTTCTAGCAACCCCATGGGTCCTGTCATGTTATGTTATCTTGAATCCCTCAACTCGTCTATCGATAGTTTGCAATCTGTGAGGGTGGTCCGAGAATATCCTGATGTCTTGGGGGAAAGTAAAGGGGTTACCCCTAGACGTGGGATAGATTTCCGCATTATCTGGTTGGTAATACCAAACCAGTTTCGTGGCCGGTTAGGCACATGACCTCACGAGGTGAGAGTTAAGAAAGTAAGTCAAGGAGTTGCTTGAGAAGAACTTCCTGAGACGAGGCATTTTCGAGTAGGGTGTTCCAGTAGTATTCGTTACTGATGTGGACGGTTTGCTTCGCTTATGTGTTGATCTTCGTGAGAAGAATAGATAACCGTTACCAAGGATCAATGATTTGTTTGATCAGCTTGTAGGAGCATCCGTTTTCTTTTGATCTAGCTACCGGATTCCATCAGCTTAGGATGGCTGAGGATGGAATTGACAAGACTGCGTTTAGGACTCTGGATGGGTTTTAGAATGGCTAGTCATGCTATTTGGTTTGACTAATGCACCCGCATATTACGTGAACTTGATGGGTAGGGTGTTTAGGGAGTCCTTGAACAAGTTTGTCAGGGTCGTCGTAGACGATATTTTGATCTCCTCAAAAGAACGAAGAAGAGCATGCTAGACATCTCAAGGAGGAGATGGATACGCTTAGAACCACCAGTTGAAGATCAAGTTCTCCAATTGTCACTTTGGAGGAAAGAAGTTGGATTCCTTGGGGACATAGTTCCTTAGTAAGGCTTAGCGGTGGATTCCGCTAAAATGGTTGCGGTTTAAGACCGGAAAACTCTGAGCAGGGCAATTGGAGTAAGAAGCTTTCTCCGTTTGGCTAGTTAGTTAGCATCCCCGGAGCTTAGACTTACTCTTCTGGATCAAGAAGGGGGTTTCACAGGAAGAAGACCCGCAGTAGGTCAAGAACATGGACCAGTTGATTCGAGGCGAGATGTTAAGTCACCTCGCTAGATATATTATAGATGACAAGGGATGACTAAGGCGCGATGAGAGATTATGTGTTCCTCGAGTGGAAGACTTGGTAAAGAAGGTTCTTGAAGATACGCATCACTCGAGGAGGTGGCCGAGTTGGTCTCAGGATGCATGATGTGCCACCAGGTTAAGGCCAAGTCATAGAAGCCCAGCGGGCCATTACCTCCATTGGAGGTTTCGCAAGGGAAGTGTGAAAACATCTCGATAGATTATGTGGATAGACTACCTAGATCAAAGAAAGGGAATACGGGTATGTGGGTCATAATAGGTAGACTCACGAAGAGTGCTCATTTCAGTCCGGTGAAGAGCGAGAGGACTGCATCATGGTTAGCAACGGTTTACCCTCAAGAAGTTGGCCAGTTTTGGAATAGCCTACAGGAAGCCATGGGTAGGCAATTGAATCTAGGTATGGCCTATCACTCATAGGCGGATGGTTCATTTCGATTAAGCATGAGTTATAGAAAATCACGTTTATAAGGGCAATTGGCAACATGGATTGGTATTTTCAAGAAAAATTCTGCTGCGTGGAATACTTTATAGACGAGATCCAGGATTCACTAGTGAATTTTGGAGAGCTTGCATGAAATCATGAGGTTATAGTATGTTTAAGCCAAGTATACAGAAGGAAGAATAAGTGGAAAAGAAAGACGAGAGGCGATAATGAAATGAGTTCCAACTCGAATTTGGGAAATAGGAGTTAGGAAGCCAAGGAATCATGAAGTGAAAGATAGTCAAAGCACAGTGGAGTTAAGCTCAAGGAAACGTGACTAAGAAGAGTGAAGACTAGATACGCGCATCATATCTCTTTTTAAGAGTGTATCCTTGATCCTTGTTTTCCTGTGGAGCTTGCTTGCAAGTTATCTTTTGTATATATCCTCTCGGTCCCATTCTCGATCTTATTTCTGTTGTAAACTCCATAAGGGGGTTAAGACTCATCGGTTAGTACTATATGTCAAAGTTTGAATGGATTTCTTGTAATCCAAAAGGGAGTTTATCTAGTTTATCTAGTTTATCGTGTCTATCTTGTCATGAGAACCTTAGGTAGAAACCCTTTGGATGAAACATGTATTTGAAACATGTTATGCTTGATGTTTGCAAGTGGTTGCAAGTGTTTGCAAGTGGTTACTCGTGGATGCATTATACACATTAGGCACTAGATCGGCTCACACACTCTTCATGTTGCATATGCATGAGTGTTTATGCTTATTCATGATTGAAACTTGTTGTGCCACCACATGGATGTTGCATATGGATGAATGTTATGTGCACTCATATAGATACTATGAATTTAGGAATTTGCATACATATGGATTCATTTCACTGACATACATATGCATTAAGGAGGTTTACTGTATCAGTAACCGCCTGATTTACATACATATGCATTAAGGAGGTTTACTGTATCAGTAACCGCCTGATTTTTGCATTAGGTAAGTACATATACACACACTTTTGCATATGTTCATACCACATTTAGAATCCTTTAAGGACAATGATTGCTCGTGGATGATGTTTTGAGTAGATGGATGTTGGATGGTAGGATATGTTCTTCCTAACTTGAAGATTTCGGGGACGAAATCCTTTAAGGAGGGGAGAATGTAACAACCCGTATTTTCAACAACCTGTAATAATGAAAATCGAGGCAGAATTTAATTTAAAAATCTGAATCAAGGGAAACGGGCTATGCCATTGCGTTCGTCTCGGAAAAATACGCGAAATAGAGTCCGAGTTTTCGAAAATCGGAGTCCGTATGACCCAGTTAAGGCCCATTGAAGTTTTCAGAAAATTCCTAAGTAAAAACAGATTTAAATTTCGAATTAAAAAAAACAAGGGTTAGGGCAAACTGGCGCAGGCGGGAAAAATTCCCGCCAGGACCCGCATGTCGACAGGCCTGTCGACAGGGTCCCTATGGTGTCGACAGCCCTGTCGACAGGGGGTGCCCGGCTGTTTAGCCTGGTGCACCATTTCTGATTGGGGTTGGGTCTTGTGGCCTGTTTCTAGAGAATTCCGAGATCTGACGGGCCAAAACTAACCTAGGGTTAATCCTAGGGCTAAAAACACTCTAATCTTCTATAAATAAGCCCCTAATCCTACCCTAAAACCCCATTAATCATTCTAGCAACCAAACTATGTCAAATTGATTTCTCAAATGGCCTCCACTTAAAAACCCTAGCCTCCAACCTCTTCATGTATCATTCCTATGAAGATTTCGATGTTCATACAAGCATTTCTAAGTTGTATGAATGATCATTAGCTTGCATACATCATCAAGTTGCAAGTTTTATTTGCTAAGCTAGTGTTTTTGGGTGTTTTCTTATTGGAGCTTTGTTTTGGGGTTTTATGCTTGCATAAAAAGGGCTTCTCAATCTTTATTAGGAGATTTGTGTCTTCATAATAGTTGTAAGCCCTCTTACCTTCATTTTAGAAACTCTAAAGTTAATGTGTGATGAAAGTTGGGATCTTTGCAAGTTCATTGAGTTATGCATGTTCACTATGCCATGTTTTGCAAGTTTATTTAGTTATGCATGTTTATGCGAGTCCACTATGCCATGATTTGCAAGTTAAATGAGTTATGCATGTTTATGCGAGTCCACTATGCCATGATTTGCAAGTTAAATGAGTTATGCATGTTTATGCGAGTCCACTATGCCATGATTTGCAAGTTAAATGAGTTATGCATGTTTATGCGAGTCCACTATGCCATGATTTGCAAGTTAAATGAGTTATGCATGTTTATGCGAGTCCACTATGCCATGTTATGCATGTTTAATAAGTTATGCATGCTTATGCAAGTTCAAAATGACAAGTCGTGCATGTTTGACAAGTTATGCATGCTTGTGCAAGTTTAAAATGACAAGTTGTGCATGTTTGACAAGTTATGCATGTTTATGCAAGTTCCCCATGCGAAGTTATGCAAGTTTAACATGTTATGCATATTTATGCTAATATGCAAGTTCACTATGCTAAGTTGTGCAAGTCTAACATGTTATGCATGATTGTTGTGCAAGTTCATCATGCATGTTGTGCCAAGTTCCCTCTTCCTATCCTTTATGCGTTATTACGAATATGTAAGCGATAGAGTGACGTTGGGGGGGGGGGGGGGGGTTTGGGTAAACTTAAAATACATGAAAATATAAGATTGAGAATTTACCTATTAAGTTAGGTCTACCCCTTGGGAATTTACCTATTAAGTTAGGTCTACCCAAGCATTTGTTGACTTGTAATTATGTTTTGAAATAAAGTGGACATGACACTTAGAAAACATAAGTGTGGCCAACTCGAGGTTGGGTTGAGTTTGTAGCGTAATTCTACCCGGAACCGACCGGCTTAACTAGTGGCTACAAACAATAGGACCCAATGTGAGAAGTTGGTCATGTGGTGCCAAGACCCGAGGTTAGACCAAGTTGTGGTGTAAAGCTACCCGGACCCGCCCGGCTTAACTAGTAACCGCAACAAAGTCTAATGTGAGAGGTTAAGGTGCATTAAGTTAATTAATGCCTCATGATTAGGGTTAAGTCAGGGTCCACTAATACTTAATCCACTTGGGGATTAGAGGGATTGAAATGGGGTTAAGTGTGAACTGTTGGTTACACTTAACCAGTTTAATCCAATTGGGGGTTCGAAGGATTAGAATGGGGTTGAGTTACACTTAACCAATTTAATCCATGATTAGTGAAGGGTTAAATCGCACTTAACCCTCTTAGAAAACCCTAGCAGCGGGTCTGTTCCGGCAGTAATCCCAGTTTGGTATCATCACAACCCTAGAGGACTAGGCTAGGGCGGGGCACGATTACTGGGCGGATGTAAGCGACCAAAGCGGCGGCTGAGTGGTACAGCGGTGCGGGTCCAGGCGGGCTACGGACGTGCACGTAGTCCGGTATTGGACAAACTCGAGGCACGGGTACCAGTAGTTTTGAGCTGTGTATTATTGCTTAAGTGTCGGGGGTTGACACCCGAGGGCTTGATACACCCGAAGGTGGACCCAGCACAGTCAGACTACATCCATATGTGGGCCGTATGGACACCAACACTTGACGTGTTAGGTTTATAGGGAGCCGATCGACTAGACCGTTGGGCTGGACCTTGTATTAAGGTCACCTCATGTTATTGGGCCAACGTTTGGGCTGAGGGATCAATACCTGTTATGTTGGTTTGCTAGTACACCGTGGTGCAAAACTTAGCCTTGTTTATGCGATGACACCTCTATCTATCTTGTAGTTACTTTATCATGCCAGTATGTTGTTATCTATGATCATCTCAGTTTCCATCATGATGTTAACTTTATTAGTTTATAGACTGATCGTAGCAGGGCTTACTCAGTCTTTTTGACTGACCTGTTTTCTTTCGCCTCTTTTCTTCCGTTTCCCCCCCCCCCCAAGGTTCTCAGGGAGGGAATACTGGAGCCTAGCTTGGATTTTAGCTGCTTCCTTGGATAGCTCATGTATGCTTTGGATTTGAGCCGCTATGGGTCATCACTCTTATTTGGGGATAGTACTTATGTATTTCAGTTTATCAGATGATGTATTTATCTAGACTTGTAATTTTGGGAAATTGACATTTTTATGTACCAGACTTGTGTTTTGAAATGGTTTAAAAATCTTCCGCTGTTTTATCTACTTACTCTGTTTATTTTTATATATATATGTCATGTCCTGCCTTGCTATATCATTATGCATGTTTACCTTGTTTTAAAACGCCCCACCAAAGTCAGAGTTGCTTGCAAGAGCCACCCTGGCGGAGGTGGGGTGTTACAATAAGTATAATGAGTTCACCCTTCACATTGCCAATTGGTTTTGTGATAATTCGGGGTTCTCTAACATGGTATCAAAGCAGGTTTAATTCGTGCGCACAATGCCACACTTATCCACGTCACCCAATATAAAGGTCCACGTGTTAGGCTCATGATATGCCATACGTGCTGGGGCGTGTTGAGACAAGTCCCACATTGGAGAATTTGTAAAATTAATCCTGTATAAGTATAATGAGTTCACCCTTCACATTGCCAATTGGTTTTGTGATAATTCGGGGTTCTCTAACAAGTAGTTATTGGATCTTGGGCATTCATAAGTTGTATTTTTTAAGATGGTTACTGCTTAGCAATGACACTGGCATTTTGAAGATGGGTTACTACTTTTAATTTTGAAAGGAAACATGATACTAGTTTGGCTTGCAAGAAGATACCTACTGCATGTCAAGGGCAATGAAGAACTTTGCTCGGGGTTAGTGCCATGAGTTTGCACTCAAAGTGGGACGGAGGCCTCATCATGGGCCAGATCTTTATTTTTTTAGTTTTATAATTACTTGTATTTACTATTTTTTCCCTCTTTTTTACATTGTAACAGTTAGTATGCTAACCTGACTTCTGTACTGTTTTTAAAAAAAATATAAAGCGAAACAAATTTCAATACATATATATATATATATATATATATATATATATATATATATATATCACATGTATTATTTATCGGTCCAAATTCAAAATTTTAGCACACTCTACAGAAGTACTAACATGTATAATTTTCCAATAAATGTAAACAAAATATCATTTAGCGGGCCATGCAAATAATCATATACATGCGTTTATTTGGAAAATTGCTATTTCATAATTGATCATATTAATCTGTTATGGGAGGTAAGAAAACTATCAGTCACAGGCTTTACTCATCCACCAAAAGTCCCTACCTTTGCTAGTATCATATCATAGCCTTTCATAAGTAGTTAATCCCTATCCTGCTCTGGCGGCGCACCAGACCTATAAAACTCAGACCTATTCCAACACTAGCCCTAGTAATGGATATCATACCCATATATGCCGTTATACGCCGCCTGTTTCAATGCCACATTATCCCCCATCCCTCCACGTATCCTATCCTAACCGCTTCTACACGCCATTTCATCAGTTACCCCCCTCCTTCCCCATAATTTGCATAAATACCCACTCACCCCAGCATTAATTAACTCCCAATAATAAACGCATTACTTACCATCGCTGCATGAGAAATATTCAAAACGGAAAGGGCTGTAACAGTCAACAAAAGGAAAATTGCGAAAGGACACCTAAGCACGCAGCCGCCGTTTTCCCCTGATATCCGTTAAAGTTCTACGCGATGACCTACCACCCTACCCTCAATATTCATTTAATTCAGTCACTATTCATGAATATGAGACGAAAACATGGCCCTCCCTTTCTCTTTCCCCATCGTAAGGCCCACTGTAGGGCCCCTGTGGGCCTCCCCTCCCTCGCTATAAATAGCCCATCATTCTCCACTATATCTATCTTCCTTCCTCCTCCCAGATTTCATACATCCCAGATTTCCCATATCTTTGCATTTTGCTCCTTCTCCTCCCTCCCGCTTCTTTGTTTCCCAGCAAGATAGCACCACCGCCCTATAAATTCCGTGTCTCCCTCACGAAAATACACCACCGTCGTCATAACCAAGAATAAAACAAAAAAGAAAACCCAAGATGAGCGATATAGCCATCAGAGAATACGTGGCGAGCACGGACCGGGAACGGGCCGTGGAAGTCGAACGGATCTGCGAGGTCGGCCCCAGCGGTGAGGTGTCGCTCTTCACCGACCTGCTCGGCGATCCTACGTGTCGCATTCGACATTCCCCCGCCTCTTTGATGCTGGTTCGTAATCTTACCCCCGTCTCTGAATATATATTCTTTGGAAATTATTAGTGCAGTTTTTTTAATGTTTATGCTACTGTTGAATATAGGTGGCGGAGACGTGTGGGCCAGAGAAGCAGATAGTAGGCCTGATAAGAGGATCCATCAAGACAGTTACGTGCGGTGCTAAAACCCTTAACCGCACCACGATGCACCAGACACCGATATGCACCAAGCTGGCCTACATCCTCGGCCTACGTGTCACTCCATCTCACCGGTAACTAACCTTCCAATCTACCTGGCGTTTATAAGTTTTACCTAACAAGAACCTAATTCCAGTTATCTTTTTTTTTTTTTTTAAAAAAAAAAGTCGAATGGGCGTGGCGTTTAAGCTAGTGACCAAACTGGAAGAATGGTTCAGATCCAACGGCGCGGAGTACTCCTACATCGCAACGGAGAACGACAACACGCCGTCGCTCAACCTCTTCACCGTTCGATGCGGGTACCAGAAGTTTCGTACGCCGTCCATTCTCGTGCAGCCCGTGCACGCCCACCGTATCTCGAAACCCCGTAACGTATCCGTTGTGAAGTTGTCCACGCAAGAGGCGGAAAAGCTGTACCGGCAAAAGCTTGCCATGACGGAGTTTTTCCCGGATGACATTGACGCCGTGCTGAGCAACGGGCTGTCGTTGGGCACGTACATTGCGGTGGACGAGCCGGGTTACGAATGGGCCGGGATTCGGGACTTTGTGAGAAGCCCGCCGGAGTCGTGGGCGGTTTTGAGTGTGTGGGACTCGAGCGCGGTGTTTAGGATGGAAGTGAAGGGGGTGTCGAAGGTGAAGAGGTTGTTGGCGAAGGCGAGCCGGGTTTTGGACCGGGCTTTTAAGTGGATGAAGATACCGTCGGTGCCGGACCTTTTTGGGCCGTTCGGGTTTTACTTTCTGTATGGGCTGGGTGGGGAGGGGGAGAGTGCGGTGGGGCTGATGAGGGCTTTGTGCGGGCACGCGCATAACATGGCGAGGGATGGAGGGTGTGGATTGGTGGTGGCTGAGGTGGCGGAGTGTGAGCCGTTGAGGGAGGGGGTGATGAGGTGGAAGAGGCTGTCGTGTGATGGGGATATGTGGTGCGTGAAGAGGTTGGTGGATGAGTACAGTGACGGGGAGGTGGGCGATTGGACTAAGGCCCAGCCCGGGCCCAGTATTTTTGTGGACCCTAGAGAATTTTAGTTCTTGTATTGCTTTCTTTTGATTTTGAATGTGATTAGTGATTTTTAACCTTATTTTTTCCCTTGTTTTACGCTAATCTGTGGTCGCTAATGGTTTGTTCAGAACACTTTATGGTTTGATATTCATGCTAATCGTAGCTTTTAATGCTTAATTATTGACTATTTTTTTTTTCTTTCGATTTGTTTATTTGTATAATTGATGAAAGACAAGTTCTACAATAATAATAATACAGGAGAATCATATAATCCTTTACTGTTTGCAATAACAGCATAAAACAATGATCTCTTTGTTTCATAGTACACACAAGCGCATGTGTGAATGTTGAAAATTAAGAAATGTTCCTTGACTCCAATGACTTGAATTCTCACTAGAAAACAATTTAAAGACTATTTGAGGATAGCTAATCGTGTGATACAAGACACTCAACGTACATTTTGCCTATGTGAACCATTAAGTAATCAATAACCAGTGTGGCTCGCCTAGTTGATGAAAAACATAATAAAGACCTAATTAAATCCGACTCGAACTAACCCGGTTAGAAAGACCCAACCCAAAATCATTAAAATATATGTGTTTTTAGTGTTATTATTCAATTGAGTCTGAATCAAATCTCCAGTTGGGTCGGGCTCAGATTTATAAAATGCATAGTTTAAATTCGAAAAAATCCGATCTGTCTAGAATCAAGACCCGTCAGGTCGGATCTGGATCCAGTGGATCGGGTCTAATTGTCACTCTTAAGTCCGTGTTACGCACACGGATACTTGTAGAAGTTAAAAGGTTGGATCCATGTTATGTAGAATGTTTTCTCGCTCATTTTTCAGTAAGCATGATTTTCAGTTGAAGTTCTTATGTTTTAAAACTTTAGTTTTAAGTACTGTAAAAGGACTACAATGATATCATCTTGAAAATAAAGCTAAGATTTAGGACAACTTTAGCGGATTACACTCTGAGTATTCAAGACATAATGCTCTGAAGTTTTTCAGTGGTCAGACGCTCATTTAATGGACGTTTGATTACTGACTCCCATTTAATGAACGTCAAGCCTCCGACATTTAAAAGATGGGCGCTAGTACCTCAGAAAACGGTTAATGTTTCTTATTGGGCTACACATGTAGGGGAGAGAGAGGTTGGTTGGGTGTCCAGGCTCCGGCACCTTTTAAATGGACTTCAGATTCTGGACGTTCAGCCCTATTCAAAATTCTGAATTGAATTATTAATATTACGTGTAATTACAACGACTAGAGAGTCGTAATATTTGCCTTAATAATGCACCATTGGAGATGCATATTCAGCTGGTGTAAGCAATGAAATATGTTCGATGTGGTAATTTTGAATATTGGTTTTGGAGAATATTGATTAGGGAAATAATGACAGAATGAGGTCTACAAAGCAAGGACCAGGCTATTGTGAAATATGCAAAATTCAGCTTTTATAGTTTATAAATTTTCAATTTGAGAGGTACAAATTATGTTCAGTGCTGACTTTTTCCTAGACGAATCATATCATAGCAGAAAAGTAAAAGTTGCATTACTGCACATGGGGATTCCGATCAGATCTTAGTAACTCAACCGCAGTGTTGTTTATGCTCTTTTCATGCTAGGTGTAGCTCGTATTGGAATGGAGTGAGTGCGCGGATTCAACGGGAGAATTGTCCCACATCGCACATGAGAGACTTCGACCGTTGACTCCGATAGACACGATGAAGCGCGTGCGTTACGCAGAAAATGCCGAAACTCAACGTTCATACCTACTTTATTTTAGCAAATAAATACAGAAGTACGAAATTGCTGCTTCAACCGAAAATTGGTAAGCCATTTTCGTAGGAAATTAATCTGAATGATTTCTGACCTCGTGAACTCCTCCTTGTCCATTTGCAAATCCGCTGCTTGTCACCACTTTTCCTTCGGTCGATATAGCATCTCCATAGAAGCAATTAGAGTGCAAAGACGAACCATAAACTTTCTGAAATAAATCCACCGACAACGACCATGTTTCAATAGTTTCTTTTTCGAGTACCTGTTATAGCAAAGACATTTTTGAAATACAGTCTAAGACAAACATAATGATAGCAATTTATAGGCATCAAACATTCATAAATGACAAAAATTAATTGCATTTATATGACAAACCGATAAAACATTGAATATTGAAATACATGACATATCTGGAAATTTGTAAACATGATGACATAAAAGAAACAATATAAAGCAACATATGAAGCAAGAGGTAACTTCACATTCTCAGGTATTAATATAAGAAGCGACCTATATTATGCCAGGGAACATACACTTATGGTCATGCATCATGATTTGATTACTGAACAAAATTTGATATGATAATCTATTGATTCCAAAATTACTCTTTATCTATGAGTGCCTCTATTTTTAGCATGAAGCTGGAAACAGAGAACATGGAAGTTTGCACATTTAATATATCTTTGTATACTACTTACAACCAAAAAATTACAATAAACTATATATTGAGACTTGAGTGAATACAGAAAATTAAAGTTCGCTGGAGTAAAGGCACACCTGTCTAAGGCAACCAATTATCTCCAGAAATGAAGTTGCCCATCGTGAAATTCAAAGCAAAGTTGCTGCATATGGACTCATGGTAACCGGTCCAAGTCACTCGTCCACTAGTCCCCAAACCTACACCCGTGTTGCTGTACTCATGATAGTAAAGAGTACTCGATGCAAAGGTTCCGCGCGCTCCAGGGCATCCAGACAGTTGGGTTTATCAAACTCCTTCCATGGTCCTCCCAGATAAATCTTGGTTGATCCTAGATTTGTTGCAGGAGCTACACTACACATATGAATGGAAACCATAGACCTTAGTCAGTGATTGTGTTGCTTTGACCCTTCATGGATAGCTTGGCGTATATATTACAATTTTGATAAACTACCGCAGCATCGCCAAATATGAAATCGATGGTTCCATAAATGTCGCAGTCTCTGCAAACTGTCTTAATGAATGTGTGTAGGCAGTGTCTTGACATCCTTCAAAACTGCAACCATGAAAGGTTGATGGATCAGCTCCGTCTTTTAAAGCTATTGCTTGATGCTTTACGGCTCCAGCTATGTTTTCCGAATGTCATATTTATCGCCACGAATCCTTGGCCAACCATCGCTGACAATAATTGCGTTGAAAAGGATACGTTAGTTAGATGTATATTTTCAGAAATGATGGATCGATATGAAGTGTAAAGGAAAGTAAATGATATATATCATACCGACGTGGGGGAATTAAAAGATGTCCATCCATCAACATTGTTATGGTCTCCAGTGACAACCGTTTGGTTGATTCATTAAATAATCAGCCGCCTTTCTTGTAGTGTTTTCATTAAATAGTAGTCAGCATAATTACAATATTTCATTGCTAACCAAATCAGCAATGTCTTAAAGAACCACGTTAGTGAGTTGCAAGTTTGACTAACGAAGAAAACAGTTGATGCAAACTAATGCCCTATTGAATAGCATTGGGATGAAACTTGACCAACATAATTATTAATAAAAAAATTATGCCATGACAATAAAAAAAAAGCATCATGCAAATATAGCAATGGTAGCCAATTACGAAGCATCTTCGACCATATTCAATAACTTCTTTTAAAAATATTGTTTGTCGAATTCGTCGCTGGATCTTCTATTATTTGAAAACATAAATATTTGAGGCACGATGTGGTGATCGCTATCCTAAAACAGTATTTGCCCTCTTAATTCTATGCACAAGTAATGACAAATCTGTTCAAAGATACAACGGAGAAGATGTCGAATATCTTTTAATCGGTGTGTTTGCACAGACACAGCAATTCACTATATTGGAATTGATCGTTGCAATGACAAGATGTAAGAGTTATAGCCTGCAGAAATATAACTTGTATAATTCACCCAAAAATTTGGCAGAGTCTCGAGTTATCTTAATGGCAGAAAAGAAGAAAAGGAAGGAGAAGAAGAGGAATTCAAGTTATAGAAAACTGAATTCGGGGAAGCCTATTTATAATAAATGAAGAAGTGCAACCGTTTTCCAACGGTTATGGCTGTTTGAATTCAAACAGTCGCACCCATTGATTTGCAACATTCCAGAAGCATTACAAATTTTGAATGATGAATGAATACGACCATTCATTAGCAACGACTCCGAAGCGTTTGAAATCTGCGCGCGCAAAAGTTAACGGATCTGCGCAAGCCTATTAGCATTTCTAGGCCCATCTGATCAAGAGATCCCAAGTCCCATCTTTCGACATTTTAAATATTAATGTCCATGAATATGCTCTTGCCTCATGCCATTGTCTCTTCTCTTTCCATCTCCCCTTTCCTTTTGATATCATATACTGTATTACATATATAGTGGCAAACACACATACATTTCATGATATGGGATATATCAAATTTCCCCTTTTGTGCTTTCCTTCTTCCCTTTTATTTTAAATTTCCTCCAACAATCCTTCACTAAATTTAAATAAATTCCTCTTGTCATTTATATGCAGGAAAATTTGTGCGTAAGTATAACAGACTTGAATCTGTACGAAGTGAAAACCCATCAAGGTATTTCAGGATGTAGTGGTTGACTAAGCATTGAACCCACGATCCTATATGATCTACCGGATGTGATTATCACACACTCATTTTCATTTTATCCAGATAGTATGCACGCTCAATCCGTGGATTGGCCTTGCGTCAGTACCTTCTTTCATGAAATGCCCTTAGAGATCAAGCCAAAATCTCGTAGAAGGCAGCACCACCTTCGTTGCATTAATATAGGTAAGTTTATCAGAAGTGCCTTATAACACCACCTCAACAGTATATCTGTTATAAACCTATTAAGTTCTAACCAGAACATACTCTCTTCGTCATTATAAGTACCAGCATTTTTCCTTGGAATGTATGATAATACTTCGTTTTTCAGACTAAATATTATAGTGCTTCCAACCGCAAACATATGAAGTACTTTTGCTCTTTGAACTCAAGATAACAAATTTCTTTATTGTGTTGAGTTGAGTTTCTTTCATTGGCGATTGAATTGTATAGGCTTTAAACCCATTCCCTGTGATGTTTTTATCACTAAGTTCCTTGCAAGTCCTTTAGTAAATGGATATGCCAAATTCTGGCTAATCTCACAAAATCTATGGTAATTACCCCTTCAATGAGCATTTGCCTAACCAAACTGTGCCTTAAACCAATATGTCTAGATTTACCATTATAAACTTGGTTGTAAGCTTGTGATAAGGTTGATTAACTATCACAATGCACATATATTGGTGGCGTAGGTTTTGGCCACATAGGAATTTCTAATAATAGATTCCTTAACCATTCCGCTTCTTTGCTACCAGAAGCCAGTGCTATAAACTCAGCAGCCATAGTTGAATCAGAAATACACGTTTATTTCTTTTAGGCGTAGGATATTTCTCCCACACTAAGAGTGAATATCCATCCACTAGTTGATTTATTATCTTCCCTACTAGTGTTCCAACTAGCATCTGTGTATCCTTCTATTACACTCGGATAACCGTTGTAATGTATACCATAGTTTATGGTACCTTTTAGATACTTTAAAATTCTATGTATTGCATTCCAATGGATATGACTGGGGTTACTAGTATATCTACTCATTTTGCCAACATCATAGGCAATATCTGGTCATGTGTGTGTCATTGCGTACATCAAACTTCCAATAACTCTAGCATATTCTAGTGGTTTTATAACTCTTCCAGTATTAGTGTATAACTGCATATTTGGATCAAACGGAGTAGTCATAGGTTTAAATCAATTAGATTGAACCTTTTCAAAATTTTCTCAATGTAATGAGACTGGGTAATTGATAACCCATCTTTTGTTTTTGTGATTCTTATTCCAAGAATCATTTCAGTTACTCCCTTATCTTTCATGTCAAAACATGAAAACATATATCTTTTAGTTTCTTCAATACTTGAAGTATCCGTTCCAAATATAAGCATATCATCCACGTAAATGCATATAATTACTCCTTTACCAAAATGAAACTTGCTATAGACACATTTGTCAGATTCAAAAATCCTAAAGCCATTAGAAATAATAGTTTTGTCAAACTTTTCATTCCATTGCTTTGGTGTTTGTTTAAGACCATAAAGGGATTTGATAAGTTTACATACTTTACGTTCTTGTCCAGGCATCACAAAACCTTTTGGTTGAGGCATATATATCTCTTCGTCAAGTTCTCCATTTAAAAATGCTGTCGTAACGTCCATTTGATGAATTTCAAAATTATATATAGAAGCTAATGCAATTAAATTTCTAATAGTTGAAATTCTAGTTGTTGGGGTATAGGTATCAAAATAATATATTACTTCCTTCTATGTGAATCCTTTGGCAACTAGTCTAGCTTTAAAATTTTCGATTGTTCCATCTGCCTTTAACTTTTTCTTAAATATCTATTTACATCCTATTGGGTTAGAACCGGGAGGTAAATCTACTAGTTTCCATGTTTTATTTCCCATAATAGAATCCATTTCATCATTTATGGCTTCTTGCCAAAATGATGAATCTTGAGATTTCATTGCCTCATCATATGTTAAAGGGTCAAATTCTATATTTGTAGAAATCATTAATTGACGATCTACATTATTTCTAGATCCTTCAACCAACTATATGACGAAATCTAGTCCAAAGGATTTTTCTATCCTTCTTCGTTTATTTCACCTAAGAGAATCACCATTTTCGTCGATATTTCCATCAGTGTTTTCTACAGGTTCAATAGTTGGTTCATTAACCTCCACCATTTCATTAATAGGTGTATTGACCTCCACCGTTTCATGAATTGGTTTATTCTGAATAGATGTAAATCTATTCTTATAAAACAATGCGTCCCTTGATTATATTACTACATTTACATCAATAGAGCTATTAGGTTCTATTACTAGAAACCTAGATCCTTTTCTATGTTGAGCATATCCTAAGAATATGCACTCAATAGCCTTTTGTCCAAATTTCCTATTTTGGGTTTAGGTAATCGGACAATCAGTCTACAACCCCAGATTTGATAATAATCAAGATTAACTTTTCTTTTCTTATGAGGTATTATATTTGGAATATAACATGTGGTAAGTAAAGCTTCACCCTAGAAACTAGTATTAAGACCAAAATTACACAACATTGCATTTACCATTTCAGTAAGAGTTCTGTTTTTCCTTTCAGCCACTCCATTTTGTTGTGGAGTGTAAGCAATAGATGTATCATGTATAATTCCTACTGATTTACAATATTCAGTAAATTGATACTCACCACCCCTATCAGACCTAAGTATTTTTATTTTAGCATCACATTGGTTTTCTACTTCATTTTTATAAGTAATAAATGAATTTAACACATTACTTTTAGCATGCATAAGATAAACATAACAATATTTAGAGTAATCATCTATAAATGTGACAAAATATCTTTTTCCTCCTCTAGTAGGAGTATTGTGTACATCACATACATCACTATGAATAAGTTATAACAATTTTTCTGTACTTTCTGGTTTATGAGGAAATAGTTTTCTAATGACCTTAGTTAATGAATATATCCTACACTTATCTAGCATATCATTTTGGTGTTTAGGAATTAGATTCAAAGATATCGTATTAAGCATGCGTTTATGATTAACTTGTCCTAATCTATTGTGCCATAATGAAATTGAATCAACAATATAAGAAGAATTCATACTTTTATTAATATCAACATTCAGTTTAAACATACCATCACACATGTACTCTTTTCCCACAAATACACCGCATTTGATCAACACATATTTGTCTAACTCAAAGACTTGTTTAAATCCAAACTTATTAAGAAGACTTCCCGATATAAGGTTCTTCCTAATTTCAGGTACATAACATACATCATTTAATGTCAGAACTTTTCCGGATGTGAATTCCAAATCTACAGCCCCTTCCCTTTTACCACTGCCTTTGTTGAATTTCCTATATAAAGGTAATCTTCATCGTCAGTCGGTTCTAGTTTCTTGAATTGATTCTTGTCAATGCAGACATGCATAGTAGCGCCAGAATCAATCCACCAAGAATTATCTTGTTCAATCATACTCGCTTCTGACATGACTGCGGCAAACTTTTCTTTTTCAGATTGCTTCTTCTTTTTCCAGAAGCGACAATCTCTTCTGAAATGTCTCGTTTTATCACAAAAGTAGCAACCACCATTTTTTCCTTTCTTGTTCCGATTTTGGGAATTGTTGTTGTTCTGCCCTTTCCTCTTTTTATTAGAAGAATTATTCGAAGCATTATTTGCTTGCTTGCTTTTCTTCCACGATATGGACCTTTGATGTATCAACAACTTTTCATCTTGGGCATCTTTTTGCCTCAGTTTTTGTTCAACTTGCAAATATTGTGCAAGGCTGTCTAGACTCATATCCTCCTTCTTTTGTTTCAGTAGTTTCCTCTGATCTTTCCAAAAAGAGGGTAATTTGTCTATTATCGAGGAAACCTTAATTTCCTCATCCATATTTAACTTTTGTTGACTGAATTAGTTAAGTATGTGTATGATATCATTGAATTGCTCTACTACTGAATGATCATAAGTCATTTTGTAATTAAAAAATTTGGTGGCTATAAATTTCTTACTTATTGCATCTTTCATTAGATACTTCGCCTCCAATGCATCCCAAACATCGTTCGCAGTTGGCTTGTTGTAGTACATATCAAAAAGTGTGTACGTCATTGCATTACAGATATGGCCTTTGCAAATGCATTCATCATGCTCCCATTTGATCTGATCTCGTGTCTGTGCAACAGTTTCATCTCCTCTCTCCGCTCGTTTTGGCATAGTCAAAACATAAACTACTTACATACCCGCCAATAAGAAATGCATCTTCTTCTGCCAGCGTAGGAAATTGACACCTTAGCGAAATCAGTGGCAAACTCTTTGAGACTATGAGGAGCCATTGAAGAAATACAATTTTAGATTGTTGTTTGTCGAATTCGTCGTTGGATCTTCTATTATTTGAAAATACAAATCTCTGAGGCACGATGGTGATCGCTATCCTAAAACAGTATTTGCCCTCTTAATTTTGTGCACGAGTAATGGAAAATCTGTTCGAAGATACAATGGAGCAGACATCGAATATCTTTTAATCAGCACGTTTGCAAAAATACGGCGATTCACTATCTTGGAATTGATCGCTGCAACGACAAGATGTAAGAGTTATAGCCTGCAGAACTATAACTTGTATAATTCACTCAAAAATTTGGCAGAGTCTCGAGTTATTTTAATGGAAGAAAAGAAGAAAAGGAAAGAGAAGAAGAGGAATTCAAGTTGTATAAAAATGAATTCGGGAAATCCTATTTATAATAAATGAAGAGATGCAACCTTTTTCCAATGGTTATGGCTGTTTGAATTCAAATAGTCGCACCCATTGATTTGTAACAGTCTGGAAGCATTGCAAATTTTGAATGATGAATGGATGCGTCCATTCATTAGCAACGGCTCTGAAGCATTATAAATTTGAAATCCGTGCGCACAAAAAGTCAACGGATCTGTGCAAGCCCATTAGCATTTCGAGGCCCATCTAATCATGAGACCCCAAGAGCCTCAAGGCCCATCTTTTGACATTTTAAATATTACTGTCCATGAAAATGCTCTTTCCTCATGCCATTTTCTCTTCTCTTTCCATTTCCCCTTTCCTTTTGAAGTCATATGTATTGTATTTACATATATAGTGCCAAATATACTTACATTTCATGATATAAGACATATCAAACTTCCCCTTTTGTGCTTTCCTTCTTCACTTTTATTTTAAATTTCCTCCAACAATCCTTCACCAAATTTAGGTAAATTCCTCTTGTCATTTATATGTAGGAAATTTTTTGCGTAAGTATAGATGTCTTACAGATTTGAATCTATACGTAGTGAAAACCCATCAAAGCATATCAAGATGGAGTGGTTGACTAAGCATTGAACCATCGATCCTATATGATCTTACCAGATGTGATTATCACACACTCATTTTCATTTTATCCAGATAGTATGTATGCTCGACCCGTGGATTGGCCTTGGGTCAGTATCTTCTTTCATGAAATGCCCTTAGAGATCAAGCCAAAATCTCGCAGAAGGCAGCACCACTTTCGTTGCGTTCATATCGGTAAGTTTATCAGAAGTGCCTTATAACACATACCTCAAAAGTATATATGTTATAAACCTATTAATTTCTAAGAAGACATCCTCTCTTCGTCATTATAAGTACCAAGCACTTTTCTTTGGGATGTATGATAATACTTAATTTTTCAGACTAAATATTATAGTGCTTCCAACCGCAAACATATGAGGTACTTTTGCTCTTTGAACTCAAGATAACAATTTTTTTTATTGTGTTGAGTTGAGTTTCCTTCATTGGCGATTGTATTGTATAGGCTTTAAACCCATTCCCTGTGATGTTTTTATCACTAAGTTCCTTGCAATTCCTTTAGTAAATGGATATGACAAATTCTATCTTGATCTCACGAAATCTATGGTAATTACCCCTTTAGTAAGCATTAGCCTAACCAAACTGTGCCTTAGACCAATATGTCTAGATTTACCATTATAAACTTGGTTGTAAGCTTGTGATAAGGTTGATTGACCATCACAATGCACAGATATTGGTGGCAAAGGTTTTGGCCATACATGAATTTCTAATAATAGATTCCTTAACCATTCCGCTTCTTTGCTACCAGAAGCTAGTGGTATAAACTCAGCAGCCATGGTTGAATCAACAATACACATTTGTTTCTTTGAGGCCCAGGGTATTGCTCCCCCACCAAGAGTGAATATCCATACAATAGTTGATTTATTATCTTCACTTCCAGTGTTCCAACTAGCATCTGTGTATCCTTTTATTACACTCGGATAACCATTGTAATGTATACCATAGTTTATGGTACCTTTTAGATACTTTAAAATTCTATGTATTGCATTCCAACAGATATGACTAGGGTTACTAGTATGTCTACTTATTTTGCCAGCAACATAGGCAATATCTGGTCGTGTGCATGTCATTACATACATCAAACTTCCATTAACTCTAGCATATTCTAATTGTTTTATAGCTCTTCCAGTATTAGTGTATAACTTCATATTTGGATCAAACGGAGTAGTCAGAGGTTTACAATCGAAGAGATTGAACCTTTTCAAAATTTTCTCAATGTAATGAGACTCGGTAATTGATAACCCATCTTTTGTTTTTGTTATTCTTATTCCAAGAATCATTTCAACTACTCCCATATCTCTCATGTCGAAACATGAAGATAGATATCATTTAGTTTCTTCAATACTTGAAGTATCCATTCCAAATATAAGCATATCATCCACGTAAAGTCATATAATTACTCCTTTTTCCAAACTGATACTTGCTATATACACATTTGTCAGATTCAAAAATCCTAAAGCCATCAGAAATAATAGTTTTGTCTAACTTTTCATGCCATTGCTTTGGTGCTTGTTTAAGACCATAAAGTGATTTAATAAGTTTACATATTTTACGTTCTTTTCTAGGCATTACAAAACCTTCTGGTTGAGACATATATATCTCTTCGTTAAGTTCACCATTTAAAAATGTTGTCTTGACGTCCATTTGATGAATTTCAAAATTATAGATTGAAGCTAATGCAATTAAAGTTCTAATAGTTGAAATTCTAACTACTAGGGCATACGTATCAAAATAATCTATTCCTTTTTTCTGTGTGAATCCTTCAGCAAATAATCTAGCTTTAAATTTTTCGATTGTTCCATCTGCCTTTAACTTTTTCTTAAATATCCATTTACATCCTATTGGTTTAGAACAAGAAGGTAAATCTACTAGTTTCCATGTTTAATTTCCCATAATAGAATCCATTTCATCATTTATGGCTTCTAGCCAAAATGATGAATCTTGAGGTTTCATTGCCTCAACATATGTTAAAGGGTCAGATTTCTATGTTTGTAGATATCATTAATTGACGATATACATTATTTCTAGATCCTTCAACCAAATATACGATGAAATCTGGTACAAAGGATTTTTCGATCCTTCTTCGTTTACTTCTCCTAAGAAAATCACCATTTTCGTCGATATTTCCATCAGTGTTTTCTATAGGTTCAATAGTTGGTTCATTAACCTCCACCATTTCATTAATAGGTGCATTGACCTCCACCATTTCTTGAATCAGTTTATTCTGAATAGATGTAAATCTATTCTCATAAAACACTGCGTCCTTTGATTCTATTACTGTATTTACATCAATAGAGCCATTAGGTTCTTTTACTAGAAACCTATGTCCTTGGCCATGTTGAGCATATCCTAAGAATATGCACTCGATAGTCTTTTGTCCTAATTTCCTGATTTTGGTTTAGGTAATCGGACAATCGCTCTACAACCCCAGACTCGATAATAATCAAGATTTGGTTTCCGTTTCTTCCAAAGTTCATAAGGAGTAACTTTACTTTTCTTATGAGGTACTCTATTTTGAATATAACATGCGGTAAGTACAGCTTCTCCCCAGAAACTAGTATTAAGACCAGAATTATACAACATTGCATTTACCATTTCGGTTAGAGTTTTATTTTTCCTTTCAACCACTCCATTTTGTTGTGAAGTGTAAGCATTAGATGTCTCGTGTATAATTCCTACTGATTCACAATATTCAGGAAATTGATACTCACCACCCCTATCAGACCTAAGTGTTTTTATTTTAGCATCACATTGGTTTTCTACTTCAGTTATATAAGTAATGAATGAATTTAACACATCACTTTTAGCATGCATAAGATAAACATAACAATATTTAGAGTAATCATCTATAAATGTGACAAAATATCTTTTTCCTCCTATAGTAGGAGTACTGTGCATATCACATACATCACTATGAATAAGTTGTAACAATTTTGTTGTACTTTCTGGTTTATGAAGAAATGGTTTTCTAGTGATCTTAGTTAATGAACATATCCTGCACTTACCTATCATATCATTTTGGTGTTTGGGAATTAGATTCAAAGATATAATATCAAGCATGTGTTTATGATTAACCTATCCTAATTTATTGTGCCATAATGAAAATGAGTCAGCATTATAAGCAGAATTCATACTTTTATTAATATCAACATTCAGTTTAAACATACCATCACACATGTACCCTTTTCCCACAAATACACCGCCTTTTGTCAACACATATTTGTCTAACTCAAAGACTTGTTTAAATCCAAAATTATTAAGAAGACTTCCCGATACAAGATTCTTCCTAATTTCAGGTACGTAATATACATCATTTAATGACAGAATTTTTCCAGATTTGAATTCCAAATCTACAGCCCCCTTCCCTTTGACCGCTGCCTTTGCTGAATTTCCCATATAAAGGTAATCTTCATCTTCAGTCGGTTCTAGTTACTTGAATTGATTCTTGTCAATGCAGACATGCTTAGTAGCGCCAGAATCGATCCACCGAGAATTGTCTTGTTCAATATCGATCCACCAAGAATTGTCTTGTTCAATCATATTCACTTCTGATATGACTGCGACAAACTTTTTTTCAGATTGTTGCTTGTTTTTCCAGAAGCGACAATCTCTTTTGAAATTTCCCGGTTTACCAAAAAAGTAGAAACCACCATTTTTGCCTTTCTTATTCTGATTTTGGGAATTGTTGTTGTTATGTCCTTTCCTCTTTTTATTAGAAGAATTATTCGAAGCATTATTTTCTTGCTTTTCTTCCACTGTATGGACCACTGATATATCAACAACTTTTTCATCTTGGGAATCTTTTTGCCTCGGTTGTTGTTCAACTTGCAAATATTGTGCAAGTCTGTCTAGGCTCATATCCTCCTTCTTTTGTTTCAGTAGTTTCCTCTGATCTTTCCAAGAAGGGGGTAATTTGTCTATTATCGAGGAAACCTTAATTTCCTCACCCATATTTAACTTATGTTGACTGAATTGGTTAAGTATGTGTATGATATCAATGAATTGCTCTACTACTGAACGATTGTCAGTCATTTCGTAATTAACAAATTTGGTGGCTATAATTTCTTACTTGTTGCATCTTCCATCAGATACTTCGCCTCCAATGCATTCCAAACATCCTTCGCAGTTGGATTGTTGTAGTACATATCAAAAAGTGTGTCCGTGATCGCATTACAGATATGGCCTTTGCAAATTTAATCATCCTATTCCCATTCGATCCGATCTCGTGTCTGTGCAATAGTTTTATCTTCTCTCTCTGCTGGTTTTGGCGTAGCCAAAACATAAACAACTTTCATACCCACCAATAAGAAATGCATCTTATTTTGCCAGCGTAGGAAATTGACACCATCAAATCGATCTAGTTTTGCGAATTCAGCGGCGAACTCTTTTAGACTATGAGGATACATTGCAAAAATACTGTTTTAGACTGTTGTTTGTCGAATTCGTCGCTGGATCTTCAATTATTTGAAAACACAAATCTCCGAGGCAAGATGTGGGTATCACTATCCTAAAACAGTATTTGCCCGCTTAATCCTGTGCACGAGTAGTGGCAAATTTGTTCGAAGATACAACGGAGAAGATATCGAATATCTTTTAATCAGCGTGTTTCCGTAGGAACGACGATTCACTATCTTGGAATTGATCGCTGCAGTGACAAGATGTAAGAGTTATAGCCTATAGAACTATAACTTGTATAATTCATTCAAGAATTTGGCAGAGTCTCGAGTTATTTTAATGGAAGAAAAGAAGAAAAAGAAGGAGAAGAGGAATTCAAGTTGTAGAAAAGTGAATTCGGGGAAGCCTATTTATAATAAATGAAGAGATGCAACCGTTTTCCATTGGTTATGGCTGTTTGAATTCAAACAGTCGCACCCATTGATTTGCAACAGTCCAGAAGCGTTGCAAATATTGAATGGCGAATGGATGCGTCCATTCATTAGCAACGGCTCTGAAGCATTATAAATTTGAAATCAGCGAGCGCAAAATGTCAATGGATCTGCGCAAACCCATTAGCATTCTTAGGCCCATCTGATCACGAGACCCCAAGAGCCCTAAGTCCGAAGGCCCATCTTTTGACATTTTAAATATTAATGTCCATGAATATGCTCTTGCCTCATGCCATTATATCTTCTCTTTCCATCTTCCCTTTCCTTTTGATATCATATGTATTGTATTTACATATATAGTGGCAAAAACACTTACATTTCATGATATGGGACATATCAAACTTCCCCTTTTGTGCTTTCCTTCTTCCCTTTTATTTCAAATTTCCTCCAACAATCCTCCACCAAATTTAAATAAATTCCTCTTTTCATTTATATGCAGGAAAATTTGTGCATAAGTATAGATGTCTTACAGACTTGAATCTATACGTAGTGAAAACCCATCGAAGTATATCAGAATGGAGTGGTTGACTAAGCATTGAACCATCAATCCTATATGATCTTACCGGATGTGATTGTCACACACTCATTTTCATTTTATCCAGATAGTATGTATGCTCAACCCGTGGATTGGCCTTAGGTCAGTATCTTCTTTCATGAAATGCCCTTAGAGATCAAGCCAAAATCTCGCAGAAGACGGCACCACCTTTGCTGCATTCATATTGGTAAGTTTATAAGAAGTGCCTTATAACACACACCTCAATAGTATATCTGTCATGAACCTATTAATTTCTAAGTAGAACATCCTCTCTTCGTCATTATAAGTACCAAGAACTTTTCCTTGGAATGTATGATAATACTTAGCTTTTATATTATAGTGCTTCCAACAGCAAACATAAGAAGTACTTTTGCTCTTTGAACTCAAGATAATAAATTTCTTTATTGTGTTGAGTTGAGTGTCCTTCATTGGCGATTGTATTATATAGGCTTTAAACCCATTTTATCACTAAGTTCCTTGCAAGTCCTTTAGTAAATGGATCTGCCAAATTCTGGTTAGACCTCACAAATTCTATGGTTATTACCCCTTCAGTGAGCATTTGCCTAACCAAGCTGTACCTTTGACTAATATGTCTAGATTTACTATTATAAACTTTGTTGTAAGCTTGTGATAAGGTTGTTTGACTATCACAATGCATAGATATTGGTGGCATAGGTTTTGGCCACACATGAATTTCTAATAATAGATTCCTTAACCATTTCGCTTCTTTGCTACCAGAAGCTAGTGCTATAAACTCAGCAACCATGGTTGAATCAGCAATACACGTTTGTTTCTTTGAGGCCCAGGATATTTCTCCCCCACCAAGAGTGCATATCCATCCACTAGTTGATTTATTATCTCACTTCCAATGTTCCAGCTAGCATCTGTGTATCCTTCTATTACACTCGGATAACCGTTGTAATGTATACCATAGTTTATGGTACCGTTTAGATACTTTAAAATTCTATGTATTGCATTCCAATGGACATGACTAGGATTACTGGTATATCTATTCATTTTGCCAACAACATAGGCTATATGTGGTCGTTTCATGTCCTTGCATACATCAAACTTCCATAACTCTAGCATATTCTAATTGTTCTATTGCTCTTCCAGTATTAGTGTATAACCGCATATTTGGATTAAACGGAGTAGTCATTGGTTTACAATTAAATAGATTGAATCTTTTCAAAATTTTCTTAATGTAGTGAGACCGGGTAATTGATAACCCATCTTTTGTTTTTGTGATTCTATTTCCAAGAATCATGTCAGCTACTCCCATTTCTTTCATGTCAAAACATGAAGATATATATCTTTTAGTTTCTTCAATACTTGAGGTATGCATTCCAAATATAAGCATATCATCCATGTAAAGACATATAATTACTCCTTTACCTGAATGAAACTTGCTACAGACACATTTGTCAGATTCAAAAATCCTAAAGCCGTTAGAAATAATAGTTTTGTCAAACTTTTCATGTCATCGCTTTGGTGCTTGTTTAAGACTATAAAGTGATTTGATAAGTTTACATACTTTACGTTCTTGTCCAGGCGTCACAAAACCTTCTGGTTGAGACATATATATCTCTTCATCAGTTTCACCATTTAAAAATGCTGTCTTGACGTCCTTTGATGAATTTCAAAATAATAGATAGAAGCTAATGCAATTAATGTTCTAATAGTTGAAATTCTAGCTGCTGGGGCATACGTATCAAAATAATCTATTCCTTCTTTCTGTGTGAATGCTTTGGCAGCTAATCTTGCTTTAAATTTTTCGATTGTTCCATCTGCCTATAACTTTTTCTTAAATAACCATTAGCATCCTATTGGTTTAGAACCAGGAGGTAAATTTACTAGTTTCCATGTTTTATTTCCCATAATAGAATTCATTTCATCATTTATGGCTTCTTGCCAAAATGATGAATCTTGAGATTTCATTGCCTCATCAAATGTTAAAGGGTCAGATTCTATGTTTATAGATATCATTAATTGACGATCTACATTATTTCTAGATTCTTCAACCAACTATACGACGAAATCTGGTCCAAAGGATTTTTCTTTCCTTCTTTGTTTACTTCTCCTAAGAGAATCACCATTTTCATTGATATTTCCATTAGTGTTTTCTACAAGTTTAGTAGTTGGTTCATTTACCTCGACCATTTCATTAATAGGTGTATTGACCTCCATTGTTTCATGAATCGGTTTATTCTTAATAGATGTAAATCTATTCTCATAAAACACTACGTCCGTTGATTCTTGTAACACCCCGTATTTCTGTTAACACTAAAGTTGCTAATTCAAAAATAATAATAAATGTGTAAAGGGGAGATGTATCTAATGTGCATACATATTTAATAATAAATGTGTAAAGGGGAGATGTATCTAATGTGCAAACAAATTTAATAATAAATGTGTAAAGGGGGGATGTATCTAATGTGCATGCAAATTTAATAATAAGTGTTGATAATGTACATTAAGAAAGTAATTATGTCATAATTTGAAATAGGAGTAATTTACAGCCCTTAAATTGTGAACATAATTGGCTTCTCTTTAGAACGGACGGCTTGTATTAACCTTGGCTTCATCGACGGCTCAAATTAACTTGCAACTCTATATAAACAACATAGCTCTCACAACCTAATTCACACACAAAAAAAGAAGAGAAAAAAGAAGAAGGAGCCGTCATGCTGCTGAAGAGAGACTAGGAGTAGCTATCAAATTAAGAGACGATTAAGAGTTGATTCAAAGCTTAAAACTACAATAAATAAATCAAAACAACGTCAACCTCAAAGGATAGCATCACCAAATTCAGAATTCAGAATCCTGAATACAAGATTCGTCATACATTGTAAGTAGAGAAATATTCCGATATGAATAAAAATTGAGACTTGATTTGTGTAGAATGAAAATGGAATCGTACTTTAATTGTAACGATGCTAGTTCATAATTGTATGTTGTTCTGATTTTATTATAAATGGATTTGGGATGTTGTAGTATAATTAACATGATATTGGATTAATTGTACATTTGCAATGAAAAGTAACACCCCTTGCAAGTATACGATTCATGTTGGAAATTGACATTTATATGTTGTGGTTAATAAGAAGTTGTATATATTTTGTTACAACCAAGTTGAGACTTATGTAAACATAATTCACTGTTATGCCTACATGATTTAGATCTTTGTGTATATATGCCTATGATCATTTCAAGTGTAGTTGGATCCATTTGGGTAACATGATTCATATAAGTTTATGTTGGAATAGGCCTCATAATTCAAGTTAAACTATACTTTTGTATTAGTGACAAAAGTAAGCATCTTTGTGAACATATAGTGACTTTATGGAAATGACTAGTTTATGTTTAGTGTTATGCCTAAATAAAAATATGTTTTAGGCTTATGTTGTTATAAAAATCATATGATAATACAAGAGACACCTAATTTAGTTAGACTCATATTTTAAATGCAAGTTTACATGAATAGATTGAAACCCATGACTCATGTTTAGGTTTATGATTTATGTCAAAATTATATGCTATTACAATGCAAGTACACAAGCCCCTAATTTATGTTAGTTAAATCGCCATATTGCAAGTTCATGCACCACATAATTTATGTTAATTAAATCGCTATATTGCAAGTTCATGCACCACTAATTTATGTTAATTAAATCGCTATATTGCAAGTTCATGCACCACATAGTTTATGTTAATTAAATCGCTATATTGCAAGTTCATGCACCACTAATTTATGTTAATTAAATTGCTATATTGCAAGTTCATGCACCACTAATTTACGTTAAAAGATATATTCTGGAATCTGAGTTACAACCTCAGACCCTTTTGAATGTAGCAGATAACAATCCAAATTATGCATTTACTGACCGCACTCGATTTCTTGATTCGCTACGAATCCCGAGCCCTGGGATATTAGTACGTGAGACAATTATCATATACATGCGAGTTCACATTTTCATCATCCTTGGTAAAATCAAGCTGCAAGTTCATGCACCACTAATTTATGTAAATTAAATCGCTATATTGCAAGTTCATGCACCACTAATTTATGTTAATTAAATCGCTATATTGCAAGTTCATGCACCACTAATTTATGTTAATTAAATCGCTGTATTGCAAGTTCATGCACCACATAATTTATGTTAGTTAAATCGCTATGTTGCAAGTTCATGCGTTCACACACCCCTTTTATGTTACTTAGAATATATAATGTTCTAAGCCTCTTTTTTTATGTTTCTAAGTTGGGCTGAAATGTTGAAGCCTAACATATGTTATAATATTGCGAACGTACAAACGGGGAAAATAACGCTGGGTTTAATTAAAATATATGTGTTGGCATGTTTGGCACATGCCAACGACTTGTGAAATTTAAGTGGTATAAATTATTATACCCAAGAATAACGAATTTGGATAATGGGCCACAAAACATTTACATATAAAATTGAAAAGAGACAAATATGTAAACTTAGAAAATACGATATGCTTAACCCGCGGTTGGATTGAGTTGTGATGTAAACCTGCCCGGAACCGAACGGTTGTCCAGTAATCACAACAATACCTATCCAATGTGGGTGGTTAAGCATTGAGCCCAATAAAGACCCGAGGTTAGACATGAGTTGTGGTGTACCTGCCCGAAACCGACTGGCTGTCCAGTTACCACAACAATATCTGTCTAATGTGAGTGGTTGGTACTTTAATTAATAAATTAAGGCTGAGTCAGGATTGATAGGGTTAAGTCAATTGAATTAATACTTAACCAAATTCAACATGTTAACTAAATTGGTGGGTAGGGTTAGGTTAATCTAGACACTTAACCAATTTAATATGTTGACTAGGGGAGTGGGTAAGGTTAAGCAAATGTTTAACCATTCTAACATGATTAAACTGGACTAGAGAGTGAGGTTAAGTTAATTAGAACACTTAATCATAGAAACATGTTAGTGTGATAAGTGATTGAGGTTAAGTTAATTAGAACACTTAATCATAGAAACATGTTAGTGAGACAAGTGATTGAGGTTAAGTTAATTATAACACTTAACCATAGAAACATGTTAGTGAGATAAGTGATTGAGGTTAAGTTAATTAGAACACTTAACCATAGAAACATGTTAGTGAGACAAGTGATTGAAGTTAAGTTAATTAGAACACTTAACCATAGAAACATGTTAGTGAGATAAGTGATTGGGGTTAAGTTAATTAGAACACTTAACCATAGAAACATGTTAGTGAGACAAGCGATTGAGGTTAAGTAAAATTAGAACTCTTAACCATGATAACAAGTTGATTTGACAAGTGGGTTAGGATTAAGTAAGTTAGAAATACTTAACCAATATAACATGAATGATTAAAGTTAAGTAACAAGAACACTTAACCAGTGTAATTTGACTTGTAGTAAAGTTAAACATGAATGGACAACACTTAACCATTATAACCTGTTAATTAAACAAGCAGTAGGGTTAAGTTATATAAGGAGACACTTAACCGTTGTAACAGGTTAGTTAAACAGATGGTGAGGTTAAGTTAACACAAGGAGGTAACACTTAACCAGTATAATATGACAAAAGGGATGGGTTAAGTTAACTTGAATTGACTAATGACACTTAACCAACTTGATGAAGGAAAGAAACCAAGTAGTAAATCTTAGTAGAACACGAGAAGGAGCGTACGTCCGTCTGATTCTAGAAGGCTCCAACGAATTGGGTTACGAAGCCTGAGGCTTCGAGGGGACGTGAGATTACTCTTGGTATCCCTCTGTGAGGTTGCAGATGATCCTCCTGGGCTCACAGAGGTTAAGGTCTGCGTTAGAAGAACCAAGGGTATGCCTTGGTTGCAAAATATGGCAACCTAAAGACTAGGATGGAACAGCATGATTCGGCGAGAAGACGGTAGCCCTGTGATAGCAACTCGTCGTCTACCTACCATCTTGAGTCAATCGAGATACGTGAAGCGGAAAGGCGGAGAACTCCAAAAGACCATATACTTGCTATCTAGTTATGGTTGCGGATGGCCATAGGACAGTGGGGCATAGGGGGGCCTGCACATAGTTCTCATTTTTCAAGGATGGCCTTTCATTAGTTGAGGGAGGGGTCGAGTGGGACCATAGCCACTAGAAAAAAAAATAGACCTTAGCCTCTGCATCGGCGGATATCTGAAAGCTCCCGACTGAGTTCCGTATTTCTAGAGTAGCCCTGACACGGAACTCGGGCTGCACATTACAGGACATGTGCATCTAGACAAGCGATAACGATTCGCGACACATACATGGAAAAAGTCTAGGAACATATACCACTCTAGGTAGTGTGTCCTAGACTAGAGGGCAGCGTTCAGAAGATAACGTAAATCCTAGATTAGATCTAGGTTAGAAACAATAAATGTACGCCTAAAGGCAACAAAAATTACAGGGATTGGGATCACGTTATCATTACTAGTTGGGACACTAGTTAGGTGGTGCAGAGATTAGTATGGGGTATGATAGTATATTCGGTTCGAGATAACTTAACTTAGTTTAGGGTGCTTTCCCATTTCCAGCATATATTTATCATGCTCTTTTTCTTATCCATAGACTGAATAGTCACTAGACTTACTCAGGCTTTATGTCTGACTCTACTTTTCTTTCGTCTTCTCTTCTTCCGTTTCCCCCCCACCAGGTAGTCGAGGAGGGAATAGTTCAACTCAAGTTAGATTGGACCGCTGCTCTTCCCAAGCTTGAAGATTCTTGGACAAAGTGTTTTGGACTCTCCTTTTCGCTGCAATGGCTGGCTTATGCTACATTGGGGAATATAAATGTATTTTTATGCTTCTTTATTTTGTAAGACAGATGATAATCTGATATTGGAAAACAATTGTTGTACAAACTATCTTATCAATAAAGTAAAGTTTTATTTTCCGCTGTTTAATTTCTGTCTGTTTTGTAATTTATCTGCCTCTTTTACCCTAAATGCTCCACAGAACTTAGTGCATTCCCTTTGTGAGTGACACTAACAGATGTGGGGTGTTACACGTGGTATCAGAGCTGAAGGTTACCGGATCAGATAAAAGATTTCAAAAAATTATTATTTTCAAACAGTTTTAAAAGAAGCATTTTCAAAAGAAAAGTTTTGTTTTAAAGGCATATTCCCCAAAAGCCATACGCACTATCTTCTGATTCTCTGTTTGAATTCTTGTCCCCTTCTTTCTTGAGTCTCTGGGGCTCCTGGCTTTCTGGGAGGTAACCTCATCGAAGGGCGAAGTAGTGCCCGACTTCCATCTATAACCGTAGTAGTTTCACCTGCGGCTAGTTTTCTTTCAAGCTTAGTAGGGTTTTTTGTACGATGGAGGCAGCTTTCGAGAGATTTGTCATCATGATTACACACGAAATAGGATGAGGAGTTTGGCTAAGGAGCACAACCCAAGGATGAGGAATTCATGGATGTAGACTTGGCTCATGAAGGAGGAAGGGATTATAAAACCTAAGACAAGAGGAAGTATCTTTACTATGGCAGAATAGGGCATATAATTAAGAACAAAGGACAAGATTTTCAGAAGGGAAAGTACATGCTTTCACCACTAAGCGTACCTAGGAGAAAGGTAGTAAAGTTCTGTTGGAAGAGTCTAGCTTTTCTGTTTGTACTCTTTCTTTTGGTTTTAGCACTTCGCATTTGTTCATATTTGCTTCCATAGTTGAGTCTCTGCACATTAGTACTTGTATAGTAAAAGATCCCAACTAGTGCTCAAGTGTTTGGTTTTTTTTGCTTAGATCATCTCACGTAGATCGTCCAAATTCGGAGGAGACATTCCTCGGGTGCTTGTCTGATATTGGTTTAGGCCTTTGGGGTTTGTACTTGAGGGATGTCGAGTTCGACTAGGATGATTTGCTTGAGAGATGAATAGTTGTGGCAGGCGCTCTATATAGAGAAGGACTAACCTTAAGAGAGGTAAAAAGTACGTAGTGACCTTTTGACCCTAATAGTTATGGCATGATGGATAAGCTAAGAGGAGAGATCTATGATCATCCTAGTATATACACTCAGTATCATGGTTGACATTTGTTTATTTTGGAAATGGAGGTCAAGAAACTTCGAAATCGTGAAGTTGAATCTGTTAAGGTACAGTTGAGTAAAGCTCAAGAAGACGTGATACGGGAGATTGAAGATAAGGCATACACGCCTCATACCCTTTTTCTTAAGGGTACATCCTTGATTCCTTTTTTTAGGAATTCTATGCATCCTAATTTCTAGCTTTTAAGGTATATCCTCTAGGATGTATCATCGATCCTTAGATAGAAACCCTTTTGGATGTAAACATGTATTTGAAACATGTTATGGTTGATGGTTGCGAATGGTTGCTCGTGAATGCATATACACACGTATTAGGCACTAGATCAGCTCAAACGCCTTCATATTTCATTTACATATATGTATTTGTTTATGAATTGAACTTAATGTGCTATCATATGGATGTTGTATTTGAGTGAATGGTTGTGCACTCATATAGAAATAATATGTGTCATTAGGATTTGCATACATATTGGACGCATGGCACTGACATGATTTGCATTAAGTAGGTCAACTGAATCATTAGACCGCCTGATTTTGCATTAGATAAGGACATATACACACACTATGCATATGAACATAAAAGCATTAGAAGCCTTTAAGGACAATGGATGCCTGTGTTTGATGGCTGAGTAGATGGACGATTGGATGGTAGGATATGCATTCTCCTAGACTTGAAGATTTCGGGGACGAAATCCTTTAAGGAGGGGAGAATGTAACACCCCGTATTTCTGTTAACACTAAAGTTACTAATTCAAAAATAATAATAAATGTGTAAAGGGGAGATGTATCTAATGTGCATACAAATTTAATAATAAATGTGTAAAGGGGAGATGTATCTAATGTGCAAACAAATTTAATAATAAATGTGTAAAGGGGGGATGTATCTAATGTGCATGCAAATTTAATAATAAATGTTGATAATGTACATTAAGAAAGTAATTATGTCATAATTTGAAATAGGAGTAATTTACAGCCCTTAAATTGTGAACATAATTGGCTTCTCTTTAGAACAGACGGCTTGTATTAACCTTGGCTTCATCGACGGCTCAAATTAACTTGCAACTCTATATAAACAACATAGCTCTCATAACCTAATTCACACACAAAAAAAAGAGAAAAAAAAGAAGGAGCCGTCATGCTGCTGAAGAGAGACTAGGAGTAGCTGTCAAATTAAGAGACGATTAAGAGTTGATTCAAAGCTTAAAACTACAATAAATAAATCAAAACAACGTCAACCTCAAAGGATAGCATCACCAAATTCAGAATTCAGAATCCTGAATACAAGATTCGTCATACGTTGTAAGTAGAGTACTATTCCGATATGAATAAAAATTGAGACTTAATTTGTGTAGAATGAAAATGGAATCGTACTTTAATTGTAACGATGCTAGTTCATAATTGTATGTTGTTCTGATTTTATTATAAATGGATTTGGGATGTTGTAGTATAATTAACATGATATTGGATTAATTGTACATTTGCAATGAAAAGTAACACCCCTTGCAAGTATACGATTCATGTTGGAAATTGACATTTATATGTTGTGGTTAATAAGAAGTTGTATATATTTTGTTACAACCAAGTTGAGACTTATGTAAACATAATTCACTGTTATGCCTACATGATTTAGATCTTTGTGTATATATGCCTATGATCATTTCAAGTGTAGTTGGATCCATTTGGGTAACATGATTCATATAAGTTTATGTTGGAATAGGCCTCATAATTCAAGTTAAACTATACTTTTGTATTAGTGACAAAAGTAAGCATCTTTGTGAACATATAGTGACTTTATGGAAATGACTAGTTTATGTTTAGTGTTATGCCTAAATAAAAATATGTTTTAGGCTTATGTTGTTATAAAAATCATATGCTAATACAAGAGACACCTAATTTAGTTAGACTCATATTTTAAATGCAAGTTTACATGAATAGATTGAAACCCATGACTCATGTTTAGGTTTATGATTTATGTCAAAATTATATGCTATTACAATGCAAGTACACAAGCCCCTAATTTATGTTAGTTAAATCGCCATATTGCAAGTTCATGCACCACATAATTTATGTTAATTAAATCGCTATATTGCAAGTTCATGCACCACTAATTTATGTTAATTAAATCGCTATATTGCAAGTTCATGCACCACATAATTTATGTTAATTAAATCGCTATATTGCAAGTTCATGCACCACTAATTTATGTTAATTAAATTGCTATATTGCAAGTTCATGCACCACTAATTTACGTTAAAAGATATATTCTGGAATCTGAGTTACAACCTCAGACCCTTTTGAATGTAGCAGATAACAATCCAAATTATGCATTTACTGACCGCACTCGATTTCTTGATTCGCTACGAATCCCGAGCCCTGGGATATTAGTACGTGAGACAATTATCATATACATGCGAGTTCACATTTTCATCATCCTTGGTAAAATCAAGCTGCAAGTTCATGCACCACTAATTTATGTAAATTAAATCGCTATATTTCAAGTTCATGCACCACTAATTTATGTTAATTAAATCGCTATATTGCAAGTTCATGCACCACTAATTTATGTTAATTAAATCGCTGTATTGCAAGTTCATGCACCACATAATTTATGTTAGTTAAATAGCTATGTTGCAAGTTCATGCGTTCACACATCCCTTTTATGTTACTTAGAATATATCATGTTCTAAGCCTCTTTTTTTATGTTTCTAAGTTGGGCTGAAATGTTGAAGCCTAACATATGTTATAATATTGCGAACGTACAAATGGGGAAAATAACGCTGGGTTTAATTAAAATATATGTGTTGGCATGTTTGGCACATGCCAACGACTTGTGAAATTTAAGTGGTATAAATTATTATACCCAAGAATAACGAATTTGGATAATGGGCCACAAAACATTTACATATAAAATTGAAAAGAGACAAATATGTAAACTTAGAAAATACGATATGCTTAACCCGCGGTTGGATTGAGTTGTGATGTAAACCTGCCCGGAACTGACTGGCTATCCAGTAATCACAACAATACCTATCCAATGTGGGTGGTTAAGCATTGAGCCCAATAAAGACCCGAGGTTAGACATGAGTTGTGGTGTAAACCTGCCCGAAACCGACCGGCTGTCCAGTTACCACAACAATATCTGTCTAATGTGAGTGGTTGGTACTTTAATTAATAAATTAAGGCTGAGTCAGGATTGATAGGGTTAAGTCAATTGAATTAATACTTAACCAAATTCAACATGTTAACTAAATTGGTGGGTAGGGTTAGGTTAATCTGGACACTTAACCAATTTAATATGTTGACTAGGGGAGTGGGTAAGGTTAAGCAAATGTTTAACCATTCTAACATGATTAAACTGGACTAGAGAGTGAGGTTAAGTTAATTAGAACACTTAATCATAGAAACATGTTAGTGTGATAAGTGATTGAGGTTAAGTTAATTAGAACACTTAACCATAGAAACATGTTAGTGAGACAAGTGATTGAGGTTAAGTTAATTAGAACACTTAACCATAGAAACAAGTTAGTGAGACAAGTGATTGAAGTTAAGTTAATTAGAACACTTAACCATAGAAACGTGTTAGTGAGACAAGTGATTGAAGTTAAGTTAATTAGAACACTTAACCATAGAAACATGTTAGTGAGATAAGTGATTGGGGTTAAGTTAATTAGAACACTTAACCATAGAAACATGTTAGTGAGACAAGCGATTGAGGTTAAGTAAAATTAGAACTCTTAACCGTGATAACAAGTTGATTTGACAAGTGGGTAAGGATTAAGTAAGTTAGAAATACTTAACCAATATAACATGAATGATTAGAGTTAAGTAACAAGAACACTTAACCAGTGTAATTTGACTTGTAGTAAAGTTAAACATGAATGGACAACACTTAACCATTATAACCTGTTAATTAAACAAGCAGTAGGGTTAAGTTATATAAGGAGACACTTAACCGTTGTAACAGGTTAGTTAAACAGATGGTGAGGTTAAGTTAACACAAGGAGGCAACACTTAACCAGTATAATATGACAAAAGGGATGGGTTAAGTTAACTTGAATTGACTAATGACACTTAACCAACTTGATGAAGGAAAGAAACTAAGTAGTAAATCTTAGTAGAACATGAGAAGGAGCGTACGTCCGTCTGATTCTAGAAGGCTCCAACGAATTGGGTTACGAAGCCCGAGGCTTCGAGGGGACGTGAGGGTACTCTTGGTATCCCTCTGTGAGGTTGCAGATGATCCTCCTGGGCTCACAGAGGTTAAGGTCTGCATTAGAAGAACCAAGGGTATGCCTTGGTTGCAAAATATGGCAACCTAAAGACTAGGATGGACCCGCGTGATTCGGCGAGAAGACGGTAGCCCTGTGATAGCAACTCATCGTCTACCTACCATCTTGAGTCAATCGAGATACGTGAAGCGGAAAGGCGGAGAACTCCAAAAGACTATATACTTGCTATCTAGTTATGGTTGCGGATGGCCATAGGACAGTGGGGCATAGGGGGGCCTGCGCATAGTTCTCATTTTTCAAGGATGGCCTTTCATTAGTTGAGGGAGGGGTCGAGTGGGACCCTAGCCACTAGAAAAAAAAACAGACCTTAGCATCTGCATCGGCGGATATCTGAAAGCTCCCGACCGAGTTCCGTATTTCTAGAGTAGCCCTGACACGGAACTCGGGCTGCACATTACAGGACATGTGCATCTAGACAAGCGATAACGATTCGCAACACATACATGGAAAAAGTCTAGGAACATATACCACTCTAGGTAGTGTGTCCTAGACTAGAGGCAGCGTTCGGAAGATAGCGTAAATCCTAGATTAGATCTAGGTTAGAAACAATAAATGTACGCCTGAAGGCAACAAAAATTACAGGGATTGGGATCACGTTATCATTACTAGTTGGGACACTAGTTAGGTGGTGCAGAGATTTGTATGGGGTACGATAGTATATTCGGTTCGAGATAACTTAACTTAGTTTAGCGTGCTTTCCCATTTCCAGCATATATTTATCATGCTCTTTTTCTTATCCGTAGACTGAATAGTCACTAGACTTACTCAGGCTTTATGTCTGACTCTACTTTTCTTTCGTCTTCTCTTCTTCCGTTCCCCCCCAGGTAGTTGAGGAGGGAATAGTTCAGCTCAGGTTAGATTGGACCGCTGCTCTTCCCAAGCTTGAAGATTCTTGGACAAAGTTCTTTGGACTCTCCTTTTCGCTGCTATGGCTGGCTTATGCTACATTGGGGAATATAAATGTATTTTTATGCTTCTTTATTTTCTAAGACAGATGATACTCTGATATTTGAAAACAATTGTTGTACAAACTATCTTATCAATAAAGTAAAGTTTTATTTTCCGCTGTTTAATTTCTGTCTGTTTTGTAATTTATCTGCATCTTTTACCCTAAATGCTCCACAGAACTTAGTGCATTCCCTTTGTGAGTGACCCTAACAGATGTGGGGTGTTACAATTCTGTAACTGTATTTATATCAAAAGATCTATTAGGTTCTATTACTAGAAATCTATATGTAGGATCTAAATTAACCCTAGAGGGAGGGGGGTGAATAGGGTTTATCGCAATTTTTAGCTGAGTAATTAAATAATAACAACACAGATAATAATCAGAATAAATGCGAAAAATAAATAACACATAGATATACCCATCTTCGGCAAAACCCGACCTACTGCTGCATTCCCCAAGGTTTCTACTAGGAGTTAAAATAATCTCTACGTTTACAATCCCCTGTAAACTTGCGACACTCGCTCCCAACTGTTCTTAACCCTACGCTCAAAACCCTGCACTGGTTTCTATCCCCGAAACCAGATTTCCCCGAATTACAAATACCGTAATCTGTCTCCTTAGTTTTAGAGACAAACTAGAAAACTATACTCGATTACAAATTGAAACAATAAAAACAGATTAAAAACTCTTTAAAAATAAAGCTATAAAAACCCTAGTCCTCTTTGAAACAAATAGGCCGGCCTCCCTTATCCTTTTGATTGCACCATAGTTCATTAACCCGATCCCTTTCCTTTTGAGAAATAAAATAGCGACGGCTATGCTCCTAGGGTTTCTTCAAATCCTAAAATCACGATGGCTTTCTGATGCTTGAAATCTCATTGATGTTCTTGATCATTCTCTGGTGCTCCTCTCTTCACGATTTGGAAATTTGTTGATTTAGGGTTTCGATTTTTCTTGGATTAGAAGCTGCCACACTCTCGTGTGATGCTCACGAATTTCCAGTGTTTCTTATACGAGTTGAAGCACTTCTATTTGAGCCAAGCACTTTGTTTGATAATCTAGTATGATTTTAGATTTGAATTTATGCTTTAATTTTGCTTGAACTTGGATAGGTTGAAAGCCGATGATGATTTGGTGTATTTATAGGATTAGAAATCCTAAATATCCTCTGATTTCAATATACGACTTGGTCATGAAATATCCGTGAACTTTGAGCTTGAAGTCTTCGGCTTTTTATTTAATGAATTTAAAATCTTCAAACTTTATGTATTCCTTGCGTGTGACTTCTTGTTTTGAATTGATCCTTAAAAAAAATTCGTATCTATTTTTCTGGAAATCACTCACTTGATTTTTGCTAAAAAATATTACTTACCAAAAATGTTTTTCTGGTTAACAAAAAAAAAAACTGGAAATGAATTCTTTGGTCCAATAATCACTCTGTGATTTCTCCTAATTAAATTCTTGCCTTGTATAACTAATTTGGTATTTCTGGACACACTAAAAAAACTGATATTGATGCATTGATTGAAATCTGGAAAATACATTTTCTGCTCCCAATTAAGCTATTGCTAAGATTGTTGTGCATGCTATTTTCCTGAATATTGATTTCTTCCCTTCTATGGATTGTGGAAATTGTTTTTTAAATTCCTAGTACTTGCCAAATGTTCTGTTTTCACCATTAAATAGTTGTCTCAATTGCTTTTCCATATATGCAGTTATTTCTGAAACAAATGTTGACTATATACACTGGTTTGTGGTATTGCACTGTTCGACCACATTGCTTTCACACTTGACCTTGTTTTAAATTCACCTCTCGGCATACTGACTTGATGTTGGCACCTAAAATAAACTCCTATGTTGACCTTATTGAGTTCATGTGACCTGACCATTTAGCTGTAGCTTTTGCACCTATGTACACTTTGAACATGCTTCTTCATGTACTTTATGCTTGTGCTGGTTCTTTGTATACATATATGACCCTTGTTTCATTCACACATGAATTTGTTTTCTTGTATGCTGTGTATATGTTACGAGTAACCAGACTGCCACGCTATATTCACTAGCTGTGTCAACTTGCTTATTTGACTTGGCTGCACAATGTTTTCTTGCTCCATGCTTCATGATTGAATTGCACTCACCATAGCAGCTTCAATGCTATTTGCATATGTGCATGTACACTGCTATTTGTCACTGGCCACTTGAACTGCTCCATATTGACATTCTTTATTTTCTATGTATACTGAGTCTCTTGCTTGGTTGACATGTTCTGCATTGCCAACATGAAACTGTCTTGTACTCATACATATATCTCAGCCATGTATCATTTCTTGCTTGAGTCAAACTGTATTTTAGTTGTTGTGGTGTTTCACTTTATATACATGAATGTGTATATGCTAACTACATGCTGCATTAAATCTGAAATAAACTTGTACATGTTGACATGCCAAATTCTTGTAGTTGCTGCTCCATTTGTGACTTTTCCTTACTTATTTACATCTGAAATGATCACCATGCATGTTGTACTTGAAATCTATGTTGAGCCATGACTTGTAAAAAAAATGCACACATGATATTTGTGTCCTTGCAGACTTGACTTTAAAGCTTGTATCTTGCTGTCATATTTGATTATGAACTTGATTTGATTTGCTCGACACTTGGGCTGCTTTGATTTTGATGGGCTGATCACATTTGTGTTGTTTCCTGTCTTGTATTCAGCTATTTTAATCTTCATCTTTATGATTTGGTACCATACACCATTGTGTTGCTGTTTTGTTGTGTTGTTGAGCTTTATGGCTCAATCATGGTTGATCAGCTTGACCCTTATACACTTGAATACTTGATTGACTTTATCACTTGTTTCGACCATGTTTGCATACACGTGTATTGATTGCATTGAGTCGAGAAGGTCCACGTGGCTATTCCTCAGTTGCACACTGTTGTATTTTGATTGGCGAGGCAGTGCACACGTGTATATTTATAAACATGTGTATATGCAGCCATCAGAATAATTTTCCTGTCCTTTTATATCAGACCAAGTCAGAAAACTGATGAGAAACACACCGAAATTCTGAGGCAAATAAAATTTTAAAAATAAATTTCTATTTGCTTGTATTTTTTTTTGCAGTCTACTGTGTGTAGTTTTCTATTTGTGACATTTAAGCAGATGATGACTGGACGGACTGAAAGCTGTGAAGACTGGACTGACAAAAGATAGAGAATGCAAAGTGTATATGAGTCAGTGAATATGAGTCAATATGAAAATGTATGTATATATGAATTGTATAGAGTTGTAAATGAGTGTTGAGTGAACTATAGTGAGGAGCTGATATACAGAAAATAGAAAATTGTACTGATATTTGTAATAAACAGATTTGGTTGAAATAAAATATCATTTTATTGTATTCCAACAAATTTGTCTATCGTATTCAGTTTATTTACTAGTACATATTCCTGTGAAGTGTTTAAATAGTGGAGTTATAAATAGTTGTATTGTTTGAATGCTTGAAATATAATATTCAATTTAAATAAAATATTGTATGAATATATGAATGTCTGTACACTCGTATTCTATTTAAATATAAATATTATATTTCTGTCTGTGATGTATATATATATAAAATAGTACAATAACAAACACATTAAAATAATATTTATTTGGTTGTTATCATCAAACAAAAATCATATAATCATGTATACAACTACGTCATATACAACAATCTCCCCCTGTTGATGATGACAAACAAATAAAAGATTTTGAGCACAATAAATGTGTTTGACAGTGAATACTGAGCTTACCCTATTTGTATGCTCCCCCTACAACTATACTCCCCCTGTACATAAATAATGAAATTCAATTGACCATTCTTCCTATGGGTATTTAATTTCCAATCTTAAAATATTTTTGAATTAAATACTCATCAATCAAAATCTTGACCATTTCCCCCTTTTGTAATAATAAAAAGGATAATAGAGATCGAAACAGTGATGAATTTTGACCATAAATATAAATTCAGATTAAGAGAGAGAATATATATCGTAAAACCCATTTAATCAAACAAAAATCATAATAATCTTTAAATCGGAAGCAAAGTTCACTTTCAGAATGAATGGATTTACGATGGATATTATAGAATGAGGAGAGTTCAATAAAATTGAATATTTGAATATGAATTTCAAAGATTTTAAATAAGCTTAAACTGTGTTAAGCACTTCCTAACCACGCATAGCTCAATGGTCTTTTAAATGGGGTTAATAGTAACTTAACTTTATCCTCTCTAATGAGTTCCATCCATGCACATCCCAAAGGTCTTTTAAGTGAGAATGGAAGCACACATAGCGATTAAGGTAATTCACCCACGCATAACCGCGAGGACTTTTAAATGGGAGTGAATACCAAGGATAAATTATTTATTTATTTATTTTTATTTTATTTTTAATTCCAAGAATAATTAGAACTCCCCAAATGAAATAAAACCATGATGAATGATAGAAATATAGAAGGTGGTCGTGAAATAAGCTCTAATTCAAAGATATTATAAACTCTGTCCAATCATCATGAGATTTAAAATAACATCTCCTCTAGTTATGAATTATACCATAGTCACAACCCATCACAAATTCATAAATCTATTAATAATTTTGATGAGTCACAAAACGGTTCAAATTAATCAATAATTTCAATTTTTGAATAATAAAAAATAATTTTAAAATTGAAAATATCAACTTCAAGAGGAGTTTTTGAAAATATCAATGCAAGTTGAAAATCAGTTTCAAAAATCAATTAGTAGAATATGGAATTTTCTAATGTTTTTAACACTGATTGCTTTTAGACAATTTTAAAAAAAATACTAGTATATGAAATTCAAATTTTAAAGAAATCTAATTTTTCAACTCATTGTCCAGTCACCAAGATATTCAAACGAATTAAATCAATTTCCTTATCAGAGCAGCACAAGATCATTTTTAAAGCAAGAATCATAAGTGATATTTTCAGAGACTTTTTTGACAAGCATAAGAAACATTCAACGATCAAATCTGAAGATAATTATTTGAAATCACTTGAGAAAAAAATCGAAATTTTATAATCTAAGAATTTCAATAATCAATAACGAATGATTTCAAAATCAACCAAGTAAAAAATAAAGAAAATAAAAGAAATAAAAAACAAAAAAAGGAAAATAAACTAAAAAGGAATAAAAATAAAAATATGAGTTTAGAGATCATACCTGTATTACCATAATTGATGTGATCCAATGAATCTTCATATCTGAATCTATGGCTAAGGAACTTCAACTAATCCAATAAAATGGAACAATTTAAATTTTTATCTCTTAAACACAATTGTTCCTTAGCCTTTCCCCGGTACCTAAATGTTTATAGAATCGAGTGGTCTAACAAAAATTGTTTTACCACTTTTATCTTCGTTTACACATTTTGGTACCCAAACCCGTTTATATACCAATCCATTACTATCCACTAGCGTACCCTTTGGAACCCAAATTCGTTTAGACTTATTCAAATTCATTTTGTTATTTTTTGGAATATAAATTCATTTAGTTGAATTGTTTCTAAACGAGTTTTCATACTGTTCATGATTTAAAAACCCTTTGAAAATATTAGAGTTCAAAATTTCAAATTGATCAATTTCAAAGTCACTTAAAGGTTTTTTAAAATCATTAGGATTTTGGTTTTCAACTGGATCAAATCCAAAACCATGTCCCTTTTTATTCTGAACAAAAAATTGTTTTTTTAACAACATATTCAACGATTTCTCTCCTTTAGAAAATTTAGTCAAAGCTGACTCAAGTCGTTGAATTTTAAATTTAAGATCACTATTTTCTTTCATCAAATATGAACAACGATTAATAGCGATTTTCCTCTTTTCAGCATCAGTTTGTTTTAAAACCAAATTTTCGTTTTCAAGTGCTTTGATTTTGGCATTGGACATAGAAATTTCAATTTCAAATTGTTTTCGCTTTTCAAAATCAAGTTTTTCAGATTCACTAAGCTTTTAAATCTCCTTTTCAAAAACATGATTTTCGTTTTTCAAATTCACATTTTCACTTTTAAGTAATTCAAAATCAGTTTTAAATTTCAAAGGATCATTACTCAAAAATTGACATTTTTCGCATTCTGGAAACGATGAATTCTTAACTTTTTCAAGTTTACTTTCAAAACTGTTATTTTCTTGAACTAATTTTGACCTATCAGATTTCAACTTCTTAACTTTTGGTTCAAGAGAATCAACAGTTTTTGTGAGATCGTGACACATTAAAGTTAATTCTTCATAAGTAAAATTCGATACCTCACTTGAATCCTCTTCACTACTTTTCGAATCAGATCGTGCTATAAGACATAAATTAGCTTTCTCTTCATCACTTTCAGAAACTTTTTCTCCTTCCTCGTCATCCTATGTAGCAACAAAAGCCTTCTTCTTTCTTCTGAACTTCTTCTTCTTTTCATTTTTAAGTTGTGGGCAATTTGGTTTGATATGCCCGGGTTTCTTGCATTTGTAGCAAAACACTTCATCGTCTGAACTCTCTGAACTTCCAGATTTGATAGATTTATTCTTTTGGCTTGCAATTTCCTTTGGCCCACTTTCTCGAAACCATGGCTAGCTCTTCAGCGGGATCCTCATCATTACTTTCAACAAAATTATTTAGAGCAATCGTCTTTTTCTTTGATTCCAAATCATTTCGTTCTTCTCTTGCTTTTAACCCCATCTCATAAGTAATCAGATTTCCGATCAACTCTTCTATGCTAACTTTATTTAGATCTTTTGATTCTTGTTTCACCGTCACCTTAGCTTCAAAATTCATCGGTAGCACTCTCAATATTTTTCTGATCAATTCCACTTTGGTATAAGTTTTGCCAAGAGCTTTTGCATTGTAGACTAGTGATGAGAAGCGTCCATACATCTCTTTTATATCTTCGTCCCTTTGCATAGAATTTTTTTCATATTTATTGCTGAGTAGAGCGAGACGAGATTCCTTCACTTAAGATGTTCCTTTGTGTGTGACCTCCAACGTATGCCATATTTCCTGCCCAGTTTTACAATGAGAAATTCGATTAAATTCAGTTTTATCAAGAGCATAGATTAAAGCATTCATAGCTTTGGCATTAGTTGAAAATATTTTTTTATCATTAGCATCCCACCTGTCTTTTGATTTAGGAATTTCAACACCATTAACAATAACTGTGAAGATCTATAACCTGTTTCGATAATTTCCCACTCATCATAATCGACTAAACTCAAACAAATTTTCATCCTAGCTTTCCAATAAGCATAATCAGTTCCATTAAACATTGGTGGCCTAGCTATGGACTGACCCTCAGAAAAAGCATTATTAGACTGGTTCATGACTCTAGAGTTAAAACAAAATAAAATAAAAAGTACCTGCTCTGATACCACTTGTAGGATCTAAATTAACACTAGAGGGGGGGGGGGTGAATAAGGTTTATCGCAGATTTTAGCTGAGTAAGTAAAAAATAACAATACAGATAATAATAAGAATAAATGCGAAAAATAAATAACACGCAGATATACCCAGCTTCGGAAAAACCCTGCCTACTGCTACATTCCCCAAGGTTTCTACTAGGAGTTAAAACAATCTCTACACTTACAATCCCCTGTAAACTCGCGACACTCGCTCTCAATTGTTCTTAACCCTACGCTCAAAACCCTGCACTAGTTTCTATCCCTGAAACCAGATTTCCCCGAATTACAAATCTTGTAATTCGTCTCCCTAATTTTAGAGACAAACTAGAAAATTATACTCGATTAGAAATTGAAACAATAAAAACAAATTAAAAACTCTTTAAAAATAAAGCAATAAAAACCCTAGTCCTCTTTGAAACAAATAGGCTGGCCTCCCTTATCCTTTTGATTGCACCATAGTTCATTAATCCGATCCCTTTCCTTTTGAGAAATAAAATGGCGGTGGCTCTGCTCCTAGGGTTTCTTCAAATCCCAAAATCATGATGGCTTTCTGATGCTTGAAATCTCGTTGATGTTCTTGATCAATCTATGGTGCTCCTCTCTTCACGATTTGGAAATTTGTTGATTTAGGGTTTCGATTTTTCTTGGATTAGAAGCTGCCGCACTCTCGTGATGCTCTCGAATTTCCTGTGTTGCTTATACGAGTTGTAGCACTTCTATTTGATCCAAGCACTTTATTTGGTAATCTGGTATGATTTTAGATTTGAATTTATGCTTTAATTTTGCTTGAACTTGGATAGGTTGAAAACCGATGATGATTTGGTGTATTTATAGGATTAGAAATCCTAAATATTCTCTGATTTAAATATACGACTTGGTCATGAAATATCCGTGAACTTTGAGCTTGAAGTCTTCGGCTTTTTATTTGATGAATATGAAATTTTCAAACTTTATGTATTCCTTGCGTATGACTTCATTGTTTTGAATTGATTCTTTAAAAAAAAATCATATCTATTTTTCTGGAAATCACTCACTTGATTTTTGCTAATAAAATATTACTTGCCAAAAATGTTTTTCTGGTTAACAAAAAAAAATCTGGAAATTAAATCTTTGGTCCAATAATCACTCAGTGATTTCTCCAAATTAAATTCTTGCCTAGTATAACTGACGCGGTATTTTTGGACACACTAAAAAAATTTGATATTGATGCGTTGATTGAAATCTGGAAAATACATTTTCTGCTCCCAATTAAGCTATTGCTAAGATTGTTGTGCATGCTATTTTCCTGAATATTGATTTCTTCCCTTTTATGGATTGTGGAAATTGTTTCTTAAATTCCTAGTACTTGACAAATGTTCTGTTTTCACCATTAAACAGTTGCCATAATTGCTTTGCCATATATGCAGTTATTTCTGAAACAAATGTTGACTACATACACTGGTTTGTGGTATTGCACTGCTCGATCACATTGGTTTCACACTTGATCTTGTTTTAAATTCACCTCTTGACATATTGTTGACTTGATGTTGGCACCTTAAATAAACTCCTATGTTGACCTTATTGAGTTCATGTGACCTGACCATTTAGCTGTAGCTTTTGCACCTATGTACACTTTGAACATGCTTCTTCCTGTACTTTATGCTTGTGCTGGTTCTTTGTTTACATATATGACCCTTGTTTCATTCACACGTGAATTTGTTTTCTTGTATGCGGTGTATATGTTACGAGTAACCAGATTGCCATGCTATATTCACTAGCAGTGTCAACTTGGCTGCACCATGCTTCATGTTTGAACTGCACTCACCATAGTAGCTTCCATGCTATTTGCATATGTGCATGTACACTGCTATTTGTCACTGGCCACTTGAACTGCTCCATATTGACATTCTTCATTTTCTATGTATACTGAGTCTCTTGCTTGGTTGACATGTTCTGCATCACCAACATGAAACTGTCTTGTACTCATACATATGTCTCAGCCATGTATCATTTCTTGCTTGAGTCAAACTGTATTTTAGTTGTTGTGGTGTTTTACTTTGTATACATGAATGTGTATATGCTGATTACATGCTGCATTGAATCTGAATAGACTTGTACATGTTGACATGCCAAATCTTGTAGTTGTTGCTCCATTTGTGACTTTTCCTTGCTTATTTACATCTGAAATAATCGCCATGCATGTTGTACTTGAAAGCTATGTTGAGCCATGTCTTGTAAAAAAATGCACATATGATATTTGTGTCCTTGCAGACTTGACTTTAAAGCTTGTATCTTGCTGTCATATTTGATTCTGAGCTTGATTTGATTTGCTCGACACTTGGGCTGCTTTGATTTTGATGGCGGATCACATTTATGTTGTTTCTTGTCATGTATTGAGCTATTTGAATCTTCATCTTTGTGTTTTGATACCATACACCATTGTGTTGCTGTTTTGTTGTGTTGTTGAGCCGTATGGCTCAATCATAGTTGATCAGCTTGACCCTTGTACACTTGAATACTTGATTGACTTTGTCACTTATCTTAACCATGTTTGCATACACGTGTACTGATTGCACTGAGTCGAAAAGGTCCACCTGGCTACTCCTTAGTTGCACAATGTGATATTTTGATTAGCGAGGCAGTGCACATGTGTATATTTATACACTTGTGTATATGCAGCCATCAGAATAATTTTCCTGTCTTTTTATATCAGACCAAGTCAGAAAAATGATGAGAAACACACCGAAATTCTGAGGCAAATAAAATTTTAAAAATAATTTTTTATTAGCTTGTGTTTAATTTTATTTTTGTTGCTGTCTACTATATGTGTTTTTCTATTTGTGACAGTTAAGCAGATGATGACCGGACTGACTAAAAGCTGTGAAGACTGGACTGACAGAAGATAGAGAATGCAGAGTGTATATGAGTCAATGAATATGAGTCAATATGAAAATGTAAGTATATATGAATTTTATAGAGATGTAAATGAGTGTTGAGTGAACTGTAGTGTGGAGCTGATATAAAGAAAATAGAAAATTGTACTGATATTTGTAATAAACAGCTTTGGTTGAAATAAAATATCATTTTATTGTGTTCAAACAAATTTATTTATCGTATTCAGTTTATTTACAAGTACATATTCCTGTGAAGTGTTTAAATAGTGGAGTTATAAATAGTTGTGTTGTTTGAATGTTTGAAATATAATATTCAATTTAAAAAAATACTGTATGAATATATGAATATCTGTACAGTCGTATTCTATTTAAATATAAATATTATATTTCTGTCTGTGATGTGTATATATATATATATATATATAACAGTACAATAACAAACACATTAAAATAATATTTATTTGGTTGTTATCGTCAAACAAAAATCATATAATCGTGTATACAACTACGTCATATACAACACTATATCCTTTGCTATGTTAAGCATATTCTAGGAATATGCACTCGATAGCCTTTTGTCCTAATTTCCTGATTTTTGGTTCAGGTAATCGGACAATCGCTCTACAACCCCAGACTCGATAATAATCAAGATATGGTTTCCTTTTCCTCCAAAGTTCATAAGTAGTAACTTTACTTTTCTTATGAGGTATTCTATTTAGAATATAACATGCGGTAAGTAAGGCTTCTCCCCAGAAATTAGTATTAAGACCAGAATTACACAACATTGCATTTACCATTTCGGTAAGAGTTCTGTTTTTCCTTTTAGCCACTCCATTTTGTTGTGGAGTGTAAGCAATAGATGTCTCATGTATAATTCCTACTGATTCACAATATTCAGAAAATTGATACTCACCACCCCTATCAGACCTAAGAGTTTTTATTTTTCCATCACATTGGTTTTCTACTTTAGTTTTATAAGTAATGAATGAATTTAACACATCACTTTTAACATGCATAAGATAAACATAACAATATTTAGAGTAGTCGTCTATAAATGCGACAGTCTCTTTTGAAATGTCCCAGTTTACCACTAAAGTAGCAACCACCATTTTTGCCTTTCTTGTTCTGATTTTGGGAATTGTTGTTGTTCTGCCTTTTCCTATTTTTATTAGAAGAATTATTCGATTTGCTTTCTTTTCTCCTACTGTATGGACCTTTGATGTATCAACAACCTTTTCATCTTGGGCATCTTTTTGCCTTAGTTGTTGTTTAACTTGCAAATATTGTGCAAGGCTGTCTAGACTCATATCCCCCTTCTTGTGTTTCAGTAGTTTCCTCTGGTCTTTCCAAGAAGGGGTTAACTTGTCTGTTATCGAGGAAACCTTAATTTCCTCAACCATATTTAACTTATGTTGACTGAATTGGTTAAGTATGTGTATAATACCATTGAATTGCTCTACAACAGAACGATCATCAGTCATTTTCTAATTAAAAAATTTGGTGGCTAGAAATTTCTTGCTTGTTGCGTCTTCCATCAGATACTTCGCCACCAATGCATCCTAAACATCCTTTACAGTTGGCTTTTTGTAGCAAATATCAAAAAGTGTGTCCGTCATCGCATTACAGATATGGCCTTTGCAAATGTAATCATCTTGTTCCCATTTGATCCTACCTCGTGTCTGTGCAACAGTTTCATCTTCTGTCTCCGCTGGTTTTGCCGTAGTCAAAACATAAACAACTTTCATACCCGCTAACAAGAAATGCAACTTCTTCTGCCAGCATAGGAAATTGACACCATCAAATTTCTCTAGTTTTGCGAAATCAGCAGCGATCTCTTTGAGACTTTGAGGAGCCATTGCAGAAATACTGTTTTAGATTGCAGTTTTTCGAATTCATCGCTGGATCTTCTATTATTTGAAAACACAAATCTCCAAAGCACGTTGTGGTGATCGCTATCCTAAAATAGTATTTGCCCTCTTAATTCTGTGTACGAGTAATGGCAAATCTGTTCGAAGATACAACGGAGCAGATATCAAATATCTTTTAATCGGCGTGTTTGCACAGACACAACGATTCACTATCTTGGAATTGATCACTCAGTGACAAGATGTAACAGTTATAGCCTGCAGAACTACAACTTGTATAATTCACTCAAGAATTTGGCAGAGTCTCGAGTTATTTTAATCGCAGAAAAGAAGAAAAGGAAGGAGAAGAAGAGGAATTAAAGTTGTAAAAACTAAATTCGGGGAAGCCTATTTATAATAAATGAAGAGATGCAAACGGTTATGGCTGTTTGAATTCAAACAGTCACACCCATTTATTTGCAATAGTCCAAAAGCATTGCAAATTTTGGATGATGAATGGATGCGTCCATTCATTAGCAACAGCTCCGAAGCGTTATAAATTTGAAATCCGCTCGTGCAAAAAGTCAACGGATCTGCGCAAGCCCATTAGCATTTCGAGGCCCATCTTATCATGAGACCCCAAGAGCCCTAAGGCCCAAGGCCCATCTTTTGACATTTTAAATATTAATGTCCATGAATATGATCTTGCCTCATGCCATTGTCTCTTCTCTTTCCATCTTCCCTTTCCTTTTGATATCATATGTATTGTATTTACATATATAGTGGCAAAAACACTTACATTTCATGATATGGGACATGTCAAACTTCCCTTTTTTTGCTTTCCTTCTTCCCTTTTATTTTAAATTTCCTCCAACAATCCTCCACCGAATTTAAATAAATTCCTCTTGTCATTTATATGCAGGAAAATTTGTGTGTAAGTATTAATGTCTTACAGACTTGAATCTAGACGTAGTGAAGACCCATCAAAGTATATCATGATGGAGTGGTTGACTAAGCATTGAACCATCGATCCTATATGATCTTACCAGATGTGATTGTCACACACTCATTTTCATTTTGTCTAGATAGTACGTATGCTCGACCCGTGGATTGGTTTTGAGTCGGTATCTTCTTTCATGAAATGCCCTTAGAGACCAAGCCAAAATCTCGCAGAAGGCGGCACCATCTTTGCGGCATTCATATAGGTAAGTTTATCAAAAGTGCCTTATAACACACACCTCAATAGTATATCTGTTATAAACCAATTAAGTTATAAGTAGAACATCCTCTCTTCGTCATTATTAGTACCAAGCACTTTTCCTTGGAATGTATGATAATACTTAAATTTTCATACTAAATATTATAGTGCTTCCAACCGCAAACATAAGAAGTACTTTTGCTCTTTGAACTCAAGATAACAAATTTCTTTATTGTGTTGAGTTGAGTTTCCTTCATTGGCGATTATATTGTATAGGCTTTAAAACCATTCCATGTGATGTTTTTATCACTAAGTTCCTTGCAAGTCCTTTAGTGAATGGATCTGCCAAATTCTGGCTAGATCTCACAAAATCTACGGTTATTATCCCATCAGTGAGCGTTTTCCTAACCAAACTATGCCATAGACCAATATGTCAAGATTTACCATTATAAACTTGGTTGTAAGCTTGTGATAAGGTTGATTGACTATCACAATGCACAGATATTGGTGGCCTAGTTTTTGGCCACACAGGAATGTCTAATAATAGGTTCCTTAACCATTTCGCTTCTTTTCTACCAAAAGCGAGTGCTATAAACTCAGCAGCCATGGTTGAATCAGCAATACACGTTTGTTTCTTTGAGGCCCAGGATATTGCTCCCCCACTAAGAGTGAATATCCATCCACTAGTTGATTTATTATCTTCACTTCCATTTTTCCAACTAGCATCTGTGTATCCTTCTATTACACTCGGATAACCGTTGTAATGTATACCATAGTTTATGGTACCTTTTAGATAGTTTAAAATTCTATGTATTGCATTCCAATCGATATGACTAGGGTTACTGGTATATCTACTCATTTTGCCAACAACATAGGCAATATCTGGTCGTGTGGATGTCATTGCATACATCAAACTTCCAATAACTCAAGCATATTCTAATTGTTTTATAGCTCTTCTAGTATTGGTGTATAACTGCCTATTTGGATCAAACGGAGTAGTCATAGGTTTACAATCGAATGGATTGAACCTTTTCTAAATTTTCTCAATGTGATGATACTGGGTAATTGATAACCCATCTTTTGTTTTTGTGATTTTTATTCCAAGAATCATTTCATCTACTCCCATATCTTTCACGTCAAAACATGAAGATAGTTATCTTTTAGTTTCTTCAATAATTGAAGTGTCCATTCCAAATATAAGCATATCATCCACGTAAAGGCATATAATTACTCCTTTACCAGAATGTAACTTGCTATAGACACATTTGTCAGATTCAAAAAAACCTAAAGCCATTAGAAATAATAGGTTTTTTCAAACTTTTCATGTCATTGCTTTGGTGCTTGTTTAAGACCATAAAGTGATTTGATAAGTTTACATACTTTATGTTCTTGTCCAGGCATCACAAAACCTTCTAGTTGAGACATATATATCTCTTCATCAAGTTCTCCATCTATAAATGCTGTCTTTACGTCCATTTGATGAATTTCAAAATTATAGAAAGAATCTAATGCAATTAAAGTTCTAATAGTTGAAATTCTAGCTACTGGGGCATACATATCAAAATAATTTATTCCTTATTTCTGTGTGAATCCTTTGGCAACTAATCTAGCTTTAAATTTTTTGATTGTTCCATATGCTTTAACTTTTTCTTAAATATCTATTTATATCTTATTAGTTTAGAACCAGGAGGTAAATCCACTAGTTTCCATGTTTTATTTCCCATAATAGAATCCATTTCATCATTTATGGCTTCTTGCCAAAATGATGAATCTTGAGATTTCATTGCCTCAGCATATGTTAAAGGGTCAGATTCTATATTTGTAGATATCATTAATTGATGATCTACATTTTTTCTGGATCCTTCAACCAAATATATGACAAAATCTGGTCTAAAGGATTTTTCTATCCTTCTTCGTTTACTTCTCCTAAGAGAATCACCATTTTTGTCCATATTTCCATCAGTGTTTTCTATAGGTTCAATAGTTGGTTCATTAACCTCCGCCATTTCATTAACCGGTGTATTGACCTCCACCGTTTCATGAATCGGTTTATTCTGAATAGATGTAAAGCTACTCTCATAAAACACGGCGTCCCTTTATTCTATTACTGTATTTACATCAATAGAGTTATTAGGTTCTATTACTAGAAACCTATATCCTTTGCTATGCTGAGCATATCCTAAGAATATGCACTCGATGGCCTTTTGTCCTAGTTTCCTGAATTTTGGTTCACATAATCGGATAATTGCCCTATAACCCCAGACTCGATAATAATCAAGATTGGTTTCCATTTCTTCCAAAGTTCATAAGGAGTAACTTTACTTTTCTTATGATGTATTCTATTTAGAATATAACATGCGGTGAGTAAGGCTTCTCCCCAGAAACTAGTATTTAGACCAGAATTACACAACATTGCATTACCATTTCGGTAAGAGTTCTGTTTTCCTTTCAGCCACTCCATTTTGTTGTGGAGTGTAAGCAATAGATGTCTCATGTATAATTCCTACTGATTCACAATACTCAGAAAATTGATACTCACCACCCTATCAGACCTAAGTGTTTTTAGTTTAGCATCACATTGGTTTTCTACATTAGTTTTATAAGTAATGAATGAATTTAACCCATCACTTTTTGCATGCATAAGATAAACATAACAATATTTAGAGTAATCATGTATAAATGTAACAAAATATATTTTTCCTCCTCTAATAGGAGTACTGTGTATATCATATACATCACTATGAATAAGTTCTAACAATTTTTCTGTACTTTCTGGTTTATGAGGATTTCTAGTGATCTTAGTTAATGAACATATCCTACACTTATCTAGCATATCATTTTGGTGTTTGGGAAATAGGTTCAAAGATATCATATCAAGCACGCGTTTATGATTAATATGTATTAATCTATTGTGCAATAATGAAAATGAATCAACAATATAAGCAGAACTCATACTTTTATTAACATCAGCATTCAGTTTAAACATACCATCACAGATGTACCATTTTCCCACAAATACACCGCCTTTGGTCAACACATATTTGTCTAACTCGAAGACTTGTTTAAATCAAAACTTATTAAGAAGACTTCCCGTTACAAGGTTCTTCCTGATTTCAGGTACATAATAAACATCATTTAACGTCAGAACTTTTCCGAATATGAATTCCAAATCTACAATCCCCTTCCCTTTGATCGCTTCCTTTGCTGAATTTCCCATATAAAGGTAATCTTCATCTTCAGTCGGTTCTAGTTTCTTGAATTGATTCTTTTCAATGCAGACATGCTTAGTAGCGCCGGAGTTGAACCACCAAGAATTTTCTTGTTCAATCATATTCAATTCTGGTATGACTGCGGCAAACTTTTCTTTTTTAGATTACTGCTTCTTTTTCCAAAAGCAGCAATCTCTTCTTAAATGTCCCGGTTTACCACAAAAGTAGCAACCACCATTTTTTCCTTTCTTGTTCTGATTTTGGGAATTGCTGTTGTTCTGCCCTTTCCTCTTTTTATTTAAAGAATTATTTGAAGCATTATTTGCTTGCTTTTGTTCCAACGTATGGACCTTTGATGTATCAACAACTTTTTCATCTTAGGCATCGTTTTGCCTTAGTTGTTGTTCAACTTGCAAATATTGTGCAAGACTATCTAGACTCATATCCTCCTTCTTGTGTTTCAGTAGTTTCCTCTGATCTTTCCAAGAAAGGGTTAATTTGTCTACTATCGAGGAAACCTTAGTTTCCTCATCCATATTTAACTATCTTGGAAAAGATACAATGGAGCAGATATCGAATATCTTTTAATTGGCTTGTTTTAATAGACACGACGATTCACTATCTTGGAAATGATCGCTGTAGTGACAAGATGTAAGAGTTACAGCCCGCAGAACTATAACTTGTATAATTCACTCAAGAATTTGGCAGAGTCTCGAATTATTTTATTGGCAGAAAAGAAGAAAAGGAAGGAGAAGAAGAGGAATTCAAATTGTAGAAAACTGAATTCGGGGAAGCCTATTTATAATAAATGAAGAGATGCAACTGTTTTCCAACGGTTATGGTTGTTTGAATTCAAACAGTCGCACCCATTGATTTGCAATAGTCCAGTAGCATTGCAAATTTTGGATGATGAATGGATGCGTCCATTCATTAGCAATGGCTCTGAAGCGATATAAATTTGAAATCCACGCACGCAAAAAGTCAACGGATATGCGCAAGCCCATTAACATTTCGGGGCCCATCTGATCACGAGACCCCAAGAGCCCCAAGGCCTAAGGCCCATCTTTTGACATTTTAAATATTAATGTCCAAGAATATGCTCTTGCCTCATGCCATTGTCTCTTCTCTTTCCATCTCCCCTTTCCTTTCGATATCATATATATTGTATTTACATATATAGTGGCAAACACACTTACATTTCATGATATGGAACATATCAAACTTCCCCTTTTGTGCTTTCCTTCTTTCCTTTTATTTTAAATTTCCTCCAACAATCCATACATATGGCAAACATAAATTAAACTTGGAAGAAGCATAAAAGAAATAATTAGAACAAAAACATACTTGTTTTAAACACAGTTAACAATGAATCACAGAAAAAGAAAATTAAAACAAAGTATCGATCAAAATTATTTTTATAAGTTAGAAGCCGCTAATATAGTATACATTGTACATCGTAATAGCGTCAAAAATATTAAACAACAACAGTAGTTAAATAGTAATAACGCAAAGTCCAATTGCAGCAACTATAAAACAGTTAACCACTGAAAAGCAATTTGAAACAATTGAGTGAATAATTATGTACATTATCCGTATGACGAACCCTGTGCAGATAGTGATGCAACTGAAGTCTTCAAAGTTTGAATTCTACTTGATAATTTAACAACAAATGAATGCAGATATCATCAGTCGTTGCAATTTCATACTTAAGTAGGTTAGATAGAAGAGAATAAACAAACTCAGCAACCAAATTTAACATACAAAACACTGACATAGCATTTAGCTAGATTTGTGATGCATTTAGAATATCATTTCAGGAATAAACTCAGTAACATTCCAGTAATGAATCAAGTTAAAAAGATTGAAAAATGTAGAATAATTCAGAAGTGAAACGTTGATCAAAAGCATCTCATAAATTAAATGAGTGCAATTCGGAAAATAAATGAACAAATAGTCTATAAGTGGATGAGGTGAAAAGGTAATGTAACACCCCGATTTTTTACCGACGTTAAAGAGAATAAATTAAATAATAATTAATTTAATGTTCAGAATTAGAGGAAACAGACTTCACCATTGCGTCGATCTCGAAATTCGGGTCAAGATAGATGTTTGGTTTGCGTAAAACGGACACCATATGAAGAAGTTATGAAGGTTTTAAGTATGTATACACACAGAAATATTTTATATATACGCATGAGTCAGAGGTGAGTTAGAATCCTATCCATAGGATTCAGATTAGAAAAATTCCTCTGAGCGGCAAAATTCCCGCTCTAGGGGGTCGACTCCCCTAATGGGGCGTTGACTTAGGGGTCGACCCCCTGAAGGGGTGTCAACCTAGGGGTTGACTCACCTACAGGGGTGTCGACACCCCTAGGGCTGAGGTGGCACTCGGTTTCAAGGCGTCTGGAAGCTATATATACGTGTCATATTTCTCATATTCTCTTCATTGGGAGCCATAGAGGCCATATGCTACTGGAGTGCGAACTGAACCATTTCTACAACAACATATTCTACAAATCCAATTCAGAAATTCTAGATCCGTTCTTCCTAAATTCTCTAAACCTAATGCTGTGAGTTTCTAGATTACTTTTAGGTTTAGATAAATAAAAGTATACTTTGAAAGACTATGAACTGGATATGTTGTAAAATATGATTCTGTGTTAATGTGAAATTCTATACTATGTCATGACAGACCTATTTTCCTAGATCTAATAAAATTGTGTTGATTCGATTATGATGCTTATGTGGATCTTGACTTGTAACCATGTTATGGTGGATGTACATCTATTAATTTGGACAATTGTGACATCACTTGGATCTAGATCTTTATGTTAATCACCTTTCACCTGTCATATTGTGATCCATTGAGATATGTTGTAAACTTGACATGTGAACCCATATTTAGATCTAAACATTTTATTATGTCACCATATCTATGCTAGATCTAAGTAATTGGACACCTAATGTTTAATCTAGATCTCATATGCTTACTTGAACATCATAATGATGGCTACAAGTTACCATTTTGATGTCCACTTTATTATGATGTTAATCACATGTCCATTCACTTTGTTATTATGCCAGTTATGTTCATATTTATGCCAAGACATGTTGAAACTATCACCATTGTCATACTCCCTTTTTATTGTTATAGCTAGGATACCTTATTGCCTAGATGCCGTCAAAATACGTACGAACACGTTAGAGAGGAAACGGGGAAAAAGGGATTATAATTGGCATGAATTATGTAATGTTTATATGAACTGAACATAGAAATAGTTATCTATAATGACATAGGTGGATTTGGATTAAATTGAAATGTTTAGTAATTTACAATTAGGAATTGTAAATTGTACTTATGACACGAGGTTAGGTTACATTAGTGGTGGAAGTCTACCCAGACTCAACTGACATATCCAGCAGCCACTAATGTTGAACCTAATGTGGGAGGTCTATGTACGCAAATACAAATTGGGCTAAAACACGAGGTTAGGCCTAACTGTGGAATAAGACTGCCTGGACCCGACTGGCATATCCAACATCCATACGTTGTAGGCCTAATGTAGGAGGTCTAACCCATTATAACCATAATTGGACATGGTAATGAAATAGACTACTTAACCTAATTTAATATGACTATGGATTTAAGTTAGGGTTAAGTAAAATTGGATGGGTAGTGGTGGGTTAAGTATATTAGAGGTGTGGGTAATATGTATATATAGGCCCACGAACTTAACCCAATAAGGTTATGTAATTAAAGACACCTAGTGGTATACATAACTAGTAGATAATGTAACATGGTTATGTAATTAAAGACACCTAGTGGTATACATAGCCGATAGATAATGTAATGAAGTTATGTAATTAAAGACACTTTTTAGGGTAAGCATAACTAGTATAGGGCTATGTAATTAAAGACACTTATGGGTATACATAGTCAGTGGAAAAGCTAGTGGGGGATGCAAGACAAGGGGGAGAGCTTGTATCATATTGTATGGGACCCATTTCAGTCAGTAACCCAGAGTTGGTATCAAGTAAAGACCTCCGTACTAGGCGGAGAAGGGGCACACTTACTGATTAATTGTAAGAGATCCAAACGAGGCGGATGGTGTGGGCGGCGCGAACCGACCGAGGACATGTATGTGCATGGGATGGGCAGAGGGGGTTAAGACGACCGTGACACCAGTAGATATGGTTGTGCACACCATGGGTTGCCACTTTAGGAAGTGATACCTCCTACTATGGGGCCAGCACAGGATATCTACAGTGTAGGGAGCCGATCGATTAGGGTAAGGGTTAGGGTATACTTGGACGTATGACTTAAGCCTACCAACTTATAGTGGAAGGGATCATCTCATTTCAGTTATACTAGTAATAGTGCAGAGTAATCATTAGTGAGGCACATACACCTTAACTTGCTTACCTTGCCACACCTATCATTTATGTAGTGATCTCTCTTATCCACTTTATATGCCTATCATGTTGCTTTTATTTATCTACTAGCTGAAAGTAACTATAACACCCCGTATTTTCTGTAAACATTAAAGTAACGAATTAAAGAATAATTAATTCACATGTGAGAATTAAGGTAAACGGGTTACACCATTGCGTTTGTCTCGGAATTCTGCTTGAGATAGAGTCCGAGTTTGCGTAAATCAAACTCCGTATGGAGTTACGACCTTCAGAAGATTCAAGAATTTTAATAATAAAACCAGCCCGAAATTCAAATTCAAGTTTCAAAATTCAAAAACCCCAAAACAGGCGGGGCGGGAAATTTCCCGCCCAGAAATCAGGTCGACGAGGGGGTCGACCTGGGTACATAGGTCGACCAGGGGGTTGACCTAGGGGTCGACCTGGGGGTCGAACTCCCCCTCAGACCAGATCTGAAACCTGACGTGTTTCTTCGTGTGACGATTTTCTATGTCATTAGGGCTTGTGTGGCAAATTCTGGTTGGTTCTCTTAGGTTTGAATGGCTTTGATTGACCCTAGGTTGATCTAACGACTCCTATTAAATCAAACTTCTATATAAGAAACCTAAATCTAAACCCTAAATCACACAAAAATATTCCTAGAGTCATCATGCTATCATTACCCAACCTAGAGTAGCCTCAATTCTCCTTCAACTAGGAAGCAAGTTAGAAACTACTAATCAAATCTAATTCAACTAAGAGAATTCAACGTCTACAACAAAGGAGTGCTAATCAGTTTCAGAATATAGATCCCAGAACACCAGACTAGTCTCCTTTTTGTAAGTCCAGTTATCATTTAGACCTAAATGATATTAGAATCATGACTAAATTAATTAGATGTAGAACAACGCCTAATGTAAATTTATGCCTATCCTTTTTGTTAAACCTGAATTGATTAAGACTATGACTCTTATCATGTTAAATTTGTGATCATGTTGTATGTAATTTGATGATAAAACTACCACCACTAAATGCTTGACAATGAACCTATATTTTGTATGTTAATTAGGCGATGACATATTATGTTGTATAATTTGGCGACGGATCTATATGTTGTATGTTAAATTGGCAATTACATATCATGTTGTATAATTTGGTGATGGATCTATATGTTGTATGGAGATGACATATTATGTTGTATAATTTGGCGATGGATCTATATGTTGTATGTTAAATTGGCAATTACATATCATGTTGTATAATTTGGTGATGACAACTATATGTTGTATGACAATTTCAGAATTTTGCTATGTTAATTCAAATTCAACCAAGTTCACATATATGACTAGAACTACATGCTAACATGTTTAGGTTTATGTTAATTTGATCCAACTCAATTTGCAAGTTCACAACTACAAGCCCAATTAAGATTATGTAGTTCTATGTAAAACCGCTATTTTATGATTCATGTTGAGTAGATCCAAACTTGCAAGTTCATAATTAAATGTATATTGCTTTAAGCCAAAATCATTTGACACATGTGTAGTTAGATCCATATTTTTATGATGTTGGAATATTACATGTTCCTCCTTTTTCCCCTTTTGTGTATGAGTTAGGCTATGTAAAGAGCCTAACATTTTATGTAATTTATGCGACCGTTTAACGGGGGTAACATTGGGGAAAAACATGAAATTATATGTAACTGGCATATTTGGCTCATAAACATGTAAATGGTTTATGGCATAAAGTGGTATAATTTTTATACCAAAAATTATGAACTTGATTTAAAGGGAAAGTGGGGCTTGACTTGAACGACAATAATTTACATATAAACATAAGGGGTAAATATGTAAATTTAGAAAAAGACGAATATGCCTAACCCGAGGTTAGATTGAGTTACGGTGTAAGACTTCCCAGAACCGCCCGACACATCCAGCAATCGTAATAATATATATCTAATGTGAGAGGTTAGTACATCAAGCCCAAAAGAACCCGAGGTTAGACTGAGTTGCGGTGTAAAACTGCCTGGACCCGACCGGCATATCCAGTGACCGCAACAATACCTGTCTAATGTCATTGGTTGGTGCTTTAATGAATGAATTAAAGCAAAGTCAGGAATGGTTGGGTTAAGTAAATTAAGGCAACACTTAACCAATACAACATGTTAACTAAACTGATGGGTGAAGTTAAGTTAACTTGGACACTTAACCAATTTAACATGTTGATTAGGAAACCCTAGTAACGGGGACCCATTTCAGCAGTAACCCACATGGATGTATCATGGTACCCTAAACTAGGAAGTGTAGGGCACGATTACTGGGATGATTATAAGCGGTCAAAACAACGGCGGTGGTGCGTTAGTGTAGGTTCCGACGGAGTACGGGCGTGCACGTACTCCGGAGTGGAAAAAGCAGTCAGGTTGCCACCATAGGATTTGATACACCTCGTGGTAGGACCAGCACAGGTATCTACAATCAAGCGGGGGCCGAATGACACACGTGATAAATACATGAGAGTAGGAGCCGATTGATAAAGGGGATCATTTTATCATGAACATGTGGCGCTAGTTGAAACAAGTATAAATAGGTGTAGAGAATATGGATATGAGTGCGATAGTATGATTAGTTTATCCTGCCTTGTTTATCTTGCCTTATCCTATGTTACCTTATTTCTTTGTTATTGTCCTGCATCCAGTTTATTCATGTCATGGTTTTCTTACCAGTTTACATGCTGAATAATCACCGGACTTACCAGACTATGTCTGATCCATTTTTCTTTCGCTCTCTTTTCTTCCGTTCCCCCCTCAAGTAGCCAGGGAGGGAATAGCTCAGCTTGATTCAGACCGTTTATCTTTCCAAGCTTGAAGACTTTGTGATGCATGGCTTGGAAAGTCTTATCATTGGCTATGGCTTTGGACACACTACCACTTGGGGATTTATGCAGTTTTATTTATGTTTTATGCTTCTTTATGTTATAATCAAGACAGAGATTTTGATGTAATGATTTGGAAGTTGTTTTGAGACAGTTTGCTGTAATGTTTTTGTTATGAACCACATACGAAATAAATTTAGTTTTTTTTCCGCTGCGTATATATGTCTGTCTTGTAAATTATCAGTGTCTTTTACCTATAATGTAACACCCCGAATTTCGGTTAATGCTAAAATTCACTAATTACAGAATAAATAATCTCAGATGTGAGAATTGGGGGAAACGGGCTGCGTCATTGTGTTCGTCTCGGAAAAATACGCAAAATAGAGTCCGAGTTTTCGAAAATCGGAGTACGTATGGCCCAGTTATGGCCCGATGAAGTTTGCAGAAAATTATAAGCTAAAAACAGATTTAAAAATTAAATCCAGATTTTAAAATAGAGCAAGCGGGGCCAGGCGGGAAGATTCCCGCCCTACCCATGTCGACAGGGCTGTCGACAGGCCTGTCGACAGGGGTGTCGACTTGCCTGTCGACTTGCCTGTCGACAGGGGGTGGCGTCCAGTGAACCTGGGTGCACCAGGTTGCACCAGGTTGGGTTTTAGGCTGGCTTGGAGGGCTGGTTCTAGAGACTTCCTAAATCTAAGGGTCCTAATCTAATCTAGGGTTAATCTAAGGGCCTAAAAACACTACCTAATCCTATAAATAAGACCCTAACCCTACCCTAATTCATTCATAATTAGATCTTGTAACTAAACTATGGCAAAATGAAACTTGATCATGGCCTCCACAGATCAATGAAGAGGAAAGCAAGCTAATCAACCTCTCTAATCAACCTCTAATCCATTCTAAGCATCTTAATCTTCTTCATTTGGAGTGCAAATTGCTAGTGGTGAGTTTCTATCACTTTAACATCAATTGTTAAAGTAAGTAGATTAGGTGTAATGAGACTTATGGTCTTGAATGCGGATTTGTGAGTTTGAATCATTTGTAATGATATGCTAATCCATGTATAATATTAATCCTATGTTTATGCATGTTGAATATGTAAGTTTATGCAAGTTGAATATGTAAGTTTATGCAAGTTGAATATGTAAGTTTATGCAAGTTGAATATGTGAGTTTATGCAAGTTGGATATGTGGGTTTATGCATAATAAGTAATTGATTTTATGCAAATTAAGTATGTGGTTTTATGCATGATGAATATGTGATTCTATGCATGCTAAGTATGTGATATTATGCATGATGAGTATGTGATTTTATGCATGCTAAGTATATGATATTATGCAAGTTTAGTATGTGATCCTATGCATGCTAAGTATGTGATATTATGCATGATGAGTATGTGATTTTATGCATGCTAAGTATATGATATTATGCAAGTTTAGTATGTGATCCTATGCATGCTAAGTATGTGATATTATGCATGTTTAATAAGTTGGTTTATGCATGTTTAACAAGTGGGTTTATGCATGTTTAACAAGTGGGTTTATGCATGTTTAACAAGTTCATATACAAGTTACATGTATGATAATATACAAGATATGCTATGCAAGTTACATGTTTGTTAATATGCAAGTTACATGTATGTTAATATGCAAGATATGCTATGCAAGTTACATGCTTGTTCATATGCAAGTTACATGTATGATAATATGCAAGATATGCTATGCAAGATACATGTTTGTTAAAATGCAAGTTCATGATGACACATTATGCAAGTTTATGAGTCAATATGCAAGTATGTGAATGCTTATGCAAGAATGTGAATGCTTATGCAAGTTATGTGTATGCTTAAATGCATGTTTAACATGTTATGCAAGTTATGTATGCTTATGCAAGTTATGTGAATGCTTATATGCAAATTTAACATGTTATGCAAGTTATGTGAATATATGCAAGTTCAACATGTTATGCAAGATATGTGTATGATAATATGCAAGTTCATATGAAATATGTTATGCAAGTCATGTGTGATAATATGCAAGTTTGGGATTAAATGTAGTTGGGTTAATATATGCTCATATATGCAAGTTGACATCCTCTTAACCCATGACAAAGTTATATGCTAAGATTTGGTTAAACCCATGATGTTTGTGATGGATCTTCCCTTTTATTATGTCGTGAAATGAGAACGATTTGCGTGGGAAACGATGGGGTTAATAAATATGTTAATAAAAGTATGATTGGGTATGATTAAGCATACCATATAAATAAATTAACATAAGTGGGAATTTACCTATTGAGTTAGGTCTACCCCATGGGAATTTACCTATTGAGTTAGGTCTACCCATGTTATGAAAAACTTGATATTAATTAGGGATAGTTAATATAAATTATGAGGGTGATTAATTAGGTGTAATTAATCGACTAAGACACGAGGTTGGACTCAGTTGTAGCGTAAAACTGCCCGGACCCAACCGGCTTAACCAGTTGCTACAAATGTTAGCCCAATGTGAGAGGTCTTAGGCACAAACTAAATACGTGATTAATGTAAAGACACGAGGTTAGACTCGGTTATGACATAAGGCTGCCCGGACCCAACCGGCTTAACCAGCGGTCATAAAAGATAGTCTAATGTGAGAGGTCTTTATGAGGATCACGGTCTTAATTAATTAAGAAACACTTAACCATATAAGCATGTAGTGGGGCATGAGGGTTAAGTGGGTGCCTTGGATGGCTTGTAGTAACTAGTGGGTTGCCTTGGGTGGCAATAGAAAATACAATTAGAATACTTAACCAAAGTGGAACATGTAATTAAACATGATTAAGGGGTTAAGTAAGTGCCTCGGGTGGCATGCGGGAATTAAGTAAGTGCCTTGGGTGGCATGTGGAAATCTAGTGGGTGCCTTGAATGGCAATTAAAATATGATTAATAACTTAACCAGGATTTATAACATGAAGATAAGCATGATTATAAAAAAAGGGTTAAGTGGGATACACTAGAAATAACAAGCTTAGGTGGATAGCTTGTGGGGGCCCATCTCAACCAATATCCCAAACGTATCTTAGTGGGCTCGACTCAAGTCGAGTGACGGGACACGCATATTGGGCTTGACTATAAGAGGCCAAAACGGGTTAGCGGTGGCAACGTGGGACCAACGGGTTTCATATGCGTGTGTGGACCCGGGCTGGTTAGTAAGTCGTTGTTGCATCGTGTAGGTATAAAGCCGTGCACCGTTGATATTATCAGGTTGCCACTTTGGGGAATGATACACCCCATTGTGGGACCAGCATAGATTTCTACGTTAGGGAGCCGATCGCTTTTGGGAGTAGTGGGTACACCTAGGTAGTTAGCTAGGGGTACACGAAACTACTGGGTAAAAATTACTAAGTACATTTAGTGGGGATCAACCTTTAAGTAGGAATTACTCTTGGTAGGTAGAACTGGTGTGGTGCAGTGTAGGAATTACCCTTGGGTGTATAAGTCTGGGGCGGTGTAATCTAGAAATTATCCTTGGGTGGATAAATGCGTCTTTACGGTTATCTTAGTTTATCCTAAGTTTACCAAGCTGCTTAGTGTAGCCATTCATCCCCAGTCGTTACTGTATATCAACTTATGTCTTCTCTGTTTACTTTAATGATTGTGTTGTTAAAGTTATAGGACTCACTCAGACTTATGTCTGACCCCGTTGTTTTTATCCTTTTTCCCCAAACCCCAGGTTATCAGAGTGGGCCTAGTGCTAGTGGGCTTTGATCAGATTGCTGTATCTATCCTTTGGAGCTTGGACCGTTGAAGTAAAGCTCGGTTCATCTTTTCTTTTATGGCTATTGTTTACTTAGTGGGATTATGTACTTATTTTTATCAAGATGGATATTTTGTACTTGACTCTTGTATGGTTTTGTGATGTAACCAAACATGTTTTAACTTTCCGCTGCAATGAAATGATGATTTAAATTTTCAAGTATTACTTGTATCTGTCTTGCTGTAATTTTACTGTTCTATATTCACTCAAAATACTTCACCGAAACTAAGGCATTCCCCTCTTATGAGTGACCTTAGCGGGTGTGGGGTGTTACATGTGGTATCAGAGCTTAAGGTTACCAGAACAGATAAATTTTTTAGAAAAACTATTTTCTAAGAATATTTTTGAAGGAGTATTTTCAAAAACATGTCTTTTAAGAGAAAAGTTTTTGAGAGAAAAGCATAATCCCCGATAGCCATATCTTTATCTTTCGAATTCTCCGGTTGAATCTCTTCCTCTCTCTCATTTTGAGTTTCCCCTCCGCGTATAGATGATCTTTCTAAGATAGATAAGAATGGTAGACCACTTCAAGGGACTTAGACGTTAGTTGGATTAGAAGTAGGTTCAAGAAGGAGGAGGACTTGTAGTTACCTATTGGATGGACAATGGGAGGAAGGCTTAAATAGTTGTTTGGTTAATGAAGGAAGAAACCTCATTGGTGGGAGGTTGCGAGTGGAGAATGGGAAAAAGAAGGCGAGTAGTTATCCTTTAGGAGGAATTGGACATTTTATTAGGATTATCCAAAGAGGCAGGGGCAAGGTACGGAATCTTCTGGAGGGTAGTTGTATTCCCTCACGGCTAGTGTACCAGATGGGGATAGGACCGTCTAGGCTGGAATTTTGGATTTCTTTATTATCCGATTCAAACTTTATTTGATTCTGATATATCGTGTTCGTTTATCTCATCATTGTTAGTTGAGTCACTGCACTTAGACACCAGTTTGGTAGATGATCCCTTAGTTGTTTCCAACCCAATTGGGCTCCATGATGTGTTTTGGGTTTGAAAGTTTCTATACTTAGCGTTAAGTTTAGATGTGATGCTTTGTGGGCTTCACGGGCTTTGGGTTAGTTTTGGGGCATGGACTGGTTAGCCAGTAGGGGTGCCGTTCTTGATTTTGAAGGGAGAGTTGTTAGGCTTATGACCCGCTTGGGTAACACTCTCGAGATCTCTTGTAATCCCATAGGATCTGTTATGCTAGGTTATCTAGAATCGCTTGACACGTCGGTCGAGAGTTTGCGGTCTGTTAGAGTGGTCCGGGAATACTCGGATGTGTTTGAGAAGGTGAAGGGCTTACCTCCGGAGCGGGAGATTGACTTCCGAATATATCTAGTAAACAATGCCAAACCAGTGACTTGGCCAGTGTGCCACATGGCTCCTCGTGAGAGGAGGGAACTCCATAAGTAAGTAGGCGATTTGCTTGAGAAGGGGTTCATAAGACAAAGTATATCGGAGTGAGGTGCTCCAATAGTTTTTGCCACGAAGGCGGATGGGTCCTTCAGACTTTGTGTAGGCTAAAGAGAACTAAACAAACTCACAAAGAAGAATAGACACCCATTGCTGAGGATTGATGATCTCTTTGATCAGTTGGTTGGCGCCTCAAGGTTTTCGTAGATGGACTTAGCTACAGGGTTCGTCAGTTGAAGAGTGGCTGAGGATAGTATAGAGAAGACTGCCTTTAGGACTCCGGATGGTTTTTATGAGTGGCTGGTGATGCCATTTGGGTTGACGAACGCCCCCGCATACTTTGTTGATTTGATGAGAAGGGTGTTCAGGGAGTACCTAAATAAGTTCGTGATGGTCTTGGTGGGTGACATCTTGGTCTTTTCTAGGAGCGAAATAAGTTTCCGTATGTGCTCAATAGGGTGAGTAAAGCCAGTCATGGGAAGAACGGTGGTTTTGGAGCGAGACTGGCGAGGACATCCAAAGTTGGTCAAAGGCTTAATTGTTTAGCCATTATTTATTTTATTAGTATCATCTCACGTAGGTCGCCTGAACTCGAAGGAGATATCCCTTGGGTGTTTGTCTGATATTGGTTTAGGCCTTTGGGGCTTGCATTTGGGGGATGTCGAGCTCGACTAGGGTGGTCTGCGTGAGAGATGGACAGTTGTGATGATTTTGGATGGGATTCTTAGCATCCTATGAGTTTGAAATAGCGTATACCCATGGCAAGGGAAACATGGTAGCGGACGCCTCAAGTAGAAAGAGGTTGTCCCTGAGTTCATTGTTCGTTGAACGACGGAGCTTAGAGTTTATTTCTATGTTTGACTTTAGACCTTCCGTTGACTTTGTACCCGGTTTGCTAGCCTCCTTGGAGGTTAGGCCTACTCTTTTGGGATGAATTGACGAGGCATAGCGAGACGACCCACAGTTGGTTGAGTTAGTAGAGAAGCTCATAAGGAGGGGGAGTCATCCAGCCATTTGAATAGGTACACCCTAGATGGTAAGGGGTGGTTGCGTAGAGACGGTAGACTTTGTGTACCGCAAGACAAGGGTTTGTGGAAGGCTATACTTGACGATGCACATCGGTCGAAGATGACCATTCATCCCGAAAGGGACAAGATGTACCAAGACATGAAGCAAGTTTTCTTCTGGGCCGGTATGAAGAAAGACGCGGCCAAGTATGTCGCTAGATGCTTGGTGTGCTAACAAGTGGAAGCGGAGCAGAAGAAACCCGGAGGGTTGCTTCACCCGTTGGAAGTTCCGTAATGGGAAGTGGGATAGTGTCTCATTGGATTACCGAAATCAAGGAAGGGTAATACGGGGATTGGGCTTATGGTAGATAGACTTACTAAGTGTGCCCATTTTATACCCGTGAAGAGTAAGAGAACTGCTCCATGGCTAGCTTCAGTTTACGTTCAAGAGATTATTAGATTACATGGTGTACCTTCCAGTATAGTGTGCGATCGAGATCCTATCTTCACTAGAGAGTTTTAGAAGAGTTTGCAAGAGGCGGTAGGGACTCAGTTATGTTTGAGTACCGCATATCATCCTCAGACAGATGGCCAGACCGAGAGGGTGAATCGTATCTTAGAAGACCTTTTGAGGTTATGTATTTTGGATTTTGGAAGTACATGGGAAGAGCATCTTCCATTGGTGAAGTTCGCGTATAATAACAGCTTTCAGTCTAGTATTGGTATGGCTCCTTTCGAAGCTCTTTATGGAAGGCCTTGTTGATCACCTACATGTTGGTGGGAATCTACGGATAAGATCTTGGTTGGGCCAATGTGGTTAGAGAGACTTCAGAGAAGATTGACTTGGTTCGAAGAAGGATGAAAGCGGCGGAATCTTATGCGGATAAGAGGAGAACAGAGCTTGAGTTTGATATTAGGACATGCTTTTTATCAAGGTATCTCCGTTGCGGAATGTGGTTCACTTTGGATCTGTTGGGAAGTAAGCACCAAGGTTTGTTGGACCGTTTCCTGTTAAGGAAAGGATTGGACGGATAGCATATAGGGTGGAGTTGCCTGAGAGACTTAGTAGTGTACATGGTGTATTCCAAGTGTCACATTTGAGGAAGTGCCTACACGAGACCGCATAGGTAGTAGAGCCGAGCTTACTTAGAGAAGTGGAAGTAGAGCGTGATGCGACGATTCGACGAGCTCCTATTCGCATCCTTGGGTCAGAAACTAGGAAGTTGAGGATCAGAGAAGTTCAGCTAGTTAAGGTGCAATGGGGAGATGACGGAAGCAATGCTACTTGGGAGACGGAAGCGAAGATGCGTTCTTTGTATCCATTTCTTTTTGAGAGTATAATTTCTCCTCTATCGTTTGACTAGTACTTATCTTATCTTTAGTATGTCCTCTCGTTAGTGCTGTTTGACCTTTAGATAGGGTAAACCTATGGTTGAAACATGTGTTTGAGACATGTTATGGTTGATGGATGCAAGTGGATGCAAGTGTTTGCTAGTGGTTGCTCGTGGATGCATATATACACACTCTAGGCACTAGATCGGCTCAGTCACTTCATATTGCATATTGCATATAATTGTGTGTAGGTAGCTATATTTATGGATGTATAATGATTGTGTTATCATATGGATGATGCATTATGGTGAATGGTTGTGCACTCATATAGATACTGTATGTGTCGATAGGGTTATCTCGCATACATATTGGATGCATGGCACTATCATGGTTTGCATATGTTCGTACATTAGATAGGGAACATATACACACACTTTTTGCATATGCTCATACATCATTAGAAATTATTTTAAGGACAATGGATGCCCGTGTTTGATGGATTGAGTAGATGGTTGTTTGGATGGTAGGATATGCATTCTCCTTAGCTTAGAGATTTCGGGGACGAAATCCTTTAAGGAGGGGAGAATGTAACACCCCGAATTTCGGTTAATGCTAAAATTCACTAATTACAGAATAAATAATCTCAGATGTGAGAATTGGGGGAAACGGGCTGCGTCATTGTGTTCGTCTCGGAAAAATACGCAAAATAGAGTCCGAGTTTTCGAAAATCGGAGTCCGTATGGCCCAGTTATGGCCCGATGAAGTTTGCAGAAAATTCTAAGCTAAAAACAGATTTAAAAATTAAATCCAGATTTTAAAATAGAGCAAGCGGGGCCAGGCGGGAAGATTCCCGCCCTACCCATGTCGATAGGGCTGTCGACAGGCCTATCGACAGGGGTGTCGACTTGCCTGTCGACTTGCCTGTCGACAGGGGGTGGCGTCCAGTGAACCTGGGTGCACCAGGTTGCACCAGGTTGGGTTTTAGGCTGGCTTGGAGGGCTGGTTCTAGAGACTTCCTAAATCTAAGGGTCCTAATCTAATCTAGGGTTAATCTAAGGGCCTAAAAACACTACCTAATCCTATAAATAAGACCGTAACCCTACCCTAATTCATTCATAATTAGATCTTGTAACTAAACTATGGCAAAATGAAACTTGATCATGGCCTCCACAAATCAATGAAGAGGAAAGCAAGCTAATCAACCTCTCTAATCAACCTCTAATCCATTCTAAGCATCTTAATCTTCTTAATTTGGAGTGCAAATGGCTAGTGGTGAGTTTCTATCACTTTAACATCAATTGTTAAAGTAAGTAGATTAGGTGTAATGAGACTTATGGTCTTGAATGCGGATTTGTGAGTTTGAATCATTTGTAATGATATGCTAATCTATGTATAATATTAATCCTATGTTTATGCATGTTGAATATGTAAGTTTATGCAAGTTGAATATGTAAGTTTATGCAAGTTGAATATGTAAGTTTATGCAAGTTGAATATGTGAGTTTATGCAAGTTGGATATGTGGGTTTATGCATAATAAGTAATTGATTTTATGCAAATTAAGTATGTGGTTTTATGCATGATGAATATGTGATTCTATGCATGCTAAGTATGTGATATTATGCATGATGAGTATGTGATTTTATGCATGCTAAGTATATGATATTATGCAAGTTTAGTATGTGATCCTATGCATGCTAAGTATGTGATATTATGCATGATGAGTATGTGATTTTATGCATGCTAAGTATATGATATTATGCAAGTTTAGTATGTGATCCTATGCATGCTAAGTATGTGATATTATGCATGTTTAATAAGTTGGTTTATGCATGTTTAACAAGTGGGTTTATGCATGTTTAACAAGTGGGTTTATGCATGTTTAACAAGTTCATATGCAAGTTACATGTATGATAATATACAAGATATGCTATGCAAGTTACATGTTTGTTAATATGCAAGTTACATGTATGTTAATATGCAAGATATGCTATGCAAGTTACATGCTTGTTCATATGCAAGTTACATGTATGATAATATGCAAGATATGCTATGCAAGATACATGTTTGTTAAAATGCAAGTTCATGATGACACATTATGCAAGTTTATGAGTCAATATGCAAGTATGTGAATGCTTATGCAAGAATGTGAATGCTTATGCAAGTTATGTGTATGCTTAAATGCATGTTTAACATGTTATGCAAGTTATGTATGCTTATGCAAGTTATGTGAATGCTTATATGCAAATTTAACATGTTATGCAAGTTATGTGAATATATGCAAGTTCAACATGTTATGCAAGATATGTGTATGATAATATGCAAGTTCATATGAAATATGTTATGCAAGTCATGTGTGATAATATGCAAGTTTGGGATTAAATGTAGTTGGGTTAATATATGCTCATATATGCAAGTTGACATCCTCTTAACCCATGACAAAGTTATATGCTAAGATTTGGTTAAACCCATGATGTTTGTGATGGATCTTCCCTTTTATTATGTCGTGAAATGAGAACGATTTGCGTGGGAAACGATGGGGTTAATAAATATGTTAATAAAAGTATGATTGGGTATGATTAAGCATACCATATAAATAAATTAACATAAGTGGGAATTTACCTATTGAGTTAGGTCTACCCCATGGGAATTTACCTATTGAGTTAGGTCTACCCATGTTATGAAAAACTTGATATTAATTAGGGATAGTTAATATAAATTATGAGGGTGATTAATTAGGTGTAATTAATCGACTAAGACACGAGGTTGGACTCAGTTGTAGCGTAAAACTGCCCGGACCCAACCGGCTTAACCAGTTGCTACAAATGTTAGCCCAATGTGAGAGGTCTTAGGCACAAACTAAATACGTGATTAATGTAAAGACACGAGGTTAGACTCGGTTATGACATAAGGCTGCCCGGACCCAACCGGCTTAACCAGCGGTCATAAAAGATAGTCTAATGTGAGAGGTCTTTATGAGGATCACGGTCTTAATTAATTAAGAAACACTTAACCATATAAGCATGTAGTGGGGCATGAGGGTTAAGTGGGTGCCTTGGATGGCTTGTAGTAACTAGTGGGTTGCCTTGGGTGGCAATAGAAAATACAATTAGAATACTTAACCAAAGTGGAACATGTAATTAAACATGATTAAGGGGTTAAGTAAGTGCCTCGGGTGGCATGCGGGAATTAAGTAAGTGCCTTGGGTGGCATGTGGAAATCTAGTGGGTGCCTTGAATGGCAATTAAAATATGATTAATAACTTAACCAGGATTTATAACATGAAGATAAGCATGATTATAAAAAAAGGGTTAAGTGGGATACACTAGAAATAACAAGCTTAGGTGGATAGCTTGTGGGGGCCCATCTCAACCAATATCCCAAACGTATCTTAGTGGGCTCGACTCAAGTCGAGTGACGGGACACGCATATTGGGCTTGACTATAAGAGGCCAAAACGGGTTAGCGGTGGCAACGTGGGACCAACGGGTTTCATATGCGTGTGTGGACCCGGGCTGGTTAGTAAGTCGTTGTTGCATCGTGTAGGTATAAAGCCGTGCACCGTTGATATTATCAGGTTGCCACTTTGGGGAATGATACACCCCATTGTGGGACCAGCACGGATATCTACGTTAGGGAGCCGATTGCTTTTGGGAGTAGTGGGTACACCTAGGTAGTTAGCTAGGGGTACACGAAACTACTGGGTAAAAATTACTAAGTACATTTAGTGGGGATCAACCTTTAAGTAGGAATTACTCTTGGTAGGTAGAACTGGTGTGGTGCAGTGTAGGAATTACCCTTGGGTGTATAAGTCTGGGGCGGTGTAATCTAGAAATTATCCTTGGGTGGATAAATGCGTCTTTACGGTTATCTTAGTTTATCCTAAGTTTACCAAGCTGCTTAGTGTAGCCATTCATCCCCAGTCGTTACTGTATATCAACTTATGTCTTCTCTGTTTACTTTAATGATTGTGTTGTTAAAGTTATAGGACTCACTCAGACTTATGTCTGACTCCGTTGTTTTTATCCTTTTTCCCCAAACCCCAGGTTATCAGAGTGGGCCTAGTGCTAGTGGGCTTTGATCAGATTGCTGTATCTATCCTTTGGAGCTTGGACCGTTGAAGTAAAGCTCGGTTCATCTTTTCTTTTATGGCTATTGTTTACTTAGTGGGATTATGTACTTATTTTTATCAAGATGGATATTTTGTACTTGACTCTTGTATGGTTTTGTGATGTAACCAAACATGTTTTAACTTTCCGCTGCAATGAAATGATGATTTAAATTTTCAAGTATTACTTGTATCTGTCTTGCTGTAATTTTACTGTTCTATATTCACTCAAAATACTTCACCGAAACTAAGGCATTCCCCTCTTATGAGTGACCTTAGCGGGTGTGGGGTGTTACATATAACGCTCCACCAAAGTTACGGTATTCCCTTTGTGAGTGACCTTAACGGAGGTGGGGTGTTTCACTTGGTATCAGAGCAAAGGTTTATCAGATCAGATAAAAAATTTGAAAACTGTTTTTCAAAAAGAAGTTTAAAGAAGCATTTTTCAAGAAAAAGTGTTGTTTTTGTTTTAAAAAGGCATAGTCCCCTAAAGCCAAATGTACTAAATTTCTATCCTTTGTTTTGAATCTTTCCTTTTTTCGTTTCAGCATGTCTGGGGATCTTAACCTTCCATAGGGCGTGCCGGTACCTGACAAGTTCAAAAGGTACCTAGAGGCTAGGGCTAATGTCGCAGGCCCAGCAGACGTTCCTCCTCCTCCTACGCATGCAAATGCTTTCTCAAAAATATGTAGGGACTTTCGAGCCATGGGAGGAAAGAACTTCAATGGAAGTGAATCCTTCGTGGAAGCAAGAAATTGGCTCAAAGAAACTAAGGATTTGTTTGTTATATTCGAAGTGGACGATAGGCAGAAGATACAGTTGGTCGTATGGTTTCTCAAAGACGAAGCTTCCTATTGGTGGGAAGTTACTAATGCTGAAAGACCAGTTGAAACTTGGATGGATTTCAGAATGAGGTTTGAAATGAAATTCCTTTCACAGGCTGAACGAAGCCTACTGATGGAGAAGTTCTTAGCACTCAAACAGGGAAGTATGTCGGTCAAGGAATACGTTAACCAATTCAACCAGCTGGCTAGATTCGAAATGGAGCTAGTGAACACTCCATATAAGAAGGCTCTCCGCTTTGTTAAAGGATTGAATGAGCCATTGCACATCGTAGCTATGTCCTATATACCTATGGGTGCGACTTATGAGAGACTAGTGGACATGGCATTGTTACAAGAAGAAGATAAAGTTGGCAAGAAGGAGACAAAGGTGGAAGTACCTCAAGATAAGAAAGGGGAAGGATCACAGAACAAGAAGATGGATTCAAAGAAGGGCGGGAAGAACAACAAACCCCGTGACAAGAGGAGGTGTAATTTTTGTGGCATTCCTGGACATCTGGTTAACGACTGCAGAAAGAAAAAAAGGAAGATGGGTGGTTGTTTCCATTGCGGCGAGACATGACACATGGCTAGGGACTGCCCAAGAAAGCAAGGGCAAGGGCAGAGAGTTGGATCTACTTCTGGATGGTAGGTTCATGCTCTCATAGCACCTCCGCAAGAACAAGGTAGAAATATTTCTGTTGAGAGTTTAGTTTATCTTTTTGATCATCTTGTTCGTACACTCTTTGATTCCGGCGTATCGCACTCTTTTATATCTACTGCTTTAGTTGAATCTCTGCACCTAGACACCAGTTTAGTAGAGGATCCCTTGGTTGTTTCAAATCCAATTGGGGGTTCATCTTATTTATCAATGATTTGGTTGGATTTGAAAATTTCTATACTAAGCATTGGGTTTAGATGTAATGCCTACGTTTTGGGCTTCACGGGCTATAGGTTGATTCTAGGCATGGATTGTCTATCGAGTAATGGTGCCATCCTCGATAGTGAAAAGAGAGTGGTTAGACTTATGACTCGCCTCGGCAACACTATCGAAATCTCTTGTAATCCCATATATTCTGTTATGCTTAGCTACCTAGAATCTCTTGATGCGTCTGTTGAAAACTTGCGGTCTGTTAGAGTAGTCCATGAATACTCAGATGTATTTGAAGAGGTGAAGGGCTTACCTCTGAAGCGGGAGATAGACTTCCGCATATACCTTGTTGATAATGCAAAACCCGTAGCTCTACCGGCTAGACACATGGCTCCAAGGGAGAGAAAAGAGCTCAGCAAGCATGTCAAAGGGTTGCTCGAAAAGGGGTTTATAAGGGGGAGTATTTCTGAATGGGGTGCTCAGGTAGTATTCGCAACCAAAGCAGATGGAACAATTCGCCTATGCGTTGATTATAGGGAGCTAAACAAACCGACTAAGAAAAATAGGCACCCACTTCCAAGAATAGACGACTTATTTGATCAGCTTGTAGGTTTTCTTCCAATTAGATCTGGCCACCGGGTTTCATCAGCTAAGAGTGGCTGAAGACAGCATTGATAAGACCGCGTTCAGAACCCCGGATGGTTTCTTCGAATGGCTTGTCATGCCTTTCGGCTTGACAAACGCACCCTCTTACTTCGTTGATTTGATGAGCAGGGTGTTCAGAAAGTTCTTTAATAAGTTTGTGGTGGTCTTCGTAGATGACATTTTGATTTTCTTAAAGAATGAAGAAGAGCATGCTCAGCATTTAAAAGAAGTCATGGATACTCTTCGAGCACATCAGTTGAAAGTCAAATTCTCCAAATGCCACTTCTGGAGAGAGGAAGTAAGGTTTCTTGGACATGTGGTGTCCAAGGAAGGGTTAGTTGTGGACCCCGCAAAAGTAGTTGCGGTGCAAGATTGGAAGGTTCCACGGAATGAGACCGTAGTCTGAAGCTTTCTCGGGCTAGCGGGCTTTTACCGAAAGTTCATCAAAGACTTTGCGAAAATCTCAGCTCCACTTACAAGGTTGACGAAGAAGAACCTATCTTTCACTTGGGATTTGGATTGCGATATTGCTTTCCAACATTTGAAGAGGGCACTACCAACAACCCCAGTTCTGACATTGCCGAATGGGAGCAAGATGTTTACTGTATATACGGATGCATGTGGTACGGGACTAGGTGCTGTCTTGATGCAAGAAGGGAAGGTAGTAGCTTATGGAGGCAGACAGTTGAAAGTACATGAGAAAAACTACCCAACCCACGATCTAGAGTTGGCTGCCATCGTCTTTGCACTTAAGTCTTAGCGCCATTATCTCCTAGGTGAGAATTTTGAATTATATACGGACCATAAATCGTTGAAGTACCTTTTCTCACAGAAAGATCTTAGCTTGAGGCAACAAAGGTGGATGGAATTCTTAGCATCCTATGATTTCGAGATTTCCTATACCCCTGGCAAGGGCAATGTAGTAGCAGACGCCTTCAGTAGAAAGAAGCTGACCTTAAGCCCTCTCTTTGTAGAAAGGCGAAACTTGAAGTACATAGCAAACTTTAACTTTAGACCCTCCTATGAAATTGTACCTGGTCTGTTAGCATCGCTAGAGGTGCGGCCTACTCTTTTGGACTCAATAGGAACCGCGCAACGAGAAGACCCTCAGCTAGTTGATGTGATGGATAAGCTAGTTAGGGGTGAAACTTCTAGTCATCTCAATAGATACTCCATCGATGATAAGGGTTGTTTGAGACGGGATGGAAGGCTATGCGTCCCACAAGTAAGAGATTTAGTGAAGACGGTTCTCGAAGAAGCACACCATTCTAAGCTGACCATACACCCGGGCGGAAACAAGATGTATAAAAATATAAAAAGGGTTTTCTTTTGGAATGGCATGAAGGGGAATGTAGTTGAGTTCGTCGCTAAATGTTTGATATGCCAGCAAGTCAAAGCGGAGCAGAAGAAGCTTGGTGGTCTGCTCGATCCTCTTGAGGTCCTACATTGGAAGTTGGATAGCATTTTGATGGACTTTGTTGATGGGTTGCCTAGGCCAAGAAGGGGCAATACCAGTATTTGGGTAATAGTGGACAGGCTCACTAAAAGCGCCCACTTTATACCTGTTAAGAGTAGAAGGACTGCCTCGTCCCTAGCATCCATTTATCTTAAAGAGATAATTCGACTCCATGGGATGCCCTCTAGCATAGTGAGTGATCGAGATCCTATCTTTACGAGCGAGTTTTGGAAAAGTTTGCAAGAGGCCGTAGGCACACAATTATGCTTAAGCACGGCCTATCACCCCCAAACCGACGGTCAGACGGAAAGGGTAAACAGAGTATTGGAAGACCTCTTGAGGCTGTGCATTCTTGACTTTGGAGGGACATCGGAGGATCATCTTCCTTTGGTGGAATTTGCCTACAATAATAGTTACCAAGCCACCATAGACGTGGCGCCCTTCGAAGCTTTATATGGAAGACCATGTCGATCGCCAACGTGTTGGTGGGAGTCTACAAACAAGCTCGTTCTTGGGCCAGATATCATTAGAGAAACCTCAGAAAAGGTGGACTTGATAAGAAGACGAATGAAGGCTGCACAAGACAGACAAAAGTCCTACGCAGACAAAAGAAGGACCGACCTTGAGTTTAAGGTTAGGGATAGGGTGTTCCTTAAAGTATCTCCTCTGAGGAATGTCATCTGCTTTGGGTCCGTAGGAAAGCTAGCACCAAGATTTGTAGGGCCGTTTCTTATCATTGAAAAGATTGGAAAGATGGCTTACAGAGTAGAGTTGCCCGAAAGATTGGCTAGAGTTCATAATGTCTTTCATGTTTCTCACCTACAAAAATGCTTACACGAGTCTGCGGAAGTGGTGGAACCAAGCATACTAGAGGAAGTAGAAGTAGAATGAGAAGCAACTGTGAGAAGAGTTCCAACTCGTATCTTGGTTACAGAAGTCAAAAAGCTACGCAACCGCGAAGTCAAACTTATTAAAGTTCAATGGAGTGACGCTGAGGAAGATGCCATATGGGAGACTGAGGCCAAGATACGCGCAGCCTACCCTTTTCTTTTTGAGGGTACGTCTTTGATCTCTTTTCCCTTAAGTTTATTCTTGCTCGTATCTATCCTTTTTAGGTATTTCCTCAGTGCTATTCTTGATCCTTATATAGAAACTAGTGGATGTATACATGTATATGAAACATGTTATGATTGATGGTTGCAAGTGATTGCTAATGGTTGCTTGTGGATGCATATATACACACACATTAGTTGTTAGATCGGCTCAGTCACTTTCATATTGCATATGCATAAATGTATTTGTATATGATTTAAACTTGATGTGTTATCATATGGACATTGCATTTGTATAAATGATTGTGCACTCATGTAGAAGGTATGGTTAGGGATGATTGCATACATAATGGACTCACAACACTGACATGATTCGCATTAAGGAGGTCAACTGTATCAGTAGACCGCCTAATTTTGCATTAGATAAGGACATGTACACACACTATGCATATGATCATGAAGCATTAAAAGTCTTTTTAAGGACAATGGACGCCAGTGCTTGATGGATGAGTAGATGTACAATTAGATGGTAGGATATACGTTCTTCTTGACATGAAGATTTCGGGGACGAAATCCTTTAAGGAGGGGAGAATGTAACTCTCCGTATTTTCTATAAAAATCAAAGTAAAGAATTAAAGAATAATTAATTCACATGTGAGAATTAATGGAAACCGGTTATGCCATTGCGTTCGTCTCGGAATTTTGCTTGAGATAGAGTCCGAGTTTGTGTAAATCGGACTCCGTATGAAGGAGTTATGACCTTTAGAAGATTCAAGAATTTTAATAACAAAACCAGCCCGAAATTCAAATTCAAGTTTCAAAATTCAAAAACCCCGAAGAGGCTGGGCTGGAAATTCCCGCCCAGAAATCAGGTTGACCAGGGGGTCGACCTAAGGGGCGACTTGGGTACATAAGTCGACCAGAGGGTTGACCTAGGGGTCGACCTCCCCCTCGGGCCAGATCGAAAACCTGACGTGTTTCTTTGTGTGATGATTTTCTGTGTCATTAGGGCTTGTGTGGAAAATTCTGATTCGTTCTCTTTGTTTCAATGGCTTTGATTGATCCTTGGTTGATCTAACGGCTCCTATTAAATCAAACTTCTATATAAGCAACCTAAATCTAAACCCTAAATCACACAAAAATATTCCTAGAGCCGTCATACTGTCATTACCCAACCTAGAGTAGCCGCCATTCTCCTTCAACTAGGAAGCAAGTTAGAAACTACGAATAAAATCTAATTCAACTAAGAGAATTCAGCGTCTACAACAAAGGAGAGCTAATCAGTTTTAGAATACAGATCCCAGAACACAATACTAGTCTCCTTTTTGTAAGTCCAGTTATCATTTAGACCTCAATGATATTAGAATCGTGACTAAAATAACTGGATGTAGAACAACGCCTAATGTAAATTTGTGCCTATCCTTTTTGTTAAACCTGAATTGACTAAGACTATGACTCTTATCATGTTAAATTTGTGATCATGTTGTATGTAATTTGATGATAAAACAACCATTGCTAAATGCTTGACAATGAACCTATATGTTGTATGTTAATTAGGCGATGACATATTATGTTGTATAATTTGGCGATGGATCTATATGTTGTATGTTAAATTGGCAATTACATATCATGTTGTATAATTTGGCGATGGATCTATATGTTGTATGGCGATGACATATTATGTTGTATAATTTGGCGATGGATCTATATGTTGTATGTTAAATTGGCAATTTCATATCATGTTGTATAATTTGGTGATGACACCTATATGTTGTATGTCAATTTGGGAATTTTGCTATGTTAATGCAAGTTCAACCATGTTTACATATATGACTAGAACTACATGCTAACATGTTTAGGTTTATGTTAATTTGATCCAACTCAATTTGCAAGTTCACAACTACATGCCTAATTAAGATTATGTAGTTCTATGTAAAACCCCTATTTTATGATTCATGTTGAGTAGATCCAAACTTGCAAGTTCATAATTAAATGTATATTGCTTTATGTCAAATTCATATGACACATGTGTAGTTAGATCCATATTTTTATGATGTTGGAATATTTCATGTTCCTCTTTTTCCCCTTTTGTGTATGAGTTAGGCTATGTAGCGAGCCTAACATTTTATGTAATTTATGCAAACATTTAATAGGGGTAACGTTGGGGAAAAACATGAAATAATATGTAATCGGCATATTTGGCTCATAAACATGTAAATGGTTTATGGCATAAAGTGGTATAATTTTTATACCAAAAATTATGAACTTAATTTAAAGGGAAAGTGGAGCTTGACTTGAATGACAATAATTTACATATAAACATAAGGGGTAAATATGTAAATTTAGAAAAAGACGAATATGCCAAACCCGAGGTTAGATTGAGTTACGGTGTAAGACTGCCCGGAACCGCCTAACACATCCAGCAGCCGTGACAATATATATCTAATGTGAGAGGTTAGTGCATCAAGCCTAAAAGAACCCGAGGTTAGACAGAGTTGCGGTGTAAAACTGCCCGGACCCGACCGGCATATCCAGTGACGCAACAATACATGTCTAATGTGAGTGGTTAGTGCTTTAATGAATGAATTAAAGCTAAGTCGGGAATGGTTGGGTTAGGTTAATTAAGGCAACACTTAACTAATACAACATGTTAAGTAAACTGATGGGTGGGGTTAGGTTAACTTGGACACTTAACCAATTTAACATGTTGATTAGGTAACCCTAGTAACGGGGACCCATTTCAGCAGTAACTCACATAGATGTATCATGGTACCCTGTACTAGGCAGTGTGGGGCACGATTACTGGGCTGATTATAAGCGGTCAAAACAACGACAGGTGGTGCGTCAGTGTAGGTTCCGATGGTGTAACACCCCACCTCCGTTAAGGTCACTCACAAAGGGAATGCCTTAACTTTGGTGGAGCATTTTAGTAAACAGGACAGAAACTTACAAGACAGATAAAATAGTACTTGAAAAATTTTGACTTTATTACAGCGGAAACAGAAATTAATATGGTTACATCCTTTCAATTTCAGAATTCAAGTACAAAATATCAGTCTTGTACAAAAGCCTTCAAAATGCATAGTTTAAAATCATAATCCCCATGGAACGGAAGCTATACAGAGCCAAGCCATACTTTAAGCACTTCAAGCAAAGAGAAATCCGGATCAAGCTAAAGTATTTTCCTCCTTGGATAACCTGGGGGGGGGGAAACGGAAGAAAGGAGGCGAAACAACAAGGGTCAGACAAAAAGTCTGGCAAGTCCAGTGACTTTCAGCATATGAACAGATAATAATAATATGATATGAACATAAAACTGGATGTGAGATAACTATAACAGGTGTAGCAGATGTAACAGAAAAACAGAATGATATAAACTATTGTTTTACACTTCTCTGCACTACTACTAGTATAGCAGAATTAGGTGTCTCCCTAATGTCTAAATTGAAGCAGGAACGGGTACAGAATACTTTAACAGAAACAGAATGCTAATAATGGGCCTTTACTACCCGATCAGAAACAGACAGAAGCAGAAACAGATTTATCTCTACGGAAACAGAATGTGGAATTAGGTGTACACTAGTAATGGGCCTTTACCACCCGAACAGACGGTACCACACAGAAACAGACAGGTGTTACCACCCAACAGAAACAGACGGTACCAACAGAAACAGACAGAACTAAGCGTACCCTAAAACCCTACCCCAAGCGATCGGCTCCCTAATACATAAATATCCTGTGTCGGCCCCACAGTAGGGTGTATCACTCCCTAAAGTGACAACCAATTGGCACAGACCTATTTACAGATGTCACGGCGTCTTACATCCTCAGAGGCAGACCGGGATCCATGCACGCACATGACCCGGTTGGAACGCACCATCAACACCCCTCGCCATTATCAGAATGAACCACTTATAATTAGTTCAGTAAGCGTGCCCGGACCTTACCTACTGTTGGGTCAAAGTTTTGATACCAGAAAGGGTTACTGACTAATATGGGTCCCAAACAACAGATGACACAAGTAATTCCCCTCCTAACCTTGTGTCCCCAGACTAACAAATTTAAGATTAACTTGTTTACAAGTTCAGACATACAGAATTCAGATTTACTACTTCACAAATTAAGTTAACAAGTTTTCAGACTAACAGGTCAGATGTACAGATTTTTCAGATTTGTCTAACTTTGTATTGGGCCTACAGATTCATGGACGGGTTTTACTACATCTATTAATCCCTTTGGTTTAACCCTATTTTCCCCAATACGTTTTAGACGTCATTCTTATCTTAGATTTTGCATTAATTAATTATTAATGCACAGACCTCTCACATTAGGTCGGTAGCTTGTGGCCGCTGGATATGCCGGGCGGTTCCGGGCAGACTTCTGCCACAAGCCAGACCTAACCTCGTGTCTTACGCATGTTATGACTAACTTCTCACATTAGAACCTATTGTTTGCGGCCACTGGATGTGCCGGGCGGTTCCGGGCAGATTTACGCCGCAAACTCATTCTAACCTCGAGTTAGCCATGTTTATCTTTGCGGCCAATTAATTAATAATTTACCGTTTATGCGCACGCCCAATAAATATGCCAATTCAGATTATATCAATAACAAGATGATTATATCAACATAGCAGATAATAGATTCTATATGACTTAACGGATTTAACAGATTTAGCAACTTAGCAGATTTTGACATATAACAGGTTAGGCATTTCAACCGACAAATTTAACAGATTAGGCATTTCAATCTAATTAGCAGTCTAGGCAATATAACAAAACTAGTAGTTTAGGCAACTTGACAAATTAGCAGATTTAGCAAATTTAATATTTCTAAAAGTTCTATTTACATGCCTTGCCCAATCATAAATTGGCCTAAATTCATATGCCTACATAATTGTCATGATTCACAACATATACTCCATGTTTGCATAAGCGCAGAATATGGACATAATTTGCCATATAACATATGTTCCAATTTTTGTTAAACTAGCATCTTACAGCAGATTTACATATAAATTATACCAAATATAACCATTAATTTCAATGCATGCCATATATCCAAAAATCCCTATTTAGGTGTAATCACAATAATAGATATCCTAATTAATGTAAATCTTTACACCTAAGTTTCCATATCTTCTTCTTTTTGAGTCATGAATCATTATGCAAACTATACCCAACAATATAAATCTTTAAATCATATCTTCTAAAAATCATATCTTGACTTTTATGTGCATTTTGTCCAAAATCTCAAATCATATGTAATCTTACAATGGTTCCTCTTTTCTTCTATCATAGAATATGCATAGATCCAAATCTAGTTTACAACATATGCTCATTAATTACAGTTCTAAATTACAACATAACTATGCATACAACATGCATAAATTATATGTTCATAGTCAAATTTATGCATATGTCCAATATATTTTATGCCTCAGACCTAAAGTCATACATTCAACTTAGTCTTGTCAAATTTCGCATCATTCATTATTTATCCCAAAATTTGCGTCCATACGTTCATCTCTTATGAGATTAGGCACAGGCTCGTGGTAGCCTGGCTATAAAAACAGAAAAGAAGAAAAGGGATACAGAACAGTCACAGAAAAACAAATCTGACAGAAGAGAATATATATATATATATATACAACCTCAGATTTAGAATTAAAAACATATCAAAATTATAATTAACGTCTATAGCGGAAAATAACTGTACTTGCCTTGATTGGATTAAAGAAAGAACTTTAACTTGTTGTAGAATCTTTGCAGAAACTTTAATCTCTAGTTTGAATTGAGTTGCTTAGGCTGATGTTGATTATCTTCTAGTTTTAATTCCAGCAGAGCAGCGACGCCATTTTTATTTTTTTATTAGAAGAAGAGAGCAATGGAGGCTAGAGAATTGTGTAAGAAACCTAGGTAGAGTCTAGGGTCATTTTTATAGAGTTTATGAACTGATTAGGACCATCGATGTTGCTTGGATTGATCGTAGCCATTCATCCTAAGGAGAGACCAATTAGAGCCTGCCACCTAGCCCTAATGACAAAGCAGACTACAGAAAATCGACCAACATAAAATAGGCCAGCCAGGTTGGACTGGGTTCGACCTGGCTCTGGACCAGGTCGACAGCCCTGTCGACCTGGCTAGACCAGGTCGACAGCCCAGTCGACCTGGGTGCCTTAGGCGGGTGTTCTCCCGCCCTGGCCCATTGGGCCCCATTTTGGAATTTAAACTTGATTTTCTGAGATATTTTATTCTGTTTGAATTTTAAACTTAATTCAGAAACTTCCGAAGGCTATATCTTCTTCATACGGACTCCGTTTTTCGAAAACTCGGACTCTATTTCGCGTATTTTTCCGAGACGAACGCAATGGCGTATCCCGTTTCCCTTAGTTCTTTGATTTCAAATTAATTATACTTTAATTTGTTAATTCCACAGTTATAGAATACACGGGGTGTTACAGATGGAGTACGGGCGTGCACGTGCTCCGGAGTGGAAAAAGCAGGCACTGGGCATCAGTAGTTATACACTATGCATCTTGAATCGTGTCGGGTTGCCACCATAGGATTTGATACACCCCGTGGTGGGACCAGCACAGGTATCTACAATCAAGCGAGGGCCGAATGACACACGTGATAAATACATGCGAGTAGGAGCCGATCGATAAAGGGGACCATTTTATCATGAACATGTGGCGCTAGTTGAAACAAGTATAAATAGGTGCAGAGAATATGGATATTAGTGCGATAGTATGATTAGTTTATCCTGCCTTGTTTATCTTGCCTTATCCTATGTTACCTTATTTCTTTGTTATTGTCCTGCGTCCAGTTTATTCATGTCATGGTTCTCTTACCAGTTTACATGCTGAATAATCACTGGACTTACCAGACTTATGTCTGACCCATTTTTCTTTCGCTCTCTTTTCTTTCGTTCCCCCCTCAGGTAGCCAGGGAGGGAATAGCTTAGCTTGATTCGGTCTGTTTATCTTTTCAAGCTTGAAGACTTTGTGATGTATGGCTTGGAAACTCTTATCATTGGCTTTGGTTTTGGACACACTACCACTTAGGGATTTATGCAGTTTTATTTATGTTTTATGCTTCTTTATGTTTTAATCAAGACAGAGATTTTGATGTAATGATTTGGAAGTTGTTTTGAGACAGTTTGCTGTAATGTTTTTGTTATGAACCATGTATGAAATAAATTTAGTTTTTTTTCCGCTTCTTATATATGTCTATCTTGTAAACTATCTGTGCCTTTTACCTATAATGCTCCACCAAAGTTAAGGCATTCCCTTTGTGAGTGACCTTAACGGAGGTGGGGTATTTCACTTGGTATCAGAGCAAAGGTTTACCAGATCAGATAAAAATTTTGAAAACTGTTTTTCAAAAAGAAGTTTAAAGAGGCATTTTTCAAGAAAAAGTGTTGTTTTTATTTTAGAAATGCATAATCCCCCAAAGCCATATGCACTATCTTTCTATCCTTTGTTTTGAATCTTTCCTTTTTCGTTTCAGCATGTCTGGGGATCTTAACCTTCCAGAGGGCGTGCCGGTACCTGGCTGGTTCAGAAGGTACCTAGAGGTTAGGGATAATGTCGCAGGCCCAGCAGACGTTCCTCCTCCTCCACCTCCGCGTGCAAATGTTTTCTCAAAAATATGTAGGGACTTTCGAGCCATGGGTGGAAAGAACTTCAATGGAAATGAATCCTTCGTTGAAGCAAGAAATTGGCTCAAAGAAACTGAGGATTTCTTTGTTATCTTCGTAGTGGACGATAGGTAGAAGATACAGTTGGTCGTATGGTTGCTCAAAGACGAAGCTTCCTATTAGTGGGAAGTTACTAATGCTGAAAGACCAGTTGAAACTTAGATGGATTTCAGAATGAGGTTTGAAATGAAATTCCTCTCACAAGCTGAACAAAGCCTATAGATGGAGAAGTTCTTAGCTCTCAAATAGTGAAGTATGTCCGTCAAGGAATACATTAACCAATTCAAACAGCTGGCAAAATTTGGATTGGAGCTAGTGAACACTCCATATAAGAAGGCTCTCCGCTTTGTTAAAGGATTGAATGAGCCACTGCACAGCGTAGCTATGTCCCATATACCTATGGGTGCGACTTAAGAGAGACTAGTGGACATGGCACTGTTACAAGAAGAAGATAAAGTTGGAAAGAAGGAGACAAAGGTGGAAGTACCTAAAGGGGAAGGATCATATAACAAGAAGATGGATTCAAAGAAGGGCGGGAAGAACAACAAACCTCGTGATAAGAGGAGGCGTAATTTTTGTGGCATTCCTGGACATCTAGTTAAGGACTGCAGAAAGAAGAAAAGGAAGATGAGTGGTTGTTTCCGTTCCGGCGAGACAGGACACATAGCTAGGGACTGCCCAAGAAAGCAAGGGCAAGGGAAGAGAGTTGGATCTACTTCTGGAGCGTAGGTTCATGCTCTCATAGCACCTCCACAAGAACGAGGTAGAAATATTTCTGTTGAGAGTTTAGTTTATCTTTTTGATCATCCTGTTCGAACACTCTTTGATTCTGGCGCATCGCACTCTTTTATATCTACTGCTTTAGTTGAATCTCTGCACCTAGACACCAGTTTAGTAGAGGATCCCTGGGTTGTTTCAAATCCAATATGGGGCTCATTTATTTATCAATGATTTGTTTGGATTTGAAAATTTCTATACTAAGCGTTGGGTTTAGATGTGATGCCTATGTTTTGGGCTTCACGGGCTATGGGTTGATTCTATGCAGGGATTGGCTATCCAGTAATGGTGCCATCCTCGATTGTGAAAAGAGAGTGGTTAGACTTATGACTCGCCTCGGCAACACTCTCGAAATCTCTTGTAATCCCATACATTTTGTTATGCTTAGCTACCTAGAATCTCTTGATACGTTCGTTGAAAACTTGCTGTCTGTTAGAGTAGTCCGTGAATACTCAGATGTATTTGAAGAGGTGAAGGGCTTACCTCTGAAGTGGGAGATAGACTTCCGTATATACCTTGTTGATAATGCAAAACCCGTAGCTCTACCGGCTAGACACATGGCTCCAAGGGAGAGAAAAGAGCTCAGCAAGCAAGTCAAAGAGTTTCTCAAAAAAGGGTTTATAAGGCGGAATATTTCTGAATGGGGTGCTTCGGTAGTATTCGCAACCAAAGCGGATTGATCACTTCGCCTATGCGTTGATTATAGGGAGCTAAACAAGCTAACTAAGAAAAATAGGCCCCCACTTCCAAGAATAGACGACTTGTTTGATCAGCTTGTAGGTGTGTAGGTTTTCTCCCAATTAGATCTGGCCACCGGGTTTCATCAGCTAAGAGTGGCTGAAGACAGCATTGATAAAACCGTGTTCAGAACCCCGGATGGTTTCTTCGAATGGCTTGTAATGCCTTTCGGCTTGACAAACGCACCCTCCTACTTCGTTGGTTTGATGAGCAGGGTGTTCAGAAAGTTCTTTAATAAGTTTGTGGTGGTCTTCGTAGACGACATTTTGATTTTCTCAAAGAATGACGAAGAGCATGCTCAGCATTTAAACGAAGTCATGGATACTCTTCGAGCACATCAGTTAAAAGCCAAATTCTCTAAATGCCACTTTTGGAGAGAGGAAGTAAGGTTTCTTGGACATGTGGTGTCCAAGGAAGGGTTAGTTGTGGACCCCACAAAAGTAGTTGCGGTGCAAGATTGGAAGGTTCCACGGAATGAGACCGAAGTCCAAAGCTTTCTCGGGCTAGTGGGCTTTTACCAAAAGTTCATCAAAGGCTTTGCGAAAATCTCAGCTCCACTTACAAGGTTGATGAAGAAGAACCTAACTTTCACTTGGGATTTGGATTGCGATATTTCTTTCCAACATTTGAAGAGGGCTATAACAACAGCCCCAGTTCTGACATTGCCGGATGGGAGCAAGATGTTTACCGTATATACGAATGCATGTGGTACTGGACTAGGTGCTGTATTGATGCAAGAAGGGAAGGTAGTAGCTTATGGAGGTAGATAGTTGAAAGTACATGAGAAAAACTACCCAACCCACGATTTAGAGTTGGCTGCCATCGTCTTTGCACTTAAGTCTTGGCGCCATTATCTCCTAGGTGAAAAGTTTGAATTATATACTGACCATAAATCATTGAAGTACCTTTTCTCGTCGAAAGATCTTAGCTTGAGGCAACAAAGGTGGATGGAATTCTTAGCATCCTATGATTTCGAGATTTCCTATACCCTAGGCAAAGGCAATTTAGTAGAAGACGCCTTGAGTAGAAAGAAGCACACCATTCTAGTCATCTCAATAGATACTCCATCGATGATAAGGGTTGTTTGAGACGGGATGGAAGGCTATGCGTCCCACAAGTAAGAGATTTAGTGAAGACGGTTCTCGAAGAAGCACACCATTCTAAGCTGACCATACACCCGGGCGGAGACAAGATGTATAAAAATATAAAAAGGGTTTTCTTTTGGAATGGCATGAAGGGGAATGTAGCTGAGTTCGTCGCTAAATGTTTGATATGCCAGCAAGTCAAAGCGGAGCAGAAGAAGCTTGGTGGTCTGCTCGATCCTCTAGAGGTCCTACAATGGAAGTTGGATAGCATTTTGATGGACTTTGTTGATGGGTTGCCTAGGTCAAGAAGGGGCAATACCGGTATTTGGGTAATAGTGGACAGGATCACTAAAAACGCCCACTTTATACCTGTTAAGAGTAGAAGGACTGCCTTGTCCCTAGCATCCATTTATCTTAAAGAGATAGTTCGACTCCATGGGATGCCCTCTAGCATAGTGAGTGATCGAGATCCTATCTTTACGAGCGAGTTTTGGAAAAGTTTGCAAGAGGCTGTAGGCACACAATTATGCTTAAGCACAACCTATCACCCCCAAACCGACGGTCAGACAGAAATGGTGAACAAAGTATTGGAAGACCTCTTGAGACTGTGCATTCTTGACTTTGGAGGGACATGGGAGGATCATCTTCCTTTGCTGGAATTTGCCTACAATAATAGCTACCAAGCCACCATAGGCATGGCGCCCTTCGAAGCTTTATATGGAAGACCATGTCGATCGCTAACGTGTTGGTGGGAGTCTACAGACAAGCTCGCACTTGGGCCAGATATGATTAGAGAAACCTTAGAAAAGGTAGACTTGATAAGAAGACGAATGAAGGCTGCACAAGACAGACAGAAGTCCTACGCAGACAAAAGAAGGACCGACCTTGAGTTTAAGGTTGGGAATAGGGTGTTCCTTAATGTATCTCCTTTGAGGAATGTCATCCGCTTTGGGTCCGTAGGAAAGTTAGCACCAAGATTTGTAGGGCCGTTTCCTATCATTGAAAAGATTGGAAAGATGGCTTACAGAGTAGAGCTTCCCGAAAGATTGGCTAGAGTTCATAATGTCTTTCATGTTTCTCACCTATGAAAATGCTTACATAAGTCTGCGGAAGTGGTGGAACCAAGCATACTAGAGGAAGTAGAAGTAGAACGAGAAGCGACTGTGAGAAGAGTTCCAACTCGTATCTTGGGTACAGAAGTAAAAAAGCTACGCCACCGCGAAGTCAAACTTCTTAAAGTTCAATGGAGTGATGCTGAGGAAGACGCGACTTGGGAGACTGAGGCCAAGATACGCGCAACCTACCCTTTTCTTTTTGAGGTTACATCTTTGATCTCTTTTCCCTTAAGTTTATTCATGCTCGTATCTGTCCATTATAGGTATTTCCTCCGTGCTATTATTGATCCTTAGGTAGAAACCAATGGAAGTAAACATGTATTTGAAACATGCTATGATTGATGGTTGCAAGTGGTTGCAAGTGATTGCCCGTGGATGCATATACACACACATTAGTTGTTAGATCGACTCAGTTACTTTCATATTGCATATGCATATATGTATTTGTATATGATTTAAACTTTATGTGTTATCATATGGACGTTGCATTTGTATAAATGATTGTGCACTAATGTAGAAGGTATGATTAGGGTTGACTGCATACATAATGGACTCATGACACTGACACGATTCACATTAAGGAGGTCAACTGAATCAGTAGACCGCCTGATTTTGTATTAGATAAGGACATGTACACACACTATGCATATGATCATGAAGCATTAGAAGTCCTTTTTAGGACAATGGACGCCTGTGTTTGATGGATGAGTAGATGTACAATTGGGTGGTAGGATATACGTTCTTCTTGACTTGAAGATTTCGGGGACGAAATCCTTTAAGGAGCGGAGAATGTAACACCCAATATTTTTTGTAAACATCATAGTAACGAATTAAAGAATAATTAATAAACGTATGAGAATTAATGGAAACGGGTTACACCATTGCGTTCGTCTCGGAATTCTGCTTGAGATAGAGTCTGAGTTTGCGTAAATCGGACTCCGTATGAAGGAGTTATGACCTTCAGAAGATTCAAGAATTTTAATAATAAAACCAACCCGAAATTCAAATTCAAGTTTCAAAATCCAAAAACCCAGAAGTAGGCTGGGCGGGAAATTCCCGCCTAGAAATCAGATCGACTTGGGTGTTGACCTGGGGGGCGACCAGGGTACATAGGTCGACCAGGGAGTCGACCTAGGGGTCGACCTCCCCCTCGGGCCAGATCCAAAACCTGACGTGTTTCTTTGTGTGACAATTTCTATGTCATTAGGGCTTGTGTGGCAAATTCTGGTTGGTTCTCTTAGGTTTGAATGGCTTTGATTGACCCTAGGTTGATCTGACGGCTCCTATTAAATCAAACTTCTATATAAGCAACCTAAATCTAAACCCTAAATCACACAAAAATATTCCTAGAGCCGTCATGCTGTCATTACCCAACCTAGAGTAGCCACCATTCTTCTTCAACTAGGAAGCAAGTTAGAAACTACAAATAAAATCTAATTCAACTAAGAGAATTCAACGCCTACAACAAAGGAGAGCTAATCAGTTTCAGAATCCAGAACCCAGAACACAAGACTAGTCTCCTTTTTGTAAGTCCAGTTATCATTTAGACCTAAATGATATTAGAATCGTGACTAAAATAACTGGATGTAGAACAACGCCTAATGTAAATTTATGCCTATCCTTTTTGTTAAACCTAAATTGATTAAGACTATGACTCTTATCATGTTAAATTTGTGATCATGTTGTATGTAAATTGATGATAAAACTACCATTGCTAAATGCTTGACAATGAACCTATATGTTGTATGTTAATTAGGCGATGACATATTATGTTGTATAATATGGCGACGGATTATATGTTGTATTTTAAATTGGCAATTACATATCATGTTGTATAATTTGGCGATGGATCTATATGTTGTATGGCGATGACATATTATGTTGAATAATTTGGCGATGGATCTTTATGTTGTATGTTAAATTGGCAATTACATATCATGTTGTATAATTTGGTGATGACACCTATATGTTGTATGTCAATTTGGGAATTTTGCTATGTTAATGCAAGTTCAACCATGTTTACATATATGACTAGAACTACATGCTAACATGTTTAGGTTTATGTTAATTTGATCCAACTCAATTTTCAAGTTCAGAACTACATGCCTAATTAAGATTATGTAGTTCTATGTAAAACCCCTATTTTATGATTCATGTTGAGTAGATCCAAACTTGCAAGTTCATAATTAAGTGTATATTGCTTTATGCCAAATTCATATGACACATGTGTAGTTAGATCCATATTTTTATGATGTTGGAATATTACATGTTCCTCTTTTTTCCCTTTTGTGTATGAGTTAGGCTATGTAATGAGCCTAACATTTTATGTAATTTGTGCGAACGTTTAACGGGGGTAACGTTGGGGGAAAACATGAAATTATATGTAATTGGCATATTTGGCTCATAAACATGAAAATGGTTTGTGGCATAAAGTGGTATCATTTTTATACCAAAAATTATGAACTTGATTTAAAGGGAAAGTGGGGCTTGACTTGAATGATAATAATTTACATATAAACATAAGGGGTAAATATGTATATTTACAAAAAGACGAATATGCCTAACCTGTACTAGGCAGTGTGGGGTACGATTACTGGGCTGATTATAAGCAGTCAAAGCAATGACGGGTGGTGCGTCAGTGTAGGTTCCGATGGAGTACGGGCGTGCCCGTACTCCGGAGTGGAAAAAGCAGGCACTGGGCATCAGTAGTTATACACTATGCATATTGAATCGTGTCGGGTTGCCACCATAGGATTTGATTCACCCCATGGTGGGACCAGCACAAGTATCTAGAATCAAGCGGGGGCCGAATGACACACATGATAAATACATGCGAGCTGGAGCCGATCGATAAAGGGGAACATTTTATCATGAACATGTGGTGGTAGTTGAAACAAGTGTAAATAGGTGCAGAGAATATAGGTATGAGTGCGATAGTATGATTAGTTTATCTTGCCTTATTTATCTTGTTTTATCCTATGTTACCGTTTTTATTCGTTATTGTCCTGCATCCGGTTTATTCCTATCATGGTTCTCTTACCAGTTTACATGCTGAATAATCACTGGACTTACCAGACTTATGTCTGACCCATTTTTCTTTCGCTCTCTTTTCTTCCATTTCCCACCCTCAGGTAGGTAGGGGAGGGAATAGCTCAGCTTGATTCAGACCGTTTATCTTTCCAAGCTTGAAGACTCTGTGATGTATGGCTTGGAGTCTCTTATCTTTGGCTATGGCTTTGGACACACTACCACTTGGGGATTTATTTAGTTTTATTTATGTTTTATGCTTCTTTATGTTATAATCAAGATAGAGATTTTTGATGTAATGATTTGGAAGTTGTTTTGAGATAGTTTGCTGTAATGTTTTTGTTATGAACCACGTATGAAATAAATTTAGTTTTTTTTCTGCTGCTTATACATGTCTATCTTGTAAAGTGTCTGTGTCTTTTACCTATAATGCTCCACCAAAATTAAGGCATTCCCTTTGTGAGTGATCTTAACGGAGGTGGGGTGTTTTAGTAACTAGACTCACCAGACTTTATGTCTGACCCTGTTGTTTCTCCTTCTTTCTTCCTTTCCCCCCACCCCAGGTTCTCAGGGAGGAAACACTCAGACTTAATCAGGAATCAGATATCATCTTGCTAGGAGCTACTTCTGAAGTATGGCTCAAGTTCTTGTCTCTACTATGGCTTAACTCTTTTTATTTGGGGAATGATACTTTTTATTTACTTATGTACTCTGATGGTGCAAGACAGACGTTATTTAATTGTAATGGTTTTTGTGACTTATGAAATTTTGGACCACGATATTATGACTTATGTTTGAAATAAAAGTTTAAATTTTCCGCTGCTGCCTTATTTATATCTGTCTTGTAATTATTCTGTGTTTGCATACCTATAGCACTTCACGAAACATAATGCATTCCCTTAGTGAGTGACATTAACGGACGTGGGTTGTCACAGGTAATAAATCAACTTAGTCATAATTAAAGTAACTGAAAGTGAAAAAACCTCTAACATGGGAAAACAATATGAGTGAAATGAACATATTAGCTGTTATTATAATTTTAACTTTTTCATTTGTTTATGGTATCCTCAACACTTTTATGATATTCAATGATTATTCCATGTTAGATGAGAAGAGTCAAGTTAGTTTTTATTATCCCTTTAGAAATCAAATGAACCAAATAAAATCCTGCTTTAGTATTATCAAACAAATTGAGTTGCACAAAAACTTCCCATATTGAAAAAGAAAACAACTATAATTTGTGACAATAGAAAGCGCATGAGTTAAATTGAATAGGTTTAGACCACTACTGTCATACCAATTAGTAGAAGTCAGTAGTTTATAATGATAGCATTAACCTTTTTGTTTACCTAACTATTCAATGGATCATATGGTTAGTATCATGAAGAGGGGATGAGTTAATATAGTTCACCTTTTAAAAAAACAAACGAACATGGGAAAAACAAAACCTGCACCCTTATCATCAAAATCAAGTATGTTTCAGCATAAAATCAAGGTTTTTCTTCAAAAAAAAAATGACACTTTGGCTATATAGAGAGAACACTAATCAGAAATGTATATAATTTAGCCTTGTAATTTTAAAAAAGACTTCAGACCTATATCCTGAGAAACAATCTTATATGCCAAAGTTTAGCAAAAGATAAGCATATCTAATATAATATAGCTATGTTAATCTAAAGCTACTCTTGAAATTTAAAGACATACAGCAACTCTGTAGCACGAATAGTCATTGCAGAAAAATGAAGAAAGGTCACTTTTTAGAACTGTAAGAGAAGCAACATTGTTGAATATGATTTATCAGTACATGTGAAGGTTCTTTATTATAATGTCAAAATCAAAATAGTTTAATGCATTATCAAGGAAGAAGAACAGAAAATAAGTTAATTGGTTGAGTAGAATGCAATACTAAATCTGTAGTATGTAGAAAAGATCAAATAGAGTCGAACAAATGACTAAAACTGCTACATTACATTCCAACCAAAATAGCATCACTCAAAAAATTAAAACTCAGTGCTTGTTTTGCTGTTGCTTTATATTGATATCGAATTATTGCTAGAGATTCTCCAACAAGTTCCTCAATTCGCCTCTCCATGCGAATTTGACAAAAAATGGCACCCATCAGATATTCTTCTCCTGATTATTCAGGAAAAAAAATTCACAGATTAATTCTGAATCTTGAATTATCCCCAAATGATGATTTAATCAGCGCGAAGAAGCCTATATAATAGATGCCCGTGAAACAGATAAAAAAACAATCAGATGTTTTTTTAATTCAGTTTGGGAGCTGATTAAATCAGCGCCCAAACTGATTATAAATGAGCGTTGAAAAATCAGCGCCCACTTACCCTTTTGTTGGAGATGCTCTTACATGGTTTGAGGTCACGTGGAAGTTATAGTTTTGAGAAAAAAATTACGCGATAAAGGGTTGATACTTGATAGGTCGTGAATTGTGATTTGCTAAGTTTTAGTTTTTTTAAGAAAGAAAACAAATGCAGATTATTTTGAAATCATTAGTTTCAGGATGTCCATCTCAACAGTTAGTTTCGTGCTTGAATGTTCAAGTAATAGATCGTATACTAGAAACTTCATTTTTTTCAAATCAATCATTTCATAGCAAAGAAAAACAAAACTCAATTAAATATTCTTTCAAATTTGCCCCTCTTTCTGTTGAAATATTACACTAATTAGATAAAGCTTATTTAAACTGTTTGATACAAGTTAAAGAGTTGATGGAATGAAAATTGAATAACTTATTTTGATTCCATCTATTTTCTATGTAAACTTTACCTTTGCAATTTAAATATATTTTAAAGAGATACGAGTAGATGTTAAAAATATAAACAAAAATAATGAAGTGAAATGAGATACACATGGGTAAAAATCATGTGATCGAACTTTGATTTATTTGTTAGTAAATAAAATTTGAAGTAGATGAGACGCAACAATAAAATATTGTTATATTAGCTTAGTAAATATTAGTGCTGCAATAGAACTACAAAATGATAATTAACTTAAACTATACTATTGTGATGGCCCGCTCCGCACCAACCGACATTTCCCTGAAATGCGCTATGCCGATGCCCAACCAGCAAGCGACAATCATTAAAAGAAAGGGGTTTGAAACGATGAATCACCAAAGAACCTGTAGTATATCTCACAGCGCATGGTATAAAATATAATAATAACATAACCTGATATAAAACAGGTGAGACAGTGCATAAGCTGAAAACTAAACCATGTCCATCATAGCAACGGAATCCAAAATACAACTTATGATCCAACCCATTATTACAACTTCAAAATACTATCTCTACAACAAAATAGAAAAGGTACACTACTAATGCCCAAAGTAGTGACCAGCAACAACACAGGGATAATATATGTAAATATTACGTGGAAGCTTCCTACTCGTCTCCGGACAGCTACTCCGGCATAACCACCTAACCTGCCTCTAGTCTGCTCGTTTAGGAGCACCCAAAGTAATAAGGAGAGACATAAAACTCTAGGTCAGACAAAAATCTGGTATGAGCGATAGCACTAAAATAAAGCAATAACAGGTATAAATAATCATACCTGAATATGGACCTGCAACCAAAGAGTTAGCACAACAAGATGTATAGTACTCTAAGGTAACACTAACATAGAGTGCAAAAATGGGAGTGCGTGTGTCATGGTGATAGTAAACATCAAACATAGCAATCATCCTCACTTCTCTCACTCAGTGCGTAAAGCATATGATATCCACTACTTTGATCACCAGAGCCATTTGGGGTCATGACGGAGTCCGGCTCCGTACAACTATCACTTCGACCACTTTGCCCTTTGGAGCCCTGATGGAGTTCAACCCCATGCAACCTCTGACTCCACTACACTGGTCCATAGTCAATAACCTTCCCCACTTCGTCAATAGTGAATCCAAGATATAGATTCGATAACCCCTTTGCACATGTCCCGCAACAAAGCCCAACTCTAGAAGTTAACTCGTTGATTCCGGTCTGGATCCTGAGTAATAACTTCCCATTTGGACTTCCTTTGCATCTCGGGTTTTAGTCTTCATCTCGGTTCGGTTCAGATTCAACTCCTCAGTTTGGTTCGAGGCTTCCTATTTGGCTCGTGGCATTCCGGTTCGTGATACATGGTGCTCACCGGTTCAGGTCGGACTCTTTCTCCATTCGGGTCGGTTCGTGGCATCAGTTCGGGCCCGGAAGTACTTCACGGTCCGGGTCGTGACCTCCTGCTCGTGGCATCATCTCTTGGGGAGTAGGTAGCTCATGGTTCGGTTCGATGTGCTGCACAATGGTTCGGCTCATGGTCACATGCCATTGTTCGAGTGCCCTGGTTCGTGATACATGCTTCACGAGCGGGTCGGTTCGTGGTACATGCCCCGATCCGATTTCCTGTGCTTCCTTGCAGCAACTGTTTACGACACATGACTGTGTTTTCGACCATTCTAACTTTTCTATGCAACCACAAAACATACCAAACTGTAGTAGCAACATAAAGAATCGATCAAAAACATTAAAACATCAATCATATGTGTTATTTAGGATCAAACGTGCCCAAAACCATAGTTTTCCCCTTAATCCCCTTAACCATGTTTAACTATAGGATTAGCAAACTTAATCTAAATTACCCAAATTTTTACTAGTAACATAACATAATATTATAGAATTTCTACATATTTTTATGAGTCATAATTTCGCTAATTAGCACTTATCACCCCATAATTAGCCGTAACTAGTGAATAAACATGCTAATCACTCACCTTAGCCACAAATAACTTATAGATCTGAAAACTCCACTGATTTTCCATGGATCCCTATGTATTGCAGCATCTCTATCTCTACTTTGATTCTAATGTGACTTGATTTGATGTAGTTTTGCTTAATACATGATTAGAAAGTGATTAAGGGATGGATTTAGAAGATGGAGGCCATTACTAAGATTCAAGGAATGTTTTTGGTGGATAGAAAATCGAAAAGGAACCATTCTCTAACTCCTTTCAGCTCTCCCATAACCCTAATCCTGAAATGGGTTATGGGCCTAGCTGTTAATCGCCCAATTAAGCCCGATTAGGCTATTTTTCGATCTCCAAGCCTTATTTCAGCCATATCTCCCAAATGGTAAGTCCATTTGATTAATGTGACCATTCTACGAAAAGGTAAACCATCATCCGAATCTAATGGAAGTGGTTTCAAGTCAAAACTCCTTACCATTCAAAAGTTATAGGAGAAACAAGATTCGCCAAGGGCAAAACGGTCATTTAATATTCGGCAAAAATCGTGAACATGGGAGATGACCTCAATAGTCGCAAAGTTACACGACCATACGACCTCGTATGTAAATAAAATAAATACTCTACGATCGTTCAACGCGCAGAATGCGGGTCATTACACTCTCCCCACTTAAGAAATTTCACCCCCGAAACCTTAACCAAGAAAAACAAACAATGATACCCTGCATGTCTATCAGCCATTCACAACAATTAAACATACATAACACAACAAGCCTATCCTATCATGTGGTTTACTAACAAGGGAATAAATATATCGCGATTAAAATCTTACGAGGCAACGAGTTTTAGATACGACTTCCTTAAGTTCTCCTCTGTTTCCCAAGTACGGTCATTCTCATTATCGCCCCACTAGACCTTAACTAGTTTCACCATCTTCCTTTGAAGTTGTTTCATATCGTACTCGACAATACGAATCGGTCTGCGGTTCCCAACTGCCTCGAGTTTTACCTCGATATCATCCAACTGATCTGGTGAGATAGTCATATTAGCTCGTGCGTGAACTTCCTTAATTGGGAAACATGAAATACGTTGTGAACTCCCGCTATCTTATCAGGAAACTCTACTTTATATGCTAAATTCCGAACTTGTTCGAGAAGTGGAAATGGACCAACAAATCTTGCTACCAACTTACCTCTCCTACCAAATCGAATCACACTCTTCAATGGAGAAATCTTGATGAATACTAAGTCACCAATGAAGAATTTCAAATCTCTTCTTCTCTTATCAGCATAACTCTTCTGCCTATCTTGGGCAGCCTTCATTCTCTATTGAATAACCTTGATCTTGTCTAAAGTTTTTCTTATTACATATGGCCCAAGCACAAATTTCTCACTTCCAACCAACATGATGGTGAGTTGCACGGCCTTCCGTACAAAGCTTCAAATTGAGCCATACCAATACTGGACTGATAACTATTGTTATATGCAAATTCAACCAGATGCAAATGGTCATCCCATGATCCTCCAAAATCCAATACGCAAGCTCTCAAGAGATCCTTTAATAAACGATTCACCCTCTCTGTTTGACCATCGGTTTGAGGTGGTACGCGGTACTGAGATGTAATTCTGACCCTAAATCCTCTTGTAAGCTCTTCCAAAACCCACTAGTAAATAATGTATCTTGGTCACTCACAATACCTATTGGTACTCCATGAAATTTCACTACCCACTTCATATACAGTTCTGCTAACTCAGCTGTCGTTCTATTCGACTTGACCGGTATAAACCTTGCACTCTTAGTCAACCGATCTGCAATCACCCAAATACTATCATGACCTGATTTAGTCCTTGGTAGACCATCAATGAAATCCATTGGGACTAGTTCCCATTTCCATTCGGGAATTTCCATCGGTTGTAACAAACCACTTTTCTTCTTTTGTTCGGTTTTAACTAACTGGCAATTCATGCACTTGGATATAAACTTCCCAACGTCTCTCTTCATCCCTTCCCAGTAGTAGGTCCACTTCATGTCTCGATACATTTTGTTACCACCGGGATGTATAGTTAGTTTCGAGTGATGACATTCTCTAAGCACTTCATCTCTCAATCCATTGACATTGGATACAATCAGTCTTCCATTCTTTTGAAGCCATCCTTCTCGATCAAGTCCATACTTGTTCATCTCCTCACCATCGATACCCATCTCTACCTTGAAGATGATTTCTAATAGATTAGGATCGTTCTTCTGATTGGAACCAATGTGCTCAATCAAAGTCAGTCTAATCGTCAAACTTGCTAACATTTCTGGATCTAATTCGCACTTAGGTCAAAAATCATATCTCTCAATACTCCAGTTGCTTCCATTCAAGAAACGTAGCCCCAAAATTGGCATGTCTCCTATTCAATGCATCCGCTACCGAATTGCCCTTCCCGGATGTGTATGCGATATTGAAATCATATGAAGCCAAGAACTCTAACCATCTCTGCTGGCGAAGATTTAATTCCTTTTGAGAGAAAAGATATTTTAATGACTTATGATAGGTAAACAACTCGAATCTTTCTCCCAAAAGATATTGTCTCCACATCGTTAACGCAAACACGATTGCAGCCAATTCCAAATTATGGGTAGGATACCTTTTCTCATGCGATTTCAGTTGCCAACTAGCATAGGCTACAAACCTACCTCCTTGCATCAGTACAACACCTAGTCCAGTACCACAAGCATCCGTGTATACTGTCATCTCTTTGTTCCCCTTGGGAATAACTAACACTAGTGCACACGTCAACTTCTCCATTAGACCCTTAAATGCATTTTCACACCTTTCGTCCCAAACAAAAGCTTGATTCTTCTTGGTCAACTGAGTTAACGGTGTCGCTATTTTGGAGAAGTCTTGGGTAAACTTACGATAATATCCAGCTAACTCCAAGAAACTTCTCACGTCCTTTGCATTCTTGGGCATAGACCAATCTTGTATCGTAGCCACCTTCGTAGGGTCCATGGCAATGCCATTCTCTGAAACATGGCCCAAGAATCTCACTTTCCTCCTCTAGAAGTGACACTTATAAAATTTTGCTTTCAATTGGTGTTTCATCAACACCTCCATCACTGTCCTTAAATGTTCCTTGTGTTCTTCCTCTGTCCTCGAGTAAACTAAGATATCATCCACGAACACAAGAACAAGCTTATTTAATTGACCTATGAATACCCTATTCATAAGATCAACAAAATATGTGGGTGCATTGGTCAACCCGAATGGCATGACCAACCATTCATATAATCCAGACGGCGTCCGAAATGTCGTTTTAGGTATACTCTCAGCTGCTACTCGGAGCTGATGAAATTTTGTCGCGAGATCCAATTGGGAGAACACTCTTGCTCCATTCAGTTGATCAAACAAATCATCTATCCGTGGAAGAAGATACTTATTCTTCCTGGTCACCTTATTCAACTCGCGGTAGTCTACACATAAACGAAGGGAACCATCGGCCTTAGTAGCAAACACAACTGGTGCTCCCCACTCGGAAACACTTCTTCTGATAAATCCCTTCTTCAAAAGATCACTTACTTGCACCTCGAGCTCTCGTTGCTCCCTTGGTTTATACGACGAAGAGGCATCACTATAGGTCTGGCATCTTTCACTAAATCAATCCGAAACTTGATCTTTCAGTGTGGTGGAAGTTCGGTCACTTCCCCGAAGATGTCCGGATACTCGCCAGCAATAGGCATATCGGATAACTCATCGTGCGGGATGTCGAGGGAATTTAGAAAACTAGCCATCACCCCATCACTAGGTAGGCAACCCAATACCAACCTCCTTCCATCATCAGCTCTAATGGTCATCGAAGACCCCTCATAGTCTACCACCATCTCATACCTTTGGAGCCAATCGACTCCCGAAATAATGCCAAACCCAGTAAAGCCCAAAACAAAGCAATCACAAATAAACATGCATCCATGACTCGATAAGACCAAACTACGGTAAATCATGCTAAGGCTAGTCGAACCACCAATCGGGTTCGTCACAACTAAAGGTCTATCGACAATCTCGGGTTCCACTCCCAAACTATCTACTAGGTCACTAGATACTAAGGAATGGGAAGCCCCGTATCAAACAATACTCAAGCAGGAACATCATAAACAGAAAGCATACCTTAAATAACGACACTCTTTCCCTTTTCCACCGCAGTTGAGGCATTCGACGAAGAAGGAATACCGTTGATGGCATATGCTTTCACAATCTGCTTCTCTTTAGGGGGTATTTGACATTTATCCTAGTGTTGTCCCAATTAGCCACAATTGAAGCACTTCCTGTCTGCTGGATTTACTTGACAATCTTTGGCACAGTGGCCCTTCTTGCCACAACTATAACACTCGATAATTTTCTTATTCTTCTTTTTCTGACCATCCTTAGTTTGGTTCTGCTTCCTCTTACTCCAGGAATTATTCTTGCCTCCACCGCTTGCCTGCGGCTTTGGCTCCTCTGCAGATGCAACAACAACCTCGGTCTTAGACTTAGGGTAAAGGCTCTTAGATCTCAATGCCTTTCCCACAATAGATTCGAATGTCTCATCGATATGGTTTATAAGCCTCTCCCCCAAGTACTCATCTAGGTCAGTTATGAACTTCTCGTTCTTCTTCTTGGCAGTATCGATAAGGGATAATCCATATTTCGATAAGGTATCGAATTCAACAATATTTTCTGAGAATGCCCTACCATTCTGCTTAAGCTCCAAAAATTTCCTGAACAATTTTGATTTCTGAGCAATTGGGATAAATTTATCACTAAAACTATTCTTAAACTGATTCCAAGTAATTTGATCCTCGGGAGTAGCTGCTTTAATAGCATTCCACCAATTCATAGCTCGTCCTGGAAGCTGATACGATTCTAACTTTCTCTTCATCGCATCCTCGATCCCCAAATACTCGAAGATGCGCTCATAACTATCAAGTCAGTCCTGAACCTCCGTAGCCGATTCCATTCCATGGAACAGCTTCCCACCAAGACTAGTATTATCCTTGTTAAGCTTGGCGAAATCGGCTCTAGGCGCCTGCACCACCACCATTAGCAGCATTAGGAACTGCTCCCTGAGCTTTCCTAAACATCTCTCGCATGAAAGCAGTGAACATTGCCCTCATATCAGGGGCATTCCCATTGTTGGCCCATGAACCAGCACCCTCTTCAACTCTCGATGCGGGATTCCTTTTCGTACTCCTCGTATTTCGGCTCATCATTCAATCTGTAAAGAGAAAACGATTAACCATCTCTATAATGGTGCCAGTACAGTGCGAATTCATCCATAGATATACTAATAGTATATATATATAGATTTTGAAAACCAAAATATCACAAATACATGATCTCATATACGTATACCATCGCTTCTTGATGTCTTCCCCCAGGTTAAACTACGTAACCTAGGCTATGATACTAAGTGTGACAGTCTGCCTCATACCAGCCGACATTTCCCCGAAATGCGCTGTGCCGATGCCCGACCAGCACAGGACGGTCGTCAAAAGAAAGGGGTTTGAAACGATGAATCACCAAAGAACCTGTAGTATATCTCACATCGCATGGAATAAAATATAATAATAACATAACTTGATATAAAAGAGGCGAGACAGTGCATAAGCTGAAAACTAAACCATGTCCATCATAGCAGCGGAATCCAAAATACAACTTATGATCCAAACCATTATTACAACTTCAAAATACTATCTCTACAGCAAAATAGAAAAGGTACACTGCTAATTCCCAAAGTAGTGACCAGCAACAACACAGGGAGAATATATGTAAATAGTATGTGGAAGCCTCCTGCTCGTCTCCGGACAGCTACTCGTGCATAACCACCTAACCTGCATCTAGTCAGCTCGTTTAGGAGCACCCAAAGTAATAAGGAGAGACATAAAACTCTAGGTCAGACAAAAGTTTGGTATGAGAGATAGCACTAAAATAAAGCAATAACAGGTATAAATAATCATACCTGAACCTGGACCTACAACCAAAGAGTTAGCACAACAAGATGTACAGTACTCTAAGGTAACACTAACATAGAGTGCAAAAATGGGAGTGCGTGTGTCATGGTGATAGCAAACATCAAACATAGCAATCATCCTAACATCTCTCACTCAGTGCGTAAAGCATACGATATCCACCACTTTGATCACCAGAACCATTTGGAGCCATAACGGAGTTCGATTCCGTACAACTATCACTACGACCACTTTGCCCTTTGGATCCCTGATGGAGTTAAGCCCATGCAACTTCTGACCCCACTGCACTGGTCCATAGTCAATAACCTTGCCCCCTTCCTCAATAGTGAATCCAAGTTATAGATATCGATAACCCCTTTGCAAACGTCCCATAGCAAAGCCCAACTCTAGAAGTTAACTCATTGGTTCTCGTCTGTATCCTAAGTAATAACTTCCCATTTGGACTTCCTTTGCACCTCGGGTTTTAATCTTCATCTCGGCTCGGTTCAGATTTAACTCCTCAGTTCGGTTTGAGGCTTCCTGTTTGGCTCATGGCATTTTCTGTTCGTGTTACATCGTGCTCATTGGTTCATGATACTCACCGGTTCGGGTCGGACTCTTTCTCCATTCGGGTCGGTTCGTGGCATCAGTTCAGGCCCATGGGTGTTTCACTGTCCAGGTCGTGACCTCCTGCTCGTGGCCTCGGCTCATGGGGATTAGGTGGCTCACGGTTTGGGTCAAGGTGCTTCACAACAGTTCAGCTCATGGTTACATGCCACGGTTCAAATGCCCTGGTTCATGATACATGCTTCACGAGCGGGTCGATTCGTGGTACATGACCCGATCCGATTTCCTATACTTCCTTCCAGCAACTGTTTATGCCACACGACGGCGTTTTCGACCATTATAACTTTCCTATGCAACCACAAAACAAACCAAACAGTATTAGTAACATAAAGAATCGATCAAAAACATTAAAACATCAATCATATGTGTTATTTAGGATCAAACATGCCCAAAACCATAGTTTTCCCCTTAATCCCCTTAACCATGTTTAATTATAGGGTTAGAAAACTTAATCTAAATTAATCCAAATTTTTACCAATGACATAAAATAATATTATAGAATTTCTACATATTTTTTCATATTTTTCTGAGTCATAATTTCACTAATTATCACTAATCACCCATAATTAGCCATAATTAGTGAATAAACATGCTAATTACTCACCTTAGCCACAAATAAATTATAGATATGCAAATTCCATTGATTTTCCATGGATCCCTATGTATTGCAGCAGCTCTATCTGTGATTTGATGCTAATTTGACTTGATTTGACGTAGTTTTGCTTAATATGTGAGAAATTATGGAATGGATTTAGAAGATGGAGGCCATTACTAGGGTTCAAGGAATGTTTGTGGCGGATAGAAAACTGAAAAGGAATCACTCTTTAGCTCCTTTCAGCTCTCCCATAACCCTAATCCCGAAATGAGTTATGGGCTAGTTGCCAATCGCCCAGTTAAGCCCGATTAGGCTGTTTTTCCATCTCCAAACCTTATTTCAGCCATATCTCCCAAACGGTAAGTTCATTTTATTAGTGTGACCACTCTATGGAAAGGTAAACCATCATTCGAATCCAATGGAAGTGTTTTCAAGTCAAAAATCTTTACTAATCAAAAGTTATAAGCGGAACAAGATTCACCAGGGGCAAAACAGTCGTTTATAATTTGGTAAAAGTTGTGAACATTGGAAATGACCCTAATTATTTCCCAAAGTTACACAAACATACGACCTCGTATGTAAATAAAATAAATATTCTACGGTCGTCTGATGCGTAGAATGCGGGTCGTTACAACTATACCATATATTTGAGTTATTGTTTAAATGGCCTACGTACTTGAACAACAATCGCGAATGATGGAGGGTTGCGAGGAGGTTGATATAATAATCTTTAATGTACTTGGCTACCTGCTTAGCTCATCCCTCAAATCTCAGATATACTTATACGTGGTGGAGTTTGATCGATAGAGATTGGTTCAAGAAGACAAATTAGAAAGTGAAGGGTTGGTTGACCCATATCTTCTCCATTTCATTTTGGATTAACACACGGTTTAAATCATTCGTATTGTATTATCACATAGAATATCACAACACAGTTGATGTCAGACTCTATTAATATTTTAATGATCCGCTCCATGTTGAAGGTCGGACCATCAGAGCACTATGCAGGTCGTTCAACGACTCGCAAAAGCACAAATCTGTTGCCTGAGAAGCATGACAGAGTCAGATCGTGTTGGTTACCATGGGATTAAGTCGCTGCGCCCTGGACCTTTTCGTGGAGCTGAAGAAATCAACCAGGTCGGAAGGTCGGTTATGACCTAAAGCACCATGTCGTCGAACGACCTAAAAGCCTGTACATCTAACTTATGATCCTCACCACCTCACTTCCACTCCTATAAATACCCCCACATTTCCACCATTAAAGGGACTGATTTCTCCAACCACGAAGTGCTACCAAACTCATTTCTCAACAACTCTAAATCATTCAAACCTCCATTAAATCTCTTTCAAGCTTCGATTCAACATCTCAATCACCATGGATTCGCCAAAGATCGTCTAAGTGCTCAAATTGTTGTAGATCTATTCCAATAGTCATCGCAATCACATAGATCTAGCCATTTTCATAGAAAAATCAAGAGAATCGAGACATTAAAGAGAAGAAAATAGAGATACTTACTGTAAAGAGTGAAAATGAGCAAAGTTATAGAATTCATGTACCTTGTAACATTGAAAGTGATAATGAAAGCTCTCTTCAAAGTGCACGTAGGCCAGATCTAGGCCAAACCACTATAAATTCCTGTCTTTTTACTGCTTTTGTGTTTGTGGTTTCCCATATTTCTACATTGTTGAAGGTCTGCTTACGCCTTCTGGGGTGCTAGTGTTGCATTTTTGGCATTAACATTTTTGGCACCTACTGTGGAGCCACATCCACATCCTAAGGCTAAGTGCTTTGTAGGAGACGTTGAAATTTGTAGCCTGCTTTTTATGATAGATTCCCCGAATCTAAAATCCAGTCCAATTGAAAGATTTTCCTCTAAGTTCAAGAGGTAGTATGAGATAATGGATCCACTAAAGAAAGGTGGAAACAAATCTGTTAGAGAAGGCTCCAATAATGTTGCCAATGAAGCTATTCCACAAACTAACTGCCTCGAAGTTGGCCAAAGTTCAATAGGTAGAGCTGGTGTGACTAAAGACGAGTTGGACACAGTTGTCATCAACTTGAATCAATGAATGGAAGCTTCGAATGAAGCTTTGATGAATAGGATAACTTCTCCTATTACCTCTCAAGCCCGCAGCTCCTCAATGAGTCCATGTCGACCTTGAGGAGAAGGCGAATTCGTCGACCTTTGATCGTAATCATAATGATGATATGGAAGATCTTATTGGTTGGGCAAGTGATAAGGATGAAGCTTATGTTGAAGATTCAAAGCCCAAGGACAAAAATCATTCCAATCAAAATACCCGAAAGGTTGCTATCCCGCTAAGGGGCACCTCCCCATATTGGAGGTAAATGAATTCAATCTTGTAACCGCAATCGCTCGCCAAGACAAGCATCCAGCAAAGAGATTGAGATCCGCCCTACAAAATAAAACAACACAAAGGAGTATATCTTGGACATGATCAAACAAATCATGAAGGATAGCATGGTTCGTAATGGTAGTGAAAGAGATTGTGATTTTTCTCCCAGCAAAAATCCAATCACTGAAAGAATCCGCAAAGCCGAATTCCCAAAAAAGTTCACTCATCCTACTTTGCCTCCCTACAGGTGAACTTCAGATCCTAAATTCTTGTATAAGTACGAATGCGGCTAAGGCGACAGACGAGATCAAATGCTTATATTTTCCTCTTTATCTAGAAGGGGCGGCATCGTTGTGGTTTACGAAGCTGCCGCCTAAGTCTGTAAACCAGTTTGTTGGCTTAACTAGGAAGTTCAAAGAGCAGTTCAGGCTGCAAGCTACGAAGGCTAAAGATGTTATATCTCTAACATCAATGGAGCTGAATCCAGGAGAGTCTACTAAAGATTTTCTTAACCGATTCAATGCTGCTTTATTCGAAAAGGGGAATCCTGAGCCCCGTATGATCTTAGTGTCTCTAATTGGTGCTATAGATAAGAAGAGAAAGTTTGATATATGGATAAAGATGAAAGAACTGAATATGCTCGAGAAATTCTATAAGAAAGCTGATGAGTACCGACGGTGATCCTTCTTCTAGTTAGATGGTTGGTGGTAGTAGCATTGTTGAAGCTCCAAAGAGTATAAATGCTCAAGCTAATCAAAAGGGTAATCTGGGGCAAAAACGAGCCAACAATGGAAAAAGCAACATGGGTAATGTTAATAAGTAGGTTCGTCTTTTCAATCCATCAGAGCTGACGCCTTTGAATGACACCCCTTAGAACATCTACTTTGCAACGAAGGATTCTGAAGAGTATGCAGAACTGAGGCATATGAGGATAGGCGATCAGGCGGCTTAGTCGGCAAAACTATGTAGATTTCATAATCAGCCTAGTCCTAACACTAACGAGTGTAAACACTTGAAGACACTAATCGAGGAGCTGATTAGGAAAAACAAACCTTAGCAATATGTAAAGAAGCCTCAAGCTCAGAACTCCACTCCAACTGCTCAAGGGCAAGGTGCATTTGCAGACCAGTCAGGTCAGGCTAATAGAGCTCCGGTACAGAGAAATCCACGACCAGTGATCAATACCATATCAGGAGGTCTTCATCCAGTCGAAAGAACTTGGGGAGACATCGAACAATATGTTGGTGCCCTAAAGTACGTCCCAAAAGAGGAGAGATGCTTGATTCTAAGTAACACAGTTCCAGCTAAACAACAAATTTGAGGATATTGTCTTTAAAGAAAAGGATGTTGATGGTGTGATAACGCCCACTCTAGATCCCATGGTTGTAACCGTTGGAATAGGTCCTGCGACAGTTAAGAGGGAACTTGTGGACTGCGGCGCCTCATGCAATGTTCTATTCTATAACACGTTCAACCAAATGAAGCTCTCGATGACAGACGTCCAAGCATGCCAAACAAAAATCCAAGGGTTCACGGGGAACCCAAGCAGACTATTGGAACTATTGACTTGCTAATCGAACTGGGAGAGGGAGAAAGAGTGGACATCTCATAGAAAACTTTTGTAATAATTGATGAAATGTCTGCCTATAACGCATTGTTACGTAGACCCGCTCTTGTGGAGTTCGGGATTGCCTTGGCACTGTGGTGCTTAACTATGAAGTTCCCAACTGAACTTGGTGTCAGAGTATTCAGGGGAGATCAGGAAACTACAAGAGAGCGTTACCTTACTGAACTGCGTGAGGCTAAAAAGAAAGACATAGGAAAGAATGTAGGGCCTCCCCTCCGCATTCGAGTGCCCGCCTTATAGCAATTAGGGCGCGGCTCTTGCATTGGAGAACATAGAGGAGCTTAAAAAAATGGATCATCATAAGACTAGTGCAGGGAATGAACGAGCGACACCAGATGAGATAACTATTCCCATATCCGTGCATGTTAATGATCCAGATAGAGTTCTGAAAATAGGGTCTCTGTTTTGCCAGATATTGCAAAAAGAGTTGGTTATGTTTCTTAATAGTAATCTTGACGTGTTTGCTTGGAGTCATTCTGACATGTGTGGCATCTCCCCTAAAGTGGCGGTTCATGCACTCAACATCAACCCAAGCATCACTCCAGTAAGGCAGAAAAGAAGGATTCAAGGCCCTGAAAGGTCAACGATTCTCAAAGAAAAAGTGGACAAACTAATGGAGAATCACTTTATATGAGAGTCCACATATCCTAACCGGGTGTCGAATCCTGTACTTGTGAAAAAACCCAATGGCAAGTGGCGAGTATGCATTGATAATTCTGACCTTAATAAAGCGTGTCCCAAAGACAGTTTCCCGCTGCCCAAAATTGATCAGCTTGTTGACGCGATAGCGGGGCATGAACTCTTATCTTCCATGGATGCATATTTGGGCTATAATCAGATCATAATGTATGAGCCTGATCAAGAAAAAACGAGATTTATCTCAGATGTCAATTTATACTGCTATAAGGTAATGTCGTTTGGGTTTAAGAATGCCAGAGCGACTTACCAGTGCCTTGTCAATTCAATGTTCAAATCTCAAACAGGTAAGACTATGGAGGTTTACGTAGACGGCATGCTGGTGGAGTCCAAAAAAGCGAATGATCATTTAGAGAATTTGGCTGAGATGTTCAATATCTTGTGAAAGTACAGCATGAAACTCTTAAATGTTCATTTGGAGTCGTGTCAGGGAAATTTCTTGGGTTTATGGTTAAATCCCTAGGAATCAAAGCCAAAACTCACAAATTTCTGCTTTGAGAGAGATGCGAGCTCCCAGAACGAAGAAAGATCTGGAAAGTTTGAACAGGAAAGTCGTTGCATTAAGTCGCTTCATCTCTATGGCAACAAATCGGTGCATTCCTCTTTTTAATGCTTTTAGGAAGGAAAGGAAAGACTTCTAGTGGACTCCGGAGTGTCAAACAGCTTTTGAAGAACCGGTCAAGCACATGGAATCACCACCAATTTTTTTAAAGCCTAGATACGGAGAAGATCTATTTTTATATCTGGCAGTTTTGTCTCATGCCTTAAGCGCTGCATTGGATAAAGAGGATTCGAAAGTTCAGAGGCTGGTATACTACATCAGCAAGAGGCTTTCTGGGGAAGATCAAAACTGTCTCAAGTTGGAGAAGCTTGCGTATTTTCTGCTCGTTGCCTCGAAAAAGCTAGGGCCATATTTTCAGTCCTACCCTATCAAGGTTCTCACAGATCAGCCTCTAAAGAAAGTCCTGTTTCGTCTGGAGACTTCGGGAAGGTTATTAAAGTGGAACATCAGATTCAGTCAATACGATATCACTTACCATTTGCGGGGGGCAGTCGACGGACAAGCTTTACCAAACTTCATCACTGAATTTATGGATAGTGGTGACGAGAAAGAAGAGAATGTCGAAGTCATTACTTGATGGAAATTATTCGTTGATGGAGCCATGAACGAATATTTCTCAGGGTTAGGAGTAATGCTAGAGACTCCTGAAGGACGTTCGATATGCTATGCCTTGAGGCTAGAATTCCCATCAACGAATAATAAAGATGAATACGAAGCTCTGATTGCTGGGTTGAAGATTGCAAAACAGTTACAATTGAAAGCCTTGCACATTTTCAGTGACTCGCAGTTAGTAGTATGTCAAGTTAAAAGAGAGTTCCAGGCTAAGGGAGGAAACTTACTATCTTACCTATCAAAATCTTGGGAACTACTCAACTACTTCGATTACTACACCAGTTCCTACATTCCTCGAGAAGAAAACTTGAAGGCTGACTCACTCACAAAGCTCGCCAGTACTGGAGATGCACAAATGTTGGGATTAGTGCTAGTTGAAGTCCTTTCAGATCCCAGCATGGCTGAAAACGATGTAGATTGGATCATGGAAACTGCTGCAGAACCAGAATCATGGATGACCCCAATTAAAGATTATCTCCTCAAAGGTGTGCTCCCCGATGATTAGAAGAAGCAGAGGAAACTGCTCAGAAAGGCTCCTATGTATCTCATTCAAGATGCTTGACTATATAGGCGATGCTTCTCTATGCCATTACTCCGATGTGTTACTAAGGAGGAATCTAAATCAATCTTGGTAGAACTGCATGATGGAGAGTGTGGAGTTTATACTGGTGGTCAGACACTAGCCAAGAAAATACTATGATACGGTTACTTCTGGCCTGGTGTGAACCAAGACTCTGCAACTTATACTAGGAAGTGTGATAGATGCCAAAGATTCGTGAAGATCCCTAAAGCACCATCCACTGAGTTGACACAAATGGTAAGTCCATGGCCGTTTGTTGTCTCGGGCATTGATCGAATTGGAGCATACCTACAGCGAAGTCCAGTTTCAAATAAGCCATTGTACTGTCGATTAATTCACCAGATGGGTCGAAGCAGAGCCACTGGCCATAATTAACTCAAAGAAAGTTATCAACTTCGTCTTGAAGAACATTATTTGCTGGTTTGGTGTGCCACAGAAGACAATCACAGACAATGGGATGCAATTTGAAAGCGAAGAGTTTAAGGAATTCTACACCAAATACAAGATCAGAAAAAGCTTGGCTGCAATAGCTCATCCGCAGGCAAACGAGCAAGTGGAACTTGTGAACAAAATCAACCATCAAGAAGCGACTCGAGAAAGCTCAAGGTGGTTGGGTCGATGAATTACCACTTGCATTATAGCGTACATGATGACTCATAAATTTGCTTTCTCCTTGCCATTTGGTTTAGAGGCAATGATTTTGGTGGAGCTAGAAGTCCTTACACACCGCAGAATCCATTTCAACCAAGCGGAGAATGAAAATCTACAGCTCGAGGCTCTTGATCAACTAGAGGAATGGCGAGACGAGGCGAAACTTGGAGTTGCTGCTTATCAGTGAAGGATTGATAGACATTTCAACTCTAAAGTCAAGAAAATAACTTTTGAAGTTGGGGTTGTGCTTTAAAGAGTTATGACAAGAACTGGAGTCTTTGGGCCAAATTGGGAAGGGCCATACATCATAAGTCAAAAGCTATTGGATGATACTTTCAAACTGACCATTGTTGATGGCATTCCAATTCAAAGGGCCTGGAACAACGTTCATCTTCACCGATATTATACTTGATACTATGCTCAAATTTCTTATAAAAAAGTCTATACATATTTATACAAGCATTGTACTGAACACTAGCTTCATGAATAAATGAATGCCTACCTATGTAAATCTCTTACTTGAAAATTTTTCGTTGATTCAAAATTTGCTAAAAGAGGATTTTTTATTGCAAGATATCCGATAAGCACTAGCATCCTCAAAATTTGATACAGCATGGCGACCCTGATAACACTAATTCAGGTGTCGAGTGCTATAAACGTCAATATACATAAATGCAATGATGATGAGCACCGCCTTGAAGAGTGAATGGAAGGAGTTGCCAAGAGTCAAGCGGCGAAAGCGCAGCAAGAAGCTACGAAGCTAAAACCAGAAATTGCAAGTTTCACCCAAAAGGCTACAATGACATCGGTCCTGCTGCGATCGCTCAACCCCGTTGAGCATCCGACACAGAGGATGATGTTTGTTTGTCCTACGGAATGATGCAAACCTTAGAAAGTTCTTCCAAGGGGGAATTACCATAGTTGAGGTAAAAGAACCTCCCGGTTCGGCTGAGATTGCTTACCATAGTTAAGCACATCCAACACGAAGACTGATGTTCGCCCTACGAAATGATGCAATAATCAAAATCCTTCGCGTCCCCTATGAAGGTCGCCTCTCCACAGTAGAGGTGATCTCAATGGAGCCTCCGATGCTGGATTCGGTCAACGGGAGAAGACTATTGAGTTATAAACGACCTCTTTGCAGGCACTCAATGAAAATCTCTGATGTCCACACAAATCGGTGGGTACAAAGACCTCTTTGCATGCACTTGATGAAGTCTCTGATGTCCATACCAATCAACGGGAGCAGACCAGCGTTGACTTATCAAAATCCTTCGCGTCACCCATGAAAGTCACCTCTCTACAATAGAGGTGTGCTCAATGGAATCCCCGATGCTCGATTCACTCAGCAGGAGCATATTAGCGTTAGGTTATCGAAGTATTTCATGCAAGTGAAGCAAACTTCCCAAAGTGTAGGCTAAAGACCTCCTAGTCAGTGGTACAGATATCGACAACATCTCCAAGAAGATGCTCGATACCAATCAACGAAGATAAGACTCTTAAAGAATCGACAAGCTCAGAAGCTTAAAGTGCACTGGCAGAAAATCTCACCAGCAAACAACAAGATTCTAGTATGTTGATCCAGTATAAAGGAACTCAACAAAGTTAATTGCATTTGGCTTTGGAGACTTGTGACGAGCTCATGGTATGGGGAAACACCATCACATTGAGATAGGCCAATGCTCACAAGAAATACCACAATATCATCACAACGTCTCATAAAGCTAAAGGCTTGTAATCTGTAAAGAAGCAAATGCATATAAAAGTACAGCACAACTAATGTAGCAGCTAACAGCTAAATTACATAAAATGCAAAAAATAGCTTCACGACATCAACACAAGTTTCAAATACAAAGTGGCGTAAAGTCACATGCAAGGGCTGGTACTTGCACAAACACCCGGTATAAATGAAGTACATGAAAAGAAGCTACAAGAAGCAAAGTAAAACAACCGTAAGTACTAATTCTTCTTTTTCCCGCTCTTGGAATCGCTAGACCTCATGGATGGTTTATTAACTTGAGTGGAAGAAGAAGGAGGTGAATCGGCAAGTTGACTTTTATCCTTGGATTTTGTACCACCAAGGGGACTCTCAAGAGAAGATAGAATGACAGGTCCTCTTTTCTTAGGTGCAGAACTCTTTCCCTTGCGCTTTGATGATGGAGACTATTTTTTTTTCTTACGCTTGCCTTTGGTATTCTTCCTCAGGCTTTCATCAATATCATCAAGATCTTCCGCTTCGTCACTAGGAGTGTAATCAACGTCATCTAAACCAATGATGGCACCAATCTTCGCGTCTTATGATCCTGGTTGCGAAGCAGGAGTGGAAGCAGTAATTAAAGATGCATCGCATGGAGGAGGAGTGCTAAGTGGGACAGTAGTAGTCGACACCAAGGTTGAATCAGTAACGATGACTTCAATCGTCGTTGTGTTGACTCCATCGGGAGAAGGCTTCAGCGAGATCAGGCCTAATACAATTGAATAGTGAGCATGGAACGCAGTATACCCAGGTGAAGTACAAAGATAGTCCAAGTCTGACACGACTATGTCGATCTCAGTTTTACCTGCGGCAAGGAGACTTCTGTGCTCGACTTCATGGTTATCTGGATTGTCATCGTCACCCTTGCCGTCTCCTGCATGCTCCTCAGTGACACACTCCTTAATATTACGCTCTTCTGCAGATTTGTCCTTTTCTTCGTGAGTGGTAGAAGGATCAATGGGAGGCACAATTGGAGTCTGAGAATCGGAGACCTCAACATTAATAGAATCAATGTGGGTAACGGTAGAGGCTACATCCAGGACTTGCTACCCAGAGGATCCAGTTTCATCCAGTAAATCCCGCTCTTTCATAAGTACTCTCTTCCCCTTAGCCAAAGCTTCGCGGGATTCCTCATCTAAAAGATTCTATAAGAGATACTCTTCAGTATAAATGTCTCCAACTTAGACAAGTACCAATTCCCAAACTTCAGCTAGAGCCACTGGAATATCAGCTCCTAAGTAGCGCAAGCTGCCTCGGCTCATAACACCGAAAACATAGAATCTGAATAAAGTGGCATTGGCATCAGCCTCAACATCAGTGAACGTTTTGTCAGCAGCTGCTTTGTTAGCCAAAGCTTGATCTCTCTCCTGCTCAAGGCTCTCTACTTTAGCTTTCAGCATAGAAATCACCAATGCCTGAGCAATGTTCTTCTCGTGAAGACTGACAATGTCCAGTCGATAAGTTGTAGAAGCTTTCTCCTCCATGGCTAATTGGGCTTCAACGGTCTTTTGGGCAGACTGAGCATCTTTGGCTTATGTTTTCAATGTAGTTTCTCTAACTTAGAAATAACGAGCTCTTCCTTAAGCCTCTGGTTCTCGGCTTCAATCTCTTGATTCCTATAAGTGAGAGAGCAACGCTGGCGTCATGAGATTTCAGAACTCTGACCCACTCGTCCTTTCATCTTACAAAGTATCTATTTGCTCGAAATTACACTTATTGACTCGCTGCATATCATTGGCTAGTTTATACCATAAATGTAGCTTCTCAACTATGCCCTTGACTTCATCCAACTACTTATCAGACGGATCCTTCACTACACCTAGCTGCTTTTCAATGTTGTTCTTCACTACATCAAGATTTTTAAGCATTTATTTCTTATCAGATGGATGTATGTAGAGATCGAAGAAAACTCCCTTCAAACACAAGTTTTTGAATCATTGAGCAAGCCTGCAGGTTGCAGGTTCAGGAGCATAGCATGACCTGTTAATAATTGTTTGAATATCAGTCGGAGGAGGAGTAACAAATAGAGCAGCAATGGGCAGGTAGCTGATGGTCGTCTGAGTAGCAGGCACTGGATTTTTATCCGATCTAGGGCGTTTGTGAGGGTCCTCCTTACTATAATCCATGCCTTGGTTAACCATCTCTCTCTTCCTTCTTCGGTTTTCCTTCTCTTCCCGTCTACTCCACTTATAACGATCATCATATCGGTCAAGATCACCATAAGATGTTCGATTCTGGTCTTCTTTTTCTAGTTGGTCCAGGGCCTTATGCCTCCACGTCCTTTTTTCCTCAGTATCCAAGTAGCCATGAGGATGCTGAGACTATCGAGAATAGTAGGTTTGCTGAGAATGTTGAGATTGCATCTGATGTATCAGGTTATAAGAGCTGGACTGGTGCTTAAATCTTTTCGTATATGGACGACTCATAGTTGGACCTAAAATGAGGGAAAATACGATTTCAGTACTTAAAAGAAAAAGTACAAGGGAAAAGGATAGGGTACATGCAAAGCAATAAAAACTTAGAGTGCGTGTGATGGGTGGTCTAAGTGTGCATCTAATAATGAACCGCTCTTCGTGGGTGAAGCTAACGCAGGCCCTATCTCAGAGAATGTTCTCCATAATGGAGGGGTTCGTGTCAAAGACATCTCAGTTGTCGCTTTTATAACCATGGTTGCAAGTTTCGAAGTCACAGTGTTACCTGACGAAAGGTCATTCGTAGTGTTAAGATCACTCAAGCTCTTGAAAATATATGTAGAACTCTCTTCATGATTATCCGGAATAGTGGGAGCCTCACTGATTTTCTCGACTCTCACCCTCCTCAACTTGCTCGGTGACCTTCATAAGGACTTTGACTTCGCGGTGTACAAGCTCTTTCTCTTCAATCGAAGGCAATTGGGTTTGAGAAGGTATTATAGTACCGCTCGCAGGGTCTGAACATTTCTTTAGAGAAAGTTCATCAACACTACACTTGGATGCGCTGCACTCTCCATAAGCACCAACATCCGATGCTACAAGCACAGACTAAGGCGTGGAAGGTGCTCCTTTGGAAGGGAATTTCCTAGAAGGATGCAACAATCTATTGACGAATAAATTCCTCTCTAATCAAGTTCTTCCTTCCTCTATCTACAATACCAATGGCTTTTAAAGTTTCATAAACAACCTTATAAGGGGAAGAATCCTTATTATACTTAATTGGAGCTGGAATGATTGCAGTAAGAAAGAAAAGTTCAGTAAATGAGACTTAAGAGAAGTTAGACGAGAAGAGCTCTATACAAATATGCTCACCTCCTTCCATCCAGTTTCCATGAAAGGTCTTGGGACAACAAATGAAGAATAATTGAGTCAAAAATCCAGAAGCACTCACCGACAAGTCAAGTACGAGCTTCCAGTTTCATGCACCCTCAACATGTATGATGGAAGAAGTGTCTTTCCTCCTTTTAAATGAGCATAGGTAGAAGATATCCTGAAACGTAGGCTCATGTTCCTTCACTTGCATAAAAAGCACGTAACGTCCTAACAAATGGTGTACCCATTCGGGTGAAGTTGGAAAGGAGCGATAGCCATATGATTCAAGATCGTCTTTAGAAAAGGGTTAAAAGGAGGGATAGCACCGCTCATCATCATTTGACGATTAACGACTACATATCCTCTTGGTGATTGATCAGTTAACACATTCTCCTCTTGTAGTAATGCGTCTGTTTAAGGAATACCATACTGACTACAAAAACACTTATAAGCTTGATGGTTAAGTGTGGTCGAGTGTCTTTCTGACGGTGGGGCACTAAAGGGACAGAGAGTAGGAAACAGGTGATCGGGTACCGATCCAGGAGCCGTAGTTGTTGTAGCCCCAAAGGCAGATGTAGAGATGTCAACTTGTGCAGAAGTGGATGTCCCTTCGATTTGAAGGCGAGATTGTTGTCTGGTAGCCATTCTACACAAACAATCTTGTTTATAAACATAGCACAAGTACACCTAAAAGTGAAGTATCGTGCAAAATTATACGAGTCATATAGAAGGGAGACGTGAAATCCATAGTCCGAATTATGTCGATTAGTTGATCTCAAGCATCGCTGCTAACTTAAACTAAAATGTCATATGTATGCAAGCAAAGGTTGACAGGTTGTAAACTGTTAAATGAAATAAGCTTGTATAGATGTGCCATCCAGTTCCAGTCTTGAAATTCACTGTAATATGCTTTGTTAACTAATCCGTTATCGAAGTGGACGATTGATGGCGACATATAACTCCAAAACATACAAGTTCTTGTTGTTGTCATAAGGCAGGAAACAAGGAATGAAGACATTCAATTCTCAAGATATAAATGTGAATTATTCAAATTCTGAAGTACTTCAATACAACGAGCTACAGAAGCGAGCTTCAAATATCAGAATTAGGCCGCCAGACGACCTAGTAGAGAAGGTCGTCCAACGACCTAACAGGGTAGGGCGTGCAATGACCTATCAAAAGTCCAGTCACTTAGCATGGAGGATCACTCGATGACCTAACAACCAGATCATTCAACCATTTCAAAGGATTTAGGTCATGCATCACGAAAAATTACTCAAGTCGTTTCAAGCTTGGTTATCTAAAGTTTCAGGTCGTATGAAGTCTCAGGTCATTAGAGGCTTGAGTCGTTCAAGGACTTAGGTAGCTCGTCTGCTTTCAGAGACTCAGATCGTGCATCAGTTGCAACACATAGGTCAATCAAAAAGGTGGAGCCTTGGGTCGTTGTTGGCTTAGTAAAGCAGGTCGTTCAATGACCTGATGAAGCTTTTTATCCAATGACCTGGAAGCTCGGGTCATCCTCTGACCCGTTGACATCAGAAACTTCGCAATCTACATCCAAAAGCTTTTAGATGGTGGCTCAAGCATTGACAATATTAAAACTATGCTGTGATAATTCGAGCAACATAAGTTCACGCATCTATGATGAAGATTACAACCACATGATAAATACAAGGACATCGTTGCATCAGCTTAAAAACAGATCACCATACGAACAGTTCACGACAAAGTTTATTCATCAGAACTCAACGTATATGATCAAAAATGTGAATTGATTCGAAGGATCACAAAGAAAGTAAAATTTGACATAAGTCATGTAAATAACATACGCCGAACTTGGTATTTCATACACTGATTCAAGCAAACCGACTGTGAAGTTCACACATCAATTTTGCAAGCTTTAAACCAGAACGGCACAAAGATTTACAAGCGGTGAATGATACCATTGACACTAATTTGTTACATGGATTTTCGGGAATTAGAGACAAGATGCGATCGAAATTCAACATGACAAATGATGAGAATCGAGTCAGTAACGAAGTTGTTGTGAATAATTATTGATCGACATCTCAAGATTTTCCCTCATCGAAGTTCGATTCATGGCCGAATCACAATTCAAAAATCAGTTTGACAAGCCCTAAAAACTCAAAAATCAATTCGACAAGAACGTAAGAAAGGAATTTCATCACCTACTCTTATGGTCGATGGTTAGAGTCGGTTAGAAGCCGATCAAAAAGCTTTGAAAAACATAGATAGCTTTAGATCTGAAAGAAAACCCACGATTTGGATTGAATTGATTGCCAGCAAGATTGTGTTTGAATATTTGATAAATTGAAGCTTCAACGAGCGTCGGTCTGACCAATGATGGTAGAACAATAGTCGAAGGCTGTAATGTTTTCTCACGTAGAAGCCGCCATTAACAAACATTTTGATAGTAGGAAATAAAGTGAAGGAGTGGCGGCCGAAGGAAAGATATAAAAGCTGTTGCCAGCAGGCCAACTTTAGTTCACTCTTAAAAGCCAAAACGACCTACTCTAGTCCGTTCAGAGGACCTGATAAAACCCGAATGAATCATCTCTTTAGGATAAATCATGACCTACCAAAGAAACATCAGATTTTTGTAATTCGAAACCTACCTTATATTACAATAATACAGGCTCCGAGAAGCAAATGCTAACCCATGAAAATATGTTCAATCATGGGTCGTTAAATAGATGGAAAGCCTTAGGTCATTCGAATGATCGCTGATAAAGCCAGGTCGTTCCTCAACCAAGTCGTCTGCATGTACATCGGGCCAGGTCGTCAAACAACAGGTCGTTAAACCTTGGGTCGTTGGTTCTTGAAGGTGTCATCAGGCAGTCTGCATTCTGAAGCATTAAGTCATTAATCATCAGGTCTTGACCTTGCCAAACCGTTGCCTTACCAGGTCGCTCTCTCATATTTCAAGCAGGTCGTCCTCTCCATGTTGAAGGTAAGACCGTCAGAGCATAGAGTAGGTCGTTCAATGATCCGTTAAAGCAATGATCCATTGCCTAAGAAGCATGATAGAGTCAGGTCATGTTGGTCACCATGGGATTGGGTCGTTGCGCCCTAGATCGTTTCGTGGAGCTGAAGAAATTAACCAGGTCGGAAGGTCGATTTCAACCTAAAGCACTAGGTCGCCGAACGACCTAAAAGCCTATACATCTAATTTCTGAGCTCGCCACCTCACTTCCACTCCTATAAATACCCCCATATTTCCACCATTAAAGGGAACGATTTCTCCAACCACGAAGTGCTGCCAAACTCATTTCTCAACAACTCCAAATCATTTAAACCTCCATTAAACCTCTTTCAAGCTTCGATTCAACATCTCAATCACCATGGATTCGCCAAAGATCGTCTAAGTGCTCAAATTGTTGTAGATCTACTCCAACAATCATCGCAATCATAGAGATTCAGCCATTTCCATAGCAAAATCGAGAGAACGAAGACATTAAAGAGAAGAAAATAGAGAAAATTATTGTAAAGAGTGAAAATGAGAAAAGTTATAGAATTCATGTACCTTGTAACAGTTAACTCCCTAAAAAATGATGGTGGGTCGTTCATAAAGTAGAAGGATGGATCGTTAAATCAAGTTCATGGATCGGGTGTAATCAAGGCGCATGGATCGTCCCCTTTTCGTCCTCAGTGGATCGATGATAGTCCACGACTATGGATCGTTGGTTCATTGCAAAACAAAGCTAGGACGTACTGTTTGATTGATCGCTTATGGTAGATGAGAAGCAGCTTGCAGGGTCCAAGCTTATGGGTCAGCTTGTTACATACTTATTTCATGCATGAAGAATAGCGTGCACAACATCTCATATGAAACGTGGCAGATATAGGTTGCCAATGGCATGGGACATTTGCATACAGATGAAGCCACGTGGAAACGAGAAAGAGAAGGACACGAGCATCGCATGGATCATTCCTGATGAGGTAAATGATGGAACGACAATACAACATGTGATGTCAAGTATACAAATAGATGGATATGCGCATTTTCTTTGCATGGATCGGTTATTTTGTGTACTTATGGATCGTGCAGTACATAGTGGATCGGTCTAATACACTAAAACCTCATGGACTAGGCATAACCATCAGATGGATCAGTTACAAAATATAATGCGGTGGAAGTATCATGAATATCATGGATCATTTTGTATTAAAGGTGACCTGGTGGTAGACTTGTAAACATCATGGGTCGGCTTTGAGTTAAAGTGTTGTGGCATTCACGTAACTGTGTTGTTAAAGCGCTTAGCGGTTCTATAGCGGAAGAGGTGTAAAAAGCTGTAGCGGAGATATAGTGGGGAAATAGCAGGGATATAATGGAGGTGCAAAAATGTTAGTTAGATGTATAACTATATAATTAAAATTAATTTATTACTATTCTCGCATCATTTGTGTAGAAGAAACAAATACTAATTAAATGCATATAACAAATCCAAGAATATCATGGTTATGCACACTAAATTCGAGGATTACTCTAAATTTCTATCATATATAAGGCACTTGTGACTTAAAGTTAGTTGTTTACATAAACTTTTCTCATTTATTTTGAAAGAAAACCAGTCAAATCATTCTCTTTATATTAATATTGCTAAAGCGGGTGCTAAAAAGCGTTGATTTATCGGGTACAACGGAAAAGAGCGGGGCTTTAAGCGGATCTACTGTTCATCAGCGCTAAATTTAAATAGCTTAGCAGCAAGAGAGCGGTAAGGGCCATATCGGGGATTTTACGGGGCTTTAACTGCATAGTCACGTAATAAAGATGAGCGAGCTAGCTCGACTACAAATAGAAGGTGATGGCACATATGTAATTTCGATGGACCGCTGCAGCTCTAGGCATGGACCGCTCCAGCTCTAGCTATGGACCGTCGGCTTCTCCAATGAATTCTTAATGAGCTTCAAGATGGATGGCTCTAGTTCGAAGTCCATGGGTCGGTTGCACGGTGGCGTTGTTGTAATATTATGGACTGGTTCATCACTCCTCACACCAAATTACAACACTGCCACTTCGCTCCAACCTCTCCTATAATTACCACACCGCCACACACATCTAGAGGACCGAATTTTCCGACTACGAAGTGCTGCCAAATTCATTTCTCAATGAATCAAGATCAACTTCAACTCTATTGAAGTTCTTCCAAGCTTTGATCCGACATCTCAACCCCATGAAATCATTGAGAATCATCCAAGTGCTCAATAGTTGAAGATACACTCCAACAACCATCGCAAATGAAGTGATCTCATCAATTCAACAGTTGATTCAAGAGAATTGAAGGATTGTAGATTGAAGAATTTAGAGAAGTTAGTGAAGAAAGAGATATTTTGATTGTAAAAGAGAAAATGTATAAAGCAATGACAATTGTATACCTTGTAATTGTTGGAAAGCTAATGAAATCTCCTCTTATAGTGGATGTAGGTCGAAATTAAGACCGAACCACTCTAAATTGCCTCAACTTTACTTTTTTCCCCGCATTTATTTGCTCTTAACTTTCTGTTTGATCAATTTTGAAGTGTTGGTAAACACCTTGGGGGTGTTAGTGCCACTTTTTGCATTAACATTTTTGGTGCCTACCTTAGGGCTCGAACCCACGACCACAAGGTTAAGAGCCTTGGTGGGGGTTTGCTAAAGTGTTTTGCGAAAGCCTTCTTTCTATGATAGGCTCCCGAAGTCTAAAAAGTGGGCCCATTGATGAGTTTTATCAAGGTTTAAAAAGTTGTCAGAATTAATGGCTGCTTCGAAGAAGAATAGCAAGTCCGCTAGAGATTTTGTAAGTACTAATAATGATGCGGCTACACCACAGGCTTTGAATCAGGATGTTGGTCAATCCTCGAGGCCGGCCATAACTCGAGAAGAATTGAATGTGGTTGTTGCTGGCTTGGATAAGAGAATGAATTCTACAACCAAAATGATGATGGAGAAGCTTGATGCTCTGCTCAATGCTCAAGCTACCCACTCACTTCCAAAGGTTGTAGTTAATGTCAAAGAGAAAGAAGATTCCTTAGCTTCAGATCCTAGTCACTCTCATTTGAAGTAGAAGTCAATGATGTGGCTAATGACAAAGAGGAAACTGAAGTTGAAGACTCCAAAGTTAAAGCGAGACAACATGTTGAGAAGTATACTACTCGGAGCATTGCTAGTCCCCCCTCAAAGGGGAACCTACCAAGAGAGGTCCAGGGAACCAGGACTCAAACCGTGATCGATCAATTAAATGGACTAGCGCCTGCTCCATGGAGCGAACCAATGACGAGCAGTATATCTCAACTTGGTCAAGCGGATAATGAAAGAGAGTAAGGTTCTTGAAGAGGACGAGAAAGAATGGGAATTTTTGCCAAGTAAGAATCCGTTCACGAAGAAAATCTGTAAGGTGAAATTCCCTAAGAAATTTACGCCTCCAAAGATGCCAAAGACTTCATATGAAGATGTGGTGTTTAAAGACAGTGATTATGACAGGGTGGTTGTGCCAACGGTCGATCCTATGGTTGCCACGATTGGCATTGGCCCGACAATAGTGAAGAGGGTGTTAGTTGATTATGGTGCTTCTGTCAGTGTGCACTTCATAAATACATTCAATAGAATGAAGCTCTTTATGTCAGATGTGCGGGCATGTCAAAACAAAATACACGAGTTCACTGGTGAACCAAAGTAGCCACTTGGATTGATTGATTTGCTTGTGGAGCTTGGGGATGAAGAGCATAAAGTGGCAATGACACAAACTTTCATCTTGGTGGATGAACTCTTGTCTCATAATGCCTTCTTGGGAAGACCGGCTTTGGCAGGTTTTAAGATTGCATTGGCTCTGTGGTGTCTGACCATGAAGTTTCCAACAGAGAAGGGAGTAGGGGTAATCAAAGGTGACCAAGAGACAACTAAGGAGTGCTACATGACCGAGCTGTGTGATGCTAAAAAGAAAGACTTAGGAAAGAATGTGGAGGCTCCTCTCCACATTCATGATAACATCTTATAGAAATTAGGGCGGGGCCCCTGTAATGGTGAGCATAGCAGAGCACTGAAAGACATGGATCCAAGAAAAGCCAGTACAAGGGAAGGAAGAGCGACTCTAGTTGAGATTATAATTCCCATTGCAGTTCATCCTAAATAACACGATCGAGTGCTAAATATAGGATCTCAGGTGAGTCACAAATTGCAGTGTGAATTGGTTGTTTTCTTAAAAGCAAATTTGGATGTGTTTGCGTGGAGCCACCCGGACATGCGCGGAATATCTCCAGAAGTTGCAGTCCATAAGCTCAATATTGATCCTCGTGTTCCATCCGTAAAGAAAAAAAGGAGAATCCAAGGTCCTGAAAGATTGAAAGCTCTGAAAGTGGAAGTTTATCGACTAATAGAGAATGGCTTCATCAGAGAATCCACTTATCCAGACTGGGTCTCCAACCCCGTGCTTGTGAAGAAGTAAAATGGTAAGTGGCGAGTGTGCATAGACTACTCAGATCTCAAAAAAGCCCGTCCTAAAGATAGCTTTCATCTTCCTAGGATAGATCAGCTTGTGGATGCTATAGCTGGGCATTAGTTGCTTTTGTTTATGGATGCTTATTTGGGATTTAATAAGATTATGATTTATGCTCCAGATTAGGAAAATACAAGCTTCATTTTTAGTGTAGGCTTGTACTGCTATGAGGTAATGTCGTTCGGCTTGAAGAACGCAGGAGCAACTTACCAGCGACTTGTGAATGCTATGTTCAAAGCTAAAATTGGCAAGACAATGGAAGTGTATGTTGATGATATGCTGGTTAAGTCAAAAAAGGTCATTGATCACTTAGAGAATTTGGATGAGATGTTTGATATTCTGCGCAAGTTTGGTATGAAGTTAAATCCATTGAAGTGTTCATTTGGGGTCACATCAGAGAAATTTTTGAGATTTATGGTCAATGCCAGGGGCATAGAAGCCAACCCAGCTCAAATCTCAGCTCTGAGAGGGATTCATGCTCCTAGAACCAGGAGAGAGCTCCAATGCTTGAATGGAAAGATTGCTGCTCTAAACCACTTCATATCAACGACAACTAACAGGTGTATTCCTTTCTTCGATGCTCTGAGAAAAGGGAAGAAATATTTTCAGTGGACTCCTGAATATCAGAAGGCATTTGAGGATCAAATCCAGCACATGGCAACACCCCTGATGTTATCCAAGCCCAATGATGGGGAAGACTTGTTCTTGTATCTGGTAGTGTCTGCTCATGCGCTACGTGCTATTTTGGTAAGAGAGGAATCGAAGGTTCAGAGACAAGTGTACTATATCAATAAGAGGCTGACCGGGGCAGAGTTGAACTGCCCAAAGTTGGAAAAGCTCATTACTGTCTACTCATAGCCTCGAAGAAGCTCAGGCCGTACATTCAAGCACACTCTGTTGAAGTCCTTACTAATCAGCCGTTAAAGCAAGTTCTGTTCCATCCAGAGGCCTCAGGGAGATTGCTGAAATGGAATATTGAGCTCAGTCAATATGACGTCACCTATCATCCCGAAGAGAAATCAACGGACATGCACTTGCAGATTTTATCGCAGAGTTTACGGACCGAGAGGAGGAGAAGGAAGAACCTATCAAAGTGTTAGTTCAATGGAAGTTGTTTGTTGATGGGTCATCAAACGATTATTGTTCTGGAGCAGGAGTGATTCTGGAAACTCTTGAAGGAAGATCAATTTGTTATGCGCTAAGGTTGGGATTCTCGTCGACAAATAATGAAGCTGAATATAAAGCCCTCACCACCGGATTAAGGTTGGAAAAAGAGTTGCAGTTGAAGACTTTGCAGGTATTCAGTGATTTGCAGTTGGTAGTATGTCAAGTTCGAAGAGAGTTTCAGTCTAAAGGAGGAAACCTGCCAGCTTATCTGTCCAAGGCTTGGAAACTACTCGATAGTCTTGAGTTCTACACCATATCACATATTCCTAGGAAGTAGAACATGAAGGCAGATTCGCTGGAAAAGTATGCTAGCATGGAAGATGCACAATTGCTAGGGTTAATTCTAGTTGAAGTCCTTTCCAACCCCTGTACAGAGCAGATTGAGGTAGATTGGATCATGGAAACGGTCGAAGAACCAGACTCATCGATGACTCCAATCAGAGAATATCTCCTTAGTGGTGTGCTCCCGACGGATTCTAAGAAGCGAAGAAAGATATTACGGAAGGCCCTCATGTACCTCATTCTTTATGGTCGACTATACAAGCAAGTATTTTCTACGCCTCTGCTCTGGTGTGTCACGAAGGAGGATTCAAAAGAAATCCTGATGGAATTACACGAAGGTGAATATGGAGGTCATATTGGTGGTCCAAAGTTGGCCAAGAAAATTCTACGATATGGTTACTTATGGCCAGATGTGAGTCGAGACTCCGCAACATACACCATAAAGTTTGATAGATGTCAAAGATTTGCAAAGATTCCAAGAGCGCCATCCACAGCGATAACTTAGACAGTCAGTCTATGGCCATTTGCTGTCTTGGGCATCGATTTGATCAAGGCACTACCTACTGCAAAATCCAGCTTCAAATATGCCATTGTAGCCATTGATTACTTCACCAAATGGGCTGAAGCAGAACCATTGGCCACCATCACCTCAAAAAGTCATCAACTTCATCTTGAAGAACATCATTTGCAGGTTTGGTGTGCCATGGAAGATAATCACGGACAATGGGACCTAATTTGAGAGTGAAGAGTTTCAGGGCTTCTGTGTAAGTATAATCCAGAAAAGCTTCGCAGCAGTGGCTCATTCGAAGGAAAATGGGTAGGTAGAAGCAGTGAACAAAATCATAAATCCAACCATCAAGAAGCATCTAGAGAAGGCCAAAGGTGGTTGGGTAGACGAGCTTCCACTTGCACTATGGGCATACCGCATGACTCATAAAACTGCGACTAGGCACACTTCTTTCTCTCTGGTTTTTGGTTCTGAAGCAATGATTCCTGTGGAGCTGGAGGTTCCCACTCATAGAAGGATTCACTTCAATCAAGAGGAAAATGAAAAGTTCTAGCTTGAAGCCCTCGATCAGCTCGAAGAAAACAGAGATGAAGTTGGGTTGTTTCTCACCAAAGAAGGGCAGCTAGGCATTTCAACTCCAAAGTCAGATAGAGGACCTTTGAGATCAGAGACCATGTGCTGAAGAGAGTGATGACTGGAACTGGAGTCTTAGGGCCAAATTGGGAAGGAGCCTATGTTATAAGCCAGAAGCTCCGAGATGGCCCCTTCAAGTTATCAACGACAGATGGGATCCAGATCCTTAGAGCTTGGAATATCGAGCATCTCCGCTGCTACTTTACATGATACTCTGTTCATAATTGTTGTAAAGAAGTTGTAAATAATTTCCAAGCATTGTAGTTAAACTCTGTATACATGAATGAGAAGTCTAATTGCTTGCTTGAATCGTATATTTGCACTCTTGTTGATAATTCAAAACTTGCTAAAATTCGACTTTTGATCGCAGGCTATATAAAGAACGCTAGCTTATTTACAACCTAATGTGACTTGGAAGCTTTCTAAGCATATCCTGATAAGGATAGCTCAAGCATTGAGTGCCGAAAGCATCATATGAAATAAATGAGATGATGTAGTGCACTGCCTTGCAAATCAGAAAAGAAAGAGCTATCCAGAGTCAAGTGGTGAAAAGCGCGACAAATGGGTACAAAGTCGAAAAGCTGCATGTTTCATCAAAAGGGCACTTCCTAAAGTGAGGAATTAAAGACACCAAGTCTCTAGCTGTGATCGCTTGCCATGATAAGCGTCTAGTAGAAGGATTGGCGTTGGCCCCTCGAAACGATACAAAAGAGAAAGTAGCCCGGCTAAGCTAATAACTAAAAGGTTGGAAGTTCCATCGTAGGGGCACCTTCCCAAGTGTAAGGTCCATGACATTGGTTCTCTAACCATGATAGCTTGCCAAGTCAAAGCATCTGGTAGAAGGACTGGCATCCTACCTATGGATTGATGTAACATAACGGAAAACCTTACCTGAAGGAGGCATCCGGTTTAGCTTCGCCAATGCCAAATCCATTTGGAAGGAAGTGCAGCGAACAGTGGATTCCTAGCTGGACGGGGGTGTTTAGGGAAGTTCCTTCAAGGCCTGGCTTAACAGGTTGAAGGAAAGCTCACCTTGGACTCAAGCTGGAAAGACCTGCACACACTGAAATCCTAACCGGTAGGTGGTGTCCAGGCTAGTTCCTTCGAGGCCTGGCTTAGCAGGTCAGAGGAAAGCTGAGTTTGGACTCCCCGAACGGGGGTGTCCTGTTTAGTTTCGACGATGTTGGATTTATCTAGCGGGAGAAGAAACAAACAGAGGACTAAATACTGGAAGGACCAGTAAACCCAAGCTGGAAGAACCAGCATATGTATCATAAATATAAGACCTCCCAAGTGGGGGAAAAAATCCAAAGATCTCCCTATGCGGGGGGACATGAACAAAAAAGCTTATAAAAAGCTTATGCGGTTAGAAGTACAACATCGGCCGACAAAGTTGAACCTCTTGGAAAGGCGCTAAGGTGAGCTCAATGGCTTCGACATAGTGGCAAGCACAAAAGGTTGTTACCCACAGAATAGAAGTCTCGAGTGCCTCAGCTAAAAATCAAATAAGTTCAGTAGAGTTGGTCATGTAGATTCCAAGCAGCTGATGATGATCTATGGTATGGGGGCAACACAGGCACACTGGAAGGACCAGTATTCACAAAACATACCAACAAGCTCATCAAGACACTTGACACTGTAGTAGTTAAAGACTTGTAATATAAAGAGAAGAAAATGCACATAAAAGTACGATAGAGCTAAAATAAAAAGGTAAAGTACGTATGGAAAAAACAACTTCATGACATCCAAACACAGGTCACAGATACAAGTTCCTACAAAATCACAAAACATAAGTTTCCATCTAGTCATAGGCGAGGGCCGACACTCGCTTAAACATACGATCCAAATAAAAGGCATAAAGAAAAGCGAACAAGTAAAGAGGCATCAGTAAGTCCTTCTTCCCACCATTAGTGGAACTGCTGGATCGAGTTGAAAGCTTCCCAGGCTAGGTAGAAGAAAGGTGAGTGTCTGGAAAGCTAGCATCCTTATCTTTATCTTTGTTCATCTTGGTTGCAGAGGAAGTACCAAATGACTTCTTGCGAGCTAACTTATTCCCTTTGCGCTTTGTGGATAAAGGCTTGATCACTTTACCAAAAGAATCCTTTCCCCCTTTAGCTGGGCTATCATCCAAAGTCTCATCGCCTTCGTCCTTGTCTCAAGACAAAGTTATTGTGTCATCCAGATCTCAGATAGCTGCAACCATTTCCTATTGAGACCCAGGCTCTGTGGCAGAGGTTGGAGTCGATACCAGAGTAAGTGATGTACCGCCTTGCGAAGGAGTGGTAGCCATCAGGGTAGATTCAATAGTAATAGATCCAATCCCAGTTGCAACGGGAGAAGGCTTCGGTGTAGCAGGGCCTATTATATATGAATAATAAAAAAGGAAATCATTGTACCCTTGTAGGGAGAATAAAGGGGAAAAAAATCCAAGGTTAGTGATTCAGTCCTAGCTTTACCTGGGGTGACTGGAAGACTTAGTTATTCGGTCCTAGTGTTATCTAGGGTGACTGGAGGGCTTCTTCCCTTTAGCACATATCGGTTCAGATCATCTTCCCTATCATCGTCATTCGAAAACTCCTCAGCGATATCTTTTTCCTTTTCAAAAAAAGTAGAAGGATCGGTAGTAGAGGATTCAGTAACCTTCGGGTCAGAGGAAGTAGTATCAATAAGAGACGTGTTGGTAGCAGTAGTAGTTTCTGTCTCTATAGCGGACTTCCCTGATGGTCCAACCCCAGAGCTAAGAGCACGCTCTTCTCTAAGTTGTTCCCGACCTTTAGCAAGAGCCTCGTGGGAATCATCATCCAAGAGGGCCGCTACAAGTTTTTCTTCTGTGTGGCCCTCACCCTCATACTTCTTAACCACATTTTCCAAGATTTTAGCAAGTGTGATTAGGAACGCTTCTTGCAAAAAGCACAAACTTCCTTTGTTCATAATGCTCAAAGTATAAAAGTTGAATAAATAGGCATTGAAGCAGGCTTCATCTTGAACACGTGCGGTCTCAGCAGTGGTCTAGCCAGTAAAGCGTTATCCCTTTCCCTCTCAAACTTAGCAATCTGGAGTTCAAGCCGAGAAATCTTCAAGTGTGTAGCACCATTCTCCCTTAGAAAACTGGCAATAGATTCTCTATAGTATGTTATAGATTGCAACTTTGTAGCCAACTTAAGCTCAACCTGTTCCTGAGCTGAGTGAGCATCTTTCACTTGGAATGGAGCAGGGTCTCTCTGGTTCTAGCAGCGGTAAGTTCATCCTTAAGATGCTGGTTTTCCACCACAAGCTCGACATTCTACTGAGAGAGGGATGCAATGTTGTCATCGTGAGAATTAAGTGTTCTCTCCCACTCAGCCTTATCGTTTTCCATGATACGAATGGCAGTAAGATGGCATTGGTTAGCTCACTGAAGCTCATCACACAATCTATACCATCAACCCATCCTCTCAGCCTCCTTCCTGGCTGCGTCCATATGCTTGTTCATGTTGTCCTTCACTGCATCTATCTCCTTAAGTATATTATCCTTGTCTGAGGGCTGGACATCTACATTGAAACGAACCCATCTGAAGCACCACTTATCACCGAATCTTCGTGAAAGCTCCTTTGGACCAGATTCGACACGATAAGGGGGTCACTTAATGATTGTCAGAATGTTGGCAGGAGATGGGGTAACATGCTGGGGTTCGAGAGATAAGGTATGTGCAGAAGTAGAAGAGGCCATAGCAGTGTCTTTGCCAGCTTTGGTGCGCTTATCTTCGGTGATAGCACCCATATCGGTCTTGGAACGTTTGTCTTCAACTATAGAACCTTCATAACCTTTAGGACACTTCCTTTCTCGCCCGTGATCTCTATCTGTATCATCACTGAGCCTCTTTCTTTTGCGATCAAGTGCATCATGCTTCTCACGGTCGTGCTTATCATAATAATGTTGCTTCTCGCAATCATTCTTCTCATAGTCACGCTATTCCCATCGATGTGGATCATCATGAGGTTGCTTATCTCGTTCCCCCCGGCCTTGGTAATCATGGTCTCTGGCTTCTTGCTCCTTCCTTGCTCTTCTCTGAGCCTCGGTTTCTAAGCGGTAGCTATCGCGGTTACGCTGCGAGTTGTAAGAGCTCGAATAATGGCTGAGGTCATCGATGTAGGAGCAGTGCATGGTTGGACGTAGAAAAAATGGAAAGCAAGAAGTTCAGTTTTCTAGAAACATCAAGTGCTGGGGAAAAACAACAAACACATGAGAAAGGTGAAAACCTTAAGTGTGGGTAGCATGCATTCTAGCATAAAAAATCACTTGATGTTATTGGAGATAGAGATGCTCCAATTTCCATGAAAAGCTTGATAGGTAGAGTTCGTGGAGTTCGATTAGGCTAAGAAGAAGTTTGCGTGATCACTGGGGAAGAAGTTTTAGGAGGCAATACAAGCTGTGAGGTGTGTACGATCTTGTGAACTCTTCACCCAAAGGCACGTTGAGGTCACCTAAATCCACAAAATGTATCGGAGATGACATCCTCTGTAGTTACGGGAAGTGTAGGATCAACTTCAGTCATTTCAACATCAACACTGCTTCTAGTTGCAATCCCTCCTTTTACGAGTTGCCCACTAATGTCAGCTGAACCCTTACCCTCATGATGCTCAGTATCTCCTTCTTTAGGAAAACGCGATTCACGTTGGCTGGATGTCTCAGCTCCAGTAATGGCATATGAACACTTCTTTAAAGAACTTTCTCTCGTAGAAGTCTTGTCGATTGTATCATCTTTAGCATTCGGGGCATCAAATGTTTCAATCGTTGAAGGCAAAGACGAGGGTTGACTAGAAGAAAAGGATCTGAAGGTGCTAGCAAAGCAAGCCTGCGAAGGGACTCTTTTGTGCTAAGAAACTTTTTGGATCTCTTCTTCTGATCTACATCCTTTAAAGACTCAAGCATAGAACTATGAGCTTTTGAATATTTAACAAGCAGTGGGAATTCTATAAAAAGAGAAAGGGAGGTTTAATAGTCGAAATTCAGAACAAACAAGGTATACGGTTCAAAGTAAATGTTCTCACCTCCTTCCATCCAAGTGTTATGAAAGCTCTCAGGATACCGAATATAAAAGAATTGGCTTACAAAACCAAAAATGCTCTCTGGTAGGCCAAATACAACTTTACAGTTCTGAGCAACTTCAGCAAAGAAGATAGAGGGTTGATCCTTCCCTATCTTGAAAACCCTAGATAGCAAAGGTCTTCGAACGTAGGCGCGAAATGCCATGTCCTCATGAACAATATATTTAGCTACAACAAAGTGATATACCCATTAGGGTGTAACTGAAAAGGAGCACTGGCTAAGCGACTAAGAACCATCTGTAAAAAATCATTGAAAGGAGGGACATCCCCACTTAGTAGCATCTGACGGTTGACAGTTATGAACCCAGGAGGTGTTTGGGTAAGGTTATCGTCTTTTCCTGGCAAAATGGCGTCATCCTTAGAGATGCCAAATTGCTTACACGTTTGTTTATAAACACGTAAATTCATGGTTGTAGAGCATATTTCCGTAGGCGGCTTGCTCAAAGGTCGGGGATAGGGAAAAGATTGATCGTCCACTGGCTCAGGTTGTATAGCTGTGGTAGCCTCAGAGGCTTTTGGAGAAACTTCGGTTTGACTAGAAGTAGTTGCCTCTTTATCCTTATGACGACTCAATTTTTAGAGCGTCTCCATTCTACATAAACAATTTGGCTTATAAACACATCACAGGTACGTGTTTCCTAAGTGTGAAGTGCGGCGCATGATTGCAGTTACAGTTTAATGCTTTAACTAATCCTGCCGTCGATACAGGCGATCGGTGGCAAAATATTGAGCCCAAATTTTGTGCAAGTGTTGGTGTATCATAGGTGTTTGGTGAAGAAAAAGTGCATCCAGGATTTTGAGTTAAAGCTTTGAAGTGGTCAAAGCTGAGTTGCTCGAAGCTGAGTCGATGTTGATCACAAAGGATTCATATGCTTTGGAATGATCAGAGCTTTAATCTTCACTGTACGGAGTAGTCTTGATTCTGCTATGGGTCGTTTACAAGTCATACATGGATAGCATATACTCCACGGATCACATATGATCCATGGACCGAAATAAATCCATAGATGGATCGATAATGATCCATAGAAGGATCATATGTGATCCATGGATCATTAATGGTCCATAGATGGATCACTCAAGATTCATGGATCGCTAACGATCTATACATGGATCATATATGATCCATGGATCCCCCGTGATTCACTGGAGGGCTATGTATGTTTCTTGGACTGAGAGCGTTCTATTGCTTGGCGGTCCTTTGCTTGACTATGAGCACTCCAAGAAGGTGATTAAAAACAAAGTCATATTCCAAGGCATCGTGAACTTGCAATCAACATTGAGCATCAAGCGCCAACCATCAGAAACCAACAAGCTATCTACACACGTCAAGCAGGTGATCCAAATCAAGGTTTCGGATCAATCATTCAGCATTGAAATGTAATCTGACATCGTCACCAACCATACAGATTTTTATATGAAAGCATTGCTGAGAATTTCTACATGAGACTAGCGAAGAGATTATGCAAAAATCTATGCAAATCCAATCAAAAGTAAGATTCTTCAACCAAATTATATCAAATTTCAGGTTCAAATCAGAGTTACAGATCAATCATGCAACATCAAAATGCAGTTCAGTATGAGAACATACATGGAGGCTATTCAAAGTAAAAAAGAAGAAGTCTACAGCAGTTTAGATGCAAAGTTTCAAATTCAGGCTAAAATTGTGGATAAATCACACAATCTTGAGTTCACATTTCAGCATGGACACACAAACACAGTTCAGAATTAAAAGATGAATATTCTCGGCTGATTTTGGAAAAAATAAAAAGTTGAAAAACAGTTTTGACACGAGATTAGCAGAAAGATGATTCCAGGAATTCTATGCAAATACAGTAAAGAGCAAGTTATTATTAACCAAATGGTATCATGCTTCAGGATTTGAACTGAAAATTGTGGAACAATCACATTATATTAGGTCTTGAATCCAAGTCAAAGCTACAGATCAATGACGCAACATCAAGATGAAACCCACCGAAAAACAGTTCAAAACTGAAAATTCTCGAGTATCTTGAAAGGGAATAAATAGTTTTGATACGAAACTCATTACAAAAATTCCAAACCAGATCTGTAATTAGCAAGAATCAGGCTATCAAAGACGATCCAACCCAAACATCACAGAAACTCAGTTTCAAACAACTGTCATGATTCAACACCATCGATTCACCCAACAAATTCATTCCAACCTCAAAATGTCACAAATAACCTAAAACCCTAGGAGGATCAAGAGAAAACCAAACGAGGACACAAAGTAATTAAAAATAATAATAATAATACAGTGCCTTATGGTTAAAAGACTGACTAGAATCTAGAGGTATAACGGTATTATGGCTTCGGCAAGACTGAAATTGGGCAAATCTGAGAAGCTTGAAGCTCGAATTGACTTAAATCGGACGTTGCAACGACGATAGAAGTAGAATTCCTTTCTAGCCAAAATCGATCAAATCCGATGAAGTTTCAAATCTCTCCGATGATCAACAAGTCTCTAGCGAAAATCACTAGTGTTGAATAACAGCAACAACGAGCTTAATTGGAGAATGCACAATGGAATATCCTTACAAGTTTTTTTCCTCAGAAGAACCTAACCTCCATTAATTTTCTCTTTAATTGGAGAAGATAAAGTGAAGGAATGGATCTAAGAATATAAAGAGACTATGGTTAGAAGGGCTGGTCAGTCTGTAAATTTGGTCTGGTCAAAGCCTACAAGAAATGCACGCGTGTAAATCAAATGAGGACAGATCTGATCTAGCCATCCAAACTGCCTGCGATCCATTTAGTATCAATATGGCCCGTCGAAGCTAAATCAAGATGGATCGATTGACAAATGGAATGTACAAGTGATTAGGATGAGATCAAAATCATTTGTGATGACCCACAATCCATCCAAAAGTGATCAAGGCCTTTGATTATTTGAAGCCCATATTTTTCAAGAAAAAAATATAGGCTTCATGGGGCAAATGTTAACTCCCTAGAAACCGATGGTGGGTCATTCATAAAGTAGAAGGATGGATCATTGAATCAAGTTCATGGATCGTGTGTAACCAAGGCGCATGGATCATCCCCTTTCCTCTTTGGTGGATCGCTGGTTGTTCATGATTATGGATCATTGGTTCATTGCAAAACAAAGCTAGGCCGCACTTTTTGATGGATCGCTTATGATAGATGAGAAGCAGCTTGCAGGATCCAAGCTTATAGGTCAGCTGGTTACATACTAATTTCATGCATGAAGAATAACGTGCACAACATCTCATATGAAACGTGGAAGATATAGGTTGCCAATGGCATTGGACATTTGCATACAGATGAAAGAACTTAGAAACGAGAAAGAAAGGGAAATGAGCATCGCACGGATCATTCCTGTTGAGGTAAATGATGGATCGGCAGTACAACATGTGATGTCAAGCCTATAAATAGATGGATTTGTGCATTTGCTTCTAATGGATCCATTATTTTGTGTACTTATGAATCGTACAGTACAGAGTGGATCGGTCTAATACATTAAAACCTCATGGACCGGGCATAACCATCGAATGGATCGGTTACAAAATATAATGCAGTGGAAGTATCATGAATATCATGGATAATTTTGTATTAAAGTTTACTTGGTGACAGACTTGTAAACATCATGTATTGGCTTTGAATTAAAGTGCAGTGGCAATCATGTAATAAAGAGGATCGGGCTAGATCGGTTACAAATAGAAGGCGGTGGTACATATGTAATTTCGATGGACCGCTACAGCTCCACGCGTAGACTGCTACAGCTCTAGCTATGGACTGTCGGCTTCTCCAATGGATCGTTAACGAGCTTCAAGATGGATGGCTCTAGTTCGAAGTACATGGGTCGGTTGCACGGTGGCTAAGAATTATTTCACAATAATATACATTGCAGCATAGATTATAGATCACATAACAGGTACATACTGGTACAATGACAAAATAAATATACACGTGCTACATCCCAAATGGTTATACAATATGAATACAACAATGTCACAAGTAATAACTATGCAACACACATGAATACGAATAAACAACTGTCATAAGTCTTCAAAGATAGTCCAAGCTATACCCAACAAACAACGAATCAACAACAATTGAACCTAAAATAACTCGGTCTGACCCGAGCATTAACACACACAGGTCGGTCTAGTTAGAAGTCAATAACAACATGTATGAAGACGTATAATAGTTCGAGATGCTTCTCTTTAACTAAAGAGTTCGAAAGAATAAATGATCAAGGGATCATAGTAGCTCATTCTTCCAAGTCACAAGTAAAGGGTGTACTTTACAAATCATTTACTAGCATAAAGCTAGATATAGCATTAAACATATGCACAAATGTGAACTCAATGCCTAAAAATCATCAAAAACATCATATAACTCGAACGAGTTAAATATCATCAAAAGGAGCACCATACTCCAATATAGAAATCTCATAATGTATAAATGGGTTCTCAATCCAAATAATTATCTCAATATATAATCGCGAAGATCAAATCACAAATCATGAACAACATTAAAATTATGGATCCATCACAAATAAGTATGCATGTGCGTCACAATATAATATAGCTCCTTGAGCTACGATATTGTTTCCCCGAGCTTAGACAAATACTTATACATATTCAAATTAGTCGCACATCACTGCTACCTCTGGCCGAGTGTATCTTGACCCCCTGGGTCAAGTGAATACATATATATGATCCTGAGTCCCTGCTTTCCCAAAGCAAGTACTGACACAACACAACCCAATATGCATCATCGACTCTCAGTCAGTATCCCAAACAGTAGTAACTGGGCGTCCCATACCACACATTCACACACTACTTGGTTTACTAGTCGGTTGTCAACTTCGTAACGGAAAACACAGAAATCACCAAACCACTACAACATATCATTTGCTTCAATCATACGAACAAGGAACTAACTGATATAATAAGCTGTGCGGTTAAAGCGCTTAGTGAATTCAATGCGACGGAGGTCAAAAATGTCATAAAGGGAATAAAGCGAGGAGATAACAAGATATAGCAGATAACTCTAAAATAGCACATAAAGATCGTTCTTTATGATTTTATGAATATATAAATGATAATTAAGTGAAAAACAAACACTCAATTTAATTATGATTAGTAAATTGTGTAGAATAAGTAAAATCGTGTGCAAATATCTGTAAATAAACGTATACTGCTATTCAACTTAATTAAATTTAATAGAATATTAAAGTAATTTTGTTTCTAAAAGTACATGTTAAAAATTTCAATTGAAAAAACATAATTTCATATAAGGTATAAATATCATTTCTCAATTCATTTCTTACATTATATATATATATATATATATCGAGAATAACACAATATAGCGAACATAATGGAATATACCGGGAATAGCGGAATATAGCAAGGCTTAAAGCGGAACGGCTATATCGGAGTCTATTTAGGAAAAGCATAGCGATTGTAATCCGCTATGGGATATAGTGGGGGTAACAGCGGGGAATAAACTACACATATCATATGCCACTATGTCCCATACCACGGGGTTTATGATATCGTGGGTACAAAAAAGTGTGTCTTTCATGTAGGAAAATATTTAATTTTCAAAAACAAGTTTATAAAACGATTTTTGGGAATCTATTGTTTTACTTTCTTAAATCCATATATATTTAAAAGTATACTTTTATACTATTGTTTTGAGGCCGGTTATTTTCAAAACCAAACCCTAAACCATTTTGACCTCAAAACTATAAAGAAACGATATTTATAAACATATAGAAAACATGTTCAAAATCATGCAATGGTGTACAGAACTCCATCAAATCTCATCACAAAGTTCAATAGTATGACATCATAAATCTTAACAAATTCGGGATTCAGATTATCCATGGAATGGACTTAGTTTCACAAGTTATTAGAGTCGTGAATCATGTCAATTAGGCTCAGAAAAATCACATAAAAACCAAGGTTTAAGCACCAAAATGCCATAGGAAAACAATAGAAGGAGGTATGTCTCCCTACGCAAAAATCCTTTATGTGGGTCGAACCATTATGCTCACTATGTCGACCCTTGGGTTGACCCATAGAGAGGGTGGGTCGACCGACTTGTCGCGATTTTTAGCAGGGTGAAAACCTGCTCTAAACTCTTCTTTCTAATGAAGTTTCGGCATGCTAATAGCATCGGGTCATGCTGAAAATTTACATATATACTCACCAAACATTCTGCTTCAACATGCAATAGGATTTACGCAAATTTATCAATCAACCAAGAAGATACAATAGCTCAAATATGAGCTTTCGTTGTGATGTTAGCACAAAAGCACATGCAAGTTATAGTATAGCAAACAACAAAGTATTTCTACCCAGATAAATACAAAACACTTGTAAAATAGAAAATGTGTGCGCACGCTCCCTTTAGTTTTGATTACAGCAAGATTAGAAAAATTTCAGGCAATAAGAAGCTTTAAAACTCAAAATGGACGCTTGCTTTCCGCCCGTTGTAGAATGAAATTAGCTACCTAATTTAGCAATTAAAAGGGAATTGGAGGCTTCCATTTCTAAGTTTTTGAAAAGGAAGGAGAAGGACTGGCAAAAGAAAAATGAGCATAGTCTTTCACTAGTAGCGAATAAGGGTGGGAAATTCTACATAATAGCCTTTACAATCTTATAAACAAAGAAAATGATAAAGAGAAGCTAAGCTAACGTCATACAACAAACGAAAAATCAAAAGGGATCATATCATATTAATCCACTATGATTAATGCTATACTGTTAGTTTTATTATCAAAATTTATTTTACATTTAAAGAATTCAGTGTGAACTTTAGTAATTTTAAGAAGTTATTTAAAACTCAAATTTTTATTAATGTTGTAGTATGATTCAAAATCCAACTAAAATAAAATAGAGAAATTACATAAATTAGATTCTCTTGATCGGTATTATAGGTATTAAATGTATGTTTGTTCCTTTCAAACAAAAAAAGAAAATATTTCATTAAGAAAGTAGTGTTAAGTAAATACCTACTATGAACCTTATAATGAAATCTAAAATTATTCTAGTATATTTAACAATCTATTTGACTATATTTTAAAATAAAACCAAAAATGTTAAGGATGTTCACTGGAATAAATTTAGTAATATTATTATAAATGATTAATATTCTCTGTTCTGTTATTACAAAAATAACATACATTTTTTCATTAAAATATTTGGCATTGTTGGAAATTTTATACTGTTCAACTTCCCATGTAAAATTAGCCTCATATGAACTTTAGATTTAAGAGAAGCACTAAATTTCCAAAGATATATAAATATTTTCAATTTAACTCCTAAAAATTTGTGAAATTATCAAATGAATGAGAAAATTTTCTTATTCATACTCCAACACCAAAAACTAATATTTTCTCATTACCAATATTGTAAAGTTCTAAATTGGCACATAATAAAGCAATTTTTTAAAGTAGTACAGTCTGACATACAATTAAAACCAAAATTCAAGGGAAACCAATAATTTGGTCTACCAATATCAGAAATTAAAGCAATTTTGAAATTCCAACTATAATATAATTTCTTAAAATTCCACTTTTAGAGAAGTGACATAAATCCAATTGTCATGCAAAAAGAAAGTATTATTACCAAAATGAACAATAATACTATTACCATATTTATAAACATTAGAATTTAACATGGTTTATTTTGAAACATTAGACAAGTTATTAACATCATTAACAGTATTAAGATTAAAATTATATGAAAAATCATACCATAATTTTAAATTATTTCTTTCCATAACAAATTTTTATTATTATCACATTAAATTTGCAGATCATTTGTCCAATAAATATATATTTAAATTATGTTAGTTAATTGTTCTTAATCTCCCTCAATTTTAGATTTACAAATTAATTCTCAATTAACTAAGCGTTTAGAGCTACTATTGTGATTCTCCATGCCGTAAGAATCTCTCCTAATCTCACTAATTTTATCAATAGCTCATTTTGTAAAAAGATAAAAAAGCGTACAACAAATTGATGATATAGACCAAACCAAATTAATCATCAATGCCCTAAATGCTTTTGATAGGTATCTACCGTTCCATTTAAATAACCTGTTATTAATTTTGTCAGTTTTCATATTCCAATCATCATGATTGTGCTTTTGCAGTTTAATTAAAATACCTAAGTATCCTTTAGGGAATTTTCTTGTATCACAGTTCAAAATAATTGCAACTTGAATTTCAATTTCATCTATACCATTTAACACTAAACCCGAACTTTTGTCAAAGCCAATATTTAACCTGGATAAAAATTAAAAATTGTATCAAATAAATTTAAGCTTAATGGTATGTTTGGATAAACGAGAAATGCAGATCACAATATCATCTGCAAATTGAAGAATAGAAGGACCCTTACTAGTGCTCTCGTTATAAGAAATATATAATACTTTATTAGTGGCTAATAATATAGTTTAATAAAAAAATTCTATGGCTAAATTAAATAAAAACGGTTAAAAATGATCTCTAATAGGGATTGTTCTATCTTCCTTACTATAACTCCACCCCAAGTTATTGCCACTTTTCCCTTCTCTCTTGCTGCTTGTGTTATGGCCTTCACTCTCCTTCTCTGCTTCTCGTGAGTGTTGTTATGGCGACCACGCCTTACTTTGGTTTCGTGGCTCTTGCCTCCTTCATGGGGTTAAGGCTAGATCCAGAAGAGATTATTGATGTAATATAGAAATCAGAAACCATTTCAGTTTTTTTTGGTGATCCCCGTTCTTGTTCTGATTTCACGTTTCTTGGCTCGGCGTTCGGTTCCTCATCCCTTGTGATTAAAAATATGTTGGCTTGGCACTCTACGACCATCAAATATCTTTGCAAAATTGTTTCTTGGCTTTGGAATATTGACGACTCCTAGCCCAAGCCTAGGTAGGTGCCTCCTTCGTCGCGGTCGGGTAACATTAGATATTCTCCTTTGTTGGGTGGCCGTTTTGGTGTTACTCGTCGCGTGAAGCTTCCTTCTCAACGTCATTGTTTGGGTGGGCAGGGCCATAATTTAGTCTTTGGATCTGGCTGTTGTATCTTGCCAAGGGTTTTTTTATGATTCCAAGGGTGGTTATGTGTCTCATGTTGTCCTATCGTTGTGTCAATTGTTGGTTGTGAACTCGCAGTAGTAGGCAGTAATCCTTGTAGCAATGCTACTGCAAGGATTGTAGTGTGATTCGCTTCTCTACTATCCACTTTCAATCCTTTTACGATGGTTAATGAGTTACCTCCAGAAGAGGGATTCATGACGCCAGTGAGTTGTGTTCCTTCAAAGCCTCGATTTAATTTTAAATGTGGATAAAATTGAGAATCAAATCTGAATCTCTTACTAAGGATCCATAGGATGAGTGCGATATCATGTTTGTATCTGGGCATGACGCAGTGCAGCCAGCATCTAGGATGTGTGGCATGGCAAGTGTCACTTCCCTTTCTCGAACTAGTAATTTTCAGTTGCAGGTAGTGGGAGAAAAGGCACACTACAACAGATATGACTTTTTATATGCCATAAAAGGTATCAACAGCTTTTTTAGACACGCTGTGTATCAACATGCAGTTAAAAGTCAGGACCATACTATAGCAGCAATGAAACGCTGTGAAAAGTACTATTCAATGGCGTTTGTTTTATGCTGTTAATACTTTTCATGGCGTTTCGATAGATTTGTTTATAGCGTTTATTTTTTGTTGTGATATTTATTTACAGCGTTTATGAATTGTTGTAAGTGTTTGTATGCCAAATTTTGAATAAACTATTTATGGCATTTTTAAAACACAATTGAAAAATCACCATGAAAATTTTCAATAGCATTTAAAAAACGCCATAAAAAGTCCAAAATCAATCTCAGTATTTTTATGGATGTTTATAATCAACATATTATATCGATACCACATTTTATAATCAATACATCATATTAATAACACATTTTATATTGATCACCTAATTTATAACCAACAAGTAAAATTATATAAACAAAATAAGCAATATTCTTACATCAAACATAAACGCTACATCCACAATATTTTATAAAATTGTAGTGCGACATCAAACATACGCATACACAAAGTAGTAGCGATCAAAAATAGTAGTTCATACATTCTTACAAACCAAAATATAGTCTTAACAGCAAAAATAACTTCAATCCATAACTAATCGCAAAAATATTTTCCATCAGCATCGTTTATCTACCTGTAAAGTGAAAAAAAAAAATCACTATCGTTAGTACATTCAGAAACAAAGTTAATCACCCAAAACAATAAATAGCTTCCAAAATGCATGAGAACATGTCATTTATTCACTTATAAATACTTTACCCAAACACATGCAATACAAATAACACACACACAGTAAATAAATATTCACTGCTTACTAAGCTTAAATTTTCATTCTATTTTTATGTATAAAAGAACTAGTCTCAAGGCCAAGGGTGGTGTAGCACCGTAGACAAAATAAGCCGACGTCCTTGCTCGACTTAACTCCGATCAGGTGGTAAAAAAGGCGACAAACATGTGTTGTCGCATACAATAAGCAGCACCCATTGTGCCGTTGGTAGGTAGCAACCAACATGGTGAACTTTTATCAAAAGTAGTTAATTAAACTTTATTAGCTTTATTATTATTACAAGCTTAATTTATTTTCAAACCTTAATTAAATTTTATACACTTTATCATTTTTTATAAACTTACGTAATTTCTATAAACTTGGTTAACTTCTATAAAAAATAGTTCATCTCAAATTAGGATAATTATAAAATTATTTCATTTTTATAAAACTTAAATAATTTTGTTAAATTTTTATAAATTTATTTATTATTCCTCAATATTTAGATAATTATTTAGTTTATATAAAACTTGTTTAAATTATTTAAATTTTATATAACTGAGTTAATTTTGATAAATTTATTTAAGTTTTCAAAAATTTGGTCAATTTTAGAAAATTATTTAACTTTGATCAAACTTGGTTAACTTTTGTACAAATTAGTTGTACTTTACTAAGTTCGTTATTGTTATAAAGTTAGATTATTTTCAAACCTTAATCTAATTTTATAAACTTTGTTATTTTTCGTAAACTTGCTTAGTTTCTATAGAACTTATTTAACTTTTACAAAACACATTATTTTTATAAATTAGATTAATATTTATAAAATTATTTAATTTCTATAATACTTAGATAATTAAATTTTTATTATTTTTATTATTTTTCATAAATTTATTTACTATTCCTAAAAATTTGTTAACATTAGATAATTATTTAATTTTTACAAACTTTTCTATCTTATTTAAAAATTTATACAATTTAGTTAGTTTTTATAAATTGTTTAAGTTTTTCAAAACTTGGTTACATCTTACAAACTTAATTAATTTTCGAAATGTTATAAAACCCGATTAATTTTTATTACCTTCGTTATCTTTATAAACTCACTTTATTTTAAAATCTTAACTAAATTTTATGAACTTATTCATTTTTTCTAAACTTAATTTCCATAAAACTGTGTTAATTTTCACATATTAAGTTAATTTTTATACTTAGTTATTTTTTTGACAAATTTACTTAAATTTGTATACTTAATTATCTATGAGTGCACATGTGTATGTATATGTGTATATGTGTGTGTGCGCGCATGCGAAAGAATACACACATCTATGTATGTCTATATGTGTAAATACATATGTAAAAATTAATATGAAGTAAGACGGAGAAACTAAATTTCACATACCAGATCACATGTTTACTAGCGTATCTTACTTTAAGATCCAACTGCCACTAAACCTCTTAACTGTGTTGTTAAAATCACATGCATGTAGATGGATATAGGAAAAGGTAAGACAACGTAAAAAGCGGTCTGCCCAAAAAGATGCTGATGGACATGAATCACAGTTAGAGTTGATGGACTTAAACATTGCTTGAAGCAATGAAACAATTGAACACAACCACAATCCAATTGAAGTCATATTTACCACACTGGTCAAAATCACAGTAGGCAATCTTAACGCCACAACCAATTGTATTTGTTATGATAATGTGAATGAAATTCAAACAGGCTTATACATACTAAAGATGATTCATAAGGTAAAGATTTGATTAAGGAACTTCTAACACCAAAGACAAAAAGTGTACCTACTACCGGGCAAAGTTTAGAACACACAAGACATGGAACCTCTGTATAATCATCCACTGAACCCGTCTCGTTCCATAATACTGCCATAAGTTCAACATATCGATCATAAAATAATGAATAAAACAAGAAACTTACGGTGTCATTGTCTTGGTATCAGCCACACTTGCCACACACATTGCTGCAAACATTATTTATTCACTCTGCAAAAAGGAGAATTAAGTTTATTATCAAGTTGTATTCAACTCCAATGTATAGTTGAAAAAAATAATACCAGACATTTGTACAAAGAAAAAATATACCCATTTTTCTTATTAAATGGAAGGACAGTATAAAAAAAGCCATTTTCCCGCACCACACTGATTAGTGTAATTATGATTATTGAGACCACCACAATGAGAAATACACCTAATTTTCAGTTGTGCAAATAAATCAGTCTCTATATTTGAATGGAGTAGCCCTGATCACAATTGTTTTGTACATGGCAGCAAGCGCAGCTCCAACGATTGGTCTAACCTAGAATATCCACTTCAATGAAATAACAATCAGTTTAGAAACAATATTTAGCAACTCTTATATAATTACGTACATGATCCGTACGTGATCATTCTAGGAATGTACTTTATTGTAAATTACTGCAGCTCCAAACTTCTAGCTGGGATTGATTCTAGTGCCAGTAATAGGAATGGTTGCCAAATGAACAAGAAACACAGCAAACCCAATAGGCAGTGGCGCAAGGATCTGAAATATAAACCTTATTAATCAACCATCTTCTACATTAACAGAAAAAACGCTGTTCTGATATGCTAAGAAAATAAGGTTTTCTTGTAGTGACGTTCCTAATGACTTCAGCACATGTAGCCTCAAATCTTTGCAAAATGAAAATGATATATATTTGTAGCTTTAACAAAAAATCACAAGGAAAAAGTTCAATTTTTTTGGGTTTGCATACAGCAAATTTCAAGATTTGAATAAGAAAAAATCCAAAAATATTTTTAGCTGTTATTACCTGAGTGTCCATGACAGGCATTGTAAAACCACCACAGCTATTGGTGCTTGTTGCCCTCTTTTCCTGATAAAAACTTGTAGCATGTTTCATTAACGAAGGAACCAATTTTCAAATGTAGACACAGGAGAAGAAGGTTTTTTTAATAGAAGATGCATAAGATAAGATCCGGGTAGCCTACGTGCTATGAGAAGGTATCTTTCTCTTAATTTGTCCCGAGAAGAAAGAAATGTAAACATAGTAAGTTATTTTATCAATTATTTTCTGTAATTGTTGTGTATCTCTAATTAAATACCAAATCAAATTTTCCAAGGATATAAACGTGTTTCCAGGTATACGATGAATGGTTTTCTATTCCTTCCTGCATGCCTCAATTTATAGAATAAGGCTTTTTCAGGGAGTAATATGATAAATCCTTTCCAAAATCCCTTTAACTAGTATATATTTCTTAATGTACTTGAGAAATCTGATTGAATTGAGTTGTTTCCTTAATAAAATTCAAAGATATTGTGTATCATGTTTAAGAAAGGCAGATTGCATTATATTAACAAAATAGGTACAATATAGAAAGAAATATGAATCATGTGGTACAATATAGAAACCAAATAGGTACAATATAGAAAGAAATATTCACAAGCGCTTGTTAGACCTCTTTGCATTGGTTATAACAATAAAAACAGCTGGAAATAGTTTCAATAGATTGGCATTCTTAAGGTGTTACATTTATAATGACTTTATTGCTTGCAATCAAAATCTGGTTCAAGTGATGAATCATGTGGTCCTAGTTAAGTTGCATTTTTGCATGGTTCATTTTTATCTAGAGGTTCTTTTATTCCTACTGCAATTTGTATATCTTCCTTAACACATTATTTTTAAATTAAACGATCGAACTCCTTTCTCCTTTTCACTCCAACGCAACCAACCAATATCCAACTATTTTGCAGTATGACCAGTTTTTTCGCGCACAAGCTGAACTCCAACTCCTATAACTAGATCAGTTTAGAGGTGGGCAGTTTAAATGTGTATTTATTTCAAGATTTCAAAAAAAAATCATATGCACTAATAGATTATTATTAAATGTAAAAATTGTGGTATTGACATACCTCGTTTGCAAGCGATGGTGCAAACATCAAATTTTTCCATAGAACTTCAATGATAAACTTCACTAGAGGCTTTTTTATGCTTATACCCTGTATAAAAAAATGTGCTGGAGATTTCATAATACATATCATTGAAGATTTGAAGTAATGGAAGATTATGAATCATAATAAAGCTATGGCATTCTAATACTTGAATATTGTATCAATATCATAGCATAAAGATATATGTACATGGCAGGAGCTTAAATATTAAATATACATGGCAAAATCTCATTGCATCCTTTTATTAACCAATGAAATAGCTGAAATAAAAAAATAAAAGTTAACTGAAAAATAATAATCATTGACATGATAATTTCCTATGGGATGCGTAGGCATGATATTCTTCCCATCTTGGGAGCTAAAATGCTTCAATAACTGATCTTTCTTTCATTTTTTATTCTTTTGTTAAGTTTTACACTTCTATTTCTTGTTTTATACCGTTGTCGGGTATTTATATCATAAACCATTATTGTTCATAATTATCTGAAAATAATGGTCAACAATAGCATCTGCCCAACACATCGCAGCCATGTATGCGCTGCATGCAAACATCAACGTAAGAGACGCACCGATGCATACATTTTTCGTTATCAATGAATGTATATAAATTATCTGATGCTTTGTTCTTGATAAGTTGCAATGTTGTTTTCTTTGCAGGAATCAAACAATGTGATGATGCTCGATTTACATGGAAAAATAATTTGTTAAGATGGAAAATTACTTAGAGTTAGTAATATGAAATTAAAGTGGCAACATGGCAATAAGCACATTCAGAATTCCTTTCTTGTATGACAATAATTTGCATTTTTGTCAGTTATATAATTAAGGAAATTCATAATGTAATATACACTAATATTTACCGAGAATGCTTACAAATGTGTATCATAAGTTTATTTGCTGTTTATCCGCCAAAAATTTTAGTCGACCGCATTTACCCCTTGAACGTTGAGAATATAAGCTGTCTATGGTAAATTTTCTTGTAGTGTCTAATCATAATTAGAGCATAAACTGGTATCGTTAAACTTATTTATTTTCAAACAAATGATTACAGGAAACTTAAAACAGAATTGTTTAACAGCTTATTATGAACAGGCCAAAAAAATCATAAAGCACCGTAGTTGTGGTGATAAACGCAATCAGAAAGATTTTCTAGACTTACTTGTGGCTCAATATATGGCCGAAGGAGAAATATGTAGCCTGCTTCTCAATCTCCCTCATGTTTTACTTTGTGGCTTTATCGATAGTGCACCTCTTGAAGCCTAGAAGGTGGCCTGACATGGATTAAGCTCATCAATAGCGCACCTTTTTTAAATCAATAGTACAGGTTGCTTTCACTAGCTCAACCGTAGTGCAGCTTTATTTAATGTTGGCCATCTACATGTGCTAGATTTCATAAAATTCTTTAGCATGAGCACTACTCCTGCCTACATTGGCTTCCATGTTAGTTATTTGGTACATTGCAGATGTTTTCGTTTGCAAAACACCAAAATTAAGTCAACTTCATCGTAGTAAAGAGGGTGTCAACTCCAAAAAAACTGACCATAAAGGTTCATGCTTCAGGTTTTAAATATAAAAGTAAAATGCAAAGTTAACTAATAATTAATTGGTCCATTAAAGAGGCAAGTGCCATAATTCAACATTTAATTTTCAGAAACAGTAGAAAAATAGAACCTGAAAGTTCATGTTTTGCGGTTGAAATACAAAACTTAACTACAAAGTTAGCTAACGATTGTTATCGAGGAAGAGGAAAGGTGCCATAATTCAGCATTTAATTTTCAACTGGTGAAAAACAGAACCTGAGGGTTCTTGTTTCATGTTTTAAGTACAAAATTCAAATGCAAATTAAATAATAATTGATAGAAATGAAAAGGGAAAGTGTAGAAATTTAGCATTTAATTTTCAAAAACTGTAGAAAAATAGAATCTATAGGTTCATGTTTCATATTTTAAAATAAATGAAGAAGGCAGGTACCAAAATTTAGCATTTAATTTTTGAAGACAATAGAAAAACAGAATCTGCAGGTTCATGCATGTATCTGGAGATATCCATGTTATCATGGTAGAATGCACCATAACTCCTACCTTGTATGCAATATCATGAATATTAATTTCTACTATAAACAATGTATCAGTATCCTTATTATGGAGAATAAATTATTATGTAACTAACCTACATATTTTTATCTCTCAAGCTCATATACTTTTTACTTAAGTACAATTTCGGACATTGCAAAAATGACTAGTAAACTAGTAAAGGCATGCCATCGCTATCTCTAACGATTCATTGAAACAGACTACATCAGTGAAAAGGTCCTCCTTCTGGCTATAAACCATCTGCCTATTGATCTTACATATTCATAAAATGTTTATATATTAGGCTCTATTGTAGAAATGTGCGAGAAACCCAGGAAATTCTTAGTCTAAAAGATAAATTTTAGGATAAACTGCAACTATTAGATGAATACTAATTAGAGATACTTATGTTTACAGTATATATTTAATAATTTAAAGAATATTCCCATACATAATTTCTGTGTATTGGCTATTATTCTTCCTGTAATAAAGCAAAAACACAGACCACAATTCTGTTTTGATCTACCTTTAATAATATTTTGTTTTTGTTAGCTTTCTTTTAATTAATGATTCCTTTTATCACGAATTGATTAGATTTTGACATTTTCCATTTTAAATCAATATCCATTAAATTGTCTATTTTTATAAATGTTAAAATGTATCAGTCTGATTTCATTAATGCCTATTTTGACAATTCTTTTTTAAATCAATAACCATTAAATTGCCTATTTATTGCTCATAATTAGCTCTATGAGTGACTATAAGCTTTTTTTACCTTTTTTTTTTAAAGAAAAGATATAATTAATAAAACAATTAATGCTTGAAACTGATATGCAACAAAGGTGCATAGCCTGAATTAAAAGAAGCCGTGAGGCAATAGTAAATAACATATTCCTGCAGTTTAGTTTTATAGAGAGGCAACTTTGTAGCTAAACAAGTGAGAAATGAATATGGATGCAACAAATGGCTATCCAATTCCATCGGTATAAGGCTTAGATCTGTGTAGTATCGATTAAAAATATTCAGTTTATTTTACATACTTTTATGCAGGTAGCAAAATAAGAGGGCTGGAATTCTAAAAATCCAGCATCAACTATAAAGAAAGTGAATAGCAACCGAAATATCAGTTTCAATCATTAATTGTATTAGTAAGAAAATAATATAACATATTCAGTCCCTTTTTATAACGCAGCAAATGCTGATAATGTTACTACACAATATGTCAGTTTAAGTTATGTTAAATTGAGTATTAGCTATTTTGAAATTTGTGCCATACATGACCATAAGGAAATGACAGACATACTTCCATTTTAATGATGAAATGCTGTTACATTTTTCCAAATTTTAGATATGATAATGAAGTCCTGAAATTTAAAATGTTGAAAGGGTTTTCTATGAATCTTCACTTACTATGTTTGGGTCAAACTTAGGATGAGTGGAGAGACTAATGACTCATTGCAATAAAGTATGTAGGTTGTTCTTATAGTTCCTCTAGTATATTACAAAAGATTAATGAAAACACTTTGCAATATCAGCCTAACATGGAAATCTGATTTATAATTTAATGAGAGAAGAGGAAAACTATAAGGAACTCTCAATGACAAGTAGATTTAAAAAGGACTATAAAATAATGCTTGTTATCAATTTTGGACCTTTCCCTTTACATGATTTTACTATGATGGTCAACATTGAAAATAGACAGAATGCGTCAGAATTAACTGAATCAAGGGAAATAGGTGTTGAAGGGTAAGTACATGAAGCAATAAATCGATCAGTAATAATGGAGTGATGAAAAAAATTGTTGCAGAAAATCATTTTTGTTGTTGTATATTGTATCAATCTCCATGAAATCCCTTTCCTGATGGTACGTTGAATTTTGATTTTATGGTTCGAGTTCTGTTTTTCGACCCATTTCTATATATGCAAAGAAATAGAAACGATTGTACAAATATGGTAGTTGCCTTATCTTTAGAGAAGCAGAGCATACTAAACAGTTTTTCATGTTTTTTTGACTTGTATCTCATAAATTATGTAATATGAACAATTTTATCTAGTAGCCTTTTAAAATCTCTCTTGATATTGCATTCTGACCATGTCTGAGATGCAATGCATGTTTACATGCAAGTTGAAAAACTTCATACCAACTCGGCAACTCCTAATAGGACCAAACAAATTTTCGATCTAATCCAAAATGGTCAAAAATAAATTATAAATGAAGTTAGAACCCAAAAATGCAGCAGGAAGATAAAAAATATATATCTGTTGTTATCAAAGTTTGAAGCCCAACCGTGAAAAATGACTTTATTACATGCAGTTTCACGATTTTGATAAATATCATTCTTATTTTTTGAACTTGTTAGCTCACTAAAACTGAATTATTTTTAAATAATTAATATTTTCTAATATTCAATAAAAACCTTAAATATTAGCTTGCTTGAATCTAAACTTTCCTTAGTCTCAGCACCACTTGCTAAGTTATAACATTGCATGGCTTATTTTGTGGGCAATGAAAAGTAACGGCAATGAATGGCAGTTACAAAACTCTATAACCTTTTAAATTGCCAGTACATGTATTACTAACCTGAAATTGCTATGAAGATATGTAATTCTCAAATTTTTACTTATTTTTTCTTTGGTTAACAAACTGTGTTCATGATTAAATCCCAAAAATTGTAAAAGGAGAAGGAAGATCAGGCAACAACAATAGGGAAGAAAAACACAGTAAGTAGGGACAACCAAGAATGTTCTGCATCTACAACTTATTAACAATATGAATGGATTTAAACTTTATACAATGATACAAACAGTAGTTTAGGGAAGATAGAATAATATGCTATAAGAAAGGAAGAAAAACATCAAGTAAAAATTAACCATCACAAACGTGCTTTAGAGCGGCAACATGAATAAGGGGAAATGCTAAAAGGCATAGATGAGAAAAATCACACAAAATAAACTATTAAATGGAATCATTTGACTAAAGTAGTAGTTTAGTTATAACATAAGGACTGCTGTTACAAATATTAAGGCATACTCAATCTATCAAATTAAAGCAGTACAAGAGCTATAACTTGAAAAGACCATTGTTACAGTTATAAAGCCATGTTTAATCCGAAAACTAAATAAATTTAATGCTTCAGGATTTTAGAATAATATCAAGGTTACGCTGGAATTAAACATGCTTAGTCAAAGCAAAACAATCAATCTTTATCCTCTGATTTTCCATTCCCATACTAAATAATTGGCCAAAGTCAGTTCAAACATCATCTACAAAATAGAGTAAAAGGATACATTTTTGTGTCTCTATCTTCATGTCCGTTATTTCAGTATTCATGATAAAGAAGTTGATGCTAGGTATTCATGACTTTTTGTTAACTACTCAAACACTAATTGGGTTTCAAAACGCAAACAATTAAAGTTAAAATCAAATAATCAGAAAAATATGAAACAGAGAAAAAAAAGTTTTATTATGATTATTAAAAATTGATAGCACTCAAATAAGTTGACAATATCTATAAGCTAATTAGCAACAATTGGTCCTGGTGATTATCGACATCTAGGTAATCAACATGATATGATTCATTTTTCAAAATAGGTTGATTTTCATTTTCTATTCTTCAAAAAAATGGAGGATCGAGATTTTTGTGCATTCTGGAATAATTGTTGCATTAAAAAACATGCACATAAGCAAAAAAACCAATAAAGCAATGGTTCACAACCAAAGAACTTTTAAATCAAAATATAAATCAATGGGGTAATTATAACTCATCAACCAATTAAACAACTCGAATACACAAAATAGATAATGTTAACCAGTAAACCTTTAATTTAGATTCTAAATTTAAGGTAATAAAATGTCTTTATGGACCTGTGTGTTTTCGATTCTTGCTCGTCATTCCTCTAGTTGGTATCAATATACTATTTGAAAGAAAGTAAACATTTCCAATTAACATAACTAGAATCCACTCATCATTTTCACATAAAAAACAAATATAACAACCCAAGCTACTTCATTGGAAGCATATCAAGCTACATAGCCATTACTAGAAACTAATTGTATCCATCTAAGAATTATTCTTCTCATGTTACACTGAAATAGGCATCAAAATTCATTATTCCTCAAATTAAAAAAATAGTATTATAACCTAAAACTGTATATGAAAAGTAGCTTGACTCACCAAATCTGAGATCGAAGTCAAAATCAACATCTAAGTCAAAGCATCTGAATAGAATTCTAAATCGAAACCAAAGAATCCTGGAATCTACCTAGTGAAAATAAATAAATTAGTACTCGATCGCCGAAGCCAAACATGAAAAACAAGGTGAATTTGAACTGAATCGACCGAATCACCTGAACGAGAGAACTAGGGCATGATGAAATTGGAGGAGGAAGCAGTTAGGACATTATGAAATTGAAGATAAAGTGAGCTAGGGCAGGGAAAAATTGAAGAATGAGTGAAACGAAAAAGACAGAAAATAAGCGGAGGGAAAGGAAAAGAGAAAGGCGAGATGGCGAGTTTTCTAGAAGTAACCTTTGTAGACTGATGATTGTTAGCGTTTTCACGAAAATTAGTTCATTTAGCCAAAATTTGACCGCATTTTGTTTAAAAACGCTGAGCAGGATTGCTGTTAAAAACGAATTTTGTTGTAGTGGCACCGTCTTTTTCCTGTTTTATTATTAGCTGTCGTGTTTGTTATGGCATTGTTTATGGCATTGGTTGGTGTCTTAGACCTGAAAATTTCGTCACTGCATTTGCTTGTGCTTGTTTCGATGATAATTACCACTTTAAGTTGTCTCACAATTTGTGTGAGTGTGCTTGCATGAATGGATGTTAAATGTTTACGGTTTAGCCTTAAAGGATGTTACGAACTTCCAACATCTTGCATCACTATTGGTTGGTGTTGGTCGTGGTTTCCCATAAGGAAAGACTCGAGTACTGGTGAATTCTCGGCTATTGGAGATAATCACCCCCTTTTATTTTGGTGGGTGGCAAAAAACGTCACCTATGGGTTTGTGATTCTTCTTTACCAGCATTCATGTACTTGTCCTCATCTAATTTTGGGTTGTTCTTTATAGTTTCTAGAGGTGAGTGCTATTCTGCCCGTTGCTTTTTGTTTCTCTCTTTGATTTGATGTGTTACTATTTCTTTCCCTTTTTGTCTTTTCTTTGAGGTTTTTGCTTTGTTTGGACCGGTCTTAGTGGGTTTGTCGGGCTGCGTTCTATGCATCATGCAGTGGCACGCTATTCTAGTCAATGGTGTTGTTGTGCCAAACATTGCTTTCTTTCTTGGTTTTGAAGTTGTTTTGTCTTTTCCTATTTTTGTGGGTCATAGTTTTTATTCGTTACCATTTTGTTTTGTTTCCGGCAGGTAGAGTCTAACCCGCATGTGCGTCTCATCCGATTTTGACCGATTCTTATCGCCAGAGTTCGGTGTGTCATATCCATCATTTTGTTTTCTTGTAGCTTCATCACTACACCAAAACCATCAATTTGCAATGGTTTTTAGCCGTTGCAAATGCATTTCGCATTGGCTTTCATCTGTTTCTAAGATTTGGGTTAAAAACAATCAGCAACGACCCAAACCCGTTGCGAAAACCATTGCAAAATGTACAGTTGCAATGGCTTATATCCGTTCAGAATATGTTTTGCAACGACTTCTCTCCGTTGTTTTATGGTCTATTAAAATCAATGGTTTTATTTAGCCACGACTGTGGGCTGTTGCTATTTTTATTTAGCAACGGTTTTTAGCCGTTAATGAGTTGAAAACTTTCCAAAAAAAATATTTTCTTTAAACCATTTCCAACATTTCATACACAGCATAAATCTTTGCATATTTGATATAAATACCACAACAGTTCATAATATAACGATATTTTCAATACATTCAACATCAGTAACCAAAATAATAGTACGATATTGCACTACATTTTGAGTGCACCAAACTAATATTACAACACACATGCCTTTAGAAAGTACAAATACTACACACATACGTCACAATTGAAATAGTATACTACAAACACTACATTTGAACTGCACCATAGTTTAATAGACAAACGAAATCATAAACCATAGTTTCTGGAAAAAAAATCATGCACCCCGTTTAATTCTCATAGTTCCGAAAAGAAAACAAAAGCATGTCTATTGAGAAATGGAATGAGAACAGCTTACTTTACATGTTTGAATAGCAATACCAATACTATAAGGTGTGTGCAATGAACAATAATGTTATATTTCTCTATTTGCTAGTTAGAGTAGATAAGTTAGAGTACATCAATAAACCTAATCTCGTTAGTGTATTGCAAATAATTCCTCATTTATGTATCATCACTTATATTTCATATATTTTTTTCCAATACTGGCATATTAGTAGTACTCCTCTAATAATATTCAAATCTCACATCACATAAATGTTGTTTGTTAGAAACATATTGGTCCTCCTACTTTCCACTTAAAGTTAGTTACTTAACGAAAAAGATGTAGTAAATATAAGAACCTTAACCAAATATGTGACTGGTCTAGATGAAGTTATTGAGTATGTAATGCATGATTCAGTGACTTTTTTAGCAAATAACTTTTAAATTTCACCTAATTTTACTATACATTGAACTTCATACTATTCATGTCCATATCATTCCTTTAATGTCAAGGTTCTTATTTTACCTTTCTTATATGATATAAATTTCAAATTCTTTTGAAGTTCTCGATTTTAACTTTTTAATTTTTATAATATAGGTAACAATAGAATTCTTTTTTGTGTTGCAAACTTTCCAAATTTTATGTCTAAAGATCTTTGTTAACTACCACACTTTCTTTGTTCAACTTCTTTGTTATTGCGAATATGAAATTATGTAGAATGTCAAAAATATTGCATATAAGTAATATTGAGGCTTCTAGAAATTAATGTCATGTATTTCTTTACCATGTGTAACCTTTACCTATATGTATCTAACAAACCCTGCACCATCAAATATCACTAGCAATGAGAATTTCGAGGTGTCAATAAAATCCTAAATTACATTGATATTGTTATCGTACTTCATAATAATAGACATATAATAACTTTTTTGTTAATTTCATCGTATTAATATATATATATACACACACACATATATATACATATATACATATATTCATTAATTTATATATAGTATAAATCCTAAATATATGAATTGGTAGTTGGAAATTGATCTTGGTAATAATGTCATTTGTAATTTATCTTATAATTGGATTATGGACTATTTACTACTGAACAAAAAGGACTAAGCCACATCACATTAGTTGTGTTGCATAAAGTATGGTTTAGCATAAGTTAACAAATATATGCTAATGGTATACGTTAAAGAAGGCGACCAGAAAGGAAAAGCTAAAGTTGGGATAACTGAAATTGTTAAACATTTATAACTTGGTTCTTTTACAAAATATACAGAGGAATTAGCTCTTTATGTCCTTTTTGAGTGATTGAACATGATTATTTACGATTAGGAACAACAAAGAAAATGCACTTTGATTGTTCTACCTTTTAATGAACTTTACTTTAAGCATGATTCTTTCCATAATGTTTCTTTTATTTATGTCTATCAACAACCTAATGTGACTTTTACTTTGATCTCAACTGTTTATCTCGAAGATTACACCTATGTTAGTTCAGTGACCACAAATAGCCCAAAAGGCCATAAATAATAAAAAATACGTTGAACCTTCAAAAATATTAGAGTGTACTTTCTCATTTTCCATGTGAGCATGTGTAAACAAATTGAAGACATCTAAATAAAATTTTACTTTATGCTCATATTTGGACTAGATAATTAAAGAAAAGTGTCAACTATATTAAATGATAAATGATGGACAAGAAATCGAGATGTTTAATCATGGTAAAAACCATTATCCAAATATATTTTTACCATAATATAGAGTTCCTTATAATGTCGGTCCTAAGATGTTAGTCTTATTATTGAAAAACTCTTAATTAAAATTTCCTCTATAAATGTAAACATCATTTTTAGCACAACGAAGTGTAATACTAATTGAACACACAACATATACACAAAATCATATGCAATTGCATGCACAAATATACACACATACATATTTGTGTGTGTATGAATGTGTGTTTTAATGTATGTACATATATGCATACATATATTATAGATACCAATCTGAACAAGTATTTGGCATAAAGTGTGTTAAAACGATGATAATTAAAACAGTTAAATTGAATTCTAAAATTGGTGATTCTGAAGAATATAAGAGAAATTATAAAATTATAGAAACATATATTATAGGCCCTGTACGTTACATTAATTCTCTCTATAGGCTTTGGAGAATTCAAACTCTTATTTTGTTCAAATCTTTTGCTGTAGAATTCTTATTTCCGAAATTTTGATGAGTGAACGTCACAACTTCCAGTTGAAATTGTCTACTGTGATATTCTCTGTATTTGTGAACGTATGGGGAAGAATTGATTTACTATCGGTTCTTATTTCTGTAAAATTTTCCTTTTTTGTGTTATATTGTCGTCTTGTCCTCATTGAGAAACCATATCTTCCTCAAATTGCAGCTAAATACTGTTAAAATTATCCAGAATCATTGTCTGGATTCTTAGCTTTGTACATGAAGATCTTCATGTTGTTCTGATGTTGTTTTCATATCAAACCAGTGAGAAAAATTTGATGAACGCTGGAAATCAACCGAAGCTTACGCAAACGGAAAGTGCGCCCTTCCCCTTTAGGGGTCGACCCCTCAAGCAAGAAAGGTCGACCTTCTGCTTGAAAGTGTCGATCTTTGGGACGACACCTTGGGGTGTTTGTTGAGGTAGGCTTTTCCTGTTGCATGTAGTGTTTTGGGACATAGTTTGTGATGTTGTGAGCTTGCTTTACCTTTATTATGAGCCATATTAACTCATTTTGAAGGTAATGGTAATTTCCATGTAAATGGAAACAAATTTTAGTAGTGAAAATCCATCTTTGGTTATGATTAAGGTAACGAATCGATTTAGTTTTAGGCAGGAAATTTTTGTGTAAACCCATTGAATCCTGTCATCTTCGTATAAGATTTAAAAGTTGTTTCAATTAAATTCTTTCCAAGTGGTTTTCAGACTTGACAACAATTTATTATTTATAATTTCAAGTATTTTATTAATATATAATCTACATTAACCCTAGTGTAGAGGGAGTGATTTTAAAGATAACGATTTTGTATATTTTTCGGAAAACTATTTTATAACCTGTTTTCTCCAAAACTATTCTTATATTAAAAAAAGTTATACACCATACTATTGCACCTTCGGAGAAGACGTGATTACGATTAAACAATATTGTAAATCTCGTGATATGGGACGTGAAGGTATATAATATTGATTAATTTCAGACTCATCAATCGAAAAGGTTGATGTTTTCCCATATGGAATATTTCTGTTGTTCTTGTGATTTCTAGCGTTGAGTAGACTAAATTTTGGTAAATCAATTAGTGGAACGTATGGTATGGGACGTATTGACTTCACTTTTCGAGTTACTATTAGGCGGTCTGTGACACATCCTGTGGTTATTGCCAGTACTATACCTTCGGGTCAATTATGCTATTATTCTAGGTAGGTCCGATAATCTATGATAATTCTGGATAGGTCCGACGAATATACAGCTGGGTAGATCGTGTTTATGGATAGATCCAATATTACGTAGTAATGTTAGGTAGAACCAATATTGTTATTGAATTTCTAGTTAGATCCAACAACAATAATCTTAGGTAGATCCAAAGTATATGGCCAATCCTAGGTTGATCCAAAGGTAATAATTTCTGGGCGGATCTAATTATCGTAATTCTGGGTAGATCCAAAAGTGCAGTACTTGGCAAATTAATTATTTTATTGGTGTTACTTGTGTAATCTTGTAGTTTGGATCCATTTTTGTGAATCGGTTGAATTGGTGTATGTTGTTGTTTGGAATCCAACCATGTAGCCATAACGATCCTTCGTCTTTAAGTTATTCGATGTCACTCACCTGGTGTTCCCTTTTAGTGAATAAACTCAGAAGTGAGTTTATTTGTGGTCACTTAAGGCAAGTTTGTGTATTACCTTGTTGAGTTGTTTCCCGTGTTTAATCTTTCTTGGAGTATGCGACTCTTCAATCCATGAAGGTCGTAAACCTGTGTAATTCATTAGAATTCACAACATGGAGCTATTCACGTTGTATCTTTCCTTAAAGAGAATATCACCCTTTGTGCATATTATTGTTATTATTAATACCATAGCTCTAATATTTCAACAAGACTGACCTGTGTGCGTTAATGTTCAGGTCAGACCGAGTTCTTACATGTAATTCCTGAGATAGTTCTCTCGTGGCTTTGCTTCACTTTTGGATGACCCACTTTATTTAGTTCTTTTAGCATGCTCAGTTTGTACTTATGTTCGTGCCAGACACCTTTTGATGCACATATTATTTTGTGCGGATGTAGTTATATGTATTAATTATACTATACCTAATGTATATACGGATATGTATATGCGACCGTGTTCTGTTCTATGATCTGTGGAATATTGTAGTGTATTCGTCTTATTCAGAATTGATCATATAGCCATGTAGTATTGTATTAAGTAATAAGTATGTTGAACCACAACAGAAAAAAATAGTGCACATATCGACGTACTTCAGACCCGTTAATACAAAATTACAAATGGTCGCTTCTAACTAGCCCTATTCCACACCTTAATAGACAGCATTATTCTGTAATGAACTTTATTATAGTGTGTCTCGGGGTAAGGCGTTACAATTTACTTGGAGAAAACATTGATAACAGTCAAACCATGAATTTTTTTACCATGCGATAAATAAAACGCTTGGGTTTCTTCCCTTCAATATGGACATGCTAGACGACTGGAGGTACTACATCCTGAAAGCATTGGATAGGCAGGAAAATCACTTATAGTCCATAACAATGACGCAAACATACACAAAAAATTTCTTTGAAACATCATATGTTTTACTCTGTTCCACATTATTTTTAACTCCTCAATCAACGGATGTAAATAAACATTGATTCCTTGTGTCAGATTGCCGGAGTCAGGAATGACAATAGTAATAAACATATATATTGTTTTCTTACAGATCGATGGGGGTAAATTTTACGGTGTGATGATAATGGATCAAGATGAATATTTGGAACCAAATTATGAAAATGTGAAAATCCATCCATCCATAATCCTGGTCTAACATTACGACTCTCCGCTGAAAAATTCAGATAAATTTTATCGAAATGCTTACATACTTCTCCATTGGCCGAATGTGTCAACAGACTATCTTCCTCTTTTTTCATACTGTGACATCTCATTTGAGATGCTGTCACAGAAGATGCATATAATCTTTGAAGCCTTGGAGTTATGGGCAAGCAATGCATAGGCTTGTATGAAATTTCATTTCCCTTCTTTTTTTCTTAGTTTTTATCTTTCTTGATTACATGTTTTACAATTTCTAAGGTTTACGTCTTCTTTTCAAAACAGCATGTAGTCATTTAAACTTGTATCTATTTTCTGATATGGTAAACCAAAAGTCGACATAAGTTTTTTAACTTCATAGTGATTTTCGCACATTAAATTATTGAGCGACATATGACTTTTTGCAACTTGTGCAACTGCTAGAAATCCGGCTTCAACGATGTTGTATTTTGACTTCATCGTTATGTATCGTACGATTATTAACAGCTGAATGTTGCTTTTCCAACCTTTCCAAATAGGTTTCTCAGCAAAATCGAATAAATCATAAAAAATGGCTTCAATATTTAGTTCTTCAATATTTTCATCATCGTCGTCAACTTCAACCGTAGGAAACATTGATCGTGTTGCATCTTCAACCCTATTTTCGATACGGGTCGTCGTAACAGTTTCATTAATAACACTTTTTTATTCAGACTCTATAAATGTATTTGTCATAGCTTCCTCATGACGATCCCAAACATAATACTCAGTTACAAAACCATTTTTGAACAAATGGACTTTCACAATATCGGGTAACAAATATTTCACATACCTACACCTACTACACGAACAACAAATTTCTGAATCGTTTCAGTTATTACTTAAAGCAAATTCAACAAATACATTTATATCATTATAAAATCCTTCTATTGAGGCCCTCAGTCCTCTTCTTTGATACATTCATCTTCTCCGATAAACAAAATAATCAATCAATTTTCCAATAAGAAAATGAGACATGAGTTCAACAATAAATATTTATTTTCAAGATAATAAAATTGGAAAAACTTATTTTTCATTACACAATTACAATGTTTGAATTTAAATAACTTTTACAAATTTAAAAATATTTTCAAATATAGAACATTTTATTTTCTAATGTATCTACAAAAAGTTATACACATCAATTTTACCCCACTTAAGGATATAATATAGAGATGTTGATTTATAGTTATTTTTTTCTATGGTCAACTATCCTTCTTCCCATTACAAACAGAGTAAACACTTACATTTCGTACATTGTTCATTTCAAAAGATTCAACAAAATTTCTACAGCACTTCCTTTTTGTTTCGTGCATTGTACACAAATGCTTGTACACGGAAACAAAATAGGAGATAATTACCCCCCTTTTATTTTGGTGGGTGGCAGAATACGTTACCTACGGGTTGGTGATTCTTGTTTACGGGCATTCATGTCCTTGTCCTAATCTAATTTAGGGTTGTTGTTTGGGTTGTTCTTTATAGTTTCTAGAGGTGGGTGCATTTCTGCTTGTTGCTTTTTATTTCTCTCTTTGATTCGATGTGTTGCTAATATTGGCTTTTTTGTTTTTTCTTTGCGATTTTTGTTTTGTTTGGACCGGTTTCGGTGGGTTTGTCGGGATGCGTTCTATGCATCGTTGCAGTGGCATGCAATTCCAGCCAATGGTGTTGTTGTGCCAAACATTTCTTTCTTTCTTGGTTTTGAAGTTATTTTGTCTTTTCCTATCTTTGTGGGTCATCTTTGTGATTCGTTACCATTTTATTCTGTTTCTGGTAGATCGAGTCTAACCCATTTATATGTCGCATCCGATTATAACTGATTCTTGTCACCTGAGCTCGGTGTATCTTGTCCATCCTTTTATTTTCCTGTAGCTTCATCACTACACCAAAACCATCAATTTGCTATGGTTTTTAGCTGTTGCGAATGCATTTCGCAACGGCATTCAACCGTTGCTAAGACCTGGGTTGCAAACAATTAGCAACAGCCCAAAGCCATTGTGAATTTTTTTGGCAATGATTTATATCTGTTGCAAAATGTACATTTGAAACGACTTATATCCGTTGCAGAATATGTTTTGCAATGGCTTCTCTCCGTTGCTTTATGGTCTAATAAAATCAATGGTTTTATTTAGCAACGGCCGTGGGCCGTTGCTATTTTTATTTAGCAACGGTTTTTGGCCATTGCTGAGTTGAAAACTTTCCATAAAAAATATATTTTCTTTAAACTGTTTCCAACATTTCATATACAGCATAAATCTTTGCATATTTGATATAAATACCACAATAGTTCATAATATTACGTCGTTTTCAATACATTCAACATCAGTAACCAAAATAATATTCCGATATTACACTACATTTTGAGTTCACCAAATAAATATTACAGCAAACATACCTTCAGAAAGTACAAATATTGTACACATACGTCACAATTGAAATAACATACTTCAAACACTACATTTGAACTGCACCATAGTTTAATAGACAAACAAAATCATAAACCATAGTTTCTGGAAATAGCATCCTACACCCCGTATAATTCTCATAGTTCCTGAAAGAAAACAAAAGCATGTCTACTGAGAAATGGAATGAGATCAGCTTGCTTTGCAAGTTTGAACAACAATATCAATACTATAAGGTGTATGCAATGAACAATAATGTTATATTTCTCTATTGCCTAGTTAGAGTAGATCAGTAAGTGAATGGATAAAAAGGAAGAAAAAAACTTGCTGAGGAACAGCATGAGCAATGCCTTCTCTTGCAACCCCTTTATAAAGTGCAATAATCATAAACGCATCTAAAATTACATTGCTTAAATTTTGTGCTACTGCATTCATTCAGTATTTATATCAAATTCTTATGCGTAAATGAACAAAATGGTAATGGTAGAAATCACCAGTGGCATAGAGAACAGTTTTTTTGCATCTTTAAACCCTTAGAATACACCTTGCATTGCTAAGGAAAATATAATCATTGGGGGCACCCCATGACCTCATAGTGGGGCATTGATATGGTTATTTAGTTTTTATAAATCTTATTTAATTTTTATAGGACTTTGTTATTTTTAATAAGATGAAATTAATTTTCAATTAACATTATAAAATCCAACTAATTTTATAGAAACCTAGTTAATTCTTTTCAGGCAGATCTGATATACTGTTTCTTTTTATACGTTATAGCTACTCGGTACATTGTCAATAGAGTGCAACAAGTTCGCCCAATATTGCCTTCCAATAACAGGATTACATAAAAAATAACAAAAGCACGACCAAAGAAAAAAGAAAAGGATACTCTCACCTTTCAGAAATGAACCAGTAAAACTAAAATACAAAATAAATAGGAAAAAATTTATTTAATAGTAGAGTCGATGTAGATAAAACTATGATTATAAATGTATAAGTTTACTACGTTCGTATTAACACTTGCAATACTCAGTAACCATGTTTCCTGACATAGCAATAGTCACAAATTAGATTTAATAATAATTTGATGTATATAATTAAAAATGCTCCCGGAATAATAGCATCAGTAGTGTTGGACATTAGTGTAGCTGCAAGTGGATCATGTCAAAGCCACTACTAACACATATGAGGAATGGCAAGAAGCATAACTACTGAGAAATGGACATGGTACACAATGTCAATTGATATTAATTGCACCTATTATCCATTTATCCTAGTGATAGTAGAATGCTTCATTTCATACTAATAACACAACACTTAAATTCATGAAAAATGTATATTTAATATGTAGTTCGAATAGTACACATGTTGGTCCAGTATTCTCATAGCTGGAAATTTTGCCTATTTGAATGCAATAAAAATTACCACACTGCTTGCTTATTATCAGTCGCCAAAGAAAATGTTTTGCTTATGGAATAAGTTAGCTAATGATTCTTTTTACTATATCTAATGAAACATGCAAATTATACATAACGCATTAAAAGAGCATTTTTTATTGTTTCTTAAACTATTGTTAGCCTCTAAGAAGTGTCAGGCTATGTGTATGCAACGCATGCCGAAAAAATTATATTAAAACTTTTTCTGTATATACATAAATGCATTACCATGTTTCAAGATTGAAGGGACAAAGTAACTACTTAATATATATAAATGCATGAACGTAGGTCCTAGTAACAGCCACACAACAGTTCTAGCTCATACATAAATACATGTAAGTCGTGTAACTAACAAAGATCCAATTTGCTTCCATGTTCAAATTATTGCACTTCCATTTTCAAATTAAAATTACTTCCATGTAAGCCGTGTAACTAACAGGGATAGCATTAAAATTACTTTTTACTTCCATGTTCAATCAAGTTAACGTGTAGTTGCAAGTTACCCATGAAGAAAAATGAAAAAGTATATGTACTCGAATGGAGGAGCTAACAGTAGAAGTTAGAAAAACAGGTATATGTACTTTAATGAAAAAGTTATTTGAATAACTCACGCTTGCATCTTCTGATTTTCTTCCTTATCTTCTAGATTATTATATGGTCAGACTTTTGGAGGCTGGAAAAGGAAGACTTTGTTAGAATGAATATTGAGTACTCAATTATCAACTACTATATATGCATATTACTTATGCTAGTTGTAAGGACAAAAAAAAAAACAGATTAACTGAATAATTACAGTGAATATGAATCAAATTAATATAATCCAAATTTAACATAGGAAACAAGTTTAATAAGCAATCAGATTTTCATTTCATTGACTCACATTAAACAACTTCTCATTTCATGTTATCTTCTTTCTCCAAAGTTGAGAATAAATCATTCTTCATTGCATGTATACAGTTACATTAAAAAACAAAGAAAAAGAGAACATGCTGACCTCGCTTATTTACAAACTAATTAGTATAAGCATGCATACTTGAATTTCTTTAAACCACCAGTAGTGCTTGTATAAGCATGCATAAAATAAATTAGTTTAAACGTGTTTTCAATTGCTTGTATATCCACTCTAACTGATGCAACTTAAATTCTCTATAAAGTTACTGAAGAGTTATGATCCTTAGACGTAGATAGGCATATAATTTTCATTTTGATTTTTGTAACTCTACTAGATAGAAAATTAAGGTTAGCACCATATAGAAAATAAGAGGTCAAGTCTTCTGTCCTAAATCTACTATCTCTTGTTTCCCTAAAATTTTATCCACTAACCGCCTTAATTTTATTAGTATGTACGTAAATACCCAATGCAATATATAGATGGTGTAAGAAATAATGTTATCTATGTTTTAAAGTTGTTACCCAGCCAAATGTCTTTTCTACAGATCTGATTAGAATTTATACTCTATAGTAAATAGTTTGTTAAGTTATGTCATGCGAATCAACAAAAGGCTAAACTCATCTTCTCTGGATCGATTACAACTTCAATCTTTTATCAGCTACAAATAAAACGATTTTCTGTCTTTTTCTTATGAAGGCCATCTTATCTTAAGATAAATTTTGTAAATTATCTTATTTTTCTTATAAATGTTTCTTTATGCAATCATATTTTACCCATTGTCAACTAGTACTAGAACATTTTTTTGTACTATCTTATTTGTATTTTTTTATCTTGTCTTGTTGTATAATGCAGCAGATACGAATTTTCAACTGAATTGTGAGGAACTTTGAATCAAATGTTTCGTTGCTCCATATAAATGCTAATTAGTATTGGTAATGAAAAGGTATTTATCGCTGCTACCATAAAATATAATAAGTTGATTGCTAATATGTATTCTTGATGCTTGTATGCCTAATCTAACAAGATATGTTACTGAAGTCATGCATAAAACTGAAGTGGGATTGCACTAACTGATGCCAAGATAGGTTACTGAAGATATCGAATAAAACTGAAGATACCTGTGCTCTGGTGTAACAACCCTCCCGGAATAGGCTTAAATTTCAACCAAAAAAGGCCCATCGAAACTTAGAACCATCCTAAATGGGTTGTTGGTTCCTATGAGGATTACATTTGCACAGATAATAACATATACTTAGAATGGAAATCTTACACAATTGAAAGAGAAAATATAATATTCAAATAAGATGTACCATTATTTCAAAATCTCATAAATACAAAGTCGCAGTTACATTTATTCCAAAGGTACATCAAATAGTTCCATCTCATAAGATTCCAAAAGAAGTAATAACTGCTAGTAATATCATAATAACATCATCTTCTCCATCGCCCTAAGTCATGAGTTCATCCTTAGCTTTACCCTACCTACTGACCTGTTGGATGTTAAGGAGAGGGGGTCATATCATAAAGTTATGTGTGACTGAAATATAGTTTTACTTAATGTCCATGCCCTATATTTTTAGCAGGTTACATATGTCAAGGTATGTCTGCGCAGCACACAACAAACACCAAATTTCTAACCAATGGGGTGGATATCCAAGTCAATCGCGCTTTAGTGGTTTTAAGGCAAAAATCCAACGAGGTGGCATTCTCGGTCACTTATGGCCCTATCTAGGGTGGATTCTTACTTTCTTTTATAACCCTAAGGCAGACCCTAGCACTTTCAGACCCCGTCCTAGTACGTCAACATTGTTAAGTCTATTATCTCAATTGTAATATGAGAAGTAGTATTACGAACGCTACTACTTAACTGATATTACCCGGTAGTACACCTATGTCGCTTAAGACTACCCTTAGATGGTTGGTGAGCAGGTAATGGTCATATATCCTTTAGTTACCGGTCAGTCCCTAGTTAAGCCCTTACAAGCTTCTAGAGGAAGTGGACATCCCCGTTAACTACCCTACTCCGTTAACTGTTTTATGCCTAACCAGTTTTAAAGAAGGAGTACCCAAAGACTTACCTTAATACTAATAAGGGTGGGTCCCATGACTTGGGTTCCTCTTCAGGGAATAAACCTTCGGAGGGATGCTAGTCCTAACCACTTAAGACCCAAATTAGATAAAAAAGGTAAGTCAACCACTTAAGACCTTTGTAAGGCATAGTAAGCCTATTTTTGTTCGCACATCAACTTACATATAGCTGTATATATACACACTAGACCTATCACACTAAACCATATACTTGTAGATACTGGATATGTCGGTCGGTTCCGGGCAAGTTTCTGCTACAAGTCGGTTTAACCTTGTGTCTAGTGTACTAATTTTTTGAATGGCCCATGGCACCTAGACATCTCACATTAATTCGGCCCACTTGTGGTTTCTAGATATGCTGGTCGGTTCCGGGTAGGCTTCTACCACAAATAGCAACTAACCTCGTGTCTATGTGTCATATATATATATACATATATACACACACACACACATTTAAGCCATTCTATATATACACACGCACAATAAAACAAATATATAGATGTATATTTGTTATGGGGACATTCAAATTCAAATTCTAACCTAATCACACTTATTACGCTAATATAACGTTGATTATGTTAATTACGTTTAAATAAGTAATATAATAATAGCGCCTAATTAATATAACATTCAAATAAATAGGGAAACGTTCTAATCGGGATGGCAATTGTCATTTATCCAAATTAAGGCATACAAGTATAATATTTTTCCATATTTTACTGCCATAACATAGTATGATGGCATAATGAACATATAGCAAATAGCAATAATGGAAAACATACAAATACAAAACAATTAAAACTTGTATCCTAGGCGTGTAGAAATGGTTTCAATATTAAATTAAAAGTAGAGTATTTCATACATTCGCACATGTATGTTTACGATCTAAATTTCACCCAGTTCACCCTTTTTATGGTGTTATACACCCAAAAATGTCTACATTTGACTCGTTCCAATTTATGAATGTGTTTACGCCCAAATTATGATCCAAATCCAATTTAACTATGAAACAATTCAAATCCAAACCTTTTTAAGGCTTAAATCAAATGATAATCACGGTGAATTGCATAAAATATAAATAATAATACAAAACACATGTTTACCTTTAATTCAATACACAAACCACAAGTCCACAAAACCAATACAACATGAAATTTTCCTATATGATTACAAAGTAGAAGATTTGGGGATTTTTCATGTTATATTATTGCATAACCAAATCCTCATAGGAATAACAACTCATATGGCAAATTGTTAATAATATGAATATGCCTTTAAGCAAAACTAGATTTCACTCACAAGTTAGGTTGAGATGTGGTAGAAATTCAAGATCTGCAATGGTTCTAAACATTCAAGCGAGCTCCGATTAATCTCCTAACAATATACATGTAAGAAACATATAATTAGATTCTTATATATATACATATTGTTTATGATAAATTCCAAATTCTTAAACTTATATAGATAGAAATAGAGAGATATAGAATGGAGGTAGAGAAGTAGAAGAAACCTTCACCTTTTTCTCTTTATTTTTCTATGGAATTCAGCAGCATAGTGGAAGAGGCTTAGAATAGTTAGGGTTTATAGTGTGGGGTTTGATGGGTTATTTATACTTGCTCATGTGAGCAAGAGCCATTGGATGAATAAAAATTAATCCAAGCAATCCATATAAATATATCCTCTTAGAAAACCATAATCCACGTAGGAAGAATTGGGCCTGTCGGCCGACTAGCGGTGGACTAGTGGTCGACCCTCAAGGGGGAGCGGTCGACCCCCCTTCGGCTGGACTGCCCAATTCTACTATGTTGATGAGATGTTAATCTTATTAATTACATTCTTAATTTGATTCATTGTTTGCCATATATTCAATATACGTTGTCCCCTAAACCTTATCTCCAATTTCAAAATTTGAATTTCCCACTTTTTATTTTAAATTATTATTTGGACAATATATAACATTCGCACAATTATATATATATATATATATATATATATATTTGCGTACACTGTCCAAATTCATTTGTTCATAACTTCTTCATACGTTGACCGTTTTCAGCATATTATATATGAAAATGATTCTGAGTATCACCACAAATCCAAATAAAAGAGTTTCGTAACCAAATTCCTAAAGATGCAAAAATTCCATTTTCTAGCTTTATCATTTAATTGCTTATTTAATTTAATTTATTATTGATACTTACGAATTTTACAGGGTGCTACATCCGGCGTCTATAGATATCGAATAAGACTCTTCGGATGGCACACAAAACCGCCAATTGCAACTTCTTCAAAAGTCGTAGCAAGAGATGGTTTTGCTTGGCTATGCTTTCATCTGGAAGTAGTATGTTGTCCACAATCAACTTCTCATATGTTGGCAGTACAACTTTTCCATAAATAATTGAACCCATCGAACCTCTGCGTACTGAACCTATCGCAATGATCTCCAGATTAAAGTTTAAGATTTCACACTTCAAACTTACCAAATCAGAGAAATTATGTGGATTGCCAATGTCATTGCCAGGCTATCTTTCAATAGCATCGTGACACGCATTACTTCCTCCTTCGTTCGAAGCATTGTCTGGTATTTGCTTTTCATATTTTCCCTTAACCAACTCCACTAAAGTCTTCAATGTACCCTCTACATTGGTCATCCTATCTTCCATGTTTTTCGATGCTTTTCGAGCAATTTTAAGTTGTTTGCACACGATATTGGAGGCCTTTACTTGGGTCCTTGGTATCTTGGTTCCAATACTACGAGTCCGACCTCTTTTATCCTTTCCAAAAACTTGTGATAGGATGTCTTCATCCAGCGGCAACTCCTCTTCCTCACCGTCTTTGATTGCTTCCTTTTGCCCTCGCAATTTTATCCTAAGCACGAAGCATAAATATATAAATTGAAATAGTGAATAATCCAATTAAGTAATTATTTGGCTAACTTACATAGTTTGGAGAAGCCGAATCGGTATGCTTCCATCCTTTTTTGTATGAGTTTTCTCCCATACTTCACGATGTGTTATTTCTTTTTGCGGATTTCCAATGGGCTACAATAAAACAGGCATGTCATCATAGAAACCGATTAGTGTTTGTTTAGTTAGCAAGATGTAATATAAATGATAATGTTATGTCATCATAAAACCGATTAACAAAGCTTGTTGAACAAAAGCAACTTGCATGGATGAATGCTTAGTTTTCCTATGTAGTAAGTAGTGTTTGCTATTGATAAATTTAATTATATCGGATGGAGTTAAGAGGGGAGGAGTAAGATATAACATGGGAACATATATATATATATATATGTGTGTGTGTGTGTGTGTGTTAGACTGAAATTTGGTACTAACACCCAAATGTAAATTTCTAGATCACAAAATGCAGAAAACAATAAATAAAGGGAGACACACGAGGTTTTCATAGTGGTTCGGCTCAAACCAAACCTATACCCACTTTATATCTTCTTAAATCCTAAGAAGTTACAAGTACAATCCTCTCGGTTTATACACAAAATCCTCGTGTTTACAATAAAAAGATGTATGAAATTAGAAGATTATAAATCCTCATGTTAAAATGTGAAATTTGGCTTCTATGTTGCGCAATGGCCTTGCATGGAGTAATGGCGGAAGCCGTCAGGAGTTAGAGCCAAAATTCAGAAGAAAATCCCCTAAAAAATGCCTTCTAGTGGTGTATTTATAGCCATCTACAGCAGGCGGTTCGTAAGCCATGTGGCATGCATCCCAAGAATCTCGAAATATGGTGGAAAACATGGAGAAATCCTCTCCCAGTCGTGCCATGCCATGTGTAATTAGATATGGGTTAATAGGAGTAGGAGTAGCCAAGAGAATAGGTCAATACATGAGCAGAAGTGGGTCAAGTCCAGGCGGTTCGTGGGTGCAGTGCTTGGCGGGTCGTGAAGAGACGGTAAGGGAGAGTTGAGGGGGCGTGCCTATCAGAAATGTCACCAATTCCAAAATCCAAGTTCTGTGCGCGTTTACGGAAATGGGAGTAACTTTCAAACCGTAAGTCCAATTGAGCCAAACGAAAGCTCTACCTAAAGCTAATGCATTGGGCTACAAGAGTTATCATGCAAAGCACCATAATTAACGTTTTTTGGACCAAAATATGTTGTCTGGTAGGAGTTTCGGGCCATTCTTTGTTTGTGATGCAACTTCAACCAAATCACTTCCTATCTTCTGACGATGTTCTCAATATTTGAATATATTGTTAACCAGAAATTTCATATGTGATGGCTTTGACTAAAAAGCATATCAACATTTTGCCCCCAGAACATGTCTTGCTGATTGAAGGAAGATGTGTTTTGGATAATCCAAGAAAACCAAGGCCATTTCGGGCCCGCCAGCTGCAAGTGTAAACCATACCTGCAAAGAAAAGAAGACAAACATATGTATCATAATCTGACTAAAATTATTAACCTTTTCGAGCATAAACCATGATTAGGTGTCCGATTGAGCATAAATCATACTCGAGAGACGTTCGAACCATCCTGCCGAGACCTGGCGAGGGACTAAACCTTCTTGGAAAAAGAATACCAAGAAGTTCAAACTGAGCATAAGCCATAGTCAAGTTTTATTGAGTTCCTTTACCAAGTCTTGATGAGATTATTCGTCATTCCATAGTATAATCCACACTTAAGAATCCAATGGAGTATAATCCATACTCAGATCGAGAAGGAGTTGCGCTTGCCAAAGCCTGACAAGACAATCCTTTTCCCTAGGCATAATCCATACCTAGGGGTCCGAAATAAGAATAAGCCATACTTTAATTGAGATTTAGAATTCTGCCACAACCTGACAAGATACTTAAATTTGCCAAACATAATCCATGCTCGGAAAGCCTTCCTTGTTCAATTCAAAATGCAAAACCAAAGCAAATCCTAATTGGTTTATCATCGAGTTCTGAGTATGCTTTAGGGCTAAATCCTAACCCCGTACGTGTGTACTCCAATTTAGCTAACCAGAAAACCCAAAAAAAAGCAAAAACATATCTTAAATACTAATAAATGCGGAAAATCCAGGCTGATCTCATCCAGATCAGTTGATGATGAGCCCACGAGAGCTTGATCCAGGTTAATTCCCTCTCCGAGGAGCAGGTGGTGGCAACGCGAATGCAGGCGCTGTTGGTTGTTTCACATACTCGGGTGGCTCTCCAAGTCTAACCCGTTCCTCAATCAGATCTCGTAGATGTCTGCAGTCACTTGTGTCATGACCGTCCATATCAGGGAATATGCAATGCTTTCAAGAATTGCGTTCTCTTTGTGATGGCTCCCTCCTAGGAGGCTTTGGATATGATATGGCACCATTCGTGCCTACGTAAATGTCGATGAGCGAAGCACTGAGTTCAGTGTAATTTTCATATCTGGGTCCTCTCTGGTGATGACTGTTACCATCATTCTTGACAACGACTTTTCCCTTGCCTTTTCCAGAATCAGACGGTCCGCCGTCTTTAAGCATGTTGACATTGAGAATGCGCTTCTCGGAAGTTGCATCTTCTTCTCGCAGAAATCTATCTGCTTCAAGGTAGAATTCACCGAGATTTCACACTGGGTCTCGGTACAAAGAAATTTTGAACTCCAACTCATCCAGAACGCGGGATACAGCTGCCATCAATACCATAGATGGTTCAGGTCGATCAACTGATACTGCCGCAATGTTGAATCTTTCCAGAAATAAGCGCAGAGTTTCTCCAGACCTCTGCTTGATCGAAGTGAGCGACATGACATTCTTGGGTCATGCAATGTGGACCCGAAATTGTCTAATGATGCGTGAGACCAACATGTTCCAACTGTTGATCGATTCAGATTCCAGCTGCTGAATCCACATGGCGGCTATATCAGTCAAGAAGAGAGGGAAACATTTTTCCATGATTTTTTCCGACGCCGATTGAACATCCATTTTCCGTTTGTAGCGCATCAAGTGCACGGTAGGATCCGTTCTTCCATTGTAAGACTCCAAAACTAGAAGTTTGAAATATAGGAGATTGCGAAAATTCCTGATTTCCTGTGTGAACGGAGTGTGTTTGATGTCATCCATGTCATTCTGATAAATGAGGCCTCTCGAGAGGCATTTGATCAAATTTGCAAGCCGAGTGCCATCAAGAAGCTGTTGCAAGTTTCCAAGGTCAGAGCTGGTGCCCCTGCCATGGAATGCAAGAGAAGGAGGGAGTTGCTGGTGAACCGCTGCCTAGGGATCGTGGCTTGCGGTTTGAGGGGGCGACCAAACCAGATCATGTGTCCCCCTCACGAGTCGACCCGGGCTCTCCATCACGACCCCGTTCCTGTTGTTGAGTGGGAGCTTGTTCTCTGGTGTCCATTCGAACCAAAGCTGAAGTTGGTCGAGCCTGACCATTTCCAAGAGTGAGGGGTTGCCCCTGAGTCCATGCTATGCTGCGGGTCGGGTGACACGGTCACGATTGCCTATGAGAGCTACTTCAATGGATTCATTTCCAGTGAGTTGAGCGTTGCTCGGCCTTCCATCCATCCGAGCGAAGAATCCGTCCATCATTCCCTATTGTTTTCAGAGGAGATCATCTTGCCTTACCATTTGAGCTCTCAGTTAAGTGACAATTCCATCCATCTCTTCTCTTGTCAATATGCTGACAGATTTCCATGAGAGGAAGCCTCCTGGGTTGCCTCATTCCTTGCGCCCTCAGTGCCAACATCCTCCGCTCTAGAGAAGAATTTGTCTTTCATTTGTTTTGCCATTTATCCAATAGTCAAGAAATCTATTTCCTTTAGAGCTAGAAAATGAAGTAGTATATGTTGAGTCAAGGAATTCAAGATGTTTTGATCAATGACAAGGAGAAATTCAAGATCGACAAAAAGAAGAGATTCGATGGTATTCAATGTTAGAGGTTGATTATTTAGTGTTTAGTTGAGTTATATTTGTTAAAATCTATCCTCAAATAATCATATACCTCAATGTTTTTTGAATATATATGTGAATATATGTATGCACATTCATTGTGCATACTGCCTGAAACCGGTCGACCGGTTTCATTCTGGGCGGTCGACCGTTTCTGGGCAGAATGCACAATGAACGTGCACACATGTATATAGCGTATATAAATTCAAACACCAGTCTACTAGTCACTTTTTACCAGTCTACTGGTCTACGAACTGAAGCCATCTTTTCGAATAGACACCCTATTTCATCAATGGTTATGATCCTTTCTTTTCACCAAAAATCATCTCTATTCATTGCTTCTCTTCAACAATCATTACATCTCTCCATCCTCCATAAAAGCAACATGAAATCATCATTTTATTAAGAACAATTCTTTCTATTCTTGCTATCTAAGTGCTGATTTCATTCTTACTCTTTAAAAGCATTCAAAAGCTCATTATTCTCATATATCGTTATTTGAATCCTTGAATCTATATATTATTCTTTAGATTCAAACAATGATATCATCTTCCAAATCTTCATAATATCAAAATCATATTTGAGGATAAGACTATAGGAAGGTTGTACAAGAAATTGACAAATTCGTGTTATTAAAAACACACATTGTCAAACTACAAGTTTATATCTTGTTTGAAGTCCTCGGTGTTGTAAGAGGCGAGTTGTGAAGTCCTCGTGTTGATAGAGGCGTGAAATCCCATTCGGCTGTTCGGGTGTTGTGAACCTGTTTTCCTCAGGGTTAAGTAAGGATAGTGTTTATGTAACACCCCGTAATTCTGTGACATTAAGTTTCTCAAATTAAAGTATAATTAATTTTTAAAAAAAAAATTAAAAGAAAAAGATCCATGCAGTTGTTTAATTTAAGTATTGTAACTAACATGAAAAAAAGAGGTAAGGAGAGAACAATAATTATTATTGTTCTAAGACTTATTAACAAAAGCCTCTGTAGCTCAGTTGGTTAAGGCATTGGATTGGTAGCATGGAGGTCGAGGGTTCGAACCCCGGCGGTGGCATAATTTTTTTATCATTGTTTTAGAGAGGGCCAACTAAACATGCAAATATATGTACGTATACAAATTCAAATTTTGAAAGGATAAGAACGTTAGGGGTGGCAATCAGACCCGACCCGATGGACCCGGACCCGACCCAGCGGGTCTCGGTTCTAGGCGGGTCGGGTTTTGTCGGGTCTAAACTATACATTTCAAAAATCTGGACCCGACCCGACCCGAGCTTCGGTTCGGGTCGGGTCGGGTTAAAGTTCGGGTCGGGTCGGGTCGGTTCGGGTCCGATTGAATAATAACACTAAAAATACATATATTTTAATGTTTTTTGGTCGGGTCTTTCGGGTTCGGGTCTATGCGGGTCGGGTTTGATCGGGTCTTGATGGTATTTTTCATCACCTAGACCCGACCCGAGACCCATCGGGTTCGGTTCGGGTTCGGGTCTTTTCGGGTCGGTTCGGTTCGGGTTTTCGGTTCTAATTGCCAGCCCTAAAGAACGTACGTATAAGGAAATAAAGAAAATATATATATATACATATGAGAAATATATATATATATATATACAAAAATATATGTATACGAAAGATAAAATTCAAGATAAGGCTACAGTCAATGAAATATGGCAACATCATTTGAATTTTGAAAATAAAATGAAAGTTGTGCGTATATATATACGCGTAAAATGGTCGTTAGAGGAATTGTATACATATAAGAATATTTCATGTGAATAAAACAGTTAAATAAATTCCAGAAATTCAAAAGTTTGAAAATCAAACTTTTACGCCAAAATAGCTTGTGGGACCCAATGCTGTATGCACTGCGTGTATGATAAGGTTTGGCTAGATTCATCTACGTACCTGGACTATTTTTAGGGGTGGCAATCAGACCCGACCCGATGGACCCGGACCCGACCCAGCGGGTCTCGGTTCTAGGCGGGTCGGGTTTTGTCGGGTCTAAACTATACATTTCAAAAATCTGGACCCGACCCGACCCGAGCTTCGGTTCGGGTCGGGTCGGGTTAAAGTTCGGGTCGGGTCGGGTCGGTTCGGGTCTGATTGAATAATAACACTAAAAATACATATATTTTAATGTTTTTTGGTCGGGTCTTTCGGGTTCGGGTCTATGCGGGTCGGGTTTGATCGGGTCTTGATGGTATTTTTCATCACCTAGACCCGACCCGAGACCCATCGGGTTCGGTTCGGGTTCGGGTCTTTTCGGGTCGGTTCGGTTCGGGTTTTCGGTTCTCGGTTCTAATTGCCAGCCCTAACTATTTTCTTAACTAGGTTCAATGCTGACTCAGCGCTGCGTGTACGATAAGGTCTTGAGCAGCTATATAAACAGCCCTAGTCTTCATTCTCTTTGCACCAATTCTCTTCTATCCTTATGCTGCTAAGATTCATGGCTTCTTCCCCTCGTCTAAATTTTCTTAAATAAATAAAATAAAATATGATTCAAGACGAGGAGATGCTGCTAAAAGACTTTTAAGGAGGGATTCAAATCAAAGTTTCAAGTGAAGAATTCAAAGGCTAGCTCAAACAAGTTTCAAGCAACGACGCACGAATCATAGCCATGCTTTCCTTCTTTTCTAGATCTATTTTCTGTAAGTTGGTTATTTCTAGATCTGAATATTTTGTTTTATTTGTGACATGAAATTAAAGGAATAAAGGAATATGCCAAATCTCTCTCTCTATCTTCGAATCTGTGTTTATACTCTTGGACTGAATTAAGAACTGTTATGATTCGAGGACAAATAAGACTGTAACCGTGACTATGACTATATAACTGTGGCCTTTGAAAGCATATGCCTTTGGACTATGACATAAGCCTTTGATTTTGGGACATATAAACATTGCCTATGACAATGACTTATGACTATGGGAATTATTTTCCCTTTTGGACTATGAACATCGCATATGACTATGGACATTTCCTATGACTGTGACTGTGACTACAAGGATTATTTCCTTGACTAGGCCTATACCTTTGATTTGGACATAAACTATTACTTATGACATAATGAGGACAACTGTGATTTTGACACCCATGATTTATGATTAGGAAAATATTGCTTTAGTTTTGTGATTGAGAAGTTGGGTCTAAACCCAATTATTTATTCTACCTGTTCCTTGGTTTTTCTTTGGTTTTAAGACAGTGGGAATTTACCTATTAAGTTAGGTCTACCCACGTTCTTGAACCTATTTTGCCCATTCTTTGGTTTTAAGACAGTGGGAATTTACCTATTTAGTTAGGTCTACCCATATTCTTGAACCTACATTGTTATCCAAACCTTTTTATGCCAATTATTCCTTCTTGTCATTTTGATTCATTCCCTTTTTATCTACGAATCTAGATTTATTTATAATCTAGGTTGAATCACGATTATTCGAACGGTGGGAATGCGATTTGGGGAAAAACATGGAAATGAATATGAACGTAGTTGTAAACTTGGAAATTGGCATAATTTGGAATATGTATTATGACATGCATATTAAAATGAAAACGGGGAAATTTGACATGGATTAGGGAATATGTGATTTTGACATATTAAATTTAGCGTTAGTAAGTAAGCTAAATTTTAGGCATAAAATGTAAACTAGAAAAATAATTCTAGTTTTGCCATAAATTGTGAATTAGGATGTTAAACCAAGATTGGGTTAATTAAGGTTGATTTGGAATAAGTATATTAGCACAATTTTGAATTTATTCATAATTGTGAGCAATTGTCATGTTTAGAATAAATTATGGTTAGCGACACTAAACTTGGTATAATTTACATACCAAAAAGTATAAATATGATAAATAAGAGAGAATGGGCCATAATAATAAATGTGACAATGTACATTAAAAGAGTAGTAATGAAATCAGTAAATTAGGAGTAATTTACTTATAGAATTCGTCATAAATGTTAAATTGTTCATTTACCACAAAATATGTAACTTGGTTAAATTTTGGCCATAAAGTATAAACTAGGATATTTAATCTAGTTTCGGCAATGAAATAGGAAATGGCCTAAACTGCATGTTGGGTTAGGACTTGGGCCTAGAATATAAGTATACTAGTAGGCTTGACAAATAAATATAGGCCAAATTTGTCTAAAAAGGGGAAATGGGCTTTTGAAATAAATTGTTAACAATTTATAAACAAAAGAAAAGTATTTTGATAACACCCCTTTTTATAACACATAGACCAGAAGGTTCTAGGGTGACAGAGAGGATAGTGTCTAGGCTTGGGTTTGGAAAATACAAGTTTCCTGCCCTCCCTGGCTATCCCTAACTGATCCGAAGGACGGGATGGTTGTTTTCAAAACCAGATTTGGAAATTAATCAAAAACCCTTTTGAACTTAGAAAACATGAATATGCCTAACCCGAGGTTAGACTGAGTTGCGGTGTAAACCTGCCCGGAACCGACCGGCACATCTAGTAACCGCAGCAATATCTGTCTAATGTGAGAGGTTGCGGCTTTAATTTATTAATTAAAGCTAGAATGGGAAGGTTAAGGAACACTTAACCAACTTAGCACAGTTAAAGCTAGAATGGGAGGGTTAAGTCCATGGGAATACTTAGCCAAATTAACATGTTGACTAGACTAAAAGGTGGGGTTAAGTAAAGTTAATACACTTAGCCAATTTAACATGTTAATTAGACTAGAGGTTGGGGTTAAGTAATACACTTAGCCAAATTAATATGTTAGCTGGACTAGACCATAGGGTTAAGTAAACTTGAATGCTTAACCAACAGAATATGATAAATGAATAGGGTTAAGTAAAAAGCATAAAGGGATAACACTTAACCAGTGTAATAGGATAAGGGAAGAGGGTTAAGATAGCTTCAATCGACTAAAGACACTTAACCAACCCAACCTGGCGAGAAAGAAAACTAAATAGTAAACCTCAGTTGAAAAAGGGACTAAGTAGTAAAACTTAGTTAAGAAAACAAGGAATTTGGAAACTAAGTGGTAAACCTTAGTTAGTAGAACTAAGTAGTAATTCTTAGTATAACACGAAGGAGCGGACATCCATATGATTTTAAGAAGGCTCCAACGAATTGGGTTACGAAGCCCGAGGCTTCGAGGGGACGTGAGGGTACTCTTGGTATCCCTCTGTGAGGCTGCAGATGATCATCCTGGGCTCACAGAGGTTAAGGTCTGCGTTAGAAGAACCGAGGGTATGCCTTGGTTGCAATATATATATATATGTGGCAACCTAAAGACTAGGATGGACCAGCGTGATTCGGCGAGAAGACGGTAGCCCTGTGATAGCAACTCGTCGTCTACCATCCATCTTGAGTCAATCGAGATACGTGAAGCGGAAAGGCGGAGAACTCCAAAAGACCATATACTTGCTATCTAGTTATGGTTGCGGATGGCCATAGGATAGTGGGGCACCGGGGGCCGGCGTATAGTTCTCATTTTACAAGGTGTGCCTTTCATTAGTTGAGGGAGGGGTCAAGTGGGACCATAGCCACTGGAATAAAAACAGACCTTAGCATCTGCATCGGCAGATATCCGAAAGCTCCCGACCGAGTTCTGTATTCCTTGATTTTCCCTGTCACAGGACTCGGATCGCACATTACAGGACATGTGCATCTAGACAAGCGATAACGATTCGCGATACATGCGTGGGGAAGCCTAGGAGCATATACCACTCTAGGTAGTGTGTCCTAGACTTGGGGGCATTGTTCGACAGGTAGCGTAATCCCTAGTTGGACTAGGTGGCATAAACCCTGAACTCGAAAAGCGTTCAGCAGATAGCGTAAAACTATAGCTAAATCTAAGAAGCACTTGATAGAAAACCCTAGACTAGATCTAGGTAATAAATAATAAATGTATGCCTGAAGACAATGGAAACTACAGGGGTTGGGATCACGTTATCGTTACTAGTTGAACACTAGTTAGGTGGTGCAGAGATATAGAAACCAGTATAACAAGGAAATAGCGAAGCTGCGAAAGTATTAGAGCGTATCCAGTCATCTTAGCATATCTTGTGACTACCTTGTCTAATCTTGTCGACCTTATCGTCATGGTGTAATCTTGTATTCAGTTAATTCATGTCGTTTTGTTTTTCCATATTCACATGCTAGAAGTTACTGAACTTACTCAGGCTTTATGTCTGACTCTGTTTTTCTTCCGTCTTCTTTTCTTCCGTTCCCCCCCAGGTAGTTGAGGAGGGAATAGTATAACTCAGGATTAGACTGGACCGTTGCTCTTTCCCAGCTTGAAGATTTGACGAAGTTGTCTTTGGATTCTCTTCCAGATGCTATGGCTGGCTCTTGCTACATTGGGGAATATATAAATGTATTTTCATGCTTCTTTATTTTATAAAGATAGATGATACTCTGATATTGTAAAAGAATCTTGTACAGACTAAATTATCAATAAAGCAAAGTTCTATTTTCCACTGTTTAATAATTTGTCTGTCTTGTAATTTATCTGCATCTTTTACCCAAAATGCTCCACAGAACTTAGTGCATTCCCTTTGTGAGTGACACTAACGGACGTGGGGTGTTACACGTGGTATCAGAGCTGAAGGTTACCGGATCAGATAAAAGATTTGAAAAAATATTTTCAAAAGGTTTTTAAAGTAGCATTTTTAAAAGAAAGGATTTGTTTAAAAGGCATATTCCCCAAAGCCATACGCATTGTCTCCTCTTCCTCTGTTTGAATTCTTGTCTCCTTCTTTCTTGAGTCTCTGGGGCTCCTGGCTTTCTGGGAGATAACCTCATCGAAGGGCGAAGTAGTGCCCGACTTCCATCTATAGCCGTAGTTGTTTCACTTACGGCCAGTCTTCTTTCAAGCTTAGTAGGGTCTTCGGTATGATGGAAGCAGCTTTCGAGGGATTTGCCAACATGGTTATACACAGAAAAAGGTGAGGAGTTTGGCAAAAGGGAGCACAATCCCAGGATGAGGAAATCATGGATGTAGGTTTAGCTCACGAAGGAGGAAGAAAATTATAAAAGAGGAAGTATCTTTACTATGGTATGATAGGGCATATAATTAAGGACAAAAGACAAGATTTTCAGAAGGGAAAGTACATGCTGAGCGTACCTAGGAGATAGGTGGTAAAGGTTTCTGTTGGAAGAATCTAGTTTTTCTGTTCGGATTTAGCACTTCGCATTTGTTCATATCCACTTCCATAGTTGGGTCTCTGCACCATAGTACTTGTATAGTAGAAAGATCCCACTAGAGTCTCAAATCCAATTGGTGGTCCGACCAGTTTTTGGTTAGTAGGGATTTGAGGATAGCTATCGAGTTTGCTTATATCATCTCACGTAGATCGTCTAAATTCGGAGAAGATATTCCTTGGATGCTTGTCTGATATTGGTTTAGGCCTTTGGGGCTTGTACTTGAGGAATGTCGAGTTCGGTTTGGATGGTTTGCGTGAAAGATGAATAGTTGTGGTAGGTACTCTAAAAAGTACGGAGTGATCTTTTGACTCTCATAGTTATGGCGTGATGGATAAGCTAAGAGGGAGGCCTATAATCATCTTAGTACATATACTTGGCGCCGTGATTGACATCTGTTTATTTTGGAAATGGAGATTAGGAACTTCACAATCGTGAAGATAAATTGGTTAAGATACGGTGGAGTAAAGCTCAAGAAGGCTAGATACTAGCAACATGCCCTTTTTCCTTAAGGGTGCATCCTTGATTTCTCTGTTTAGGAGCTTTACGCGTAGTTGTTTCTCTCTTTCCAAAGTATATCCTCTAGGTCGTATATGCGATCCTTAGGTAGAAGCCAATGGATGTAAACATGTATTTGAAACATGTTAGGGTTGAATGGTTGCAAGTTGTTGCAAATGGTTGCTCGTGGATGCATATGCATACGTATTAGGCACTAGATCAAGTTTGGACGCTCTCATATTGCATTTACATATATGCATTTGTTTATAAGTTGAACCTTATATGATATCATATGGACGTTGCATATGGATGAATGGCTGTGCACGCATGTAGTATTTACATGACTAGGGATGTTTGCATGCATGATTGGACGCATGGCACTAACATGATTTGCATTAAGGAGGTCAACTGAATCAGTAGACTGCCTGATTTTGCATTAGATAGAGACATATATACACACTATGCATATGAACATGAAAGCATTAGAAATCTTTTAAGGACAATGAATGCCTGTGATTGAATGGTTGAGTAGATGGGTGACTGGATGGTAGGACACATTCTTCCTAACTTGAAGATTTCGGGGACGAAATCCTTTTAAGTGGGGGAGAATGTAACACCCCGTAATTCTGTGACATTAAGTTTCTCAAATTAAAGTATAATTAATTTTTAAAAAAAATTAAAAGAAAAAGATCCATGCAGTTGTTTAATTTAAGTATTGTAACTAACATGAAAAAAAGAGGTAAGGAGAGAACAATAATTATTATTGTTCTAAGACTTATTAACAAAAGCCTCTGTAGCTCAGTTGGTTAAGGCATTGGATTGGTAGCATGGAGGTCGGGGGTTCGAACCCCGGCGGCGGCATAATTTTTTTATCATTGTTTTAGAGAGGGCCAACTAAACATGCAAATATATGTACGTATACAAATTCAAATTTTGAAAGGATAAGAACGTACGTATAAGGAAATAAAGAAAATATATATATATATATATACATATGAGAAATATAAATATATATATATATATACAAAAATATATGTATACGAAAGATAAAATTCAAGATAAGGCTACAGTCAATGAAATATGGCAACATCATTTGAATTTTGAAAATAAAATGAAAGTTGTGCGTATATATATATGCGTAAAATGGTCGTTAGAGGAATTGTATACATATAAGAATATTTCATGTGAATAAAACAGTTAAATAAATTCCAGAAATTCAAAAGTTTGAGAATCAAACTTTTACGCCAAAATAGCTTGTGGGACCCAATGCTGACTCAGCACTGCGTGTATGATAAGGTTTGGCTAGATTCATCTACGTACCTGGACTATTTTCTTAACTAGGTTCAATGCTGACTCAGCGTTGCGTGTACGATAAGGTCTTGAGCAGCTATATAAACAGCCCTAGTCTTCATTCTCTTTGCACCAATTCTCTTCTATCCTTATGCTGCTAAGATTCATGGCTTCTTCCCCTCGTCTAAATTTTCTTAAATAAATAAAATAAAATATGATTCAAGACGAGGAGATGCTGCTAAAAGACTTTTAAGGAGGGATTCAAATCAAAGTTTCAAGTGAAGAATTCAAAGGCTAGCTCAAACAAGTTTCAAGCAACGACGCACGAATCATAGCCATGCTTTCCTTCTTTTCTAGATCTATTTTCTGTAAGTTGGTTATTTCTAGATCTGAATATTTTGTTTTATTTGTGACATGAAATTAAAGGAATAAAGGAATATGCCAAATCTCTCTCTCTCTCTCTTCGAATCTGTGTTTATACTCTTGGACTGAATTAAGAACTGTTATGATTCGAGGACAAATAAGACTGTAACCGTGACTATGACTATAGAACTGTGGCCTTTGAAAGCATATGCCTTTGGACTATGACATAAGCCTTTGATTTTGGGACATATAAACATTGCCTATGACAATGACTTATGACTATGGGAATTATTTTCCCTTTTGAACTATGAACATCGCATATGACTATGGACATTTCCTATGACTGTGACTGTGACTACAAGGATTATTTCCTTGACTAGGCCGATACCTTTGATTTGGACATAAACTATTACTTATGACATAATGAGGACAACTGTGATTTTGACACCCATGATTTATGATTAGGAAAATATTGCTTTAGTTTTGTGATTGAGAAGTTGGGTCTAAACCCAATTATTTATTCTACCTGTTCCTTGGTTTTTCTTTGGTTTTAAGACAGTGGGAATTTACCTATTAAGTTAGGTCTACCCACGTTCTTGAACCTATTTTGCCCATTCTTTGGTTTTAAGACAGTGGGAATTTACCTATTTAGTTAGGTCTACCCATATTCTTGAACCTACATTGTTATCCAAACCTTTTTATGCCAATTATTCCTTCTTGTCATTTTGATTCATTCCCTTTTTATCTACGAATCTAGATTTATTTATAATCTAGGTTGAATCACGATTATTCGAACGGTGGGAATGCGATTTGGGGAAAAACATGGAAATGAATATGAACGTAGTTGTAAACTTGGAAATTGGCATAATTTGGAATATGTATTATGACATGCATATTAAAATGAAAACGGGGAAATTTGACATGGATTAGGGAATATGTGATTTTGACATATTAAATTTAGCGTTAGTAAGTAAGCTAAATTTTAGGCATAAAATGTAAACTAGAAAAATAATTCTAGTTTTGCCATAAATTGTGAATTAGGATGTTAAACCAAGATTGGGTTAATTAAGGTTGATTTGGAATAAGTATATTAGCACAATTTTGAATTTATTCATAATTGTGAGCAATTGTCATGTTTAGAATAAATTATGGTTAGCGACACTAAACTTGGTATAATTTACATACCAAAAAGTATAAATATGATAAATAAGAGAGAATGGGCCATAATAATAAATGTGACAATGTACATTAAAAGAGTAGTAATGAAATCAGTAAATTAGGAGTAATTTACTTATAGAATTCGTCATAAATGTTAAATTGTTCATTTACCACAAAATATGTAACTTGGTTAAATTTTGGCCATAAAGTATAAACTAGGATATTTAATCTAGTTTCGGCAATGAAATAGGAAATGGCCTAAACTGCATGTTGGGTTAGGACTTGGGCCTAGAATATAAGTATACTAGTAGGCTTGACAAATAAATATAGGCCAAATTTGTCTAAAAAGGGGAAATGGGCTTTTGAAATAAATTGTTAACAATTTATAAACAAAAGAAAAGTATTTTGATAACACCCCTTTTTATAACACATAGACCAGAAGGTTCTAGGGTGACAGAGAGGATAGTGTCTAGGCTTGGGTTTGGAAAATACAAGTTTCCTGCCCTCCCTGGCTATCCCTAACTGATCCGAAGGACGGGATGGTTGTTTTCAAAACCAGATTTGGAAATTAATCAAAAACCCTTTTGAACTTAGAAAACATGAATATGCCTAACCCGAGGTTAGACTGAGTTGCGGTGTAAACCTGCCCGGAACCGACCGGCACATCCAGTAACCGCAGCAATATCTGTCTAATGTGAGAGGTTGCGGCTTTAATTTATTAATTAAAGCTAGAATGGGAAGGTTAAGGAACACTTAACCAACTTAGCACAGTTAAAGCTAGAATGGGAGGGTTAAGTCCATGGGAATACTTAGCCAAATTAACATGTTGACTAGACTAAAAGGTGGGGTTAAGTAAAGTTAATACACTTAGCCAATTTAACATGTTAATTAGACTAGAGGTTGGGGTTAAGTAATACACTTAGCCAAATTAATATGTTAGCTGGACTAGACCATAGGGTTAAGTAAACTTGAATGCTTAACCAACAGAATATGATAAATGAATAGGGTTAAGTAAAAAGCATAAAGGGATAACACTTAACCAGTGTAATAGGATAAGGGAAGAGGGTTAAGATAGCTTCAATCGACTAAAGACACTTAACCAACCCAACCTGGCGAGAAAGAAAACTAAATAGTAAACCTCAGTTGAAAAAGGGACTAAGTAGTAAAACTTAGTTAAGAAAACAAGGAATTTGGAAACTAAGTGGTAAACCTTAGTTAGTAGAACTAAGTAGTAATTCTTAGTATAACACGAAGGAGCGGACATCCATATGATTTTAAGAAGGCTCCAACGAATTGGGTTACGAAGCCCGAGGCTTCGAGGGGACGTGAGGGTACTCTTGGTATCCCTCTGTGAGGCTGCAGATGATCATCCTGGGCTCACAGAGGTTAAGGTCTGCGTTAGAAGAACCGAGGGTATGCCTTGGTTGCAATATATATATGTGGCAACCTAAAGACTAGGATGGACCAGCGTGATTCGGCGAGAAGACGGTAGCCCTGTGATAACAACTCGTCGTCTACCATCCATCTTGAGTCAATCGAGATACGTGAAGCGGAAAGGCGGAGAACTCCAAAAGACCATATACTTGCTATCTAGTTATGGTTGCGGATGGCCATAGGATAGTGGGGCACCGGGGGCCGGCGTATAGTTCTCATTTTACAAGGTGTGCCTTTCATTAGTTGAGGGAGGGGTCAAGTGGGACCATAGCCACTGGAATAAAAACAGACCTTAGCATCTGCATCGGCAGATATCCGAAAGCTCCCGACCGAGTTCTGTATTCCTTGATTTGCCCTGTCACAGGACTCGGATCGCACATTACAGGACATGTGCATCTAGACAAGCGATAACGATTCGCGATACATGCGTGGGGAAGCCTAGGAGCATATACCACTCTAGGTAGTGTGTCCTAGACTTGGGGGCATTGTTCGACAGGTAGCGTAATCCCTAGTTGGACTAGGTGGCATAAACCCTGAACTCGAAAAGCGTTCAGCAGATAGCGTAAAACTATAGCTAAATCTAAGAAGCACTTGATAGAAAACCCTAGACTAGATCTAGGTAATAAATAATAAATGTATGCCTGAAGACAATGGAAACTACAGGGGTTGGGATCACGTTATCGTTACTAGTTGAACACTAGTTAGGTGGTGCAGAGATATAGAAACCAGTATAACAAGGAAATAGCGAAGCTGCGAAAGTATTAGAGCGTATCCAGTCATCTTAGCATATCTTGTGACTACCTTGTCTAATCTTGTCGACCTTATCGTCATGGTGTAATCTTGTATTCAGTTAATTCATGTCGTTTTGTTTTTCCATATTCACATGCTAGAAGTTACTGAACTTACTCAGGCTTTATGTCTGACTCTGTTTTTCTTTCGTCTTCTTTTCTTCCGTTCCCCCCCAGGTAGTTGAGGAGGGAATAGTATAACTCAGGATTAGACTGGACCGTTGCTCTTTCCCAGCTTGAAGATTTGACGAAGTTGTCTTTGGATTCTCTTCCAGATGCTATGGCTGGCTCTTGCTACATTGGGGAATATATAAATGTATTTTCATGCTTCTTTATTTTATAAAGACAGATGATACTCTGATATTGTAAAAGAATCTTGTACAGACTAAATTATCAATAAAGCAAAGTTCTATTTTCCACTGTTTAATAATTTGTCTGTCTTGTAATTTATCTGCATCTTTTACCCAAAATGCTCCACAGAACTTAGTGCATTCCCTTTGTGAGTGACACTAACGGACGTGGGGTGTTATAGTTTAGTGAAATTCCAGATAGGAGATCTGGGACTGGACGTAGGACGGCGCTCCGAACCAGTATAAAAATCCCTTGTGTGATTTTTCTATTACTGCATTTACTTATTTGTGATATTGCTACTGTGAGATCTTTCTTAGTATATATCATATATTCCACATATCCGTATTACTGATCCTTCCTAAAGTCGTTTATCGACACTTTCATTTGGTATCAGAGCAAGGTTATCTCATAACCGTAACATAGTTATTTGATATATTCTAGTAATATGGCAAATAACGCAAGCACTAGTAACACCACTTACACAGAAGGTCAGTCAACACAAAGACCTCCTTTCTTTAATGGCCTAAACTATAGCTATTGGGCAACACGTATGGCTTTTTATATGCAATCAACAAGTTATGATGCTTGGAATGCTACTCAGAAAGAAATAGTCAATCCAACAACTGAGTATGCAGAATGGACAGCTGCTGAGAAAACCGCAGCTGCTGTAAATGCAAAAGCAATAAATATGTTGTTTTGTGCATTAGATCAAAACGAATATAACCGTGTTAGTATCTGTACCTCTGCATATCAAATTTGGCAAATGCTAAAAACCACTCATGAAGGTACTAACAAGGTTAAACAAGCAAAAATAGCTTTGTTGAAAAGTCAATTTCAAATTTTCAAAATGAAGCCGAATGAAACAATCAATGAGATGTATTCAAGGTTTCAAACCATTCATCATGCTCTTATCGGTTTAGGACAAAAATATTCTGATTTTTATGTAGTTTCAACAGTCCTACATTCACAGACTAATGAATGGGAAGGAAAAGTATTAGCAATAGAAGAAGCTAATGATCTTTCCACCATGAAGCCAGATGAATTGATAGGAAATCTTATGTCCTATGAAGCTAACTTGCAGGCTCGAAAAGAACTAAAAGAGGAAAAGAAAAATGTAGCTTTTCATGCTGAGAAAGATGAAGACGTCTCAGATTCCGAAGATGAGGATCTAGCATTCATTGCAAAAGGATTCAAAAAATTCTTAAAGCAACGAAAAGCTAGTCGATACAACAGAAAGAAGTTCGGATCAAATAAGCCATCATCATCAAATGTAGAATGCTTTAACTGTCATAAGAAGGGACACATGCAAAAGGATTGTCAAGAACAAAAGAAGAAGACAGAAAATGACAAGTTCAAACACAAAAAGGATAAGTCAAAGAAACGGGCATCCTCAGTGACATGGGATGATTCAAACTCATCTTCATCTGATAGTGAAAGTGACTCAGACAATGAACAAGCTAATGTATGCTTTATGGCTAAAGAAGATGAGGTACAAATTCCGACTTTTGAAGAAGTTCTAGACATAAATGCTGAGTTAATGTATAAATTTAAAGATGTAAAACGACAATGCAAGCAAGCTCAAGCTGATTTAAATAGAGCAGAATTTGAACGAGATATGTTAAAAGACGAGAAAAAATAATTAGAGGAAGAACTTGAAAAAGCTCAAGAATCATCATCTAATATTGATTCTCAACTATCTCTTTTGAGTCAAGAAATTGAAACTCAAAAAGAGAAAAATGATGCTCTAACTACCGAAAATCATGAGCTTAAGGCAAAAGTCAAGATGTTAAACCTTGAAAAAGCTAGTTTACGAACAAAGTTAGACGACATTACTCAAAATGTTTCTAACTTTAACAAAGGTCGAGAAAATTTGACAAAAATTATTGAAAGTTCACAAACTGCTACAAATAAACAAGGTTTGGGATATAAGAAATAAGTTATCAAGAAACATCTTGGTAAAAGAAAAAGGAAAAATAAGGAAGTACGAGAAACTAGAGCTAAGAAAAATCTTAGTTTATTATATTCCAAACCAAAACCGATTGTGAAATTTCAAAAGAAGAATGTCAAATCTATAAAAATGTGGGTTCCTAAAACAAATAACAATTTGATTAGGAACAAGTACATTAATTTTTTTTTGAGTTCTGTGCATCATAATCCAAATTTTGTATATAAAGGGGATACCGGACCCGTATGGGTTTGGACTCCTAAGACCTAACTCTTAGGACCCTATAAAAAGGTGGGTACCGTGGACTTAATTTTATTTTTTGCAGGTCCCACTTAAGAAAAGAGGAAAGTGGATACTAGATAGTGGTTGCTCGAAGCATATGACTGGAGACAAGAGCTTATTAACAAATATCACTTATTCGGATGGTAGCTCAGTCACTTTTGAAGATAATTCAAAAGGCTATATCATCGGCAAAGGCGATGTGAGCAATTATGGTACATCAAACTTACCTCTTATTACTAATGTCATGCTAGTTAGGAATTTGAAACATAATTTACTAAGTATCAGTCAATTGTGCGACAAAGGTTTTATCATTTCTTTTTCGGACAATAAATGTAGTATTTTAGATAAAGATCGAAATATAGCTATTGAAGGATATAGAGATAGAAACATCTATATTCTGAATATGAATACCAATCATAATTCAGATATGTGTCTTGTAGCAAATTATAATGATCCATGGCTATGGCACAAACGTTTCTGTCACATAAACTTCAGAACTATTGACAAGCTAGCCAAGAATGATCTAGTTAAAGGACTACCCAAAGTAAGCTTTAAGGTTGATAATCTTTGTGATGCATGTCAATTAGGAAAATTGACCAAATCGTCTTTCAAATCCAAGAAAGTCATATCAACGTTACAACCATTGGAGCTATTACATATGGATTGATTTGGACCAACACAGGTTCAATCAATAAATCATAATCGATATGTGTTTGTAATTGTTGACGATTACTCTCAATATACATGGGTAATTTTCTTGAAAAACAAAAGTGACACTTTCAAACATTTCAAATCCTTCGTCAAAAGAATTCAAAAATCAAAAGGGCTTAAGGTTAAAAACATAAGAAGTGATCATGGCGGAGAGTTCGAAAATAATGATTTTGAACATTTTTGCACAAAGAAAGGTATAAATCATAATTTTTCGTTTCCTAGAACTCCACAACAAAACGGAGTTGTAGAACGGAAAAATTGGACTTTACAAGAATGTGCAAGAACATTATTAAATGGATCCACTCTACCAAAACATTTTTGGCCAGAAGCTGTTGCAACTACGTGTTATGTTTTGAATCGGGTATCTATTCGACCTCTGACCAAAAATACATCCTATAAGCTATTTAATCAAAGAAAACCAAATATCTCATTTTTAAAAGTTTTCGGTTCTAAATGCTTTATTTTAAATACGAAAGACCATCTTGGAAAATTTGATTCCAAATCCGATGAAGGTATATTTGTCGGATACTTGGAACGAAGCAAGGCCTATCGTATATTTAACAAGAGAACTAAAACTATTGAAGAATCACTTCACGTTTCTTTTGATGAATTCTTTAAATCATCTCGTATCGTATCAGATGACGAAGAAACCATAGTCACTGATAATCCTGTCATCACAAATAACGACTCTGACTCAGAAATTGTTGACGATATCCCTCAACCTGCTGTGATACCTTCTCCACCAAGATTTAGATCTCCTCCGAGAATTCTAAGAGATCATCCAGTTCAAAATGTTATTGGAGAAGTAACATCACAAATTAGAACAAGAAGTCAACTAAATCAATTGGGTCATGTCGCATTCCTTTCAAATATCGAACCTAAGAATCCGAAAGAAGTTGCTACTGATGATTACTGGATCATTTCCATGCAAGAAGAACTAAATCGGTTCGAGCGCAATGATGTCTGGGAACTTGTTCAAAGACCGACTGATCAGTCAGTCATTGGTACGAAATGGGTCTATAAGAATAAGGCTGACGAACAAGGAAATATAACCAGAAATAAAGCAAGATTAGTAGCACAAGGATATAATCAGGAAGAAGGTATCGATTATGAAGAAACCTTTGCTCTCGTAGCTCGATTAGAAGCTATTCGAATTTTACTGTCCTTTGCTTGTCATCATGATTTTAAACTTTATCAAATGGATGTCAAAAGTGCATTTTTAAATGGATTTATCAAAGAGAATGTATATGTCGAACAACCTCCTTTGTTCGTACATGAGAAATATCCTGATCACGTATATAAACTTAAGAAATCTTTATATGGATTGAAACAAGCACCTCGTGCTTGGTCTGAACGATTAAGAAGCTATCTTATCGATTCTGGATTTCAAATTGGTAAAGTTGATCAGACTCTATTCATTAAACATTCTCAAAAAGATATATTAGTTATCTAAATATATGTAGACGACATTATCTTTGGTTCAACAAACGACGAACTTCGCAAAGAGTTTGCAAATATTATGACCAAAGAATTTGAAATGTCTCATATGGGAGAACTATCGTATTTCCTTGGTCTTCAAATCAAACAATTTTCTAACGGTATTTTTATTAGTCAAGAAAAATACTGTGGAAACTTAGTCAAACGCTTCGGTTTAGAAAATACCTCTGGTAAACCAACTCATATGAGTACGACCACACATCTTGAAAAAGATGAACATGGTAAGAATGTTGACCAGAAGTTATATAGAAGCATGATTGGTTCTCTCCTGTATCTTACCGCGAGTCGTCCTGATATTATGATGAGTGTTTGTTTATGTGCATGGTTTCAAGCTAATCCTAAAGAATCACATTTATGAGCTCTAAAACGGATAATACGATATCTTAATAACACCAAAGACTTTGGTCTTTTCTACCCGAAATATTGTCCATTTGAATTAGTATCGTATAGCGATGCTGATTTCGGTGGCTCTCGCACGGATAGAAAGAGTACAAGTGGTACGTGCCATTTTATTGGAAAATCACTTGTCTCTTGGTTTAAGTAAGAAACAAAATTGCGTTTCACTCTCGACATGTGAAGCTGAATACATATCAGCTGCTCTAGCTTGTACTCAAGTTTTATATATGCAACAAACACTTCGAGATTTCGATATTCATTTAACAAAATCCATCATATATTGTGATAACACAAGCGCAATCAATTTATCAAAAAACCCTGTCAATCATTCCCGAACAAAGCACATTGATATTCAACATCATTTCTTAAGAGATAGTATTGAAAAAGGAACAATATGTCTCGAATATGTCCAGACTGACAACTAATTAGCAGACATTTTTACCAAGCCTCTACTCGAATCTAGTTTTATCTCTTTACGTAGAGAGCTCAGCTTGATTTCTAGAAATGAACTTGGTGTATAATGTATATAAATATATATATACACTATTGAGTTCTTCTCTAGCCGGTACATTCATTTTTTAGCTAATTAATAGTCTTTTACTATTATTAGCAATTCATTTTGAGATTTACAAACTTTGAGTGGTTCATATTCTCTGAATGCTTTCCATCCATTACTTCCTACTTCGTAAAAGCTATAAATACATACTCCTTCTTATTGTTTTCTGCATCACTTTCTTAGTGTCTAGTTTTAACATTCATACACAAGTCCATATACTCTTATGGCACACATATGTGATGAATGTGCTCAACGGTCTCACATCTCGGTCACTAGCTCCGAACCGGAGGAGTACTTCTCTCTGGAAACATCGAAGAGCAGACCGGAATGTTCGCATACTCCTAGACATACACCCAAACCCAAATGAGCTAATAAAGCACTATTTTGTTCTCCGGGTACGAGAGAGAAGATCAATGAAATTCATCACTACCACATACATCAGTTGGATCTCCAGCGTCAACTGCATTATGAACAAAAACTCACATATGATCGTTTAACTCTCTTAGAACGAATGGCGCCATTTTTCTGTAGCACAGATAGACATGGGGTACACGAACCAATACCAATGCCACACCCTCCGTCTACATCTCGAAGTCCTAACTCATGGGACCGTAATTATGCGAGAAATGAAGGATCAAGAGAAAATTGGTCGCCATGGACGCCGAGAGTTTCGAATATTCAAGAAAAATCCGAAGACAAGTCATCTACCTCTCATTAAGTTATATCATTTTTTTTAAACGTTTATGTTGCAAAATTTTTTTTTTGTTTTAACTCATATTTCTGTAGTTGTTTCCATAATCTTCGTTCAAAATTCATGTTGAGTTGAAATAAATTAAAGTTCTCTATTTTCAAAAAATTTCAGAAACCAGAAAAACAAGCATACACAGGAACGATCGACCGTCTGGAATAGACCAGTCGACCGATAAAGTCTCTGGAAATGTTTATTTTGTTGAACCGGTCGACCGCCTGAAAACTACCAGTCGACCATTCAATTCTCTGGAATTTTTTCAACTCAAAAGTACAACAGTCGACCGTTTATAATCCACCGGTCGACCGGTAATGTTCTCTGGAATTTATTACCCCTAGGAACCAGTCGACCGTTTTTAATCCAACGGTCGACCGGCAAAGTTCTCTGGAACTTATTTACCCAGGAACCAATCGACCGGTCCAAAAATAACGGTCGACCGATCACGCATTTTTTTCAGTTTTCCCTCTCCAAATCGACACGTCGAATCATTTTTACTACATCCTTTCACTGATTATTTATTCATCTCCTTCTCTAACTTTTGAAAAACCAAAAAACCCCCAAATCAATTTATTTTTATTTTCAATGGCACCTCCTCAAAAGTAACCCAAAAAATATCCTCTACTCCACTTCAACCCATAGATGCTAACATCAAACAATGGCTCATGGATCCTATTGCAGTGAAACGATGGAATGCTATGAAGGATTACACCATTCACGAAGGTTCTTTCATAGATTTGTTTGCTTTTATCCTCTATGATGTTGAAGAATTGACGGTTAAGGCTCGTATAAAATCACTACTTACTTTTGATAAGAACAACATAGAGATTAATCATATTATGATTAGGTTGTTCTATGCTAACCTTAACCAATAGAAATTCAAACCAGAGAATGCTTCTAATTGTCTTTGGTCCATAGTTTGTGGTCATCATGTTTTCATTTTGAAGGAAAGAATGGCCATGGTTCTCGGTTCACCTAATAGTGGTCAAGAATTTTCTTCTGATTTTTGTACAGTTCACACTCATGATAGAATCAGTCATCTTTTTACCGAGGATCATAAAACGAGTATCAAGGCGATTAATTTACGACCCACGGCTCGAGTTATACATCATGTTCTTACACGATCTTTATTGCCAATGGTTGGTAATTTTGACGCGGTTTATAAAGAAAATTTCAAAGCACTTTATGCGATCTATGGAGATATCGAGATAAATTGGATAAACATGATTTTCGATGAGATCCTGCTTGTGAATGACCGCACAAGGCCACACTTATTTTACAATGAATATATTATGCAGCTATTACTCGATTGTGGAGTAAAATTTTGCGAATCTAAAATCTCCAAGCCAAAGTGCATTAACAAAGCAACTCGAAAAAGGATGAAGCTTCCTGACCCTTGTATGAGTATTATTCCTTTTGAGCAACACCAATAACAACGTCCTCAAGAGACCACTTCCTCTACAATTCGCAAACCTAAGCCCGAAGAAGTCAGGCTTCTTGACCCTTCGTCGTCAACTAAGAACTCGCTTGCACAAATTGCACAAAACCAATTCCTTCTAGAAGCAAGACTTAAAAGAACCGACACCAAACTCGACCGTTTGGATACAAACCTTGATAAACGGTTCTCCAAGCTTAAGTCCTTCTTTGGTACTATTTGGGATGCAATTTCTTGTGCATCGTCATCCTCCTCTGCTCAAATACAGGACCCGGGAAAACGTCCCATGCCTCCTACATTTACATGGTCAACATCTAAGGAAAGTACATCCTCATGAAACAATGATGGACATGGTCGCGGGACTTATGAGACCGAGGAGGAAGAAGAAGGAACCAACGATGACGATGAATTGGAAGGAGACAAGGATGAAGGACAAAGTAAAGCTATTGATTTGGAATCTACGGAATCCGATTCTCCACCTCACTAGCTTATTATCATTCGCGTTTTATGATAGTATGTTTTAATTTTATGCAAAATTTAAAACCGGCACTTGTATATAAATAGTGTCGTATTTATTTTGGGTGTGTACGTCTTAAAACTTCAGGTACTTGACTTGCTTTTGGTATGCTTGAGTTGTATTATATGCTACAATTTTGAATGCTTATAGTGCTTTTATAATTTGTGTGATCTCTATTCCTTTTTGTTGATGACAAAGGGGAGATAAATGTTACTAACAATGTGTTTTGCAGACATTTTTTTTAAGTATGTATTTCAAGGGGAGTATACATTCAGGGGGAGTAATAAACTCTTTCAGATCTATATTGTCATCAATCAAAAAGGGGGTGAATGTTGAGTCAAGGAATTCAAGATGTTTTGATCAATGACAAGGAGAAATTCAAGATCGACAAAAAGAAGAGATTTGATGGTATTCAATGTTAGAGGTTGATTATTTAGTGTTTAGTTGAGTTATATTTGTTAAAATCTATCCTCAAATAATCATATACCTCGATGTTTTTTGAATATATATGTGAATATATGTATGCACATTCATTGTGCATACTGCCTGAAACCGGTCGACCGATTTCATTCTGGACGGTCGACCGTTTCTGGGCAGAATGCACAATGAACGTGCACACATGTATATAACATATATATATTCAAATACCAGTCCACTGGTCACTTTTTACCAGTCCACTGGTCTACGAACTGAAGCCATCTTTTCGAATAGACACCCTATTTCATCAATGGTTATGATCCTTTCTTTTCACCAAAAATCATCTCTATTCATTGCTTCTCTTCACCAATGATTACATCTCTTCATCCTCTGTAAAAGCAACATGAAATCATCATTTTATTAAGAACAATTCTTTCTATTCTTGCTATCTAAGTGCTGATTTCATTCTTACTCTTTAAAAGCATTCAAAAGCTCACTATTCTCATATATCGTTATTTGAATCCTTGAATCTATATATTATTCTTTAGATTCAAACAACGATATCATCTTCCAAATCTTCATAATATCAAAATCATATTTGAGGATACGATTATAGGAAGGTTGTACAAGAAATTGACAAATTCGTGTTATTAAGAACACACATTGTCAAACTACAAGTTTATATCTTGTTTGAAGTCCTCGGTGTTGTAAGAGGCGAGTTGTGAAGTCCTCGTGTTGATAGAGGCGTGAAATCCCGTTCGGCTGCTCGGGTGTTGTGAACCTGTTTTCCTCAGGGTTAAGTGAGGATAGTGTTTAGTGAAATTCCAGATAGGAGATCTGGGACTGGACGTAGGACGGTGCTCCGAACCAGTATAAAAATCCCTGGTGTGATTTTTCTATTACTGCATTTACTTATTTGGGATATTGCTAGTGTGAGATCTTTCTTAGTATATATCATATATTCCGCATATCCATATTACTGATCCTGCCTAAAGTCGTCTATCGACACTTTCAGTGTAGTGTGCCCCCTTCTTGGCGCGCCAAAATGTTGGACCAAAATTTGGTACTAACAACCAAATGTAGATTTCCGGATCACAGAATGCAGAAAACAGTAAATAAAGGGACGCATGAGGTTTTTATAGTGGTTCAGCTCAAATAAGCCCATGTCCACATTATATCTACTTAAATCCTAAGAAGTTACAAGTAAAATTCTCTCGGTTTATACACGAAATCCTCGTGTTTACAATGAAAAGATGTATGAAATATGAAGATTATACATGAAATCCTCATGTTATAATGTGCAATTTGGCTTCTATGTTGCGCAATGGCCTTGCACGGAGCAGTGGTGGAAGCCGTCAGGAGTTAGAGCCAAAAGTTCAGAAGAAAATTCGCTGAAAATGCCTTCTAGTGGTGTATTTATAGCCATCTACAACAGGCGGTTCGTGGGTCATGTGGCACGCATCTCAAGAATCTCGAAATGTGGTGGAAAACGTAGAGAAATACTCTCTCAATCATGCCATTCCATGTGTAATGAGATCCGGGTTAATAGGAGTAGGACTAGCAAAGAGAATAGGTCAATACATGAGCAAAAGTGGGTCCAATCTAGGCGATTCGTGGGTTCAGTGCTTGGCGGGTCGTGATGAGCCGATAAGGGCGAGCTGAGGGGTGCGAGCCGAGGGGGGCAAGCCGATCAGGAACGTCACCAATTCCGAAATCCAAGTTCTGTGCGTGTTTACGGAAATAGGCATAACATTCAAACTGTAAGTCCGATTAATCCAAACAAAAACTCTTCCTGAATCTAATGCAGAGGGCTACAAGAATTATGGTGCATAACACCGTAATTGACGTTCTCGGGCACAAAAGAGGTCATGTGTAGGAGTTTCAGGCCATTCTTTGTTTGTGATGTGACTTCAACCAAATCACTTCCTGTCTTCCGATGTGTTCTCAATACTTGAACATATTGTTAGCCAGAGATTTCACGTGTGACGGCTTCGACTAAAAAGCATGTCAATAATATATATATGTATGTATGTATATATGAGGAATAGAAGGAAACTTTGAGTATGAAGAGTGTTTAAATAGTCATCTTAGAATGTTAATAACTCAAAGCATTTGAAATGAAGTATGAATGATACCACAGTTTCTTTGATATTGTTTGTAAATATACGAGTTCATATGCACTATGTTTTTGAAGGAGGAAGTTATGTCATTTAATTGATAAATGAGTATAGTTATTCTCCAGAAAATTCATCAAGCCTGAGTATTCACTATGTGAGAACATAAATGCTATTGTTGAGTTAGTAGTAAGATATATATAGAGATGCATTTCTGTATTTATGAATGGCTATCTTGTATATATAAGATAACTAGAGAGAGCATGCCATATAATTAATATATGCAATGATTCTCTAGTTTACTTAAGGTTAAAAAAGCATGTAGAAGTGATATAATTTGTGTATTGCCTGGCTAAAAGGAATCATGGCATATAAACAGATATATGTACTTGTTTTCCGATCTAGCCCAGTATATTATAGGATGAATATATGTAGTCATGAAATATATAGAATAATTAAGCTGATATAACTTGCATGGCTAAGAAAATATGAGTAAGACAGGAGAATGTATTACAAGCACCAGTTTTAAAATGCAACGTTAATGTGGTTGCATGTCTTTATTTTCCAATCTGTAACAAAATGGGAATTCTAGTACAAGTAATATGCAGTGTAAATGGATTCTGGAATTATTGATGTATTTCATGAAATGATAGATTGTATTATGCTAAAGTCCACTGAAATAAGTAGGATCATACTATTATTTGATATATATATATACTCGTACAGATATATATATATATATATCATTAGACATAATTGTTCTGTAATGAAGAATAACCAAAATAAGCTTTTGCCTTTATATAAATGACCCTAGGCAACAAAACCCACATGAGTAGGACTCATTTATGTATATGTATGTATGTATGTATGTATATAGAGTACGAGTTGCATCATAAGTGCTAAAACCTATTATGAATAATATAGCAATGAACATGGTTTCTTTGGAGATATATGGATAAAAAAGAAAACTCTGTTTTAATAGTAATTTACACTAATGTAAGAACTGACCATGTTATGGCCTTAATACTAAATTTGAAATTGTATCTGTTTTACCGAAGTTGGACTCAGTATGAAATTTGTCATGATATCCTAATGCAAGAGCTAGTATATTCATATGAAGAAGATGTCAATGTAGCAAGGCAATGCATATGTTTATAAGTATCACTAGAAGGAGGATATAGAAATAAGCTGGGTATACACATGTGTGCATGAAGATTTTTACCTGAAATATAAAAAAGGGCAGATGATGCATTATGAAGTACAAGTTTGTAGATGTACTAGAAACATGTAATGCACAGAGATAATGGAAACATACCATATCATGTTTATGACATCATGACTTGTTCGACTGGTGTGGTGGCCATAGCTATATCCTGGTATTTTTTTTTGCCTAATTCTCTTCGCTCGCTCACACCGGGTTTCTGTTCGTTCTTCAAAAATCCCTCCCGACTGTCTTGACTATTAGTGGTGGACAATTTTTCAATCTTTCATCGTAATTGTTGAATTTGTCATAGTATTTTGTCCTCAACTCACTCTTATGTATCCTAAAAGACTCACACATTTTTTTGAAATAAAACTCATTTGTATTTGGATCAAGTTTAAAATGTTTCTGCAAAAAAAAAAAAAAAACGTACTAAAAAGGGAATTGTGATAAAAATATACTTACATTATGATAAATATACTTACTAACAATGCAACCCACACGTCATTTTTTATTTTTAGAGGTGCTTTATCCCAACTTTCTTAGGAGATCGGTAAATGAATTCGCACAAGTTTACCAATTCGGCTGCCTATTTTTACCGCAAATTTTGAAACGAGAACTCCATATGCATTTATGTCAAACTTATCGGGTTGTGTTGCTAATGATTGCGTAGAATGGGTTCGACCTTCTTGGGACTCTGACATTCTTTATTTGAACAATTGGTAATATGCACATATACGAATAAGGACTATAGGTTCAGTAATATGCATTAATGTTTCACTGCCTTAGGAATGACAAAGCACCAAAAACATATTATTTCTCTACCCAGAAAAAATATATCATCTACAACAAATGGAAAATAACATATGAGGCAAGAACCAAACTCAAAACATGCACAGAAAAATAAATAAACATGCATATTTGTAGCTTGTAGATGAATGATGTGCAATTTAAATACTTAGCATGTTGTATTGAGTATTCCACTATGCATTTTAAATTTATCCAAACATTTTGTGATGTTCCATAAACTGGAAGAAAAATAGATTGATCAATAGTAACAAAAAATAAATCATATTAATTACTAACAAATGTGAAACAAAACAACAGTACAAGGAACATTTGTATAAGAACAGAAATTTAGTCAAAGTACTATCCTATTCATAATCTTATTTAATGTGTTAAAAATTACCAAAAATTATGGACATAAAGGAGCATAATATGCTTATTTTTATTCACTTTGTTAAAGCAGTTTGAAAATCAAGGTAGATATCATTGGAGAAATTGTTTATCGAGAAAATGTTATTGGTTAATAATTCATAAAGACCTGACATGCACAATTAACGATTATCCACTCTAAAGTATATATAGACCGAGTAACAATTATCTTATCAACTCTGAAATATATATAAACTAATTAAAGATTTACCACTAGTTAATGCTCTAAGAAAATTAAAGTTTCCAATCATGGAAATGCTCAAGAATGGTTAATTAATTATTAGCTATAAAAGATGGTGTTCATATGCACAAATTATGCTACAGCAGGTGTGAAGAAAATAAATTTATTAAGATCCATTGATAATCATTATGATACGTGTTCTTATCGAAACATAGCAGTTCTGCTCAAGAGCTAAATACACTTTCCTTCTTGTCATGTATAAAAATATTGATGTGGTGAAATGATAGTGAAGAAAGTTGTATTAAAACTGTTAATATTTGTGTAGCTATAACACTGCAATAAAATGAAAAATTGACATGCAAGGTGATACCAGAAAATAGTTTTTGATATTGCAATATTGTAACTATGAGGAAAACTAAAATGATAGCCCAGATGTTAGGTTCAGCGATATATCACAATTATGCATGACAAAAATTCAGAATAACGAATAGATAATATAGTTGATTTGGAAAAAAAATTGAAAATCAAAATATTCCTTTATTCGAATAAGCTTTTTGGATAAAGGAAAAATAAATAAATGGCATTAAATGCTAAAGCTAAATTATATTCAAGCATTAGTTCATCAGGCATGTCCAAAGCGATGCAAATGCAGGTGCACCTAATAGCGAGATAAAATACAATACACTGGGCATTACATTATTTCTGTACTGGGCTTAGCCCATTATCTCTGTTTTACTGGTCTATATAAAGACTATTGTACACTTACATTATTAATCAATCAGAGAATACAACTTTCACTTTCTCTAAAACAATTACAGACTCTTATTCACTTCTGTGTAATCTCTCTGCAAACTCACTCTTGCAATAATCTTGAAAATCCATCTTGGTATCAGAGCCATCAAGTGTGCTAACTGCATCACTTGAGATTTTCTGATCATCAACGATCACTCAGAGGTGATTTTTTGCAGCTGTCCATCAGTGGAGCTTCATTATCTGGACTCCTCCTATCAGAGATCATTCGATCGCATCATTTGAGAGATGTGACTCTATCAAGAAGGCAACTTTGCCTCGCCATCATCTGAGGCTGCAGCAATTGTACTTGATAGAGTTTAGTGGTATAAGGGATTTGAACATAGAATAATCAATCAAGAAAACTCAAGAAATTAACCAGTTGATTAAAGTGATGTCCAAAGAAAGTTCTCAGACAAGTTCTCATCAAGAATCAGTTCTGTCATCATTCACAAACCTACTAGTTGCAACATTAATCATCTGATATCATTTCTTAAAGAAATCCCAAATCAAAGTTATCAAGTTCAGTTTCTCATACCTGTCTTCTTGCCAAGATTGAGTCCTCTGTTCAGTTTTCTGCAATGACGAATTAAGGAGATGTCACCAGCCCTTAAGCTTCTAGCAACAGAGTCTCAACCACCCAGTTTGATCCCACAGTCGATTTGATGAAAGCCATAATAAAGCCACAGAGTTAATTAATCTCTGAAAAGCTTGATGAATCCAATTTCCTATTATGGAAATTACAAATGAAGATAGCTGTTAGAGGATACGGTCTACATGAATTCATATATGGCACAAAAATGGTGCCACTAAAATTTATAAGAGATAGTGAAGAAAGACTTGTGCAAAATCCTAAATTCTTGGCATATCAAAGACAAGATAGACTTGTCTATTTCTGGATGATGTCATCCATAGGTCCAACTATATTACCACAACATATTGGTGTCAAAATGCCCAATAAGTATGGACTACTGTTGAAAGGAATTTTTCTACATAGTCATCTACAAGAATTATGTTCTATAGGCGACAGTTACACAGTATCATAAAAGGCGAGTCAACCATGAATGAATATCTTCTTAAAGTGAAGAATATATGTGTTCAATTGAGTTCAGCGGGTCAAAAAGTACTTGAATCTGAACAAGTTCTATCCATTGTTAGTGGTTTAGACGACGATCATGAAGCTGTTAAAACTATTATTCCACCCATGCATCCTACACCAAATTTAGATTATGTGTACTCAACCGTACTAGCACATGAAGGTAGAATTGATCATAAGAAAAGTATCAATTCTAACCTATCCATTAATTACACCTCATGTGGAAGACGAAAATTTCAAGATAAAGGAAATTCATCAAGAAATCAATCCAACAATCAAAGAGGTGGCCAATCACTTAGAGGTAGAGGAAGAAATAAGAACAGAAAAATTAGGTGTCAGACCTGTGAAAAGTATGGCCACAGTGCTAACAAATGTTACTTCAGATTTAATGCAAACTATACTCCTACCCAGCAAAATAACAATTCAGGCAACAGTGCATGTGTGAAAAACATTAACAATCAAAATGATAACAAGTCTGAAGTAAAAAATGCAGACACAGCAAAAGTGGAAGACATTATTGATGATAGCTGGTATCCCTATTCAGGTGCTACAAATCATGTGACCAATAATTTGAACAACCTAAATCTTTAGAATCGTGAGTACAAAGATACGCAAAACTTAGGTGCTGCAAATAATAAAAGTATTCAGATTACACACACTGGAAATGCAATAATTGATGGACCCGAACAACTATATCTCAAAAATTTATTAAGGGTACCATCAATTTGAAGAAATCTAATGAGTGTTTCCCAATTGGCCAAGGACAATAATGTGTATTTCGAATTCTTTCCCAATGCTTGTCTAGTTAGAGATATACTGACACATGAAATAATTTTGCAGGGTAATGAGACCAATGGTCTATACAAATTTAATGTCAATAAATCTAAAAAAATGACTATAATGACAATAATCATTTGTTGACTGTTTCTAATGACTATGTATTGACTGTTTCTATTGAAAATGTGTTGACTACTGCCTGTAATTCTATGCACTGTAATGAGTTGGAATTATGGCACAACAAACTGGGGCACCCCAGTATGAAAATTGTGAAACAAGTTATTGGAAAAATTAACAATAGTGATATTAAAAAAATTCCAATTACACATGTTTGCACATTTTGTCAAATGGGAAAGAGTCATAAAACTGCATTTCAAGACTCAAGCACAACTTCCTCTAGGTCACTTGAATTAATTGCTACTGATCTATTATGTCCGGCCCCAATTTGTTCGGACTATGGGTATAAATACTATATATCTTTCATAGATTCTTATACTAGATATGTCTAGATATACATGCTTAAAAGTAAGTCAGATGCATGCAAAACTGTGCAACATTTCATTACATATGTTGAAAATCAAACTGGCAATACTATAAAAATGTTTCAAACAGATGGGGGTAAAGAATTTTTTACCACTAAAGCAATACTTTTCTAGTATGGGTATTCTTCCTAGAGTCACCTGCCCCTATACATCAGAACAAAACAGTATTATTGAGGGAAAGTATAGACATATTATCGAAAATGGGCTAACTTTGCTTGCAAAAGCTCCTATGCATCTTAAGTTTTCGCCTGAAGCTTTTACAACTGCAGCATATCTAATTAATTTACTGCCCACTAAGTTTTTAAATTTAAAAGCCTTCCAAATTACAATCACTTAAGAACCTTTAGATGTCAATGCTTTCCCTATCCACGACCATACAATAATCATAAACTTGATTTTAGATCAGTGACATGTACTTTTGTAGGTTACCCTAACAATCAAAAGGGTATAAGTGTTTAGATGACAAAGGCAAAATTTATGTGTCTAGACATGTCATGTAACACCACGTAATTTTAACAACACTAAAGAGTATAAATTAAATAATTATTAATTTCATATTCAAAATTAAGGGAAACAGACAGTGCCAATGCGTTCGCCTCAAAATTCTGGTCAAGATGGACATTTGGTTTGCATTAAACAGAGATCTTATGAAGAAGTTATGAGGGTTTGAAGTTTGTATACGTGCAAGATAATTATATATATAAGGTTCAAGAATTCAAAATCGGGTCCAGGAAGTTCAAAAACGTTCAAATTCCAGAATTCGGGGTGAGCGAGAAAATTCCCGCCTAGGGGCGTCGACCCCTAGCTCGACCCCCCAAGGGGGGTGTCGACACCAGGGTCGACTCCCTAAGGGGTGGGTCGACCCCCCTAAGGCTGACATGGCTAGGTCCATTTAGAGGCTGACAGCTATAAATACAGGCTCATTTCTCTTGTTTTCTTCATTGAAAATCAATGGAGGCCTAAGTTTTGCTGGTGCCTGGACTGAATCAAAACTCTTTCTTCTTCTGGAATCAAAGTTTAAAGATTCAAGCGTAGATCTGAGATTCATCAACTACTTTTCTCTTTCTATTTTTCTAGATCCAAAAGCTGTGAGTTTTATTTGCCTTTAGATTTAAATAATTAAAAGTTAACATGATATGACTGTAAATTTGGATCTGTACCTGTGACTGAATCACATCAGATCTATTGTAATTTGCGAATCCATGATATTCTAATTTGGATCTATGTCTGTGACTGAATCATATCAGGTCTATTGTAATTTGCGAATCTATGACATTTTGAATTGACTATGAACTAGATCTCAACCCTTATCATGTCAGATCTACTTTTAATTACGGATCTAATTTGTTATTTGGATCATCTTATGATTATCATGTTGTGGTCAATTTAGATTTGACATTAGTTGGACTTCTAAATCCTTATTTAGGTCTAATCATGCCTATTATGACATCCCTACTATGTTAGAACCTATTTTATTATCACTAGTTCACCGATCTATTCTTATATGTCCATCCTGTCATTATCACTACACCAAAAAGCTCATTTTGGCAGTGCTCAAATCCGTATCAAATGCAATTTGGCAGTGCTCAGATCCGTATCAAATTAATGCGTGTTTGTTACTTAGGCACGCCCTAGAGCCGTATCAAATTAGTAATTTGATACGCCTAACCCGTATCAAATTTACCAGTTTGATACGCCTTAAACCCGTATCAAATTTCAATTCGACACGCCTTAAAGCCTTATCAAATTATCAAATTTGATACACCTTAAACCCGTATCAAATTATCAATTTGACACTCCTTAAACCCGTATCAAATTATCAAATTGATACGCCTTATAGCCTTATCAAATTATCAAATTGATACGCCTTATAGCCTTATCAAATTAGTGGATTGGTACGCCTTAAGCGTATCAATCCACTAATTTGATACGGCTATAAGGTGTATTAATTTGGTAATTTAATACGGGTTTAAGGAGTGCTAAATTGATAATTTGATACGGGTTTAAGGAGTGTCAAATTGATAATTTGATACGGGTTTAAGGCGTATCGAATTGAAAATTTGATAAGGCTTTAAGGCGTATCGAATTGAAATTTGATACGGGTTTAACGCGTATCAAACTGGTAAATTTGATACGGGTTAGGCGTATCAAATTACTAATGATCATCCAGATACGTATCTAATGTACGGTACTTCACCCATTGATATATATATACACAACAAAGAAAATACGATGCACCCATGTAACAGTACATAAAGAAAATACACAAAGCATAACTTCAATTAATACATAAAACATAACTTCAATTAATACACAAAGCATAATTTCAATCAATACACAAAGCATAACACAATTTATACAAAGCGTAGTGTTCGATCAAAGTTCTTGCTCTAAAGAAAAAAATTGGAGATAACTAAACTGCAGTAGTCGAGCCGCTTGTTCCAACACCTGTAAAAAAAAAAAGAATATGTGAATACACAACCAAGTTGAAAGTGTCTAAAATCAAAAACCAAAGTGAATCTAAGAGTAAAGGAACGCGATGACAGTTTAATTAGTGCTGAGGAGTGAGGAGGTCCGACCAATCTGAGGAGTGAGGAGTGAGGAGTTCCGACCAAGTTGAAAGTGTCTAAAAACAAAACTTTAGTTATTACCTTAAATGAGCAGATTACAGGTATTTAGTCTTTCCTGCAATTATTTCAATCATTTTCATGATGCTTAGGGACCTTTACACATGATGCTTGCAAAGAAAACAACATAGCAAATTCACTTAAACAAAGGTGGAACTCAAATTAAATAATAAACAGAGAGTGGGACACACAAATCAACATGAAGCGACTTCTTTGCAAAGGTCAGATATGTGACTAAGCTATTATTTACCCTATATACTTATATACCATATCATACTTATATAATACTTATATACCCTAGAATCAAACCACAGGTATGTTAATAATTTTACTGCAAAAATATGAGATACAGAAAGAAAGGGTTGCCACCAGGGACAATGGGATGGCCATTGTTTGGTGAGACAACTGAGTTTCTAAGGCAAGGTCCTGATTTCTTGAAAAATCAGATGTCCAAGTATGGAACAATATTCAAGTCACATATACTAGGATGTCCAACAGTGGTATGCATGGATGCAGAGCTAAACAGACATTCTACTGAATGAAGGAAAAGGTTTTGTACCTAGCTATCCACAATCCATGCTTGATATCTTAGGCAAGAATAACATTGCAACGGTTAGTGGTTCAACTCATAAGATCATGCAAAGCCCGATGCTTAGTATTCTGAGTCCATCTATGATTAGAGGCCAACTCCTACCAAAGATTGATCAGTTTATGATATCACATATTAGTACCTGGAACAATAAAATAATTGATATTCAGGAGAAAACTAAAGAGATGGCACTATATTCAAGCCTGAAACAAATTGCTAGCATTGAAAATAATCCATTCGCTGAAGCACTAAAAAAGGAAATATTTCACCTGGTTCATGGTACTCTTTCATTGCCAATTAATCTACCAGGCACTAATTATCATTGTGCTTTCGAGGCAAGGAAAAAAGTCATCAGCATGTTGGAAGAAATTATCAAGGACTGTAGGTCTACCAATAAATTGCACGATGACGTGCTTGATTGTATCTTATTAAAAGATAATGGTTCAAAAGAAAAACTAAATGATGATCAAATTATTGATTTGATGATTTCTCTGATTTATTCTGGTTATGAAACTGTTTCAACTACTTCGAGGATGGCTATTAAGTATCTCCATGACAACCCTAAAGCTCTTAAAGAGATAAGGAATGAACATTTATAAATAAGAAAAGGAAAATCATCCGAAGATGAACTTAACTGGAATGACTACAAGTATATGAAATTCACCCATGCGGTAATTTATGAAACTCTCAGAATGGCTACAGTAGTAAATGGAGTGCTCAGGAAAACAATGCAAGACATTGAATTGAGAGGACATGTAATTCCAAAAGGGTGGAGAATATACGTATACACAAGGGAGATCAATTACGATCCTTGTATATATCCTGAATCTTCAACCTTCAATCCATGGAGATGGATGGATAATAACTCACATCAGCACTTAATGTTGTTTGGAGGTGGTGGGTGGCAGGTTATGCCACGGAAAATATTTTGGAGTGGCCGAGATTTCTATGTTCCTTCATTACTTTATTACAAAATACAGGTGGGAAGAAGTTGGAAGTGATACAATTCAAAAATTTCCAAGAGTGGAAGAACCAAAAGGGTTACACATTCGTGTTCAAAACTACTAGGATTTTTAGCGAAGTATCGATGTACATACAGAGGTTAACTGACAAAGGACTCGGCAGATCAGTTTTTGTGTAATGTCTCACATTGAGAGATTGAATAGATACATAGACATACAGACAACGGAATTACTAAACTATTATAGGAAACAAATCTAATTATCCACAATTATTGTCTCTATTTTTTATGTTCGATTTTGTGCCAAAATAGCCGTTTCCATTTTTTTTTAAAAAAAAACCCTTGCAAAATAAGAAAAACATGTTGACTATAAGCAGGATAAATATAGCAATTAATAGTATCTTTGAAAGTTGATAATTCATTTACGAGAAGGAAAAAAAAACGCTTACAAGATCAACCATTTTTTGGAAATGAACAAAAACCCCGGCACTTTCCAGGTTTTGGTGATTGTTGGGGTTATGTATCAATTCCGACACTTTGTTCAAACGCATCTAAAACGGCATAAATAGAAGATGTGTGAGCTAATTTTAAGACGTAATAAATAATTTCTTAGGATAATCATCGATTCCCAAACCCACACATGTAAATATAAAGGATATATCCCCAATAGAACAAACAAATTGAAATCTGTACATATGAATCTAGTGTTCCAAGACGAAACAACAAACTTCAAGTTCAACTTCCCATTTTGCATATCCAGCCATAAATCAGTATATCATCATTGTCGGATTAATGATATTATTTATTACAAACTATATTATTTTCCATCCAGCATTCTCAACAACTACTTTGTCCAACCCCAGCACCCTTGTATTAAATAGAAGATGTGTGGTCTACTCTTAATCATTATGCGGCCATGCCCAACCCTAAAATAGTTTTCTCATGGGGAAGCAGAGTAAAATGTATGTGTGAAAGATTATTTCTATTACCTGTTTTGCTTGCTTCCCAAAAACAAAAAGCATTGCATCAATAACATTGCTCTACCCACTCCCATTAGGACCAACTACAGCAGAAAAGCTCTGCGTCACTGCAACCATAATAGTTTCTCTAGTAATGTAGGAAGATTCATCAGATACAAAAATGTTGTTGCTGCAGCTACGTCCCCTGTGGTTCCCAATCTCTTAAGTAGGGTTTTCTCCTCCAAATCTTTCCTAATAGATGCATTTCCAGTGACGAAGTCGGAGAAATGTGTTGGCGCAAATCCCGGGGCTCTGCAATTAACCCTGGTGTCTGGGCTCATTTCAGTAGCAAGAGCCTTTGTGAGTCCAAAAAGTGCAGTATTTCTGACTTCATACATGGCCATAAATTTGAAACCTCTGTCCATTATGTTAATGCAATGGTTGATGAATATGTTGAGCCTGTGTATTCTAAGTCACATAAGAAACAATAATGAGCTATGTTGCATAGTCCTAGCCAATAAGTTTAGCTATTCATGATAAATGAACATGCCTTTGAGACACTGTCGACTACAGAGTTTGACAACATTACTTGATATATTAATATCCAACTTACCCCTATTGTTTTCATTTTTCTACAGGTTAAATGCTCAGGTGCTTACCCTCGCTGCTTTGGTTGGAGCATCTGGTGTCGAATACATTAACAGACTATCAAAATGTAACAAAGATTAAATTACTTTCTTTGACAAAAGGATAGGTGACTTTTTTCTCGTATGCTTTCCTGCTTATGAGAAGTAAGTTTTTTTTTGAAAGTAAGTTTATTTTAAGTCGTAGCGGAATGTTATTAACCATTCATAGTGATGCCCAGCTGTTGATGGATGGTAGGGAAAGTATATATGTTATTATAAGATAGATAACATAATACTCACAATACTCAAAGAGAGAAAATAGATAACCCAAGGAAAATCAATGCAGCTCAAAAGAAAAATTAGATGCAAGTTAAATATAACATCAAGCTGAATATTTTTCATTATTCTTCATGCCACATCGAAGAAGTATAGAGTCAAATCAGTATAGAAAAATACTTTAATTTGACAATGTTGTTCCAAGTATAGAAAAATAATGGACTGCTACTTGTATGTTTTTACGCCATTTTTGTATCATGCATGAAATGCAAATCAGTATTGAATTTGATAGTCGTACATCAATAAAATGGACTATAATGGACTTAGACTTTGCTAGATATGGTTTATAAAATGGACTATAATGGATTATATTTGTCCTATAAGTCACGTAAATTTATAAGAATGGATACTCTTGGCTGGTTCTGTTGATGCTCATTTGAGGTCCTTATCCCTTTGAAAAGCTACTGAGCATAAAATACAATATTTTCATCTCATTGTTTTATATCTAATACAACTGCATGTTGATAATATTTCGCTTGTTTGTCAGCCAAAACTATATAAAAAGGGAAACTCTCATACTATTGAATTACTGGCATGGGCCTCACTATTTTGTTCTAACATAATATGCCAAAGGACGAATAAATATGCTGCAAATAAAAATCTTAACCTAATAACTAAATCAACTAGCAAATACCGAACTTGAAAGCATATGTATTGTGTAGAAAATGCGTCAGAAGAAAATTAATATATTAGTATAAACTACTATTCACGCAGAACTATGGCTTTTAAACTAGTGAAGACAGATTCTACTTCAAAATTACATCTAGGGTTTCACAAACTCAAAATATGAAATAAACTTTGTGAAATGGACCGATTCTTTGCACTCCAGCATAAGATTTGAAGTTCCTAAGCACCATTTCCTTTATGAACAACCTCGGTCTTTTCTTGGCCGCCAAGGAAGCTCCGCTTCTATCATCGACGTTTATGTCCATGGAGCCATGATCTGGGTTGTCGGAAGTTGGAGCAACCATTGACTGATATTCAGATGTGAAAATTTGGGGTTTATTTTTGAAACGGAAAGATTTGGGGTTTTGGGATTTGAGAGGGAAATGAAAAATATCGGGGGAACCGGGAGGGAGTGAAAATATGAAGCCGTATCAAATGAACTCATCCGATGGATTGAAAATATACGGTTGGATTTTAAGCATTTGGTTGGTGCGGATCGCAAATGAACTGATCTGATGGGTTGAGATGTAGGGTTGAATTTGATACGGCTATGGACCTTGTCAAATTTAGTATGGCTTAAAGCCGTATCAAATCTCTGCATCCTGGTGCGCCAAATTTGCTGTTTTGGTGTAGTGTATGCCATCATATGCTTATGTCAGTTTGTTAGAATAAATATCCCTGTCATCTTCCCTTCACCCTTTCCCTTTTTATTTTATATAGCCAGGCTACTTTCAAGCCTAGGCACGCTGCTAAATTATGTGAATGCGTTAGTTAGGGAATGAGGGGAAAAACATTGAAATGGGGAATATCTTGTGAATTGGGAATAATTGGTAAAAAGGTGGAAACTGGCATAACTTGAATAATGATTATGTATATGAATTTGGACATATAATTCACTATGAACGTAATTGGGGAAAAAGGGGGCTTGAAACCTATAACAACACAGGAAAAATTGGCTAATGAAATGCCTAGGATTACCATAATTAGAAACTGTAACTACGTCTATGACACGAGGTTAAATTGCACTTGTGGTGGAAGTCTGCCCGGAACCTCCCGGCATATCCAGCGATCACAGGTGGTGAATCTAATGTGGGAGGTCTAGGTGCACAAATACGAGACGTGCTAAGGCACGAGGTTAAGCCCAATTTGTGGAATAAGTCTGCCCGGACCCGGCTGGAATGTCCAGCATCCACAAATGGTAGGATTAATGTGGATGGTCTAGCACACCATAACCACAAATAAAAATATGGTAATAAATCTTGAATATTTAACCTAGTGGAATCCACAGGGATTGTATGAGCACAAACAAAAATTGGGGTTAAGTAAATTTGGTTGAACAGTGGGTGGGTTAAGTAAAAATGAGGGGGTAATTAAAGACACCCGTAAGCATAACCTATGGAAATATTAGATTTATGTAATTAAAGACACCCGTAAGCATAACTTGTAGAAATGATAGGGTTGTGTAATTAAAGACAACTAGTGGTATACATAACCGATGGAAATTCTAGTGGGGATACAAGACAAGGGGAGAGCTTGTATCATATTGTGTGGGACCCATTTCAGTTAGTAACCCTTAATAGGTATAAAACTAGTACTCCGAACTAGGTCGGAGTTGGGGCCGCTTACTGGACTGAATGTAAGAGATCCAAAAAAGGAGGATGGTGTGGGCGGCGCAAACCGACCGGGGACATGTGCGTGCATGGACCGGTAGAGGGGGGCTAAGACGATCGTGACACATGTAGATATGGCTGTGCATATCAGTGAAGGGTTGCCGACGTGATACATCCTATGGCAGGGCCGACACAGAGTATTTACGTGGAGTACGGAGCCGATCGATCAGGGTAGTGGTTAGGATACACCTGGATGTATGCCTAAGTCTACCATCTTATAGTTGTTGGGATCATCTCATTCTGGTGATACTAGTATAAGTGCAGAGAATCATAGAATCTTTAGAGAAGCATATATGCTCTATCATGTTTACCTTGTCATACATGCCTTATATGTTGTTATCTCTCTCTTATCCACTTTATATGCCTATCATGCTACTTTTACTTATTTACTTGCTAAAAGTAACTGGACTCGCCAGATTTTATGTCTGACCTTGTTTGTTTCCTCTTCTTTCTTCCATTTCCCCCCAGGTTCTCAAGGCGGGAATACTCAGGCTTGACCGTGATTCTGATTTCATTTTGTTGGAGCTACTTAGATATATGGCTCAAGCTCCTATCCTTTCTACTATGGCTATATTTTATTTGGGGAATTTTTCTTCTTTTATGTACTTTGATGTTTTAAAGTACAAGATAGTAGTTTTAATGATGTAATTGTATTTACGTATTTCAGACATGTGATGTTTTCAAACCACGTTGATATATGATTAAATAAAGTTTTTAATTTTGTTGTCGTTTTATATCTGTCTTGTAATATTTCTGTTTCTGTTTACCTATAACGCTTCACGAAACTTAATGCATTCCCTTTGTGAGTGACATTAACGGACGTGGGGTGTCACATGTCGTATTCAAAGAAATTGTGTTTCCCTTTAGTAATTCTGAAACTAAAATTACTAAGAAGGTTCAAAACCTAAGACAATTCTCTTTAGCCATACCTAATGTGGTAGATATAGTCATACGAACCCAAAAAGTCAGACAAGTAATGATAGAAACCCTCAACATAGAGTGCCTTCAAATGGGCCAGATCAAGAGGAGCATATCTTAGCAACTTTTTCTGGTCATACTACTCAGTAACAACATGTTAGTGATGAAAATCAATCAAATCATAATACTGATAATAGTTCTATAGGTAACACTGAACAACATGATGCTACTGAGAATAACACCAATAAACATCATATAATGACAAGAGCAAAGTTTGGTGTATTCAACCCAAAGTTTTATAGAACAACACTGGATCTTTAAGAGCCAGTATCTTCTCATGAAGCAACCCAATCTAATAATTGGACTGCTGCCATGAATGAAGAATACATGGCCTTGATGAAAAACAATACATGGATCGTAACAGCTGCTCTTGATCACAGAAATGTTATTGGGTGCAAATGGACCTTTATAATAAAAAGGAATCCAGATGGTTCTATCTCTAAGTATAAGGCAAAACTCGTAGCAAAGGGGTATTCACAACAGAGTGGTTTTGATTTTACTGAAACTTTCCACCTGTTATGAAATCCACTTCTATAAGAATTGTTTTAACTATTGCCTTACATAGGAGATGACCCATCAAACAACTTGACGTAAATAATGCATTTTTTAATGGTGTTATATAGTAAGAAGTATATATGGAGCATCCACAAGGCTTTATGCAGCAAGGAAAGGAAAAGATTGTGTGCAAGTTTAACAAGGCTATATATGGATTAAAGCAGGCGCCGAGGGTTTGGTTTGACAAGTTAAAATCAACACTTTTCAAACATGGATACAACTCAACAAAATCTGATAATTCTATCTTTACAAAATTTACCACTTTTTCAACTACTTATATACTTATATATGTCGATGATTTTATCATAACAGGAAACAATATAATGAAATCAGTGAGATCACAAAAGCTCTAAATTCGGAATTCTCAATAAAGAATCTGGGTGATCTGAACTACTTTCTAGGGATTGAGTTAAGAGAAAAGACAATTCAAAAATTCATCTCAGTCAAAGAAAGTACATCTATGAAATTCTACTTAAAGCTAAAATGGACAAATCAAATTCATTTCCAACACCAATGGTTACAAGTCCACAGCTCTCTAAAACTAGAGGTGAAGCAATTCAAGATAGTAAACAATACAGAAGCTTGGTGGGAGCACTACAATACACTACAATTATAAGGCCTGATATATCCTATAATGTAAATAAAATAAGCCAATACATGCAAAATCCACTGGATCAGCATTGGAAAGCCCTAAAGAAAATACTTAGATATCCAAAAGTAACTTTAACACAAGGACTTATACTCAAATACAACAAGACTCTCAATATAAATGCTTTCTCAGTTGCAGATTCGGGAGCAGATCAAGACAACAGTAAATCGACATCTGATTATTGTATATATTTGGGAAAAAATCTGGTACCTTGGTGTGCTAAAAAACAAAATACTGTGTCTAGATCTAGCATAGAAGCCGAATTCAAAAGCATGGAAAGTACTACACCTGAATTAATGTGGTTAAAATCGTTACTTAGTGAACTTAAGGTCAAACTCGATAAGCAAGCTAAAATCTGGTGTGACAATACCAATGCAATTTCACTGAGCGCTAAACCTATCATTCACTCCAAAAATAAGCATATTAAACTAAACTTGTACTTCATTCGAGAGCAAGTTATGCAAAATAAACTGGAGATAGGGTATATACCTTCGCAAATTCAAAAGGCATACATACTTACAAAACCCCTCTTGAGAGCAAATTTCACGAGGCTCAAGCTGGAGCTCAATATTGAAGACGAGGATCCAAAAAAAAGAGCAAATCTACAAGTATTTATGCTAGAATAGCTTAGCCATATTCACTCTTCACTCATCTCACTCTTTATTTGTGATTGATTGAGATACTAGCGAAGGGTTTCTAAGGATTGAAGTTGTGCTGCCACCATTTTTTATTCTGCAAACCCTATTCTCGATATGTTTTAAAGGGGGCTAATAGCGAGATAAAATACAATACACTGTGTGACGGCAAGGAATTTCGCTCGATCCGAATCAGTCGTTAAACCGATTTAGACCGTTCGAAACCCCTGATCGTTTGAGAATAGGACAAATCAGAACACAGACGGAAGAACATTTCATTGTTATTACAACAATCCCATCAGATACAAGAATATACAGAGTATAAATGAATAAATTACATTCGACAAATATCAGAGATTACAATAAATTACATAGCAGCGGAAAATAATACAAAGCACAACTGAAGGTGATATACGGATACAGAGCTTTCCGGATATCATTCCAGCTGAAAACCAGGATCATGTGAATATAAATCTGCAAAACCAAAACTACTAGCTGCCCGTGTCGAAAAATAGGGCACCCAGAGTTTAGGTTAAAACAATAAACTCCAGGTCAGTCATGTGACTGGTGTGAGAACTAAAACAGTTATTTAAAGCTTTACTTTAAAAGAGAGTAATTCAAGGGACCACGCCGTATAACACGGAACGGGTTTCCTCCCAAGAATACCAGTGCATAGAATAAACAGCGCAATGATTTTTCGAAAAATGAAGCTATTATAAGACCCAGGTCCCATCACACAATGCAACGCAAGCCGGAGGATAGGGTTTTACCTTATAACATCCAAACATGCTTGGTATGTTTAAAACAAATCATTTGATACTATAATAAGTGTATAGTGTCAAAACAATTTCAATCATAAATATAAATCATAGACGGCATAAGTGCCCCATACCACTATGTCGCCATACTAGGCTCTACAAATAAAGCCGAAATACACGTATTGGAAATTGGATTTCCGTTATGAGTCGAGGCAAGGGGCAAGCTCCTCTCCGCTTCGGGACACTCTAGCAAATGCCTCGGGACTACACACTCTGGGTAACCCCTGGATGCTTCAGGGCCGGTCCTCACTTACGTTAGAGGATTATTTATGCCTGAACACACGTTTCCCGGTCCTTACAGACCTAAAATCGAGGCGCCTCATCCAACAACCACATAGGTGAAAAGTATAAAATGTCAGGGCTGGTAAGTCACTGACACCACCAAAGCTAGAAAGAAACGTCGTGCTCTCCCCGCAGTCCGTATCCCGTTTTTGACTCATACCGAGGTGTGAGGCTCGCGAATTCACGTTATACACAAAGCTGCCACGTAGGTCGTGCTTTGATCATCAACCACAAGACTTTGCTTTTCAACAGAAGCCTTGATCATTGCATCTTAGCGTGCCAAACAGGCAATTCATGCCATGCGATTGATATCTATCGATATATAACCTCTAAGCTCGTACGTCTCAGAGAAGGGCGTTAAGCAAGAGAATAAATTCTCCGCCGCCAAACAGATATATATTTAACAGAAATCAATCAACACAGAATAAAATCCAATGTCAGACACACAATCCATTTACAAGTTCGTTCTGGGTCTGAACGAAACCGGAGGCACTTTCCTCGCATATCCATCCATCTCCAAGTACGTCTGGACGACCACCAACTATTTCCATCCTCTTGGGTGTACAGCCAAATCAGGATCGTCAGTAATTATCCAAACGATGTGAAGACTTCTGGTCTTCGACCACCGTCTTCATCTTCGACATATCGTCGAATCGGTTATTCAGAATGGGTATAAACCCGGCCTTTCCGAACAACCCGCGTATATTAAAAACAAATGTTACAACAAACACAACATACGCCTCATTCCAATCCAGAATATTCTTTTATTCCCAAAATCACTTTCCTAGGGGAAAGGTTCCCATTAATTTTATCCAAGATAAATTCTTTAAAATTTATCCTTTAATCTTCCTTTGGATGTCATTTCAAACCAAATTATGGTTTTCTAAACTAGTCGAGATTAGCGAACCACACCGAAGTAATTATTTATTTTATTTCCCAATCCCAACCTATTCATCCCATGAAGCAAAACTGGTAATACTCCATATCTAACACCGTGGTGTTATCGGTAAAATTAATTACCATTTCACGTTCAAATCTAATTAAAGATTTACCTATCACTTTGGAGCAAAACTGGTGATACTCCATTCTCGCTCATTTTCTAAAGTTGATAATTTAAATTATCAATCCACATTTCAATTTAATTGAAGATTCATTAAAACTCCTTTTACTGGGTTAAAGAACTAGTGTCATTTAAAACACAGTTCACGACAAACCCATGAATCAATTCTATTTAAACCCATTTCAAATCCAATTTATTTATTTAAAAATAAATGGGTTTTAATTTCAGTTCAAAACTAGTTCATTTTGATAAAAATCTATTTTTATCTTTTCAAATGTGGAGTTTTTCATCCCAATTTTTCTCAAATCACTTCTTATGATTTCACACAAATTATTGATATTTTTAATAATTTTATCAAGGCCCGTACAGTCGATTTCCATCAACGGCCACCGAACTGCACTTACAGCGACCTTTTCCAAATTTGATTTGGACGTATCTCCAAATCCAACCGTTAGATTTCAAATTCCTAATATTCGTTAGAAAGCTCTTTTCGATACGAACCCAACGGTTCCGGTTTTAAGAGAATCCGACGATCGGATCTCCCATAATGTCCGTTTGAAATAAATGGTCGAAATTCACGAACTGCCGCGGCGCGGCGCGTTCTATTCAGGCCATTATATTATATATATAATATATATAATATATATTTCGTCGATTTCTATTTAAAATGAATTTTATAAATAGTTTTGAATTCGTTTCAAAAACAATTTCAACCTTTATTTCAAATTCAAAACAAAGTTGAATTTTCTATTATAAATCCTTTTTACTTTCATTTCTATTTGATTTCAATTCAAATCGATTTTAATTCGATTTGAATTCATTTCGTTTTCTATTCAATTTAAATTCAATTCGTTTTCTATTCAATTCAATTCGAAATCGTTTTATATTCAATTCATTTCGAAATCGTTTTATATTCAATTCATTTCGAAATCGTTTTATAATCAATTCATTTCGAAATCGTTTTATATTCAATTCATTTCGAAATCGTTTTATATTCAATTCATTTCGAAATCGTTTTATATTCAATTCATTTCGAAATCGTTTTATATTCAATTCAAATTTATCGTCGATATTATTTAAAATAATTTATTTTAAATATTCAAAATTCGCTAAAATTGCCAAAATAAAAAATTTGAACTGGCCCAGATTTTCCGGGTTATTACAATCTCCCCCACTTAAAACTTTTCGTCCCCGAAAAGGAACAAAGTCAAAAGTGGTTTGATTAATCAACTCTACGTTCGATCTGGCTTCCATTCTCCAACTTTTCAGTTTCTGAGAATTTTCAAATTTTCAAAAATTTGGCTAACACCCTAAATTTTCGAAAAATTTCGCCATAACCTTCCCTACACCGGGAGCCACGGGAAAATCCCGAAATTGCCATATAGGCCTTCTGATCTCAAAAAGAAAAAGAAAAAGCCAAGCGGCTAGCCAATAGGCTCATAAAATCATCATCACCCAAGCAAAACAGTAAATTATAGTAAACATGTACCTATTTGTCGGGCAAACAAATTTTATTCTCTGCTCTAGCCTCCTTGCTATGACCTGTTCAATGTAAGTATATGTATATGCAAGCAAATGCGACTAATTTTCAATACAGTTCAATCTTTGATGAAATTAGGCTAAATGGTTCAAAATTATCAAACAACTAAACAAACAACACAATCATCAATCAATTAGTGAATTTAACGTTTCAAATTCATAATTTTGATACATATATAGAAAATCATGTTTTTGATGCCAATCACAACAAATAAATCTATCTATATAAGTTTTGGTTCTCACACCAGTCTAATGGAAATATATATAGAAAGCACACCTTCGAAACACGAACATAAATACTGATGATGTCATGACAATTATCAGTACCATCTCCGGGCGACTAGAGTGTGATTCTATATCTATCCAGTATATTAAAACTTCGAATATATGTTCATGACGCGTATATGCAAAACCTTTATATACTAGATTGTCCAAATCAATATAAATAAATTATTCAAATATGTGTAAAACGATTAAAATTTCAAAACAAAATTGTTTTCATTTGAAAAATATACTCTTCACACTCGTTCTAGGATACTACTGATCCTATCTCTAACGAATCATTCTAATTGGATATTACTAATCCAATATCTGATGAATTCTTTCGTATGGTTCTAATGTGTCCTGTTCTCGAGCTCTGTAAACCAAAGCTCTGATACCAAATGTGACGGCAAGGAATTTCGCTCGATCCGAATCAGTCGTTAAACCGATCTAGACCGTTCGAAACCCCTGATCGTTTGAGAACAGGACAAATCAGAACACAGACGGAAGAACATTTCATTGTTATTACAACAATCCTATCAGATACAAGAATATACAGAGTATAAATGAATAAATTACATTCGACAAATATCAGAGATTACAATAAATTACATAGCAGCGGAAAATAATACAAAGCACAACTGAAGGTGATATACGGATACAGAGCTTTCCGGATATCATTCCAGCTGTAAACCAGGATCCTGTGAATATAAATCTGCAAAACCAAAACTACTAGCTGCCCGTGTCGAAAAATAGGGCACCCAGAGTTTAGGTTAAAACAATAAACTCCAGGTCAGTCATGTGACTGGTGTGAGAACTAAAACAGTTATTTAAAGCTTTACTTTAAAAGAGAGTAATTCAAGGGACCACGCCGTATAACACGGAACGGGTTTCCTCCCAAGAATACCAGTGCATAGAATAAACAACGCAATGTTTTTTCGAAAAATGAAGCTATTATAAGACCCAGGTCCCATCACACAATGCAACGCAAGCCGGAGGATAGGGTTTTACCTTTAACAGCCAAACATGCTTGGTACGTTTAAAACAAATCATTTGATACTATAATAAGTGTATAGTGTCAAAACAATTTCAATCATAAATATAAATCATAGACGACATAAGTGCCCCATACCACTATGTCGCCATACTAGGCTCTACAAATAAAGCCGAAATACATGTATTGGAAATTGGATTTTCGTCATGAGTCGAGGCAAGGGGCAAGCTCCTCTCCGCTTCGAGACACTCTAGCAAATGCCTCGGGACTACACACTCTGGGTAACCCCTGGATGCTTCAGGGCCGGTCCTCACTTACGTTAGAGGATTATTTATGCCTGAACACACGTTTCCCGGTCCTTACAGACCTAAAATCGAGGCGCCTCATCCAACAACCACATAGGTGAAAAGTATAAAATGTCAGGGCTGGTAAGTCACTGACACCACCAAAGCTAGAAAGAAACGTCGTGCTCTCTCTGCAGTCCGTATCCCGTTTTTGACTCATACCGAGGTGTGAGGCTCGCGAATTCACGTTATACACAAAGCTGCCACGTAGGCCGTGCTTTGATCATCAACCACAAGACTTTTCTTTTCAACAGAAGCCTTGATCATTGCATCTTAGCGTGCCACACAGGCAATTCATGCCATACCATTGATATCTATCGATATATAACCTCTAAGCTCGTACGTCTCAGAGAAGGGCGTTAAGCAAGAGAATAAATTCTACGCCGCCAAACAGATATATATTTAATAGAAATCAATCAACACAGAATAAAATCCAATGTCAGACACACAATCCATTTACAAGTTCGTTCTGGGTCTGAACGAAACCGGAGGCACTTTCCTCGCATATCCATCCATCTCCAAGTACGTCTGGACGACCACCAACTATTTCCATCCTCTTGGGTGTACAGCCCAATCAGGATCGTCAGTAATTATCCAAACGATGTGAAGACTTCTGGTCTTCGACCACCGTCTTCATCTTCGACATATCGTCGAATCGGTTATTCAGAATAGGTATAAACCCGGCCTTTCCGAACAACCCGCGTATATTAAAAACAAATGTTACAACAAACACAACATACGCCTCATTCCAATCCAGAATATTCTTTTATTCCCAAAATCACTTTCCTAGGGGAAAGGTTCCCATTAATTTTATCCAAGATAAATTCTTTAAAATTTATCCTTTAATCTTCCTTTGGATGTCATTTCAAACCAAATTATGGTTTTCTAAACTAGTCGAGATTAGCGAACCACACCGAAGTAATTATTTATTTTATTTCCCAATCCCAACCTATTCATCCCATGAAGCAAAACTGGTAATACTCCATATCTAACACCGTGGTGTTATCGGTAAAATTAATTACCATTTCACGTTCAAATCTAATTAAAGATTTACCTATCACTTTGGAGCAAAACTGGTGATACTCCATTCTCGCTCATTTTCTAAAGTTGATAATTTAAATTATCAATCCACATTTCAATTTAATTGAAGATTCATTAAAACTCCTTTTACTGGGTTAAAGAACTAGTGTCATTTAAAACACAGTTCACGACAAACCCATGAATCAATTCTATTTAAACCCATTTCAAATCCAATTTATTTATTTAAAAATGAATGGGTTTTAATTTCAGTTCAAAACTAGTTCATTTTGATAAAAAACTATTTTTATCTTTTCAAATGTGGAGTTTTTCATCCCAATTTTTCCCAAATAACTTCTTATGATTTCACACAAATTATTGATATTCTTAATAATTTTATCAAGGCCCGTACAGTCGATTTCCATCAACGGCCACCGAACTGCACTTACAGCGACCTTTTCCAAATTTGATTTGGACGTATCTTCAAATCCAACCGTTAGATTTCAAATTCCTAATATTCGTTAGAAATCTCTTTTCGATACGAACCCAACGGTTCCGGTTTTAGGAGAATCCGACGATCGGATCTCCCGTAATGTCCGTTTGAAATAAATGGTCGAAATTCACGAACTGCCGCGGCGCAGCGCGTTCTATTCAGGCCATTATATTATATATATAATATATATTTCATCGATTTCTATTTAAAATGAATTTTATAAATAGTTTTGAATTCGTTTCAAAAACAATTTCAACCTTTATTTCAAATTCAAAACAAAGTTGAATTTTCTATTATAAATCCTTTTTACTTTCATTTCTATTTGATTTCAATTCAAATCGATTTTAATTCGATTTGAATTCATTTCGTTTTCTATTCAATTTAAATTCAATTCGTTTTCTATTCAATTCAATTCGAAATCGTTTTATATTCAATTCATTTCGAAATCGTTTTATATTCAATTCATTTCGAAATCGTTTTATATTCAATTCATTTCGAAATCGTTTTATATCCAATTCATTTCGAAATCGTTTTATATTCAATTCATTTCGAAATCTTTTATATTCAATTCATTTCGAAATCGTTTTATATTCAATTCATTTCGAAATCGTTTTATATTCAATTCATTTCGAAATCGTTTTATATTCAATTCATTTCGAAATCGTTTTATATTCAATTCAAATTTATCGTCGATATTATTTAAAATAATCTATTTTAATTATTCAAAATTCGCTAAAATTGCCAAAATAAAAATTTTAAACTGGCCCAGATTTTCCGGGTTATTACACACTGGGCATTACATTATTTTTGTACTGGGCTCAACCCATTATCTCTGTTTTACTGGTCTATATAAAGACCACTGCACACTTACATTATTAATAAATAAGAGAATACAACTTTCACTTTCTCTAAAATAATTACAGACTCTTATTCACTTCTGTGTAATCTCTCTGCAAACTCACTCTTGTAATAATCTTGCAAATCCATCTGCACCAGAATAAAATGAAGAATAATGCAACAGAGGTTGATTTGAATTAAAAACATGCAGATAGTATATTGTTTGGTAAATGGATAGCAAACAGAGGTCACACACCAACACAGATACAACCTAACATTCAAACAGGTCATACATTCCAAATACCAATAGTAAAAGCAATAGAAAACACTTATTTTAAAACCAATTTTATGAACATATAAATGACGTCAAGATTGACCAACAATTGTCTAATAGAAAACACATATTCCCATGCATATCTGAAGGCCACACTCTTGTGGATTTCCCCAGTCCTAACAATGAACTAAGATCAACTCTTTTCCTTATGATAAAGAGTAATAGTAAAAGTGTTCAGTATTTTAACAGGATAAGCAATATTGCATACAAAAAGTATAGCTATTTAGATAAATTATCTATATTGTACGTTACAATCTCTTTGATATAAATATCCACCAACAAAAAAGCAAGTAAAATCCAAGAAAGAGTGTGTTTGGTATAAGTTGAAGTAGGAAGGCCCCTCACCCATTTGTATACATGATTCATCTGTGTGGACTTGCAAAATTGCAAATTGCACTTACTTTGTCATATTAATGCAACCTAGTCAACAAATTAATTTGGATATCTAACAAGGTGTGCTTTCTCCGAAACACGTCCATTGAAGAATTCAAATGCTTCCATTTAAAAAGGAAAAAGAATATCTTAAAAGTTTAACCTAATTTGTTGAAGTTTAAAAATATAGCTATGTAAATCATGTGAAAACTAAAAGGTAGAGTATAGGAATGTTAAATTTTCAGTTTTGGAGTTTGAAGATGCAGCTAAGAAATCAAATTTTCTTAAAACTATATATACATAAATAAATGTATATTATTGGTTAGTAAATGAATGAAGATAAGAACAATTATAGTTAGTTAAAAATATGTGATGCAAGTATTCAAATATCAGAAAGTTGAACGTAATATACCTTAGAGGAAATCAGTTAGCATATAGAGGGTTGAAATTCAAATTGCATTTTAGTTTTGTGTTAGTAACATAGCATGATATGTATGGTGTAAGATGAATGTCAAGAAGCTGACAACATAAGAGTATAATGGCCTAAATGTATTTGGATAACAAACTTTCATGTATTATTTAAGGAGAGTTGAAATTCCTGTAGAAATAAGGGAGTATTATCTCTATGCTTTCGGTTAAAATCTTGTTCGACGGTGCTATGTTAATTAGATATAACACCAATGAGAGAACTTGCCTCATTAGATTGGTCATAAATTTATCTGATTATTTCCTGCTCACTAGCCAGGCGACAACATTGGCTTAGGAAAACCATGTTCATGTTCATTTTGTCTAAAAGGTATATTTTTTTCTTGTAAATTACCTTAACAACAAATATGATCATCATGGTATCTTCATACGATTTCATATTACATATAGTACTGATGCAATTACTTGACTTTGTTGTAAGTTAGTGCAATTTGAGGTATTACTTGTCTAGTGCTTAAATGATTAGATAAATTATTATAGATCCAAACATAATAGCTTTGGTCTTTGTTAAATTTTAGTTATTTGCATGAGTTTATTATACCGACTGTTTTTCCCTGAAGTTGGTTGTTTCTGTTTAGTTATTTAACGTCAAAATTTTCTTAAAGATAAAAATAAGAAAAATAGCAAGCATAAATTATCAATTCAAGTGAAAAATAGCAAGTAGAATTCAATATTTTTTTACGCACAATTTCTAGTCACTTCATACATCCAAGAAATGCTTCCACTTAATTCCCGTATGAAATGCATTTAATATCAACAAACTCATTTGGTAAGGTCTTCTAACTTCTCATTATCTTCAAAATACGATTGGTAGATAGTAGGAAACTCAATGTCATCCACATTACTAATCAACCGTTTTGGTGTGTATAAAACCACAAACCATCCATCATTTTTTAAATTTTCGAGTAGAATACTTGACATGCTTCGGATGCAAGAATAAACGGCTCATCGTTCACTCTATCTTTGCTCTTTAATTTCGCTAAGTTAACCGTGATCAAGTTTGAAATGGGATCAATTTTGCAACCATTGACCTTGTCTTCAACCTTTACCCAATCACAATAGAAAACCGTTAAAGGCAATGCAATCCAACTCAATTATTTATTGAATAACTCTGTAATACTTAGTTTCTGCTTCTTCTTAATTTTTGTCCTTCCCATTCGCTCTAAATTTGGTAATTGCTTTCATAAATACACCGATGACTTGTGTTAGCAAACGCACTTTGTAACTTTTAGGGAAAATCTAAATCCGTTTACTTGGTACTTCACATAACTGCATGCCTTGAACGTCGGTCCATTCACCAGCCACCAAAGAGTTGAATCAACATCGTTGATCCTCACCAACTAACAAAAAAATAATATATGGGAAGTATGGTCATGAAGAAGTAATATCGGTTAAATGCATGTGAAATATTTAATAAGATGTTATATTTACCTCGTCATGAAATCATAGCGTAAAACTTTGACAAGTTTCTGTAGGAATATCTCCACCACAAGGTTGTGATTTAGTATTTTTCATAAAGATTTCATACCTCCTATAACACATAGATTTTAAAACGTATAAGTAAATTGATTTACGCTAATGGATATTTTTATTAAACTTACTTCTCCCATTTTCCCAACCCATCGTACTTATTAAGGACCCATCTATGAACTTGTTCACACTGTACTTGGGTTAAGTTATATCTTTACCGTTATCTATAGGCATCTCAATAGCAAACTCATCATCATCATCTAAAAACAACTCACGGGTATGTTTATGAGTGTTGTCACCTCCGTTCCCCATATACTTCATGCAATAAAGGCTAGATTCTTGAACAATATATCCTTCTGCAATACACCCTTCAATATGTCTTTTGTTGCGAACATATCCTTTATGTGTTTTCATCAACCTATGAAAGATATAAATTACAATAATCAATAGTTGTTCAAATCGAACGGTGGTGAATAAAACTGAAATCAGTAATCATTGTTCAAAAGGATACATCCACCTATATCTAGCAGGACCAAAAGTCAATGCTTCATCGACTAAATGAACAATAAGATGGATGCTGATATCAAAAAATGTATATGGAAAATGTTTCTCAAACACACACATGGCTTCTACCAAACCAGCCTTTGCTTTAAATAGATGACCCCTATTTATCACCTTTGAGCATAAAATGTTAAAGAATAGACTGATTTGATGTATAGCATTACGTAGATCCTTATGCTGTGGATAACAGTAGTGAAGCAGTACAAGAAGTAATAGTTGCATTGTGACGTGATAATATTGCGATTTAATATTTGTCAGTTTAAGAGAATTGGTGCTCACATTATCGTGGAAGTTAGAAGAGAATTTGCAAGGTACTTTCAAGTTTCTCAAAATGGTGCAAAATCGTAAATTTTCTTCCTTGTTTAAGGTGAAAGTTGCTTCTGGAATAACTATTTTATTTGTTGTGGGATCTTCCACCACCTACAATTTCTGTTTTATACCCATGTTTTTTAAACACTTACGGGCATTGAAGCCATCTTTTGACTTGTCTTCATGACCTAAAATTGTGCTAATGAGATGTTCAGTAACATTCTTTTCTGTATGCATTACATCAATATTATGTAATATCAAATTTGCTTTCCAATATGGCATATCAAAGAGAATGGACCTCCTGTACCATGCTGGAATATTTTCATATTCTTCTTCTTCGACTTTCTTTTTTCGTTTTCGACCAATTTCAGGTTTGTCTTTACCAACTTTCATCTTGATATTCGCTACCTTCTCTTCAACTTGATAACCATTCAATGACCTTAGAGGACGACGATTCTCTTGTTTATTATTAAAATTTGATTTTTCAACTTGAAACTTGTGTTTGGAAGGAAGAAACCATCGATGATCCACTTTTTACTAGCATGAAGACAATAAGAATAAGTTTCTTCTCCACATGTAGGACACACAAAGTAGCCATGAGTTGTACACCCCAATAATGTCCCAAATGCAAGATGATCGTGAATTTCCCACAACACCCTAGCTCTCACTGAGTACTCACTTTTGTTAAACAAGTCAAAAGCAATTACTCCTTCCCATACTTGCTTTAATTCGTCTATCAACGATTGAAGATAAACATCAATATCCTTCCCTGATTGTTTTGGTCCAGCAATCAACAGTGTTAACATTGAAAACTCCCTTTTCATGCATATTGATGGAGGAAGATTATATGATACTTCAATTACTGATCAACAACTATAGTGGGTACCTAGAAATGCATGTGGATTGAAACCATTCATTGCTATTCCAAGCATAACATTTCATGGTTCAACGACAAATGTTTTATCAAAAGATCTACAGTTCACCACTGCTAAGTGTCGCATAGGTGAAGCATTACAGCTGGATCTGACTTTGCACGACTATGTCAAGTCATAGCTTCTGCTATCCATGGTATCGCATAAAGTTTCGTCCATCTAGAAATTAAAGGGAAATGTCTCAACGACTTTTTTGGTACCTCGATGGCCCTTTTTTCTTCGCTTAATGTGGTCTTATATTTCAGTTCATTGCAAATTCTACAAGAAACTCTATTTGCATCATCTTTCCAATATAACATGCAGTCATTATTCCATTTGTACACGAAGGATACAATGACTCTTTTGCACTATCAAAAGGTGATTTATACTTCGTACTTTGATCGGCCTGCTAGTCAACATCAATGACAAGTGGTTTTTCAATATTATCGTGGAATTGGCTTGTCGATTGAAAATGATGAAATTTATCGGCATCATTGGTCAGATCTTCCATTTTGGGATTTCTCCATCATCGACATGCATGGCTTGACTAATGGGTTGTTTTTCCTTTCCCGTCAAATCTTCTCCATGAAAATGCAAAATGGTATATGTTTGATCAATTTCCCATCTAAGTAAATGAAAATGAATGCCATCTAATTTAATCTTCTGCTTCACATTTTGACGTTGAGTGCAAGGACGCGAATAGGTTTCCTTAGTACCACCATTTTCTTCAATGAAATTAATAAACTTCTTTACTCCTTCCAAATATCGTGCAGTCTATAAATATCACCAAACATTTTTTTCCAACTAAACGGTAATTTACCATTACCACTATGATATTTACGGTTTTATAAGTATATCGGGTCTTTCGATATGCCAGAATATAGTAACGATGCAGTATGCATTTCATACATACCCAAATAGAATGTTAACGGTTTTTTTTCGAAATAATAGTGATATCACCGGAATAATAACCACAACATTTATAATGCAGCCAACAACTTACAATCTGAGCTTATATATTGGTTAAATATAAGACCTGGCCAAGGATAAATCCATCAAAAACTTTTCTTACGATTATTGTTCAATATTAAATCCATGATATTGCATGCCAGATTGCATGAAGCATTTCTTATTCTAGCGCTATAGCCAAAAACCTTGTTCCCAAGAAAGGGTTAGTGAGTTCATAGCAATTAGATTTAGCCTAATTCCAACCGTTACAGTACAATAAAAAAAGTCATAACTTTATTTTATTTTTTTACATGTCAGAATATTCTTATGGAAGATCTAGAGTATCACACAATGTCAGCTGAAGAAATTCAAGTACGTATACGTAGATATATAATATAATGACACTGAAGTGAAATAACATAAAAAATAAAAAAGATCGGGATAGGATATTTAAAGTCTTATAAACATCAACTATATTTTGATATTACAATCTTGAAATTGGTTGCTAGGGATATCAAAACTGGGAGTTAATATACAAGAGAGAAAAAATTGGTCATAAAAAAATGTGCAAGAAAATGAAAGGTCCAACTCCCCTTGATACATTTTCTCATTCCAAATTACATTTCTAGTCCAATAAACCCAAAAGCTATTGGCTAAATTCAAAAATCATATTTTATATCGTAACTAAAAAAGTTTAGTATCCTAGAACATGAAATGTAAGGGACATTATTGTGCTTAGATAGAAAGGACTCAAAGAGTAAATGTGTACTATGTGCAGGCCAAAATCACAGCAACATATGCTTTAACGTAAAGCAAATTGAAAGCTATAGTACATATGCCATGAACGTGCGTGTTCAGGCATAATTACACAACAAATCAAAAGAACTTTTAGTACTCCCACATCTGACCCGAAAACGTACCCCATTATTTTAACATAATTACACCACAGAATCAGTAAACAACCTAGCAGAATGATGATGAAAGATATAACCACTACAGAATATAACTTTCTAGCAGCATACTCCTTGTCCCAGTTACTTTCTTTTATCATCATTTATGGACTCTTTTTATTCTTGTACTTTTATTAAGAATATGTGATATCTTATTATATGGAAACTTTTATTTCCAAGCCTCTTACAGTGTTTTCCATTCCAGGGAAAATACAAGGTATATAACCACTATCCAGGGAGACTGTAACACCCCACCTCCGCCAGTGCCACTCTTGCAAGGACACTAGCTTTGGAGGGGCGTTTAAACAAGGTAAACATGCATGCAGATATCACAAGACAGAACATATAAGTAAAACAGAGTAGTAAAGCAGCGGATAAAACTTAGCATTTCAAAACCATAGTCATGTTACAACAAAGTACTTGGTCATTATTTTCCAACAACAAAGTCTAGATAAAAGCATAAACTTAAAAACTGAAATACATAAAGTACTATCCCCAAAATGAAGTGATAAACCATAGCTAGCTCAATGTCCAAAATCGTACATGAGCAAATCCAGTAAGCAAGCTGTAAAGATCCAAGCTAAGCTCCAATGTTCCCACCCTGAGAACCTGAGGGGGGGGGGGAAACGGAAGAAAAGAGGCGAAAGAAAACAGGTCAGTCAAAAAGACTGGTAAGCCCTACTACTATCTGTCTATGAACTAGTAAAGTTAACTGGCATGAGAAGCTGAGATGAACATAAGGATAACAACATACTGGCATGATGATTAACTAACAAGATAGATAAAGGTGTCATCGCATAATTAAGGTTAAGTTTTGCACCACGGGTGTACTAGCATTCTAACATGTCAAGTAAAAACAAGAATTGATCCCTTGGCCCAAGCTTGGCCCAACATCATGAGATGACCTAAATCAAGGTCCTACTACTCGGTCTAGTCGATCGGCTCCCTATAAGCCTAACTCGTCAAGTGTCGGTGTCATACGGCTTAATCATGTAATGTGGTTGACTGTGCAGGGTCCACCCTAGGGTGTATCAGGCCCTATGGTGTAACCCTCTGACACCATTACAGGATGCACAGTCCAAACCTACCGGTGTCGGTGTTCAACTCCGGACTTGATGTGCACGACCATGGTCCGCCTGAACAACCGGGGCATCATTCAGCCGTCTCTTTTGGTCTCTTACAATCAGCCCAGTAATCGTGCCCCACCCTAGCCTAGTCCTAGGGTCTTATGATACTACCTAGAAGGTTACTGCTGAAAAGGACCATGCAACTAGGGTTTCTTAACGGGTTAAATGTGGTTAACCCGATCCAAACGTGGATTAAATCGGTTAAGAGTACCCAAGGCTCCTGACTTAACCTCGATTAACCCATCAAGCCCAAATTGGTTTAAGTATTAAGTGGACCATGACTTAACCCTAATCAGGAGGCATTAATTAACTTAATGCGCTTTAACCTCTCACATTAGACTTTGTTGTGGTTACTAGTTAAGCCGGGCGGGTCCGGGTAGCTTTACACCACAACTAGGTCTAACCTCGGGTTCGAGCACAACATGACCAACTTCTCACATTGGGTCCTATTGTTTGTATCCACTAGTTAAGTCGGGCGGGTCCGGGTAGATTTATGCTACAAACTCAACCCAACCTCGAGTTGGCCACACTCATATTTTCTAAGTGTCATGTCCATTATGTTTCCAAAACATAATTACAAGTTAACATATCACGTCATGTTACAAAAATCATGTTCATGTCATTATGTTACCCAACCCCAACGTAATCCCATCGTTTACATAATCGCAACAACGCATAAAGGATAAAATAGGGAACTTGGCATAACCTTGACATATAGGTGTTGAAGCCACAAGTTTAACATGGTGGCATATGAAATGTACATATGTTCATATACTTGCATATTGCATTATTAGGCTTCAAAAGCATGCATAAAACCAAACTTAGCATATGAGTGATACATGATGATAAATAACATGTAGAAGTTGCTAGAAGTTCGCATTTTGCCTCACATGCAAGTTATCATAAGGGATATGATAACTTTCATATTGCCAAAATGCAACCTTTAATATAAAGCTTGGAGCTTTATGCTCAAAACCTCAAGTTTAACTTGCATAACATGATAACATGATCAACCCAAACTTGCATAACATAGCAACATGTGTCATACATAATGATTAAACCAACTTGCATAATGATCATCCAAACTTGCATATAATGATCAACCAAACTTGCATATAATGACCAATCAAACTTGCATATAATGATCAACCAAACTTGCATATAATGACCAACCAAACTTGCATATAATGATCAACCAAACTTGCATATAATGATCAACCCCAAACTTGCATCATTAATTTAACTTTAGAGTTCAAAGAAAGAAAGTAGAAAAGGGCTTACAATGCTATGAAGACACAAATAAATATTTATTATAAAGATTTAGACGAAGCCCTTATGCAAGCACCAAAAACCCAAATATGCAAGCTCCAAATGAAAACCCTTGAGCCAATTCAATAAAAACCCTTGCTCTGAAATAGAAATGTTGCAACTTGACTTGAATGCAAGCAAAGAACACTCATACAAGTTTGAAAACACTTGTATGAACTCAAAATCTCTCATAGAAATTAACTTAGAAATTTTAGCATGAGAGTGGAGGCCATGAGAGGAACAAATTTGACATAGTTTAGTTGTAGGATTGAATAATGGTGATTTAGGCTAGGTTTGGGGTCTTTTTATAGAGGATTAGGATAGTATTAGCCATAGGATTAACCCTAGATTCAATCCAAGCCATCAAAGCATGTCTTGGGGAAGAAGTCAAGTGTAGGAACCATTTAGGGCCTTTAGATTAAAGCTGAACCATGAGAACCATTCAAATGCAAAATCTGCATTTGAGCGAATCGGCCCACGGGTTGACAGCCAAACACCCTGGATTAACCCCTAGTCGACCCAGCGGGCTCGGGTCGACCTCAAAAATCGCCCGGTTCGGTTATTCCCCTCTCCCAATTCGCTGTTTTGAACATTTTTGCCTATTTATTTATTAAATTTTCAGTTATATATATATATCAATATATATATTTCTCTACGCAACCCATTTCACTTAATTAAGTATACTTTAATTTGTGAATTTTTCGTGAAACTTCGCGAGGCCATATCTTGGTCATACGGACTCCGATTTTCGAAAACTCGGACTCTATTTCGCGTATTTTTCCGAGACGAACGCAATGGCACAGCCCGTTTCCCTTGATTCAGATTTTACAGTTTAATTCTACCTCCATTTATGTTATAATATGTTATTCAAAAATACGGGTTGTTACATTCTCCCCTCCTTAAAGGATTTCGTCCCCGAAATCTCCAAGTTAGGAAGAACGTATCCTACCATCCATCACCCATCTACTCAAAACATCATCCACGTGCAGTCATTGTCCTTAAAGGATTCTAAATGTTGTATGATCATATGCAAAGGTGTGTATATGTACTTATCTAATGCAAAAATCAGGCGGTTACTGATTCAGTAAACCTCCTTAATGCAAAGCATGTTAGTGAAATGAGTCCATATGTATGCAAATTCCTAACATAACTCATAGTCTCTACATGAGTGCACATAACATTCATCCATATGCAACATCCACATGATAGCATAACAAGTTTCATCCGTGAATAAGCATAAACACTCATGCATATGCGGTATGAGAGTGTGTGAGCAGATCTTAGTGCCTAATGTGTTTCATGCATCCACGAGTATCCACGTGCAAACACTTGCAACCACTTGCAAACATCAAACATAACATGTTTCAAATACATGTTTCAACCAAGGGTTTCTACTTAAGGTTCTCATGACAAGATTTACGAAACAAGATAAACTAGATAAGCATGGATAGCAAAGGGAAGATATACCAATCTAGGAAAAGAGATTGAAAATGTATCCTCAAAGAGAAATGGATAAAGCACGCGCCTCTTCTCCTTGGTTTCCCAAGTTGCGTCTCCCTGTGTTTCACTCCATTGCGCCTTAACAAGCTTAACTTCTTTGCTTCTTAGCTTCTTTGTCTCCATTTCCATGATACGAATCGGAGCTCGTCTCAGGGTTGCTTCTTCATCTACCTCCATGTCTTCAAGAATACTTGGTTCAACTACTTTGGCGGGTCTGTGCAAACACTTCCGGAGATGCGAGACATGAAAGACATTATGCACTCCGGCCAGCTTCTCGGCAATTCCACCTTATAAGTCATCTTCCCGACTCTTTCTATAGTAGGGAAGGGTCCTACGATCCTTGGTGTCAGCGAACCATATTTCGCAAAGGAGAAATCTTCACAAAGACCATATCTCCAATTTTAAATTCCAAGTCTGTCCTTCGCTTGTCTGCATAGGATTTCTGTCTGTCTTGGGCCGTTTTTATCCGTCTTCGAATCAATTCAACCCTGTCGGATGTGTCCCTTATCATGTCGGGCTCAATTATAAGCTTATCCGTCGTCTTCCCACCAACATGTTGGTGGCTTGCAAGGCCTCCCATACGAAGCTTCAAATGGTGCCATCCCTATGCTGGCTTGATAGTTATTATTATAAGCAAACTCTACAAGAGGAAGATGGTCTTCCCAAGTACCCCCGAAGTCGAGAACACAAAACCTCAAAAGATCTTCTAGCACTCTATTCACCCTTTCGGTTTGGCCATCCGTCTGGGGGTGATAGGCTGTACTCAGATTCAATCGCGTACCCATTACTTCTTGCAAACTGTTCCAGAACTGGCTAGTGAAAATTGGGTCACGATCGCTAACTATGCTAGAAGGAACTCCATGCAGCCGCACTATCTTTTGAAGATAAACAGATGCTAGCCATGATACGTTCCTCTTGCTTTTCACCGGAATAAAATGGCAAATGTAACACCCCACCTCCGCCAATGCCACTCTTGCTTTTCACCGGAATAAAATGGGCTTTCTTTATAAGTCTATCAATTATTACCCATCTCCCATAAAGCCCAAATAGTTTGGTGACGAACATCTTCACCCCAACTATATCTCACAAACAGGCGAGTCATACTCCTTATGGGGTTTGCAACAGAACTAAGATTGAGGATAGGACCGAGAGGATATACTTAAAAGATAGCATGCGAGTAAGCTCTACGGAACAATAGGGATCAAGGATATACTCTTAGAAAGAGATATAATGCGTGTATCTAGTCTTCAGTCTTCTAAGCCGCATTTTCTTGTGCTTAATCCCATCGTGCCTTGACCATCTTTTAACTTCATAATTCCGTAGTTCTTAATCCTTATTTCCAAAATATGAGTTAGAACTCATTTCACCGTTGCCTCTCATTCCCCTTCCACTTATCCTTTGCCTAAAATACTTGGCTTCCACCCAACTTCGTACTCATGGTTTCATGCAGGCTTTCCAAAATTCGTTAGTGAATCTTGGATCTCGTTTACATACTATACGGTATCCCACACAGAAAACTATCTCTTGAAAACATGTGCCAATCCACGTTACCAAATGTACTCACTAGGGTGATTTCTCTAACCCATGCTTAAGTAAAATGGACTATCCGCCTTAGTAGCGAATACCACCGGAGCACCCCATTCTGAAATGCTTCGCCTATTGAAATTTTTCCCAATCTGTTCCTTGATTTGCTTATCAAGCTCTCTCCTTTCTCGCGGGGCCATGTGCCTAACGGGCAATGTAACTGGCTCGGCATTATCAACCAGATAAATGCGGAAATCTATCTCCCGCTTAGGGGGTAACCCCCTTACTTTTTCAAAGACATCAGGATAGTCTCGGACCACCCTTACAGATTGCAGATCATCGATGGACGAGTCAAGAGATTCAAGATAACATAACATGACGGGACCTCTAGGGTTACAAGAAATTTCTAGGGTATTACCGAGGCGAATCATGAGCCTCACCACCCTATGTTCACAACCAATCCACACCCAAATCAACCCGTATCCCATAAACCCGAGAACCTAAGCATTACACATGAATTCTATGCTCAAGATAGAGATTTTCAAATCCACACAAATCACAGATAGATGGGTGGAACCCCCAATTGGATTTGAAACAATAACGGGATCTCAACTAGACTAGTACTTAGGTGCAAACTTTCAACAAAATCAGAAATAAAACTATGCGATGCGCCAGAATTAAACAAGGTATGAACAGGGAAATCAGAAATGTAAACAAGGTTTTCTACAGAAATACTACCTCGATCAAGAACTGGAGCGATGTTCAGCGTATGCACTAGCCCTCCAGAAGGTCCTGCACGCTGATTCTGCCCTTGCCCTTGTCCTTGCTTCTTGGGGCAATCCTTGCTAAGATGTCCAGGCTCTCCACAGTGAAAGCATTCGCCCAACTTCCTCTTCTTCTTCCTACAGTCTTTGGCTATGTGCCCAGTAATCCCACAAAAGTTGTACTTCCTTCTTTCTCTTGACTTGTTGTCCTTGCTATTGTTGTTGTTCTTATCTCTTTTCTCAATATCTTCCTTCTTGCCTTGGGACTCATTTGCCTTGACCTCCTTCTTGACACTCTTATCTTCTTCTTGAAGTAGGGTCATATTCACCAAACTCTCGAAGGTCGCCCCCAGGGGTATATGAGATATGGCCAAATCGCGCAAGAGCTCATTTAATCCTAGAGCAAAGCGTAGGGCCTTCTTCCGGGCGGTGTTAACCCATTCTAGACCGAACTGAGCAAGTTGATTAAACTTATCTACGTATTCTCTAACGGTCATGTCCCCTTGCTTTAGTGATAGGAACCTCTCTAGCTGAAGGTGCTCTTCTGTCAATGATAGAAACTTTAGTCCAAACCTTCTCCTAAAGTCATCCCAAGTCTCAATGGGTCTAGTAGTGGTGGTGACTACCCACCAATAAGCAGCTTCCCCTTTCAATAGCCACACCACCAACAGAACTTTCCTACGATCTTCCACATCAAAGATAGCAAAGAGGTCTTCAGTTTCCTTTAACCAGTTTCTTGCCTCCACGGGACTCTCCATTCCGACAAAATTCTTGCAACCCATCGCTTTAAAATCCTTGCAAAGCTTTGCGAAATCCTCTTGCGGATGCTGAGGGGGAGGAGGAACCTCAGCTACCGGAGAGGGAGAAATGTTAGTGACGGGGAAAGGAGGAGGAATGTTCACGGGGCCGGCTTCGTTCGCCCTTGCCTCCACGTACCTTCTAAACCAAATAGGTACTGGTACGCCCTCCAGGATGGAAAAATTATCGGCCATACTGAACAAGGAAAAAGATAGATTCAGAACGAAGAAACGAAGGATAGTGCTATGGCTTTTGGGGAATAGCCCTTTTTTTTAAAATAACTAGACCTTTCTTGGAAAATACTTGATTGGTTTTGAAAATAGTTTTTCAAAAGGTAAGTTTTAAAAACACTTTTGCTCATATCTTGTAAACCTTATGCTCTGATACCAAATGTAACACCCCACCTCCGCCAGTGCCACTCTTGCAAGGACACTAGCTTTGGAGGGGCGTTTAAACAAGGTAAACATGCATGCAGATATCACAAGACAGAACATATAAGTAAAACAGAGTAGTAAAGCAGCGGATAAAACTTAGCATTTCAAAACCATAGTCATGTTACAACAAAGTACTTGGTCATTATTTTCCAACAACAAAGTCTAGATAAAAGCATAAACTGAAAAACTGAAATACATAAAGTACTATCCCCAAAATGAAGTGATAAACCATAGCTAGCTCAATGTCCAAAACCGTACATGAGCAAATCCAGTAAGCAAGCTGTAAAGATCCAAGCTAAGCTCCAATGTTCCCACCCTGAGAACCTGAGGGGGGGGGGAAACGGAAGAAAAGAGGCGAAATAAAACAGGTCAGTCAAAAAGACTGGTAAGCCCTACTACTATCTGTCTATGAACTAGTAAAGTTAACTGGCATGAGAAGCTGAGATGAACATAAGGATAACAACATACTGGCATGATGATTAACTAACAAGATAGATAAAGGTGTCATCGCATAATTAAGGTTAAGTTTTGCACCACGGGTGTACTAGCATTCTAACATGTCAAGTAAAAACAAGAATTGATCCCTTGGCCCAAGCTTGGCCCAACATCATGAGATGACCTAAATCAAGGTCCTACTACTCGGTCTAGTCGATTGGCTCCCTATAAGCCTAACTCGTCAAGTGTCGGTGTCATACGACTTAATCATGTAATGTGGTTGACTGTGCAGGGTCCACCCTAGGGTGTATCAGGCCCTATGGTGTAACCCTCTGACACCATTACAGGATGCACAGTCCAAACCTACCGGTTCCCGTGTTCAACTCCGGACTTGATGTGCACGACCATGGTCCGCCTGAACAACCGGGGCATCATTCAGCCGTCTCTTTTGGTCTCTTACAATCAGCCCAGTAATCATGCCCCACCCTAGCCTAGTCCTAGGGTCTTATGATACTACCTAGAAGGTTACTGCTGAAAAGGACCACGCAACTAGGGTTTCTTAACGGGTTAAATGTGGTTAACCCGATCCAAACGTGGATTAAATCGGTTAAGAGTACCCAAGGCTCCTGACTTAACCTCGATTAACCCATCAAGCCCAAATTGGTTAAGTATTAAGTGGACCATGACTTAACCCTAATCAGGAGGCATTAATTAACTTAATGCGCTTTAACGTCTCACATTAGACTTTGTTGTGGTTACTAGTTAAGCCGGGCGGGTCCGGGTAGCTTTACACCACAACTAGGTCTAACCTCGGGTTCGAGCACAACATGACCAACTTCTCACATTGGGTCCTATTGTTTGTAGCCACTAGTTAAGCCGGGCGGGTCCGGGTAGATTTATGCTACAAACTCAACCCAACCTCGAGTTGGCCACACTCATATTTTCTAAGTGTCATGTCCATTATGTTTCCAAAACATAATTACAAGTTAACATATCACGTCATGTTACAAAAATCATGTTCATGTCATTATGTTACCCAACCCCAACGTAATCCCATCGTTTACATAATCGCAACAACGCATAAAGGATAAAATAGGGAACTTGGCATAACCTTGACATATAGGTGTTGAAGCCACAAGTTTAACATGGTGGCATATGAAATGTACATATGTTCATATACTTGCATATTGCATTATTAGGCTTCAAAAGCATGCATAAAACCAAACTTAGCATATGAGTGATACATGATGATAAATAACATGTAGAAGTTGCTAGAATTTCGCATTTTGCCTCACATGCAAGTTATCATAAGGGATATGATAACTTTCATATTGCCAAAATGCAACCTTTAATATAAAGCTTGGAGCTTTATGCTCAAAACCTCAAGTTTAACTTGCATAAAATGATAACATGATCAACCCAAACTTGCATAACATAGCAACATGTGTCATACATAATGATTAAACCAACTTGCATAATGATCATCCAAACTTGCATATAATGATCAACCAAACTTGCATATAATGATCAACCAAACTTGCATATAATGACCAACCAAACTTGCATATAATGATCAACCAAACTTGCATATAATGACCAACCAAACTTGCATATAATGATCAACCAAACTTGCATATAATGATCAACCCCAAACTTGCATCATTCATTTAACTTTAGAGTTCAAAGAAAGAAAGTAGAAAAGGGCTTACAATGCTATGAAGACACAAATAAATATTTATTATAAAGATTGAGACAAAGCCCTTATGCAAGCACCAAAAACCCAAATATGCAAGCTCCAAATGAAAACCCTTGAGCCAATTCAATAAAAACCCTTGCTTTGAAATAGAAATGTTGCAACTTGACTTGAATGCAAGCAAAGAACACTCATACAAGTTTGAAAACACTTGTATGAACTCAAAATCTCTCATAGATATTAACTTAGAAATTTTAGCATGAGAGTGGAGGCCATGAGAGGAACAAATTTGACATAGTTTAGTTGTAGGATTGAATAATGGTGATTTAGGCTAGGTTTGTGGTCTTTTTATAGAGGATTAGGATAGTATTAGCCATAGGATTAACCCTAGATTCAATCCAAGCCATCAAAGCATGTCTTGGGGAAGAAGTCAAGTGTAGGAACCATCTAGGGCCTTTAGATTAAAGCTGAACCATGAGAACCATTCAAATGCAAAATCTGCATTTGAGCGAATCGGCCCACGGGTTGACAGCCAAACACCCTGGATTAACCCCTAGTCGACCCAGCAGGCTCGGGTCGACCTCAAAAATCGGCCGGTTCGGTTATTCCCCTCTCCCAATTCGCTGTTTTGAACATTTTTGCATATTTATTTATTAAATTTTCAATTATATATATATATATATCAATATATATATATTTCTCTGCGCAACCCATTTCACTTAATTAAGTATACTTTAATTTGTGAATTTTTCGTGAAACTTCGCGAGGCCATATCTTGGTCATACGGACTCCGATTTTCAAAAACTCGGACTCTATTTCGCGTATTTTTCCGAGACGAACGCAATGGCACAGCTTGTTTCCCTTGATTCAGATTTTACAGTTTAATTCTGCCTCCATTTATGTTATAATATGTTATTCAAAAATATGGGTTGTTACAGAGACTGTATGACGCATCACTGTTTGAAGGAAAGGTATATCCTATGCAACCAAAGTATACATTTGTTGTCTCCCAAATTTATTTAAGTGCGCTAGCCATCTAATTTATTGTAGGGCGTTACGTTTAATGTTTTAATATGCAGTTGTATGGCAAATAATACATCAAATAATTAAATTTTTTTGCAGGAAGGAAAGATTGAGATTCATAACGCATGGAGAACTTTATTCCTTCAAAAGGAGTCATGGTTCCATGACCTGTACTTGGCCGACTCTATAAAATGTCGGTTCATAAAATGTTAATTATAAATACCGAGTACAACACATAATTGGGATTCATTATACTACAATGATAGTAAACTTAAGCTAATTAATGACTTTTTCTTATACATATCAACAGTAATTTCATGGTTTCATGGATTTTTGCTATTGCCATGTACTTTGAGCAACACATTTTCTACTACCTACTATTTCATAAACAATACATGTTCCCATGGCTATGGAATAAAAATAGAATTTATAATGTTATTAATCATAATAACCTAATATAAAATCATGAATCTTAAAATAGATTTGGTACAATGCATGATTAATTATTGGTGCACTGCATGGTTAAGTTCTTTGTACATTGCGTGGCAAGTTAGTTAAAGTCAATAAGTTATTCATATCTGAATTCATCCATCCACTAATCTGGGCATATGGCATGTCAGTGCAAATAACAATCCTATTAGTCAATTTTTGTAATGGTATATGATTCTAGAAGCTCCTTTGATTCTAATACAAGGTGGGTGGAAGTTTAATAGGTTTTGACTCTTACTCTTTGATATAATGTTTTCCCCAAGCTGCCTGATTTTGAATGAGAAAGGGATCCTTGACATTGTGGTTCAAGCAAACGCAGAGAAAAATATCCACATCCCTCCCTAAGGCATAATCATCATTCTACTAAGTTGGGCATATTGGGAAGTCCACTGAAGGGTTTTCCCTTTTTTAGGTAGTAGAAATAGCCGATAACCAGCCCAAGCATGGGAACCCGGCAAGACCTCGGTACTTGCCAGAATGGTTCTGATATTACCTTAGGACTGTGGAACAGGACCCTACTTCCAATACTACCCCAGCATAAACAACGACTCACCCCGTTGAAGGGGCCCTCAACTTCCCTTGTCTTTGCAAAGATTTCATGGGTTTAGGAGGTAAGTCATTTTCGGGAACTGAGAACTTCGTTGAAGCTAAAACGTGGATCTCAAAGTGTGAAAGGATATTTGAATCTACTCGTTGGTACGATCAACTTAAGCGTAGGGTAGCGGCTTGACATTTAAAGGGAAAGTGTAACACCCCGTATTTCTGTTAACACTAAAGTTACTAATTTAAGAATAACCAATGCTTAATATAATAAATGTGTAAATGGGAGATGTATCTAATGTGCATACAAATTTAATAATAAATGTGTAAAGGGGAGATGTATCTAATGTGCATACAAATTTAATAATAAATGTGTAAAGGGGAGATGTATCTAATGTGCATACAAATTTAATAATAAATGTGTAAAGGGGAGATGTATCTAATGTGCATACAAATTTAATAATAAATGTGTAAAGGGGAGATGTATCTAATGTGCATACAAATTTAATAATAAATGTGTAAAGGGGGGATGTATCTAATGTGCATACAAATTTAATAATAAATGTTAATAATGTACATTAAGAAAGTAATTGTGAACATCATTGGCTTCTCTTTAGAACGGATGGCTTTGATTAACCTTGGCTTCATCGACGGCTCAAATTAACTTGCAATCCTATATAAACAACCCCCTAGTCTCCTTCTCTTTGCACCATTCTTCTCTAACCTTATGCTGCACAAATTCTTGATGGACATGGCTTCTTCTTCTTCCTCTAAATCTAAATAAATAGATTAAAATAAAATATAAATCAAGACGAGGATATGCTGCTCAAGTCTTTCAAGAGAAGATTCAAAACAAGTTAGGATTCAAGTAAAGATTCAACGGCTTCAAGCAATGCTATCTTTCTATTCTTTTCTAGATCGAATCAATGTAAGTCGGTTACTTTTTAGATTTGAACGCCTTTTCTATTTGTGACATGAAATTAAAAGAATATAAGAAATATGCCTTATCATTTCATTGAATCTGTGCTTGTTTATGACTTTGGATCTGATTCTTGATTATGGCCTAGAACACATTGTGACTAAATTGCCAATGCTTAAGATTATGACTATGGAACTGTGGCCTTCGAAACCATAAGCCTTTGACTATGAACATAAGCCTTTGGCTATGAACATAAGCCTTTGACTAGGAGCATAAACCAATGCCTATGACTATGACAAGGACAATAGTGGATAATTACCTATGATTCATGAACATGATATTATTGCCTAGGATTATGATTGTGAGATTGGATCTAAACTTGATTATCTATTCAGTTTATTCTTAATTATCCTTGGATCTTGATTATGGGAATTTATCTATTAAGTTAGATCTACCCATATACTTGAACCTATGTTATTTGTTCAACACTTTTTATGTCATAATATTATCAGATCTATAGGCCTTCGATGCTTTAATCAATTTATTCAGTGTAATTTGTTAGATCTGTGATTAGTGAATTATCGTCTTCTGCCAGTCATTATGTCTATCTTTTCATGGCATTTTGGTTCATTCCCTTTTTATCCACGAATCTAGATTTATCTATAATCTAGGAAGAAATCACGATTACACGAACGATGGGAATACGATTTGGGCAAATCATAAATTTGACTTAAACATGGTTGTAAACTTGGAAATTGGCATAATGTGGAACATGAACATAATTATGATTGACATAATTTAGAACATGTATTATGGCATGTTTATTAGAACGCAAAATTGAAAATTTGACATGAATTATGGAATATGTAATTTGACATATTAAATTTAGTATTGGCAAGTAAGCTAAGTTTTAGGGGTAAACGTTAAACTAGAATAATAATTCTAGTCTTGCCATAAACTGTAAATTAGGATGTTAAATCAGAATTGGGTCAATTAAAGTTAATTTGGCGTAATAAGTATATTAGCACAAATTTTGAATTTAGTCATAATTGTGAGTAACTGTCATGTTTAGAATAATCATGGTTAGTGACACTTAATTTGGTATTATTTACATACCAAAAACTATAAATATGATATATAGGGAAAATGGGCCAAAATAATAAATGTTGACAATGTACGTTAAAAGAGTAATAATGGAATAAGTAAATTAGGGAAAATTTACTTATAGAATTTATCCTAAATGAGAAAAGTAAATTTAGACAATACGAACATGCTTAACCCGAGGTTGGATTGAGTTGTGATGTAAACCTGCCCGGACTCGCCCGGCTGTCCAGTGATCACAACAATACCTATCCAATGTGGGAGGTTAAGGCATTGAGCCCGATAAAGGCCCGAGGTTAGACTGAGTTGTGGCGTAAGACTGCCCGGAACCAACCGGCATACAGGCAGCCACAACAATACCTGTCTAATGTGAGTGGCTGGTGCTTTAATAAGACTATTAAAGTTAAGCTAGAATGGGAGGGTTAAGTCCATAAGAACACTTAACCAACTTAACACAGTTAAGTTAGAACGATAGGGTTAAGTTAACTAGAACACTTAACCAACTTAACATGGTAACAAGACAAGATTTGTAGGGGTTAAGTAACTAAGAAAAACACTTAGCCAATTTAATATGTTAACCAGACTAGAAAGTGGAGGTTAAGTAAATTCAATACACTTAGCCAATTTAACATGTTAACTAGACTAGAGGTTGGGGATAAGTAAAGTTAATACACTTAGCCAATTTGACATGCTAACTAGACTAGAGGTTGGGGTTAAGTAAATTTAATACACTTAGCCAATTTAATGTGTTAGTTGGACTAGACCGTAGGGCTAAGTAAGCTTGAACACTTAACCATCAGAGTGTGATAAATGAATAGGGTTAAGTTAAAAACATGAAGGGACAATACTTAACAATTAGAACATGTTAATCAAACCAATGTTAGGGTTAAGTTAACTAAGGGAACACTTTACCGTTATGACATGTTAGTTAAAACAGATAGGCAAGGTTAAGTTAAAAAGGAACACTTAACCAATACAAGATGAATAGGTAGGGTTAAGTAAATACTTAACCAATATAACTTGATGCTGGTAGGGTTAAGTCAACGTGAACAACTGGTAACACTTAACCAGTTTAACATGACAAATGAATAGGTTAAGTTAACTTGTATCGACTAATGACACTTAACCAATCTAACTTGACGAGAAAGAGAACTCTTGGTATCCCTCTGTGGGGATACGTAAATCGGAAAGGTGGAGAACTCCAAAAGACCATGTACTTGCTATATAGTTATGGGTGAGGATGGCCATAGGTTAGTGGGGCATAGAGGGCCTGCGTATAGTTCTCATTTTTCAACGTGTGCCTTTCATTAGTTGAGGGAGGGGTCGAGTGGGACCATAGCCACTGGAAAAACAGACCTTAGCATCTGCATCGGCAGATAACTTAAAGCTCCCGACCGAGTTCCGTGTTTCTTGATTTGCCCTGCCACGGGACTTGGGTCGCACATATAGAGGACGTGTGCATCTAGACGGCGATAACGATTCACGACACATACGTGGGGAAAGTCTAGGAACATATACTACTCTAGGTAGCGTGTCCTAGACTAGGGGCATCGTTCGATAGGTAGCGTAATCCCTAGTTGGACCTAGGTGGCATAAACCCTGAATATGTGAAGCATTAGATAAGCCGCGTAAACCTGAGTGGAATCTAGGAAGTACTTTGATATAAAACCCTAGATTAGATCTAGGTAATAAATAATAAATGTACGCCTAAAGGCAACCACAATTACTGGGATTGGGATCGCGTTATCATTTTAGACAGATTACTAGTTGGGACACTAGATAGGTGGTGCAGAGACATAGAAACCATAATAACAGGTTAATAGCGAAGCGGAGAAAGTATTAAAGCATATCCAGTTTATCTTGTCTTAGCATATCTTGTGTTAATCTTATCCTATCTTGTTGGCCCTATCATTATGGTATTGTCTTGTATTCAGTTAATTCATGTCGTTTTGTTTTTCCTTGTTCACATGCTAGAATTAACTGAACTTACCAGACTTTATGTCTGACCCAGTTTTCTTTCGTCTTCTTTTCTTCTGTTTTCCCCCCAGGTAGTTAAGGAGGGAATAGTATAGCTTAGGTTAGATTGGACCGTCACTCTTCCCATGCTCGAAGATTCTTTGACAAAGTGCTTTGGACTCTCTTTTTCTGTTGCTATGGCTGGCTTATGCTACATTGGGGAATATAAATGTTATTTTATGCTTCTTTATTTTGTAAGACAGATGATACTCTGATATTGGAAAACAATTGTTGTACAAACTATTTTTTCAATAAAGTAAAGTTTTATTTTCCGCTGTTTTAATTTTGTATGTCTTGTAATTTATCTGCATCTTTTACCCTAAATGCTCCACAGAACTTAGTGCATTCCCTTTGTGAGTGACACTAAAGGATGTGGGGTGTTACAGAAAGGACCTTGAATGGTGGAACCTGATTTCACAAGAGAATGCGGGTAAAGATGTTTTCTTGGGCAGAATTTAGGAACCATTTTGAGGCTAAGTTCTTAAGTAATGCTCAGAAGAGCCTGCAACTAGAAAATTTTATTTAGATGAAACTAAGGGAGCTGGATCTGAAAGACTATATGGCAAGGTTTACAGAATTATCAAAGTTTGGAAAAGGGTTAGTGAACTGGTTGTCATTTTATTGGGCCATCCTTATCTGCGATAGGAGAATAGATTTTTTGAGAAGCCATGGAGGCTGCAACTTAGAAAGACTGGGAATAGGAATTCGATCTAATTTTCCTTATCTTTTGATTTTGAAGGACCGTCTTCAATACCAATTGTATGTGAGTTTCCCAAAGTTTTTAAGGAGGTCATAGGATTCCCATCCCATCGAAAAATATCATTTAGGATAGACCTCAAAAAGGATGCGAGTCCTGTAGCGTGATCTTTAAAGCACATTGCTACAAAGAAAAGGAGAGAGCTTGCGTAACACCCCGTGTTTTTGATAAACCTTAAAGTAACGAATTAAAGAATAATTAATCCTAAATGTGAAAATTAAGGGAAACGGGTTACGCCATTGCGTTCGTCTCGGAATTTTGGTTGAGATAGAGTCCAAGTTTGCGTGAATTGGACTTTGTATGAAGAAGTTATGGCCTTCGGAAGTTTCAAAAATTCAAAATTCAAATTTAAACACAGAAGAGGGCAGGGCTGGAAAAAATCCTGCCAGGCCAAGTCGAACGTAGTTTCGACCTACCCTACAGGTCGACCTGGGGGTCGACCTACCCTCCCCCCCCCCTCGGGCAGATCTGAAAGGATGACGATTTCTGACTCCCTGTTGAGTCATTAGTGCTGAGGTGTTATCCTATCTTGATTGGATGGTCCTGACTATTTCTAGGGTTAATCTAATGGCTCTAAATTAATTAAACCTCTATAAAAACAACCTAACTCTCAACCCTAAATCACAAATATTCATACCAAGAGCCGCCATACCGTCAGTGGTGAACCTAGAATAACCGTCATCCCTTTCAACTCAAAGGCAAGATTGAAGCTACATCAAAATTAAATCTAATCTAATTCAACTAAGAAAATTCAACGATCTACATCAAAGGAGAGCAATTCAATTTCAGAATATAGATCCCAGAACTAAAGAATTCCTTTTTGTTTGTAAGTGTAGTTATCTTTCAGATGTGAATGAATTAACGACATGGTTTGTAAAATAGAATTGTATCAAGTTGTATGAGATGCTGATTTGTGTTTATTCATGTCCATTCTATCGTATATGCCTATGAATTATTGTGGTCTATCATGTTATGTGGAAGTTGGTGAATAAACCTATGATGTTATGAAATTATCATATGTAAGTTTGGTGGTATTATACAAGTTTTAGGCTAAATCATGTAGTTTATGCTTAATTGATTTGATCCATTATGCATACATGTTTAGATCTACGACCTTGTGATGACATCTATATGTTTTATGTCAATTTAGAAATTATGCCATGTTTATGCAAGTTAAGTGATGCTATCGTGTTATGAATACATGCAAGTTTATAGGTTAAAAACATGACTATGTATACCTATATGTTTAGATCTACAACTTTACATGTTAGAACCATATGCCTTTATGTTAGATCAATATTAGCATGATTCAACCTATGCAAGTTCACAAATACATGTCTAATTAGATTTTGGTAGTTCTATGTAATACTCTTATTTTATGATTCATGTTGCATAGTTCTAGTTTGCAAGTTCATAATTAAAAGTATATTATGCCAAGTTCATGTGACACATCTGTAGTTAGATCCATATTTTTATGTGATGTTGGAATGTTGCAAGTTCCTCTTTTTCCCTTTTTAGTTTATTAGTTAGGCTAAAATGTCGAGCCTACCATCTTATGTAATTTTGCGAACGTACAACGGGGGTAATGTTGGGGAAAACATGAGAATTATAATTAACATATTTGGCTCATAACCATATAAATGGTATGGCATTAAAATGGTATACTTTACTTACCAAAAATTGTGAATTTGACTTAGAAAGAAAGTGGGCCATGACAATAAAAATTGAGTATTTTACATATAAGCATAAAAGGATAAAAATATAAATTTAGAAAAGACGAATATGCCTAACCTGAGTTTAGACTGAGTTGTGGTGTAAAACTGCCCGTAACTGACCGGCACATCCAGTAACCACAAAAATACCTATCTAATGTGGGTGGTTAGTGCATTGAGCCCAAAAAGGGCCCGAGGCTAGACTGAGTTGTAGTGTAAAACTGCCCGGAACCGACCGGCACATCCAGTGACCACAACAATACCTATCTAATGTGAGTGGTTGGTGCTCTAATAAAGCTAAGTCAAGAGTGGTAGGGTTAAGTCAATTAAGGAAACACTTAACTAATTCAACATGTTAGCTAAATTTATGGGTGGGGTTAGGTGAATTTGAACACTTAACCAATTTAACATGTTGGCGGGAAAAACCCTAGTAACGGGGACCCATTTCAGTAGTATCCCACATAGATGTATCATGGGACCCTGAACTAGGTTGGGTGCGGCATGATTACTGGGCTGATTATAAGCAGTCAAAAATATCAGCGGCGGTGCATCAATGTAGGTTCCGGCGGAGTATCGGGCGTGCACGTACTCCGGAGTGGAAAAAGCAAGCACTAGGCATCAGTAGTCATACACTGTGCATCTTGAATCATGTCGGGTTGCCACCATAGGATTTGATACACCCCGTGGTGGGACGAGCACAGGTATCTACAGTCAACCGGGGCCGAAGGACACACGTGATAAATGTATGCGAGTAGGAGATGATCGATATAAGGGAATCATTTCACCATGAACACATGGTGCTAGTTGGACAAGTATAAGTAGGTGGAGAGAATTAAACATGGGTGCGATGTATATTCGATTATCCCGCCTTATATAGTTTTATGTTAGTTTGTTGTTCTGGTAATATCCTATTTTCATTTTATTCCTATCATAACCCTTTTCCTTATTCACACACTAAAAAGTCACTAGACTTACTCAGACTTATGTCTGACCCATTTTTCTTTCATCTTCTTTCCTTCCGTTCCCCCCCCCCCTCAGGTAGCTAGGGAGGGAATAGCTCAGCTTAATTTGGATCGTTCATCTTTCCAACCTTGAAGACTCTGTGATGTACGGCTTGGAACCTATTATCTTTGGCTATGGCTTTGGACACACTAGACTCGGTTTTTATGCAGTTTTACTTATGTTATGTGCTTCTTTATGTTTTAATCAAGACATAGATTATGATGGAATGTTTTTGGAAGTTATGTTGAGATAATTTACTGTAATGGTTTTTGTATTGAACCCCATATGAAATAAAAGTTAGTTTTATTTTCTGCTGCTTATATTTCTATCTCATAAATTTTCTATGTCTTTTACCTATAATGCTCCATCAAAGTTAAGGCATTCCCTTTGTGAGTGACCTTAACGAAGGTAGGGTGTTTCACTTGGTATCAGAGCAAAGGTTTACTAGATTAGATAAAAGTTTTTGAAAACTATTTTCAAAAAGAAGCATTTTTCAACAAAAAGTGTTATTTTACTTTAAAAAGGCATAATTCCCCAAAGCCATATGCATTACCTTTCTATCCTTTATTTTGAATCTTTCCTTTCTCGTTTCAGCATGTCTGGGAATCTTAACCTTCCAGAGGGTGTATCGATACCCGGCTGGTTCAGGAGTACCTAGAAGCTAGGGCCAATGATGCAGGCCCAGCAGACATTCCTCCTCCCCCAGCTGCAACGGTTCCTCCTCCTCCTTGTGCACATGCTTTCTCAAAAATATGTAGGGACTTTCGAGCCATGGGTGGAAAGAACTTTAATGGAAATAAATCCTTCGTGGAAGCAAGAAACTGGCTCAAAGAAATTGAGGATTTGTTCGAGATCTTCGAAGTGGATGATAGGTAGAATATACAGTTGGCGGTATGGTTGCTCAAAGACGAAGCTTCCTATTGGTGGGAAGTCACTAACGCTGGATGGATTTTAGGATGAGGTTTGAAATGAAATTCCACTCACAAGCTTACAGATAGAGAAGTTCTTAGCTCTCAGATAGGAAAGTATGTCGGTCAAGGAATACGTTAACCAATTTAATCAGTTGGCTAGGTTCGGATTGAAGTTAGTGAACACTCCACATAAGAAGGCTCTCCGCTTTGTTAAAGGATTGAATGAGCCACTGCACAGCGTAGCTATGTCCCATATACCTATGGGAGCGACTTATGAAAGACTAGTGGACATGGCACTGTTACAAGAGGAAGATAAGGTTGGCAAGAAGGAGACAAAGGTGGAAGCATCTCAAGACAAGAAAGGGGAAGGATCACAGAGCAAGAAGACAGATGTCAAGAAGGGCGGGAAAAACAACAAAACCCATGATAAGAGGAAATGTAATTTTTGTGGCTTTCTTGGACATCTGGTTAAGGACTGCAGGAAGTAGAAAAGGAAGATGGGTGGCTGTTTCCATTGCGGCGAGGAAGGACACATGGCTAAGGATTGCCCAAGAAAGCAAGGGCAGAGAGTTGGATCTACTTCTGGAGGGCAGGTTCACGCTCTCATGGCACCTCCGGAAGAACAAGATAGAAATGTTTCTGTTGAGAGTTTAGTTTATCTTTTTGATCATCCAGTTCGTACACTCTTTGATTCTGGCGCATCGCACTCTTTTATATCTACTGCTTCTGTTGAATCTCTGCACCTAGACACTAGTTTAGTAGAGGATCCCTTGGTTGTTTCAAATCCAATTGGGGGCTCAACTTATTTTTCAATGATTTGTTTGGATTTGGAATTTTCTATATTAAGTGTGGGGTTCAGATGCAATGACTATGTTTTGGGCTTTACGGGCTATGGTTGATTCTAGGCATGGATTGGCTATCCAGTAATGGTGCCATCCCCGACTGTGAAAAGAGAGTGGTTAGATTCATGACTTGCCTTGGTAACACTCTCGAAATTTCTTGTAATCCCATGAACTCTGTTATGCTTAGCTATCGAGAATCTCTTGATGCGTCTATTGAGAATTTGCAGTCTGTTAGAGTAGTCCGTGAATAATCAGATGTCTTTGAAGAGGTTGAAGGGTTACCTCCAAAACGGGAGATAGTCTTCCGCATATACCTCGTTGATAATGCAAAACCCGTTGCCCTACCCGTTAGACACATGGCTCCAAGGGAGAGGAAAGAACTTAGCAAGCAAGTTAAAGAGCTGCTTAAGAAGAGGTTTATAAGGCGAAGTATTTCCGAATGGAGGCTCCAGTAGTGTTCGCAACTAAAGCAGACGTTTCGCTTCGCCTATGCATTGATTATAGGGAGCTAAACAAGCTGACCAAGAAAAATAGGCTCCCACTTCCAAGAATAGATGACTTGTTCGATCATCTTGTAGGTGCATCGGTTTTCTCCCAACTAGATTTAGCTACCGAGTTTCATCAGCTGAGAGTGGCTGAAGATAGCATTGACAGGACCACGTTCAGAAGTCCGGATGGTTTCTTCGAGTGGCTTGTCATGCCTTTTGGCCTGAAAAACGCACCCTCTTATTTCGTCGATTTGATGAGCAGGGTGTTTAGAGAGTTCCTCAATAAGTTTGTGGTGGTCTTCGTAGATGACATTTTGATTTTCTCGAAGAGTGAAGAAGAGCATGCTCAACATCTAAAGGAAGTCATGGATACTCTTCGTGCACACTAGTTAAAAGCCAAATTCTCCAAATGCCATCTTCTGGAGGGAAGAAGTAAGGTTTCTTGGACACGTGCTGTCCAAAGAAGGATTAGCTGTGGACCCCGCAAAAGTAGTTGCGGTGTAAGATTGGAAGGTCCCACGGAATGCAACCGAAGTCCGAAGCTTTCTCGGGCTAGCGGGCTTTTATCGGAAGTTCATCAAAGATTTTGCGAAAATCTCAACTCCACTTACAAAGTTGACAAAGAAGAACTTAACTTTCACTTGGGATTTGGATTGCGGTATTGCTTTCCAACGCTTAAAAAGAGCCCTAACAACAGCCCCAGTTCTAACATTGCCGCATGGGAGCAAAATGTTTACCGTATACACAGATGCTTGTGGTACAGGATTAAGAGTTGTATTAATGCAAGAGGGGAAGGTAGTAGCTTATGGAGGCAGGCAGTTGAAAGTACATGAGAAAAACTAACCAACCCACGATCTAGAGTTGGCTGCCATCGTCTTTGCACTTAAGTCTTGGCGCCATTATCTCCTAGGTGAGAAGTTTGAATTATATACTAACCATAAATCGTTGAAGTACCTTTTCTCGTAGAAAGTTCTTAACTTGAGGCAACAAAGTTATATGGAATTCTTGGCATCGTACGATTTCGAGATTTCCTATACCCTTGGCAAGGGCAATGTAGTAGCGAATGCCTTGAGTAGAAAGAAGCTGACTTTAAGCCCTCTCTTTGTTGAAAGGCAGAGCTTGGAGTATATAGCCAACTTTGATTTTAGACCCTCTGTCGATCATGTGACTGGTTTGTTAGCATCGCTAGAGGTGCGGCCTACTCTTTTGGACTCAATAGGGACCGCACAATGTGAAGACCCTCAGCTAGTTGATGTGATAAATAAGTTAAGAAGGGATGAGACTTCTAGTCACCTCAATAGATACTCCATCGATGATAAGGGTTGGTTGAGGCAGGATGGAAGGTTGTGCGTCCCACAAGCAAGGGATTTGGTGAAGAAGGTTCTTGAAGAAGAACACCATTCCAAGTTAACCATACACCTCGGTGGAGACAAAATGTACAAAGACATCAGAAGGATTTTCTTTTGGGATGGCATGAAGAAGGATGTAGCTGAATTCGTATCGAAGTGCTTAGTAAGCCAGCAAGTCAAGGCGGAATAAAAGAAGCCTAATGGTTTGCTTCATCCTCTATAGGTCCCACAGTGGAAATGGGATAGCATCTCGATGGAATTTATCGATGGGCTGCCTAGGTCAAGAAGAGGCAATACAGTATTTGGGTAATAGTGGATAGGCTCACAAAAAGCGCTCACTTCATACCCGTTAAGAGTTGAAGGATTGCCTCATCTTTAGCATCCATATATCTTAAAGAGATAGTCTGACTCCATGGGATACCCTCCAGCATTGTTAGAGACCAAGATTCTATCTTTATGAGTGAGTTTTGGAAGAGCTTGCAAGAAGCTGTAGGCACACAGTTATGCTTAAGCACGGCCTATCACCCCCAAACTAATAGTCAGACGGAAAGAGTGAAGAGAGTGTTAGAAGACCTCTTAAGATTATGCATTCTTGACTTCGGAGGAACATGGGAGGATCATCTTCCTTTGGTGGAGTTTGCCTACAATAATAGCTACCAAGCCACCATAGGTATGGCACCCTTCGAAGCTTTATATGGAAGACCGTGCCGATCACCAACTTTTTGGTGGGAGTGTACAGATAAGCTCATGCTTGTACCAGATATGATTAGAGAAACTTCAGAGAAAGTGGACTTGATATGAAAAAGAATGAAAACTGCCCAAAATAGACAGAAGTCCTACGCAGATAAGAGAAGGACCATGTAACACCTTACATCCGTTAATGTCACTCACAAAGGGAATGCACTAAGTTCTGTGAAGTATTATACGTAAAAGATGCAGATAAATTACAAGACAGATAAATAAAGCAGCGGAAAAGTGAATAAAACTTTATTTCATTTATAACAGCTTGTAAAAAGATTGTTTTCCAACAACAAAGTATCCATCTTGTTTAACAAAATAAAGAAGCATAAATATACAATGATATTCCCCAATAAAACATTAGCCAGCCATAGCGGTGGAAAAGAGAGTCCAAAGCAGCACATCAAAGAGTCTTCAAGCTTGGGAAGAGTAACAGGTCCATACAAATCTGAGCTATTCCCTCCTTGACTACCTAGGGGGGGAACAGAAGAAAAGAAGACGAAAGAAAACATAGAGTCTAACATAAAGCCTGGTAAGTCTAGTGGTGCTTCGGTATATGAATAAGGAAAAGGACATGACAGGCATAAAAATGAAAATGGGAAAATACCATAAACTAAGGCAAAGCAGTTTAGAATCGAAATTACTATCGCATCCCATACTAATCTCTGCACCACCTAACTAGTTTCCCAACTAGTAATCTGTATAAAATGATAACGTGACCCCAGTCCCCGTAACTGTGGTTGCCATCAGGCGCACATTTATTTATTACCTAGACTTAATCTAGGGTTTTCTATCGAGCGTTCCATAGATTCAACTAGGGTTTATGCGACTTATCTACTACTTCTCGGATTCATGATTTATGCCACCTAGGTCCACTAGGGATTATGCTACCTGTTGAACGATGCCCCTAGTCTAGGACACACCACCTAGAGTGGTATATGTTCCTAGACTTTCCCCACGTAAGTGTCGCGAATCGTTTATCGCTGTCTAGATGCACATGTCCTGAAATGTGCGACCCGAGTCCTGTGGCAGGGCTATTCTAGAAACACAAAACTCGGTCGGGAGCTTTCAGATATCTGCTGATGCAGATGCTAAGGTCCATTTTTCTACCAGTGGTTATGGTCCCACGTGACCCCTCCCTCAACTAATGAAAGGCAATCCAAGAAAATCGAGCACGAGAACTATACTCTTGCCACCCTATGCCCCACTTTCCTATTGGCCAGCCTCACCCATAACTAGATAGCAAGTATATGGTCTGTTGGGAGTTCTCTACCTTTCCGCACGCGTACTACGAGTGACTCAAGATGGTAGGTAGATGACGAGTCGCTATCACAGGGCTACTGGTCTCGTCGAATCACGCTGGTCCATCCCAGTCTTTAGGTTGCCTTAAATTGCAACCAAGGCATACCCTTGGTTCTTCTGACGCAGACCTTAACCTCTGTGAGCCCAGGTGGATCATCTGAAACCTCACAGAGGGATACCAAGAGTACCCTCACGTCCCCCGAAGCTACATGCTTCTAAACCCAGTCCGCTGGAGCCTTTTTCGAAATCGGATGAACGTTTGCTCCTTCTCATGTACTTGTTAAGCGATGATCTACCATATCGGGTTATTCATCTATTATGGACCGGCTCAGTTTTCTTGACTAAGAATTATTACTTAGTTGTTCTCAACTAAGGTTTACCACTTATTTTCTTCATAAATCTTGTTAACTAAGGTTTATCACTTAGTTTCTTTAACTGGGGATTTCAACTTAGCTCCCGTTCTCGATTGTTTCTTAACTAGGGTTTTCTACTTAGCCCTCTTTCTCGTCAAGTTTGATTGGTTAAGTGTCATTAGTCAATTCAGGTTAGCTTAACCTATTCCTTTGTCATATTAAACTGGCTAAGTGTTATCAGTAGTTCATGTTGACTTAACCCTATCACAAACAAAGTTATATTGGTTAAGTATTTCTTATTACTTAACCCAACCCATTCATCTTGTATTGGTTAAGTGTCCCCTAACCTAATCTTGCCCATCTGTTTTAACTAACATGTTATAATGGTTAAGTGTTCCCTTAGTTAGCTTAACCCTAACATCTGTTTAATTAACATGTTATAATGGTTAGGTATTGTCCCTTCATGTTTCAACTTAACCCTGTTCAATCTATCACACTATGATGGTTAAGTGTTCTAAGTTTACTTAACCCTACCCTCTAGTCCAGCTATCATATTAAATTGGCTAAGTGTATTTACTTATCTCTGCCCACTTATCTAGCTAACGTGTTATAATGGTTAAGTATTCTAAATTTACTTAACCTCACCCACTTATCTAATTATCAGGTTATAATGGTTAAGTGTCCTGATTTTACTTAACCTCACCCTCCAGTCTAGTTAATATGTTAAATTGGTTAAGTGTATTAACTTTACTTAACCTCACCTTCTAGTCTAGTTAACATGTTAAATTGGCTAAGTGTTTTTCTTAGTTACTAGCCCCTACAAGTCTTGTCTTGTTAACATGTTAAGCAGGTTAAGTGTTTTAGTTAACTTAACCCTACCATCTGTCCTTAGCCTCTTAGAGCACCTGACCACTCACATTAGACAGATATTGCTACGGTTACTGGATGTGCCGGTCGGTTCCGGGCAGGTTTACACCGTAGCTCAGTCTAACCTCGGGTCATTATTGGGCTCAATGCTTAACCACCCACGTTGGATAGGTATTGTTGTGACTACTGGACAGCCGGGCGGGTCCGGGCAGGTTTACATCACAACTCAATCCAACCTCGGGTTAAGCATGTCGTGTTTTCTAAATTTACATATTTGTCACTTTTTATTTTTATATGTAAATGTTTATGGCCCAATTATCCACATTCATTAATTTTGGGTATAATTTATACTGCTTTAAATGTCACTAGTCATTGGCATGTGTCAGACATGCCAATACATGTATTTTATTTTAAACCCAACGTTTGTTTCCCCCGTTTGTACGTATGCAGCATAACATATGTTGGGCTTAACATTTCAGCCCAACTCATAAACATAAATAGGGGAGGCACAGAATCATGAATTGTTCTAGAATACATAAAAGTGTGTGGCGCATGAACTTGCAATATAGCGTTTTCACTAACATAGATTGTGGGTCATGTGAACTTGCATTCAATAAGGATATATCTAAATTGGTGTCACATGAAATGGCGTACTTTTAGACTTGTTTAAACATGGTTTTATACACATATAACTAGGCATAATATCAAACACCAAACTAGCATAAAAATGTCCACTTTTTGATATAACCCGAATGTGTAAACTAACTTTACATCAAGTAGCCTATTTTCAACATGAAACTAGTATAATTTGTATAACCCAAAAGGTACTTGCATAAACCCAATTATCACTTGCAATTAAACATAATAACGTATACAAAGGTTTTGAAGCGTGTAGGCGTAAAAGGTTTCAACTTGAAACATGTTTACATGAGTCTCAACTTAGGCCTAAAAATAATATATGCTAACCATGTTAACGACATAACATAAAAATGTCAATTCTAGTTTTTACTACAAACTTGCGAGTGATATTTTCATATACAAATGTCAATAGGTTCGCATCAACCAATTTATGCCATGAATCCCCAATACAAAATATGACAAAATCAACGTAGTACACAGTATTTACATCAATATTGTACGATAGTAAAACCCCAATTTCATTTACATCGAATCACATCGCAATTTCTATTCATATTCAGAAAAACCACTATACTTACAACGGGCGCTGAAACTTGTTTTCTGGTTTCTGTTATTCTGAAACTGAGATGCGCTCCTTTGGGTAGACTAACGTTGCATTGATTAATTTTGATTAAAATTTTATCTTCTTCTTAATTTGATTTGTCTCTAAGCTTTAGTGTTGGCTTGTCTCTAGGCTTTCTAATTGACGGCCATTCCTAGTTCCTTTCCAGCAGCATGACGGCTTTAGTATTCTATTATTTGTGTGAGTTTAGGGTTAGACTTGAGTTGTATTTATAGAATTTCAATCTAATTAGAGCCGTCGATGAAGCTAGAGTGAATCCAGACCATCCATCTCAAGAGAAGCCAATCAAAAACTGACATATAAGCCCTAGTGACTCAGCCAAGCCTCAGAATTCGACCAGACCCTGACCAGGCCAGCCAGGGCCTGACCAGTAGGTCTTTCAGACCTGGACGCACTTGGCTGGTGCGCCAGGCTAAAATTGTACTGGCGCACTTCCCAAGTGCGCCAGTTCAATTCTGTTCTGGCGCACTTCCCAAGTGCGCCAGTGCATTCTGACCCATTTTCTGGTTTTTCTGCCCAACTTCGTTCGTCAATATCTTCTTCATACGATATCCGTTTTACGCAAACTTGGACTCTATCTCAAGCAGAATTTCGAGACGAACGCAATGGCGTAACCCATTTCCCTTAATTCTTTCATTTAGAATTAATTTTACTTTAATTTGTGAAGCTTAATGTTATAGAATTACAGGGTGTTACATTCTCCCCCTCTTAAAAGGATTTCGTCCCTGAAATCTTCAAGTTAGGAAGAATGTGTCCTACCACCCAATCACCCATCTACTCAACCATTCAATCACAGGCATTCATTGTCCTTTAAAAATATTTCTAATGCTTTCATGTTCATATGCATAGTGTGTGTATATGTCTTTATCTAATGCAAAATCAAGCGGTCTACTAATTCAGTTGACCTCCTTAATTCAAATTATGTCAGTGCCATGCGTCCAATCATGTATGCAAGCATCCCTAGTTATGTAAATACTACATGTGTGCATAGCCACTCATCCATATGCAACATACATATGATAACATCCATATGATAACATATCAAGTTAGGTCCGTTAAGCAAATACATATATACGAATGCAATACGAAAGTGACTAAGTCGTTCTAGCGCATATGGTGTGTATATGCATCCACGAGCAACCACTTGCAACCATCAATCATAACATGTTTCAAATACATGTTTACATCCATTGGCTTCTACCTAAGCATCGATGATACATCCTAGAGGATATACCTTAAAAGCTAGAAACAAGTAGGCATAAAACTCCTAGAGAAAGGATATACCCTTAAGAAAAAAGGGTATGTTGCACGTATCTAGTCTTCAGTCTTCTAAGTCGTACCTTATCTACTTAATTTTCACGATTGTGAAGCTTCTTGGCCTCCATTTCCAAAACTGTCATTGACCGGATAGCTGGCTTTTCATTGTCAACAGGATATATGCGGAAGTCTATCCCACGTTTTAGGGGTAAACCTCTAACCTAATCAAAACATCCGCGTGCTCATGGACTATTCTAATGGATTGCAAATCGTCGATAAATGTATTAAGCGATTCTAAATAGCTAAGCCTAACTGATCCTTTTAGAGTCACATAATCTCGAGGGTATTTCCAAGGCAAGTCAAAAAGTCTAACTTTCGGAATTACTAGCCAACCAACCCATGCCTAGGATCAACTCATAGCCCATGGAACCAAAACATTATGCTTAAATTCAATATTAATGTGGCCGTTCTCAAATCCCTACAAACCAAAGGTAAACGGGCTGAACCACCAATTTGGATCTAAGACTAATTGGGATATTCTACTATACAAGTACCTAGGTGCAGAGACTCAGCTATGAAAGCAGGTATAAACGAATGCGAAGCGCTAAGGTCAAAAGAGTACTAACAGGTTGATCAACTGAAAAGCTAAACTTTTCTAATGGAGACGTTTACTATCTCTCTCCCAGGTATTCTGGTGGTGAAAGCACACACTCGTCCTCCTGAAAATCCTTTCCCTCGGCCTTGCCCTTGTCCTTAATTATATGCCTTATTCTACCATAGAAAAGCTACTTCCTCTTGTCTTAGGTTTTATAATTCATTCCTCCTTCGTGAGCCAAGTCCATATCCATGAATTCCTCATCCTTGGGTTGTGCCCCTTAGACAAACTCCTCATCCTCTTCCTTGTGTAATCATGTTGACAAATCTCTCGAAAGATGCCTCCATCGTACAGAAAACCCTACAAAGCTTAAAAGAAAACTAGCCGCAGGTGAATCTATTACGGCTATAGATGGAAATCGGGCACTACTTCGCCCTTCGATGAGGTTACCTCCCAGAAAGCCAGGAGCCCCAGAGAGTCAAGAAAGAAGGAAACAAGGACTCAAACAGAGAATCAAAAGATAGTGCATATGGCTTTGGGGAATATGCCTTTAAAACAAAACTTTTCTTTTCAAAATGCTACTTTTAAACCTGTTTTGAAAATAATTTTTCAAATCTTTTATCTGATCCGGTAACCTTCAGCTCTGATACCACGTGTAACACCCCACATCCGTTAGTGTCACTCACAAAGGGAATGCACTAAGTTCTGTGAAGTATTATAGGTAAAAGATGCAGATAAATTACAAGACAGATAAATAAAGCAGCAGAAAAGTGAATAAAACTTTATTTCATTTATAACAGCTTGTACAAAGATTGTTTTCCAATAACAAAGTATCCATCTTGTTTAACAAAATAAAGAAGCATAAATATACAATGATCTTCCCCAATAAAACATTAGCCAGCCATAACGGTGGAAAAGAGAGTCCAAAGCCGCACATCAAAGAGTCTTCAAGCTTGGGAAGAGTAACAGGTCCATACAAATCTGAGCTATTCCCTCCTTGACTACCTGGGGGGGAACGGAAGAAAAGAAGAAGAAAGAAAACATAGAGTCAGACATAAAGCCTGGTAAGTCTAGTGGTGCTTCGGTATATGAATAAGGAAAAGGACATGACAGGCATAAAAATGAAAATGGGAAAATACCATAAACTAAGGCAAAGCAGTTTAGAATCGAAATTACTATCGCATCCCATACTAATCTCTACACCAGCTAACTAGTTTCCCAACTAGTAATCTGTATAAAATGATAACATGATCCCAGTCCCCGTAACTGTGGTTGCCAACAGGCGCACATTTATTTATTACCTAGATTTAATCTAGGGTTTTCTATCGAGCGTTCCCTAGATTCAACTAGGGTTTATGCGACTTGTCTACTACTTCTCGGATTTAGGATTTATGCTACCTAGGTCAACTAGGGATTATGCTACCTGTCGAATGATGCCCCTAGTCTAGGACACACTACCTAGAGTGGTATATGTTTCTAGACTTTCCCCATGTAAGTGTCGCGAATCGTTTATCACTGTCTAGATGCACATGTCCTGAAATGTGCGACCCGAGTCCTGTGGCAGGGCTATTCTAGAAACACGGAACTCGGTCGGGAGCTTTCAGATATCTACCGATGCAGATGCTAAGGTCTGTTTTTCTACCAGTGGTTATGGTCCCACGTGACCCCTCCCTCAACTAATGAAAGGCAATCCAAGAAAATCAAGCACGAGAATTATACTCTTGCCACCCTATGCCCCACTTTCCTATTGGCCAGCCTCAACCATAACTAGATAGCAAGTATATGGTCTGTTGGGAGTTCTTTACATTTCCGCACGCGTACTACGGTTGACTCAAGATGATAGGTAGACGACGAGTCACTATCACAGGGCTACTGGTCTCGTCAAATCACGCTGGTCCATCCCAATCTTTAGGTTGCCTTAAATTGCAACCAAGGCATGCCCTTGGTTCTTCTGACGCAGACCTTAACCTCTGTGAGCCCAGGCGGATCATCTGCAACCTCACAGAGGGATACCAAGAGTACCCTCACGTCCCCCGAAGCTACGTGCTTCTAAACCCAGTCCGCTGGAGCCTTTTTCGAAATCGGATGAACGTTTGCTCCTTCTCATGTACTTGTTAAGTGATGATCTACCATATTGGGTTATTCATCTATTATGGACCGGCTCAGTTTTCTTGACTAAGAATTATTACTTAGTTGTTCTCAACTAAGGTTTACCACTTAGTTTCTTCATAAATCTTGTTAACTAAGGTTTATCACTTTGTTTCTTTAACTGGGGATTTCAACTTAGCTCCCGTTCTCGATTGTTTCTTAACTAGGGTTTTCTACTTAGCCCTCTTTCTCGTCAAGTTGGATTGGTTAAGTGTCATTAGTCAATTCAGGTTAGCTTAACCCATTCCTTTGTCATATTAAACTGGCTAAGTGTTATCAGTAGTTCATGTTGACTTAACCCTATCACAAACAAAGTTATATTGGTTAAGTATTTCTTATTACTTAACCCAACCCATTTATCTTGTATTGGTTAAGTGTCCCCTAACCTAATCTTGCCCATCTGTTTTAACTAACATGTTATAATGGTTAAGTGTTCCCTTAGTTAACTTAACCCTAACATCTGTTTAATTAACATGTTATAATGGTTAGGTATTGTCCCTTCATGTTTCAACTTAACCCTGTTCAACCTATCACACTATGATGGTTAAGTGTTCTAAGTTTACTTAACCCTACCCTCTAGTCCAGCTAACATATTAAATTGGCTAAGTGTATTTACTTAACCTTGCCCACTTATCTAGCTAACGTGTTATAATGGTTAAGTATTCTAAATTTACTTAACCTCACCCACTTATCTAATTATCAGGTTATAATGGTTAAGTGTCCTGATTTTACTTAACCTCACCCTCTAGTCTTGTTAATATATTAAATTGGTTAAGTGTATTAACTTTACTTAACCTCACCTTCTAGTCTAGTTAACATGTTAAATTGGCTAAGTGTTTTTCTTAGTTACTTAGCCCCTAAAAGTCTTGTCTTGTTAATATGTTAAGCTGGTTAAGTGTTTTAGTTAACTTAACCCTACCATCTGTCCTTAGCTTCTTAGAGCACCTGACCACTCACATTAGACGGATATTGCTACGGTTACTGGATGTGCCGGTCGGTTCCGGGCAGGTTTACACCGTAGCTCAGTCAAACCTCGGGTCATTATTGGGCTCAATGCTTAACGAAACACATTGGATAGGTATTGTTGTGACTACTGGATAGCCGGGCGGGTCCGGGCAGGTTTACATCACAACTCAATCCAACCTCGGGTTAAGCATGTCGTGTTTTCTAAATTTATATATTTGTCACTTTTTATTTTTATATGTAAATGTTTATGGCCCAATTATCCACGTTCATTAATTTTGGGTATAATTTATACCGCTTTAAATGTCACTAGTCATTGGTATGTGTCAGACATGCCAATACATGTATTTTATTTTAAACCCAACATTTGTTTCCCCTGTTTGTACGTACACAACATAACATATGTTGGGCTTAACAATTCAGCCCAACTCGTAAACACAAAAAGGGGAAGCACAGAATCATGAATTGTTCTAGAATACATAAAAGTGTGTGGCACATGAACTTGCAACATAGCGTTTTCACTAACATAGATTGTGGGTCATGTGAACTTGCATTCAATAAGGATATATCTAAATTGGTGTCACATGAAATGGTGTACTTTTAGACTTGTTTAAACATGGTTTTATACACATATAACTAGGCATAATATCAAACACCAAACTAGCATAAAAATGTCCACTTTTTGATATAACCCAAAGGTGTAAACTAACTTTACATCAAGTAGCCTATTTTCAACATGAAACTATTATAATTTGTATAACCCTAAAGGTACTTGCATAAACCCAATTATCACTTGCTATTAAACATAATAACGTATACAAAGGTTTTGAGGCGTGTAGGCATAAAAGGTTTCAACTTGAAACATGTTTACATGAGTCTCAACTTAGGCCTAAAAAGAATATATGCTAACCATGTTAACGATATAACATAAAAATGTCAATTCTAGTTTTTTACTACAAACTTGCAAGTGATATTTTCATATACAAATGTCAATAGGTTCGCATCAACCAATTTATGCCACGAATCCCCAATAAAAATATGACAAAATCAACGCAATACACAGAATTTACCTCAATATTGTACGATAGTAAAACCCCAATTTCATTTACATCGAATCACATCGCAATTTCTATTCATATTCAGAAAAACCACTATATTTACAACGGGCGCTAAAACTTGTTTTCTGGTTTCTGTTATTCTGAAACTGAGATGCGCTCCTTTGGGTAGACTAATGTTGCGTTGATTAATTTTGATTAAACTTTTATCTTCTTCTTAATTTGATTCGTCTCTAAGCTTTAGTGTTGGCTTGTCTCTAGGCTTTCTAATTGACGGCCATTCCTAGTTCCTTTCCAGCAGCAGACGGCTTTAGTATTCTATTATTTGTGTGAGTTTAGGGTTAGAATTGAGTTGTATTTATAGAATTTCAATCTAATTAGAGCCGTCGATGAAGCTAGAGTGAATCCAGACCATCCATCTCAAGAGAAGCCAATTAAAAAGTGACATGTAAGTCCTAGCGACTCAGCCAAGCCTCAGAATTCGACCAGACCCTGACCAGGCCTGACCAGCAGGTCTTTCAGACCTGGGCGCACTTGGCAGGTGCGCCAGGCTAAAATTGTACTGGCGCACTTGGGAAGTGCGCCAGTACAATTTTAGCCTGGCGCACCTGCCAAGTGCGCCAGTGCATTCTGACCCATTTTCTGGTTTTTCTGCCCAACTTCGTTCGTCCATATCTTCTTCATACGATATCCGTTTTACGCAAACTTGGACTCTATCTCAAGCAGAATTTCGAGATGAATGCAATGGCGTAACCCATTTCCCTTAATTCTTTCATTTATAATTAATTATACTTTAATTTGTGAAGCTTAATGTTATAGAATTACGGAGTGTAACAGACCAACCTTGAGTTTGAGGCCGGGGACAGGGTTTTCCTTAAAGTATCTCCTTTGAAGAACGTCGTTCGCTTCGGATCTGCAGGAAAGTTGGCACCAAGATTTGTAGGGCCGTTTCCTATCATTGAAAGGATTGGAAAGATGGCTTTTAGAGTTGAGCTACCCGAAAAAATTGGCTGGGGTTCATAATGTATTTCACGTTTCTCACTTACGAAAGCGCTTACATGAGTCTGCGGAAGTGGTGGAACCAAGCATATTAGAGGACGTAGAAGTAGAATGAGAGGCGACTGTGAGAAGAGTTCCAACTCATATCTTGGGTACAAAAGTCAAAAAACTACGCAACAGTGAAGTGAAACTTGAAAAAGTTCAATGGTGTGACGCTGAGAAAGACACGACTTCGGAGACTGAGGCCAAAATACACGCAACCTACCCTTTTCTTTTTTAGGGTACATCTTTGATCTCTTTTTCCTTAAGTTTGTTCATACTCGTATCTATCTTTTTAGTATTTTCCTCAGTGCCATTCTCGATCCTTAGGTAGAAACCAATGGATGTAAACATGTATTTGAAACATGTTATGATTGATGGTTGCAAGTGGTTCCTAGTGGTTGCTCGTGGATGCATATACACACAGTTTAGGTATTGGATCAGCTCAGTCACTTTCATATTGCATATGCATATATGTACTTATATATGATCGAAACTTGATGTGTTATCGTATGGATGTTGCATTTGTATGAATGATTGTGCACTCATGTAGAAAGTATGATTAGGGAAGATTGCATACATTATGGACGCATGACACCGACATGACTTGCATTAAGGAGGACAACTGAATCAGTAGACCGCCTGATTTTGCATTAGATAAAGACATGTACACACATTGTGCATATAATCATGAAGCATTAGAAGTCTTTTAAGGACAATGGACGCCTGTGTTTGATGGTTGAGTAGATGAATGATTGGATGGTAGGATATGCGTTCTTCTTTACTTGAAGATTTTAGGGACGAAATCCTTTAAGGAGGGGAGAATGTAACACCCCGTGTTTTCGATAAACCTTAAAGTAATGAATTAAAGAATAATTAATCCTAAATGTGAGAATTAAGGGAAACGGGTTACACCATTGCGTTCGTCTCGGAATTCTGGTTGAGATAGATTCTGAGTTAGCGTGAATTGGACTTCGTATGAAGAAGTTATGGCCTTCGGAAGTTTCAACAATTTCAACATTCAAATTTAAACACAGAAGAGGGCAGGGCAGGAAAAATTCTCACCAGGCGAGGTCAACCAAGAGGTCGACCCTAGTGTCAACCTACCCCCTCCCCTCGGGGGCAGATCTGAAAGGATGACGATTTCTGACTCCCTGCTGAGTCATTAGGGCTGAGGTGTTTTCCTATCTTGACTAGATGGTCTTGATTATTTCTAGGGTTAATCTGACGGCTCTAAATTAATTAAACGTCTATATAAACAACCTAACTCTCAACCCTAAGTCACAAATATTCATACCAAGAGCCGCCATGCCGTCAATGGTGAACCTAGAATAGCCGTCATCCCTTTCAACTCAAAGACAAGATTGAAGCTACGTCAAAATTAAATCTAATCTAATTCAACTAAGAAAATTTAACGATCTACATCAAAGGCGAGCAATTCAATTTCAGAATACATATCCAAGAACTCAAGAGTTTCTTTTTGTTTGTAAGTGTATTTATCTTTCAGATGTGAATGAATTAAAGACATGGTTTATAATGGATTGTAAAATAGAATTTGTATCAAGTTGTATGAGATGCTAATTTATGTTTATTCATTTCCATTCTATCGTACATGCCTATGAATTATTGTGGTCTATCATGTTATGTGGAAGTTGGTGAATAAACCTATGATGTTATGAAATTATCATATGTAAGTTTGGTGGTATTATACAAGTTTTAGGCTAAATCATGTAGTCTATGCCTAATTGATTAGATCCATTATGCATACATGTTTGGATCTACGACCTTGTGATGACATCTATATGTTGTATGTCAATTTAGAAATTATGCCATGTTTATGCAAGTTAATTGATGCCATCATGTTATGAATACATGCAAGTTTATAGGTTAAAAACATGACTATGTAAACCTATATGTTTAGATCTACAACTTTACATGTTAGAACCATATGCCTTTATGTTAGATCAATATTAGCATGATTCAACCTATGCAAGTTCGCCACTACATGTCTAATTAGATTTTGGTAGTTCTATGTAATATTGTTATTTTATGATTCATGTTGCATAGATCTAGTTTGCAAGTTCATAATTAAAAGTATATTATGCCAAGTTCATGTGACACATCTGTAGTTAGATCCAAATTTTTGTATGATGTTGGAATGTTGCAAGTTCCTCTTTTTCCCTTTTTAGTTTATTAGTTAGGCTAAAATGTCGAGCCTAACATCCTTTGTAATTTTGTGAACGTACAACTGGGATAACGTGGGGGAAAACATGAGAATTATAATAAACATATTTGGCTTATAACCATATAAATGGTATGGCATTAAAATGGTATAATTTACTTACCAAATATTATGAATTTAACTTAGAAAGAAAGTGGGCCATGACAATAAATTGTTGTCAAATTGACATATAAGCATAAAAGGATAAAAATATAAATTTAGAAAAGACGAATATGCCTAACCCGAGGTTAGACTGAGTTGTGGTGTAAAACTACCCGGAACCGATCGGAATATCCAGTGACCACAACAATACCTGTCTGATGTGGGTGGTTAGTGCATTGAGCCCAAAAGGACCCGAGGTTAGACTGAGTTGTGGTGTAAAACTGCCCGGAACTGACCAGCACATCCAGTGACCACAACAATACCTCTCTAATGTGAGTGATTGGTGCTCTAATAAAGCTAAGTCAAGAGTGGTAGGGTTAAGTCAATTAAGGAAATACTTAACCAATTCAACATGTTAGCTAAACTGATGGGTGGGGTTAGGTGAATTTGGACACCTAACCAATTTAACATGTTGGCTGGAAAAACCCTAGTAACGGGGACCCATTTCAGTAGTAACCCACGTAGATGTATCATGGGACCCTGAACTAGGTAGGGTGGGGCACGATTACTGGGCTGATTATAAGCGGTCAAAAACATCAGCAGTGGTGCATCAGTTAGGTTCCGGCGGAGTATCGGGCGTGCACGTACTCCGGAGTGGAAAAAGTAGGCACTGGGCATCAGTAGTCATACATTGTGCATCTTGAATCGTGTAGGGTTACTACAATAGGATTTGATACACCCCGTGGTGGGACCAGCACAGGTATTTATAGTCAAGCGGGGGCCGAAGGACACACGTGATAAATGTATGCGAGTAGGAGCTGATCGATATAAGGGAATCATTTCACCATGAACACATGGTGCTAGTTGGACAAGTATGAGTAGGTGGAGAGAATTAAACATGGGTGCGATGTATATTCGGTTATCCTGCCTTATATAGTTTTATGTTAGTTTGCTGTTCTGGTACTGTCATATTTTCAGTTATTCCTATCATGACCCTTTTCCTTATTCACACACTGAAAATTCACTAAACTTACTCAGACTTATGTCTGACCCATTTTTCTTTCGTCTTCTTTCCTTTCGTTTCCCCCCCCTCAGGTAGCCAGGGAGGGAATAGCTTAGCTTAATTTGGACCATTCATCTTTTCAAGCTTGAAGACTCTGTGATGTACGGCTTGGAACCTATTATCTTTGGCTTTGGCTTTGGACACACTTGCCTTGGGGATTTATGCAGTTTTACTTATGCTATATGCTTCCTTTTGTTTTAATCAAGACAGAGATTATGATGGAATGTTTTTGGAAGTTATGTTGAGGCAATTTACTGTAATCGTTTTTGTATTAAACCCCATATGAAATAAAAGTTAGTTTTATTTTCCGCTGCTTATATTTCTGTCTTGTAAATTTTCTGTGTCTTTTACCTATAATTCTCCATCGAAGTTAAGGCATTCCCTTCGTGAGTGACCTTAACAGAGGTGGGGTGTTTCAGCTTGACAGGAAAATCTCAGAACTGTTGCAGAAAGGATTTTTTATAGGAGTACCTCTGAGTGGGATGCACCAGTATTGTTTGCCACAAAGTATGATGGATCATTGAGATTATGTGTGGATTATAAGTAACTTAATAGGTTGACTAAGAAAAATACTTATCCCTTACCGAGGATTGATGACTTGTTTGACCATTTGGCAGGAGCCCAAATATTTTCCCAGTTAGATTTGGCTAGTGGATTTCACCAATTAAGTATTTCAGATGAGAGTAAGCCCAAGAAAGTAATTAGGACGCCATATGGACTGTTCACGTGAGAGTTTATTCCTTTTGGTTTGACGAATGCCCCTGCATTCATTGTAGACCTTATGAGTAGGGTATTTAGGGGCATACTTAATAAGATTATGGTAGTATTTGTGGATAATATTCTATTCTTCTCTAATGACCAAAAGGAACATGAGGATCACTTTAGAAAAGTCCTAGGAATTTTGAGTGAGAACCAACTTAAAGCCAAATTCTCAAAATGCCACTTTTGGAAAAAAAGAAGTCAAGTTTCTACGGCATAATGTTTTGGGGAAAGGATTAGCACTAGACCCTGCTAAGGTTGAAGCTGTCCAAGAGTGGAGGAAACCCCGTAATGCAATAGAGGTTAGGAGTTTCCTTGGATTAGCAGGCTACCATTGAAAATTTATTAAGGACTTAGCGAAGGTTGCAACCTCTCTATTCCAATTGTAAAAATTGGATCACAAGTTTTTTTGGAGCAAGAAATATGGAATTGCCTTTGATAGGTTGATGGAATCTCTCACAAGTGCTCCTATTCTTATTATCTCGGATGTAACCAAGATGTTCACAGCTTCTACGGATGCACGTGGGACTGGTTTGGGAGTGGTACATATGAAAAAGGGTAAAGTAGATGCCTATGCAAGTAGAAAACTTAAGGATCATGAGAAAAGGTACCCAGTCCATGATGTAGACTTAGCAGTAGTGGTTTTGTCCCTTAAGATATGGAGACATTATCTTCTTGAAGAGAAGTGTGAGTTGTTTACTGACCATAGTCTCTTAGATATTTATTTTCTCAGCGAGATCCAAGCCTTCGACAGTAGAAATGGATGGAATATCTTGCATCTTTTGATTTCACTGTGACACTCCATGTTCGTTAATGTCACTCACTAAGGGAATACATTAAGTTTCATGAAGCGTTATAGGTAAACAGACACAAAATAATTACAAGACAAATATAAATAAGATAGCAGCGGAAATTTAAGTTTTTATGTCAGACATAAATCATAATACCGTGGTTCACAATTGAAACACCCCACCTCCATTAAGGTCACTCACAAAGGGAATGCCTTAACTTTGGTGGAGGTTTATAAGTAAAAGCCATAGATAAACTCAAGACAGATATAAATACACATATTTTAAACAGCGGAAACCAAACAGACTTTTATTTCATCAATATGTGTTCAAAACAAAACATTCCATAATTGTCTCAAAATACTTCCAACATTACAACATCATTACTGTCTTGATTATTAAAGAAGCATAAAACATAAATAAAGTGACAAAAATCCCCATAGTGATATCCAAAGCCATAGTCCGAGCAAAAGAGATCCAAATCATACATCTACGGTCTTGGAGCTTGTAAAGAGTATGACTGAGCTGAGCTGTTTCCTCCCTGTGAACCTGGGGGGAGGGGGGGATGAAAGAAAAGAAGACGAAAAGAAAATAGGGTCAGACATAAAGCCTGAGTAAATCTAGTAACTCTTCAGTATGTGAATAAGAAAAGGGCATGATAGATATATACTGAAAATAGGATGGTGTCACAAGCTAAGGGAGTGTCGAATGTACTATCGCACCCATACTATATCTCTGCACCTACTTGAGTTTTATTCCAACAGGCACCCCATGTTGAGGGTGAAGTGATCCCCATTCTTATTAAAAGATCGGCTCCTACTCGCATTAACATGTGTCATACGGCCCCCAAGAATTGTAGATACCTATGCTGGTCCCACCATGGGGTGTATCAAGACCCATGGTGGCGGCCCCGACACAAGTCTAGAAGGCATAGGTTATACTACTGGTGTCCCCAGTGCCCTGGTTGTCTGCTCCGGAGTGTGTGCACGCCTGCACCCCGTTAGACCTGCACTGTGCACCCACCGCCGTCGGTTGACCGCTTACAATCAGCCCAGTAATCGTGCCCCCACCCTGCCTAGTTTTAGGGTACCGTTGATACCTAACTTGGGTTACTGCTGAAACGGGTCCCTCGTTACCAGGATTTTCTAGTCAAACATGTTAAGTGGTTAAGTGTCTGTATTTACCTAACCCCACCCATCAATTCTTGTTGACATGTTGAATTTGGTTAAGTGTTATAGTTGACTTAACCCTACCATCCGTCCTTAGCCTCTTAGGAGCACCTGACCACTCACATTAGATAGGTATTGCTACAGTTACTGGATATGCCGGTCGGTTCCGGGCAGGTTTACACCGTAGCTCAGTCTAACCTCGGGTCATTATTGGGCTCAATGCTTAACCACCCACATTGGATAGGTATTGTTGTGACTACTGGACAGCCGGGCGGTTCCGGGCAGGTTTACATCACAACTCAATCCAACCTCGGGTTAAGCATATCGTGTTTTCTAAATTTACATATTTTATTACTTCTCAATTATATATGTAAATGTCATATCTTTTATTCTTGGGTATAACAATTCATACCGCTTTAAATGTCATTGTCATTGACATGTGCCAAACATGCCAACATATATTTTCATGTTTTACACCCAACGTTATTACCCCCGTTTATACGTTCGCAACGTTATAACAAATGTTGGGCTCGACACAATTCATCCCAACTTTATAAGCGTAAGAAAAGGGGAAATCAAGAACATGCAATATTTTACAATATATAAGGGTGTGTGGCGCATAAACTTGCAATTTAGCGATACTAACATAAATGATGGGTCATGTGAACTTGCATTCAAATCAAAGTACAACTAATTAGGTGACATATGAAATGACATAGTTTAGGCTAATACAAACTTGTGTTTAAACATGTTGAACTTGGCATAATGTCAACCACAAAACTAGAATGTTGTATATTCACCAAAATGTCCAATAACATCTAATCACATAGCCTATTTCAACATGAACTTGCATAGTTTATGAGACCCAAACGATGCTTAACATAGATCCAATTATATTTTGCAAATAAACATGAACTTGCATAGTTTATGAAACCTAAACGATACTTAACATAGATCCAATTATACTTGCAAATAAACATGAGAATGATATCATAGGTTTTGGGTCATGTAGGATAAAAGTTTTCAAATCTAGAACATGTTTACATTAATTCTAATTTAGACTAAGGGAATATACATAGTCCATGCCATCGACATATACATAAAGGGATCAATTTCTAGTTTTTAGCACAAACTTGCAAGTGCCATTGTTTTCATATACAATTGTTCAATAGGCTTGCATCAATCAATTTATGCCACAAACATCAATACACAGGTCATGATAGAACCATCACAATACATAGAATTTATACAATACAATAACACAATTCTATTTTCATTTACATTGAATCACATCACAGTATTTATTCATATTCAGAAAGGTCACTATACTTACAACGAATGTAGAATCTTGAATTCTGGATTCTGAATTCTGAAATTGAGATGCGCTCCTTTGGGTAGACTAATGTTGCGTTGATTAATTTGATTAAACTTTAATCTTCTTCTTAATTTGATTCGTTTCTAGGCTTTTCTCTCTTGACGGCTATGTTCAATTCCTCCCTGGCAGCATGACGACTCCTTTCTTATTTTTTTGTGTGAATTTTCAGTTGAGACATAGGGTGTATTTATAGATTTTTAATTTGTTTTGAGCCGTCAGATGAAGACAGGAGGAATCTAGGCCATCCAAAGTTCAAGGAGCCAATCAAGAGGTGACACGTCAGCCCTAGTGACACACAGAGTACATAAATTCGAGCCAGAGCCAGACCTAGCCAGCCAGGTCGACTGGTAGGTCGACACCCAGGTCGACACTATGGTCGACCTGGGGTGACCAGGTCGACACTGTGGTCGACTTGGGGAGGCCAGGTCGACACCATGGTCGACCCTATGGTCGACCTAGTCTCTGGGCGGGAATTTTCCCGCTCAGCCCAGTTTGAACCAGAAATTCGAATTTTGAATTTTAAACTGAGCTGTTTGAATTTAAATTTTATTCTGAAACTTCCTAAGGCCATAACTCCTTCATACGGAGTCTGATTCGCGCAAACTCGGACTCTATCTCAAGCAGAATTTCGAGACGAACGCAATGGCATAACCCATTTCCCTTAATTCTTTCATTTAGAATTAATTACACTTTAATTTGTGAAGCTTAATGTTATATAATTCACGGGGTGTTACAACAATACCATAAGTCACAAAAACCATTACAATAAAATAACTTCTGTCTTGCACCATCAGAGTACATAACTATATATATAAAAAAACAAAATTCCCCAATTAAAAGAGTTAAGCCATAGTAGAGACAAGAATTTGAGCCATACTTCAGAAGTAGCTCCTAGCAAGATCATATCTGAGTCCTAACTAAGCCTGAGTGTTTCCTCCCTAAGAACCTTGGGGGAGGGGGGAACGGAAGAAAGAAGGAGAAACAAAATGGTTAAACATAAAGTCTGGCGAGTCTAGTTACTTTTGGCCAGTAAATAAATAAAAGTAACATGATAGGCATATAAAGTGGATAAGTGAGATCACTACATAAATGGCAGGTGTGACAAGGTAGACAGGATAAGGTGTATTTGCTTTTAATGATTACTCTGCTTATTCTCTGCACCAGTACTAGTATAATAAGTACGTAATATGTACTCCTTAACTGCTTAATAGAAACATGATGATCCCAATAGATGGTAATTTTAGGTGTACTCTAGTGACGGGTTTAACCCAAATAGAATTAGCCGGTACCTAAACAGGAATAAAGGGTGTTAACCCCAACAGAAACACAGGTACCCCACAGAAACAGACAGGACTAGATGTACCCTATTTACTACCTTAGTCGATCGGCTCCCAACCCCATAGATACCCTGTGCTGGCCCCATAGTAGGGTGTATCACTCTCTAAAGTGGAAACCCTTCATTTCCCGGATGTGCACAACCATATCTACTGATGCCACAACGTCTTATTTTCCTGAGCAGGCGGAGTCATGCACGCACATGACCCCGCTGGAACGCGCCATCATGACACCGTCCTCCACGTTTGGATCTCTTACAATCAGTTCAGTAAGTGTGCCCTACTATGACCTAGTTCGGAGTACCCGTTTGATACCTATTTAAGGGTTACTAACTGAAATGGGTCCCAATCAAGATGATACAAGCTCTCCCCTTTGTCTTGTATCCTCCATTAGGTTTTTATTGACTATGTTTACCACTAGGTGTCTTTAATTACATAGCCTTATTTATTTCTACCAGTTATGCTTACCCTAAAGAGTGTCTTTAATTACATAACTTTATTATTTCCTCCAGTTATGTATACTACTAGGTGTCTTTAATTACATAACCTTAACAGGTTAAGTTTGTGGGCCTATATGTTAATATTACCCCCTGCCCCTCCTCAGATTTACTTAACCCACCCCTTTTGTTCAACCACGTTTACTTAAACCCCAACTTAAATTTAAGTTCTTACAATCCCTATGAATTAACTTAGGTTAAGTAGTCCAATTCATTACCATGTCCATTTATGGTTTATAATGGGCTAGACCTCCCACATTAGGCCTGAAACATGTGGATGCTGGATATGCCAGTCGGGTCTGGGCAGACTTATTCCACATTTGGGCCTAACCTCGTGTCATAGCCCGATTCGTATTTACATACTTAGACCTCCCACATTAGGTTCAACATTAGTGGCTGCTGGATATGTCGGTCGGGTCCGGGCAGACTTCCACCACTAATGCAACCTAACCTCATGTCATAAGTACAATTACAATTCCTAATTGTAATCACTAAACATTCCATTTTTAATTAATTAACCAATTAATTAATCCTTTCCTTTTTAGGTGTTAATACCCATTTTACCCAATAATTTGAATTATATGCCCTAAAATGTTCATATTCAAATTATGCCATTTTCAACCCTTTTTCCTCCGTTCCTTAACTATCGCCCTCACAAAATTGGCAGCATTCCTAGGCTAGACAACAGCCTAGTCATAAATGATAATTGGGAAAGTAATGGGAATATAACCAAAGTGATCATCTTGGCATAAACTTAAACTAGCATGATAATAAGGTGAACATACATACTGTCATGGACATGAAATTGTCATCATAACAAGGTGGACATAAAACTGATGAATGGTTGGCATTCAGTTGATTCTAACATAACTATGATTCCACAATAAAAATAGTAAGATCTAAATTAGCAATTTAGATGTCCAATTGGTTTAGATCTAACGTGATAACACAAGGTGATAAATTAGATCACATAATTCAGATCTAAAGGTTAGAATAAACCCAACATGATAACACAAGGTGATAACTTAGATCACATAATTCAGATCTAGAGGTTAGAATGGATCCAACATGATAACACAAAGTGATATACTAGATCTGAATAATAGTTTCAATGTCCACATAAATTAGATTTACTAGTTTAGAAACAGATTTCAAAATCCACATCATAGCATGTCGTAGAAGTAACAATTTAGACAGATTTAGATCCAATCCTAACCAATTCAAGGTAACATATGTTCATGATTTACATAAATGATTAGATCTATCCAATGATATAACTGCCAAAATAAATAGATTTACATTCACCACAACATAGTTACAAGTCAAGATCCACATAGGCAATATAATATAATAACCACAATTGCTTAATATCTAAAGAATTAGAACTATCATGGCATATTATCAGATCTGACAATAGCACAGGTTCAAGGTTTGCAACGTATCCAAATCACAGTCTTTCATAATTTACTTATATTCATTTAAACCTAAAAATAACTAGAATCTAAAAGCGTTAGGTTTAGAGAATAGAGAAAGAACGGATCTTGAATTTCTGAATTTGATTTGCAAAGTACGTCGTTGTAGAAAACAATTCCGTCTCAGTTCGTATCGCAGCAGCATATGGCTTCCATAATTCCCAATGAAGAAATAAGAGATTTGGACATATATTTATAACTGTTAGACCCCCTGAAACAGAGTGCCACATCATCCCTAGGGGTGTCGACACCCTTGTGGGTCGGTCGACCCATAGGTCGACACCCCTCTGGGAGAGTCGACCCCCTAGAGTGCGAATTTTGCCGCTTTGAAGAATTTTTCAAATTCGAGCTCTTTTGGATAAAATTCTGACTCATATGTGTATACATAATATTTCTACGCGTATACATACTTAAAACCCTCGTAACTTCTTCATACTGTGTCCGTTTTACGCAAACCAAATGTCTATCTTGACCAGAATTTCGAGATGAATGCAATGGTGCAGTCTTGGTTCCTCTAATAAATATTAAATTGATTATTATTTAATTTATACTCTTTAATGTTGTTAAAAATTTGGGGTGTTACATTCACCATTCAGTATACCCCTAGTAAGGGTACAGTCATGGCCGATGCGTTGAGTTGGAGGCACGCTACCCTTAGTGCGATCATCGAGTGGAGACGACAAATTTTTTTCTCTAGTTTCATTTTCAACCATCGTATAAGTCAGCTCAAGGTTACCCGCTAGTTATGGAGATAAGACCAATTTTGATGGAGAGGATCAAGAGTAAGCAAGGCTAGGATGACGATTTGCGGGTATTAAAGGAAAGAGTTTCTAAAGGAGAATATTTCCCTCATTTTGATAGATATTTTGTTGGTGGTAGTGATAGGTTGAGGAGATATGGTAGGATTTATATCCCTAGGAGTATGGACCTTAGGAAGGAGATTCTTGAGGAATGTCATAGGTTAAGGATGACCATACACCCAGGAGGTGACAAAACGTTTAGGGACATGAAGAGAAGCTTTTTTATTGGGATGGCATGAAAAGAGATGAGGCGGAGCTTGCTTCTAGATGCTTAACTTTTCAAAGAGTGAAGGCAGAATACGGGAAGCCTAGAGGACTTTTGTTACCCTTAGAGATCCCCACTTGAAAATAGGAACACATTTCTAAGGATTTTATTGTTGGATTTCCTAGAAGTAAGAAGGCGAATGAAGCCATTGGGGTTATAGTAGACCGATTAATGAAGAACGCCCATTTTATTCCGATTAAGAAGAGTAGACCTGCCGCTTTATTAGCCCAGTTGTATGTTAAGGAGATTGTTAGGCTATATAGGATTCCGACTACTGTAGTTAGTGACAGAGACCCATTATTCACTACCAAGTTTTGGAAAAGTTTTTAAGAAGCTTTGGGAACGATGTTGAGTTTGAGTATAGCCTACCATCCACAAACAAACGGCATGACAGAGAGAGTCAATATGGTTTCAAGGATTTTCTCAGAGCTTGCATCATCGATTTTGGAGGAGCATAGGAGCAACACTGGCCTTTGGCAGAATTTTCGTACAATAACCATTGCCAAGCGACGAATGGTATTTCCCTTTATGCAGCTTTGTATGGACGGCCTTACAAATCGCCAACTTATTGGTAGGAGACTACCGACAAGGTTTTACTTAGACCAGAACTTATCCATGAGTTAACACTGGGTTTCTCTTTGATTCGGCAGAGAATGAAGGATGTCCAAAATTGGTAAAAATCGTATGCAGATAGGAGGAGAAAAGAATTAAATTTTGATGTTGGAGATTTGGTATTTGTTAAGGCTTCCCCTTTGAAGAAGATAGTTCGGTTTGGAAGACTGGTAAATTGACTCCCATATTTATTGGGCCTTTTTTTATTTTGGATAGGATTGGGAAGATGGCTTAACATGTGGATCTTCCTGTGCATTTGTCAAGAGTCCACAACATTTTCATCTTTGCAAATGCCTTCATGATTCAGTTGACAGTCTCGAGCTAAATGATATTGGGAACATAGGGAGCTTCAAGTTAGAGTCTAGGGTGCCTCATGCCACCACAAAGATCGTGGAGCACGGAATCATACAACTCTGCAACAAATATATTCGCTTAGTTCGAGTTCAATGGGGAGATAACCCTACGGAAAGCACTTGAGAAATTGAGGAGAAGATTAGGCTAACTCATCAAAAGTTTTCTCAGGTAATTATTTTCTCCCAAAATCTTGTTTTTGGCATCATTGTGGTTTCTAGATTGGATGGTAGGAGATGGCTGCAACATAGATGCACCGTGCACTCATATAGAATTTTATGCATATTAGGATGTTTTGCAAACATACTGATCACTTATTACACATACATGCTAGGACTGCACTCGTTTTAGCAAGTCTACAGTTCATAATTACAATGAGTTATGGATGTTTATAAAATAATATGGGTGTACAACATGGTTATTGAGAGCAAGTTGTGTTCTTCGCCCCTTCAAAGGATTTTAGGATGAAATCTATTATAAGGGGAGAATTTAACACCCCGTAAAATAAAGATAAATTAGACATAAGATAATTTAATTTAAAATAATTATTAAATAATCAATAATAAGCTAATGGGCTGAAAATGAAATTTTTAATAATTAGGAGTTGGTCTAAGAAAGTATTGTAGTTGCGTTTGTAGCGATATTCTGATCCATTTTGATATTTTATTTACTGAAAATGGAGTCTGTATGCAAAAGATATTAATTAAACAAGTTGCACGTAAATATTGACAAATAAGGTATGAATTTCAAATAAATAAATATACAAATCTGGAATATATTAATTTAGATAAGCATGAAAATAGTATTCTTACTGAACTCAAATTTGTTTTTATATATTTATATACGAAGGGGACAAGAATAATCAATATAAAGTGATAAATCAATCAAATACATTCAGAAATTAATAAAAAGAAACATATAAGGTGTAACAACCCGAATTTTAATAACATGTTAAGACAAGAATCGAGGCAGAATTAAATTTTAAAATAAGAATCAAGAGAAACGAGTTGCGCCGTTACGTTCATCTCGGAATTCTGGTTGGAAACAAGTCCGAAATTTCATAGATCGGAGTCCGTATGACCGAGATATGGCCTCTAGAAGTTTCACGAAAAATCAGAAAACGAAAACAGATTTTCAAATTTCGAATTTAGCCCCAAACAGACTGGGCGGGAAAATTTCCCGCCCAGCCCCAGATCGACTGGGGAGTCGACCCCCCAGGGACCAGGTCGACTGGGCAGTCGACCTGGGTGTCGACCTGGGGGTCGACCTCCCTGGTCGAGCCAGGTTGGCCTAGTGTACCTGCTTGCTCCTTTGGGTCTGTTCTGTTGGCCTGTGACGAGATTGGATGGTTCAGATCTAAACTAGGGTTAATTTAAGGGCCTAAACTAGTCCTAACTTCTATAAAAACACCCTAAGACCTAGCCTATTCACTAGAAACCATCCTAACAACAAAGTGCTGCCCAAATGTCTCTTGATCATGGCCTCCATCTTCAACTTCAAAGGCTTAAGCATGCAAACTTGATTCAAGTCAAAGGAGAAAGCTTTCTACATCAAATCAAGGAAGTAGAGCATCATCTCAACACCGTTATACAACAAATGCTTGCTCATAAATCTCTAGCCACGCTTTGTAAGTTCTAGCTACTTTTAGATCTAAACGGTAGTTCTAATGTTGACATGGAATAAAATGAGATGAAACCTAAGTATGCTAGTCTATGTGAATCTAGTCTTGCCCCTCTCTTGAACCTATGACTTTGGGCTATTTCTTAGTGATTAAATCATGCCACTCATGTTGTGTTTTACCTAGTTTATCATGCAAGATTGAATCTTGACATGTGGAATATTGGCATGAACCCTTAGAACAATTTGAATTGTGGAACATTCATATGAATTTGACTTGGGGCTTATGCATGTAAAAGAACCTAAACCCCTCATGACCATTTACATACTTATGATGATGAACCTAGTGTTATGCTATCATACATGTTTGAGGCCAATCCCTTTATGCTATCATACATGTTTGAGGCCAATCCCTTTATGCTATCATACATGTTTGAGGCCAATATGTTGTCATATTATCCCTACTATGTTTACTTGCTTTCACTTGCGTTGGGAATACGCCTTGGGTAGTTTAGGCAAACTTGAGATGGGCTATGAAACTTAACATGGATTAAGTAATGGGACAATGGGCAAAAGTGGAAAACGTGGACTTTGTCGTAGCCTAAATGTGACATGAACATGACAAGTAGGAAAACATGAAAGTGGCCAACTCGAGGTTGGGTTGAGTTTGTAGCATAAATCTGCCCGGAACCGCCCGGCAAATCCAGTAGCTACAAACAATAAGACCCAATGTGAGTAGTTGGTCATATCGCACTTAAAACCCGAGGTTAGACTAGGTTGTGGTGTAAAGCTGCCCGGACCCGCCCGGCGTAACCAGTAACCACAACAAAGTCTAATGTGAGAGGTTGGGGTGCATTAATTTACTTAATGCCACATGATAAGGTTAAGTTAGTTTGACTAATGGCACTTAACCGATATGACATGAATGGGTAGGTTAAGTAAGACCGGACTTGATTACTTAAAGACACTTAACCATATAACACGATTAGCGGATGGGTTAGTTTAACCTAAATGGGTTGATAACACCCTACTGGGATAACGCGATGCGTGGTAGGGTTAAGTAAACCCACAAGAATGATACTTAACCATTATAAATACGACTAGTGGATGGGGTTAAGTTAACCTACACTTAACCAATCCGACTCGGTAACTTGATGGGGTTAAGATTAACTTACACTCAACCAATCTGACTTGATGATTTGATAGGGTTAAGTCACGAACCTCTTAAATATGCTTAACCAATCCGACTCGATAATTTAATGGGGTTAAGTTAACATATACTTAACCAATCCGACTCGATAATTTAATGGGGTTAAGTTAACCTACACTTAACCAATTTTACTCGATGATTTGATGAGGTTATGACAACCTATACTTAACCAATCTGATGCGGTAGCTTGATGAGGTTAAGATAACCTATACTTAACCAATCTGACACGGTAATTTGATAGGGTTAAGTTAACCTATACTTAACCAATCTGATACGATAATCTAGGGTTAAGTCATGAACTTCTTGATATACTTAACCAACTTGATACATGGTTTGTAGGGCTAAGTCTTGAACTTGAATACTTTGCCAATTTTTGACATGATTCATAGGCGGGGTAAGTCATGAACTCGAATGACAACACTTAACCCATTAGACAAAACCCTAGTTCAGGGGACTAAGTGGAAAATCGTAGTTAATAAGGATAACGGGAAGGGAAACTAAGTGATAAGCCTTAGTTAAGGATAACTAAGTAATAATTCTTAGTCAAGAAAATTGGACCAGTTCACAAATAGATGCGTAACCTGATACGGTAGGTCATTGTTTAAACAAACACACGAGGAGGAGCGAAAGTTTATCTGACTTAGATAAAGGCTCCAGCGAACTGGGTGACGAAGCGGTAGCTTCGGGGGACGTGTGGGTACTCTTGGTATCCCTCTGTGAGGTTGTAGATGATCCGCCTGGGCTCACAGAGGTTAAGGTCTGCGGTAGAAGAACCAAGGGTATGCCTTGGTTGCTGTGCGAGCAACCTAAAGACTAGGGTTGATTAGCGTGGAGTCGGCGATACTTAGTTTAGCCCTGTGATAGCACGTCATCGACTACCTACCATCTTTAGTCAATCGTGTACGTATGCGGAAAGGCAGAGAACTCCCAACAGACCATATACTTGCTATCTAGTTATGGGTGAGGTTGGCCAATAGGAAAGTGGGGCATGGATGGCCGGACTATAGTTCTCGTGCTTGATTTTCTTGGATTGCCTTTCAGTAGTTGAGGGAGGGGTCACGTGGGACCATAACCACCGGTAGAAAAACAGGCCTTGATATCTGCATCAGCAGATAACCTAAAGCTCCCGACCGAGTCCTGTATTTCTTGATTAGCCCTGTCACGAAACTCAGATGGCACATTGAGATACATGTGCATCTAGACATGGAAAAACGATTCACGACACATACAGGGGAAAAAGGGCGTGGTTGACGGGTAGCGTAATCCCTAGCGGTCCTAGGTGGCTTAAACCCAAACCGAGTTATGAAAACGTTTAGTAGGTAGCGTAATCCCTAGTGGTCCTAGGTGGCATAAATCCTAGCCGAACATTCGAGAATTCATGGTAAGAAAATACAGCTAGATCAAGGGTGACAGTCGAAACGATTTCAAGGATAATGGAACTACGTTGAAGTAGTATAGAACTACGTGAGGAAGCCCGTAGGATTTACGGCAAAGGACTAAACATATACATGGAAAGAAACATACGAGTTGGGAAAACCTACATTAGGTTGACATGGACCATTTCATGACAATGGGCAAGGGACATTTTGTAGCTAACACATGACACGGGTTGGGATACTAGAACGGAAGGTGCAGGGCAAATATACTTGATAGAACCTTGGGGTGTTATACTCGATAGAACCTTGGGATCTTATACTTGATTCATAGTGACCGTAGTTTATCTTGATACAGTAGTTCATCCTGTTACCTTGGTTTAGCTTGTCTATCTTGTCATCATCCTTATGTTTACTTTCAGTTTATGCATGTCATGTTACCTTTACCTGTTTTTATGCTGGAAGTAGATAGGACTTACCAGTCTTTATGACTGACCCCGTTTCTTTCGCCTCTTTGTCTTCCGTTCCCCCCCCCCCCCAGGTTTTCAGGGAGGAAATACTGTTATTTAGCTCGGACTTCCTCTGCTTCAAGGTCATCATGTATGGCTTGGATTTTTCTTGGCTATGGCTGCTTTACCGTTTTACATGGGGAATATTTTATGACTGTGGTTTTATGCTTCTTTAACTATTGCAAGACAGGTTTCCAATGTAATGGCTTTTAAAGGCATTTTGATGTAAAAGGCTTTAGACCTTTTAATTTTATGAGGTAATGAAATTTGGTTTTTCTTCCGCTGTTTTATATGTTCTGTCTTGTAATATTTCTGTGCATGTTTACCTAGACAACGCCCCTCCAAAGCTAGTGCATTCTCTTGTGAGTGACCCTGGCGGAGGTGGGGTGTTACATTTGGTATCAGAGCAGAAGGTTACCAGATTGGGCAAAAGATTTAAAACCTTCTGAAAACTATTTGAAAACCGTTAACAAAGAAGCATTTTTCAAGGAAAGTTTTATTATTAAAGGCTATTCCCCAAAGGCCATTAGCATTATCCTTTGTTTCCTTGATTGAATCTCTTTTCCTTTCTTTCCTCCACCTGTAGTCACAGTGGTTTGAACTGCGACTAATCCTTTTCTAACTACGTCAGTGTTTTCGGTATGATGGAGGTAGTTCTCGAGAGACCTGTTACCGCTTTATAAGAAAGGATAAAGGATACAAGCTTAAGGACAAGCAACTTGTTGGTATGGCTTAATCCAAAAAGGAGGAAAAGGGTGAATGATAAAACCCATGACAAGAGAGAGTATCTCTAGTAGGGTAAAAAGGGAAAGATAGTCAAGTATTATGAGACGAGGATGAGATCATCGAGAGGGCAATTGTATGCTCTCACTGTTAGCGTACCTAAGAAGGATGGTAACGTTTCTGTGAAAGGTTTAGCTTCTCTTCTCTATCATCCCGTCAGGACTTTGCTTTGATCACCACATCATTTAAGTCTTCTTCGATAGTTGAGTCTCTGCACCTTCATACTAGCATAGTAGAGGATCCCATTTTTGTCTCAAATCTTGTTGAGGAATCGGTCCATTTATTCATGACTTGTTTGGATTTGAGGACGCCTATGACTTTTGGGAATAATTCTTATGCTTTTAAGCTATGGGTTGAAATTCTAGGAATGGAGTGGTTATCCAGTAAGGGTGCCATTCTCAGTTCTGAAAGGAGGGTAGTTAGGCTCTTGACTTGCCACGGTAATACCCTCGAAGTCTCGTGTAACCTTTAGGGTTCTGTCATGATTGGTTACCTAGAACCTCTTGATGCATTTGTTGGTAATCCGTTCGAGTAGAGTTCGCCATTAAGGCGGATGGCTCATTTCACTTGTGCATGAGTTATGGAAATCACTCTAGTAAGTACACTTGGTAACATGGTTGGCATCTGTTTGTTTTCAGGAGATAAGTTCTTCTGTGTGGAATGCCGTAGAGCGAGTAAACGAGATCCATGATTCACTAGTGAATTTTGGAGAGCTTACATGAAACCATGAGTGCACGGATATGGTTGAGCCAAGTATACTAGAGGGAGAATAAGTAAAAGTGGAACGAGAGGCGACAATGAAGTGAGTTCCAGCTCATATTTGGAAATAGGAGTTAAGAGGCCATGAAATCATGAAGTTAAAGATGGTAAAAGCACAATGGAATTAAGCTCAAGAAAATGCGACTTAGAAGATTGAAGACAAGATACGCGCATCATATCTCTTTTTAAGAGTATATTCTTGATCCCTGTTTTCCTGTAGAGCTTACCCGCATGCTATCTTTTATGCATATCCTCTCGGTCCTATTCTCGATCTTATTTCTGTTGCAAACTCCATAGGGGATATGACTCATCGGTTAATAATACATGTTAGGGTTTGAAGGTGTCCGTTAGGTTGACTAAACCTTTTGGGCTTTATAGGATATGGGTTGGGTTTAGAAAGGGATTTCTTGTAATCCAAAAGGAGTTTATCTTGCTTATCTTCTCGGTCCAATCTTGAGGACCTTAGGTAGAGCCCTGTGGATGTAAACAGGTATTTGAAAACATGTTATGATTGATATGGTTGCAAGTGGTTGCTCGTGGATGCGCGAATACACACTAGGCACTAGATCGGCTCAGTCACATTTCATATTTCATATGTATACATGTTTGTACTTGTTTATGGATGAATTTGAATGTGTTATCATGTGAATATTGCATATGGATGAATGGTTGTGCACACATATAGTGTTTATGTGACTAGGACTATTTGCATACATGTGGATTCATGGCACTAAACATATTTTGCATTTAGAAGATCAATCAGGCCTGATCATTTGCATTAGGTAAGGAACATATACACACACTTTCTGCATATGTTCATACAGCATTAGAAATCTCTTAAGGACAATGTTAGCTTGTGGATGATGTTTTGAGTAGATGGATGATGGATGGTAGGATACGTTCTTCCTAACTTAGAGATTTCGGGGACGAAATCCTTAAAGGAGGGGAGAATGTAACAACCCGAATTTTAATAACGTGTTAAGACAAGAATCGAGGCAGAATTAAATTTTAAAATAAGAATCAAGAGAAACGGGTTGCGCCGTTGCGTTTGTCTCGGAATTCTGGTGGGAAACGAGTCCGAAATTTCGTAAATCGGAGTCCGTATGACCGAGATATGGCCTCTAGAAGTTTCACGAAAAATCAGAAAACGAAAACAGATTTTCAAATTTTGAATTTAGCCCCAAACAGACTGGGCGGGAAAGTTTCCCACCCAGCCCCAGGTCGACTGGGGAGTCGACACCCCAGGGACCAGGTCGACTGGGCAGTCGACCTGGGTGTCGACCTCCCTGGTCGAGCCAGGTTGGCCTGGTGCACCTGCTTGCTCCTTTGGGTCTGTTCTGTTGGCCTGTGACGAGATTGGATGGTTCAGATCTAAACTAGGGTTAATCTAAGGGCCTAAACTAGTCCTAACTTCTATAGAAACACCCTAAGACCTAGCCTATTCACTAGAAACCATCCTAACAACAAAGTGCTGCCCAAATGTCTCTTAATCATGGCCTCCATCTTCAACTTCAAAGGCTTAAGCATGCAAACTTGATTCAAGTCAAAGGAGCAAGCTTTCTACATCAAATCAAGGAAGTAGAGCATCATCTCAACACCGTTCTATGACAAATGCTTGCTCATAAATCTCTAGCCACGCTTTGTAAGTTCTAGCTACTTTTAGATCTAAACGGTAGTTCTAATATTGACATGGAATAAAATGAGATGAAACCTAAGTATGTTAGTCTATGTGAATCTAGTCTTGCCCCTCTCTTGAACCTATGACTTTGGGCTATTTCTTAGTGATTAAATCATGCCACTCATGTTGTGTTTTACCTAGTTTATCATGCAAGATTGAATCTTGACTTGTGGAATATTGGCATGAACCCTTAGAACAATTTGACTTGTGGAACATTCATATGAATTTGACTTGGGGCTTATGCATGTAAAAGAACCTAAACCCCTCATGACCATTTACATACTTATGATGATGAACCTAGTGTTATGCTATCATACATGTTTGAGGCCAATCCCTTTATGCTATCATACATGTTTGGGGCCAATCCCTTTATGCTATCATACATGTTTGAGGCCAATCCCTTTATGCTATCATACATGTTTGAGGCCAATATGTTGTCATATTATCCCTACTATGTTTACTCGCTTTCACTTATGTTGGGAATACGCCATGGGTAGTTTAGGCAAACTTGAGATGGGCTATGAAACTTAACATGGATTAAGTAATGGGACAATGGGCATAAGTGGAAAACGTGGACTTTGTCGTAGCCTAAATGTGACATGAACATGACAAGTAGGAAAACATGAAAGTGGCCAACTCGAGGTTGGGTCGAGTTTGTAGCATAAATCTGCCCGGAACCGCCCGGCAAATCCAGTAGCTACAGACAATAAGACCCAATGTGAGTAGTTGGTCATATCGCACTTAAAACCCGAGGTTAGACTAGGTTGTGGTGTAAAGCTTCCCGGACCCGCCCGACGTAACCAGTAACCACAACAAAGTCTAATGTGAGAGGTTGGGGTGCATTAATTTACTTAATGCCACATGATAAGGTTAAGTTAGTTTGACTAATGGCACTTAACTGATATGACATGAATGGGTAGGTTAAGTAAGACCGGACTTGATTACTTAAAGACACTTAACCATATAACATGATTAGCTGATGGGTTAGTTTAACCTAAATGAGTTGATAACACCCGACTGGGATAACGCGATGCGTGGTAGGATTAAGTAAACCCACAAGAATGATACTTAACCATTATAAATACGACTAGTGGATGGGGTTAAGTTAACCTACACTTAACCAATCCGACTCGGTAACTTGATGGGGTTAAGATTAACTTACACTCAACCAATCTGACTTGATGATTTGATAGGGTTAAGTCACGAACCTCTTAAATATGCTTAACCAATCCGACTCGATAATTTAATGGGGTTAAGTTAACCTATACTTAACCAATCCGACTCGATAATTTAATGGGGTTGAGTTAACCTACACTTAACCAATTTTACTCGATGATTTGATGAGGTTAAGACAACCTATACTTAACCAATCTGACGCGGTAGCTTGATGAGGTTAAGATAACCTATACTTAACCAATTTGACACGGTAATTTGATAGGTTTAAGTTAACCTATACTTAACCAATCTGACACGATAATCTAGGGTTAAGTCATGAACTTCTTGATATACTTAACCAACTTGATACATGGTTTGTAGGGCTAAGTCTTGAACTTGAATACTTAGCCAATTTCTGACATGATTCGTAGGCGGGGTAAGTCATGAACTCGAATGACAACACTTAACCCATTAGAAAAAACCCTAGTTCAGGGGACTAAGTGGAAAATCGTAGTTAATAAGGATAACGGGAAGGGAAACTAAGTGATAAGCCTTAGTTTAGGATAACTAAGTAATAATTCTTAGTCAAGAAAATTGGACCAGTTCACAAGTAGATGCGTAACCTGATACAGTAGGTCATTGTTTAAACAAACACACGAGGAGGAGCGAATGTTTATCTGACTTAGATAAAGGCTCCAGCGAACTGGGTGACGAAGAGGTAGCTTCGGGGGACGTGTGGGTACTCTTGGTATCCCTCTGTGAGGTTGTAGATGATCCGCCTGGGCTCACAGAGGTTAAGGTCTGCGGTAGAAGAACCAAGGGTATGCCTTGGTTGCTGTGCGAGCAACCTAAAGACTGGGGTGGATTAGCGTGGAGTCGGCGATACTTAGTTTAGCTCTGTGATAGCACGTCGTCGACTACCTACCATCTTTAGTCAATCGTGTACGTATGCGGAAAGGCAGAGAACTCCCAACAGACCATATACTTGCTATCTAGTTATGGGTGAGGTTGGCCAATAGGAAAGTGGGGCATGGATGGCCGGACTATAGTTCTCGTGCATGATTTTCTTGGATTTCCTTCCAGTAGTTGAGGGAGGGGTCACATGGGACCATAACCACCGGTAGAAAAACAGACCTTGATATCTGCATCGGCAGATAACCTAAAGCTCCCGACCGAGTCCTGTATTTCCTGTCACGGGACTCGGATGGCACATTGAGATACATGTGCATCTAGACATGAAAAAACGATTCACGATACATATTGGGGGAAAAAGGGCGTGGTTGACGGGTAGCGTAATCCCTAGCGGTCCTAGGTGGCTTAAACCCAAACCGAGTTATGAAAACGTTTAGTAGGTAGCGTAATCCCTAGTGGTCCTAGGTGGCATAAATCCTAGCCGAACATTCGAGAATTCATGGTAAGAAAATACAGCTAGATCAAGGGTGACAGTCGAAACGATTTCAAGGATATTGGAACTACGTTGAAGTAGTATAGAACCACGTGAGGAAGCCCGTAGGATTTACGGCAAAGGACTAAACATATACATGGAAAGAAACATACGAGTTGGGAAAACCTACATTAGGTTGACATGGACCATTTCATGACAATGGGCAAGGGACATTTTGTAGCTAACACATGACACGGGTTGGGATACTAGTATGGAAGGTGCAGGGCAAATATACTTGATAGAACCTTTGGGTGTTATACTCGATAGAACCTTGGGATCTTATACTTGATTCATAGTGACCGTAGTTTATCTTGATACAGTAGTTCATCCTGTTACCTTGGTTTAGCTTGTCTGTCTTGTCATCATCCTTATGTTTACTTTCAGTTTATGCATGTCATGTTACCTTTACCTGTTTTTATGTTGGAAGTAGATAGGACTTACCAGTCTTTATGACTGACCCCGTTTCTTTTGCCTCTTTGTCTTCCGTTCCCCCCCCCCCCAGGTTTTCAGGGAGGAAATACTGTTATTTAGCTCGGACTTCCTCTGCTTCAAGGTCATCATGTATGGCTTGGATTTTTCTTGGCTATGGCTGCTTTACCGTTTTACTTGGGGAATATTTTATGACTGTGGTTTTATGCTTCTTTAACTATTGCATGACAGGTTTCCAATGTAATGGCTTTTAAAGGCATTTTGATGTAAAAGGCTTTAGACCTTATAATTTTATGAGTTAATGAAATTTGGTTTTTCTTCCGCTGTTTTATATGTTCTGTCTTGTAATATTTTTGTGCATGTTTACCTAGACAACGCCCCTCCAAAGCTAGTGCATTCTCTTGTGAGTGACCCTGGCGGAGGTGGGGTGTTACATAAGGGGACAAGTCACTTGGGCTCGACCCCAGAAGAGGGTTCGATCGCCCCTGTAGAAGGGTGTCAACGTAGGGTGTCAACCGCCCTCTTACAGAAGTGGTCGACCGCCCTCTTACAGAAGTGGTCGACCGCCCTCCTAGGTTGGCCAGTGAAGGTGGTTTTTAAAGAAGGGATTATTTAATGTGTCCATTTGGTACAGATCCCTGTTAATGTTTTAAATTAGGCTCTGGTCCGGTCCAACTTTTCATGTAAATTAGGTCCCAATTTTTTGAAAATTCATTAAAAAAATATTAAAAAAAATCATGAAAATAAAGTATTAAATAAAAAACGTACACACCAAAAATAATCAGGTGTTAAGACAACTGAAAACCACGTCAAAACCCAAAAATACGAGCGACATGTGAAATACCAGGTTTTTACATCAAAACATGCACCTATTCATAAATAGTTGCATACATTCATGCTTTTATTTTAGTGTTTCGCCAACCTGCAGCATAAATGCATACATGTATGCAGTTAAATAGCAATATATGCATCTTTTTATACATATATTCAAATTTGGCCTATATTTTCAAGCATTCACGGTTTTTAGGCATTGTTGCATTCATTCATGCACTTACACAAAATACATGCATGTATTCGTGCGCATATTCAGAAGTCGTCGTCCCTTTTAAATTTGTTCCACACATGCATGCATATATACAGAATAGTTGCATTCGTGTATGCAACTATTCCTAACACCTCAATTTCAGTTCAACTTTGTATGCATACATGTATGCAACTAATACAAATATATGCATGCATGTAGGCATATATTGGCCCAGATTTTCAACATAAAACATTTTATTCATATATGCATGTATGTTTGCTACTATTGGCAATAGTTGCACAGAAGTATGCAACTTTTTTTCATGGAGTCCTGTAGATGTTTCCTGAATTTAGAATTTTTTTAACCTAAGACCGCCTTTTTTGGGTCAAAAAAGGCAAAAGGTGGAAGTGGGCAGAAGAATAGGCGGAAGTGGCAAAAAGTTTGGGCAACAGCTTAAAAAGAGAGGGCGGGTTTACATATAAACTTTGGGAGGGATGTGGCGTCCATTTTAAACTTAAATAGGGACCCTAGCCTAATTTCCACTTATTTATGTTTTCATCAGACGAACTTATTAGATTTAATCTATTGAATCTGATGACCTGTATACATGATGTCAACTATAAATATGACCCCCAATCCTCACTTAAAACCCTATATCTATCATCTCCACACCTTCAATTTTCCATTACCAGTTTCCAGAGAATGGTCAAATCTCTTGTACCTCTTTTATCTTCATTTCTAACTTCTCTTATCAAGTTTTTCCTATAGATTAGAATTCTAGAGATTTCATTATATATATATATATGAGATTCTAATTCTTATATATATATATTTATATTGTGATGACCACCCACAGCCCCTGCACCATACAGGAGAAATAATGCGTAGAAAGGTGTGCCAGGCTACTATGGACGATCATTAAGGCATGGTACATAAGCGAAACTTGTCGTAAATCTCATAGTGCAAGGAAAAAATAAATAGAACATATACAACATGTAATATTAGTGAAGCACATTTGAGCAGAAATCTCAAATTTTCAAAACAACAACAACAAAAAATATCCTTACCTAGGATTGCAACATATGTCTGTACAAATTTGCCTCACTACAATACTCACAGTAGAATAACCAACAGCAGAAATACAAACACTATACAGTAAGAGATGGTACGCTAGCCTTCTGCTCGCCATTGATCAGCATCATCGTCCTTACTAAAGCACCACCTGTAACCTGCTACTTAGTCTGCCCATCCACAACCGGGTGAACAACCCAAGGTAATAAAAGGAGGCATAAAACCCTGAGTCAGACAACAGTCTTAGTGAGCGATAAAATAGCTAACAAACTTCAACAATAAAGTATATGAGAATAGGTTGATTGACAAACCAATCTACCAAACACCAGAGAAGAATACAACTCCCATCTTCCCTCACACCGTAGAGTGATAGCCTTTACAATCCATAACACCCAAGGTAACAACAATTCATCCATGGCAATCAGAACAACCATCAATAACACTTATAACATCCAAATTACTTAGGTCTCACGTAGACAATCATAATCGAGTTTAACATCCCTCAAGCACTCTCCCCAAAGGCCTAAACCAATATCAGTCAAGAACTCAAGGAACATCTCCCTCGACTTTGGATAATCCACGTGAGATGGTACAAACAGAACAACCAATATTCCATGACTGACTCTAGCTACCACTTCCAATCCTGCTTTGGAACCATCGTAATCGTATGACTTGCCAATACTGCCATCCATCAAGGGGTAATGGCTACCCAGTCCTAGCAAAACCCCATAAGTATTTGCATAGATATGTACTTAGGCCTTTTCAATGATACCCAGGGTACTCCACCTACATCCGATCTTTTAGGTGCCCCTATTATACCCCTGTTTTGGGGCCGCTAGAACCTACGGCACGATAATCCTTCTGCCTTCACATATTTAGCAATCATCCCTTGCAGCTATCCATTCGCTCATAACACCTTAGAGCAGCCATTACCCACGAATTCAATACACCCTTGAGTCGTTCCTTCCTATGAACTCAATACATCTTTGAGTCATTATTTAACATGAACTTAATACATCCTTGAGTCATTCTCACATTCATTGTATACAACAAACAACAAACAAATCACATCACTTCGAACATCCTCATCTGGACTCTCGCCGAAGCCATCGTCACTATCGAACCAAACAACTTCAATATAAGGTTCAATATGGTCTATAACATTATCACCCCCCTCAAGACACCTTTGAGTGGTCATACCATTCGTTGTTCCATGCCGACCAACAAACACTCTTCAACACTTCCAAACTTCCCAATTGAATTCACTTTGAAGTCACATCATCATCAGAAATGTCCGACCAGAAATAGCCGACCAAAAATGGTAGAAATGGCTGAACAGAAATGGCCGACCCAACTTGTCGACCCAACTTTAGGCCGACCCACTTTATGCCGACCCACTTTATGTCGACCCAACTTTATGCTGACCCAACTATAGGCCAACCCAACTTTATGCCGACCCAACTTAGTGCTGACCCACTTAGTGCTGACCTAAGTTTGTGCTAACCCAACTTTATGCCTACCCAACTCTATGCCAACCCACTTTAGGCCGACCCAACTTGACTTGTTCCCCAAGACATGATTTGAGACCGACCAACCCAACTATGGCCGACCCAAAACCTGCATATTGCAATTTAACTCTGATTTCGACCAAAACTTCGCCAAACGATAGATTCGACGAAACCAACTCATCTAATTCATCCAACATGACCACAAGCATGTTATGAAACCATCGTAACCATGAATACAACGATTTTCACCAAAATTATGCAAATCACTCCAAATCATGAAAAATGATCATACGAACAAAACTATAGATCTAACTTGCATAAGCATATGAAATATCATGGAAATTACCTATCTAAATTTATTAAATCATATCATAGGGTGATTTTTATGAAAATGGACTTAATATGTCATAGATCTATAGGAAAATGATTGAATATGATGAAAAACATAATCAAACACTCATACACTTCATTCCATGTGAGAGATATAAATCACTCACCGATTCTCCGAAACAAGCTAAAATGATAGAATTATGAATCCGGACAGCGAGCAATTCAAACCAAACTCCACGATCCGATGAATTCGCCCTTGAAATGATGTAGATCTAGCCTCTAATGGTATAGATCTATGATTTCCCTCCTTGGATTTGGATTTTTAATGATGGAAAGATGTTAGAGGAAGGAGGAGCATAAGGCCACCCAATGAGGAAATGAAAAACTAAACCATTTCCCATATCCCTCACCCATATTTATACCCTCCCATCAGCCTACTAATGGGCCTCTCCAATTCAGCCCATTATGGCTTACCAAACCTGGACAGCCAACTGAAAAACCTTAAAACAGCGATTCCTCCCAAACTGCTGAGCCAAATCTTTAATGTAACCACTCTATGGAAAGGAAAACATCAAATTCCATTCCAGTGGCATAGGTCCCACCCTCTGATTCGACATGACTCAAAATTTATGCCCTGTTCAAGACTGACAGGGGTAAAATGGTCACAAACAAAATCGGTAAAAATTATGGACATGTCTCACAACACCATAAGAAACATATTAAAAGATGAGAAAGATCAAACCCTCAGGGAATAAAATAAAAATATTTTACGATCTTCCGATACGTAAAATGCGGGCTGTTACATATATATTATAGAAGGATTGGAGCACGTTGAGTATGCCAAATCCAGATTTCAATTCTTCAGTAAATTCTACTGTTTTCTATCTCGAATCTCTATGAGTGGAATTTATTTAAGTCTGCTATTTTCAATGATTTATTAGTATAAATTTGGATTATTGTGCCTAGGAAGATTTGAGTTTATATGAAAAGAAAACAATATCTAATCCTCAAATCGTCTATTTGTTTATATTTGTATGAAGAAATGGTCAATCTATTTGTATATGTGGGCTCGGATAAATGAAATAATAAAAGATAAGCATGTTGGTGTTGTATAATTGTCTATATTCGTTGAATTCGTCTTATTTTATTTTGTGTAAATTTATATGTGTGGTTTTGTTGCAAAAGGTTAAGATTTGGAGAAATTGTATATTTGAATAAGTTTAAATCTCTATTTTTCTAAATGGGGTATTTGAATGTACTGTTTACAAGATGTCCAGGTATTAAGGTTTTGCATATAAACATACATAGAAGGTGGATCTGTACCAAAATAGAAGTTATATATATATATATATATACTGGATATATAACACTTTGTTTATCTTTTATTTTTGAAATAATCAAATCAAATCTAGGTTGCAAATTTTGTATTAATATTGTTGTTTTCCTGTTTTGATTGTTACATGTTAATATGTACATTTATGCCATGATTAAAGGGAACATGGGAAATACTTGTACACATTTACTTTGAATATGGATTGACAATTCAAGCGTGGTTAGGACATTATTTATGTTCGCATAATTCACGCCTATATATATATACACACACACGTATCTATAGCATAATCAAACGTAATATTAACACATATTACATGCGTAATAAATACATTTAAATTAGGAAATAGAATTTGATGTCCCTATAGGAATTCGTATAAATGTGTGTGAGTTAATGACTAAAATTACAATAAATGGCATATAAACATGAGGTTAGCCATTACTTATCGTAAAAGCCTTCTCGGAACCGACTGCCATATCCAACATCTACAAGTAAGTCCGGATAATGTGAGAGGTCAAGGTGCCATGGGCTATTATAATTAGTAAACTATGATACGAGATTAGGCCCAAATTATAGTAGATGTCTGTCTAGAACTGGCCAGCAAATCCAGCATCTACAAGTGGTCGACTAATATGAGATGTCTAGTGTGTGTATATATATTTGTTGACATAGGAAATTGTCGCTATTCGCGCCCGCGAACACCCGAATGTATGTTTTGTAGAAAAACGATAAAAGTAATAAATGCATGGGGAACACATCTTTTTATAGTCATTCGATAATAACACCTACGTCCACTTTATAGTAATCATTTATCATATAACAGATGATTACAAGAGTTGTATAAGCGTACCAAGTTGTATAATAGAACAACAAAATTTGAGTTAATTCCTAACATTGACCAAAATGCCCTTCTTCTTCGTTAAGTGGAAAAAGCGTTGATTTGGTCAAAATGTCCAAAATCTAGCTTCGATGTCAAAATGGTAGCTCCAATGTCCAAAAGGTAGCTTCAATGTCCTAAAGCATGAAATTGTGTCCAAAAGCATGTCAAATGTCCAATTGAATGTCCAAAGGTGAATGGAAAACTTTTACGGAATGTTAAGAGGTCTGGGCTATGTTCAATAGTCATAAGAAATATGGTGGAAACCGTTGATGATTCTATCGAGCTCTAGAGTGTCCAAAATCCTACCACTTTGAAGAATAAGTTGGGGGTATTTATAGGAAGTGGATTAGGTGGGAGTAGGTGAGATTTGGGGACCATAGCAGTAGTTTTCGCATCCTAGAAGAGCGACACCCTGAAATTCGCATCCCTTTGTTGTGCAGCGGAAGATTTCATATCCATTGGAGATACGATGACATTGTATCCCTTGGGGATATGAAATCTCATATCCACGTAGGGATACGAGGTACGCACCCCTAGGGTATGAAATTTTGTATCCCAAGGGATACAAGATGGGAAGTGGCACACATGATTTGGAGATGCAATTTTTATGGGAGATGCGTTTGTTTTGGGGGACGCGAAGCCTGATGTGGTTATGCGATGGGAGGCAAGGAAGAATATAGGGATGCGAATTTTTAAAGGCGAAGTCTGGGAATACGAAATTTGGGAGGAGAAGGAGTGATGCATTTGGGATGCAAAGTTATGAGAATTGTTGAGTTGAGGACCAATATCCCATGAGGGATGTGGAATCTCTAAGATCGTATTAGAATGAGAAACTGACGATCGCTAAGATCGCTGTAACACCCCACCTCCGTTAAGGTCACTCACAAAGGGAATATTACAAGACGGATACGTAAAGTAGTACTTGAAATTTTTTATAACTTTATCGCAACGGAAACAGAAATAAATTTGGTTACATCTTTCAAAACAACAATACCGAAATTCAAGTACATGAATATCAGTCTTATACAAAAGCCTTCAGAGTACAAAATTTTAAAGCCATAATCCCCAACAGAGAATGCCATAAATAGGTAGAATCAAAGCCAAGCAATACTTCAAGCACATCTAGCACTTCAAACAGATGGAATCTGAATCAAGCTCCTATGTTTCCACCCTGAGAACCTGGGGGGAACGGAAGAAAAGAGGCGAAACAAACTAGGTCAGACATAAGTCTGGTGAGTCCAGTGACTTTCAGCATATAAACAGATAACAGTATCATGACATGTAAATAAAACTGGATGAGAGAAAACAGGAACAAGAATAATAGGTATAAACAGGGTAAACGGAACAGAATAACCTAGACCAGGCTACGCTTCTTACTTATTTTTCACTTCTCTGCACTTATACTAGTATAACAGAATTAGGTGTTGTCCTAGTGTCTAAACAGAAAACAGAATGATCTCTTTAGAAACACGATGCTAGAAATGGGACTTTATCACCCTAACAGAGACAGACGTTCAGAAACAATATGCTAGTAATGGGCCTTTACCACCCGAACAGAGACAGACGGTACAGAAAAAAAATGCTAGTAATGGGCCTTCACTACCCAAACAGAGACAGACGATACAGAAACAGAATGCTAGTAATGGGCCTTTACCACCTGAACAGAGACAGACGGTACAGAAATAGAATGCTAGTAATGGGCCTTTACCACCCGAACAGAGACAGACGGTACAGAAACAGAATGCTAGTAATGGGCCTTTACCACCCGAACAGAGACAGAAACATAATAACCCCTACGGAAATAGAATATTAGAATTAGGTGTACACTAGTAATGGGCCTTTACCACCCCCAACAGACGGTACCACACAGAAATAGACAGGTGTTACCACCCCAGCAGGAACAGACGGTACCCCAACAGAAACAGACAGAACTAAGTGTACCCTAAATTCTACCCAAGCGATCGGCCCCCTAATACATAAATACCCTGTGTCGGCACCACGGAAGGGTGTATCACTCCCTAAAGTATAGACACAGACCTATTACAGATGTCACGGTGTCTTACATCCTCAGAGTAGACCGGATCCATGCACGCACATGACCCGGTTGGAATGCGCCATCAATACCCCTCGCCATTATCAGAGTGAACCTCTTACAATTAGTTCAGTAAGCGTGCCCGGACCCCTCTTAGTGTTGGGTCATAGTTTTGATACCAGAAAGGGTTACTGACTAATATGGGTCCCAAACAACAGATGACATAAGTAATTACCCCTCCTAGCCTTGTGTCCCCAGACTAACAGATTTCAGATTAACTTGCTTACATATTTTAGATGTACAAAGTCCAGATTAACTAGTTCTCAGATTAGACATACAGGTTAACAAGTTTCAGACTAACGGATCAGATATACAGATTAACAAGTTTTCAGACTAACGGATCAGATATATAGATTAACAAGTTTTCAGACTAATGGATCAGATATACAGATTAACAAGTTTCCATACTAACGGATCAGATATACAGATTGACAAGTTTTCAGACTAACGGATCAGATATGCAGATTAACAGACTTACAGATTGTTTCACATAACCTTGTATTAGGCCTACTGATTTTCGAAATGGGTTTATTAGATTCATCCGTCTAGTTGATTTAACCTTATCCACCCAACACGTTTAAGGCATCATATTTATCCTAGATTTGCATTAATTAAATATTAATGCACAGACCTCTCACATTAAGTCGGTAGCTTATGGCCGCTGGATGTGCTGGGCGATTCCGGGCAGATTTCTGTCACAAGCCAGACCTAACCTCGTGTCTAAGCATTTTTATGCCTACGGCCTCTCACATTAGACTGACAGTTTGCGGTTGCTGGTTGAGTCGGTTGGGTCCGGACAGGCTTCTACCGCAAACAGAGTCTAACCTCGTGTCTCAGCATTCTTATTTTTAGCTAAAGTATTCATTCACAGATTATGCCAATATCAAATTAATTATACCAATTCAACAAATTAACTTCTTTACAAGTTACAACAGATTATTTAAAGTTCTATTAACATGTTTTGCTCAATTTTAGGCCGAGCCTACAGATTTTCATACCCCAAATTACCGTATTCAATTTCAACAGATTTAATAGATTAGGCAATTTAAAAGATTTAATCATCCCTTAAAATTCCATTGACATACCTCGCCTAATTATAAAATTAAGCCTAATTTTACATGCCCAAATTATGGTCATAATTCACAATATAACGTACGTCTCAAATTTTAGTTAAATTTGCACCGTACAGAATATTCTCTAAAAACACCAAATCATGATGCACAATATAAATTGTGCCAAATTATAGCCGTTGATTACCGCGTATGTCAAATATCCAAAAATCCGAATTAGGCGTATTCACATTAATACTTATCCCTATTTTAATATAGGATTTTCAGGCCTAAGTCACATATCCTTTTCTTCCAAGTCATAGATCGTCATATAAAATATGCCCCAAATCTAGATCTTAAACTACAACATGTATTATGTCCTCAAAATCAGATCTTGAATTATAACATGCATTATGACCTCAAATTACAAGTAATATGCCGTCATACAATAATTTTCCTTCTTCCAAATCATAATCGTCATATAAAGTATGCCTAGATCTAGACCTTAAATTACAACATATGTTGTTTTCTCAATTTAGTCACAAATCAATTATGTCCAATTATGCATCATTCATTATTTTCCCCAAATTTAGCGTTTGTGCGTTCATGTCTTATGAGATTTGGCTCAGGCTCATGGTAGCCTGGCTATAGAATAGAAGGAAGGAAAAGATACAGAATAGTGACAATAATATTAATAAGATAGATCTACACAGAAAAGCAGATCTGATAAACAGGAATAAATAGATCTACACAGAAAAACAGATCTGATAAACAGGAATAAGATAGATCTACTCAGAGAATGAGATCTGATAAACAGGAATAAGATAGATCTACACAGAAAAAAGATCTGATAAACAGGAATAAGATAGATCTACACAGAAAAACAGATCTGATAAACAAGAATATGCATAATCTCCAATTCAGATTTATAACCATGTCAAGATCATAATTAAATTTCATATCTGAAAATAACTGTACTCACCCTGGTCTGATTCTAAAAGAAAAGGGTTGTAGTTGTTCTCTTTTAGCCATATTCAGATTGGAAGAAGAAGGAGCACTTGTTCTAGCTTAGGTTTCAGCAGAGTAGCGACACCATTGATTTATTTTAATATGAATTGAGGCAGCATAGCATTACAATGGTTTGGTGTGGAGAGGAAGTGGGGTTTGAGGGTGTTTAAATAGCTTAGGAGCAACGAATCTGGTCAGAATGGGCGTCTAAATGCAGAATAGCGAATTTGTCCACGGATCTGGAAATAGGGGGAGGTCGACCCCTAGGTCGACCCCCTGGTCGACCTGTTCTACCCAGGTCGACCCCCAGGTCGACCCTATGGTCGACCTGGGTCTGGGCGGGAAATTTCCCGCCCAGCTCTGGTATGTGTTTTGAATTTCGAACTTTGAATTTTGAATTCGGGCTTGTTTTTATTTTAAATTCCTGAAACTTCTAAGTGCCATAACTTCTTCATACGAAGTCCGATTTACGCAAACTCGGAATCTATCTCAAGTAGAATTCCAAGACGAACGCAATGGCGCAACCCGTTTCCCTTAATTCTTCTCTTAAAAATTAAGTATACTTTGTTTTGTTACCTTTATGTTTAAAGAAAATACGGGGTGTTACGTTCTCCTCTCCTTAAAGGATTTCGTGCCCGAAATCTTCAAGTTAAGAAGAATGTGTCCTATCATCCAATCACCCATCTACTCAACCATCATCCACATGCATCCATTGTCCTTAGAAAATTTCTAATGTTGTATGAACATATGCAAAAGTGTGTGTATATGTCTCTTATCTAATGCAAAGATCAGGCGGTCTACTGATTCAGTTGACCACCTTAATGCGAATTATGTTAGTGCCATGGGTCCAATTATGTATGAAAGAAATTCTATTTGATACACATCATTTCTATATGAGTGCATATCCATTCATCAAATGCAGCATCCATGTGATGAGTCAATCATTTTGCATCCACAAAAATTGAAAAATACCCACACATCCATATGCAGTATGAGAGTGCTTTTGAGCCGATCTAGTGCCCAGTGTGTGTATATGCATCCACGAGCAACCACTAGCAACCACTTGCATCCACTTGCAACCATCAAACATAACATGTCTCAAACACATGTTTACACCCATTAGTTTCTACCTAAAGGTCGAAGACATGATCGATAGGATACAGCCGAGTGATAGAAGCAAGTACACTTAAAACAAAAGTTCTGCTCTCATTAGACATCGGTTAAGAGAATAAATCCCTAAGTATCAACCCTGAAGACCGAAATCAACATCAAATTGACACTCAGAGAATTACTCCCATTAAACAATGTCAAAACTGGAAATCTACTTCACGCTTCGAGTAAAAACCCCTATCCTTTTCAGAAATATTCAGACACTTACAGACTACTGGTACAGATCGGATTATCAAATGATTCTTAGCAAACTGGGAATAATAAAACCCCACCATATCCCACAAAACCCAGAATGTATGCGTAAAACTTAACGCCCAACACAGATACCCTCAAACCCCAACCTATCACAAACAGATGAGTCGTAACCCTCATGGGGTTTGAGACTATAGCGGGATCAGAAACAAGACTAGTAATAAAGTGCAGAGACTCAACTAAAGAATTAAAATGCCAGAATGATCAGATAAGGAAAATAAACTTTCTATGGAAAATTTTCCACCTCTATCATGTCCACTAACTACTAGAGCATTCACTTACCTTCCAGAAGATTCTTCCCTTTGCCCTTGCCTTCTGGGGCAATCCTTGATCAGATGTCCTATCTCACCGCACTGAAAACAACCAGTCTTCTTACATGTTAACAAGTCTTTATCCAAAGTTGCACCCATCGCACGGAAAACTCTACGAAGCTCAAAAGAGAATTAGCCGTAGGTGAAATTACTGTGGCTACAGATGGAAGTTAGGCACTTCTTTGCCTTCGACAGGCGCCGTAGTCTCATCATGCCTACGGAACCATGTCGTGATGAGGTTACCTCCCAGAAAGCCAAGAGCCCCGGAGACTTAGAAAAGAAGGAAACAAGGATTAAATGGAAAATCAAAAGATAGATATATGACTTTGGGGACTATGTTTTTCAAAATAAAATTTCCTTTTGAAAATACTTCCTTTTTAAAACCTTTTTGGAAATAGCTTTCAAAAACTTTTATCTAATTTGGTAACCTTTAGCTCTGATACCAAGTGTAACACCCCACCTCCGTTAAGGTCACTCACAAAGGGAATGCCTTAACTTCGGTGGAACGTTATAAGTAAACAGAACAGAATATTACAAGATAGATACTTAAAGTAGTACTTGAAATTTTTTATAACTTTATTGCAGCAGAAACAGAAATAAGTTTGGTTACATCTTTCAAAACCACAATACCGAAATTCAAGTACATAAATATCAGTCTTGTACAAAAGCCTTCAGATTACAAAATTTTAAAGCCGTAATCCCCAACAGAGAATGCCATAAATAGGTAGAATCAAAGCCAAGCAATACTTCAAGCACTTCTAGCACTTCAAACAGATGGAATCTGAATCAAGCTCCTATGTTTCCACCCTGGGAACAGGGGGAATGGAAGAAAAGAGGCGAAACAAACTAGGTCAGACATAAGTCTGGTGAGTCTAGTGACTTTCAGCATATAAACAGATAACAATATCCTGACATGTATATAAAACTGGAAGAGAGATAACAGGAACAAGAATAACAGGTATAAACAGGGTAAACGGAACAGAACAGAATAACCTAGACCAAGCTATGCTTCTTACTTACTTTTCACTTCTCTGCACTAATACTAGTATAACATAATTAGGCGTTGTCCTAATGTCTAAACAGAAAAACGAATGATCTCTTCAGAAACACGTTGCTATAAATGGGCCTTTATCACCCTAATAGAGACAGACGTTCAGAAACAGTATGCTAGTAATGGGCCTTTACCACCTGAACAGAGACAGACGGTACAGAATGCTAGTAATGGGCCTTCACCACGCGAATAGAGACAGACGGTACAGAAACAGAATGCTAGTAATGGGCCTCTACCACCCGAACAGAGACAGCTGGTACAGAAACATAATGTTAGTAATGGGTCTTTACCACCCGAACAGAGACAGATGGTACAGAAAAAGAATGCTTGTAATAGGCCTTTACCACCCAAACAGAGACAAACAGTACAGAAACAAAATGCTAGTAATGGGCCTTTACCACCTTAACAGAGACAGAGACAGAATAATCCCTATGGAAACAGAATATTTGAATTGGGTGTACACTAGTAATGGGCCTTTACCACCCCAACAGACGGTACCACACAGAAACAGACAGGTGTTACCACACCAACAGAAACAAACAGAACTAAGTGTACCCTAAATTCTACCCCAAGCGATCAGCTCCCTAATACATAAATACCCTGTGTCGGCCCCACAGAAGGGTGTATCACTCCCTAAAGTGACAACCTATAGACACAGACCTATTTTTAGATGTCACGGTGTCTTACATCCTCAGAGCAGACCGGATCCATGCATGCACATGACCCGGTTGGAATGTGCCATCAACACCCCTCGCCATTATCAGAGTGAACCTCTTACAATTAGTTCAGTAAGCGTGCCCGGACCCCTTTTAGTGTTGGGTCATAGTTTTGATACCAGAAAGGGTTACTGACTAATATGGTTCCCAAACAACATATGACACAAGTAATTACCCCTTCTAGCCTTGTGTCCCCAGACTAACAGATTTCAGATTAACTTGCTTACAGATTTTAGATGTACAAAGTCCAGATTAACTAGTTCTCAGATCAGACATACAGGTTAACAAGTTTCAGACTAACGAATCAGATATACAGATTAACAAGTTTTCAGACTAACGGATATGATATACAAATTAACAAGTTTTCAAACTAAGGGATAAGATACACAGATTAACAAGTTTTCAAACTAATAGATCAGATACACAGACTAACAAGTTTTCAGACTAACGGATCAGATATACAGATTAACAAGTTTTCAGACTAACGGATCAGATATACAGATTAATAGACTTACAGATGGTTTCACCTAACCTTGTATTGGGCATACAGATTTTTGAAACGGGTTTATTAGATTCATCCGTCCAGTTGATTTAAACTTATCCACCCAACACGTTTTAGGCATCATATTTATCCTTGATTCACATTAATTAAATATTAAGGCACAGACCTCTCACATTAGGCCGGTAGCTTGTGGCCGCTGGATGTGCCGGGCGGTTCCGGGTAGACTTCTGCCATAAGCCAGACCTAACCTCATGTCTAAGCATCTTTATGCCTATGACCTCTCACATTAGACAGACAGTTTGCGGTTGCTGGTTAAGTCGGTTGGGTCCTGGCAGGCTTCTACCGCAAACAGAGTCTAACCTCATGTCTCAGCATTCTTATTTTTAGATAAAGTATTCATTCACAGATTATGCCAATATCAGACTAATTATGCCAATTCAACAAATTAACTTCTTTACAAGTTACAGCAGATTATCCAAAGTTCTATTAACATGTTTTGATCAATTTTTGGTCGAGCCTACAGATTTTCATACCCCAAATTACCGTATTCAATTTAAACAGATTTAGCAGATTAGGCAATTTAACAGATTTAATCATCTCTTAAAATTCCACTGACATACCTCGTCTAATTATAAAATTAAGCCTAATTTTACATGCCCAAATTATGGTCATAATTCACAATATAACGTAGGTCCCAAATTTTAGTTAAATTTGCACCGTACAGAATATTCTCTAAAAACCCCAAATCATGATGCACAATATAAATTATGCCAAATTATAGTCGTTGATTACCGCGTATGTAAAATATCCAAAAATTTGAATTAGGCGTATTCACATTAATAGTTATCCCTATTTTAATATAGGTTTTTCAGGCCTAAGTCACATATCCTTTTCTTCCAAGTCATAGATCGTCATATAAAATATGCCCCAAATCTAGATCTTAAACTACAACATGTATTATGTCCTCAAAATCAGGTCTTGAATTATAACATGCATTATGTCCCCAAATTACAAGTCATATGTTTTAATTCTCCTTCTTCCAAATCATAAACTGTCATATATAGTATGCCTAGATCTAGACCTTAAATTACAACATATGTTGTGTTCTCAATTTAGTCACAAATCAGTTATCTCCAATTATGCATCGTTCAATATTTTCCCCAAATTTAGCGTTCATGCGTTCATCTCTTATGAGATTTGGCTTAGGCTCGTGGTAGCCTGGCTATAGAACAGAAGGAAGGAAGAGATACAGAACAGTTAAAATAATATTAATAAGATAGATCGACACAGAAAAACAGATTTGATAAACAGGAATAAGATAGATCTACACAGAAAAAAAGATTTGATTAACAGGAATAAGATAGATCTACTCAGAGAATGAGATCTGATAAACAGGAATAAGATAGATCCAGAAAAACAGATCTGATGAACAGGAATAAGATAGATCTACATAGAAAAACAGATCTGATAAACAAGAATATGCATAATTCCAATTCTGATTTATAACCATGTCAAGATCATAATTAAATTTCATATCTGAAAATAACTGTACTCACCTTGGTTGGATTCTAAAAGAAAAGGGTTGTAGTTGTTCTCTTTTAATCCTATTCAGATTGGAAGAAGAAGGAGCACTTGTTCTAGCTTAGGTTTCAGCAGAGTAGCGATGCCATTGATTTATTTTAATATGAATTGAGGCAGCACAGCATTACAATGGTTTGCTGTGGAGAGGAAGTGGGGTTTGGGGGTGTTTAAATAGCTTAGGAGCAACGAATCTGGTCAGAACGGGTGTCTAAATGCAGAAAAACGAATCTGTCCACGGATCTATAAATAGGGGGGAGGTCGATCCCCAGGTCGACCCCCTAGTCGACCTGTTCTACCCAGTTCGACCCCCAGGTCAACCCCCTAGTTGACCTGTGTCCTGGGAGGGAAATTTCCCGCCCAGCCCGGGTATATGTTTTGAATTTCGAACTTTGAGTTTTGAATTCGGGCTGGTTTTTATTTTGAATTCCTGAAACTTCTAAGTGCCATAACTTCTTCATACGAAGTCCAATTTACGCAAACTCGGACTCTATCTCAAGCAGAATTCCAAGATGAATGCAATGGCACAACCCGTTTCCTTTAATCCTTTCTTAAAAATTAAGTATACTTTGTTTTGTTACCTTTATGTTTATAGAAAATACGTGGTGTTACAATCGCATTTTGAATAGGACTCCGATATTCACTTAGATCATATTTAGATCAGTTTGTTGGGTCCGAGATGCCTGGGAACCATGAAATAAGATGCCATGTGCTTGCTGGGACTTGCCGGGGCAAGTATGTACCTAAAAAAAAGGATTTTGTACTTGGCAGACCAAGTTATGTGATATTATGTACCTAATGGGCTAGGTTGTTAAGATCCCCATGATAAGAGGGTTACAATAAGAAACTTTTATGCTTGGCGATCCGAGTCGGGTAGTTCTTATGCTTGGTAAACCCATTCGGGGAATCTTAACACCCGATAGACCCAATCTTTGGGGAAGTCGAGGATCACATTTCAAATTTTAGAACCTGAGTTCAGAGTTCATTCCCGACTGATCAGGGAGGGGAGACCGGAGTCTTTTGTTTATACTGGACAAATCCAGTATGGAGTCGAAGCCAAAATTTTATACTCGACTAATTGAGTATGGAGCCAGAGCCCTATGTTAATCATGGACAGATTCAGCAGGGGAGACCGAAGTCTTATGTTTATACTAGATGTATCTAATGAGAGAAATAGGAGTCTTATGTTTACACTGGACGGATCGATTGTGGAGGAGAACAAAGTCGTATGTTTATACCGGATGGATCCAATTGGGGGAGACTGGAGCCTTATGTTTATACTGGACGGATCCTATGTGGGGGAGACTGTGGGGTAGACCGGAGTCTTATATTTATATTGGACGGATCCAGCGTGGGTGCCAGAGCCCAAAGATAATATTTATTGATTCATGGGAGTACAACGGTCGATGGTCCAAACTAAAGCATGATTGGAGACCATCAACCGAGTCCGTGCGTCTGTAGGCTTACTTTACCACTTTGATTAAATACAAGGAAAGTTACGTAGGGGAGAAGAAGTCGCAAACAATAAGAAAAAAGAAAAGCAATGGACCGGAGTCCGAATAAGTCATTAAGACCCAAAGGGCTGGATATGTAACAAACTGCCCGGAGTGGGCCTAAATTCGATCCAAAAAAGGCCCATCGAAACTTAAAGCCACTCAAAATAGGTTCTCAGTTCCTATAAGAAAGTATAATGATAAAATAAGATGCACCATTTATTCAAAATCCACTGATCCAAATACAAAGTGCCAAATACATTTGTTTATAATGGTACATAATCATTATTCATATTCCATAGTTTCCATAAAAAAAAGAGAAATAATAGCTAATAGTAATATAATAGTCTCATTGCCTTCTTTAGGCTCCATCATCATCTCGTCCATCAAGTCGTCAGCCCCACCTACTAACCTATTGGATATGTTAAGGAGAGGGGTCAAAAAATAAAGTTTCGGTGACTGAAAATAATATGTATTTAGAGACTACACTCTAGATTTGGCAGGTTATATATGTCAAAGCATGTCCACGAAACGCACAAACACACATTTTAGAGAAGTAGGACCCGTAGACCATTTCCAATCAAATAAGGGAGGGTCCCATGAGTATGGTTCAAATCCAAGGAACAAAGCTTTGTATTGATCCTAGTCCCAACCACTTAAGACCCAAACTAGACACGAAGAAAGTCAGCCACTTAAGACCTTCTCAAAGCGGTATAGGTCTATTACCGTAATATCAGTTACATATGCCGACGGTTCCAGGCAGACATCTACTACAAGCGGGCTTTACCTCGTGTCATAGTGTACTAAGTTAATGGCCCATGGCACCCACACCTCTCTCATTTGACAAACTCACTTGTGGTTGATGGTTTTGTCAGTTGGTTTCAGGAAGGCTTTTACCACAAATGACGACTAAACTCGGTCTGTGTGTCATTATTTTTTATATATAAATAAGCCATTTATACACGAACAATCAACAAATTCATATGGGGATATTTTAAATTTCTAACCTTATTTTAACATATTTATTACGTCACTATTACGTTTGGTTATGTTGATTATGACATATATAAATATAATATTTAATACATACTATAAACATTTATTTCTGTTCGAATGAAGAAATGTTATAATGGTGTAAGTTGTCAATCCTGTTCACATCAAGGTATACAAGCCTAATTACCATATCAAACTACTAAATTCATGGCATAATTAATAATAGCAGCAAATGGGAAAAATAGCAATGTAACTATCCAAAATTGTATCCTAGGCTTGTTAAAATAATTTAGGTAATTGAATCGAAACAAAATGTTTACTTCGATGAGAAAATTTTGGTGAGTGGATAAGGCGATTTAGGTTTCCATTTTCTGCCTTGGGCTTCTTGTTTCCCTTCCAATATTTCAGCGCTTGCTAGATCCCTGTCTCTCGCATGCTTCCATGGCGAGACACAAAGCCAAGCGGTGCTTTCGGCCAGTCATGGATCTACGATTTTTCTTTTAGCCTCCGGTAGCCGTAGACATTACTGCTCCTCCTACTCCGGCTGTTGCGACGGCCTCCAGTGGGATACCTCTTGATGTGGCTTAATCTCCGACTGGCTTAGCTCCTCCTGCGGCAAAGCCCCACTTGTGACTTACAGTGCTATTCGGCCTCCGAGCAAGGGTTGGAAAGCTACTGTCGTAGGTAAATCACTCTCTTTTTTCCTGGGATCTTCTTGCTCCAAATTTGTTGAGCCTCGTATGGCGAATGATGAACTTTGGGCTTTTGTTTCGGAAGATATGCTCAAACGGTCTATTGACAGATGGGGAACTCACTCATGATTTATATTATTAGGCTCGGCCTTATTATATTCACTTGTTTGCGTAATTTAGATGCATATGGAAGCCGATAGGTGGTGTTAATTTGTATGCCAGGGGAAATGGGCACTTTCTGGTTAGGTTTGAAACAGTAGCTGATCTTGATCGAATTATTCTGGGCGGACCTTATTTCTTTTGTTCTAGATTAGTTATTGTGAAAAAAAGGGTTTCTTGGGTTAAGCTACTCTAAAGATACTATTAAGTACTTTTTGCTTTGGGTTAAACTTCATATTCTGGAGGAGTTATGGGAGCATGACATCATTTGTGTTGTTGCTAGCGCGTTAGGAGTCCTTGTTGGGATTAATACATTCACTGAAAATATTTCAAAGGTTAAGTATGCTCGGGTTCTTATTGACGTTAAAGCACCATTTAGGTTCCTAAAAGTAGTGAATGTGGATTTCTTTAGTGGATGGTTGATGAGTGTTGCGGTGGCGTACAAGTATAAACCACCCTGTTGTGATGTGTGCTGCGCTTTTGGTCATTCTTGTTCTCAGTGCAGTAGTTTGAATCCGGTTTGGATAGCAAAGAATCCTTCGCCTTCCTCCTGTGTGTGTGATTCAGTTTCTACTAGTTCTATACCAGGTAATGTACATGCACAGGATTCTATGCATGTCTTTTCTGCTAGTCAGGGTACCACGGTTGAGCCTTTGGCCTTAGGCTCTCCCTACTGCCCTATGACACTGTTGGCTTCGACTTTGGCCTTAGGCTCTAGTGATCGGTAATCTATTGCAGTCTCTGTTCCTGCTGCAGTTATAAATCATGTAGGTTCACTTTCTGTGCCGTGTGCCATCATTTCACAGCCTTCTTCTTCCTCTAGCCATGCCATTGTGTTGTCGCGTTTGCAACCCACGGTGGCCAGTATTTGTATGTCTAGTTCAGAGGCTTTGGGGCTTGTTGCTTCTCTTTCTTTTGGCCAGAATGATGCTACTATCAACCCAAAGCTAGTTTCTGGTATTCATGCACACTATCCTGCCCATGTCGCTGCCTCTCTTTTGGGTCCTGCCCTTCACATGCTAATAATCAGGTTATATCCTTGGCTAGTGATGTTTTTGATGTTTCTTCCATTGCGCTTTATGGCTCTGTAGCTGCAAATTCTAATGATTTTTCCTGTGCCTCATGTGATATCATTTTAGATGTGGACATTCCGGCTCCCATCTCCGTGGTTGATGTAGTTCCTACAGGCTTCTCTCTCCTTTGCTCTAGCGATAATCTATCTAGAGAGGAGGTTATCTTTAAATTTGGACGAGCAATGGACCTTAAGTATGGTCCACTTACTCGTAACTATGCTATGGAGTGGCGTCGCAAGCGACATTTTGACACTCAAGCTTTTTTTTTCACATTCTTGATTCTAAATTCGAAGCGTTCGATGTTTTGGTTGCTTCTATCTTTAAGCGTCAACAGACGGAAGGATGTTCTGTATTTTATTTATCGCCCGATCGATTCCAGATTCGATTGGTGTAGGTTGACAACTCTGACTTCACTAGGGATTGGCTGTAGGTCGCATTATCGCTATCTGAGACACCACACGTCCGTTAATATCACTCACTCAGGGAATGCATTAAGTTTCGTGAAGCGCTATAGGTAAACATACACAAAATAATCACAAGATAGATATAAATAAGGCAACAACGTAAAATTTAGACTTTTATTTCAAACATAAGTCATAATACCGTGGCCCACAATTTCATAAGTCATAAAAACCATTACAATAAAATAAATTCTGTCTTGCACCGTAAGAGTACATAAGTAAATAAAAAGCATCATTCCCCCAATTAAAAGAGTTATGTCATAGTAGAGACAAGAACTTGAGCCATACTTCTGAAGTAGCTCCTAGCAAGATGACATCTGAGTTCTGTTTAAATCTGAGTGTTTCCTCCCTGAGAACCCGGGGGCGGGGGAAAGGGGGAGGGGGGAAGGAAGGGGGGAACGGAAGAAAGAAGGAGAATCGGCAGGGTCAGTCATAAAGTCTGGCGAATCTAGTTACTTTTAGCCAGTAGATAAATAAAAGCAACATGATTGGCATATAAAGTGGATAAGAGAGATCACTACATAAACGGCAGGTGTGAAAATGTAAGCAAGATAAGGTGTATGTGCCTCACGAATGATTACTCTGCATTACTACTAGTATAACTGAAATGAGATGATCCCTTCCACTATGAGTTGGTAGGTTTAGGTCATATGCCCAAATATACCCTAACCACTACCATAATCGATCGGCTTCCTACACTGTAGATATCATGTGATGGCCCCACAGTAGGAGGTATCACTTCCTAAAGTGGAAACCCATGGTGTGCACAACCATATCTACTGGTGTCATGGTCGTCTTAGCCCCTCTGTCTGGCCCATGCACGCATATGTCCCCGGTCGGTTTGCGCTGCCCACACCATCCGCCTCATTTGGATCTCTTAAAATCAATCAGTAAGCGTGACCCTTCTCCGCCTAGTACGGAGTTCTTTACTTGATACCAACTCCGGGTTAATTACTGAAATGGATCCCATACGACATGATACAAGCTCTCCCCCTTGTCTTGTATCCATATTAGGTTTTTCATTAACTATGTATACCTTTAGGTGTCTTTAATTACATAGCCCTATACCAGTTATGCTTACCCTAAAGGGTGTCTTTAATTACTTAACTTCATTACATTATTTATCGGTTATGTATACCACTACGTGTCTTTAATTACATAACCTTATTGGGTTAAGTTCGTGGGCCTATATGTAAATATTACCCACTCCCTCTAATTTACTTAACCCACCTACTACCGGTCCAATTTTACTTAACCCTAACTTAATTTCATAGTCATACAATCTTTATGGATAAAATTAAGTTAAGTAGTCCAATTCTTTACCATGTCCATTTATGGTTTTATAATGGGCTAGACCTCCCACATTAGGCCTACAACGTGTGGTTGCTGGATATGCCGGTCGGGTCCGGGCAGTCTTATTCCACAGTTGGGCCTAACCCCGTGTCTTAACCCGATTCATATTTGCGTACTTAGACCTTCCACATTAGGTTCAACATTAGTGGCTGCTGGATATGCCGGTCGGGTCCGACAGACTTCCACCCCTAATGTAACCTAACCCCGTGTCATAAGTACAATTTACAATTCCTAATTGTAAATTACTACACATTCCAAATTAATCCAAATCTAACTATGTCAATATAGGTAACTATTTCTATGTTTCCCCCATTTGAATTACATGTCCCATTTCATATAAATATTACATAAATTATGCCAATTATAATCCCTTTTTCTCTGTTTCCTTTCTAACGTATTCGTACGTATTTTGGCGGCATCTAGGCTATAAAGTAGCCTAAATACAACAATGAAAAGGGAATATGAAAAAAGTGATAGCTTCAACATATCTTGGCATAAACATAAACATAAATTGGTATAATAACAAGGTGAATGGTCATGTAGTCATTATTGCAAGGTAGACATAAAAGTGATGAACTTGTAGCAACTACGATGTAAAAGAAACATAATGAGACCTAAATTAACCATAAGGTGTCCAATTATTTAGATCTAGCATACTTAGGGTGACATAGTAACATGTTTAGATCTAAAGATGGATTCACATGTCAAGTTTACAACATATCTCAGTGGATCACAATATGACTAGTGAAAGGTGATTAACATAAAGATCTAGATCTAAGTAATGTTACAACTATCCAAATTAATAGATGTACATCCACCATAACATGGCTACAAGTCAAAATCCACATAAGCAACATAATCAAATAACGACAATTTTAATAAATCTAGGAAAATAGATCTGTCATGACATAGTATAGGATAGCACATTAACACAGAATTATACTTTACAACATATCCAATTCATAGTCTCTCAAAATATACTTTTATTTATCTAAACCTAAAAACAACTAGAACTCACAGCGTTAGGTTTAGACAATTGAGGAAGAACGGATCTTAAATTTCTGAACTGGATTTGTAGAATATGTTGTTGTTAGAAAATGGTTCAGTTCGCATCCAACAGCATACGGCCTCCATGACTTCCAATGAAGAAAATATGAGAAATAGGACACGTACATATAGCTGCCAGACCGCCTGAAACTGAGTGCCATGTCAGCCCTAAGGGTGTCGACACCCTTTCAGGGGGGTCGACCCCCAGGTCGACACCCCTCTAGGGATGTCGACCCCCTAAAGCGGGAATTTTGCCGCTCAGAGGATTTTTTTGAATTTGAATCCTCTGGATAGAATTCTAACTCATCTCTGACTCATGCATATATATAAAATATTTATGTGTGTATACAAACTTAAAATCCTCATAACTTCTTCATACGGTGTCCGTTTTACGCAAATCAAATGTCGATCTTGACCACAATTTCAAGATGGTCGCAATGGTGCAGTCTGTTTCTTCTAATTCTGAATATTAAATTAATTATTATTTAATTTTTCATCTTTTAGTGTCGGTACAAATTCGGGGTGTTACATTCTCTCCTACTCAAAGGATTTCGTCCCAAAATCTCTAAGTTAAGAAGAATGCATATCCTAACATCCATCATCCATCTACTCATCCACCAATCACTGACATCCATTGTCCTTAAGGATTTCTAATGCTTATATAAATATATGCGAAGGTGTGTGTATATGTCCTAACACTAAAGCGAAGATCGAGCGGTCTACTGACTCAGTTGACCTCCTTAATGCAATGTATGTTAGTGCCATGAATCCAATATATATGCAAATAAACCTATCATATCATATAAATTCTATATGTGTGCACATTCATTCATCCTAATGCAACATCCATATGCTAACTCATCCATTTCCATTCATAAAAGAAAATAAAATGCACACACATCCATATGTAGTATGAGAGTGAGTGAGCTGATCTTAGTGCCTAATGTGTGTGTATATGCGTCCACATGAAACCACTAGCAAACACTTGCATCCATCAAACATAACATGTTTCGAACACATGTTTACATCCATAGGACTCCTATCTAAAGGTTGAAAATACGATGGATAAGATATATTCTATTGACAGAAATAAGCACTGATAAAACTTAGGAAAGGAGTTAAGAACATACCTCGAAAAGAAAAGGGTACGAAGCACGAATCTTGTCTTCGGTCTCCCAAGTATCTTCTGGGTTATCTCCCCATTGAACCTTTAGCAACTTGATCTCCTTATTGTGTAGCTTCTTAATCTTTGACCCAAGAATATGGGTAGGGACTCGTCTGACTGTCACCTCCGGTTCCACTTCGACTTCTTCCAACATACTCAACTCAACTACTTCCAAGGTGTCATGCAGGCACTTTCGCAGATGAGAGACATGGAAAACGTCATGAACACCGGATAGATTTTCTAGGAGCATTACTCCATAGGCCATTTGGCCAATCCTCTCAGTTATGGGGAATGGTCCCACAAACCTAAGTGCCAACTTCCCTACTGATCCGAAGTGAACCACATTCCTCAGAGGTGATACTTTGACAAAAACTAAGTCTCCCACTTCGAATTCGATGTCAGTCCTTCTCTCGTCTGCATAGGACTTCTGCCTATCTTGAGTTGTCTTCATCCGCCGTCAAATAAGGTCAATCTTTTCGGACATTTCTCTAACCATATCTAGTCCAAGCACTGTTTCAAATCTCGCAAATATCGCCCGAGATCCCCTCCGAGATCTCGTTTTAGGCTCCTTCCGAAATGAAATAGCAAATATCACTCTAAATCTCCTTTCGAATATATCGCCCGAGATATTGCAATATCAAACGATGTATTGACCGAGACGAAATACTGGAATATCGTCCGAGATCTTAGTTTTTTTTGGTTAAAATTTAAATTTGTGTATGAACTAGAACTATAATTAAAAAATTCAAATCTAGCCATATCAGTCTTTTTTTATTGTACATTTTGCATGTTAAATGGCTATATTGTATGTTCGTATATATGTTTTACAATGCTTAAGATTTTCATATTCGTCTTTTTACATACATGTTACTTACGAAATTATGTATTTTATGGTCTATTTATGCTGATTTTTTTTAATATTTTGGATCCTTTTAATGTTTCCTGCCTGACAATATTCCTGTTTTAAGCATATTACGATTTAGAGTATGAATGATCTTTCGCACAATAAAGAATAATAAAGTTATTTTGCATTTTATGTTTAAGTTACTATTTTCTTGATAGCATTCATAAAAATAATTTTGTTAAAATATCATTTTTAACATATCATGTACCCCGAGATTGTTTCGATATGAACTTTCAAACCCGAGATGAAAATCCAAGATGAACTCCCGATTTAGACTCATCTCGTCCGAGATCTCCCCCGATACGAGATCGAGTTTATAAAATCCCCAAAACGAAATGCGATCAACATCTGAGATTTAAAACCTTGGGTCCAAGTAATAATCTTTCTGTAGATTCCCACCAGCAAGTTGGTGATCTATAGGGTCAACTGTACAATGCTTCAAAGGGAACCACGCCGATGCTAGACTGAAAAATGTTATTATAGGCAAACTCTACTAAAGGAAGATTCTCTTCCCAAGTCCCTCCGAAGTCAAGGATACACAGCCTTAAAAGATCTTCTAGAATCCTATTGACCCTCTCCGTCTACCCATCGTTCTTAGGATGATAAGCAGTGCTTGAACACAACTGTGTACCTATTGCTTCTTGCAAGCTCCTCCAAAATTCACTGGTAAAGATGGGGTCACGATCGCACAAGATACTGGAAGGAACTCCGTGGAGACGAACTATCTCTTGGACATAAATTGCTGCCAACCATGATGTTGCCCTCTTACTCTTAAATGGAATAAAGTGAGCGCTCTTAGTGAGTCTATCCACTATCACCCAAATACTGGTATTACCTTTCTTCGATCTTGGAAAACCATCTATGAAATCCATAGAGACGCTCTCCCATTTCCACTGCGGAACCTCCAACGGATGAAGTAATCCACCGGGCTTCTTTTGCTTAGCTTTGACTTGCTGGCAAACTAAACAATGGGAAACAAATTCGGCCACATCCTTCTTCATCCCAGCCCAAAAGAAAACCCCCTTCATATCCCTGTACATTTTATCACCGCCTGGATGAATGGTCTTCTTAGAATGTTGGAACCAGCCCAAAAGAAAACCCCCTTCATATCCCTGTACATTTTATCACCGCCTGGATGAATGGTCATTTTAGAATGGTGGAATTCTTTTTGGACTACCTTTATCAAGCTTCCAGTTTGAGGAACACAAAGCCTTCCATCTCGTCGCAACCACCCCTTTTCATCTATGGCATACCTACTGAGGTGACTAGAAGTTTACCTTCTTCTGAGCTTATCCATGATGTCTAGAATCTGTCGGTCACCTTGTTGAGAAGATCCTATCCGATCCACAAGTGTCGGTCGTATCTCCAAGGATGCAAATAAACTAGGCAAAACCTCAATTGAGGGTCTAAAATCAAAAGCTGATATGAACTCCAAGTACTTTCTTTCCATAAACAGAGGAATCAGGGAGACCCTCTGCCTACTTAGTGCGTCTGCCACCACATTACCCTTGCCAGGGGTATAAGCAATCTCAAAATCATATGAAGCAAAGAACTTCATCCACCGTTGTTGCCTTAAGTTTAGATCCTTCTGTGAGAATAGATACTTGAGAGATTTATGATCGGTGTATAAATCGAACTTTTCTCCAAGTAAATAATGACGCCACGTCTTTAACGCGAATACTATGGCAGCCAGCTCTAGATCATGGGTGGGGTAGTCCTTCTCATGAACTCTCAACTGTCAACCCCCATAACATATTACTTTCCCTTCTTGAATCAGCACCGCACCAAGCCCTGTACCGCACACATCAGTGTAAATAGTAAACACTTTACTCCCATCGGGCAAGGTCAAGACTGGGGCTGTTGTCAGAGCCCTTTTTAGTTGTTGGAAAGCAACGTCACAGTCTATGTCCCATGGAAATGCCAAATTCTTCTTTGTTACCCTAGTGAGAGGGGCTGACATCTTCGCGAAGTCCTTAATGAACTTCCTATAATAACCTGCCAACCCAAGAAAGCTTCTCACCTCGGTTGCATTTTTAGGAATCTACCAATCTTGCACTGCAACCACCTTAGCGGGATCTACAACTATTCCTTTGGGGACTACATGCCCTAAAAATCTCCCCTCGTGTAACACCCCGAATTTCGGTTACTGCTAAAATTCACAAATTAAAGAATAACTAATCCCAGATGTGGGAATTAGGGGAAACGGGTTGTACCATTGCGTTCGTCTCGGAAAAATACGCGAAATAGAGTCTGAGTTTTCGAAAATCGGAGTCCGTATGAAGAAGATATGGACGAACGAAGTTAGGTAGAAAAACCGAAAACAAGCCAGAATGCACTGGCGCACTTGTGAAGTGCGCCAACACAAAAATGCACTGGCGCACTTGTGAAGTGCGCCAACACAAAAATGCACTGGCGCACTTGTGAAGTGCGCCAACAGATTTTTACACTGGCGCACTTGGGAAGTGCGCCCGTGTCGAGCCAGAAACCTGCACAGCTTTCTGGCTGGCATGGTGCACCATTTTAGGGTTTAGGCTGTGTTTTGGGGCTGGTTTCTGGAAGCTTCCGAGATCTGATGGTCCTAATCTAATTTAGGGTTAATCTAATGGCCTAAAACACTTGCCTAATCCTATAAATAAGACCCTAAGCTAGCCCTAAATGATCATAATCCTATACTCTAACTAAACTATGCCAAAATTTTCTATGATCATGGCCTCCACTCAAAGCCCTAGCCTCCATCCTCTTATAAAACTATTTCTATGAAGGCTTTCATGTTCATACAAGCATCTTTGAGTTGTATGAGTGATCATTAGCTTGCATTCATCATCAAGTTGCAAGCTTTATGTTCAAGGCTAGAGTTTTTGGGTGATTTGTGGCAAGGGTTTGCTTATTGGAGTTTAGTGGTGAGTTTCTATAGACTTAGCAATCAATTGTTAAATTGATTATGATAGGATATGATAAGATATGGCTATGTTTGTGGAATCAATGTGTTTATGCAAGTTTAGTATAGTGTATGTTGTGTGCTATATGCAAGTTTAATGCTATGTTTTATGATGCAAAACACTATGTTGAACATTGATTCATATGTAACATGTTATGCAAGCTATATGGGAGATTATATGCAAGTCTATATGTAACATGATATGCAAGTTATGTATTTGGTTTTATGCATGCTAAGTATTTGATTTTATGCATGCTATGTATGTGGTTTTATGCATGCTAAGTATTTGGTTTTATGCATGCTAAGTGTTTGGTTTTATGCAAGTTATGATACAAGCTCATATGAAAGTTATGATGCAAGTTCATATGCAAGTTTGTCTCTTTTTATGATATGCATAATATATGCAAGTTTGTCTCTAAGTATGGCATGTTATGCAAGTTCATATGCAAGTTTGTCTCTTTTTATGATATGCATAATATATGCAAGTTTGTCTCTAAGTATGGCATGTTATGCAAGTTCATATGCAAGTTATGATGCAAGTTCATATGCAAGTTATGATGCAAGTTCATATGCAAGTTTGCCTCTATGTATGACATAAGTACATGTGCAAGTTCATCCCTTTTAGACCTATGACATGTATGCAAGTTGACACCTTTATGATAGGTCTATGACATGAACATTTAAGCAAGTTACCATCTTTATGACATATGTGATTCATGCAAGTTTGGGTTAAATGCTAATTGGGTTTAATGTATGCTCATGTATGCAAGTTGACACCTTTTGAACCCATGATAAAGTTATATGCTATGTTGGTCAAACCCATGACATTTGTGATGAATCTTCCCTTTGTTATGTCATGTTATGAGAACGAATTACGTGGGGAACGATGGATGGGGTTAATATGCATGTTAATAAAATGATGTGAAATGGGTATGATTAAGCATACCACAAATTAAATGGACATAATTGGGAATTTATCTATTGAGTTAGGTCTACCCATATTATGAAATTGGGAATTTACCTATTGAGTTAGGTCTACCCATACTATGGAATTGGGAATTTACCTATTGAGTTAGGTCTACCCATATTCTTGAAAACATGATTAATTAATTAGGGATAATTAATACAAATTATGGGGGTGATTAATTAGGTGTAATTAATCGACTAAGACACGAGGTTGGACTCAGTTGTAGCGTAAAACTGCCCGGACCCAACCGGCTTAACCAGTTGCTACAAATGTTAGCCCAATGTGAGAGGTCTTAGCCACAAACTAAATACGTGATTAATGTAAAGACACGAGGTTAGACTCGGTTATGACATAAGGCTGCCCGGACCCAACCGGCTTAACCAGCGGTCATAAAAGATAGTCTAATGTGAGAGGTCTTTATGAGGATCACGGTCTTAATTAATTAAGAAACACTTAACCAAATTAGCATGTAGTGGGGCATGAGGGGTTAAGTGGGTACCTTGGGTGGCATGTAGTAACTAGAAGTAAGTGCCTTGGGTGGCATGTGGAAATCTAGTGGGTGCCTTGAATGGCAATTAAAATATGATTAATGACTTAACCAAACCTTAACATGTAGGTGGGCATGATTATAAAAGGGGTTAAGTGGGATACACTAGATAAAATAACAAGCTTAAGTAGTAGCTTGTGGGGGCCCATTTCAACCAATATCCCAAACGTATCTTTGTGGGCTCGACTCAAGTCGAGGACGGGACACGCATATTGGGCTTGACTATAAGAGGCCAAAACGGGTTAGCGGTGGCAACGCAAGTCCAACGGGTTTCATATGCGTGTGTGGGCCCGGGCTGGTAGCTAAGACGTTGTTGCATCGTGTAGGTATAAACCGTGCATCAGTGTTGTTATCAGGTTGCCACTTTGGGGAATGATACACCCCACTGTGGGACCAGCACGGATATCTACGTTAGGGAGCCGATCAAATGGGGGGGTAGTGGGTACACCTAGCGGAGATAGGGGCAGGCGGCACCCATATAGTCAGCTAGGGGTACACGAAACTACCATTAAGATTTACTAAGTACACTTAGTGGGATCAACCTTTAAAATTAGGAATGACTGGTGTGGTGCAGTATAGGAATTACCCTTGGGTGGGTAGATCTGGGGTGGTGCAATCTAGTAATTATCCTTGGGTGGATAAATGCGTCTTTTCGGTTATCTTAGTACATCCTGTGTTTAGTTGGCTACTTAGTGTAGTCATTATCCCCAGAGGTACCGTACCTTGTTTATATCATACCCTAATTACTTTAATGATTGTATTGTTAGGGTTATAGGACTCACTCAGACTTATGTCTGATCCCGTTGTTTCTTTATCTTTTTTTCCCAACCCTCAGGTTTTCAGAGTGCGCTTAGCACTAGTGGGCTTTGATCAGACTGCTTTATCTATCTTTTGGAGCTGGGACCATGAATGTAAAGCTCGGTTTATCTTTTCTATTATGGCTATTAGGTTATGTAGTGGGATTATGTACTTTTATTTTTATCAGGATGGATATTATGTACTTGACTCTTATTTATGGTTTTGGTGTAACCAAACATGTTTTACTTTCCGCTGAAATGAAATGATGTTTTAATTTCTCAAGTATTACTTATATCTGTCTTGTTGTAATTTTTCTGTTCTATATTCACTTAAAATACTCCACCGATGTTATGGCATTCCCTTAGTGAGTGACCGTAGCGGGTGTGGGGTGTTACACGTGGTATCAGAGCTTAAGGTTACCAGAACAGATAAAATTTTTAGAAAAACTATTTTCTAAGAATATTTTTGAAAGGAGTATTTTCAAAAACATGTCTTTTAAGAGAAAAGTTTTTGAAAGAAAAGCATAATCCCCAATAGCCATATCTATATCTTTCGAATTCTCCGTTTTGAATCTCTTCCTCTCTCGATTTGAGTTTCCCCTCCGTGTATAGATGACCTTTCTAAGATAGATAAGAATGGAAAACCACTTCAAGGGACTTAGACATTAGTCGGATTAGAAGTTGGTTCAAGAAGGAGGAGGACTGGTAGGTATCTATTGGATAGACGATGGGAGGAAGGCTCAAATAGTTGTTTGGTTAATGAAGGATGAAACCTCATTGGTGGAAGGTTACGAGTGGAGAATGGGAAGAAGAAGGCGAGTAGTTATCCTTTTGGAGGAATGGGACACCTTATTAGAATTGTCCAAAGGGGCATGGGCAAGGTATGGAATCTCCTGGAGGGTAGTTGTATTCCCTCGCGGCTAGTGTACCAGATGGGGATAGGACCGTCTAGGTTGGAATTTGGATTTCTTTATTATCCGGTTCGAACTTTATTAGATTCTGACGCATCGAGTTCGTTTATCTCATCATTGTTAGTTGAGTCACTGCACTTAGACACCAGTTTGGTAGATGATCCCTTAGTTGTTTCAAACCCAATTGGGGCTCCATGATGTGTTTGGGTTTGAAAGTTTCTATACTTAGCGTTGAGTTTAGATGTGATGCTTTTTGGGCTTCACGGGCTATGGGTTAGTTTGGGCATGGACTGGTTATCCAGTAGGGGTGCCGTTCTCGATTTTGAAGGGAGAGTTGTTAGGCTTATGACCTGCTTGGGTAACACTCTCGAGATCTCTTGTAATCCCATGGAATCTGTTATGCTAAGTTATCTAGAATCGCTTGACACGTCGGTCGAGAGTTTGCAATCTGTTAGAGTTGTCCGGGAATACTCGGATGTGTTTGAGGAGGTGAAGGGCTTACCTCCGAAGCGGGAGATCGACTTCCGGATATATCTGGTAGACAATGCCAAACCATTATCTTGGCCAGTGTGCCACATGGCTCCTCGTGAGAGGAGGGAACTCCATAAGCAAGTAGGCGATTTGCTTGAGAAGGGGTTCATAAGACGAGGTATGTCGGAGTGGGGTGCTCCAGTAGTTTTTGCCACGAAGGCGGATGGGTCCCTTAGACTTTGTGTAGGCTAAGGAGAACTAAATAAACTCACAAAGAAGAATAGACACCCATTGCCGAGGATTGATGATCTCTTTGATCAGTTAGTTGGCGCCTCAGTATTTTCGCAGTTGGACTTAGCCACGGGGTTTCGTCAGTTGAGAGTGGCTGAGGATAGCATAGAGAAGACTGCCTTTAGGGCTCCGGATGGTTTCTATGAGTGGCTGGTGATGCCCTTTGGTTTGACGAACGCCCCGCATACTTTGTTAATTTGATGAGAAGGGTGTTCAGGGAGTACCTAAATAAGTTCGTGATGGTCTTTGTAAATGACATCTTGGTCTTTTCTAGGAGCGAAATAAGTTTTCGTATGTGCTCAATTGGTTGAGCAAAGCCAGTTATGGGATAAACGGTGGTTTTGGAGCGAGACTGGTGAGGACATCCAGAGTTGGACAAGGGTTTAATTATTTAGCCGTTTTTACTAGTATCATCTCACGTAGGTCGTCTGAATTCGAAGGAGGTATCCCTTGGGTGTTTGTCTGATATTGGTTTAGGCCTTTGGGGCTTGCATTTGGGGGATGTCGAGTTCGACTAGGGTGGTCTGCGTGAGAGATGGACAGTTGTGAGGATTTTTGGATGGGGTAATATCCTGGTTTTCTCTAAAAGAGGAGAAGAGCATGCCCTATATCTTAGGGAAGTGTTGGAGACTCTTCAAGCGCATAGTCTTAGGACAGTAAGAGTGGATGGGATTCTTAGCATCCTATGAGTTTGAGATAGCGTATACCCATGGCAAGGGTAACGTGGTGACGAATGCCTTAAGTAGAAAAAGGTTGTCCTTGAGTCCATTGTTCGTGGAACAACAAAGCTTGGAATTTATCTCGATGTTTGATTTCAGACCTTCCATTGACTATATACCCGGTTTGCTAGCATCCTTGGAGGTCAGACCTACTCTTTTGGGGCGAATTGGAGAAGCACAGAGGGACGACCCACGGTTGGTTGAGTTGGTAGAGAAGCTCATAAGGGGGGAGTCGTCCAGCCATTTGAGTAGGTACACCCTAGACGATAGGGGGTGCTTGCGTAGAGACGGTAGACTTTGTGTACCGCAAGACGAGGGTTTGAGGAAGGCTATTCTTGATGATGCACACCGTTCTAGGATGACCACTCATCCCGGTGGGGACAAGATGTGCCAAGACATGAAGCGGGTTTTCTTCTGGGCCGGTATGAAGAAAGATGTGGCCGAGTATGTCGCTCGATGCTTGGTCTGCCAACAGGTGAAAGCGGAGCAAAAGAAACCAGGTGGGTTGCTTCACCCAGTGGAAGTTCCGCAATGGAAGTGGGATAGCGTCTCGATGGATTTTATTGACGGGTTACCCAGATCAAGAAAGGGTAATACGGGAATTTGGGTTGTGGTAGACAGACTTACTAAAAGCGCCCATTTCATACCTGTGAAGAGCAAGAGGACTGCTCCATGGCTAGCTTCAGTATATCTTCGAGAGATAGTTCGATTGCATGGGGTACCCTCTAGCATAGTGAGTGATCGAGATCCTATCTTCACTAGCGAGTTCTGGAAAAGTTTGCAAGAAGCAGTGGGGAATCAATTATGTCTGAGCACCGCATATCATCCTCAGACGGACGGCCAGACTGAGAGGGTGAATCGTGTCCTAGAAGACCTTTTGAGGCTTTGTATCTTAGATTTTGGAGGTACATGGGAAGAGCATCTTCCATTGGTGGAGTTCGCATATAATAACAAGCTTTCAGTCTAGTATTGGCATGGCTCCTTTCGAAGCTTTTTATGGAAGGCCTTGTCGATCACCTACATGTTGGTGGGAATCTACGGATAAGATCTTGCTTGGGCCTGATATGGTTAGGGAGACTTCTGAGAAGATTGACTTGATTCGAAAAAGGATGAAAGCAGCGCAGGATAGGCAGAAAAATCTTATGCGGACAAGAGGAGGACAGATCTTGAGTTTGAAGTTGGGGACATGGTCTTTGTCAAAGTGTCTCCGTTACGAAATGTGGTTCGCTTTGGATCTGTTGGAAAGTTAGCACCAAGGTTCGTAGGGCCGTTTCCTATTAAGGAAAGAATTGGACGGATGGCATATAGAGTGGAGTTGCCCGACAGACTTAGTGGTGTACATGACATATCCCATGTGTCACATTTGAGGAAGTGCCTACATGAGACCGCAGAGGCGGTAGAGCCGAGCTTGCTTAAAGAAGTAAAGGTAGAGCGTGATGTGATTATTCGACGAGCTCCTACCCGCATCCTTGGGTCAGAGATTAGGAAGTTGAGAAACAGAGAGGTTCGACTAGTCAAAGTGAAAAGGGGAGAAGGTGAGAGAAATGCTACTTGGGAGACAGAAGCGAAGATGCGTTCGTTATACCCATTCCTTTTTGAGGGTATGTCCTTTAAACGTCTCCTTTATCGTTTTTCTAGTGCTTATCTTATCTTTAGTATGTCCTCTCATTAGTACCTTTGACCTTTAGATAGGGTAAACCTATGGTTGAAACATGTGTTTGAGACATGTTATGTTTGATGGATGCATGTGGATGCAAGTGGTTGCCAGTGGTTGCTCGTGGATGCATATACACACACTCTAGACACTAGATCGGCTCAATCACTTCATATTGCATATTGCATATAATTGTGTGTAGGTAGCTATATTTATGGATGTATAATGATTGTGTTATCATATGGATGATGCATTTTGGTGAATGATTGTGCACTCATGTAGATATTGTATGTGTCGATAGGGTTCTCTCGCATACATAATGGATGCATGGCACTATCATGGTTTGCATATGTTCATACATTAGATAGGGAACATATACACACACTTTTTGCATATGCTCATACATCATTAGAAATTGTTTTAAGGACAATGGATGCCCGTGTTTGATGGATTGAGTAGATGGTTGTTTGGATGGTAGGATATGCATTCCCCTTAGCTTAGAGATTTCGGGGACGAAATCCTTTAAGGAGGGGAGAATGTAACACCCCGAATTTCGGTTAATGCTAAAATTCACAAATTAAAGAATAACTAATCCCAGATGTGGGAATTAGGGGAAACGGGTTGCACCATTGCGTTCGTCTCGGAAAAATACGCGAAATAGAGTCTGAGTTTTCGAAAATCGGAGTCCGTATGAAGAAGATATGGACGAACGAAGTTAGGCAGAAAAAACGAAAACAAGCCAGAATGCACTGGCGCACTTGTGAAGTGCGCCAACACAAAAATGCACTGGCGCACTTGTGAAGTGCGCCCCAACACAAAAATGCACTGGCGCACTTGTGAAGTGCGCCAACACATTTTTACACTGGCGCACTTGGAAAGTGCGCCCGTGTCGAGCCAGAAACCTGCACAGCTTTCTGGCTGGCCTGGTGCACCATTTTAGGGTTTAGGCTGTGTTTTGGGGCTGGTTTCTGGAAGCTTCCGAGATCTGATGGTCCTAATCTAATTTAGGGTTAATCTAATGGCCTAAAACACTTGCCTAATCCTATAAATAAGACCCTAAGCTAGCCCTAAATGATCATAATCCTATACTCTAACTAAACTATGCCAAAATTTTCTATGATCATGGCCTCCACTCAAAGCCCTAGCCTCCATCCTCTTATAAAACTATTTCTATGAAGGCTTTCATGTTCATACAAGCATCTTTGAGTTGTATGAGTGATCATTAGCTTGCATTCATCATCAAGTTGCAAGCTTTATGTTCAAGGCTAGAGTTTTTGGGTGATTTGTGGCAAGGGTTTGCTTATTGGAGTTTAGTGGTGAGTTTCTATAGACTTAGCAATCAATTGTTAAATTGATTATGATAGGATATGATAAGATATGGCTATGTTTGTGGAATCAATGTGTTTATGCAAGTTTAGTATAGTGTATGTTGTGTGCTATATGCAAGTTTAATGCTATGTTTTATGATGCAAAACACTATGTTGAACATTGATTCATATGTAACATGTTATGCAAGCTATATGGGAGATTATATGCAAGTCTATATGTAACATGATATGCAAGTTATGTATTTGGTTTTATGCATGCTAAGTATTTGATTTTATGCATGCTATGTATGTGGTTTTATGCATGCTAAGTATTTGGTTTTATGCATGCTAAGTGTTTGGTTTTATGCAAGTTATGATACAAGCTCATATGAAAGTTATGATGCAAGTTCATATGCAAGTTTGTCTCTTTTTATGATATGCATAATATATGCAAGTTTGTCTCTAAGTATGGCATGTTATGCAAGTTCATATGCAAGTTTGTCTCTTTTTATGATATGCATAATATATGCAAGTTTGTCTCTAAGTATGGCATGTTATGCAAGTTCATATGCAAGTTATGATGCAAGTTCATATGCAAGTTATGATGCAAGTTCATATGCAAGTTTGCCTCTATGTATGACATAAGTACATGTGCAAGTTCATCCCTTTTAGACCTATGACATGTATGCAAGTTGACACCTTTATGATAGGTCTATGACATGAACATTTAAGCAAGTTACCATCTTTATGACATATGTGATTCATGCAAGTTTGGGTTAAATGCTAATTGGGTTTAATGTATGCTCATGTATGCAAGTTGACACCTTTTGAACCCATGATAAAGTTATATGCTATGTTGGTCAAACCCATGACATTTGTGATGAATCTTCCCTTTGTTATGTCATGTTATGAGAACGAATTACGTGGGGAACGATGGATGGGGTTAATATGCATGTTAATAAAATGATGTGAAATGGGTATGATTAAGCATACCACAAATTAAATGGACATAATTGGGAATTTATCTATTGAGTTAGGTCTACCCATATTATGAAATTGGGAATTTACCTATTGAGTTAGGTCTACCCATACTATGGAATTGGGAATTTACCTATTGAGTTAGGTCTACCCATATTCTTGAAAACATGATTAATTAATTAGGGATAATTAATACAAATTATGGGGGTGATTAATTAGGTGTAATTAATCGACTAAGACACGAGGTTGGACTCAGTTGTAGCGTAAAACTGCCCGGACCCAACCGGCTTAACCAGTTGCTACAAATGTTAGCCCAATGTGAGAGGTCTTAGCCACAAACTAAATACGTGATTAATGTAAAGACACGAGGTTAGACTCGGTTATGACATAAGGCTGCCCGGACCCAACCGGCTTAACCAGCGGTCATAAAAGATAGTCTAATGTGAGAGGTCTTTATGAGGATCACGGTCTTAATTAATTAAGAAACACTTAACCAAATTAGCATGTAGTGGGGCATGAGGGGTTAAGTGGGTACCTTGGGTGGCATGTAGTAACTAGAAGTAAGTGCCTTGGGTGGCATGTGGAAATCTAGTGGGTGCCTTGAATGGCAATTAAAATATGATTAATGACTTAACCAAACCTTAACATGTAGGTGGGCATGATTATAAAAGGGGTTAAGTGGGATACACTAGATAAAATAACAAGCTTAAGTAGTAGCTTGTGGGGGCCCATTTCAACCAATATCCCAAACGTATCTTTGTGGGCTCGACTCAAGTCGAGGACGGGACACGCATATTGGGCTTGACTATAAGAGGCCAAAACGGGTTAGCGGTGGCAACGCAAGTCCAACGGGTTTCATATGCGTGTGTGGGCCCGGGCTGGTAGCTAAGACGTTGTTGCATCGTGTAGGTATAAACCGTGCATCAGTGTTGTTATCAGGTTGCCACTTTGGGGAATGATACACCCCACTGTGGGACCAGCACGGATATCTACGTTAGGGAGCCGATCAAATGGGGGGGTAGTGGGTACACCTAGCGGAGATAGGGGCAGGCGGCACCCATATAGTCAGCTAGGGGTACACGAAACTACCATTAAGATTTACTAAGTACACTTAGTGGGATCAACCTTTAAAATTAGGAATGACTGGTGTGGTGCAGTATAGGAATTACCCTTGGGTGGGTAGATCTGGGGTGGTGCAATCTAGTAATTATCCTTGGGTGGATAAATGCGTCTTTTCGGTTATCTTAGTACATCCTGTGTTTAATTGGCTACTTAGTGTAGTCATTATCCCCAGAGGTACCGTACCTTGTTTATATCATACCCTAATTACTTTAATGATTGTATTGTTAGGGTTATAGGACTCACTCAGACTTATGTCTGACCCCGTTGTTTCTTTATCTTTTTTTTCCAACCCTCAGGTTTTCAGAGTGGGCTTAGCACTAGTGGGCTTTGATCAGACTGCTTTATCTATCTTTTGGAGCTGGGACCATGGATGTAAAGCTCGGTTTATCTTTTCTATTATGGCTATTAGGTTATGTAGTGGGATTATGTACTTTTATTTTTATCAGGATGGATATTATGTACTTGACTCTTATTTATGGTTTTGGTGTAACCAAACATGTTTTACTTTCCGCTGAAATGAAATGATGTTTTAAATTCTCAAGTATTACTTATATCTGTCTTGTTGTAATTTTTCTGTTCTATATTCACTTAAAATACTCCACCGATGTTACGGCATTCCCTTAGTGAGTGACCGTAGCGGGTGTGGGGTGTTACACCTCTTGTCTCAAGAAATGGCATTTTGAGAACTTTTCTTTTAGCTGATGGTCACGGAGAGTTTTCAAAACTTCTCCCAAATGCTAGGCATGCTCTTCTTCACTCTTGGAGAAGATTGAAATATCATCAACCAAGACTACGACGAATTTATTTAGGAACTCCCGAAACACCCTACTCATCAAATCAACAAAATAGGCGGGTGCATTTGTCAACCCAAAAGGCATAACTAACCATTCAAAGAAACCATCTATAGAGTTCTGAATGTAGTCTTATCTATGCTGTCCTCAGCCACCCTCAACTAATGGAACCCCATAGCCAAGTCCAACTGAGAAAATATCGAGGCACCAACAAGTTGATAAAATAAATCATCAATCCTTTGAAGCGGGTGCCTATTCTTCTTGGTGAGCTTATTTAACTCTCTATATTCAACACACAAATGAAGCGAACCATCCGCTTTATTTGCAAATACTATTGGAGCACCTCACTCAGATGTGCTTCGTCTGATAAAACCTTTTTCAAGTAGCTCCCCTACTTGCTTACTCAACTACCTCCTTTCTCTTGGAGATATGTGGCGCACTGGTAATGTAATTGGCTTTGCATTGTCCACTAGATATATGCATTGGTCGATCTCACGCCTTGGAGGTAAACCCGTACCTCATCAAAAACATCGGGATAATCTCGAACCAACGGAACAAATTGCAAATCATGTATGGATGCACCTAGAGACTCTAGGAAGGTAAGCATAATAGACCCTTGAGGGTCACAAGAAACGTCGAGGGTGTCCCCATGACAAGTCAGGAGTCTAACGACCCTCCTCTCACAATTCAGAATGGCCTCATACGTGGTAAGCCAGTCCATTCCTAGAATCAACGCATAGCCCATAAACCCGAGCACATACGCGTCGCATTCAAACTCGACGCCTAACACAGATATTTTCAAACCCTGATAAATCATTGATAAATGAGCCGAGCCACCAATGGGGTTTGAAACAACTACGGGATCTACTACCATACTAGTAATTAAGTGCAGAGATTCAACCACATAACTAGATATAAATGAATGTGAAGCACCAGAATCAAAAATTGTTCTAATAGGATGGTTTGAAAGAGAAACTAAACTTTCTATGGAAATTTTTCTACCTCTTTCAGGAGAACTGATCGCGAGAGCATGCACCTGCCCTCCAGAAGTCCCTGCTCTTTTCCCTTGTCCCTGCGACCCCTGTTTCTTCGGGCACTCTTTAGAGAAGTGTCTGATCTCTCCGCAATTAAAGCAATTGGCCTTCCTTCTCTTACAATCTTTGATCAGGTGACCCTCCTTTCCACAGTTGTGACATTTTCTCTTATCCTTGCCTTTATCATCTTTCCCTCCTTTCTTCTTCTATTGTTGCTGCCCCTTCTTGGGCCACACCTTCTTATTCTGCGATGTCCCCTCAGCTTTTGTTTCCCTCTTTTCTCCCTTGTCCTCCTCATGCATTAGGGCCATATAACCAAGCATTTCAAAGGTGGACCCCATTGGAATATGGGACATAGCTAAACCATGCAGAGGCTCATTCAGCCCTTTAGCAAACTGCAAAGCCCTTTTGTGCAGTGTGTCTACCAACTCTAACCCGAACTTTTCCAGTTGTCTGAACTTGTTCACATACTCCTTCACTGTCAAATTTCCTTGTTTGAGAGTTAAGAACCACTCCATATGTATGCTTCTCTCCGCTTGGGAATGAAATTTCATTTCGAACCTCTGTCTAAAGTCTTCCCAAGTTTCCACCGGACGTCCAGCTTATGTGACTTCCCACCAAAACGAGGCTCCGTCCTTTAACAGCCAAGCAGCTAATTAAATTTTCCTTCGGTCCTCCACTTCAAAGATTACGAATAAGTCCTCAGTCTCCTTAAGCTAATTATGAGCTTCTACGAATGTCTCGTTCCCATGGAATGGCCTTCCTCCCATAGCCCGGAAGTCTTTGCCGATCTTGGCAAAGTTTTCAGCTTTTGGAGGGGAAGGAGGAGGAATGACTGAGGCAACTGGGGGAGGAACGTCTCTTTGGCCTTCGGCCGGCGCAGTGGCCTCCAAATACCTATGGAACCATTAGGGTATTATGATGCCCTCTGGGATATTAGGGATGTTTTGTTCTCCAGACATGCTGAAAAAAGAGAAAAGGAAGAAATTTAGATAGAGGATCTAAGGATACTACATATGGCTTTTTGGGGAATGTTTTTCAAAATAGGCTTTTCTTTTGAAAATGCTTTTCTTTTAAAACCTTTTTGAAAAATAATTTCCAAAAATTATTATCTAATCAGGTAACCTTCAGCTCTGATACCAAGTGAGACACCCCACGTCCGCTAATATCACTCACTAAGGGAATGCATTAAGTTTCGTGAAGCGCTATCGGTAAACAGACACATAATAATTACAAGACAGATATAAATAAGGCAGCAGTGGAAAATTTAAACTTTTATTTCAAACATAAGTCATAATACCGTGGCCCACAATTTCATAAGTCACAAAAACCATTAAAATAAAATAACTTCTATCTTGCACCATCGGAGTACATATGTAAATAAAAAGCATAATTTCCCCAATTAAAAGAGCTAAGCCATAGTAGAGATAAGAACTTGAGCCATACTTCAGAAGTAGCTCCTAGCAACATGATATCTGAGTCCTGATTAAATACGAGTGTTTCCTCCTTGAGAACCTAAGGGGGAAACGGAAGAAAGAAGGAGAAACAATAAGGTCAGACATAAAGTCTGGCGAGTCTAGTTACTTTTAGCCAGTAGATAAAAAAAGCAACATGATAGGCATATAAAGTGGATAAGAGAGATCACTACATAAATGGCAGGTGTGACAAGGTAAGCAAGACAAGGTGTATGTGCCTCACTAATGAATACTCTGCATTATTACTAGTATAACTGAAATGAGATGATCCCTTCCACTATGAGTTGGTAGGTTTAGGTCATACACCTAAGTATACCCTAACCACTACCCTAATCGATCGGCTCCCTACCCTGTAGATATCCTGTGCTGACCCCACAGTAGGAGGTATCACTTCCTAAAGTGGCAACCCATGGTGTGCACAACCATATCTACTGGCGTCACGGTCATCTTAGCCCCCTTTGCCCGGCCCATGCACGCACATGTCCCCGGTCGGTTTGTGCCGCCCACACCATCCGCCTCGTTTGGATCTCCTACAATCAATCAGTAAGTGTGACCCATCTCCGCCTAGTACGGAGTTCTTTACTTGGTACCAACTCCGGGTTATTGACTGAAATGGGTCCAACACAACATGATACAAGCTCTCCCCCTTGTCTTGTATCCCCACTTGGTTTTTCACTGACTATGTATGCCTTTACGTGGCTTTAATTGCATAGGCCTATACCAGTTATGCTTACCCTAAAGGGTGTCTTTAATTACATAACTTCATTACATTATCTATCGGTTATGTATACCACTAGGTGTCTTTAATTACATAACTTTATTACATTATCTATCGGTTATGTATACCACTAGGTGTCTTTAATTACATAACCTTATTGGGTTAAGTTCGTGGGCCTATATGTAAATATTACCCACTCCCTCTAATTTACTTAACCCGCCCACTACCCATCCAATTTTACTTAACCCTAACTTAAGTTCATAGTCATACGATCTTTATGGATTAAATTAGGTTAAGTAGTCCAATTCTTTACCATGTCCATTTATGGTTTTATATTGGGCTAGACCTCCTACATTAGGCCTACAAGGTGTGGATGTTGGATATGCCGGTCGGGTTCGGGCAGTCTTATTCCAAAGTTGTGCCTAACCTCGTGTCTTAGACCGATTCGTATTTGCGTGCTTATATCTCCCACATTAGGTTCAACATTAGTGGCTGCTAGATATGCCGGTCAGGTCCGGGAAGACTTCCAGCACTAATGTAACATAACCTCGTGTCATAAGTACAATTTACAATTCCTAATTGTAAATTACTACACATTCCAAATTAATCCAAATCTGCCTATGTTATTATACGAAACTATTTCTATTCCCCATTTGAATTACATGTCCCATTTCATATAAATATTACATAAATTATGCCAATTATAATCACTTTTCCCCCTTTCCTCTCTAACGTATTCGTACGTATTTTGGTGGCATCTAGGTTATAAAGTAGCCTAGCTAAAACAATGAAAAAGGAATATGACAAAAGTGATAGCTTCAACATATCTTGGCATAAACATAAACATAAACTGGTATGATAACAAGGTGAATGGTCATGTAATCATTATGGAAAGGTAGACATAAAAGTGATGAACTTTTAGCAACTACGATGTCAAAGCAACATAATGAGATATAAATTAACCATAAGGTGTCCAATTATTTAGATCTAGCATAGTTAGGGTGACATAGTAACATGTTTAGATGTAAAGATGGATTCACATGTCAAGTTTACAACATATCTTAATGGATCACAATATGACAAGTGAAAGGTGATTAACATAAAGATTTAGATCTAAGTAATGTTACAACTGTCCAAATTAATAGATGTACATCCACCATAACATGGCTACCAGTCAAGATCCATATAAGCACATAATCGAATAACCACAATTTTATCAGATCTTAGAAAATAGATCTGTCATGACATAGTATAGGATTTCACATTAACACAGAATCATACTTTACAACATATCCAATTCATAGTCTCACAAAATATACTTTTATTAATCTAAACCTAAAAACAACTAGAACTCACAGCGTTAGGTTTAGAGAATTGAGGAAGAACAGATCTAGAATTTCTGAACTGAATTTGTAGAATATGTTGTTATAGAAACTAGTTCAGTTCGCACTCCAGCAGCATACGGCCTCCATGACTTCCAATGAAGAAAATATAAGAAAAAGGACACATATATATAGCTGCCAGACCCCCTGAAACCGGGTGCCACGTCAGTCCTAGGGCTGTCGACACCCTTGTGGGTGGGTTGACCCTAGGTCGACACCCCTCTAGGGGGGTCGACCCCCTAGAGCGGGAATTCTCCCGCTCAGAGGAATTTTTTGAATTTGAATCCTCTAGATAGAATTCTGACTCATCTCTGACTCACCTCTGACTCATGAGTATATATAAAATATTTCTATGCGTATACAAACTTAAAAACCTCATAACTTCTTCATACAAAGTCCGTTTTACGTAAACCAAATGTCTATCTTGACCATAATTTTGAGACGGTCACAATGGTGCAGTCTGTTTTCTCTAATTCTGAATATTAAATTAATTATTATTTAATTTATCCTCTTTTCATATCGGTACAAATTCGGGGTTTTACACTATCATTTTTCAGCAACCTATCAGTTTCTATTGTATTTTCCTGTTTTCTTTATATTTCCTTGAGTTAGAAAGCTCCTTTTAAGGCAATACATCTTTCCTTTTATTCAATATATATATATATATATATGAATATATATACATATATAAATAAACCTTTATTTAAATAAAATTTACCCTTTTTTCTATGTTGCACATAAAAACATTAACATTTGATTATTTCAATTCTAAGTACGTTCAAATTATCCAAAACAGAAATCTAAACCTATTCAAATAATAAAACCAAACCAAATCTTAATATTTTTACATCACAACACTTTCTAAATAAAAAGAGGTAAATCCAATTGAACAAAAGTAAAATCACCAAACTATTCTTCATACATAACCCAAAAAATTCATAAACCTAAATTATTGATTGACAACTTTGCGATATATACAAAAATAGGAGACTATGGCTTCTACAATATGATGTTATTGTGAAACCAAACCTCCTTAGGCATACAAATGAATATGAAATCTAAAAAATGTACAATACAGGCTAAACAAGTATTATTTCCACTCACAGAGATTTGGGCAAAGGAGATAATACTAATTTGAATGCTGAAATCATCGCTCTTGGATTCTACTGTAGATCTATATAAGAGAATCTAATAGATTTGAATCTCACATATAAATTATAGAAATTCAAGAATATAAACTAAATAGAAATATATTAGAAATGAAATAGATTAGGGATAGAAGAAGAAACCTATTTCAACCTTCTAGAATATCAACAGTATAACGGAGGCATATAGAATGAGAGAGTTTAGAGAATTGTGAGGTGAGTTAGGTTGTATTTATAGGTGTGTAAATGAATAGTAATCGTTAGATTAATATAGATTTAATCTAAGCTATTCATTTTACATAATACCAACCTAAACACCATTCCAAACCATCCTTATTGGGCTCTGGCCGCACCAGGCGGTCGACACCCTCCCTAGGAGGGCAATCGACCGACGGTCAACAACCTTTCTAGGGACCAGTCGACTCCCTGGCCTCCAAAACGGCCAGTAGCCTGCATTGATTGCTGGAAAGATTATTTTATTAAATGTTACTTATTTCTATTGATTCCTTACCATTTAAACATTATTCTTGTCCTCTGTTATATGTATATATACACACAATTTCAAATTAAATGGTATGTTCTAATCAACAATTAATTAATTAATTAATTTTGTTAGATATATTTATACTTACAATTCAAATTTCAAACGTTTGTGTATATATATATTAAGCCACAACATCTTTTAAATGTAAATCCTTCATATGGACTCCGATTTTGGCATTTTATATATGAAAATGGATCAGAATCTCGACTCGAATACAACTACGATATTTTCATGGCCAAATTCCTAATTTTGTAAAAATCCATTTTCAACCCATTAATATATTATTATTTTATTGTTGATTTTTATTACTTATTATTATCTATTTTAGATTAGGTTATCATAAGTCTGTTTAGGTATATTTTTAAAGGGTGTTTCATTCAACCCTCCCCTAAAATAGATTTCGTCCCGAAATTTTTCTGAAGGGGCAAAAAACACAACTCGCTCTAAACATATGTGTTATTTTTAATACATCCGTGAATATCCATGACTCGCAATGATTTTGAACTGCAGACATACTGAAGTGAGCTCAATCCTAGTGTGTCTGTGAAATAAGTAATGTAATATTTATGCAAAGCATCCTAATATGCATATATTTATATATAAGTGCACTGCGCAACTGTGTTGTATCCATTTCTCTAACATCCAATCTAGCAACCACAATGCATCCCTAAATGTAATTTAGAGGAAAATTACCCCAGAAAATCTCTGGATGGGTCTATCTCATCTTTTCCTCAGTCTCCCATGTGATTTCTACGGGATCATTCACCCATTTTACTTGGGTAAGGAGAACAGTCTTATTGCAGAGTCTTTTGATTTCGTGCTCTACAATATTTGGAGTGGCACGGGGCACCCTTAAATCCAACTCGAGTTTTCCTATGTTCCCAATCTCATCGAGCTCGAGTCTAATAGTAGAATCATGAAGGCACTTTCTCAAATGAGATGCATGAAAAAAATTATGGATCCCCGATAGGCATTCAGGAAGATCCACTCGATAAACCAACGATCATTTTCTCTCGATGATCCGAAAAGGTCTGATAAACCTGGGAGCCAACTTCCTAGTTTTTCCAAACCAAACAGTCTTCTTAAGAGAGGAAACCTTTATGAATACCAAGTCTCCTATACTAAACTCAAGTTCCCTCCTACTCTTATCAGCATATGATCTCTGACGGTCTTGGGCTGGCCTCATCCTTTGCCTAATCAAAGAAATCTTCTCCTTGGACCCATGGAAAAAATCTGGTCTGAGTAGAACCTTGTCGGTAGTTTCCCACCAAAACGTTCGTGATTTATATGGCCTTGCATAAATATCTTCAAAAGGTGTCATGCCAATCGTCACTTAAAACTATTGTTATATGTAAACTCCACAAGTGGCTGGTGCAGCTTCCAAACTCCTCCAAGGTTGATATTGAATTCTTTGAGCAAGTCTTCTAGGATCCGATTTACTCTTTCCATATGGCCATCGGTTTGTGCGTGATAACCTATACTTAAGTTGAGTGTTGTCCCCAATCCTGCTTGTAAACTTCTCCAAATCTCACTTGTGAATAAGGGGTCTCGATCGCTCACTATACTGGATGGGATACCATGCAGTCAGACTATTCCTTTGACATATAACTGGGCTAATGAAGTCGCGGTCCTATTCTTCTTGGCTGGTGTGAAGTGAGAACTCTTGGTCCAATGGTCCACTATAACCCAAATAGCTTCATTTCCCTTCTATATTCTTGGAAGCCCATCCGCAAAATCCATGGAAATATATTCCCACTTCCATATGGGAACTTCTAAAGGCAACAGTAATCCTCTAGGACTTCCTTGCTTCGCTTTTACTTTTTGGCATGTTAAACGCTTGGCTACAAATTTATCTATCTCTCTTTTCATCCCTTCCCAATGGAGATTTCTTTTTATATCCTTATGTGTATGGTCATCCTCGACCTATGGCACTCCTCTAAAATTTCCTTTCTTACCTCCTCATCTTTAGGGATGCAAAGTCATCCATCATTAAGCAAAATTCCATCGTCGATCAATGAATATCTAACATAATGGGGAAAGGTCTCCTTTTCCACCACTTTCTCCTTCAAGTTTCCAATCTCTTCGTCACGGTCTTGCATATCTTTTTTAGCGGTTCTAACAAGCATAACTCAAAGGAAACTACTGGAACCTACTGGCGGGGGTTGCAAGTTAAAGTTAGAGAGAAACTCCAACTGTTTCCATTCCAAATTTACATTCTAAGATGCATGCCTTATACTCAACGCATTTGCTATGACGTTCGTTTTCCTTGGGTAATATTGGATCATGAAATCAAAAGAGGAAACGTACTACATCTATATGTGTTGCCTTAAATTCAGGCCACGTTAAGAGAACAAATACTTTAGGGATTTATGGTTAGTGAAAAGCTCGAACTTCTCTCCTAAAAGATAGTGCCTCCACATTTTTAAGGCGAACACTACCGCTGCCAGCTTTAGGTCATGAACTGAATATCTTTTCTCAGGTTCCTTGAGTTGTCTACTAGCATAAGCAACAACCTTTCCTACTTGCATGAGAACTTCTCCTTAACATGTTTCTCAGTCGTCAGTGTAAACCGTGAACATCTTTGAGCCATTGGGTATAATAAGAACGACACATTAATCAATGCTTACTTTAATTTCTTAAAATGACACTGCACCTATTACTCTAAGAAAATACCAAGTTCTTCTTCATTAGTTGAGTTAAAGAGGTAGCAATCTTTGCGAAGTCCTTGACAAACTTTCGGTAATATCCTGCTAATCCAAGGAAGCTTCTTACCTCTATAGCGTTTTGAGGCACTCGCCATTCCTTAATTGCCTTGATCTTCACAGGGTCAAATGCCAAACCATTGCTTGACACGATATTCCCCTAAAAATCTAACTTCTTCTCTCCAGAAATGACACTTTGAAAACTTAGCTTTTAACTGGTTCTCTATCAATTTCCCTAAGACCTGTCTTAAGTGACTTTCATGCTCTTTATGATCCTTAGAAAATATAAGGATGTCATCCGTGAAAACCACCACTATCTTATTCATAATGTCCTAAACACTCTACTCATGAGATCAACAAAGAAGGCAGGTGCATTCCTTAGTCCAAAAAGCATAACTTCCCATTGGAATAGTCCATATGGCATCCTAAATACGGTTTTATCCTTACTGTCCTCTGAAATTTTTAATTGGTGAAATCCACTTGCAAGGTCTAATTGGGAAAATACTCGGGCTCCTCCCAAGTGGTCGAACAAATCATCAATCTGGGTGGGGGTACCTATTCTTCTTGGTTAGTTTATTTAGCTCTCTATACTCCACACAAAATCTTAGAGATCCACTCGCTTTGATGGAAAACACAACAGGTGCACACCATTCAGATGTACTTCATCAAATGAAGCCTTTCTGGAGTAACTATGAAATCTGTTGTAACAACCCAGAAAATCAGAACCAATTTAAAATTTTAATTTGGCTATTTTAGGGGATTTTGAATATTTAAAATTAATCATTTTAAATGATAATGACAAAAAGTCTATTTGAATTGAGTTAGAAAATAAATATATTTATTTTAATTATAAAACAAGGCCTGAAATGGCGCGGCAGTATGAAAATTTGAATTCAAACTTTGACTGACTGAATAGGATGCAAAATAAATTGGATTTTAGTGAAACCAAAAATATTTAAATCTGTTTATGAATATCTTTCTAACGAATCTGAAAAATCAAAATTTCATAGCGGGAATCAAAAGTTATGGCCAAATGAATTTTCAGAAAGGTCGTTATGGAGTTTATATAGCCCTTGAAAATAGCCATTTTGTAAACGACCTCCATTTTTTTACGAAGCCACATTTGTTTCCAGGATGTCAAATTATTGCTAGGTTTCAAATTCCATAACATCTGGAGTTAATATGTGAGAGTGGCAAAGGAAAATGTATTTGGTTGATTTCAGTCAAATTGGATCGACCAGAAAATGGCCATTTTTCAAATGGTCTCCAAATTCAACGAAACTAGTTTTGTTGGGACCGTATCGTCAAAACATAGCTAGATTTATTTTTCTGGAATTTTTGGGGTCGTCACAACGTGGTATCAGAGCTTTGGTTAAGCTTAGTTCTGGAATATAACATATTAACGAACTCGTCAGAAATAGAATCAGTAAAATTCTATGACGAATAACTCATTTCGGATAGGATCAGTAATATCCTAGAATGAGTGTAGCAGAATGAAATACACCTGGTAGACACATTTACATTGAAGTATATGTCTCTATGCTTTAAAAATACCTTTTCTGTTGGCCTAACACTTTGTCTGCTATTTGCAGACATTGAAAAATGAGTGGCAGAAGTAGAAGAGATAGGTCAGAACCAGATATTGAAGCTCTATTAATTAAGTATCAAAATCTGGGTGGAGTACCGTTCTCAGGCAATGAATCTATTATCCAAACACAAGCACGGATGCGCTCTGTTGAGAAAATCTTTGAAGGTTCAAGGCTGAGGGATGATAAGAAAAGATTACTGCCATCTTGGGCAATCAAAGACGAAGCTTTAATCTGGTGGGTAACCGTTACTAAAGATAATCTAGAAGGTGATATCACCTGGGATAGATTTAAGGAAATTTTCAATCAAAGATTTATTCCTCCAGAAGCAACTGAGCGGTTAAGTGATGAATTCTATTATCTGATATATACAAGGAGATATGACCATTCCAGAATATCATAAGAAATTCAACGAACTTTCTCATTTTGCCCCACATTTAATTCACAATACAAAGATGAAGAATCTGAGGTTTATTAATGGGCTTCAAAGAAAGTACCAAAGTAGTGTAACTGCACATGTGCAACAATGTTTTTCTGAAATGATATACATGGCTTATCAATATGAAGATCTCGATAAGCAAGGCCTTTTGAGAGACGAAGAGGAGTATAGTTCTAGCAACAAAAGGAAATTTGAGACTGATTGTCCGGAGACAAGTACACAGCCTGAGATAAGTATGACGTCTGGGGCCAGAAAGAAGCCAGAGATAAGTACGACGTTTGGGGCTAGAAAGAAGCCTAGAGTTAATATTAAAAAGGCTAAGTATGAGAAAGAACCAGTGACGACTGCCATATGCAATAACTGCAATAAGCCAGGGCATTTTCAAGGGAATTGCAAATCCTCGAAGAAAGAAAGAAATGCTGGATCAAAATCCAATAAGAAGGGTCGAGAGAATAGAAAATGCAATCTTTGTCATCGGGCTGGCCATGTAAAGCAAGATTGCTGGCTATTAAAGAAATCTGAAATAGTACAAGTGAATGAAGTGGCAGAAACTCTAGCACCCTCAACTAGTCAGGAAAGGCCAGATGTTTTAGAAAGCACGATTAATGTCATAGATATTCCAGTTAAAGTACTGTTTGATACAGGCATGTCACGAAGCTTTATTGCAAGTAATGCGGTTAAGAAACTGTATTTGAACTTGAAAAAGCTCAAAATACCCATGACTGTCCATAATCTGGTTGGGGGTTCCCTCGATCTTAGTTGGATTTGTAGGGTGCTTGTCTCTTTTTCCCGATATCGGTTCCCTACCATCGCAATTGTCATGAATTTCACCGAATTTGACCTTATTTTGGGATTGGATTGGTTAACCAAATATGAAGCTGAGGTTAAATGCGTCGACAGAGTCGTTAAGGTGAAGATTAAATCAGGAGATTACATAACCATTCCATGTGAAGGCCCGAATTCTGATAGAAAAGACTTTTGGTTAGCTCTTGATGTTTCTCCTGCTCAATTGGAACCTGTTCCTATCGTTACGGAGAATATTCCAGTCGACATTGAAAATATCTCTGTCGTGAAGAACTATGCGGATGTGCTCGAAGAATTTGTTAGCTTACCTCCGCGTAGGGAAATTGATTTCAAAATATCTTTAATTCTGAATGCAAGGCCAGTAGTTCACTCTATTCGAAGAATGACCCTGAAGGAAAAGGAAGAGTTACACAATCAAACTCGACAGCTTGTATGGAAGGGTCTGATCAGGCCTAGTTTCTCTGATTGGGGAGCAGCAGTGGTATTTGTCCCAAAGTCAGATGGTACTCTCAGACTATGTGTGGATTATCGTAACTCGAATAAGCAGACATTAAAGAAGAAATATCCATTGCTGCGGATTGATGATTTGTTGGATCAATTGAATGACGCACAAGTATTTTCCAGGATGGACCTAGCTACAGGTTTCCATCAGCTTCGTATTGCCAAAGAGTGTGTTCCTTCGACAGCATTCAGAGGTCCAGATTTATTCTACGAGTGGTTAGTAATGTTGTTCGGCTTATGTAACGCTCCAGCCTATTTTGTCGATCAAATGAACAGAGTATTCAAAGAAGTATTAAATAAATTTGTTCTGGTTTTCATTGATGATATTTTGATCTTCTCTAAGTCAGAGGATGAGCATGAAAAACATTTGGAATAAGTGTTAAAATTCTAAGAAAGAATGTTTTAAAAGCAAAATTTTCCAAATGTATATTCTGGCAAGAGGAGGTAAAGTTCCTTGGTCACGTCGTATCAGAGGAAGGAATTTCTGTGGATCCCAGTAAAATCACTGCTATTCAGAATTGGAAACAACCAACTACTCCCACAGAAGTCCGAAGTTTTCTTGGATTGGCCAGTTATTATCGGAAGTTCGTTAAAGATTTCTTGAAGATATCTATTTCGTTAACGAAGCTCACTAAGAAACATTCAAGGTTCAATTGGACTCCGGAATGTGAGGAAGCTTTCCAAAAGATGAAGTTAAGGTTGACAACTGCCCAAGTGTTAACAATTGTTGATGGCAATCAAGACTTGAAAGTCTGGACAGATGCTTCTAAAGAAGGTCTTGGTGCAGTATTAATGCAAAGAGGCCAAGTAGTCGCTTATGCTAGCCGTCAATTGAAGCCACATGAGAAGCACTATGCAACTCATGATCTTGAATTGTTAGCCATCGTGTTTGCTATGAAAATCTGGAGACATTATCTATAGGGTGAGAAATTTGAATTATATACTGATCATCAATCATTGAAGTATTTATTCATGCAGAAGGATCTGAATATGATGCAGCAGCGTTGGTTAGAATTTCTCATGGCATATGATCTTGATATTTTATATACTCCGGGGAAAGCCAATCTTGTGGTTGATGCGCTCAGCAGAGAGAATGTAATCATCGCCGGTCTTATCATTACACCATCGTTGATTGATAAAGTATCTATTCTTCAGAAAGATGATAGTTTTGTTAAAGAGATGATCAAAAGAATTCAAAGGGGCGAAGTCTCTAGTTTCCAAGTGGATAACGCAGGAGTTCTGAGGTTGAAAGGAAGAATTTTTTTTCTCGACAGCCTTGAGCTCAAAAGAGAAGTAATGGACGAGAGTCACAAGTCCAAGCTGAGTATCCATCCGGGAGTTAGTAAAATGTATAACGACCTCAAGCGAACATTCTAGTGAAAGGCTATGAAAAGAGATATCTCTATATATGTTGGTAGGTGTTATACTTGTCAACAAGTCAAAAGCGATCAACAGAAGCTCGCTGGATTATTGCAACCGTTGGAAATTTCAGGTTGGAAGTGGAAACAGATTTCTATGGATTTCATAGATGGTTTGCCCAGAACCAGGAAGGGAAATGACAGTATTTGGGTGATCGTAGATCATCTCACGAAGACATACCATTTTATACCTGTCAGATCAAATAGAACCGCTCAGGGTCTGGCACAGATTTATTTCAAAGAAATTGTTAAACTACATGGAGTTCCCATGAGCATCGTTAGTGATCATGACCTGATTTTTGCTAGTAAATTCTAGGAAGCATTCCAAGTAGAATTGGGAACGAAACTGAACTTGAGCACCGCTCATCATCCTCAAACAGATGGCCAAACTGAGAGGGTGAACCGTATTCTTGAAGATTTATTGCGGGTTTATTTTATTGATTTTGGCGGATTATGGGAATACCATTTGCATTTGGCCGAGTTCTCATACAACAACAACTACCAAGCGAGACTGGAAATGTCACCATTTGAAGCATTGTATGGTAGACCGTGCAGATCCCCTGCTTTTTGGGTGGAACCTGGTAATAGCCGTGTATTGGGACCAGATATGATTCGCGAAACTGCAGACAAAGTCGATTTCATTAAGAAACGATTACTAGCTGTTCAAAGCCGACAGAAGAGCTATGCAGATGCAAGAAGAAGGGATTTGTCTTTCTCTGTTGGCGACTATGTGTATTTAAGAGTTTCTTCAATGAGGGGAGTAGTCTGATTTGGTAAAACAAGGAAGTTGGCGCCTAGATTTATTGGTCCATTTCCTATTCTCGAACAGATTGGAACTCTCGCTTGTAGGGGTCAATTGCCTGATTGGTTGCCTTGAGGACATGATGTGTTTCACGTATCTCAACTTCGAAAGCATGTATATGACCCAGATTTAGTCGTAGAGGAAGCCGCGCAACAAGATTTGGAAATTACTCCAGAATTAGCTGTGAGGAGAGAGCCGATAAAGATTATTGGCAAAGAAACTAAAGATCTGAGGAACAAGAAGGTTCACATAGTCAAAGTGCAATGGAGTGGAGATCCGCGAGACTGTACTTGGGAAACTGAGGAAAGTATTAAGCATGCCTGTCCCAATTGCAGGGTGGATGTCTCTGATTAACTCTGGTGCAAGGTACGTTTACCATATTTTGCATTTCCGTATTGTTCTCTACTTGATTGTTGTTTCCTTTTCATGAATGTAAATTTTTTAATTTTATAGTCTGAATGATTTTAAAAGAGTATACGAATTAATTACTATATATTTGAAAAGGTTAAAAATAAACTGATTGCCGATAAAGATTATTAGCAAAGAAACTAAAGATCTGAGGAACAAGAAGGTTCACTTAGTCAAAGTGCAATGGGGCGGAGATCCGCGAGACTGTACTTGGGAAACTGAGGAAAGTATTAAGCATGCCTGTCCCAATTGCAGGGTGGATGTCTCTGATTAACTCTGGTGCAAGGTACGTTTACCATATTTTGCATTTCCGTATTGTTCTCTACTTGATTGTTGTTTCCTTTTCATGAATGTAATTTTTTTAATTTTATAGTCTGAATGATTTTAAAAGAGTATACGAATTAATTACTATATATTTGAAAAGGTTAAAAATAAATTGATTGTTGTTTGTGTTGAATTAAGAATTTGATTAATCAAACTATTGGAATGATAATTAATTTAATCAATAAGAGAATGAAGTTAAAATTATGCAATTAAATCAAGTATTGAACTGATTTGAAAATAGATAGAAATATATGCATGTACATCATATATGTTTGAACAGGTAAATGGATACGCTGTCGAGTAAAGAATTTATTTGCATGCTCGACAAATAGGTAAACCTTAATGAGTTGGATGCGCAATTTTATTTATTATGTCAACTCCTGTTAATGCCATTGGATGCGGAGTCCTGGTTGTTCTGTGTGTAATAATAAATGTCACCGTAGGATAGTAACAATTAATTTTGAACTACGCTACATGGCATACTTCTTGAAGGTAGCGTACTTCATCATATACCACATAAGCATTTGGAGCTTATGCGACGAGGTTGAAGATTTACCATATGAGCGAGAGGCTTGTATGGCGATGACTATATATTACAGGTTGAACTGAAGACTGACATGGATGATATAAATTGTAACGATAAATTGCCAGATTAATAAAAACCTCACACAGGTCTGGAGATGACAATAAACACGTCTCTCTGGTCATTAAGGCACAAAACCATTTATAGGGTGATGAGAATTTATTCTCAGGAGTTATGATCTATACACACTTCCCTGTGGACACCGGAATATATTACTATTAATATGTGTATGCTTATTAGGATTTATTGGGTACCTAATACGGCCCAATAAATTTCCAAACCCTTCTCTGTACAAAGGAGGTTATGGTGAAATTTTTCGAAAATTTAGGGTGTTTGCCAAAATTTTGAAGTATTGGAAAATTCTTAGAAACTGAAAAGTTGAAGAATGAAAGTTGAGTTGGTTAATTAAACAACTTTCAGCTTCGTTCGTTTTCGGGGACGAAAAGATTTTAAGTGGGGGAGATTGTAACAACCCGGAAAATCAGAACCAATTTAAAAATTTTAATTTGGCTATTTTAGGGGATATTGAATATTTAAAATAAATTATTTTAAATAATAACGACCAAAAGTCTATTTGAATCAAGTTGAAAAATAAATATATTTATTTTAATTATAAAACAAGGCCTGAAATGGGGCGGTAGTTTGAAAATTTGAATTCAAACTTTGACTGAGTGTACTGGATGCAAAATAAATCGGATTTTAGTGAAACCAAAAATATTTAAATTTGTTTATGAATATCTTTCTAATGAATCTGAAAAATCGAAATTTCATAGCGGGAATCAAAAGTTATGGCCGAATGAATTTTCAGAAAGGTCGCTATGGAGTTTATATAGCCCTTGAAAATATCCATTTTGCAAACGACCTCTGTTTTCGACGAAACCACTTTTGTTGGATCCGAGATGTCAAATTATTGCTAGGTTTCAAATTCCATAAATTTTGGAGTTAATATGTGAGCGTGGCAATGGAAAATATATTTGGTTGATTTTAGTCAAATTGGATCGACCAGAAAATGGCCATTTTTCAAACGGTCTCCATATTCGAGGAAACTAGTTTTATTGGGACCATATCTTCAAAACATAGCCAGATTTATTTTTCTGGAATTTTTGGGGTCGTCACATCTGTTTATCCAACTCTCTTCTTTTTTTCGACGCCATATGCCTTAAGGATAAAGCAACTGGTCTAGCATCCTTCTCTAGGTCATTACGAAAATAGAACTCCCTATGGGGTGGAAATATCATTACTTCCTCAAAGAATATTAAGAACCCACGTACTATAGGGACCAAAAATGGTCCTTCCGAACTTGGAGATAAGGTACACAATAGGGGTTTATCCTTGTTTCTAATATCACAAGGGATTCTCAGACTACGTCCTCCTTGGCTCCTAAGCTGAGCAATTCTCATGTTGCAATCTAGGATTGCTCCATAAAATGATAGCCAATCCATACCTAGGATAAGGTCATATCCCTTAAAATCCAATTCATATGCTTCGCAGAGGATCTTGACATCATCCATATCTAATACTAGGTCTTTACATATCAACTTAATATACTTAGCTCCTCCGATAGGGTTGGCCACCTCTATCGGATCACTAGTGATAGATAATAAAAGGTTCAACAAATCAACTAGCCTCTCAAAACTAAAAGAATGGGTCGCTCTAGAGTCAAACAAGGCGTATACAGAAATTACTAAAATAGAAGTTATTCCATCAAGTGTGGGTTGACCTTGATCTTTCGGGGGTTGGATCTGTATTGTTGCTGCTTCCAATGCATAATTCTGACTATTCAGAACAACTCTAAAGATTTGGGCAATTCCCAGATAAATGTCCTTTCTCGTGGCAATTGTAGCACTTTCCTTTAAACTCCATCTTTATTAAAGCAGTCCTTGGCCTCATGGCCCTTACGATTGCACCTTGTACAAGTCTTAGCTTATTTCATAGACTTACCCCCTTTCTTCTTGTTCTTCCACCATTATTTCTTATTATTCTTTTTAGAACTAGAATTCCCTTCTCCCTTCTCACCATTCTTACTCTCTTTAGATCCTTCAGTTGTGCACAAGATGACAGTCTCCACTAACATCTCAATGGTTGCTCTGAATGTTACTTGGGCCAACAAAGTTTCTTTTAATGGGGAGTTTAACCTTTTAAAAAACCCTAAAGCCTTGTTCATTGGGGTATCTACGAAACCCCTACCAAACTTAAGTAACTCGGTGAATTTAGCCACATGCTCCTACTGACTCAGATTTACTTATTTGAGATGGATAAACTTCTCTAATTGGATTGTCATCTCAACATTGGGTAGAAACTTTGCTTCAAAGTGGATATTACACTACAAGAAAAACTGTAAATAGCAGCGGCAGAATCCGCTTCTAATCCGTCACTAAACAGACCTTAGCGACGGATTTCCTATAAAACATTGTGGTCGGTTAAAACCCCGACGCTATCTGTGTCAAATTTAGCGACGGAATTTAGCATGAGTTTTCCGACATTTTCCCGTCATTTTATAATAAAAATAAAATTTTATTTATTAATTTAATTCTAATTTATATACCGATTATTTACCGACGGATAATTAATTTATAATAAAATTATATTTATAAAAGACGTTGGTAAATCCTTACTAATTACCAAAGGATTAGCGACGAAAATTAAATTAAGGTAAATTCAATCTTCCTTTTTTTGTTGGTAATCCACTGCTATTCCCCTTCTGATCTCTCTCTCTCTATATATATATATATATATATATATATATATATGTAGAGAGAGAGACACACACACATACTCATCACACACATAACTTGTGCTCCATTCACTATACAATCCTAATTTAAATACTAATTTAAATACATCACAATTAATATCAACACACATCTCGTAATCAATATATTATATTAACCAGTCATCTCATAATCAACATTCAACATTACATAATAGACATACTAAACATTCTTATATCAAAAATACATAATACATCCATAATATTTCATAAACAATACTAAAAAATACAATCCATAATCTGAGAACCCGCTTGTTGATGTGAGCATCCCCAAACTGGAAGAGAAGAGGACTTTTTAAAATTATTTCTTGCTACTTATAATTGCATTACAATATATTGAAAATAATATTTTCCTGCATATAATATATTGAAAATGATGTCATAAGTCATAGTGATTGTTAAAGTTCAGGATAGGATTTAATTTACGTAGATTTTTTTTCTATCATGTGATAGAGTCAGACTGCTTCAAAAGAGAAATGTACCTTTATAACATCCAACTGCCTCTCAACAATATTCTAGTCCTCAAGGGAGGTAAAGCTACCTGTCTAGTTAAAATCAGTATTACCACTATGTAATATATGAAACAATACGATGAGTTCAACGACGATGCCACCTAAGGAGGAAAAAAGAAATATGAATAAAGCATATCTTAAAAATATTTATTAATTTCTTATTAAAGACATTTATTATTGTAAAACCTACTAGTTCAACTTGAATCGGTTGCATACTATTCGGTCCGGATCCTTCATATAATCGGACCATCAAACCCGTGTCACTTTTTATTTTCCTTTAGAAAATATACAGTGCTCGGTAAAGAAAGAAACATCAACTGAAGCAGGGATTTATGTTTAGTGATATTTACCTGGGCGCTTGATGTTTAAGAGATTCAACCATCTTATATGCAAGCAAAATAGCTACAGCCCTTTCTTCCTGAAAGCATTGAATCATAATATTAGGTAAATTAGTTTCAATTGTATACTTGTATACAGACAAATATCAAGAAAATATAGCATTGCATAGAAGAGATATATAATTGAAGTTTGTGTGGTATAAGGCGAGTATTGAATGCACACATAATGCACCGCAAATAATAGAACTCTAGTTTGTCTCGTGTCATTTCCTCGTGCATGCTGCGAAAATAATAAAACTTAGAAGATTTATTCAAAATTTACTCTTATCATTTAACATAATGCACCGCTACGTAGAATCATATTTCCATGAAGGAGAAAACTAACCTCAGTGCTACATTTCCCGAACCATGTACCGATAAGAAACTCTTCTCTATCACCTGCTGCATATGCATAATGAAATATATAACAATCTCCTGTGTAAAATTCTGATTGCTCTGTTGAAGACAGAAGAGTCTATTCCTCCCCGTTTACTCGAGTAATGTACATGGCAGATCACCTGCACAACTTATTATCAATTCTGCATGAAAAGAAACAAAAACCGCATAATAAAATGAAACAATGAACATCATATTATCAAAAATAGTACCAAAAAACAACACTATTATACTATCAATTCTACATAGAAAACCAAAATTTTGCTCCAACAAATAGGAAAACTTAACTAGTCTGCATCATGTAATTACTAATTGCAAAATAACAATGGTATAAACTGCAGCACTGATTTCCCCATTGTCCGCTGTGACAAAACCAAAAGCAGAAACTACACTTTGGAAAATAAGATCTCTCTAGCCTCTCTCTGTGTTCTCAACCAAAGTTAAATTTCCATATCTTTGAAAGCATATCATGACAGCAGCTTCAATAACCTATTGGCATATCTTTGTAACTAAGCCTGTTGCTAGTTGAAAAAGAAATGATCTCCCCTTATCTTTCAAATGCCCGTTAACCAGGTAATTTCCCTTCTAACATAGAACCCAACAAATTCTTAAAATAGAAATCAATCAAGCATGGATAATTAAACAATTGAAAGTAACAAATAACCCAAAATAATTTCTTTTACTAGTAACGTGAAAGCATGGACTGCGTATCAAGTTCTTTAGTTGAAGACATACAACGAAAGTAAGGCCAAAAGCTACTTTTGCTCCTAAAGCCTTGCATGTTTCTCACTTTGCATTATTTCAACTCCATGGTGACTCCTCGTTGCAACGATGTACATCTGAATTTTGATAAGTTTGAATAAAAAAAATTGATGTCCACAGCAATATAAAAATTTGAAGACTCTCTGGCTAAAACATGATACCAATAATGTATGTGGAAATAGTAGATATTAGATCAATAATTAAAATTTTGTTGACTCAGAAACACTATTAATAGTAGGTCAAGTACAATGAAAATATTAACTACCATATGTAATACATTAAATTGAGCATCAATTAGAACATTAAATGCTACATATTATAGTTGTTTCCAAAGTTTATTAATGTACTACCAGTTCCCATTTAGCAGGGAATTGAATTAGCACCAAGTGACAATCAACCCACACAGGGCTGTTGTTTTCAACAAAAAGGCTTAAATAGGCAGTGCCCACAACAATTAACACATTTAATAGAAAACACGGGCATAGTAAAGGAACCAGCAAGTTAAAATGTTTTACATTTAACTAGACTGGGAAAGAGTACTTACAAAAAGGTTTTTGCTAGGGTGCAGCCATCCAGTAGTTATGGCCTTAATTATAGCCATAAATCACAGAGAACTGAATTTATTCTGCATAAAAGTGACTAACATATGTGAAACATTGTTCTCAATAGAAAATCTTGTGCTGCATTAAAGACTCTATGATGTGACACTTAATAAAAACAAACACTGAAATTATAATACGAATTAGCACACCGATTTTTTACTTTATTTTTAAGAATAAGCAAATGATACAAAAACCATTATTGAGTTTCGACACACCAAAATAGTTTTTCTTGGTTACTATAAATTGTTGAATATAAACTCAAAATATATTTTTTGCGTACTAACTTGGTTTTTTAACAAACTGAACGCTTATGTTCTATAGTTCTACAAAGTATGCCCAATATTTATCTACTTATTTTCTTCCTTGTTAACAATTGGACTTCATTAAACATGCTCATCTTTTCCATATTAATAGTAATGGATAGTCTGTGCATTTTTCACCTTATTAACTGTCGGACTTTGTTAAAAATCTTAACATAACACTAAAAAACAAAGTCAAAAATAAGGCAGCAAATATTCAAAGGAAGTTGGACAGCAATTCAAAATGAGTTTTTCACAGCAAAAACCAAAAAAAAAAAAAAGGAAGAAGAAGAAGAGGAAAAACCTGCTCATGAATAGAATGTTATGTGGCTATTTAGTAAATGCACAAAGTTAGGCAAGTAGTCCCATTTTTTATATGTCTTAGAAAATTAAATTCACAGCAGGGTCTGTAATTCTAAGTTTAAAACTAAATAAATAAAGTGATTTTCCCTATACGGTATAATGAGACTTTTCAATTTTGGGAAATAAAAAATCATGTGCCAATTATATGATCACACAAAACTACAAATGTGATCAGCTACAATCATTTAATAATTTGAGTCACCTTATCAATTAAGGGACATGAATTACTATTGGAAATAATACAAACATGGATAGAAATCAGGAATGCACCTTAATACAAGGAAACCAACAATATATTGAAGAAAAAAGTGCGGTATTTTTTTGCATCTAAACTATGCAAGAATCTTTGTAGATTTGAACTTATCCTTTATCATGATATTTCAAAAGTGAAAGGTAGCCAAAGAAAAAACATGTCAGGATACCTATATCACCATTTACTTACTTGATATCGGCATTATATGACAACACATTCATATAACTACAAGACATAGCAAATAGTTCTCACGCATCATTATAGAACAAGAAAATGAGATTATATCAAAAATGACTATGAATTTGTAAGATGAAAAGGGAAGAACCTGAGTAAGCTTTGCATTAAGCTGCCCGACAATTTTCCTCCTCCACTGCTTATCATCATCACAACAACTAAATCTTGTCCTTTCATCAATCGTGTAGCTCATAGTTCCTCCTTGCCTGAAGTTCATCTGCAGTTTACTTCACCTCAGTTTCATGATGGCCTAAAGCACACCCCTTTCATACAGCAGCTTGGTTGTTCCATCTTATAGTTTCCATGTGAACAGCTCATCTATGTCCTTCTTGTAGTAGCTCTGCATGATTCAGCTTCGACGCCAATACTATCTATATCACTCCTCGCAACATTCCTCGCTTATGCTTCGTTGCAGCTTCATTACCCCTTAATTTCAGCTCAGTTCTAAAATAACCCATGCTTGCACCAGAGTACTGCTTCATTTTCTGGACATTCACATGTGCTTTGCACCTCTCTGCACTACTTTACTGCACCATCACTAGCACTTTGCACCATGTTATGTTGCCAGATCACCCCCTGCCTCATGTCTGCATGTCCAAAAATATGCATGTACCATTTTTTACCACTTTGTTAATAAGCAATATGATAACTACGTAGCATTATGAATAAGCTAATATAATATGATAAATACATTCAACTTAAAACATAGCAGATTAAATGGGTGGGTGACTTACAAAAAGTGAGCAGAAAATGGAGAACATGTAACCAAAATGAAGTTGTCAGAAGAAAAAATAATATAAAGGATAGTTTGGCAACACGTTTGATCATCAGAAGAAAAAAAAAATTAGACCGGCCGTTTTGGAGTTGGTCAAATCATGCTACCAAACACTGTTATATTAAACCATAAGGCGGTTAAAAGTAGAAAAAGAATTGTGGTTCAAATTCATGCCATGTGAGTGCAGAACGGGTTGGGATGCTCTTATGGTTGCTGAACTTTTAATGAAAAGGTTCTTTAAAGTACTTTTAAAAAAAAAAGTCCTCGAAATGGACCAAATTCCATCGAATAACTACATAGCATCATTAAACATATTGCAAACAACAATCATTAATAGGGAAAATGATAGATATCCCAGCTAATTCCCACCAAATCATGCAAAATGAGTGCGCCTACATCTATTGGCTCCATGTGACCATGTTCCTCTTCCCTATGTTATGATTCTATATTCATAAAATTCACTTCCAATTGTAATTCTATCTAACATTACCAAATATAATTAGGAGCTCTAGTATTTTCCTACTAATGAAACAAAGAAAATAACAATATTTTAGTTAAAAAATGTACCGTTGACAAGCAGGATCTCATCAATACCCTTCGCCTTTAACTCTTCGGCACTGCTAATAAACCCGGGAACATGCTGCATACTGCAATCAAATAATACACATCAATAAGAGACAAAAACAAGAAAAAATACAGCTTTTCCTAGAATTTGTTTCAACATAATACTTTTGCCAACAAAATTAATACAAAACACCCAAATGATAATCTGTGGAATTACCTGCAAGTGGGTGTAAAAGCACCAGGGATGCCAAAAAGAATAACCTTTTTGCCAGTGGCAAGGGAATGGATCGAAACCTGCTGCATCTGATTGTTCTCATCGAACCAAGCAAGGGTTTCATCTGGGATTGAATCGCCAACTGCAATTGGAGCCATTGAATTTGTTTTCTTAATTTAGGGTTGAATAATAAGTGATTGAATGATTCGAAATAACTATAAAATAATATTTTCCAACAATAAACAACCGCAATAACTGCACAGTTGTGATTCGAAATAACTTACAAAATAAAATAGTTGAAATACGCTTACTTTTGCTGATTTAATCATACCATTATCTCCAGTTGCGGGAGGCGGCGGAGGTTCTTAGGTTTAGAGTTCAGGTTTGGGATTGGATGAACCTTCATGGTTGAATTGGCGAAATCCTAATTCAATTTAGGGTTACTGAGTAGATAATTTGGGGGAATTTGAAGGAGTACTCCGATTTTCGCCTGGTTGATTGGAAGAAGTATCAAAATTCAATCTTGCGGACAGAAATTGCAATACGTGAAAAACGACATTTGTGGAATCGGGGTTGAAGCCGAAAAGGGTAAAGCGAATTATGGAAGAACGCATGATAGGGCGATCCGAAATAGAAACATGGGAGGTATTCCGTTCGTTGGATCTTCCAGTTTGAACGGTGATGAATGGGATTCTTTCCCATCACGCAGATCTCCCCTTTTCAAATCTGGGTTTTCTCTTCCAACCTTTTTTTACGTTAAATATAATTATTAATTATCAAGTGCTATGCAATAAAAATGACTTCCTAATTATTACCAATTAGTTATTCCAAACTTGATTTACAATTTGTTAACTAATTCTCTTTCAAACTTAACCTCAGGCAATTGATGACTATGCGAAACAAACAAAAATATTTTAGTTTTGTACCTCTTTTACATTGGTCAATTATGAATCTATTCTGTATTTTTAGTTTTGTATATTTTTTACATTTTCAATTTTGTATATGTTTTGTATTTTTAATTCAATATTTTCAATGTATTTTCAATTTTATATATACAATTTTGCATTCAACGCACAATTAAAAATAAATAATATAATACAAATATCATACATTTTAAAAAACCGATATTAAATACTAAATAAGCAAAGATTATTTTGCTAATTCTAAATAACCAATGATTATAAGTTATTTATAGAACGTAAATTATTATTTATTATTAGTTATAATCATTAATTAGAACAAATTAATTATTAATTATTGAACATGTTAATAATTATTAAAAAATAACAATAAAGTATATCTTAGAAAAATAATATAAACATCTCTTGCAAATCTGTTGGAATTCTGCTGCAAAATAGCTACCATAAATATTCGTCGGTATTCTGCCTGAATTTGCAGCGGAAAATAGCGACATAATTTTTCTGTCGGTAATTTGACGCAATTTGCAACGATTTAGTGAGGGATGACAGAACACGACGGTAATAAATAAAAGAAAAAAAAGTTAAAAAAACAAAAAACTATCCCTTGCAGATCACATGGAAATCCGTCGCTAATTAGCGACGGAAATTTCCGCTTCTAAATATTTGACGCTAAATTAGTGTTTTCTTGTAGTAGACTCAACTCACGTAAATACTCGGCCCACATTCTCTCTAGATACTGATTTCCACCATTTGAGGGCTTCTCCCTTAAAGTGTCAGGCAACAACTCTCCTCTTGACCTCGTCTGACCATCCTACGGCCTCAAAAATCCTTTTGCAGTCCATTGTACAAGATTGAGTACCAACAAAACCTTCTGTCCCTAAGAATGGTTTTCCACCAAGGTTCGCGAAGTTCTTTCAGAATTGAAGAAAATCAAAAGCTACCTCAATGGCATGAGCTGTAGGCTCCACTAGGGCGAGATTAGCGACATGGACTTGTTCCATTGTACAAAGATACTGTTGGAATTATTCTGGCAAATGCCATGGACTTTCCTGGTTTCCCTATCTGGAAGAATTGTCACGCATTCTACCATCTGAAAAAGAAAGGAAGAATCCTTTAGCGGATACTCCTGAGATAGTATTTAAGCTGAAAAGGAAAGAAAATGATAAGGTTGCCCAATATAGTTGTGTATGCTTATTGGAGGTATATATATATAGTTTGAAAACCTTTCAAAATACAAATACACCTCTCATACATATATTTTTCTTATAATTTGGTAACCTGGGCTCTGATACCAAATGTAACAACCCGCTAGGAGTAGGCCTAAATTTCGACCCTAAAAAGGCCCATCGAAACTTAGAGCCACTCCAAACAAGTCATCGGTTCCTATAAGGAATTACATTTGCACAGAATTACAGAGTAATACAACGAGATGAAATCTGACACAGCGGAACAAGAAAGTATAATAATAAAATAAGATGCACCATTTATTCAAAAGCCAGTGATCTAAATACAAAGTGCTAAATACATTTGTTTATAGCGGTACATCATCATTATAAAAGCAATAATAGATAACAATAATACAACAGTCTCATTGCCTTCTTCAGTCTCCGTTATCCTCTCATCCATTAAGTCGCCACCCCCACCTACTAACCTATTGGATATGTTAAGGAGAGGGGTCAGAACAAAAAGTTCCGGTGACTGTAAATAGTATGTGTTAAAGAATATACTCTAGACTTGGTAGGTTCTATATGCCAAAGTATGTCTATGAAACACACAAGCGCACACATACGGAGGATATTTTAATTAATGAGGTGGATATCTGAATCAATCGCTTAAGACCTTCATTAATACATTTATGGTGGATCAACGATTGCTTAAGACCCAACGAGATGGACATTCTCGGTCACTTAAGTCCCATTCTAGTAAATATGTTAAGGGTAGATGTTCGCAAACGAATTTTCAATCGAATTAGAAAATCATCAACAAAATATTGTGATAAAACCGCAAGCACATGACATACAATTGTTAGTACATGGCGAATACGAGTCGATTCACAGGGAAAGAAGTAATTTCAATCTTATTCAATCAAATTAAACCAAAATTCGGATTGATTTAACTAACAAAAACTAATTAACACTAGAACTAAGTTGAGAGCTAAATATGAAATGAAAGCAATTTAGAGGTAAATTCCCTCTCAAATTTGTGCAAATTAATAAAAGTACGATATATGGTCTCCATTAAGTGACATAAATGCAACATTTAAACCACTTATGATTCTCATGAAAATGAAACTAAAGCAAAAACTATTTTAAGTATGGCTTATGAACAATTAATAGAACAATAAACCATCGAATTCCATTCTTACTTTCATTTCAAAACCAATAACCACTTAGCAAATATTGATGTAATTTGTGTTTACATTGACTAAGCATAGCCTATTTTGTTTTCAACAAACATAGACTCTCAAAATCACTTGTATAAACTTACATCAACATCCACTAACATGAAGCACAAATTAGAGATCACAAATCATACAAATGTTGAACTTACATAAAGTTGGAGAGCTTCATTACCCACAAATCAAAGGGATTGACTACTCATATGTGTTATCGAATGAACATATGTAAGTTTCAATATAAATATGAACAAAACAAAAGGAAGAACTAATTAACAACAAAATAGATCTAAACTGAGACTACATAAGAGAAATGGCTAAGAAGACATGGAAGAAAAATAGAGATTTTTATTTCAGCTTCCACTCTAAACTAAATAAAATCCAAGATCCTTTTTACATCAACATACATGGGTTATTTATAAATGAGTAAAACTCTAATTCACTTTTAGTGTGCTACCAAGAATGCCCTTTAGGAAGTGTGGCCACCAAGTAGTCATCAAGCTTTAATTAATCCATCATCAAATTTTCCTAAAGCTTCAACATCCACTAATTTGTCCATTAGCTTTTAAGTGTAATAAGTGGGGTCCTCATGATTATGTATGAGAATTATTTCTTCAGTCCTTTGTATGCATATAAATCTTCATGAAGCCCTCTTCCATATGCACCAATATTTCTACAAAAACAATGAGAAATTTCCAAGTAAAAATTCTTACAATAACATAAGCACAAAAATGATCATTCTTCCTTTGTATGATGATGAATGTATGAAATTTTGAAATCAATTGAATTATGGTTTAATAATGATAAAATACCCACATATGACATCTATTTAAACTAAAATAAGAAAAAATATGCGTAATTACGTGCACATCAAATACCCCCACACTTATCTTTTTATTCGTCCTCGAATAAAGTAAAAAAATCTAAGATAAATCCGTTTTCGTAGGGAGCACGATTGCATTAAGTGTATGTAACAAGCCTTTAAACCTCCGGGTGTCCCCAGTAGGACGAGTGTTGTCTAATGAGGGTTTTCAGCGGATACTACCTACAAAATCCAAAAGCAAACAGTATTTACAAAATGCTAAATTCGAAAATACTTACAATATGAATGCAAGTTTTCAAAAAAACTACAAATGGGTAATTTACATATAAATATGACATCGAATGAGTTAAACACAAGTTTGGATCATCACTATGAAATTTAAGTCCGTTACTAATCGAAACTTCAAATAAAAGTCATGTTATCATCACAAACTCCTCCAGCTTGGCCAGTTGTTTTGGTAGAAACATAGCGCAAATATGAAATGAATACTGTAATCAATATCAACAATCGTAAAATGGCATCTCAACTTCCTTTTGGTTAACACATTAGGTCAAATAAGTGAAGAGTGTGCTTGGATTTTAAGTGCTAACTCTCTCTTTATTAAAAATATTCACATTATTATTATTTACATATACCTTGGTATACTACGCCTACGCTGCATTACGACTTACGTTAGAGTCGGTAATCCAAAGGTATCCAACTCATAAAATGAGACCAAGGTATACCAAAGCTGACTTTGTCAATAAGAAGTCGGAAAGATCTTGGCGAGTCTACACACCAATGCTAGATGTACTAACAATGTTGGACACCCTTGGATTATTACATGTATACATCTTTTTTTTTACATAAGAGAGAAAGAGTTAAGCGAGAATATCTTAGCACAAATTCACTAAAAGAGCTAAAATGTTATCGCAAGTAGTCTAAATTAACCATTCATTTAATTGGATTACAATTTAGAAAACATTTCGTACTCATCGCCTATGAATTTTCTTATATACCAGTTACACCTAATTTGCTCATAAATCAAACTTTTCTTCCGTTATCTATTAAGAGAAGTAGACCTCCAAACATTTTAATCGAACGACCAAAATTGTATGCTAACTCCATCATTTCTTATTTAAAAGTAAATAGAAATGTGAAATTCTTTTTTTTTTTTTGAATGAAAAAAAGAATGAAAGGAAAATTCTATGCAAAACCAAAGCAAATATGAAACACCCCACACTTGATTTGGACTGTGTCCCCACAGTCAACCTAAATGGAAAGAAAATGAAAATTTTGAAAATATGACTTATAATTATAAGAGAAAAGAAAAAAATATTTATTATATCACAAAATATATTGACAAGAAGTAAATGAAACAGTCTTCTAAAGACTGATTCATTTTTCACTTCAAGTATGAGAGACACGGCTTAAGCTTGAAAAACATAATCATAAAAGATTTCGAATTTGAACATATATTTGGAAAAACAAACTTCGTTTTATTAAAAATCGATTGAGTTGCTTTATTTTTAATAATTTTTGGGGTATATTGAATAAATGGTCGAAATTCACGTTTAAATTCACCAATTTGAATTTCAAATTTATCATTGAAAATTTGTTCAAAAATATTGATTTCAAAATCCAAATGGTGATTAAAATCTATCTCATTAAAATTCAACTCGTTTACGGAAAGTCCAAACAATTCGTTCTCATCAAATTCGTCTTCCTTTGGTGAATGTTCAATAACTTCAATGCATGTATCATTTTCAAAATCCAAAATTGTTGTTTGAAAGTCGTTATTTTCAGAAAAAGGAATATCGAATTTGAGATTTGGTTCCACCCTCTCAAAATAATTGAAATCCAACTCAATTACCGTGTTTTCAACAATTTCATTAAGATTGTTATTTGCAGTTTCAAAAGTTGTTATTTGAAAATCATCAGTTGTCGTAAAAGATGGATTATCATTCGAATCGTCACACCTTCGGTTTTGATTATTTTGTTTTTCACGAAAATTCAAGTAGTCTTGAAACAACAAATTCATGTGATTATCATGAATTTCATTCATTTTCTCAACAAAATCAAATTTATAATTAGTCACATGAGAATTTTCAACTTGAAATTGCTGAGGACAAAAATTTTCAGTTGCACCACAATTGAAATAATTCCCATTACCAAAACTATTTTAAAAGTTATTCACATTTCCATTTGGAATTTGCAATTCATTTTGGAGTTCAAAATTGGATTGACAAGGGTTATAATCAAAATCATTTGAAGTTGAATTTGAATTTTAATTATTTTGGAAACTTTGACTTGAATTGTTGCATAAACATGAATTACGCCATTCATTTATTCTTTGATTTTGTTGTGTGCTCATTTCAAGTAACGATTCAATTTTTCTTTCCAGAGTTGAGGTTGATCGTCAATTTGAAAATTTTATGGTGCAAAATCAGGATTATTTTGAAAACTTTGAAAAGTTGGTGGTGTAAAATTAACATTGTTTATACAATAGTTGTTATTTAAATATCCATATGAATTTGGTGTAGAATTATATGGATTATATTGATTTTCACAACTATCGTAAAATCCATAGGAATAAGGAAATTGGGACATTTTCAAGAAAGCCCTTTTTTGTATGAGAAAAAGAAATATTCACAAAAGATTTTTTTCAGATTTTGGATTTTCGTACTTTTTTTAAATATGCATGAACCTAATGCAACTATATGAATGCAAATTACTTATTTACAAATTTCTAAAATTATGTAATGATGGTTAGATTAATTTCAACAAAACATTTCTCAACCAGTTAACGGACAGGAGTTATCGGTGCACTAGGAATCACCCTAACAATGTAGCCGAAGGTTTAAGTACCTTCAGAGGAACAACAGATATAATATTTACAAATCATCGTAAAATTTATAAACAGTTATTACTCTGTTGTAGTCTAGACACCGAGAAATAAATCGTTAGAAAGAAGTCAAGTTGTCAAAATATAGTAGTGTCCTTAGAAAAATAAAAAACAAAATAAGATGAGCGCAAAACAAAAATTAAACGTGAATTAACAATGCAGCTAGAATGAATTTTTTTGTTTTGTTTTATTTATTTAAATGTAAGTGCAAGCAACCAACAATGCAAATAAAATAAAAACAAGGAAAGAAAACATATACCAATGCATGCAGATTAGCAATTCTTTTTTAGTGGCAATTTTTTATTAAGCAAGCGAGCGTAGAGCCAAGCAAAGCAATCCCAAGAAAATATGCAATTCTCCTTCTGCTAATTTATGCAACCTGAAAAGAATTATATACAAGAGTATAGCAAGAAAACAAAAAAAAGTGATTTTTTTTAAATAAAAGAATTGAGAAAAAGGAAATTTCCTTGAATTACTTAACCTTTAAAAAGAATTTCCAATCCCAAATAAAAAAGACAACTCAAACAATTACAAAGGCAAGCCCAACTCCAAAGCTTACTCATGGGCACGACCCACAAAATTCAAGTAACCAAGCTCGCGTAAAATGAAATGTATTCAACAAAACCGTAATCACCAAACCGCAGCCCTCAGACTATCTCTTTCTTTCAGAAGATCAAAACAGAAATAAATTCAAAGCAAGTCAAAATTGAAATCGTGGTTCTCGAAATTTATTGAAATCTAAATCAAAACGAAAACATTTTCACAAGTTTGGGCTTGAGTGAGGTCGCGTATGTGGTAATCAGATTCGGTGATGATTTGGATTTTTATTTCGATTTGAAGGGTTCAATTTAGGGGTCCGTGATTGAGTTCAAATTTGGAAGAATTGCGTATGGGAAAGGGGAGAAATCAGTCAAAACTTTTGCTTGATTTGGGGAGGCAAAGAGGTGATGAGATTTGCATGCTGGTTTGGGTTTGAATAACGTTCAACAACGTTCGATTTGAAGTCAAAGACCGATTTGGGTTGTGGATTTTGATCAGGTACTTGAAGTTGGGGTTCAAACGACGAGATTGTGGTGAAGTATTGTAGGTTATGGATTTGCGTGAACGGCTTGGGTATTTGAAATTTGCTGAAAGCAGTGGATGATTGTTTTGCTGGGCGTACAGGTAGTTTTGTTGGAGTTTGGTGGCTTGGTGTAGTGGCAAGCTGCAATAATTGTTGCCTGATGGAGGAGTTTATGGTGTCAAAATGGGGTTCTGATGGTGATGAATGTTCCAGGGTGGAGTTGAAGGAAATGTTGACTGTAGAAGAAGTAGTGGTGAAATAAGGTTGCTGAAGATGGTTTGAGGGGTTTGAAGGATTTGTTGGGTGCACTGCGTAGTTAAAAAGCTGCTCTGTTTGAGGAGTTTGGTTGCTGCAAATGATGCAAATGGTTGTGACTGGGTGTTTACTTTCGAATTGGGAGGTCAGAGGGCAAACGTTGCAAGTTTAGGTTTTGCGATTTGGGGGTCGTTTGTGAAGGGTGCGGATGTCGAGGTATGTGCTTCTAAAATGAAATGTTGTTTGAGCAATTGTCTGGTAAATTGTCGATTGGAAGAAATGGTGTGGAGTTGATGTTGCGGACTGAGGTGTTGAAACCAATCAACATGGGAAGGTGTCTGTTTGTGGTAGCTTGGTTTTTTGTGAGGATGAAAAAGGCTTGTTGGTGGAGGGTGGTTAGAAACTGGTATGGCTTGTAACAGAGAAAGTAGGGGTTGGTGAATTGCAGTTTGTTTTAAGATGGGATTATAGTTTTGGTGAAACAGTTTGCGACGTGAAGAATGTATTGTGGGAGAGTGGTGAAGAGAAGATGGTTGTTGATGTCTTGGCTTTTTAAGATGAGAGAAGATGTAGATGAGGGAAAGATGGCAAGAGGCAGAAATTTGGATTAGAAATAAGGCAAAGAAATTATGGGAGGGTTTTTGTTGCTTATGTAGAGAGAAAGAAATTGAACAGATTGAATGAAAAAGAAATTGCAAGGCAAGAAAAAGAAAACAAATAAAGATTTGCAGAAGGACTGGAAAGAAAAATTGAAAGAAATAGAAAATGTATATGGAAAAGAAATTGATAGAAAGTTGGCAAGTTTTTTATGTTTGGATATATAAGGCAGAGATGGGAAAAAGAATTATAGAGGGAGGAAAAAAGGGCAAGCAATAAATTGAGAGGTTACTGGAGATAAACGCAGAAGAAATATTGAGCAAGGATAAGAAAATTTGGAAAGATTTTTTATTATTATCTGTAAAAATTGTAAAAAGGAAAGAAATTTGGAAAGAAATAAATGAGAGAAAAGAGAAAGAAGTTGTATTGAAAACGGGAAATAAGTTGAAAACAAAAGGCAAGTGTTTTTTTAAGAACAAACTAACAAAAATTAATACGAAGAATAAAATCAAAATTGAACAACTTTCCCCGACAACGGCACCAAAAACTTGTTCGCAAATGGATTTTCAATCGAATTAGAAAATCGTCAACAAAATATTGTAACAAAGCCACATGCGCACAACGTACAATTGTTAGTACATGGCGAACACGAGTCGATCTGCAGGGAAAGAAGTAATTTCAATCTTATTCAATCAAAATAAACCAAAATTCGGATTGATTTAACTAACAAAAACTAATTAACACTAGAACTAAGTTGAGAGCTAAATATGAAATGAAAGCAATTTAGAGGTAAATTCCCTCTCGTATTTATGCAAATTAACAAATGTACGGTCTATGATCTCTATTAAGTGACATAAATGCAACATTTAAACCACTTATGATTCTCATGAAAATTAAACTAAAGAAAAAAATTATTTTAAGTACGGCTTATGAACAATTAATAGAACTATAAACCATCAAATTTTATTCTTACTTTCATTTCAAAATCAATAACCACTTAGCAAATATTGATGTAATTTGTGTTTACATTGACTAAGCATAGACTATTTTGTTGTCAACAAACATAGACTATCAAAATCACTTGTATAAACTTACATCAACATCCACTTACATGAATCACAAATTAGAGATCACAAATCATACAAATGTTGAACTTACATAAAGTAAGAGAGCTTCATTACCCCCCAAATCAAAGGGATTAGCTACTCATATGTGTTATCGAATCAACACATGTAAGTTTCAACATAAATATGAACAAAACAAAAGGAATAACTAATTAACAACCACAAATAGATCTAAACTGAGATTACATAAGAGAAATGGCTAAGAAGCTATGGAAGAAAAATAGAGGTTTTGATTTCAGCCTCCACTTTAAACTAAATAAAATCCAAGATTTTTTTTACATCAACATACATGGGTTATTTATAAATAAATAAAACCCTAATCACTTTTAGCGTGCTACCAAGAATGCCCTTTACGAAATGTGGCCACCAAGTAGTCGTCAAGCTTTAATTAATCCATCATCAAATTTGCTTGAAGCTTTAACATCCACTAATTTGTCCATTATCTTTTAAGTGTAGTAAGTGGGGACCTCCATGATTATGTATGAGAACTATTTTTTTCATTCCTTTGTATGCATATAAATCTTCATGAAGCCCTTTTCCATATGTACCAATATTTCTGCAAAAACAATGAGAAACGTCCAAGTAAAAATTCTTAAAGTAACATAAGCTCAAAAATGACCATTTTTCCTTTGTATGATGATGAATATATGATATTTTGAAATCAATTGAATTATGGTTTAATCGCGATAAAATACTCACATATGACATTTATTTAAACTAAAACAAGAATAAATGTATGAATGAATATGCATAATTACGTGCTCATCAGCAGGCTCTCATGATCTCTTATGACCCTATGGTGGACCCTAGCCACTTAAGACACCATCCTAGCACGTCAACATCCTTATAAATATATATTCTCAAAAGTAATATGAGAAGTAGTATCTCGCCGCCTAATACCGGTTTAGGGTAAGTCCACATATAGCCATTTAAGACCCCTCCGGCGGATGTCTCATGTTACTACTTAACTAATACTATGATAGTAGACATATGCCGCTTAAGACTTCCCTAAGACGGTTAGTTAATTAAATAGCATGCTACGTCCTACATATACCAAACCTGTCCCTAGGTTGGCCTTCACAATGCTCCTAGAAAATGTGGACATTTCGGTAAACTACACTACTTCGTTATCACCTTGACTATATCATTTTTAGAGAAGGAGGACCCATAGACCATTACAAATCTAATAAGAGAGGGTCCCATGAATTTGGTCCAAATCCAAGGAATAACCCTTCGCAACGGTATTTAGCCTAACCACTTAAGACCTAAACTAGATATGAAGAAAGTTAGCCACTTAAGACTTCTCAAGGCATTAGTAAGCCTACTTGTTTACGCAAAAAATTGGTATATATATACACCAGACCTCTCACATTAAACCATCTACTCGTAGATGCTAGATATGTCGGGCGGTTCCGGGTAGGGCTGCATATAGTTTGGGTTGGGTCGGATCAAACCAAATACTTTATCCAACCCATATTGGTTTGGGTTGATGAAAACCGAACCCATATCCGACCTCATATGATTTTGGGTTGGGTTAGGTTGAAGTATGGGTTGGATCGGGTTAAATAGGGTTGGGTTGGGTTGCATACATGATCAATTCATAACAAAAATTTTAACTCAATAGTTCACAACTATATGATAATACACAAATCACTGGAATTATATCCACATGGTTTATGTTCATCACCAGTCGATAACATGTAAATAACTAGCATGCATAATTCAGCATAATTCACCGTATTTAACAACATAGAAAAAAATCAAAGCAAAAATTCTGTGTTGAGAATGGTGTGGAGAGCGGATGCGAAGGGAATGCCCGGGATGAATACAATTTCACTAATTTGGTGCAAATATCAAAGCAAAAATCTTATTATTTTTTTTAAGTGAGGTTGGTTTGGGTTAATATAAGGTTGGGTTGACTGAAAAATTACACCCGACCCATATATAGTATGAGTTGAAAATTGAAACCCATATCCAACCCGAACTACGTTGGGTTGGGTCGGATTTATGTGGGTTGGGTCGGATTGGATATGCGTTGTGTGCAGCCCTAGTTCCGGGTAGACTTCTACTACAAGCGGGTTTAACGTTGTGTCAAAGTGTACTAAGTTAAATGGCCCATGACACTAAGACCTCTCACGTTATCCAAACTCAGTAGTGCTTGTTCGTTTTCCTGGTTGGTTCCGGACATGCTTCTACCATAAATGACCACTAGCCTCGTGTTTCTGTGTCATTATTTAATATATATATAAGTCATTTATACACGCACAAGCAAAAAATTCATATGGGGACATTTTATATTTCTAAACTTATTTTAATTTACTTATTAGGTCGTTAGCACGTTGAGTACGCTAAATATAATATTTACTAGCTATAAACGTTAATTTTCGTTTGAATGAAGAAACATTCTAACGGTGTAAATTGTCAATCATGTTCACATCAAAGGTATACAAGCCTAATTCCAATAACAAAATACCAAATTTATTGCATAACTAATAATAGCAGAAAATGGAAAAAATAACAACATAACTATCCAAACTTGTATCCTAGGCTTGTTAGAATAATTCAGGTAATGGAATTGGAACAAGGTGTTAATTACATACATATATATACGTATTTAGCATATATACATATATAAATATATACATGTATACATATACCTTTATTTAAATCAAATTTACCCTTTTCTATATTGCACGTAAAAACATCAACATTTGATTATTTCAAATCTGAATACGTTCAAATTATCCAGAATGGAAATCTAAACCTATTCAAATAACTAAACCAAACCAAACCTTAATCTTTTTACATCACAAGCACATTTTAAATAAAAGTAGGTGATTCCATTTAAACAAAAGCAAAATCACCAAACTATTCTTCATACATGACCCAAACAAATCACAAACCCAAATTATTAATTGATAACTTTGTCTTATAGGAAAAAATAGGAGATTTGGGGGTTTTACAATATGGTATTATCATGAAACCAAACCTCCTTAGGCATATAAATCAATATGAAATCTACAAAATGTAAAATTTAGCCTAAACAAGTATTATTTTCACTCACAGAGATTCGGGCAAAGGAGATAATACTAATTTGAATGCTGAAATCATCGTTCTTCGATTCTACTGCAGGTCTATATAAGAGAATCTAATAGATTTGAATCTCATATATAAATTATAGAAATTCAAAAATATAAACTTGTTAGACCAAAGAATGGCACTAACACCCAATTGTCTAGGATTTGTATAGAATAATCGAGAAGAATAATGTAAAAGCATAGAAAATCAGTCAGCACACAAGATTTATAGTGGTTCGGCGTTAATGAGCCTACATCCACTTCATGATTCCTCAATTCATTCAGAAATTACAATTACAATGAATATAGACATTCAATCACTCGAATACAATGAATAATTCTCTCTGAATTCATTGATTTTTACTGAAGAGGAAGGTGGTTCTCCACTATTGGCAGCCATGGCCGAAATACATAAGGTTTCCATAGGGCCAAAAGTCCCCTTCATTTGTTGTATTATAATGTATTTATAGGCTGAAATTGGTGAGCGGTTAGGGGTACACGTGGCAACATCTGGAAGGCTTTGGAGTTGGTTATAAGAGAGTGGAGAACGGGGGGAGAAGGGGAGATGGTAGCTCCTCTTTTGCAGGCTAGAAAATAGGCCACGCTATGGAGCAGCAGGCAATGGGCGGATCAGATAGGGGGCACTCCAATCCGATCCGAATGGGGGATCTAATCCGATCCAAATGGGGGGATCCGATCCGGCGACATCTGCATGTATAATTCAAGTTTTCCAACCTTCTATTACTCTATTCAAGTGATCTCCAATCAATGTAAGTTCATACTCAAATCCTTGGCTTTGGGTAGCCTGTTCACAAAGCAGGCTAACATTTTGCCCCCCAAAGTACATCTTATCGCATATGAGATGTGCTTTGAATAAGTCGAGCTGAATCTTTTTGGAACGTCATCCACCCTCGAGGAGGCTTTATCAGATTTTTGTGTACTATTGAGTAGTTCCGTCATATGGATTTTTTTTGTATAAATGGCTTATCATATATCGCACTACTTCCATTGATGCTTATCAGGCCAAATTCCATGGCTTGCCTGGTCAAGATGATTAAGTAATCGTTTAGACCTTGTCGAATCAAGAGGTTGAATTCCTTCATCATAATTCATATAGGATTGTAAGCTCCCGTGTGAGATTGTACATGCACAAGTTAATGCCAAAACGACGTCGTCTTCTTACACACTTCAAGTGCATGGTCGAGTCTAATTTTCTTTTATGGTCGAGTCAATGTATGGAGTAGTCATCCAAGTCATAGAGTAGTATCAAAATCTTCGGGCCTTGAGCTAGCATCTAGCTTATTGTGATATAGTGCTTCAGAATTGGCATATGTATCTGTCGTTTGCGCTTGGATTTGGACTATCTCGATATCAGGATATTAATCTAGGGCTCCCCGATTACATCGAATCATAACAATAATGCATCTGAAAGCCATGACACTCCGGATTGTTTTGTAATTCCGTGATCACATACGACTCATCACGAGATGTTGAAAATATGCAATTCAGTAGTTGGTAGGATTATCACAATCGTAAGGTAGCAGAGGAGTTTATCACATTCTCCATTTGATGCAGTTGCAGATCAAGTCTTTGGATTCATGCTTGATCCGTTAGTTGGCTCACTTGGATGGTCGAGATGAATTACGTCGTATTTCTAAAGATGTAATGTATATGTTTTGAATCATGCTACATATGTCTAGGAGGAGGTTGATTTCCCCTTGTTTCATCCAAGACGACATTGTCAACTTGTCGTAGGGTCTCGTGCGATATGAACTACAGAGCAGGGAGTGTTCAAGACAAGTTCGCTATCGCTTGAATTCCCACGGTGCTCACTCCTGCAAGTAAATCGTAGTTTCTCGGCCTTCCATCTATCCAAGTAAAGAAGTTATCCATCATTTTTTGACGTTTCTAGGGAAGTTCATCTTGCCGAGAATCTGGGCTCTCAATTCAGCAATGGCACCATCCATTTCATATCTAGTCTGACATGCTGAGGGATCATTGCAGGAAGAAATTTGCTGACTTCCTTCGTCCCTAGAGCCTTCTGCACCAACATCCTCAGCATGGAAGAAATTTCTATCTTCCTTCTTCTTAGCCCTTGAGTCGGAGTATCAGGCAGTTTGCTTCCTTGGAAGCTAGAAGTCAAAGTAATAGTGGGCCCCCTCATCCGGGGTGTTTCAATCGGAAAATCAGTCAAGACTAGCAAATGGACGTTCACTCTGCATCCATTATGTGGTCCTAAAGCGGCCTTTTTAAATTTATACATGGATGCATGGAAAAGAGAAATTGCTTTCAAGGCTTGAGTGATTGAGTTATCCAAGTGCTCAAGTTATTGCATTTTGCATTCAGTGTATTTGCGAGGTGGCACTTGTCTTTGCACTTGGGCTATGGCCAGTCGTATGTTGGTTTGATATATCACTCTTAGGACCTCCTTTCAGTCATTGCCTTAAGTTGTGTGACAAGTCATTAAAAAATTCACTCTCAAGGCCTCTTTTTGGTCGTCCCCTTGAGTCGCATGAGAAGTTTAGCATTGGGCATCAGCGTTAGCCTTCTGGACATGGCCCTTTGCTTGTTTTCTACTAGCATGTTGTTATTGCGAGTGTTGGGCCTCGTGTTCTTGACTAGTTATCCTCTGTACATCTACCATCAGCAAACAAAGTGGTATTCCTGCAATATCATACATTTGCAAGTTTTTTATATATATTTCAATCAAATATACTTGTAGTCGTAGCATTACTACACTGAGTAGCAAGCAATAAATCGCATCACAAATCAGATAAGGGTTTCAATTCAGTATCCTTGCAAATAAATAGCATATCATATGGCCATCATAGGGGTGTGATGTGTGTGTATCCCCCGATCAATAGTGAATAAGTGCCTGGCCAGGGCTTTTGGGATTGATTAGGATCGATAGTGTATTGCCCACCATGTCAATAAATAAGGGGTTCGGGCTCATCTTTCATTCTTGCCCCCTATTCTGCAGCGGGGTAGGAGCCCTTCCATGGCATTTAATCGCAATGCCTTTATACTCTCTTGCCGTATGCCCAGGATAGAGTTCGAACTCAGCTTTCAGTATGTCCCCCAATCCTTAAGTGGGGTAGGAGTTCATTTGCAGTGCTCAGTCCCTGGCGCCTTTATACACTCCCATCGAATACCAAGGGTAGAGTGCAATCAAGGCGGTCTTTATTCGTGGTGCACCATCACGCCTTAGGGACATCGTTTTCCCATCCTTTATACTCTCTCTCGAATCATGAGAGTTAGAATTAATCAGGTGAATAGTCATGTCGTTCGCCCCGGCTTTCCTTCTGCGCTCTAATCTCAAGAGCGGGATTCTGCCGGCTCGAGTGTCGTTCTCGAACTCGATTTTAATCCATACTACCCGCTTCGCTCTGGAATATGTACATTATCGGGCAAGTGGTCAGGCCACACTTGCCAAATCTCTGCGTTCCTCCATTCAATCTATGGGAGGAGTGATTGGCACCGAAATTTGGATACTTGCATCATTCATATTGCATGAGTTAGTCATGTCAACAACTCAGGAAGCATGTAAAAGTAGATCACATAATTGAAAAGTAAGCATATCAAGGGGCAGTGCTGCCTCCTTCATTTGGATTCATGTAATCTGGTGGTGTCAAAAATAGGATCGAGCCATGTAGACGGTCGAACTGCGTCCCTCTAAAATTGGATTCCGACTTTGAAATGCAAAAGTCAATGCATAATTATCATTAGCTCTGCCATGTATGAGCCAAGGAGTGGACGGTCATCTCGGATCCACCTTGAGCTATACAACCTCTTTCAGGCGGAGGGCATGGCTTTGTAAACGAGCGGTTCAGTCAAGCTTGTCATGACATTGCTCCATAATTCTATATGCGGGTGCTAGAAGTCTGATCGGTATTAAATCCTAGGTACCTACACCATTCACATATTAATTCACCTGAGTTAATTAAATCAATAACTCATAAAACATGCAAATATAAGAGTTATGGTTAAAGAGTAATCCTCTTAAAGGAATGAATATCATCCGGAGCGAAAATGACACTGTAGGTTCTTTGTAGGTCCATTTTGCCTTGCCTAATCTCTGCCAGGGGATGGCTTGATTAGGGTCTTGGAGCGACAAAGGCGGCTAGGTAAACACTTTAACCAAATGACGAGGTTGCATCTCCTTTGAATCGCCTTCTTGTCCCCATGCCACAGGCAAGGATTGAGTGTCAGGGAGTCACGTATGTACCACTAATAGTAGCACATCGTCATATTGGTTTTAGGACGGTGGTTGGAAGGAGAACAATAGATCTATGGTTAGAGGAACTTTTCACTCTCCATGCTATGAAGTAGGACATGGTTTAAAATGGGTCCATGCTTAAAGGATTTTTGCCCCTTCCTTGTCAGGAAATTGGTGCGGGAGCCATAATGATAAACAAGCCTCATCCGTCTGCAGACATGCCTTCGATCCCGTGTCGAGGATAAAAGCTTATGCACAAACAATTAATCAGCATCCTGATTCAAGTGTTCCAAACCCTTAACTCGCCACTCTTCGGGAAATACTGTGGCAATCGGTCATGTAGGCTTATGATGTATCAGCATTGAATTAGATGTAATCACGAGCATTCCATGCTTGATTCTTCTATTGCCCCCAACATTTGGGGCATGAGTTACTTGGCAGATAATCAATCAATGGAGTGGAATTGTGAATCTTCATTTTCTAACTCCGAGACGTCTTTCATCAGAAGATTCATTCGTGTACATCTCCCATCTAGTGGGAAGCTGATGAGTGCTTTTACCTAATCATTCAGGATGGTGTATTCAGCAATAGGACTTGTTGTTGTCAATCTTAAGACAATCTTCCAAAGGAAATAAGCAATGTCGTTTTGCTTGTCATATCTTGAGGCATAACGAACGATGGCACGCCTTTCACTTCTCCTTGCTAGATGCAGTCTGTGCTGCAGAAAATTCTTTATGGGGGTTGTCCATGAATCTCTTTCGGGTTCGGTCTCCAACACTGGATCAACTTCCATCTAATCAATGGTCGGAGTTTGCAGTGTCTTGATTGGGATTATCTTCATCTCTTCTAGATTGTCAGAACTTTCTAACTTGGCCAGGTAATTCGCTTTCTAATTTTCTGTGTGCTGAATACGAGACATGTTGTAATGTCCTCATCCATCAAACAACTCTTCTACTCATTCTAAGTAAGCTGCGAGTCATAGTCCCTTCGTCTGTAATTTCCTTTGAATCAATACAATTCAACGCCGGATTGTCAATTATTCTTTGCACCGTCTGTACGCAACTTTCGGGTGCTTGGTTTTCATCTTTCATTTCGAGGGGCCATCCCCTTCATCTAACACATCCTCTTCAGGAACAGTAAACTCGACGATGAAGTTGGGTAACGTTTGTCGCTGTATGGATTTCTTAGGAGGGAATTGAGATCAAACTGGTTCAGCTTGATGTTTCGTTCGAGCAATCATTCAGATGCCTCGGATCATTGTAGGACCTGTGGTATTGGACAATCAATGTGTATAACAATTGTATGAACTTGGAAATAGTGGCGGAGTTTTCTTGAGGCAATCAACAAACTGTAAGCGAACTTTTCAATCTTTGGGTAGTTGCTTCATTGGATGTCACCCTCCTGCATCATGAATCTTCATTTTCTCTGAGACCTACGTCTTTGGGCAGATCATCGGGCACCTCTTTATGTGATGTTTCCTTTGCTTGCTTAGCCGATGCCTCCTTCGCACTCCATCTCATCAGGAGGGGAAGCATATTTGGGTTCCATATCTGATGTGTAAGATATTCCATTTAGGCAAATAACAGGATCTTCTAGTAACTTAGTCACCACGGACCATTCCCACTCTAGCTTTGGTTGGGAATTTTGGCAATAGAAACTAGGCTACAATGTAAGTTATGAATTTTGTTGGAGTCGGTCGGTCCAGACCTTGATCAGATAAGCTTGAATACGACATCATAGTTTGCAAGACTTTAAGTAATATTCATGCGTTATGTCACAACGGAAATAAGAAGTAAACAGTTAATGGTTGATTCATATTTGCTTTAATCTTGAGCTCTCACTACTTGACCAAGGTCATATGGTGGCTAGGGAGCAGTCAAGTTGCTATAATCCGGGAAAGGATCCATAGGTCCAATCATGGCATGTGGTGGTTCAATTAGTACCTAACCCTGGGCACCAAAGTATGTTGACCTAACCCTTATTCGATGGAAATCGGTCTTCCTCGGTGCTTTTGACATCAAATAGTCATTGCAAAGGTTAGCCAAGTTCTTCGGGAGGTGAACCTCAGGATATATTTCATTCATCGCATCATACGATTTAAATGTAGCTTCGGGATGTTGGGATCCTTAGCTGCTTTCTGTATCCCATTATTGACAATCATGGTCACTAAGATCATATGAATCATCTTCGGATTGGTTCTCGCACTATTCCATATAACCATCATTCGATGCTCCGCCGATTGGATAAGTTTAAGTCACATAAATAAGGTGGTCACTAGTCGTTAGGGAACAACATCAGTTGTGTCGATGAAATCTATACACCATCGGAGCTATGGAAGAGGAAGCTGTTGGGAGACAATTGTTGTTTCGTATACTGTTGTTGATAGCAAGTTAAATCTGATCGATAGCTCCTCGCATTGGCTTACTGTTGTAAGTAGGTGTCATGGCTCTGGGAAGAATCCCAGTCATTGCCATCTACTAGGATATTCACAGACTATCAATTTAATCTTCATTGACAATCTTTTATAACTTCTGTTGGCTAAAATGTATGTCGAGCCGAAAGCGAGCCGTACTCCGAGCCGAAGGCGAGGCCGTCAGCGTGTCCGGGCACAGCGCCGGTGGGGGTCCATGGCCCCACAGTCCCGGCGGCGATCGACCTAACCGGTTAGGTCGAAAATGTGGGCATCGCACGATTTTTTCGATTTTGGAAGGTGAGGCCTTTTCTGAAATGATCTGAAAATTTTATTTTTTTTCCCAAAAACAGCCATTCCGGGTCGGATCGGAATTTGCCTTCAAATCACGGTTCGGGAGCGCCTTCAAGTTGGGTCGGATCGGACAAGCTCCTCCGATCTGGATCGAAGTGTTATCAGCTGGTCGGTTCGGGTGCCACTCCAAGTTGGATGTCTTCGGGTCGGATCAGATCGGGTATGTCATCGGATCGGGCCTTGAGTTACGTCATCAGCAGGCGGCCAGTTCGGATCTCCCCTTTGGGTTCGGGTCGGAGGTTCTTTTTCAGGTTATGTAGGACCCGATCAGACCCCCTTAGGGATATTGGTCTGCGCTTCATCTACATTTGATCCAGAAGCTTTGTTGGGCTCTATTTTTGATCTTCAGCGATTGCTTCTATATGGCATGGTGGTGACTTCACTTCTGGTGATTTCCACAATTTCAAAGTCAATAGAATTCATAGGATTTCCTCATCGGACTTGGCGATCCAATAAGTAGATTGGAGAATCCCTAAATGCTGAGAATCTTCATTTCTTAGTCAAAGCACCAAAATGTTAGACCAAAAAATGGCACTAACACCCAATTGTCTAGGATTTGTATAGAATAATCGAGAAGAATAATGTAAAAGCATAGAAAATCAATCAACACACAAGATTTATAGTGGTTCGGTGTTAATGAGCCTACATCCACTTCATGATTCCTCAATTCATTCAGAAATTACAATTACAATGAATATAGACATTTAATCACTCGAATACAATGAATAATTCTCTCTGAATTCATTGATTTTTATTGAAGAGGAAGGTGGTTCTCCACTGTTGGCAGCCATGGCCGAAATACATAGGGTTTCCATAGGGCCAAAAGTCCCCTTCATTTGCTGTATTATGATGTATTTATAGGCTGAAATTGGTGAGCGGTTAGGGGTACACGTGGTAGAATATGGAAGGCTTTGGAGTTGGTTATAAGAGAGTGGAGAATGTGGGGAGAAGGGGAGATGGTAGCTCCTCTTGTGTAGGTTAGAAAATAGGCCATACTATGGAGCAGCAGGAAATGGGCGAATCAGATAGGAGGGCACTCCAATCTGATCCGAATCGGGGATCTAATCCGATCCAAATAGGGGGATCCGAACCGATCCGAAAGGGGGGATCTGATCCGGCGACATCTGCATGTATAATTCAAGTTTTCCAACCTTCTATTACTTTATTCAAGTGATCTCCAATCAATGTAAGTTCATACTCAAGTCCTTGGCTTTGGGTAGCCTGTTCACAAAGCAGGCTAACAAAACTAAATAGAAATATATTAGAAATGAAATAGATCAGGGATAGAAGAAGAAACCTATTTCAACCTAATTTTTGGAATATCAGCAGTAGAATGGAGGCATAGAGAATGAGAGGGTTAAGAAAATTATGAGGTGAGTTAGGTGGTATTTATTGGTGTGTAAATGAATAGTAACTGTTAGATTAAAATAGATTTAATCTAAGCTATTCATTTTATATAAAACCAACCTAAACACCACTCCAAACCAACCTCATTGGGCTTTGGCTGCACTAGGCGGTCGACACCCTCCCTAGAAGGGCGGTCGACCCCTTGGCTTCCAAAACGGCCAGTGGCCTGCGTTGATTGCAGGAAAGATTATTTTATTAAACGTTACTTATTTCTATTAATTCCTTACCACTTAAACAATACTCTTGTCCCATGTTATATGTGTGTGTGTATATATATACACACACACGCACGATTTCAAATTAAATGGAATATTTTAATCAACCATTAATTAGTTATTTTTATTCTATATATTTATGCTTACGATTCAAATTTCAAACGTTTGTGTATATATATTAACGCAAAACACCTTTTAAATGTTAATCCTTCATACAGATTCTGGTTTTGACATATTATTTATGAAAATGGATCAGAATCTCGCCACGAATACAACTACGATATTTTCACGGCCAAATTCCTAATTTTGTACAATTCCATTTTTAACCCATTATTATATTATTATTTATTGCTGATTTTTCTGATTTATTATCATTTATTTTAAATTAGATTATCTTAAGTCCGTTTAGGTATTTTTAGGCGGTGTTATAGGAACAGTTAATGACGATGTCCTAGGGGCGACCAGTCTGCCCTTATCCTGGGATGTGGTTAGCAGTTGAGCAGGAGGCGCAATTACTACAGATGTGACTCCCCATGTCTGTAAATGTCACTCTTTAACAGAATGCATTAAGTTTCGTGAAGCGTTATAGGTAGATAGAAACAGAAATATTACAAGACAGACATAAAATAACAGAGGAATTTAAAACTTTATTTTCTAAATAGAAAACATCGTGGTCCAAAACCCAGTTACAACATAAGTCTGAAGTATAGAAAACCCATTACATCAAATTAGAGTATCTTCCTTGTACTAAAATCATTAGAGTACAGCAATATAAAATCATAATCCCCAAAAAGAGCCATATCAGAGTAGACAGGTATTCAAAGCAGTCCATCTAAGCAGATCCAAGCAGAACGAAAGAGAAAATCCTAATCAAGCCTGAGTATTCCCACCCTGAGAACCTGCGGGGAAGGAAGAGAGAGAAAAGGAAATAAATCTGGTCAGACATAAAGTCTGGCGAGTCCAGTTAATTTTAACAAATAAATAAGTAAAAGCATCATGACAGGCATATAATCTGGATGAGAGATATAACAGTATCATAAGACAGGTATGATAGACTGAGCAGGATAAAATAGAATATATTGCACTTCTCAAGTACTTTTCTCTGCACCAATACTAGTATAACAGAAATAGATTGATCCCAACAAAAACAGAATGGTAAACTTAGATGTACTTCTAGTGGCGAGTTTTAACCCTAACAATAATACAGGTAGCCCAATGAAATGACAGGTGCTACCCCCAACGATTATAATGGGCTCCTAAACAAGCAGGACCAGATGTTCCCTAATTACTACCCAATCGGTCGGCTCCGTATCATGTAGATACCCTATGTTGGCCCCACAGAGGATGTATCACTTCCTAAAGTGGCAACCCCTATTTTAATGAGATGCATAACCATATTTATCGATGTCATAATGTCTTATTATCCCAACGCAAGCGGATTCATGCACGCACATGACTCTGACAGAATGTGCTGTTAACACCTCCACTTAGATGGACCTCTTATAATCAACTCAGTAAGCGTGCCCTGACCCCGACCTAGTTCGGGGTTCTCCGTTTGAAACCAAGATGGGTTACCGACTGATACGGGTCTCACACAACAGATGATACAAGCCACCCCCTAGGCATGCATCCCCACTACTAGGATTTTGATAGGTTTTGCCTAACATTTTCACAAGGTTGCATAACCCAATCATATAAAACATGATAAGTTTGTCGGGTTTATATAACCCCCTATAGATTCAAGCAAGTTTACTTAACCCCCCATTGATCCAAACAAGTTTACTTAACCCTTACACAATTTGAAAGGTTCATATATAACCCCCACAAATTTAAACAGGTTAAGTATTATAGGTTAACAAGTTATTATCATTTTTCATTCATGTCTCTTAGTGCACTAGGCCTCTCACATTAGGTCGACAACTTGTGGATGCTGAATATGTCGGGCGGTTCCGGGAAAAACTCTACCACAAGTTAGAGTTAACCTCGTGTCTTATCACCGTTACGTGTTCATTTATGCAATCGACCCCTCACATTAGATTAACCAATTGTGGACATTTGATTTGCCAAGTGGTTCCGGGCAGACTTCTACCACAAGTGTAATCTAACCTTGTGTCTAAGTGCGGTTACAGTTTCTATTTACTGTAAATTTAGGCATGTTCATTCTTAAACAATTTTTCATTTTCATCAAAGGTTATGCCCCAAATCCCAGTCTGATTCACAGTACAAGTTATGCCCCAAAGTTTTAGATCATGGTATAGGTTATGCACCCACATCCAAGTCATGTTTCACAATACAAGTTATGCCCCCAATTTACCAATTCCCAACCATCCCCTATTTCGTCTGTTTGCATATTTCAGCGATAGGCCTAGGAAAGAGGGAGAGAAGAGAACAGAAATAGGCACAATCAAAACATGCATATGATGACAGAAATAGGCATACTAACAGAATAGGTATATGGTAACATGATTAGGCATAATAACAGAATAGGCATATGAGAACTAAACAGTAGATTAGGTGTACCGGTAGTGACAGATCAGTTTAGTTATGATCAAGGTTAACAAATAACATATGCTTAGATCCAAACTTATAAACATGTCTGGATTACTTATTAAGTGTTTATATCTAAATATAACATAAACACACTAGGACTGGATCTAAAGAACAGAGAAATGACTATTGATGTTGTAGCAGAGATTCTTGTATACGTATAAGTTGTTGTTGAAGAAGAATAGGCTAATTCATTCTAAGTTGGGGCAGCACCTCGTTGTCTTCACTGTTTTTGATGAATAAAATAATAGAAATGAGGTCCTATTTATAGCCTACCGTCAACAAATTTGGTCAAGAAACAAGTCCTGGTTCAGAAAAATGGATCTGCCTCAGATCCAGGTGGGGTCAACCCCAGGGTCGACCCTAGGGTTGACACCTCCCTTGTAGGGGACATATGGGTCGACACCGATGGGGCATGGAGTCAACCCCTAACATGCTGATTTCCCTCCCTTTCGCGCTCTCTAATTTTGATTTTCTAGACTGTTTTATTTATATATATTTCTTATGTGTATACTGTTGAGTCAAAGGTATATAGCATATTTTGATTAATGACAAGAAGGAGCTTCATGATCGACAAAAAGAAGAATCAATGTTTTCGTAAGTTAGAAGTTGATTATTTAGAGTTATAAATGTTAAAATCTATCCTCAAATAATCATACTCTTCATCATTTTTGAATATATACATAAATACACATTTTCTGGGCAAGTTGACAAAACCTGTCTACCTACAAATTTTTTCCTGTCTACCTTTTTTGAAGACAGAGACAAAACCTGTCTACCTACAAAATTTTTCCTGTCTACCTTTTTCAAGACAGAGACAAAACCTGTCTACCTGTTATTTTCAACCTGTCTACCTCTTTCGGGAAAAATGCACAGCAAATGTCCATTCATGAACATAACGTGTATATATATATATTCAAATACCTGTCTACCTATCAATTTCGACCTGTCAACAGCTTTTCAAACAGCAAGCAACCTTTCGAAAAGCCATCTTCTTTCATCAAGAGTTGTATCCATTTCTCTTCAACAAAAATCATTACTTTTCATTGCAATTCTTCATCAATGATTACAACTCCTCATTCACTATAAATACATCTTGAATCATCATTCAAATCACCGATTCTTGCTCTAATTTCTGATCTTACTTTCTAATACTCTTGCATTCTAAAAGCTCTCAAATATTTCAATTGCTTATTAAATCATTGAAATTATTTCATATCTCTTGATTCAATATGTAATATACTTCCTTCAATCTTCACATACACATTATATACTTGAGGATAAGATTATAGGAAGGGTGTACTACAAGTGACAAATCTGTGTTATTAAGAACACACATTGTCAAACTACAAGATTATTCATCTTGGTTGAAGTCCTGTGTGTGATCAGGCAAGTGTTGAAGTCCTCGGTATTGTTAGAGGCGTGAAATCCCGTTCGGCTGCTCAGGTGTTGTTAACCTGTTCCTCCGGGTGAAGTGAGGTTGTTGATTAGTGAAAATCCAGAGAGAGGTCTGGGACTGGACGTAGGACGGTGTTCTGAACCAGTATAAAAATCCCTGGTGTGATTTTTCTATTTTACTGCATTTACTATATTTACTTATCTGTGACTAGCTATTACTTTATACTTGAATATTGTTTGTCATATTACACGATCCTTGTGAGTGTACCATACTTGACAAGTACATGCACGCACTTTCGTCTCTTTAAGCCAGTTCCTTGCTTCTACAAAAGTCTCAGTTCCTCGGAATGAATTTCCTCCCATAGCACATAAGTCCTTGCATATCTTGGAGAAATTATCTGCTTGCGATGGAGAAGGAGGAGGAACAACAGCTGCAGCAGGGGGATGGGCGTCTGCTTGGCCTCTGGTGGTGTCGTAGCCTCAAGATACCAACGGAACCAAGCTGGTTTCTGAATGCCCTCGGGAATATTCGGTTCCCCACACATGCTGGAAAGAAAAGGAAAGGGATTCAAATAGAGAGTCGAAAGATATTTCATATGGCTTTGTGGAATATGGTTTCCAAAACAGACTTTTTTTTGAAAATGCTTTCCTTTAAAACCTTTTAGAAAACGATTTTCAAAACCTTTTATCTGATCTGGTAACCTTCAGCTTTGATACCAAATGTGACATCCCCCCTCCCCTCCGTTCGTTAACGTCACCCTTTAACAGAATGCATTAAGTTTCATGACGAGTTATAGGTAAACAGAAACATTACAAGATAAACATAAAATAACAGCAGAATTTAAAACTATATTTTCCAAATAGAAAACATTGTGGTCCAAATCCCAGTTACAACATAAGTCTGAAGTACAGAAAACCCATTACATCAAATTAAAATATCTGCCTTATACTAAAATCATTAAAGTACAATAATATAAAAGCATAATCCCTAAAAAGAGTCATATCAAAGTAGACAGGTAACCAAAGTGGTATATCTAAGCAGCTCCAAGAAGAACGAAAGAGGGAATTCTAATCAAGCCTGAGTATTCCCACCCTGAGAACCTATGAGGGGGGAGGAAGAGAGAAAAGGAAACAAAACGGGTCAGACATAAAGTCTGGCGAGTCCAGTTACTCTTAGCATATAAATAAGTAAAAGCATCATTGTAACACCCCATGAGTTCTATAACATTAAGCTCACAAATTAAAGTGTAATTAATTCTAAATGAAAGAAAAAGGGAAATCGGTTATGCCATTGCGTTCGTCTCGGAATTCTGCTTGAGATAGAGTCTGAGTTTGCATGAATCGGACTCCGTATGAAGGAGTTATGACCTTCGAAAGTTTCAGAATAAAATTTAAAATTCAAACAGCTCGGTTTCAAATTCGAAATTCGAAAAACAGGTTCAAACTGGGCTGGGCGAGAAAATTCCCGCCCAGGGACCAGGTCGACCATGGTGTCGACCTGGTCACCCCAGGTCAACCATAGTGTCGACCTGGGTGTCGACCAACCTGGTCGACCTGGCTGGCTGGGTCTGGCTCTGGCTCGAATTTCTGTGGCTCGGTGTGTTATTAGGGCTGACATGTCACCTCTTGATTGGCTCTTTGAACTTTGTATGGTCTAGATTCCTCCTGTCTTCATCTGACGGCTCAAAACAATTTAAAAATCTATAAATACACCCTAAGTCTCAACTAAAAATTCACACAAAAAAATAAGATGGGAGTCGTCATGCTGCCAGGAAGGAATTGAGTGTAGTCATCAAGAGAGAGGAGCTTAGAGACGAATCAAATTAAGAAGAAGACTAAAGCTTAATCAAATTAATCAACGCAACGTTAATCTACCCAAAGGAACATATCTCAATTTCAGAATTCAGAATCCAGAATTCAAGATTCTGCATTCGTTGTAAGTATAGTGATCTTTTAGAATATGAATAAAACTGTGACGTGATTCGATGTAAATGAAAATAGAATTGTGTTATTGTATGAATTATGTGTATTGTAATAATTTTGTCATGACTTGTGTATTGATATTTGTGGCATAAATTGATTGATGCAAGCCTATTGGACATTTGTATATGAAAGTAATAGCAATAGCAAGTTGTGGTAAAAACTAGTAATTGATCCCTTTATGTTTATGTCGATGGCATGGACTATATACATTCCCTTAGTCTAAGTTAGAATTTATGTAAACATGTTCTGGATTTGAGACCTTTTATGCCTACATGACTCAAAAACCTATGAAAACATTCTTATGTTCATTTGCAAGTATAATTGGATCTATGTTAAGTATTGTTTGGGCTTCATAAACTATGCAAGTTCATGTTGAAATAGGCTATATGATTAGATGTTAAAATTGGACATTTTGGTGAATATACAACATGCTAGTTTTGTGGTTGACATTATGCCAAGTTAAACATGTTTAAACCAAATTTTGTATAAGCCTAAACTATGCCATTTCGTATGTCACCTACTTAGTTATACTTTGATTTGAATGCAAGTTCACATGACCCATAATTTATGTTAGTTGAATCGCTAAATTGCAAGTTCATGCGCCACACACCTTATGTATTGTAAAATATTACATGTTCTTGATTTCCCCTTTTTCTCACGTTTATAAAGTTGGGCTGAATTGTGTCGAGCCCAACACTTGTTATAATGTTGCAAACGTACAAACGGGGGTAATAACGTTGGGTGTAAAACATGAAAAATATATGTTGGCATGGTTGGCACATGCCAACGACAATAACATTTAAGCGGTATGAATTGTTATACCCAAGAATAAAGGACATGACATTTACATACAATTGAGAAGTGATAAAATATGTAAATTTAGAAAACACGGTATGCTTAACCCGAGGTTGGATTGAGTTGTGACGTAAACCTGCCCGGACCCGCCCGGCTGTCCAGTAGTCACAACAATACCAATCCAATGTGGGTGGTTAAGCATTGAGCCCAATAAGGACCCGAGGTTAGACTGAGCTACGGTGTAAACCTGCCCGGAACTGACCAGCACATCCAGTAACCGTAGCAATATCTGTCTAATGTGAGTGGTCAGGTGCTTTAAGAGGCTAAGGACAGATGGTAGGGTTAAGTCAACTATAAACACTTAACCAAATTCAACATGTTAACAAGAATTGATGGGTAGGGTTAGGTAAATACAGACACTTAACCACTTAACATGTTTGACTAGAAAACCCTAGTAACAAGGGACCCGTTTCAGCAGTAACCCAAGTTAGGTATCATGGTACCCTGAAACTAGGCAGGGTGGGGCACGATTACTGGGCTGATTGTAAGCGGTCAAAGCGACGGCGGTGGGTGCAACGGTATAGGTTCTAACGGGGTGCGGGCGTGCACACACTCCGGAGCAGACAAACAGGTAACTGGGGACACCAGTAGTATAACCTATGCCTTCTAGAGTTGTGTCGGGGCCGCCACCATGGGTCTTGATACACCCCATGGTGGGACCAACATAGGTATCTACAATTCTTGGGGGCCGTATGACATATGTTTACGCGAGTAGGAGCCGATCTTTAAAAAAAAATGGGGATCACTTCACCCTAAGCATGGGGTGCCAGTTAGAATAAGCTCAAGTAGGTGCAGAGATATAGTGTGGGTGCGATAGTACATTCGATTCTAAACGACACATAGCTTGTGACACTTGCCTGTTTTCAGTTTATATCTATCTTGCCCTTTTCTTATTCACATACTGAAGAGTTACTAGATTTACTCAGGCTTTATGTTTGACTCTATTTTCTTTTCGTCTTCTTTTCTTTCGTCCCCCCCCCCCCCCAAGTCCACAGGGAGGAAACAACCCAGCTTAGTACTCTTTTGCAAGCTTCAAGACCGTAGATGTATGGTTTGGATCTCTTTTGCTCGGATTATGGCTTTGGATATCACTATGGGGATTTTTGTTATTTTTATTTGTGTTTTATGCTTCTTTAATAATCAAGATAGTAATGAGGTTGTAATAATGGAAGTATTTTGAGACAATTATAGAAATGTTTTGTTTGAACACGTATTGATGAAATAAAAGTCTGTTCGGTTTCCGCTGTTTACAATATGTGTATTCATATATGTCTTGTGTTTATCTGTGACTTTTACTTATAAACCTCCACCAAAGTTAAGGCATTCCCTTTGTGAGTGACCTTAATGGAGGTGGGGTGTTTCACTTGGTATCTGAGCATAGGTTTACCAGACTAGATAAAAGTTTTTGAAATTGTTTTCAAAAGAAAGTTTAAAGAAGCATTTTTCAAGAAAAAGTGTTATATTTTTAAAGAGGCATAATCCCCCAAAGCCATGTGCAGTATCTCTCTCTATCCTTCGTTTTGAATCTTTCCTTTCTGTTTCAGCATGTCTGGAGACCTTAACCTTCCAGAAGGAGTGTCGATACCCGGCTGGTTTAGGAGGTACTTAGAAGCAAGGGCCAATGGCGCAGGCCCAGCAGACATCCCTCCTCCAGTGGTCGCCGTTCCTCCTCCACCGCCGCCTCCTCGTGGAAATGCCTTCGCAAAAACATGTAGAGACTTCAAGGCTATGGGTAGAAAAGACTTTTATGGGACAGAATCCTTTGTAGGAGCAAGAAACTGGCTAAAGGAGACCGAGGATCTGTTTGTCATCTTCAGAGTTGATGACAGGCAAAAGATACAACTAGCAGTGTGGTTGCTTAAAGATGAAGCTTCCTATTGGTGGGAAATTATCAATGCTTAGAGGGCGGTGGAAACATGGGAAGATTTCAGGACAAGGTTTGAGATGAAATTCCTCTCCCAAGCTGAAAGTAGCCTGCAAATGGAGAAGTTTCTAACTCTATAACAGGGAAGTATGACAATCAGGGAGTACGTTAATCAGTTTAATCAGCTGGCCAGATTTGGGCTGGACTTAGTAAACACCCAACACAAGAAGGTGCTTCGCTTCGTCAAAGGTTTGAATGAGCCTCTACACAGCCTTGCTATGACCCATGTATCCATGGAAGCGACTTATGAAAGCTTGGTGGACATGGCATTGCTACACGAGGAAGACAACGACAAGAAAGAGACTAAGGTGGAAGAGAAGAAAGAGGGTCTACAAGCAAAGAAAACAGACTTCAAGAAAGGAGGGAAGAACAATAAGCCCCGTGAGAGGAGAAGGTGCAATTTCTGTGGCATTGTGGGACATATATCAAAAGTCTGCCGAAAAAGGAAGGCGAAGATGGGTGGTTTCTTCCATTGTGAAGAGACTGGGCACCAAGCTAAGGACTGCCCAAAGAAGAAAGGGCAGGGACAGAAAGCCGGATCCACTTCAGGGGGTCAGGTTCATGCGCTAGTGGCACCGCCGCAGGAATAAGGTAGTAATATTTCTGTAGAAAGTGTAGTCTATCTTTATGATCATCCAGTTCGCACACTTTTTGACTCTGGCGCATCACACGCCTTTATTTCATCTGCCTTAATAGAATCTCTGCATCTAGACACTAGTATGGTAGAGGATCCCTTAGTAGTTTCAAATCCAATTGGGAGCTCCCCTTACTTTTCAATGGTTTTTTTGGGTTTGAAAATCTCTATTCTCAGCGTTGAGTTTAGTTGTAATGCCTTTGTTTTGGGCTTCTCGTGATATGATTTGATCTTAGGCATGGACTGGTTATCCAGTAATGGTGCCATTCTTGATTGTGAGAAAAGAGTAGTTAGACTCTTGACTCGGCTTGGTAACACTCTAGAAATTTCTTGTAATCCCTTGAATGTTGTTATGCTTAGTTATCTAGAGTCGCTTGATGCTTCTAATGAGAATTTGCAGTCAGTTAGAGTAGTCCGGGAATATCCGGATGTCTTTGAGGAGGTGAAAGGCTTACCTCCGAGGTAGGAAATAGACTTCCGCATATATCTTGTGGATAATGCAAAGCCTGTAGCTTTACCTGTCAGACACATGGCTCCGAAGGAGAGAAAGTAGCTTAGTAAGCAGGTTAAAGAACTTCTCGAAAAGGGGTTCATTAGACGCCCCAGTTCTGACTTTGCCAGATGGAAGCAAAATGTTCACAGTATACACAGATGCATGTGGAACGGGACTAGGCGTTGTTCTAATGCAGGAAGGAAGGGTAGTAGCTTATGGTGGAAGACAATTGAAAGTTCATGAAAAGAACTACCCAACCCACGATCTTGAGTTGGCCGCCATCGTCTTTGCACTTAAGTCTTGGCACCATTATCTCCTAGGTGAGAAGTTTGAATTATACACTGACCATAAATCGTTGAAATATCTCTTCTCGTAGAAGGATCTTAACTTGAGGCAGCAAAGATGGATGGAGTTTATTGCCTCGTATGACTTTGAAATTTCCTATACTCCCGTTAAAGGCAACGTAGTAGCAGACGCGTTGAGCCAAAAGAAACTAACCTTAAGCCCTCTCTTTGTGGAGAGGCAAAGCTTGGAGTATATAGCCAGTTTTAACTTTAGGCCCTCCTCGGATTTTGTACCGGGTTTGTTAGCATCTCTCGAAGTACGCCCTACTCTCTTGGACTCAATAGGGGCTGCACAACGTGAAGACCCTCAGCTTGTTGATGTGATTGATGAACTTATTAGGGGTGAGACTTCTAGTCACCTCAGTAGATATGCCATCGATGATAAGGGTTAGCTGAGGCGAGATGGAAGATTATACGTCCCACAAGCAAGGGAGTTGACAAAGAAGGTTCTCGAGGAAGCGCATCATTCCAAGATGACTATACACCCTGGTGGTGATAAGATGTACAAGGATATAAAAAGGACTTTCTTTTGGAGCGGCATGAAGAAGGACGTGGCAGATTTCGTTTCTAAGTGCATGACCAGCCAACAGGTCAAGGCGGAACAGAAGAAACCTGGAGGACTACTTCATCCTTTAGAGGTCCCACAGTGGAACTGGGATAGCATTTCAATGGACTTCATTGATGGACTACCTAGGTCGAGAAGAGGCAATACTAGCATTTGGGTAATAGTGGATAGGCTTACTAAGAGCGCCCACTTCATACCTATCAAGGTAGAAGGACTACCTCATCTCTAGCATCTCTTTATCTCAAGGAAATAGTTCGACTCCATGGGATACCCTCCAGCATTGTTAGTGACTGAGACCCTATCTTCACAAGTGAGTTTTGGCGGAGTCTGCAAGAAGATGTAGGCACACAGTTATGTTTGAGCACGGCCTATCACCCCGAAACCGATGGCCAGACGGAAAGGGTGTGTTAGACCAAAAAGTGGTTCTAACACCCAAATTGACTAAAAGCAGAATGAAATAAGATCAAAAGTAAAATAGAGACACAGAATTTATAGTGGTTCGGCGAAGAAAAGCCTACGTCCACTTGTCAATCACTATTCTCAATGATATAGTTGCAATTACCATGAGATATTCACTCAATTTCACTCACAACTCACATACATTCACTCAATTGTCTCAAAACAAATGTTGAAAGACGATTTGGATTATCCGGGAGTGCTGGAATTCGGTTTATGAAAGTGGTTGAACTCCCAAAGTGCCAAAAAGAAGATCCTTTTCATTGTCTCCAGGCAGGGTATTTATAGGTGAAAATTTGCTCAGAACCCGATCCGAATCGGAGCCACGTGTCTTCCATCCCATCATCCTCGGGTTCGGATGGATTTCAGTGTTGACAACGCATCAAAGCAATGAACGTTGTGGGCAGGAACTGGTCATAACCGCTCCGAATAACCAGGCGATCATGGGGGAGAGTGATGTGGAATATGGGTTCGGATCGGAGGAGCCTGCAGTGGGGGTTCGGATCGGAGTATCCGATCCGATCCGGGTTAACCCAAGACTAAGTCTTCATCCACTTTTGTTCCATTCCGATCTGTCTCTGTAGCAGGTAGCCCTCCGCTCCAACTAGCAGTAGGTTGCTCTCCGATCCGAACAGCAGTGCCTCTCTGATTCCAACAATAACAGCTCACCGATCCGAACAGCAAAAATCTCTCCGATCCGACCCGCTACATCTCTCTGATCCGATCCGCTATGATGCTTTTCAAGTTCTTCAATGTTTCACATCTCGACTTTGTGTTGCCCAGTTCACAAAGTGGGCTAACATTTTGCCCCCTCAAAGGATGCTTCTGTTGGAGACGGAGCATGCTTTGATTATCATTGCACAGCGTCTTCTAGGTAATCTTTCCTTCGACTATCCTTATGCTTTAATCCTCTTCTTTAAATTTTAATTTAATTCATATGCCAGGCTGGGTTACAACCTTCCATCCGGTTCGGATCCCGATCCGAACAGATCCCCCTCTTCCTCCTATTTCTCATTAGACTAGTGGGTCAAGCTAAGATATGACATCCTGTTCGGTTCGGATTCCGACCCGAACGGATCCCCTTCCAATTCTATTGCACTTTGGACTAGTGGGCCAGGCTACACTACTGGGCCTTCGAACCGGTCCGAACGGAAAAACAGGATGGGAATACAAGTAGTCGCCACGACTGTATATAAATCCATCGTCCGCCTCCTCTTTCCTTTCTTTCTTTTTTTATTGCTCTTCGCCCGACTGATTCCACTCCGAAACCCTAACTTTCAGGATTTTAGAAAATCTGAAATTATCTCGTCAAGCTTCGATTTAAATACCTCGGTAGGTTTTAAAACTTCAATTAATTTTGTAACAATGGGTTTCAATTGAGATTTGCGGTTGATTTTGAATGATTTGAGCACTGATCCTCTCCTGCTTCGATGTCGTGTCTCCCTCCTCCCCTGCCATCGTCGTGGGTGGTTCTACCACCATCTCGAGGTGCTGAGAGGTTAAATGAAGCATGCGCTCGTCTTTAACTGGAGCTTTGGAGATGGATGTGGATTTGACTGTGGTTGAGGAAGGGGAAGAAGAAGAAGAGGATTGGGGGGATCGGTTCGGGCTGGAGTATAGAAGATGGATAAGAAGGAAAAGAAGAGAGGTTCACAAGTCCGGATCGGGTCGGGGCAAAGGTCAAAGATAGAAACAGAGCTCATTTGATCGGATCGGGTCGGAGAGGATTCTCAAAATCGGATCGGACCGGAAAGTGAAAAAGGAGGAAAAGGGGGTGGTTGCTTAATCCGATCCTGACCGTTCAAGAAGTCCACCTCTGAACCGATCTGACTCTGATTTCTGAGTTTCAAGGTTTATCCGAACCCAAGACAAGGCCATGTTCTGATCCGATCCCAATGAATGCGCCCGAACCGAACCGAAGGGCAGTCCACCTTAATGCATAAAAACTTGTTTAACTGGCCCAATCAACTTTTGGCATAGTCTTCAACTTAATGGACAGTTAGGATAGTGCCATGCGAACGTAACTGGACATCAAGAACTACTTCAATTCTTTATACTTTGCCAAACTTTTGCGTCGCACTTTTAAACATTTACTTTACACTTTCCGCATACACTGTTTACACTTTAGTTTGCACACATGCACGGGGGGATACGGGCTAATTTACTCTAATTTGTGCTATTTCTTCTTCAATAGTTTTATGACCATGAGACCCAGACGCTCTTCTAGACTAGCTGCGAAGAAAGAGGCCCCGGAGACATCCAACAAAGTTACTCTCGAGGACATATCTTCCCCTTCGGATCCGGAATGGAATGATGAGGGTTCAGATTACGAGGTTGGAAATCGCGAAAGTGACAATGTGTCTTCGGAGGATGAAGTTTCTCTAGGTTTTGAAGAGGAAGGAGGGATTGGTGACGACCAGGCTCCTGATGAGTTTGAATCGGCTGTCATATTGGAATCACCCCAAGATTATGTTGAATCAACAATCGACAACGACAGACTTATCCGAATTTGTTTAAAATACGGGATACTAAAAAGGGACACTCTAGTGCCTTCGAGATCTGACCATCCCCACAACCCTCCAGAAGGATATATGGCAATCACTCGGTTGATGTGCATGGTCGGTGCTATCCCTCCATTTTCTCCCTTCATCGTTGATTTTCTAAGACAGATGCGGATTGCCCCCATGCAGCTGCATCCCAATTCTTATGCTTACTTACACACCTTATATATAGCATATCGTGAGATCTTAGGCATAGAGCTCACTTTCGATGACGTTCATTTCTTCTACAACTTCAAGCATCGGACTCGAGAGACTCCTTCTTTCTGCTATTTTGAGTCTGTCCCTAAGAGGAAGATAATTTCAGCGCCATTCAGTAGTAAAGCTGGAGATTCCAGGCCGGAATGGTTTTATGTGAAGCGACAACCTGGGTGTGCCAGGAGGTGGACGAAATCAAGTAAAGCACTGATTTTCTAAATCTTGGCTCTATACATTCAAGTCATCGCCTTAACTCATTTTTCTTTTTGTTTGCAGTCGACAACCCAAAACAAATATCAGACCAGGTATTCTTTGACCGGATGCACCAGCTCCTTAATGGCGATCAGAAGTTCTTGACTATTGATGAAGTCCTTAAGGACGAGTATCTTCATTTTCATGGGTTGCTATCTGTTACTCGTAGCATTGGTCACGGGACGGCTCCATACGTATATATTCCTCCAGTGGATGTAGTCCCAGAGACAGGGGAAGGTTCGGGAGCTCCTACAGTGCCTCTTCAAACTTCACCCTCTCCATCTTCTACTCAAGATGATGACTTGGCTAACTTGGCCGAAAAGCATCGCGAAGGGTATACCATTCCTGAGGATGCCATTTCTCCAGAAAGGTCAACGTCTTCCAAAGAGTCGCCAACTGATGCTTCCGAGGGAGATGTCCCTAGTACTGATGACCCATTATTTCAGGGTTTGGGGGATCCCCCTTACCTGAAACTACATACACCTCAGAGGATTTTAGGAAGGATCCTTTAGTTTTCACCTCTTCTGAAGAGACTACTCCTGCTAAGGCCAAAGAGCCCGCCCGTACTAGTCTAGCTTCGGGCTCGGGTTTGTCGGGGGGAAAACACCACTTAGGACACATTATACACAAAAACATTACCACTCATTGCATCTTTCTCTTTGTGAAAATATTGATCCTGAATTTCATTTGTCTTATTGTGCAGGCACGATGTCTCGATCTTACTATGACATCAGAAAACTCCGCCGCAGCATGTCTAATCCACCTTATGATACTGAGTATGATCGCCGCGACGATCGCGGTAGGGAGGAGAGAAGGCCTTATGAACCCTATCGCTCTCGAACTTCGCGTTCTCGCTCTCCTGTTCGGACGGACCCAGAAAGACATAAAGGTTATCAAGGTCGTCGGGAAGAGGACAGGCCGCAACCGAAAGACTCCACCTCTTCCCAAGAAAAGCGCAGCAGGGAGAGAAGTCCGCCAAAAGATACTGAGTCGCGAAGTAAACGCAAGGTCTCTGCTAAACGGCCTAGAACAGATAAAGAGACTATTGAATCCTCCATGCACAGGGATACTGAGTTGACGATCCCCGCCCCTCCACCACTAGATGCTGAGACTGCAATCAAGCGGGCGTATTTGGAGGAGCAATTTCCCGAACATTACTTCGAGAACTTGACTTTTTTACCTGCCCTCGAGCCTATTTCTTCCAAGTGGGAAGATGAGGCCAAAGCAAAGATAGATGCGGTCGAAAAACAGTATTCTGAAATGTTCAAATATTCACGCAACCTTTCCAGAATCATTCGTACTCTAATCACGAATGCTGATTCGATGCAAAAAACCGCGGAAGAAGATGCAAAGGCCTTAAAGAATCTAGGAAAAGATTTGGAGGACACACAGGCCCAGCTTGTTGTTGCTCAAAGGGACGCTACTAGCTTCAAACAACAATTTGAAGATATGCAAAAATGTTATCATGATTTGCTTGAATCTCACACTCAAGAGCGTTCTGAGCTAAAAAAGCAAGCTGAAGATGCTAAGTTAGATGGCGCTAAAATGCACCTTGCTTATACTGACCTTGAACGGAAAAATGCCGAGTTAGCAAAGAGGAATGCTGAGCTAGAAAAGAAAAATGCTGAATTGGCTTCTAAGCTAATGGAGGCGGAGAACAGAGCTGCCCTGGCGGAGGGTAACGTCGAATGTGCTATCAAATCCGCTGAGGAGGCCCGCAAACAATTGTCAGAGGTGGAGGCAGAGATTCAGGGTTTCGGCGAATTAATGACTGAATTCTTTGCACATATCATCTGTCGCCGGAACATTTCTTGGATTGAGGATTACCATCTACTCTAGTCCAAGTATGGAGTCAGATCATTGAGTGGGAGAAAGAGGAGCTCAAGGTTGATTCCATTGATGAGGACAAGTTGATGGAGAAATATTTGAGGGATGATGAGCCAGAACGTCTTGCCGAAGGGCGCCGCCTCATTCCTGATGCTATGGAAGAAGAGAGGCGGAGGACTAAGCAAAAGAACGTTCCCAAGGCTGGTTCCTCTTCTACTGCCCCCGCAACTTCTGAAGTAGAGGGGTATGATCCTGAAAACCCGGGGATCCCTCGAACAACTCTGCTATCCCCTATTCCCAAAACGGCATCAGAGACAGCAGTTACCCCTGCCGAGAAGTCTTCGGAAGGTATCTCTACATTTTCTCCTCAATTCGTCAGGGCCATCTCTACCTTTCGCCACGTGATTGAGAAATCGATGAAAAACCCATCATTTTCTCCTGAGTTGATAATTGTTGCTTCTCATTCTGTAGGTATTGAGCCATCCGGAAAGATAGATGTGACTCAGGGAACCGCCTCTGGGGCGGAGCCTATAGAGAAGGCAAAAGGGGGAAAGGACAAGGCTGCTCCTACAGATTTGGGAGAAGGAAGCGAGCCGTCTAAGGCTGACACTCCTCGTGATGAAGAAATGATAGCCGCCTTAAAGGACGATTGCGGCGACGGAGGACATAAGGAAGATCCAGAGGTGGCAATAATCGGGGAGTCAAAAAGTGCAGATGATGTTACTTTGGCTGCAATGAAAGCTGATCAAGATAAACGCTTGCAATTAAAAGCTGAAGACTTAGACCCTGAAATCCTCAAGCCTCTCGCGGTTGTGGATGCAGGATCAAGGTTAGTTGTTAAGCTTTCAACTAGATCTATTACAGAAGAACTCGCTAAAAAGTCTTCTCTTGATTCCAGCGCTCCGCCCTCCGAGAAGAAGTCAACCGATTCCAGCACCGCAGCTTCAGGAAAGAAAAAATCAAAGCGCATCTTGACGGAGGCCGAGAAAGAGGCGAAGGATGCGGAGAAAGCCGCCAAGAAGTCCAAGCCTCACTCGAAGTCTAAATAGTGGGTTGTCTTGCGTTGTTTTAGCATTTGGTAGACCAACAATTGCTGCTATAAAGGTGGCTCTTGCACCTTCTTTTTGGCTATTTTCCTGTACAAATTCATTCATTCGTAAATAAAAAATAATTCATTTTCCGCAATGTCTGTTAGTCATTAGTTCTGCACTTATGTAAGAATGCATGTCTTACTATAGTTATGTAATGAAGTTATGGTGGGAGGAAATATGTGTATACATATATGCCCCCAGTCAATCTCAAAAAAACTATTCGAGACTTAATCAAGTAGTCTGAATGTCCCCGATTTTCTGACGGGATTGCATTTTCTGTGTCGTCAATGCCTGTCGTTTTTTCTGGCATTTTTTATACTCTCCTGTCTTATACTCAGGTTAGAGTTCTTACTGAGGTGGTCTCTTTTCTGGGTGCACCTTCACGCCTCAGAGGACGTCGTCTTCCCGTCCTTTATACTCTCTCTCAATTCTCGAGAGTTAGAGTTAAGAATGTCGTCTTCCCATTCTTCTATGTCTTATCGCACAAATAGTCGTTGTGCTTTTTCTTGCGTATAAACTGTTTTCAACCTTTCAGGTTTTAAATCATCTTATATTCCATAATCGCAACAGAATAGTAGATGAAGGTATATATATAATGCATGAAAGTAAATGACACACGATATTTTTATAGTGGTTCGGCTAAGTCGTAGCCTACATCCACTTTATAGTCCTTTATTCACATCATCAGATTTTCCTAAGGCAAGTCGTGCCTTTTTACAGAGTTCATAAGAAAAATAACAAAGAGTACAACATTTCTAATCCAAATATCGCATCAAGTGTTGGGCATTCCATGCCCTAGGTACTTCTTCGCCATCTACGGTCATTAACTTGAAGGTTCCTTTTTCAAGTTTCGTCGGATGACAAAGGGTCCTTCCCACTTTGGACCGAGGTGAGGAAGGGATGGAAAGACTCTCTTTAGCACCAAATCTCCTGGTTCAAAAGTCCTAAGGCGAACTTTTTTGTCGTAATAGCGTGCCATCTGACGTCGATGTCTTGCCGCACGCAAATCCGCTTCATCCCTTTTTTCTTCGATTTCATCAAGAGACTCGAGTAAGAGTGCCCGATTCGTCATCGGGTCATAATACGTCACCCGGTGGGAAGGAACTTCAAGCTCTACTGGAATTACTGCTCCGAACCAAAAGAGAGAGAAAAAGGGGTATGACCAGTAGCGGTCTTAAATGTTGTTCGATATGCCCACAAAGCTAAGGGCAATTCGTTGACCCATTTTGCCTTTGCGCGCTCTAACCGTTTCTTGAGGATGGATTTTATAACTTTGTTTATGCTTCAACTTGCCCGTTCGACTGTGGATAAGCAACCGCAGTATACCGTTTGTCGATCTTATATTTCTGGCAGAAATTTCTGAATTCAGTACCATCGAACTGGGTTCCGTTGTCAGTTATAATGGTCCTTGGGATCCCGAATCGGCATATAATATTTCTAACCACGAAACTTATCACCTTTCTCGCCGTGATCTTGGTTAAGGGCTCAGCTTCCACCCACTTCGTAAAATAGTCCACAGCGACTATTGCATATTTCGCTCCTCCTTTAGCAATCGTTAGAACTCCGATGATATCAATTCTCCACGTGGCAAAAGGCCAAGGACTCACCATCGATTTGAGTTGGGTCGACGGTGCTCTGGGGATTTTGGCGAATCTCTGGCACTTATCGCAGCGTCGTGAATAATCAGCTGCATCTTTATTAATTGTGGGCCAGAAGTACCCATACCGCAATATCGTTTTCGCTAAAGTCTGACCTCCTGTATGATCTCCACACTCACCTTCGTGTACTTCTCTTAGTACACGCCTGATGTCGTCGTGTGCTATACATCGTAACAGGGGCATAGAAAATCCTTGCCTATAAAGAGTATCATCTTGTAGGACATATCTGGTAGCCTTGCGAACTATAGCCCTTCTCTCACTCTTCTTTGATGGGAGTGTCTCATTCTTAAGGAAGTTCTTAATTGGGGTCATCCACGACTCCTTCTCTGGTTCCGTTTCGAAAGCGAACTCAATTTCCATCGATTCAAAGCTTGGTGATTCCAACGTTTCAATTGGAATTATTTCAGTTTCCTCTGGGTTGTCGGAACTAGCTAGCTTTGCTAGCCTGTCTGCCTTCTGGTTTTCGGCTCTTGGGATATGCGTTATACTGTACCGCTCCAGGTTGCTCAATAGCTTTTCCACTTTCTCGAGGTAGGCGATGAGTCGAGGTCCCCGAGCCACAAATTCCTTTCGCACTTGGCAAACAACGATTTTGGAGTCGCAGAATATGTCCAACATTTTTATTCCGAGGTCTTTAGCAAGCTTCAGCCCGGCAATCCGGGCTTCGTATTCAGAGTCATTGTTAGTCGCCGAAAATTCTAATCGTAGTGCGTAATATAACGACCGCCCTTCAGGAGTAACTAAGACGATTCCAGCTCCGGACCTTCGGTCGTTTTTGGCTCCATCTGTGTATAGCTTCCATGAATCTATCTTTAACTCATCTTCGGACTTGACCACCCTGTCATCGATCACTTCCTCCTCTGGGATAGTGAACTCTGCTATAAAGTCTGCCAGAGCTTGCCCCCTAATCGACCTTCGTGGCTGAAAATTTAAATCAAACTGACTTAATTCTATATTCCATTTGATCAACCTTCCCGATGCTTCGGGTCTCTGCAACACCTACCTTAAAGGTTGGTCAGTGTATATGGTTATTGGGTGAGCTTGGAAATAGTGACGAAGTTTTCGGGAGGCGATTAGGAGGCTGTAAGCGAGCTTCTCAATCTTTGGGTAGTTGCGTTCTGCCGCTGCCAATTTCTTGCTTACATAATATACTGGCCTTTGCACTTTGTCTTCTTCTCGAACCAAGGCTGTGCTAACAGCGTGAGCCGAGACTGCCAAGTAAACAAATAACTCTTCGTGATCCACTGGCTTTGACAAAATCGGCGGTTTTTCTAGCAATTCCAATAAATTTCGAAAGGCCTCAACACAGTCCGCAGTCCACTCGAAGTTCTTCTTTCCCCTTTTAATCAAATCAAAAAACGGGACGCATTTGTCCGTGGCTTTGGAGATAAACCTACTCAAAGCAGCTACTTTCCCCGCGAGACTTTGGACGTCTTTAATTCTCCTCGGCTCTTCAATGTTTCTAATCGCTGCTATTTGGCTGGGATTGATTTCAATTCCTCGGGAGCTCACAATGAAGCCTAGAAATTTTCCCGATGCCACTCCAAACGAACATTTCAAAGGATTCAGCTTCATCCGGTACTTTCGCAGGATGCCGAACATTTCTGCCAAGTCCTGCGTATGGCTGGAGGACTGTTTCGATTTGACAAACATATCATCCACATAAACTTCCATAGTCTTCCCTATTTGATTATAAAACATTCTATTCACCAAGCGTTGATAAGTGGATCCGGCGTTTTTCAATCCGAATGGCATGACCACGTAACAATATAACCCGAAATTTGTAATGAAGCTCGTATGTTCTTGATCCGGCACGTGCATGGGAATTTGGTTGTACCCGGAATATGCGTCCATGAAAGAGAGAAGTTCATGTCCTGCTGTCGAATCTACAAGCTGGTCAATCCTGGGAAGTGGGAAACTATCTTTCGGGCAAGCTTTGTTCAAATCTGAAAAATCAATGCAAGTCCGCCACTTTCCATTCGGCTTCTTTACTAAAACGGGATTCGATATCCAGTCGGGATATGTCGAATCTCTAATAAATCCGTTCTGTTTCAGTTTCTCCACTTCTTCTTTCAGAGCAGCCGACCTCTCTGGGCCCAACATACGTCTCTTTTGCTTTATAGGCGGGTGTTTCGGGTTTACATTTAGTGAGTGGCTTATGATGGATGGCAATATCCCACACATGTCAGCGTGGGTCCAGGCAAACACGTCCAAGTTTGCCTTCAGGAAGTCAGCTAGTTCTTTGGCCCGACGTGGATCCAACTGGGATCCAATCTTCAAAACTCTTGTTGGATCAGCTTCATCAATGGGAATGTCCACTGTCGCTTCATTAGGAGTTGCATTTCTAGTCTCTGGTTCCTCGTCTTTTCTGGGATCCAGGTCTTCAGGCGTTCCTTTGGGCAACTCCTTCGGGGCTGATCCCTCTAATTGCTACGCCGAGCCCTCCTTTGGAGGAGGCGAGGCATCTTTACTTTCGATGTTAAGTCCTTTCATCAACATCTTTAATTCGGCAACATAGCAAGCCCGTCCGGAGACTTGATCCCCTCTCATTACTCCAGTTCCGGCTTCAGTTGGGAACTTAAACAATAAACACCAAGGGGCGATGCAAGCCCTGAACTCAGCAAGGGCAGGCCTTTCCAAAAATGCATTATAAGGCGAATCTACGTCCAACACTACGAACTGAAGCATCCGTACTCTTCGGCGTTCTCCTTGCCCCAAGGTTACGGGCAATTCTATGTACCCTATTGGAGATGTCGATGCCCCGTTGAAGCCTCGGATCCAACCTTCGCATGGCTTCAAATCTTCAGATTCTAGCTTCATCTGATCGAATGACTTTTTAAATAAAATATTAACAGAGCTTCCATTGTCTACTAACACCTTATGAACCAAGGCCTGCCCAATGGTGGTAGTAATGACCAACGGATCATCGGTGGGTGCCTGGATCCCGGCATTATCTCTGCTACGGAATACCACGTCGTCAAACATTGTCTTCTGCTGTTTTATGGGAGCGATATCTTCTAAATCATCACATTCATCCACATCTACGTGCTTGGCAGCATTTACATATTGATCCATTGCTCTAAAACTGCGGATTGCTGGGTGGGGTCCACCCACTATGGAGTTGATAACAATTCCCTTGCCTTTCTGCTGCGCTGTAGGCTTGGGAGCAGATTGAATCTGTTTTGGAGCCTGCTCTCCTTGCCCCCTGTCCCTCGGGGCAACCTTATATTCATCCAGTTTCCCTTCGCGCAGCAGCTTCTCAATCAAGTCTCTCAAATGTCGACATTCATTGGTTGAATGCCCATGAGTTCCATGAAACAAACAAAACTTACCAGTTGCCATTTCTTTCTCCGTTGAGTCGCGAGGTGGCGGTCTTTTATATTGCAAAACATTGTATGTATCTAAGTAAATGTTCTCCAGAGTGTCGTTCAATGATGTATAATTCTCATAAGTCTGGAATCGGGGTCTTTTGTTAGGATCACTTCCCCTATTTCTATTTCTTCTGTTACCATTCGCGTTACGATTATTGTTGTTGCCCCCGTTTCCAGAATTGTCGTTTCCACTCTTGTTTCCCACATTCACTTCAACTTTTCCGGAACTTTCCCCAGACTGCTTCACGGCGACGTTACTCTGAACATTTTCTTTTGAAGCCGCTCCAGACTTTCTCTTTCGGTTTGCCCTGGCCTCCTCTCGTCTTAAGTGAATATCGGCCTTTTCATAGAATAACTCTCTCGTAGAGGGTGTCTTCCCAGAAAGGTAATCTCCAAACTCGGAGTCAGGATCGACTCCTTCCATTAAAGCCATCAGGATGGTGGGCTCATGCAGGTCACTAACTTCAGTCACAGCTAAGTTGAAACGGTCGAGATATGACCTCAAAGACTCTCCTGGCGCCTACTTAATTCTTGATAATTCAATAACACTTTTAGACTTCCGGGTATGGAGTCGGAACTGATTCATAAAACGTTCGCTCAATTCCCTATAATTCGATATCGAACGAGGGGGAAGTCGGGTAAACCATAGCAGCGCCACATCTTCTAAATAGATCGGGAATGCTTTACACTTCACTGCGTCAGGAGAAGCAGCAGCATTCATGAGCCATGAGTATCGCATCAAATGCTGTCCCGGATCGGTTCTCCCATTATACTTGTCGATCTGCGGCAGGTTAAAACGTCGGGGAAACTGAAAATTGAGGATGTCGTCAGTGAAAGGAGTATGGCTCCGCTCAATGCCATAGTCTTCATTGGTATAGTTCCGGCTTTCGGACATAATCTGGCGTACCATTGCCTGTACGTCAGCATTAGTCAGGGGCCGTTCAGGCTCCCTGGCCCTGGTATCCGGGTTCCTTCTGGGCTCTTGTTCAGGAGATGCCCTTCTTCTTTGAGCTGCTTCTGCTCTGCTTCGTTCCCTACGCTCCCGGTCGATCTCGGGAGGAGGGGGCTGGAGCATCTGCCCCTGAGTGGGATTAGTATGGTTAGGGTCTCTCAAGCTTGGATCATTGGTTCCTAGTGCTCGTGCAATATCCTCGCGTGACCCCAAAGATCCGAACGTCAGTTGCTCCAAATTCTGAGGTCGTTCGAGCGGCCTTCTTTCACGGGGCCGTTCTTCCTCGGAAGAAGAAGACTGATCCATTGGTGTGTGGCGAACCGGGGATGGGGTTCTCTGTCTACGGAGTTCACTAATTTCCCTGCTCATGAGTCTCATGTTTTCTTGCATCATGAGATTTGTGCGCTCGTGGATTTTCATAGCCTCCCTAGTACTCTCAAGCATGTCAAGTAGGCGCGAGAAATCTCCTTGAGTAATAGTTGCGGATGGATTGACCTGATCATTGACCCTGGTGGATGGAATCGGAGCATTTGTAGGGGCTCGAGTAGAGGTTCCAACATCACCAAGTGACGGGTCGGTTCGGAGATAGGAAATCGGGTCGGGTCGGAGCTGGGAAGCCTATTCGGGTCGGAGCTGGAAAGCCAGGTCTGGTCGGTGTAGGGCGAGCTGTTCGGGTCGGTTCAGGTTGGGGGAGTGCACTGCTTCAGATTCTCCTACCCGGATCGGATCGGAGCTCTCCCCTTGAGTGCGTTTCGGATTTCTTGTATCAGTCCGTTCTGCTGTTGAGCTCTGCCCACGAGACCGTGTCACAACTGCATTTTGCTGATCTTCACCAACTCCGTTTCCTCGACTAGTTTGAACTTCCTTGCCTTTTCCTTTGGCCATAGTTCTTCAACAATCAATTCAACAAATATTCAAGAGCGTCGAAACTTGAGGATTAACTTCTTTGAACTCAACGGTCCAAAAAGTACAACGGTAATCCCGAAAAACAAAGAATTCAGATGATTCTCAGTGAAAGCACCAAAATGTTAGACCAAAAAGTGGTTCTAACACCCAAATTGACTAAAAGCAGAATGATATAAGATCAAAAGTAAAATAGAGACACAGAATTTATAGTGGTTCGGCGAAGAAAAGCCTACGTCCACTTGTCAATCACTATTCTCAATGATATAGTTGCAATTACAATGAGATATTCACTCAATTTCACTCACAACTCACATACATTCACTCAATTGTCTCAAAACAAATGTTGAAAGACGATTTGGATTATTCGGGAGTGCTGGAATTCGGTTTATGAAAGTGGTTGAACTCCCAAAGTGCCAAAAAGAAGATCCTTTTCATTGTCTCCAGGCAGGGTATTTATAGGTGAAAATTTGCTCAGAACCCGATCCGGATCGGAGCCACGTGTCTTCCATCCCATCATCCTTGGGTTCGGATGGATTTCAGTGTTGACAACGCATCAAAGCAATGAACGTTGTGGGCAGGAACTAGTCATAACCGCTCCGAATAACCAGGCAATCATGGGGGAGAGTGATGTGGAATATGGGTTCTGATCGGAGGAGCCTGCAGTGGGGGTTCGGATCGGAGTATCCGATCCGATCCGGATTAACCCAAGACTAAGTCTTCATCCACTTTTGCTCCGTTCCGATTTGTCTCTGTAGCAGGTAGCCCTCCGCTCCAACTAGCAGTAGGTTGCTCTCCGATCCGAACAGCAGTGCCTCTCTGATTCCAACAATAACAGCTCACCGATCCGAACAGCAAAAATCTCTCCGATCCGACCCGCTACATCTCTCTGATCCGACCCGCTACATCTCTCCGATCCGATCCGCTATGATGCTTTCCAAGTTCTTCAATGTTTCACATCTCGACTTTGTGTTGCCCAGTTCACAAAGTGGGCTAACAGGGTGAATAGAGTTTTAGAGGATCTTTTAAGACTTTGCGTTCTTGACTTTGGAGGGACTTGGGAGGATCACCTTCCTTTAGTGGAATTTGCCTACAACAACAGCTACCAAGCTACCATCGGTATGGCGCCCTTCGAAGCCTTGTATGGAAGATCGTGCAAGTCACCAACTTGTTGGTGGGAGTCTACAGATAAACTTATACTTGGGCCGGACATGATTCGAGAGACTTCGGAGAAAGTGGACTTGATACGAAGGAGAATGAAGACTGCCCAAGACAGACAGAAATCCTACGCCGACAAAAGAAGGACCGACCTTGAGTTTGAGGTTGGGGACAGGGTTTTCCTTAAGCTATCTCCTTTAAGGAACGTCGTTCGCTTTGGATCCACAGGAAAGCTAGCACCAAGATTTGTAGGACCGTTTCCTATCATCGAGAAGGTTGGGAAGATGGCCTATAGATTAGAGCTACCCGAGGGACTGGCCGGAGTTCACAATGTCTTTCATGTTTCTCACCTCCGGAAGTGTTTGCATGAGTCTATGGAAGTAGTGGAACCTAGCATTCTAGAAGAAGCCGAAGTGGAATGTAAAGCAACTGTGAGGAGAGTTCCGACCCGCATTTTAGGAACTGAAATGAAAAAGCTACGCAACCGCGAAGTGAAACTCGTTAAAGTTCAGTGGAGCGACGCCGAGGAAGACGCGAATTGGGAAACTGAGGACAGAATACGTGCCGCCTACCCTTTTCTTTTTGAGGGTACATCTTTGATCTCTCTTTTTCCTTAAGTTATGCCTTATCTATCTTTTTAGGTATATCTCCTCGGTCCTTTTCCTAACTCCTTAGGTAGAAAACAAATGGATGCAAACATGTATTTGAAAACATGTTATGGATGATGGCTGCAAATGGTTGCTAGTGGTTGCTCATGGATGCATATACACACACACCCTAGGTTTTAAATCGGCTCAGTCACTTCATATTGCATATGCATATATGTATTCTCATTTGTATATGGTTGAAACTTGACATGCTATCATATGGTTGTCGCATTTGTATGAATAAGTTGTGCACTCATGTAGAATTATGAGTAGGAAAAATTTGCATACATAATGGATTCATGACACTTACATGATTCGCATTAAAGAGGTCAACTGAATCAGTAGACCGCCTAATTTTTGCATTAGATAAGAACATGTACACACACTATGCATATGATCATGAAGCATTAGAAGTCTTTTAAGGACAGTGGACGCCTGTGTTTGTTGGTTGAGTAGATGGACGGTTGGATGGTAGGATATACATTCTTCCGAACTTGAAGATTTCGGGGACGAAATCCTTTTAAGGGGGGAGAATATAACACCCCGTGAGTTCTATAACATTTAGCTCACAAATTAAAGTGTAATTAATTCTAAATGAAAGAATTAAGGGAAATGGGTTATGCCATTGTGTTCGTCTCGGAATTTTGCTTGAGATAGAGTCCGAGTTTGCGTGAATCTGACTCCGTATGAAGGAGTTATGACCTTCGGAAGTTTCAAAATAAAATTTAAAATTCAAACAGCTCGGTTTCAAATTTGAAATTCGAAAAACAGGTTCAAACTGGGCTGGGCGGGAAAATTCCCGCCTAGGGACCAGGTCGACCATAGGGTCGACCATGGTGTCGACCTGGTCACCCCAGGTCGACCTGGGTGTCGACTTGCCAGTCGACCTACCTGGTCGACCTGGCTGGTTAGGTCTGGCTCTGGCTCGAATTTCTGTGGCTCGGTGTGTCATTAGGGCTGACATGTCACATCTTGATTGGCTCTTTGAACTTTGTATGGTCTAGATTCCTCCTGTCTTCATCTGACGGCTAAAAACAATTTAAAAATCTATAAATACACCATAAGTCTGAGCTAAAAATTCACACAAAAAAATAAGATGGGAGTCATCATGCTGCCACGAAGGAATTGAGCGTAGCTGTCAAGAGAGAGGAGCTTAAAGACGAATCAAATTAAGAAGAAGACTAAAGCTTAATCAAATTAATCAACGCAACGTTAATCTACCCAAAGGAACGCATCTCAATTTCAGAATTCAGAATCCAGAATTCAAGATTCTGCATTCATTGTAAGTATAGTGATCTTTCAGAATATGAATAAAACTGTGACGTGATTCAATGTAAATGAAAATAGAATTGTGTTATTGTATGGATTCTGTGTATTGTAATAATTTTGTCATGACTTGTGTATTGATATTTGTGGCATAAATTGATTGATGCAAGCCTATTGGACATTTGTATATGAAAGCAATAGCAAGTTGTGGCAAAAACTAGTAATTGATCCCTTTATGTTTATGTCGATGGCATGGACTATATACATTCCCTTAGTCTAAGTTAGAATTTATGTAAACATGTTCTGGATTTGAGACCTTTTATGCCAACATGACTCAAAAACCTATGAACACATTCTTATGTTCATTTGCAAGTATAATTGGATCTATGTTAAGTATCGTTTGGGTTTCATAAACTATGCAAGTTCATGTTGAAATAGGCTATATTATTAGATGTTAAAATTGGACATTTTGGTGAATATACAACATGCTAGTTTTGTGGTTGACATTATGCCAAGTTAAACATGTTTAAACCCAAGTTTGTATAAGCCTAAACTACGCCATTTCATATGTCACCTACTTTGTTATACTTTGATTTGAATGCAAGTTCACATGACCCATAATTTATGTTAGTTGAATCGCTAAATTGCAAGTTCATGCGCCACACACCTTATGTATTGTAAAATATTACATGTTCTTGATTTCCCCTTTTTCTCACGTTTATAAAGTTGGGCTGAATTGTGTCGAGCCCAACACTTGTTATAATGTTGCGAACGTACAAACGGGGGTAATAACGTTGGGTGTAAATCATGAAAAATATATGTTGGCATGGTTGGCACATGCCAACGACAATAACATTAAAGCAGTATGAATTGTTATACCCAAGAATAAAGGACATGACATTTACATTTAGTTGAGAAGTGATAAAATATGTAAATTTAGAAAACACGGTATGCTTAACCCGAGGTTGGATTGAGTTGTGACGTAAACCTGCCCGGACCCGCTCGGCTGTCCAGTAGTCACAACAATACCTACCCAATGTGGGTGGTTAAGCATTGAGCCCAATAAGGACCCGAGGTTAGACTGAGTTACGGTGTAAACCTGCCCGGAACCGAGCGGCACATCCAGTAACCGTAGCAATATCTATCTAATGTGAGTGGTCAGGTGCTTTAAGAGGCTAAGGACAGATGGTAGGGTTAAGTCAACTATAAACACTTAACCAAATTCAACATGTTAACAAGAATTGATGGGTAGGCTTAGGTAAATACAGACACTTAACCACTTAACATGTTTGACTAGAAAACCCTAGTAACGAGGGACCCGTTTCAGCAGTAACCCAAGTTAGGTATCATGGTACCCTGAAACTAGGCAGGGTGGGGCACGATTACCGGGCTGATTGTAAGCGGTCAAAGCGACGGCGGTGGGTGCAATAGTGTAGGTTCTAACGGGGTGCGGGCGTGCACACACTCCGGAGCAGACAAACAGGGCACTAGGGGCACCAGTAGTATAACCTATGCCTTCTAGAGTTGTGTTGGGGCCGCGACCATGGGTCTTGACACACCCCATGGTGGGACCAGCATAGGTATCTACAATTCTTAGGGGCCGTATGACACATGTTTACGCGAGTAGGAGCCGATATTTAAAAAAAATGGGGATCACTTCACCCTCAGCATGGGGTGCCAGTTAGAATAAGCTCAAGTAGGTGCAGAGATATCGTGTGGGTGCGGTAGTACATTCGATTCTAAACGACACTTCCTTAGCTTGTGACACTTGCCTGTTTTCAGTTTATATTTATCATGCCCTTTTCTTATTCACATACTGAAGAGTTACTAGATTTACTCAGGCTTTACGTCTAACTCTATTTTCTTTTCGTCTTCTTTTCTTTCGTTCCCCCCCCCCCCCCGGGTCCACAGGGAGGAAACAACCCAGCTTAGTACTCTTTTGCAAGCTTCAAGACCGTAGACGTATGGTTTGGATCTCTTTTGCTCGGATTATGGCTTTGGATATCAATATGGGGATTTTTGTTACTTTTATTTGTGTTTTATGTTTCTTTAATAATCAAGACAGTAATGAGGTTGTAATGATGGAAGTATTTTGAGACAATTATAGAAATGTTTTGTTTGAACACGTATTAATGAAATAAAAGTCTGTTTGGTTTCCGCAGTTTAAAATATGTGTATTCATATCTGTCTTGTGTTTATCTGTGACTTTTACTTATAAACCTCCACCAAAGTTAAGGCATTCCCTTTGTGAGTGACCTTAATGGAGGTGGGGTGTTTCAATCATGATATGCATATAAACTGGATGAGAGATATAACAGTATCATGAGACAGGTATACCAGACTGAGCAGGATAAACAAAACAGAATATATTGCGCTTCTCAAGTACTTTTCTCTGCACCAATACTAGTATAACAGAAACAGAATGGTAGACTTAGGTGTACTTCTAGTGACGGGTTTTACCCCCAACAATAATAACAGGTAGCCCAATAGAAAAGACAGGTGTTAACCCCAATGATAATAACGAGCTCCTAAACAAGTAGGACTAGACATACCCTAATTACTACCCCAATCAATCGGCTCCCTATCCTGTAGATACCCTATGCTGGCCCCACAATAGGATGTATCACTTCCTAAAGTGACAACCCCTATTTTAACGAGATGCACAACCATATCTATTGATGTCACAACGTCTTATTATCCCACCGCAAGCGGATTCATGCATGAACATGACTCCGACGGAATTCGCCGTCAACGCCCCGACTCAGCTGGACCTCTTATAATCAACTCAGTAGGCGTGCCCTGACTCCGACCTAGTTCGGGGTTCCCCGTTTGATACCAGGATGGGTTACTGACTGATACGGGTCCCACAAAACAGATGATGAAAGCCACCCCCTAGGCTTGTATTCCCACTACTAGGATTTTGACAGGTTTTGCCTGATAGTTTAACAAGGTGGCATAACCCTAACATATAAAACATGTTAATTTTATTGAGTTTATATTACCCCCCACAGATTCAAGCAAGTTTACTTAACCCCCCATTGATCCAAACAAGTTTACTTAACCCTTACACAATTTTACAGGTTCATATATAACCCCCACAGATTTAAATGGGTTAATTAAGTATTATAGGTTAACAGGTTATTATCATTTTTTATTCATGTCTGTTAATGCACTAGACTTCTCACATTAAGTCGAGTACTTGTGGATGTTGGATATGTCGGGCAGTTCTGGGCAGACTTCTACCACAAGTTAGACTTAACCTCGTATTTTAGCACCATTACGTGTTCATTTACGCACTCAACCCCTCACATTAGATTAACCACTTGTGGATGCTGGATTTGTCGGACAGTTACGGGAAGAGTTCTACCACAAGTGTAATCTAACCTTGTGTCTAAGTGCGGTTAAAGTTTCTATTTACTGTAAATTTAGGCCTGTTCATTCTTAAACAATTTTTCATGTTCATCAAAGGTTATGCGCAAATCCCAGCCTAATTCACGATATATGTTATGCCCCAAAGTTTTAGATCAAGGTATAGATTATGCCCCCAAATCCTAGTCATGTTTCACAATACAAGTTATGCCCCAATTTACCAATTCCCAACCGTCCCCAATTTCGTCGGTTCACATATTTCAGCGGTAGTCCTAGGCTCGAAGGTAGCCTAGCTATAAAAATAAAAAGGGATAGAGGGAGAGAAGAGAACAGAAATAGGCACAATAACAAAACAGACATATGATGACAGAAATAAGCATACTAACAAAATAGGCATATGGTGACACGATTAGGCATAATAACTAAATAGGCATATCAGAAATAGGCGTATGAGAACTAAACAGTAGATTAGGTGTACATGTAGTGACAGATCCGTTTAGTTATAATTCGGGTTACTAACAGGCATATGCTTAGATCCAAACTTATAAACATGTTAGGATTATTTATTAAATGTTTATATCTAAAAATAACAAAAACTCACTAGGACTAGATCTAAAGAATTGACTGTTGATGTTGTAGTAGAGATTCTTGTATACATACAAAATGTTGTTACAAAAGAATAAGCTAATTCAGTTTGAGTTGGGGCATCACCTTGTTGTCTCCACTGTTTTTAATGAATAAAACAATATAAACGAGGTCCTATTTATAGCCAACTATCAACGAATTTGATCAAGAAACAAGTCCCACTTCAGAAAAATGGATCTGCCCCCAGATCTAGGTGGGGTTGACCCTAAGGTCGACCCTAGGGTCAACACCCCACATGTAGGTGTTGACCCATGGGGTCGACCCCGAACAGGCTGATTTCTCACCATTTCCCGCTCTCTGATTTTGATTTTCTAGACTGGTTTATTTATATATATTTTTGTGTATACAAACTTCAAGCTTAATATTTTCTTCATACGGTGACTGTTTTATGCAAACTCGGAGTCGAACTCCGAGACGAATGCAACGGCGTAGTCTATTTTACTTAATTCCCAATATTTAATTAAGTATTCTTTAGTTTATCATTTTAATGTTCCTTAAAATTACGGGGTGTTATAACAGGACTCTTGACATACTACAGTAGCTCATCGCGCCTCATGTAGGCTTCGATTAAATCACGAAGTTACCTGCAATGGTCGGTGTCATAGCCTGGCAGCTCACGAACGAGGTAGTATATGTCAGAGCTTGCTTGCTTCAGGGTCGGGTCCCTCTTGGGAGGCTTTTGGAACGGTGCAGTTTCGTGAATGTCGAGATAAATCCTTTCCAAGCTTTGGTTGAGTTCAGTATAAGCTAGGAACTTTGGCTAAAAGTGAGGTCGTGAGTTCCAATTATCCTAAGATTTACCGTTTCATTTGTCGAGCATAGATGGCCCGGAGCCTACTACAGAGTTGATTTGTTTTACGGGTTTTTCATCGTGGGAGTCCTCCTCCCTAAAAATCCTTTCAGCCTCGAAGTAGAATTTAGCGAGATCCCATGGTGAGTCTCACCGTAATAAGAATTTGAAGTCTGTTTTGTTAAGGATACCAGAGACAACATCCATTAGGACCATGGATGGATTTGGCATGTCAACAGAGGCCACCACTACGTTGAATAGTTTAAGAAATTTATGCATAGTATCACCTGATCTTTGAATTGCACAATGAATTTTTCAACCAAGACATTCCAACTATTAATAGTTTCTAGTTCCAATTGTCTGAACCATAAAGCAACAATGTCTGTAAGATAAAGAGGTAAACATTTCGCTGTCAAGATGTCCGAAGTAGAATGTACTTCCATATGGTGCATGTAGCACATGAGATGAACCGTGGGATCCATTCTACCATCGAAAGCTTCTAGCACCGGCAGTTTGAAGTCTGATGGTTTTTGAGAGTTCCTGATATCTTGAGTAAAGGGGTTGCAAGTAACATAGTCCAGGCTGGCATGGAGTGCCCCACCACAGGCGTAGAATCGAATGACATTGACGACTTGACTTTCTTTCCCCATGTCAAGAAGCTGATTCAGATTGTGTAAGTTGACATCGGTGCCCTCAGCGTCAAGTCCATCATTGGCAAAAGGTCGAGTGCCAAGCAAAGTATCTGGCTCGGTCCTGATCTTAGGTGCCTCGACGGGCACAAATCCAACATTTGGAACTATCAGAACTTGTGCTTGAGAGATATTTATTATATCTATCCTGAGATATGATTGACGATAGCCTGAGCTGAACCTTAAATGGGATTAGGGGTATTACCCCAATCCTAGTCAATTCGATAGTTGTTTGTGGACTGGTGTCGACAGGGGGGTTTTCTTCGGGAATTTCTTCCAAGTCTCGAGCCAATCCTTGCGTAAGACTAGCACATGTTTCAATAATATTCCCTTGGCCCGGCTTCCTCATAAATCCATCTAATCGGGAGATAAGAGTGGCCAAGGTGGTTTCTTAGCAACGGAAATGCTCTCTCTGTTGTTCCAAGCGGGAAGTAAGATCTCTGGTTAAATCCTTGACGAATTCATTAATGTTGTTACGAGTAACAAAGTTTGATGGATATACGATCGAGGAGAGTTCTTGCTCCTCCTCCATACCTTCTGCTTCTGAGCGATCTAACGTTTTCCTTTTAACCATGGCGGGAAGCGAGTTAGATTCATTTCTAAAACGAAATTGAAGTGGAATTCCAAAATCTAAAGACGAAAGTCGAGAACTAAGGTTGAGAGTTAAAGCTGAAAACTGAAGTCGAGAACAGAGACTAAAGGCAGAAGCTGTGTGCCCCCTTCCTGGCGCGCCAAGGTGTTGACGTGGGGAATTGTCGCTATTTGCGCACGCCAACACTTGAGTGTATGTTTTGTAAAAAACGATGAAAGTAATGAAATTCAAGGAGAACACGGTTTTTTATAGTGGTTTGGCACTAGCATCTATGTCCGCTTTATGGTAATCATTCATCATATATAGTTGATTATAAGAGTTGTACAAGTTCGGACGATATTTTTGTACCAAATTGTATAATAGAACAACAAAATATTTGTTAATTCCAAACTTTGACCAAAATCCTTTGTGTTGATTTGGTCAACAATGTCCAAAATGTAGCTCCGATGTACAAAAGGTAGCTCCAATGTCCAAAAGCATGAAAATGTGTCCAAAAGCATGTCAAATATCCAACTAAATATCCAAAAGTTGATGGAAAACGTTTATGGAACATTTATAGGTCCAAGCAATGTTTAATAGTCATAGCGAATAAGGTGGCAGCCATTAATGATGATTTGAAGCTCTAGAGTGTCCAAAATCCAATCCCTTTTAAGAATGAGGCATGAGGTATATATAGGAAGTGGATTAGGTAGGAGTAGGTGAGATTTGGGGACCACAACAGTAGTTTTCGCATCCTAGAAGAGCGGCACCCTGAAATATGCATCCCTTCGTTGTGCATCTTGGGATATGAGATTCGTATCCTTGAGGTATGCGATGCCATTGTATTCCTCTAATGGATACGAATTTCACATCCCGAGGTATGCAAAATTTGTATCCCTTGGGATATGATGACATCGTATTCCTCGAGGATACAAAATCTCGTATCCCTGTAGGGTTACTAGGTGCGCACCCCTAAGGTACGAAGTTTCGTATCCCAAGGGATACGAAATTCATATCCTAGAGGATATGAAATGGGAAGTGGCACATATGATTTAGGGACGCGATTTTTAGGAGAGATGCGATTGTTTTGGGGGGACGTGAAGCTTGGCGTGGTGATTCGATGAGAGGCAAGGCGGAATGGAGGGATGCGAAATTTTAAAGACAAAGTTTGGGGATACGAAATTTGGGAGGAGAAGGAGTAAGGCATTCGGGATGCGAAGTCTCTCAAAGTGACCGATATGCGTTTGCCACACGTGATTGAAACGATGTCAATTCCAAGCACAAAATATATTTTGACTTGATTCCGATTGCGTTGTTGAATATGAACTTGTCATGTGATCGCTTTGCCCAAAAAGCCGGTCAACAATATATATTGTGCATGAAGTGGGCCTGTCTAGGGAAAATGGTACTAAGTGGCCGACCTACCTTTTGTAGGACATTAAGTGGTTAGGACTAGGTTCGTTCCTAAGGTTCACTCCTTGGTTAAGGACCCAAGTCATGGGACCTACCCTTCGAGGATTTAAATGGTTATTAGGCACGCCTTTCTCCTATAAGGTATTAAATAGTCCTAATAGATGATAATGTATGAGTAAGGTAGTTCTCCGTGTAATGTTCTCTTCTTATCTAGGGGCTTAGTGAGGGCTAACCTAGGGACGGTTTGTGTAAATGACCTAAAGGAGCCCACGTCTAAGGAAAGTATTAAGTGGCTAGGAGTTCACCAGTAGGTACAACTAAATAGTAACAAGATAGTTCGCCAGGAGGGTCTTAAATGAAACTGTATTCCTACCTAAACTTGGTATTAAGTGGCTGTTATTATTTCTCGACCAACAAAGAGAGTTATTATTTATGACGTTGACATTGGGGACGAGGTCTTAAGTGGGTAGGGTTCCTCCATAGGTTCTTAAGTGACTGTAGGGATGTCCACCCATAATCAATTAAGGAATGGCCTTAAGTGACTAGGTATGGCCCACCTCATGGGGTATTAAGTGACTATAAGAATGTCTTCCCTTAGATTACTTCATGGGTTATTAAGTGACCACAATATTGTATGCCCTTAGATTACCACATGGGTTATTAAGTGATTGTAAGTACGTTCACCCTTAGATTTACATATAGGACTTAAGTGACTGTTAGGAGGCCGGCCTCATATGTTTAATTGTGTGTATGTTTGTTGCATAGACATAACCTAAAGAATTTACACTGTCAAATATAGGAAATAGTCATTCCTAAACTTATATGTATTTCATTCACCAGAACTTTATGTTCTGACCTCCCTCCTCTTAACATTAACAGGTTAGTAGGAGAGACTATTGATTAAGGATGATGAACGATTGCTTGGAGGAGGAGCCTTACGACGAAAATTTAGTTATTATGGCAGTAGTTTTGTTATTATAATTGTTATGTACTTAGGATAATGAATGATGTACCTGTTATCTGTGAAACTTATTATATCTAAATTTATGGTTTTAATAGTGCTACATCTAATTTTATGCTATTGTATTCTATCCATTCCACTCTACGAGATTCTGAATTTCATTTAGACTGCTCTCTAATATCTGTTTAGTGTTTCCTAATAGGAACCAACGGTCCATTTAGAGTGGCTCTAGGTTCCGATGGGTCTTTTCTAGGTCAGAGTGTAGGCCCATTACCGATGGGTTGTTACAGTCCTAAAAACCTTTATATGAGAAGTTGGTAAAATGTAAAAATATTTAAAGATCAAGATTTGTTTGTAAACTAGGTTAACGTAGGTATTTTTGTTTAGAAATAAGCATACATGCATTACCATGTTTAATAACTATATATATATATATATATAGAGAGAGAGAGAGAGCGCAAGTTACGTCTATAAACGTATTAATTTACAACTATCAAATATAAGGGTTTATGTATAGTAATTTCAAATTTAATACGCAATAAATTTATAATTAATGAGAGAAAAAGGAATTTATAAGGACTAATTAAAAATGACTTAAATTGGAAGAATGCATATATTTTCATACCTGAAGAAGGTTGGACAAATTAATTAAGAATTTATTTAATGGTCTAAATTCAACTAATATGGATGTATTAATCAGAATGGTGAAGGGACCACATTTATATGAAGAGCAAAAGTGGTAATAAGAAGAATGAATAGTAATGGAATAACATGTTAAATTTGAAAATGAGTATCAAGACCTCAACGCCCTTCATACCACTTAATTATAAGTGAATTTTCAAAAGATTTTTCTTTTTAGATTTCGAGGTTATAATCGCTAGTTGTTTCCCTTTATGATTGCACAAACACATAAGGTGGCGTGAGAGGTATATCCCTCCTTGTGCCTATATTTACTAGGATTTAAACCACTTAAGTGAGTGGGAAAATTATTTAGGACACTTAACTAGCGATAAACCACATCTAGAAATAGAAGTCAATGAGGAAATTAAATTTACAATCTATAATGAATAAATGTTTCAACTAATTCTCTTCAATATGTTAAATCATTGGGAACTCATGTCTTCATTCTAGAGGATGTTTTTAATTCTTTTGCTGAGGTATGGCATGATACAATTGCTCTCCATCCTATTGAATTCAATTTATCGGTGGTTAAATTGAAAGAGTATATACAAAAGGCATGAAAACCTAGAAGTCCTTTTATAATTCATATTGTAACTGTATTTCATTTTACTTTGCAATTTGAAGAGGAGTATGATTATATATCTGTATTAAAATGCTCAACATACTCTTGTTTTGAAAGCTTATTGATGATTGATAAATGGCATCCCAGTTATGATTTTGATAAAATCACAGTAGATAAGGTTTAGATCTGAATCAAACTTCATAAACTTGATATGGAACTTTGATCGAATAAAGCTATATCACTGATATCTAAATTCATAGGAGAACCATTCAGAATAGATGATTTTACTGCCAATAAGTAGATTAAGAGATATGTGAGGGTCCTTATTGCTATAGATCTGGCTTCTGAACTGTTTGAAAAAATTCATGTTATGCTTCATAATGGAGAAAAAATGACATATTGGTTGAATATGAATTTGTACCTCCTTATTGTGAACATTGTAAGATTTTTGGCCATTATTCTTTAGTTCATGATTTAGATAAAGAACGAGCGTGGGTAGAAAAGTAGAAGAACAAAGCATCCACTTCTTCCTAATTTAACGAGTCTTCAAATGCTCAATCCTCATCAGTAAATCAAAATTCAAATGACCTTGATTTTTTAAATGATGAACTTCCTACTAATATTTTACTTGATGATTTAAATCATGTAGCTGATAGACTGAATGAGGATCCTCCAATTGATGAATATGATGATATATCTCATGGGGTTACTAAAAAGAGTGATTACCTTGCTCAAGATAAAGGAAAACGTACGGTTAACTTTGAAGCTCCTCCTAAAAGAAAAACTAGGAGTGCATCAATTATTAAATGACAATTATGGCATGGAACGTCAAGGGGATGAACTCACCTTCTCTTATGCGTGATGTTGTATCTCTCCTGACAAAATTTAAACCAACAATTGTTGGTTTAGTAGAAAATAAGTTTAGTTTAGTTAACCTTTGTTCTTTTAAAAAGCTAATGCCTAGTAATTGGGATTATTTAGCTCATCAAATGTCTATTTAATTTTGGAAGGATTCTTGTTTTGTGGAGTGCTTACATATGGGAAATTGATATTATTTTTTCATTACCTCAACATGTAACTATAAAAGTGACAAATACTGGAGGATTATGCTTTTTCTTATCTGTGATTTGTGCCACTAATAATTTTAGTGAAAGGCAGGAGCAATGGCAGAAAATTATTCTTAAAGCAGAGCATATGGATGTGTGTGGCTTCTTATGGGTGATTTTAACAACTCCACTTCTTCAGTTGATAAAAATTGAGGTTTTCCTCTTCCTTTTCAACATCTTAGATCTTTTAATAACTGTTTAACTCAGTCTGATTTAATCGAAATTAACGATTTGGAATTTAATTACACATGGAGACGTGGAGGGATTGCAAATCACATAGATAAAATTTTTATTAGTCATGCTTTTCTCTAGAAATTCAATGATTTGAAAGCTTTATCATTATCACAACTATCTAGTGACCATAATCCTTTATTGCTCGATCTTATTCCCAGTACATATTCAAAGGGACTTCCATTCAGGTGCTCAAATGATTGGATTTAAAAGACTGGTTATTATGATTGTATAAGTAGAGGCTTGAAAAATAATGGGTGGGGTTTACCTAGTTATACTTTTCAGCAGAAACTACAGGCTTGTAAAGTAGATATGAAGTTATGGAAAAAATTTGAGGCCAAAAGATGAAGTTCTTTTAGTTGAAGATTAAGCAAAGTTTAAAGAAAAGGAAGCTGCGGTTGATCTGGACCCTGAGAATGTTGAATTATATGAAAGCATGTTAGAGGCTAAGCACCAATTCATGATTCAACAACAAATTAAGTTATGGAGCTATAAGCAGAAGTCAAAAGTTAAATGGCTTCAAGAGGGAGATACAAAATCAAAAAAAAAATCATGCAAAAATGTCAACTCGTTAATATTGCAATAACCATAAAGCTATTATTAAATTTGATGGTGAATTGTTGTTCAAATAGAAAGAGGTTACAGCAGAGGCATTGGACTACTTTAGTACTTTATTCAATGGTGAAACTGCAACTGATTTTCCATATTTTCAATCTCCTTGTGTCATTAATCAAGTAGGACAACAAGAGCTACTTTGTAGAATCACGATTGAAGAGGTTAAGAAAGCTGTCTTTTCAGTGCATGAAGACTCTAGTCCAGGTCCAGATGGATTCAATTCCAAATTCTATAAGGTACATTGGGAGGATATTAAATGGGATTTACTACATGCTCTTCAAGAAATATTTGATTTTGCAAAGTTTCCTAAGGGATGCAATCATACGTTTGTTACATTAATCCCAAAGAATGACAGACCCTCTGATATTTCTCATGACCGTAGAATAGTTTGCTGCAATCTCTATTACAAAATTTTCAATACAGTTTTGTGTAATAAGATCAAAAGATTTTTACCCCATCTTATATCACAAAACCAATGTGTTTTCATTCCATTAAGATATATTGGAGATAATATAATATTAACACATGAGTTGATTCGTGATTTCAAAAAGCCAAGGGTTAATAAGTTGTGCGTTAAAGTTGATCTGCATAAAGCTTATGATAAAATTAACAAAGAATTTGTTTGTAGTATCATGAGAACTATGGGTTTTCTTGTTCATTTTATAAATGTGGTTTATGAATGCATCTCAACTCCAACGTTCTCCATCATGATTCAAGGTTGTCCAAAGGGGTTCATTTCATCTAATAGGGGCATAAGGCAAGGTGGCCCTCTTTCACCTTATTTGTTTTCTATGGTCATGGAACATTTTACTTTTTGCATGAATGAAGAAGCTGTGAAACACTCTTTTATGCCAATTCATAGTTTTGAGTCTATTATATCTCATTTACTATATATGGATGACCTGTTGGTATTTGGTGGATGTTCAGTTGAAAATGGAAGGACCCCGAAATCAGTGTTTGATAGATTAGAAGTGGCTAGTTGTTTATCCGTAAGTGTTTTTAAAACCAAACTATATTTTAGTACATGTTCCACTTATATTAATGACATTTCTGATATTCTTGGGTTTCAAAAGGGTCGGTTACCTATTAAATATCTAAGCGTACCTCTGTCATCTAACTATATCCATTATAATGACTATCAAGATTTGATTCATAGAATTCGAAGCAAAATTCAAGCATGGGATGCAAAATATTTAAGTTTAACAAGTAGGGCTAAACTCATAAATTCATTAATTATGCCAACAATTCTTTATTGGATGTTTATATATAAACTTCTAGAATTCAGTATAGATAAGCTGAATATGCTTTGTTTTGAGATTATTATTTTTTTGGGGCAGGCTCAACACATAAAGTAAAATAGGATGTTTTATGTACCCCAAAAAGTGAAGATGGCATTGGATTAAAGTATTTTAAGGATCAGAAAACTGCAGTAGGCATTAAGCTAATGTGGAAATTTTTGGAACAAAAGTCTTTGTGGACTATATGGATGGAACATGAATATTGTAGGGGATTTTTTTTTTGGAATATGAGTATAAATAACAATTCTTTTTGTACATGGAAAACAATTATGAGATTGAGAACATCTAGAAAACAGCTTTTCAGTAAAATTATTTCTTTTGGATCTTCTACTTCAATGTGGTTTGAGCCATGGATAAATGGAAAATGTTTGGTGGATTTTATTGGCATTACAAGGTTTCAAGCTATAGGGAAGGTTGGAGAACATGTTTCTGATATTATGAGTAATGGTAGAATATGAAGTTTGTTACACCTTACCACAAGAGAAGTTCATAATTTAATATAAGAAGTGGAGGTTAATAACAATGATCAGAATGATTATTATGAATGGGCAAATGGTGGAGAGTTCTTGTTTCATACGGCTTAGGAAAAAGCTAGAATAAAGTACCCTGTAAAGCACTTTCTAAAGTAATATGGCATTCCAAGAATGTTAAAAGAATGGCTTTAATATCTTATCTTGTTGTGTTGACCAGGTTGAGCACAAAGGATATATTGATGAGATTTGGAGTAGTTAATGAAAATTGTTGTGCTTTATGCAGATAGCATGAAGAATCAGCGGAGCATCTTTTTTTAATTGTGATTACTCACATTTTATCTGGGCTTCTCTCAAGTTAAATCTTGGCATTGACGCAAGTCATACTGGCACTTTGGAGGAAGAAGCAACTTTTATTTTCAATTGTTTCAAAGGAAAAGATCAGATAGTGGACGTGGGATGTGCAACCATTACTACAGTTGTTTATCATATTTGGGCTGAAAGAAATGCCAGGCTATTTGACAATCGTGGTATCCAGAAAGAAATTAGACTGAAGATAATTGAAAAGGAGGTGAGCCATGTAGAATTTCTGAGACGATGAGGAATTGATTTAGTTGATACTGGATGAAGTTAAAGTGGTGTTATGGCAGTAATGATACAGTGAGTTATATGGTGCAGTGGAGATATAATGATAGAAATTACATTTTTATTTTTCCTTGTATTTGAGATTTGTATTCGAACTTATATGTTGTAATGTGAATATATGGATTTTATATGTCCTCTTTTTCCTTGTTGTCGCACCCATTAGGTTAGGGGGCACAAGGTTTTAATGAGGCATATAAATGAAGTATATGATTGGTTTTTTGGTAATAAAGTGAACCAATTTTCAAAATATATATATATATATATATAAGCATGAATTATGGAATGTGAATAACATCCTAAGTACGTTTGAAATGTCTATCCCTATCAAATTAAAGGTGTACAATTTATTTCCCATATTCCCTTCAATCATGGAAAAATATACATATTAACATGTAACAATCAAAATAGGAAAACAACAATATCAACACAAAACTTATAAAATAGGTTTGCTTTGATTATCTCAAAATAAAAGGTAAGCAAAGTGCTATATATCCAATACACACACACACACACACACATATATATATATATATATATATATATATATACACACACACAAACACATATATACATATATAACTTCTATTTTGGTATAGATCCACTTTTTATGTAAGTTTATACATGAAACCTTAATACTTGGACCTCTGATAAATAGTACGTTCAAATACTTCATTAGGAAAAATAGAGATTCAATCTTATTCAAAATTTACAATTTCTCCAGATCTTAACCTTTTGCAACAGAACCACGCTTATGAATTTACACGAAATAAAATAAAATGAATCCGACCAATAAAGAGAATTATACAACACCAACATGTTTATCATTTATTATTTCAGTAATCCAAACCCACATATACAAACAGATTGACCATTCCTTCATACAGACATAAACAAATGCAAGATTTAAGGGATTTGATATTGTTTTCTTTTCACATAAGCTCAAGTTTTCCTAGGCACAATAATCCAAATTCAGACTAACAAATCATAGAAAATAGAAAACTTAAATGAATTCCACTCACAGAGATTTTGAGATAGAAAATAGTAGAATTTGTTGAAGAATTGAAATCTGGATTTGGCCTATGCAACGAGCTCCAATCCTTCTATAATATACATATATGTACAAATTAGAATCTCGTATATATATAAAAATCAAATTTTTAGAATTTTAATCTATAGAAAAACCTAGATAAGGGAAGTTAGAAATGAAGATAAGAGAGGTAGAAGAGATATAACATTTCTCTGGAAATTGGTAATGGAAGAATGAAGGTGTAGAGTAGAATAGATGTAGGGATTTAAGTGACAATCAAGGGTTATATTTATAGTTGACACCGTGTATACACGCCATTAGATTCAATAGATTAAATTTAAGCATTTCGTTTGATGAAAAGTATAAATAAGTCCCGTAACACCCCACACTTTTTTATGCCCAAATTTCGACAAAAGTCAAAACTTGAACAAATCTAAGCATGGAGCTTGTATATCTGGTACCGACAATAAACGAGATGAGCATAATCAAAGTACGATAAGATAACTCACAATGGAAATAAAATAGGATAAACTAGTATTAACTCAAGCAACTACCTTTTTCAAAGTAAGTCACTTTGCCAATACCAAGCATGAGAGAGAACGAGAATTGGAAGACAAACTAAAACACCTATGAGAACCCGACCTTCCCTAGAAAACCTGGGGTTGTAATGAGAACGGGGGTCAGAACAACAAAATTCTGGTGAACAGAAAATATACAATACAGATTATAATACATAGATGTATCCCGTTTGGTTCAACCTAAGATGTGTGTCTATCAAGATTAGTGATTCTAGCCTAACCTTGTAGATGTTTACGCACGACTTTACCACTCTTCTCAAAGTAGGATTCCCAAAGTATAATACCGACATAGAACATTTTCGCACATATTTATGAAGCCTTTATACCAGAGCATGTCTGGTTATTTAACTAAGGTTAGACCCCTAGTTGTGGGATTTCTATTTTTATTTACTTTCATTTACTCATCCTTCATCATTTATTGCCTCACTATCAATGATAGATAGGGTGGATTCTCCCTGATTGCTTAAGACCCTAGACGGACCTATTGGTCACTTATTATACCTTGATAATTTATTTATCATTAACATAAACTAGAGGGCACTAGCTACGGACCCTACTATTTAAGGCTTCCGTCATTCATGCATATACCCTTACACGCATAAAGTGAGAGATGGTATTTTTATCGCTCGCTATACCATCCAACTGACCTTCTTGCATAATCTCCTTAGTCGCTTACTACTTCCTGTAGGGTAAGTAGCCGTATCTGACATTTTTAGTTTCCAGGTTTTGGCAGGCCCTACACACACGCCATTTAAGACCCCTAAACTGAAAGACCTATTTCTAAGTGGACTCTTCAACCAAAGTCGCTTAAAACCCAAGGAGGTGGACTCTACGCGAAGATTTTTAAGTTCGCACCCCATTAGCCTTTAATACCTTTTCCTATTGGGATAAAGTGGGTTACGTTATTAAGCCATTCACGTTTAGTCCCTCTACACGAAAATACTATACGTACACAATTCATTATCGTCATGGGTTCATATGGTTAATAATATTTTACATTATTAACCTACTAAGTCCAACTCTATTTTTAATTATAAGTTCTATATTCATTAATATAAATAAGGAAGGTTATATATATCCTCTTTTACCCTAGGATATTTATTTGGTTTCTTCTCTAATTTGGACTTAGTATTTAAACGACAATCAATATCCATTAATCCCCTTTTTGACACCCATTTACTTCTATTTCCTTGTTTATTACCCTTTATGACCATAACGGTCATATTTTCCTAAGGCAACCATTTATCAGTCCCAAGTTATCTATTTGTTGTACCCGAACAGATAATTACTATTCTTATTTATCTATTGGTTGACTACTACATACATATATATATATATATATATTCATGCTCCAGGCCTCCCATAATAAGTTGACTACTTGTGGATGCTGGATTTGTTGGTCGGTTCCGGGCAGACTTCTTCCACAAGTTGAACTTAACCTTGTGCCTTAGTACATTTACACTTACGCATTATGCCTCTACATTAAGCTGACCACCTTTGGTTACTGGATTTGCTGGTCGGTTCCGTGCAGGCTTATACCACAAGTTGAGCTTAACCTCGTGTCTAAATGCTGTTATAATTCAAATTTCCTAATTTGGGTGTACAACATTTATCCTAATTAATTTAGGAATTGTAACTATTATCCTGTTATATTTACTTTCCCCAATCAACATTGGTTACAATTGTTAATATGGTCTAGAATAGGTACTAGCCTAGAAGATAAGATCTTGAAAAGTACCTTGTATAAAAAGTTACAAGGACTAATCGCCTTGAAATTAGTGCAAGATATTGAGCTCTCAAACTTTAGAATGAGGACAAGATTGGTGGAAGTCTATCCCTTAGGGAGCCCCCTTTGAATCACCAGATTGAAGTCATGCTAGATAATAGGCCAAATGCACCTATAAAAAACTCTTATTAAAACCATCCGGGCCGCTTGCATTATCCTTGCTAAGAAAGAACATGCAAGAGTGAACCTCATAAACAGTGGGAGAAAAACGGAGAGAAGAGACCTCTTTAGGAAGGACCAAAAGAGGAATAAAGTACAACAAGAGCAGCTGTGTATGATCGAAAAATGGACACTTCAGAAAAGGTTGGAAGTGGGAGACGATATCCTCTTCAACGTCCGCCGGAGAGGAGGCGATCAAATGGTCAGCGCGTTGAATTTAGCAAATCGAAAGAATGTGATTCTTTTTCCTAGTGAACAAATGGAAGAAAGAAAAGTTCGAATAGCCATCCACAGTTCAGTTGATTCTCGCCTTTTGATGAAGAAACCCATTCTCAATACATATCTCAAAGGAGAAAGCAAGTTGGCCTTGAACCTTAACCTCCTTATTAAGAGGCGAAGGTCCATCATCATAAGAAGCTTCTTCCAAGATCAGAGCTTCTTTCGCAAAATGAAACCTATCGAAAATATTCTTGAAGACCTGGGAATTTATGACCTTAAGATAAGACTCAAGTGCTTGAGTTTGAACGAGAAGACCGCAATTGGATAGCCAAGAGCAGGGGAAGACCACGATTCCTCCACCATATGGAAGAAAGAGTGATAAGAACACCACATAGATTGTAACAACCCGTATTTTTGAATAACATGTTATAACATAAATGGAGGCAGAATTAAACTGTAAAATCTGAATCAAGGGAAACGGGCTATGCCATTGCGTTCGTTTCGGAAAAATACGCGAAATAGAGTCCGAGTTTTCGAAAATCGGAGTCCGTATGACCAAGATATGGCCTCGCGAAGTTTCACGAAAAATTCCCTAATTAAAGTATACTTAATTAAGTGAAATGGGTTGCGCAGAGAAATATATATATATTGATATATATATATATTTGAAAATTTAATAAATAAATATGCAAAAATGTTCAAAACAGCGAATTGGGAGAGGGGAATAACCGAACCGGCCGATTTTTGAGGTCGTCCCGAGCCCGCTGGGTCGACTAGGGGTTAATCCAGGGTGTTTGGCTGTCAACCCGTGGGCCAATTCGCTCAAATGCAGATTTTGCATTTGAATGGTTCTCATGGTCCATCTTTAATCTAAAGGCCCTAGATGGTTCCTACACTTGACTTCTTCCCCAAGACATGCTTTGATGGATTGGATTGAATCTAGGGTTAATCCTATGGCCTAAAACACTTGCCTAATCTATAAATAAGACCCTAACCTACCCTAAATCATCATTATTCATTCTAGCAACTAAACTATGGCAAAATCAATCCTCTCATGGCCTCCACTCTCTTCATAAATTCCTAAACAAATTCTTATGAGATTTTCCATGCATACAAGTGTTTTTAGACTTGTATGATCATCATTAGCTTGCATTCAAGTCAAGTTTCTATCTTTGCATCATAAAGAGAGAGTTTTGATCTATTTTGCTTGCATTTTGGGGTTTAATTGGTTGCATAAGGGTTTTCTTACATTTGCTATACTCATTTGAGTCCGCATAAGCATTGTAAGCCCTATTCCTTTCATACTTAAACTCTAAAGTTAAATGTATGATATGCAAGTTATCATATGTTATGCAAGTTTGTTTATGCAAGTATGATATGCAAGTTGTCATATGTTATGCAAGTTTGTTTATGCAAGTATGATATGCAAGTTGTCATATGTTATGCAAGTTTGTTTATGCAAGTTTGATATGCAAGTTGTCATATATTATGCAAGTTTTATTATGCAAGTTTGTTATGCAAGTGTCATATGATATGCAAGTATGTTATGCAAGTTTGGGGATGGTCATATGGTTCATGTTATCATGTTATGCAAGCTTATTTTGAGTATGTGAACATAAAGCTTCAAGCTTTATGCCAAAGGTTGCATTTTGGCAACATGTAAGTTATCATATCACTTATGATAACTTGCATGTGAGGCTAAATGCGAACTTGTGGCCATTCTTACATGTCATTTAGCACCATGTATCATGAATATGCCAAGTTTGGTTTTATGCATGCTTTTTGGGCCTAAAAATGTAATATGCAAGTGTATGAACACATGAACCTTTCATATGCCACCATGTTGAACTTGTGGCTTTAACATTTTTATGTCATGATTATGCCAAGTTCCCTCTTTCTATCCTTTATGCGCTATTGCGATATGTAAGCGATGGGATTGCGTTTGGGGTTGGGTAAACTTAAAAGACATAAAAACATAAGCTTGGGAATTTACCTATTAAGTTAGGTCTACCCATTGGGAATTTACCTATTAAGTTAGGTCTACCCAATTGCTTGAAAATTTGTAACATGTTTTGGAAACATGATGGACATGACACTTAGAAAAGATAGGTGTGGCCAACTCGAGGTTGGGTTGAGTTTGTAGCGTAAACCTACCCGGAACCGACCGGCCTAACTAGTTGCTACAAACGATAGGACCCAATGTGAGAAGTTGGTCATGTTGTACCTTGGACCCGAGGTTAGACCAAGTTGTGGTGTAAAGCTACCCGGACCCGCCCGGCCTAACTAGTAACCACAACAAAGTCTAATGTGAGAGGTTAAGGCGCATTAATTAATTAATGCCTCATGATTAGGGTTAAGTCATGGTCCATTTAATACTTAACCAATTTGGGCTTGGTAGATTAACGGGGTTGAGTTAACCTACACTTAACCAATCTGAACTCGGTAATTTCACGGGGTTAAGTTGAACTATACCAATCCAACTCAGTAATTTGATAAGGCTGAGAACCGTTTTGATACCTGGTCTGGATAAACTAACTTGATTGATAAGTTAAACGAACCTGCTTTGCGGATCTGTAGGACCCACACTAAGTTAGGTAGGTTTGTAAATCTGTTATCTAATCCGTTAGTCTGAAAACTAATCGTCTGAACTTTGTATGTCTGAACTCTGTTAATAAGTTAATCTGAATCTGATAGTCTGGGGACACAAGGGGGAATACTTGTGTCATCTGTTGTTTGGGACCCATATTAGTCAGTAACCCTTTCTGGTATCAAAACTTTGACCCAACTGTAGGTAGGGTCCGGGCACGCTTACTGAACTAATTATAAGTGGTTCATTCTGATAATGGCGATGGGTGTTGATGGTGCGTTCCAACCGGGTCATGTGCGTGCATGGATCCCGGTCTGCCTCTGAGGATGTAAGACGCCGTGACATCTATAAATATGCCTGTGCCAATTGGTTTCCACTTTAGGGGGTGATACACCCTATCGTGGGGCCGACACAGGGTATTTATGTATTAGGGAGCCGATCGCTTGGGTAGGATTTAGGGTACACTTAGTTCTGTCTGATTCTGTTGGTACCGTCTGTTCTGTTGGGTGGCAACACCCGTCTGTTTCTGCGTGGTACCTTTCTGTTAGGGTGGTAAAGGCCCATTATAGTTAGTATTCCGTTTCTGTACTTTATCTGTTAGGGTGGTTAAGGCCCATTATTGTTAGCATTCCGTTTCTGTACTTTATCTATTGGGATGGTAAGAGACCATTTTTCCCAAGCTCTATTTCTGTATGGACCATTCTGTTCCGTCCTGTTTCGATGTGAACATTGGGGTAACACCTAATCCTGTTATACTAGGATTGGTACCAAGAAGTTGGATCTTGATTTGAGTCAAACACCTGATACTGGGCCAAGTTTAGGCCAAGGGATAAATTCTTGATTATACATGACATGTTAGAATGCTGATACACCTGTGGTGCAAAACCTTAAACCTGATTATGCGATGACACCTTTATCTACCTTGTTAGTTAATCATCATGCTAGTATGTTGTTATCCTTATGTTCATCCCTGCTGCTCATGCCAGTTAACTATATCAGTTTACATTGATTGTAGTAGGGCTTACTCAGTCTTTTTGACTGACCTGTTTTCTTTCGCCTCTTTTCTTCCGTTTCCCCCCCCCCCAGGTTCTCAGGGAGGGAATATTGGAGCTTAGCTGGATTTCTGATCGCTTGCTTGTGGGATTAGCTCATGTACAGTCTTGACATGAAGCTAGCTATGGTTATCATTTATTTTGGGGATAGCACTTATGTATTTCAGTTTTCAGATGATGTTGTTTTATCTAGACTTGTTTATTTGGAAAGTTGATATTATGTTGTACCAGACTTGTTTTGAAATGGTTTAAAATCTTCCGTTGTTTTATCTATGTTATTTACTCTGTTTACATATATACATATGTTCTTGTTCTGCCTTGATATATCATTATGCATGTTTACCTGATTCAAACGCCCCTCCAAAGTCAGAGTGCTTGCAAGAGTTACCCTGGCGGAGGTGGGGTGTTACATTTGGTATCAGAGCATATGGTTTACGAGAAGGAACAAAAAGGTTTTTAGAAAACTTTTAGAAACCTATTTTCAAAACCAAGTATAAAGTATTTTCCAAAGAAAAGTCTAGTTTATTTTGAAGGCTATTCCCCAAAAAGCCATTAGCAAAAATCCCTTCGTTTTTCTCTATTCTGAATTTGTCTTTTTCTTCGTTTTCAGTATGGCCGATAACCTTGCTATTCCGGAGGGAGTACACGTACCTGTTTGGTATAGGAGACTTTTGGAGGCTAGGGCGACCGAAGCCGGCCCCGCAGATGTCCCTCCTCCTCCTCCTCCTAAAGTAGTTAATATTCCTCCTCCTGTCGCTAATGTTCCTCCTCCTCCTGTCGCTGAGGTTCCTCTTCCTCCTCCCCCTCAGCATCCTCAGGCTGACTTCGCAAAGACTTGCAAGGATTTCAAAGCAATGGGTGGCAAGAACTTTCAAGGCACCGAGACCTTTGTAGAGGCCAGAAATTGGTTGAAAGAGACCGAGGATTTATTCGCTATCTTTGGATTAGATGATCAGAGAAAGATCTTGTTGGCGGTTTGGCTTATGAAGGATGAAGCCGCTTATTGGTGGGAGATCACCACCACGACTAGGCCCGTTGAGACATGGGTCGATTTCAGGACAAGATTCGGGCTTAAGTTTATGTCTTCTACTGAAGAGAACTTGCAAATGGAAAGGTTTATTGCTTTGAAGCAAGGAGACATGTCTGTTAAAGAATATGTGAACAAGTTCAATCAGTTAGCTCGTTTTGGCTTGGATATGGTGAGTACTACTCAGAAGAAGGCTCTTCGTTTTGCTAGAGGATTGAATGAGCCGTTACAGGAGTTAGCTATGTCTCATGTGCCCATGGGGGCCACGTTTGAGAGTTTGCTAGATATGGCCCTACTCCATGAAGAGAACAAGAGTGCAAAGAAGGAGGTCAAGGTGAATGAGTCTCAAAACAAGAAAACGGGGCCCAAAAAGGAAATGCAAAAGGAGGAGAAGTCTGAAGATAAGAAGGAAAAGAAGTGCTTTACTTGTGGAAGCTCAACCCATCTAAACAAGGATTGCAGAAAGAGGAAGGGCACTTGCTTTAACTGTGGAGAGATGGGACACTTCACTAGGGACTGCCCGAAGAAGAAAGGGACTACATCGGAAGGAACGGTGAATACTCGCATGGCGGGTGAATAGATTAGGGCTAGAATAATTTGTCTGTAGGATGTTTAATTTTCCTTGTCTAATTTTCAGTTTGAAACTCTTTTTCTGGTATTTTGATTCTGTAATGGAAACTCAGTACTTTGATGCTAGTCTTGCTTCTGATCTGGTAATAGTCTCAAACTCCCTGAGAGTTATAACTCATCTGTTTGTGATAAATTGGGATTTGAGAGTATCTGTGTTGGGCATGAGGGTGACTATGATGAATACATTCTGGGTTTCTACCATGCTTAGTTTCCTAAGAATCATTTGGGGAAAATCTGATCTGTACTAGTAGTCTGTAAGTATATGTACCAAGTTTTTGTTTTATCTGTACTCGCTTCCATCACTCGACTGTGTCTTGTTAAGATAGGAATCCTATGGATGTAAACATGTGTTTGAGACATGTTATGTTTGATGGTTGCAAGTGGATGCAAGTGGTTGCTAGTGGTTGCTCGTGGATGCATAAACACACACTAGGCACTAGATCGGCTTGAAATACACTCTCATATTGCATATGGACGTGTGTATATTTTCAATTCTTATGGTTGCAAGATGGTTAATGCGGCACATGGATGTTGCATATGGATGAATGTTTGTGCACACATATAGTATTATATGATTAGGACTATTTGCATACATAATGGATTCATTTCACTGACATACTTTGCATTGATGATCTTTGCATTAGATAAGAACATATACACACACCTTTTGCATATGTTCATACCGCATTAGAATCTTGTAAGGACAATGATTGCTCGTGGGTGATGTTTTGAGTAGATGGATGATTGGATGGTAGGATACGTTCTTCCTAACTTGGAGATTTCGGGGACGAAATCCTTTAAGGAGGGAGGAATGTAACAACCCGTATTTTTGAATAACATGTTATAACATAAATGGAGGCAGAATTAAACTGTAAAATCTGAATCAAGGGAAACGGGCTATGCCATTGCGTTCGTTTCGGAAAAATACGCGAAATAGAGTCCGAGTTTTCGAAAATCGGAGTCCGTATGACCAAGATATGGCCTCGCGAAGTTTCACGAAAAATTCCCTAATTAAAGTATACTTAATTAAGTGAAATGGGTTGCGCAGAGAAATATATATATATTGATATATATATATATTTGAAAATTTAATAAATAAATATGCAAAAATGTTCAAAACAGCGAATTGGGAGAGGGGAATAACCGAACCGGCCGATTTTTGAGGTCGACCCGAGCTCGCTGGGTCGACTAGGGGTTAATCCAGGGTGTTTGGCTGTCAACCCGTGGGCCAATTCGCTCAAATGCAGATTTTGCATTTGAATGGTTCTCATGGTCCATCTTTAATCTAAAGGCCCTAGATGGTTCCTACACTTGACTTCTTCCCCAAGACATGCTTTGATGGATTGGATTGAATCTAGGGTTAATCCTATGGCCTAAAACACTTGCCTAATCTATAAATAAGACCCTAACCTACCCTAAATCATCATTATTCATTCTAGCAACTAAACTATGGCAAAATCAATCCTCTCATGGCCTCCACTCTCTTCATAAATTCCTAAACAAATTCTTATGAGATTTTCCATGCATACAAGTGTTTTTAGACTTGTATGATCATCATTAGCTTGCATTCAAGTCAAGTTTCTATCTTTGCATCATAAAGAGAGAGTTTTGATCTATTTTGCTTGCATTTTGGGGTTTAATTGGTTGCATAAGGGTTTTCTTACATTTGCTATACTCATTTGAGTCCGCATAAGCATTGTAAGCCCTATTCCTTTCATACTTAAACTCTAAAGTTAAATGTATGATATGCAAGTTATCATATGTTATGCAAGTTTGTTTATGCAAGTATGATATGTAAGTTGTCATATGTTATGCAAGTTTGTTTATGCAAGTATGATATGCAAGTTGTCATATGTTATGCAAGTTTGTTTATGCAAGTTTGATATGCAAGTTGTCATATATTATGCAAGTTTTATTATGCAAGTTTGTTATGCAAGTGTCATATGATATGCAAGTATGTTATGCAAGTTTGGGGATGGTCATATGGTTCATGTTATCATGTTATGCAAGCTTATTTTGAGTATGTGAACATAAAGCTTCAAGCTTTATGCCAAAGGTTGCATTTTGGCAACATGTAAGTTATCATATCACTTATGATAACTTGCATGTGAGGCTAAATGCGAACTTGTGGCCATTCTTACATGTCATTTAGCACCATGTATCATGAATATGCCAAGTTTGGTTTTATGCATGCTTTTTGGGCCTAAAAATGTAATATGCAAGTGTATGAACACATGAACCTTTCATATGCCACCATGTTGAACTTGTGGCTTTAACATTTTTATGTCATGATTATGCCAAGTTCCCTCTTTCTATCCTTTATGCGCTATTGTGATATGTAAGCGATGGGATTGCGTTTGGGGTTGGGTAAACTTAAAAGACATAAAAACATAAGCTTGGGAATTTACCTATTAAGTTAGGTCTACCCATTGGGAATTTACCTATTAAGTTAGGTCTACCCAATTGCTTGAAAATTTGTAACATGTTTTGGAAACATGATGGACATGACACTTAGAAAAGATAGGTGTGGCCAACTCGAGGCTGGGTTGAGTTTGTAGCGTAAACCTACCCGGAACCGACCGGCCTAACTAGTTGCTACAAACGATAGGACCCAATGTGAGAAGTTGGTCATGTTGTACCTTGGACCCGAGGTTAGACCAAGTTGTGGTGTAAAGCTACCCGGACCCGCCCGGCCTAACTAGTAACCACAACAAAGTCTAATGTGAGAGGTTAAGGCGCATTAATTAATTAATGCCTCATGATTAGGGTTAAGTCATGGTCCATTTAATACTTAACCAATTTGGGCTTGGTAGATTAACGGGGTTGAGTTAACCTACACTTAACCAATCTGAACTCGGTAATTTCACGGGGTTAAGTTGAACTATACCAATCCAACTCAGTAATTTGATAAGGCTGAGAACCGTTTTGATACCTGGTCTGGATAAACTAACTTGATTGATAAGTTAAACGAACCTGCTTTGCGGATCTGTAGGACCCACACTAAGTTAGGTAGGTTTGTAAATCTGTTATCTAATCCGTTAGTCTGAAAACTAATCGTCTGAACTTTGTATGTCTGAACTCTGTTAATAAGTTAATCTGAATCTGATAGTCTGGGGACACAAGGGGGAATACTTGTGTCATCTGTTTTTTGGGACCCATATTAGTCAGTAACCCTTTCTGGTATCAAAACTTTGACCCAACTGTAGGTAGGGTCCGGGCACGCTTACTGAACTAATTATAAGTGGTTCATTCTGATAATGGCGATGGGTGTTGATGGTGCGTTCCAACCGGGTCATGTGCGTGCATGGATCCCGGTCTGCCTCTGAGGATGTAAGACGCCGTGACATCTATAAATATGCCTGTGCCAATTGGTTTCCACTTTAGGGGGTGATACACCCTATCGTGGGGCCGACACAGGGTATTTATGTATTAGGGAGCCGATCGCTTGGGTAGGATTTAGGGTACACTTAGTTCTGTCTGATTCTGTTGGTACCGTCTGTTCTGTTGGGTGGCAACACCCGTCTGTTTCTGCGTGGTACCGTTCTGTTAGGGTGGTAAAGGCCCATTATAGTTAGTATTCCGTTTCTGTACTTTATCTGTTAGGGTGGTTAAGGCCCATTATTGTTAGCATTCCGTTTCTGTACTTTATCTATTGGGATGGTAAGAGACCATTTTTCCCAATCTCTATTTCTGTATGGACCATTCTGTTCCGTCCTGTTTCGATGTGAACATTGGGGTAACACCTAATCCTGTTATACTAGGATTGGTACCAAGAAGTTGGATCTTGATTTGAGTCAAACACCTGATACTGGGCCAAGTTTAGGCCAAGGGATAAATTCTTGATTATACATGACATGTTAGAATGCTGATACACCTGTGGTGCAAAACCTTAAACCTGATTATGCGATGACACCTTTATCTACCTTGTTAGTTAATCATCATGCTAGTATGTTGTTATCCTTATGTTCATCCCTGCTGCTCATGCCAGTTAACTATATCAGTTTACATTGATTGTAGTAGGGCTTACTCAGTCTTTTTGACTGACCTGTTTTCTTTCGCCTCTTTTCTTCCGTTCCCCCCCCCCCCCCCCAGGTTCTCAGGGAGGGAATATTGGAGCTTAGCTGGATTTCTGATCGCTTGCTTGTGGGATTAGCTCATGTACAGTCTTGACATGAAGCTAGCTATGGTTATCATTTATTTTGGGGATAGCACTTATGTATTTCAGTTTTCAGATGATGTTGTTTTATCTAGACTTGTTTATTTGGAAAGTTGATATTATGTTGTACCAGACTTGTTTTGAAATGGTTTAAAATCTTCCGCTGTTTTATCTATGTTATTTACTCTGTTTACATATATACATATGTTCTTGTTCTGCCTTGATATATCATTATGCATGTTTACCTGATTCAAACGCCCCTCCAAAGTCAGAGTGCTTGCAAGAGTTACCCTGGCGGAGGTGGGGTGTTACATAGATTGAATTCAGAACGAAGGCCCCAATAAGGCAAGAGGAGAGCACTTCAGAACCATGGGAGCATGATCCGAGTTTGTGCGGTGAAGATAAGCTATCGAATAGGAGAAAAGGGAGTCCAAACCAACACTCCGACCCGAAAACTTGATCGAGACGAGAGAGCAATCTATTGGTTCCCTCTTGGTTATTACACCAAGTGAAATAAGAACCAACAAAAGACACTTCGAATAAACCCGATGTGATGATGAAAGAGTTGAAATACTCAACCATTATATGGTTAACTGTAGATCCCCTACGCTTCTCAACCTAAGAAAGCACGACATTGAAATCACCTCTAATGATAGAGGCCTTATAACCTAGGGCGGAAAGGAACATAATATCATGCCACAAGGACAAACGCTCGATGTGATCACATCTGGCGTAAATTGCAGAAAAAGGAAAGGTGAAGGGCGGGACAGAACCGAACACTCAGTAGGAAAAAGTTGAGCCGAAATAATAAAAGATGCAGTGGAAAGTCTTTATTTCAAAGAAACCAAATCTTATTGGTGGTATTGTGGATACCACCCTGAAGCAAAGGGAAGGATAATGTCAGACAACACTTCAGTTCTCATAAATGGTTCTTGAAGTGCACTAATTGAACATAATGTTACTTGACAATCCGCTTAAGTCTCGCAAGAGAGGCGTCGTTACCAATACCTCTAAAGTTTTAGAAAAGGATGTTCGTCATCCTAGCAAACACGGTAAATAGAAGAAAAATGAGGGGGGAAACACATATCAGGATCGATAAAGAAGTGGAAAGTCAGACCAGATATAAAGTATGGCGAATAAACCTAACAATTTGCTCAGAAGCAACTAGCGAACGGGTGTGAATGGTGCACGGAGTGCAGGAAGCAGTCCTAGTACTCAGACGTGATAATCAAAATGAAACTGGGTCAGCAGCTACGAAAGCGTCGACTGTACCTGATGCCTTCGCTAATGAAGGAGACAACCTGGACGGAAACAGAGAAGCAACTCGCCTAGAACGGGCGAGCTAATCCAATCTTCAAGAATAGGAGTTCCTAGCTAGGCGGTCTAAACAATCGTTAATGATATTTATTTCGTTCGGGCACATGCTTATTTCTATTCATAGTTGTGTAAGGGTTATGGATGATCTTCAAAACTTTGCATTCGTATAGAACTGCCAGTATACTTTAAGGTGTTTGCGTCATGTTTTCAAAAGTGTTTTCAAAATGAAATGCGTACATATATGAGAATCCGATTTAGAATCATTATGCAAGCATGTTTTGTGGTTGTAACTCATTATGTATTCACATGCGCACGTTGGTTGCAAAATTTGATGTACACTAATAGGTTATGTAGTTTAGGATAATCAGGCGCCAGCACTATGACTTTGTCATTGGTAAAATTTCGAGGTGAAATTTCTTTTAAGGAGGGGAGAACGTAACAACCCGGAATTTTAGCTATAATCAATTTAGTAATTTAATTCGATTTCCAAAAATGGAATTTTTGCAAATGATGCAATTTTACCAAGAAACTTGCATGGTTGCATTCGAGATGGATTTCTGGTCAACTTTCATGTTTGAAACTTCGCGAACGGAGTCCGTATGGAAAAGTTACCGATGAAAGATGAAAATCGACGGAAAATAAATATATAAGAATCTATAATTAATAAATAACATTTATAACCTGCCTTCACTAGGCATTTTCAAACCAGGGCGGTTGACACCTCTGGTCGAAAATAGCCAGTGATGGCTAGGTTTTGAGGGGTATTTTTATTATAATACTTTTGATAAATGGTCGAATCTTTATATAATTAAATCTAACGGTCTAGGTTCATTTCTACGCCTATAAATAATTGGCTAGATCCCCACTCTCTAATTCATATTTTCTAGAGGCAACAACGAAGCTTTGCCATTTCCGATCCTCTAATATCTTATAAAACTCAAATTATAAACATATACAAATCAAATTAACAAGATTAGGGAGATTAGATTCAGATTTAAGAAAAAATAGATAATTATTCACCTAGGTAAATTATATTATTGAATTTTCTTCTTCTTTTCCTGTTCCTCTTTCAGATCTACAAATCTAAATCTGTGTTTGTAAGTCTCCTTTGGAAATAAATTGTAGATATTTAATTTATTGATTTTATGGTGCTTGTATGCTAGTTTAGGAATTTGCATGACTATTGGTTGCATGGTTGAATTGTTTACTTAATTTAACTTAAAATGTCATTCGTAGGCGATCTACTACTAGAGAAAATCTCGTTCACTAGAGTTTAGTGCTTACCGATCAAATGCACAAGCTAGTGCATATTGGTTGAGCATACAAGGATGACAGACTTAAACAAGTCGGATAAATTCACAAAGAAACTTCAGAGCGCATGAATGAATTCGATGATGGTGCAACATTAGTGCTTGGTGATAGATTTGAAGAGGGAGCAAAGCTCGAGAGATTGGTAGCTCATCTAGAGGCAAAGGATGATTTGGCGATGAGATGGATCTATACGAATGCAGGACATTTTCCATTAATGTTTATTTAACCAATTTTGGTTAAATGTGTGACCAAAGCAGTCATTAACAATTACTATGGAGTGGTCGATATTGATTAATATTATTATTGGTTACGTTGGCCAATTCGATATGGATGATGATATGACTTTGAGGAGAAGGATATGTTCGATAGTGGTTTTATTATGGCAGCTCTCCAATCAGTGTCCTTGCCGTGAAGTAAAAGTGTGGTGCATTTATGTAGTGATTCATCATTCAACGGCATGTGTTCCATGATGGGAAGCGAGGCTGCTACGATGGATGATTTTTCCCGCTGAAAAACATGATATTTGGTTGTATTTGTGTGACTGCTAGTAGAAGATGTGTTCTCACTTACGGTCAGTGATGTAGTGATGGCTTGGCAGAGTTTTTTGACATTCTAACCTACTAAATATTTGATCTACTAAGAGCATGACTCCAGATGGGAGTCTTATAGATAGTCTAGAAATGGATTCCGCTGGGGAGAACGTGTCCAAAAGGGTTATCAATATCCAATACTTCAGCAGACCTTTGAGACAGTGGCACAAGGATGGATTAGAGTTAGTTGAAGTTTTCAGCCTAATCTTCCTGGACCGTAGATCATGCTGACATTTTGGACTGGAAAGGGTTATCGTCTCTAGTCAGTGACGTTATGATGGGTTGACAGTCTGGTTGAGTTAGTTGATATTTTCGACCTCCCGATGCTTCGATGGATATTGTGGCCAAAATATCGAGTTCCATATGCTTTACGCACCGTGTGAATGAATGTGAGGATGAATGATGAATGATATGAGTGTTTATTGCTTATTACCATTTAGTATTCAAATATATGTCATGCCATCTTTATTTGATGTTTAGCACAAATTAGCATATATTTATTGTTATGTGCTAACTCCTTGGATGCAGAGGCATGAAAAGTATGATTCTTCATAACCTCCATGTCGTACATACTATTGTGACCTTTCACAATACTTTGAGATTTGTTTATCACTCACCCCAGACTGCTATCTGATCTAAATTTTATTTCCCTTTTATTATCTTGTATGCTCATCGACGATGCTAATGAGTAGGTCAAGTAATAGGTAAGACTTTTATTGGAGCTGCACAGGTGGATTAGCAAGAGGTAATGTATTTTATATTTATATACATGTATTATTATTGTTTATTCCGTTGTATAACATTGTGGTGCCTTGAAAATGTTATTTACTCTTGTTGGAGATAGTTTATTAGTTGAGTTTATTTATCTCTTGTATAAACTCTATTCCTGATCTATATAACTGTATGAGCCCGTATGATCTGATTATATAGTTTGTATAGTTTTTATTATCTCATACGTTTTATATTTGTGAATATTGCTATTATATGTTGTTTGTGGCGTTGTGAGATATACGATAGGTTTTTGTGTTTATATATCTGTGCGAATATGTTTCATGTTACACTCTTCCTCTTATCTTTTTATTTTCATTTTCTTTCCCATTTCCCTACTCTTCTCTTATTTCTTTCTCTTTACAACCATTCTACATCAATCAGGTATTTGTAAAATGTAATATTTTGTTATATGAGCACCAGTGGTATACAACGTCCATTTGGTATTAGAGCTTAAGCTGCGTTGTTTGATCTAAGAAGTATCGAATTCGAGAGTTAATATATAAGAGAGAGAATGTATTTGTATATATTATGGTTTTCAAATCTATATATTAGTATTATATATTTATATAATACATGTTGGTTTGCACATGAGTGACATGGGAATAGTTTTCTCTATTAACAACTGATCGTCCTAACTACTTATTTATGGCGATCAAGCGAACGAGAACTAATACTCATTACTCCATCTTTGGAGTTGAGAGTTAGGAAGAATCAGAAACTTACAGCCTTTATTTATATGGTTGTTATTCCAGTAATGGTACGAACCATTATTTAAGATGCTCTAATATCTCTAGTTAGTTATGGCTCTCAAGTGCAATGAGTCAACTATATCACATTGTATTGGCACTTACCCATCTATATGGAAAACCGTTCCTTGAAATAGAGTCAATTGTTGTCACGCGAGAGCTATTTGCATTCTCATAAGGAGTTCTCCAATGACTTAGAGTTGAATGTTGAATTAATTAGGAGCATACTCCTAGGAAACTCCAAGGTTGCATCTGAATTGGTCGAGAGTTCTTATTGCTTCCATTTTCTGAAATCGATTTACTCAAGACTAGTTCTCGGTTCACTTTGATGTAATTTGTGTCGACTTCTTAGAAATTGATACTAAGTGCGAAGTTTGCTAATTTAGACGATGTGCCGATGTTGGAGTGTGTGATGAATTCGATATGCTATCGAAGTATGGGTCATTTTCTCTAGTGTCACTCCATACAGGGAAGTTGGCAATCTATATTTGTGTTAAGATATCAACTCAGAAAGTAACCGATTTCATTTAGTGAGAGAATGATAGCTTTAAAGAGCTTATCAGGAAAGCTCATGATATTCGAGCTTGTGCCCAGTATAAAGAGTTGTCCTAACGTGTAGGGATAAGTTGGGGAGATATATGCATTGATTGTCGTTCAAGTTTCGTCAAGTTCTCCCTTATGAAAGAGAAGCGAAGTGATGTCACCACTCGATATATGTTTTCCACTAATGTCATTCCAATACATGCTTTATTTTGATGTCAAGATTTCATCATTTCATCTGATCTTTTGGGTTTATAGATGGAATAAGATTGAGATTTGTGATAACTGATTTTCTTTTATTGGTTGTGAATTACCCTTTTTAGGGATCAATTAGACTGTAAATGTGTGTAATGTCACGTGTCTAGTCGCCAAAGATTAATGTTGTGGTTGATAGCAGCATCCATAGCGCTTAGTTTAGGGCCTCGAGATAGGGGAATGTTACAACATAACTTGTTTATACTTGGCAGTATACATGGTTTCTAAAAATTTGATCTTATCGAGTCATGTTCGCTTGTTTGCTGATTTGTTTACTTGTTGTTGATTGCTTAGCTTAACGGGAGTTAGTACTTGAGTCCAATAGTTCAATGGCTATGAGGATATGGAATATCAATGGTTGTGAGAGACTTCTAGTGATGATAGCATGCTAGGACTTTTTTCTCTTTAGTAATGGGTCATCCTCGATTTAGTGACAGAGGTTTGAGACTTTAATCCTCAATAGTCGAGTCAATTATTGGACGATAACGGGTTGAGACACTGAGTTCTGTAGTATGATTCGTCATCTTAGATTTTGGCTTGAGAGTATCGGGAACATTCAACGAGGTCACCAGATTAGCACCATATTTGAGTTAAGTTCTGTATTGATCTAGTTAAAACATAGAAGCAGTTGTTATGCATGTTAGGTATATTGTACCAATGGAGCGAGAGATAAGCATGTAACCATTCACTTTGATTGATGGCTTATTAAACTTGCTCTAGGTTGCAAGTGTCTTCTTTTGGAGGGGAATCCCATGGGATTTCGTCGATTGTAGGAAGTTGGAGGAGTGTATGCCTATTACAGCATTTTGCAGGCTACTTTGATTTTGGTCGGTCAGTTGGATATGTCGTTCATACTAACCACTAAGTCAACATATTTTGTTGGGAATGTGTTCCGAGATATCATTTTAATGAGTTGTACTTGTACTATATGATTATATTCTCGTCTTCTTATGGATAAAAAGCGAGCATAAGGCTAAAGTTAGTGTTTGGGTGTTGGTAATGAGAAAACACCATTTGTTGGTTAGCTTGTTGTAGTTTTACTTTTCTATGAGATAAGTGAAGTGCTTGGGTCATGTCGTCTTGAGTAGGATGTCTCTATAAGTCCTATGAAGTTTCAATGCTTTGAAATTCGAATTTGACCCATAAGTGTATTGATTACACGTCCCAAATGGGAGTGCTAAGCGAGTAGGACACAGTTGATTGTGTAGATGAATTAAGTGCAGTGTGTTTCCAAATGGAATGATGTCATGTTCTATTCGTTAAACAAAACAGCGTGAGGAGTATTTAATTCATGATTCGGAGTCAATGACGATAGGTTGCTTATGACAATTTGAGGTACTATTCATGTGGGGAAGGAGTTAGAGTTGTTTATTGATGTCGTATCATTGGAGTTTCTCTTCTCCATGAGAGATTTTGACCTACGCTTGTAGCAACGGTCGGGACTCCTAGCCTCCTATCACTTTGATGTTTCCTATATGTACATATAGGAAATTTAGTTGTTTGTGTATGTTGAGTTGGAAGGGTACCGGTTCGGAAGCGAGATCCCTCTAGTGGATGTCTCTTGTTTTTTATTGTTTATGATTCCATAATTCGAGGCAACGAAGTGCGGACCGGAATGGGTGGTTAATTCCATATGGAAGAGGTGTTGTTTATTCTCGGAATCATTGGAAGAGGTTGGTTAGGCATTCCTATTATAATTAATGTGATGTCAACTAGTTATACCTGAATGGGATGAATCGAATAGTTCCTTGTAACTATCTGATAATGTGGGAATAGTTGTGATGGTTTTCATGGATAGGTTGCCATAGATATGAGGATATTATACGAGCACTCGAGTCATGCCAGATTCGTTGATAAGAGATTTTAGGTTAATTTGCTTATTTTTGGAATGACGACCAAGTGTCAAGTCATAGATGGATTTCGTATTATATTAGATGCCTCATATTAGCCTGATTAGTATTCTGCATGCTAGGACAAATATATATGTTATTTCTGGTGATTACTATCATTTTCCATGCATGTTTGATTATTGATATTTAACGTGACTACATATACTCATATAATCGTTAGGCATGCAAGATAATTGTAATATTGTATAGCCCATTAATTTGAGATAAATTTCATACATGACTTGATATGCTTATTTAGAAAAATTATATTTATTTAACATATTAATTTTATTATTGTTGTTTCTACTATTGCATTTAATCCTCTTTGTTGAGTACATGAGCAGGTTCGTAGAAGCAATATTTGATTGTTATTCGCTTTTATTTGCATCTAAATACTAAGCTTGCTTTAAAAGAGGTATGTAGTAGATGTAAAGTAGTGGTATATGCTCTTGGTGCATTTTTGATGATTTTAGGCCCTAGATATGGATGATTTTCTTGGCTTTTTTTATGAGGATGAGCCATGTTAGCAAGTTGTAGTTTTTTCGTATCGAGAAACGCAAAGGAGTTGCTGTCAACATTTCACATGAACTTAGCCAAAATTTGAAGGAAATTCAATATGCAATGCTAAATTGATTTTTCTTTCAACAAGTGAGATGTCAATTTTGTTTCCCATTATCCATTTTGTTAGCACCAAAATAGTCAAAGAAGAGCCAAGAACGAAAGCTGCAGTGAATGATGTCAAGAATAATAAGATTACAGACCAGACAAAGATATTTCATCGTAGCTTACCTTCATCTATAAGGTTGAAGAGCAAAGGGCCTCTTTCAATAAGGGAAAGTCCCTCTCAGAGAAACCCCAAGGGAACATTTCCTTCATCAACGATAATCAAACAAAATAAAAGTAAACTAAATGCACCCTTCCATTCATTCAGAGGGGATGTTTTAGTAGATTGTTCCTAAAAGAGATAATCAATTGTGTAAAGAGGAACCATTGAAAAAGAACAACCTTTCGAAAATATCAAACTCAAGAGCTTATAAAAATTTACTCTTCCCGCAATAACCAAGTCTATCATCCAAAGGGTCTCCTTCGGAAGATCCGAAAGCGCCATAACGAATATTCATCAAAAAGCACTCGAAAAAGCTTATTGTCAATACAGGTTGTGTAACTGTCAAAAACTTTGAATAGTAAATATTTATATATGGATATTATTTAAAAAATTAAATCTTGTATTTAATGTAGAAAAATGGTTTTATAACCTTATTAATAACTTTTTAGACAATAATTAATGAGGATAAAATTTGCTTTTGATTTTTGTTTATAAAAATAAGTAGTTCGAAGTATGTCGATAATGTGACCGAAAATCATTCTGTCGACAAATGATTTTTTACTTGCTAAAAGTTGTCAGAACCTCATATGCATCATACTGTAATATAAGAACACATATAAAAATTGTTACTAATCTCCCTAAGCAAGAGCATGGATAAATAAGTTAAGTATGAAATAAATAAGTAAAATGGAAAATAAATTGTCTTAACATGCAAGGAGATAGATACATATGGTGCTTAGGTGTATATGTGTAGAACCATCTTCATACACCTAAAAAGGTATATGTCATCATATTATTGTTTTCATGAATGATGATGGACAAGTGTCCAAGTTCAAAAAGTCCAAAATAGCCTTGGGAAAATGTTATAAATAGCATGGTCGTTTTGATAAAGGGGACACTAAGAAAATCCTCATGTTTATTTCGGTTATATCTCCCGAACCATGTATCCAAATTCAGTGATTCTTTATTTTGTTGGAAAGAAATTTCAAAATGGAAGAACTTTTATTTAGATCACTTTTTAAGATTATGGGTAGATGATACTGAAATTCACATGAAAGTGATGCAATTTTCTGGCATATGTTTTTATTTTTAGAAACACCTACTTTCATTTTTTAATCCATAACTTTAGAATTCTAAATCCAAATTGGTTGATTTTGGTTTTTGGAAAGCTAATTCAAAATGGAACAACTTTCCTTTTAATCACTTTTGCAAAATCTAAGAGTAGTTTATGGAAAAATTAGTGAGAAGTAAGTGGATTTATTTATTCTGTTTTTCAATCCAGAAATGATTGGTTCACTTTCAGAGGTCATAACTTTTGATTTACATGGATAAATTACCACAAATTTTCTTCAGTAGAAAGATATTCTAATAATGAAAAACTTTTATGTTTATCACTTTTTCTAATTCAGAGAGTAGCCTAGATGAAATCCTATTGAAAGTGAAGTGTTTTGTCAGTTCTGTTCTTTAAACATAGAACTCATTGTTTTCTTTCAGAATTCATATTTAAATATCAAACACTTCAAATCCTCTCAAATTTAGACCAAAGCCTCCTCATAATGGCATAAACAATCTAACAAAATTTTAAATGTTAATCAAAATGAAAGAGGGTCAAAACGTGTCAAACCCGAGAGCAAAGTAGTCTGACGTGAGTTTTTGCGAGGTGCGATGATTTGAGAAATACATTTGCTTGGTTTGGGGAGTATACTCATCATCTAAAGAATTCCTAATTTCTTAAGCTAGTGTTTTAATTTAATGTTGCACGTGACTTCATCATACTATATTGGCTGCGATCTTTTCTTTGGCAAGAAAGCAACATATAAAACTGATGATGAAGGACATTTATGACTTAGTATGACTTGTAAAAAGTTCTGAAATCAAGAATATAAGTATTAGTAGGGGACTAACATAGAATACCTATGTTTTATAGCGAAACTAGCTATAATTGCATTACCGAAATGCCTTAGTTTGAGAAATTTTTATGATTATATAGAACAATATTTTATAAGTATTCCTTTTCGTGATGTTTAGTAATACTAAGTAAGCTACTTACTTCAAAAAGTTTGGAGTTATAACCAATTTTTATCATGGAGAGATAAAATCAAACATTCGTTGGAAAACTAACCAAAAACATGAATTTATGTCATTAGCAACACTTATGGAATTTGCAATGCCTTTTAACTGTTATAAAACCTGAAGCTAAAATTTGAATTGGTTTATTATGACTAAAACTTTCTATAGCATTTTTCAAAGCACTGTCTTTTTAGTTTGAAAGATTTAATGGGGCACAAATGTCGTTTAACTTATCTATTTCCCTTCAATCTTTAAAGATCTTTCCAAATATATATTAGAGATATATAAAGGTGGTTTGAGATTGTTTGTGAATGAGTTTTTACATAAAAAAGTTGATTATTATTTATAATAGATGTTTAACTTTTGAGAGGAAAGTTCTACAAGAGGTATATAGAGGTCTTTCAAATGAATATTTACAAAGTGTTTTATCCCTACATAACATAAAGAGTATTTTGGAAATAAATATTTGATATAAAAGTTTTCTGTAAAGAAGAACTACGTTGGCTTGATCCTGTATCTAATTTCTCACCCAATTTTGTTAAAGGTACGTAGGAAGCCACAAGTGATAGTGATGCAGCTGTTATAATAATATAATATTTTTTTGTTATTTATAACATCATGTGATGGTTAATGTTTTTTTACTATTTTAATTTGTATTAACATGTTTTTTGAGTTTGCAGGAATATACATCGTTGTTCATCTTCTCAGAATTGCACAATGGTAGATTTACAGTAATGGTGTTTAATTCGTATTTAAGTACACACCGTGAATTAGATGAGTATTTTGATAAGTGCTATTTATCAAAATCCTATCAAATGCATTTAGTGATGTTGTATATTTATCAAATAAAATGGTAGTTGTCATTGCTTGTTTTAGACGTACGAGTTTTTTGACAAATTTTGATTGCTTTGGAAATTTCGGGTCATTATAAGTTGGTATCAGAGCTTAGGTTAGATGCCTAAATAAAATTTCACCTATGATTAGTAAATCATCCTAGAAATTTTAAAATGAAGCTACCTTAGTTTGAAAAAAAAGGATAGGATAAGGCACCATACGTCTAACTGAGATTATGGACGTGTTTATCTTTTGTTTAGTGTTTATGCTAATAAGTATACCATGTTGATTCATTATCAAGTATCATATAGAGAGGTTTGAGGAAATTGTAAGTATGTTAGGTTATAAAGTAATGAAGAAAGGAATGTTCTTGTGACAAGTGTAAATAAGTTAATTTATAATATTAAATTCCACTCATGCATACACTTGTCATATCAAGAAATTGCTTGAAAGGGAAGGAATAAGGTGGCTTCTAAAGAAAGGAATGTAGCAGCTTGAAATGGATGCAATGGAGTGGCTTAAGAGGAAAAGGAATAGCTACTTATCGAGGGTGGAACTAAATGAGCTTGGGAAAATAAAATTGAGGAAGATCAAGAGGAGTAAATTGAACATTACATTCATGCAAAAAAATCAAGGAGAGGAAATCTATTTTAAATAATTATGTCATTGCATAATATGATACTGGAACTGTTTAGTATTAATGATGTTAGCTTAAAGCTGCTAAAACATCTCTCAGCAATTCAATCATAACTTTTGATTCCTTGATTGGAATTGGTCGAAATTTATCTTAGTAGGAAGCTAGTTTAATTATCTAGAATACTTGCATTATATACATTTTAAAATTTTAAAGTTTGCTATTTCGAAATACTGTTGCAAATCAACCTATCTTTTGGATATAAAAAAATAAAGTCTTTCGGTATGAATGTCATAACCAGTGACACATATAACATTCTGAGATATATCGAGTAATATGAAAAGATTGATGTGAAAAATAGGGTTCATACTTAATGCTTTCCGGATGATTTTCAAAGTAGAATGTGGATTTTTCAAAAGAAAATGGTTATCTATGTTGGAGTAATGATTACAAATTATAAAACTACTTTGAGATAATACTTTGTTTATACTTACAAAATATTTTAGGATTATTTCATCAATGAAGGTTACCTTCGGATGACAAAGATGATGTGCGGTATATGACATAGATCTTAGGTAGTGCACTATTACTCCATGTTGGTATTAAGCCAAGTAGAGTACATCCCTACTTAGTGAGGGGATGTCAGCCGCAATATGATGGTTCCCTTCGGATGATGATGATGATGTGTGTGGTATAAGACAATAGATCTTGGATAGTGCAACTATTACTCTATTTTGTTATTGAACCTAGTAGAGTACATCTCTACTTAGAGAGGGATTGCCGACCGCAATAGAGTAAAATATCCTAAACTGATTGTGTGGTTTGGATCCACTTTAATGAATATAATAATGTTTCAACAAAAAAAAGTTCCTACAACAACTTATTTGAATATATTATTTGGGATGTCTATCTTGAAAATCTTATTCTCCAGTACATTTCGATGGGTACCGCAACAAGAGAGTACACAATTTCTTGATGAGTCAACATTGGTCGAAACATGATGAAATATCCTGCATTGAGTGTGCGATATAGATCCACTTAGATGTATAAGTTCCTGCTTTGATAAAAGTATTTGTCATCAAAATTGCTATACAAAGTTGTTTGATTTATTCATAGATATCATTTCAAAGCCTATCTTAAATATCATTTTGAACTTTGGTATGATATTATCTCAATGAAGTTAGTTAATTATAAACTTGAAAATCCTTATAATACGGCTGACACGATTACTTTTTGGTACATTTCGAAGAGTACCGCTACAAGAAGATTATTTTATTTACTTGATGATTTGGCACTGGCCACAATTATATATATATATATATATATATAAAGGTTCCTATAATCTACTCAAAATTGAGTGCATATTCATAGGAAGGCGATTAGATATCGATGTGGACTGAAATGAACATGATAACGGATTTTGGTATAGGAAGGAAATATGACAGACCTGTTCTTGTAGTAGCTTGCAAGAAAGATAGATGTCGATCACAAATTGAGGAGACAATGAGAAAAGAATACCACTATGAGTATTTCCAAAGAGAATATATTGCAAAATGATTAGAATGCATTTGTTTAGTTAATAACAGTACATCATTTTGATATTTACTTACTATAACGGTCCTATCACATCCCAATAGACTATCTTATATTGGTGTTTATTTTATGTCATTTACGACTAGTTAATTGATGGTTTTGGGTCGATGCTCTCAGATTTCGATATTTTAAACGATGGTTGAAAAGTGGACTCAACCATGTATGAGTAAAATTTATATTTCAATGGGCCAAGAAGACCACTATCTTTAAAAAAAAAATCCAAATTCCTAAAAGCCCCACCCATACTCGCATAATAATATGGTTATATGCAAATTCTATTGGATTGAAGATCGGATGTGTAACGACAAGGATTTTTCCCGGACCTAATCGATCGCAAGATCGACCAAGACCGTTCAATTCCCGCATACGTTAGCTTTGGGAATACAACACATCAGAACAAATAACAGAAGACTTTTATAAACATTGCAATGATGTTACATCAGAGTACAGAATATCAGAGTACATTGGTAAACAAAAATACAGCGGAAGATTTAATTTACAATAAATTAAATACAATGCTCAGCGGAAGACTTTCTATGCTCTGGACATAGCTTTAAGCTTCGATCCAGGATCCTACTAAAGAATAGATATCTGCAGACAAGCTATTCGACTGCCCGTGTGGAAAATATGGGCACCCGAGTTTGCCAGTGAAACAAACTACAGGTCAGTCGTGGACTGGTATGAGAAATCTAACTTAACTAATCTAATAATAAGGCTAATCACAGGACCACGCCGCTAACGCGGAACGGGTTTGCTCCATTGGATTGTCAGTGCATAAAATAAAGTAAATCGTTAAACAATGCAATGCTTTTTAGAAAAATGAAACCATTATAAGACTCAAGTCCCATCACACAATGAAACGCAAACCAGAGGATAGAGTTTTACCTTATAATGGTCAAAAGATTCTAGATACGATAAAAACGGATTTGATATTATTATTAGTGTATATATGTTTTCAAAAACAATTTCAATCATAATGTATTAATCATAGACGGCATGGGTACCATATATCATGCCGCCATACTAGTTCTACAATCAAAACCGCATGGTGTCGTATTGGAAGTTGGTTTTCCATCATGAAATCGAGGCTAGGGATCGTCCTCTCCGATTCGAGACACTCTAACAAATGCCTCAGGATCACACCTATGGGTAACCCTTGGATCTTCAGGGCCAGTCCCCACCTAACGGTAGCGGATTAGTTATGCCTGAACACACGCTTCCCGGTTCCTTTGAACCTCCATATGGCCACTAACAACCTGTAAATCCGAGGTACCTCAATCCATCGTCCACATAAGTAAAATGCCAGCCATTTTAAGCACTGACACCACTCCTAGCTAGAAAGAAATGTGTGCACTCCCTGCAGTCCTGGTCCCATTTTTGACTCATACCGGGATGTGAGGCTCGCGAAGTCACGCTATACACAAAGCTACACCTAAACAGGCTATGCTTTGATCATCAACCACAAGGCCCTACTTTTCAACAAAAGCCTTGATCCATGCATCTTAGCATGCCACATTGTCAATCCATACCATACCATTGATTTCTGCCCATATATATAACCTCTAAGCTCGTGCATCTCAGAGAAGGGTGTTAAACACCAAACAGATATATATATATATATAGCAAAGATCAACGTATACAACATAAAGGAATACAACATCAGACATAACATCCATTTACAAGTCCGTTCTGGGTCTGAACGAAACCGGAGGCACCTTATACCTCGCATATCTGAACAATCAACAATACATCCGAACGGCCACCACTGTAGCCCCTTCAAGGTAGCTACTCCAATCATAGGCGTTAGTGGTAACTCGTCCATCCGACATGAAGACCGTCGGTCTTCAACCACCATCTTCATCTTCGACTCTTGGTCGTCGTATTTATTATTCGGAATGGGTTTAACCCAGTCTTTCCAAATAACTCACGTATTTTATAATAAATAATATAGAAAACACATCCAATGCCTCATTCCAATTCAGAATATTCTTTCAATAAAATATTCATATTATTAAAACTCCAATTTGGTTTTAATCTTCAAAATCATTGCATAATGATTATTCAAATTTAAGAAATTAATCTTATCTTTAACTGGGTAAATGAACTAATGTTATTTATAACATTGTCCACGATAAACCCAAAATTATTCTCCATTAAATATGGAATCTTCACAGAAATCAGATCAATATATAATCGATTTAAATTTCTGTATCGGACTAATAATATTAATGGAATAATGGCAAAGCCTTTTGAATTCTATATATATTAACAGCCTTTTTTTACAGAAGCTTACCTCGATTTTTATTAAATCGAATTCCCTTCAATTCCAATTTAATGTATATTAAATTGGAAAGCTTTACTTTGGAAAATTTCCTTTTTAAATCTTGAATAAAGATTTATAATTTCCAAATTTTATTTTCACTGTAAATCGGGTTAAAGAACGAATGTTGTTTAAAACACATAGTTCACGATAAACCCAATTTACATTTCATTTTATTCCAATTATTAAATATAATCGAAAACTCTAATAATCTTAATTAAAAGATTTATTCTTTTCTCAACTCGGTTTAAGAACAGTGTTATTTAAGACACTATTCACGACAAACCCAAAAATCCAATTTATTTTATTTAATTAAAAACACTAGATTATTATTCTAAATAATAACTAGTACATTTCTATAAAAAAAAGTACTTTTACCTTTTCAAATATGGAATTTTCCATCCTAATTCTTTCCAAATCATTTATTATGATTTTACATAATTTTTCCATACTTTTAATAATTTTATAAAACGATTCTAACTATATTTCAATTTTAAATCTAAATTGAATATTCTATCTATTATCATATTAAAATAATATTATTATTTCCAAAATATTTATTTTGAAATTAGCTCATTTAATATTCATTATAAAATGGATAGAATAAATTGATAAACATGTTCGGTTTAAAATGGCGTTGTTATTTAAAGCAGATTAAATAGCCAAATTCCTTATCTTATTCATTTATAGTTTATACCGGGCCAGACCTCCCACATCAAGCCTGCGACTTGTGGATGCTGGATATGCTTGTTGGTTCCGAGCAGACTTATACCACAAGTTGGGCTTAACCTCGGGTCATGGCCGTTTCGTACTTGCGCACTTGGACCCCTCACATTAGGCCCAACATTTGTGGTTGCTGGATATGCTGGTTGGTTCCGGGCAGACTTCCACTACAAATGTAGCCTAACCTCGGGTCCAAGTACAATTGTAATTTATAATTATAATTATTTCATTGGGAATTATTATTTTAAAACATCCTAATTGAATATTAGATTAAAATATTCTTTTAATCCTAAATTGGAATGAGACCCAACAATTTCCATATAATTTAATAACATGGATTTCAAACATGCATTAATTCCACAATAATGACAAAACATTCAAATAACAACCAAAGTGCAATTTACAACTAAACACAAGGGTGATGTGTAGTCAAATATCAACCCAAGACCCGTGTGGGGTTTCAACCAACACAAATTCGAATAATATATTATTAATTGTGCTTTTGGATGATGTGCGAAAATTTATCGTCCAATCAACATAAACAAGTCAGGAAACTTTTTATGGCTGTTTAAACATGTTTTTTTGAAAATTAAAAGGTAATAACATTATTATAACATGCTACAAGATTCCAATGAAAACGATATTTTTATTCTAACTTAACATGGTTCTAAAAATGACCTTTTTTAATTCTAACATAACATGGCATATTTTTATACTAACATAAATGACAAATTTTTATACTCACATAAATGACATATTTTTATATTAACATAAATGACATATTTTTATACTATCATGAATGACAACTTTTTATACTATCATAAATGTCATATTTTTATATTAACATAATTAACATATATTTTTATACTAACATAAATGACAACCTTTTTTTATACTATAATAAATGACAACTTCTTATACTATCATAAATGTCAAATTTTTATATTAACATAATTGACACATTTTTATATTAACATGATGACAACCTTTTTTTATACTATCATAAATGACAACTTTTTATACTATCATAAATGACAACTTTTTTATACTATCATAAATGTCATATTTTTATATTAACATAATTGACATATTTTTATATTAACATAATGATAACCTTTTTTATACTATCATAAATGACAACTTTTTATACTATCATAAATGACAACTTTTTTATACTATCATAAATGACAACTTTTTTATATTATCATAAATGTCATATTTTTATATTAACATAATTGACATATTTTTATATTAACATAATGACAACCTTTTTTATACAATCATAAATGACAACTTTTATATGTTTCGTGTCTTCCACTAAAAATATGATTATTTTAGTTGAAATAACATGACACTAGAAATATGTTCGTTTTTAATATTACAATATGACACTAAAAATATATTCGTTTTAAATGTATTAACATGACACAAAAAACATGTTCATTTTTAATATTACAATATGACACTAAAAATATATTCATTTTTAATATTACAATATGGCACTAAAAATATATTCTTTTTTAATATTACAATATGGCACTAAAAATATATTCATTTTTAATATTACAATATGACACTAAAAATATATTCATTTCAAATGTATTAACATGACACTAAAAATATGTTCATTTTTAATTTTACAATATGACACTTAAAATATATTCATTTTTAATGTTACAATATGACACTAAAAATATATTCATTTCTAATATTACAATATGACACTAAAAATATATTCATTTCTAATGAAATGACATAACGCTAAATATATTTTCATTTTTAATGAAATCACATAACTCTAAATATATATGTTCATACATATAGAACATTAATTTTAGTGTATACATATTATGTCATGATTCATGTTACTACATATAATAAACTCTAAACTTTTTGGTGTCTACCTATAGTGTCAATTTCATATCAACACATGCAACACCACTAGACTTTGGTGTCAACATATGGTGTCAAGAATCAATAAAAATGAATATTTTTATTTAAATCTTAATCTAAACAAGTCGGTGTTTATAGATCTAAATAAATAGGAAAAGTTATCATATGACATAGATCTAAACAAAAATGAATATCCCAAACCATCGCAATTCACAAACAACAAATTCCAAACACAAGACATCGCAAATTTGATTTATAACCATATTTTCATGAATTTCAATTAGTGATAAATAATTAAGTGTTTAATAAATTTTTAAAACAGAAATCTCACATCGGTTGTTGAATCATTCAAAATTGTATATCACTCCGTTTTGATTCTAGTCAGTTATGGAAGGCAGTATCTACGCTGCGAATCCAACTCAACTTGAATCGTTCGCTTTGGACCTCATATGTAATAGAAAGACAAGTTTATATGTTAATTATATAATCGTACTAATTAAATTATAATTAAATTTAATTAACCACACTTACTTAATCGTTGCCATATTATTATCTTCTTCCATCAGAAATACGCTCCTTGGAACCCATTTGTTCGCCCCTTCTGATCACCGTTGCACGCCACACCACCATGCCAGAAGCCGATCAACTCCCACCATTCCGACCGCCTACGCACCACTTTCACACACTCGGAGCGCCGCCCCGCTCGCACTTCCATAGGGCACAAATATCAAACCCAAACGCAGCCACTTTGTGGTCAAAAATTCACCCATCCGTGAAAGTAAATATGATCTCAACCGTATGAATTAAGGATCTTGAAGAGCTCTTGCATTTGGTGTTTGGAGTTTTGAGAATCATTGAGTAATTGAGGGGACAGAAGGGGAAGGAATTTATTTGTTTTTTTTTTCTTTTTTTTTCTTTTGAAGGATGGAGTGGATCTGGAGGAATGAGAAAGGAGAGCAGATGCGCAATAAATGGAAGGGGCAGAGAAAATGGGAACGTGCTTGGTAAATATAGTATAAAATAAAGGGTACCCAAAAGTTCGGTTTGCACAAGTTTTGGATTGAAAAATTAATTTCCATAAATCTTAAACGTTACACATTTACTACCATAAATCTAGAGTTTCAAAATTTAAAATTTAAAATGCCAATTTAACAAGTATAACGGGTAACTCTGCACCGATATAGATAAATGTTTACACAGTTCCTTCACAAACCGAACTTCGAAAAATATGATTAAATATACCAAAACGATCACCGCGACAAGACGGACGTAACCATAAAATAAAATCAGTGTCATGACACTTCGCATAAAATCCGTTACAGACCCCTTTTTAACTTTAATTAATTACCTCTATTACCAAATTAATGCAGTACTGTCATAAGCTTTTCAATTAAGACATGTTTTAAAAGGAATGATATAATTAAATTGTAAATTTTACTAATGTTTTCCATTTACCGTCAATTGAATCTTAATTAAAACGTTATCGTATTTAGACGAAATAAATATTCATAAATTTATAATTTCAAAATGCGTTAGGCAAATATAAAGTTTCCCTATAATTCAAACGTTCATATTTAGTTATAAACCATGCTATATTTGACAAATGACAACCGCATTTTGCATATAACAAATTTCAAAAGTATTTCCATACATATGATATTTAAATATTTCAAATTTAGTAATCAATAATTAAAAAAAATAACCATTTGCAAAGGAAGAGAGATAAAAAAAGGCATGGAAAAAAAACGCATGCAACATGTATTATTATTGTTGTCCTTATGTTTCTTATATGGAAGTGATGATTCAATACTTAATTCATAAATGGAATTCAAAGTATTTCATTTGATGATGAAATAGGTCAGTTAAGTGCTTAGAGATTTTAGACATACATGTAGCTAACGTTTCCAATTCTGTAAGAAAATGTAATAAATGGACTTTTAGCAGTAATGTTGTCTCTCTTTTGTCATTTGAAAATATTTCTATTGATGCCTATAGCATTACTAGAATTCTTCCTTTTATATTTTAGCGAACGCGTACTGCGTATAAACAACGTTGTTCATTTTAAATTCTAATATTATGAAATAAACTATATTAATGTGAATGTAGTAGCGCACGTTTCTTATTTCACAATTATAGAAGAATTTCATATCTAATTACAAATAATTGTTTATTAGAAACAATTTTGAAATCATTCATTAATCATAAAATTTATATACAAAGTTATTCAATAGTTTAATTTAAAAATGAAAATTTTAAATTCTGACGCATTTTCTAATAAAATTTCATAAAATAAAATTTTTAAGTTGGTCCAGATTTTCCGGTTTGTAACAATCTCCCCCACTTAAAATCTTTTCGTCCTCGAAAAGGAACGAGGCTAAAAGTTGTTTAACTAACTAATTCAATTTTCATTCTTTTATTTGTTTTATAATTTTATTAGTTGGACTAATAATCACACAACACAACCATCAATCAATTAGTTGATTAATTTTTCAAAAATATATAATTTATATATTCAAAGATCATATTTTTAGTGCAAATCACAGCAATAAACTCTGATTAAGTTTTGGTTCTCATACCAGTCACTTGGAAATATATAGATATCCCACTCCGAACTCGAACATAAACACTGATGATGATGCCTCATCATTAGAATCATCTCCGGGCGACTAGAATGTGATTCTATATCTATCTAGTATATTTGAGACTTCGTATACACGTGGACCAGACGTATATTAAAATCTCTATACACTCGATTGTCCAAATTAAAATATGATAATATTTCAAATATGTATTTTAAGATAAAATTTTCAAAACTAAATTTATTATTAAAAAAAATAACACTCTTCGGACTCATTCTAGGGCATTTCTAACCCATCTCTAATGAGTCATTCTCATTCTAGGATACTGCTGATCCTATCTCTAATGAGTATTCTTATTGGATATTACTAATCCAATCTCTGATGAGCCTTTTGTTCAGTCCTAACGAGTTGTACCCCAAAGATTTTGAGCTAACAAAGCTCTGATACCAACTGTTACGACACGGATTTTGCTCGGACCTAATCGATCGCAAGATCGACCAAGACCATTCAATTCCCGCATACGTTAACTTTGGGAATACAACACATCAGAACTAATAACAGAAGACTTTTATAAACAACAATGATGTTACATCAGAGTACAGAATATCAGAGTACATTGGTAAACAAAAATACAGTGGAAGATTTAATTTACAATAAATTAAATACAATGCTCAGCGGAAGACTTTCTATGATATGGACACAGCTTTAAGCTTCGATCCAGGGTCCTGCTAAAGAATAGATATCTGCAAAAAAGCTACTCGACTGCCCGTGTGGAAAATATGGGCACCCGAGTTTGCCAGTGAAACAAACTACAGGTCAGTCATGGGACTGGCATGAGAAATCTAACTTAACTAATCTAATAATAAGGCTAATCACAAGACCACGCAGCTAACGCGGAACGGGTTTGGTCCATTGGATTGCCAGTGCATAAAATAAAGTAAATCGTTAAACAACGCAATGCTTTTTAGAAAAATGAAACCATTATAAGACTCAAGTCCCATCACACAATGCAACGCAAACCGGATGATAGAGTTTTACCTTATAATGGTCAAAAGATGCTTGATACGATAAAAACGGATTTGATATTATTATTAGTGTATATATGTTTTCAAAAACAATTTCAATCATAATGTGTTAATCATAGACGGCATGGGTACCATATATCATGTCGCTATACTAGTTCTACAATCAAAACCTCATGGTGTCGTATTGGAAGTTGGTTTTCCATCATGAAATCGAGGCTAGGGATCGTCCTCTCCGATTCGAGACACTCTAACAAATGCCTCAGGATCACACCTATGGGCAACCATTGGATCTTCAGGGTCGGTCCCCACCTAATGGTAGCGGATTAGTTATGCCTGAACACACGCTTCCCGATTCCTTTGAACCTCCATATGGCCACTAACAACCTATAAATCCGAGGTACCTCAATCCATTGTCCACATAAGTAAAATGCCAGCCAGTTTAAGCACTGACACCACTCCTAGCTAGAAAGAAACGTGTGCACTCCCTGCATTCCTGATCCCGTTTTTGACTCATACCGGGGTGTGAGGCTCGCAAAATCACGCTATACACAAAGCTACACCTAAACAGGCTATGCTTTGATCATCAACCACAAGGCCCTGCTTTTCAACAAAAGCCTTGATTCACGCATATTAGCATGCCACATTGTCAATCCATACCATACCATTGATTTCTGCCAATATATAACATCTAAGCTCGTGCGTCTCAGAGAAGGGTGTTAAACACCAAACATATATATATATATATATATAGCAGAGATCAACGAATACAGCATAAAGGAATACAACGTCAGACATATCATCCATTTACAAGTCCGTTCTGGGTCTGAACGAAACCGGAGGCACCTTATACCTCGCATATTCGAACAATCAACAATACATCCGGACGGCCACCACTGTAGCCCCTTCAAGGTAGCTACTCCAATCATGGGCGTCAATGGTAACTCATCCATCCGAAATGAAGACCGTCGGTCTTTAACCACCGTCTTCATCTTCGACTCTTGGTCGTTATATTTATTATTCGGAATCGGTTTAACCCGGTCTTTCCGAATAACTCACGTATTTTATAATAAATAATATAGAAAACACATCCAACGCCTCATTCCAATTCAGAATATTCTTTCAATAAAATATTCATATTATTAAAACTCCAATTTGGTTTTAATCTCCAAAATCATTGCATAATAATTATTCAAATTTAAGAAATTAACCTTATCTTTAACTGGGTAAATGAACTAATGTTATTTATAACATTGTCCACGATAAACCCAAAATTATTCTCCATTAAATATGGAATCTTCACAGAAATCAGATCAATATATAATCGATATAAATTTCTGTATCGAACTAATAATATAAATGGAATAATGGCAAAGCCTTTTAAATTCCATATATATTAACAGCCTTCGTTTACAGAAGCTTACCTCGATTTTTATTAAATCGAATTCCCTTCAATTCCAATTTAATGTATATTAAATTGGAAAGCTTTACTTTGGAAATTTTCCTTTTTAAATATTAAATAAAGATTTATAATTTCCAAATTTTATTTTAACTGTAAATCGGGTTAAAGAACGAATGTTGTTTAAAACACAGTTCACGATAAACCCAATTTACATTTCATTTTATTCCAATTATTAAATATAATCGAAAACTCTAATAATCTTAATTAAAGATTTATTCTTTTCTCAACTCGGCTTAAGAACAGTGTTATTTAAGACACTATTCATGACAAACCCAAAAATTCAATTTATTTTATTTAATTAAAAACACTAGATTATTATTCTAAATAATAACTAGTACATTTCGATAAAAAAATATTTTTATCTTTTCAAATATGGAATTTTCCATCCTAATTCTTTCCAAATCATTTATTATGATTTTACATAATTTTTCCATACTTTTAATAATTTTATAAAACGATTATAAAACGATTCCAACTATATTTCAATTTTAAATCCAAATTGAATATTATATCTATTATCATATTAAAATAATATTATTATTTCCAAAATATTTATTTTAAAATTAGCTCTTTTAATATTCATTATAAAATGGATAGAATAAATTGATAAACACGTTCGGGTTAAAATGGCGTTGTTATTTAAAGTAGATTAAATAGCCCAATTCCTTATCTTATTCATTTATATTTTATACCGGGCCAGACCTCCCACATCAAGCCTTAGACTTGTGGATGTTGGATATGCCCGTTGGTTCCGGGCAGACTTATCCCACAAGTTGGGCTTAACCTCGGGTCATGGCCGTTTCGCACTTGCGCACTTGGGCCCTCACATTAGGCCCAACATTTGAGGCTGCTGGATATGCCGGTTGGTTCCGGGCAGACTTCCACCACAAATGTAACCGAACCTCATGTCCAAGTACAATTGTAATTTATAATTATAATTATTTCATTGGGAATTATTATTTTAAAACATCCTAATTGAATATTAGATTAAAATATTCTTTTAATCTTAAATTGGAATGAGACCCAACAATTTCCATATAATTTAATTACATGGATTTCAAACATGCATTAATTCCATAATAATGACAAAACATTCAAATAACAGCCAAAGTGCAATTTACAACTGAACACAAGGGTGATGTGTAGTCAAATATCAACCCAAGACCCGTGTGGGGTTTCAACCAACACAAATTCGAATAATATATTATTAATCGTGCTTTTGGACGATGAAAATTTATCGTCCAATCAACATAAACAAGTCATGAAACTTGTTATGGCTGTGTAAACATATTTTTTTGAAAATTAAAAGGTAATAACATTATTATAACATGCTACAAGATTCCAACGAAAACGATATTTTTATTCTAACTCAACATGGTTCTAAAATGACCTTTTTTAATTCTAACATAAATGACATATTTTTATACTCACATAAATGACATATTTTTATATTAACATAAATGACATATTTTTATACTATCATGAATGACAACTTTTTATATTTTTATATTAACATAATTGACACATATTTTTATACTAACATAAATGACAACCTTTCTTTTTATACTATCATAAATGACAACTTTTTATACTATCATAAATGTCATATTTTTATATTAACATAATTGAAACATTTTTATATTAACATAATGACAACCTTTTTTTTATACTATCATAAATGACAACTTTTATACTATCATAAATGACAACTTTTTTATACTATCATAAATGTCATATTTTTATATTAACATAATTGACATATTTTTATATTAACATAATGAGAACCTTTTTTATACTATCATAAATGACAACTTTTTATTCTATCATAAATGACAACTTTTTTATACTATCATAAATGTCATATTTTTATATTAACATAATTGACATATTTTTATATTAACATAATGACAACCTTTTTTTATACTATCATAAATGACAACTTTTATATGTTTCGTGTCTTCCACTAAAAATATGATTATTTTAGTTGAAATAACATAACACTAAAAATATGTTCATTTTTAATATTACAATATGACACTAAAAATATATTCATTTTAAATGTATTAACATGACACTAAAAATATGTTCATTTTTAATATTACAATATGACACTAAAAATATATTCATTTTTAATATTACAATATGACACTAAAAATATATTCATTTTTAATATTACAATATGATACTAAAAATATATTCATTTTTAATATTACAATATGACACTAAAAATATATTCATATCAGATGTATTAACATGACACTAAAAATATGTTCATTTTTAATGTTACAATATGACACTAAAAATATATTCATTTTTAATGTTACAATATGACACTAAAAATATATTCATTTCTAATATTACAATATGACACTAAAAATATATTCATTTCTAATGAAATGACATAACGCTAAATATATTTTCATTTTTAATGAAATCACATAACTCTAAATATATATGTTCATACATATAGAACATTAATTTTAGTGTATACATATTATGTCATGATTCATGTTACTACATATAATAAACTCTAAACTTTTTGGTGTCTACATATAGTGTCAATTTCATATCAACACATGCAACACCACTAGACTTTGGTGTCAACATATGGTGTCAAGAATCAATAAAAATGAATATTTTTATTTATTAATCTAAACAAGTCGGTGTTTATAGATCTAAATAAATAGGAAAAGTTATCGTATGACATAGATCTAAACGAACATGAATATCCCAAACCATCGTAATTCACAAACAACAAATTCCAAACACAAGACATCGCAAATTTGATTTATAACCATATTTTCATGAATTTCAATTAGTGATAAATAATTAAGTGTTTAATATATTTTTAAAACAGAAATCTCACATCGGTTGTTGAATCATTCAAAATTGTAGATCACTCCGTTTTGATTCTAGTCAGTTCTGGAAGGCAGTATTCTACGTTGTGAATCCAACTCAACTTGAATCGTTCGCTTTGGACCTCATATGTAATAGATAGATAAGTTTCTATGTTAATTATATAATCATACTAATTAAATTTAATTAACCACGCTTACTTAATCGTTGCCATATCTATTATCTTCTTCCATCAGAAATACGCTCCTTGGAACCCATTTGTTCGCTCCTTCTGATCACCGTTGCACGCCACACCACCACGCCAGAAGCCGATCAACTCCCACCATTCTGACCGCCTACGCACCACTTTCACACGCTCGGAGCACCGCCCCGCTCGCACCTCCATAGGGCACAAAAATCAAACCCAAACGCAGCCACTTTGTGGTCAAAAATCCACCAATCCGTGAAAGTAAATATGATCTCAACCGTATAGAATTAAGTATCTTGTAGAACTCTTGTATTTGGTGTTTGGAGTTTTGAGAATCATTGAGTAATTGAGGGGATAGAAGAGGAAGGAGTTTATTTGTTTTTTCTTTTTCTTTTTTTTTCTTTTGAAGGATGGAACGGATCTGGAGGAATGATAAAGGAGAGCAGATGCGCAAGAAATGGAAGGGGCAGAGAAAATGGGAACGTGCTTGGTAAATATATTATAAAATAAAGGGTACCCAAAAGTTCGGTTTGCACAAGTTTTGGACTGAAAATTTAATTTCCATAAATCTAAAACCTTACACATTTACTACCATAAATCTAGAGTTTCAAATTTTAAAATTTAAAATGCCAATTTAACAAGTATAACGGGTAACTCTGCACCGATATAAATAAATGTTCACACAGTTCCTTCACAAACCGAACTCAGAAAAATACGATTAAATATACCAAAACGATCAACGCGACAAGATGGACGTAACCATAAAATAAAATTAGTGTCGTGACACTTCGCATAAAATCCGTTACAGACCCCTTTTTAATGTTAATTAATTACCTCTATTACCAAATTAATGCACTGTTGTCATAAGCTTTTCAATTAAGATATGTTTTAAAAGGAATGATATAATTAAATTGTAAATTTTATTAATGTTTTCCATTTACCGTCAATTGAATCTTAATTAAAACGTTATTGTATTTAGACGAAATAAATGTTCTTAAATTTATAATTTCAAAATGCGCTAGGCAAATATAAAGTTTCCCTATAATTCAAACGTTCATATTTAGTAATAAACCATGCTATATTTGACAAATGACAACCACACTTTGCATATAACAAATTTCAAAAGTATTTCCATACATGTGATATTTAAATATTTCAAAAGTATAAACCATGATTTCGTTCTCCCCACCGTATTAGCACCAGGTCCCTCCGAAGCATCTACGGCCTCAGCTAAGCCGGCGGCCCCCCTAGCACTTACTAACGGATTTGGTGTTTTATCGGACTCGGGTATAGTGTCTGTTTCTGTGGATGGGGACTTGAACAATGTTACTTTTGGTAAGAGTGTCTCAGGTCTGGCTGTTATTGGTTCAGCGGTGGTTCCTGTTGCTCCGCAGCCATGGCTTAGGGGCGCAGTTTATCGTCGGTGGCGCAAGACTGTGGATACTGTACAAATAGCGCAGCCAGGCTCTGTTGACCTTAGCAAGGCACCACTACTCTGTTCTCCGCTTGTTTCTTCAGCTTCAACTGTATCGGTGGCAGCTAGTTCTCCCCTTTCTCCGTGTAATGACCTCATGCAGCAATTGTTGTCACTTTCTCGTCGTTATCTTCGAAGCAGGTAAGCTTTATTCTTTCTGAGTTTTGGTTTCAGCGTTTTTGTATGCATGGTTGTTTTGGGCAATACCTGTTTTACTATGCTGATTCTTTTTTTGTTAGTTGTTGGTCCTTTGTTAGTTTTGTGGGTATGAGCCATGACACACTCACGTGTGTGCTCCCCGACACTGAATTGCTTCTTTTGCAAGCAGAAGTGGCGGGTCATGTGTGTGTTACCTCGTTAGAAGTTGCGGGGTCTGCAGTTTTTTCTGCTTCTTTTTTCGGCCTCAATCTATCTCTTAAGTCATGCTAGTTTAGATCTTAGCTTTTCTTTTGTCTGGTTTTCTTTTAGCAATCTCGCTCCTTTTGGGTTTGTGTTTTCTGGTGGATTTGTTCGGATTCTCCTTGCTTGGGAATCTTTCTTTTATTCTGGCTAACAGGGGGTGGTTTCGTTGGTTTTCTCTGTTCTTGCTTTTCTTTTATATTTTTTCGGTTCCAATGGCTTTTTCTGCATCTTCGTTTAGTCTCTTCGGCCATGTTTCAGTTGTTGTTGCATGGGCTGGAGGTCCTTTATCGGCCCAGGTTTTTTCTTTTTGTGGGTAGACATGGCCGTAAGGCCGAAGCCGATTATCTCGTCTTTCTTCTTTGGGTCTTTGCCTTCCCGAGTCATTGCGAGTCCGGTGTCGTGTCGCTATTGACTCATTTGGTTTGGGTCCGGTTTTGTTCCAGTTTTGGGTCCCGTGCGCAAGTGTTATTTGTGTGGTCTGCTGGGGTTGAGTAGTCTCTTTATCGTAGGTGTATAGTGGCCCCTTATGTGGACCACTACACGGTTAACCGAGGAGATGGCCCCCCTACGCCTGCTTCACATGACGGTTGCTTTTGTTGTCCCCACCGTAGAGCATTACCTATGCGGCGGGTCTGTCAGGCTCATGACAAATTGGCCTCGGTAAGGGTCTCTCAGCGCTCCGTGTTGCCGTTTTCGTACCCCTCTTCTTGTTTCGCTAGTTGTTTTGCTTATTTCTTTCCGCTGTGTCCCGTGATTTATCTTGGTCCTATGGTGTCTTCTTCTCCTACCTCTCCTGTTGTCGTCGATTCTATGTCTGTGTCTTCTCCTCTTCTTAGTAAGGCCGAGATAACGATCATTAATGATCGTCTACTTCGGCTTACTAAGAACTCTTACCCGGCTAGGTCAAGCGGACCTCCTGTCTGCAAGGCTAGCCGCCCTCTTAGTTTCTCTTCTTGCGATTCTCCAGTTAGTCAGTCTTCTTGGGTCTCGTCTCGTAGACGGAGACCGATTCCTCTCAACCCCGTACCATTCGCACACGCTCTATGACGGCGTCCGAGCAGATCGTGAGATCTACTCGACACACTCTATACCGTATCTGAGCTGAGCTGTGTCTCTTGCTACTGCCATCTTCTTCTTGTGTTTCCCTTGTGCTTATCTGTTGTTGATGGCGAACTTTCTTTTCTGGAATGTCCGGGGTATTGGTAATGATGCATCGATAGCTAGGCTTAAGCGCATTATTAAGAAGCACTCTATCTTGTTAGTAGCGCTATTGGAACCTTTATTGGGTCCGGATGCGATCACCAAATATGTCCTGTCTCTTGGCTTTGGTGGTGCCATAGCCAATGTGTCCGGCAAGATTTGGATTATTTGGTCCAAAGATGTTGTCATCACCCTATCTTCGACTCGGATCAGCTACTCTCGGTGGCCCGCTCTCTGTCCTCGTTTTCCTCGTCTTTTTTGTTTTCTGCGGTTTACGCTAAGTGTGATGGGATTGAGAGACTAGCTTTTTGGTCCGATATCCTATCTCTTTCCGATTTGGGCTATCCTGTTTCTGTGTTGGGCGACTTCAATGTTGTCGCCAGCCAAGCAGAAAAATGAGGGGGAAATGCCGTCAACCGCTTGGCGGTTGCGGATTTCAATGCCTTCATCAACGACTCTGGTCTTTCCGAGATTTCTTTTGTTGGATCGGCATTTACTTGGTGTAACAACCAAGACGGGCCAAACCACATTCTATCTCGGCTTGAAAGAGTCTTTGCTCCTGAAGGGTGGTTCGGCCTACCCTTCTCGTTCTCTATTTCCCACTTGCATCGTTCCTTCTCCGATCATGCTCCTTTGGTTCTTAGTTGCTCTCACCTGTCCTTTTCTGGTCCGTCCTCATTCCATTTTCAGAGTATGTGGCAATCTCATGATTCCTTCCTCGGTGTCGTGGAAGATTCCTGGATCGCTCCTGTTAGTGGCCTCCCTTGTGTTGTTTTTTCGCGTAAGCTGAAGCGTCTTAAGGTGTGCCTTAAGGCACGGAATGTTCTTGTTTTCAAGAATATCTTCGACCGCGTTAAGGCAGCCGAAGAGATTCTCATACTATCTGAGGCGTCGTTTGACGAGGATCCCTCCCTTGCTAACAAGGAGGCGTGGGCGTTGGCCCGACTCTCCTACTCTTTGGAGCTTCGAATTAAACAAGACCATCTGCGCCAAAAGGCAAGGATCAAATGGATTTTTGAAGGCGATACAAACTCCAAATTCTTTCACTCGTCTATTCGTAAGAAGAATATACTTATGACCATCCTTCAGATTCAGCGCCCTGATCTCTCCTTAGCTTCTACTCCAGTGGAAGTCAAAGATACTATCCTGTCTTATTTCCAGAACTTCCTTAGCTCTCCCTCTGTTCCGGCTTTTGACCTGTCCCTTCTAGCTTTTATTCCTAGACTTTTCCTCCCTTCTGATAGCTCCGAGATTGTTGCCCCCCTTCCTCGGAAGAAACTCGGGCTTGTGTTTTTGCACTTAGTAAGGACAGCGCGAGTGGACCTGATGGTTTTAACGGAGTTTTTTACAGGAGCATGTGGCCGGTTATTCAGGCGGATTTTTGCCTCGCCATTCAGTCATTCTTCTGTGGTGGAGATCTCCCGGCTAGTTGGGCCTCCACTAATTTAGTTCTCATCCCAAAGTGTGACCTTCCTAGTAATTGCGCGGAATTCCGTCCGATTAGTCTGTGTAATTTCTCCAACAAGGTTGTATCGAAGGTAATAACCTCCCGGTTAGCACCTTTTCTCGAGCGTATTATTTCGGCCTCGCAGGCAGGGTTTGTAAAGGGACGTTTGATTACCGATAACGTCCTTTTAGCCTAGGAGCTGATTTCTCAAATCAATAGGGAGGTTCGAGGATCCAATGTGGTCATTAAGCTAGATATGGACAAGGATTACGATCGCATGTCTTGGTTCTTCATCATAAAGGTTCTTCGGGCTTTCGGCTTTCCCGAACCCCTTATCGATGTGGTGTGGAGGCTCATATCCAACTGTTGGTTCTCCGTTCTCATCAACGGATCGTCCAATGGTTACTTCAGATCCGGAAGGGGTCTTCGTCAGGGAGATCCTCTTTCTCCTTCTCTTTTCGTCATCGCCGCCGAAGCTTTCGTTCGGGGATTGCATTCTGTAACGATAGCTAGCCAGATCCATCGTTTCGACATTCCTAGGGGGTGTCCCTTGTCTCGTCTCTGTCTTTCGCTGACGACATCATCATTTTTACTAATGGTTGTCGTAGGTCTATTCGTAGCCTGATGAGCCTTATCCATCAGTCCGAGAGTAGCTAAGGGAAACTAGTTAACGCTGCTAAGAGTTGCTTCGTGACCGCAAAAGACCTCTCTGCGATTAGGTCGTCCTGGATTGAGTCATCGACTAATTTCCATGCGTCCTCGCTTCCGCTTCCCTACCTAGGCATTGTGTTATATCGAGGTAGGAAGTTAAATGCTATCTTTGATCCTTTAACTGATAGAATTAGAGGTAAGATCATTCGTTGGAATGCAACCCTCCTCTCTCAGGCAGGAAGATTGGTGCTCATTCAGTCTATCATTGACTCTGTGGGATCTCATATCTTTGCTGCTATGACTCCCACTGCATCTTTCTTTCGCTCTTACCGCTCTTTGGTTTCGTCTTTTTTTTGGGGTAATAAGGACAACTTTTCCTGCCACCATTAGGTTTCTTGGAACTCCATTTGTCGTCCCAAGAGTTAGGGAGGCCTGGGCCTCCGAAACCCAAAGGACATTTGTTTGGCCTTTGCTTGCAAGCTATGGGCGCGGTTTGGTGCGAACGATTCCCTTTGGGCTTCGTTCCTTCACGCCAAGTACCGTAGGCTGTCTGGTACGAATTTCTCCGGTACCCTGACCTACGCTTGTGAGACGTGAAAACGGATGCAATCCGTGAAGTCCTTGTCTGATGCCCATGGTGGCGGAACCTGTTTGGACGATAGCCCCTTTTCGATTAAAGGGGCATGGAACTCAGTGAGGAATCCTGGCCCCCGCCTTCATCTCTTTTCTTTTGTTTGGAATGTCCGTATTCCTCCAAAGGTATCTCTATTTATGTGGAAAACTCTCCATGATGGGCTACCAATAGATGAGAACCTACAGAGAATCGACATTCCTTTGGTGTCTCGCTGCAGGTGTTGTAGTTTAGGCAGCTCGGAATCCGCCTCTCATTTACTTTTCTCCGGTTCTTGTGCTCGGTTTGTTTGGAATTATTTCGGAAACCTGATGGGTTGCCGGAGCAGTGCCATCTCACTTGCACATTTACTGAGATTTTGGTGGTTTGGAAACTCAGGCAAATCTTTCCGCTCGATCCTGCTTCGTATTCTTCCTTGTCTAGTCTGTTGGCACATTTGGTGTGCGCGGAATAAGAAATTTTTTGATGAAGTGCCCATGGATCATCCGAAGAGTAAGGAACGACGTTTTCCTTTCTTTTCGGGGTAGTCCTTTTAGGGGTGGTATTGGTTCCAGATCTTTGAGGTTGGCAGCTACCTTCGATATTTCATTAGTAATAGCCACTCCTAGGTCCAGTATAGGTTGAGTCTTGCTTTTATGCTGTCTTCTGTTGCTTTCTGCCGTTTCTTACTCACACTCCCCTCCCCCCCCCCCCCCCCGTGTACTAATGTCGGCTTCTAGTTTTGCAGGTCATGGTTATAGGTTTTGGGATCACCTCACTGGAGCTGGTTGATGGGATCGCTTCCTTGTCCGTGCTAGACTACCAGGACTAGATGGAGCATGATTATCAGGAAGATCTGGATGATTGGTGCTCATCCTCGTGCCCTTGGCCTTCCGTGTACCTTTTGGAGTCGGACATCTTGGTCTTCCAGCCTCTTGCTGTCGTCTTTGTTTGTTGATGGCGCGTGCGCATCATCTTGGTTCTGACATCTGTCGTAGGAGGCTTTGTTGCGTCGGCAGTTGTCTTGTTCTCCTCGTTCCAGTTGCCCGGTTTTTCTACTTTTGTTGTAGTTTGTAGCATTCCTTTTGTGCGTGTGTGTGCACATTTTCTACTTGCTGTAGAAACTATTTTTGTGAGCCTTTGGAGAATGATGTGATTCTCCCCTTTTGGTATATTACATTTTGATTGGTAAAAAAAATCAATAATTTAATTATTATTATTTTAACCATTTGCAAAGGAAGAGAGATAAAAAAAGGCATGGAAAAAAATGCATGCAACATGTATTATTATTGTTGTCCTTATGTTTCTTGTATGGAAGTGATGATTCAATACTTAATTCATAAAGGGAATTCAAAGTATTTCATTTGATGATGAAATAGGTCAGTTAAGTGCTTAGAGATTTTAGACATACATGTAGTTAACATTTCAAATTCTGTAAGAAAATGTAATAAATGGACTTTTAGCATTAATGTTGTCTCTCTTTTGTCATTTGAAAATATTTCTATTGATGCCTGTAGCATTACTAGAATTCTTCCTTTTATATTTTAGCGAACGCGTACTGCGTATAAACAACGTTGTTCGTTTTAAATTCTAATATTATTAAATAAACTATATTAATGTGAATGTAGTAGCGCACGTTTTTTATTTCACAATTATAGAAGAATTTCATATCTAATTACAAATAATTGTTTATTAGAAATAAATTTGAAATCATTCATTAATCATAAAATTTATATACAAAGTTATTCAATAGTTTAATTTAAAAATGAAAATTTTAAATTCTGACGCATTTTCTAATAAAATTTCATAAAATAAATTTTTTAAATTGGTCCTGATTTTCCGGGTTGTTACAGGATGTGTGGAATTTTACCAAATTTTTAAGAAGCTCATTTAAGAAGTTGACTTCCCTATTCTTTGGGATGTCAGGAAAGCATAGCTACTTATGTTTCCATCCCTTAATGTATCGTTGAGAAGCTCAAATCATACAATATCTAGGTATGCCTTATACTCTGATTCCAAATTTCAATTTATGAAATTGTGTTGAAAGTATACTTTAAAGAAAAATGCCCTGGATACATACAGGTTCTATTGTTTAATATTTGGCTTTCTTTTGATTAATTACTGCATATAATTTCAGCGACGAAATTCCTTTTAAGGAGGGAAGAATGTAACAGTCGGAAACTTTGAATAGTAAATATTTATATATGGATATTATTTAAATATTTAAATCTTGGATTTAATGTATAAAAATGTTGTTCCAACATTGCTAATACCTTTTTAGATAATAATTAATGAGCACAATTTTTTTTTTTTTTGAATTTTGTTTATAAAAATAAGTAGTTCGAAGTAATGTTTATAATGTGACCGAAAATCCTTCTATCGACAAATGATTTTTTACTTGTTAAAAGTTGTTAGAACCTCATATGCACGCAACTGTAATATAAGGACATGTATATAAAGTGTTACTAATCTCCCTTAGTTTGAGCTTGGATTAAATAAACTAAGTATGAAATAAATAAGTAAAATGGAAAAGCCGAATGTCTTAAGATGCAAGAAGATAGATACATATGCCACTTAGGTGTATATGTGTCGAACCATCTTCATACACCTAAGGAAGCATATGTCACCATCTAATTACTTTCATGAATTATGATGGACAAGTGTTCAAGTTCAAAAGGATCAAAATAGCCTTGAGAAAATTTTACAAATAGCATGGTCATTTTGATAAAGGGGACACTAAGAAAATCCTCCTAATTATTTCGGTCATATCTCCAAAACCGTGTATTCAAATTCAGTGATTCTTTTTTTTTGAAAGCTATTTCAAAATGGAAGAACTTTTATTTAGATCACTTTTGAGGATTTTGGTAGATGATTTTTAAAATTTACATGAAAGTGAAGCAATTTTCTGGCATATGTTTTTATTATCTAAAATACATACTCTCAGTTTTTAAGCCATTACTTTGAATTCTTTATCCAAATTGGTTGGTTTTGGTATTCTTGGAAAGATGATTCAAAGAGTCAAAATGGAACAACTTTTCATTTAATCACTTTTGCAAAATCTAAGAGTAGTTTATGGTAAATTCAGTGAGAAGTATGTGGATTTATTTATTTTGTTTTTCAAGCAAAAATAATTTGTTCACTTTTAATGGTCATAACTTTTGATTTGCTTCGCTAAATTGCCTCAAATTTTCTTCAATAGAAAGATATTTTAATGATGAACAACTTTCATGTTTAACACTTTTTCTAATTCAGAGAGTAGCCTGGATGAAATCCTATTGGAATTGAAGTGTTTTGCTGGTTCTATTCTTTAAACATAAAACTCGTTGTTTTACTTTCAAAATTCATATTTAAATATCTAACACTCCAAATCCTCTCAAATTTGGACCAAAGCCTCCTCATAATGTCATAAAAAACTATCAAAATTTACGATGTTAAATCAAAATGAAAGAGGGTCAAAACGTTTCAAACCTGAGAGCAAGTTAGTTTGATGTGAGTTTTTGCAAGTTGTGGTGGTTCGAGAAAGGCATTTGCTTGCTTTGGGGTGGTAGGAACTATATTATGTTCTACAAGGCTTTTGCATGAAGTTAGGAATGAGTACTATTAGTATACTCATAATCTAAACAACTACTAATTTCACAAGCTTGTGTTTTAATTTAATGTTGCACATGACTTCATCATACTATATTGGCTGCGATCTTCGTTTTGGCAAGCAAGCTGTAACAACCCAATTTTTGGTTTAAAATTTCTTTAATCAATGTATATATGTATGTAAAACAAGTAAGATTTTTGTAATTTTGTTTTATATTTTTATATTTGTTCTAACTTTTGTAAAAATAGATAATATTAGATTTGAATATTATATAAAATTAGAATAATAACTATATGGGTATAAGGCTTTTATTAGGCATTACAACCCAAATTGCAATTCGTTACAGCATAACTGGTTAGTTAAACTAGTTCAATACATGACACGAAGTTACAATCACTTCAAACTAAAAATTCCCAAAAATAAAAACCATCAGCCCTAGTCATGGCGGATTAAATACAGTACTTTGGCTTCTAAAATCTTAAAAACCATCTGCCCAAAGTCAAAATGTTGTTTTAACATTTTTGTTTGCATCTAAAGTCTTGGTTAAGCTTGTGTAAATATAAAATCGCCTAGGGTAACAAATAAAAATATTTAAAGTAAAAATACCATTACTTCACATTTAAGTATATAAGAAGGACATGGCTATTAAATGAAAATATAAGGCACTTGTGTGATGAGATTTGATGAGATCTTAACATTACATAAATTTGTTACTTAGGAGCTAAAGTTGTCATTTAAAAATTCATGAAGTATATATCCGTTAAATAGGCTTATTTGCCTTGATACAAAGTATTACCTATGTACTAAAATGTAACGACACGGATTTCGCCCGACCCCAACCGATCGCAAGATCGATTCAAGACCGTTTTAAACCCGCGTACGTTAACTTTGGGCATACAACAACATCAGAACAACAACACAGACTTTTATAACATCAATAATAAATGTTACATCAGAGTACATAATATATCAGAGTACATCGATAAATAATACAGCGAAAGATACATTTACAAGAAATTAAATACATTGCAACGGAACTAATCTCAGCGGAAGGCCATCAATATTCTGGACACAGCTTCAGGCTTCAATTCAGGATCCTGCTTAACTATATCTGCAAAAAGCTACTCGACTGCCCATGTGGAAAGAGGGCACCCGAGTTTGCAAAGTGAAACAAACTACAGGTCAGTCGTGGGACTGGTGTGAGAATTCTATATTTAAACTTATCTAATAAGTAGGCTAATCACAGGACCACGCCGCTAACGCGGAACGGGTTTACTCCATTGGATTGTCAGTGCATAAATAAAGTAAATCGTCAAATAACGCAATGCTTTTTAGAAAAATGAAACCATTATAAGACCCAAGTCCCATCACACAATGCAACGCAAACCGGAGGATAAGGTTTTACCTTATAATGGTCAAAAGATGCTTGATACGTAAAATACGATATTATTAGTGTGTATATATATATATATATATTTATTTAAAACATTTCAAATATAATATCAATCCTAGACGGCATAGATACCATCTACTATGTCGCCATACTAGTTATACAATCAAAACCGCAAGGGCGTATTGGAAATTGGGTTTCCATCATGAGTCAAGGCTAGGGAGGAGCTCCTGACAAATTCGAGACACTCTAGCAATGCCTCAGGATTCGGACGCTGATGAACCCTTGGATACAGTAGGGCCGGTCCACAAATACTTTAGTGGATTAGTTATTCCTGAACACACGCTCCCCGATCCTATTGGACCTACAAATCAGCCGAGAGCGACCGATAAGAATAAACCGAGGCCTCGCAAAAATTCCATCAACCACATAAGCAAATGTCGGGCCGTGTTAAAGCCCAACACCACTTCTAGCTAGAAAGAAATGTGTGCACTCCCTGCGTTCCCTGCTCCCGTTTTAAACTCAGCCGGTGTGTGAGGCTCGCGAAGTCACGATATACACAAAGCTATGCCTAAAGAGACTGTGCTTTGATCATCAACCACAAGGCCTGCTTTTCAACAAAGCCTTGATCATTTGCATCTTAGCATGCCACATTGTCAGACCCTACCATATTATTGATCATCTACCAATATATATATATAACCTCTAAGCTCATGCGTCCTAGAGAAGGATGATAAGTAAAGAATAAATTCTTCACCACCAAACAGAAATATATAATCAGTAGCATTCAACAAATACAGTAGAAATGAATATAATGTCAGACACGCAATCCATTTACAAGTCCGCTCTGGGTCTGAGCGAAACAACGTGTCCGTCGATCTCCAAATGCGTTTGGACGATCATTACTAAATACCTTGCCTTGGGAGGCCAATCCCAATTCAAGATACTAGTCATCATCATCCCAACGATGTGAAAACCTTCGGTCTTCAATCACCGTCTTCATCTTTGACTGTTGATCGTCGTGATGATTATTCAGAATGGGTTAAACCCGATCTTTCTGAATAACTCGCGTATTTTGTGATTAAAAAGTAAATATTGGAAGATCACACATTACGCCACATTCCAACTCAGAGTATTCTTTTAACAAGATATTCATATTAACAGATTCTCATTAATTTTATCAAAGATAAAACTCTGAAAATAAAATCTATAAATCAATTTCCAAAATATGGAATTCCACAGAAATCTAATCAATACATAATCGATATAAATTTCTGTATCGGACTAATAATATAAATGGAATAACGGCAAAGCCTCTTAAATTCCATATATAATATCGGTCTTCTTTTACAGAAGCCCATTTCGATTATTACCAATCGAATTTCCACTTAATTCCAATTTAATATATTAAATTGGAAAACTTGATTTTAGAAAATGTCTTTTTTTTTAAAAAAAACTATAAAATAGATTCATAAATTCCAAATAATAATTTCAATGTAAATTGGATTAAAGGACAAATGTCATTTAAAACACCGTCCACGATAAATCCACTTCACATCTCAATTTAATTCATATCACAAAATATAATTGCGAATGCTAGTAATCTTTTAAAAACATATTTTAAAATAATCATTAAAATATTCTTTATATAAAAGATTCTAAATGAGAAGTATTCTTTGTATTACAAATTTTTATTTTTACAAACATTCTTTGTTTTAACATATACTTAATTTACAATATTTTTTTATGAAAATATATGCTTTATATAAGAAAAGGATTTCTAATGTAAAAATATTCTTATTTAAAAGAACACCTGAATCGAAATGCGACTCAAACATTTACCATATAATTTGGATTATATGGATTTCACACACATCATATATATGACAATAAAAGTATAATCATCAAATCATCCACCTACATCCAAAGTGTAATTTCCACTGCGTAAGCGTTAAAATTAAATAATAACGCTCATCGCAGCCTGTCGACCTAACGATCAACATACAACTGAATATTGGGATTAGTGTATGTAAATTTTCATCCCAACACCCATGTGGGGTCTCAACCATCAAACAAATAATAAACTAATTTGTGCACTTGGGCGATGTGTGAAAATAATCGTCCCGATCACATACACAAGTCGGGTAACTTGCGAATGGAAGTGTAATACACAATATATAGCCGTGACAAACGAATAATTGGTTTCAACAAATGTAAATTGACATAAGTAAATAATTGGTCTTAACTAGGGTGAATTGACAAAAGTGAATATTTGCTTATAATTTCTTCTACATGTTATGCAAATAAAACAATTATTAAATTTGCATATAAATTATAAAAATGCTATTTGTGCTTAATTCTTTTATTAAACAAAAATGTCCTTTTTGTTTTCAACCATCTAAAGTTGACAAGATGTACATTTTTTTCTCAACTAATATAATTGACAAAAATGTTATTTTCATCTCAACTAATCATAAATTGGCAAAAATGCATATTTTGCTTCCACTAGTATAAATTGATAAAAGTGATTATTTAATTTCAACTAGTATTAGTTGAAAAAAGTAATTATTTTAATTAATCAAGTTTGGCAAAAATGTTTATTTCATTTTAACTAAATCAAGTTTGACAAGGATGTTTATTTCATTTTTATGTTTGCAAATAAAACAGTAACTTTTATTTTTGATGTTATATTGCATTGTGGAATGCAAATGTTGGCTAGCTTTTTGACCAAGCCACCAAGGTTCACACACAAGAAGAAAGTATGGAACTACATTCCTCAAAGATCGGATCGCACACGCGGATCGCGCCTTTCGGATCGCCAGCGCAGAGCACGGCCCGATCCGTCCAAGGGAGCACGACTCGATCCGCCCAGGGAAGCACGACCCGATCCGCACCTATGTCACCACCTCACTCCGATCCGATCCCTTGCTACGTGGCGAAACTTCTGACTTGTTCAAACCACGAGCGGGTCTTCAGCGATCCGGAATGCACGGATCTCGCGACACCTGTCCACAACTATCATATTGACCAATTCCGCCTCAACGCTCGATCCGATCCGATTTTCTCGGGATCTGCACCACGTGTGACCGCGAACCGCTTGACAGAATCAGCTATAAATAGCCCAGAGACTGGCATTTTTGAGGATCTTTTGGCAGTATTGAGCACTGATTCCACCATTGCTGTCATACCACTATTTCTTATCAGTTTTACTTCAAGATTACTGAGAGAAATCATAATTGTAAGAGTGAGTTTGAGAGAAATCATTGATTGTACTAGCATTCAAAGTATAATCGATAACATATAAAGTGGACGTAGGCTCGTTAACGCCGAACCACTATAAATTCTATGTGTTCTCTGCTTTTTCTTCATTCTCCAGTTATAATTCTTTACGAATCAGAACAATTTGGGTGTTAGGTCCAAATTTTGATCTAACATTTTGGTGCTTTCACTGAGAATTGAATTCTCAGCCTACCGGATTGCTTTTCTACTATTTGAATTTGAAAGTCCAAAGCAAACAATCCCAAAACTTCACTGTTCAGATTTCTGAAGATTCCAGCGACATCTGATATCATGGCTGGAAAGAAGTCTAAGGAAGTGCGAGCTTCGCAAGCGAATGAAGTCACGAATGAAGTGGTTGGCGAAAGTGCACACGAGCAGGTCGTCGAGGGGACCGCGGATCGCGAGGACAGGGGGGCGACCCGAAACAATCAGGGTGCCACGATCCGACTTGAGGGTGGCGCTGCAAACCGAGAAGCTGGAGGGGTTGTTACTCGATCCCGTGATAACGCCCCGAATCCTCCGCATACCGTGACCACGAACCAACATCAGGGTGGCATACCGAATCACATGCACCGATCCACCACGATCCGAAGTGATGACCAGATTACGACTCGACCTGGAATGGAGCCTATGGCTCGCTCCTACCGTCCTGGCCCCTCCGCTCGACCTGGCTCAAGCTCTTTGCGCATAAGAGAAAATGATGATGATCAATATGACCCTTCTGCTCCCGTTACTGAGGGAGATCTTTCTCGGTTTTCTGAAATGTGGGAGAGGCTGTTTGATGAATTGGCTGCTCAAAGGCAGGAGAGTTCCGTTCTGCGACAGAACTTGACTGCTATGGATAGAAGGCTCAATGATCTCGCAAGGCAAAGGACGCCCCCAGTTCGTCCGCTCACCCCAGAGTACTCTTCTTCGTCAGAGGAATCGCCAAGACCTCTGCGGCGACCATATGAGAGGCCTGAAAACATAGAGCAGCTTCGATTTGGAACCCTGCCATCATGGGAAGAAGAGGCATTGGGTGCAGGGCCCTCAAACCGCAATGTGAATGATCGTGCCGCAACTCCCAGAGCTCGAGGTGTGGACAACCCTGTTCAGAATAGACTACCTCAGCCCCTTCGCCGTACAAATGCTCATGGTAACAGGGGGCATCGAAGCCCAATCCGAGCCCCGGATTTCGTGGCCCTCCTGGAAGGGAGATTAGAGAATCCCACCGAGCAAGAAGCGCTGACCCCGAGCCTCCGCTGACCAGTGCAAATGTTGCAGCTATGATCCATCAAATTCTGGCAGATAGCCGTGGACAACGGAATGAAGATCGGGGAATTGACCGCAGTCACACCCCTTTCACTGATGACATTTTAGATGCGACATTCCCGAGGCGCTTCAACATGCCGCAGATGAACCGTTACGCGGGTAGATCTGATCCCGTCCAACATCTGATGAGATATTCTTGGTCAATGACCGCTGCCGCAGCTTCTGACGCTGTCAAGTGCAAAGCATTTCCCATATTCCTAGAGGGTGTAGCATTATTATGGTTTACTCGCTTACCAGCAAGATCAATTTCCAGCTTCAGGGAGTTGAGTGAAAGGTTCGTGGAACAGTTCCGCATCTATGCACAAAAGACGAAGAGTGTGATTGACTTGTTCCTTGTCAAGCAACGACCAGGCGAGAGTTTGAGGGTGTATCTAGACCGTTTCAACCTAGCCGCTACTGTAGTCAAAGATCCTCATGAGCCAACTGTTGTGGCAGCCCTAATTGATGGGGTAGATAAAGACACCGAATTTGGGAGATACCTGGTCGGCAAGCCACCTCATACTAGAGAATTATTCTACGAAAAAGCTAATGTGCACTTACGCCGGGAGGAAGTATATGCTAACCGAAAGGCAAAAACGGCCGATAAAGTGGAAATCCAGAGCAATGTCGCCATTAAGTAGACAGGAGACAGCTCGGGGAAGGTCGAGGTTAATGTCGGAAACCGGAACCAGGGTGGTCGTCAGTCAGGAAACAATGGTAATAACAGTAATGGCAACAACCGGAAGAGGAATCGAGGGAACGACTCCCAGAGAAGGACTCGTCCCAGGTCTTTTGAGAGTTATACGCCAATAAATGATACTTTGGAGAATATCTTCATGGATTTGTACAACGTCCTCCAAAATAAAAGGCCTCCTCCCAGAGAGTCGACGGAGAAAGAACTTGAAACGGGGAAGTTTCGTCTCTTCCATCAAATTCATGGCCATTCGACAAATGAATGCCGTCACCTAAGAGATGTGGTCGAGAGGCTTCTCCGAGAAGGAAAATTGGATGAATACAGAGTGACACCCAGAGACAGGGGGCAAGCCGTACAGGCCCCAAATCAGAACCAGAATCAACCTGCCATCAGGCCAACTGCCCAACAAAAGGGAAAGGACCTTGTTATCAATACCATAATCGGAGGGATTTATCTCGCCGGGCACGGTTCCAAGGCATTGGATCAGTATGTCAATGCATCCAAGCAGCACCTCGGGGTAGGGGAGTGTAGAAACCCGGAGGACAACGTCCCGGTAAAGCAACAAAAGATGATGTCCGACGACGTCGTTTTCCGCGAACGAGAAAGCATTGGAGTCCATGCTCCGACCGAAGATCCATTTGTAATCACAGTACCTATTAGCCCGGCCACTGTTCATAAATTCTTGGTGGATAACGGGAGTTCCGTCAACATTCTTTTCAAAAAGACATTCGACCAGATGAATCTCGAGATAAAAGACTTGAAACCCTGTGAGGGATGGATCCGTGGATTTAACGGAGCATCCACCGCTCCAATGGGTTATGTAGAGATACCAGTTACACTTGGGGAAGGAGAACGCCAGAGAGAAAGAATTCTTCCCTTCGTGGTTTTGGGTATTGAATCACCCTATAATGCCTTCTTGGGCCGACCAGCCCTCGCAAAGTTTAGAGCCTGTATAGCCCCCTGGTGCTTGTTATTGAAGTTTCCTACAGAAGCTGGTGTTGGTATTGTCAGAGGATATCAGGTTGCCGCACGAGCATGTTATATTGCAGAGCTAAAGCTACTCCGCAACTGAGGAGACATAGAAACCAAGGGCGCTTCTCCCCCCACAAGGGCGGAGACCTCATAGCAATTAAAGAGGATAACTGTAGGAGAGTCGCCCAGAGAGTTGCCCGAGGATATAGATCCCAGAGAGGACAAAGAACCTGGGGGCAGAATGGCGACTCCCAACGAGACAACTGTGGATGTACCGATCGATGATAGTGACCCAGAGAAGGTCCTTAAGATTGGATCCCAGTTAAATCCGAATTTAGCTAAAGAACTGACGGATTTCTTAAAAGATAATTTGGATATATTTGCTTGGACCCACGCAGACATGTGCGGGATATCCCCATCAATCATGAGCCATTCATTAAGCATTAACCCTAAGCATCCTCCGGTAAAACAAAAAAGGCGAATGCTGGGTCCAGAGAGGTCCGCTGCCTTGAAAGAAGAAGTTGGAAAGCTAAAGAGTAATGGATTTATCAGAGACTCAATCTACCCAGACTGGATTTCAAATCCAGTTCTGGTAAAGAAGGCCAACGGGAAGTGGCGAACATGTATCGATTTCTCGGATTTGAATAAAGCCTGCCCGAAAGACAGTTTTCCGTTACCCAGGATCGATCAGTTGGTGGACTCAACGGCGGGTCATGAACTTCTCTCCTTTATGGATGCTTATTCAGGATATAACCAGATTCCAATGCATATTCCAAATCAAGAACACACTAGCTTCATTACGGATCTGGGATTATACTGCTACGTGGTAATGCCCTTTGGCTTGAAGAACGCAGGCGCTACATATCAACGGTTAGTGAACAGAATGTTCTATAACCAGATTGGGAAAACAATGGAAGTATACGTCCACGACATGTTAGTTAAGTCCAGGCAATCCTCCAATCACACTACGGACTTGGCAGAGATGTTTGGCATTCTTCGAAAGTACGGGATGAAACTCAACCCAAAAAAATGTTCATTCGGGGTCGCCTCCGGAAAATTCTTGGGATTCATCGTCAGTTCTCGTGGGATTGAGATTAATCCAGACCAGATCGCAGCAATCAGAGACATTCAGGAGCCTAGGCAGATTAAAGATGTGCAAAGCCTTGCAGGGAAAGTAGCCGCACTAAGCAGATTCATCTCCAGGGCTACGGACAAATGCATCCCACTCTTCGAATTGATAAAGCGAGGAAAACGCCACTTCAAATGGACGCCTGACTGCATAGAAGCATTTCAGAACTTGCTGAGTCACCTGGAGAAACCTCCGATATTATCTAAGCCGGTGGATCATGAGGACTTATTCGTGTACTTGGCAGTGTCGTCCCACGCGATCAGCTCAGCATTGGTTAGAGAAGAAGATAAAGTTCAAAGACCAGTGTATTACGTGAGCAAAAAATTGGCGGCAGCAGAGCGTAATTATCCAAGGATAGAAAAGTTGGCATACAGTTTGATGATTGCCTCTAGAAAGCTTCGACATTATTTTCAGGCTCATCCCATTACCGTGTACACTGATCATCCACTCAAGTAAGTTCTACAGAGACCAGAAGCGCCTGGAAGACTACTCAAATGGAACATTGAGTTGAGTCAATTTGATCTGAACTTTCAGCCCCGGCGGTTAATACGGGGGCAAGTGATAGCCGATTTCATAGCAGAGTTTACTGTCCCGGAGGAAGATATAGCGAACGAAGAAGCTGACCCCTCAAAGTTACTTCTCGATCCCAGTGCCTGGAGATTGTATACTGATGGCGCTAGGAATGACAAGAGATCCGGCGCTGGAGTAGTGCTTGAAACTCCTGAGAAACGGCTGATATCCTATGCTATCCGGATGAAGTTTCACGCCACTTACAACGATTCCGAATACGAAGCCCTGATAGCCGGGCTAAGGATCGTAAAGGAGTTGGAAATCACAAAGCTGGACATATTTTGCGACTCCAAGTTAGTTGTGAACCAGGTCACTGGAAAATTCCAAGCCAAAAGCCCAAGATTGATTTTATACTTGAAGAAAGTGAAGGAGTTGCTGAACGGCTTCGATCACTACAACATATCTCATATTCCGCGGTCAGAGAATCAACAGGCGGATAAGTTGGCAAAGATGGCTAGTTCCGACGATCCTGAAGAGACTGGGCTAGCCCCAGTTGAAGTACTTCGGTCTCCTAGTATAGATCAGATGAAAATTGATCCGGTACTAGAGACGGAACCAGAAAGGGAGTCATGGATGACCCCTCTAAAGAATTTCTTGACAAATGGAACGCTTCCGACCAAGAAAAGCGAGAGGCGTAAAGTAATTCGTAAAGCTTCCCGATACGTTCTGCAAGGCGGAGTTCTTTACAGACAGGGATTTTCGATGCCCCTTCTCCGGTGTATAGCTCATGACGACATCAAGCGTGTGCTGCAGGAGATACATGAAGGTGAATGCGGCGATCACACTGGAGGGCAAACATTGGCGAAAAAGGTGTTGCGGCATGGTTATTTCTGGCCTACCATAAACAAAGATGCGGCGAAGTACGCACGACAGTGTGATGCATGCCAAAGATTTTCAAAGATACCTAGGGCACCTCCTAGTCAGTTAAAAACGATGACAAGCCCGTGGCCTTTCACTATGTGGGGAATTGATATCATCGGAAGTCTCCCCATAGCTAAGGGCGGAGCGAAGTTCGCTATTGTAGCTGTAGACTATTTCACTAAGTGGGTCGAGGCTGAGCCATTGACTACAATCACAACCAAACGAGTGATCAACTTCGTCGTTAGGAACATCATCTGTCGATTTGGGATTCCAAAGATTGTTATAACTAACAACAGAACTCAGTTCGATAGCACTGAATTCAGAGACTTCTACCAGAAATACCACATTGAGAAATGGTACACCTCTGTGGCGCATCCGCAGTCGAACAGACAGGTCGAAGCGGCGAATAAAGTGATTAAGTCCATTCTGAAAAGAAGAGTGAAACGGGCCAGAGCCATGTGGGTTGATGAATTACCCTTAGCACTATGGGCCTACAGGACAACGTATAAATCGACAATAGGACATACCCCCTTCTCCCTTGCTTTTGGAGCAGAAGCAGTCATCCCGGTTGAAATAAAAGTACCTTCTCACCGAGTGACTTATTACGATCTGATGACTAATAACGAATTGCTCCTTGAATCCCCGGATATGATCGAAGAAAAGAGGGACGAAGCAGACCTGCGTGCCTTGAGATGCAAGCAACAGGTCGCCCGATACTACAACAAAAAGGTTCGAGCCCTAACCTTTGAACCCGGAGACTTGGTTCTGAAGCGTGTCTTTCCAGCCCCAACTCATATGGGTGCGAAGTGGGAAGGACCGTACTCCATTCTGTGCAAGCTTGATAATGGAACCTTCAAGCTAGCAACCATAGATGGAAAGGAAATCCCCAGAGTGTGGAATGCCCAACATTTACGGCCGTATCTAACGTAAAGATGTCAGATCTGTTCTTTTGCTTTATTAAGGACCATGTACAAGGCACGACTTGCCTAGAATAGTCCGATTTCTTAAGCAAAAAATTATAAAGTGGACGTAGGTCATGATTCGACCGAACCACTATAAATATATTGTGTGTCGTTTACCTTTATTGCACTATTATTTATCTGCCTTTTTATTTTTATGGAAATTGCTGTGAACCATGCAACGATCACAGAAGCGTATAATTATAGGTGCCTTCCATCAGAATGGAATGCAATCACCAGTCAAAACTCTGAGGGTGCGATAAAGTAAATCATATCATTGATAGTGCTCTAACTCTCCAGAGCCGAGAGAGAGCATAACGGACATGAAGGCGATGTCCGTAAGTCATGGCAGTGTACCATGATCGGAACAGCCTTGACGGAACTCTAACCTCGGCGACTACCAGGAGAGTATAAAAGCGTCTCCGACTGAGCGCTGAGAAAGAGCTCTTACCCCGCTGAAGGATCGGGGAGCGACAGAACTACTGAGCTCGAACTCTAACCTCGGCGACTTCCAGGAGAGTATAAAAGCGTCTCCGACTGAGCGCTGAGAAAGAGCTCTTACCCCGCTGAAGGATCGGGGAGCGACAGAACTGCTGAGCTCGAACTCTAACCTCGGCGACTGCCAGGAGAGTATAAAAGCGTCTATGATTAAGCGCTGAGAACGGTGCTGGAGACTCAGCGCCCACAGGATCTCTATCCCGCTGAAGGATCGGTGCGTAGACTATGACACGAGTTCGAACTCTGACCCGCAGATGAATCGGGAGAGTACCGAAGTGCCAAAAGCCGGGCACCGCAAGAACTCTAACCCTACAAAAATTTCCAAGTCCCCCATGTTCAGAAACAGGGGGCAACGTGCATGCAACTCAAATCAATCTTTAACGATTGATTGGGGATAGATATATGCATACGTGTATCTTGATGCGATACAATGCTGTTAAAGTCTTTTTGTTGCTTGAATGATTTGTGGTTGTAAGTAAATAATTTATGACTGAACATGAAAAGTTTATTAAATGCAGGTACACGATGATGCAAAAGAAATAAACTTTCATTCATGAAATGCAAGCCTAAACGTAAAAGGCAACCTAAAACAAAAGTGAGGGCCAGTCTCACAAATACATTTCATGGCCAGTGGGAATCTTAAAAACAAAACATAGACAAGCGGCAGTATCCTATTAACGTTTGGACTTTTTCTCCTTCTTCTGCTTTTCCAGCTCCGCCTTGTTAGTATCAGATTGATCATCCTTCTTTCTCTTCCTTTTGTCTATAAGAGGAGCTGAAGGTTCATCCGAAGACTCCTCCTCATCCTTCTTTCTCTTTCTTTTATCAGTAAGTGAAGCTGGGAAATCATCGGGATTCTCAAAATGAAGCTGTTTAGTGATCGATTTGGGCTGGAGTTTCAGAACCATCCCAGTTTTGGGGTCAAACTCCGAGATAGGAGCTACGTTCAAAGGCTCTTGTCCCACCTTCTTTAAAGCCAGCTGCTTTTCCTACCTAGCCTTTCTTTTAGCCAAAGTCTCGTCGTCATCGCCTTCGACTTCTTTGGTACTAATGATATCCTCCTCATCATCTACATGGCTCCCGTCCATATCTTTCAAGGCATCGATGGTTTCGTCATCCTTGGGAGCATCAGCTCTGGGTGCCAGGACTCCCTTCTCCGCTGTTGTACCTTCAGCCTGCTTCGGTATATCAGCACCGGCGCTAGGCGAGACGTCAATCTTCTCCGCCTCTGTCCTCCTCTCGACATCCTTGTCGACGGGCCCGCCACCTGTATTATGAGGAACACATGTTATTAATTCGATTGGTTGCTCCACCAGACAACGACAACTCACAATTGCTTTGACAAATTGTGGGGAAAAAATGGAGATACCTTCCGCTGATCCTCCATCCAGGCTAGCTGCAGAAGCTCTGACAACCACAGGAGTCAGGCCCAAAGGAATTAATGGATCATCAGGATTGTATTCCTCAACTCCGGAGGCCTTGGGCTCTACAGTTGAGCTCGAACCTTCGTCAATCTTGTTTTTGCCCTTAGCCAGGGCCCTATCCTTTTCCATTTCTTCTTGAATTAGGCGCCGGCCTTCTGCCAAATCCTCGGGCTCGTTATCCCACAGAATGGTCCTCATCAGATCATCTTCGTCAATCTCTTCAACTCCTAATCTCCGCTTCTCACCCTCAACGATGGCGTCCCATATGTTGGCTAAAGTGACGTGGTAGTCCGGGATCCACGAGATGTTACGGGTTTTGAGGACGTGGCCGAGGAAGTCAATCTCTTCAAACCCTTCGATATCCTTTTCTCTCTCGAGGAGCTTGTTGTTAGAAGCAGTAACCATTTCAATGGCACTTTCTACATTCTTTTCAGCGAGAGCCGGGCGCCTCTCTGCATCCGCGACTTGCTCATTCAGAATCACTTTCTCTCCTTCGGCCAAAGCTAAACTCTCCTTCAAACTTGCCCTTTCTTTCTCCCAAGCAGCTCTTTCGGCCTCGAAGTGATCCTGTGTTGTTTTCAATTCAGAGTTGGCCATCCTGAGATCTTCCACCTCTTGCTTCAATAACACTCACTCTTTGCTATTAGAATCAAGCTCATTATGGAAACGTTGCCTGGCCTCCTCCAGCTCTGTTTTGTAAGCTCTAGCGTCTCGTTGGGCCAAGGCAAGCAGATATTGTGCATCCTCTAAGTCCTTCTCCATTTTTTCCCTGGCTCTTTCATTGTTATCTATCTTCACTTTGGATCTATGTGCTTCCATCTCAAGCGTTCGGATGACCTCAGAAAGATTAACAGCATGTTTCTTCATCGCTTCATACTGCCTGGCTACATGGCGAATGTGCCCGATGACCTCAGTATCCCAGTTCCTAGGGACTGGTTCCAAGGCTGGAACAAACATCATCCTTTCGAAGAAGATGTTAGGGAATTGTTCTCGCAACTTTTCCAGCTTAGCCTGAGTCTCAGGACCATGGATATAATCTCGTGACCCGGGGGCAACCAAATCTTGCTGGTTGGAAGGGACAATGTCAATTTTCTCCTTCTCAGAATCCTTGATTGGATCCTTGCTTTTATCCTTGGGCTCGTAGTGTCTTTTTGATAACCTGCTGTGAGAGGGTGCACTCTTCGGAGGGGTTAATTCTTTGGGAAGTTGTTTTCCCCCTGTAGGTGGCACCGAATAACTGGGAAGCTTGCCAGAGGTTGGTTTTGATGGAGACCGGGATTGTGAAGAAGTAGGCTTGTGAGAAAGACCGCGAGAACGCTCAGGATTTGGATGAAGGCTAGGTGTGCCTTCACGAAGAGAGCGATAAGAATAAGACCGCCTGCGAGACATCTTTCCTGCAAAAGAAAAAAGAGCATATTACAACCTTGAATACTGTTGATATAAAAGTGTGGGGTCAGGCAGTGCGTGTGATTTGTGCATCCCATATAATTCCCCCTAACATACCAGGGCCCGAAGTCAGGCTCATCTGAGTAGTTTCTTGTCCTCCAACTGGAACAGTTGTTTCCTCAGAAACAGGGAAAAATGGATCCCCTTCAAAGTCCCCCTGTGTGTATACATCATCAGGCAAAGGAATTTTGCTCAGCTCTTTAAATAGTTGTTCTTCTGTTAAATCATCGGGAGCAGCAGGTTCAATCGGAAGAGAGGCCCTTGAGGGGAAACCCCCCGGAGAAACTGGGATTTCCATAGACTTATCACCACGGGCCTCATCTCCTCTATATATGTTTAGGTCCTCGTCGTCCTGCATGATTATTGGCGAAGGACTCTTACGGAATTTAATTGTTTCTACTGCCCGTGACGTTCCTTCTCCCTCCGTTGGGGGCACGTATTTGTAGGGTTTGCCGCCTGCACCAAGTCCAAACCTTATATCCGGAAGGCGATGCTTGTGAAGATTCTCATCAGTAATGCACTTCTTGATCTTTAGAAAATCGGATTTGCTTTGTAGAAGAAGAGACAGTCGATTATTGTATACCGAGCCTTCCGTCTTGGGAAAGACGTGATCTTCTTAAAAAAAAGGGCATGTTAATGCTTCGATTTCTTAAACAAGTTATTCAGTCAAAAGATTAAAGTTTACTTGATTTAAGCCATCTTCTTGAACACCCAGCCTGTCTCTTCATATAGAACCAATCGGCCTTGGGATCCCCTATGTTGCTGTATCCGTCAGACAGAACCTTCCTATTTGCTACTGATTCGAAGAAAGAGAAATTTGGGGTTGCCGAGGAGCGATGCTTGAAAAGATAAAAGAATTTTAAATCTTTAAATGTGAGCTCGGTATGCAGGATTTCCGCGTATGCGATATATAGAGTGTATAGAGCCGCGTAGGCATTGGGATGAAGCTGCATCGGAGCAATACCCAATCGTTTTAAGGTCTCAATGACGATTGGAGGAAACGGAGGAATAGCTCCTACCCAGCACATGAGTCGGCTGATTGTCATATACCCTTCCGGAGCTAAGTGAGGTCTATCTTCGCTGCCGGGTGTCCTCACATCATCCCAGGGGATCCCATGTCTCAAGCAAATTCTCTTAAGCTTTATGTCATCAAGTTTGGAAGCTAGAGAGTCTGTAAATTTCTCTATTTCTATTGCACCAGGGACTTCGTCAGGAGCTCGGCCATCTACCTCCAACTCTTCATCAAGCGAGGTACTCTCAGACGGATTCGATTCTGTTTTTGCCTCAAATTCGGATCCAGAATCCGCACCCTCTGGATTAGATGGAAGAACCTCGGGGTTGAGATGCTCATACACCTCGGGATCCGTCTCTGTGTCAGATCTTGAAGGGGAATGATTATCCGACATTACTGTTTAGGCGAGTAAACATGAGAAATAAGATTATAATTTCCCATCCCCCATGTGTGTGCAAGTGCCGGTGTGTGCCTGTGCATGCATTAAAGAAAAACATAAAAGTCAACGAGATCATCAAGATGTCAGTCGTTGTTCGCAGTTAAATTATGCATTTGGTCAGTCCAGAAAGTTCGTCTCAAAGGCTCTAACCTAACTGTCCATAGATGTACTGGAATTAAGTTGCACTGCTTACTATACAAGTTCATTGGATGTTCATTATCTGGTTCGTGGTACCCCTTCGAATCGCATGTTGGGGTTCGGATCGTGGCATATTCGAGGGTCGCGAGGCAAATATGGATCCGCAGCTGAAACGCTAACTCATGAGAATGTATCGGTTCGGATCGCCGTAAGTTCATAGCGAACCGTACTCCAGCCATCACCGCGATCTGCTCCCTGACCTCGGACACGATCCGGTCCAATATCAGATTCCACACCATGACTTCCCCCCTGAACCTCGCATCACCACGAACCGATGCTCCTATCCGATCTGATTCGTCCTTCTTCTTCTCCCTCGCCTCTTCTTCATCACCCCTCCTTGCTCCGTCACGCGAGCACCTGAACCCATCATCCATCGCGGATGCGGTCTCAAACATCACCAATTTTCCCATTTTCTCTTCTTAAATTCCAGAAAAACGAGTGAGAAATTGCATGAGAATGATTTCGACGAGATTACCTTTCTTAAATTGGGAAGAACAATCGGGTTTTTTGGAATAAAAAATTAGGGTTTTTCTCGAAAAGACTTGGCGGCGCGTTGCTGAAGGAAGAAGAAGAAGGAGAAAAGTGAAGTTCGGATCGATTTATATAGAGAAAACGGTGACCGTTGGCCTCCCCTTTTTTGTCCCACACGAACCGTGGGCTTCGGTGGATCGTAGGGGCAAGCCCATTAGGCCCAGCAGAGAAGAAAGAGGCCGATCCCTAGATCGACTCGCTACTAAGGATGGGACACCATACCTAAGACCCACACAAAGGCTGGAACGAGACGAGCATCTCGTCTCACTGGACCATGACAAAGAATGCTCCCGCGAACCATGGCGCGTTGCTGCGAACCGAACCGACCAAGGGTGAAAAGAAGCGAACCTCCAGAAATACTTGCAAATAAAAAAATTCCAAATAAAAATTATTCGGTGGACAAGGAAATGGTTGAAGACTATACTGATACTTATATCGGTCAAAGAACGCGACTTTCCGAAGCAACATGACTTTTCAAACAGACATGACTACTAATTCACACCGTTCCGTGAAAAGATAAGTTCGCAATTACGAAGCATGTTCCATCCTCGATAAAACATACTTCGAGAGGGAAAAATGTTGGCTAGCTTTTTGACCAAGCCACCAAGGTTCACACACAAGAAGAAAGTATGGAACTACATTCCTCAAAGATCGGATCGCACACGCGGATCGCGCCTTTCGGATCTCCAGCGCAGAGCATGACCCGATCCGTCCAAGGGAGCACGACTCGATCAGCCCAGGGAAGCACGACCCGATCCGCACCTATGTCACCACCTCACTCCGATCCGATCCCTTGCTACGTGGCGAAACTTCTGACTTGTTCAAACCACGAGCGGGTCTTCAGCGATCCGAAATGCACGGATCTCGCGACACCTGTCCACAACTGTCATATTGACCAATTCCTCCTCAACGCTCGATCCGATCCGATTTTCTCGGGATCTGCACCACGTGTGACCGCGAACCGCCTGACAGAATCAGCTATAAATAGCCCAGAGACTGGCATTTTTGAGGATCTTTTGGCAGTATTGAGCACTGATTCCACCATTGCTGTCATACCACTATTTCTTATCAGTTTTACTTCGAGATTACTGAGAGAAATCATAATTGTAAGAGTGAGTTTGAGAGAAATCATTGATTGTACTAGCATTCAAAGTATAATCGATAACATATAAAGTGGACGTAGGCTCGTTAACGCCGAACCACTATAAATTCTGTGTGTTCTCTGCTTTTTCTTCATTCTCCAGTTATAATTCTTTACGAATCAGAACAATTTGGGTGTTAGGTCCAAATTTTGATCTAACAGCAAATAAAAGAACAAACTTGATTTTTCAAAGTATATTTACATTTGTGAATGTAAATAGAGCAAATTTTATTTTCAATATATATTTGCATTAGTGAATGCAAATAAAAGAAATAATTTTATTTTCAATGTATATTTGCATTGAAGAATGCAAATAAAAGAACAAATTTTATTTTCAGAATATATTGCATTTGTGAATGCAAATAAAAGGGCAAACTCTATTTTCAAAATATATTTGCATTAGGGAATGCAGATAAAAGAACAATTTATATTTTAATGTATATTTGCATTAGAGGATGCAAATAAAAGAATAAACTTTATTTTCAATGCATATTTTCATTAGTGATTCCAAATAAAAGAACAATCTTTCCTTTCAAAATATATTTTCCTTAATGAGTACAAATAAAAGAACTAATTTCATTTTCAATGTATTTTTACATTTGTGAATGTAAATAAAAGAATAAATTTTGGTTTCAACATGTGAATGCAAATAAAGGGCAAATTTTATTTTCAATGTATGTTTGCATTAGTGATTGCAAATAAAAGAGTGAACTCAAAATTTCAGTTCTAGGATAACATAAAAAAGGGTATTTCATTGTTTTACACCTTTCTATGTGTTCTAATAACAAATAAAAGAATCCTTTTATTTGTTTATACTTTTCTATACATTCTAATAACATATAAAAGAATATTTTATATGTAAATATTTTCTTATGTATTCTAGTGTCAAATAAAAGTGGATTTTATTTGTATAATAAATACTAATTCTTAAATGACAAATAAAAAGTAGATTTTATTCGTCTAATAAATTCTGAGTTTCAAATGACAAATAAAAAGTGAATTTTATTTGTGCAACAAATTCTAAGTACATATTTGTGTTGTAGCATGAATATAAAAAGATGGACTTTATTTCTATGTCATACTTGTATGGAAAAAGACAAATAAAAAAATGAACTTAATTTCTATGTTATTTTTGTATTGAAAAATGCATATAAAAAGGTGAACTTTATTTGTATGTAATATTTGCATTGTAAAATGCATATAAAAAGATGAACTTTATTTCTATGTAATATTTGCATTGTAAAATGCATATAAAAAGATGAACTTTATTTCTATGTAATATTTGCATTGTAAAATGCATATAAAAAGATGAACTTTATTTCTATGTAATATTTGCATTGTAAAATGCAAATAAAAGATGAACTTTATTTCTATGTAATATTTGCATTGTAAAATGCAAATAAAAGATTAACTTTATTTCTATGTAATATTTGTATGGAAAAATACAATAAAAAGATGATTCTTTTACCGAGTTATATTTGTGTTGAAAAACACAAATAAAAATAATAATTCATTTCTATGTAACTTCTGAAATTAATTTCTTATTTACATATAAAATGTAAACAAAATTGTAACTTTCATTTCAGAAATCAAGTTTTGACAAAAAATGATATTTTCAATTCAATAATCAAGTTTTGATAAAAGTGAAAATTTCAATTCAACAATAAAGTCTTGACCAAAAATGTTCACTAATAAAGTTTTGGCCAAAAATGTGATCTCTTATTTCAATACTTATGCTTTAACAAAAATATTATTTTTATTTCAATACTTAAGTTTTAATCAAAATGTTAATTTCATTTCAATTTTAATTATATTGAAAATATAATCATTTTACTTCGATTTTAATTACATTGAAAAAAATGTAATCATCTTATTTCAATTTTAATTACATTGGAAAATGTAATCTTTTTAATTTATTTCTAATTACATTAAAAATGTAATCTTTTTGATTTATATATTTTCTGTTCATATTCTATTGTAAATAAACAAATAAAAATAATATATTATTCGTCGTTCAAATTTCACTGTTCATTAAAATGATAGAATAAATAATTTAATACTTTAAATAAATTAGAGCAACTATATTACGATTTAAATCTGAATACAATATGATTTAGATCTAATTTTAGATCTAATTCTCTAACCACAAATACATTCAACAATATATTCAATTCAATGAAGATCCAACCTATCATGAACAACAAAACAAACCACCAACAACAATCAACCATTTATCAATCACAGAACATTTCAGATCTGAATTTACATCATAATACGATTATTTTTAATGCAAGAAAATAATTTATAATTAATTAAATAATAAATTCAAAATTCTCACCTAGATTTTTGCTGAAAATTTGACTGTCTCAGAATCAGTTCTGGTCTGCGCCATCGCGAAGCTCTCGGAAAGACGAGTCCAACGCAACTTACGGTTCGTCAATCGGACCTCGTATGAGAGAGTTATCGAATTTTAAAGATTGCATAAATTAAATATTAAATAAATAAAATAATAATAAAATAATACCCTTTCTCCTTCTTCCTCGTTTACGTCATAACCACCGAACCCAATTCCACCGTCCAACCTCCCCTGCGCGCGCCCAACCGAGCCACCGACCGACGATCCATCGCATCCATTCGAACCGCCACGACACCAGCGCCCCGCGGACCCCACCCTTGACCAACTCGCGCCTCCTAGGATCCGCCAACCACCAAAAAAATGCAGCCACTTCAGGCCGAGAATTCATGAAATCCATGAACTAAAACTCGATCTTAACCGTATGGATTGAAAGGTCTTGAAATTCTCTTCGATTCGGTATATAATTTGTAGATTTTCGTCGAGTGGATTGGAAGATATTAAGGTTTGAAATTCGGACAATTCTGGCCCTTGAACAGACCTGGCGGCGGCTGGCCATTGAAATTAGGGTTAGGGTTTTATTTTTTTAATAATATTTTAATATTAAATCTCGAAAATTGTGCTTAAAAGGTGGATTTTCGGACTTTCTCTGATTTGGGCCTGCTTACTGTTGTTCTGAAGGTTTTGACACCTTCTGAACGCAATGGGATAGGTCCCGTGGCCCAATTCCGAAATCTGTATGATTTTTATTTAAAATTGCATTAAAAAATAATTAATTAAATATTGACCATACATTTAAATATGTCGGGGCCACATACGACCTCAGAAAATTCCAAAAAAAAAATATTTTTAGATTTCTTATGACGATACGAATCCAACAAAATTATTTTCGTCGAATTCTGAGATTGTTTGAAAAATGGCTATTTTTAAGGCGTTTAAATTTAACTGAAATAGTCAAAACACATTTTCTTTTGCCGCGCTCACATATTAATTCGAAAAATTCTGAAAATTGAAACCTAGCTATAATTTGACATTCCGGTTCTAACAAAAGTGGTTTCGTCGGAAACGGAGGTCATTTGAAAATTGACTATTTTCAAGGCCAATATATTTAATATTAAAAATACATTTTTAAACAAATAAATTCCGAAACTCAAAATATATAAGTGTTTACTGTTTTTCAATGCAGAAACGTCATTCCGAACTCAATGGAAGTGGTTTCGAGTCGAAATTCCTTCATATGTGAAAAGTAGCCCTTCGGGCCATATATATATATTATAAATATAAATTCTACAGCGAACTTTCTAAAAATTGAATTGGCCATAACTTTTGATTTCCGCTATGAAATTTCAATTTTTCAGATTCGTTAGAAAGATATTTTTAAATAGATTTAAATATTTCTGGTTTCACTAAAATCCGTTAAATTTTGCATCCTGTACGGTCAGTCAAAGTTCAAGTTTGACTTTTCAAACTACTGCGTTATTTCTAATTCCCTTTTATATTTAAATTAAATTTATTCGTTTTAACTTTGATTAAAATAAATTCTAGCCATTATTATTTATATAAATTACTTTATATCCTCAAAATTCATTAAAATTTTAAATTGGTTCAGAATTTGCGGGTTGTTACATAAAATGTTTGAATATTGGTACAAAGCTTTGCTACTTAAAGTCGTGCTTTGATCATCATCCACAAGACTTTGCTTTTCAACACAAGCCTTAATCATTTGCATCTTACCATACCACATTGACAATTCATACCATACCGCTGATTTCTACCAATATATAACCTCTAAGCTCGTACGTCTCAGGGAAGGGTGTTAAGCAAGAGAATAAATTCTCCTCCACTAAATAGATATATATTTAGCAGAGATCATTGAATACGGTATAAAGGAATATTATGTCAGACACACCATCCATTTGCAAGTCCATTCTGGGTCTGAACGAAACCGAAGACACCTTATTCCTCGTCCCATATGTCCAATGCAGGAGAGAGGTCCTCGCATATCCGATCGATCTCCAAGTACGTTTCGACGATCACCACTTATTACCTTATCTTGGGTGTATGGCCCAATCAAGACATCAGTAATCATCCAAATGATGTGAAGATCTCCATTCTTTAACCATCGTCGACTTTTAGTCGTCGTATCAGCTATTCAGAATGGGATAAACCCAGTCTTTTCGAATAACTCACGTATTTTATAATCAAGTGATATAAAAACACATCATACGCCGCATTCCAATTCAGAATATTCTATTATTCAAATATTCACATCTTTATGGAAAGATTCCCATTAATTTTATCAAAGATAATTTTTTTTAAAATTATTCTTTAATCTTCCTTTGGATATCAATTTCAAAAGATTTTATCTTATCTTTTAACAATTCTAAACCAAATTAAGGTTTATAAAACTAGTCGGGATTATCGAGCCATACCGAAGTAATCAATTCTTTTATTATCCCAATCCCAACCCATACATCCCATGGAGAAAAACTGGGAGTACTCCATATCTAACACCTACGGTGCTATTGGTAAATTTAATTACCATTTCACGTTCAAATCTAATTAAAGATTTAAATATCGCCTGGAGTAAAACTGGCGGTACTCCATTCTCGGTCATTTAATGAATACGATAAATTTAATTATCCCATCCTCATTTCAATTACTTAAAGATTTATTAATACTCTAGTTCACTTTTAATCTCAAAAATCATTACTTAATGATTGTCCAAATTCTAGGAAACAAATCATGTCTTTAACAGGGTTAAAGAGCCAATGTCACTTAAAACACAATTCACAAAGCTTCCATTAACATGGAATCTTCACGGAAAATGGATCAATAAATATTACCGATATAAATTTCCGTATCAGACTAATAATATAAATGGAATAGCAGCTAAGCCTTTTAAATTCCGTATATAATAACGGTGTTCCTTTACACAAGCTCATCTCAATTATTACCAATCGAGTTCCATTCAATTCCAATTTAATGTATTAAATAGGAAAATTTTACTTTGGAAAATTTCCATTAAATCTTAGTTAAAAAGATTTATAAATTCCAAATCATGTCTTCATTGTTAATTAGGTTAAAGAGCAGATGTTATTTAAAACATCGCTCACGATAAACCCAAAATCCAATTCGATATTAAATATAAGGCTCTGAATAGAAACTATATCGGCTTATATTCAATATCAAATTCTGAAACCAACGGATATCGTATTGGGAATAACGATATATGTATCTTCCAAATTCCTCAACAATATTTGTATAATCACTGAATCAATATAGAAATATTCGAAGATTATTTCCGTTCAAATCCATTTCAATTTATGAATTGGAAAACTCTGGTTATTTTAAAATCCATTTTAATTCTTTTCAGTTCTTTACTCTAGTTGTTAACTAGTTCATTCAGATAAAAATATCTTTTATCTTTTCAAATATGGAATTTTTATCCAAAATCTTTCCAAATCATTTATTATGAATCGCACAATTTTTCCATATTTTTGATAATTTTATTAAGGCCTTTACTGTCGGTTTCCAATAATGGTCACCGAACTGCATTCATAGTGACTTTTCTGGAATTGAGTTGGATATATTTCAAAATCCAACCATTTAAATTTAAATCTCTTGCTTTCATTTCAAATCTCTTTTCGATACAAACCCAATGGATCCGGTTTTAGGAGAATCTGATGGTCGGATCTTTCGTTTCATCAATTTGAAGTTAATGGTTGAAATTCGCGAACGGTCGTTGCGCGACGCGTTCGATTCAAGCCATTATATATATATATATATATATATATCATCGATCTCCATTTAGAACGTATTTTATAAATCGTTTATAAACGATTCCAACTTCCATTTCAATTTTAAATTAAAATTGAATATTCCATATGATTATGATATTAAAATGATAATATTTTCAAAATATCAGATTTTGAAATCAATTCTTTTTTATATTCATTATAAAATGAATAAAATCGATAGAAAAATCCGTTCAAGTTAAAATGGCGTATTTCTACTTAACTCGGCTTCATATATTTCAATATTTTCATGTCCATCCAAAATCGGACATCAAAATCATATTTTGATTCTTTACTGAATATTATTTCAAAATATTCGTTATTATTCTGAACTGGAATAAAACTCAATCAATTACCGTATAATTTTAGTTATATGGATTTCATACATCGCATGTATTCAAAAATAGTGATAAACAACTATTAAACAGTCAATTCACATCCAAAGTGCAATTTCCAACTATATAAGCATTAAATAATTAAATAAAGCTTATCACAGCCTGTCAATAAAACGGTTGACATACGATTAAATTTAAGGGAGATGTGAGTTAAGTATCATCCCCTGACGCATGTGGGATTTTCAAACAACGACAATCTATTTAAATAAATCATTGGTTAATAAATTTAACCAATACTAATTTGGTTTGAATTATTTTTCTAACTAAACAATTTTCACAGTTCAATATATAAATGAATATTCATGTCCATTTCCATCTATCACAATAATATTAATCATTATTTAACATGTTAAATATCACAAAATCACCATTACAATACACAAATCACCAGATCATCCATATAAATAAATAATCGACTACCTAATGCCATTTACAGCGCCACAAGTGGCCATCCGTGGAGTATGAAATGTGAGTGTCGCTAATATCCATACATCGCTTCCAATTCAAATGATTTGTGTGAGTTCGTGTGTTGAACTCCAAATTAACTATATGATAAAATTTGAGTGAGAAGGAGTTCTCACCATTGGTTTCCACTCTGTCATTCTTTAATTGATGATTTTAGTACTGTTCGAATTTAAATTCGCCTCAAATTCAAACGTGTTATGTTTCTGTTTCGGTCTATTCCGTAGCGAAGCTCTTGTCATTTCGAGTCCAACGAACTTTGTTTCGTTTAATTCCGTTCTGATTTGAAGAATTTACATCATTTTAAATGTTAAACAATTTAATGAAGGATTAATTAGAAATAATTAACCACTAATTACATTAACCCTTCTTCTATATCGAAAAAAGCTCCTGACCTACGCTCGACTTCATCCTCCTTCTCCCGCACACGTCCCCAGACCCTCGCTGCCTATCGGGGACCACCACATGATGGCTCTACGCCTTGCCGACCTCCACCCCACCACCGTCCAACTCGTCGTCCCCTCCTCCTCGAAATATGTGTTCAAACGCAGGTAGTTTGAGGGAGGAATTCACAAACCAAACACCACTAACCATCATCAAAACCGTATGAATCAAAAGCCCTAAAAAATCTCCACAAGTTCTGTTTTAATACCATAATCTAATTTAAAGAGGATTGAGCTTAATTAGTGAATTAAAATTTGAGAGTTTTAGTCGTTCAAGAGAGGGTGACGGTGCTGGAATGACTAGGGTTTTTGGGGTGAAGGCTTGGGATATTTATACCTTTATTTTAATTATTATTTAATTCCAAAAATACATGTTTATCGGTTCGAACTCCAAATCAAACCTAACGACTGTCGTTCCTAACTAAATACACACATTTCGGACACAATGAGATATGTTTTATAAGCCAACTCGAACGTTTTGATCATTTTTTATCAAAATTAAAATATAAATAAATATAACGGTCAATATTAAAATTGGACATACATTTTAATTTATCAGGGTCGCATATTGACTCCAAAATTATTGAAATTGAAATCTAGCTATGTTTTGATGATACAGTCCTAACAAAACTAATTTCGTCGAATTTGGAGACCGTTTGAAAAATGGCATTTTTCCAGTCGATTAAATTTAAACTGAATTTACAAAACACGTTTAAATTTACTGCGCTCACACATTAATTCAAAAAATTATGAAATTTTAAATCTAACAACAATTTGACATTCTGGATCCAACAAAAGTGGTTTAATCGAAAACGGCGGTCGTTTAAAATACATAGAAACTCCATATCGACTATTTAAAATTTTAAACTAGACATAACTTTTAATTTATAAAGTGAAATCTCAATTTCTTACATTTGTCAGAAAGATATAATCAAACAGATTCTAACATTTCTTGTTTCATCAAATTCTGACTTATATTGAATTTCGTATATCCATTCAAAGATTAAAATTGAATTTTTAAACTACCGGGCCATTTCAAGTTCGTTTTAATTAAATTTTAAATTTATACGTCCTTACTTTGATTTAAATAAATTTTTAGTTGTTATTATTTAAAATAAATCATTTTAAATATTCAAAACCCATTAAAATAACTAAAAATAAAAAATTTAATTGGTTCAGAAATTTTGGGTTGTTACACTAGTCGACCATTTTACCCCCACTCCAGGGTTCGACTCCACTCCCTGGACAAACAGCTCCTGAACCAGTGCGAGTTTTGGGTCGACTAGGACGTGGATCGGTGCAACCTCCAGTTCGACCCAACGTCTTACTGCAAACCTGTCTGATGCAACCTCCCACACAGCCTTCCCAGCTTGTCAATCCAAGAAGGGATGAGGGAAGAAACCCTCTGTGTCACCAAGACCACTCTACCATACTTCCCCCAATGTGATGGAAGGAAACGCTGTGGTAGACCGCACTAATGTCGCCCCGGGCGGGGGCACTACCGAGCCCCGGATGGATACTACTTACCTGTATCGGTCTAATCCTACCGCCATAGGCATGGTTCCGTCCAATACTCAATTTAACCAAGCGGCTCCAGTTACTCTCGAATCAAAGCTCGAAGCCGCGGACCACCTTCACTCAACTCTCGTAGACCGAACCCAACCGACATCAAGGCCTCGGGACATGCTTCTCTATGCTAGTACTGGGATTCTCACAACGTCCCAATGTAGAATTGGATTTGTGGCAATAACTCAAATTGCAAGCATCATCAAGCGCTTCACTAGAGGCACGTCTTCTCAACAGGATGTGGACAACATCCATCATAGTCCATTCACACGGGAGATCAGAAACTCTCGAAATCCACCAGACTTCAAGCTTCCGGTCCTGGAGCCCTACAACGGCAGGACCGACCCGACCATACATCTCGTGCGATACATGTGTCACATGAAAGTACTGTCAGCATCAACAAATGTCATGGCCAAGTGCTTCCCTATCTTTCTCACCAACATAGCTGGCTTGTGGTTTCGGCAGCTGACGACTGAGTCGATCAACGGTTGGAATATGTTGGTCATCCACTTCATCGAGTAGTTCAGAGTTCACATCTCCTGACCGAAGAGTGTCATGTTCCTCACATCTATCAAGCAATGGTCCTACGAGACCCTATGCTCCTTCTTTGAAAGATTCAACGCGGTTGTAGCATTAGTCGATTGACCCGAGCCGTCAATGGTGCTTATGGCCGCCATAGCTGGAGTTCAAAGATGATCTGATTTCAGGATCTCCTTAACTAGAAATCCCCAAGGACATTGAAGATTTCTATGTCGAAGAAGGTAGATTCCTCCGGCAAGAGGATTGCCAGCATCGAGATGGAAAATCTTGAAGTACTTGCTACCAAGGATGGAGTACCATCCAACACCAATGGCCAGAGCAAAGGAAAAGGAAAAGCTTTGGAAAAGAATGATCAGAATGCACGACTCTGAAGAGAAAACAAATATGATCAATACAGCTTAACTCCTCCCTGTTGGACATCTACCTTGATGTGCGTGGATCCTTACCTGTCCCAAAGCCTCCAGCCGACCCAAAGAGAACTTGAATCAGAAAAGCACTGCATGTATCATAATATGGCAAGTCATAGCACCAATGAATGCAGACATTTTCGTGATCTCATTGAGGAAAGGGTTAGACGTGGAGAGCTTCCGGAGTATGTCAAAAAATCTGCACTAGCCACGCCGCCGCAACCTTCTGCCCAAGCTCCTCAGGTCGGTCCCTGAGCTCCTCGAAATGGAAAGGACCCTGAGTCTAGCAATCGCGGCATCATCATCAACTATCTGGTTTAGATCATTGTGGATATATCGGTGATCATCGGTTTTCTGGCCTTTCTCATAATATGGTTCAGCGTAACCATGGCTTCCTGGATATTAATGCATCAGACTTCTATCCAACATTTTCTTGAAGATCCAGAACACATCTTTCTTTCCCAAAAAAGATGTGTTCTGAAGGGCAAAGTGTTGACCATCTTTTTGGTAAAAAGTCCATCACAACTCAAGATCGAAGCTTGCTACCAAATAACGGCCCGTCCCAGGTTCTCAGAAATGATCTTCATCTTAGGAAGATCGATCATGGGTCAACCCAAAACAACAGCGCAACAAATAAAGGCTCTCCCTCAAAAGATAGCATATTTCCGAAGCCAAAATCAAACCGATCGATCGGACCATCAGTCGATCGATAAGACAGTTCTTAAAGAATCGGGTCAAACCTAGAATATCGGATCGAGAATAACATATTCAAAGTTGTTTGCAACAAGATGTGGTCCTACTTCCAAGGCTACAGAACTGGCAGTTTTAATCAAACACGGATTTTTATACAACAAGTTTCAAGCTCCACGTAAGCCACAATTTCCGAGAAGAATTATTCATCAGCAGTAAACCGGGTCCCGTCGCCTACAACTACTTTACTAGATCGAGCTACACGTGTCAGCGCCTGAAAAAGATACATGCCATGCGGCATACCAACTCAACAGACCAGCTCGCCTATAAATACAACCCTTTCCAGAAATAGAAGGACATCTTGATCTATCGGAAACAATCTTTAATCTTCTACTCAAAGTCTTCTATTCAACATCCCGAAATAGCATGACATATATTCAAAGTACAACACAAGGATTTTGTGTAAAGATCTCTTCTTTCTCCCACTGAAAAACTATTGTAACCTGTAATCGACAGTATAAACAAAGATTATAAAGTGGACGTAGGCTTGGATCAAGTCGAACCACTATAAAAATATGGGTTCTCCTGTGTTCTTTTTCTTTTTTTCTGTGATTTTGTGAATATTATCGTGTGTGGTTAACATACGTTGGGGGTTGATCATCATTAGACCAACTTTTGACGTCAACACCCAAAAACCGAAACATAGGGGTAAGAGTATTATTCACTTTGGTTAATATAAGTTGTGAGAATTATTGTAGATGATTCCAAGCTTTAATCCTAGCTTTCTTTCTTCCTCTTCCCAAGGTTTAATGGTCGAGGACCTCATGTTCTTTTAATTTTTAGAAGTGAAGGAAAAGTGAAACAAATGTAGTAGGACATGTGAATATACAAAGGTTGAAATTTTACCACTTTGTCCTTCTCTTTTACCCTTCCTTATGCATTATTTGACTTGTTTCTAAGGCCAACCTACATATTAATTCATTAAACACAGATCTCATTTCCTCCTTTGTCACATTATTTTCATTTAATTAACCAATTAAATTCCAAAATAATGTTATCTAAATTTTAGGGGTATTACATGTGGCCTCTCCGATCTTGCCGAACACATTCTGATCACTCTTCTGTGAAAGAGGTCCAACGATAAGTAAGTCGATCATGTCGCTTCCGACGAAACAACACGGCACTCTGGTCTCGACTCTTCGATCATGGACATATAGCGACTGAGATGACCTAGACTTCCCTGATCCACGAAGAGACGGAAGAGCCCGGATTGTTTTGAGAACACGATGCATCAGAACAAAAACATGAGAACTTTTCATTGCTATTATAACAACTAACATCAGAGTACAAGATATCAGAGTTCAGATAAATAATATACAACAGAAATATAAATATCAGTGATTTACAAAAGCAGCGGAAAATAGTAAATAAATATAATGTGCAACGGAAAACATCAACTACCACAACTGAAAGAAATACACGGATACAAAGCATTCCAAATATAGCTCCAGCTGTAATCGGGGATCCTGTGAAAAGACGAATCCGCGAAGACCAAAACTACTAGCTGCCCATGTCGAAAATACGGACAACCAGAGTTTAGGTAGAAACAATAAACTCTGGGTCAGTCATGGGACTGATGTGAGAACTAAAAACAACTATTAAACTTTTAGTTTAAAATAGGGTAAATCACGGGACCACGCCGTAAGTCACGGAACGGGTTTACTCCCATAAATACTCTGATATAAAACAATTCATAAACAATGCAATGCTTTTTGAAAAATGAAGCTATTATAAGACTCAGGTCCCATCACACAATGCAGCGCAAGTGGAGGATAGAATTTTCCCTTATAATAGCCAAACATGCTTGATACAATTTAAAACAAATCATTTTGATATTACTATAAGTGCATGGTGTCAAAACAACTTCAAATATAAATGTATCAATCATAGACGACATAGTACCCCATCCTACTATGTCGCCATATAAGTTTAAAACTAAAACCGAAAACTGTCGTATTGGAAGTTGGATTTCCATCGTGAGTCAAGGCAAGGGACTGTCTCCTTACCTATTCGAGACACTCTAGCAAATGCCTCAGGATCATTCCTACGGGCAACCTTGGATCCTGCAGTGTTATTCCACACTTACTTTAGTGGATTGATTATTCCTGAACACACATTTCCCGGTCCTATCGGACCTATCACTTGGCCAGTAGCGACCAATATATCTGAGATGCCTCGCAATCCATCATCCACATAAGTAAAAATGTCTGGGCACCATACCATAACACCACTTCTAGCTAAAAAGAAAATTCATGCACTCACTGCTCCCTCTTATCCCGTTTTTGATCATCATCCACAAGGCTCTGCTTTTCAACATAAGCCTTGATCATTTGCATCTTAACATGCCACATTGTCAATCCATACCGTACCACTGATTTCCACTAATATATAACCTCTAAGCTCGTACGTTCAGAGAAGGGTGTTAAGCAAGAAAATAAATTTTCCACCACCAAACAAATATATATTTAGCAGAGATCAACGAATACAGTATAAAGGAATACAATATTAGACACACCATCCATTTGCAAAACCGGAGGCGCATTATTCCTTGTCCCATATGTCCAATACAGGAGAGAAGCCCTCACATATCCGGTTGATCTCCAAATACGTCTGGACGATCACCACTTATTACTTTGTTTGGGTGTACAGCCGAATCAAGACATCAATAATCATCCATATGATGTGGAGATCTTTGGTCTTCAACCACCATCTTCATCGTCGACTTTTAGTCACTGTATCAGTTATTCAGAATGGGATAAACCCGGTCTTTCTGAATAACTCACGTATTTTATAATCAATAAACAAGTGCTATAAAAACACATCATACGCCTCATTCCAATTCAGAATATTCTTTTATTCAAATATTCACATCTTAGGGGAAAGGTTCCAATTAATTTTATCAAAGATAAGTTTATTTAAACTATTTCTTTAATCTTCCTTTGGATATCATTTCAAAAGATTTTATTTTATCTTTCCACAACTTAAACCAAATTAAGGGTTATTAACTAGTCGAGATTATCGAGCCTTACAGAAGTAACCATTTATTTATTAATCCCAATCCTAAACTATTCATCCCATGGAGAAAAACTGGTAGTACTCCACATCTAACACCCCCGGTGTTATTGGTAAATTTAGTTACCATTTCATGTTCAAATCTAATTAAAGATTTAACTATTGCCTGGAGTAGAACTGGTGGTACTACATTCTCGATCATTTCATGAATTCGATAAATTTAATTATCCCATTCTCATTTTAATCTACTTAAAGATCCATTAAAACTCTAGCTTGGTTTTAATCTCAAAAAATCATTACTTAATGATTATTCAACTTTAGGAAAATTAATCCTGTCTTTGCTTGGGTTAGAACAAATGTCATTTAAAACATAGTTCACAATAAACCCAAATCAACTTCCATTAAATATGGAATCTTCATGGAAAACAGATCAATATATAATTGATATAAATTTCTATATTGGACTAATAATATAAATGGAATAATGGAAAAGCCTTTTTAAATTCCATATATAGTAACAATCTTCCTTCACAGAAGCTCATCTCGATTATTACCAAACCGAATTCCATTCAATTCAAATTTAATATATTAACTGGGAAACTTTACTTTGGAAATTTTCCATTAAATCTTAATAAGAAGATTTATAAATTCAAAATCATATCTTCAATATTAACTGGGCTAAAGAACAAATGTCATTTAAAAAATCGTTCACAACGAAACCAAAATCATCTTCCATTTAATTCCAATCAATAAATATGATTGGAAAACTTCATTAATCTTACTTAAAAGATTTATTCTTTCCTCAACTGGGTTTAAGAACAGTGTTAATAAAGATACCATTCACGACAAACACAAAATCCAATTTGATATTAAATACAAGGCTCTGAATTGAAATCACATCGACTTATATTTAATATCGAATTCTGAAACTAACGGATATGGTATGGGGAATAACGATATCTGTATCTTCCAAATTCCTCAACAATATCTGTATAATCATGGAATCCAATATAGAAATATTCCGAAGATTATTTCCATTCAAATCCATTCCCAATTCATACGTTGGAAAACTTTGGTTATATTAAAACCATTTACAAATCCAATTTATTATTTTAAACTTATTGGATTATTATTCAGGTTTTACGAGTACATTTAGATAAAAATATCTTTTATCTTTTCAAAACGTGGAATTTTTAATCCAAAATCTTTCCAAATCATTAGTTATGATTTTACATAATTTATTCATATTTATAATAATTTTATTAAGGCGTTTACAGTCGATTTGCAATATCGGCCACCGAACTGCATTCATAGCGACCTTTTCTGAAATTGATTTGGAAATATTTTAAAATATAACTGTTTAAATTTAAATCTCATGTATTCTTCGAAAAGATCTTTTTGATATAAACCCAACGGTTCCGGTTTTAGGAGAATCTGACGGTCGGATCTCCCATTATGCCCATTTGAAGTTAATGGTTGAAATTCGCGAACAGTTGCTACGCGGCGCATTCTATTCAAGCCATTTAAATATATATATATCGTCGATTTTCATTTAAAACGTATTTTATAAATCGTTTATAAATTCATTTAAAAACAATTTCAACTTCATTTTCAATTTTTAATCAAAATTGAATATTCTATATCGTTATAATATTAAAATGATAATATTTTCAAAATATCAGATTTTGGAATCAAACCTTTTCGATATTCATTATAAAACAAATAAAATCGACAGAAAATTCCGTTTGAGTAAAAATGGCGTATATTTATTTAATTTGACTTTATATATCAATATTTTTGTGCTCATCCAAAATTGGACATCAAAATCATATTTTGATTTTTCACTGAATATTATTTTAAAATATTTGTTATTTCTGAATTGAAATCAGACTCAATCAATTACTATATAATTTATTTATATGGATTCCATACATCGCATGTATTCAAAAACGGTGATAAACAACTATTAAATAGTCAATTCACATCCAGAGTGCAATTTACTACTGTATAAGCATTAAATAATTAAATAACGCTTATAACAGTTTGTCAATCAATCATTTAATATACAATTAATTCCATGGTAGATGTGAATTAATTATCGTCCCCAGACCCTTGTGGGTTTTCAACCAACAACAATTAATTCAAATTAATCACTGGTTAATAAATTTAACCAATTATAATTTGATTCGAATTATTTTTCTAATTAGCCAATTTTCACTATTTAAATTAACGGATATTTATAATTTAATTTCAACTACCACAATAATATTAACATTATTTTTAATATGTTAATCATCACAATGACAACACAGTATAGTCAAGTAAATCATGCATGGTTTTCAAACAACAATGAATGTGAGCTAACAGGCACCGTACAACATTTTTGTGATAATTAAACAAATAAAAATCAATACTGGCAATCTATATATTTTCAGTTATAAAATAAATAACTGTACAAAATTTTAGTGAGAGAGTTCTCACTTCGGTTTCCACTCCCTCAGTCTTTATTGGATATTTTTATTTTTAAACTAAATTAAACAGACGTTTAATTTAGCTCAAAAATCCAACTTGCACTGTTTCCGTTCTAGTCAGTTCCATGTTGTAGTGTTCGACTCCACGATCGCAACGCAACAGAAATCATTGAATTTGGACCTCGTATGAAAATTGATCGTTTATACATTAATTACAATTCAAGATAATTAAAATATAATCAATTAAACTAATTTTTTCCTCTAATCACCCTTATCACCGTCGTCTTCTTCGATTGCTCTGTATATTCAATTGAAGTTTAAAACCAAATTTTCAAACTACCGCGCCATTTTGAGTTCGATTTAATTAAATTTTAAATTAATACGTTCTAACTTCGATTTAAATAAATTTTAAATCACTAATTCTCAAAATAAATCATTTTAAATTCTTAAAATCCGTTAAATCAATAAAAAATAAAATTTTAAATTGGTTCCAAAATTCGGGTTGTTATATCGACCCATTCATCCGAAGTGTCATCCACACTTGGTGATCTATATGAACTTTAATTTATTGTTTGTTTAAATTATCTAGTCATTCCAACATTCTCGTAGGGAACTTAGTTGTTAGTTTGTTTTCACAAACCCATCCAATCGCAATTTGACGAAAAAGACTCATGGTTCATTTAGGTGAATTTATTTAGTCCCTCTTGGATGAAAGGGATTTGTACTTAATTCATTTGAATTCATCTGGTCGCTCTCCAGGGAAAAGAATTCGTAGTTTATTTGTATGAACTCGCCTAGTCACTCTCTTATGAAGGAGATTCGTACCTTACAGCTTCACTTCATCTTTCCGGTTGAAGCAAAACCACCGTCAATTTTATTCATTGTGTATGGCGGATTAAAGCAAGTACAAGATAAAAACAAAAAGACAACAAGGAAATGAAAACCAAGCTAAGCTTCTCCTGGCTTCACATTCGTGCTTCTCAACTCTATATTAGCTCGAGCATGCCTAAGGACCGATTTACGACTCGTAAATGTGTAAGCGAACTAATTGTTGGATGAAAAGGTAGTTATTGGTTATTCTGGCCTCGTCATGCCATCAAGAGATGATGATTGGATTTTTAGTGCAGGGACTAAGGTGTCATCTGTTACCTCTAAATAGAATGATAAAATTATTTTTTAACATTCTACTGTAAGTCTACTATAAAGTTATATAGACCATATATTATGTGAATAAAACAACACTGAAAAGATTGATTTGTAAAACAATAAACACCATTCTTGAAAATTTATCATATTCTGCATTACAAAATTCTGTTAACTCGATATAACCCCGCACTAATATTCATCTAGAAGGAGCCGATGACTTGGAGTCCCGCTCATGTCCCGTTGTAGATGTTGTAGGGCCGGTGACTTGGAGTCCAGTGATCATTTGTTTTTCATCGGCTCTTGTGCCATATCTGTCTGGAACTACTTCAAGAACTTGGTCGGTCTCCGAGGTAATGTCACTTCTCTTATAGATTTACTAAGAAACTGGTGGACCGACATCTCAAGCAAATCTATCCGTTCTATTCTTTTTCATCTGATTACTTGTCTTATCTGCTGGTATATTTGGTGTTCGCGGAATATGACCATTTTCAACGAGTGTCCTATGAATCCTCCCACCATCATACGGAGAGTAAGGAATGATGTGTTTCTTTCATTCCGTGATAGACCTTTTAAGAGAGCTTTTAGCTCCCGCTCAATGCGGTTGGCTCGTACCTTTGATATTACATCTAGCACACCATCTCCGCGTGTGGGGATTGGTAGATTCTTTTGGTTGTTTATTCCCGTCTCCTACACCTTCCCCCCACCCCCTATTTATATCTTGTGTTGTTTTCTATGTTATGCATGACCTGAATTTACACGTATCTTATGGGCTTGGTGATTGGGTTGACGGAGCTGGTGCTCATGCTTGGAGAAGGCTAGCATTGACAAATGTCTTTTTCAGGCAACATCGAAGACGCATGTGCTTTGGTATCCCTAAGGAGAGCGCATTTGTAGTCTCTCGTTGATCTGGCCTACCTGTGCTTGGAGGCCTCCGTTTCTTCTATGGCTTATGATTGGCTCGTTTGTTTAGCACTTCTTGCCTCTGGATGAAGAAGCTATTGTCTTGCGGCTTTTGTTTTCTTCCCTGTCTTTTTTTTGTTTCCTACTTATTTTTCTTGTCATATTAGAGATTTTGTAGTCATTTATTAACCACGAATCAGTTTTTGTACACCATTGGAGAAATGCTTTTTTCCTTTTGGTATATAGTATTTATTTCTAAAAAGAAAAAAAAAACCTTTTCAATTGAAGCAAAACCACAATCAATTTATATTCATCGTGCATGGTGGAATAAAGCAAGTACAAGGTAAAAGCAGGAGGGCAACAAGAAAATGAAAACCAAGCTAAGCTTTTCCGAGCTTCACATCCAGGCTTCTCAGCTCAATATTAGCTCGAGCATGCCTAAGGACCGACTTACGACTCGTACATGTGTAAGTGAACTAATCATCGAAGGAAAACGAAGACCAATTCTTCTGTCCCCATTCTCACTGTCTTCCCATGTCCCTCCAATCAAATCTCCTGATTTCCGCTGTTTTACATTTAAATCCCCAACAATTCAGAGGTTTAAGTACAAAAAATGGAAATCAAGAAGTTTTGATTGAGTGAAACACGGAAGGACCTAAGGCGTCATCTGTTACCCCCAGATAAAATGATAAAATTAAAATTTTCACATTCTACTGTAATGCTACCATAAAGATACATAGACCACATATTATGTGAATAAAACAACAGTGAAAAGATTGATTAGTAAAACAAAAACGATTAAAGCTATTCTTAAAAATGTATCATATTCTACAATACAAAATTCTGTTAACTCAGATATAACCCTGCACTAATATTCATCTAGAAGGAGCCGATGATGCCAGTGTAAATTTTACATTTTTAGAATTTTCCTTTATGAAAGTTTTACTCAAGGCAATTTCACGCTGGGCTGGGCAGGCCGGGGCCGGGCCAAGACTGGGGCTAGTTATATTTACATACAAATACCACGTAATAGAAAATTACAGAAGCGATGAGCAAACACCACTAGTCTGATCTATCTAAAAGCCTATACAGGTCCCAAGCAACTTAGGCTGCTTAGCCGTTTTAGGTCCATTGGTCAAAGCGAAAGCAGAACATGATCCAGTTAGAGCAGAATACAATAACAAAGGTGAGCAGGGAAAATAATAATATAATGTTAGAGCATCTCCAGGGTTGGTATTACGGACGAATATTAAGCAAAGTTGGTTCAGTCGTTGCGTTAAAGCTTAATGTTAAGCTTAAGATTCAGGATCAATGAAACCCTGACACCAGGTTTTAACGCTTATTTTATAGAAGTCAGGATCAAACGTCTATAAAATAGACGCTAGGATCAGGTCACTTTTTTACAAAAAAAAATTAAAAGGAGTGCTAAAAAAAATTAAAATGGCAGGTAGAGCGGTGGAAAGCTTCTTCAAAAAACAAAAAACAAAAAAATGACCGAGAAGAGTAAAGGGCTGGCGTTTATTTTATAGACACCGGGATCTGACGCATAGACACTAGAACACTAACTAGACCTGATTACAGATGTAATATTTGATCCTCTGAATATTACATCCGTGATCCACTGGAGTTGCCCTTAGAGTCTACACCATCGCAAAGCAGAAAACAAACAAACAGACAATACGGAAGCTAACAATATTCCCAGAAACTTAACACTTAAAATCTGTGATAAATAAAAGCAATCACTTATACATAATTAACTGGAGAACACATGGTTCAGAAACTAAGAAATGCATATAAATAGAGCTCAAATTTAATAGCAACAAACTGAAATTTTCAAAAAGCAAGTGAATTGCTGAAGAAGCATTTAGCAATCCAATATTCAGCGGTACTGCAAGAACAAAAAAAAAAGCAGAATTAGGAAAAACAAACATAAATACTCAAATAAACTTGATAGATGAAAATGCCTGAAACGATTAGAAAAGAAAGGATGATGAAGGTATACGAAAATTTGTATGCTTGTTATATAACCAAATGTATGTAGCAAGGAAAAACAAACAGTTAAGAGCATATAAACCGAATAAATTAGGGCTTAAACATAAACAAAAAAGTTGATCCCATTTTGGTTTGTTTTATATCTCCTGCATTTTGAGTTATTAGCATTAAATAAAAAAAGAATAAATTAGGGTGTAAACATAAACAAAAAAGTTGATCTCATTTTGGTTTGTTTTATATCTCCTGCATTTTGAGTTATTAGCATTAAATAAAAAAAACGTAGTGCTAAAAGCACCCCCAAGCTTGTGTTTACCTAACACCACAGCATGGTAGCCAATAGCAAAAAACTATAGTAAGTGTTTTTAGATTTTACATGGTGGTGTGATGCTAAAGATGCCATATTTTGTGCTTTTGACTACCATACCATGGTATTAGAAAGCACCAATGCAGAAGACAGAAAAACAGCAAAAAAGTGAATAGTGTCTCATCACTCTGTTATTTTCCAAACTACGAAAAATAAGAACATGTTTTCCATTTTTATGTGTTGGCTTTGTTTTCTAAAGCAGTCGTTTTTTCACGATATACATTCATCTTTTGCACTCTATTATAGGCGAAAACCCAAAACTTAAAAAACCACCACTTGTCCCATTGTATGAATAAAATAGTATGTTGAACAAAGTCACTCCACTAGTTCCATTATGCTTGTGACAAGCTCAAAACGATAAGGATTACGTATTAAGCAACAAAATTCAAAATATTACAATTAAATGAGTACTTGATGACATTAGATGTTTCAAGCTTTAAGGCGTATTTTGGCAAATATGCAGGTTCAAAAGTCAACATCTCAAGGACTATTAATCCTAAAATAAATTGATTTTCTCTTGTACCTCTATTGGGATGCAGGCAATGCTGCTGCATTGTCATTATTAACAATACATCTACCGATAATAGTAGGAGCAATGATATCTTCTTTACTTCTAGCAACAAAGGTTTTTACCGCAATACTTGTGTTTGTAAACAGAAATAAGTAAAGAATTTAACTAGCATACGTAGGACTCCAGTACAATGATAAAATCAGTTTTCAGTTTTTGCCAATGTATAAGAATCTGAAAATGTACCACCACCAAGCAATACAATTGGTACTTAAAAAAACAAAATATAACTAATAGTCAAGCAAATAGAATACCTTAATGAAGCCAATCTGCTTGGCGTTTTCCCTGAAGCACTGCCTGCAGCACATAAGCCCATATTTCCTGATCAATCCATGAGGATTTCCACAAACACGGCTGCAATTTTCAAAATTGTACATACAACACAAAAATAAGCGAATGCAAATATGAACGGTAAAGGAGGTATGTAACTTCTATAAAGTATTAAATTCAACCATAAGTCGCTGATTATCTCGTATCAGTGTCTGTATGATTAATCCAAAAAAAAAAAAAAAAAAAAAAAAAAAAAAAAATCAAAGGCTTATGTTTTGACGCTTCAATAAAAGCACAACTAATCAACAAATCAGAAGGTATTCTAATTAACACGTTTAGGGTAAAATTGCAGACAGAAAATAGAAGTGACTAGAAAAGTAAGAAAACCTAGGATTATGTGATTTAATCGACCAAACTTATAAGCACGTAATGACAATTAGAAAAAAGATAAAACAAAAGAATACGAGGATTGGAGCAAGTTACCAGGCACGAGATCCAGGACCATAGTTTTTAGGATGTGAGCTCCAAACATTGGCGTGCCCCATTGCTTCTGTGCTGATTAAGTTTCGATGGCGGCACCAAACTCTGATTTTATAGGCGGCTTCTTCTTCACAAAACCCTAATCTATGGGTCAATCAAATGCTTAATAAACGGGCCAATATTTAATTTAGCCCAACATATCTTTTGTGGATATCTTTTCATTCAGGTTTGCTAAACTGCCCAAGCATTGCAATTAAAAGAATCGAGTCAGGAATGACAAACTACCCAAAAAGCAAAAATTTGCACAAAGTATGGGTTGAATCGGATTAGACCAAATACTTCGTCCGATCCGTATAGGTATGGGTTGAAGGTAGTTTAACCCGCATCCGACCCTATATAAAGTTGGATATGCATTGGGTTGAAGTATAGGTTGGATCGGATTTAGTAGGGTTGAGATATGTTACTTGAATATAATAAAAAATGAGAATATGAGGGATTTTTTTTTTAAAAAGATAATATTAAAATATTCAGCATAATATATTAGATTTTCTCTAGCATAATGCGTTTAAAATAATGATTCATTATAAGACATATTTTATTATAATTTCATTGTAAAACACATTATATGAAATTAATTTACTACATAATAGTACAAGTGTTCCATTTTAAAATACATTAAAATGCTCTTTGAAATATATTTGTCAAATTCTATCTAATTTAGACTGACATGAAATATGTTTTTTTGTATATTTACTATAAAATACATAAACATTATTCTAGGATTATGCTATTCTAATTTTAAGTGGGCTGATATTAAATTAGCTTTTTAATATAGGGTTGGATTAGGTTAAAATAAGGTTGGATTGAACAAAATATCAAATCCGACTCGTATATAGTATGGATTACAAATTGTAACCCATACCCGACCCGAACTAGGATGAGTTGGGTTGGGTTTATGTGGGTTGAGTCGGATTGGTGGGTTGGGTCGGATTGTATATGAGTTGTGTGCAGCCGTAATAATCCTAGCCCTTCTCCTAAAAACAATGCGAGCCCTTTTTCATATTCATGATTTCGTGGTTTGCAATGATGTTAAAATATTGGCTACTTCTATTCTCACCAATATATCCTTCTTTCACATCTCACTTAAAACTTAAAAGATAACCATCACACACTATTTCCCTTTCTCAGTGCAGATTATTCCAAAAACACTTTTGTATTTCTTGAACCATGTTCAACATTAACATTATTTTTTCATAGACATCGCTTGGTCTGAATTAGGTTGTTGCACAAACCCCGCTCGATTCGAATTAGGCTGTTGCGCAAACCTCATTCGATCCGAACTAGATTGTTGTACAAATCTCGCATGAATCGAGCGGTGATTTTACATAAACATCGCTCCTTTAAAGCTTATGCATGTGATTCTATTTTTTTAATTGTGATCTATTACGATTTGAAGAACGGACAATTTTGAAAAAACTGAAAATAAAAAAATAGTGAGGTGTGAAAGATGGAAAGTGAGGTTTAATTCAATTAGCCTAAAACATATTCATATAATTTTCTTCTTTTCCATTCTAATAAAATCAAACATAACCAATGTGGGTTTGCACTACACACACAGGGTTCACTAAATAACCCTAATTTATTTTAAGTTTCTAAACATACATTTGTGGATTATAAAAGAAATTATTTACTATTTATTTTAAACTCTAACAATTCTTCGCAAATAAATATATTAGTTGATCTTGAGGTGCACGAACGAAACTCCAAAGTGAAAATTTCACCTTAAAAAATGATGAACTCGTCCAAATGTTATTGTTGACTATTAACCAATCTTATATCATAATAACATTATTGAATTTTCATATTTGTTTCCAAATACACGGAGCGCATAATTTCATCATGAGCTACTCCTACAGCACAAAATACAAAATATACGTATTTTTATTAAGATGACAATACTCCAAATTTCATATAAAATTATGTTAAAAGTTAAATAGGTTTCAAGATTAGTTCAAAAAAAGACATTTCAACATTTTATTGGTACACGATCTTTGCAAATATACCAATCAGTTCGAAGCATCATATTTTCTAATATATTAATGATTATATGGTTGGAGAAATATATGTAAATACCAATAATTGAAGTCAAATTTTTGTACCAACTAAACAATTTTTCCCCTTACCTGAGATATTCATATAAAGACAATAGGCGAAACAATACAGCAAAGAATATGATTCAAAGTGAAATAACCAATCAACATAGCACAAAATTGTGTTGGGTTCATTTAAGAAATACTTCAAATGAATTATTATTAACGATAACTATAAGGCCACATGGCATGGTAAAACACAATCAACAAAGAAAATCGTAAAAACATATTATGATATGGAAACTGGGGAGATGGACAAACTCTAAAAAAATTAGTTGAAGGACGTCACGTTTTATTTTCAGACTAAAGGATAAACTTTGAAAAAAAAATCAAGTTGACTAATATTATATTTGGCTTTTACACGATACAAACTGCTAGTTTTGACTAGCAATATATTCGGCTTTACATTGTAGGAAATATTATCTATAGTTAGCATTGTATTTCAGCCTAATTTTTCCCAAAATTAGTCCTTCAAGTCAAAAATAAAACTTGATGTCCTTCAATCTATTTTTTTTTTAAGTTTGTCCTTATGCATATTTTCCACTTTTTATAATTTTTAAAAATGAGTGTTACGACATGTATCTCGCATGTAATGATGACGTATGCTTTGAACATGAATTTTTTTTAAAAATTATATATGATTAGCGTATCAGAAATCATTTTTTACATACATTTATCTATATTTTTATGTTAAAATCATTTGAAGTTAATTTAATTTTTTATTTTTAAGTTGCAATATCTAATTTTCTATTACTTTAAATTTTGTTTATGTTATTAATTAGTAAAAAATGAATTTGTATATGGTCTTTATATCATAGAGTAGTTATATCCTAATTTTAAGCATAAAGTGATATTTTGAATTTGTAAATTAGTTTAATTGTTCGGTCGTATCTTTTAGCATAAAGGATGCTTTGAAATTGTCAATAAGTTTAATTGTTAAATACTATTTTTTAGGGAAATATAGATTTGTCAATATACGTATATTGGTATTTTTGATTGTTCACGTTGAATCCAAAAAGAGTGACATCAAATGTATTACAGTCATTAATAAAGATATAATTATTGCATATTAAATTAACAGCGACTCTAGCTTTAGATATACATGCTATTTTTATCAAGTAGTAAATTATATTAGTTATATTATATGTTTTCTATGGTTGATAAATATTTGATATACATTGTTTAAATTTACACGGAAACATTACGAGTAAATAAATTTATAAGTAACATTACTTACAAACATCCCCAAATAACAAGAAAAATTCAATACAACAATTCACGGTGTATAAACCACACTAAGAATTGTACAAAAGCTTGTAGGCAAATTCTATTTGTACAGCTTAAATTGCTTTAGGTACACCAGTCTTTTTCTTTAAATCATATACACCACTTTTTACTTAGTATACACCATACATATTACTAAACTATCCTCAAGCCTGAATAGAACAAAATAAGTTTCTCATTTAGTATCTTTCTCACGTGCATTGATCGAACTAAGGAATATTGATTTCTAAAATCTATGAATTTACTTTTGCAACTCAAATTCTGGGTTTATATTTATTTAATTATTCATATATTAGAATTTAAATTTAAATTTTGAATAATAAAATATTAATCTACTTAAATTTTGATTTTAAATTAAAAAATGATTTAAATATAGTAAAAAAATTGAGAACTTAGTACACAATGAACCATATTAATTTTAGTACTTCATTTGTATATTTATTTTTGTGACTAATTTGAATGCATAATGTTAGAACTGATTATACATGAATATAACAAGAAAGAATATGAATAAAATTTAACACTTCAATAGAAGTTAAATTAAATTCACTTGATAACGTATAGAAATTTCAATTATTTTATAAAAGAATTTAAACGATTGTGTACGATGTGGACATGTGGAATTTTTATTATTTTATTTTATTTTGACTATTTTTTTAAAAGGTTATTTTTGTCTTTAATTTAATTAATTTTTTTAATAGCGTACGTAAAGTAATCTACGGTGTATAAATAGAATTTGCCAAGCTTGTATTGATTGAGAATGATATCATTGTAATTTCAAAGAATAGAGTTAGTTTGACTAAGATTAGACAAAACATTTCAAAAGCTATCGTTCCATAGATACATATGTAGACTAAGCTTTTAACAAAAATCATATGGCATGCTGATGTAAACAAAAGCACTAATTTTAAGCCTATAATTCGCCTATTACCAACAACATCATTTTAATTCAAATTCAATACGACCCAACCTAATGATTTATAAACATATATTTGAGAATACAAAAAACTAACTTTAATTATAGTAGATTGTATAGTACAATTAAAGATTACTTAATATCGATGCCTTGATTAACTAATAATGACTTGAAAGTAAATTGAAAACAAGCATATCCATAATTATACAAATGAAGATTGTTTATTCAACCTTACATGTATAAAATCAAATAAAAATAGAACTTGACGTAAAACATATTAATATATAAATATGTAACAACCTTGGATTTGTGATTACCATGTAATCAAGATTAATGAATTATAATGAGGAGGATAACTTGTTAATTAAGAACAAAATATTATTCGGGAGATAATTTAAATAATTATCTAAGTATGATTTGATTTTGGATTTGTATTATCTTGGAAATTTGGTGAAACTTGAGTATTTAATCATCAAAGTGATTATATAGTGAAGCTTTCGAAAATATATTTAATTTGTGGAAAAATTGAAGAAAACAAGTAATAAATGAGAAATAAATTGAATTCGTGGAAAAATGAAGTGAATGAAGTTGAAAATTTAAAAATAAAGTCGTGTTAACTTTATAATATACAAATTTTGATTGAGTAAGGATTTACAAAATTTATAGTGTGTATGTTGCAACAAATTGCAATACACATGTGTATGTAATGAATTTAATGTTAAATCATGTGTTTTAAATATATTGAGTTAAAATAAAAGAGAAAATGTAATTGATGAAGAATCAATATTTATGTGTTAAAAATAATTTTTAATACGATTATACAAATTATTTATGTCAAATAATGAAGTCTATACAATTTTAAGTTTTAAAATTTTGTGCATAAAAGAATAAAATGTACAATTTAAATGGAAAATGTGAATTTATGCATTATCGTGTTAAAAAATTATGTTAAATCTTGTTAAAAAGAGTTTTAACATGTTGTATAATTTTTAGTATGGTTAATACAATGTTAAGTGTGTGTTTGAGTGTTAAAAGAGGTTGAATACGATGTAAATTGGGTAGTTTGTGCGACAAGTAGCCTATTTAAATTAACATAGCCTAATTAAGCTATCTTTAGTCCCACATTAAGGTCTAGGGAAAGAGAAGTCTAGAAACTAGTTTCTAGTATGCACATTTCACAAAACAAAGCTCTTTCTTCTTCCACTTGCGAAAAAGAAAGCACATGGTAGAAAATTAGAAACTCCTCCTTCAAAATTCAAATTTCAACCTAAATCTTAGAAGAAATATAAAAGAAACTTATTATTCATTTACTATAGTTAAATATCTACAAATCCATGAATTTATCATCATTAATCTCTAAAACTTTATCTTGTTTGTGAATTTCATCTTGTTATGTCTTTGCATGTCACTGTTATGGTGTATACATATACTAATTCTTCTCTACAAGCTTAAAGATTGCAACTTTGCCTCAAATCTTCGCTACAAGCACTAGAATTCCTTAAAGGTGAGTTATCCCGCACTTCTAACTTGTTCAAGCTCTGTTAGTGTTTTATCTATGATAATCTATGAGAAATCGTACTGTTTGTAGTTTATTTCTCAGTTTCCGAGTTATAGTCACTTTGAGACTGAGTCCACATTTATGGCTATATATATTTTGTCATTACGCTAGAATCCTATGAAACTTTTTCATATTGATAGACATGTTGTTCTAGTTTGTGTACATCAATTTTCAAACTGTTCTGAAGTGATACTTATAAAGATGGAAATTGAAGATCTTTGTTCTTCACGAAATGGAAGAACCGCTTAAAATCTGTGACTTGCAACCAGAGATAGACTGTGATTCTATTGTGATTGAAATCTACGGATTGTAAAGACTACTCGCTACCGATCCTTGGGGTGATTCATGTATAGGATGTTGTAGGAGAATGCCTTCGTTTCATCATGTTCCTGGATGACTCGTATAGATGAATGTCTAACAGAGTATTTCCTAAAATCGTGTACGATGATTTTTACAAATGTACCAAGTTTAGTGGCGGAGAAGACAACTTCTTTTAGTTTAACACCTAGAGTATATTTTTGTAAATCAGTTAGTGATTTGATGGATCTGACAATGTGGCATTTAAAGCTAATGTGATATTCTCTGAAAGGCAATCATGACCTCAAGCCTCATCAACTGGTAAATGACAGAAATCGGGCTAGTAACATGGCTAAGGGGGTCATTCCCATTAGGGTGTATTGTCAACATTTAGAGAAAATTCATTTGTTTTTTCTTCTTTATGCTTACGGGAAACGGTTGTTGATCCCAAATGCTAGTGACAATATATTCGGTACACTCAAGTTGAATGAGATCTTAGTATTGTGTGGCTAGGTTGCAAGATGTTTTTGTTAAACCTCACTGTTCCCTCTCTAGAAAACATTGATTGAGAGGTGGTTCCATACCTTGTCATGTTGGAAATCCAAACTCTAATACGAGTCGTACATTTTTAGACGTATACCAACTATGTTAGAAAGTGAGATGTAATCTTTCTGACAACATTCTTATTTATTTATGAATTGATAGACATTATTATAATATCATTGGATTTTGATATAAAAAGTGATTTGGGTATTATAAGGTAAAAACACATGTCATGTTTATGTGTGGTCATGCCTTACGATAGTTCCATTCTTTCAAAGGATTTTCTGAAGTTAAGCAAGTTGTTTGTAATGTGAATTTATCACTGAAAGTATTCCAGACTGATCCGAGTTGATTTTTCTTTGCTTCAAAATGTGCTCGGGGGTCAGACCGAGCTTATTTCCAGGTTCCGCTTGGAGCTTCAGAGGAGAAGCTGGAGTCAAGAGGTATTCCCGTATTTTCTGGTATAAATTTATTTCCACTATGTATATTGTATTGATCTAATGTGTACTCTAATGTGTAATCATATATATACAGTTCCATTTTGTGTAAAGGGTTTTGATATATTATACTTTGTTCGTTCCGCTGTGAGATTATATTCTATTTTAATTCTGTTGACGTCAAAAGTTGGTCGAGTGATGGTCAACCCAAAAGTGTGTTATTCACACACAGTTATAATAACAAAGTGCAAGATAAAGAAAGTAAGAGCAGGAGACACAATATTTTTATAGTGGTTCGACTTCAACCAAGCCTACGTCCACTTTATAATCTTTATTTATACTGTCGATTACATGTTACAGTTGTTTTAATTGAAAGAAAGTAGAGAAAGAAGTGGTTTATACACAAAATCCTTGTGTTATATTTAAGGTATATGATAGGCTATTTCTGGAGTGTCGAGCATGAGCTTTTGTGTAGAGAATCTAAGATGCTTTCCATTTCTAGAAACTGATGTATTTATAGGCAAGAAGATGGGCCGACTGGAGCGTGGCATTGTATGCATCCTATCCGGGGTAGGCCACGTGTAACTTGTTCCTAAAAAGTAGTTGCAGGTGGAGGGACCCGGTCTCATGTTGAAGAACAGTTCTCCTTGAGAATTATGTCATACGTGGAGCTTGAAATCTAGTGCATAAAAAGTAGTGCAGGTCAAAGATGACCAATTCCGTAGCCTTGGGAGCAGGACTTCGCCTTGTAATGTATAATTTGGCCTGATACTTCAGATCTAATACTTTAGGCCTGATGCGATCTTCAGGAATGACTCGATCGATCGATTGAGTTAATTTAAGAAGTCTTACGCCAAACCAGGAGGAGGATATCTTCGTCTCCTAAGGGATTGGTTTGGGTCGAACCATAGTCGATCAATCCATATTAAAGGTCGGTATCCGAGAATGAGTCTCGGTCTTGTATTATGGTGACTTTTGCTAAAAAACCGGTCAGTACTTGGACCCTCCCCCCACAACATATCTTTCTTGACAAAGGGAGGTATTGTTGACACGCTTTAAGTCAAAGCTATAACACATCAAGTATTTGGTTAGCAGCGCACTCAAGCGTCAGCAGCGTCGTCGGAAAACACAAAGCGATTTGGTCGAAGTCGCGTCGCAAACATAAAAAAGGCCTGAAACTCCTACCAGATGACCACTTTTGGGCCCAGGAACATCTGTTATGATGCTTTTTACTGTAACTCCTATAGGAGGCGAGCCGTTAGCCGAGCCAAAGACTAGCCGTCAATGGGTCCGGGCATAGCCTCGGTGGGGGTCTGGGGCCCCATAGTCCTGGTGACGATCGACCTCTGAGCCGGAAGCTTGGATCCCGCCAATTTGAACCCAGGAAAACTCAAACCCTACCATTTCGTGTTCGGGAACCTCGACTCCCTCAACAACAAGATTTCGGATCCCCCAATACCAGAATCTCGGCCCCTTTCATCTTTCTCATACCGCCCTAGGAGATACGAAATTTCGTACCCTCTGGAGGGGTACAAAATTTCGTACCCCTCCAGAGGGTACGAAGTTTCGTATCTCCTAGAGGGGGTACGAAATTAATATCCCTCCAGGAGATACGAATTTCGTATCCCTCTATGGGATATGAATTTTGTATCCCTTGAGGGGTACGAATTTCGTACCCCTCACCAGGGGGATACGAATTTCATGTTTCTTGGCTCCTTCAAGGGTCCAAAATTCTGGCTTATGGTCCCCACTTCCTACCTACTCCCACCTAACCTCCCTCCTATAAATACCCCTGGCCTTCATTTGGATCTTTCTCCCTTATAATTTTTTGACTTCTAGAGCTTCAAAACACTCTTTAATTGTAACAGCCCGTATTTTACGTATCAGAGGATCGTAAAATATTTTTATTTTATTCCCTGAGGGTTGGATCATTCTCATATTTTTATTTTATTCCCTAAGGGTTGGATCGTAAAATACCAATTTTGTTTGTGACTGTTTTTCCCCTATTATTTTTGTACAGGGCATAACTTTTGACTCAGGTTGAATTAGGTGTTGAGACCTGTGCCATTGGAAAGGAAATGATGATTGCCTTTCCGCAGAGTGGTTACACTAAAGGTTTGGCTCAGCGGTTTGGGAGGAATCGCTATTTTAAGGTTTTTCAGTTGGTTGTTCAGATTTTATAAGCCATAATGGGCTGATATGGGAAGGCCCATTAGTGGGTTGGTGGAAAACTATAAATAGGGGGTGAGAGGTATGGAGAATAATTTACTTTCTCCACTCTCTCATTTGATGGCCTATGTTCCTCCTTCCTCTAACACCTTTCCACCATTAAAATCTAAATCTAAATCTAAATCTAAAGGAAGGAAATCGAAGATTTACACTATTTGAGGCTAGATCTATGTCATTTGAAGTGAAAGTTCAACGGATCAAGGGGTTTGGTTCGAATTGCTTGCTGCCCGGAATCTTAATTCATTGATTTTAGCTAGTTTTAGAGAATTGGTGAGTGATATGCATCTCTCACACGGATTCAATCAAGCGTATGAGCATTTGATCATATTTTTCATCAAAATCAAGTGTTTTCTTATAGGTCAACACCTTTGATAAGTCCATTCTCATATGAATCACCCTTGGATCTAATTTAGCAAGTTTAAACCGGTAATTCCTATGCTATATCATATGTTTATGCAAGTTAGATCCATCTTTGTGTTCATATGTCCATTGAACATGTTTTTTGTGGAATTTGGATAATTGTGGTGAAAATCGTCATATTCATGTTGTTAGTGATTTCATAACATGCTTATTGTTGTGTTGAATGAATTAGATGAGCATATTTCGTCGATATGGTTGATTGGCGAAGTTTTGGTCAAAATTGAACTTGAATTGAGTATGTTCAGGCTGCGGGTCGTGCGTGCGAGTGGCTGGTCGTGCATACAAGTGGGTGGTCGTGCATGCGAGCAGAGTGGTCGGTCGCACCACTATGCCAAAAACAGCCTAATGCAACGAATTTGCAAGGTGTTGCCATCCAAAATGTGACAAAGCTATACTATTTTGGTCCTACAGCAACGTTCTATTTTTTTATTACCTTAGCCATAAAAATGCGTTGCTCTAGGTAAACAAGTGTAACATAATGCAACATTTTGTACATTTTTCCTACAGTAGATCTTTCCATGTCCTACGTGGCAATCCGCAACATTAGTTAAAACGATATCTCAACCATCCAACCACTGTCTACTTGGATTACCCTATTTCTTGTGTACATTTCAATTCATCTGCTTCATTTTAATTTCATTTCCCTTCTCAAATTTCCATTCACCTCCTACCCCCTAATTTTCTTTTACCTCCAAAATTTCAGATCTGATTTTCATTTTTCGTTTTATTCAGATCTTATCTTCTACAACACAAGAGCTACTAGCTTCAGATCCAATGTTGAGCATCAAGTTTCATCGATTTTCCACTTCAAGTGATGCGATTTCAACAACTAATCCTCAAGCAACGACAATGAATTTCCTGCGACGATAAGGAACAACACAATTCCCGATCTGAAGTTATTTTTGTACAATTCCAGGTGACTTCCGGTGGTTGTTTTCTGTCTAGACCAAGTTGCTTGATGTTTATTGTGCTGTTCTGTTAAATGGCTCCTATTGTTACTCAATGTCGAGTAGAATCATCCAAATATGTTGGGGTGTATAGTCAAATTGGTATTTTTTTGGTTCCAATTAAAGATTTCAGATATTAATTTGTGCAATTTCGAGATTTTCTTCGGTAGGGAAATTGGGGCTATTGGTAATAGCATGAGATGTTTGACGAAATGCCAACGAGGGTAAAAGGGCTAGTCAGTTGATTAGCACATGCAACCCAGTGGTTCTTGCTGGTGGTTTTGAGGTATTTTTGTGTGTATTGTGTATGAATGGGTTGTGACAGCTCTATATTCACTATTCTATTGTACATATATGCATATGTACACTTATGTACATATGTATACATTTAGAGACTTGTACGCTTATCTATATATGCATAGGTACACTTATGCTGCATTGCTTCATGATATTGCTTTTCCTGGTCTGCTCATCCCAATTGCATTATTGTTGGTTGTTCCATGATCTATTGATCTGAAGTCCTTTGTAAACCTTGAAACTGTGAATATATATGTTATGAGCTACTCCTATATGTGTCTGGTCTGAGTTGTTTTTTTGTTTATTCCATTGCACTTGAATTGCAGATCTGCTCAGCAAGAAACCTTGATTTTGCACTTGATCTGCTCCTACAAGCTATTTCAAAGAAGGCTTGATCTTCCAAAATTGTATGAATCGGGTGGTGCCCACTTGTAGAGTCCCAGACTGTGGATTGACGCCAGGATGGTGGTGCCAACTTGTGGATTGCCGCCAGGACTGTGGGTCCCCGGACCCCCACCGGTGCTGCACTCGGACTCACTGACTGCTCGCCTTCAGCTCTGCATATATTTCTCAGTGTTAGTGTCTGTGTAAATCAAAACTGCATATGTAATGAGTGAACTGAGCGATGTAGTGAGGAATATCCGTATATGTAATTGATTAAGTTATTAACAGCGAATTGTAAATAGTGGAGCTAGAAATATGTACTATTTCAAATGTTGAAATAAAATATTTATTTGAATAAAAATTCTGTTTGAATATTCAATTCTATGTAGTAGCGTTTGTTTCTCCTTTTTGTTATATTATATATACATATACACATATTAAAAAAATTAATATAAATATCTATAGCAAGATTTTTGGAATGTTGCTACAGATATCTAAGGATGTTGCTATAGAGCTAAATAGGGTTCTACTATAACAATTTTTGTTGTGTTGTCGTAGGTAGTCAAAATGTTGTCTTTGAGGTCTGTCGCAACGGTGAAAATTGCATCACCCTAAAAATGTTGCCAAAGACCTGTGCCAACAATTTTTTGGCGTTGCATTAGGCCGTTTATGGCGTAGTGCACACATTGGGCCGAGCAGTCCAGGCTCGAGCAAAAATCAGGTCGGGCAGCTGTTCTGATCGAGCGAGCCAGGGTCGGACAATGTTGGGTCATGCACCAAGGTAGGGTCGGTCGAGCGATACTCGGGTCGTTCGAGCGGTACTCGGGTCGGTCGAGCGGTGTTCGGGTCAGTCTATAGTAGTGCAAGGTGAAGCATGGGGTCGTTCATATGGGGTCGGTCGTCCCTACATAAAAGAGGGCCGAGTAGAGAGTGGTCGAGCAAAGGATGGTTGTGCACACAAATGGGTGGTCAGTCACACACAAGAAGGGTGGTCGGTCACATAAGGTTATTTTTGAAAAATTATATTTTCGGGTGCAATCTAGATTGAGCCAAAGGGTCCAGATTTTTTTTAGGGCAAAACCCCGAACCCTAGCTGCAGCGCAGTGATGTAATTTGGCTCAGTGATGGTGTGACTTCGAAGTAAATTCAAGTAGGAAGGTTCGAAGTGTTGAAAGGCATTCGTTGAATGGTGTAGAACAACGAATGATGTGACAACTCAAAGGTCGCGAGTTGGTGGATAATGGTTGCTTGAGCTATGAAAAGTCGTCAGGTTGGATGACTAGAGATGTGAAGGCCGAGAGATTATCGTTGTCGTAAGTTCTAGCAGGCTCGATGCAGGGGTACACTAGAGACGTCTAAAAGACTAGTTGTAGGTCGAGTACCCTGGGTTTCGTTGAAAGGCGTAGTTGTTAACGTTGGACAAACATAAACATATGTATGATTGAAAGGCGTATGGAGTTTATGCAAGAACTGGGGTTACCATTAGCCCTTGACATGTGGCAAGATTGGTCGTCATTCAATTAACGATGGTTTCAAAGCAGGATTGTCGGTGATAGCCAGAGTTTGTCATAAAGGATTGGTTGCTTTATTTGAACCGTCTCATGTAGATTGTCCAACGTCGAAGGAGATGTTCCTTGAGTGCGTGTCTGATATTGGTTTAGGCCTCTGGGGCTCGTGCTTGAGGGATGTTGGGTTCGATTCAGATGGTTTACATAAGATATATAATTTGGATGTCATGAGTGCTTTGCTACGATTGAATTGGTATCCTGGTTCCTATGGATGTATGGTTGGAATATTGTTGTAAAGGCTATCACTGTCCGATGTGGGGAAGATAGGGTAGAGTTCTTCTCTGGTGTTGTGGGTAAATTAGTATGTTTATTATCCATTCTCATATACTTTATTGTTGATGTCTGTTAGTTGTTTTATCGCTCACTAAGACTGTTGGCTGACTCAAGGTTTTATGTTCTCTCTTATTACCTTGGGTTGTTCATCCGGTTGTGAATGGGCAGACTAGGTGGCAGGTGATAGGTGATAGGTGATAGCTTAGTGAGGACGATGATGCAGATCGATGGTGAGCTGGAGGCTTACATAAAATTTTTATTACTATCTAATATTTCTATTTCCGATGTTTGAGTTGCTCTCTGAGATTTGTAGTGAGGCTTCATGTACAGACTTTGATATTCCTATGATGTATGGATAACCTTTCAGGATGTTGTGGAAGTTTTCATAAGTCTGCTATATGATGCTCCACTATTTCTGCCTGTTGTATATGTTCTATTATATTTTATCCTTGCGCTGTGAGTTCTACGACAGGTTCCACTTGTGTTATCACACGTTGATGATCGTCTATAGCTGCCCGGCACACCTTTCAGTGCACTTTTTATCTTGTTTAGTGCATGGGTTGTGGGCGGTCGTCACATTAACGGATTCCATCTCTTTCTCCATGGCCATTGGACATAGCAAGGACAATTAAAATGTGGCATACACATTTTCCATCAACACTTGGACATTCACAAGGATAATTATGCTACTTTTGGGCTGTTTTGGACTTTTTGGACATTGAAGCTCAAATTGGACATAGTTGATTAAGTCAACTCATCTCAAGGAGAAAGGACATTTTAGTCAAAGTTTAGAATGAACAAGGACATTGTTATTCATTTGTAATACTATGTACTAATTACTGTCTAAACGTGTACAACATTGTAATCGCATATCATAATGATCATTATAAAGTGGACGTAGGCGTTAGTGCTGAACCACTATAAAAGCTGTGTCTCCCCGCATTTACTTTACTTATTTACTGTGTTCACCTCACATACACATTAGGTGCTGGCGTGCGACAATTTTCCATGTCAACGGGAATGTTTTGGATCTTTATGATGATGTTGAATAGAATTTCGGTAGAAGTTCGGAAAGCCATGGTTACGCCGAACCATATTATGAATAGGGCTAAAAAAACCGATGATCACCGATGATTGTATTAATGCCAGAAAACAACGATCGATAAGGATCATATTAAGACCAGAAAACCAACAATCACCAGGACTGTATTAAGGCCAGTAGAAAACTAAGAATTCCAGAAATCCTCCGACCATACCGCATCGGCCTTAGAAAAGGATAGAAGAATCGGAGCTTTGCCAAGTTAACCCATACCTGTAAAGAGCTCAAATGACATGTCAAATCCTGACAATGTCATTCGATATTTTTAAGCATATGCCATGCTTGGGTGTTAGGAGAATAAACCATACTTAGATTGTGATCGAGTTTTCTCGTCAAATCCTGACAATATCAATCAACTATTCAGAGCATAAACAATGCTTATAGATTTGATGGAGTATAAACAATTCTTAAGTAAAGATCAAGTTATTTTGCCAAATCCTGGCAGGGTAGTTTGATTTGCTAGGTATAAGCCATACCGGGGTGTCGAGTATAAACCATACCCGAGTGGTAATTGAATTAGCTTTCCGTGCTTTGGTGGAACAGTTCGACTTTTCAGATATAAGCCATACCTAGGAACCCAGGGTCGAGCATCAACCATTGCCAGGGTGTGATTTTTCCAAAAAGATTTATAAACCATACTCGAGATTTAGTAATGTTTACTTGTCAAGTCCTAACATGATTTTGTATGAGTATTATCCCTACTCATATTGAAAGAGAGCGAAGCTTTTAATATCCTGACAAGTAGAGTTTTATTATCAGTATTAATCATATCTTAGAGATGAGCATAAACCATGCTCGGTTTGAGAGACTCGTCACATTCTAACGAGTAAGCCGTATGCTCAGGTATCAGCCATACCTTAGGGACGAGCATAAACCCTGCTCAGTTTTGGGTTGAGGGCTTTGCCAAGTCCGGGCAAAGTACTTAGGTTCGTCAAACATAATCCTTGTTCAAGAAATAAAGTTTATTGCTACTAATAACTGTTACAAAACTGAAATAACTCCTACTGGGTTTATAGTTGAATCCAGAGCACACCTTGGGATTAAGTCCTAACCCCATACATGTATACTTCAACATAGCCACATTATTTAAAAAATAACAGAAATACATTTCATGTGACGGCCCGCCCCATACCATCAGACATTTCCCCGAAATGCGTTGTACCAATGTCCAACTAGCACGAGACGGTCGTCAAAAGGAAAGGGTTTGAAATGATGAATCATTAAGAACATGTAGTATATCTCACAGCGCATTAAACAAAATATAATAATAACATATATTGGTATAAAACAGGCGAGACAATACATAAGCTGAAAACTAGAAGCATGTCCTCACAACAGTGAAATCCAGAATACAGCTTATGATCCAAAACCATTATTACAACTTCAAAATACTGCCTCTAAAAGGAAGTGAAAGAGGTACACTACTAATGCCCAAAGCAGTGACCAACAACAACATAGGGAGAATATATGTAAATAGTACGTAGAAGCCTCTTGCTCGTCTCCGGACAGCTACTCATGCATAACCACCTAACCTATCTCTAGTCTGCTCATTTAGGAGCACCCAGAGTAATAAGAAGATACATAAAACTCTGGGTCAGACGAAAGTCTGGTATGAGCGGTAGCAGAAGAATAAAACAATAACAGGTATAAATAATCATACCTGACTTGGACTTGCAACCAAAGAGTTAGCACAACAAGATGTACAATACTCGAAGGTAACACTTTACATATAGTGAAAAATGGAAGTGTGAGTGTCATGATGATAACAAACATCAAACATCAAACATAGAAATCATCCTCACATCTCTCACTCGGTGCGTAAAGCATACGATATCCACTGCTTTGATCACCAGATCCATTGGGGCTATAACAGAGTCCAACTCCGTACGATTATCGCTACGACCACTTTCCTCTTTGCAGCCCTGATAGAGTCCAACTCCATACAACCCCTGACCCCACCGCACTGGTCCATAGTCAATAACCCTAACGGGCCAACCAGTTTACATAGCCCTGGACCTGGTTCGTCTACATACCCCATCTCTCGATGGTAAACCATAGTTATGGATATCGATAACCCCTTTGCACACGTCCCACAGCAAAGCCCAACTCTAGAAGTTAACTCTTAGGTTCCCATTTGGATCCTAAGCCATAACTTCTCATTTGGACTTCCTTTGCATCTCGGGTGTTAGTCGGATTGGAGTTTGACCTTCAGAAGAGTTCACGATCGTCGTCGCGTGGTAGAAGCTCAAGTCTGGTTCGGTCATCATCAGCTCGTTCGCGGTTCAGTCTCAAAGACCGACTCGTGGCTAGCCCCCTTCAGCTCGTGGCTCTCCCGTTTGGCTTATGGCTCACCCCTTTGGCTCATGGCTCGCTCCCTCCGGCCCGTGGCTTGTAGTTCGCCCCCTGGCACGACTCGCAGTTCGCGGCTCACTACCCGGTTCATGTGATTGGGTCACGAATTGCAACTCATAGCAGTGTTCTAGCAAACTAATTTCGTGATACGACGACATTTTCAACCATTCTAACTTTCCTATGCAATCATAAAACATACCAAACAGCCATAACAACATATGGGTTCAATTAAAAAGATCAAAACATCAATTACATAGGCCATTTTAAATCAAACATACCCAAATTCATTATTTTCCCCTTAACCATGTTTAACCATATCTAACAATAGGATTAACAAACTTAATCCAAATTAACCCAAATTTATACTAGTGACATAAAATAATATTTTAGAATTTATACATATTTTTCCATATATTTCTAAGTCATAATTTCGTTAATTATCACTAATCACCCCTATTTGGCCATAATTAGTGAATAAACATGCTAATCACCCACCTTAGCCACAAACAAAAGTTAGATATGAAACTTATATTGATTTGGCACGGATTACTATGTAGTGCAGCAGCTCCAACTCTGATTTGCTGTTAATCTGACTTGATTTGATGTAAATTTGCTTAATTTGTGATTAAAAAGCAATTAGAGGGAGATTTGGAAGATGAAGTCCATGACTAGGGTTAGAGGAATGTTTGTGGCGGCTAAGAAAATGAAAAGGAATCATTCTCTAACTTCTTTCATCCCTTCTATAACACTAATCCCAAAATGAGTTATGGGCCTAGTTGCTAATCACCCTATTAAGCTCGATTAGGCTGTTTTCCATCCTCCAAACCTTATTTCAGCCATATCTCCCAAATGGTAAATCCGTTTGATTAATGTGACCACTATATGGAATGAGAAACCATCATCCGAATCCAATGAAAACAATTTAGGTCAAAATTCCTTACCAATCAAAAGTTATAGGAAAAACAAGATTCTCCAGGGGTAAAACGATCATTTAAATTTCTGCAAAAATCGTGAATGGGGGAAATGACCCCAGTAGTCGTTTTCCAAAGTTACACAACCATATGACTTCGTATGGAAAAAAAAAATCTACGATCCTCCGATACGTAGAATACGGGTCGTTACACTCTCCTCCCTTAAGAAATTTCACCCTCGAAATTCCTTAGCTAAGAAAACATATAATGGTTCTCCGCATGCCTATCAGCCATTTACAAACAATCAAACATACATAATAACACAACAAGCCTATCCTAGCATGCGGTTTACTAACAAGGGAATAACTAATTCGTGATTAAAACCTTACCAGGTAAAGAGCTCTAGATATGACTTCCTTATGCTCTCCTCGGTCTCCCATGTACAGTCATTCTCATTATCACCCCACTAGACCTTGACCAATTTCACCGTCTTCCTCCGGAGTTGCTTCGTATCGTGTCCGATAATACGAACTAGTCTGCGGTTTCCAACTGTCTCGGGGTCTATCTTGATATCATCTAACTGAACTGGTGAAATAGTCATATCAGGATCGTGCACGAACTTCCTTATCTGAGAAATATGAAATACATTGTGCACTCCTGCCATCTTGTCAGGTAATTCAAATTTATATGCTAAATTCCCAACTTGTTCGAGAACTGGAAATATACCAACAAACCTTGGTGCTAATTTGCCCCTCCTACCAAACCAAATCACACCCTTTAACAGAGAAATCTTGACGAATATCAAGTCACCAACAGAGAATTTCAAATCTCTTCGTCTTTTATCAGCATAACTCTTCTGCCTATCTTGAGAAGCCTTCATTTGCTGTTGAATAACCTTGATCTTATCTGAAGTTTCTCTTATTACATCTGGCCTAAGAACAAATTTCTCACCGGTTTCCAACCAACATGATGGTGAGTTGCACGGTCTTCTGTACAAAGCTTCAAATGGAGCCATTACTGGACTAATAACTATTATTATATGCGAACTCAACTAGATGCAAATGGTCATCCCATGACCTTCCAAAATCCAATATACAAGCCCTCAAGAGATCCTCTAATACATGATTCAACCTCTCTGTTTGACCGTCAGTTTGGGGATGGTACGTGATACTGAGATGTAATTCTGACCCTAAAGCCTCTTGTAAGCTGTTCCAAAATGCACTAGTAAATAATGGATCTCGGTCACTTACAATACCTTTAGGTACTCCATGAAATCTCACTACCCACTTCATATACAGTTCCGCTAACTTAACTGCCCTTCTATTCGACTTGACCGGTATAAACTTTGCGCTCTTGGTCAGTCGATCCACAATCACCCAAATACCATCATGACCCGATCTAATCCTTGGTAAACGATCAATGAAATCCATTAGACTTGTTCTCATTTCCATTCAGGAATTCCCAACGATTGTAACAAACCACCAGGCTTCTTTTGCTCGGCTTTGACTAACTGGAAATTCATGCACTTGGATATAAACTTTCCAACATCTCTCTTCATCCCTTCCCAGTAGTAGGTTTGTTTCATATCTCGATACATTTTGTTACCATCGGGATGTATAGTCAATTTCGAGTGGTGACACTCTCTAAGCACTTCATCCCTCAATCCATTTACGTTGGGTACAACCAGCCTCTCATTTTTTCGAAGCCATCCTTCTCAATCAAGTCCATACTTATTCATATCCTCACCGTCGATACCCATCTCTACCTTTAGATGATTTCTAATAGGTTAGGATCATCCCTCTGACTGGAACCAATCCGCTCAATCGAAGTCGGCCTGACTGTCAAACTTGCTAGCATCTCTGGATCTAATTCATAATTAGGTTTGAAATCGTATCCTGCGATATACTCCAGTTGCTTCCATTCCAGAAACATAGCCCCCAAACTGGTATGTCTCCTACTTAATGCATCAGCTGCCACATTTCTCTTCCTGGGTGTGTATGCAATATTGAAATCATATGAAGCCAAGAACTCTAACCATCTCTGCTGACGAAGATTTAAATCGTTTTAAGAGAAAAGATACTTTAAAGACTTATGATCCGTAAACAATTCAAATCTTTCTCCCAAGAGATAGTGTCTCCACATCTTCAATGCGAACACGATCGTTGCCAATTCTAAATCATGGGTAGGATACATTTTCTCATGCGGTTTCAGTAGCTGACTTGCATAAGCTACAAACCTACCTCCTTGCATCAGTACAGAACCTAGTTCGGTACCACAGGCATCCGTGTGTACTGTCATCTCTTCGTTCCCCTTAGGAATAACTAACACTGGCGCACACATTAACTTCTCCTTTAGATTCTTAAATGCATTCTCACACCTTCCGTCCCAAGCAAAAGCTTGATTTTTCTTGGTTACGGTGCTGCTATCTTAGAGAATTCTTGAATAAACTTACGATAATATCCAACTAATCCCAAGAAACTTCTCACGTCCATTGCATTCTTGGGCGTAGACCAATCTTGCACCGTAGCCACCTTCACAGGATCCACAGCAATACCATTCTCTAAAACAACATGGCCTAAGAAACTCACTTCCCTCCTCCAGAAGTGACACTTAGAAAATTTCGCTTTCAATTGGTGGTTCCTTAACACCTCCATCACTGTCCTCAAATGTCCCTTGTGTTCTTCCTCTGTCCTCGAGTAAACCAAGATATCATCCACGAACACAAGAATAAACTTAACTGATCTCTGAAAACTCTATTCATAAGATCCACAAAATATGTGGGTGCATTGGGTCAATCCGAATGGCCCACTCATAGAATCTAGACGGTGTCCGAAATGCTGTTTTAGGTATACTCTCAGCTGCTACTCGGAGCTAATGAAATCCTATCGCAAGATCCAACTGGGAGAACACTCTTGCTCCATTTAGTTGATCAAACAAATCGTCTATTCGTGAAAGAGGATACTTATTCTTCCTAGTCACTTTGTTCAACTCGTGGTAGTCCACACATAAGCGAAGGGACCCATCGGCCTTAGTAGCAAATACAACTGGTGCTCCCCACTCAGAAACATTTCTTTGGATAAATCCCTTCTTTCAAAGATCGCCCACTTGAACCTCGAGCTCTGCTGCTCCTTTGGATCCATACGATGAAGTGGCATTACTATAGGTCTGGCATCATCAATCCGAAACTCGATCTCTCAATGGGGTGGTCCGATCACTTCCCCGAAGATGTCCGGATACTTGCCAGCAATGGGCACATCTGATAACTCATCATGCAGGATGTCGAGGAAATTTAGAAAACTAGCCATCAACCCATCACTAGGTAGGCAACCCAATACCACCCTCCGCCCATCTTCTGCTCTAATGGTCACCAAAGACCACTCACAGTCTACCACTACCCTATACCTTTGGAGCCAATCGACTCCCAAAATAATGCCAAACCCAGTAAAGCCCAAAACAAAGCAATCACAAGCAAACATACATCCATGACTCGATAAGACCAAATTACGACAAATCACACTAAGGCTAGTCGAACCACCGATCGGGGTCGTTACAGTCAAAGGTCTATCGACAATATCGGGTTCCATTCCAGCCTATCTGTAGGTCACTAGATACGAAGGAATGAGAATCCCCGATATCAAACAATACTCAAACAGGAACATCATAAATGGAAAGCATACCTTGAATAACGACATCTTTTCCTTTCTCCGCTGCAGTTGGGGCATTCGATGAGGAAGAAACAACGTTGATAGCATATGCTTTCACGATCTGCTTCTCTTTAGGAGGTTGTGGACATTTAACCTTGTGATGTCCCACTTGGCTGCAATTGAAGCACTTCCTGTCCGTTGGCTTTGCTCGACAATCTCTGACATATTGGCCCTTCTTGCCATAGCTAAAGCACTTAATATCTTTCTTATTCTTCTTTTTTTGACCATCCTTGGTTTGGTTCTGTTTTCTCTTATTTTGGGAATTCTTATTGCCTTCATTACTTGCCAGCAGTTTTGGTTCCTTTGCAGATGTAACAGCGACCTCAGTCTTTGGCTTAGGGTAAAGGCTTTCCGACCTCAATGCCTTTCCCACAATATATTCCAACGTCTCATCGATATGGTTTATAAGTCTTTCCCCCAAGTACCCATCTAGGCTAGTTATGAACTTCTCGTTCTTCTTCTCGGCAGTATCGATAAGAGATAATCCATATTTCGATAAAATATTGAATTCAACAATATATTCTGAGACTGCCCTACCATTTTGCTTAAGCTTCAAAAGTTTCCTAAAAAATTCTGATTTCTGAGCAACTGGGGTAAACTTATCACTAAAGTGAGTCATAAACTGATTCCAAGTAATTTGATCCTCGGGAGTAGTTGCTTTAATATCATTCCACTAATTCATTGCCCATCCTTGAAGCTGACATGATGCTAGCTTTCTCTTTATTGCATCGTCGATCCCCAAATCCTCGAAGATGCGCTCACAACTATCAAGCCAACCCTGAACCTACATAGTCGATTTTGTTCCGTGGAATGGCTTCCCACCAAGACTAGTATAATCCTTGTTAAGCTTGGCAAAATCGGCTCTAAGCGCCTGCACTACTGCACCACCACTGTTAGCAGCATTAGGAACTGCTCCCTGAGCATTCCTAAGCATCTCTCGCATGAAGGCAGTAAACATCGTGCTTATGTCAGGGACATTCCCATTGTTGGCTCCTGAACCCGTACTCCTCGTATTTCAGCTCATCGTTCAATCTGTAAAGAGAAAATGAGTAACCATCTCCTTAGTGGTGCCCGTGCAGTGTGACTTCATCCTTAGATATACTAATAGTATATATAGCTTTTGAAAATCAAAATATCACAAATACACGCTCTCATATACGTATACTATCTCTCCCTGATGTCTTCTCCTAGATAAAACTATGCAACCTAGGCTCTGATACTAAGTGTGACAGCCCGCCCCGTACCATCAGATATTTCCCCGAAATACGTTGTACCAATGTCCAACTTGCACGGGACGGTCTTCAAAAGGAAAGGGTTTGAAATGATGAATCACTAAGAACCTGTAGTATATCTCACAACACATGAAATAAAATGTAATAATAACATAACTTGATATAAAATAGTAGAGATAGTACATAAGCTGAAAACTAAAAGAATATCCATCATAGCAGCGGAATCCAAAATACAGCTTATGATTCAAAACCATTATTACAACTTCAAAATATTGTCTCTAAAAGGAAATGCAAGAGGTACACTATGAATGCACAAAGCAGTGACCAACAATAACACAGGGAGAATATATGTAAATAGTACATGGAAGCCTCCTGCTCGTCTCCGGACAACTACTCGTGCATAACCATCTAACCTGTCTCTAGTCTGCTCGTTTTGGAGCACCCAAAGTAATAAGAAGAGACATAAAACTCTGGGTCAGATGAAAGCCTGGTATGAGCGATAGCAGAAGAATAAAGCAATAATAGGTATAAATAATCATACCTGACCTGGACCTGCAACCAAAGAGTTAGCACAACACAATGTACAATACTCTAAGGTAACACTAACATATAGTGTAAAAATGGAAATGTGAGTGTCATGGTGATAGCAAACATCAAACATAGCAATCATCCTCACATCTCTCACTCGGTGCGTAAAGCATACGATATCCACCGCTTTGATCACCAGATCCATTGGGGCCATGACGGAGTCCAACTACGTACGACTATCGCTAAGATCACTTTGCCCTTTGGAGCCCTGATGGAGTCCAACTCCATACAGCCTCTGACACTACCGCATTAGTCCATAGTCGATAACCCTAACAGGTCAACCAGTCCACATAGCCCTGGCCTAGGTTCATCTGCATACCCCCTCTCTCAATGGTGAACCAAAGTTATGGATATCGATAACCCCTTTGCGCACGTCCCGCAGCAAAGCCCAACTCTAGAAGTTAACTCATTGGTCCCCATTTGGATCCTGAGCCATAACTTCTCATTTGGACTTCCTTTGCTCTTGGGTTTTGGTCAGATTGGAGTTGATCTTCAGAAGAGTTCATGATTGTCGTCGCGTGGTAGAAGCTCAAGTCTGGTTTGGTCATCATCAGTTCGTTCGCGGTCCAGGCTCGAAGACCGGCTCATGGCTCCCCCTCGGCTCCTGGCTCGCCCCTCGGCTCGTGGCTCTCCCCGTTCAGCTCGTGGCCTACCCCCTCCGGCTCATGGCTCGCGGTTCGCCCCTCTGGCACGACTCGCGGTTCGCGGCTCACTACCCGGTTCGTGTAACTGGGTCACGAACCGCACCTCATAGCAATGTTCCAGCAAACTAACTTCGCTACACGACGACGTTTTCAGCCATTCTAACTTTCCTATGAAATTATAAAACATACCAAACAGTAGTAACAACATATGGGTTCAATCAACAAGATCAAAACATCAATTATATAGGCCATTTTAGATCAAACTTACCCAAATTCATGATTTCCCTATAACCATATTTAACCATATCTAACAATAGGATTAGCAAATTTAATCCAAATTAACCCAAATTTATACCAGCGACATAAAATAATATTTTAGAATTTATACATGTTTTTCCATATTTTCCTAAGTCATAATTTCGCTAATTATCACTAATCACCCCTAATTAGCCATAATTAGTGAATAAACATGCTAATCACTCACCTTAGCCACAAATGAATGTTAGATCTGAAACTTATATTGATTTGGCATGGATTCCTATGTATCGCAGTAGCTCCAATTCCGATTTGGTGTTAATCCGACTTGAATTGATGTAGATTTGCTTAATTAGTGATTAAAAACCAATTAGAGGGAGATTCAGAAGATAGAGACCATGATTAGCGTTAGAGGAATGTTTGTGGCGGCTGAGAAAATGAAAGGAATCATTCTCTAACTCCTTTCAGCCCTCCCATACCCCTAATCCCGAAATGGGTTATGGATGTACCTGCTTATCACCCTTTTAAGCCCGATTAGGCTGTTTTCCATCCTCCAAACCTTATTTCAACCTTATCTCCCAAACGGTTAATCCGTTTGATTAATGTAACCAATCTATGGAATGGGAAACCATCATCTTAATCTAATGGAAGTGGCTTCAGGTCAAAATTTCGTACCAATCAAGAGTTATAGGCGAAACAAGATTCTCCAAAGGAAAAACGGTCATTTAAAATTTGGCAAAAATCATGAAAATAAAATAAATGTCCTACGATCCTCTGATCCATAGAATATGGGTCGTTACATTTCTTATATCCTAAGAAATAAGGTGTATCCACTATGATCTAAACCGGATCTGTTGATGATGATGTTACGGTTTCTAGTGTTGGGGTCCTTCCCATTTCGAGAAGTACGGGGACCGATCTGAGGAGCTTGGGAGGATAGATATGGCGGTGTGGATGTTGTGGCTTTCTTAACATGCTCGGGTAGCTCTCCACGTCCAACCCATTCCTCGATGAGATCATGTAACTGTCTGCAGTCACTGGTGCAATGACCTGCCATATCATGAAACATGCAGTGTTTTCCTGATTCACGTTCTGTTTGGGTCGGCTTCCTACTGGGAGGCTTTGGAAAAGGAAGAGATCCTCGCACATTGAGTATATATCCAGTAATGAGGAATTGAGCTCGGTGTATTGATCATATTTGCATTCTCTCCGGAACCGCACATTTCTGTCACTCTTCTTTCGAGACTTTCCCCTTTCCTTTGTTCTGGCCAGCGGTGGATGGTCTTCCATCCTTTGTAGCGAGTAACTCTATATTTTCCATCTCGATATTATCATCCTCTTGCCGGAGGAATCTGTCTGCTTTGACATAGAAATCTCCATTGTCCTTGAAGAATCCCTGGTAAGGGAAATCTTGAAATATGTTCGGTCCAGGACACTGGCCATGGCGGCCATAAGCACCATCAATGGCTCGGGTCGATCGACCGATGATACAACTACTTTGAATCTTTATAAGAAGGAGAGTAAAGTCTCACCGGACCTGTGACACTCCACGTCCGTTAATGTCACTCATTATCAGAATGCATTAAGTTCCGTGAAGCGTTATAGGTAAACAGAAACAAAAAATCACAAGACGATATAAAATAGTAGTAGAAATTTAAAACTTCATAACTTACCAGAAAAACATTGTAGTCTCAAAACCAGTTACAACATCAGGCTAAAATACTGAAACCAAACACATAGAAACAAATCATCTATCTTGCGCTAAAAGCCATCAAAGTAAAGAAATGTAAAATCATAATCCCCAATAATAGCCATAATAAAGTAGACAAGTAGTCAAAGCAATACATCGAAGCGGATCCAAAACCTAGCATAAACAGGAGAGAATCCTAATCAAGCCTGAGTGTTCCCACCCTAAGAACCTAGGGGGAGGAGATAAGGAAGAGAGAAAAGGAAACAAAATGGATCAGATATAAAGTCTGGCGAGTCCAATGACTTTTAGCGTATAAAGAAGTAAAAGTATCATGACAGGCATATAAACTGGATGAGAGATAACGTTGTCATATAGCAGTATAAACAGACTGAACATGATAAGCAAAATAAACAAAGTAGATTATGCTTCTCAAATACTTTTATCTACACCAATACTAGAATAAAAGATATGTGACAGGATTAGGTATCCCCTAATTGCTAAACAGAAACAATAGAAATATAATGGTAGGATTGCGTGTACTCTAGTAACAGGCTTTACCAAAACAAAACTAACAGGCACCTCAATAGAAATAACGGGTGTTACCCTAAACAGAAATAACAGGTACCTCAACAGAAACAGAAAGGACTAGATGTATCCTAATTACTATTCCCAAGCAACCAGCTCCCTAACTTGTAAATACCCTTTGTCGGCCCCACATTAGGGTGTATTACTTCCTAAAGTGGCAACCTACAGAAGGACACAGACCTATTTACTGGTATTACAACGACTTATTTCCCCCCTACATACCGGATTCATGCAGACACATGACTCCGTTGGAACGTGCCCGTATACACCCCCTTTTAGATGAACCTCTTATAATTAGTTCAGTATGCGTGCCCTGACCCTTACCTAGTGCGGGGTCCCCGTTTAAAACTAGAATGGGTTACTGATTGATATGGGTCCCACACAGCAGAACAAAAGTCAAACCCCTAAACTTGTGTCCCTTAATTAACTAGGATTTTTAACAGGTTAAGCCTACAAATTAACAGGTTCACCTAACCCCCACATATTAACAGTTTAAGTTCCAATTTATTTAACCCCAACAGATTAAACAGGTGTACATAACCCCAACAGATTAAACAAACTTACTTAACCCTAACAGATTAAACAAGTTTACATAACCCCAACAGACTAAACAGGTTTCACAGGTTACTTACAGTTTCATTAACATGTTCCTCTTAATCTTTAAATTAAGCCTACAGATTTATATACCCCAAAATCCCAGTCGTAGTTCACAGTATAAGATATGCCCTCGAATTCCAGTCATGATTCATAATACAAGATATGCCCCCAATTTATCATTTCCAATCATTCCTAATTTATCCCAATTTCATTCGTACGCATATTTCAGCGATATTGGTTAGGCTCGAAGGTGGCCTAGGCTATAAAAATAAAAAGGGAATGAGAGAGAAGGACAGAAATAGGCAAATAATAACAGAATTAGGCATATGATAGAAGAAATAGGCATATCATAAATAGGCATATAAGAAATGAACAGCAGATCAGGTATAAAGTAAAATACATGTAATAATAGCAGAACTGGTTAGGCATGAATCAGATTCTTAATAGGCATAGGTTAAAATCCAGGTTTATAAACATGTCAGGGTTACTATTAAATTTTATATCTAAAAGTAACATGAATTCAAAGAGATTGGATCAATGCACAAGAAATGTTTCTAATGTATGTATAGGGTAAAGTTTGAAGAAGATAATCTGATTTAATCCAAGCTGAGGCAACATCTCATTATATCCATTGTTTTAGGTGTAGAAAAACAATAGAAATGTTGTCCCTTATATAGCCTAACCTTAACGAACCCAACCAACAAATACGTCCCGATTCAGAAAAATGCACTCGGCTAGATCCTGGTTGGGTCGACCCACTTGCATTTGGGTCGACCTGTAGGTCGACCCAGACTAGCCATGGGTCGACCCTTAACGGGTCGATTTCCCTCCTGCGCCCGCCCTTTTTTCCCGCTTGTTATTTCGAATAGATTTGAATTCCAATTTTGAATTATATATATATAAGTCTCTTATACATATACAAACTTGTAAACTTCATATCTTTCTCATAGGATGTCCATTTTACACAAATACAGAGTCTATCTCAACCAGAATTCCGAGACGAACGCAATGGTACAGTCCATTTTTCTTAATTCCTAATATTTAACTAGGTATCCTTTAGTTTATTGTTAATAATGTCCCTTAAAATTACGGGGTGTACATTCTCCCCTACTCAAAGGATTTCGTCCCTGAAATCTCCAAGTTAAGAAGAATGTTTATCCTAAAATCCATTTAAATCCATCTACCCATCAATCACAGGCATCCATCGTCCTTAATAGATTTTTAATGCTTATATGAACATATGCAAAGGTGTGTGTATATGTCCCTATGCTAATGCAAAAAATCAGGTAGTCTACTGATTCAATTGACCTCCTTAATGCAATGTATGTTAGTGCCATGAATCCAACATGTATGAAAATAGTCCTAAAATATCATGTAAATGCTATATGTGTGCATAACCATCCATCCAAATGCAACATCTATACGATGATACATCCATTTCCATCCGTAAAAATTTAAAATGCACACACATCCGTATGCAGTATGAGAGTGCTTTGAGCTGATCTAGTGCCTAGTGTGTATACGCATCCATGAGAAACCACTAGCAAACACTTGCATCCATCAAACATAACATGTCTCAAACACATGTTTACATCCATTGGTTTCCTACCTAAAAGTCGAAGGTTCGATCGATAGGATATACTCAAATGGTTGAAGAAAGTACGAATAAAAGCTTGGAAAAAGAAGTTAAGAACATACCCCTAAAAAGATAATAGTATGAAGTGCGAATCTTGTCCTCAGTCTCCCAAGTTGCATCCTCACTGTCATCTCCCCATTAGACTTTCATCAACTTAACGTCTCTGTTGTGTAGCTTCTTAACCTCTGACCAAGTATACGGGTAGGAACTCGTCAAACTGTCGCCTCCCTTTCTACCTCTACTTCCTCAAGCATGCTCAGCTCAACTACCTCTACTGTATTGTGCAGACATTTCTGCATATGAGAAACATGGAAGACATCATGAACATCAGCCAATCTCTCTGGTAGTCTCACCATATAGGCCATTTGACCTATCCTTTCCACTATGGGAAATGACCCTACAAACCTTGGCGCTAATTTCCCTATAGATCTAGAGCGAACCACATTCCTCAGAGGTGATACTTTGATGAAAACCTTGTCTCCCACCTCAAACTCAATATCATCCATTCTCTTATCTGCGTAGGATTTCTGCCTGTCCTGAGCTGTCTTCATGCAACTGCGGATAAGATCAATCTTTTCTGAAGTCTCTTTATTCATCTCAAGTCCAAGTAGAAGCCTATCTGCAGACTCCCACCAACAAGTCGGTGATCTACAAGGTCGTCCGTATAGTGCCTCGAAGGGTGCCATTCCTAAACCAGCCTAATAACTATTGTTGTAGGCGAACTCAGCCAACAGGAGATTGCCCTCCCAAGACCCTCCGAAGTCTAGGATACACAACATCAAAAGATCCTCAAGAACTCTATTCACCCTCTCAGTCTGCCCATCGGTCTGAGGGTGATATGCAGTGCTCAAACATAACGTGTACCTAATGCCTCTTCTAGGCTCTTCCAGAACTCACTAGTGAAGATGGGGTCACGATCACTCACCATGCTAGAAGGTACTCCATGTTAACGGGATATCTCACAAAGATAAACTGATGCCAACCATATTGCCATTCTGTTACTCTTAATAGGAATGAAATGAGCGCACTTAGTAAGTCTATCTAATATAACCTAAATACTGGTATTTCCTTTCCTTGATCTAGGAAAACCATCGAGGATATCCATAGAGACATTCTCCCACTTCTGCTGTAGGACCTCTAAAGGACGAAACAAACCGCCAGGCTTCTTATATTCAGATTTTAATTGCTAGAAAACTAAACATCGAGAGACAAACTCTGCTACATCTTTCTTCATCCCAGCCCAAAAGAAAACCCTCTTCATATCTCTATACATCTTATTGCCGCCCAGATGGATAGTTATCCTAGAATGATGGGCTTCCTCAAGGACTATTTTCAACAGACTTCCAACTGGGGGAACACAAAGCCTCTCATCCCTTCGTAACCACCCACTATCATCCATGGAATATCCACTAAGGTGACTAGAAGTCTCCCCTTTACTAAGCATATCCAAGATGTCTGCTATCTGTTGGTATTCTTACTGCGAAGATCCTATCTGATCCATAAGAGTAGGTCGCACCTCTAAGATGCTAACAAACCAAGTGTAAGATTCGTAGATGGCCTAAAGTCGAAGGTTGATATGTACCCCAAACTATGCCTCTCTATGAATAGAGAACTCAAAGTCATCCTCTGCTTACTCAACGTGTCCGCCACCACATTACCCTTGCCAGGGGTATAAGAAATCTCAAAATCATAGGACGCTAGGAACTCCATCCATCTCTGTTGTCTCAAGTTGAGATCCTTCTACGAGGACATATATTTGAGTGACTTATGGTCCGTGTATGACTCGAACCTCTCTCCAAGCAGATAATGTTGCCAACTCTTAAGCGCGAATACTATAGCAGCCAATTCCAAATCATGGGTTGGGTAGTTCTTCTCATGAACTCTCAACTATCTACCACCGTAGCATACTACCCTTCCCTCTTGTACAAGACGACACCGGGCCCTGTACCACATGCATCAATGTACACCGTGAACACTTTGTTCCTATCAGGAAAAGTCAAAATTGGGGTTGTTATCAGAGCCCTCTTCATGCACTGAAAAGCATCCTTACAGTCAATGCTCCAAAAAATGGTTAGATCCTTCTTCGTCAGTCTGGTGAGTGGGGCCAATATCTTTGCGAAGTCATTGATAAACTTCCGATAATAGCCCACCAAATCAAGAAAACACCTCACCTCCCTTGCATTCTTTGGAATCTTCCAATCTTGAACTGCAACTACTTTCGCGGGATCCACCGCTATACAATCATTGGAGACCACATGCCCTAGGAATCTTACTTCCTCTCTCCAAAAGTAACATTTTAAGAATTTCTCCTTAAGTTGGTGCGCTCGGAGAGTCCTCAAAACCTCTTCCAAATGTAGGGCATGCTCTTCCTCACTCTTCGAGAAGATCAGATTGTCATTATCACAAAAACCACAACGAATTTATCAACCAGACGCCCTTCTTTCGTCATTTCCCACCAAAACAAAGCCTCATCCTTAAGCTACCATGCAGCCAACTGTATCTTCTTGCGGCCATCAACCTCAAAAAGCTCAAACAAATTCTCTATCCCTTCTAGCCAATTCCGTGCTTCAACAAAATTCTCAGTTCCCTGGAATGGCTTTCCTCCCATAGCACAGAAGCCCTTGCATATCTTAGAGAAATTATCCGCTCGTGAAGAGGAGGAACAACGAATGCAGCTGGGGAAGGGTGTCTCCTTGGCCTCTGGCAGGCGCCATAGCCACAAAATACCTATGGAACCAAGTCCTTATATGAATGCCCTCGGGAATATTCTGTTCCCTAGACATGCTGAAAAGGAAAAAGGGATTCAAATAGAGAATCGAAAGATATTTCATATGGCTTTAGGGAATATATTTTTTCAAAAACAAACTTTTCTCTGAAAATACTTTATTTTTGAAACTTTTTGAAAATTATTTTTGAAACCTTTTATCCGATCTTTGAACCTTAAGCTCTGATATTAAATGTGACACCCCACGTCTGTTAATGTCACTCTTAATCAGAATTCATTAAGTTCCATGAAGCGTTAAGTAAACAGAAACAGAATATCACAAGATAGATATAAAATAGTAGCAGAAATTTAAAACTTCATTACTTAGCAGAAAAACATTGTAGTCTCAACATCAGGCTAAAATACTGAAACCAAACACATAGAACCAAATCATCTGTCTTGCACTAAAAGCTATCAGAGTACAAAAATGCAAAATCATAATCGCCAATAATAGTCATTATAAAGTAGACAAGTAGTAAAAGCGATACATCGAAGAAGATCCAAATCCAAGCTGAAACAAGAGAGAGAATCCTAATCAAGCCTGAGTGTTCCCACCTTAAGAACCTGGGGGGAGAAAAAGAAAAGAGAGAAAAGGAAACAAAACGGGTCGGACATAAAATTTTCCGAGTCCAGTGACTTTTAGCATATAAAGAAGTAAAAGTATCATGATAGGCATATAAAATGGATTAGAGATAACAATATCATATAATAGGTATAAACAGACTGAATAGGGATAACATAATAAATAGAGTAGATTATGCTTCTCAAATACTTTTCTTTGCTCCAATACTATAACACAGATATGTTACAGGATTAGGTACCCCTTAATTGCTAAACAGAAAAAGAGTGATCCCCATAGAAATATAATGGTAGCATTAGGTGTACTCTATAAAAGGTTTTACCCAAACAGAAATAACAGGCACCTCAACAGAAATAACGGGTATTACCCCAAATAGAAATAACATGTACCTCAACAGAAACAGACAAGACTAGACGTACCCTAATTACTACCTCCAAGTGATCGACTCCCTAACTTGTAATTACCCTGTGTCGTCCCCGCAGTAGGGTGTATTACTTCTTAAAGTGGCAAACTATAGAAGGACACAAACTGATTTATTAGTGCTATAGCGGCTTATTCCCCCGTACAGACCGGACTCATGCACGCACATGACTCCGTTGGAACGTGCCCGTATAAACCCCCTTTTAGATGACCTCTTATAATCCGTTAAATAAACGTGCCCTAACCCCTACCTAGTACGGGGTCCCCGTTTAATACCAGAATGGGTTACTAACTGATATGGGTCCCACACAGTAGATGACACAAGTCAAACCCCTAAACTTGCTTCCTCCAATTAACTAGGATTTTTAATAGGTTAAGCCTACAGATTAACAGGTTCGCCTAACCCGCACAGAATAACAGGTTTATTTAACCATCAATCGATTAAATAGGTGTACATAGCCCCAACAGATTAAACAAGTTTACTTAACCCCAACAGATTAAAAAGGTTTACATAACCCTAACAGATTAAACAGGTTTCATAGGTTACTTATAGTTGCATTAACATGTTCCTCTTAATCTTTAAATTAAGCCTACAGATTTATATTCCCCAATCCCAATTATAGTTCACAGTATAAGATATGCCCTCAAATCCCAGTCGTGATTCATAGTACAAGATATGCCCCCAATATATCATTTTCGATCATTCCCAATTTATCCCCATTTCGTTCGTACGCATATTTTAGCGATATTGGCCTAGGCTCGAAGCTAGCCTAGGCCCTAGGCTATAAAAATAAAAAGGGAATGAGAGAGAGAAAGACAGAAATAGGCATATGATAATAGAAATAGGCATATAAGAACTGAATAGCAGACCAGGTATACAAAAAAATACATGTAATAATAGCAGAACTGTTTAGCTATGAATCAGATTCTTAATAGGCATAGGTTCAAATATAGGTTTATAAACATGTCAGGGTTACTGTTAAATTTTATTTCTAAAAGTAACATGAACTCATAGAGATTGGATCAATGCACAAGAAATGTTTCTGATGTATATATAGGCTAAAGTTTGAAGAAGATAGCCTGATTCAATCCAAGTTGAGGCAGCATCTCATTATCTCGATTGTTTTAGGTGTAGAATAACAATATAATGTTGTCCCTTATATGTTCTATCCTCAATGAACCTAGCTAACAAATACGTCCTGATTCAGAAAAATGCACCTGACCAGATCCCAGTTGGGTCGACCTACCCCTACCTGGGTTGACCCATGGGTCGACCCACTTGCCCTTGGGTTGACCCGTAGGTCGACCCAGACCAGGCATAGGTCGACCCTAAACATTTCGATCTCCCTCCTGCGCCCGCCCCTTTTTCCTTCTTGTTATTTCGAAAATTTTGAATTTTGGTTTTGAATTATATATATAAGTCTCTTATACGTATACAAACTTCTAAGTTCATATCTTTCTCAAACAATGTCTGTTTTATGCAAACTCGGAGTCTATCTTAACCAGAATTCCGAGACAAACGTAACGGTATAGTCTGATTTACTTAATTCTCGATATTTAATTAAGTATCCATTAGTTTATTGTTAATAATGTAATAGGATAGCTGCTTGACGGATGTGACACTTTTTGGTCAAGAAATATGAACAATTCAATGAAGCGAGTGACCCACATATTCTAATTGTTAATTGATTTTGTTGGATCTCGCTATATGGCGTTTTGATTATGACAACTATACATGTACATATATATTATTATCGACTAACTTTGTCTTGCAGGAAGATACTCAACAACAGATTCAAGAGCTATAATTGAAGATTAAATATGTTGTAAGAATCTGTTAGTCCTAGATTTATATGTTAAAGTCTTCCTTGATGATCACACACACACATTTTATATGTATATAGCTTCTCTTATATAAATTTAGCAAGGAATAGTCTGATAACAGAAAACAGACGTCTGGTCTGAAATTTTCAGACGTCTGTTTGCTGAAACAGAATGTTTTTAATACAATATTCAGACGTCTGGTTGATATATTTCAGACGTCTGAAATGCCCCCGAAATACACTATTTCCTTTCTGATTTGATTTTTAAAATAAACAGACTTCTGAATTTTATTTTCAGACATCTGAATTCCGAAGAGTTGCATTCTTTATGAAGAGATACAACTATTTAATCCATATCTCTTCATCAAAACCTTTCGTGATCAGTTGTATCTTTTTATATATTATAAATAGAGGGTTGATTAATTGTTCCAATCACCGATTTTTATTCTAATTCTCTCTATCTTATACAAAAGCTCTCTAAATTCTAAAGTGATCTATTTTCATACTCGAGACTTTTAAACTTCCATAATCCTTCACATACTTCACGATTATCATCAAGGAAAGGCTATAGGAAGGGTGTACTTAATATTTGACAATTCGTGTTATCAAGAACACACTAAGTCAACATTTATCTTTGTACTAGTGAAGACCTCTTCAGCAGTTGAGGCAAGAAATCCCGTTCGGCTGTTCGGGTAATTGTGAACCTATTCCTCCGGGTGAAGTGAGGGTTGTTGCATTAGTGAAATTCCAGAAGGGAGTCTGGGACTGGACGTAGACGGTGATCCGAACCAGTATAAATCGACTGTGTGATTTACTGCTTACTACTGCTACTTTAGTATTCTACTTATACTCCATTCTATACGATCCTACCGCTGCATAGCCTCTTTCAATTGGTATCAGAGCTTGGTATTCTAGAGATCGTAACAACATCCTAGAATAAATGGCAATAAAGAATTCTAGTAAAGGCATTAGAAAGTGGAAGAACAACAAAGCAGAAGCGACGGAGCAAGAGAGCAAATGTTTAATGGCTAAAGTGAGATCACAATCGGTATGTGAGGATTCATTGTATAAAGATCTTTTATTAGACCATGAAAAATTATTAAAAGATTTTAAAAGTTTGGGTAAACTTAATGCAATTATTTTAGCCAAGTCTAAAAATTGTGAGCAAGAAAATTCCAAATTAAAAGAAGAAAACAATTTTTTAGTCAAACAAGGCAAATGTTTTGAAAATACCTTAGAAGAGCTTGTTTTTCAAAAAGATTTCCTTCAAAAAGAAAATGAGCGACTAGAAGATAAAAACAATGTTCTTTTAAAGGAAATCGATCTCTTGAAAAATAGAAATGAATCATTAGAAAATTCTTTAAATAATTCTAATTCTTTAGTTTCGTCTCTTGAAATAGAGAATGGAGCTTTAACTGAAAAGAATTTAGAATTATCTAAAGAATATGAGTTTTTAAAAGTTAATAATAATACTTTGCAAAATGAAATGTCTGATTCGAAAGAAAATTTTGAAAAATTACACTCTTCTTTTAATAATTCAGGATCCCAAATTTGTCGTCTCGAAAATGAGAATAGTACTTTAAAAAGGGAGAATTCTGAATTAAATAAGAAAATTGGTTTAAAAGATTGCAAGACTTCTTTTGAAAATTTCAATCACGGCTTTGGAATCAAATTTGAAAAATGTACAAATAAGTTCACAAAATTTAATAAAGGTCAAAATGATTTAAATGATATTTTATCTTGCTCTAGACCTTTACACAATAAAAGTGGCTTAGGGTATAATAAAACTAATCATAGAACTAGTACTAGATATGCTTTCATGTATAACAAAAGTTTAACTGCTAGTACTAAAGCACGTGTAACTCGAAGATCAAATTTCTATAGAAATTCAAATGCTTCTATGACTAGAAACATTTATAATAGAAGTACAAAAAGAAATATTAATAGAAATTATCTAAGTATTTGGGTTCCTGTAAATTGGAAAAATCGAGAAAAATACATTGATGATTATTTTGATTCAGTAGTTAAAAATAAAAACTTTATTTTCAAAGGTACCATTAAACCCTTGTGGGTATGGTTACCTCCTCTCTAACCCCTGGACCCTAACAGAGAAAGTGGGTACCAAAGTATATATATAATATTTGTTGCAGGTACACCACAACAAAAAAAGGAGGGTATTTCAGTATCTCTAATATCTTTAAAAACTGAGCTTAAAGTCAAATCAGGGAATCTGGAAATATAATAATCACATACTCAGGGGGAGAAATTTTCATATATTACACATTCAGGGGAAGAAAATAAAGAGAAGACAACGATATTTATTACATTCCCTCATTCTTTTTGATAATGACAAAGGGGGAGAAATTCAGGTGTATATTGATAGAGGAAGATATTATAAGAGGAAGATGTTATAGAAAGAATATATTTTTAAATTGTATAGTTGTCATAATCAAAAAGGGGAGAATGTTAGAAACTCTATTGTTGGATTTTGATGACAACAACTACACAATTATACCAAAAAAACCTGTAACACCCCACCTCCGCCAGGGTGTCTCTTGCAAGCACTCTGACTTTGGAGGGGTGTTTGAATCAGGTAAACATGCATAATGATATATCAAGGCAGAACAAGAACATATGTATATATGTAAACAGAGTAAATAAGATAAGTAAAACAGCGGAAGATTTCAAACTATTTCAAAACAAGTCTGGTACAACATAATGTCAACTTTCCAAATACACAAGTCTAGATAAAAACAACATCACTGAAAAACTGAAATACATAAGTACTATCCCCAAAATAAGTGATAACCATAGCTAGCTTCATGTCAAGACCGTACATGAGCTAAAATCCCACAAGCAAGCGATCAGAAATCCAAGCTAAGCTCCAATATTCCCACCCTGAGAACCTAGGGGGGGGGGAAACGGAAGAAAAGAAGCGAAAGAAAAACAGGTCAGTCAAAAAGACTGAGTAAGCCCTACTACAATCAATGTAAACTGATAAAGTTAACTGGCATGAGAAGCAGGGATGAACATAAGGATAACAACATACTAGCATGATGATTAACTAACAAGGTAGACAAAGGTGTCATCGCATAATCAGGTTTAAGGTTTTTGCACCACAGGTGTACTAGCAAACTAACCTGACTTGAATAAACAAGTATTGATCCCTTGGCCCAAGCTTTGACCCAATAACATGAAATGACCCTAATACGAGGTCCAACCAAACGGTCTAATCGATCGGCTCCCTAAGCCTAACTCGTCACGTGTTGGTGTCAATACGGCCCAAACATAATTGTAGTCGGACTGTGCTGGGTCCACCTACGGGTGTATCAAGCCCTAGGGTGTAAACCCCTGGACACCATAAACATAAGTGCACAGTCTCGATCTACTGGTACCCGTGCATGTTTTCTCCGGCTACGGACTATGTGCACGACCATAGTCCGTCCGGAACTACACCGGCGTACCACTCTGCCGTCGTTTTTGGTCACTTACCTCAAGTCCAGTAATCGTGCCCCCTCCCTAGCCTAGTCCCTAGGGTCTTAATGATACAAACTTGGGATTACTGCTGGAGTGGACCCCCATTGCTAGGATTTTCTAGTGGGTTAAGTACGGTTTAACCCTTTTGCTAATCATGGATTAACTTGGTTAAGTGTAACGATGAGTTCACGACCTAACCCTGATTAATCTACCAAGCCCACATTGATTAAGTATTAAGTGGACCATGACTTAAACCCTAACCATGAGGCATTAATTAATTAATGTGCCTTAACCTCTCACATTAGACTTCGTTGCGGTTACTAGTTAAGCCGGTCGGTTCCGGGTAGCTTTATACCACAACTTGGTCTAACCTCGGGTTCAAGGTACAACATGACCAACTTCTCACATTGGGTCCTATTGTTTGTAGCAACTAGTTAAGCCGGTCCGTTCTGGGTAGGTTTACGCTACAAACTCAAACCAACCTCGAGTTGGTCACACTTATATTTTCTAAGTGTCATGTCCATTATGTTTCCAAAACATATTACAAGTTTTCAAGCATTTGGGTAGACCTAACTTAATAGGTAAATTCCCAAATGGGTAGACCTAACTTAATAGGTAAATTCCCAATCTTATGTTTTTATGTCTTTTAAGTTTACCCAACCCCAAACGCAATCCCATCGCTTACATATCGCAATAGCGCATAAAGGATAGAAAGAGGGAACTTGGCATAATCATGAATAAAGGTGTTGAAGCCACAAGTTTAACATGGTGGCATATGAAATGTACATATGTTCATATACTTGCATATTACATTTTTAGGCCTCAAAAGCATGCATAAAACCAAACTTAGCATATTGGTGATACATGGTGATAAATGACATGTAGAAATGGCCATAAGTTCGCATTTAGCCTCACATGCAAGTTATCATAAGAGATATGATAACTTACATGTTGCCAAAATGCAACCTTTAGCATAAAGCTTGAAGCTTTATGTTCATATACTCAAGGTAAGCTTGCATAACATGATAACATGAGTAAAATGATCCACCCAAACTTGCATACATAACATGACAACTTGCATATCATAACATGGCAAACTTGCATAACATAACATGGAAAACTTGCATATCATAACATATCAAACTTGCATAACATGACATAGTAAACTTGCATATCATGGCAAACTTGCATATCATAATGATCAACCAAACTTGCATCATTCATTTAACTTTAGAGTTTAAATATGAAAGTAGAAAAGGGCTTACAATGCTTATGAAGACACAAAAATATATATAGATTGAGACAAAGCCCTTATGCAATCAAATAAACCCAAAATGCAAGCTCCAATAGAAAAACCCTTGAGCCAAAATGAATCAAAACTCTTGCTTTATGGAAACTTGACTTGAATGCAAGCTAATGATGCTCATACAAGCTTGAAAACACTTGTATGCATGGAAAATCTCTCATAGAAATAACTTAGAATTTTATGAAGAGAGTGGAGGCCATGAGAGGAATGATTTTGCCATAGTTTAGTTACTTGAATGAATAATGATGATTTAGGGTTAGGTTAGGGGCTTATTTATAGAGATTAGGATTAGTTTCAACCTTAGGATTAAACCCTAATTCCAATCTCTGCCCTTAAAACCGAATCTGGCCCCAAAACCTAACCAAAACCCCAAAATGGTGCACCAGGCAAAACTGCCCGGCTGAACCAAGTCGACACCCAAGTCGACAGGGCTGTCGACTTGGGCCTAACCATGTCGACTGCCCAGTCGACAGGGCTGTCGACATGGTTGGTCTGGCGGGAAATTTCCCGCCTGCGCCCAACTGCCCTAATTTCCAAATTCAAACTTGAATTTGAAATCTGTTTTTGAACTTGAAATTTTCTGAAAACTTCATTGGGCCTTAATCGGGTCATACGGACTCCGATTTTCGAAAACTCGGACTCTATTTTGCGTATTTTTCCGAGACGAACGCAATGGCATAGCCCGTTTCCCTTGATTCAGATTTTAGAATTAAATTCTGCCTCAATTTACGTTATAACAGGTTATTGAAAATACGGGTTATTACATTCTCCCCTCCTTAAAGGATTTCATCCCCGAAATCTTCAAGTTAGGAAGAACGTATCCTACCATCCAACATCCATCTACTCAAAACATCATCCACGAGCAATCATTGTCCTTACAAGATTCTAAATGTTGTATGAACATATGCAAAGGTGTGTGTATATGTACTTATCTAATGCAAATATCATCAATGCAAATTATGTTAGTGAAATGAATCCATATGTATGCAATTCCTAACATAATGTATAACATCTATATGTGTGCACATAACATACATCCATATGCAACATCCATGTGATAACACAAAAATTTTCATCCATGAATAAGCGTAAACACTCATGCATATGCAATATGAGGAGTGTGTGAGCCGATCTAGTGCCTAATGTGTATAATGCATCCACGAGTAACCACTTGCAAACACTTGCAACCACTTGCAAACATCAAGCATAACATGTTTCAAACACATGTTTCATCCAAAGGGTTTCTACCTAAGGTTCTCATGACGAGATTAACACGATAAACTAGATAAACATGGATAGCAAAGAGAAAGATATGCTAACAAAGAAAAGAGATTGAGAGTGTACCCTCAAAAAGGAATGGATAAAGCCCACGCATCTTCTCCTCGGTTTCCCAAGTTGCGTCTTCTTCGGCTTCACCCCATTGAACCTTCACCAACTTGACCTCTCGATTCCTTAGCTTCTTGGTCTCCGTCCCCAAGATACGAATCGGAGCTCTCCTCAAGGTAGCCTCTTTCTCTACTTCCACATCTTTCAGAACACTTGGCTCAACAACCTCTGCTGATTCATGTAAACACTTCCGGAGATGCGAGACATGAAAAACATCGTGTACTCCGGCAAGCTTCTCGGGCAACTCCACTCTATAAGCCATCTGCCCGATCCTCTCTATAATAGGGAATGGTCCAACAAACCTCGGTGCTAACTTCCCAACGGCTCCAAATCGGACCACATTCTGCAAAGGAGAAACCTTCACGAAAACCATATCCCCAACATCAAACTCCAAATCAGTTCTTCGCTTATCAGCATAGGATTTCTGTCGGTCTTGGGCCGCTTTCATCCGTCTCCGAATCAACTCGACCTTCTCGGATGTATCTCTGATCATATCAGGCCCAAGTATAAGCTCATCTGTAGTCTCCCACCAACATGTAGGCGACTTGCACGGCCTCCCATATAAAGCTTCAAATGGTGCCATCCCTATGCTTGCCTGATAACTGTTATTATATGCAAACTCAACAAGAAGAAGATGGTCTTCCCAAGTACCACCAAAATCCAGAATACAAAGCCTCAACAAATCCTCGAGTACCCTATTCACCCTTTCGGTTTGACCGTCCGTCTGTGGGTGATAAGCCGTACTTAGATTCAACCTCGTGCCCATAGCTTCTTGCAAGCTATTCCAGAACTGACTTGTAAAGATTGGGTCACGGTCACTGACTATACTAGAAGGGACTCCATGTAGTCTCACAATCTCACGAAGATATACAGACGCTAGCCAAGATGCGGTCCTCTTGCTCTTCACCGGAATGAAATGAGCACTCTTCGTAAGTCTATCCACAATAACCCAAATGCTCGTATTCCCTTTTCTTGACCTTGGTAGCCCATCGATAAAATCCATGGAAATACTCTCCCACTTCCATAGTGGAACGTCTAGAGGATGCAATAGCCCACCGGGCTTCTTCGACTCGGCCTTAACTTGCTGGCAAATGATACATCTAGAGACAAACTCTGCCACATCCTTTTTCATCCCAGGCCAAAAGAAAATGCGCTTCATATCTTTATACATCTTATCTCCGCCCGGATGTATAGTCAACTTAGAGCGATGCGATTCCTCAAGAACTTTTCTTACTAAATCTTCTACCATTAGAACACATAACCTTCCGTCTCTCCTCAGCCAACCCTTGTCATCAATAGAATATCGAGCGAGATGACTAGACGCCTCTCCTCGAATCAGCTTATCCATAATCTCAACTATCTGAGGGTCTTCTCTCTGCGAAGCCCCAACTTGATCAAGAAGGGTAGGTCTGAGTTCCAGAGATGCTAAAGAACCGGTCATCGACTCAATCGCCAAAGAGAAATCAAAGGTTGCCACATACTCTAAATTATTCATCTCAACGAATAGAGGACTCAGAGTCAACCTTTTTCTACTCAATGCATCTGCTACCACATTCCCCTTGCCAGGGGTATAAGCTATCTCAAAATCGTAGGACGCCAAGAATTCCATCCATCTTTGTTGCCTCAGATTCAGATCCTTCTGAGAAAAGAGATACTTCAATGACTTTTGATCGGTATAAAGCTCAAATCTTTCTCCTAGAAGATAATGGCGCCAAGCCTTGAGTGCATATACTATTGCTGCCAACTCTAAGTCATGAGTGGGATAATTCTTCTCATGCACTTTGAGTTGTCTACCGCCAAAGCATATCACTCTTCCTTCTTGCATCAGAACAGCTCCTAACCCCGTGCCACATGCATCAGTGTATACTGTAAATAACTTCCCTCCATCGGGCAAAGCTAGAACAGGTGCTGATGTGAGAGCTCTCTTGAGCCTCTGAAAAGCAAGCTCGCATTCTATGCTCCAAGCAAAAACTAAATTCTTCTTCGTCAATTTAGTGAGAGGAGCGGAAATCTTCGCGAAGTCCTTGATGAACTTCCGGTAAAAGCCTGCAAGACCTAGAAAACTTCTCACTTCGTTGCATTCCTTGGAGTCTTCCAATCCCGAACTGCAACTACCTTAGCGGGATCCACCGCTAAGCCTTGATTAGATACTATATGCCCAAGGAATCTAACTTCCCTTCTCCAAAAGTGACACTTGGAGAACTTGACCTTCAACTGATGCGCTCTAAGCGTATCCATCACCTCCACGAGATGCCTTGCGTGCTCTTCCTCATCCTTAGAGAAGATCAGAATATCATCTACGAAGACCACGACAAACTTGTTCAAGAACTCCCTGAACACCCTACTCATCAAGTCCACGAAATATGCGGGTGCATTAGTCAAGCCGAACGGCATGACAAGCCATTCAAAGAATCCATCTGGAGTTATGAACGCAGTCTTGTCTATACTATCTTCAGCTACCCTGAGCTGATGGAATCCATTAGCAAGATCAAGCTGAGAGAAAACAGAAGCACCGATAAGCTGGTCAAAGAGATCATCAATCCTCGGTAACGGGTGTCTGTTCTTCTTAGTCAACTTATTCAACTCTCGATAGTCAACGCAAAGTCAGAGAGAACCATCTGCCTTGGTAGCAAATACCACAGGTGCTCCCCATTCAGATATACTTCGTCTAATGAAGTTCTTCTCAAGCAACTCCTTCACTTGCTTACTTAGCTCCCGCCTTTCACGCGGAGCCATGTGCCGAACGGGCAAAGAAACCGGCTTTGCATTATCCACCAGATAAATGCGGAAATCAATCTCTCGCTTAGGGGGCAACCCCCTAACTTCATCGAAAACATCTGGATACTCTCGAACCACTCTCACAGACTGAAGAGTTTCCATTGACGAGTCGAGTGATTCAAGATAGCACAACATGACGGGACCTCTCGGATTACAAGAAATTTCTAGGGTGTTTCCGAGGCGAGTCACGAGCCTCACAACCCTATGCTTACAATCAAGGATGGCTCCATATCTGGACAACCAATCCATGCCCAATATCAATCCGTATCCCCTAAAACCAAGAACATAAGCACTACACAAGAATTCTACACTCAGTATAGAGATCCTCAAATCCCCACATATCATAGACAGATGGGCGGAACCCCCAATAGGATTTGAGACACAGACGGGATCATCTACCAAGCTAGTACTAAGGTGCAAACTATCAACAAGATCAGATGAGATAAAGCTATGCGATGCACCAGAATCAAACAAGGTACGAACTGGAAAATCAGAAATATATACAAGGCTCTCAACAGAAATACTACCTCGATCGGGAACTGGAGCGGCATTGAGAGCATGAACTTGCCCTCCTGAAGGTCCAGCACGCTGAGTCTGACCCTGGCCTTGCCCTTGCTTCTTCGGGCAATCCTTACTGAAATGTCCAGTCTCACCACAGAAAAAGCATTCAACATTCTTCCTTTTCCTCTTCTTACAATCCTTAATAAGATGCCCAACTGAACCGCAATAATGGCACTTCCCCTTGTTGTTATTGCCCTTGTTGTTGTTCCCCTTGTTTCCTTGACTCTTGTTCTTGTTCTTGTTTTGATTGCCTTGACTGCTCTGACCACTTGGATTACCCTGATTTCCTTTCCACTGGGAATCAGTCTTCTTGGCTTGAGTATCATTCATCTTGATCTCTTTCTTGACATCTCCCTGAAGTAACGCCATATCAACCAAGCTCTCAAACGTGGCCCCATGGGGAATATGTGACATAGCCAATCCCTGCAACGGCTCATTCAATCCTCTAGCAAAACGAAGAGCCTTCTTCTGAGGAGTACTCACCATATCCAAGCCAAAACGAGCTAACTGATTGAACTTGTTCACATATTCTTTGACAGACATATCTCCCTGTTTCAAAGCTATGAACCTCTCCATTTGCAGATTCTCCTCAGCAGAAGATAGAAACTTAAGCACGAACCTTGCCCTGAAATCGGCCCAAGTCTCAATAGGCCTAGTACCATTGGTGACTTCCCACCAATAAGCGGCTTCATCCTTCATAAGCCAAACCGCCAACAAGATCTTCCTCTGATCGTCTAACCCAAAGATAGCAAATAAATCCTCGGTCTCTTTCAACCAATTTCTGGCCTCTACAAAAGTCTCAGTGCCTTGAAAGTTCTTGCCACCCATTGCTTTGAAATCTTTGCAAGTCTTTGCGAAGTCAGCTTGAGGATGCTGAGGGGGAGGAGGAAGAGGAACCTCAGCGACAGGAGGAGGAGGAACATCAGCGACAGGAGGAGGAGGAACATTAACTACCGGAGGAGGAGGAGGAACATCTGCGGGGCCGGCTTCGGTCGCCCTAGCCTCCAAAAGTCTCCTATACCAAACAGGTACGTGTACTCCCTCCGGAATAGCAAAGTTATCGGCCATACTGAAAACGAAGAAAAAGACAGATTCAGAATGGAGAAAAACGAAGGAATTTTGCTAATGGCTTTTTGGGGAATAGCCTTTAAATTAAACTAGACTTTTCTTTGGAAAATACTTTATACTTGGTTTTGAAAATAGTTTTCCAAAAGTTTTTAAAAACCTTTTTGTTCCTTCTCGTAAACCATATGCTCTGATACCAAATGTAACACCCCACCTCCGCCAGGGTGTCTCTTGCAAGCACTCTGACTTTGGAGGGGTGTTTGAATCAGGTAAACATGCATAATGATATATCAAGGCAGAACAAGAACATATGTATATATGTAAACAGAGTAAATAAGATAAGTAAAACAGCGGAAGATTTCAAATTATTTCAAAACAAGTCTGGTACAACATAATGTCAACTTTCCAAATACACAAGTCTAGATAAAAACAACATCACTGAAAAACTGAAATACATAAGTACTATCCCCAAAATAAGTGATAACCATAGCTAGCTTCATGTCAAGACCGTACATGAGCTAAAATCCCACAAGCAAGCGATCAGAAATCCAAGCTAAGCTCCAATATTCCCACCCTGAGAACCTGGGGGGGGGGGGGGGAAGAAGCGAAAGAAAAACAGGTCAGTCAAAAAGACTGAGTAAGCCCTACTACAATCAATGTAAACTGATAAAGTTAACTGGCATGAGAAGCAGGGATGAACATAAGGATAACAACATACTAGCATGATGATTAACTAACAAGGTAGATAAAGGTGTCATCGCATAATCAGGTTTAAGGTTTTTGCACCACAGGTGTACTAGTAAACTAACCTGACTTGAATAAACAAGTATTGATCCCTTGGCCCAAGCTTTGACCCAATAACATGAAATGACCCTAATACGAGGTCCAACCAAACGGTCTAATCGATCGGCTCCCTAAGCCTAACTCGTCACGTGTTGGTGTCAATATGGCCCAAACATAATTGTAGTCGGACTGTGCTGGGTCCACCTTCGGGTGTATCAAGCCCTAGGGTGTAAACACCTGGACACCATAAACATAAGTGCACAGTCTCGATCTACTGGTACCCGTGCATGTTTTCTCCGGCTACGGACTATGTGCACGACCATAGTCCGTCCGGAACTACACCGGCGTACCACTCTGCCGTCGTTTTTGGTCACTTACCTCAAGTCCAGTAATCGTGCCCCCTCCCTAGCCTAGTCCCTAGGGTCTTAATGATACAAACTTGGGATTACTGCTGGAGTGGACCCCCATTGCTAGGATTTTCTAGTGGGTTAAGTACGGTTTAACCCTTTTGCTAATCATGGATTAACTTGGTTAAGTGTAACGATGAGTTCACGACCTAACCCTAATTAATCTACCAAGCCCACATTGATTAAGTATTAAGTGGACCATGACTTAAACCCTAACCATGAGGCATTAATTAATTAATGTGCCTTAACCTCTCACATTAGACTTCGTTGCGGTTACTAGTTAAGCCGGTCGGTTCCGGGTAGCTTTATACCACAACTTGGTCTAACCTCGGGTTCAAGGTACAACATGACCAACTTCTCACATTGGGTCCTATTGTTTGTAGCAACTAGTTAAGCCGGTCGGTTCCGGGTAGGTTTACGCTACAAACTCAACCCAACCTCGAGTTGGTCACACTTATATTTTCTAAGTGTCATGTCCATTATGTTTCCAAAACATATTACAAGTTTTCAAGCATTTGGGTAGACCTAACTTAATAGGTAAATTCCCAATGGGTAGACCTAACTTAATAGGTAAATTCCCAATCTTATGTTTTTATGTCTTTTAAGTTTACCCAACCCCAAACGCAATCCCATCGCTTACATATCGCAATAGCGCATAAAGGATAGAAAGAGGGAACTTGGCATAATCATGACATAAAGGTGTTGAAGCCACAAGTTTAACATGGTGGCATATGAAATGTACATATGTTCATATACTTGCATATTACATTTTTAGGCCTCAAAAGCATGCATAAAACCAAACTTAGCATATTGGTGATACATGGTGATAAATGACATGTAGAAATGGCCATAAGTTCGCATTTAGCCTCACATGCAAGTTATCATAAGAGATATGATAACTTACATGTTGCCAAAATGCAACCTTTAGCATAAAGCTTGAAGCTTTATGTTCATATACTCAAGGTAAGCTTGCATAACATGATAACATGAGTAAAATGATCCACCCAAACTTGCATACATAACATGACAACTTGCATATCATAACATGGCAAACTTGCATAACATAACATGGAAAACTTGCATATCATAACATATCAAACTTGCATAACATGACATAGTAAACTTGCATATCATGGCAAACTTGCATATCATAATGATCAACCAAACTTGCATCATTCATTTAACTTTAGAGTTTAAATATGAAAGTAGAAAAGGGCTTACAATGCTTATGAAGACACAAAAATATATATAGATTGAGACAAAGCCCTTATGCAATCAAATAAACCCAAAACGCAAGCTCCAATAGAAAAACCCTTGAGCCAAAATGAATCAAAACTCTTGCTTTATGGAAACTTGACTTGAATGCAAGCTAATGATGCTCATACAAGCTTGAAAACACTTGTATGCATGGAAAATCTCTCATAGAAATAACTTAGAATTTTATGAAGAGAGTGGAGGCCATGAGAGGAATGATTTTGCCATAGTTTAGTTACTTGAATGAATAATGATGATTTAGGGTTAGGTTAGGGGCTTATTTATAGAGATTAGGATTAGTTTCAACCTTAGGATTAAACCCTAATTCCAATCTCAGCCCTTAAAACCGAATCTGGCCCCAAAACCTAACCAAAACCCCAAAATGGTGCACCAGGCAAAACTGCCCGGCTGAACCAAGTCGACACCCAAGTCGACAGGGCTGTCGACTTGGGCCTAACCATGTCGACTGCCCAGTCGACAGGGCTGTCGACATGGTTGGTCTGGCGGGAAATTTCCCGCCTGCGCCCAACTTCCCTAATTTCCAAATTCAAACTTGAATTTGAAATCTGTTTTTGAACTTGAAATTTTCTGAAAACTTCATTGGGCCTTAATCGGGTCATACGGACTCCGATTTTCGAAAACTCGGACTCTATTTCGCATATTTTTCCGAGACGAACGCAATGGCATAGCCCGTTTCCCTTGATTCAGATTTTAGAATTAAATTCTGCCTTGTAACACCCCACTCCCGCTATGATCACTCACAAAGGGAATGCCATAGCATCGGTGGAGTATTTTAGTGAGTATAGAACAGAAAAATTACAACCAGCCAGATATAAATAGTACTTGAAATTTTAAAACATCATCTCATATCAGCGGAAGTAAAACATGTCTGGTTACATCATAAAACCACAGTAAAAGTTAAGTACAATATCCATCATAATAAAGAAGTACATAATCCCACTCTCATACAATAGCCAAAACAAAAGGAAAGATAACAGAATAACTGGAGCTTTACATCTATCCAAGCTCCTCAAGACTGGAACAGCAATCCGATCAAGCTCCACTACTGCTAGGATCCACCACAGGACCTGAGGGTTGGGAAAAAAGATAAAAACAACGGGGTCAGACATAAGTCTGAGCGAGTCCTATAACTTTAACAATACAATCGTTAAAGTAACCAGAGAAGACATGAACTGATATACGGTAACATATAGGGATGAATGGGTACCCTAAGTAGTCAACTAAACTAAGATAAAGGATAAAGACGCATCTACCCTCCCTAAGGTAAATTACTAAACTGCACCACACCAGTCGTTTCTAACCTAAAGGTTGATCCCACCCAAGGACTTACAAAATTTACTAAATAGTACTTGCGTACCCCTAGGTGACCAAGTAGGCGCCACGGGGCCCTACAATCCACTAGGTGTACACACTACTCCCCATTCGATCGGCTCCCTAACGTAGATACCCGTGCTGGCCCCACCGTGGGATGTATCATTCCCCAATGTGGCAACCTGATAAAACTAACGGTGCACGGCTTATATCTACACGATGCAACAACGGCTTACCTACCAGCCCGGGCCCACTCACGCATATGAAGCCCGTTGGACTTGCGTTGCCACCGCTAACCCGTTTGCCTCTTACAGTCAAGCCCAGTATGCGTGTCCCGTCCTCGACATGGGTCGAGCCCACAAAGATACGTATGGGTTACTGGTTGAAATGGGCCTCCACAAGCTACCCACCTAAGCTTGTCCCTTTTTCTAGTATATCCCACTTAACCCTTTAATCATGTTTTAATTACATGTTTCATTTCGGTTAAGTATTCTAATCGTATTTTCTATTGCCACCCAAGGCAACCACTAGATTTTCTCATGCCACCCAAGGCACCCACTTAACCCCTCATGTCCCTCTACATGCTAATGTGGTTAAGTGTTTCTTAATTAATTAATTAAGAACGTAACCTTTGTAAAGACCTCTCACATTAGACTGTCTTTTATGACCGCTGGTTAAGCCGGTTGGGTCCGGGCAGCCTTATGTCATAACAGAGTCTAACCTCGTGTCTTTACATTAATTACGTATTTAGTTTGTGCCTAAGACCTCTCACATTGGGCTAACATTTGTAGCAACTGGTTAAGCCGGTTGGGTCCGGGCAGTTTTACGCTACAACTGAGTCCAACCTCGTGTCTTAGTCAATTAATTACACCTAATTAATCACCCTCATAATTTTATATTAATTATCCCTAATTAATCAAGTTTTCTTAACATGGGTAGACCTAACTTAATAGGTAAATTCCCATGGGGTAGACCTAACTCAATAGGTAAATTCCCAACACATAGTATGGGTACACCTAACTAAATAGGCAAATTCCCGTACTATGTTCATTTAGTTTATTATATTAATTTCACACAATCTTATTAACCTATGCATTTAATTACCCCCTCGTTCCCACGTAATTTCGTTCTCATGATATAACACATATAAAAGGTGTCAACTTGCATATGAATGAACATGTTTCAAAGGTGCCATCTTGCATATTAACAAACACATAACTTGCATATGCACTTGCATAACATGTCACATAACTTGCATATAATATGTCACATAACTTACATATTCACTTGCATAACAAACTTGCATATTAGCTTATAGACTTGCATAATGTGTCATCATGAACTTGCATATTAACAAACATGTAACTTGCATATTTACATACATGTAACTTGCATATTAACAAACATGTAACTTGCATATTAACAAACATGTAACTTGCATATTTACATACATGTAACTTGCATATTAACAAACATGTAACTTGCATATTAACAAACATGTAACTTGCATATTTACATACATGTAACTTGCATATTAACAAACATGTAACTTGCATATTAACAAACATGTAACTTGCATATTTACATACATGTAACTTGCATATTAACAAACATGTAACTTGCATATTTACATACATGTAACTTGCATAGCATATCACTATGAACTTGCATAACATGCATATGATTACATAGCCCACAACTTGCATATTTAGCATCATGCAAACATAACATACATCATATTAAACTTGCACAAACTTACATACTCAACATGCATAAACATACATACTCAATCATGCATAAACATAAGATTAATGCTAACATCATATCATATGATTCAAAGCTCATTACCCCACATACAAAACCATAAATCTCATCACATCTCATCTAATTAGTTTACCAAAAGATCATCAAAGTGATAGAAACTCACTACTAGCAATTTTGCACACCAAATGAAGAAGATTAAGATGCTAAGAAGGGATTAGAGGTTGATTAGAGAGTGATTAGCATGCAACCCTCTTCATAAATTAGTGGAGGCCATGAGAGCTAGCATTTTGCCATAGTTTAGTTACTAGGTTTAATTATGAATGAATTAGGGTAGGGTTAGGGTGTTATTTATAGGATTAGGTTGCATTTTAGACCCTTAGATTAACCCTAGATTAATTTAGGACCATTAGATCCGTCAGATCCAAGAAGCTTCCAGAACTAGCCCACCAAGCCAGCCCAAGAACCCAAACTGGTGCACCCAGTTTCACTGGGCGTCACCCCCCTGTCGACAGGCAAGTCGACAGGCAAGTCGACACCCCTGTCGACAGGCCTGTCGACAGCCCTGTCGACATGGGTAGGGCGGGAACCTTCCCGCCTGGCCCCGCCTGCTCTATTTTAAAATCTGAATTTTAAATTATAAATCTGTTTTTAGTTTCAAATTTTCTGCAAACTTCATCGGGCCATAACTGGGCCATACGGACTCCGATTTTCGAAAACTCGGACTCTATTTCGCGTATTTTTCCGAGACGAACGCAATGACGCAGCCCGTTTCCCCTGGTTCTCCCATCTGAGATTAATTAAACTTTAATTACTAACTATTAGTGTTAATTGAAATTCGGGGTGTTACATTCTCCCCTACTTAAAGGATTTCGTCCTCGAAATCTCTAAGTTAAGAAGAACGTATCCTACCAACCAAACAACCATCTACTAAACCATCAACCACAAGCAACCATTATCCTTAGAAACTTCTAATGATATATGAACATATGCGGAAAGTGTGTGTATATGTCCGTATACTAATGCAAAATCAGGCGGTCTACTGATTCAGTCGACCTCCTTAATGCAAACCATGATAGTGCCATGCATCCAATATGTATGCGAAACCCTATTGACACATACAAATTTCTACATGCGTGCACAACCATACACAAAAATGCATCATCCATATGATAACACAGCCATGATACATCCATCAATTCTAACTACCACATCCATTTATGCAATATGCAACATGAAGTGTCTGAGCCGATCTAGTGCCTAATGTGTGTGTATATGCATCCACGAGCAACCACTAGCAACCAATTTCATCCACATGCATCCATCAACCATAACATGTTTCAAACACATGTTTCAACCATAGGCTTACCCTATCTAAAGGTCAAGTAGTACTAACGAGAGGACATACTAAAGATAAGATAAGTACTAGACAAGCAATAAAGGAGAAGTTAAAAGACATACTCTCAAAAAGAAATGGATACAAAGAACGCATCTTCGCTTCCGTCTCCCAAGTAGCATTGCTTTCGTCATCTCCCCATTGCACTTTAACTAGCTGAACTTCCCTGTTCCTCAACTTCCTAGTCTCTGACCCAAGGATGCGAGTAGGAGCTCGTCGAATCGTCGCGTTACGCTCTACCTCTACATCTCTAAGCAAGCTCGGCTCTACCACCTCTGCGGTCTCATGTAAGCACTTCCTCAGATGTGATACATGGAATACATCATGAACACCACTAAGTCTGTCGGGCAACTCCACCCTATATGCCATCCGTCCAATCCTTTCCTTAATAGGAAACGGCCCAACAAATCTCGGTGCTAACTTCCCAACGGACCCAAAGCGAACCACATTTCTCAATGGAGATACTTTGACAAAAACCATATCCCCAACCTCAAACTCAAGTTCCGTCCTTCTCCGATCCGCATAAGATTTCTGTCTATCTTGTGCTGCCTTCATCCTTCTTCGAATCAAATCAATCTTCTCTGAAGTCTCTCTAACCATATCTGGCCCAAGCAAGATCTTATCCGTAGATTCCCACCAACATGTAGGAGATCGACAAGGCCTTCCATAAAGAGCTTCGAAAGGAGCCATACCAATACTGGACTGAAAGCTGTTATTATATGCGAACTCCACCAAAGGAAGATGTTCTTCCCATGTACCTCCAAAATCCAAGATACAAAGCCTCAAGAGATCTTCTAAGATACGGTTCACCCTCTCGGTCTGACCGTCCGTCTGAGGATGATATGCGGTGCTCAAACACAACTGAGTCCCTACCGCCTCTTGCAAACTTCTCCAAAACTCACTAGTAAAGATAGGATCTCGATCACTCACAATGCTGGATGGCACGCCATGCAATCTAACAATCTCTTTCACATAGACCGAAGCAAGCCATGGAGCGGTCCTCTTACTCTTCACGGGTATAAAATGGGCACTTTTGGTAAGTCTGTCTACCACAACCCAAATCCCCGTATTGCCCTTCCTCGATCTCGGTAACCCATCGATGAAATCCATCGAGACACTATCCCACTTCCATTGCGGAACTTCCAATGGGTGTAGCAACCCACCGGGTTTCCTTTGCTCCGCTTTAACTTGTTGGCATACTAAGCATCTAGCCACATACTCGGCCACATCTTTCTTCATACCGGCCCAGAAGAAAACTCTCTTCATGTCTTGGTACATTTTGTCTCCACCGGGATGAATAGTCATTCTTGAACGATGTGCATCATCCAAAATAGCCTTCTTCAAACCCTCATCTTGCGGTACACAAAGTCTACCGTCTCTATGCAACCATCCCTTATCATCTATGGTGTATCTACCCAAATGGCTGGACGATTCCCCCCTCATAAGCTTCTCTACCAACTCAACCAACTGTGGGTCGTCTCGCTGAGCCTCGCCAATCCGTCTCAAAAGAGTAGGTCTAACCTCCAAGGATGCCAACAAACCAGGTACAAAATCAACAGAAGGTCTGAAGTCAAACAAAGAAAGAAACTCCAAGCTTCGTCGTTCCACGAACAATGGACTCAAAGATAGCCTTTTTCTACTTAAGGCGTCTGCCACCACGTTACCCTTGCCAGGAGTATACGCTATCTCGAAATCATAGGATGCTAAGAACTCCATCCACCTTTGCTGTCTTAAGTTTAAATCCTTCTGAGAGAATAAGTACTTCAATGATTTATGGTCGGTGAACAACTCGAATCTCTCACCAAGAAGATAATGGCGCCAAGACTTAAGTGCGAAAACAATCGCGGCCAACTCTAGATCATGGGTAGGGTAATTCTTCTCATGCACTCTCAATTGTCTTCCTCCATAGGCTATTACCCTTCCCTCCTGCATCAAGACTGCGCCTAATCCTGTTCCACAAGCATCGGTATAAACAACAAACGGCTTACTCCCATCTGGGAGCACTAAAACTGGAGCGGTGGTCAAAGCTCTCTTTAACCGTTGGAAAGCATCATCACAATCTACGTCCCATAAGAAAACCAGATTCTTCTTCGTCAAGCGGGTTAATGGGGCTGATATCTTCGCGAAGTCTTTGATGAACTTCCTATAATATCCTGCCAACCCCAAGAAACTTCTTACTTCGGTAGCATTTCTAGGAACTTTCCAATCCTGGATAGATACTATCTTTGCGGGATCCACAGCTATCCCTTCCTTAGAGACCACATGCCCTAAGAATCGCACTTCTCTTCTCCAAAAATGACATTTAGAGAATTTAGCTTTAAGACTATGTGCTCGAAGAGTCTCCAACACTTCCTTGAGATGTAAGGCATGCTCTTCTTCACTTTTGGAAAAGACCAAGATGTCATCCACAAAAACTACTACAAACTTATTCAGATACTCTCTGAACACTCTACTCATGAGATCAACAAAGTATGCAGGGGCGTTTGTCAACCCAAATGGCATCACTAGCCACTCATAAAAACCATCCGGAGTCCGGAAAGCAGTCTTCTCTATACTGTCCTCCGCCACTCTTAACTGATGAAACCCTGTAGCTAAATCCATTTGTGAAAACACTGAGGCGCCAACCAACTGATCAAAGAGATCATCTATTCTCGGTAATGGGTGCCTATTCTTCTTCGTGAGCTTATTAAGTTCTCTATAATCCACACAAAGTCTGAGGGACCCATCCGCCTTCGTGGCAAACACTACTGGAGCTCCCCACTCCGATATACTTCGCCTTATGAACCCCTTCTCAAGCAACTCCCCTACTTGCTTATGAAGTTCTCTTCTCTCACGAGGAGCCATGTGGCGCACTGGCAAAGACACTGGTTTGGCATTATCCACCAAATAAATTCGGAAATCAATCTCCCGCTTCGGAGGTAAGCCCCTCACCTCCTCAAACACATCCGGATATTCCCGGACCACTCTAACAGATTGCAAACTCTCGACCGAAGCTTCAAGCGATTCAAGATAACTTAGCATAACAGAATCCATGGGATTACAAGAGATCTCGAGAGTGTTACCCAAGCGGGTCATGAGCCTAACAACTCTCCTTTCGCAATCAAGAACGGCACCATTACTGGATAACCAGTCCATGCCCAAAATCAGCCCATAGCCCGTGAAGCCCAATACAAAAGCATCACATCTAAACTCAACGCTAAGTATAGAAATCTTCAAACCCAAACATATCATAGACAGATATATAGAGCCCCCAATTGGGTTTGAAACAACCAAGGGATCATCAACTAGACTGGTGTCTAAGTGCAGTGACTCAACTAACGATGATGAGATAAAAGAATGCGATGCGCCAGAGTCAAACAAAGTACGAACTGGATGATCAAACAGAAAAACCAGACTTTCAACGGAAATAGTTCTACCTCTCTGCTGAATCGGTGGAACTGAGAGAACCTGAACTTGCCCCCCTGACTGAGGTGGTGCTATAAGAGCTTGCACCTGACCTCCTGAGGTAGACCCCGTCTTCTGCCCCTTCTTTGGGCAGTTTTTCACAAGATGCCCTGCTTCACCACAATGAAAGCAACCGGTCTTCTTCTTTTTGCGACAATCCTTACTGAGGTGTCCTGGTGTTCCACAATTGAAGCACTTCTTCTTCGTCTTCTTTTTGTCACCATTGCCTTTTCCGCCCTTGCCTTGTTGTGGTTGTTGCGGTTTCTTCTGATCCCCCTTTTTCTCTGGTGCCTTAGAATTCTTATCATCCTCATGCATAAGTGCCATGTAGACAAGTTTCTCAAAAGTGGCCCCCATAGGAATGTGAGTCATAGCTATTCCTTGCAATGGTTCGTTCAAGCCTCTAACGAACCTCAAAGCCTTCTTCTCCGGTGTATTCACCAACTCTATGCCAAACCTTGCTAATTGATTGAATTTGTTGACATATTCTTTCACCGTGAGATTCCCTTGCTTCAAATTCAAGAACTTCTCCATAAACAGATTCTCTTCCGCCCTTGAGAGAAACTTAGCCCCAAACCTTTGCTTAAAATCTGCCCAAGAGTCAACCGGGCGTTCTCCATTAGTGACCTCCCACCAGAATGAGGCCTCTCCCTTCATTAACCAAGCCGCCAACTTGACTTTCTTTCCTTCTTCCACTTCAAAGATATCTAGCAACTCTTCCACTTCCTTAAGCCAATCTCTAGCCTCTACGAAAGTCTCTGAACCTAGAAAAGGTTTTCCTCCTATAGCCTTGAACTCCTTGCAAACCTTAGCAAAATTATCCACTCTAGGCTGAGGAGGAGGAGCGGTTGTCTCTGGTGTAGTAGCATTGGCTGGACCCGCAGCCGCGGCCCTAGCCTCTTGCAACCTCCTATACCATAATGGTATAACTAAACCCTCCGGGATGTTAAGATCTTCAGCCATGCTGAAACGAAAGAGGAAAGATTCAAAAAGGAGATTCCGAAAGATAAAGATATGGCTATTGGGGATTATGCTTTTCTTTTTCAAAAACTTTTTCTCTTAGAAGACATGCTTTTGAAAATACTCTCTTCGAAAATACTCTTAGAAAATAGTTTTTCTCAAAAATTTTATCTGTTCCGGTAACCTTAAGCTCTGATACCACGTGTAACACCCCACTCCCGCTATGATCACTCACAAAGGGAATGCCATAGCATCGGTGGAGTATTTTAGTGAGTATAGAACAGAAAAATTACAACCAGCCAGATATAAATAGTACTTGAAATTTTAAAACATCATCTCATATCAGCGGAAGTAAAACATGTCTGGTTACATCATAAAACCACAGTAAAAGTTAAGTACAATATCCATCATAATAAAGAAGTACATAATCCCACTCTCATACAATAGCCAAAACAAAAGGAAAGATAACAGAATAACTGGAGCTTTACATCTATCCAAGCTCCTCAAGACTGGAACAGCAATCCGATCAAGCTCCACTACTGCTAGGATCCACCACAGGACCTGAGGGTTGGGAAAAAAGATAAAAACAACGGGGTCAGACATAAGTCTGAGCGAGTCCTATAACTTTAACAATACAATCGTTAAAGTAACCAGAGAAGACATGAACTGATATACGGTAACATATAGGGATGAATGGGTACCCTAAGTAGTCAACTAAACTAAGATAAAGGATAAAGACGCATCTACCCTCCCTAAGGTAAATTACTAAACTGCACCACACCAGTCGTTTCTAACCTAAAGGTTGATCCCACCCAAGGACTTACAAAATTTACTAAATAGTACTTGCGTACCCCTAGGTGACCAAGTAGGCGCCACGGGGCCCTACAATCCACTAGGTGTACACACTACTCCCCATTCGATCGGCTCCCTAACGTAGATACCCGTGCTGGCCCCACCGTGGGATGTATCATTCCCCAATGTGGCAACCTGATAAAACTAACGGTGCACGGCTTATATCTACACGATGCAACAACGGCTTACCTACCAGCCCGGGCCCACTCACGCATATGAAGCCCGTTGGACTTGCGTTGCCACCGCTAACCCGTTTGCCTCTTACAGTCAAGCCCAGTATGCGTGTCCCGTCCTCGACATGGGTCGAGCCCACAAAGATACGTATGGGTTACTGGTTGAAATGGGCCTCCACAAGCTACCCACCTAAGCTTGTCCCTTTTTCTAGTATATCCCACTTAACCCTTTAATCATGTTTTAATTACATGTTTCATTTCGGTTAAGTATTCTAATCGTATTTTCTATTGCCACCCAAGGCAACCACTAGATTTTCTCATGCCACCCAAGGCACCCACTTAACCCCTCATGTCCCTCTACATGCTAATGTGGTTAAGTGTTTCTTAATTAATTAATTAAGAACGTAACCTTTGTAAAGACCTCTCACATTAGACTGTCTTTTATGACCGCTGGTTAAGCCGGTTGGGTCCGGGCAGCCTTATGTCATAACAGAGTCTAACCTCGTGTCTTTACATTAATTACGTATTTAGTTTGTGCCTAAGACCTCTCACATTGGGCTAACATTTGTAGCAACTGGTTAAGCCGGTTGGGTCCGGGCAGTTTTACGCTACAACTGAGTCCAACCTCGTGTCTTAGTCAATTAATTACACCTAATTAATCACCCTCATAATTTTATATTAATTATCCCTAATTAATCAAGTTTTCTTAACATGGGTAGACCTAACTTAATAGGTAAATTCCCATGGGGTAGACCTAACTCAATAGGTAAATTCCCAACACATAGTATGGGTACACCTAACTAAATAGGCAAATTCCCGTACTATGTTCATTTAGTTTATTATATTAATTTCACACAATCTTATTAACCTATGCATTTAATTACCCCCTCGTTCCCACGTAATTTCGTTCTCATGATATAACACATATAAAAGGTGTCAACTTGCATATGAATGAACATGTTTCAAAGGTGCCATCTTGCATATTAACAAACACATAACTTGCATATGCACTTGCATAACATGTCACATAACTTGCATATAATATGTCACATAACTTACATATTCACTTGCATAACAAACTTGCATATTAGCTTATAGACTTGCATAATGTGTCATCATGAACTTGCATATTAACAAACATGTAACTTGCATATTTACATACATGTAACTTGCATATTAACAAACATGTAACTTGCATATTAACAAACATGTAACTTGCATATTTACATACATGTAACTTGCATATTAACAAACATGTAACTTGCATATTAACAAACATGTAACTTGCATATTTACATACATGTAACTTGCATATTAACAAACATGTAACTTGCATATTAACAAACATGTAACTTGCATATTTACATACATGTAACTTGCATATTAACAAACATGTAACTTGCATATTTACATACATGTAACTTGCATAGCATATCACTATGAACTTGCATAACATGCATATGATTACATAGCCCACAACTTGCATATTTAGCATCATGCAAACATAACATACATCATATTAAACTTGCACAAACTTACATACTCAACATGCATAAACATACATACTCAATCATGCATAAACATAAGATTAATGCTAACATCATATCATATGATTCAAAGCTCATTACCCCACATACAAAACCATAAATCTCATCACATCTCATCTAATTAGTTTACCAAAAGATCATCAAAGTGATAGAAACTCACTACTAGCAATTTTGCACACCAAATGAAGAAGATTAAGATGCTAAGAAGGGATTAGAGGTTGATTAGAGAGTGATTAGCATGCAACCCTCTTCATAAATTAGTGGAGGCCATGAGAGCTAGCATTTTGCCATAGTTTAGTTACTAGGTTTAATTATGAATGAATTAGGGTAGGGTTAGGGTGTTATTTATAGGATTAGGTTGCATTTTAGACCCTTAGATTAACCCTAGATTAATTTAGGACCATTAGATCCGTCAGATCCAAGAAGCTTCCAGAACTAGCCCACCAAGCCAGCCCAAGAACCCAAACTGGTGCACCCAGTTTCACTGGGCGTCACCCCCCTGTCGACAGGCAAGTCGACAGGCAAGTCGACACCCCTGTCGACAGGCCTGTCGACAGGCCTGTCGACAGCCCTGTCGACATGGGTAGGGCGGGAACCTTCCCGCCTGGCCCCGCCTGCTCTATTTTAAAATCTGAATTTTAAATTATAAATCTGTTTTTAGTTTCAAATTTTCTGCAAACTTCATCGGGCCATAACTGGGCCATACGGACTCCGATTTTCGAAAACTCGGACTCTATTTCGCGTATTTTTCCGAGACGAACGCAATGACGCAGCCCGTTTCCCCTGGTTCTCCCATCTGAGATTAATTAAACTTTAATTACTAACTATTAGTGTTAATTGAAATTCGGGGTGTTACATGCCTCGATTTACGTTATAACAAGTTATTGAAAATACGGGTTATTACAAAACCTCTAAGCTAACCTGTAGGTACATGGATATCAAAAAGAGAAATATATGATAATATATGCATATTGACAGGGGGAGTTACATATACAGTTGTCATTATCAAAAAGGGGGAGAATGTTGGATCTCGCTATATGGCGTTTTGATTATGACAACTATACATGTACATATATATTATTATCGACTAACTTTGTCTTGCAGGAAGATACTCAACAACAGATTCAAGAGCTATAATTGAAGATTAAATATGTTGTAAGAATCTGTTAGTCCTAGATTTATATGTTAAAGTCTTCCTTGATGATCACACACACACATTTTATATGTATATAACTTCTCTTATATAAATTAAGCAAGGAATAGCCTGATAACAGAAAACAGTCGTCTGGTCTGAAATTTTCAGATGTCTGTTTGCTGAAACAGAATGTTTTTAATACAATATTCAGACGTCTGGTTGATATATTTCAGACGTCTGAAATGCCCCCGAAATACACTATTTCCTTTCTGATTTGATTTTTAAAATAAACAGACATCTGAATTTTATTTTCAGACATCTGAATTCCTAAGAGTTGCATTCTTTATGAAGAGATACAACTATTTAATCCATATCTCTTCATCAAAACCTTTCGTGATCAGTTGTATCTTTTTATATATTATAAATAGAGGGTTGATTAATTGTTCCAATCACCGATTTTTATTCTAATTCTCTCTATCTTATACAAAAGCTCTCTAAATTCTAAAGTGATCTATTTTCATACTCGAGACTTTTAAACTTCCATAATCCTTCACATACTTCACGATTATCATCAAGGAAAGGCTATAGGAAGGGTGTACTTAATATTTGACAATTCGTGTTATCAAGAACACACTAAGTCAACATTTATCTTTGTACTAGTGAAGACCTCTTCAGCAGTTGAGGCAAGAAATCCCGTTCGGCTGTTCGGGTAATTGTGAACCTATTCCTCCGGGTGAAGTGAGGGTTGTTGCATTAGTGAAATTCCAGAAGGGAGTCTGGGACTGGACGTAGGACGGTGATCCGAACCAGTATAAATCGACTGTGTGATTTACTGCTTACTACTGCTATTTTAGTATTCTACTTATACTCCATTCTATACGATCCTACCGCTGCATAGCCTCTTTCAGATTTAGTTGTTATCTGCTGGAACTACATGGCGATGACATCAGTGAGAAAGAGAGGGAAGCACTTGGCCATGACATGGTCCGATCCTGATAGTACTTCTATATGATGCATATATCGCATGAGATGTATGGTCGGTTAGGTCCTGCCATTGTAGGTCTCCAGGACCAGAAGCCTGAAGTCAGTTAGGTTTTGAGAATTTCTGATTTTCCATGTGAATTGACTACGATGATGTTATCCACGTCTTATTGAGAAAAGGCATGTAACAACCCAGAATTTCAGAACCAATTTAATTTTTTTATTTAAGCTATTTTAAGGAATATGGGAATGTAAATTGGTTATTTTTGCTAAATAAAATTTAAGAATAATTTTAAAATTTTGTTTTTATATTTTATTTGACTTAAAACCAACATAGTAAAATTATTAAATTGATTTATAAGCCTTGTATTTGAAAATTTTGAAAATTCGATTTTTAAAATCATCGCATAGCCCTTAAAAAGTGAAATTTTGCTAGTGAACTCACAATTCGATGAGACCAATTTTGTTGGAATTGGAATAATAAATCATGGCTAAATTTCAAATTTCACATGAAACGGAGTTATTATGTGGCAGTGAGAGGCAAACCCGTTTAGGGAAAAACTGACAGTCAGTTTACAAAGGAACTTATTGAAACGATCTCAGAATTCGAAGACACTTTTTTTTCCTGGATTCATACCTTCAAAAAAGGTAGAATCCAAACTTTCATAATTTTTTGACTTAGCATGTGGGCGTGCAAGAAGAAAATGTACGCTAAAATCGCATTTTTGAAGCTAATTTGAGCTAGATTGAGGAATTAAACGGAAGGTCAAATGAACTCTGAATTCAATGAAACTTGATTCATGGAATTATTAATTCGGTGTATCATCTTGTGCCGAAATTTCATAGCTATCGGAGATCGTTTTAGTCGGACAATCAGAGTTAGAGAGGAAGAAATTTGCATATAAGCCTCTCTTCCTTTCTTCCTCCTTCACTTTTCTCTCTTTCTTTTTTTCCTCCTTCCTCAAAAAAATGTCCTCCTCCCTCACCCCCCTTGTTGCCGCTGTTGCACCCCCCACCACTGCCGCCTCCTCCTCCATCGGCCGCAACCCCTCCTCCTCCTCCTCCTCTCTTTCCTCCTTCCTCTTCTATAAACCCTAGCCCTTAAATCACCAATTCCACCACCATAGCTTCTCCCCGGGCCCTACCGCCGCCACAGCCACCTCCCCTCCGACCTGCGCCGCCACTGACCGCCTGCGGTCCCTCCTTCTCCGGCTGTTTGCCCCACTTCATCCAAAATCCCCTCTTTTGCAAAATTCCCGTTTTGCAAAAGCAACCCTCCCCTTTTTTGCTCAGTAACTTTCGATCCGTGCACTTCCGACCAAGGCCCTATATAAGGAAGTTGTAGATCTCTTTTTTCTCAACGAAATGCACATATCAAAGTCGAATTTTGGAGTTCGGAGCTGCTCTAAAAGCACTACTGAAGTTCTCTAGCCTGGAGCTATTTTCGGTGATTTCTCGCGAATCCGTGCATTTGCGGGAGAGAGTGCTCTAGGGAAAAGTTGTCCGGAATGGCGTTTCCATGTTGGTGACCAAGTTTGGTGAAGATTGGAGGTCATATGCAGTCTGTTAAGCCAAAATGGTGAATTCGGTTTGCGGAGAGCGATAACGGCGAGTGCGCTGCGAAAAACCTACATAAGAAGTGTCATCGCGTTTGGTTTAGCTACTGGGTGAGAACTCTCTCACTATATAATTTTTGTTATGTTAGTATATCGTTAATTGTATACGGTGCCTGGTAGCTCACATCACAGTGTGTTGCAAACCCATGGACGAATTGTTGATTTGTTGTGCTATGATTGTGATATTGAAATATTTAACATGTTAGAATAATGCTAATATATTTGGTAGTTGAAAATGGATATAAATATCCATTTATAATTTGAACAGTGAAAATTGGTTAGTTAGAAAAATAATTCGAATTGAATTAGAATTGGTTAAATTTATTAACCAATGATTGATTTAAATTGGTTGTTGTTTGTTGGAAACCCCACATGGGTCTTGGGATGATATTTGACTCACACATCTCCTTCGTGTGAAATTGCGGTTAATCGGTTGATTGACAAATTTATATAAGCATCAATTACTTGATTAAAGCTTATATGAAAATAAATGCACACTGGATGTCATTTTAGATGTTGATAGTTGTTTGCAACTATCGTTGGGTGTATATGATGAATGTAATCCATATGAATTTATTTATATGGATATTAGTCGAAATTTTATTCCACTTCGAAATAAATATGAATATTTTTGTAATGTAATATCCAATGAAGATTAGAAGTTTGATTTTGATGTCCGATATTGGATGGACATGAAAATATAAATATATGAAGCCGAGTTAAGTATATAAACGCTATTTTAACTTGAACGGATTTTTATATATCGATTTTATTTATCTTTGTAATGAATATTGAGAATAAAGAATTTCAAAATATGACATTTTGAAAATATTATCATTTTGAGATCATAATAAAATGCAATGTTCAATTTTAATTTAAAATTGAAATGGAAGTTGGAATCGTTTTTAAACGAATTTATAAACGCTTTGTAAAATACGTTTTGAATGGTAATCGACGAAGAATATTATATATATTTAAATGGCTTGAATAGAACGCGTCGCACAATGACCATTCGCGAATTTCAACCATTAACTTTGAATGGATGTAACGGGAGGTTCGACCGTCAGATTCTCCTAAAACTAGAACCATTGGGTTCATATCGAAAAGATCTTTTAGATTAATATAAGAGGTTTAAATTTGAACGGCTGGATTTTAAAATATGTACAAATCAGCTTTGGGAAAAGTCGATATGGAATATGAATGCAGTTCGGTGGCGGATATTGGAAACCAACTATGAGGGCCTTGATAAAATTATTAAAAATATGAATAAATTATCTAAATCATAATAAATGATTTGGAAATTTTTTGGATGAAATATTCCAAGTTTGAAAAGATAAAAAATATTTTTATCTGAATGAACTAGTTTATAACTAAAACAATAATCCAAGGTTTTTTAGAAATAATAAATTGGATTTGTGAACAGTTTTGTCGTAACAAGAAGTTTCCAACTTATAAATTGGAACTAAATGTAAAATGGGATTTTGGGTTTGTTGTGAATTGTATCTTAAATAATACTATTCTTAAACCCATTTATGAATGGAGTGAATCTTTTAATTAAGGGTTAGAGAAATTTTCCAATCTATTTAACTAAATTGGCATTGAATGGAATTCAAGTAATAATAATCGAGATGAGTTTCTACAAAGGAAGGTGTTTACTATTTAGGGAATTGAAAAGCCTTCGTCGCTATTCCACTTATAGTATTAGTTTGATACGGAAATTTATAGCGACTATAAATTGTTCAAATTTCCGTGAACGTTTTATATTAAATGGAAGAAGATTTTGGGTTTATTGTGAACGGTGTTTTTACATGACATTTTCTCTTTAACCCAGGTAAGGATAAGATTAATTTCCAAAGGTTGAATAATCATTAAGTATTGAATTTTGAGATTAAAACTAAGTTGGAGTTTTAGTGAATCTTTAATTAGATTGAAATGTAAAGAGTGGTGATTAAATCCACAGAATTCGAAAACAGTTTGAAATGGAGTACCACCAGTTTTATTCCATGCAATAGCTAAATCTTTAATTCGATTTGAACGTTAAATGGTAATTAAATTTACCAATAACACGATGGGTGTTAAATATGGAGTACCACCAGTTTTTCTTCATGGGATGAATAGGTTGGGATTGGGATAATAAAATAAATAATTACTTCGGTAAGGCTCGTTAATCCCGACTACTTGATAAACCTTAATATGGTTTAAGTTGTGAAAAGATATTATGAAATCTTTTGAAATGATTTCCAAGAATATATGAATAAAATAATATTCTGGATTGGAATGAGATGTGTTCTATCTTTGTGTGCTTATCACATGATTATAAAGATGCAACATTTATTTGAAAAGACTGGGTTTAACCCATTCCGAATAACTGTTACGACGATTAAAAGTCGACGATGAAGACGGTAGTTGAAGACCGGAGATCTTCACATCGAATGGATGATTACTGATTTTTTGATTGGGTAGGCCACCCAAGACAAGATAATAAGTGGTGATTGTCCAGACATATTTGGAGATCGACCGAATATGCGAGGGCCTCTCTCCTGTATTGGACATATAAGACGAGGAATAAGGTGCCTATGGTTTTGTTCAGACCCAGAACGGATTTGGAAATGGATTGTATGTCTGACATTGTATTATGTGCTATACTCGTTGATTTCTGCTGAATATTTTTTTTTTGGTGGCGGAGAATTTATTCTTTTGCTTAACACCCTTCTCTGAGACGTACGAGCTTAGAGGTTATATATCTGTGGAAATCAATGGTATGGTGTGGATTGATAATGTGACGTGCTAAGATGAAAATGATCAAGGCTTTTGTTGAAAAGCAGGGCCTTGTGGATGATGATCAAAGCATGACTTTAATTATCACAACTTTGTGTATAGCATTGATTCGCGAGCTTCACACCTCGGTGTGAGTCAAAAACGGGATGAGAACCTCGGGGAGGACATGCGTTTCTTTCTAGCTATGGGTGATGTCATGGTATGGAGCCTAGACATTTTTACTTATATGGATGATGGATTGTGAGGTGCCTTGGATATAGAGCTGACTAAAAGGCTCAAGTGGTAGGTCCTATAGAGCCGAGAAACGTATTGTTCAGGAATAAATAATCCACAAACGTTTGGTGTTGACCGGCCCTGATGCTAACCAAGGGTTTCCCATAGGTGTGATTTTGGACATCTTGCTGGAGGTGATTCGAAACCGGTAAGGAAGATCCTTCGCCTCGACTCATAGATGGAATCCAATTTCCAATAAGCGAACTTTGGTTTTAGTTGTAAACCTATATGGAGACATAGTAAGATGGGGTACTATGTCATTTATGATTAATACATTTATATTCGAAGTTGTTTTCTTTGCTATGCACTTATAGTAATATCAAAATATTTGTTTTAAAATGTACCAAGCATGTTTGGCTATTATAAGCTAAAACTCTATCCTCCTGCTTGGATTGCATTGTGTGATGGGACCTGAGTCTTATAATAGCCTCATTTTTCGAAAAGCATTGCATTGTCTATAAATTGTTTTATTTCAGACTATTCATGGGAGTGAACCCGTTCCATGACATACGGCGTGGTCCCGTGATTTACCTTGTTTTAAAGTAAAAGTTTAATAATTGTTTTAAGTTCTCACACCCGTTCCATGACTAACCTGGAGTTTATTGTTTTCACCTAAACTCTGGGCGCCCATATTTTCCACACGGACAACTAGTAGTTTTGGTTTTGCATATTTTTGTTTAATAGGATCCTGGTTTACATCTTGAGCTATATTTGAAAAACTTTGTATCCGTGTATTTCTTTTAGTTGTGTCAGTTGATGTATTTCCACTGTGCATTACATTTATACATTTCTATTTCCGATGCTGTGTAAATTATTGATCTCTGATATTATTTTTCTGTTGTGTATTATTTATTCGTACTCTGATATTCTTGTATTCTGATGTAAATTATTTTAATAGCAATGAAAAGTTCTGTTGCTCTGTGTTTCGATGCGTCGTGTTCTCATATAATCCGGGCTTTTCTGTCTCTTTGGAGATCGGAGGATTTCAGAGTGTGACAAGGCGCCTCTGGTGCAGCATTTGATGCTTCTTGCAATTTGATTTCCATCCCCGAGAAGTTGTTGCCACGAATCCAATTATGCATCACGGACAATGGTGAGAATCCCATTACAGGGTGGAAGCATGTCGTGAGTTTTCAGTACGGCCCACGAGTGATGGGTGGAGGTGGTCCCCAGCCTCGGTTGTATGTTCTGGATTATCCGGGGGTCCTGAGTTGGCATGTGGGTTGGTCTGAACCATACCCACGCTTATGGGATTGAATCGATTCAGGTAAGCGTTATTAGCTCGGGGCTAGGTACTGCCCTCACTCGGGGCGATGTCTTGGTGATTTTTAGTAACGTCTCTCTCCATCCTGCCAGGAACTGGTATGATATAGTGGTCTTGTTGGGACAGAGGGTTGCTGCCCCAACTAGGCTGGGATCGCCATGCTAGCAAGGTCGAGTGGGGGGCGGCATAAGTCTAGTTTGTGGTAAGATATCGGATCGAGCTGCAGGTTCCATTGATCCGGGCTCCGGTTGATTCGAAGGTTGCATCAATTGATCCGAGTGGTCGGTCGATCGGAAAGTGAAGTTGGCCCAATTGGAGGCAGAGCGGTAGACCTATTTGGGGCTTGGATTTTATTGGCCTAAATGTTAGCTATTGCCCCAGCTTCGCCTGGTGCAGGAAGTGATGCTTGGTTGCTCAGTCATCCTTCCATCCGAGCGAGGAAATCATTCATCATTTCCTTCTGTTTTGTGAGGAGTTTCATCTTCATGTGGCATCTAAGCTTTGAGTTCGGCGAGAACTCCATCCAGCTCGTCCCTAGTTAAGTATTGGGACAGTTCTTCGTGAGAGGAAGCCTCCAGGATTGCCTCTGCTGTTGTGCCTGCTGGACCAGTAGGTTGAGATTGAGCAAGAGATGGTACTGCATCCTTCTTCCGCTTTTCCATTCCTTTAAGAGCCGTTGAAGGTCATAGGTTCGACCCCTACCTGGTGCGCCAAAGTGTTGATGTCAAAAGTTAGTCTATGACGATCAACCCTTAAAGTGTGTTATTCACACACAATTATAATCACAGAGTGCAAGAAAAAGAAAGTAACCGCAGGAGACACAATATTTTTATAGTGGTTTGGCTTCAACCAAGCCTACGTCCACTTTATAATCTCTGTTTATACTGTCAATTACAAGTTACAGTTGTTTTGATTGAAAGAAAGTAAAGAAATAAATGGTTTATACACAAAATCTTTGTGTTATATTTGAGGTGTACGGCAGGCTATTTCTGGAGTGTTGAGCATGAGCTTTTGTGTAGGGAATCCAAGATTCCTTCCATTTCTGGGAACTGATGTATTTATAGGCGAGAAGATGGAACAGTTGGAGCGTTACGTGGTATGCATCCTATTTGGGGTCGACCACGTGTAACTTGATCCTAAAAAGTAGTTGTAGGCAGAGGGACCTAGTCTCATGCCGAGCAGTTCTCCTCGAGAATTATGGCATACGTGGAGATAGAAATCTAGTGCATGAAAAGTAGTGCATGTCAAAGTTGATCAGTTTTGTATCCTTGGGAGCAGGACTTCGTCTTTTAGCGTATAATTTGGCCTGATACTTCAGATATAATACTCCAGGCCTGACCCGATCTCTAAGGAGTGACTTGATCGATCGGTTAAATTGATTTAGGAAGTCTTACGCCAAACCTGGAGAAGGATATCTTTGTCTACTAAGGGATTGGTTCGGGTCTAACCATAGTTGATCAATCCATAATGAAGGTGGGTACCCGAGGGTGAGTCTCTATCTTGAATTGTGACGACTTTTGCCAAAAAGTTGGTCAACAGATTCTGTAGTGTTCGTCTTCTTCTTCTGCTTCTTCTATTCTAATATTTCTTTATGTTTTCATCCTTTAATTTCTTTCTATTAACTATCTGGTGTTTTCGATGCTTGGGTTTTGGCAAGTAATATAGGATTATGTCTTATTGTCAAAATTCGAGCATCGAATTCCGCCGGGTAGTTGCAGAAATAATCATCAGAATATATCAAATGTCAAGTATTTCCTCCCAAAATAAATCAAAAATGTACTGACAGAATAAAATAAAAGATACATGAAGATGATGGAGCAATCCTCTAAGCTTCTAATCGCACTATCCAAGGAAAAATCTATTGCTACCTTGTCCGAGGTGGGGAAAATGAATGGGTCAGACATAAAGTTTGGTGAATAACAAACTGAAAGGAAAAGGTCAAGTGCAATCAATCCTAAATCTACTTTGTCACAGAATGTATAGTGTGTGTGCCTTCTTCAAGCCAAATTCCTAGAAAGTGATTTTATCTACACTAAATGACGTAGGTCAAATGAAAACAAATCCATCGATCGACCTATTGGGATATCCTATTTCTTTTTTTTACTCTGATACGCCTGGCGAAAAAGAATGTAAAATGTTATCTTGTAAAGTGACTCATCGAATACACCTACACATTCCTTTCATATGTAGTAGTAACATGCCTTTAATTTCCTAATTCAGTATTCACTTCAAACAAGCAGTGCCAAGGGTGAGCTACCCTTTATAGACTCTTATTTCCTACTTCGAAATTGTCAGCGAACCTGCCAGGATGGGCACCTCACTTATTAGCGCACGACATAAAGTCTATTATTTCCTAATGCGATATCTGCATATACAACATCACCCAGATGGACTACCTCATATCTCATTCTCACATACGCCCTTTTGTTTCTTGTGCCAACATTTTGTGTCTTTATGTCGTCAGTACGACACGAAACGAATTTCTAATTGCGCTTATGAATCCAGTTTTTCTGCATTGATTTTTACCATTGACATCTTATTTCCTATGCCGATATTGCATGTTTAAAAGTTGTTAGGATGGTCCCTAACCAATATTTAATGCGTCCAACCTAGTTTCACATACTAGTTTACATATTATAATGGCCTTTTATTTCTTGTGATGGTGTTGTGTGTAAATGTCATTAGGACGACCCCAACTACATAGATCAACTAAAAGGGAAGTGAAAGCATCTCTCCTTCCCAAAGTTAAACATGTAAGTACCTAATTTCCCAAAATTAATAAATCATAAAATCTAGGTCGTTAGGCCTAATGTCTACAACGTCCTCAATAAGTATAATGATGATTACTCCAAACTTTGTACTTACAGTTCTTCACTATAGTTTAAATTACGACAAAACAAGCCATTTGCTTTAGCCTCTATTGCTTCGATTCAACAACCCAAACAAATGTAAATGATGCAACAAACCAAAACTCATTGCATATATTGTGGTTACAACCAAAGTAAAAAAACTCCCTTTGACCTAAAAATATCTTTTATAAATCACTATACTTCTCAAGTAGGCAGTAATATGGTTTACTCCCTGTGTGGAGTTGGTTGAGGGTTTGTTTTAGTTTTTTCTAGGACTCCTTGCAGCATGTCTTAGAAATTTGGTGTTGTAATGCTTTGTGTAACATAGTGTACATGTGTTGCTAGTGTGTGATGTATTTGTGTTCGCCTTTCTAGCTATTTTGTTCTTCTGATTCTCACCTTACGTGGTGTAGTATATCGATAGTTAATAGTTATGGCTAGGAAATGACTGTAGCAGATAGGCACTCTGTCTATCCCCTGTACTGTTTTGTACTCATTATTTATTTTAATGGGATAAGTGTTACAGACCACTTTAAAAACTGGTTGATCTTGCCATAAAAAATATATAATCAAACTAGATAACAACTATAAATTGGACAATACAATACACAAATACAAATAAATCATTGATAGTGTTAATAATCCATACATTTAAGAACAACATAATAGAAAACAAAATGACTCATTGATAGTCTTAATAATCTGATCTTAATACAATAAAATGTAACACTTAGCATAGAAGTTGTACAAAACGAGGTGCATAAACAATATTTTACAAGAAAGAACTAGATACAAATTGAGAATTATGGCTTACTAAAAAATACAACTTTAAGAAGATGAAGATTTTGCCCAAACTCTATTGTGCTTTAGAATATCTCTGAAAAATATATGTGTTTGTCACGATGTTAACAGTTATAAATTATCAACACATAGGAAAGCAAAATAAAACATTGCATTGTCATTGCATATTCTATAGAACAACTCATGCATTGCAAGGGCTGGTTAAAAGTAATTACTTACTAAGGGATTTTGTTATTTCTATGTGTTGGTGCTGATAAGTACAAGTAAACTGTCACTTGGCCGACAACTTAATCAATATGCTACTTCATCGAATGGGGTAAGGCAACAAAGATTCAACCATGCATGGCATAAAGCAACATAAATTTCAAACTGAGAAGTACTCTAATTTTAAACTGAGCGATGCTCAATTTAAAAAGTGAGTTCTCAATATATATACGTATGTACGTATGAATATATATTTATATAATACATGTGTATATATATGTACATATATTTATATAAGGGAAATGTTCCACTACACCTCTTAGGACCTTTATATCTTCTTGAATTCCAACCACTCATTCCGATTTTAATATTCATTATTTCTCTCTCCGATTGAATTAAATAATATAGTGTAGTGGAAAGAGAAAGAAAGAATTTATATTAAAATCAGAATGAGTGGTTGGAATTCAGGAAGAGATAAAGGTGTTGCTTAAGAAGTGTAGCAGAACATTTTCCATTATATAATATATATATATATAATAATAATAAATATGTATATTTATAGGAAAGACCGACGGGGTTGAATGATTCCTATCATTTTATTGATACACCAAGAATTAAAAGCAGAAAAACAAACATGCTACACAATGGCCTAAACAAGAAAATAGAAAACATAAAGACATGGAGCACCGACATATTGGAAGCACAACAAAACACAAAAAAGGGAGGCAAGTGGAAAACAGCAAATACCAGGATTAGTCTGAAAAAACAGAGCCACTGGTTGTAACAGGAAGATTGACAACACAACTAAAGCTTCCAAAAACTCACATGATAAAATAACCTGAGCATGAATCTTCTGTGACTACTAGTTAGCATTGCAACATATCATGCATAAAGAACAAGGAGCCTCATCCATGAACAAGAATCCTAATAAACGATCAATTGCGAGAAGTTATTCCATGCAGCTTCTCCAGCTTCTTATATCTAGTTACTGGGATTTTAAGGTCGTTGTAACCAGGGATCGCAACTAACAGCGGAGTGACATTATCATAATAAATGGATTAGCCAAAGTTTGGCGCATGGTTTAAGTTTGGAGCTGTAACAGTTTTAGTGGTGGGTGAAGTGAGGTTGGGGGAGCTTTGTAAGCTAGTGGTGGTAGGATATGCGCATACGGGTTTCTTCTTTTAGAAACTTTTATTTCCTTGGGTTTTGCATAGTGGTAGAGGGAAAGGCATATTTTTCCATTGTTAGAAAAGGTGCGAAGTTTCACTTACTCGGCTACATCAGAAATCTAAGATGGACTTTGCAGGGGCACGACATGGGTTTTTGTGTAAAACTACCAATTGTGTCATATTTGCACCGGGAGACAGAGCGTTGCACATCTACTTAACGAGTGCTAGAGTCGGACCATAAGAGATCATACTAGTAGTACATTATATAAACCCATTTTCTAGTAGTATCGTGTGGTGGTTAATACTAAGGGTGCATTCTTTTTGAACCGAAAAGGGCAAATTAAAGGAGAAAATGAAAGGGTTGGGAAAGGGGTAAGTTTGCGAAAGAGAAATGCATTCATTTTACGAAAGGAGCAACATGAAAGGGGGGAAATTATTATTTTATTGTTTTTTTATATTATTATTTTGTTTATGTTAATTATTTTTTAATATAGAATACAAAATACATAATACATAATGCGACATACGAAATAAAGAGTCATATTTCAGAATAAAGAATACAAATGTAGGAACAAAAATACTTAATAACAAAAGTTGAAGATAAAATATGAAACAAACTACATGGTCCTCCTCAACTTCCTTACGAGATAAATAACAGCCTTCCTAAGCTGCTCAGGGTCATCCGACAATGCATGGAAAAGACTGTAACCTTTACTACCATAACAAACCAAGTAAATCGCGACCTCCCATCGCTCATAATCGCCAACCTCCAACTTCCTTGCCATGCATCTATTAAGAATCAAATCATGTGTTGAACTATCACTAGCTCCAGATGGCCAACCGGATGACCACCGTCTATGCGGTATAGTACCGGTGATCCTCTTAACATCACCCAAAAGATAGTCACCATAAAGTTTTTGAATGAGAGGATACTGTGGAATAATGAATTGATATTTTTTAGTTCGCATGCAGCCACCAAAAGTCACGTCCAACTACCTAAATTGAGCAGGTGAGGCATCTCTGTACTTGTGATACCTCGATGCAGCTGTATTCCACCACTCGTCGGTTTCACTGACCGTGCCCTCTTCCATATTCCAAATGCCGCCTGGAACCTATGACAACTTGTTCCACGGGATCCACTCAAGCTTTATGCTGTCAAACTTGTTCTTCATATTTCCACTATTGTAACATGCCAGTGTGGTCATTGAATATCGCAGTAATCTCCTAATACCACTGCGCAACACGGGGAGCACACGTATCAATGTTTTTGTAACAAACATCGATAAACTTGTTCATCCGATTATCGTTCTAGTCAACGATGGTGCGAGTGGATGAAGCAACAAAGTGGCTAGACATTCTTTAAAAAAAATGGAAAAATATAGAAAAAATATATACGGAAGATAAGAATATGAAAAATACGTATACTTTTTTTTACTTAAACCAATCGAAGATGATGCTTGAAAAAATACTTGAATTTTCAGGTTGTATGTGTTCATTTTGGTGATTTAGGAAATAAAATAGAATCATATATATAGAGGGTGAAAAGATATGGGGACATCGTTGTCTGACGTGAACGAATAATATTCCAATGTTTCATTTAACTAGGTAGTTCAGTAGGTCTCACGCCCGATGCATCGGACGTGAACGCCAACTAAAACTGCCCAGAATAAAAAAAGTACGCTACCTAATGGTAATAATGTCTTATAGACTATCATTGATTGTATTTACTAATATGTGTCGACCAAGAGGTAAAAATATGGGAGAAAACATATTTTTGTATATTATGAATCAATAAGTAATTATATGAAGTCTACGCTAGTGTCATTTACTTCATAAGGAACATATTTAATTTCCATGTAGCCACTCTCCTAATGTTTCACTTTATAAATTTACTTTGAAAGAATAAGAGAAAGAATATAATTTAAAAGGGAAGAGTATTGTATCAGAGATATAAATTAAATAATATGACTAGTAGCATGTAAAAACTCGGAATTTTAGCCATTTAACTTTGAACATTTGAAATTTGTTTTAAATGTTGGATTGGAAATATAAATGGATTTTTATACAAATTTTATCTATTTAATAAGCGAAATACAATTTAATTTTGATTATATCGAATTATCGCAATATGAAAATGAGAAATAATTGGATTTTAAGTTAAAAAAGAATTGAAAATGATTCGCATGATTAGTATAAATTTTATTTGAATATATATATATATACATATATATATATATATGTATATATATGATAATAATAATTTATTATCAATGGATTTGATTGTTTTGAAATCGATTTATACTTTATAGATTTAAGTTAATAAATGAAAATAACTAATTTTCAAACGATCTCGAATTTCAGTGAAATCAATTTTATAAAATCCGTAATGGTTAATTATTATAAGATTTCCAGTTTTGGGTCAATTGGAGTAATTGCGTAATCTTGCGTGATATAAATGCGTATCAATTTATGATTTGAAATTAAAATAAGCGTTTTTCAAATGGCCTCGGAATTCGACGAAACCATTTTAATCAGATTGGAATATTAAGTTATTGTAGAATTTCAAATTTTATTTCAATTGGATGATTTATGTGGTCGTGCGAGCTTAAAACACTCAACGGGAATATAATTATATAAAATAATAAAATATCTCCAGTATAAATACATCCTAAACTTTCCTAACCCTAAACCTAACCAATTTTCTGCCACCATAATTGAAATTTTCAATTAAATTAATCTCTCACTCCATGACGTATTTGAAAAATGTTCATCTAAAAAGGTATAGAGTGAAAGAAGACCTTTCAGTCGGTAGGGTTGGAGGATGCACGGTTGCATATGCCAATTAGAAATGGGTGATGAACGTGGATGAGCTGGTTTCGGATTTTCACCGATTCTAGCAAATGGGGTGACTTTCAAGCAAAGCATCCACCTAGAGAAAGGAAGAGGGAAGAGAGGTGGAGGTTTGGGTGGAGTTTGGTGGGAGGCGGTGGTCCATGGCGGCCGATGGGTCGAGAATCATGGAAAACATTTAGGTTCATTTTCTGACGATTTTATAGGGTGTTGTTGGTCCTGTCTTCGATCGTGGGTGCGCATCGTAGAGGTTGAGGCAGTGGTGGGGTCGGGGTTGGCTCCGACGATTAGAGTGGCGCAGCGGAAGCGTAGTGGGCCGTTATATAATAAGAGTTAGAAATCAAACCTGAAACGTAAGCATTATTTGTTCTCCGCCATGCTTTAAGTTACCACTCAATTTCTTTGCCTAAGATGATCTCAAGGAAGGTTTCACAACACAAAAAATCTATTACTCATGATCAGGCCAAGTTATCTGTTCCCGATATAATTTAAAAGTTATGATTTATAATGTTGTAAGTTAGTAATAATTAAAAGTTGGAATCATTGAGACAAACTCCTTTTTGCTAGCAATGAGAAACAAACTACACAAAAAGATTCTTCCTATACAAAATAATTCTTTCTAGTTGCAACTAAATTACTAATAAACGCTTGTCTTAGGGGTACCAAAATTGTAACAATTATTATGTGATATCCTCATATTTGTAGCATCAATATATTTATATTGTTAACTCACCTTAAACATGCAGATAAATACAATTATTAGGTTGACCATGAAAAGCATGGAGAAGCTGAATTTGCCACATGAATTCCCCAATGCTAAACTGAAGGGAAAAAATATGTGAAAAGATAGTGCAAAAGGTTCACTTATTGAATAACAAATATAACCCATATCCTTTTAATTTAATTTATTGAGAGTTGCATTTTTTGCTATGCGTTCTACCATTCGCCCAAAGATTCCATGCTAACATATAGATGTTGATAGTTGCACATAGAAGATGTGACGGCCCACCCCGCACCTACCGACATTTACTCCAGAAGTGCGCTGTACACATGTCCAGTTAGCACGGAACGGGTCGTCAGATGAAAAGGAAAGAATGAAATGAACTAGCAAAGAACCTGTAGAATGTCTCACAGCGCATAGAATAAAATATAATAATAACATACTTGACATAAAACAGGTGAGACAGTGCATAAGCTGAAACAACTAACATAGCAGCGGAAAATGTAAGTACAGCTTATGATCCAAAGTTAAACATTATTACAACTTTTCAAACTGTCTCAAAGCAAAAGCAAGATAAAGGAGGTACACTACTAATGCCCAAGTAGCGACCACCGACGACACAGGGAGAATATGTATATATCATACGTGGAAGCCTCCTGCCCGCCTCCGAATCAGCTACTCGCGCACCACCAGCTAACCTGTCTCTAGTCTGCTCGTGTGAGCACCCAAAGTAATAAGAGGAGACATAAAACTCTGGGTCAGACATAAAGCCTGGTATGAGCGATAAACATCTAAAGTGAACAATAACAGGTAGACTAAAACATACCTGAATCTGGACCTACAACCAAAGAGTTAGCACTACATACTGTACAACACTCTAAGGTGCCATATCAAACGGTGTAAAGATACGGAGGTGGGGGTGTGCATGTCATAGTGATGGCAAACAATCAAACATAGCAACCATCCTCACATCTCTCACTCAGTGCGTAAAGCATACGATATTCACCACTTCGATCACCCTTCCTTGCTACGATCACTTTGCCCCATGAAGTCATAAATGGCTTCACTACACTGATAACGTAGCCACTGATCCTTTGCTATGTCCACTTGCCCCATGGAGTTATTCACCCCATCTGCGCTGGCTCATAGCCTTACCAATCCTTACTATGTCCACTTTCCCCATGGAGTTATTCACCCCATCTGCGCTAGCTCATAGTCTTACCAATCCTTACTATGTCCACTTGCCCCATGGAGTTATTCACCCCATCTGCGCTGGCTCATAGTCTTACTACGCATCACCTTGCCCCTCGAGTCGTAATGACTCTACTACACTGATAACGTAGTCCTGCTACCATCACCTTGCCCCTCGAGTCATAATGACTCTACTGCACTGACAAGTAGCCCATCATTCATTTTTAGTGGTGAATCAAAGTTATGAACGTCGACAACTCCTTAGCACACGTCCCGCAGCAAAGTCCAACCATGAAGTGAACTCATTGGTTCCCAACTGGATCCTGAGCTCTAATTTCCCATATTGGACTACCTTTGCATCTCGGGTTATTGGTCAATACTGGGTTGGGTCGGTTTCCCCTTCAAGCCATCGGTTCGGGTCGGGTGTCCATTCTGAGTCGGGTCGGGTGTCCATTCTGAGTCGGGTCGGTGCGTTGTCTTCCCCTGTAGCGGTTCGGTTCGGATTCGCAGTGTTGCGTCGGTTCGGGTCGAATGTCCTCCTTCGGGTCGGGTCGGGTGCCATCTCCCATCTAGTTCGTGCTTCCGCTCCGCTCCGCTCCCTCGTTCTTCACGTGCTCCGATCCGATCCCTCCTCCCTTATCCGATCCGATCCCTCCTCCTTTATCCGATTCGATCCCAGTTCAATTAGCGTGGCCTTCCTTTTTGCCAGTTTCCTCAAGTGTCAGGTTCCGATCCGATCGAATCCCTTGCCCAGTTCAACTTATCCGATCCGAGCCCCCATATCCGATCCGATCCGAAACCTGCATTGTTTTCTGAAACTTTTCCAGCAAGTGTTTACGCCATTCGACGACGTTTTCGACCATTCTAACTATTGAAATCAATCACAAAGCATATCATACAGTCATAGCAACATGCATAATCAACCACAAACATCATAACATCAATATGATAGGTTAAAATGGATCAAACATACCCAAAATCCCATATTTCCCCTTAAGCATGTTTAGGTGAAACTAATGATAGGATTAGCAAAACTTAACCAAATTAACCCAAATTCATATCAGAGGTCTAAAACATCATTTAAGAATTTATGAACATTTTTCCAGAATTTTATCACGTTTAAATTTGCTAATTAACACTAATTACCCTTAATTAGCCATAATTAGAGCAAAACTATGCAAATCACTCACCTTAGCCACAAATGAACTAAGATCTGAAATAAATATCTGATTTGATGCAAATCCCAATGCTAAACAGCAACTCCAATGTTGATTTGGTGTAGATCTTCCTTGATTAGATGTTGCTAAGCTTAATCCTTGATCAAAAGATGATTTGGAGGTAATTTAGAGGTTGGAGGCCATTTTTAGGGTTCCTTGGTGATAAGTGGAGGCTAGAAAACTGAAATGGAATGATTCTCTAACTCATTTCAGCCTCCCCATAACCCTAATCCCGAAATGGGTTATGGGCCTACTCACTAATCATCCTATTTGGCCCGGTTAAGCAGTTTTTCACCTTCCAAACCTTATTTCAGCCATATCTCCCAAACGGTAAGTCCGTTTGGCTATTATGACCACTCTACGGAAAGGTAAACCATCAAACGAATCTAATGGAAGTGGTTTCAGGTTAAAATTCCTTTCGAATCAAAAGTTATGGCCAAAACAAGATCAGCTAGGGGCAAAATGGTCATTTAAAAATCGACAAAAATCATGAACATGGGAAATGACTCTAATGGATGTTTCCCAAAGTTACATGACCATACAATCTCATATGGGAAAGAAATAAATATTCTACGATCCTCCGATGCGTAGAATACGGGTTGTTACAGAAGAGTTCATAATACACATAGAAGAGTTCATATTTGAGAACATCACAATAATATTTGCTACTATATTCTATATTCACTAATCAATTATTATAGATATTTTGTAAAAATTTATTATACGTTACTTACCATGTTTATGTACTTGGAAAAATTATATGTTCAAAATAAGTCATTTTCAAAGTTCAGTTACTGGTCTAAACATATAACCAAAACAAATTTTCACGATTGAATATTTGTAATGATACAAATACTTTGACAAATAAAATTTACAGTGGCTTCCAAATACAACAAAGCCACATGTTTTTTCCCTTAGAACCTTCTTTTTCAGTTGAAAACATAAAAATTTTCATTTATCTGCACAATTCTTTAGTTTGCTTGGAGGTTTTTTTTGGGCTTTGTATATGAAAACCATCAACTCATTTACTAAACTATCCAAATTTGTGACAAAGGCAAAATTTGAAAATTGTAATGGATTTTTTTAAACTATTGTAAAATAATGAACTGGTTTATGAATCATGTTCAATTGATCAAGTTCAAGCAAGTTTACATTTCTTTCTTAATGACGGAACTAACTAAATGATATAAAGCAGTACAAATGTGCTTCAAATTCAACTTATGAAAATTTTAGTAATAGTTTATAGATCTTATAATTCCCTGTTATTCGTCATCAAGCGAAATTACCTGTGCCCAATATAATTTGTAAGAAAAATTTCCTAATATAATTTTTAACGGCTAGTCATTGAAATCGACAAGCAAAAGGTTTAGTGTAACACCTCGTATTTTTTGTGAATATTAAAGTAACAAATTAAAGAATACTTAATTTTAAAAGTGGGAATTAAGGGAAACGGGTTACGCCATTGTGTTCGTCTTGGAATTCTGCTTGGGATAGAGTCTGAGTTTGCGTAAATCGGACAACGTTTGAAGAAGTTATAAGTCATAGAAGTTTATATATGCACAAGGAAGTATATATATATATATATATGTATATATATATATAATATACACAAAATCATCTCTAGAACCAAAATAAGTCAAAGACGAGTGAGCGGGAAAGATCCCGCTCAAATGGCGTCGATCCCCCTTAAAGAGGGTAGACATAGGTGTCAACCCCCCTTAAGGGGGGTAGACCCCCTTCCGAGATCCAGTTCCTGTGACGATTTCTATAGTTCTGAGCTAATGTGGCCTTCTCTGATTGGCTCGGTGACGAATTCTAATGTATATATATTAGGCCTTATATGTCGTACTGTGATTGGCTGAGTGACACATCTCTTTGGTTTGGGTGGCTCTGATTACTCCTAGACTGATCTAAAGGCTAGAATTAATCCTAGACTTATATATAATCAACTCAAACCCTAAACCTAAAACACACAAACACATTCTATGAAGCTGTCATGCCGTCTCTCTCAGAACTAGTGTAGCCTCCATCTTCTTAAAACTAGAATATCTTCTTCAACTAGAAATCAATTAGAAGAACATGAATAGTCTAAATCAAAGGAATAGCTTAACAAAATTCAGAAATCAGATTCCAAAATACAAGAACTGTTCTTTTTCTGTAAGTTCAGTTATATTTCAGATTTAAATATATAAAAGTCATGACTTGAAATAAATCGAATCTAGAACTGTGCCTAATTGTGATTCTGATTCATGTTTATCCTTGTGACAAATATGAAATTAACTATGCCTATGAGACTATTGTGATTTGTACAATTGGACCAATCGTATTGTATATTAATTTGGTGATGCTTTTATGTTATGTTATGTACATGTTCATAAGCAAAGTCATGTTCATATATGCTTATATGTTTAGATCTACATGTTTGCTTTTATGTTATGTTATGTACATGTTCATAAGCTAAGTCATGTTCATATATTCTTATATGTTTAGATCTACACGCTTGCTTTTATGATATGTTATGTACATGTCCATAAACTAAGTCTTGTTCATATATGCTTATATGTTTAGATCTACATGCTTGCATGTTTAGTTCCAAGTTAATACATATGTTTAAGATCTATGTAAATTCCTGTTCATATGCTTAAGATCTATGTTAATTGGATCTAACTCAAGTACAAGTTCACATTGATATGCTTGATTAAGTTTATATTGTTCATGAAAAATTTGTATTACACATGCTTAGTTAGATTCATATTATTTTGTGCTGTTGGAATGCTACATGTTCCTTTATTTTCCCTTTTGTTTATGAGTTAGGCTAATTTGCGAGCCTAACATTCTATGTAAATTATGCGAACGAATAACGGGGAGAAACATCGTGGTAAAACATTAAATTACATGCTAATGGTATAGATTGGCTCATAATCATGTAAATGATTAATAGCATGAAATGGTATAATTTGTATACCATTAATTATGAACATAATTTAAATAGTAAATGTGACATGACAACACTTGTGGATAATTTACATATACGCTTGACATAAATGACGAATATGTAAATTAAATAAAGGATGAACATGCCTAACCCGAGGTTAGATTGAGTTGTAGTGAAAAACTGCTCGGAACCGCCTGACACATCTAGTAACTGCAACAACACCTATCTAATGTGAGAGGTTAGTGCATCATGCCCAAGAAAAACCCAAGATTATATTGAATTGTGGTGTAAAACTGCCCGAAACCGCCCGGCACATCCAGTAACCGCAACAACACTGATCTAATGTGAGAGGTTGGTGCATTAATAAATCAATTAATGCTAATGAACAAGACATGCTAAGAATGGTAGGGTTAAGTTAACTAAGGCAACACTTAACTAGTACAACATATTAATTGAACAAATGGTAGGGTTCAGTTAACTAAAGCAACACTTAACCAGTACAACATGTTAATTAAACAAATGGTAGGGTTAAGTTAACTAAGGCAACACTTAACCGATATAACATGATGTATGGTAGGGTTAAGTAACACAAGAAGGCAACACTTAACCAATATATAACATGATGTATGATAGGGTTAAGTAACACAAGAGGGCAACAATTAACCAATATAACATGATGAACGAGTGGGATTAGGTTAATAGAAAACACTTAACCAATACAATATGATGTGTGGGTGGGTTAAGTTAACATGAATGGACAACACTTAACCAATATTACATGAATGAAACGGGTAGGGTTAAGGCAAGCTTAACCTATAATACGTATTGACTTGATCAGTGGGAGGGTTAAGTACATCTAATGTAGGTGGGTAATATTAGTATATATATGCCCACAAACTTAACCATTAAATAAACATGCTTGAATCAGTGGGAGGGTTAAGTACATCTCGTGCAGGTGGGTAATATTAATATATACAGGCCCACAAACTTAACCGTTAAATAAACATGCTTGAATCGGTGGGAGGGTTAAATACATCTCGTGTAGGTGGGTAATATTTGTATATATAGAGGCCCACAAACTTAACCAGTAGGAAACCCTAGTAATGGGGACCCATTTCAGCAGTAACCCACATAGATGTATCATGGTACCCTGAACTAGGCAGGGTGGGACACGATTACTGGGCTGATTATAAGCAGTCAAAATAGAGGCAGAGGGTACGTCAGTGTAGTTTCCGACGATTTACGAGTGTGCACGTACTCCGGAGTGGGAAAAAGCAGGCACTGGGTACAATTAGTTACACACTGTGCATCTTGAATCGTGTCGGGTTGCTATCATAAGGATTGATAAACCTTAAGGTGGGACCAACACAGGGTATCTACACGTAAGAGAGGGTTGATTGACACAGACACATGGAACATTAATGCAAGTAGGGAGCCTATCGATAGGGTAGTAAGGGTACATCTAACATCTTCGTGGCAATTAGGCTAATTGAGGTAAGATCCTCACACTAGATGTACACCTGAAGGCTACCACCATTGCGGGGATTAGGATCACGTTGTAATATTACAATTTTATACAGATTACTAGTTGGGACACTAGTTAGGCAGTGCAGAGATATAAAAATCAGAATAACAGGGTAGTAGTGAAGCAGAGAAAGAGTAGAAGCGCATTCAGTTTACTTTGCCTTATCTTGTCTTAAGTTATCTTATTTTATGGTATTGTCCTATTTTCAGTTTATTCATATCATGATCCTTTATCTTGTTTACATGCTGAAAAATCACTGGACTTACCAGACTTATGTCTGACCTGTTTTTTTTTGTCTTCTTTTCTTCCATTTCTCTCCCCCTAGGTGTCAGGGAGGGAATAGCTAAGCTTAGTTTGGACCGTTTCTCTTTCCAAGCTTGGAGATTCTGTGATGTATGGCTTGGAATCTCTTATCTTTGGCCATGGCGGTGATTGCACTTTAATTTGGGGACTTATGCTACTTTGCTATGTTTTATGCTTCTTATATACATGGAAGTTTTTGAATCAAGACATAAGTTTTATGTAATACTTTTAAGTATGATTGAGTCAATTATTGTAAAAACTTGACTGAACTACGTTGTTTATAAAATGACTATATTTTCCGCTATTTTATTTGTTTGTCTTGTAATTTATATGCATCTCTTACCTATAACGCTTCACTGAAGTTAATGCATTCCCTTTGTGAGTGACATTAATGAACGTGGGGTGTTTCATTTGGTATCAGAGTTGAAGGTTACCGGATCAGACAAAAGATTTGAAAAATTAATTTCAAGAGAGTTTTAAAAGAAGCATTTTCTAAAGAAAAGTTTTATTTTAAAGGCATATTCCCCAAAGCCATATGCACTATGTTTTGATCCGCTGTTTGAATCCTAGTTTTCCTTTTTCACCAAGTGTTCGGAGCTCCTGGCTTTCTGGGAGGCAACCTCATCGCGACATGGTTCCGTAGGCTTGATGAGACTACGATACCTGTCAAAGGGCGAAGAAGTTCCCAACTTCCATATATAGCCGCAGTAGTTTTACCTACGGCTAATTTTCTTTCAAGCTTTGTAGGGTTTTTCCGTGCAATGGAGGCATCTTTCAAGAGACTTGTCGACAAGTGACACAAAGATGGAAAAGATGAGAATGAGGGAGTTTGGCTAAGGAGCACAACCCAAGGATGAGAAACTCATGGATATGGACTTGGTTCACAAAGGAGGAAAGAATAGAAAAAGAGGAAGTGTTGTTATTATGGTATAACGGGTCATATAATTAAGGACAAGGGCAAGAACAAAGGACATGATTTTCAGAAGGGCAAGTGCATGCTCTTACCGCCTGCGCCTGAGAAAGAGGTAGTAAAGTTTCAGTTGAAAAAATTTAGTTTTCTTTGGATCATCCTGTTGGTACTCTTTTGATTTTAGCACTTCACATTTGTTTATATCTAGTTCCATAGTTGAGTCTCTGCACCTTAGTACTTGTATAGTAGAAGATCCCATTATTGTCTCAAATCCAGTTGGTGGTTCGGCTCATTTATCTTTGATTTGTAAGGATTTGAGAATAGCTAGATTAAGTATTGAGTTTAAGTGTAATGCTTATGTTTTAGGTTTCGTCGGCTATGGGTTGATTCTAGGCATGGATTGGTTAGCTAGTAAGTGTGATAGTTAGACTTTTGACTTGCCTCGGGAATACCCTCGAGATTTCGTTCGATCCTAAGGGATCAGTTATGCTTAGCTACCTAGAATCACTTAATGCATCTATCGACGATTTGCGATTCGTTAGAATAGTCCATGAGTACGCAGATGTTTTTGAGTAGGTTGGGGGTTTGCCCCCTAAAATGCGAGATAGACTCCCGCATATGTATAGTTGACAATGCAAAGCCAGTTGCATTACCTGTACGACACATGACTCCAAGGGAAAGGAAGGGCTCAGTAAACAAGTAAAAGAGTTACTTGAGAAAGGGTTCATAAGGCGAAGTACTTCTAAATGGGGTGCTCCAGTTGTTTTCGCTACAAAGGTGGATGGTTCACTTCGCTTGTGCATAAATGATATTTTGTTTTTCTCTAAGAGTGAGAAAGAACATGATTTGCATCTAAGGGAAGCCCCAGATACCCTCCAAGCGCATCAGCTTAAGGCTAGGTTCTCCATATATCATTTTTGAAGATAAAAAGTAAGGTTTCTAAGACAGGTGATATCCAAGGAAGGGATAACAGTAGATCCCTCAAAAGTAGTTGTAGTGCAAGATTAAAAGGTCCCGAGGAATGCAACAGGAGTAAGAAATTTTCTTGGATTAGCGGGCTAGTATAGGAAGTTAATTAAGGACTTTATGAAGGTATCGGCCCCACTTACTAGATTGACGAAGAAGAATCTAACTTTTGCTTGGGATTTGATTGTGATGTCGCTTTCCAACGATCGAAGAGGGCTCTTACAACGGCTTAGGTTTTGACTTTTACCTTACGGTAGTAAAATGGTTTACGGTATACACGGACGCATGCGGCATGGGACTAGGCGTCATTTTTATGTAAGAAGGGTAAGGTCGTAGCGGATGCCTTAAGAAGAAAAAGGTTGAGTTCAAGTCCTCTTTATGTGGAAAGGAAAATTTAGAATACATATCAACCTTTGATTTTAAAACCTTCGGTTAAGTTAGTTAGCATCGCTAGAAGAGCAGCCTACGCTCTTGGATCGGATAGGAGCGGCGTGACATGAAGACCCTCATATTTGTGACATGATGGGTAAGCTAAGTAGAGGTGAGACCCATCTTTTTCTATACACTTGGTAACATGGTTAGCATCTGTTTATTTTCAAGAGATAGTTCTGGGAATGTTAGCATGACACAATAGAAGTTGTAGTGCCGAGTATACTAGAAGGAGAAGAGGTGGAATGAGAGACGACAGTGAAATGAGTCCCAACTTATATTTGGGAAACAGAAATTAAGAAGCTATGCAATTGTGAAGTTAAGACAATCAGAGCACAACGGAGGGAAGCTCAAGAAGATGCGACTTCGAAGACTGAAGACTAGATACGCGCATCATACTCTTTTTGAGGGTATATCCTTGATTTCTCTTTTTCTATAAAGTTTATTTGCATGCTAGTCGTTATATTTTAAGTATATCCTCTCGGTCCTATCCTCGATCCTTAGGTAGAAGCCAATGAATGTAAACATGTGTTTGAGACATGTTATGCTTGGTGGATGCAGGTGGATGTAAGTGTTTGCTAGTGGTTGTTCGTGGATGCATATACACACACGTTAGGCACTAGATCGGCTCAGTCACTTTCATATTGCATATGCATATATGTATTGGTATATGGATTGAAACTTGATGTGTTATCATATGGATGTTGCATTTGTTTGAATGATTGAGCACTCATATAGAAGTTACAAAGTACGATTAGGAATAATTGCATACATGATGGACTCATGACACTGACATGATTCGCATTAAGGAGGTCAACTGAATCTGTAGACCGCCTGATTTTGCATTAGATAAGGACATGTACACACATTATGCATATAATCATGGAAGCATTAGAAATCTTTTTAAGGACAATGAATGCCTGCGATTGATGGTTGAGTAGATGGATGTTGGATACATTCTTCTTAACTTAGAGATTTCGGGGACGAAATCCTTTAAGGAGGGGAGAATGTAACACCCCGTATTTTCTGTGAATATTAAAGTAACGAATTAAAGAATACTTAATTTTAAAAGTGGGAATTAAGGGAAACGGTTACGCCATTGCGTTCGTCTCGGAATTCTGCTTGGGATAGAGTCTGAGTTTGCGTAAATTGGACAATGTATGAACAAGTTATAAGTCGTAGAAGTTTGCGTACGCGCAAGGAAGTATATATATACATAAAATCTTCTCCAGAACCAAAATAAGTCAAAGACGAGTGAGCGGGATGGAAAGATCCCGCTCAAATGGTGTCGACCCCTCTTAAGGAGGGTCGACATAGATGTCGACCCCCCTTAAAGGGGGGGGGGTGGTTAGACCCCTTCCGAGATCCAGTTCCTATGACGATTTCTGTAGTTCTGAGCTGATGTGGCCTTCTCTGATTGGCCCGGTGACAAATTTTGATGCATTAGGGCTTATGTTTCATACTGTGATTGGCTGAGTGACACATCTCTTTGGTTTGGATGGCTCTGATTACTCCTAGACTGATTTAAAGGCTAGAATTAATCCTAGACTTCTAATTAATCAACTCAAATCCTAAACCTAAAACACATAAACACATTCTATGAAGCCGTCATGCTGTCTCTCTCTGAACTAGCATAGCCTCCATCTTCTTAAAAATAGAATATCTTCTTCAATTAGAAATCAATTAGAAGAACATCAATAGTCTACATCATAGGAATAGCTTAACAAAATTCAGAAATCAGATTCCGGAATATATGAACTGTTCTTTTTCTGTAAGTTCAGTTATATTTCAGATTTAAATATATAAAAGTCATGACTTGAAATAAATCGAATCTAGAACTGTGCCTAATTGTGATTCTGATTCATGTTTATCCTTGTGACAAATCTGAAATTAACTACGCCTATGAGACTATTGTGATTTGTACAATTGGACCTATTGTATTGTATATTAATTTGGTGATGCTTTTATGTTATGTTATGTTATGTACAAGTTCATAAGCTAAGTCATGTTCATATATGCTTATATGTTTAGATCTACACGCTTGCTTTTATGTTATCTTATGTACATGTTCATAAGCTAAGTCATGTTAATATACACTTATATGTTTAGATCTACACGCTTGCTTTTATGTTATGTTATGTACATGTTCATAAGCTAAGTCATGATCATATATGCTTATATGTTTAGATCTACATGCTTGCTTTTATGTTATGTTATGTACATGTTCATAAACTAAGTCATCTTCATATATGCTTATATGTATAGATCTACATGCTTACATGTTTACAAGTTAATACATATGTTTAAGATCTACGTAAATTCCTGTTTATATGCTTAAGATCTATGTTAATTGGATCTAACTCAAGTACAAGTTCACATTGATATGCTTGATCAAGTTTATATTGTTCATGAAAAATTTGTATTACACATGCTTAGTTAGATTCATATTATTTTGTGCTGTTGGAATACTACATGTTCCTTTCTTTTCCCTTTTGTTTATGAGTTAGGCTAATTTGCGAGCCTAACGTTCTATGTAAATTATGCGAACGAATAACGGGGGGAAACATCGAGGTAAAACATTAAATTACATGCTAATGGCATAGATTGGCTCATAATCATGTAAATGATTAATAGCATGAAACAGTATAATTTGTATACCATTAATTATGAACATAATTTAAATAGTAAATGTGACATGACAACACTTGTGGATAATTTACATATAAACTTGACATAAATGACGAATATGTAAATTAAATAAAGGATGAACATGTCTAACCCGAGGTTAGATTGAGTTGTGGTGTAAAACTGTCCAGAACCGCCCGACACATCCAGTAACCACAACAACACCTATCTAATGTGAGAGGTTAGTGCATCATGCCCAACAAAAACCCGAGGTAAGATTGAGTTGTGGTGTGAAACTGCTCGGAACCTCCCAACACATCCAGTAACCGCAACGACACTGATCTAATATGAGAGATTGGTGCATTAATAAACCAATTAATGCTAATGAACAAGACATGCTAAGAATGGTAGGGTTAAGTTAACTAAGGCAACACTTAACCAGTACAACATGTTAAATGAACAAATGGTAGGGTTAAGTTAACTAAGGCAACACTTAACCAACACAACATGTTAATTAAAAAAATGGTAGGGTTAAGTTAACTAAGGCAACACTTAACCGATATAACATGATGTATGGTAGGGTTAAGTAAGACAAGAAGGCAACACTTAACCAATATATAACATGATGTATGATAGAGTTAAGTAATACAAGAGGGAAATACTTAAGCAATATAACATGATGAACGAGTGGGGTTAAGTTAAAAGAAAACACTTAACCAATACAACATGATGTGTGGGTGGGTAAAGTTAACATGAATGGACAACACTTAACCAATATTACATGAACGCAATGGATAGGGTTAAGGCCAGCTTAACCAATAATACGTATTGACTTGATCAGTGGGAGGGTTAAGTACATCTCGTGTAGGTGGGTAATATTAGTATATATAGGCCCACAAACTTAATCGTTAAATAAACGTGCTTGAATCAGTAGGAGGGTTAAGTACATCTCGTGTAGGTGGGTAATATTAGTATATATAGCCCCACAAACTTAATCGTTAAATAAACATGCTTGAATCGGTGGGAGGGTTAAGTACATCTCATGTAGGTGGGTAATATTTGTATATATAAGCCCACAAACTTAACCAGTAGGAAACCCTAGTAACAGGAACCTATTTCAGCAGTAACCCACATAGATGTATCATGGTACCCTGAACTAGTTAGTGTGGGGCACGATTACTGGGCTGATTATAAGTGGTCAAAATAGTGGCGGGGGGTACGTTAGTGTAGGCTCTGACAGTTTACGGGCATGCACATACTCTGGAGTGAGAAAAAGTAGGCACTGTGTACCTGTAGTTACGCACTGTGCATCTTGAATCGTGTTAGGTTGCTGTCATAAGGATTGATACACCTTATGGTGGGACCAGCACAGGGTATCTACACACAAGAGAAGGCCGATTGACATAGACACATGGAACATTAATACAAGTAGGGAGCCGATCGATAGGGTAGTAATGGTACATCTAACATCTTCGTGACAATTAGGCTGATTGAGGTAAGATCCTCACACAAGATGTACACCTGAAGGCTACCACCATTGCGGGGATTGGGATCACGTTGTAGTATTATCATTTTATACAGATTATTAGTTAGGACACTAGTTAGGCAGTGCAGAGATATAGAAATCAGATTAACAGGGTAGTAGCAAAGCAGAGAGAGTAGAAGCGCATTCAGTTTACCTTGCCTTATCTTGTCTTAAGTTATCTTGTTTTATGGTATTGTCCTATTTTCAGTTTATTCATGTCATGATCCTTTATCTTGTTTACATGCTGAAAAATCACTGGACTTACCAGACTTATGTCTGACCTGTTTTCTTTCGTCTTCTTTTCTTCCATTTCTCCCCCCAGGTAGTCAAGGAGGGAATAGCTCAGCTTAGTTTGGACTGTTTCTCTTTCCAAGCTTGGAGATTCTGTGATGTATGGCTTGGAACCTCTTATCTTTTACCATGGCTGTAATTGCACTTTAATTTGGGGACTTATGCTACTTTGCTATGTTTTATGCTTCTTATATACTTGGAAGTTTTTGAATCAAGACAGAAGTTTTATGTAATACTTTTAAGTATGATTGAGTCAATTGTTGTAAAAGCTTGAATTGAACTACGTTGTTTATAAAATGACTTTATTTTCCACTGTTTTATTTGTCTGTCTTGTAATTTATCTGCATCTCTTACCTATAACGCTTCACAGAAGTTAATGCATTCCCTTTGTGAGTGACATTGATGAACGTGGGGTGTTTCATTTAGTTCAGAATTAAGTGTGTATGTCATCCCGACATCATATGAAATTATTCATGATTTTATATTATTGGAATATCTGTGAATTTTTTAAAGACATGCAATAGATTAGTATAAAGGTTCATAAACATAAATTATTCCATAATAATGCATGCGGTACATCTTTTACTTCTACAATGGCAGTGCTTGACACATTCAATCCCTTAACATAACGATTTGGACCAGAAATAGCAACAAAATCATATCCTTGGCAAGTCCAAGAACATAGTAAATTAACCAAGTACATGTAATTGAGTCATATATCAAAACTAAGGTGCCGAATGTATAGAAACCACTAGATCCAAATGGAATGTGATAACTTGTATATGTACATCTTTATCTATTTACATACACATACTTGCATGTAAATCACTTACACCCCCACATCTAGGAATGAATTCCCAACCTTTTGGAAGCATTCCATTTTGAAGCAAATCCAAACTTATGGACATTGTTTTTTCCATATTCTAGGATGTCACTCCTCCTTGATAACATTTTTCCCAACCTTTTAATCAAAACAATTTCTTGATATTTGATAAATAAGAAATAATAAGGCAATGTTTAATTTACGCAAGCACTTAGCACTATAAATAAATAGGAAAATATACTTAAATCCGGATGAAATAAGTGGAGAAGGTGACTAAAAGGGTCAATATGACAGCGAGGAGGCAACTTTTGGGTTAGAGAAGTCATCATCTTCTTCATAATTTATATTTTACATTTCCTTCTCCACTCATTACAATATGTAGAAGTGGTTCATATTATGTCATTATCAAAGCAAGATAAATATAATCCTTTTTTTTTACTAGAAGTCTGATAACATCTATGGAATATCATTGATAACATAGTCAATTCCAAGAAAGGTCATGCAGCTCAGACAAACAAAAGAATATATGATTTTAGGCAGTGATTTATAGATAACGATGAAAATGTAACATGTATTTTTTTCTCAAATTTAGCTAAGAGGCGTGCTATAACATACCCTAACATAGACCCAAGACGTATATGCTTTGTAGATAAAAATATCCGTAGATATTAATACATGATCTTGTACTTTCAAAAAATTGACAACATTGTTACTATTAGTATTAGTAATCAAATTCAATGCAATCCAATTAATTGGCTTTCAAAATAAAAAACCCTAGTGACGGGAACCTATTTCAGCAGTAACCCACATATATGTATCATGGTACCCTGAACTAGTTAGGGTGGGGCACAATTACTGGGCTGATTATAAGTGGTCAAAATAGTGGCGGGGGTACGTTAGTGTAGGCTCCGACAGTTTATGGGCATGCACGTACTCTGGAGTGGGAAAAAGTAGGCACTGTATACCTGTAGTTACGCACTGTGCATCTTGAATCGTGTCGGGTTGCTGTCATAAGGATTGATACACCTTATGGTGAGACCAACATAGGGTATCTACACGCAAGAGAAGGCCGATTGACATAGACACATGGAACATTAATACAAGTAGGGAGCCGATCGATAGGGTAGTAAGGGTACATCTAACATCTTCGTGGCAATTAGGCGTATTGAGGTAAGATCCTCACACAAGATGTACACCTGAAGGCTACCACCATTGCGGGGATTGGGATCACGTTGTAGTATTATCATTTTATACAGATTACTAGTTGGGACACTAGTTAGGCAGTGCAGAGATATAGAAATCAGATTAACAGGGTAGTAGCAAAGCAGAGAGAGTAGAAGCGCATTCAGTTTACCTTGCCTTATCTTGTCTTAAGTTATCTTGTTTGATGGTATTGTCCTATTTTCAGTTTATTCATGTCATGATCCTTTATCTTGTTTACATGCTGAAAAATCACTGGACTTACCAGACTTATGTCTGACCTGTTTTCTTTCGTCTTCTTTTCTTCCATTTCTCCCCCCAGGTAGTCAGGGAGGGAATAGCTCAGCTTAGTTTGGATCGTTTCTCTTTCCAAGCTTGGAGATTCTGTGATGTATGGCTTTGAACCTCTTATCTTTGGCCATGGATGTGATTGCACTTTAATTTGGGGACTTATGCTACTTTGCTATGTTTTATGCTTCTTATATACTTGGAAGTTTTTGAATCAAGACAGAAGTTTTATGTAATACTTTTAAGTGTGATTGAGTCAATTGTTGTAAAAGCTTGAATTGAACTACGTTGTTTATAAAATGACTTTATTTTCCACTGTTTTATTTGTCTGTCTTGTAATTTATCTGCATCTCTTACCTATAACGCTTCACAGAAGTTAATGCATTCCCTTTGTGAGTGACACTGATGAACGTGGGGTGTTTCATTTAGTTCAGAATTAGGTGTGTATGTCATCCCGACATCATATGAAATTATTCACGATTTTATATTATTGGAATATCTGTGAATTTTTTAAAGACATGCAATAGATTAGTATAAAGGTTCATAAACATAAATTATTCCATAATAATGCATGCGGTACATCTTTTACTTCTACAATGGCAGTGCTTAACACATTCAATCCCTTAACATAATGATTTGGACCAGAAATAGCAACAAAATCATATCCTTGGCTAGTCCAAGAACATAGTAAATTAACCAAGTACATGTAATTGAGTCATATATCAAAACTAAGGTACCGACTGTTATAGAAACCACTAGATCCAAATGGAATGTGATAACTTGTATATGTACATCTTTATCTATTTACGTACACATACTTGCATGTAAATCACTTACACCCCCACATCTAGGAATGAATTCCCAACCTTTTGGAAGCAATCCATTTTGAAGCAAATCCAAACCTATGGACATTGTTTTTTCCATATTCTAGGATGTCACTCCTCCTTGATAACATTTTTCCCAACCTTTTAATCAAAATAATTTCTTGATATTTGATAAATAAGCAATAATAAGGCAATGTTTAATTTACGCAAGCACTTAGCACTATAAATAAATAGGAAAATATACTTAAATCCGGATGAAATAAGTGGAGAAGGTGACTAAAAGGGTCAATATGATAGCGAGGAGGCAACTTTTGGGTTAGAGAAGTCATCATCTTCTTCATAATTTATATTTTACATTTCCTTCTCCACTTATTACAATATGTAGAAGTGGTTCATATTATGTCATTATCAAAGCAAGATAAATATAATCCTTTTTTTACTAGAAGTCTGATAACATCTATGGAATATCATTGATAACATAGTCAATTCCAAGAAAGGTCATGCAGCTCAGACAAACAAAAGAATATATGATTTTAGGAAGTGATTTATAGATAATGATGAAAATGTAACATGTATTTTTTTCTCAAATTTAGCTAAGAGGTGTGCTATAACATACCCTAACATAGACCCAAGACGTATATGCTTTGTAGATAAAAATATCCATAGAAATTAATACATGATCTTGTCCTTTCAAAAAATTGACAACATTGTTACTATTAGTATTAGTAATCAAATTCAATGCAATCCAATTAATTGGCTTTCAAAATAAAAAACCCTAGTGACGGGAACCTATTTCAGCAGTAACCCACATAGATGTATCATGGTACCCTGAACTAGTTAGGGTGGGGCACAATTACTGGGCTGATTATAAGTGGTCAAAATAGTGGCGGGGGTACGTTAGTGTAGGCTCCGACAGTTTATGGGCATGCACGTACTCTGGAGTGGGAAAAAGTAGGCACTGTATACCTGTAGTTACGCATTGTGCATCTTGAATCGTGTCGGGTTGCTGTCATAAGGATTGATACACCTTATGGTGAGACCAACATAGGGTATCTACACGCAAGAGAAGGCCGATTGACATAGACACATGGAACATTAATACAAGTAGGGAGCCGATCGATAGGGTAGTAAGGGTACATCTAACATCTTCGTGGCAATTAGGCTGATTGAGGTAAGATCCTCACACAAGATGTACACCTGAAGGCTACCACCATTGCGGGGATTGGGATCACGTTGTAGTATTATCATTTTATACAGATTACTAGTTGGGACACTAGTTAGGCAGTGCAGAGATATAGAAATCAGATTAACAGGGTAGTAGCAAAGCAGAGAGAGTAGAAGCGCATTCAGTTTACCTTGCCTTATCTTGTCTTAAGTTATCTTGTTTTATGGTATTGTCCTATTTTCAGTTTATTCATGTCATGATCCTTTATCTTGTTTACATGCTGAAAAATCACTGGACTTACCAGACTTATGTCTGACCTGTTTTCTTTCGTCTTCTTTTCTTCCATTTCTCCCCCCAGGTAGTTAGGGAGGGAATAACTCAGCTTAGTTTGGATCGTTTCTCTTTCCAAGCTTGGAGATTCTGTGATGTATGGCTTTGAACCTCTTATCTTTGGCCATGGCTGTGATTGCACTTTAATTTGGGGACTTATGCCACTTTGCTATGTTTTATGCTTCTTATATACTTGGAAGTTTTTGAATCAAGACAGAAGTTTTATGTAATACTTTTAAGTGTGATTGAGTCAATTGTTGTAAAAGCTTGAATTGAACTACATTGTTTATAAAATGACTTTATTTTCCACTGTTTTATTTGTCTGTCTTGTAATTTATCTGCATCTCTTACCTATAACGCTTCACAGAAGTTAATGCATTCCCTTTGTGAGTGACTTTGATGAACGTGGGGTGTTTCATTTAGTTCAGAATTAAGAGTGTATGTCATCCCGACATCATATGAAATTATTCACGATTTTATATTATTGGCATATCTGTGAATTTTTTAAAGACATGCAATAGATTAGTATAAAGGTTCATAAACATAAATTATTCCATAATAATGCATGCGGTACGTCTTTTACTTCTACAATGGCAGTGCTTGACACATTCAATCACTTAACATAACGATTTGGACCAGAAATAGCAACAAAATCATATCCTTGGCTAGTCCAAGAACATAGTAAATTAACCAAGTACATGTAATTGAGTCATATATCAAAACTAAGGTACCGACTGTTATAGAAACCACTAGATCCAAATGGAATGTGATAACTTGTATATATACATCTTTATCTATTTACGTACACATACTTGCATGTAAATTACTTACACCCCCACATCTAGGAATGAATTCCCAACCTTTTGGAAGCATTCCATTTTGAAGCAAATCCAAACCTATGGACATTGTTTTTTCCATATTCTAGGATGTCACTCCTCCTTGATAACATTTTTCCCAACCTTTTAATCAAAATAATTTCTTGATATTTGATAAATAAGCAATAATAAGGTAATGTTTAATTTACGCAAGCACTTAGCACTATAAATAAAGAGGAAAAATATACTTAAATCTGGCTGAAATAATGTGGAGAAGGTGACTAAAAGGGTCAATATGATAGCGAGGAGGCAACTTTTGGGTTAGAGAAGTCATCATCTTCTTCATAATTTATATTTTACATTTCCTTCTCCACTTATTACAATATGTAGAAGTGGTTCATATTATGTAATTATCAAAGCAAGATAAATATAATCCTTTTTTTACTAGAAGTCTGATAACATCTATGGAATATCATTGATAACATAGTCAATTCCAAGAAAGGTCATGCAGCTCAGACAAACAAAAGAATATATGATTTTAGGCAGTGATTTATAGATAATGATGAAAATGTAACATGTATTTTTTTCTCAAATTTAGCTAAGAGGCGTGCTATAACATACCCTAACATAGACCCAAGACGTATATGCTTTGTAGATAAAAATATCCATAGATATTAATACATGATCTTGTACTTTCAAAAAATTGACAACATTGTTACTATTAGTATTAGTAATTAAATTCAATGCAATCCAATTAATTGGCTTTCAAAATAAAATGGTAATCAATTACTGAGTGATACCACTTTTAATCTGAGCATTACTCGGCTTCAAAACCGAGTAGTACCCAATTTTAAACTGGGCGTTACTCGGTTTCAAAATTGGGTAAACTCGGTAGAAAAAAACAAAGTGATAATCGATTTTACCAAAATGATACATATCCATTTTTTGAGATAACCATCAGTTTTACAACATCTATTCTACACCCATAGAACAAATATCATATCTATAACATCAACTTATATCACAAAATATCACATTCAATTGCACTAACAATCAACAAGGGCCAAGGATCATGTAAGATGGCCAAAAAATAATAGAAACAGTCGTAGTAGTTTATCTGTATATTCTTTCTAGTATGCACTCATACACCAATCACCAAAACATAAATAAAAATACCTCAAACTAAATTTAATTAACCTAAAGAAAATCCTAACTTTTTCATCATCATCATCGTCGTAATTTATGATACATACCTTTGAATCGCATCTTGATTCTTTCTAGACAATCTCATCAAAACATCATATGTAGCAATCATTGTAGTGGCAGTAGGGATATGGACAACCACCTACGCCCTAGGCCTTTGCAACAAGTGGCCCATCCACCTTCGTTGAGAAAAATCCTAACCATCTTATATATTCCCATTCCTTTCTCTATAATTCACACCCCAGTTTTTGCAGCATCATCACCACTGTCGCTGCTCCACCTGACATGGCTATAAATGCTTCCTGTATGTGACACCCCACATCCGTTAATGTCACTCATTAAGAGAATGCATTAAGTTTCGTGAAGCGTTATAGGTAGATAGAAATAGAAACATTACAAGATAGATATAAAATAGCAGCAGGATTTAAAAACTTTATTAATCATAAAGCATCGTGGTTCCAAACATCATATGTCTGAAAATACATAAACCCAGTACATCATCAAAACTTCTATCTTCCACTTAAAACATTAGAGTACAAAAATAAAAGAAGCATAATTCCCCAAATAAAAACATAGCCATAGTAGATAAGAGCTCGAGCAATACATCTAAGCAGCTCAAGGCAAGATGAAACCAGAATCCTGGTCAAGCTTGAATATTCCCACCCTCAGAACCTGGGGGGAAGGGGGACGGAAGAGAAAGAAGAGGAAACAGAATGGGTCAGACATAAAGTATGTTGAGTCCAGTTACTTTTAGCAAATAAATAAATAAGTTAAAGTATCGTTACAGACATATAAAGTGGATAGGAAAGGTAACAACGTAAAAGGCAGGTATGACAAGGTAAACATGATAGAGTGTAATGCGCTCCTCTAATGATTCCTCTGCACCGATACTAGTATAACCAAAATGAGATGATCCCAACAACTATAAGATGGTAGACTTAGGAGTACTTTCTGATGAGAGGTTTTACCCCTATACAATCAACAGGCTGCCCAATAACCGGCTCTAAACTTACCAGAGTCTAGATGTACCCTAAATACTACCCTAATTGATCGGCTCCCTACTCCGTAGATACCCTGTGTTGGCCCCATAGTAGGGCGTATCACTCCTTAAAGTGGCAACTGTAACACCCCACCTTCATTAATATCACTCACAAAGGAAATGCATTAACTTCAGTGAAGCGTTATAGGTAAAAGATGCGGATAAATTACAAGACAGATAAATAAAGCAGCGGAAAACAAAGTCATTTTATAAGCAACATAATTCAATCAAGATTTTATATGCTAATTTACTCAATCATACTTTAAAAGTACTACATAAAACTTCTGTCTTGATTTAAAATCTTTCAAGTATACAAGAAGCATAAAACGTAGCAAAGTAGCATAAGTCCCCAAATTAAAGTGCAAACACAGCCATAGCCAAAGATAAGAGGATCCAAGCAATACATCAAAGAATCTTCAAGCATGGAAAGAGAAACGGTCTAAACTGAGCTGAGCTATTCCCTCCCTGACTACCTGGGGGGAGAAACGAAAGAAAAGAAGACGAAAGAAAACGGGTCAGACATAAAGCCTGGTAAGTCCAGTGATTTTCAATATCTAAACCAGTAAAAGTAACATGACATGAATAAACTGAATATAAGACAATACCGTGATAATAGGGAGAACAAGATAAGATCAGCATAAGATATGATAAGGCAAGGTAAACTGAATGCGCTTCTACTCTTTCTCTGCTTCGCTATTACCCTGTTATTCTGATTTCTATATCTCTGCACCACCTAACTAGTGTCCCAACTAGTAATCTGTATAAAATGATAATATGATCCCAACCCCCGCAATTGTGGTAGCCTACAGGTGTACATCTATTATGAGGATCCTACCTCAATCTGCCTAATTGCCATGGATATGTTAGATGTACCCTTACTACCCTATCAATCGGCTCCCTAACTCGCATGTATTTATTACTTGTGTCGTTCAACCTCGCTTGTATGTATTCATTACTTGTGTCATTCGGCCCCGCTTGTATGTAGATACCTATGCTGGCCCCATCATGGGGTGTATCAAGTCCCATGGTGGCAACCCGACACAATTCAAGATGCACAGTGTATACTGCTGATACCCAGTGCCTGCTTTTCCACTCCGGAGCACGTGCACGCCTATACTCCTTCAGAACTACACTGCTGCACCACCCGCCACTATTTTGACCGCTTATAATCAGCCCAGTAATCGTGCCCCACCCTGCCTAGCTCAGGGCACCATGATACATCTATTTGGGTTACTGTTCAAATAGGTCCCCATTACTAGGGTTTCCTAATCAACATGTTATAATGGTTAAGTGTTCCCAATTTAACTTAACCCCCCCCATTTGCTTAATTAACATGTTCTACTGGTTAAGTGTTGCCTATTCATATGTTACTTAACCTTCTTCCTGATTCATGCATGTTTATTTAACGGTTAAGTTTGTGGGCCTATATATACTAATATTACCCACTTACCCAAGATTTACTTAACCCTTTCCCCTTATCAAGTCCATATGTATTATTGGTTAAGCTTGGCTTAACCCTATCCACTTTGTTCATGTAATATTGGTTAAGTTTTCTTCTTGTCCCTGTTAATATAACCGACCCACCTAACATGTCATATTGGTTAAGTGTTTCTTATTAACTTAACCCTTCCCATTCATCATGTTGTATTGGTTAAGTGCTTCTTATTAACTTAACCCTGTTCATTCATCATGTTCTATTGGTTAAGTGTTTCCCCCTTAACTTAACCCCACTCGTTCATCATGTTATGTTGGTTGACTTAACCCTACTCATTCATCATGTTGAATTTGGTTAAGTGTTTCCTATTAACTTAACCCTGTTCATCAGCTTTAATTCATTCATTAATGCCTTAACCTCTCACATTAGAACTGTTATTTGCGGTTGCTGGATGTGCTGGGCGGTTCTGGGCAGACTTCAACCGCAAACTCATTCTAACCTCGGGTTTTAGGCTTTATGCACTAACCTCTCACATTAGATCTATGTTGTTGCGGTCGCTGGATGTGCCAGGCGGTTCCGGGCAGTCTTACACCGCAACTCAATCTAACCTCGGGTTAGGCACATTCATCTTTTACCCAGTTAACCTATTTATCATATATGTCCAAGTCTAGATTTTATATGCTAATTTTCCCAAATTTACAAAACTAGTCATGTTCCAATTCTCAAGTTATGCCCAACCAAGCCAATTTAAGTAATGCCCCACAAATTCAATTACAAGTCATTGCTCAAAATAGGTTACACCTAATCTTCCCAACTTTGCAATATTAGTCATGCCTCAAAATCACAATATACATTATGCTTAGCGTCCCAACCAATAGTTATGCCCAATCTAGATTTAACATTCCAGTTTACAATTTACACCCAAAACATGGTTTACATGCCAATTAACCCTAAACTTGCAGTTATAATGATAATAATGCCCCAATATCAATTACAAGTTATACCTAACAAATTTCACCGAATATGTTATGCCCAATTATTTCACGACATACATTATGCCCACTATTTACCCAAAATAGGTTATACCCAGATATTCCCCGTATTCCAATCGTTCGTATTTCATGATTCATAAAAGAAAAAGGAAACAGGGGAAGAGAGAGAAGGAGAATAAAATAAGAATAGGCATAAAAATAGGCATGTAACAACAGACCTAATACAAAAAATTTAGTTACAACAAAGATAGATTCTTGAATAAGCTGATACAATCATTATCGCAGGCATAAGAATAACATCATGAACCAAAAAGGATTATATATTCGATTTTCAACAAAGATAGGCATGATTGAATTGATATAATAACTTCTTAGGCATGTAAAATCATAGGTTCAATAGAAAGATAGGGGTAATCTAAAAAGATTGTCTCATCATCAAGCATAGAATTAGATTCATTTTATTACATGCCAAGATTACTATTAGGTGTTTAAATTTGAAAATAACATGAACTTACATTGCCAGGATTAAGAAAAGATAATTGAATCGCTGTTGTTGCAGAGACTCTAATTTGATGTCGATTAATCTTCAAAGTTGATTTGAGGTTCTCTAATTTGATTTCTAGTTTGGAGAAGATGGCGGTGGCTAGGCTAGATTGAAGACGAACAACATGACGACATCATAGCTTTGGAGCAATAGAATTAGGGTTGGGTTATGAGTGTGTGTGTGTATATATATATATATGTCTAGGATTATTTCTAGCCTTTAGATTAATCTAGGAGTGATCAGAGCCATCCAAACCAATGAGATGTGTCATCGAGCCAACCGCAGCACGACACATAACCCCTAATACCTCAGAATTGGCCATCAGGCAAATCAGAGAAAGCCACATCAGCTCAGGGCTATAAAAATTCATCACTGGATCTGGATCAAAAAGGGGTCGACTCCCTACGGGGGAGGGGGGAGACACCCCTATAAAGGGGTCAACACCTATGTCGACTCCCCCTAGGGGGGTAAACACTTCTGAGCGGGAAATTTCCCGCTCTGCCCTCTCTGAATGAATTTCGAATTTCGAACTATTTTGACTTTTAATTACTATTTTAATTTAATTTCTGTTTAATCTTGAAATCTTCTGAACTCCATAAATTCTTCATACGGAGTCCGATTCACGCAAACTCGGACTCTATATCAAGCAGAGTTCCGAGACGAACGCAATGGCATAACCCGTTTCATCTAATTCTTCTTCTAAAAATTAAGTGTTCTTAAATTTGTTAATTTAATTTTCATAGAAAATACGGGGTGTTACATTCTCCCCTCCTTAAGGGATTTCGTCCTCGAAATCTCTAAATTAAGAAGAATGTATCCTAACATCCAACATCCATCTACTCAACCATCAATCACAGGCATCCATTGTCCTTAAAAAGATTCCTAATGCTTTCATGATCATATGCATAGTGTGTGTATATATCCTTATCTAATGCAAAATCAGGCGGTCTACTGATTCAGTTGACCTCCTTGGTGCAAATCATGTCGGTGCCATGAGTCCATCATGTATGCAATTACTCCTAATCGTACTTTATAACTTCTACATGAGTGCACAATCATTCATACAAATGCAACATCCATATGATAATACATCAAGTTTCAATCCAAATATGCATATGAAATATGAAAGTGACTAAGCCGTTCTGGTATCTAATATGTGTGTGTATGCATCCACGAGCAACGACTAGCAACCACTAGCAAGCACTCGCAACCATTCGCAACCATCAATCATAACATGTTTCAAATACATGTTTACATTCATTAGTTTCTACCTAAGGATCAAGAATATGTAATAACCCGAAAATCTGGGCCAGTTTAAATTTTTTATTTTGGCCATTTTAGCGAATTTTGATTATTTAAAATGAATTATTTTGAATAATATCGGCGAGAAATTTAATTTGAATATAATTCGGACGTATATATTATATACGTCGTCGTTAGAATATATATAATTTTATTTATAATTATAAATAGAAGTGAAAATGGCGCGGTAGTTCGATAATTCGATTTCAAACTTCAATTGAATATACCGGGTGCAAAACAAACCGGATTTTAGTGAAACCAAAAACATTAGGATCTAATTGATGATATCTTTCCAACGAATCCGAAAAATCAAAATTTCATAGCGGGAATCAAAAGGTATGTCCAGTTGAAAATTCTGAATAGTCGCTATGGAATTCAGGCCCTTAAAAATGGGAATTTTGCAAACGACCTCGGATTTCGACGAAACCAGTTTTGTTGGGTCCGGGATGTCAAGTTATTGCTAGATTCCAAATTTCATAATTTTTCGAATCAATATGTGAGCGTGGCGAAGGAAAACGTGTTTGACCAGTTTTAGTTGATTTTAATCGACTGGAAAATGGCCATTTTTCCAACGGTCTCAGAATTCGACGAAACTAGTTTTGTTAGGACCGTATCGTCAATACGAAGCTAGAAAATATTTTTCTGGAATTTTTAAAGTTAGTATGTGACCCCGGTAATTTGAAATGTACGTTTAAAATTCAATATAGTGATTTAAATGTAAATTTAACGGAAACTGATTCAAATGATCGTCACACGTGGTATCAGAGCTTTGGTTTACAAAGCTTAGAGAACAAGACACATTAGAACCATACGAAAGAATTCATCAGATATTGGATTAGTAATATCCAACGGGAATGACTCGTTAGAGATGGGATCAGTAGCATCCTAGAACGAGTGTGAAGGGTATATTTTTCAAATGAAAACAATTTTTGTTTTGAAAATCTAAATCACTTATTCGTATTTGATTATTTATTTATATTGATTAGGACAGTCCAGTCTATAAAGATTTTGCATATACGCCTTGCAAACGTGTATTTGAAGTTTTAATATACTGGATAGATATAGAATCACACTCTAGTCGCCCGAAGATGATTCTGATGATAGTTCGAACATCATCAGAATTGGTATTCGTGTTTCGAAGGTGTGATATCTATATATTTCCTATTGACTGGTGTGAGAACCAAAATTAGATAGGGCCTATTGTTGTGATTTGGCATCAAAAATCTGATTTTTGACTATGTATCAAAGTTATCCATTTCAAAAGCTAATCAACTAATTGATTGATGTTTGTGTTGTTTGTTTATTTGTTTGATAATTTTGAACCATTTATGCCTAATTGAACCAAATATTGGATTGTATTGAAAATTGGTTGCATTTGCTTGCATATACATATATATCATTGAACATGTCATAGCAAGGAGGCTAGAGCCAGAGAATAAAATTTGTTTGCCCGACAAATAGGTACATGTTTACTACATAATTTACTGTTTTGTTTGGGTGATGATGATTTTATGAGCCTATTGGCTAGCCGCTTGGCTTTTTCTTTTTCTTTTTGAGTTCTGAAGGACCGGGGAAGCTATTTGAGATTTCCCGATGCTCCCATTGCAGGGGAGGTTATGGCGAAATTTTTCGAAAATTTAGGGTGTTAGCCAAATTTTTGAAATTTTTGAAAATTCTCAGAAACTGAAAAGTTGGAGAATGGAAGCCAGATCGAACGTAGAGTTGATTAATCAAACCACTTTCGACTTTGTTCCTTTTCGGGGACGAAAAGTTTTAAGTGGGGGAGATTGTAATAACCCGAAAATCTGGGCCAGTTTAAAATTTTTATTTTGGCCATTTTAGCGAATTTTGATTATTTAAAATGAATTATTTTGAATAATATCGGCGAGAAATTTAATTTGAATATAATTCGAACGTATATATTATATACGTCGTCGTTAGAATATATATAATTTTATGTATAATTATAAATAGAAGTGAAAATGGCGCGGTAGTTCGATAATTCGATTTCAAACTTCAATTGAATATACCGGGTGCAAAACAAACCGGATTTTAGTGAAACCAAAAACATTAGGATCTAATTGATGATATCTTTCCAACGAATCCGAAAAATCAAAATTTCATAGCGGGAATCAAAAGGTATGTCCAGTTGAAAATTCTGAATAGTCGCTATGGAATTCAGGCCCTTAAAAATGGGAATTTTGCAAACGACCTCGGATTTCGACGAAACCAGTTTTGTTGGGTCCGGGATGTCAAGTTATTGCTAGATTCCAAATTTCATAATTTTTCGAATCAATATGTGAGCGTGGCGGAGGAAAACGTGTTTGACCAGTTTTAGTTGATTTTAATCGACTGGAAAATGGCCATTTTTCCAACGGTCTCAGAATTCGACGAAACTAGTTTTGTTAGGACCGTATCGTCAATACGAAGCTAGAAAATATTTTTCTGGAATTTTTAAAGTTAGTATGTGACCCCGGTAATTTGAAATGTACGTTTAAAATTCAATATAGTGATTTAAATGTAAATTTAACGGAAACTGATTCAAATGATCGTCACAGAATAGGACCGAGGAGATATACTTAAAAGATAGATACAAGCATGCCTAAACTTATGGAAAAAGAGATCAAGGATGCACCCTCAAAAGGAAAAGGGTAGGATGCGCGTATCTTGTCTTCAGTCTCCCAAGTTGTGTCTTCTTCAGCGTCACTCCATTGTACTTTAACTAGCTTGACTTCGTGATTTCGAAGCTTCTTGACCTCCATTTCCAAAACTCACTAGTAAAGATAGGTTCTCGATCACTTACTATGCTAGAGGGTATCCCATGTAGTCGGACTGTCTTTCCAAGATAAACAGATGTTAACCATGATACCAAGTGTATATACTAAGATGATTAGAGGTCTCTCTTCTACTTAGCTTATCCACTATGTCACCAAATCTAAGGGTCTTCATGTTATGCTGCTCCTATTTAATCCAAAAGCGTAGGCCGCTCTTCTAGCGATGCTAACAAACCAGGTATGAACTTGGTTGAGGGTCTAAAGCTAAAGGTTGCTATGTACTTCAAACTTTACTCCTCTTAAGGCCAGTCTCTTTCTACTTAGAGAGCATGCCACAACATTACCCTTGCTAGGGGTATAAGCAATCTCAAGGTCGTATGAGGCAAGAAATTCCATCTATCGTTGTTGCCTCAGATTTCAAATCTTTTTGCGGGAATAAATATCTTAAGGACTTAGGATCCGTATATAGTTCAAGCTTTCTCTCTTAAAAGATAATGATGTCATGACTTAAGAGTGAACACCATAACAGCTAATTCCAAATCGTAGGTAGGATAGTCTTTCTCATGTACTTTCAGCTATCTTCTTCCATAACTGACTACCCTCTCTTTTAGCATTAAAACAACGCCTAACCCTGTCACGCATGCATCCATATAAACTGTAAACGTTTTGTTCCCTTCGGGCAATGTCAAGACTAGGGTTGTCATCAAGGTTCTCTTCAGTCGTTGGAAAGCAACATCACGAATCAAAACCCAAGCAAAAGTTTGATTTTTCTTTGCCAATCTAGTAAGTGGGGATGATACCTTCACAAAGCCCTTAATTAACTTCCTATACCAGCCCGCTAATCCAAGAAAACTTCTTACTCCTGTTGCATTCCTTGGGACCCTCTAATCTTGCACTGCAACTACTTTTGCGGGGTCTACTGTTATCCCTTCCTTGGATATCACTTGTCTTAGAAACCTTAATTCTTCTCTCCAAAAATGATATTTGGAGAATCTAGCCTTAAGCTGATGTGCTTGGAGGGTATCCGAGATTTCCCTTAGATACAAGGCATGTTCTTCCCCACTCTTAAAGAAAACCAAAATATCATTTATGCACAAGCAAAGTGAACCATCCTCCTTTGTAGCGAAAACAACTGGAACACCCCATTCAGAAATACTTCGCCTTATGAACCCTTTCTCAAGTAACTCTTTTACTTGTTTACTGAGCCTTTCCTTTCCCTTGGAGTCATGTGTCGTACAGGTAATACAACTGGCTTTGCCTTGTCAACTAGATATATGCGGAAGTCTATCTCGCGTTTTTAGGGGACAAACCCCTAAACATTTGCGTACTCATGGACTACTCAAACGGATCGCAAATTGTCGATATATGCATCAAGTGATTCTAGGTAGCTAAGACAAACTGATCCCTTAGGACCGCATGAAATCTCGAGGGTGTTCCCAAGGCAAGTCAAAAGCCTAATTACCCTTCTTTCCCAATTACTAGCTAACCAATCCATGCCTAGAATCAACCCATAGCCCATGAAACCAAAAACATAAGCATTACACTTAAACTCAATACTTAATATAGCTATTCTCAAATCCTTACAAACCAAAGATAAATGAGCCGAACCGCCAATTAGATTTGAGACAATAATGGGATCTTCTACTATACAAGTGCTAAGGTGCAGAGACTCAACTATGGAAGCAGATATAACCGAATGGGAAGCACTAAAATAAAAAAGACTACTAACAGGATGATCAAAAAGAAAAACTAAACTTTCTCAATAGAAACTTTACTACCTCTCTCTCCGATACGCTGGCGGTGAGAGCACGCACTTGCTCTCCTGAAAATCCTATCCTTTGTTCTTGCCCTTTTCCTTAATTATATGACCCGTTATACCATAATAAAGACACTTCCTCTTGTCTTAGGTTTTACTATTCTTTCCTCCCTTCTTGTCTTGTGTTTCTTCCACTTATATCTCTTTCTTTTTACCTCCTTTGTGAACCAAGTCTATCCATGAGTTTCTCATCCTTTGGTTGTGCCCCTTAGCCAAACTCCCTCATTCTCATCTTTACCATCCTTGTGTAACATGTTGACAAGTCTCTCGAAAGTTGCCTCCATCACACGGAAAACCCTACAAAGCTTGAAAGAAAACTAGCCACAGGTGAAACTACTGCAGCTATATATGGAAGTTGGGCACTTCTTCGCCCTTTGACAGGTGTCATAGTCTCATCAAGCCTATGGAACCATGCCGTGATGAGGTTACTTCTCAGAAAGCCAGGAGCCCCGAAGATCAGGAAAGAAGGAAACAAGGATTTAAACAGAGGATTAAAAGTTAGTGCATATGGCTTTGGGGAATATGCCTTTAAAACACAACTTCTCTTTTGGAAATGCTTCTTTTAAAACCGTTTTGCAAATAAGTTTTCAAATCTTTTATCTGATCCGGTAACCTGCCTCTGATACCAAGTGTAACACCCCACCTTCATTAATGTCACTCACAAAGAGAATGCATTAACTTCAGTGAAGCGTTATAGGTAAAAGATTCAGATAAATTACAAGATAGATAAATAAAGCAGCGGAAAACAAAGTCATTTTAGAAGAAACATAGTTCAATAAAGATTTTATATGCTAATTTACTCAATCATACTTTAAAATTACTACATAAAACTTATGTCTTGATTTAAAATCTTCCAAGTATATAAGAAGCATAAAACATAGCAAAGTAGCATAAGTCCCCAAATTAAAGTGCAAACACAGCCATAGCCAAAGATAAGAGGATCCAAGCAATACATCAAAGAATCTTCAAGCTTGGGAAGGGAAATGGTCCAAACTGAGCTGAGCTATTCCCTCCCTGACTACCTGGGGGGAGAAATGGAAGAAAAGATGATGAAAGAAAACAGGTCAGACATAAAGCCTGGTAAGTCCAGTGATTTTCAGTATGTAAACAGGTAAAAGTAACATGACATGAATAAACTGAATATCAGATAATACCGTGATAACAGGGAGAACAAGACAAGGTTAGCATAAGATACGATAAGGCAAGGTAAACTGAATGCGCTTCTACTCTTTCTCTGCTTCACTACTACCCTATTATTCTGATTTCTATATCTCTACACCACCTAACTAGTGTCCCAACTAGTAATATGTGTAAAACGATAATATGTTCCCAACCCCCGCAATTGTGGTAGTCTACAGGTGTACATCTATTATGAGGATCCCACCTCAATCTGCCAAATTGCCATGGATATGTTAGATGTACCCTTACTACCCTATCGATCAGCTCCCTAATTCGCATGTATTTATTACTTGTGTCGTTCGACCTCACTTGTATGTATTCATTACTTGTGTCTTTCGACCTTGCTTGTATGTATACATTACTTGTGTCATTCGACCCCGCTTGTATGTAGATACCTGTGCTGGCCCCATCATGGGGTGTATCAAGTCCCATGATGGCAACTTGACACGATTCAAGATGCACAGTGTATATTACTGATGCCTAGTGCCTGCTTTTCCACTCCGAAGCACGTGCATGCCCAGACTCCGTCGGAACTACACTGCTGCACCACCCGCCGCTATTTTGATCGCTTATAATCAGCCCAGTAATCGTGCCCCACCCAACCTAGCTTAGGGTACCATGATACATCTTTGTGGGTTACTGCTGAAATGGGTCCCCGTTACTAGGGTTTCCTAATCAACATGTTATAATGGTTAATTGTTCTCAATTTAACTTAACCCCACCCACTTGCTTAATTAGCATGTTGTACTGGTTAAGTGTTGCCTATTCATATGTTACTTAACCTTCTTCCTGATTCACGCATGTTTATTTAACGGTTAAGTTTGTGGGCCTATATATACTAATATTACCCACTTACCCAAGATTTACTTAACCCTTTCCCCTTATCAAGTCCATATGTATTATTGGTTAAGCTTGCCTTAACCCTATCCACTTTGTTCATGTAATATTGGTTAAGTTGTCTTCTTGTCCCTGTTAACTTAACCCACCCACCTAACATGTCATATTGGTTAAGTGTTTCTTATTAACTTAACCCTTTCCATTCATCATGTTGTATTGGTTAAGTGCTTCTTATTAACTTAACCCTGTTCATTCGTCATGTTATATTGATTAAGTGTTTCCCCCTAAACTTAACCCCACTCGTTCATCGTGTTATGTTGGTTAACTTAACCTTACTCATTCATCATGTTGAATTTGGTTAAGTGTTTCCTATTAACTTAACCCTGTTCATTAGCTTTAATTCATTCATTAATGCCTTAACCTCTCACATTAGAAATGTTGTTTGCGGTTTCTAGATGTGCCGGGCGGTTCCGGGCAGATTTCTACCGCAAACTTATTCTAACCTCAGGTTTTAGGCTTTATGCGCTAACCTCTCACATTAGATCTATGTTGTTGCAGTCGCTGGATGTGCCGGGTAGTTCCGGGCAGTCTTACACCGCAACTCAATCTAACCTCGGGTTAGGCACATTCATCTTTTACCCAATTTACCTATTTATCATACATGTCCAAGTCTAGATTTTATATGCTAATTTTCCCAAATTTACAAAACTAGTCATGTTCCAATTCTCAAGTTATGCCCAACCAAGCCAATTGTCAGTTATGCCCCACAAATTCAATTACAAGTCATTGCTCAAAATAGGTTACACCTAATCTTCCCAAATTTGCAATAATAGTCATGCCTCAAAATCACAATATACATTATGGTTGGAGTCCCAACCAATAGTTATGCCCAATCTAGATTTAACATTCCAGTTTACAATTTATGTCCAAAACTTGGTTTACATGCCAATTAACCCCAAACTTGTAGTTATAATGATAATAATGCCCCAATATCAATTACAAGTTATACCTAACAAATTTCACCAAATATGTTATGCCCAATTATTTCACCAAGTACATTATGCCCAATATTTACTCAAAATAGGTTATACCCAAATATTCCCCATATTCCAATCGTTCGTATTTCGCGATTTTAGCCTAGGTTCGAAGGTAACCCAGGTTCATAAAAGGAAATAGGGGAAGAGAGAGAAGGAGCATAAAATAAGAATAGGCATAAAAATAGGCATGTAACAACATACCTAATGCAAGAAATTTTGATCCAACAAAGATGGATTCTTGAATAAGCTGATACAATCATTATCGTAGGCATCAGAATAACATCATGAACCAAAAAGGATTATATATTCGATTTTCAACAAAGATAGAAATAATTGAATTGACATAATAACTTCTTAGGCATGTAAAATCATAGGTTCAATAGAAAGATAGGGGTAATGTGAAAAGATTGTCTCATCATCAAGCATAGACTTAGATTCATTTTATTACATGCCAAGATTACTATTAGGTGTTTAAATCTGAAAATAACATGAACTTACATTGCTAGGATTAAGAAAAGATAATTGAATCATTGTTGTTGCAGAGACTCTAATTTGATGTCGATTAAACTTTAAAGTTGATTTGAGGTTCTCTAATTTGATTTTTAGTTTGGAGAAGATGGCGGTGGCTAGGCTAGTTTGAAGATGAACAGCATGACGACGTCATAGCTTTGGAGCAATATAATTAGGGTTGGGTTATGAGTGTATATATAGATGTATAGGATTATTTCTAGCCTTTAGATTAGTCTAGGAGTGATTAGAGTCATACAAACCAAGGAGATGTGTCATCCAACCAACCACAACACGGCACATAAGCCCTAATACCTCAAAATTGGTCATCAGAAAAATCAGAGAAGGCCACATCAGCTCAGGGCTATAAAAATTCGCCACCGGATCTGGATCAGAAAGGGGTCGACTCCCTACCGGGGGGGGGGGGGGGGTCGTCACCTATGTCGACTCCCCCTGGGTGGGGGGGGGGGACATCTCTGAGCGGGAAATTTCCCGCTCAGCCCACTCTGATTGAATTTCGAATTTCGAACTGTTTTGATTTTTAGTTACTATTTTAATTTAATTTCTGTTTAAACTTGAAATCTTCTGAACTCCATAACTTCTTCATACAGAGTCCGATACACGTAAATTCGGACTCTATCTCAAACAGAATTCCAAGATAAATGCAATGGCGTAACCCGTTTCATCCAATTTAATACTCATAGAAAATATGGGGTGTTACAACAATCCTTCGTTTTCGGATGTGCACAACCATATCCACTGGTGTCACGGCGTTTTATTCCCCTCTGTTCGGACTTTGCGCGCACATGACCCGGTTGGTACGCACTGCTCACACCGTCCCCTACGTTTGGATCTCTTATATTCAGCCCAGTGAGCGTGCCCTGACTCCGACCTAGTTCGGAGTACTCGTTTGATACCTCTATATGGGTTACTGACTGAAATGGGTCCTACATACAGGATAATGCAAGCTCTCCCCTTTGTCTTGAATCTCAACTACTAGGTTTTCCATAGATTATGCCTACCTACTGGTGTCATAAAATTGCATAATCCCAATAGGTTAAGTTTGTGGGCATATATTTATAAATATTACCCACCCACCTTAGATTTACTTAACATACCCACTGTTTCAAACAAGTTTACTTAACCCCTATTTAGTTTAATATGTTCATACAATCCCTATGGATTCAACTGGGTTAAGTATTCAACTTTATTACCATGTCCGTTTATGGTTATATTGTGCTAGACCTCTCACACTAAGCCTACCACTTGTGGATGCTGGATATGCCGGTCGATTCTAGGCAGACTTCTTCCACAAGTTAGGCATAACCTCGTGTATTTGCACGTCTCGTCTTTGTGCACTTAGACCCCTCACATTAGATTCACCACTTGTGGTCGCTGGATATGCCGGGCAGTTCCGGGAAGACTTCCACCACAGGTGTAATCTAACCTCGTGTCTAGGCGCGGTTACAGTTTCTAAGCACTATAATCCTAGGCATTCCAATTATTAACCAAATTTACCTATGTTGTTATAGGTTTTCATGCCCTTTTTCCCAAGTTATGTTCATAATGAACCATATGCCCTAAATTAATATTATTACACTTTATTCAAGTTATGCTCAAATTTTCTATTACAAATTATGCCCCAATTCAATGTTTGCCCCTCGTTCCCAATCTAATGCATTCGCATATTTCAGCGGCATGCCTAAGCTCGAAGGTAGCCTGGATATATAAAAATAAAAGGGAAAAGATAGAGGGAAAAGGACAGAGATGATCATACTAACATGATGGACATATAATGGCATAAACAAGAATAAAACATATAGTGGCATAATGACAAGGTAAGCATATACGAACAGATCTAATGAACATATGATAATAGAATTGATTCTAACATAAAAGGGATAGGCATGATGTGATCTAAACAATGATTTAGATGTCAAACTAACAATTGATCTAATTTGCCCATAGACATAATAGAATAGGTATAAGGCGATATAAACAGTAAATTAGATCTACAATCAAGGGCTGGCATGATAAAGGTTAAGATCTAAGTCATAGTAATGTCAAGGTATCATAGATACATAAGTTATAGCAGACCTAATATGATTCAAGAAGCCACAGCCATAGATCCAAGTTACAGTCATGTCAAGTTTTACTTTTTATTCATTTAGTTCTAAAATTAACGTAGACTCACAGTGTTTGGATCTAGAAAAATAGAGAAGGGATTTCTAGCATTGAATCACAGATCTTTAAGCTTGAACAACTCTAAACTTGATTAACTCAATTGTAGAAGAAAAGACTTGATTTGATCTGGGAAGATGCAGCATCTAGTACTCCATTATATTTGGTGTGCAAAAACATGAGAAATGAAGCCATATATATAGCTGCCATCCCCAAAACCTAATCTACCACGTCTGCCTGGGGGGGTCGACCCAGGGGTCGACACCCCTGGGCGGGATATTTCCCGCTCACCTCATTTCTGCACGATTTGAGCTGTTTTGACTTAATTTTTGAACTTATGGACCTATTATATATATATATATATATATATTCTCTTGTGCGTATACAAACTTCAAACCTTCATAACTTCTTCATACAGTATCCATTTTACGCAAACCAGGTGTCTATTTTGACCAAAATTCCGAGATGAATGCAATGGCGTAGTACGTTTCCCCTAATATTAATTAAATTAATTATTCTTTAATTTGTCCTCTTTAGTTTTGTTAAAATTACGGGGTGTTACATTCTCCCCTACTCAAAGGATTTCGTCCCTGAAATCTCCAAGTTGAGAAGAATGTGTATCCTACCATCCATCACCCATCTACTCATCCACCAATCACAGGCACCCATTTTCCTTAAAGATTTCTAATGCTTACATGAACATATGCAATGGTGTATGTATGTATCCCAGTGCTAATGCGAAGATCAGGCGGTCTACTGATTCAGTCGACCTCCTTAATGCAATGTATGTTTGTAATGGCCTGCAAATCCGTACTATCTGAGTTGACTACATACATCACACGTCCAACCCAAATATCATAGAAATACGAATCATTTTTTTAGAAGAAAAAGGTAGAAGAAGAATAGAAATAACAACACAGAATCTCACATCGCAGCGTAACAAAATATAATATATCATAACTTTTGAAATACAAAATTTTAACTATATAACATACAATTATCAGAGTACAACACTTACATCATAGCGGAAATAAAAATACTATATATCTAACAGTGAAGCCTCCTGCTCCAAGCTCCTTTAGATAAATCTGTAAAATTCTGAACTACTTGACTGCTCAAATAAATTTAGGCACCCAAGAGTTAAGGTAAAACAGAACAAAATAAACTCTGGGTCAGTCATGGGATTGGTATGAGTAAACGATTTAAAAAAGTTTGAGAAAATAAACGATATCTCATAAGACCATGCTGTATATAACGAAATGGGTTTTTCCCTTATGAGAATCCAAAAACTCCTGATTTAACTTTCAAAATCCTTTTGAAAGAGACGATAATCTTTATATCAAAATTCTTTTGATATTAAAATAGTGTCTAAATCAAATAAATAGAAATCTAGTGAAACGTTTTCATCTCACGCTCCATATATATAATGTACAATCAAAACTGTAGGCATTTATTGTGTAATGAATTTCCAACTATGACAAGGTATGGAACCGCCTTTCGTTAGTGTATCTCTGGAGGAAAATACACTGTGTTCAACAAGAACATCTTGTAACCCAGCCACGCATGACCGACCACTCATTTCACTTGAGTGTATCGAATGTATATAACCAACGGTTGGGATCAACAACCGTTTTCCCGAATGGGACAATATCGAATAGAATAATGAATGAAATGAATTTCTCTACATAGGTGATAATACAACCTAATTGGAAGCCACCCATTTAGCCATGCTGCCTGCCCGATTTTTGTCATTTCTCGGTCGTTGAGGCCTAAGGCTACAGTTACTTAGCATTCATTTATAGCACAATCACTTTGAATGCCACATTGTTAGATCTGTTAATCATTAATTGATTTGCACAAATATATTATGGATATTATGCTAAGAGAATAAATTCTCTGCCTCCATATATATTTATACAGACCAACATATGCGATCATTGGAAATACTTTGTCAGACACTCGTCCATACACGTTCATTCTGGGACTGAAAAAAACCGAAGGCACAATTTCCCTTAACCCATCTTAGTTAGTTTCTACCTAGGATAATAGAAAATCCCTTGTACTTTACTCTATCCTTGATTATCTTCACGTAATATGATTTGCAACGCTACTGCCAATACAGAGTGGTTCTCGAATAATAATCCAACTGGTCTCTCCATATTGACAACGATTATTAGCAAATACTTTGATAGTCGGTTATTTAACTATCGAAGAAAAACAAACATCCATTCCTAACATCAAACAATCACTGGGCCTGTTAATTACTATTTCATTAATTATATCACTTTTCTATTTTCTTATCAATATCTGTTAACCCGATATTCATCTTGGCCTCTTATGCCATTAGGAAAAGATTTCCATATATCGCCTTCTTTTATTTTCCATACATAGAAAATATCTTATATTTATAATTGGAAATATTCCAATTATTTATCTCTTTAACGCCCGTTCATTTCTACACTCAGGAAATATTTATTTATTATATTTCCAAAATTCCACTTCCTTGGGTTAAAACGAATGTTGTATAAAACACTGTTACAACAACCCAAAATATTTCATTTAACTAAATTTCGTTAAACATATCTCCGAGACTGAATCCTCCTATTTATCGGTTAATAATTAAATCAATCAAGTTGGGATATAATTACCTCTCAGCCCTTGACTGAAATCATCATTAACTTCAACACAGACAAGACCTATTGCCTCGAATATTCAACATCATAAAAACCAATTATTCATTTTTAAACCCATATACGTTTCTCTTTCTAATTTTATCAGATTTAATTATAGATCTCCTTTTTGTTTATAATATTCTATTTTTAAGTTTGTTTCCTTATCGAATTCTATATATATCGAAACATTGATTTCAGACTATCAAATTTTCTTAAAAATATCCTAACTCCTTAAATTTTCGGAAAATTTTGCCATAACCACCTTTGTACGGGTCACTCGATACAACTATAAAACGCCTCTTTGGGCCCTTTCCATCCAAAAAGAAAATTAAAAAGCCAAGCGGCTTGCCGATTCGGTGCATAAAACCTCATATGGAATTTAAACATGTACCTTTTTGTTGGGCACTTAAATTATAATCTTCATACACTTCATTCCATACCTTTCTAACTCGTATACGCCCATTCCCAATTTATTCCAACTCAATTCGCTAATTTACTCTTTAACTAGCTATTTTGCCCATTTCACTTTTTTATTTGAACATAACACGTTCCAATAAAATTTTAACTTTTTTATAAACCAATCGAATTCCATTTTCGACTTAAGTTTCATATTCGATTTCGAATATAAATTTACAAATCGAATTCACTTATTCAAAGCCCAATTTCGATTCAAAATATCATTAAATAATTATTATTTAAATTAGTTATTTCTATTCAATAATTAAAACTCTGATTTTTGTATCAAAAATCAATCCATTACTCCACTTGAGTTCAGATATATTTTACAACTCAACTCTAGAATTTTCTAATGTAAATCTAAGTTTTATTTGCCTAAAATCCTTATATTTAATTAAATAAACCGTTATGGTTTTAAAATGGTTATGGCGCTGTTTTTCTAAAAATTTGATTTTGACATAACTCAAAATCTATTTGACGAAATCCAGTTTTTTTCTCTTCCATTAGAAAATTATTATCTAATTGTTCCTGGTGGTTCTTGTTTCAAAGAATTCCAACTTAAGTTGAGTTCTATACACTTAATTGAAGTTCTAAACATCAATTTACGAACTGCCACGCTGCGGCAAGTTCGTTTTAATTATATTTAATATATAAATGTTTTAAACTTCGTTTATATATAAATTCTAATTTCATTCTAATATATTTTAATATATATATATATATATATATATATATGTATGTATGTATATATATATGAATCCAATTTTCCCAATCTAACTTAAATACTCCGATTATCCCTAGTCGTCAATTATTTCAGCATTTAATTATAAATTCAATCATCACTCCATTTTAAATATTAATTTCCAATTTCGTTATTAATAAATTACTTTATAAAATTTGATGAAATCGAGTTCCCAATATAATTGCTTAGACTTATCTCAATTCATTTTTATATTTCGAATAAAACCCGTCATTCCCTCTCTGAAATGATTTCCAATTCACAGTTAAATTCAAATTTGAATTTAAATATCTAAATTATCAAATGATACTTAATTTCCCTATTTTATAAACATTGTTTATAAAATTTAACTTCCTTGTTTTATAATTTACGACAAGTTTCCAATTCGATTCCATTCAAAATCTATTTTTCAAATTCATACTTGAATTTAACCCGCTAAATTACCTAATGATAATTTATTTCACTAGATTTATAATCGTTTATTAATCCAACTTCCTTGTTTTATATAATAAAATAAGTTTCATTTCAAAATCTTTTTGAAAACCAAAATCTTATTTGGATATATTCTATTTATTATTACTTAGCTATATAAATATAGATTCTATTTCCATATTTAAATTTAAAATTCTATTTAATACAATCCTAATATATTTTTTGAAAATATTTATTTAACAAATTCTCTCTAATTGAATTCAAATCATAAATCCATATGGAATTATTTTTAGTTCAATTTACATTCTGAACATCAGAATAAATTTCATCATTTACTTCTTTAAAACGATTCCCCTTTTCTATTTTTAAATTCACATTTGAATTTAAATATTTCAATTATCAAATGATGATTTTTCCACTTTATTTATAAACATCGTTTATAAATTCATTTCAATTCCATGATTTATCCAATGAAAATCATTCTATTTTATTTATAAACATCGTTTATAAATTTACTTCTATTTCCTGTGTTATTTAATTTATAAACATCGTTTAAAAATTAACCACATCAATTTCATGTATTTTTTAATTTATAAACATCGTTTATAAATTCAATACTTGTTTTATTATTCAAAACAAGTTAATATCTTTATAGCCCATTCGAAATTCAAATTCTATTTTATAAAAATAGAATTTTCCTTTTAAATCTCAAAATCCATTTTCACAATATTTTTATAAATTAACATTTTGGCCTAATGATATTTAAACATCCAAAAACACTCCATCATCAAATCATGGGTTTTATAACACTTATATATTTGAAAACAACTGTAATAAATTTTGAGGAATCCAGTTGGATCCCTCCAACCTGCTTTCCTGCAACCACAGACGTAAGCCAACATAAATAATACCTATCCTGCTTTGAGGCAGGATATCGCGGTATAGAAGGTCATCCACTATCATAATGTGGGGCGCATAGGATCATCCGCTAATGATACTACGAGAATCCGCTAATGGTACTGCGGAAACTATCCAATCACCAACAATATATAATAACCACAAACACCAATCCTGAATAACTAATATATATATATATATTTAATAATAGCCACAGTAATATTTTAATGCAACCAAACAACCATCAATTATTTTTAACAGCTAAAAATAATTCTAAATAATAAATTCAGTGAGATTTATTCACCGTGATTTTATTTTACACTTGTACCAATTTCTATTCATCGACTCCCGAGTCCATGCTCCATACGAATGATTCCATCTGATTTATCTTTGCCTAAGAAAAATCCGAATTCTATAAATAAGCTAACGAATTTCTTTAACAAGATTTCATGTTAAAAATATACTAAAATTGTATTTTCTAATTTCCTGGTTTGAACAGCTAACGGTTTTCAACCTTACATTTTCCACTCGTCTAATTTACGCTCTTTATAATAATCTACTAAATATATCTCCATTTTCAGTTTCCAAATTCTAGATTAGCAACTAAATTTCAGTTTCCTTTTAACAGTATGCTAGCTATCGTTTTAACTAATATACTAGTTAAATTTAAATAAGAATTTACCACATTTTAGTTTGATTCTTCAACCTGAGCATCCAAAATTTAAAATCCTAGATCTCGAACTCCATTACTACCATCCTTTGCCAAGAACTGGATGCAACTAGTACACCTTTGCAAGCCTCACAATCGCACAACTGTTCCATGAAACTGCCACCATTCCTCCTTCCCTAAAATCAGTCCCATTCACTCCTTACTGCGACGCTGCCTTGTACAACAATATCTAAAACATTGGTTTCATGCTCCAATATCCACTGTTTTTCGAATGGAATTCGCTAGTAGTTCCTCTTCACCAAAGTACTCCACTGCTATCGCCTCATGTTGAAACCGACTTCGACAAACTCCGACCCCTACAGTATGAGTCGCGACACCTCAATCCCATGATAGCACCCAATCTCAGATCGAAACAACAATTCGACTTCACCAATCTACAAATCCAACGCAATCCGCAACCCGAACTGACCACTTCCGCCCTAACCCAAATCGTGATTTCGAATAGTCCAGCAATCAAAACCAGAATCACACCCCTCATTATTGATTTGAATTTGGAGCTCTCGTTAAAACAAATTTAACGAAGCAAGACACAATTGATTTCATGGTTTGTGTGATTTTATATCATTTTCTGATGTGTTCGAATGGGGAAAAAGACAGCTTTGATGTTTGAGAAAGGGGGAAACTTTGTTGCATTCGATTGTTGGAATAAAAAATGAGGAAAGGGGAAAAGAAGGTCGCGGTTTTAAGAGAAGGAATGACCATTTTCATTTTTTTGATTACTGAAGCTTTTGCCTGCGAATGAATTCAAAGAGAGAACATGGAGAGGAGTCATTGCGATTTATAAAGAAGTATAACTTAGGAACTAAGGAAATAAGTGTACGTGATTAGAGGTTTGCAGTGTACTGTTATAAATTAACTTAGGGTAGAAGGAATTATATTTTATAATTATTTTTATTTTTATTTTAAACCAATATCAGTTAATTAAAAATACCCCGTGATTCCGAACTCCTTTTTGAACACAACAACCAACATTTGTAGGGTTATACCACTATTCTGGACATACTTAGCAGATTTTGAAATCTCGTTTGATCGTATGGAGAAGATATTAATTTAAATCGATATAAATTAAACTCAAAACAATTAATTTCTTGATAAATTATTATTATTATCATTTATTATCAAATGAAATTTTTATTGATCATTTGAATTATTTTGACTCTGTTTAAATTCTGAATTGAATTATTTCAGATTCTCATTTTACTATAATTATTTCAGATTCAAAAATTATATATATATATTCAAGATAAATCGTATATCAATTATTAAATCGATAACTCAATATAAAAATCGATTTATATTATCAACTCAATATTTAAAACAAATATTAAATATTTAAAATAAATGGACAGAAATCCGGGTCGTTACAATGTTATTGCCATGAATCCAACATGTATGCGAATAGTCTTATTATAACATGTAAGTTTTATATGTGTGCACAATTATCTGTCCAAATGCAATTTCCATATGATGATACATCCATTTCCATCCATAAAAGAAGAAAAATGCACACACATCAATATGTAGTATGAGAGTGATTGAGCCGACCTAATGTCTAATGTGTGTGTATATGCATCCACTAGCAAACACTTGCATTCACTTGCATCCATAAAACATAACATGTCTCAAAAACATGTTTACATCCCTGGGATTCCTACCTAAAGGTCGAAGATTTGATCGATAGGATATACTTAAATGATAGAAACAAGCATGAATAAGAACTTTGGAAATGAAGTTAAGAACATATTCTCGAAGAGAAAAAGGTACGAAGCACGAATCTTGTCTTCGGTCTCCCAAGTTGCATCCTCTGGGTTATCTCCCCACTGAATCTTCACCAACTTGACTTCTCTATTGCGTAGTTTCTTAACTTCTGTTCCTAGAATATGGGTAGGAACTCGTCTGATTATCGCCTCCCGTTCCACCTCTACTTCTTCTAGTATACTCGGCTTAACTACTTCTGTGGTATCATGCAATCACTTCCGCAAATGAGAAACGTGGAAAGCATCATGAACGCCGGATAGTCTCTCGGGTAGCTTTACAATATAGGTCATTTGGCCAATCCTTTCTATTATGGGAAATGGCCCTACTACTTTTGTTGCTAATTTCCCTATAGATCCAAAGCGAACCACATTCCTCAAAGGTTACACCTTAATAAAACTAAGTGTCCTACTTCAAATTCAATGTCAGTCCTTCTCTTGTCTACATAGGATTTCTGCCTATCTTGAGTGGTCTTCATTCGCCATCTAATCAGATCTATCTTCTCGGACGTTTCTCTAACCATATCTGGTCCAAATAATAGCCTTTCTGTAGATTCCCACCAAAAAGTTGGTGATCTACAGGGGCGTCCGTACAATGCTTTGAAGGGTGCCATGCCAATGCAAGCTTGATAACTGTTGTTGTAGGCGAACTCTACTAAAGGAAGATGGTCTTCCCAAGTCCCTCCGAAGTCTAGGATACACAACCTTAAAAGATCCCCAAGAACTATGTTCACCCTTTCCGTCTGTCCATCGGTCTGTGGGTGATAAGCGGTGCTCAAACACAACCTAATGCTTCTTGCAAGCTCCTCCAAAATTCACCAATGAAAATAGGGTCTCGATCACTTATGATGCTGGAAGGTACTCCATGAAGACGGACTATCTCACGAACATAAACTGCAGCTATCCATGATGCCGTCCTCTTACTCTTAACTGGAATGAAATGAGCGCTCTTAGTAAGTCTGTCTACTACAACCCAAATACTGATGTTGCCTTTCTTTGATCTAGGCAAACCATATATGAAACCCATAGATACGCTCTCTTACTTTCTCTGTGGAACCTCCAAAGGATGAAGTAAACCACCTGGCTTCTTTTGCTCAGCTTTAACTTGCTGACAAACCAAACATTGAGAAACAAATTCTTCCACATCTTTCTTCATCCCAACCCAAAAGAAAACCCTCTTCATATCTCTATATATCTTATCACCGCCTAGATGAATAATCATCTTAGAATGACGGGCTTCCATTAGGACTGTCTTCAATAAACTCCCAGTTTGGGGAACATAAAGCCTTCCATCTCGTCACAACCACCCTTTATCGTCTATGGAATATCCATTGAGGTGACTAGAAGTCTCCTCTTTACTGAGCCTATCCAGGTTTTCTGAAATCTATGGATCATCTCGCTGCGAAGATCCTATTTGATCCATAAGAGTAGGTCGTATCACTAGCGATGCAAACAAACCAGGCAAAAACTCGGTGGAGAGTCTAAAGTCGAAGGTCGATATAGACTCCAAGCTTTTCCTCTCCACAAACAGAGGACTTAAGGCCATTCTCTGCCTACTCAGTGCTCTGCCACTACGTTACCCTTACCAGGGGTATAAGCTATCTTGAAATCATAAGAAGCTAGGAATTCCATCCACCTTTATTGCCTTAAATTAAGATCTTTATGTGAGAACAAGTACTTGAGAGATTTATGATCAGTGTACAACTCGAACTTTTCTCCAAGCAAATAATGATGCCAAGTCTTAGGCGCGAATACTATGGTAGCTATATCTAAATCATGGGTATGGTAGTTCTTTTCATGAACTCTTAGTTGTCTTCCCCCATAACATACTACCTTTCCCTCTTGCATCAGAATCGCACCAAGCCTTGTATCACATGCATCGGCGTATACTGTAAACACTTTGTTCCATCAGGAAGGTCAAGATTGGGGCTGTTGTCAGAGCCCTCTGCAATCGTTGGAAAGCAATATCATAATCCATATCCCATGAAAACATCAAATTCTTCTTCATCCTGGTGAGTGGGGATGAGATCTTTGCGAAGTCCTTAATGAACTTCCTATAATAGCCTGACAATCCAAGAAAACTTCTCACCTCCATTGCATTCTTTGGGATCTGCCAATCTTGAGCTGTAACCAACCTTACGGATCTACAATTATCCCATCTTTAGAGACCACATGCCCTAGAAATCTCACCTCTTTTATCCAAAAATGGCATTTGGAGAACTTTGCCTTAAACTAATGTGCACGGAAAGTTTTCAAAACTTCTCTCAAATGTTGGGCATGCTCTTCCTCGCTCTTTGAGAAAATCGAGATATCATCAACAAAGACCATGACAAATTTATTTAGAATCTCACGAAATACCATACTCATCAAATCAACAAAATAGGCGGGTGCGTTCATCAACCAAAAAGGCGTAACGAGCCATTCAAAGAAACAATCTGGAGTCCTAAAATCAGTCTTGTCTATACTATCCTCGGTCACCCTCAATTGACGAAACCCCGTGGCCAAGTCTAACTGAGAGAATACTGATGCACCAACATGCTGGTCAAACAAATAATCTATCCTCGGGAGTGGGTGCATATTCTTCTTTGTGAGTTTGTTCAACTCTCTATAGTCCATGCATAAGCGAAGTGAACCATCCGCCTTAGTTATGAATACCACTAGAGCACCCCATTCATATATGCTTCGCCTAATAAACCCTTTCTCAATTAGTTCTCCTACTTGCTTACTAAGCTCCCTCCTTTCCCTTAGAGCCATATGGCACATAGGTAATGCAATTGGCTTTGCATTGTCCACCAAATATATACAAAAATCGATTTCACGCCTCAGAAGTAAGCCCCGAACCTCCTCAAGAACATTAGGATAGTCACGGACTACTGGTACAGATCGCAGGTCATCGATAGATGCATCAAGTGACTCTAGGAAACTAAGCATGATAGACCATTGCGGGTCACAAGAAATATCGAGGGTCCTCCAATGACAAGTCAAAAGTCTAACGACCCTCCTTTCACAATCCAGAATGGCACCATACATGGTTATCCAATCCATCCCTAGAATCAAACCATAGCCCATAAAATCGAGAACATACGCATTGCAATCAAACCTGACGCCTAACACAGATATTCTCAAACCCTAACAAATTATGGACAAATGAGTCGAACCACCAATGGGGTTTGAGACAACAACGGGATCCACTACCATACTAGTATTAAGGTGTTGAGACTCAACCATAAAACTAGATATAAATGAATGGGAAGCGCTAAAATCAAAAAGAGTTCTAATAGGATGATTAGAAAGAGAAATCAAACCTTCCACAGAAACTTTCCTACCTCTTTCTGGAGCACTGGTTGCGAGAGCATGCACTTGCCCTCCGAAGCTCCTGCTCTTTGACTTTGTCCCTGTTTCTTCAGGCACTCCTTAGCAATGTGTCCGACCTCTCCACATCTGAAGCAAGAATTCTTCCTTCTTTTGCAGTCCTTGATCAAATGACACTCTCGCCCACAATTGTGACACTTTCTCTTATCCTTAGCCTTGTCATTCTTTCCGCCCTTCTTCTGTTGCTGTCCTTTCTTGAGCCATACTTTCTTGTTTTGTGTTTCCTCAACCTTAACTTCCTTCTTGTCGCTTTTGTCTTCCTCATGCATCAAGGCCATATCAATAAGCCTTTCAAAGGTTGCTCCCATGGGAATATGGGACATGGCTAATCCATGAAGGGGTTCATTCATCCCTTTAACAAAACGCAAAGCTTTTTTATGTGGAGTATCTACCAGTTCCAATCCAAACCTTGCTAGTTGTTGAATTTGTTAACATATTCTTCAACAGTCATGTTTCCTTGCTTGAGCGCCAAGAACCTTTCCATTTGCATGTTTTTATCAACTTGAGAAAGAAACTTCCTTTCAAACCTCTATCTAAAATCATCCCAAGTTTCCATTAGATGCCCTGCTTGTAACAACCCGAATTTTAACAACACGTTAAAACAAGAAATCAAGGCAGAATTAAAATTTAAAATTAGAATTAGGTAAAATGGACATCACCATTGCGTTAGTCTCGGAAAAATACGCGAAATAGAGTCCGATTTTTCGAAAATCGGAGTCCGTATGACCAAGATATGGCCAAAACAAGATTTCAGCAGACTTTCTGGCAGACTGACCCGTGTCGACTGTAGTGTCGACACCCAAGTCGACCTGCCCCCCTTGTGTCGACTGTAGTGTCGACTTCCCCCCTCTACAGGTCAACCTGGTCGGCGTGGGGTGGCCCAGAACCCATTTTTGAGGCCCGGGATGAGTTTTGATGGTCCGAATTGACTCTAGGGTTGATCTAAAGGCCCTAAATGGTCCCTACACTTGACTTCTTCCCCAAGACATGCTTTGGGTCTAGTTTGTTGGCTTGTGATGGATTTAGATGGCTAGGATCTAAACTAGGGTTTATCCTACGGCCTAAACTATCCTAGTCTTCTATAAAAAGACCCCTAACCCTACCTTAAACCCTCATAAATTGATCCTACAACTAAACTATGCCAAAATTTCTAATGATCATGGCCTCCACTCAAGCCTCCATCCTCTTGCCATAAATTCTATCTTCATTCACATGAGAGATTACATGATCATATGAGTGTATGAGAGTTTCTATGTTCATATGAGAGCTTCTAAACTTGATTTCAAGGCAAATCTTCATCAAAGCAAGGATTTTTCTTATTATTTTCTCAAGGGTTTTATTGGATCTTATTGATTTGGGGTTTTTGCTAGTGTGGCTTCGTCTCAATCTTTTTATATATTGATTTGTGCCTTCATAGCATTGTAAGCCCCCTCCTACTCTTAGATATTAACTATGAAGTTAAATGTTCATGTTGCAAGTTTTGGGTTTGAACTTGAGTAGGTTACATGCTTAGAAACTATCATGTTATGTGTAGATTTATCCTATGCATATTCGTAAAGTCATCACCTTGATTTTGTGGGCTAAAAGCTATAAGCTTTATGTTGAAATGTTGCATTATGCAACATAAGAACTCTCTTATCCCTTAAGTTAACTTGCATAGAATGCTAGATGCGAACTTCTAGCCATTTTTCTATGTCATCTATCACCATGATTCACCTATATGCTATGTTTTGGGGTTATGCATGTTTTTGGGGCTTAATAATGTAACATGCAAGTTTGTGAACACATTATGTCTCATATGCCACCATGTTTAACTTGCGGCCTTATACCCCTTTTGTCATACCTTTGCCAAGTTCCATCTTTTAATCCATTATGCGTTGTTGCGAATGTATATGCGAGTTTAAAAGCGTTGGGGTTACGTTATGGGTAAACTTTAATGACATGAAACATGATTTGGGTAAATTGGTATAAACATGACAACATGTAATTTTGGCTATGAACATGGGACTTGAAAACTTGACACGTATGGGTTGTAAGTGTAATAAGACACTAGACCAAACATGAAAGTGGCCAACTCGAGGTTGGGTTGAGTTTGTAGCATAAATCTACCCGGACCCGCCCGGCTTAACTAGTGGCTACAAACAATAGGACCCAATGTGGGTAGTTGGTCATATAGCACTTAAAACCCGAGGTTAGACTAGGTTGTGGTGTAAATCTACCCGGACCCGCCCGACTTAACTAGTAACCACAACAAAGTCTAATGTGAGAGGTTGGGGTGCATTAATCTAATTAATGCCACATGAAAAGGTTAAGTAATTTTGATTAATGACACTTAACCGATATGACACGAATGGGTAGGTTAAGTTAAACCGGACTTGGTTCCTTAATGACACTTAACCATATAAGACAATTAGGGGATGGGGTTAAGTAATTTACACTTAACTAATCCGACTTGGTAATTAGATGGGGTTAAGTAACTTAGACTTAACTAATCTAAACACGGTAATTAGATGGGGCTAAGTAACCTTCACTTAACTAATCTAAGCACGGTAATTCGATGGGGTTAAGTTAAACACTTAACCAATCTAAACTTGGTAATTTAATGAGGTTAAGTAACCAATACTTAACCAACTTAACATGATAATTTAATGGGGTTAAGTAACTTATACTTAACCAATTATACATGATGATTTGATGAGGTTAAGTAACCTATACTTAACCAATCTAATATGCGGACCTGATAGGGTTAAGTCACAAGATCTTTTAACTTAGGCTTAACCATTGTAATACGATTAGTGGATGGGGTTAAGCTAACCCATACTTAACCAATCCGACTCGATAATCTGATGGGATTAAGATAATCTATGCTTAATCAATCTAACATGATAATCTGATAGGGTTAAGACAAATAAATACTTAACCAATTCGACTTGATAGGGATAAGTCATGAGCTTCTTGGTACACTTAACCAACTTGTAGGGCTAAGCCTTGAACTTGAGTACTTAGCCAATCTTGACATGATCCGTGGGCGGGTTAGGTCATGAACTGGAATGACAACACTTAACCCATTAGACAAAACTCTAGCTCAGGGGACTAGGTTGAAAATCGTAGTTAACAAGGATAGTGGGAAGAGAAGCTAAGTGGTAAACCTTAGTTAAGGATAACTAAGTAATAATTCTTAGCCAAGGACATGGGACTAGTTCATAAATAGATACGGTAAGTCATCGCTTAGTATACGAGGAGGAGCAACTTATCTGACTTGGATAAAAAGCTCCAGCGAACTGGGTGACGAAGCGGTAGCTTCGGGGGACGTGAGGGTACTCTTGGTATCCCTCTGTGAGGTGGCAGGTGGTCCATGAAACCCGGCCTCATAGAGGTTAAGGTCTGCGGTAGAAGAGCCAAGAGTATGCCTTGGTTGCTATGCGAGCGACCTAAAGACTGGGATGGATTAGCGTGGAGTCGACGATACTTGTTTTTGCCCTGGATAGCACGTCGCCGACTACCTACCATCTTTAGTCAATCGTGTACGAACGGAAAAGCAGAGAACTCCCAACAGACCATGTTCTTGCTATCGAGTCATGGGTGAGGTTGGCCCATAGGAAAGTGGGGCTATAGTGGGGCCGGGATGTAGTTCTCATACATGATTTTTCTTGGATTGCCTTTCAGTAGTTGAGGGAGGGGTCACGTGGGACCATAGCCACGGATACAAAAACAGACCTTGGTATCCGCATCAGCAGACGACTTAAAGCTCCCGACCGAGTTCCGTATTTCTTGATTTGCCCTGGCACGGAACTCGGGTGGCACATTGAGATACATTTGCGTCTAGACATGGAAACGATTCACGATACATACGTGGGATAAAGGGCGCGGTTGACGGGTGGCATAATCCCTAGTGGCCCTAGGTGGCTTGAACCCAAAACACGGAAACGTTCATTAGGTAGCATAATCCCTAGTGACCCTAGGTGGCATAAATCCTAAGTGAACATGCGATAGTTCATGGTAAGAAAACATAACCAGATCAAGGGTAGCAGTCCAAAATAACCTCAAGGATAAAACGGTACTACGTTGTAGTGGTATAGATTTACATAAGAAAGCCCGTACGGCCTACGGCAAAGGACTGAACTTATGCATGGAAAGAATCATACGAATCAGGAAATCTACATATACGATATATTAGGATGACATGGACCATTACATGACATTGGGCAAGAGACATTCATAGTTAACACATGACGCGGGCCGGGATACTAGTACGGGAGGTGCAGGGCGAATATACATGATAGATACCTTGCGATATTGTACTTGATAGAAACCTGACGATGTGATACCTTGACTTATCTTGACACCGTAGTTTATCATGACACACTTGTTTATCTTGGTACAGTAGTTCATCCTGTTATTTTGGTTTAGCTTATCTATCTTGTCATCATACTTATGTTCATCTCAGTTCCTCATGCCAGTTAACTTTACTAGTTTATATACTGATAGTAGATAGGGCTTACCAGTCTTTATGACTGACCCCGTTTTGTTTCGCCTCTTTGTCTTCCGTTTCCCCCCAGGTTACAGGGAGGAAATGCTATTGTTAGTTCAGACTTCTTCTGTTTGAAGGTCATCATGTATGGCTTGGACTTTTCTTGGCTATGGCTACTTTACTGTTTCACTTGGGGAATAATTTATGAAAAGGTTTTTATGCTTCTTTACTATTGCAAGACAGGTTTTCATGTAAGAAATTCTCTGATGTAAAAGGCTTTAGACCTTATTTATTAATGATATGAAAGTTGGTTTTACTTCCGCTATTTTATATATTCTGTCTTGTAATATTTCTGTACATGTTTACCAGTAATACCCCTCTAAAGCTAGTGCATTCCTTTGCGAGTGACCCTAGCGGAGGTTGGGTGTTACATTTGGTATCAGAGCAGAAGGTTACCAGACTGGGCAAAAGTTTTTAAAACCTTCTGAAAACTATTTGAAAAACCGTTTACAAAGAAGCATTTTTCAAGAAAAGTTTTTAAAGGCTATTCCCCAAAAGCCATTAGCACTATCCTTTGTTTCCTTGATTGAATCTCTTTTCCTTTCTTTCCTCCATCTGTAGTCACAGTAGTCTTAACTGCGACTAATCCTTGTCTAACTACGTGAGTGTTTTCCCCGTGCGATGGAGAAAGTTCTCGAGAGACCTGTTACCGAAGTTATAAGAAGGGATAATAAGAGCAAGGATAAAGGACACGAGCTTAAGAATAAGCAACTTGTTGGTATGGCTTGATCCACAAAGGAAGATAAGGACAAGATCAGCGAGAGGGCAATTGTATGCTCTCATTTCTAGCGTACCTAAGAGAAATGGTACCGTTTCTGTTAAAGGCTTAGCCTTTCTTTTCTATCATCCCGTCCAGACTTTGTATTGATCATCGCATCATTTAAGTCTGCCTCGATAGTTAAGTCTCTGCACCTTAGTACTAGCATGGTAGAAGATCCCACTTTTGGCCCAAAAATCTGGTTGGAGAGTCGGTCCATTTATTCATGACTTGTTTGGAATTGAGAGTGTAAATGTCAAGTGTTGAGATTAGAAGCAATACTTCTATTGTTGAGCTATGGATGGATTCTAGGGAAGAAGTGGTTATCCAGTTAGGGATGCCATTCTCGGTTTTGAAAGGAGGGTAGTTAAACTCTTAGCTTGCCTTGGTAATACCCTCGAAGTCTCGTGTAACCTTTTGGGTTCTGTCATGGTTAGTTACCTAGAATCTCTTGATGCATTTATCGGAAATCTCTGATCCGATCGAGTAACGTTCGCCACTAAGGCGGATGGTCCATTCCGCTTAAGCATGGGTTATAGGAATCACCCTAGTAAGTGCACGTGGTAACATGGATTGGCATTGGTAAACGAGATCCAGAATTCACTAGTGAATTTTGGAGAGCTTGCATGAGTACGTAGATATGGTTGAGCCAAGTATACTAGGGAAAGAATAAATGAAAGTGAAACGAGAGGCGACAGTGAAAAGAGTTCCGACTCATACCTTGGAAATAGGAATCAAGGAGCTACGAAATCATGAAGTCAAAGGCAGTCAAGGCACACTGGAATTAAGCTCAAGGAAATGCGGCTTAGACGCGCGCATCGTGTCTCTTTGTAAGAGTATATCGTTGATCCCTGGTTCTCCTGTAGAGCTTGCTTGCATGCTATCGCTTGGTGGATATCCTCTCGGTCCTGTTTCTGTTGCAAACCCCGTAAGGAGTTTGTCTTGTTTATCTCCTCGATCTTATCTTGGGAACCTTAGATAGAACTCTATGGATGTAAACATGTATTTGAAACATGTTATGATTGATATGGTTGCAAATGGTTGCAAGTGGTTGCTCGTGGATGCGCGAATACACGTTAGATACTAGATCGATGCACTCACATTTTGCATTGCATATGCACGAGTATTTATACCTGTTTGAATATTAATGTGTTGTCATGCGGATGTTGCATATGAATGAATGTTTGTGCACGCATGTAGTACTTATATGACTAGGATTATTTGCATACATGTTGGATTCATGGCACTAAACATACTTTGCATTAGAAAGATCATTCAGGCCTGATCATTAGCATTAGCTAAGGAGCATATACACACACGCTTTGCATATGTTCATATGGCATTAGAAATCATCTAAGGACAATGGTTGCCTGTGGATGATGTTTTGAGTAGATGGATGATGGATGGTAGGATACGTTCTTCCTAACTTGGAGATTTCGGGGACGAAATCCTTTAAGGAGGGGAGAATGTAACAACCCGAATTTTAACAACACGTTAAAACAAGAAATCAAGGCAGAATTAAATTTTAAAATTAGAATTAGGTAAAATGGACATCACCATTGCGTTCGTCTCGGAAAAATACGCGAAATAGAGTCCGAGTTTTCGAAAATCGGAGTCCGTATGACCAAGATATGGCCAAAACAAGATTTCAGCAGACTTTCTGGCAGACTGACCCGTGTCGACTGTAGTGTCGACACCCAAGTCGACCTGCCCCCCTTGTGTTGACTGTAGTGTCGACTTCCCCCCTGTACAGGTCAACCTGGTCGGCCTGGGGTGGCCCAGAACCCATTTTTGAGGCCCGGGATGAGTTTTGATGGTCCGGATTGACTCTAGGGTTGATCTAAAGGCCCTTAATGGTCCCTACACTTGACTTCTTCCCCAAGACATGCTTTGGGTCTAGTTTGTTGGCTTGTGATGGATTTAGATGGCTAGGATCTAAACTAGGGTTTATCCTATGGCCTAAACTATCCTAGTCTTCTATAAAAAGACCCCTAACCCTACCTTAAACCCTCATAAATTGATCCTACAACTAAACTATACCAAAATTTCTAATGATCATGGCCTCCACTCAAGCCTCCATCCTCTTGTCATAAATTCTATCTTCATTCACATGAGAGATTACATGATCATATGAGCGTATGAGAGTTTCTATGTTCATATGAGAGCTTCTAAACTTGATTTCAAGGCAAATCTTCATCAAAGCAAGGATCTTTCTTATTATTTTCTCAAGGGTTTTATTGGAGCTTATTGATTTGGGGTTTTTGCTAGTGTGGCTTCGTCTCAATCTTTTTATATATTGATTTGTGCCTTCATAGCATTGTAAGCCCCCTCCTACTCTTAGATATTAACTATGAAGTTAAATGTTCATGTTGCAAGTTTTGGGTTTGAACTTGAGTAGGTTACATGCTTAGAAACTATCATGTTATGTGTAGATTTATCCTATGCATATTCGTAAAGTCATCACCTTGATTTTGTGGGCTAAAAGCTATAAGCTTTATGTTGAAATGTTGCATTATGCAACATAAGAACTCTCTTATCCCTTAAGTTAACTTGCATAGAATGCTAGATGCGAACTTCTAGCCATTTTTCTATGTCATATATCACCATGATTCACCTATATGCTATGTTTTGGGGTTATGCATGTTTTTGGAGCTTAATAATGTAACATGCAAGTTTGTGAACACATTATGTCTCATATGCCACCATGTTTAACTTGCGGCCTTATACCCCTTTTGTCATACCTTTGCCAAGTTCCTTCTTTTAATCCATTATGCGTTGTTGCGAATGTATATGCGAGTTTAAAAGCGTTGGGGTTACGTTATGGGTAAACTTTAATGACATGAAACATGATTTGGGTAAATTGGTATAAACATGACAACATGTAATTTTGGCTATGAACATGGGACATGAAAACTTGACACGTATAGGTTGTAAGTGTAATAAGACACTAGACCAAACATGAAAGTGGCCAACTCGAGGTTGGGTTGAGTTTGTAGCATAAATCTACCCGGACCCGCCCGGCTTAACTAGTGGCTACAAACAATAGGACCCAATGTGGGTAGTTGGTCATATAGCACTTAAAACCCGAGGTTAGACTAGGTTGTGGTGTAAATCTACCCGGACCCGCCCGGCTTAACTAGTAACCACAACAAAGTCTAATGTGAGAGGTTGGGGTGCATTAATCTAATTAATGCCACATGAAAAGGTTAAGTAATTTTGATTAATGAAACTTAACCGATATGACACGAATGGGTAGGTTAAGTTAAACCGGACTTGGTTCCTTAATGACACTTAACCATATAAGACAATTAGGGGATGGGGTTAAGTAATTTACACTTAACTAATCCGACTTGGTAATTAGATGGGGTTAAGTAACTTAGACTTAACTAATCTAAACACGGTAATTAGATGGGGCTAAGTAACCTTCACTTAACTAATCTAAGCACGGTAATTCGATGGGGTTAGGTTAAACACTTAACCAATCTAAACTTGGTAATTTAATGAGGTTAAGTAACCAATACTTAACCAACTTAACATGATAATTTAATGGGGTTAAGTAACTTATACTTAACCAATTATACATGATGATCTGATGAGGTTAAGTAACCTATACTTAACCAATCTAATATGCAGACCTGATAGGGTTAAGTCACAAGACCTTTTAACTTAGGCTTAACCATTGTAATACGATTAGTGGATGGGGTTAAGCTAACCCATACTTAACCAATCCGACTCGATAATCTGATGGGATTAAGATAATCTATGCTTAATCAATCTAACATGATAATCTGATAGGGTTAAGACAAATAAATACTTAACCAATTTGACTTGATAGGGATAAGTCATGAGCTTCTTGGTACACTTAATGTAGTGACCCGTTTCTTCCTCATGAAGGAAAGAGCGGATACTTTGAGAACAACACACAAAAGAACGCAGACGGAAGAACATTTCATTGCTATTACAACAATTCCATCAGATACATGAATATACAGAGTATGAATGAATAAATTACATTCGACAAATATCAGAGATTACAATAAATTACATAACAGCGGAAAATAATACAAAGCACAACTGAAGGTGATATACGGATACAGAGCTTTCCGGATATCATTCCAGCTGTAAACCAGGATCCTGTGAATATTAATCTGCAAAACCAAAACTACTAGCTGCCCGTGCGGAAAATAGGGGCACCCAGAGTTTAGGTTAAAATAATAAACTCCAGGTCAGTCATGTGACTGGTGTGAGAACTAAAACAGTTATTTAAAACTTTACTTTAAAAGAGAGTAATTCAAGGGACCACGCCATATAACACGGAACGGGTTTCCTCCCAAGAATACCAGTGCATAGGATAAACAACGCAATGCTTTTTCGAAAAATGAAGCTATTATAAGACCCAGGTCCCATCACACAATGCAACGCAAGCCGGAGGATAGGGTTTTCCCTTATAATAGCCAAACATGCTTGGTACGTTTTAAAACAAATCATTTGATACTATAATAAGTGTATAGTGTCAAAACAATTTCAATCATAAATATAAATCATAGACGACATGGGTACCATATATCATGTCGCTATACTAGTTCTACAATTAAAACCGCAATACACGTATTGGAAATTGGATTTCCGTCATGAGTCGAGGCAAGGGGCAAGCTCCTCTCCGCTTTCGAGACACTCTAGCAAATGCCTTAGGACTACACACTCTGGGCAATCCTGGATCCTCCAAGGCCGGTCCTCACTTACGTTAGAGGATTAATTATTCCTGAACACACGTTTCCCGGTCCTTACAGACCTATAATCGAGGCGCCTCGCATTCCAACAACCACATAGGTGAAAAGTATATAAATGTTAGGGCTGGTAAGTCACTGACACCACCATAGCTAGAAAGAAACGTCATGCACTCCTTGGGTCCTTATCCCGTTTTTGACTCATACCGAGGTGTGAGGCTCGCGAATCCACGATATACACAAAGCTACGCCACGTAGGCCGTGCTTTGATCATCAACCACAAGACTTTGCTTTTCAACAGAAGCCTTGATCCATGCAACTCAGCGTGCCACACAGGCAATTCATGCCATGCGATTGATATCTATCGATATATAACCTCTAAGCTCGTACGTCTCAGAGAAGGGCGTTAAGCAAGAGAATAAATTCTCCACCGCCAAACAGATATATATTTAACAGAAATCAATCAACACAGAATAAAATCCAATGTCAGACACACAATTCATTTACAAGTTCGTTCTGGGTCTGAACGAAACCGGAGGCACTTTCCTCGCATATCCATCCATCTCCAAGTACGTCTGGACGACAACCAACTATTTCCATCCTCTTGGGTGTACAGCCCAATCAGGATCGTCAGTAATTATCCAAACGATGTGAAGACTTCTGGTCTTCGACCACCGTCTTCATCTTCGACTTATCGTCGAATCGGTTATTCAGAATGGGTATAAACCCGGTCTTTCCGAACAACCCGCGTATATTAAAAACAAATGTTACACAGACACAACATACGCCTCATTCCAATGCAGAATATCCTTTTATTCACGAAATCAAATTCTTAGGGAAAGGTTCCCATTAATTTTATCCAAGATAAATTCTTTGAAATTTATCCTTTAATCTTCCTTTGGATGACATTACAAACCAAATTATGGTTTTCTAAACTAGTCGAGATTAGCGAACCACACCGAAGTAATTATTTATTTTATTTCCCAATCCCAACCTATTCATCCCATGAAGCAAAACTGGTAATACTTCATATCTAACACCACAGTGTTGTTGGTAAAATTAATTACCATTTCACGTTCAAATCTAATTAAAGATTTGACTATCGCCTGGAGCAAAACTGGTGATACTCCATTCTCGCTCATTTCTAAATTTGATAATTTAGATTATCAATTCACATTTCAATTTAATTTCAGATTCATTAAACTCCTTTTACTGGGTTAAAGAACTAATGTCATTTGAAACACAGTTCACGACAAACCCAAATCATATTCTATTTATTACCCGGTTCAAATCCAAATTATTTATTTAAAAACAAACGGGTTTAATTTTAGTTCAAAACTAGTTCATTTCGATAAAAATCTATTTTTATCTTTTCAAATATGGGTTTTTTCATCCCAATTTTTCCCAAATCATTTCTTATGATTTTACACAAATTATTGATATTTTTAATAATTTTATCAAGGCACGTACAGTCGATTTCCATCAACGACCATCGAACTGCACTTACAGCGACCTTTTTCAAATTTGATTTGGACGTATATCCAAATCCAACCGTTAGATTTCAAATTTCTAATATTCGTTAGAAATCTCTTTTCGATACGAACCCAACGGTTCCGGTTTTAGGAGAATCCGACGGTCGGATCTCCCGTAATGTCCGTTTGAAATAAATGGTCGAAATTCACGAACTACCGCGGCGCGGCGCATTCTAGTCAGGCCATTATATTATATATATAATATATATAATATATTTTTCGTTGATTTCTATTTATAACGAATTATATAAATAGTTTTAAATTCGTTTCAAAAACAATTTCTACTTCCATTTCAATTCAAATCAAAATTCATTTTCTATTCAAATCAAATTCATTTCGTTTTCTATTTGAATCAAATTCATTTCGTTTTCTATTTGAATCAAATTCATTATATATTCAATTGAAATCAAATTCATTTCGTTTCCTATTTGAATCAAATTCATTATATATTCAATTGAAATCAAATTCATTTCGTTTCCTATTTGAATCAAATTCATTATATATTCAATTGAAATCAAATTCATTTCGTTTTCTATTTAAATCAAATTCATTTCGTTTTCTATTTGAATCAAATTCATTTCGTTTTCTATTTGAATCAAATTTATTTCGTTTTCTATTTGAATCAAATTCATTATATATTCAATTGAAATCAAATTTATTTTGTTTTCTATTTGAATCAAATTCATTTCGTTTTCTATTTGAATCAAATTCATTTCGTTTTCTATTTGAATCAAATTTATTTCATTTTCTATTTGAATCAAATTCATTATATATTCAATTGAAATCAAATTCATTTCGTTTTCTATTTGAATCAAATCAAATTCGTTTTCTATTCAATTCAAATCAAATTCGTTTTCTATTCGATTCAAATCAAATTCGTTATATATTCAATTCAAATCTAATTCGTTATATATTCAATTTAATTCAAATTTCATTTCAAAATATTCAATTTCGAAATCACTTTTCAATATTCATTTTAAAATGAATAAAATCGATGTAAATATCGTTCACGTCAAAATGGCGTCAATCTAATCAACACGGCTTCATATATTTCTATTTTCAAATATTCTATTCAACAAATGAATATTTATTTTTGTCAACACACGACTAATCTCAACGAATGAGTACTGTCCACGTGTGACTATCTTTGTTATTTAATATATTTTATAAAAATTAGGGTATCTATCTTTTGATATCAAATCAGACTCCAACCGTAAATTAGTAAGAGAACGATTCCCTAAATATTAACCCCGAAGGCCGAAACCAACATCAGATCAATATTCAGGAGACCACTCATCTTATCTATCTTCCAGTTAATTTCTGATTTCATATATGATAAAGATGTAAATTTTATTGTTAAAATATTTCGTTCAACACATGACTAATCTCAACGGATGAGTACAGTCAATACATGAACCTTTATTGTTAAAATACTTCGTTCAACACATGACTAATCTCAACGGATGAGTACAGTCAACACATGAACCTTTATTTTATATTATTCTTTATTTTCTAAATTGGAATGAGGCCCAATCAATTACCATATGGCGTTAACTATATGGATTCCATATCACACATGCATATAATAGCATTGAAAAATAATCAACCATCAACCAAAGTGCACTACACTGTATAAGCATCAAATATAGACATCTAACGCTTATAACAGCCTGTCAATCAATCGATCGACATATTTAATCAATCAGGATGAGTGAACTTCAAATTTCATCCCAACACCCGTGTGGGGTTTCAAACAATCAAACACAGATTTTAGTTGTGCAGTTGGGTGATGTGTAAAATTTATCGACCCAATCAATGTCCTTCAAATAGGTGTGCATAAACAAACCGTCCGGTTTGTAAATGAATATTTTATTTTATTCACTTCCACGTTAAAAATTATATCTTTAACGATAAAATATTTTATTTCAACATATGAATTTCTATTCAGTTCATTTATACAATAAAAATGATATTTTTATTTTTCTAACATATTTTAGAAAATTTCGGCGGCATAACGGCACGATACTAGAAACGGGACGAGGTCTACCCTTATCCCCGGTCTAGTGAAGGCCCACGCCATTCAATTTCAATCAAATCCATTCCATTTCACCAAACAATTCAATTTCAATCAAATAATCTAACTAATTTTTGCAATCAAACAAACAGGTCCATGGTCTGTGGACGATTGTGTCGGGTGCTACTAAGCACCGTCTGCATCCTAGTATATATATATAACTAGAAAAGAAATTGAAGAGTGAGAAATTCTCACCAATAGCTATCCAACTTCCCGACACTTCATTTAGAGAAATCTTCGTCGTTCTCGCCTTTTTTTTTCGCTTTCGTTGCCCGTATTCACTACATATGTAAAATTGAATTTTTACTTCGCTATTCAATATATAAAAATCGAATTTTTACTTCGCTATTCAATATATAAAAATCAAATTTTTACTATGCTATTCAATATATAAAAATCGAATTCTTACTATGCTATTCAATATATAAAAATCGAATTTTTACTATGTTATTCAATATATATAAATCGATTTTTTACTATGTTATTATATAGATAAAAATTATATTTTTCTCGAAGTAAAAATCATATTTTTACTTCACTACATATGTAAAAATCACATCTTTCTCCATTTAAAAATCTCGTCTTTTCTATTTTAAAAATCTCGTCTTTTCTATTTTAAAAATCTCGTCTTTTCTATTTTAAAAATCTCGTCTTTTCTATTTTAAAAATCTAATCTTTTCTGTTTTAATCGAATAAAAATTCTACTTTTACACCTCTACTATATACAAAAAAATACCATGACATTGAATAAATAAAAATTAGATTTTTTTCCTAATCAACTAAATAAATAATATTTTTAAAACTGATTTCCAACCCTATTTAATCTAAATAAATTGGAGAAGCTTACAGTGTTCGACTGCGCAAGGGGGGGGGGGGTTCATCGTCGGTTTCGGATCCAGGGGGGGCTGTGGGGTTGCGATCCGAATCAGAAGAGGAAGGGGGGAAGAGTTTTCAGTCGAAGGAGAAGAGGGGGGGGGGGCGTCGGCGGCGGCGTTCGCTTCAGGGGGGGGGTCTAGGGAGTCGCGCAGCAGGCTTCGACGAGGGGGGGCTTCGCGGTTGTCGCGCCGCTGGGGGGGGGGGTCTTCGCGTCGCATCTGGCGCCTGAGGGGGGGGGGTCTTCTCGAGGCGGCGGCGGTTTAAGGGGAGGGGGCGGCGGGTTTTCGCTTTTGTTTTTTTTCTTTTTCTTTTTATTTTTTGAATTTGGAAAATCGAATGGGGAGGGCCAGAATATAAGGGGGGAGAGAAAGGGGGTTTTTAATTTTTAATTTATTTAATTATTTTATTTTCACCAAAAAGCCACTTTTATTTTCGACCTCAAAACGAGGCCCACCGCCTGTCGTCCATAGCTAATTACCCCCATTCCGAACACAATGGGATATGTATCGTAAGCTGATTTGATCGTTTTGATCAGTTTCCGTTGAATTTACATTTAAATCGCTATATTGAATTTTAAACGTACATTTCAAATTACCGCGGTCACATACTAACTCTATAAATCCCATAAAAATATTTTCTAGCTTTGTATTGACGATACGGTCCTAACAAAACTAGTTTCATCGAATTCTGAGGCCGTTGGAAAAATGGCCATTTTCCAGTCGATTAAAATCAACTAAAACTGGTCAAACGCGTTTTCCTTTGCCACGCTCACATATTGATTTGAAAAATTATGAAATTTGAAACCTAGCAATAATTTAACATCACAGACCCAACAAAAGTGGTTTCGTCGAAATCCGAGGTCGTTTGCAAAATGTCCATTTTAAGGGCCTGAATTCCATAGCGACTATTCAGAATTTTCAACTGGACATATCTTTTGATCCCCGCTATGAAATTTCGATTTTTCGGATTCGTTGGAAAGATATCATCAATTAGATCCTATTATTTTTGGTTTCACTAAAATCCGGATTGTTTTGCACCCGGTACGTTCAATTGAAGTTTGAAATCGAATTATCGAACTACCGCGCCATTTTCAATTCTATTTATAATTATATATAATTATACATATTCTAACGACGACGTATATAATATATACGCTCGAATTATATTCAAAATAAATTTCTCGTTGTTATTATTTAAAATAATCTATTTTAAATATTCAAAATTCGCTAAAATTGCCAAAATAAAAATTTTAAACTGGTTCAGAATTTCCGGGTTATTACACTTAACCAACTTGTAGGGCTAAGCCTTGAACTTGAGTACTTAGCCAATCTTGACATGATTCGTGGGCGGGTTAGGTCATGAACTGGAATGACAACACTTAACCCTTAGACAAAACCCTAGCTCAGGGGACTAGGTTGAAAATCGTAGTTAACAAGGATAGTGGGAAGAGAAGCTAAGTGGTAAACCTTAGTTAAGGATAACTAAGTAATAATTCTTAGCCAAGGACATGGGACTAGTTCATAAATAGATACGGTAAGTCATCGCTTAGTATACGAGGAGGAGCAACTTATCTGACTTGGATAAAAAGCTCCAGCGAACTGGGTGACGAAGCGGCAGCTTCGGGGGACGTGAGGGTACTCTTGGTATCCCTCTGTGAGGTGGCAGGTGGTCCATGAAACCCGGCCTCACAGAGGTTAAGGTCTGCGGTAGAAGAGCCAAGAGTATGCCTTGGTTGCTATGCGAGCGACCTAAAGACTGGGATGGATTAGCGTGGAGTCGACGATACTTGTTTTTGCCCTGGATAGCACGTCGCCGACTACCTACCATCTTTAGTCAATCGTGTACGAACGGAAAGGCAGAGAACTCCCAACAGACCATGTTCTTGCTATCGAGTCATGGGTGAGGTTGGCCCATAGGAAAGTGGGGCTATAGTGGGGCCGGGATGTAGTTCTCATACATGATTTTTCTTGGATTGCCTTTCAGTAGTTGAGGGAGGGGTCACGTGGGACCATAGCCACGGATACAAAAACAGACCTTGATATCCGCATCAGCAGACGACTTAAAGCTCCCGACCGAGTTCCGTATTTCTTGATTTGCCCTGGCATGGAACTCGGGTGGCACATTGAGATACATGTGCGTCTAGACATGGAAACGATTCACGATACGTACGTGGGATAAAGGGCGCGGTTGACGGGTGGCATAATCCCTAGTGGCCCTAGGTGGCTTGAACCCAAAACACGGAAACGTTCATTAGGTAGCATAATCCCTAGTGACCCTAGGTGGCATAAATCCTAAGTGAACACGCGATAGTTCATGGTAAGAAAACATAACCAGATCAAGGGTAGCAGTCCAAAATAACCTCAAGGATAAAACGGTACTACGTTGAAGTGGTATAGATTTACATAAGAAAGCCCGTACGGCCTACGGCAAAGGACTGAACTTATGCATGGAAAGAATCATACGAATCAGGAAATCTACATATACGATATATTAGGATGACATGGACCATTACATGACATTGGGCAAGAGACATTCATAGTTAACACATGACGCGGGCCGGGATACTAGTACGGGAGGTGCAGAGCGAATATACATGATAGATACCTTGCGATATTGTACTGGATAGAAACCTGACGATGTGATACCTTGACTTATCTTGACACCGTAGTTTATCATGACACACTTGTTTATCTTGGTACAGTAGTTCAACTAGTTATTTTGGTTTATCTTATCTATCTTGTCATCATACTTATGTTCATCTCAGTTCCTCATGCCAGTTAACTTTACTAGTTTATATACTGATAGTAGATAGGGCTTACCAGTCTTTATGACTGACCCCGTTTTGTTTCGCCTCTTTGTCTTCCGTTTCCCCCCAGGTTACAGGGAGGAAATGCTATTGTTAGTTTGGACTTCTTCTGTTTGAAGGTCATCATGTATGGCTTGGACTTTTCTTGGCTATGGCTACTTTACTGTTTCACTTGGGGAATAATTTATGAAAAGGTTTTTATGCTTCTTTACTATTGCAAGACAGGTTTTCATGTAAGAAATTCTCTGATGTAAAAGGCTTTAGACCTTATTTATTAATGATATGAAAGTTGGTTTTACTTCCGCTATTTTATATGTTCTGTCTTGTAATATTTCTGTACATGTTTACCAGTAATACCCCTCTAAAGCTAGTGCATTCCTTTGCGAGTGACCCTAGCGGAGGTTGGGTGTTACACTGCTTGTGTAACTTCCCACCAGAACTAAGCTTCATGTTTCAGTAGCCAGACAGCTAGCTGAATCTTCCTATGATCGTCCATATCGAAAATTCCAAAAAAGTCCTCTGTCTCCTAAGCCAATTCCTTGCCCCTACGAACGTCTCGATTCCATAGAATGGCTTTTCTCCCATGGCAAAAAATTCTTTGCAGACTTTAGAGAAATTATCTGCACATGGAGGAGGAGGAGGAACGACGGGTGCAGTAGGGGGAGGAACGTCTGCTTGACCACCGGCAGGCGCCGTGGCCTCTAGATTCCTACGGAACCAGCCTGGTATCGTAACGCCCTCTGGAATATTAGGTTCCCCAGATGCGCTGAAAAGAAAAGGAAAGAGATTCAGACAAAGAATCGAAGGATATTACATATGGTTTTGGGGAATATTTTTTTCAAAACAAACTTTTCTTTTTGAAAACGGTTTCTTTTAAAACCTTTTTGAAAATAATTTTCAATTTTTTTATCTAATCTGGTAACCTTCAGCTCTGATTACCAAGTGTGACACTCCACGTCCGTAACTATCACTCACTAAGAGAATGCATTAAGTTTCGTGATGCGTTATAGGTAAACAGAAATAGAAACATTACAAGATAGATATAAAATATCAGCAGAATTTAAAAACTTTATTAATCATAAATCATCATGGTCAAAATATCATATGTATGAAAATACATAAACCCAGTACATCATCAAAACTTCTGTCTTACATCTAAAACATCAAAGTAAAAAAATAAAAGAAGCATAATTCCCTAAACAAAAACATAACCATAGTAGATAAGAGGTCGAGCAATACATCTAAGCAGCTCCAAGCAAGATGAAAACAAAATCCTGATCAAGCTTGAGTATTCCCACCCTGAGAACCTAGGAGGGGGGGAGGGAACGGAAGAGAAAGAAGAGGAAACAAAATGGGTTAGACATAAAGTCTGGCGAGTCCAGTTACTTTTAGCAAATAAATAAGTAAAAGAGGCATATAAAGTGGATAAGAAAGGTAACAACATAAAAGATAGGTATGACAAGATAAACATGATAGAGTGTAATGGGCTTCTTTAATGCACTACACCAAATGGTCAAATTCGGAATGCTTAGTTTTCTTGACTTGAAACACCATTATAGTGTTGTTGTGCTTAATAGGCATTTAAAGTGTTTCTATTCATAGATAGCCGTTTCAGAATATATTTTTTAATTTCATTAATTAATTAATGAAAACCTTTTTTCCCCGAAACGTAATAGTTTTGAGGCCCACTGCCAAAGTAATCCATCTATTACTGTACCATTCCCAAAAAAAATTGTATGGCCGCAAATATCCCAATTAAAGGATTATCGTTCCAAAGACCTAATCGGCCATGTCTCTAGATCAATTTAAGTATTCTCTTAAAATTATTCTCCAATGTCGAGCATCCGTCTTTAACCGAGCGTTTTTCATCAGGTTCAGCCTTCTTACGTGTGACGCTTGCCCATTGATCTAATTTGAAAACCAAAGGTAATATGGATGACCTACAATAAAATTTGGTTTCTTCGATTATGTAGATTTCTTCTACTGTGGTTTCTTTTCATAACTTTATTTGATAATTTATCATATTAATTCTAATTAGAATGCGGATAATATGGAAAAAAGAAGAAGTAACAAATTGGCTGTTTCTTTAGGTTGAATTTCCTTTCAATTAATCTGTTTGGATGAAAAGGAATCTTCAGCTAGCATTATTACATTTGCGTTGCTTCACCTTTTAGAGAATGCTGTTTTTGATAATAATTTATTTGGAACTACCTTGACAATTGTAGGTAATTATCACTGGTTTTCTTATTTGGGATGAGTCTGTGCTTCGCACATGAAAATTAGAACCGGTGTAACAATGTAAGTTGCAAGTGTTTCATCAGTAAAATACTTGGATATATTTGATCATGAAAAATCAAGGAAGTACATTGTAATTGTTTTCAGTTGCAATGCAAGGTTAAGAATACTAAGCAGTACCCTTACCAACAATACAAATATGTCATGCATTGATACTTTAAAGTTTGTACAGTATTTGGCTTGTTAAAATGGTTGCAAAAATTGGTCGATGAAAAAGACAGAAGAGTTTCATTTTTATTACTTTTACTGTTTCACATTTTATATCAATAGGCGTGGATGTTTCAATAAATTTGTACTCAATTACTACTAAGTCCCATTTGTATTGAGAGTTACATACTGGGAGTTTGGTCCAAAGGACCAGTGCATTTAGGTGATAAATCTCAAAACAGAACACATGGAAGCATTTGTTTATAGGCGACGAAACTCATGCTTTTCAGCTTGAATTTAGTATAGTTTGGAGATCGACTGTAGTGATAAAGGAAGTATCACTATACAATAAAACTTGGTTCGCATATAAATAATTAGTTTGATATGATGTGACTTGGAGACTCACTCTTTGATCATATGATATTCTTGTATTTTATCTCTGGTTAATGTTTGTTACTATAAAATAGTTATATGAAACAACATGAAAGAATAGTAAATGACTTAAAAAATTTAGTTACCTGAAACGTAATTTGTGAAGGCAAGCATAACAAAAGTACAATTTTGTGCACTAATAAGAAAATTTCATTGAGAAACCAAAGATTATTAAAAAAACTGCTGGCTATATGTATCTTCACCAGAAAATAGAAATAAAAAAATAGGAAAAAAAGAAAGAAGAAAAAAAGAGAAAAAAAATCTTATAGTATAAGATCACATGAATACCATTTAAGGTTATAAAATTAACAAATTTGATGTATTTTTGTTTGCCTCTAAGGTCTACGGAAGTTCAGTTATCATTTGGCTTCAGGACATTGACCTGTATTTTATCATATATAAGTTATGTTCTAGCTCACAGTGAATTAACGGTAAATTCTGAGGAGTTATACTAATGAAGTGGAAGAAATTCATTGCCGCAGAATTAGTTGTTGGACTTGGAGTTTTTGTGATCCTTTTAGCATTGGCTAATTCATACATCATCATCAGGTGTAGGGAAGACCATGGGATGATTTGCAAGGCCAAATCTCTGTTTGTTAACGACAACAGACTTGATCTTGCTCAAGTTTCAGGAAAACCAGGTTTAGTGATTATGGTAGTTTGTTAGCTTAGCTAGTTGTTTATACTGATTATTTTTAGGTCAATACACACACACGCACACACACACACACACGCACACATGCACTTTGTATTGTCATGACAGCCATCCAACCACTTTATTTCTGTTGGATGATCTCTTGCTGCAACGAAGCAATGGTAAATTGATTTTTTGTTGAAATTATTGTACGTATCATTTTATGTTAATTCCTCTTTGATGCCTTAACAGTAAACGTCCAGCAATTACTCTACAACTATTATTTTGGTGAATGAAATCAGCTACCTCCAAAGCTTTAGATGGAGTCGGTGGGGCCCAGGCTGTAGTTCCCAAGAGTTGTATACAGTAAGCAGTGATGCCAGGGTCAACTCAAGGTTTTGCTAGAATGGGATATGCTGGGTATCAAAAGGATACAAATGCAGGACTGCCTGGTTTTCTAGGGTTCCAGGTTTGCGGAATAATGCACAACCTAGGGCGCAGGAAGGTGGGCTTAAAACCTAGTTTTGGCACGAGAAACAAGAGTGGTCAAACATCCATATGGCAAACTGACAAGAAAATGGAGCATAGAATGTTAATGTAACTTACTAATACTGAATTGCAATTTAGAGATAAACTGTAGGAAAGACAGCGGAGCCATGTTCCTGCAGCCTACAAGTAATGACTCGATTAAGAGTTTTGATGTCACACTTAATATGCTTAGTTACTAAACAAGGAGTAGCACTATGTCAAGAGAATATTTTCTGGGTAACAGGTTTAGAAGAGAGGGGTTACTGTATATGTAAATGTCTAAACTAAGAATGCATGTATCTTGGAATCATCTATTTAGAATAGCATGAAAACATACAGATGGACGATTTAGCACAATGAACAAATGACATATGCTGGCAACATCTGTTTAGGGTAGCATGAAAGCATACAGATCACTTATTTAATGCAATTAACTTGCTCTCAGGCCAATCAGCAAGCACGTGATCCTCCCAAGTTTGTCAAGCTTCTTTACAAGGTATATATGGCTCTTTTCTTCGTCTGTACTTTTTGCTAAACTTCATTACTTGCAGTTGCAGCTTAGGTATGAAGGATTCTTCTAGATTCCATGTTTAGTAGGTCCCGAGACAATTGCTGCTAGACAAAGTGGATCTTGTCTCCATTGGCTATTCTATTCTATAGTACCCTTAGATCTTCTATTTTCATTAATTACTCTAATCTTGATCGATTTATGCTATGCTTCTCCAATTCATTTTTAGTTAAATCATGCCATGGTATCGATATTGTTAACCAAGTATTAGATACCACTTTCCTTACTCTGGTCTCTGCTGAGCTTAAGGCTGGTTGTTTGCGAACAAATCAAACAGTTGTAAACAACTGTAAAATCCGTTCGGTTTTCCTAAACAACAAGGATTGTTGTAGAGGGTGTCGAACTCTGGGACCAAAAATATTTTAATTAATAAATCCAATCAAGTTATTCCAAGATTTTGATTGATTGAAAACACAGAAAATAACAGCAATTAAATAAAGAAGAGAGATTTATCTAATAAGAGAAAGCAATTAGGGGATAATGACATAGATTAGATTCACACTCATCAATAGCCAACAAATAAATATAGATCTAATTCATGTTTCTGTCACAAACACGAATCAACGATAAATAGATTCTTAGAAACAAATAAGTAAATAACAACAAGCATAGCCTATGCAGGAGCTGAGCTCTTAAACAACCATAGACTATCTGGACAGATTCACAAATTAATTTCTAAAAACCTAAAATTAGATCTAAATCTGATAATCGTTAGATCGAACACGAATATACCCTGTGAAGGAGCATAGCTCTTAAACGACACAGAATATGAAGGTTCAGATCTAACCCTTGATTCAGAACCAGATCTACATGTATATAGTCCTCATCTATTGGTTATGTGATTCATGTTGAATCATATCTATTAGCGTCATCACCCACTAATCAAAAGGGGATTAGCTAGACATAGCTAAAGAAGAAGAAAAACAGAAATTAAATAACATGAACATAAATAAAACTAAAACTAAATAGAACAAAGGAAGAAGAGTTTTATTCCAAGAAGAGAATTACAGAATAAAACTTAGTGTGTTCTTCAAAGAATGAGATACACGGTATTTATAGCTGATATGACAAAGACTAACTAGCTAATTACACAATGTGGGACTAAAGAATTAGCCCAAATAACACATAAGCTAGTGTGAACGCAGCTGTAGAGTGAGAGGCCTTGCAAATGAGCTAATGTGAATGCAACATGAGTGAGATGGCCTGCAAATGAGCCAATGTGAACACAATATGAGTCTTTAGTGAGCCAAATCTATCCAACTAAACTCTATTTGCAACCGTTCTTCAAGCTTTATCCATCAAATGCTCTAAACCAAGCTTTTTATCAACAATCTGAAAACATAGCTATAAATACACAGTATCAATTATTTTAAATATAAAATAAGATAAATAAGCGGATAAAATATACACATTTACGTGTATATCAAATACCCCCACACTTATCTTTTTATTCGTCCTCGAATAAACTAAACTAAAATATGTCACACTTTCGTAGGAAACACGATTGCATTTAGCGTATGCAACAAGCCGTTAAACCCCTAGGTGTCCCTAGTAGGATGAGTGTTGTCTCGTGAAGGTTTTCAGCGGATACTACCCACAAAATCCAAAAGTTAAATGCAAAAAATATTTACAAAATGCAAGATTAGAAAATATTTACAAGATGAATGCAAGCTTTTAAAGGAATATTTACAAATGGATAATTTACTTTTAAATATTACACGAATGAGTTAACACAAATTTGGGTCGTCACTATGAAATTTGAGTCCGTTACTAATCAAAACTTCAAACAAAAATCATGTTATCGTTACAAACTCCTCTAGCTTGGCCAGTTGTTTTGGTTGAAACATAGTGCAAATATGAAATGAGTTATATAATCGATGTCAACAATCGCAAAACGGCGTCTCAACTTCCTTTTTGTTAACAAGTTAGGTCGAATAAGTGAAGAGTGTGCTTGGATTTCAAGTTCTTACTCTCTCTTTATTACAAAATATTTACATTATTACTACTTACAAACACCTAACCGAAAAGACCAAGGTATACCACCCGTGCACTGCCTCGCGGACTGACGTGAGAGTTTGGGACAGAGCTTGGCGGATTGTGCAGACCAACGCTGACTTTTTCAACAAGGTGTTGGTAATCCTTAGGTGTCCAACTCATAAAATGAGACCAAGATTTACCGACGCTGACTTTGTCAACAAGGTGTCGGAAAGAGCTTGGCGGGTTTGCACACCAACGCCAGTTGTACCAGCAATGTTGGATACCCTTGGATAATTATATATATATATACTTTTTTTTTTTACATAAGAGAGAGAGTTAAGCGAGAATATCTTAGCACAACTTCACTTAAACGATCTAAAATATTATCGCAAGTAGTCTAAATCAACCATTTATTTAATCGGATTACAATTCAGAAAACATCTCATACTCATCGCCTACGAATTTCCCAATATACTAGTTACACCAAATTTGCTCATAATTCAAACTTTCCTTTCGTTATCCGCTAAGAGAAGTAAATTTACAAACATTTAAATCTAACGACCAAAATTATATGCTAATAACTCCATCATGTCTTATTTAAAAGTAAATAGAAATGCGATTTTTTTTTGACAAATGAAAAGAAAATTCTATGCAAAACCAAAATAAATTTGAAACTCCCCCCACACTTGATTCCGACTGTGTCCCCACAGTCAATGCATGACACAATGAGTTGAACGGAAGAGAAATATTTACATAATTACAAAGAAGGGTTAAACTTAACTTTCTTACTTCTCGTAGCATGGCTCATGAAGAATCATGAGCTCCTCCTCTTGATCAGTGGGCAATTCCAAGAACGGTTTTAGACGTTGACCATTGACTTTGAATATGGATCCATCCCTCGGGTTTTCGATTTCAATAGCACCATGAGGAAAAACAGTCCGAACAACATATGGTCCGGTCCATCTCGATTTTAATTTCCCAGGGAATAAATGAAGTCGTGAGTCATACAGTAAAACTTTTTGGTCTGGCGAAAACGTTTTTCTTAGGATTGACTTATCATGAAAAACTTTGGTTTTTTCCTTGTAAATTTTTGCGTTTTCATATGCATCATTCCTAATTTCTTCCAATTCGTTGAGTTGCAATTTTCGGTTTTCGCCAGCTTGTTCAAGATCAAAGTTTAAGTTCTTTATTGCCCAAAGCGCTTTATGTTCAAGTTCAACGGGTAAATGACAGGCTTTACCGAAAACCAATCGGAAAGGGGACATTCCAATATTAGTTTTAAAAGCAGTACGGTAAGCCCAAAGCGCATCAGTCAACTTTTGTGACCAATCTTTTCGATTTTTATTAACAGTTTTTTCCAAAATTTGTTTGATTTGACGATTCGACACTTCGACTTGGCCACAAGTTTGCGGATGATAAGGAGTGGATAACTTGTGGGTTATTGAGTATTTCTTCATTAAGGATTCAAAAGATCGATTACAAAAATGCGTTCCATTGTCGCTTATTATTGTGCGAGGTATACCGAACCTCGAAAAGATGTTCTCTTTTAGAAATTTCACAACAATTTTATGATCATTTGTTTTACATGGAACGGCTTCGACCCATTTCGAAACGTAATCGACAGCGAGAAGAATATACAAGTTTCCAAAGGAGTTTGGGAAAGGTCCCATAAAGTCAATACCCCATACATCAAAGAGCTCGATCGTAAGGATGGGGTTCAAAGGCATCATATTTCGTCGAGAAATCTTTCCTAGCATTTGGCAACGATTGCAAGCTTTACAGAATTCGAACGAGTCTTTAAAGAGAGTGGGCCAATAAAAACCACACTGAAGCACCTTTTCAGCGGTTTTCCTAGGACCAAAATGTCCACCGCACGCATGATCATGGCAAAATGAGAGAACACTCCTAATTTCGCTATCAGGAACGCATCGACGAATGATTTGGTCCGAACAATACTTAAACAAGTATGGGTCATCCCAATAGAAGTATTTCACTTGGGAAAGGAATTTGTATTTATCTTGTTTGGACCAAAAAGAGGGTGTTTCCTTAGTGACTAGATAGTTCACTATGTCGGCGAACCAAGGGTCGATTGAAACAGAAAGGAGTTGTTCGTCGGGAAAATTTTCATTGATTGGCAAATAAGTTGGTGTGTTCGGAAGACGAGATAAGTGATCGGCTATGACATTATCGGATCCTTTTTTGTCTTTGATTGTAAGATCAAATTCTTGAAGTAAAAGTATCCACCGAATTAAGCGTGACTTAGCATCCTTTTTAGCAAAAAGGTGTTGAAGAGCAGAATGGTCAGTGTAGACCGTGACATGGGAACAAATCAAGTAAGGTCGAAACTTCTCAAGCGCAAAAACGACAGCTAAAAGTTCTTTTTCGGTGGTCGTATAATTCAGTTGAGCGTCATTTAAGGTCATACTAGCGTAGTAAACGAAATGAAGGATTTTGTTGATGCGCTGTCCTAAGACAGCACCCACAGCGAAGTTAGAAGCGTCACACATGATTTCAAAAGGAAGGTCCCAGTTGGGTGAACGGATTATCGGAGCTGAAATGAGTTCTTTTTTAAGACGTTCAAAAGAAGCGACACATTCAGAGTTAAATTCGAATGGGATGTCCTTTCCTAGAAGAGTAGTCAAAGGACGAGCAATTTTGCTAAAATCTTTCACAAAGCGTCGGTAAAAACCAGCATGCCCAAGAAATGAACGAATGTCCTTAACGCATTTTGGAATGGGTAGTTTTGAAATAACGTCAACTTTCGCTTTATCCACCTCAATGCCATTATTTGAAATTACATGTCCAAGGACAATTCCGTGTTTGACCATAAAGTGGCATTTTTCCCAATTCAACGTTAAGTGTTTTTCTTTACATCGATTTAAAACAAGTTCAAGATGATGTAAGCAAGATGAAAAAGAATCTCCAAAAATCGAAAAATCATCCATAAAGACTTCAAGAAAGCGTTCGATCATATCAGAAAAAATTCCAACCATACATCGTTGGAAAGTTGCAGGAGCATTGCAAAGACCGAAAGGCATACGTCGGTAAGCAAATGTACCGAATGGACATGTGAAAGTCGTTTTTTCTTGATCTTCGGGAGCGATTGGAATTTGGTTATAACCGGAATAACCATCAAGAAAGCAGTAAAATTCGTGACCGGCTAAACGTTCGAGCATTTGATCGATGAAGGGAAGAGGAAAGTGGTCTTTACATGTTGCAGCATTCAATTTGCGATAATCGATGCAAACACGCCAATCTGTTTGAGTACGAGTTGGGAGAAGTTCGTTTTGGTCATTTGCGACAACAGTGAGTCCGGATTTTTTAGGAACAACGTGAATGGGACTAACCCATAGGCTATCAGAAATGGGGTAAATGATACCGTTATCAAGAAGTTTAAGAATTTCTTCGCGAACTACCTCTTTCATCTTAGGGTTAAGCCTACGCTGCGCTTCACGAGTGGGTTTGGCTTCATCGGTTAAGTGAATACGATGTTGAACTATTGCAGGGCTAATTCCCTTGATGTCAGAAATGGACCAACCGATTGCATCTTTGTTTTTAGAAAGAGTTGAGAGAAGAGAAGTTTCCTGATCACGAGTTAAATTTGAAGAAATTATGACAGGACAAGTTTCGTCATCACCTAGGTATACATACTTAAGGTGATCGGGAAGAGGTTTAAGATCCAACTTTGGCGGTTTCTTGATCAAAGAGCTTGGTTGAGATTTGGACTCAACTGAAAGCGATTCAAATGGAAGTGTGTATTCGACTTCGTTAGGAGTGTCTTGGAACATTTTTTTGTACTCGGCCTCACGCTCATCATTAAGGTCAATGGATTCGTTTTTAGAGTTTTCGTGGATGGCATTAACTTCCAAGGTTTGGTTACATGATTCATTCGAATTACTTTCAAGATTGAAAATGTTAACATCTAGAGTCATGTTTCCAAAAGAGATTTTCATTGAACCATTGCGACAATTTATCAAAGCATTTGAAGTAGCCAAAAAGGGTCGACCTAAAATCAATGGAATTTGACTCATTGGATTATTGATAGGCTGAGTCTCCAAAACAATGAAATCGACAGGGTAAATGAATTGACCAACTTTGATGAGTACGTCCTCGATTTCTCCAACGGGTTTCTTAATTGAACGATCAACAAATTGAAGAGTTATTTTCGTTGGTTTAAGTTCACCCAAACCAAGTTGTTGGTAAACAGAATATGGAATCAAATTGACACTTGCACCCAAATCAACTAGACATTTATTAATTGTTTTATCTCCGATCGTGCATGAGATCGTAGGGCATCCAGGATCTTTGTATTTGATCGGGATTGATTGAGTCAAGACTTCGCTAAGTCCAGCAGCTAAGAAGACTTTGTTGGGTACATGAGTGTGTCGTTTTTGGGTACACAAGTCTTTGAGAAATTTGGCGTAAGTTGGGACTTGTTGAATGATGTCAAGAAGAGGTGTAACAACCCGTAAAATGCGAGCCAGTTTGAAATTTTTATTTTTGCAATTTTAGCGAATTTTGATTATTTAAAATGAATTATTTTAAATAATATCGACGAGAAATTTGTTTTGAATATAATTCGAACGTTTATATTATATACGTCGTCGCTAGAATATAAATATTTATTTATAATTATAAATAGAATTGAAAATGGCGCGGTAGTTCGATAATTCGATTTCAAACTTCAATTGAATGTACCGGGTGCAAAACAATCCGGATTTTAGTGAAACCAAAAATAATGGAATCTAATAGTGAATATCTTTCCAACGAATCCGAATAATCAAGATTTCATATCGGGAATCAAAAGATATGTCCAGTTGAAAATTCTGAATAGTCGCTATGGAATTCAGGCCCTTAAAAATGGACATTTTGCAAACGACCTCGGATTTCGACGAAACCAGTTTTGTTGGGTCCGCAGTGTCAAGTTATTGCTAGGTTTCAAATTTCATAATTTTTCGAATCAATATGTGAGCGTGGCAAAGGAAAACGCGTTTGACCAGTTTCAGTTGATTTTAATCGACTGGAAATTGGCCATTTTTCAAACGATCTCAGAATTCGACGAAACTAGTTTTGTTAGGACCGTATCGTCAATACGAAGCTAGAAAATATTTTTAGGGAATTTATAGAGTTAGTATGTGGCCCCAGTGATTTGAAATGTACGTTTAAAATTCAATATAGTGATTTAAATGAAAATTCAAAGGAAATCGATTGTAACAGCCGAATCAGCCTACGATACAAATCCCATTGTGTTCGGAATGGGGGTGAAACGCTATGGACGACAGGCGGTGGGCCTTGTTTCGAAGTCGATAGGAAAAGTTGCTTTATGTGGATAAATAAATAAATAAATAAATAAATAAAAAATATATATAAAATAATCCTTCTCCCCCTTTTTATCTGTTCTGGCCCCCCCCTCTATTTCTTCAATCGGCAGAGGAAAGAAAAAAAAAAGAAAAGGAAAAAAAGAAAAAAGAAAAAAAAAACACACCCGATAGAATCGCGCCTCCCCCATCTCGATCGCCGCCGCTCCAGGCGCGCTCTCCCCCACCAGCAACCACCGCTCCAGGCCTCGCCCTCCCACGTCACCACATCGCGGCCCCACCTCGCGTAGCCCAAGACGCAGCGCCCAAAGACCCTAGGTCGATCTACCACCGCCTGCAGTCGACCGCCACTACCCCCTTCCACCTCCTCCGACGCCTTCTTCCCCCCCCCCTTTTTTCTTCGCAGAGCTGTAAGTGATTTTATTTTATTTTTTATTTTTATGTTTAAATTCAGTAAATACTGATTTTACAAGGAAAAAGAAACTGATTTTTTATTTTAACTTTAAAATGAAACTGATTTTTTTTTAGGATATAAAACTGATTTTATATTTAGATTTTTAAACTATAAAAGTTTAGATTTTTAAACTATAAAAGTTTAGATTTTTAAACTATAAAAGTTTCGATTTTTAAACTATAAAAGTTTAGATTTTTAAACTATAAAAGTTTCGATTTTTAAACTATAAAAGTTTAGATTTTTAAACTATAAAAGTTTCGATTTTTAAACTATAAAAGTTTCGATTTTTAAACTATAAAAGTTTCGATTTTTAAACTATAAAAGTTTCGATTTTTAAACTATAAAAGTTTCGATTTTTAAACTATAAAAGTTTTGATTTTTAAACTATAAAAGATTCGATTTTTAAACTAATAAAAATGTGACTTTTATATATTGAACTTCAAAATAAAAATATGATTTTTATATATTGAACTTCAAAATAAAAATATGATTTTTATATATTGAACTTCAAAATAAAAATTCGATTTTTATATATTGAACTTTGAAGTAAAAATTCGATTTTTATATATTGAACTTTGAAGTAGAAATTCGATTTTTATATATTGAACTTTGAAATAAAAATTCGATTTTTATATATTGAACTTTGAAGTAGAAATTCGATTTTTATATATTGAACTTTGAAATAAAAATTCGATTTTTATATATTGAACTTTGAAGTAGAAATTCGATTTTTATATATTGAACTTTGAAATAAAAATTCGATTTTTATAGATTGAACTTTGAAATAAAAATTCGATTTTTATATATTGAACTTTGAAATAAAAATTCGATTTTTATATATGGAATAGCGAGGTAAAGATTCGATTTTTACATATGTAGTGAAAGCGGACAACGAAGGTGACAAAAAGGCGGGAACGACGAAGATCTCTACAATAGAAGTGCCATGGAGCTAGGATAGCTATAGGTGAGAATTTCTCACCTTTCAATTTCTTTTTCTAGTTATATATATATACTAGGATGCAGACGGTGCTTAGTAGCACCCGACACAATCGTCCACAGACCATGGACTTGTTTGTTTGGCTGTTTGGTTATTGATTGCGATATTGGTTTGAATGTGGTTTGTGGTGTGAAAAATCGAATCGATAAATTGGTTAGGATTAGACGTGCGCCGTTATAAGGCGAAGGAGTAAGGCTAGGTTAGACTCTTACTCCAAATTTTGTGGTTTGCATAACGAAAGTGATTTGATTGATGTGTGAATGGCGTGGGCCTTCACTAGACCGGGGATAAGGCTAGGCCTCGTCCCGTTTCTAGTATCGTGCCGTTATGCCGCCGAAATTTTCTAAAATATGTTAGAAAAATAAAAATATCATTTTATTTAAGGAATGAACTGAATAGATATTCATATGTTGAAATAAAATGTTTAATCGTTAGAAATATAATTTTTAACGTGAATGTGAATAAATATTCATTTACAAACCGGACGGTTTGTTTATGTACACCTATTTGAAGGATATTGATTGGGACGATAAATTTTACACATCGCCCAACTGCACAAATAAAATACGTGTTTGATTGTTTGAAACCCCACACGGGTGTTAGGATGAAATTTGAAGTTCACTCATCCTGATTGATTAAATATGTCGATCGATCGATTGACAGGCTGTTATAAGCGTTAGATATTTATATTTGATGCTTATACAGTGTAGTGCACTTTGGTTGATGGTTGATGATTTTTCAATGCTATTATACATGTGTTGTATGAAAATCCATATAATTAACTTTATATGGTAATTGATTGGGCCTCATTCCAATTTGAAAAATAAAGAATATTATAAAATAAAAGTTCATGTGTTGACAGTACTCATTCATTGAGATTGGTCATGTGTTGAACGAAATATTTTAATAATAAAATTTGCACCTTTATCGATATAAAATAAAAGTTCATGTGTTGACAGTACTCATTCATTGAGATTGGTCATGTGTTGAACGAAATATTTTGATAATAACAACTATTTTGGGAAAAGAAATATTTGAAATAGAATATTTGAAAATAGAAATTTATGAAGCCGTGTTGGTTAGATTGACGCCATTTCGACGTGAACGATATCTATATCGATTTTAAACGATTTCGAAACGAATTGAATTGAAAACGATTTCGAAATGAATTGAATTGAAAACGAATTCAAATGGAATTGAAAATGAATTGAAAAGAATTCAAATTGAATTGAAATTTGAATTGAATAGAAATGAATTTTAAAACGAATTTATAAAGAAGAATTCAATTTTGCTTTGAATTGAAATAGAAGTTGAAATAGATTTTGAAACGAATTTTAAAACTATTTATATAATTCGTTTTAAATAGAAATCGACGAAATATATATTATATATATTATATATATAATATAATGGCCAGAATAGAACGCGCCGCGCCGCGGCAGTTCGTGAATTTCGACCATTTATTTCAAACGGACATTGCGGGAGATCCGACCGTCGGATTCTCCTAAAACCGGAACCGTTGGGTTCGTATCGAAAAGAGCTTTCTAACGAATATTAGAAATTTGAAATCTAACGGTTGGATTTGGAGATACGTCCAAATCAAATTCGAAAAAGGTCGCTGTAAGTGCAGTTCGATGGCCATTGTTGGAAATCGACTGTACGGGCCTTGATAAAATTATTAAAAATAGTAATAATTTGTGTAAAATCATAAGAAATGATTTGGGAAGAATTGGGATGAAAAACTCCATATTTGAAAAGATAAAAATAGATTTTTATCGAATTGAACTAGTTTTGAACTAGAATTATAATTCTATTTATTTTTAAATAAATAAATTGAATTCGAAAAGGGTTTTAAAAATAACCAAAATTTCCAATGATTGCATTGGAATGGATTTGAATCGAAATTGTCTTCGGAATATTTCGATGTTGAAATTCGTGATTATACAGGTGTTGTTATGGAAATTTGAAAGATATAGATATTTATATCGTTATTTCCAATACGACATTTGTTAATCGTAGAATTTGATATTGAATATAAGCCGGGATATTTTCTATTCATAGCCTTGTATTTAATATCAAATGTGATTTGGGTTTTGTCGTGAATGGTGTCTTCATTAACACTGTTCTTGAACCCAGTTGAGAAAAGATTAAATCTTTTTTATTTAGATTTAATGAAGTGTACCAATTAAATAATATTTAATTGGAATGAAATTGATATTGATTTTTGGGTTTATCGTGAACAGTGTTTTAAATAACACTTGTTCTTTAACCCGATAATTAATGGAATGTGATTTTGGGTTTATCGTGAACCGTGTTTTAAATGACACTGATTCTTTAACCCAGTCGAAGATTAAAACTTAGTGGAGTTTTAATGAATCTTTAATTAGATTGGAAAGATCGAAAATGGAGTATCACCAGTTTTGCTCCAGGCGATAGTTAAATCTTTGATTAGATTTGAACGTGAAATGGTAATTGAATTTACCGATAACACTGTGGTGTTAGATATGAAGTATTACCAGTTTTACTTCATGGGATGAATAGGTTGGGATTGGGAAATTAAAACAAATGATTACTTCGGTAAGGTTCGTTAATCCCGACTAGTTTGAATTGATATTCAAAAATAGATTAAAGAATAAATTCAAGAAATTTATCTTGGATAAAATTAATGGGAACCTTTCCCTATGAATGTGAAATTTAGAAACTAACTGTCGGTTAGCCAAGCAGAATGGTTTTCTGAATATTGATCTGATGTTGGTTTCGGCCTTCGGGGTTAATATTTGGGGAATTATTCTCTTGATTAATTTACGGTTAGTGACTAATGAATTGGAATGAGGCGTATGTTGTGTTTGTGTAACACTTATTTAAAATATACGCGAGTTATTCGGAAAGACCGGGTTTATCCCATTCTGAATAACTGATACGACGATAAGTCGAAGATGAAGACGATGGTCGAAGGCCGGAAGTCTTCACGTCGTTTGGGTGATAACTGATGATCTTGATTGGGCTGTACACCCAAGAAGATGGAAACAGTTGGTGATCGTCCAGACGTACTTGGAGATCGATGGATATGCGGGGTACTAGGTGCTCCCGGTTTCGTTCAGACCCAGAACGGACTTGTAAATGGACTGTGTGTCTGACATTGGATTTTAGTCCGTGTGATTGATCTCTATTAAATATATATCTGTTTGGCGGCGGAGAATTTATTCTCTTGCTTAACGCCCTTCTCTGAGACGTACGAGCTCAGGGGTTATATATTGATGGATATCAATCGCATGGAGTGAATTGCCTGTGTGGCATGCTAAGATGCAAATGATCGAGGCTTCTGTTGAAAAGCAAAGTCTTGTGGTGATGATCAAAGCACGGCCTTTGTGGCGTAGCTTTGTGTAACGTTGATTCGCGAGTATCACACCCGGTATGAATCAAAAACGGGAGACGGACATCAGGGAGGACATGCGTTTCTTTCTAGTTATGAGTGGCGTCAGTGCTTGAACTGGCTGACGAGTTTGACTCATGTGGATGTTACTTATTATTACTTGCTGAAAAGCGAGGCGCCTCGTGATATCGGTTTCGGCCGATGCTTCTGGTCGGCTGACGGGCCAGGCTTACGCCCCAAAGGGCGGGGAAACGCATCGTTCAGGCACTATAATCCACATCGGTGGACCGGCCCTGACGATCCAAGGGGCAGTTGCGGCTGTTCCGGTGGCTCGGGCTAGAGAGTCACAAATCGGTAGAGGATCTTGCCCCTAGCCTCGGTTCATACCATAAATGATAACCCAATTTCCAATACGTGTATTGCGGTTTTAATTGTAAAACTAGTATGGCGACATGATATATGGTACCCATGCCGCCTATGATTGATACTTATGATTTGAAGTGTTTTATACACTATGCACTTATTATAGCATCAAATGATTTGTTTTAAAACGTATCAAGCATTCTTTGGCTGTTATAAGGGAAAACCCTATCCTCGGCTGCGTTGCATTGTGTGATGGGACCTGGGTCTTATAACAGCTTCATTTTTCTTTATTTAGCATTGCGCTGTTTGTTTATGCACTGGTATTCTTGGGAGGAAACCCGTTCCGTGTTATACGGCGTGGTCCCTTGATTTACCTAACTTTAAAAATAAAGAATAACTGTTTTAGTTCTCACACCAGTCACATGACTGACCTGGAGTTTATTGTTTTAACCTAAACTCTGGGTGCCCTTATTTTGACACGGGCAGCTAGTAGTTTTGGTTTTGCAGATTTATATTCACAGGATCCTGGTTTACAGCTGGAATGATATCCGGAAAGCTTTGTATCCGTATATCTACTTCTAGTTGTGTATTGTATTATTTTTCCGCTGCTATGTATTTAAATGTAATTTAAATCTCTGATATTTCTGTGTAATATTCATTTATACTCTGTATATTCTTGTAATCTGATGCATTGTTGTTATATACAATGAAATGTTCTTCTGTATGCATTCTGATTTGTCGTGTTCTCAACGATAGGGCGTTTCGAACGGTCTGGGTCGGTTTAGCGACTGGTTCGGACCGAGCGAAAATCCTTGCCGTCACAAGAGGGATGTTAACTTTCACTTGTTTAAAAATTTCCAACATCTTTTCCATTTGGTCGGAATGTTTCTTTGGTCGAAGACGATGAGGAAATGGAACGTGAAACTCAGTAGGTTGGTCTACCTGAGTTGGAGCAGAACTGGACTCAGAATTTGGATCGAGATCGTTCGTGGTTTTAGAAGAGTCGAGAGGGACACTCGGTAAGTTATTTGGATTTTCAACTTGATGATCGATTTTCTTACTGGGTCGTAAAGTTATGATAGCATTCAGCTGAGTTTGATTGCTATCCTGAATGACATGAGCTTGGTTTGGATTAGAATTTTGACTCATAGGATTTGGAATGGGTTGACTCGGGAAAGTGCCTCTTCCCCGTTCACTTACAGAAGTAGCCAACTGACTCATTTGCATTTCAAGTTTAGCAATAGATTGACTCGTGTTATGCATGTGTGAAGTCAATAAATTTTGAAGATTGGTATTTGATTGGAGATTTTGAGTCGTTGCTTTACTCAATTCTTCGAGAGTTTTTTCAAGTGATGTCAATCGGTTATTGTCTTGAGGAACAGAAGATGGTTGCGCATGATTTTGAGAAGGTGGTGCAAGATTATGGAATTGATTTTGTTGAAAGGGAGGATTCGAAGGATTATTTGAAGATGATTGAAAATGAGGTCGAACTGAATTCGAATTTCCATTGTTTTGGGACCAAGAGAAGTTAGGATGATTTCTCCAACCTGGATTGTACGTTGGGGAGAATGGGTCATTCCTAGCTTTATTAAATGCGTTGAGTTGTTCTAACGAATGTGGGCATTGATCGGCGATGTGGTTAGGATCGTTACATTTGTAACATGAGGGATGAGACGTTTGAGCTTGATTTATTTGAGTTGATGAAAGGACATTATCGAATTTGGTTATCATCGCGTCTATTTTTGCTTCTAAGGCTACTGATGATCCTACTGAATGAGCGTTAGATCGGGAATAAATCGATTTCTCGTTAGATCTTTCCCATTGAGCTGATTTTTCGGCCAAATTTTCGAGAAATTGCCAAGCGACATTGTGATCTTGGGTTAGAAAATTTCCTTGGCACATCGATTCAAGCATGGTTCGAGAACTATTTTCAAGTCCATCGTATAAAATTTGACAAAGAGTCCATTTTTCGAAATTGTGATGTGGACATTTGACTAGAATCTCTTTAAATCTTTCAAAATATTTTGCAAAGGATTCACCTCCAAATTGATGAAAATTGACGATTTCATTTCGAATTTTGGATGTTTTTTCCAGAGGGTAAAATTTCTTTAGAAAAATGTTCACAAATTCACTCCAAGTTCCAATCGTATTTGAAAGCAAGCTATACAACCATTTATCTGCATAATCGGTAAGTGCAAATGTAATTAACCTAAGTTTGATTCCATCGTCACTTAATTGTTGAAATTTCATGGTTGCACAAACTTGTTCAAATTTGGTTAAAAAAAATATAAGGATCATCACGTTCAAGATTGCCGAATTTTGGAAGAGTATTTATGTGGTTCGAATGAATTTCAAAGTGGTTACCCGTTGGAGCGGGCAATATGATGCAAGATGGAATAGACACCCGCTCGGGGAAGTATCTATCCATAAGAGTTCGAGGGGGGTTTTCTCCGGCCATGGTTAAAGGAATGTTTGTTCGGACTAAACGATTAGTAGAAGGGTCACGGATCCAACTACGCATGCACTAGCGCAAGGAAGATGGGAAAAGGAAAAAGAACAAATTTGAGAAGAGGATCGAAGCGATTTTTTTTTTTTAAGAGAAAAGTTAAATTTATACAAAAAGGAATATACTAGTTGCCTTTTTTTTTAAAGATGGATGAACCTAATGCAATTTACAAATTTTCTAGAATTATATAATGACGGTTAGATTTATTTCAACAAAAGGTTTCTCAGCCAGTTAACGGGCAGGGGTTATCGGTGCACCAGGAATCACCCTAGCAATGCAACCGAAGGTTTAAGTACCTTCAGAGGAACAACCGATATAATATTTACGAATCACCGTAATATTTATAAACGGTTATTACTCTGCCGTAGTCTAGACACCGAGAAAAAATCCGTTTGAAATAAACCAATTTGTCAAAATATAATGAAGTCCTTAGAAATAAAAAACTAAGATGAATGCAATTTTTTTTTAAATATTTTAATTAGTCACAGAATGAACAGTCTCAGAACAGTCAAATAACAGTCACAGCACAAGAAATTGCAGAAAAAAAACAAAAAAAAAACAATTTTTTTTTTTTACAAGCAAGCCGATGCCCTGCAGAAGATTTTTACAAACAATGTCTATATTTTTTTTATTTGCAGCAGCAGTCCCTGTAGAGTTCAGAAAATTTCTCACCTAGATCGGCAGTCCGTCCAGTGCAGTTGAGTCGCGCTAGCGCGTTCACACCCCACTTGGTGTGCAACCGCTCCAACAATTCAAATTCTTCTACTTGCAAATTACTTGACCTTTGAATCCTTGTTTGCTTTGCTTGAATTCTTTCTTGATCTTTTGACTTGATTTTTCCCTTTTTTTTATTTGAGCAACCTGAGACAAGTAGACAAAGAAAAGACAAGTTTATACAAAAGTAATTTAAAAGAAAACAGACCAATGATAACCAAAAGTTAAACCAATTTTTTTTTTTAACAAAAACTATAAGCTATGAACAAAATTGAAAAGAAACAAGTAAAAAACAAAAAGGAAGAAAAACAAAATCAAAACAAACTACAAGCAACCCAGCTAACAAAAGGCCTAGGGATTGTTTTTTTTTTTTTTTTTTTTTGAAATAAACAACAAATACAAACTAACTTAACAAAAAAAAATTCAAACTCGGAAGACACAACTCAATCAGGCGGACGCACCAATGTTTAGCACTAAAGACCCACGCACCCTTCTCTCACTTTAAACAAATACACCTCACATTATATACCAGGAAAGGAAACAAATATACCCTTGAAATAAACTTCACCCTCAATAAAAGGGGATAGCTAGTCCCCCAAAATAAAAACTCACGCGTTCCCTTTCTTGTCTCAGGAACTAAAACGACACCTTTTTTTTAGATTCGAAATTGAACAAGAAGTATTGATCTGCTCGAAGGGGGGTAAGGTGTTCGGATCTTCAAAAATGGAGCGGTGCGATCTGGTTTTTCCAATTTGCGGTGTGAAGACGGTTTGGTGAGCTCGACAAGTTTTCGTGGTTTTGGATTACGGATGAGGGTATGGAGATGCAGGGATTTGCTTTGGTGGAGTGCCTTTGTGTTTGGTTTTGGTACGTGGAACTCGTAGCAGGGAAAGTGATTTGTGGGTGGTTGGTAGATGAGATGAAGGGGATGTAGAGATGATAGTGGTGAATGGTGGAAGGAGGTTTTGCAATGGAAAGAGAGGATTGATTTATAGAGGGTTGTGAAGAGAAGTAAATATAAGGCAGACAAGAACAGAAAATTATAGAGGGAAGGCAAGAAAATGGAAAGCAATTAATTGGTTTATTTATTTAGTTATTGATTATTTGTAAAGAAAGGAAAGAGTTGTGGAGAAAAGTTGGAAAGAAATAAAAGAGAAAAAGAAAAGAAGACTTTTTATTTATTTATTTTTGAAAAGAATAGAAAATTAGATGAAGGCGGAAGGAAATTAATTAGATGAAGGTGGAAGGAAATTAATGAAATGAAACAGGAAAGAATTTGAAAACACAAGGCAAGTGCAATTTTTTTTTTTAACAAGAAATAAACACGATAAAAACAACCACAAACACAAATACACACAAAATAAAAAACGAACAAAATGAACAAAGCAAACACACAATTTTTTTTTTTCAAGTAGAACACAAATGAGAGAAGATGTAGAGAAGAGAAGGATGTTAGGAGGCAGATGAAATTTGGATTAGAATTAAGACAGAGAAGTTATGGGTGAAGAAAACAAGAGTGGAAAGATATGAACAAAAAGGAAAGCAATAATGTGTTTTTTTTTTGTAAGAATTGTAGATAGGAAAAAAATGAAAGAAAGGAAAGAAGTAACTTAAGAAAGAGAAGAAAAGAAATAAATGAGAGAAAGATAAAGGGAAAGAAATAAAGGAGGGAGTAAAAGGAAAGCAATAAAAAAATTATTTTATTTTATTTTTTTTTAAAAAAAACAAAAAGAAAATCACAAATGGAAACACCAAAAACAAATGATGCACAAAACACACACAAAAGCTATTTTTTTTTAATAATAATAAAAAAAACTATGAGAACAAAGAACACAAACAACAAATGCAAGTGAACAAAAAGAAGCTAACAAACAACAAAATGAAATAACAATTTTTTTTTTTTTTTTAAGAAACAGGAACAACAAACAAGAAAATTAATTCGAAGAATAAAATCAAAATTAAATTCAGTTCCCCGGCAACGGCGCCAAAATTTGTTTGCGAACAAATCAAACAGTTGTAAACAACTGTAAAATCCGTTCGGTTTTCCTAAACAACAAGGATTGTTGTAGAGGGTGTCGAACTCTGGGACCAAAAATATTTTAATTAATAAATCCAATCAAGTATTCCAAGATTTTGATTGATTGAAAACACAGAAAATAACAGCAATTAAATAAAGAAGAGAGATTTATCTAATAAGAGAAAGCAATTAGGGGATAATGACATAGATTAGATTCACACTCATCAATAGCCAACAAATAAATATAGATCTAATTCATGTTTCTGTCACAAACACGAATCAACGATAAATAGATTCTTAGAAACAAATAAGTAAATAACAACAAGCATAGCCTATGCAGGAGCTGAGCTCTTAAACAACCATAGACTATCAGGACAGATTCACAAATTAATTTCTAAAAACCTAAAATTAGATCTAAATCTGATAATTGTTAGATCGAACACGAATATACCCTGTGAAGGAGCATAGCTCTTAAACGACACAGAATATGAAGGTTCAGATCTAACCCTTGATTCAGAACCAGATCTACATGTATACAGTCCTCATCTATTGGTTATGTGATTCATGTTGAATCATATCTATTAGCGTCATCACCCCCTAATCAAAAGGGGATTAGCTAGACATAGCTAAAGAAGAAGAAAAACAGAAATTAAATAATATGAACATAAATAAAACTAAAACTAAATAGAACAGAGGAAGAAGAGTTTTATTCCAAGAAGAGAATTACAGAATAAAACTTAGTGTGTTTTTCAAAGAATGAGATACACGGTATTTATAGCTGATATGACAAAGACTAACTAGCTAATTACACAATGTGGGACTAAAGAATTAGCCCAAATAACATATAAGCTAGTGTGAACGCAGCTGTAGAGTGAGAGGCCTTGCAAATGAGCTAATGTGAATGCAACATGAGTGAGATGGCCTGCAAATGAGCCAATGTGAACACAATATGAGTCTTTAGTGAGCCAAATCTACCCAACTAAACTCTATTTGCAACCGTTCTTCAAGCTTTATCCATCAAATGCTCTAAACCAAGCTTTTTATCAACAATCTGAAAACACAGCTATAAATACACAGTATCAATTATTTTAAATATAAAATAAGATAAATAAGCGGATAAAATATACACATTTACGTGTATATCACTGGTAATCTAACGAGCGTTGAAAACTTCAGCATCAGAAGTGTCATGCAGCCTGTCAATGAGATGTCTAATGGGAATGGTAAAAATACACAAACGTTTATTGATAATATAGAGAGTGATATGGACTCCCTCTCCTTGGTTTACAGGTATCGGTAGCAATAAATTGTACTTTGCTTTTTCTGGAATAGTTCGCCTCTCAGACTTATCGGTTATGGCATGTAACGTGTGTTCTTGAAGTTAGTTTGTTTTGTTCACGACTTACTCTGTATTTCACTTCTTACTAAAGTTGTGTTGAACATGTATATTCACGTTTTCCTTTACGGCCAATAATGGGATTTGGTGTTTTTTTTTCCCTTTTTGGTTTGTTTGTGTGGTTTGTTTTTTTGTCTTTGTTGGGGGGGGGGGGGGGTGTTTGAAAAAGAGTTTGTTTTGGGGTAGTGCTCTCTTCTTCTAAGAAATAAAATCAACACAAATGGGCACTTCTTTCAGTAATGGAGTCTGCATATGAATCTTTTTAAAGTTATGTTTCTAAAGATATAATATGGATACAAGGATGATATTTGCTAAGTGGACTTCAAAGATATATCAGATTAAATTTGCTAATGTGGCCTTTGCCATGTTTTCTCTATGTCCAATATTCACACAAAAGAGTAACAAAAATTCCAAGAGGGAAGTGTGTGTATGACGATACATGGATATAACAATCGTTAAGCCATATATAATGGTCCATTTTTTATCGATAAATTAACTTTGTTGGTATTCTGATTGAACGTGGATATGAAAATCATGACATTTTTTTTACTGGGATTCTGGTTTTCAATATGCTATCTAACCCAGTTCTTTGTTCACTCTCACATTTTGGTAAGCCTAACTTCAGTTTTTTTTTTTAAATATTTTCCTTGGTTATGTATTGTCAAAACTGAAACTGAAACTGAGTACTGACTTAGTTTCTGTTTCGAAACATAAACCGAATGTGGTACTCATTTTTAGTTTTGAAATCAAGTCTAGACTTGGTTTTGAAACCGAGTTTTGATTTAATTTAATGCATTAATTTTTTTTAATGTATCAACGTTCATGGCTGTTATAATTGGTTTATTGATTAAAATTATATGGGGACTCTTGTTATGTTTGGTATTTTAAATAAATGAGCCTGATAATTTTTTCTTCATTTTTTCCTGATAGTGTCAACCTAAATCAAAACTTAGATCTGGATATGTTTATCTTACAATCATAATAAAATATATCTTCAGCGGTTTGAGCATGGTATGGATTTTGATCATATTTTTTGTTTTATTTTCTCATAATCTATACTTTTTCTTACATTTTTTTCCCAACAAACTTGTAATATGTATAAGGATTGATAAAGGCAGTCAAGTTTGGGTCCAAGATGCAAAGGTGGTTTAGATCGATGGAGAAGTATTACAAGTCTATGTCCTATTCTTACTTGAATTAAGGTATTAATTTTCATTTGTACTTCAACTGCTCCATTGGTTTTCTTTGTTTAGTACTGTTGTGTAAGTAGGATGAATATATTTCTTATTCGATTTTTTTCCTGTGTCACTAAAAGCACATGTTCTATGTTGCTTTTGATAAAGTTGCAAGGATTGATCCAAATGCATATTATTTTTCAGTGAGACTCATATACAAACTGGAGTTTTTTATTGTTATTTTGCAGAAAAAACAAGGAAGCAGGCGTACTGGCTGCTTTAGAGAAAAGTTATGTGGACTAATCCAGATTTTCAGTGTCATCTAAGTAGTTATGAAATTAACATCATTGGCAACCTTTTGGCAGAACATAGCAGATAAAGGTACGGTCTGAAAAATACCATCCTTTTTGAAGTATTGAACTAGGTTACAACAACTTAAATAATTAACTATTACAGCTGTTTGTTATTGGCAATGATATTCAGGTTAGTTAATTATAAAAAAGAAAATTGTTATACACAAAATAATTGCATTTTCTTGCAAGCAAATAAGCCACTCAAGTTTGTTGGAACATGCAGCTGCAGCAGCAGCCAAGGCTTTCATGCAGCCCATGTGAAACATAAGGGCTGCCACCAACCGCCTCACCAACCGCGCCACCAACCCCCCCCCCCCCCCACCAACCATCTTCTCTCTATATATACCTCCTTCTTCTTCACAACTTACATCCCAATCTCATCTCATCCCAATCTCATTCCAAATCCACTAAGAAGAAGAGGAGGGCAAGAAGAGAGTGAGATCGAGTGTTGAGTGTAAAGTGTTCTGTGTAATCACTTTGTAATATTCTCTGAAATAAAAGATCTGCAGCAGCCCGGAGACGTAGGCATAATTGGCCGAACTCCGTTATCAAACTTGTGTGTCTCTTACCATTCTACACTTCATTTCTTTTCTCCACAAATATAATCATAAGGAAATTTGCGTAATTTCCCAACAACTGGTATCAGAGCCATAATTTGTTAGAAAAGAAATTAAATTCGAGTGGGAGCGATGGCGGCAGATGAAGGAAAGGTGAAAATCGAGAAGTTTGATGGAGCCGACTTTGGCTTTTGGAAAATGCAGATTGAAGATTATATGTATCAGAAAAGGCTTTATCAACCTCTCTCAGAAAAGAAGCCAGAGAATATGAAGGATGAAGATTGGGCTCTTCTTGATAGACAAGCTCTTGGAGTTATTCGATTGACGTTATCTCGCAATGTTGCTTTCAACATAGCAAAGGAAAAGACCACGACAGGTCTTATGGCGGCTCTCTCCAGTATGTATGAGAAGCCGTCGGCCTCTAACAAAGTTCATTTGATGAGGCGATTGTTCAATTTGCGGATGACAGAAGGTGCATCGGTAGCTCAACATCTCAATGAACTGTATACAGTTACTACTCAGTTAAGTTCAGTTGAAATTGAGTTTGACGAAGAAGTACGCACGCTGATACTTTTGTCTTCCCTGCCAGAAAGTTGGAACGCTACTGTCACAGCAGTGAGTAGCTCGTCGGGAAGCAATAAGTTAAAATTTGATGATATTCGTGATATGGTTCTCAGTGAAGAGATCCGGCGAAGAGATTCTGGTGAGTCATCAAATTTTTCAATTTTGCATACACAATCAAGAGGAAGAAATTCAACACGAGAAAATGGACGTAGCAAATCGAACTACCGTGGTAGGTCGAAGGACTGGAGATCTAAATCCAGAAATCCCAACGGCTCAAAGACCATTGAGTGTTGGAACTACGGCAAGACCGGGCACTACAAAAATCAATGCAGAAGTGCACTAAAGGATCATGAGGCGAAGGCAGAGGTAAATGTTACTTCTACCTCAGGAGGAGATGAAGCGTTGATATGCTCTTTGGAGAGCAAGGAAGAGTCTTGGGTGCTAGACTCTGGAGCATCGTTTCATGCCACTTCGCAGAAAAAATTCTTCGAAAGGTACGCTTCTGGAAATCTTGGAAAGGTATATCTTGGTGACGATCAACCTTGTGATATCGTTGGTAAAGGTGCTGTGAAGATTAAGCTGAATGCGTCGGTTTGGGAGCTAAAGGATGTCAGACACATACCGGATTTGAGGAAGAATTTGATCTCCGTAGGACAATTAGCTAGTGAAGGCTATACTACGACTTTCCATGGTGATGACTGGAAAATTTCGAAGGGTGCAATGACGATTGCTCAAGGCAAGAAGAGTGGTACTCTTTACATGACATCAGGAGCGCGATGTTCGATCACTGTTGCAGCTAGCAACGAAAATTCCAACATATGGCACCAGAGGCTAGGCCATATGAGTGAAAAGGGAATGAAGATTATGCACTCGAATGGGAAACTTCCAGGTCTACAGTCAGTGGAAATAGGTATGTGCGAAAATTGCATATTTGGAAAGCAGAAGAGAGTCAGCTTTCAAATAAGTGGTAAAACCCCAAAGAAGGAAAAGCTGGAGCTTGTTCATTCGGATGTTTGGGGGCCAACGACTGTCTCATCCATTGGTGGAAAGCAATACTTCGTTACTTTCATCGATGATCACTCGCGAAAGGTATGGGTTTATTTTTTAAGGCATAAATCTGAAGTGTTCGAGGCTTTCAGGATATGGAAAGCTATGGTTGAAAATGAGACAAATCTAAAGATCAAAAAGCTTAGAACTGATAATGGAGGTGAATATGAAGACACCAGATTCAAGCAGTTCTGTTATGAGCACGGAATCAAAATGCAGAGAACCGTGCCGGGTACGCCTCAACACAATGGTGTAGCTGAGCGTATGAACCGAACGTTGACAGAAAGAGCCAGAAGCATTCGTATACAGTCAGGTCTACCAAAGCAGTTCTGGGCAGAAGCAGTCAACACAGCAGCTTATTTGATCAACAGAGGTCCTTCAGTTCCATTAGAGCACAAAATACCAGAGGAGTTATGGAGTGGAAAAGAGGTAAAATTATCACATTTAAAAGTTTTCGGTTGCATAGCATATGTGCATATTAGTGATCAAGGCAGGAATAAACTTGATCCCAAATCCAAGAAATGCACTCTCATCGGCTATGGCGAAAATGAGTTTGGCTACCGCATTTGGGATGATGAAAACAAGAAGGTGATCCGTAGCCGAGATGTGATCTTTAACGAAAGAGTAATGTACAAAGACAGACACAAAACAGAAGTCAACGACTCAGTATTTGTAGATTCAAATGATACACCGGATAGTCTCGTAACAGAACCGACTATAGCAAATCCTCAACCTGATGAAATCGTTGATTTGAGCGGTGTGGACCAGTCTAACACACCACAACATCCTACTCCAGCTCCTGAATTGAGAAGGTCTTCTCGACCTCATGTACCTAACAAAAGATACATGAACTATTTGTTGCTAACTGATGCAGGTGAACCAGAAAGCTATGATGAAGCTTCTCAGGTTGATGATGCTAGCAAGTGGGAGCTTGCCATGAAAGATGAGATGAAGTCTCTCATCTCCAACCAGACATGGGAACTAACCGAGTTACCCATAGGAAAGAAGGCACTTCACAACAAATGGGTGTATCGCGTGAAAGAGGAGCATGATGGTTCCAAGAGATACAAAGCTCGACTAGTTGTCAAAGGATTCCAACAGAAGGAAGGAGTGGACTACACTGACATTTTCTCTCCCGTTGTGAAGCTCAATACTATCAGGTCAGTGTTAAGTATTGTTGCTATTGAAGACCTTCATCTTGAACAGTTAGATGTGAAGACTGCATTTCTTCATGGAGATCTGGATGAGGAGATATACATGCACCAACCAGAAGGTTTCTTCGAGAAAGGGAAGAAGAACATGGTGTGTAGACTAAAGAAAAGCTTGTATGGTCTGAAACAAGCCCCAAGGCAATGGTACAAGAAGTTTGATGGATTCATGCACAAGGAAGAGTTCCAGAAGTGCAATGCTGATCATTGTTGCTACTTCAAGCGATATAAGTCTAGTTATATCATTTTACTGCTTTATGTTGATGACATGTTAGTAGCAGGATCAAATATGGATGATATCAGAAGGTTGAAGCAGCAACTGTCAAAGGAGTTTGACATGAAAGACTTAGGCCCAGCAAAGAAGATTCTCGGAATGCAAATCACTAGAGATAAGCAGAAAGGACTCTTGCAGCTATCTCAGGCAGATTACATCAATCGTGTTTTGCAGAGATTCAACATGGACGATGCTAAGCCAGTCAGTACACCATTGGCCAGTCACTTTCGCCTATCCAAGGATCAGTCCCCGCAAACTGAGGAAGAAAGAAATTTCATGAATGGTGTTCCTTATTCCTCGGCTATTGGAAGCTTGATGTATGCCATGGTCTGTACGAGACCAGACATTGGCCATGCAGTGGGAGTTGTTAGCAGGTTCATGTCAAATCCAGGGAAAGCTCATTGGGAAGCAGTCAAGTGGATTTTGAGATATCTACAAGGTACCATACATAACGCTTTGTACTTTGGTAAAGGGCAGGTTAAAGCTCAAGGCTATGTAGATGCAGACTTTGGAGGCGAAGTCGATCATCGAAGAAGTACTACAGGTTATGTATTCACGGTTGGAACTACAGCTGTTAGTTGGATGTCACAGGTACAGAAGATTGTCACTTTATCCACTACAGAAGCTGAGTATGTAGCAATCACCGAAGCTAGTAAAGAGATGATATGGCTTCAAGGTTTGTTAACTGAGTTGGGATTCAAGCAGGAAATGAATGTTTTATACAGTGATAGTCAAAGTGCAATACACTTGGCGAAGAATTCAGCATTTCATTCCAGAACCAAACATATCGGACTTCGTTATCACTTCATCAGATCTCTACTAGAAGATGATGTGTTAATACTGGAGAAGATCGAAGGAAGCAAGAATCCAGCAGATATGTTGACAAAGACGGTGACTATTGATAAACTGAAGTTGTGTTCAACTTCAGTTGGTCTGCTAGAGTAAAAAGAGCAGAATGGCTGTTGTGTCGATCAAGGTGTGAAGACGGATTGAAATCAGTCTTCAAGTGGGAGATTGTTGGAACATGCAGCTGCAGCAGCAGCCAAGGCTTTCATGCAGCCCATGTGAAACATAAGGGCTGCCACCAACCGCCACCTACCGCCTCACCAACCGCGCCACCAACCCCCCCCCCACCAACCATCTTCTCTCTATATATACCTCCTTCTTCTTCACAACTTACATCCCAATCTCATCTCATCCCAATCTCATTCCAAATCCACTAAGAAGAAGAGGAGGGCAAGAAGAGAGTGAGATCGAGTGTTGAGTGTAAAGTGTTCTGTGTAATCACTTTGTAATATTCTCTGAAATAAAAGATCTGCAGCAGCCCGGAGACGTAGGCATAATTGGCCGAACTCCGTTATCAAATTTGTGTGTCTCTTACCATTCTACACTTCATTTCTTTTCTCCACAAATATAATCATAAGGAAATTTGCGTAATTTCCCAACAAGGTTGACTGACATAGCTCAAAATGCAGTTAATAGAGTATTATATTAATAGTAACGTAGTAATATGCTGACCAGTCCTGATATACTGATGTTCGACAAGTCAAAGCAGTTAATGTTAAATAGTAGCAGTATATTAAGCAGGCGTTGAGTTGCAACTGAATGAAAAGGAATCATGGCATTCCTTTACCGCACACTTGTTAGCCTCTACCTCACAAGTTGACAAATGTATCATTAGCAGATGCATGCTTTAATTGTAAAAGTTAGTAGATAGGATTAAATTAGAAGAACTAAATCAGGTAATTAGTGCATGGAAAGTCATAGAAAACTAATGAAAAATGTCAAAGTTAGTCGCTCAAGAACAGTTAGTCGTTGTCTTACTATATAACGTCAATAATTTTAACGAGACCAACTCTCTTTCAAAAGGCTTCCATGGTGCTGTTTTATACAAAGCTCAGTTTGGGTTTAGTAGTTGTGCTGCTGTGAAGAAACTGGATGTTAGGAATCTGATATGTGAGAGTGAACTTGAGGTGCCTATACTTCTCTTTTCATATGTTGTGTTCATTTAACTTCTTTATGTTTAATTCGTATCTTTGCATATATGAGCAAATATCGTTAACATAGTAAATTCTATCTGTGCTAATATTTTATGGAAATCTCAAGCACATAGATTATCCTAGAGAAGGTTTGTACACCTAAAATGGAAGCTGTTTAGGTATAAGGAGATTAGTAGAGGGTGTTGCCATTACAATGCAATCAAACTGGTCTGGAAATATCTAAAAGGGGTACAGTTTATAGACTAAATGGACTTAACATAAATATAGTAAGAGTGATAATTTTTGGATAATTCAAAAGGATAATAATGCGTCCTATACTTGGAATTCTCTATTAAAAGCTAGACACTTATGCAAGTGTCTGATTGGTAGGAAATTTTGAAACAGTGAAGATACTCAACTACAGTTTGACCCATGGATTAATGATTATTCATTTGTTGATAATCCGTGCTGGAATTATTTATCTATTGTGGGTACACCAAATTGTAAGGTTTCGGGACATATAGCAAACAGTCAATGGAGGGACAATGTCCAGTTTACTCCAAGTCATCCGTTTCAAGTTGTTACAAAAACCAATATTCATATATGGCTGACAGGAGACTCCTGGTATTGGATACACAGAGCAACGTTGAGTTCATGGGAACTAGGGAGAAATTAGACTAACTTTGGAATGGTGTCCTCTAGTATGTTGTAAATGATATGCACCTGAAATTTATATTTGTGCTTTGCTAGTTGAATTAAATAAATAAATTAAACACAGAAGATAAACTCAAAAGGTAAAGAAACATTTCTACTTTATCATGTTCTCATTGTATCATTCATGATAAAGGTCGAGATAATTTGTTTTTTCGACTGCCAGTATGCTAAATACTTATGGAAGATTATAAAACTTAAACTTGATATTTCTGGACATGATTCATTTGATGCCAACCAGATTTTTGAGTTCTTAACAATGCGCAGATACGGCTCTACATTTATTAAGCAACTTTATGCATTTTTTGGCCTTTGAGCAGGATCATCTCGTGGTGCAAAGTTACAGTGGCAGGTTCGAATGAAGATCGCATAATACATAGCAAGGTCCTAAATCAATACTAATTGGTCTTCAAATTTTGCATTGAAGTTAAATTATATATATAGTTCCTTTTTCTTGTTACAGAGGATTAGAGCATCTACATGAGCATTGCAACTATGTGATTATACTGATATGTGAGAGTTAAATCGCCGACAGAGTTGATGGGGGAGAATTCGATTTTGCTCATAAATGGGAGTTTGCATAAACGGGTTCATGGGCTTATTGATGCCTTTTTCCGATCACCGGCCCTAAAGACTCAGATTACACTAGACATGCAGAGTTATGTGCTTGGTTATATGTCTAAGTGGCAGGATGATCACATCGTTTATGTCAAGGTTTGAGAACTCGGTTTCGAACTCGGTTTCGGTCATTTGAATTTAGTCAGTTTCAGATGATTTCGTAAATTTCGGTTTTATTTCGGTTTCGGTTCAGATTTCGGTCTTCTGTCCTTTATTAGTATATTTGCAACAGTGATAAGTAAATATTCATTGCGTAGCAGCACCCTTAAATTTGGAATAACGATGCCTACCACTAATTTACTGAGGAAGAAAAAGGCCCACATACTTAATAAACTGATTAAAGCCCAATAGCAGCTCAATTCACACATTAGTACATTACCCAGTCTCGTTCCCTGCTAAGCATAAACTAGGGCATTTGAGTTCAGAGAAACGCGCAGATTAAATCGAGACAAGGAAAAAAAAAAAACTTTACCGCTGTTCGATTAATCGGCCTTTGCAGGTTCGAGATTTTCCGCACTTACTATTCTCTGCTTTTTTTTGTCAATCGCTTCTCTGTGCACAACTTCTCTTCCTTGTCAATTGGTTCAATTTAGGGTTCTGACGATTCTTCTTCTTCTTCCTTTTTTTTATTTTTTTATTGAAGAGAACCGAAACCGAATTTTGGCCCTAATTCCGGCTCGTTGGGCGCCGATAACGGTACGGTACCCCCGAAATTTCGGGGTACCGGCCGATATCTTGAACCATGGTTTATGTTCAAGATCAGACCAAACAGGTATGTTTTTCTCTTCTTTGATACAGTCTTTCTATTTTAATTTATGTGGGGCATTGTTTTCAATTTATTTTTTTAAATCAAATTATAGTGAGTTTTATTGTTATCGTGTTGGGTACTGATATCGAAAATAAAATGGATTGGACATTCCAAAACAAGGGGGACACGTGCAAAGGTCTGACACTAGAGGTAGAGAGGGCTTAGGTACAGGTATGGGGCATAGTCATTTACTAACTATATTGAAATTGTTCTACGATTTTCTTATATGACACCTTTGCTTGCTACGTCTAAGCTATCGAATTCTGCTCGAGGAGTTCTGTCTGGTAACTGTATTTATGTCTTAACTACATAAATTTTAGGATTAATTACTACATTTGTATCATTTTGATTTCAAATATGTTTAGGGGTGGCCAGCGGTCATGGTTGGTAGCACTTGGCAGCTTGGACTAAGCTTATCACCTTTTACATGATTGGCGTTAGCTCTTTTATTTAGGTACAAGTTTACTATTTTGAATTTTTTTTTTAATAAAATAGTGCATTGCTTGTGATATATCATTACAAATGTGGGAGTTACTTCTTATTTTGGACTTATATCGAATAATAATTCAATTTAGTCAAATATAAGCATTAAATTTAGAGTTTTGGTTTCATCTTAGCTTTTATTAATAAATATCATCATTCTTTAGTTGTAAATGTAAAATGTTCCATTTTGATGTGCATTTGCATTGATTGTGTAAACAAGTTACTAAATTCTTACATTATCTAATATTCTAGCAATGCCTGATTTTATTTCTTTTTTGCAGATATGAATTTCAATATGACAATATGATGAATCAAGGGGGCATAGAAAGTGTTTGGAAGCAAACTTGGTTATCTTATTATTATTATTATTATTATATTGTCAACCTTGTACTTGTTATGTAACTTGGACTTGTTGTGGTATATTTGTATATTTTTGTTTCTTTAAAGATATGATTTATCTTTATTTTATAGTAATTTGTTTATGGTGAATTTGCTTATGAATTTCTAGTTTGGAGAATGATTGTATCTATTTATATTACTGAAGATATCAACACATTCTAAAACAATTTTCATATCACAATCGTGATGTGATGGATAATCAGTTTGAAACATTTAATAAGTGTTTCTGATTTTCATTTTGAAATGTCTATCAAGTGTTGCTAGTTGTCATCTTGAACACTCATTAAGTGTTGCGGTTTATCAATTTGAAACACTCAATAAATGTTGCGGTTTTTCAATTTGAAACACTCAGTAAGTGTTGCGGTTTATCTATTTTAAACACTCAATAAGTGTTGCACTTTATCTGTTTGAAACACTTACTCAGTGTTTCAATCTATCAATATGAAACATAATGTAAGTGTTTCAAAAATCTATAACATACTAATCTGCAACATCGAGAAAGTGTTTCTAAAATTTTTAGCAACATTTTATAGCCGTTTCAAATTAGCCATTTTGGTGTTGTGATGATTCCTCTGCACCGATACTAGTATAACCAAAATGAGATGATCCCAACAACTATAAGATGGTAGACTTAGACGTACTTTATGGTGAGAGGTTTTAACCCAATACAATCAGCAGGCATCCCAATAACAGGCTCTGAACTTACCAGAGTCTAGATGTACCCTAACTACTATCCTGATCGATCGGCTCCCTACTCCGTAGATACCCTGTGCTGGCCCCATAGTAGGGTGTATCACTCCCTAAAGTGCCAACCCTTCGTTTTTGGATGTGCATAACCATATCTACTAGTGTCACGCCGTCTTATTCCCCTCTGTCCGGACCTTGCACGCACATGACCCGGTCGGTACGCGCCGCCCACACCGTCCCCCAAGTTTAGATCTCTTATATTCAACCCAGTACGTGTGCCCTGGCTCCGACCTAGTTTGGAGTACTCGTTTGATACCTATATACGAGTTACTGACTGAAACATGTCCCACACACAAGATGATGCAAGCTCTCCCCTTTGTCTTGCATCCCCACTACTAGGTTTTCCACAGATTATGCCTACCTATTGGTGTCATAAACTTGCATAATCCCAACAGGCTAAGTTTGTGGGCCTATATTTATTAATATTACCCACCCACCCCAGATTTACTTAACCCACCCACTGTTTCAAACAAGTTTACTTAACCCCCATTTAGTTTAACATGTTCATACAATCCCTGTGGATTCAACCAGGTTAAGTATTCAGCTTTATTACCATGTCCATTTATGGTTATAATGTTCTAGACCTCTCACATTAAGCCTACCACTTGTGGATGTTGGATATGCCAGTCGGTTCCGGACAGACTTCTTCCACAAGTCGGGATTAACCTTGTATCTTAGCACGTCTCGCGTATGTCCACTTAGACCCCTCATATTAGATTCTCGCTGGATATGCCGGGCGGTTCCGGGAAGATTCCACTACAAGTGTAATCTAACCTCGTGTCTAGGCGCAGTTACAATTTCTAAGTACTATAATCCTAGGCATTCCAATTATTAACCAAATTCTCCTATGTCATTATAGGTTTTCATGCCCCTTTTCCCAAGTTATGTTCATAATGAACCATATGCCCCAAATTAATATTATTACACTTTATTCAAGTTATGCCCAAATTTTCAATTACAAGTTATGCCCCAATTCAACGTTTTCCCCTCGTTGCATTCGCATATTTCAGCGGCATGCCTAAGCTCGAAGGTAGCCTGGCTATATAAAAATAAAAGGGAAAAGATAGAGGGAAAAGGACAGAGATGATCATACTAACATGATGGGCATTGTAACACCCTGTATTTTCTGTGAACATAAGAGTAACAAATCAGAGAATAATTAAATCGTAACAAAATAATTAAGGGAAACGGGTTACGCCATTGTGTTTGTCTCGAAATTCTGCTTGGAATATAGTCCAAGTTTGCGTAAATCGGACTCCGTATGAAGAAGATATGGCCTTCGGAAGTTTCAATAAAAACCGGCCCAAAATTCAAAATTCAGATTTCAAAATTTAAAACAGACACCCGGGCTGAAACACCCCACCTCCATTAAGGTCACTCACAAAGGGAATGCCTTAACTTTGGTGGAGGTTTATAAGTAAAAGCCACAGATGAACTCAAGACAGATATAAATACACATATTTTAAACAGCGGAAACCAAACAAACTTTTATTTCATCAATACGTGTATCAAACAAAGATTTCCATAATTGTCTCAAAATACTTTCAACATTACAACCTCATAACTGCCTTGATTATTAAAGAAGGATGAAAACATAAATAAAGTGACAAAAATCCCCATAATGATATCCAAAGCCATTATCCGAGCAAGAGAGATCCAAATCATACATCTACGTTCTTGGTGCTTGTAAAGAGCCTGACTGAGTTGAGCTGTTTCCTCCCTGTGGACCTGGGGGGGGGGAACGAAAGAAAAGAAGACGAAAAGAAAATAGGGTCAGACATAAAGCCCGAGTAAATCTAGTAACTCTTCAATATGTGAATAAGAAAAGGGTATGATGGATGTAAACTAAAATAGGAAAGTGTCACCAGCTAAGGAAGTGTCGAATATACTATCACACCCATACTATATCTCTGCACCTATTTGAATTCATTCTAACTGGCACCCCATGGTGAGGGTGAAGTGATCCCCATTCTTCTTAAAGATCGGCTCCTACTCGCGTTAACATGTGTCATACGACCCCCAAGAATTGTAGATACCTATGCTGGTCCCACCATGGGGTGTATCAAGACCCATGGTGGTGGCCCCGACACAAAACTAGAAGACATAGGTAATACTACTGGTGTCCCCAGTGCCCTGGTTGTCTGCTCCGGAGTGTGTGCACGCCCGCACCCCGTTAGACTTGCACTGTGCACCTACCGCCGTTGTTTGACCGCTTACAATCAGCCCAGTAATCGTGCCCCACCCTGCCTAGTTTCAGGGTACCGTTGATACCTAACTTTAGGTTACTGCTGAAATGGGTCCCTCGTTACCAGGATTTTCTAGTCAAACATGTTAAGTGGTTAAGTGTATGTATTTACCTAACCCCACCCATCAATTCTTGTTAACATGTTGAATTTGGTTAAGTGTTATAGTTGACTTAACCCTACCATCTGTCCTTAGCCTCTTAGGAGCACCAGACCACTCACACTGGACAGGTATTGCTACGGTTACTGGATATGCCGGTCGGTTCCGGGCAGGTTTACACCGTAGCTCAGTCTAACCTCGGGTCCTTATTGGGCTCAATGCTTAACCACCCACATTGGATATGTATTGTTGTGACTACTGGACAGCCGGGCGGGTCCGGGCAGGTTTACATCACAACTCAATCCAACCTCGTGTTAAGCATATCGTGTTTTCTAAATTTACATATTTTATTACTTTTCAACTATATGTAAATGTCATATCTTTTATTTTTGGGTATTTCAATTCATACCGCTTATGTGTCATAATCATTGGCATGTGCCAAACATGCCAACATATGTTTTCATATTTTACACCCAACGTTATTACCCCCGTTTGTTCGCAACGTTATAACATGTGTTGGGCTTGTCACAATTCAGCCCAACTTTATAAACGTGAGGAAAAGGGGAAATCAAGAACATGCAATACATAAAGGTGTGCGGCGCATGAACTTGCAATTTGGCGATTCAACTAACATATAACATGGGTCATGTGAACTTGCATTCAAATCAAAATATAATTAAGTAGGTGACATATGAGATGGCATAGTTTAGGCTAATACAAACTTGTGTTTTAAACATGTTTAATTTGGCATAATGTCAAACACAAGACTAGCATGATGTATGTTCACCAAAATGTACAATTTTAACATCTAATCATATAGCCTATGAACTTGCATAGTTTATGAAACATAGATCCAATTATACTTGCAAATAGACAAAATCTTGCATAGTTTATGAAACATAGATCCAATTATACTTGCAAATAAACAAAATCTTGCATAGTTTATGAAACATAGATCTAATTATACTTGATGAAACATAGGTCCAATTATACTTGCAAATGAACTTGCATAGTTTATGAAACATAGATCTAATTATACTTGATGAAACATAGGTCCAATTATACTTGCAAATGAACTTGCATAGTTTATGAAACATAGATCTAATTATACTTGCAAATAAACATAAGAACAATAAAAAAGGTCTATAACATGTTTACATAAATTCCAACTTAGACATAGTCCATGCCATCGCCATATACATAAAATGACCAAGTTCTAATTTTCGCTACAAACTTGCAAGTACAATCGTTCAATAGGCTTGCATCAATCAATTTTATGCCACAAACATCAATACATAAGTCATGATAGAACCATCACAATACATAGAATAATAACACAATTCTATTTTCATATACATCGAATCACATCACAGTTTTTATTCATATTCTGAAAGGTTACTATACTTACAACGTGTGATGAATTCTTGTTTTCTGATTTCTGTTATTCTGATTTGGAGATGCTCTCCTTTGGGTAGCAAAGTTGCGTTGAATGATTTGATTAAGCTTTGATCTTCTTTTAATTTGATTCGTCTCTTAGGCTTGTTGGCTTGTCTCTAGGGTTTCTAATTGACGGCCATTCCTAGTTCCTTTCCAGCAGCATGACGGCTATTGTATTCTATTATTTGTGTGAGTTTAGGGTTAGGTTTGAGTTGTATTTATAGAATTTTAAATTGTTTTGAGCCGTCGGATGAAGATAGGAGGAATCTAGACCATACAAAGTTCAAAGAGCCACTCAAAAGGTGACACGTAAGCCCTAGTGACTCAGCCAAGCATCAGAATTCGACCAGACCCTGATCAGGTCAGCCAGGACCTGACCAGCAGGTCATTCTGACCTGGGCGCACTTGGCAGGTGCGCCAGGCTAAAAATGTACTGGCGCACTTCCCAATTGCGCCAGTTCATTTCTGTTCTGGCGCACTTCCTAAGTGCGCCAGTGCATTCTGACCCGTTTTCTGGTTTTTCGCCCAACTTCGTTCGTCCATATCTTCTTCATACGATATCCGTTTTACGCAAACTTGGACTCTATCTCAAGCAGAATTTCGAGACGAACGCAGTGGCGTAACCCATTTCCCTTGATTTCATCATTTATAATTAATTATACTTTAATTCGTGAAGCTTAACGTTATAGAATTCACGGGGTGTTACATGGGCTGGGCGGGAAAATTCCCGCCCAGGACCCAGGTTGACACTAGGGTCGACCTCCCTCCTTTTTTTCCAGATCTGGATACAGATCCATTTTTCTGCACCTGGACGTCTTTCTGACCGGATTCGTGAGATCTAACCTATTTAAACACCCCAGACCTAGCTTTCTCTCCACACAATTTCATTCTGCCTATACTCTGCCTCTGTTCTAATTAAAAATAAAAATGGCGTCGCTACTCTGCTGGAATCAAAACTAGGATTAGTGCGTCCTCTTCCAATTTGAATAGAATTAAAAGAGAATCAAATCTAAAAAGATTAGTCTACATCAAAGGCGAGCATTTCAGTTTCAGAACACAGATTCCAGAATACAAGAATCGTTCCTTTTTGTGAGTACAGTTATTTTCAGATATGAAATTTAATAATTATTTGACATTTTTGTGAATCTGGATCTGAGGTTATGCATACTTTTCTGTGGATCTATCTTGATTGTGACTGTTCTGTATCTGTTCCCTCTTTTCTTCCTTTTTGTTTATAGCCAGGCTACCACGAGCCTGCACTAAATCTCATAAGAGATTAACGCACGAACGCTAAATTTTGGGACAAATAATGGATAATGCATAATTGGACATAACTGATCTTTGACTGATTTGAGAAATGGAAATATGTTGTAAATTAGATCTAGATCTGTATATGCTCTGTAATTTGGAAGAAGAGGAATCATTGTATGATAACATATGACTTGAAACTTGGGAACATAATGCATATAAAAATTAAGATCTGATTTTGAGATGTTATAATTTAAAGATCTAGACTATTAGGGTAAATTTTATGTAACGATTCTTGACTTGAAAAAGGAATATGTGACTTAGGCGTAGAGACCTATATTATAATAGGATAACTATCAATGTGAATACGCCTAAAAGTGGATTTTGGATATTTGGCATTAAAGGCTATAATTTGGCATAATTCATATGGTATATCATGATTCGGGCTTTTAGAGAATATTCTGTACTGTGCAAAGTTTAACTAAAGATTTGGGCATATGTTGTATTATGAATTATTACCATGATGTAGGCATGTAAGTTTAGGCTAAATTTATGATTAGGCAAGATATGTAAATAGAGTTTTAGAAATATATAATCTGTTGAATTGCCTAATCTGCTAAATCTGTTATCTGCTAAATCTTTTGAATCGCCTAACCTGCTAAATCTGTTATCTGCTAATTCTGTTGAATTGCCTAACCTACTAAATCTGTTATCTGCTAAATCTGTTGAATTGCCTAACCTACTAAATCTGTTATCTGCTAAATCTGTTGAATTGCCTAACCTACTAAATCTGTTATCTGCTAAATCTGTTGAATTGCCTAATCTGCTAAATCTGTTGAATCGCCTAAACTACTGGATCTGTTATCTGTTGAATTGCCTAATCTGTTGAAAGCTAAATAATTGTAATTTTGGTATGAAAATCCATAGGCTCGATCTAAGATTGAATAAAACATGGAAATTTGATTGATCTACTGTAACCTGTAAAGAAGTTTAATCTGTTAAATGAACAGAATTAGTCTGATATTTGTATAATCTGTATTAGAATGAATTGGCTGACACGAGGTTAGACTTTGTTTGCGGTAGAAGCCTGTCCGGAACCAACTGGCTTAACCAGCAACCGCAAATTGTCAGTCTAATGTGAGAGGTCGTAGGCATAACTAAAATATGCTTAGGCACGAGGTTAAGTCTGGCTTGTGACAGAAGTCTGCCCGGAACCGCCCGACACATCCAGCGACCATAAGCTACCGACCTAATATGAGAGGTCTATGCATTAATATTTAATTAATGCAAATTTAAGAGAAATGTGGTGTCTAAAAACGTGTTGGGAGGATATGGTTAAACCAACTGGACTGATAAATCTAATAAACCCGTTTCGTGAATCGGTAGGCCCAATACAAAGTTAGACAATATATAAGTCTGTTAAATCCGTACATCTGATGTATAAATCTGAAAACTTGTTAACTTGATTGTCTGATCTGTGAACTAGTAATCTGAACTCTGTCTGAAACTTGTAAACAAGTTAATCTGAAATCTGCTAGTCTGGGGACACAAGGTTAGGAGGGGAAATACTTGTGTCATCTGTTGTCTAGGACCCATATTAGTCAATAACCCTTTCTAGTATCAAAACTTTGACCCCACACTATGTAGGGGTCCGTGCACGCTTACTGAACTAATTATAAGTGGTTCATTCTGATAATGGCGAGGGGTGTTGATGGCGCGTTCCAACCGGGTCATGTGCGTACATGGATCCGGTCTACTCTGAGGATGTAAGACACCATGACATCTGTAAATAGGTCTGTGCCAATAGGTTGCCTCTTTAGGGAGTGATACACCCTACTGTGGGGCCGACACAGGGTATTTATGTATTAGGGAGACGATCGCTTGGGGGTAGGACTTGGGGTACACTTAGTTCTGTCTGTTTCTGTTAGTACCGTCTGTTTCTGTTGGGTGGTAACACCTGTCTGTTTCTACGTGGTACCGTCTGTTGGGGTGGTAAAGGCCCATTACTAGTGTACACCTAATTCTAACATTCTGTTTCCGTAGGGATTATTCTATTTCCTTCTCTGATTCCGTCTCCGATTCTGTTTCCGTACCTTCTGTCTGTTGGGGTGGTAAAGGCCCATTAGTTGGTGGTAATGGCCCATTATTAGTATTCTGTTTCCGTACCTTCTGTCTGTTGGGGTGGTAAAAGCCCATTATTAACATTCTGTTTCTGTACCGTCTGCCTCTGTTCGGGCAGTAAAGGCCCATTACTAGCATTCTTTTTCTATAGAGATTATTCTGTTTCCGTTTCTGTTTCATTTTAGATATTAGGGTAACACCTAATCTGGTTATACTAGTATTAGTGCAGAGAAGTGAAAAGCTTAGCTTATATCATTTCGTTCCTTCTGCAAACCTGCTATTTCTGTTACGGTTATCTCTCATCCAGTTTTATTTACATGTCATGATACTATTATCTGTTTATATGCTGAAAGTCACTGGACTCACCAGACTTATTTCTGACCTAGTTTGTTTCGCCTCTTTTCTTTCCGTCCCCCCCCCCCCCCCCCAGGTTTTCAGGGTGGAAACATAGGAGCTTGGTTCAGATTCTCTCTGCTGGAAGTGTTTGATGTATTGCTTGGCTTTGGTTCTATCTTTCCATGGCAGTTTATGTTGGGGATTATGGCTTTAAAAACTATGCATTCTGAAGGCTTTTGTACGATACCGACATTTATGTACTTGAAATCCAATATGGTGATTTTGAAAGATGTAACCAAACTTATTTCTGTTTCTATTGTAAATAAAGTTATAAAATTTCCAGGTACTAATTTATTTGTCTTGTAAATTTCTGTTCTGTCTACTAAAAACGCTCCACCAAAGTTAAGGCATTCCCTTTGCGAGTGACCTTAACGGAGGTGGGGTGTTATAGACATATAATGGCATAAACAAGCATAAAACATATAGCGGCATAATGACAAGGTAGGCATATAGGAACAAATCTAATGAACGTATGATAATAGAACTGATTCTGACATAAAAGGGATAGGCATGATGTGATCTAAACAATGATTTAGATGTCCAACTAAAATAAGATCTGATTTGGCCATAAAAATAATAGAACATGTATAAGGTGATATAAACAGTAAATTAGATCTACAATCAAAGGCAGATCTGACATGATAAAGGTTAAGATCTAAGTCATAGTCATGTCAAGATACCATAGATACACAAGTTATAACAGATCTGATATGATTCAAGCAGTCACACGCATAGATCCAAGTTACAGTCATGTCAAGTTTTACTTTTTATTTATTTAGATCTAAAATTAACATAGACTCACAGCGTTTGGATCTAGAAAAATAGAGAAGGGATTGTTAGCGTTGAATCATAGATCTTTAAGCTTGAATAACTCTAAACAACTCGATTGCAGAAGAAGAAAAGACTTGATTTGATCTGGGCAGAGGTAGCATCTAGTTCTCCATTATTTTTGGTATGCAAAATCATGAGAAATGAAGCTATATATATAGCTGCTAGCCCCAAACCCTAATCTGCCACATCTGCCCTGAGTGGTCGACCCATGGGTCAACACCTCTAGGCGGGATATTTCCCTCTCACCTCATTTTTGCGCGCTTTGAACTATTTTGAATTAATTTATGGATTTCTGGACCTATTATTTATATATTCTCTTACATGTAAAAAACTTCAAACCTTCATAACTTCTTCATACGTTATCCGTTTTACGCATACCAGGTGTTTATTTTGACTAGAATTCCGAGGCGGATGCAATGACGTAGTTTGTTTCCTTTAATTCTGAATATTAAATTAATTAGTCTTTAATTTGTCCTCTTTAGTGTTGTTAAAATTATGGGGTGTTACACTGTACTAGCGCCACGGAGAATTTTCACCATTATTTTTACCGTTACCGAATTGATAGTTGAAGTATCTAGTTCCACTCTTGATCAATCATTGTGAAAAGGAATAGTAGGTACAAAAAACAGTGTTATATGGAGTGTACGTTAGGATCAACATTCCAAAACCAAAATAGTAAGCAGGAACGAAAATTTGCTAACAAAGGTGGTGGCTAACCCTACTTTATAAAAAATTCTTGACAAAAGTAATATTAAAAATAATTAGTGTAACAAACCATAATTTAATACACCATAATTACATAAAGAAGACAATAACGTGAGTATTAATTAATAAAATATTTAGAACTGAGTAAAACAGACTTTACTGTTACATCATTACGAAATGCTGGTTCGGATAGACTTTTGATTTTCGTAAATTGGATTAAGTATGAAGAAGTTATGAGCCAAAGAAGGTTGAACTAAAATAGTTTATAATATATGTTATAAATGAAACAACTGAACATAGAGAGCAAAGGTAAGTGGGTGACCCATCCCTTAAATGAGTTGACACATAGGTCGACCTAGGTCTAAGGCGGGTCGACTCTAGTGCCGATCCAAGTAGTAAGTGGGTCGACCCACCTGCATGTAGGGAAGACTCTTGCAACTGAACCTAGACCGTTTTATATGCTACATACATCCTCTGACTCAGCTTGAGGTGTACGATTCTATTTGATAACCTAAATATCCTATGGTTTAGATTTATCCTAACTAATCTATAAATAGACAAGCAACCTCACCATTTTCTTACACAAACATATCTTCATCTTCTTTCTCCTCCAGGCTATTTCTAAATAAAATTAGAAGGTGCCGAGGTGCTTCCAAAACGTAAATTAAAGGGATAATTATAGCTTTTCTGCAACAATAATTTTAAAGATATATTTTCTAGATCTAAATAAAATCATGTGAGTTTTAGTTATTTTTATATTTTCTATTTAAACAATATTTCAATAGTAAATGATTTGGATCTGAAAAGTAACAATGTTTATATGTGTATATGTTATTGTTTTACAATTAATTATCTTTTTTTAACCAAAAATTATATATATATATATATATATATATAGATCCACAAAAGCTGCCAACATGCCTGGCAGGTAACCAATAAGTATATAACCAAACTACGACCATATGTATTTGTAGAAAGTAGATAGATGAGCTCTAGATACACCACCACCCATCATACTTCCAAATTGAGCTTCGGCATAGCCACCACCCGACAAGGATTATATCTACTTTTACACAATACTATATGTTCATATATACATCTTTCTTCCTTATTCCATTTCTTTCTTTTATTTATTTACAGTCTTTTCTATGCCTATTTATTTAGTTTGAGTTTGGATCTGTTTTCTCCTTTTCCTTTTTATTTTATGTTGAGCATAGGCCATCGAAAGCCTAGGCCATTTTTGTTTTAATTGCATATAACCGGGATAAATTGGAATTACTTGTAATGACAGTAAAAAGGAGAATTGGGCATATTATAACTTGAGAACCTTTGATTATAAATTTGGGGTAATTACTAAGGGAAGAATATGAAAACATGTAAATCTGAATAGGTTGGACTAAATTTAATATTAAGTAGAACATGTTATGGAAAATATGAGGATCAAAAGTAAATTTAGTAAAAACTTGTTACTATAAATCTATTACATCTGAGCAGGTGCTTATCTGTTTTGGAGAAGGAGTTGTACACTGAATAACATTTATAGGAAATGTCATTTACAACCATGCTTATTAATGAACTAAAACCTGTTAATTAATAAGCTAAGAGGTACCACATTTTGTTGTTTATACCCAGTTTGGGACTCTTAAAATCCTGGTGACTTGGGGACTAAGCCTAGGGGGTAGCTTGTGTCAATATTGTTGTTGTTTGGAACCCGTATTAGTCATTATCCCTGTTGGTATCATAGAGGGACCTCGCACTAGTAGGGGTCAGGGCATGCTTTACTAATGATTGTAAGAGGTTTAAAGTCTTGGAGGGGGGTACGGGCGCGTTCCGGCAAAGTCATGAGCGTGCATGGGTCCGATAGGGAAACTAAATCGCTATAACACTAGCGAATAGGGTTATATCTTAAAAGTTGATGGGTTAGGGACTGATATCCTCTGGTGTCGTGGCTGACACAGGTTATTCGTGTCTGTGGGGAGTCGATCTCACCGGTAGTAATTGGGGTAAAACCTAATCCCGATATTCTGATATTTGGTGCAAAAACTTGTTCTAAGGATATGGATGAGAAGCTCACTTGATCTTTACCTTGCCTTGTTATCTCGTATAATTCATACTTGTATATTTTGCTGTATTTTCATATCCAGTACCATTTATCTGTCTTGGTACTTCTTATCTTATGCTTATGCTGAAAATCACTGGAACTCACCAGACTTTATGTTTGACCTATTTTGCTTTTCCTTCTCTCTCTTCTTTTCCCCACTCAGGTTCTCAGAGTGGTGGTGGACAATAGTAGTGACCGTGATTCTATTCAGTTGGGACTTGCATTACTTCTCTTTCCATGCATTACTTCATTTTCTTTTATGTTTATTTTTATGGCATGTGAGGGATATTATTTTATGGTTTTGTACTTTGATGGTTTATGAGACAAATGTTTAGGATTTTATGACATTGAAGATTCGTTTGAAAATGAAATGTTTAATTTGGTTTGAAATAAAAGTTTGAAGTTTTTCCTTTGCATTTTATATTCTGTCTTGTTAAAATTAGTCTCTCTATTATTATTGTGCTTTACAAAACTTGATGCATCCTCATATGGCTGACACTAAGGGACGTGGGGTGCCACAGTTAGATTTTTTTTTTATAATTTTCAAGATTAATAAACTGTGCAAATGAGGTCCCTTTGAGAAGTGATTATTTGCGTTGCGATCATATCAAATTGATTTGCTTGTGCAAATCATCATATCTGTTATTTTATTAACGTTAGAAAACGAGGAATACTATTTTTTGGGTGGGCCCTGTCTCGCACATTGCCGAAAGGCGCTTCCCTTTGGACCTCGACGACCTGATCGATCAAGTTGACCGCCGTTAGCAAGGGCCTTCCTCTCGAACCCCCTTTCATAGTGACAATCATTTTGGATAGTTTTATGACAAATTTATAATATTGGATTGGTTTAAATTAAATCAGAGCAACTTAAAATTTTACAATATATGTACTTGAAAATTTAAAAAATCTGTTTATTTTAAGTGAAATTTTGCAATATGTTTCATGTTGTTCATAATTATAAAACATATTTATTGCATAACAAAAAAAAACAATTAAATTAAAACTCAAAAATTAAATACTGCGCTCAATGCCCTAGTTAAATAGACATTCGTAGCCGCAAACGTATAACTCATTCTTCAATTTACCAAATTCAAATATCCCGCTTAATACCATGCTCAAATACGTCGCTCATGTTTGACACAAATGAACCAATTTACTTCTAGTTTATTAGCTATTGTTTATAATTATTACTCATTTCTTCTCAATTATGATTCAATATTAATTACTAAATATTGGTTATTATATATTTAATATTCATAATCATTGGTAGTTGAAAATTAATTATGAAATATTTAGTATTAAATATTATTCTTGATTATTAAATATATTGATTACACCGAAAATCAATCATAAATTCAGCAATTAAAAATTCAACATCGTGCCTTGTTGCTATTTTAGCTTTTTTTAGCAAAGTTAAGACAATTTTATAGTGGCCGTACCACTTTCATCAAAACGTAATGACAACTTGCTGGAATGATGTGTCTCGCTCACTGTACAATGCAAAACAGGAGTGAAGCAAAGTTGCTTCAGCTACTTTAAACCTGACAACTAATCTCCAGAGGATTAGGAGGAAGAAGAAGAATATGATGATATAGATGTAGAAGATGAGGAAGAAGATCTAGGGCTTATGTCATTCAGTAAGGTGGCAAAGAGATCGAAGAGGTTAGGCGTATATCCAGTATGGTTCGATTCATATAAAAATTTCCTATCCCAGGTCTCATCAGACAGGAATGACTTATTGAAATTCCTATAAACACCATCCGTATATAGCTTCAAATTCGTTCCACCGTCAAAGTAATGCAAGCACCTAACATAAATATAATCATCATCCACATCATCCGCAATAAACATACAATACACTTTATGAAAAGGATCATAATGCATCTTAGAACTAAGATGTTGTCAGAATTTTTTGTGATCTTTCCAAATAACTTCTTTATCTTCTACATTTTTGGTAACCACGGGACTAATGGGTTGAGAAGTACTTACGACTTCAACAACTTTGGATTTAGGAACATATATACGACGACGAGGCTTCACAAGCGGTGTTTAGCCATGGAGGGCCGTCAGCTGGATGAATACAAGTGTTATTACCAAAATTAACTTTGAACTAGGCTGATGGTGAAGGGTTAATCAGATGAGCATAAGCACATAATAATCCTCCAAAAAGCAAAAGCCAGACATTAAAGAGAACTCAAAAGCTAAAAATTACCGACAGGGTCCATCGGAAAGGGTCCGTCCAGCAAGGTCTATCCAGCTGGGTCTATCTGACTGGGGCGTTCTGTAGCGAAAGGTCATCTAAGTCAGAAACTAAGAATGAGGAAGGAAAGAGCTCCGCTAATCAATACCCAAAAAGATGGAAGTGTTATTGGTATTAACCTACTTAACACCGACACATTAGGAGAAAAGGCACCCAGGATATCAAGCTGAAAGTATGTAGGGGTTATCCAGAACCAACTTCCAAAACGTCCACTACATAAACACCAAAGGGTCAGATTTCTAGACAGCAGACAAAGCACTAAAAGCTACCTTTTGGAAGCCTACAATATACTCGGAGGCTCCCCCGAAAGGCAAATCGGAACCCTAAAAGGGATACCGGCTATCCATACTAATCTGCTCGGTACTGACACCAGCAGGGGTTACGAACCGACAACTATTTACATACATCACATGGGCAAGCTCCTCAATGTATTCATAAGGAAACCAGAAGCCTACACCCAGAAGACCAGGAACACGGATGCCTTCCAAAAGCCATTTACATGCACGAGTTCATAACAATCTCAAAGAAGCCTCAACTGACCGGGACCCTCACTCTGGAAGCTATAATCAGCACCACAAAGCAGCCAGAAGCCAAAACATCCGAGACTTAGGAGAAAAGTGGCCGATAGAGGCATTTGTAGGCCCAATGGCTCAACAACAGAAGGGGCCCCGAATTATCTATAAATAAGACACCAAGGGTCACATTTTGGGGATGATTTTCTCATTCTTGTATTCTTCTTCTTGAGAGTAAACCCTAATTCTTAGATCGATTTGGGGATTTTTTCTATTCTATTCATGTATTCTAAATCAAAGATCAATAAAGAGTTATAATATTTCTTTGTGAGTTCACCATGCGATTTCTTAGTTATTGTTGCTACAGCTTATTGTTTGCTTCATACATGTACGAGATCCTTTACCTAAGCCTTTCCGCAAGCTAGGTGAAACACCCCCTTTTTACAAGCTTAGACCATTCCGCTAGTTTAGTGCAGAACCCCTTTCTACAATCCGTTAAGTCCTTTACCAAGGGTTGTGTTTAGGAATCCATCATTCCAAGGTAACTGTTGGTTCTTGAATTACTTAAGCGTGATGCTCACCCCATCGAGGGAAGGGTAACTATTCTTTCGGATTCTAGATTTTGATACCTAGGAAACAGTGAACTAACTCAAACATGCGAAGGTTAAACAACCTACTTTTCCCCTAGGTCTACTTCCATAGACCTATCTCCGGTGTTGACAAAAAATATCGTTAACATTTTGTGCTAGAAGGAGGGCTTGAACCTCCGTTCCTTTAGTTAACCTTAGCACATATCTACCTATGTTGTTCCGTCCCCAATCGGACTAAGCTTTGAAGAGACAAACATCATGAATAAAAGGTCTCTATGAGTTACCAATGGGTTTCCCATGGTTGGGTCAAGTATTAGCGAGCCATGGGCAACTGAAAGGTTTAGTTAGGAACCTTGCGTATCCAAGGAAAAGAGAAAGACGTGGAGCCTTTGATCCTGGTCGATGGAGCATTAACCCCTTCCATTTAGGACCAACTCCGATCTTTGCCTTTAAACTATTCCTCAACGGAAAGATGTAACCCCTTTCTTCGTATCAAAGAAGCTATCCAAATACAAGGCCAAGGGAACTATATTCGAATGGAAAGTCAGGAATGCACCCGTTACTCTTACCGTAAAAAGACCTGAGAGAAGTATGCCCCCATGTCAAAAGGCAGCTAAAAGAAAGTTTAGGGATGATCGACGCTTTCTGAGAACTAGAAAAGCGCGAATTTTAAAAATAATAACTGCAAGTGCACAGATCGTGTAATATGCAGGTCGAACACATGGAGGAATATTAAATTTTATTTTTTATATGTTTCTTAGGTGAGTTAGACAAATCTTGGAGGTTGATTTTGAAATAAACAAAATTGAAGCTACAAATAAAACTATTATTGAATTGAATCAGGTCTGAATCTAATCAAATCTATATTCAATCCAATATGATCTAGGAAAGCAATAAAAAGAACATAAATTAAAATTACAGATATTAAAATAACAAAAAGGAAATAAAATTAGGATTACGACTGAATCTAATCAGACGGTCAATCACTAATGAAAATAAGTGCAAAATACAAATAGTGCTCTACCAAATCTAATTGTGTAGACAACATTAATTGCTAAGAAAATGAAAAAAAATGCAGAGAGAAAAAGAAGAAAACTTTAATAATTCCATGATAATATTTACAATGAGATTACAAGGGTATTTATAGGATAGATAACCACCCTAAACCCTAATACAATCACAAATGGGCCATAGTTAATTCTATTAAAATTGGGCCTTTCTTCTTTTATTCTTGCTTCCTTGGTAATTTTGCATTAATTTGTGATATGCATAGCCTTTCTGCCAATTATTTTGTTGTATAAAAAGCAACTAGATGTGAGATCTTCATCACCAAGTCTTCAAATGTAAATATGCAACAATTTGATCTTTATTTTTATGTTTTCTGACTGCATGTGTCTAAAGTCTGCATATCTGTAAAAGTGACAAAATAATACCCAAGTAATATTTATTTATATACAAAAGATAAGATACAAGAGCATAAAATAAACCCATACCTATGTTAATCAAATACCCCCACACTTATCGTTTACTTGTCCTCGAGTAAAACAAAAATTATAAACTAAATGGATAGGTCACACTTTCATAGGAAACACGATTGCATTGAGCGTACGCAACAAGCCTTTAAACCTCTAGGTGTACCTAATAGGACGAGTGGTGTCTCGTGAGGGTTTTCAGCGGATACTACCCACAAAATCCAAATGCAATATGCTAAGTTTCTAATGCAACTATATGAATGCAATATACATATGCAAATGAAAACAAAAATGAAAACACGACTTGTTTCAGGAAGTGGTACAACAAATTAAATTAACAATTTCTAGTCAGTTGATTTTATTTTAGACACCTCAACTTCTCACAACTTTTAACACAATTCAGGTTTTCAAATTTTATGTTCTAGTTTGGTCAGTTGGTTTGGTTGATAACATAGTGCAACCATGAAATAAATTCTTAGTTTGCTTGTCACAGTTTGTAAAGTGGTATTCTAATTTCCTTGTATATGACTAGTCAAATTAATAAGGTCAAGAAGTGTTTGGGGAATCATCGCTTATTCTCTGTTTCTATTAAAATTTATGGTTAAGTACATACACCTAACTTAAAGACCAAGATATACCATCATGCACTGCCTTGCGGACTGACGGAGAGTTGGGACAGAGCTTGGCGGATTATGCAGATCGACGCTGACTTTGTCAACAAGATGTCGGTAATCCTTAGGTGTCCAACTCGTAAAATGAGACCGAGATATACCGACGCTGAGTTTGTCAACAACATGTTGGATAGAGCTTGGCAGGTTTGCACACCAAAGCTAGATTTACAAGCAATGTTGGATACCCTTGGATTGAAAATATAAGAACAAGAGAGAGTTACGCGAATTCAGCTTAACACAACTTAGTTATAAAGATTCAATAACCAATATAAGTATTTTAAGTCCTCCACTCATTAAACAAAAACTACAATTTAGAATAAACTTCATGGCCATCGCCTAAGAATCTCCCTATATACCGGTTACACTAATATCCCTCAAAATTCAAAATTTCATTATATTTCTTATTCGATCTTAGTTGAGAGAAAAAAAATACTATCAACTGACAAACAGTTGTTAATTTATTTTATTGTATCAATCTAAAATGAGTCATGTTTCCAAAAAAAATGGCATGTTACTACGATCTAAAATGCATGATGGTCCTATATGAAAAGAAAGTAGAATTTTTTTAAAGAAAAATAAAAGGATGTAATACAGACTCCCCCCACACTAGAACTAAACAGTGTCCACACTGTAAACACATTTTCTAAATGTGAAATATAACACCCAAAGATGGTTGAGATGCAAAATTATTTGTAGAAGGAAATGCAGTCTAACTATATGTAAGAATGGATCATATGTATAATGATATATGTGTTTGCGATGCAAAGAATGCCACCAACTTTTCCCCTACACTTGGTTCTAGCCCGATGAATCCCATTCCCACTATGTCTAGGCATATTTTCTAATAAGAAAAGGTTTTTGAAAACCTCTCATCTTTATACCTAGATTTATAGTCCAATGGATAAATGTCCAGTGTAGTCCTAACCCGAAGTTTTCCTAAAAAAACAATGTTTCCAAGATGATTCATGTATTCCACAAATTTATCAGTGTAATTGTCCAAAAATTTGTGATCGCATATAAACTCAGTTGCAATCGTGAAATTTAAATTTTGAGTGTTGTTCAAGACTGTAATGACCCGCATTTTCCAGCGATATAATAATTAATTTATTTAATTATTTATATAGTGACTAGAGAATTAAATGGTCGTTAATTATATAATAGTGAATATTTAATTAAAAATAATAATTAAATAATTTATTTAATTCTGAAATAATCAGAATTGGCTGTAATGACGATATGGTGTGAATGGGGAAGTTCAAGGTATATAATTCAGCTTAGTATTGAATTACGATAACGAATATATTTAATTGACTATGGTCGAACGTATAAATTATAACATAATTATAATCGAGCTAGAAATGGCGCGACAGTTCGTAAATTGACGATTCGAACTTTAAATGAATATACAGAAGCCGTTTTAAGTCGGATTTCTATGAAATAAGAAACGTTAGGAGCTGGTGGAGTATATCTTTCTAGAGGAAGAGAAAAATCGAGATTTCGTCATGTAGATTTTGATTTATGTCCAAATCAAATTTTAGAAAATTCGCTGTGGAATTCCTTTATAATTTATATCGATTTATTTATATTTAAAAGGGATTTTAAATATAAATCGAATATCGATATAACTTGGGAATTTTGAAATATCGAGTGGTAAATCCAGTAGCGGTTGTATGGTATTCCACTGAGAATATATACTATAATATTTACTTATAAATATTTAATTTAATTTCTTTTAAATATATTTATATATTTAAAAGGGTTATTTAGGGCTTTAAAAATAGCCAGTTTTGCAAACGACCTCAGAATTAGACGAAACTAATTTTGTTGGATCCGCAATATTAAATTATTGTTAGAGTTCAGTTTTCGTGATTTTTGAAGTCAGTATGTGGCCGTACCGATTTTTAAGGTGAAAAATAGTCGATATTCCGACAGTTAAAAATACGCTGTGTGAGCATACGGAGTCGGAATTCGACGAAACCAGTTTCATTGGGACCGTAATTTCGAACTCTAGCTACATGTCCAGTTTCGTGATTTTTGGGTATCGTGTGTGATCGCACGAATTTTTAGGAAGCCAAAATAAATATAAATAAAATATCTAAATAATATGTGTGAACATTGAGGTGCCACATCCTTTAATTTTTACAACCACACAATGAATCTCAGCCCGTATAAAACATCCTCTTGGCCGCCACACAGTTCAGAGGAAATCCTCAAATGAAAATCAAAGTAAAATCAAAGTAAATCCTATAAATCATGGGATGTATTTATTCTTGATCACTAAGAGATGCTCTTCGTTCAGATCTGGGTTTTGGGTTACTCGATGTACTTTCCGTCGTTGTTCTTGGTTACAGCGTAGAGTCATCGTGAGCTAGGGTTCGATGTAACTTAAATTTGAGGCACTCGCTTACGATTTGAAGTGTAGAATCATGGTTAGATGGAAGAAACGAGGTGTTTGAGTATTTTTGGTGGATTTCGACGTCAAAAAGGTGTCGATGGATTCACCTGTGCGTAGCGGACTGGGTACGGCAAAATCAGGAAGATGGGATTCGAGTTTTACAAAATGAATACAGGTGGATAGAGAATTCAAAATGAGGAATGGTGGTATAAACCATTTCGTAAATCATGGAGTATGGAGGTGAAGGAGTGGACGGAAAGTATGGTAATGGTGATACAGGGAGCACGACAGTGAAACAGTGAAGGGAAGATGACTGCGAGGTTGAAATGGAGAGGTAGGGCGAATGAGCTTGAGAAGACGGGTATGGTGATGATTTCCATTTGAATTACAAGGCAGTATAGTGTTTGGGAGGAAAAAATCGGCTGTGAATGTAATTCCTGAGTCGCGCTAATCTCATTTGGGGAAGAAGCATCTAAGGGAGGCGATCTTTGTATGGGAGTGGGCTGGGTATTAGGGTGAGGCCCAATAACGTTAATTATTTATATTAAACTATGTAAATATATAGTATAACTTGTGTAGTTAATATCTAATCCATACGGTATCGAAATCAGACGAAACAAGATCCGTTGGGATCGCATGGACGGACACTACACGATGACACTGACGGGAAGTCCATCCGAGCTCGTTACAATTTATGGCGAAATAAATTGTCTGATCAGAATCAACTAACGCAAATCGTTATTTAACGGTTAACGCATAATGTGAGTAAATCTCACTAACTTTGAACAGTTTATAACTTCATGTTGTATTTTTAGAACTGTTAAATATTGGCTGATTGACTGTGTGTTGACTGTTTGATTGAACTGCTAGTCAGTTAGTTGAATTTCTATATTGATTATGTTTAACAGAATATATCATATTGAACTGAAAGTATGTTATCTATATTGTTTAACCTCTGTGATGCAGGGAAACACTGGATTCCTCAACATTTATTTTATTGTTTTTCATATATTGTGATATATGATGTGTTATATAATCTGTTATGGATTATGTGTGTTAAAATGATATTGATCATTGTTATTCGATATTTTTAATATCATAAAAGACCCTGGGATGTAAAAAGAATTATTTCAATGTATATTGAAATAAAGGGATTTTATAACATAAACAGATTTTATAAAAGGAAATATTTTCGAAAGTAAATAAAAGGAAATGTTTATAAAATGCATAGAGTTTTATAAAAAGGAAAAAATGTTGATAAAGGAATATAATAGAATAAAGGAGAATATTTATTTAGAAAATAAATAGGATAAAGGAATATTTGTTTAGGAAATGAATAGAGTAAATCGATTAAAGTAAACCATACATAGTTATTCGGGATGAGATTCCATTTAGCACGACTGCTAGCGTAATTCGCAGGGCTGCAGATAGCCTACGGCGGTCGGATGTTTCCTGAGGGAATCTGGCGTAATCATTGTGATCGCTGCGATCTAGAGTCAAGCGAATGGAGTTAAATCGAATATAGTTATTCGAAATAAAGTTAAAACATATATTAGTTATTCGTATTAGAGTAAATCAAATAGAGTTAATCGAATAGAGGTAAAGAAATAGAGTTATACAAGATTAGAAACTGACTGGAGATTAGTTAAGTTGAATAGTTTTCTGAGTATCGATCTGATGTTGGTTTCAGCCTTCGGGTTTATACTTAGAGAATTGTTCTCCTACTAGTTTACAGTTAGAGACCGATAGTTGTGAAAAGAATAGTGATACAAAATTAAGTCATGGAAATATTTTCCAGTGTTAATAACGTATATTTTCTAAACATAGAAAATAAGGAAATATGAATATATATATATATATATGATTGATGATTGATTGATAGAATTTCCATTTGGAAATAATATCGTTGTTTGCACACATGTCTTTCTTTGACAGTTAACTCACCGACTATCGACGTTTTTGACCATTTTAACGTTGTTAATATGGAGAGACCGGTTGGATTATTATCCAAAGAACCAGTCTGTATTGGCGTAAGCGTTGCGAATCATATATGCCAAAGATAATTGAAGACATAGTAAAGTGCAAGGGCTATTGTATAAGTCTTAGATAACAGTGCCTAAGAAGGATGTATTGAATATTGGCTTTGGTTCATCGGCTTATTCCTGGATGACTTGTATGGACGGATGTCTGACAGAGTATTTCCAGACGATCCCGTATATTGATTTCTCCAACCGTACCAAGAGTGGAAGCGGAGAAGGAAACTTCTTTTAGATAACACATAATGTATGGTTGAGGACGTCAATCGGTGATTTGATGGATTTGACGATGTGGCATTCAAAGTGAATCTGGTGTGATGATAAAGCGTAGCTTCTAGCCTCACATCCGGTAAATGACAGAAATCGGGCAGGAAGCATGGCTAAGTCGGTCGCTCCGAAGTAGGGTGTATAATCACCTGATGTAGAGTTTCATTTATTTCTAAAAATCTATTGTCGATACTGTCCCATTCGGGAAACGGTTGCTGATCCCAACCGTTGGTGATATACATTCGATACATCAAGCGAAATGAGTGGTCGGTCATGTGTGGCCGGGTTGCAAGATGTTCTTATTGAACCCAGTGTATTCCTTTCTAGAGGTACACTAGCGAAAGGTGGTTCCATACCTTGTCATAGTTGGAAATCCATTACCCAATATGTGCTTGCGGTTTTGATTGTATACTATATATGTAGAACATGAGATGAAAGCGTTTCTACTAGATGATCATTATATTGTAGTTGATAGACATTATTATAATATCAAAAGGTTTTTGATATAAAGATAATTTGGATTCTCATAAGGGAAAAACCCGTTCCGTTATACGGCGTGGTCTTATGAGATATCATTTACTTGTTCAAACTGTTTTAAACTGTTTTACTCACACCAGTCCCATGACTGCCCCGGAGTTTATTTGTTTGTTTTTCCTAAACTCTTGGGTGCCTAAATTTGTACGGACAGTCAAGTAGTCGGGATTTACAGATATACTGGAAGAGCTTGGAGCAGGAGGCTTCAGGATTATATAGCTATAGTTATTTCCGCTATGTTGTAAGTGTTGTACTTTGATGATGATGTATACTTAAATACAGATGTATATTTCAAGTTTTGTTATATATATTATATATTATTCGTTCCGCTGTGAGGTTCGTGTTACTCTGATGTTGTGTTCTTCTTTTTCTTCTTCTTCTATTCTAAGTTTCTATCTTATCTATTCTCACCCTCTGTTTTCTTTCTATTAATTTCCTGATTTTCAGTTTAATTTGGGGTTGGACTTGTGTTTATGGTCAGCTCAAATTGGACCGGATTTTGGGTTATTACAATTGGTATCAGAGCTTAAGTTAAGTAATTACCTTGGCTCTGTGGCGTGACTCGGTAGAGATGGGGTTAGTAATACCCTAGATTGAGTTTGAGTGTATATATACGAGAGCGTATTTGTTATTCAATATAAAATGGTTTTATATTGTGGATATTTATTGGTTGAGTTGTTTATATGTTCTGGTCGATCAGTTTGATCCACTGTATCGGTAGGAGCTTCTAAACACTCGAATACGATGAACCATCATGGTATGTTTTGAAAAGAGGGTAAACGAAATAATTTTACCCAAATTATATTGTAATATATAAGATATATTGGTTGTTATTATAATCGAGTAAGATTATAAATTAAATGGTTATGTATATAACCAAGTAGAATTCATATAATTGAAATATATGAAATTGAATTGAATTAAATCTGAATTTAAATCAGAATTTGGAATTAAAATAAGGAAATTTTAAGTTCCTGGGAGATTTTGAAAATGTTTTTAAATTTGAAATAGCTATAGTATTGAACTCACCTTGATGACTGGAAAAATAATTCCGAGGATGGATCGATACATCGTCGGTGTGATTTTCGAGTTTCTAAGTGGCAGATTAATACCAAAGGTTTTGTTTTCAAAATGTTTTGAGGAAACAAGTTGTTTGGAAATTCAAAGGTTTTGAATTGGTGTTATGATTTAAAATTAATTTGAAATAAACCCAGGAATTTAAATTCTGGAATTAAAGTTTAACTTATGAAGTTAAATGGATTAAAATATTGAAAGTGAATAAATAAATTTGAATTAAACTTAGACGAGGATAAATATAATATGGAATTATATTGGAACGATATCGAGTAAGTTGATTGATGATATAAGAATGAATCAAGAATTGTACTTACGTTTGAAATGGAATTTGAGTTGAGTATAAGCAAATGATTGGATTTGAGGATAAAAACTGACAGGAGATTGATTGGAATGACATTGGTATATGTTGAGTAGATAACCAATGGGAATGGTATAATGATATGGTCGGCAAAAAGGTACAAGTTTATATTTCATAATGGATATAAAATTTATGCGCTGAATTGGCAAGCCACTTGGCTGTTTGATTTTCTTTTGGGTTGGAGAAGGCCTAGAGAGGCGAGTTGTGGTTTTACCGATAGGGCTATACAAAGGAGGTTATGGCGAAATTTTTCGAATAAGGCGTTAGAAAATTTTCAGGATTTTTGAAAATTTTCGTTGATAAGAATTAATTAAATATTTAATTGAAATTAAATCAGTTCAGTTGAAACTGAAAAAGAAGTGAACAAATAAGTTCTAACCAGTCGATAGGGTTTGTTTTCTACCTTAGCAATTTCGAGGACGAAATTATTTTAAGTGGGGAAGAATGTAATGACCTGCATTTTCCAGCGATATAATTATTAATGAATTTAATTATTTATATAGTGATTAGAGAATTAAATGGTCATTAATTATATAATAGTGAATATTTAATTAAAATAATAATTAAATAATTTATTTAATTTTGAAATAATCAGAATTGGCTGTAATGACGATATGGTGTGAATGGGGAAGTTCAAAGTATATAATTTAGCTTAGTATTGAACTATGATAACGAATATATTTAATTGACGATGGTCGAACGTATAAATTATAATATAATTATAATCGAGCTCAAAATGGCGCGGCAGTTCGCGAATTGACGATTCGAACTTTAAACGAATATACAGAAGCCGTTTTAAATCGGATTTCTGTGAAACAAGAAACGTTAGGAGCTGGTGGAGTATATCTTTCTAGGGGAAGAGAAAAATCGAGATTTCATCGTGTAGATTTTGATTTATGTCCAAATCAAATTTTAGAAAAGTCGCTGTGGAATTCCTTTATAATTTATATCGATTTATTTATATTTAACAGGGATTTTAAATATAAATCGAATATCGATATAACTTGGGAATTTTGAAATATCGAGTGGTAAATCCAGTAGGGGTTGTATGGTATTCCACTGAGAATATATACGATAATACTTACTTATAAATATTTAATTTAATTTCTTTTAAATATATTTATATATTTAAAAGGGTTATTTAGGGCTTTAAAAATAGCCAGTTTTGCAAACGACCTCAGAATTAGACGAAACTAATTTTGTTGGATCCGCAATATTAAATTATTGCTAGAGTTCAGTTTCCGTGATTTTTGAAGTCAGTATGTGGCCGTACTGATTTTTACGGTGAAAAACAGTCGATATTCTGATAGTTAAAAATACGCTGTGTGAGCATACGGAGTCGGAATTCGACGAAACCAGTTTCATTGGGACCGTAATGTCGAACTCTAGCTACATGTCCAGTTTCGTGATTTTTGGGTATCGTGTGTGATCGCTTGAATTTTTAGGAAGCAAAAATAAATATAAATAAAATATCTAAATAATATGTGTGAACATTGAGGTGCCACATCCTTCAATTTTTACAACCATACAATGAATCTCAGCCCGTATAAAACATACTCTTGGCCGCCACACAGTTCAGAGGAAATCCTCAAATGAAAATCAAAGTAAATCCTATAAATCATGGGATGTATTTATTGTAACACCCCACCTCCGCTAGGGTCACTCACAAGGGGAATGCACTAGCTTTGGTGGAGCATTATCTAGGTAAACATACACAGAAATATTACAAGGCAGAACATATAAAACAGCGGAAGAAAACCAAATTTCATTTCTTTAAAATCTAGTAAGGTCTAAAGCCTTTTACATCAAAATGCCATTAAATCCATTACATCGAAATCTGTCTTGCAATAAGAAAGAAGCATAAAACCATAGTCATAAATCATTCCCCAAGTAAAACAGTAAAGCAGCCATAGCCAAGAAAGGTCCAAGCCATATATGATGATCTTGAAGCAGAAAGAAGTCCAAACTAAGTAGTAGTGCTTCCTCCCTAAGAACCCTGGGGGGGGGGGAACGGAAGAAAAAGAGGTGAAACAAAACGGGTCAGTTATACAGACTGGTAAGTCCTAGTGACTTTCAGCATAGAAACAAGTAAAGGTAACATGACATGTATAAACTGAAAGTAAACATAAGGATGATGACAAGATAGGCAAGTTAAACTAAGATAACAAGATAAACTACGATAACAAGATAAACTAAGGTCACAAGAAAAACTATGGTAACAAGATAAACTAAGGTCACAAGAAAAACTAAGGTAACAAGATAAGCTACGTCTCGCACGTTTAACATTCTATGCACCAACTGTACTAGTACCCCAACCCGTATCATCCTTTCCATGTATATGTACAGTCCCTTGCCGTATATCGTACGGGTTTCATCACGTAATTCTATACTACTTTAACGTAGTGTCACTATTCTTGAAATCGTTTGGACTGCCACCCTTGTTCTGGCTAGGTTTTCTTATCATGAACTATCGCGTGTTCAACTAGGATTTATGCCACCTAGGACCACTAGGGATTATGCTACCTATTGAACGTTTTCTAGATTCAATTAGGGTTTATGCCACCTAGGACCACTAGGGATTATGCTACCTAACGAACAACACCCTTTTTCCACGTACGATCTATTAATCGATCGACTCCCTACAAGTCCTAGCTCGTTCATGTGTCTGTGTCATACGGCCCAATCACAAAATGTAGTCACCTGTGCTAGGTCCACCATAGGGTGTATCAAGCCCTAGGGTGCCAACCACCGACACGAATCAAGCACGCACAGTGTAAACCTACCAGTGCCCAATGCCTGCTTTTTCAACTCCGGACTACGTGCACGACCATAGTCCGCCTGAACCTACAATGGCGCACCAACTCAGCCGTCGTTCTGGTCGCTTACAATCAGCTAAGTAATCGTGCCCCACCCTGCCTAGTTCCAGGGTACCATGATACATCTAGTGGGTTACTGCTGAAAAGGACGCACAACTAGGGTTTCCGTCCAGTAGGTTAAGTGTTGTCATTTAAATTCGAGACTTAACCCCATCAGTCTAGCATGTCAAGTTGGTTAAGTTTTGTCATTCAAGTTCGTGACTTAACCCGCCTACGTGTCATGTCAAATTGGCTAAGTGTTGTCGTTCAAGTTCATGACTTAGCCCTATTAATCCTGTGTCAAGTTGGTTAAGTATATTCTAGCGGTTCATGACTTAACCCTATCAAATCATCGTGTCAAATTGGTTAAGTATATTCAAGCGGTTCATGACTTAACCCTATCATGTGGCATTAATTCATTAATGCACCCAACCTCTCACATCAGACCTGTTGTTGTGGTCACTGGATATGCCGGGCGGTTCCAGGCAGAATTTACATCACAACTCAGTCTGACCTCGGGTTTTCAAGTGCGATATGACCAACTATTCACATTGGATCCTATTGTTTGCAGTAATTGGATTTGCCGGGCGGTTCCTGGCAGAATTACACTGCAAACTCAACCCAACCTTGAGTTGGCCTTTTTCAAGTTCATTCTAAGTGTCATGTCCATGTTCAAGTTTCATGTCAAGTTCGTGTCAAGTTTCATGGCGAGTTTCATGTCCATATCCAGGTTCAGGTTATAACAACGTTCATGTTTCAAGTTTTGCCTTTTATCAAGTTCATAATTCATGTTCATAACCAATTCATGTTTTGCCTATTCTACCCAAATCGTGTTCCCATCGCATGTAAACGTGATCAATCCATACTACAAATAAATCCAAATCTCAGAATAACATCAAAACTATGATAGGCAAGAGGGACGAGCATAAAGCGATAAAAGAGGTTACAAGACTAGCATGACATAACTTGAGATAATTGGTTACAACATCACTGGCATATAGGATTTCAAATCTAGCAAGATAAGGCGATAGTCATGGTAAACGCTGACATAAAAGAATAGGCATGCAAAAGCAAGCCAAATACAAGGATAATGGATCCAATGGTTTTGGTGTACTTAATAGCGAATAAACTAAGCAAGTCACACCCTAGGTATATGATCCAACAAAATGCCAATTCGGTGCACAACATGGTTTTCAACTATAGTGTTGTGGGCATGAACAATCAACTATAATAGTCTTAGGCAATTAACCCCAACAGTCATAGGTAGAAATCTCATAGTTATGAATCATAAGCGACTCATCACAATAATCATGGATAATTATTTAGAATAGTTCTAGGCAAATAGTCATAGACAATTAACAATAATAGTTTCAAAGTCATGGTCATAGATAATGGCCTTATGTTCATAATCATAGATAATAATTCTCATAGTCAAGAGTCATAGGTGATTAGCCACAATTGTCCTCGTCATAGTCATAGGCATAGTCTTATGTTCACAGTCATAGGCATAGGCATAGTCTTATGTTCACAGTCATAGGCATAGTCTTATGTTCTTAGTCATAGGCATATGCATAGTCTTATGTTCTCAGTCATAGGCATAGGCATAGTCTTATGTTCATCGTCATAGTCATATTAAGGTTATTGACATGAAATAATTTGATTTACAACATGAATAGGCCCCAAACAGAAATATTCCCACAAGTCAAGATCCAAGAATTTATGTTACAATCTAGCGTTTGAATAATAAACTAGGTCCAACAACATGAATGGGCATGATTTAGTCGATAAGAAATAACCCAAAATCATAGATTTAAGAAGAGACAAGAACAGATCCAAATAGATAATCAAGCTTAGGTCCAATTTCATTTTATTCCATGTCCATATCAAATTTAACAAGTTTCAATCTCAAAGTAACTAGAACTTACAGAGCGCGGATCGAGAATTAGAGTGCAGAGATTTGATTCTAGAAACGGTTGTTGCGGTTGTTGAATCTCTATTTGTTTAGTCTTGTTCTAGTTGAAAACCCCCAATTTGCAATTCCTAGATATTGTCTTGACGAAGAAGATGTAGCCACTCTCTTTAATTTAATTATTTCAGAAGCAGCATAAGGACAGAATGAAATGGTGTGGAGAGAATGAGGCTAGGGGTGAGTTTATATAGGATTAGAGTCACGAATTTGGTCCAGAAATCGGTCTAGATATGCAGAAATGAACTCATCCTTGGATCTGGAAATTCAGGGCAGGTCGACCCCCAGGTCGACTCCCCAGTCGACCTGGTCACGGGGAGGTCGACACCCCAGTCGACTCCCCAGTCGACCTGGCTGTGGGGAGGTCGACTCCCCAGTCGATCTGGGTATATGGGCGGGAATTTTCCCGCCAGCCTTCTCTGGGTTTGAATTTCGAATTTTCTGGCTTTATTTTCGAGCTGTTTTATTTTATTCAAATTCCTGAAACTTCTGAGGGTCATAACTTGGTCATACGAACTCCGATTTTTGAAAACTCGGACTCGATTTCATGCAGAATTTCGAGACGAACGCAATGGCGCAATCCGTTTCCCTTGGTTCTTACTTTTAAATTTAATTCTTCCTTGATTTATGGTTATAACATGTTATTAAAATACGGGTTGTTACATTCTCCCCTTCTTAAAAGGATTTCATCCCCGAAATCTCTAAGTTAGGAAGTATGTATCCTACCATCCATCATCCATCTACTCAAAACATCGTACACAAGCAATCATTGTCCTTAAAAGATTCCTAATGCTGTATGTATATATGCGAAAAGTGTGTGTATATGTAATTATCTAATGCAAAAGATCAGGCGGTTACTGATTCAGTAAACCTCCTTAATGCAAAGTATGCTAGTGCGATGAGTCCAACATGTATGCAAATTCCTATTACATTACACAATTTCTACATGAGTGCTCAAACATTCATTCATATGCAACATCCAAATGATAGCATATCAAGTTTCCATCCATGTACAAGTATAAACATTCATGCATATGCAATATGAAAATGTGACTGAGCCGATCTAGTGCCTAATGTGTGTTATGCAACCACGAGCAACCACTTGCAACCATTTGCAAACATCAACCATAACATGTTTTAAATACATGTTTACATCCATAAAGTTCTACCTAAGGTATAGCCGAATGATAGAAGCAAGTAAAGAAAAACTTTGTACCCATTAGGCAATGTCTAAACTGGAAATCTACGTCACACATATACTGATTAGGAGAAGAACACCCTAAGCACCAGCCCCGAAGACCGAAATCAACATCCGACTGACACCCAAAGAATTACTCAACCCAACCAATATATATATGTTTCTAGCAAACTGAGCATGATGGACTCCTTTTAGGTCTCAAGAAATCCCTCCCTAAAACTAACCCATATCTTATAAAACCCAAAAAAAAAAGTTTAGTCAACCCAATGAACATCCTCAAGCCCCAACATGTACTTCTAACAGATGAGTCATACTCCCTATGGGGTTTGCAATAGAAATAGGATTGAGAATAGAACCGATAGGATATACATAAAAGATAGCGTGCAAGTAAACTCTACAGGAAAAGAGGGATCAAGTATATACTCTTAAAAAGAGATATGATGCGCGTATCTAGTCTTCAATCTCCTAAGTCGCATTTCCTTGAGCTTAACTCCATTGTGCTTTGACCGTCCTTAACTTCACAATTTCATAGCTTATTAATTCTTGTTTCCAAAATATGAGTTGGAACTTATTTCACTATTGCCTCTCGTTCCACTTTCACTTATTCCCCTTCTAGTATACTCGGCTCAAACATATCTGCGTACTCATGGTTTCATGCAAGCTCTCCAAAATTCACTAGTGAATCCTGGATCTCGTTTACTTACTATAAGGTATTCCACGCAGAAGAACTATCTCTTGAAAATAAACAGATGCCAACCATGTTACCAAGTGTACCTACTAGGGTGATTTCTATAACTCATGCGTAAGCGAAATGAACCATCCACCTTAGTGGTGAACATTACTCGAGCGGATCAACAAATGTATCAAGAGATTCTAGGTAACTAAGCATGACGGAATCCTAAGGGTTACACTAGACTTCGAGGGCATTACCACGGCAAGTCAAGAGTCTAACTACCCTCTTTTTATACTCGAGAATGGTACCATTTCTGGATAACAGCCCCATCCCTAGATTCAACCCATAGCCCAAAAACATAAGCATTTTTTCTAAACTCAACGCTTAGCATAGATATTCTCAAATCCAAACAAGTCATGAATAAATGAGCCGATTCCCCAAGAGGATTTGAGACAAAAATGGGATCCTCTACTATGCTAGTACTAAGGCGTAGAGACTCAACTATCGAAGCAGAAATAAAAAGGATGCGATGTAAACAGGATAGAAAGATAAACTAGACTTTCCTTTAGAAACATTTCTACCTTCTTGTTCTGAACTTCATTCGCCTTAACCACTCTTACCCTTTCTTATATAACGTGTTAACAGGTCTCTCGAGAACTACCTCCATCGCACGACTGTAACAACCCGTATTTTCAATAACCTGTTATAACGTAAATCGAGGCAGAATTTAATTCTAAAATCTGAATCAAGGGAAACGGGCTATGCCATTGCGTTCGTCTCGGAAAAATACGCGAAATAGAGTCCGAGTTTTTGAAAATCGGAGTCTGTATGACCCGATTAAGGCCCAACGAAGTTTTCAGAAAATTTCAAAGTAAAAACAGATTTCAAATTCAAGTTTGAATTTGGGAATTTAAGGCAGTTGGGCGCAGGCGGGAAAATTCCCGCCAGAGTACCCAAGTCGACAGCCCTGTCGACTTGGGAGTCGACTTGGTTGGACCCAAGTCGACAGCCCTGTCGACTTGGTCCAGCCGGGCAGTTTTGCCTGGTGCACCATTTTGGGTTTGTGTTGAGTTTGGGGGCCAGATTCGGTTTTAAGGGCTGAGATTGGAACTAGGGTTTAATCCTAAGGCTAGAACTAATCCTAATCTCTATAAATAAGCCCCTAACCTAACCCTAAATCATTATTATTCATTCAAGTAACTAAACTATGGCAAAATCATTCCTCTCATGGCCTCCACTCTCTTCATAAAATTCCTAAATAAATTTTTAAGAGATTTTCCATGCATACAAGGGTTTTCAAGCTTGTATGAGCATCATTAGCTTGCATTTAAGTCAAGTTTCCATATTTATATCATAAAGCAAGGGTTTTGATCATTTTGGCTCAAGGGTTTTTCTATTAGAGCTTGCATTTTGGGTCTATTTGATTGCATAAGGGCTTTGTCATATTTTTGTGTCTTCATAAGCATTGTAAGCCCTTTTCTACTTTCATATTTAAACTCTAAAGTTAATGAATGATGCAAGTTGTGTTTGATCATTATGATATGATATGCAAGTTTATTATGTTATGCAAGTTTGCTATGTTATGATATGCAAGTTAATCACATTATGTTATGCAAGTTTGCCATGTTATGATATGCAAGTTTATCATGTTATGATATGCAAGTTTGCCATGTTATGTTATGCAAGTTTTCCATGTTATGATATGCAAGTTGCCATGTATGTTATGCAAGTTTGGGGTGATCACTTTGTTCATGTTATCATGTTATGCAAGCTTATCTTGAGTATATGAACATAAAGCTTCAAGCTTTATGCTAAAGGTTGCATTTTGACAACATGTAAATTATCATGTCCCTTATGATAACTTGCATGTGAGGCTAAATGCGAACTTATGACCATTTCTACATGTCATTTATCACCATGTATCACCAATATGCTAAGTTTGGTTTTATGCATGCTTTTGAGGCCTAAAAATGTAATATGCAAGTATATGAACATATGTACATTTCATATGCCACCATGTAAAACTTGTGGCTTCAACGCTTTTATGTCATGATTATGCCAAGTTCCCTCTTTCTATCCTTTATGCGCTATTGCGATATGTAAGCGATGGGATTGCGTTTGGGGTTGGGTAAACTTAAAAGACATAAAAACATAAGATTGGGAATTTACCTATTAAGTTAGGTCTACCCATTGGGAATTTACCTATTAAGTTAGGTCTACCCAATTGCTTGAAAATTTGTAATATGTTTTGTAAACATAATGGACATGACACTTAGAAAATATAAGTGTGACCAACTCGAGGTTGGGTTGAGTTTGTAGCGTAAACCTACCCGGAACCGACCGGCTTAACTAGTTGCTACAAACAATAGGACCCAATGTGAGAAGTTGGTCATGTGGTACCTTGAACCCGAGGTTAGACCAAGTTGTGGTGTAAAGCTACCCGGAACCGACCGGCTTAACTAGTAACCGCAACAAAGTCTAATGTGAGAGGTTAAGGCACATTAATTGATTAATGCTACATGATAAGGTTAAGTAAATTTGACTTATGACACTTAACCAATCTGAACTCGGTAATTGAACGGGGTTAAGTTGAACTATACTTAACCAATCCAACTCAGTAATTTGATAAGGCTAAGAACCAATTTGATACCTGGTCTGGATAAACTAACTTGATTGATAAATTAAACGAACCTGTTTTGTGGATCTGTAGGACCCATACCAGGTTAGTCAAGTTTGTAAATCTGTTATCTGATCCGTTAGTCTGGAAACTGATCGTCTGAACTTTGTATGTCTGAACCCTGTTAACAAGTTAATCTGAATCTGCTAATCTGGGGACACAAGGGGGAAATACTTGTGTCATTTGTTGTTTGGGACCCATATTAGTCAGTAACCCTTTCTGGTATCAAAACTTTGACCCAACTGTAGGTAGGGTCCGGGCATGCTTACTGATCTAATTATAAGTGGTTCACTCTGATAATGGCGATGGGTGTTGATGGTGCGTTCCAACCGGGTCATGTGCGTGCATGGATCCCGGTCTGCCTCTGTGGATGTAAGACGCCGTGACATCTGTAAATATGCCTGTGCCTATTGGTTGCCACTTTAGGGAGTGATACACCCTATCGTGGGGCCGACACAGGGTATTTATGTATTAGGGAGCCGATCGCTTGGGTAGGATTTAGGGTACGCTTAGCTCTGTCTGATTCTGTTGGTACCGTCTGTTTTGTTGGGTGGTAACACCCGTCTGTTTCTGCGTGGTACCGTTCTGTTAGGGTGGTAAAAGCCCATTTTTCCTAAACTCTATCTCTGTATGGACCATTCTGTTCCGTCCTGTTTCGATGTAAACATTGGGGTAACACCTAATCCTGTTATACTAGAATTGGTACCAAGAAGTTGGATCTTGATTTAAGTCAAACACCTGATACTGGGCCAAGTTTAGGCCAAGGGATAAATTCTTGTTTATACATGACATGTTAGAATGCTGGTACACCTGTGGTGAAAAACTTCACCTTGATTATGCGATGACTCCTTTTGAACTATCTGTTAGATATTCACCATGCTAGTATGTAATTATCCTTACGTCCATCTCAGTTCCTCATGCCAGTTAACTTTATCAGTTTACATTGATTGTAGTAGGGCTTACTCAGTCTTTTTGACTGACCTGTTTTTCTTTCGCCTCTTTTCTTCCGTTCCCCCCCCCCCCTCCAGGTTCTCAGGGAGGGAATATTGGAGCTTAGCTTGGATTTCTGATCGCTTGCTTGTGGGATTTTAGCTCATGTACGGTCTTGACATGAAGCTAGCTATGGTTATCACTTATTTTGGGGATAGTACTTATGTATTTCAGTTTTTCAGTGATGTTGTTTTTATCTAGACTTGTGTATTTGGAAAGTTGGCATTATGTTGTACCAGACTTGTTTTGAAATAGTTTGAAATCTTCCGCTGTTTTACTTATCTTATTTATTCTGTTTACATATATACATATGTTCTTGTTCTGCCTTGATATATCATTATGCATGTTTACCTGATTCAAACGCCCCTCCAAAGTCAGAGTGCTTGCAAGAGCCACCCTGGCGGAGGTGGGGTGTTACATTTGGTATCAGAGCATATGGTTTACGAGAAGGAACAAAAAGGTTTTTAGAAAACTTTTGGAAAACTATTTTCAAAACCAAGTATAAAGTATTTTCCAAAGAAAAGTCTAGTTTATTTTAAAGGCTATTCCCCAAAAAGCCATTAGCAAAATTCCTTCGTTTTTCTCCATTCTGAATCTATCTTTTCCTTCGTTTCAGTATGGCAGATAACTTTGTTATCCCAGAGGGAGTGCAAGTTTCTGTTTGGTATAGGAGACTTATGGAGGCTAGGGCGACCGAAGCCGGTCCCGCAAATGTTACTCCTCCTCCGGTGGTGAATGTTCCTCCCCCTCCTGTCGCTGAGGTTCCTCCTCCTCCTCCCCCTCAGCATCCTCCAGTAGAGTTCACGAAGATTTGCAAGGACTTCAAAGCAATGGGTGGCAAGAACTTTCTAGGTACCGAGACTTTTGTAGAGGCCCGGAATTGGTTGAAAGAGACCGAGGACTTATTCGCTATCTTTGGATTGGATGATCAGAGAAAGATCTTGTTGGCGGTTTGGCTTATGAAGGATGAAGCCGCTTATTGGTGGGAGATCACCACCGCGACTAGGCCCGTTGAGACTTGGGCCGATTTCAGGACAAGATTCGGGCTTAAGTTTCTATCTTCAGCTGAAGAGAATTTGCAAATGGAGAGGTTTATTGCTTTGAAGCAAGGAGACATGTCTGTCAAAGAATATGTGAACAAGTTCAATCAGTTAGCTCGTTTTGGCTTGGGTATGGTGAGTACTACTCAGAAGAAGGCTCTTCGTTTTGCTAGAGGATTGAATGAGCCGTTACAGGAGTTAGCTATGTCTCATGTGGCCATGGGGGCCACGTTTGAGAGTTTGGTAGATATGGCCCTACTCAATGAAGAGAACAAGAGTGCAAAGAAGGAGGTCAAGGTGAATGAGTCTCAAAACAAGAAAACGGGGCCCAAAAAGGAAATGCAAAAGAAGGAGGAGAAGTCTGAAGATAAGAAGGAAAAGAAGTGCTTTACTTGTGGAAGCTCAACTCATCTAAACAAGGATTGCAGAAAGAGGAAGGGCACTTGCTTTAACCGTGGAGAGATGGGACATTTCACTAGGGACTGCCCGAAGAAGAAAGGGACTACATCGGAAGGAACGGTGAATACTCGCATGGCGAGTGAATAGATTAGGGCTAGAATAATTTGTTTGTAGGATGTTTAATTTTCCTTGTCTAATTTTCAGTTTGAAACTCTTTTTCTGGTATTTTGATCTCTGTAATGGAAACTCGGTACTTTAATGCTAGTCTTGCTTCTGATCTGGTAATAGTCTCAAACTCCCTGAGAGTTATAACTCATCTGTTTGTGATAAATTGGGGTTTGAGAGTATCTGTGTTGGGCATGAGGGTGACTATGACGAATACATTCTGGGTTTCTACCATGCTTAGTTTCCTAAGAATCATTTGGGGAAATCTGATCTGTACTAGTAGTCTGTAAGTATATGTACCAAGTTTTTGTTTTATCTGTACTCGCTTCCATCACTCAACTGTATCTTGTTGAGATAGGAATCCTATGGATGTAAACATGTGTTTGAGACATGTTATGTTTGATGGTTGCAAGTGGTTGCTAGTGGTTGCTCGTGGATGCATAAACACACACTAGGCACTAGATCGGCTTGAAATACACTCTCATATTGCATATGGACGTGTGTACACTTTCAATTCTTATGGTTGCAAGATGGTTAATTCAGCACATGGATGTTGCATATGGACGAATGTTTGTGCACACATATAGTATTATATGATTAGGACTATTTGCATACATAATGGATTCATTTCACTAACATACTTTGCATTGATGATCTTTGCATTAGGTAAGAACATATACGCACACCTTTTGCATATGTTCATACCGCATTAGAATCTTTAAGGACAATGATTGCTCGTGAATGATGTTTTGAGTAGATGGATGATGGATGGTAGGGTACGTTCTTCCTAACTTGAAGATTTCGGGGACGAAATCCTTTAAGGAGGGGGGAATGTAACAACCCGTATTTTCAATAACCTGTTATAACGTAAATCGAGGCAGAATTTAATTCTAAAATCTGAATCAAGGGAAACGGGCTATGCCATTGCGTTCATCTCGGAAAAATACGCGAAATAGAGTCCGAGTTTTCGAAAATCAGAGTCCGTATGACCCGATTAAGGCCCAACGAAGTTTTCAGAAAATTTCAAAGTAAAAACAGATTTCAAATTCAAGTTTGAATTTGGGAATTTAAGGCAGTTGGGCGCAGGCGGGAAAATTCCCGCCAGAGTACCCAAGTCGACAGCCCTGTCGACTTGGGAGTCGACTTGGTTGGACCCAAGTCGACAGCCCTGTCGACTTGGTCCAGCCGGGCAGTTTTCCCTGGTGCACCATTTTGGGTTTGTGTTGAGTTTGGGGGCCAGATTCGGTTTTAAGGGCTGAGATTGGAACTAGGGTTTAATCCTAAGGCTAGAACTAATCCTAATCTCTATAAATAAGCCCCTAACCTAACCCTAAATCATTATTATTCATTCAAGTAACTAAACTATGGCAAAATCATTCCTCTCATGGCCTCCACTCTCTTCATAAAATTCCTAAATAAATTTTTAAGAGATTTTCCATTCATACAAGGGTTTTCAAGCTTGTATGAGCATCATTATCTTGCATTCAAGTCAAGTTTCCATATTTATATCATAAAGCAAGGGTTTTGATCATTTTGGCTCAAGGGTTTTTCTATTAGAGCTTGCATTTTGGGTCTATTTGATTGCATAAGGGCTTTGTCATATTTTTGTGTCTTCATAAGCATTGTAAGCCCTTTTCTACTTTCATATTTAAACTCTAAAGTTAATGAATGATGCAAGTTGTGTTTGATCATTATGATATGATATGCAAGTTTATTATGTTATGCAAGTTTGCTATGTTATGATATGCAAGTTAATCACATTATGTTATGCAAGTTTGCCATGTTATGATATGCAAGTTTATCATGTTATGATATGCAAGTTTGCCATGTTATGTTATGCAAGTTTGCCATGTTATGATATGCAAGTTGCCATGTATGTTATGCAAGTTTGGGGTGATCACTTTGTTCATGTTATCATGTTATGCAAGCTTATCTTGAGTATATGAACATAAAGCTTCAAGCTTTATGCTAAAGGTTGCATTTTGACAACATGTAAGTTATCATGTCCCTTATGATAACTTGCATGTGAGGCTAAATGCGAACTTATGACCATTTCTACATGTCATTTATCACCATGTATCACCAATATGCTAAGTTTGGTTTTATGCATGCTTTTGAGGCCTAAAAATGTAATATGCAAGTATACGAACATATGTACATTTCATATGCCACCATGTAAAACTTGTGGCTTCAACGCGTTTATGTCATGATTATGCCAAGTTCCCTCTTTCTATCCTTTATGCGCTATTGCGATATGTAAGCGATGGGATTGCGTTTGGGGTTGGGTAAACTTAAAAGACATAAAAACATAAGATTGGGAATTTACCTATTAAGTTAGGTCTACCCATTGGGAATTTACCTATTAAGTTAGGTCTACCCAATTGCTTGAAAATTTGTAATATGTTTTGTAAACATAATGGACATGACACTTAGAAAATATAAGTGTGACCAACTCGAGGTTGGGTTGAGTTTGTAGCGTAAACCTACCCGGAACCGACCGGCTTAACTAGTTGCTACAAACAATAGGACCCAATGTGAGAAGTTGGTCATGTGGTACCTTGAACCCGAGGTTAGACCAAGTTGTGGTGTAAAGCTACCCGGAACCGACCGACTTAACTAGTAACCGCAACAAAGTCTAATGTGAGAGGTTAAGGCACATTAATTGATTAATGCTACATGATAAGGTTAAGTAAATTTGACTTATGACACTTAACCAATCTGAACTCGGTAATTGAACGGGGTTAAGTTGAACTATACTTAACCAATCCAACTCAGTAATTTGATAAGGCTAAGAACCAATTTGATACCTGGTCTGGATAAACTAACTTGATTGATAAATTAAACGAACCTGTTTTGTGGATCTGTAGGACCCATACCAGGTTAGTCAAGTCTGTAAATCTGTTATCTGATCCGTTAGTCTGGAAACTGATCGTCTGAACTTTGTATGTCTGAACCCTGTTAACAAGTTAATCTGAATCTGCTAATCTGGGGACACAAGGGGGAAATACTTGTGTCATTTGTTGTTTGGGACCCATATTAGTCAGTAACCCTTTCTGGTATCAAAACTTTGACCCAACTGTAGGTAGGGTCCGGGCATGCTTACTGATCTAATTATAAGTGGTTCACTCTGATAATGGCGATGGGTGTTGATGGTGCGTTCCAACCGGGTCATGTGCGTGCATGGATCCCGGTCTGCCTCTGTGGATGTAAGACGCCGTGACATCTGTAAATATGCCTGTGCCTATTGGTTGCCACTTTAGGGAGTGATACACCCTATCGTGGGGCCGACACAGGGTATTTATGTATTAGGGAGCCGATCGCTTGGGTAGGATTTAGGGTACACTTAGCTCTGTCTGATTCTGTTGGTACCGTCTGTTTTGTTGGGTGGTAACACCCGTCTGTTTCTGCGTGGTACCGTTCTGTTAGGGTGGTAAAAGCCCATTTTTCCTAAACTCTATCTCTGTATGGACCATTCTGTTCCGTCCTGTTTCGATGTAAACATTGGGGTAACACCTAATCCTGTTATACTAGAATTGGTACCAAGAAGTTAGATCTTGATTTAAGTCAAACACCTGATACTGGGCCAAGTTTAGGCCAAGGGATAAATTCTTGTTTATACATGACATGTTAGAATGCTGGTACACCTGTGGTGAAAAACTTCACCTTGATTATGCGATGACTCCTTTTGAACTATCTGTTAGATATTCACCATGCTAGTATGTAATTATCCTTACGTTCATCTCAGTTCCTCATGCCAGTTAACTTTATCAGTTTACATTGATTGTAGTAGGGCTTACTCAGTCTTTTTGACTGACCTGTTTTTCTTTCGCCTCTTTTCTTCTGTTTCCCCCCCTCCCAGGTTCTCAGGGAGGGAATATTGGAGCTTAGCTTGGATTTCTGATCGCTTGCTTGTGGGATTTTAGCTCATGTACGGTCTTGACATGAAGCTAGCTATGGTTATCACTTATTTTGGGGATAGTACTTATGTATTTCAGTTTTTCAGTGATGTTGTTTTTATCTAGACTTGTGTATTTGGAAAGTTGGCATTATGTTGTACCAGACTTGTTTTGAAATAGTTTGAAATCTTCCGCTGTTTTACTTATTTTATTTATTCTGTTTACATATATACATATGTTCTTGTTCTGCCTTGATATATCATTATGCATGTTTACCTGATTCAAACGCCCCTCCAAAGTCAGAGTGCTTGCAAGAGCCACCCTGGCGGAGGTGGGGTGTTACAACGACAACTCTACAAAGCTTGAAATAAGATTAGCCGCAGATGGAACTAATGTGACTACAGATGGAGGAAAGAAAGGAAAAGGGATTCAAACAAGGAAACAAAGGATAATGCTAATGGCCTTTGGGGAATAGCCTTTAAAAATAAAACTTTTCTTGAAAAAAATGCTTTTTTGTAAATGGTTTTGAAAATAATTTCAAAAGGTTTTAAAAACTTTTGCCCAGTCTGGTAACCTTCTGCTCTGATACCAAATGTAACACCCCACCTCCGCTAGGGTCACTCACAAGGGGAATGCACTAGCTTTGGTGGAACATTATCTAGGTAAACATACACAGAAATATTACAAGGCAGAACATATAAAACAGCGGAAGAAAAACCATATTTCATTTCTTTAAAATCTAGTAAGGTCTAAAGCCTTTTACATCAAAATGCCATTAAATCCATTACATCGAAATCTGTCTTGCAATAAGAAAGAAGCATAAAACCATAGTCATAAATCATTTCCCAAGTAAAACAGTAATGCAGCCATAACCAAGAAAGGTCCAAGCCATATATGATGATCTTGAAGTAGAAAGAAGTCCAAACTAAGTAGTAGTGCTTCCTCCCTGAGAACCGGGGGGGGGGGAACGGAAGAAAAAGAGGCGAAACAGAACGGGTCAGTTATACAGACTGGTAAGTCCAAGTGACTTTCAGCATAGAAACAAGTAAAGGTAACATGACATGTATAAACTGAAAGTAAACATAAGGATGATGACAAGATAGGCAAGTTAAACTAAGATAACAAGATAAACTATGGTAACAAGATAAACTAAGGTCACAAGAAAAACTAAGGTAACAAGATAAACTAAGGTCACAAGAAAAACTAAGGTAACAAGATAAGCTACGTATAACATCGCATGTTTGACATTCTCTGCACCAACTGTACTAGTACCCCAACCCGTATCATCCTTTCCATGTATATGTACAATCCCTTGCCGTATATCGTACGGGTTTCATCACGTAATTCTATACTACTTTAACGTAGTGCCACTATTCTTGAAATCGTTTGGACTGCCACCCTTATTCTGGCTAGGTTTCCTTATCATGAACTATCGCGTGTTCAACTAGGATTTATGCCACCTAGGACCACTAGGGATTATGCTACCTATTGAACGTTTTCTAGATTCAATTAGGGTTTATGCCACCTAGGACCACTAGGGATTATGCTACCTAACGAACAACACCCTTTTTCCACGTACGATATATTAATCGATCAGCTCCCTACAAGTCCTAGCTCGTTCATGTGTCTGTGTCATACGGCCCAATCATGAAATGTAGTCACATGTGCTAGGTCCAGCATAGGGTGTATCAAGCCCTAGGGTGCCAACCACCGACACGAATCAAGCACGCACAGTGTAAACCTACCGGTGCCCAATGCCAGCTTTTTCAACTCCGGACTACGTGCACGACCATAGTCCGCCTGAACCTACAATGGCGCACCAACTCCGCCATCGTTCTGGTCGCTTACAATCAGCCCAGTGATCATGCCCCACCCTGCCTAGTTCCAGGGTACCGTGATACATCTAGTGGGTTACTGCTGAAGAGGACCGTGCAACTAGGGTTTCCGTCCAGTAGGTTAAGTGTTGTCATTTAAATTCGAGACTTAACCCCATCAGTCTAGCATGTCAAGTTGGTTAAGTGTTGTCATTCAAGTTCGTGACTTAACCCGCCTACGTGTCATGTCAAATTGGCTAAGTGTTGTCGTTCAAGTTCATGACTTAGCCCTACGAATCCTGTGTCAAGTTGGTTAAGTATATTTAAGCGGTTCATGACTTAACCCTATCAAATCATCGTGTCAAATTGGTTAAGTATATTCAAGCGGTTCATGACTTAACCCTATCATGTGGCATTAATTCATTAATGCACCCCAACCTCTCACATTAGACCTGTTGTTGTGGTCACTGGATATGCCGGGCAGTTCCGGGTAGAATTACACCACAACTCAGTCTGACCTCGGGTTTTCAAGTGCGATATGACCAACTATCCACATTGGATCCTATTGTTTGCAGTAACTGGATTTGCCGGGCGGTTCCGGGCAGAATTACACTGCAAAATTACACTGCAAACTCAACCCAACCTCGAGTTGGCGATTTTCAAGTTCATTCTAAGTGTCATGTCCATGTTCAAGTTTCATGTCAAGTTCGTGTCAAGTTTCATGGCGAGTTTCATGTCCATATCCAGGTTCAGGTTATAACAGCGTTCATGTTTCAAGTTTTGCCTTTTATCAAGTTCATAATTCATGTTCATAACCAATTCATGTTTTGCCTATTCTACCCAAATCGTGTTCCCATCGCATGTAAACATGATCAATCCATACTACAAATAAATCCAAATCTCAGAATAACATCAAAACTATGATAGGCAAGAGGGACGAGCATAAAGCGATAAAAGGGGTTACAAGACTAGCATGACATAACTTGAGATAATTGGTTACAACATCACTGGCATACAGGATTTCAAATCTAGCAAGATAAGGCGATAGTCATGGTAAACGCTGACATAAAAGAATAGGCATGCAAAAGCAAGCCAAATACAAGGATAATGGATCCAATGATTTTGGTGTACTTAATAGCGAATAAACTAAGCAAGTCACACCCAAGGTATACGATCCAACAAAATGCCAATTCGGTGCACAACATGGTTTTCAACTATAGTGTTATGGGCATGAACAATCAACTATAATAGTCTTAGGCAATTAACCCCAATAGTCATACATAGAAATCTCATAGTTATGAATCATAAGCGACTCATCACAATAATCATGGATAATTATCAAAAATAGTTCTAGGCAAATAGTCATAGACAATTAACAGTAATAGTTTTAAAGTCATAGTCATAGATAATGGCCTTATGTTCATAATCATAGGTAATAATTCTCATAATCAAGAGTCATAGGTGATTAGCCACAATTGTCCTCGTCACAGTCATATGCATAGTCTTATGTTCACAGTCATAGGCATAGGCATAGTCTTATGTTCACAGTCATAGGCATAGTCTTATGTTCTTAGTCATAGGCATAGGCATAGTCTTATGTTCTCAGTCATAGGCATAGGCATAGTCTTATGTTCATCGTCATAGTCATATTAAGGTTATAGACATGAAAGAATTTGATTTACAACATGAATATGACCCAAATAGAAATATTCCCACAAGTCAAGATCCAAGAATTTATGTTACAATCTAGCGTTTGAATTATAAAATAGGTCCAACAACATGAATGGGCATGATTTAGTCGATAAGAAATAACCCAAAATCATAGATTCAAGAAGAGACAAGAACATATCCAAATAGGTAATCAAGCTTAGGTCCAATTTCATTTTATTCCATGTCCATATCAAATTTAACAAGTTTCAATCTCAAAGTAACTAGAACTTACAGAGCGCGGATCGAGAATTAGAGTGCAGAGATTTGATTCTAGAAACGGTTATTGCAATTGTTGAATCTCTATTTGTTTAGTCTTGTTCTAGTTGAAAAACCCCTAATTTGCAATTCCTAGATGTTGTCTTGATGAAGAAGAAGTAGCCATTCTCTCTTTAATTTAATTATTTCAGAAGCAGCATAAGGACAGAATGAAATGGTGTGGAGAGAATGAGGCTAGGGGTGAGTTTATATAGGATTAGAGTCACGAATTTGGTCTAGAAATCGGTCTAGATATACAGAAATGAACTCAACCTTGGATCTGGAAATTCGGGGCAGGTCGACCCCCAGGTCGACTCCCCAGTCGACCTGGTCATGGGGAGGTCGACACCCCAGTCGACTCCCCAGTCGACCTGGGTATATGGGCTGGAATTTTCCCGCCAGCCTTCTCTGGGTTTGAATTTCGAATTTTCTAGCTTTATTTTCGAGCTGTTTTATTTTATTCAAATTCCTGAAACTTCTAAGGGTCATAACTTGGTCGTAAGAACTCCGATTTTCGAAAACTCGGACTCGATTTCATGCAGAATTCCGAGATGAACGCAATGGCGCAACCCGTTTCCCTTGGTTCTTATTTTAAAATTTAATTATTTCTTGATTTATGGTTATAACATGTTATTAAAATACGGGTTGTTACATTTATTCTTGATCACTAAGGGATGCTCTTCGTTCAGATCGGGGTTTTGGGTTACTCGATGTACTTTCCGTCGATGTTCTTGGTTATAGCGTAGAGTCATCGTGAGCTAGGGTTCGATGTAACTTAGATTTGAGGCACTCGCTTACGATTTGAAGTGTAGAATCATGTTTAGATGGAAGAAATGAGGTGTTTGAGTATTTTTGGTGGATTTCGACGTCAAAAAGGTGTCAATGGATTCACCAGTGCGTAGCGGAATGGGTACGACGAAATCAGGAAGATGGGATTCGAGTTTTACAAAATGAATACAGGTGGATAGAGAATTCAAAATGAGGAATGGTGGTATAAACCATTTCGTAAATCATGGAGTACGGAGGTGAAGGAGTGGAAGGAAAGTATGGTAATGGTGATACAGGGAGCACGACAGTGAAACAGTGAAGGGAAGATGACTGCGAGGTTGAAATGGAGAGGTAGGGCGAATGAGCTTGAGAAGACGGGTATGGTGATGATTTCCATTTGAATTACAAGGCAGTATAGTGTTTGAGAGGAAAAAATCGGTTGTGAATGTAATTCTTGAGTCGCGCTAATCTCATTTGGGGAAGAAGCATCTAAGGGAGGCGGCCTTTGTATGGGAGTGGGCTGGGTATTAGGGTGAGGCCCAATAACGTTAATTATTTATATTAAACTATGTAAATATATAGTATAACTTGTGTAGTTAATATCTAATCTATACGGTATCGAAATCAGACGAAACAAGATCCGTTGGGATCGCATGGACGGACACTACACGATGACTGGAAGTCCATCCGAGTTCGTTACAATTTATGGCGAAATAAATTGTCTGATCAGAATCAACTAACGAAAATTGTTATTTAACGGTTAACGCGTAATGTGAGTAAATCTCACTAACTTTGAACAGTTTATAATTTCATGTTGTATTTTTAGAACTGTTAAATATTGGCTGATTGACTGTGTGTTGACTGTTTGATTGAACTGCTAGTCAGTTAGTTGAATTTCTATATTGATTCTGTTTAACAGAATATATCATATGGAACTGAAAGTGATGTTATCTATATTGTTTAACCTCTGTGATGCAGGGAAACACTAGATTCCTCAACATTTATTTTATTGTTTTTCATATATTGTGATATATGATGTGTTATATAATCTGTTATGGATTATGTGTGTTAAAATGATATTGATCATTGTTATTTGATATTTTTAATATCATAAAAGACCCTGGGATGTAAAAAGAATTATTTCAATGTATATTGAAATAAAGGGATTTTATAACATAAACAGATTTTATAAAAGGAAATATTTTCGAAAGTAAATAAAAGGAAATGTTTATAAAATGAATAGAGTTTTATAAAAAGGGAAAAATGTTGATAAACGAATAGAATAGAATAAAGGAGAATATTTATTTAGAAAATAAATAGGATAAAGGAATATTTGTTTAGGAAATGAATAGAGTAAATCGATTAGAGTAAACCATACATAGTTATTCGGGATGAGATTCTATTTAGCACGACTGCTAGCGTAATTCGCAGGGCTGCAGATAGCCTACGGCGGTCGGATGTTTCCTGAGGGAATCAGGCGTAACCATTGTGATCGTTGAGATCTAGAGTCAAGCGAATGGAGTTAAATCGAATATAGTTATTCGAAATAAAGTTAAAAAAGATATTAGTTATTCGTATTAGAGTAAACCAAATAGAGTTAATCGAATAGAGGTAAAGAAATAGAGTTAAACAAGATTAGAAACTGACTGGACATTAGCTAAGTTGAATAGTTTTCTGAGTATCGATCTGATGTTGGTTTCGGCCTTCGGGGTTTATACTTAGAGAATTGTCTCCTACTAGTTTACAGTCAGAGACTGATAGTTGTGAAAAGAATAGTGATACCGAATTAAGCCATGGAAATGTTTTCCAGTGTTAATAACGTATATTTTCTAAACATAGAAAATAAGGAAATATGAATATATATATATATATGATTGATGATTAATTGATAGAATTTCCATCTGGAAATAATATCGTTATTTGCACACGTGTTTTTCTTTGATAGTTAACTCACTGACTATCGAAGTTTTTGACCATTTTAACGTTGTTAGTATGGAGAGACCGGTTGGATTATTATCCAAAGAACCACTCTGTATTGGCATAAGAGTTGCGAATCATATATGCCAAAGATAATTGAAGACGGAGTAAAGTGCAAGGGCTATTGTATAAGTCTTAGATAACAGTGCCTAAGATGGATGTATTGAATAGTGCCTTTGGTTCATCGGCCTGTTCCTGGATGACTTGTGTGGACGGATGTCTGACAGAGTATTTCCAGACGATCACGTATATTGATTTCTCCAACCGTACCAAGAGTGGAAGCGGAGAAGGAAACTTCTTTTAGCTAACACATAATGTATGGTTGAGGACGTCAATCGGTGATTTGATGGATTTGACGATGTGGCATTCAAAGTGAATCTGGTGTGATGATAAAGCGTAGCTTCTAGCCTCACATCCGGTAAATGACAGAAATCGGGCAGGCAGCATGGCTAAGTCGGTCGCTCCGAAGTAGGGTGTATAATCACCTGATCTAGAGTTTCATTTATTTCCAAAAAGTCTATTGTCGATACTGTCCCATTAGGGAAACGGTTGCTGATCCCAACCGTTGGTGATATACATTCGATACACTCAAGCGAAATGAGTGGTCGGTCATGTGTGGCCGGGTTGCAAGATGTTCTTGTTGAACCCAGTGTATTCCTTTCTAGAGGTACACTAGCGAAAGGTGGTTCCATACCTTGTCATAGTTGGAAATCCATTACCCAATACGTGCTTGCGGTTTTGATTGTATACTATATATGTAGAACGTGAGATGAAAGCGTTTCTACTAGATGATCATTATATTGTGGTTGATAGACATTATTATAATATCAATAGGTTTTTGATATAAAGATAATTTGGATTCTCATAAGGGAAAAACCTGTTCCGTTATACGGCATGGTCTTATGAGATATCATTTACTTGTTCAAACTTTTTTAAACTATTTTACTCACACCAGTCCCATGACTGACCCGGAGTTTATTTGTTTGTTTTACCTAAACTCTTAGGTGCCTAAATTTGTACGGGCAGTCAAGTAGTCGGGATTTACAGATATACTGGAAGAGCTTGGAGCAGGAGGCTTCAGGATTATATAGCTATAGTTATTTCCGCTGTGTTGTAAGTGTTGTACTTTGATGATGATGTATATTTAAGTACAGATGTATATTTCAAGTTATGTTATATATATTATATGTTATTCGTTCCGCTGTGAGGTTCGTGTTACTCTGATGTTGTGTTCTTCTTCTTCTTCTTCTATTCTAAGTTTCTATCTTATCTATTCTCACCCTCTGTTTTCTTTCTATTAATTTCCCGATTTTCAGTTTAATTTGGGGTTGGACTTGTGTTCCTGGTCAGCTCAAATTGGACCGGATTTTGGGTTATTACAAAGACTATGTGATCACATTTCTCAATCTTATTAATTGACAATGTATTTTCGACACTGACAATTTCAAGATCGTTTGAAGTTTTCTCAAAGTTAAAATTTTCGAACTCGTGACTTGAATCTACTTCTTCCTCATATGACAATTCATCCTCATACAACCCAAAAAATTCATGTTCATTAAAATCCTTCTCTAATTTTGTGTTTTCAAAAAATTCAACATTTTTTTTTCAATTTCTAAAATTTCAAGTTTCTCACAACCTGAAAGAGAAAGATCAAAATCTGAGCTTAAATCCTTTTCTTGAAAAGAATCGAAGCCCAAATCATTTATTGGATGTTGAACAACTTCATTTAGATCGTTATTCTCAATGTCCAAAGTTGTTATTTGAAAATTTTCACTACAGTAATCCATCACATGTGTGAATTTGATTTTGTTGCTCGCGTTGCTCTGTAAAAGATGTCATTAAACAAAGCAGTTCATCCATATTTTTATCTAGCCTTTCTTCCCTCTCTCTAAGAATGTTAAGATGATATTCCTCAAAATCGTTGATTTGAGAGCTCTCATTTTGTATTTCTTGATTCTCAAAATTATAGTCCACATCAATTTCATGATCAATATTATTTCCAATGTGGTAGTTGTTTGAATTTTCAGAAAAATGACAATGATGTTGGAAATCATTTTGATCATAAAAATTATGTTCATAACCAAAACTGTTGAAATTCGAGGGAAAATTGCAATTTTGGTTATTTTCAAGATGTTGATATGGGCTAGAATTTTGAGAATTTGGGTTTACAACCCCACATTGATGTTGACAAAAGATATATTGGGATTCAAAGTTATTTTGATGTGAATGTGGCCCATAATCGAAATTATTGAAATTTGAGTTGAAATTGCAATTTCGATCATATCCATGATTTTGAAAATGTTGGTCATTTGGAAAATTTTGAAAATTGTTAGCATTGGGCTCATGAAATTCTAGAAAATTTTGCCTCATGAGTTGTAATTCATACTCATACTCTTCCAGGGAACGTCTTCTCAGATTATTATCGTACGATTCTCTCAAGGATTTTTTTGAATCAGACATTTGAATGAAGTCAAGGCAAGACATAAATTATTCTCACTTCAAAATAGTATAAAATACTGAGTTGTGCTCTATTAATTAACCGACTCAATTAGAAGGGGGAAGAGGGATTTTGGTCGTAAACGTATAGTATAAATACTAAGGGATCAATGTTTTACGGGTAGTATGCAACCTCTTTTGCTAATAGTTCAATAAATCGAACTACTATATATCTACGATCCAATTATACGAGTCAGTCAACTTCACAAAACACAGCTTTTCAATTATATTATTTTGTATGCCTAGAACCAATGAGAGTGACGATTTTAGTTATGGAAATTAATTCCTAACTAAACAGATTCAGAAAATTCAGTCACAGAACAGTCACAAAATAATAAATTACAAAAACAATTTTTTTTATAAGCATGCCACTGCCCCTTCAGAAGATCTTTACAAGCAATTTCTATAAATGCAGCTGAGCACTTGTAGAGTTCAGAAAATATTATAGTGGGGTATGACTGTCCGACTAGAGCTATGAGAATTCTCCGTTTGCTATTAGAAATCGGCTGGCCTTTGATTTGCTTGCTTGAGCAACTTCTCGCTTGGACACTTGATTTTTGTTCTCTCTGTTTTTTTCTTCGAAATAAAATAGAACAACGCACTAAAAAAGCAAAAAAAACTCTAGACTCAACTAGTTAAATAAAAAGAACAACAATGAAAAGCAAAAATCAATAAATCAAAGAAAAAAATTAGCTGAACAATTCGAACTTGGTAACAAGCAAGCAAAATGAACGATCCTAAAGAAACTTAAAATCAAATGTGATTTGGTCAACCAGCCTGTCAATTGTATAGATGAAATCAAGCCATCCCAATTAATTGTCAAAACCAAAACAATGACCCCACTCAAAACCAAAAAAACATACACAAATTGTAACTCCTCTTTTCAGGCAAAAAATTATGCCAAATACTCCTCTCTCTCCCACCTCCTTTTCCAAATACAAAGATAGTTTCCTCTCCCAAAATAACAAACGATTTCTCAGAAAATCCCAATGAAATCAGGAAAGAAACCCCCCCAAATATAGGATGGCACCCAAAAAAGAAAAAAAAACTTTTCCTCTTTATCTTGTGTCTGGAATTCTCGATGAACCCAGAATCTCGCACCCCTACTTTTTGATTTTCAAACTAGCAAATTAAAAACGAGACCTCGAACCTTCATTTCTCTCTATTTTTCTTTTTCGCGAATTCATGCTAGGGTTCGAAAAGAAGGGGTCAATTATGGTTTGGACTATGCTGATAAGGGTTGCGGGTTTTTGGATGTGATTTTGTCAAGGCAAATCGAAATTGGTTCGAATTGGGTTCTGTTGTTTTGAACCATATTGTGGTTTTGGGCCCGATGATATGTTGGTGGTTTTTGGCTTGGTGGCGATCAGTTGGAAATTGTGTGGAGTATGGGATGGTGATTGGTAATTGTATGGGATTAATTGTGTTTTTTTCTTTTTTCGAATTTATTTGCTAAGGCGAATATGGTTATGGAAGTATAGGATGAATTGTGGTGGTTTGAGGCTTGCAAGAATTGAAGAACTGACATGGTTGTGAACTTTGGGGTATTGGCTGTCTGAACGGTGGCCAGGAAGGTGGACTTTGAGGATTAAAGTGCTGATGAAATGAACGGCTTTGAGGGTGTGGGTTGACTGGAAGCTGTACAGGTAAATTTTGAAGATAGAATTGTGGGATCTGCAGTCTGGAGGTGTGCTACAAGATATTGTTTTCTTGGTGATGTGTTAAGTGGTGCAGATAAACTGTGTATATGTGGGTGTAGGGTGATGAACGTGGTATGGTGACTGTGCAAATCAGAAAGTGAATGTCGATCTATGGACTGTTGCGTGAGATTGGATCTGTTGATGTGGGTTTGGAACATGTATGAGAATGGGTGAAATTGTTTGTTTCGGATTGGCATAGTGGTGAGGACTGACTGGGAAGATGGTCGGTGGATGGCTTGTTGACGATAATATTGGATTGGAGAAGGGTGTGGGTACGGAAGGATGGTTGAGGAAGGAGAAGGAGATTATGGTCAGAAATTTCGCAAGGAGATGAAGAACAGTCAGCAGGAAGAAGGATTTTGATGGTTTTAATCTGTGGTTTAGAGGAGTTGGCTGTGCGATGGAGTATGGTAAGGCTTGATGATCGTTGGCTGAAGGGTTTGTGTGGATGGGCGTGATGAGATTGGTGAACTGCGGTTTTTGATTTTTATTATGGAGTAGAACTGAAGTGGTGTTAGCATGATGAAGTTGTTGCAGAGATGGTAGGAGAGGATTTTGTGCGGCAGAAGGAGAAGTTTGGTTGATGTTGTTGGGAAAGTGTTGAATGATTGATCGGTATGTGTTTGTAGTTTCAGGGGAGAACATTGTCTGTGGTTGGTATGTGAACAGCGTGGTATAGTGGAGGGGATGTACTATTGTGGTATAACACCCCACGTCCATTAATGTCACTCACAAAGGGAATGCATTAACTTCTATGGAGCATTTTAAGTAAGTATAGAACAGAAACTTTACAACAAGACAGATATAAACAGAACTTGAAAAATTAAAAACTTAATTTCATTGCAGCGGAAAATACATATGTTTGATTACATCATCAAAACCAGAGCCAAGTACATAATATCCATCTTGACTAAATGAAAGTACATAAATTGAAAGGCATAATACCCAATACAAAATAGCCATAAATAAAAGAGAGGCTGAACTTTACTTCAGCGATCCAAGCAATCTTCTAAAAGCAAGAAACACGACTGTCCAAAATCAAGCTCCACTGGTGCTAGTTCCAACCTGAGCACCTTGGGGAGGGGATGGAAGGAAAGAGGAGGAAACAAAGGGGGTCAGACATAAAGTCTGGCGAGTGCGATAATTTTAACAATATAATTACCAAAGTAACTAGGCTAAGGCATAAGTTGGAAAATTAGGAAATGACCATGAACCATTGAGTATGGCAGAGTAAACAAGGAAACAAGATGAACAACGATATCGTTAAAGCGCACCTAAACCACTATAAAATAATTGCTATACTACACCACCACTATAAAATATTTGCTATACTGCACCACCACTAGTCACTCTAAGGTTGATCCCGCCTACAGACTTAAATAATGATAATGGTAGTTTCGTACACCCCTAGCTGCCTTCATAGGTGCCGCCTGCCCCTATCTCCACTAGGTTTACACACTACCCCAAAGCGATCGGCTCCCTAACTCGTAGATACCCGTGCTGGCCCCACAGTGGGGTGTATCACTCCCCAAAGTGGCAACCCGATACCACAAATAATGCACGGCTTATACCTACACGATGCAACAACGTCTTACCTACCATCCCGGGTCCACACACGCATATGAACCCGTTGGACTTGCGTTGCCACCGCTAACCCGGTTTGGCCTCTTACAGTCAAGCCCAGTATGCGTGTCCCGTCCTCGACTTGGGTCGAGCCCACAAAGATACGTATGGGTTACTGGTTGAAACGGGCCCCCATTACTTGACACAAGCTATCCACCTAAGCTTGGTCCCCTCTAGTACATCCCACTTAACCCTCTTCTTATTCATGTTCACTTACATGTTTCAATTTTGGTTAAGTATTTCTAATCGTATTTCAAATGCCACCCAAGGCACCTACTAGATTCCACATGCCACCCAAGGCACCCACTTAACCCCTTCATGTCCCACTACATGTTTATCTGGTTAAGTGTTTCTTAATTCATTAAGACCGTAACCTCATAAAGACCTCTCACATTAGACTGGCATTTGTGGAAGCTGGATTTGTCGGGCGGGTCCAGGCAGTCTTACACCACAAACGAGCCTAACCTTGTGTCTTTACAATTATTACGTATTTAATTTGTGCCTAAGACCTCCCACATTAGACTGACATTTGTGGCAGCTGGATTTGCCGGGCGGGTCCGGGCAGTCTTACACCACAAAATAGCCTAACCTCATGTCTTAGACGATTAATTACTCCTAATTAATCATCCCCCAATTTGAATTACTTTCCCTATTCAAATTATCAATTAATTCCAAATTTAACTATGGCCATAATTGACTCAATTATGTCCATCTATTTATGGTATGTAAAATCATACCAATTTCATCACAAATTTACTTTATGCCTTTTAAGGCATTTATGCCAATTAAATCTTTTAATATTATCCCCTTTTACCCCACGTTGTACGTTTGTTCGTAAAATGTATGTTAGACTCGAATAGTCTAACTCATGGAATAAAGAGAAAACATCACAACATACATATAATTAAAACTAGATCTAAACATAAGGGGTGAACTTGCATGTGTAAATGATGTTCTACATCTAAAACTTGCATAGGCCAAAGTTACAACTTGCATAAAACTACATATGTCATAGACCCAAATCTAAAGGTGTGAACTTGTTTAGATAATGGTCACAAACTTGCATAAATCATGTATGTCATAGATCTACATCTAAAGGTGTAAACTTGCATAGGCAGTAACCACAAACTTGCATAACATGATTCATATTCAAACACATGTATTCATATAAACTTGCATATGTGATTTATGCAACATAACAATGGTATAAACTTACATTTAAACATGTAAACTAGCATGTAGAATTTGGTATATAACTCACATATGTCATAGCCTAAATTTAGATCTAAAATAGATGTCATGAAGCATATAAGGTTATACATATAATTTTTCCCCCAACTTGCATATGATTCATGTCTTAATAAAAATCTAAACTTGCATACATACTTATGATATATCATATGAATCATCATACCCAAACTAGCATATGAACAACATGGTGATTCTATTATACATAAGCCAATCATAGAATTACAACAGGGATGATAGCATCATAGCTTTACAATATAGATGATCACAATATAACATCATAGAATTCATCACAATTTTACAACATAATTATAGCGTGCGGTCAATAATTCACATCATATCCAAATAATCCACATCATAACTCAATCCAATTAATTCGCTAATTATTTTATTAAAATTATCGGACTCACAATTCATAGAAGGTCTTGAATTCTGAATTCTGAGTTCTGAAGTTGTAATAGCTTTCCCTTGAAGAAGATTCGTTGTTTAAGTTGAAAAGAATTGATTTAGGCTAGCTTTCTTCCTCTCTAATTGGTGGCGGCTATGCTTAGTTGCTAGGTGACAGCATGCACGCCATGAATCTAATTTTGTTTTGATTTTAGGGTTTGAGTCTAGAGGTGTTTTTATAGAGTTTAGGATTAGTTTAAGCCGTCCGATCAATCCAGAATTAATCCCAGCCAACCAGAGCATATCAGAAACCCTAATGAGTCAGCATCTAGTCATTAACAGGTCATAATTCAAATCTGCCCGGGGGGGCAGGTTGTAACACCCCACTCCCGCTATGATCACTCACTAAGGGAATGCCATAGCATCGGTGGAGTATTTTAGTGAATATAGAACAGAAAAATTACAACAAGACAGATATAAATAGTACTTGAAATTTTAAAACATCATCTCATAACAGCGGAAGTAAAACATGTCTGGTTACATCATAAAACCACAATAAAGGTCAAGTACAATATCCATCAAAATAAAGAAGTACATAATCCCACTCTCATACAATAGCCAAACAAAAGAAAAGATAACTGGATAACTGGAGCTTTACATCTATCCAAGCTCCTAAAGACTGGAACAGCAATCCGATCAAGCTCCACTACTGCTAGGATCCACCGTAGGACCTGAGGGTTGGGAAAAAGATAAAAACAACGGGGTCAGACATAAGTCTGAGCGAGTCCTATAACTTTAACAATACAATCGTTAAAGTAACCAGAGAAGACATAAACTGATATACGGTAACATATAGGGATGAATGGCTACCCTAAGCAGTCAACTAAACGAAGATAAAGGATAAAGACGCATCTACCCTCCCTAAGGTAAATTACTAAACTGCACCACACCAGTCGTTCCTAACTTAAAGGTTGATCCCACCCAAGGACTTATAAAATTTACTAATTAGTACCTGCGTACCCCTAGGTGACCAAGTAGGCGCCACGGGGCCCTACAATCCACTAGGTGTACACACTACTTCCCATTCGATCGGCTCCCTAACGTAGATACCCGTGCTGGCCCCACCGTGGGATGTATCATTCCCCAATGTGGCAACCTGATGGAACTAAAGGTGCACGGCTTATATCTACTCGATGCAACAACGGCTTACCTACCAGCCCGGGCCCACTCACGCATATGAAGCCCGTTGGACTTGCGTTGCCACCGCTAACCCGTTTGCCTCTTACAGTCAAGCCCAGTATGCGTGTCCCGTCCTCGACATGGGTCGAGCCCACAAAGATACGTATGGGTTACTGGTTGAAATGGGCCTCCACAAGCTACCCACCTAAGCTTGTCCCTTTTTCTAGTATATCCCACTTAACCCTTTAATCATGTTTTAATTACATGTTCCATTTTGGTTAAGTATTCTAATCGTATTTTCTATTGCCACCCAAGGCAACCACTAGATTTTCTCATGCCACCCGAGGCACCCACTTAACCCCTCATGTCCCTCTACATGCTAATGTGGTTAAGTGTTTCTTAATTAATTAATTAAGAACGTAACCTTTGTAAAAACCTCTCACATTAGACTGTCTTTTATGACCGCTGGTTAAGCCGGTTGGGTCCGGGCAGCCTTATGTCATAACAGAGTCTAACCTCGTGTCTTTACATTAATTACGTATTTAGTTTGTGCCTAAGACCTCTCACATTGGGCTAACATTTGTAGCAACTGGTTAAGCCGGTTGGGTCCGGGCAGTTTTACGCTACAACTGAGTCCAACCTCGTGTCTTAGTCAATTAATTACACCTAATTAATCACCCTCATAATTTTATATTAATTATCCCTAATTAATCAAGTTTTCTTAACATGGGTAGACCTAACTTAATAGGTAAATTCCCATGGGGTAGACCTAACTCAATAGGTAAATTCCCAACACATAGTATGGGTACACCTAACCAAATAGGCAAATTCCCATACTATGTTTATTTATTTTGTGTTATGCATAATTATATTAATTTCACACAATCTTATTAACTTATGCATTTAATTACCCCATCGTTCCCACGTAATTTCGTTCATGATATAACACATATAAAAGGTGTCAACTTGCATATGAATGAACATGTTTCAAAGGTGCCATCTTGCATATTAACAAACACATAACTTGCATATGAACTTGCATAACATGTCACATAACTTGCATATAATATGTCACATAACTTACATATTCATTTTGCATAACAAACTTGCATATTAGCTTATAGACTTGCATAATGTGTCATCATGAACTTGCATATTAATAAACATGTAACTTGCATATTTACATACATGTAACTCGCATATTAACAAACATGTAACTTGCATATAAAGAAACATGTAACTTGCATATTTACATACATGTAACTTGCATATTAACAAACATGTAACTTGCATATTAACAAACATGTAACTTGCATATTTACATACATGTAACTTGCATATTAACAAACATGTAACTTGCATATTTACATACATGTAACTTGCATAGCATATTACCATGAACTTGCATAACATGCATATGATTACATAGCCCACAACTTGCATATTTAGCATCATGCAAACATAACATACATCATATTAAACTTGCATAAGCTTACATACTCAACATGCATAAACATAAGATTAATGCTAACATCATATCATATGATTCAAAGCTCATTAACCCACATACAAAACCATAAATCTCATCACATCTCATCTAATTAGTTTACCAAAAGATCATCAAAGTGATAGAAACTCACAACTAGCAACTTTGAACACCAAATGAAGAAGATTAAGATGCTAAGAAGGGATTAGAAGTTGATTAGAGAGTGATTAGTATGCAACCCTCTTCATAAAATTAGTGGAGGCCATGAGAGCTAGCATTTTGCCATAGTTTAGTCACTAGATTTAATTATGAATGAATTAGGGTAGGTTAGGGTCTTATTTATAGATTAGGCAAGTGTTTTAGGCCATAGGATTAACCCTAGATTCAATCCAAGCCATCAAAGCATGTCTTGGGGAAGAAGTCAAGTGTAGGAACCATCTAGGGCCTTTAGATTAAAGATGGACCATGAGAACCATTCAAATGCAAAATCTGCACTTGAGCGAATCGGCCCACGGGTTGACAGCCAAACACCCTGGATTAACCCCTAGTCGACCCAGCGGGCTCGGGTCGACTTCAAAAATCGGCCGGTTCGGTTATTCCCCTCTCCCAATTCGCTGTTTTGAGCATTTTTGCATATTTATTTATTAAATTTTCAATTATATATATATATATATATATATCAATATATATATATATATATATCTACACAACCCATTTCACTTAATTAAGTATACTTTAATTTGGGAATTTTCGTGAAACTTCGCGAGGCCATATCTTGGTCATACGGACTCCGATTTTCGAAAACTCGGACTCTATTTCGCGTATTTTTCCGAGACGAACGCAATGGCATAGCCCGTTTCCCTTGATTCCCATTTTAGAATTAAATTCTGCCTCGATTTATGTTATTACAGGTTATTGAAAATACGGGTTGTTACATTCTCCCCTCCTTAAAGGATTTCGTCCCCGAAATCTTCAAGTTAGGAAGAACGTATCCTACCATCCAATCATCCATCTACTCAAAGCATCATCCACGAGCAATCATTGTCCTTACAAGATTCTAAATGCTGGATGGATATATGCAAAAGTGTGTGTATATGTACTTACCTAATGCGAAAATCAGGCGGTTACTGATACAGTAAACCTCCTTAATGCAAACCATGATAGTGCCATGCATCCAATATGTATGCGAAACCCTATTGACACATACAAATTTCTACATGCGTGCACAACCATACACAAAAATGCATCATCCATATGATAACACAGCCATGATACATCCATCAATCTAACTACCACATCCATTTATGCAATATGCAACATGAAGTGACTGAGCCGATCTAGTGCCTAATGTGTGTGTATATGCATCCACGAGCAACCACTAGCAAACAATTGCATCCATATGCATCCATCAACCATAACATGTTTCAAACACATGTTTCAACCATAGGTTTTACCCTATCTAAAGGTCATAGGTATTAGCGAGAGGATATACTAAAGATAAGATAAGTACTAGACAAGCAATAAAGGAGAAGTTAAAAGACATACTCTCAAAAAGAAATGGATACAAAGAACGCATCTTTGCTTCCGTCTCCCAAGTAGCATTGCTTTCGTCATCTCCCCATTGCACTTTAACTAGCTGAACTTCTCTGTTCCTCAACTTCCTAGTTTCTGACCCAAGGATGCGAGTAGGAGCTCGTCGAATCGTCGCATCACGCTCTACCTCTACATCTCTAAGCAAGCTCGGCTCTACCACCTCCGCGGTCTCATGTAAGCACTTCCTCAAATGTGATACATGGAATACATCATGAACACCACTAAGTCTGTCGGGCAACTCCACCCTATATGCCATCCGTCCAATCCTTTCCTTAATAGGAAACGGCCCAACAAATCTCGGTGCTAACTTCCCTACGGACCCAAAGCGAACAACATTTCTCAATGGAGATACTTTGACAAAAACCATGTCCCCAACCTCAAACTCAAGATCCGTCCTTCTCCGATCCGCATAAGATTTCTGTCTATCTTGCGCTGCTTTCATCCTTTTTCGAATTAAATCAATCTTCTCTGAAGTCTCTCTAACCATATCCGGCCCAAGCAAGATCTTATCCGTAGATTCCCACCAACATGTAGGAGATCGACAAGGCCTTCCATAAAGAGCTTCGAAAGGAGCCATACCAATACTGGACTGAAAGCTGTTATTATATGCGAACTCCACCAAAGGAAGATGTTCTTCCCATGTACCTCCAAAATCCAAGATACAAAGCCTCAAAAGATCTTCTAAGATACGGTTCACCCTCTCAGTCTGACCGTCCGTCTGAGGATGATATGCGGTGCTCAAACACAACTGAGTCCCTACCGCCTCTTGCAAACTTCTCCAAAACTCACTAGTGAAAATAGGATCTCGATCACTCACAATGCAGGATGGTACGCCATGCAATCTAACAATCTCTCTAACATAGACTGAAGCAAGCCATGGAGCGGTCCTCTTACTCTTTACGGGTATAAAATGGGCACTCTTGGTAAGTCTGTCTACCACAACCCAAATTCCCGTATTGCCCTTCCTCGATCTCGGTAACCCGTCGATGAAATCCATCGAGACACTATCCCACTTCCACTGTGGAACTTCCAATGGGTGTAGCAACCCACCGGGTTTCCTTTGCTCCACTTTAACTTGTTGGCACACTAAGCATCTAGCCACATACTCGGCCACATCTTTCTTCATACCGGCCCAGAAGAAAACTCTCTTCATGTCTTGGTACATTTTGTCTCCACCGGGATGAATAGTCATTCTTGAACGATGTGCATCATCCAAAATAGCCTTCTTCAAACCCTCATCTTGCGGTACACAAAGTCTACCGTCTCTATGCAACCATCCCTTATCATCTATGGTGTATCTACCCAAATGGCTGGACGACTCCCCTCTTATAAGCTTCTCTACCAACACAACCAACTGTGGGTCGTCTCGCTGAGCCTCGCCAATCCGTCTCAAAAGAGTAGGTCTAACCTCCAAGGATGCCAACAAACCAGGTACAAAATCAACAGAAGGTCTGAAGTCAAACAAAGAAAGAAACTCCAAGCTTCGTCGTTCCACGAACAATGGACTCAAAGATAGCCTTTTTCTACTTAAGGCGTCTGCCACCACGTTACCCTTACCAGGGGTATACGCTATCTCGAAATCATAGGATGCTAAGAACTCCATCCACCTTTGCTGTCTTAAGTTTAAATCCTTCTGAGAGAATAAGTACTTCAATGATTTATGGTCGGTGAACAACTCGAATCTCTCACCAAGAAGATAATGGCGCCAAGACTTAAGTGCGAAAACAATCGCGGCCAACTCTAGATCATGGGTAGGGTAATTCTTCTCATGCACTCTCAATTGTCTCCCTCCATAGGCTATTACCCTTCCCTCCTGCATCAAGACTGCGCCTAATCCTGTTCCACAAGCATCGGTATAAACAACAAACGGCTTACTCCCATCCGGGAGCACTAAAACTGGAGCGGTGGTCAAAGCTCTCTTTAACCGTCGGAAAGCATCATCACAATCTACATCCCACGAGAAAACCAGATTCTTTTTCGTCAAGCGGGTTAATGGGGCTGATATCTTCGCGAAGTCTTTGATGAACTTCCTATAATATCCTGCCAACCCCAAGAAACTTCTTACCTCGGTAGCATTTCTAGGAACTTTCCAATCCTGGATAGATACTATCTTTGCGGGATCCACAGCTATCCCTTCCTTAGAGACCACATGCCCTAAGAATCGCACTTCTCTTCTCCAAAAATGGCATTTAGAGAATTTAGCTTTAAGACTATGCGCTCGAAGAGTCTCCAACATTTCCTTGAGATGTAAGGCATGCTCTTCTTCATTCTTGGAAAAGACCAAGATGTCATCCACAAAAACTACTACAAACTTATTCAGATACTCTCTGAACACTCTACTCATGAGATCAACAAAGTATGCGGGGGCGTTTGTCAACCCAAATGGCATCACTAGCCACTCATAAAAACCATCCGGAGTCCGGAAAGCAGTCTTCTCTATACTGTCCTCCGCCACTCTTAACTGATGAAACCCTGTAGCTAAGTCCATCTGCGAAAATACTGACGCGCCAACCAACTGATCAAAGAGATCATCTATCCTCGGTAATGGGTGTCTATTCTTCTTCGTGAGCTTATTAAGTTCTCTATAATCCACACAAAGTCTGAGGGACCCATCCGCCTTCGTGGCAAACACTACTGGAGCTCCCCACTCCGATATACTTCGCCTTATGAACCCCTTCTCAAGCAACTCCCCTACTTGCTTATGAAGTTCTCTTCTCTCACGAGGAGCCATGTGGCGTACTGGCAAAGACACTGGTTTGGCATTATCCACCAAATAAATTCGGAAATCTATCTCCCGCTTCGGAGGCAAACCCTTTACTTCTTCAAACACATCCGGATATTCCCGGACTACTCTGACAGAACACAAACTCTCGACCGAAGCATCGAGCGATTCAAGATAACTTAGCAAAACAGATTCCATGGGATTGCAAGAGATCTCGAGAGTGTTACCCAAGCGGGTCATGAGCCTGACAACTCTCCTTTCGCAATCAAGAACGGCACCATTACTGGATAACCAGTCCATGCCCAAGATCAACCCATAGCCCGTGAAGCCCAATACAAAAGCATCACATCTAAACTCAACGCTAAGTATAGAAATCTTCAAACCCAAACATATCATAGACAGATATATGGAGCCCCCAATTGGGTTTGAGACAACCAAGGGATCATCAACTAGACTGGTGTCTAAGTGCAGTGACTCAACTAACGATGATGAGATAAAAGAATGCGATGCGCCAGAGTCAAACAAAGTACGAACTGGATGATCAAACAGAAAAACCAGACTTTCAACGGAAATAGTTCTACCTCTCTGCTGAATCGGTGGAACTGAGAGAACCTGAACTTGCCCCCCTGACTGAGGTGGTGCTATAAGAGCTTGCACCTGGCCTCCTGAGGTAGACCCCGTCTTCTGCCCCTTCTTTGGGCAGTTTTTCACAAGACGCCCTGCTTCACCACAATGAAAGCAACCGGTCTTCTTCTTTTTGCGACAATCCTTACTAAGGTGTCCTGGTGTTCCACAATTGAAGCACTTCTTCTTCGTCTTCTTTTTGTCACCATTGCCTTTTCCGCCCTTGCCTTGTTGTTGTTGTTGCGGTTTCTTCTGATCCCCCTTTTTCTCTGGTGCCTTAGAATTCTTATCATCCTCATGCATAAGTGCCATGTAGACAAGCTTCTCAAAAGTGGCCCCCATAGGAATGTGAGTCATAGCTATTCCTTGCAATGGTTCGTTCAAGCCTCTAACGAACCTCAAAGCCTTCTTCTCCGGTGTATTCACCAACTCTATGCCAAACCTTGCTAATTGATTGAATTTGTTGACATATTCTTTCACCGTGAGATTCCCTTGCTTCAAATTCAAGAACTTCTCCATAAACAGATTCTCTTCCGCCCTTGAGAGAAACTTAGCCCCAAACCTTTGCTTAAAATCTGCCCAAGAGTCAACAGGGCGTTCTCCATTAGTGACCTCCCACCAGAATGAGGCCTCTCCCTTCATTAACCAAGCCGCCAACTTGACTTTCTTTCCCTCTTCCACTTCAAAGATATCTAGCAACTCTTCCACTTCCTTAAGCCAATCTCTAGCCTCTACGAAAGTCTCTGAACCAAGAAAAGGTTTTCCTCCTATAGCCTTGAACTCCTTGCAAACCTTAGCAAAATTATCCACTCTAGGCTGAGGAGGAGGAGCGGTTGTCTCTGGTGTAGTAGCATTGGCCGGACCCGCAGCCGCGGCCCTAGCCTCTTGCAACCTCCTATACCATAGTGGTATAACTAAACCCTCCGGGATGTTAAGATCTTCAGCCATGCTGAAACGAAAGAGGAAAGATTCAAAAAGGAGATTCCGAAAGATAAAGATATGGCTATTGGGGATTATGCTTTTCTTTTTCAAAAACTTTTTCTCTTAGAAGACATGCTTTTAAAAATACTTTCTTCGAAAATACTCTTAGAAAGTAGTTTTTCTCAAAAATTTTATCTGTTCTGGTAACCTGGCTCTGATACCACGTGTAACACCCCACTCCCGCTATGATCACTCACTAAGGGAATGCCATAGCATCGGTGGAGTATTTTAGTGAATATAGAACAGAAAAATTACAACAAGACAGATATAAATAGTACTTGAAATTTTAAAACATCATCTCATAACAGCGGAAGTAAAACATGTCTGGTTACATCATAAAACCACAATAAAGGTCAAGTACAATATCCATCAAAATAAAGAAGTACATAATCCCACTCTCATACAATAGCCAAACAAAAGAAAAGATAACTGGATAACTGGAGCTTTACATCTATCCAAGCTCCTAAAGACTGGAACAGCAATCCGATCAAGCTCCACTACTGCTAGGATCCACCGTAGGACCTGAGGGTTGGGAAAAAGATAAAAACAACGGGGTCAGACATAAGTCTGAGCGAGTCCTATAACTTTAACAATACAATCGTTAAAGTAACCAGAGAAGACATAAACTGATATACGGTAACATATAGGGATGAATGGCTACCCTAAGCAGTCAACTAAACGAAGATAAAGGATAAAGACGCATCTACCCTCCCTAAGGTAAATTACTAAACTGCACCACACCAGTCGTTCCTAACTTAAAGGTTGATCCCACCCAAGGACTTATAAAATTTACTAATTAGTACCTGCGTACCCCTAGGTGACCAAGTAGGCGCCACGGGGCCCTACAATCCACTAGGTGTACACACTACTTCCCATTCGATCGGCTCCCTAACGTAGATACCCGTGCTGGCCCCACCGTGGGATGTATCATTCCCCAATGTGGCAACCTGATGGAACTAAAGGTGCACGGCTTATATCTACTCGATGCAACAACGGCTTACCTACCAGCCCGGGCCCACTCACGCATATGAAGCCCGTTGGACTTGCGTTGCCACCGCTAACCCGTTTGCCTCTTACAGTCAAGCCCAGTATGCGTGTCCCGTCCTCGACATGGGTCGAGCCCACAAAGATACGTATGGGTTACTGGTTGAAATGGGCCTCCACAAGCTACCCACCTAAGCTTGTCCCTTTTTCTAGTATATCCCACTTAACCCTTTAATCATGTTTTAATTACATGTTCCATTTTGGTTAAGTATTCTAATCGTATTTTCTATTGCCACCCAAGGCAACCACTAGATTTTCTCATGCCACCCGAGGCACCCACTTAACCCCTCATGTCCCTCTACATGCTAATGTGGTTAAGTGTTTCTTAATTAATTAATTAAGAACGTAACCTTTGTAAAGACCTCTCACATTAGACTGTCTTTTATGACCGCTGGTTAAGCCGGTTGGGTCCGGGCAGCCTTATGTCATAACAGAGTCTAACCTCGTGTCTTTACATTAATTACGTATTTAGTTTGTGCCTAAGACCTCTCACATTGGGCTAACATTTGTAGCAACTGGTTAAGCCGGTTGGGTCCGGGCAGTTTTACGCTACAACTGAGTCCAACCTCGTGTCTTAGTCAATTAATTACACCTAATTAATCACCCTCATAATTTTATATTAATTATCCCTAATTAATCAAGTTTTCTTAACATGGGTAGACCTAACTTAATAGGTAAATTCCCATGGGGTAGACCTAACTCAATAGGTAAATTCCCAACACATAGTATGGGTACACCTAACCAAATAGGCAAATTCCCATACTATGTTTATTTATTTTGTGTTATGCATAATTATATTAATTTCACACAATCTTATTAACTTATGCATTTAATTACCCCATCGTTCCCACGTAATTTCGTTCATGATATAACACATATAAAAGGTGTCAACTTGCATATGAATGAACATGTTTCAAAGGTGCCATCTTGCATATTAACAAACACATAACTTGCATATGAACTTGCATAACATGTCACATAACTTGCATATAATATGTCACATAACTTACATATTCATTTTGCATAACAAACTTGCATATTAGCTTATAGACTTGCATAATGTGTCATCATGAACTTGCATATTAATAAACATGTAACTTGCATATTTACATACATGTAACTCGCATATTAACAAACATGTAACTTGCATATAAAGAAACATGTAACTTGCATATTTACATACATGTAACTTGCATATTAACAAACATGTAACTTGCATATTAACAAACATGTAACTTGCATATTTACATACATGTAACTTGCATATTAACAAACATGTAACTTGCATATTTACATACATGTAACTTGCATAGCATATTACCATGAACTTGCATAACATGCATATGATTACATAGCCCACAACTTGCATATTTAGCATCATGCAAACATAACATACATCATATTAAACTTGCATAAGCTTACATACTCAACATGCATAAACATAAGATTAATGCTAACATCATATCATATGATTCAAAGCTCATTAACCCACATACAAAACCATAAATCTCATCACATCTCATCTAATTAGTTTACCAAAAGATCATCAAAGTGATAGAAACTCACAACTAGCAACTTTGAACACCAAATGAAGAAGATTAAGATGCTAAGAAGGGATTAGAAGTTGATTAGAGAGTGATTAATATGCAACCCTCTTCATAAAATTAGTGGAGGCCATGAGAGCTAGCATTTTGCCATAGTTTAGTCACTAGATTTAATTATGAATGAATTAGGGTAGGTTAGGGTCTTATTTATAGATTAGGCAAGTGTTTTAGGCCATAGGATTAACCCTAGATTCAATCCAAGCCATCAAAGCATGTCTTGGGGAAGAAGTCAAGTGTAGGAACCATCTAGGGCCTTTAGATTAAAGATGGACCATGAGAACCATTCAAATGCAAAATCTGCACTTGAGCGAATCGGCCCACGGGTTGACAGCCAAACACCCTGGATTAACCCCTAGTCGACCCAGCGGGCTCGGGTCGACTTCAAAAATCGGCCGGTTCGGTTATTCCCCTCTCCCAATTCGCTGTTTTGAGCATTTTTGCATATTTATTTATTAAATTTTCAATTATATATATATATATATCAATATATATATATATATATATATATCTACACAACCCATTTCACTTAATTAAGTATACTTTAATTTGGGAATTTTCGTGAAACTTCGCGAGGCCATATCTTGGTCATACGGACTCCGATTTTCGAAAACTCGGACTCTATTTCGCGTATTTTTCCGAGACGAACGCAATGGCATAGCCCGTTTCCCTTGATTCCCATTTTAGAATTAAATTCTGCCTCGATTTATGTTATTACAGGTTATTGAAAATACGGGTTGTTACACAGGTCGACCCCCAGGTCGACCCTATGGTCGACCTGGTCAGGGCAGGTCGACCCCCAGGTCGACCCTATGGTCGACCTGGCCCTGGTGGGAAAATTCCCGCCTAGCCCATCTGACTCTGAATTTTCAAATTTTGAAATCTGTTTTAAATTTTCTGAAACTTCCGATGGCCATAACTTCTTCATACGAAGTCCAATTCACGCAAACTTGGACTCTATCTCAACCAGAATTCCGAGACGAACACAATGACGCAACCCGTTTCCCTTAATTCTCACGTTTGAGATTAGTTATTCTTTAATTTGTGAACATTAGTGTTAAAAGAAATACGGGGTGTTACATTCTCCCCTCCTTAAAGGATTTCGCCCCCGAAATCTCCAAGTTAAGGAGAATGCATATCCTACCATCCAAACAACCATGTACTCAACCATTAAACACATGCATCCATTGTCCTTAAAAATTTCTAATGCTGTATGAACACACGCAATAAGTGTGTGTATATGTTCCTTATCTAATGCGAAATCAGGCGGTCTACTGATTCAGTTGACCTCCTTAATGCAACCCATGATAGTGCCATGCGTCCATTATGTATGCGAACAACCATATCGATACATATTACTTCTACACGCGTGCACAACCATTCACCAAAATGCAGCATCCATATGATAGCACAACCATTATACATCCATTAACTTATATATGCACACACATTTATATGCAATATGCAATATGCAATATGCAATATGAAGTGATAGAGCCGATCTAGTGCCTAAAGTGTGTGTATATGCATCCACGAGCAACCACTAGCAAACACTTGCATCCACATGCATTCATCATACATAACATGTCTCAAACACATGTTTCAACCATAGGACTACCCTATCTAAAGGTCTAAGGTACTAGCGAGAGGACATACTAAAGATAAGATAAGTACAAGGTAAGCGATAAAGGGGAAATTAAAAGACATACCCTCGAAAAGAAAAGGATAGAATTAACGCATCTTCTCTTCAGTCTCCCAAATAGCGTTGCTCTCATCATCTCCTCATTGCACTTTGACTAGCTTGACCTCTCGATTCCTCAACTTCTTAATCTCCGACCCAAGAATGCACGTAGGAGCTCGTCGCATCACGCTCTATCTCCACCTCTCTAAGCAAGCTCGGCTCTACCGCTTCCGCGGTCTCGTGCAAGCACTTCCTCAAATGTGATATATGGAATACGTCGTGTACACCACTGAGTCTCTCGGGCAACTCCACTCTATATGCAATCTGCCCAATTCTCTCCTTAATAGGAAACGGCCCTACGAACCTTGGTGCTAACTTCCCAACGGACCCAAAGCGAACGACATTCCATAATGGAGACACCTTGACAAATACCATGTCCCCAATATCAAACTCAAGATCTGACCTTCTCTCGTTCGCAAAAGATTTCTTCCTATCTTGCGCCGTCTTCATCCTCCTTCGAATCAAATCGATCTTCTCCAAAGTCTCTCTAATCATATCGGGCCCAAGTAAGATCTTATCTGTAGACTCCCACCAACATGTAGGCGAACGACACGGCCGTCCATAAAGAGCCTCGAACGGTGCCATGCCAATGCTAGACTGAAAGCTGTTATTATATGCGAACTCCACCAACGGAAGATGTTCCTCCCATGTACCTCCGAAGTCTAAGACACACAACCTCAACAAGTCCTCTAGAATATGATTCACCCTCTCGGTCTGGCCGTCCGTCTGAGGATGATATGCGGTGCTCAAACATAACTGAGTCCCTACCACCTCTTGCAAGCTCTTCCAAAATTCGCTAGTAAAGATAGGATCGCGGTCGCTCACTATGCTAGAAGGAACACCGTGCAAACGAACTATCTCTCGAATGTATACGGAGGCTAACCATGGAGGAGTCCTCTTACTCTTCACGGGAATGAAACGGGTGCTCTTAGTAAGTGACCCAAATCCCCGTATTACCCTTCCTCGATCTCGGTAACCCGTCAATAAAATCCATCGAGACACTTTCCCACTTCCATTGTGGGACCTCCAATGGGTGTAGTAATCCACCGGGCTTCTTTTGCTATGCTTTTACTTGTTGGCACACCAAGAATCTAGCGATATACTCGGCCACGTCCTTCTTCATGCCGGCCCAAAAGTAAATTCGTCTCATGTCCATGTACATCTTGTCCCCGCCGGGATGGATGGTCATCTTCGAACGATGTGCATCATCAAGAATGGTCTTCCTTAGGTCCTCGTCTTTTGGTACACAAAGTCTACCGTCCCTATGCAACCAACCCTTATCATCTAGGGTATACCTACTGAGATGGATCGATGACTCCCCTCCTTTGAGCTTCTCTACTAACTTAACCAACTGTGGGTCGTCTCGCTGTGCCTCGCCAATCCGTCCCAAAAGCATAGGTCTGACCTCTAAGGATGCTAGCAAACCGGGTACAAAGTCAACGGAAGGTTTAAAGTCAAACGTAGAGATGAACTCTAAGCTTCGCCGCTCAACAAACAACGGACTCGAGGACAACCTTTTTATACTTAAGGCGTCTGCCACCACGTTACCCTTGCCAGGGGTATATGCTATCTCGAAGTCGTAGGACGCTAAGAATTCCATCCACCTTTGCTGCCTTAAGTTCAAGTCCTTCTGAGAGAATAAGTATTTTAGCGATTTGTGGTCAGTGAACAATTCGAATTTCTCACCAAGATGATAATGACGCCAAGACTTAAGCGCGAAGACAATAGCGGCCAACTCTAGGTCATGTTTAAGGTAATTTCTCTCATGCACTCTCAACTGCCTTCCACCATAGGCTATTACCCTTCCCTCTTGCATTAAGACTGCGCCTAGTCCTGTCCCACAAGCATCGGTATAAACGGTAAATGGCTTACTCCCATCTGGCAACACTAAGACTGGGGCTGTGGTCAAAGCTCTCTTTAAACGTTGGAACGCATCATCACAATCTACGTCCCATGTGAAAACTAGGTTCTTGTTCGTCAAGCGTGTCAATGGGGCAGATATTTTTGCGAAGTCTTTGATGAACTTCCTATAGTAGCCAACCAACCCTAAGAAACTCCTCACCTCGGTAGCATTTTTAGGAATCTTCCAATCTTGAATGGCAACTACCTTTGCGGGACCCACGGCTATCCCTTCTTTGGAAACCACGTGCCCTAAGAATCACACTTCCTTCCTCCAAAAGTGTCATTTAGAAAATTTAGCTTTAAGGCTATGCGCTCGAAGAGTCTCCAACACTTCCCTAAGATGTAGGGCATGCTCTTCCTCGTTCTTAGAAAAGATCAAGATGTCGTCCACAAAGGCTACCACGAATTTATTAAGGTACTCCCTAAACACCCTACTCATCAAGTCAACAAAGTATGCAGGGGCGTTTGTCAAACCGAAGGGCATCACAAGCCACTCGAAGAAACCGTCCGGAGTCCTAAAGGCAGTCTTGTCTATGCTATCCTCAGCCACCCTCAACTGATGGAAACCCGTGGCTAAGTACAACTACGAAAACACTGAGGCGCCAACTAACTGATCGAAGAGATCGTCAATCCTCGGCAGTGGGTGTCTATTCTTCTTAGTAAGCTTATTAAGTTCTCTATAGTCCACACAAAGTCTAAGGGACCCATCTGCCTTCGTGGCAAATACTACTGGGGCACCCCACTCCGATATACTACGTCTGATGAACCCCTTCTTAAGCAATTCCTTCACTTGCTTACTGAGTTCTCTTCTCTCTCTTGGAGCCATGTGGCGCACTGGCTAGATATATTCGAAAGTTTATCTCACATTTTGGGGGTAAACCCCTCACCTCATCGAAGACATCAACATATTCACGGACTATGGGACCAGAATGTAAATCATCATCGGATGCGTCAAGGGATTCTAGGTAGCTAAGCATTACTGGACCTCTAGGGTCACAAGAAATATCAAGGGTCTTTCCAAAATGAGTTAACAATCTAACTACCCTTCTTTCACAATCTAGGATGGCCCCATATCTAGTTAGCCAATTCATACCTAGAATTAAACCGTAGCCCATGAAGCCAAGAACAAAGGCATTGCATTCGAACTCAATGCCCAAGATAAACACTCTCAAATCCCGACAAATCATAGAAAGATGAGCCAAACCACCAATTGGATTTGAGACTACTAAGGGATCAGTAAGAAGACTAGTATCTTGGTGCAGTGTTTCAACTAATGATGTAGAGATAAACGAATGTGATGCGCCAGAATCGAATAAAGTACGGACAGGATGATCAAACAGAAAAACTAAACTTTCAACGGAAATTGCTTTACCTCGTTCTTGCAGCGGTGGGACCACGAGAGCCTGAACTTGTCCCCTTGCCTGCCTTGGTGCCATAAGAGCCTGCACCTGTCTTCCCGAGGTAGACCCTGCCCTCTTCCCTTTCCCTGGGCAGTCCTTAATCAGATGTCTCGCTTCGCCACAGTGGAAACAACCAGTCTTCTTTTTCTTCCTACAATCTTTGCTTAGATAGCCTGGTGTCCCACAGTTAAAACATCTCTTCTTCCCCTTAGCATTGTTGCTTTTACCACCTTTCTTGTTCTGTTGTTGCTGTTGCGGTTTCTTTTGACCCCCTTTCTTCTCGGATGCCTTATTAGCATTGACGCCCTTCTCCTCTTCATGCATAAGCGCCATGTCAACTAGCCTCTCAAAGGTAGCCCCCATGGGGATGTGGGTCATAGTTAACCCATGAAGTGGCTCGTTCAAACCCTTAACAAACCTCAGGGCCTTCTTTTCTGGAGTATTCACCAAGTCCAAGCCAAATCTTGCCAATTGATTGAATTTGTTGACGTATTCTTTCACCGATAGATTCCCTTGCTTCAGCGCCAAAAATCTTTCCATATATAGATTCTCCTCAGCCCGTGAGAGAAACTTCGCTTCAAACCTCTGCCTAAAATCTAGCCATGTATCGACTGGACGTCCTCCATTAGTGACCTCCCACCAAAACGAGGCCTCATCCTTCATTAGCCAGGCAGTTAACTGGACCTTTCTTCCATCATCCACTTCAAAGATTCCAAACAATTCTTCCACCTCCTTTAGCCAGTTTCGAGCTTCAACAAATGTCCCCGTTCCAAGAAAAGGCCTTCCACCCATTGCCCTAAAGTCCTTACATATCTTTGCGAAAGTATCGACGCGAGGAGGAGGAGGAGGAGCATTTGCTGGACCTACGGTGGCGGCCCTAGCCTCGAGATATTGACGAAACCAACCGGGTACATGAACACCCTCTGGTATCTCAGATGCTTCAGACATGCTGAAACGAAAAAGGAAAGATTCAATACAAAAGAACCGAAGGAAAGATATATGGCCCTTGGGGTTATGCTTTCTAAAATAAGCTTTTTCTCTTGAAAATACTTTCCTTAAGACAAACTTTTGAAGGTACTTCTTTATAAAAATTATTTTTGAAAAACAGCTTTTCAAAATTCATATATGTTCTGGTAACCTTCAGCTCTGATACCACGTGTAACACCCCACGTCCATTAATGTAACTCACAAAGGGAATGAATTAACTTCTATGGAGCATTTTAAGTAAGTATAGAACAGAAACTTAACAACAAGACAGATATAAATAGTACTTGAAAAATTAAAAACTTTATTTCATTGCCGCGGAAAATACATATGTTTGATTACATCATCAAAACCAGAGCCAAGTACATAATATCCATCTTCACTAAATGAAAGTACATAAATTGAAAGACAAAATCCCCAATACAAAATAGCCATAAATAAAAGAGAGGATGAACTTTACTTCAGCGATCCAAGCAATCTTCTAAAAGCAAGAAACACGGTTGTCCAAAATCAAGCTCCACTGGTGCTAGTTCCAACCTGAGCACCTTGGGGGGGGGGGGAGAGAGGAAGGAAAGAGGAGGAAACAAAGGAGGTCAGACATAAAGTCTGGCGAGTGCTATAACTTTAACAATATAATTACCAAAGTAACTAGGCTAAGGCATAAGTTGGAAAATCAGGAAATGACCATGAACCATTGAGTATGGCAGAGTAAATAAGGAAACAAGATGAACAACGATATCGTCAAAACACACCTAAACCACTATAAGATAATTGCTATAATGCACCATCACTATAAGATATTTGCTATACTGCACAACCACTAGTCACCCTAAGGTTGATCCCGCATACCGACTTAAATAATGATAATGGTAGTTTCGTGCACCCCTAGCTGCCGTCATAGGTGCCGCCTGCCCCTACCTCCACTAGGTGTGCCCACTACCCCCAAGCCATCGGCTCCCTAACTCGTAGATACCCGTGCTGGCCCCACAGTGAGGTGTATCACTCCCCAAAGTGACAACCCGATACCACAAATAATGCACGGCTTATACCTACATGATGCAACAACGTTTTACCTACCAGCCCGGGTCCACACACGCATATGAACCCGTTGGACTTGCGTTGCCACCGCTAACCCGGTTTGGCCTCTTACAGTCAAGCCCAGTATGCGTGTCCCGTCCTCGACTTGGGTCGAGCCCACAAAGATACGTATGGGTTACTGGTTGAAATGGGCCCCCATTACTTGACACGAGCTATCCACCTAAGCTTGGTCCCCTCTGGTACATCCCACTTAACCCTCTTCTTATTCATGTTCACTTACATGTTTCAATTTTGGTTAAGTATTTCTAATCGTATTTCAAATGCCACCCAAGGCACCTACTAGATTCCACATGCCACCCAAGGCACCCACTTAACCCCCTCATGTCCCACTACATGTTTATCTGGTTAAGTGTTTCTTAATTCATTAAGACCGTAACCTCATAAAGACCTCTCACATTAGACTGGCATTTGTGGCAGCTGGATTTGCCGGGCGGGTCCGGGCAGTCTTACACCACAAACGAGCCTAACCTCGTGTCTTTACAATTGTTACGTATTTAATTTGTGCCTAAGACCTCCCACATTAGACTGGCATTTGTGGCAGCTGGATTTGTCGGGCGGGTCCGGGCAGTCTTACACCACAAAAGAGCCTAACCTCGTGTCTTAGACGATTAATTACTCCTAATTAATCATCCCCTAATTTAAATTACTTTCCCTATTCAAATTATCAATTAATTCCAAATTTAACTATGGCCATAATTGACTCAATTATGTCCATCTATTTATGGTATGTAAAATCATACCAATTTCATCACAAATTTACTTTATGCCTTTTAAGGCATTTATGCCAATTAAATCTTTTAATATTATCCCCTTTTACCCCACGTTGCACGTTCGTTCGTAAAATATACGTTAGACTCGAATAGTCTAACTCATGGAATAAAGAGAAAACATCACAACATACATATAATTAAAACTAGATCTAAACATAAGGGGTGAACTTGCATGTGTAAATGATGTTCTACATCTAAAACTTGCATAGGCCAAAGTTACAACTTGCATAAAACTACATATGTCATGGACCCAAATCTAAAGGTGTGAACTTGTTTAGATAATGGTCACAAACTTGCATAAATCATGTATGTCATAGATCTACATCTAAAGGTGTAAACTTGCATAGGCAGTAACCACAAACTTGCATAACATGATTCATATTCAAACACATGTATTCATATAAACTTGCATATGTGATTTATGCAACATAACAATTGTATAAACTTACATCTAAACATGTAAACTAGCATATAGAATTTGGCATATAACTCACACATGTCATAGCCTTACTTTAGATCTAAAATAGATGTCATGAAGCATATAAGGTTATACATATAATTTTTCCCCCAACTTGCATATGATTCATGTCTTAATAAAAATCTAAACTTGCATACATACTTATGATTTATCATATGAATCATCATACCCAAACTAGCATATGAACAACATGGTGATTCGATTATACATAATCCAATCATAGAATTACAACAGGGATGATAGCATCATAACTTTACAATATAGATGATCACAACATAACATCATAGAATTCATCACAATTTTACAACATAATTATAACATGCGGTCAATAATTCACATCATATCCAAATAATCCACATCATAACTCAATCCAATTAACTTGCTAATTACTTTATTAAAATTATCGAACTCACAATTCAGAGAAGGTCTTGAATTCTGAATTCTGAGTTCTGAAGTTGTAATAGCTTTCCCTTGAAGAAGATTCGTTGTTTAAGTTGCAAAGAATTGATTTAGGCTATCTTTCTTCCTCTCTAATTGGTGGCAGCTATGCTGAGTTGCTAGGTGACGGCATGGATGCCTTGAATCTAATTTTGTTTTGATTTTATGGTTTGAGTCTAGAGGTATTTTTATAGAGTTTAGGATTAGTTTAAGCCGTCCGATCAACCCAGAATTAATCCAAGCCAACCAGAGCATATCAGAAACCCTAATGGGTCAGCATCTAGTCATTAACAGGTCATAATTCAAATCTGCCCGGGGGGATAGGTCGACCCCTAGGTCGACCCTATGGTCGACCTGGTCAGGGTAGGTCGACCCCCAGGTCGACCCTATGGTCGACCTGGCCCTAGCGGGAAAATTCCCGCCTAGCCCATATGACTCTGAATTTTCAAATTTTGAAATCTGTTTTAAATTTTCTGAAACTTCCGATGGCCATAACTTCTTCATACGAAGTCCAATTCACGCAAACTCGGACTCTATCTTAACCAGAATTCCGAGACGAACACAATGGCGCAACCCGTTTCCCTTAATTTTCGTGTCTGAGATTAGTTATTCTTTAATTTGTGAACATTAGTGTTAACAGAAATACGGGGTGTTACATGTGGATTATGGTGAAATTGCGGCAGAGAAAGCAGCAAGGAAGTAAATCAAAATAGGAGCAGAAAAAGAAAATGCAAAAGAATTTCTTTATATGTATATATATAGAAAGAAATGATTTTCGTTACAATGTAAAAGGGGAAAAATGGAAAGGAAATTAGGAAGGCAAAAATTCAAAGAAAAATGAATTTTTTTATATATAAAATGAAACAAAAAGAAATTCAAAGAAAAACTTGATCGGAGACGTGGTGAATTGAATTGCTATTTGAAAACTGAAGATGCTTTTGGATTTCATGGCAGAAAAGGAAAAAGAATTGCAAAAAGGAAATTGTTTTTTTATTTGTAAGAATTGTAAATGTGTTGATTGGAAAGGAATAAGAAAAAGGAAGGAAATTTGAGAAAAAGAAGCAAGTTTTTTTTTGGAATTGAAAAGAAGGAAGAATTTGTAAAAGAAAAGAAAAAGATTGAGATATAAAAAGAAAAGAAATCAAATAAAAACTAAAAAGGATTTTTTTTTCTTTTTTCATATGAATACGCTAAAACAAAGAAAAATAAAAACTTCCCCGGCAACGGGGCCAAAAACTTGATCGACGCTTTCTATGAACTAGAAAAGCGCAAATTTTAAAAATAATAACTACAAGCGCACAGATCGTGTAATATGCAGGTCAAACACAGGGAGGAATATTAAATTTTATTATTTATATATTTCTTGGGCGAGTTAGACAAATCTTGGAGGTTGATTTTGAAACAAACAAAATTGAAACTACAAATAAAACTATTATTGAAGTGAATCAGATCTGAATCTAATCAAATCTATATTCAATCCAATATGACCTAGGAAAGCCATAAAAAGAACAAAAATTAAAATTGCAGATATTAAAATAACAAACAGGAAATAAAATTAGGATTACCACTAAATCTAATCAGATGGTCAATCACTAATGAAAATAAGTGCAAAATACAAATAGTGCTCACTAAATCTTATTGCGAAGACAACACTAATTGCTAAGAAAATAAAAAAAATGCAGAGAGAAAAAGAAGAAAACTTTATTAATTCCAGGATGATATTTACAATGAGATTACAAGGGTATTTATAGGATAGATAGCCAACCTAAACCCTAATACAATCATAAATGGGTCTTAGTTAATTCTATTAAAAACGGGTCTTTCTTCTTTTATTCTTGCTTCCTTGGTAATTTTGCATTAATTTGTGATATGCATAGCCTTTCTGCTAATTATTTTCTTGCCCAAAAAGCAACTGGATGAGAGACCTTCATCAACAAGTCTTCAAATGTAAATATGCAGCAATTTGATCTCTATTTTTATATTTTCTGACTGCATGTGGCTAAGTCGGCATATCTGTAAAAGTGACAAAATAATACCCAAGTAATATTTATTTATATACAATAGATAAGATATGAGAGTATAAAATAAATACATTTCTATGTTAATCAAGGGACAAAGAGGAGATAACAAAATCAAGTGGTAAAAGGGTCAAACTACAACATCGAAAGAAGGCTATCGAATCAAGATTGCCAAAAGGTTGTAAGCTCATGACGTCAATTGAAGGCATTTATTTCCTAACTAAACACGAGTTGAACTTTTGGCCATCGTTTAAGGAGAAGCTGAAAAACAAAAGTCAAGTTGGAAGGGTCGTATTGCTACTACCATATGGTAATTAGGCACGAAACCAACCATTGCATTGTTTTAGAGGGGATGTTTATCAACTTCTTACGCCAAAGAAAACTACAGAAATATGTAAAGAAAGCATAAATAGTTACGACAATAAGATATTTGAGAAAGAAAAGATTTTTCTACATAATTGCAAAGAAGAAAATCCCCTCAAACTTGAGATGACCGAAGATAGGTCAAACCACAAATGGATAAAAAAAGTTTGTCACCGCTAAGTTGACCAGAGCAAGGCTTCCCCCGGAGGGGGAGAGGGTGAAGTGTTAGTCTTTCTCCATGCCCAAATAAGAGGGGGCTAGGTTAAAGCATCAAAATTGCAAGCCTTCGTTTCACACAGAAATGGTCGTGATGGATCATCTAAAATTAGCATGCCCTACCTCTGCTCGTAGAAGAGTACGCCCTACCTTTGCTAGAACTAAGCACGTCCTACCTCTGCTCGCAGAAGAGCACTTCCTACCTCTGCTTATGTTCCGCGTTACCCGCAGAAGGGAATGCAAACCTCTATCATCGCGTACGATGGTCAGGATAGGGCACCCCTTGGAGGCGGTGGTGTGTAAGCCTCAATCAGTACCTACGCTGGTTAGTATAAAGCATCAAAATAGTAAACCTTAATTCTGTGTCTACGATGGCCTGGTTTAAGTTTCTAAGACATTATCATCACCTACGATGGTCAGGATAAGGCGTCTCCTGGAGGGAGGTTGGGTAAGTCCTTGAGCCATTCTTGTGGATAAGCTACCCAAGCACACCAGACACACAGGCCCAGAGAGTGGCCAACAAAGCAAGTACATCCTCTGCTTTGACATCAAAATCCCAAAGAGTGGATCAAGAAGTACGTACAACCTCTTCTTCATAAATCCAAGGCGAATTCCAACACATTAATGGCAGAAGTGGATTTCTGGTTCTCAATCTCGAATTACCTGAACAAGGATTGGTTCAGGTCTCCCGTATTAATACCTGAATCTGGGTTGATTTGGCACTCAACAAAGGCATGAAGTGGGTTTCCGGTCTCCTATTTTAATACCCGAATCTGGGTCATTCGGATCTCTATGAACACCGGAAGTGAATTCCCAGCCTTATCTCAATACCAGAATCTGGCTTAGTTCGATACTTCTGTCAAATGCACAAATCAGAGATAGTCCATGAGATATATTAAAGTGTCAAAATCTAACTCCTGGTCCTTTACTGGGTAATTCAAGCCTAGGATGAATCTGAAAGCTCATGATTTGCCGAAGGAGAAATTCTAAGGTGTATCTCAAAATTCCGAATTAGAATAGCCTGAGATGTGTTATCGGAAGAAAATACAGTACATAACTTGGGAGGAAATGAAGATCCCATCACCAAAAGAACTCCGAATAAGATGGTTATTTCTTTTCTTACCTAGGGAAATTTCTTGAACCATTTACATACAAATAATTGTTATTTTCATTTTATATATCAACAACCATATACATGAAAGATAACTTCAATGCACAAGTTCATTTACAAGAGTTACACCCTCAATCTCCCAAACATTGATATGTGTAAACATTACTATTACAAAATGTCACTAAATGTCCAAATCCCTCCATCTTCGGGTAAAGGGGATTTAATCGCATGACGAAGTGCAATACCTAGTAACTTGTTAAGCTTTTGCACTGTCCTACTTACTTCATCAACATGATCAGAAGGTTTGATATGAAGCTTCAAAGCTCGGTTATAAGCTCTACACATAGCCCTAAGAAACTTGGTTTCTTTCTCTAACTCAAAAACATTCATACGCAAATCATGCCTCACTTCTTGCAAGCTTCTAATTTGATCAACATACCGGCTAACACGGTCGTATGAATCTTTAATTGACTTGGTATTATAGGTCCTCTTTATCTCAACTACCACTCTTCTACACCACCCCGAAATGACTGAATCCTTTAGCCCAGGAGGAGGATTATTCAGGAAAAAAAACTTTTGAAGGGCTGGGGTCTTGTGCGCGGTCGCAACGCTAGGAGGTTGGGTCCCCATCATTATAGGAACGTTTTTGAAGCAATACTTCCACGCCTCACATTTCGTATTGACATTATTTGAATCGATTTCCAAGTCGGCAATGCGTTGACATAAGTTCCTTAGTTCATCCTCAAACTTGATAGAGGGTTTAGTCCTTATGTATATCTTCAATCCAAGAATGGTTTTATCTCTTTCTTCTAATTGGCTTTTCAGAGCATTCATTCTCTATTTCAAATGCTTCATGGATAAATTATGGAGCAAACTCTTCCTTTCTTGAGATATAGAAGAAATCTCTTTTGCTGATGGCACTTCACTTTGAGACGGGGAAGTTCCATGATGATCTACCTATTCACAAGAACAAAAAATGGTTATGATCGCATCTTTTCAATTTGTAAAAATAGAGCTCCATTCTTACATAAAAGCTTCATGTAAGTTAAATTCGAAACTAATCCGCCGTGACATATGAATCAAAAGAGTTACAAAGGATCACTTTCACTTGACTAGCACATCTACCGTTTACATAAAGTCTCGGCATGTTCAGCTCTTAGACTTTTTAGAATTGCTTCATGGTCTTCACTCAAGAAGCTAAAAGAGAGAAGTGGCAATTTAGCATATACACTCTTATGTTTCTTAAGGAAACATTTTCTCTTGGAAGTATGAATGGATGTTGTTAAAAACTCCCTTTTTAGTCTACAAGTCACACATAATGCATCCTTGTAGTAAACATAGTTCTTTCATAATGCAATTAAGTATCAACAATCACAAATAGTAAATAGAACTCCATACAAGTTTACATAGATTGACGAATCAAGTTTACAGATATTCCTCCTATTAATACAAAATAGACTTATTAAACAACGCGGTAATAAACCTATCCTTGTTACATTCAAGCTTTTCTGGGGGGAGGTCCCTAGGAATTGAAAGAACCCTTTCGAGGTTCCAACACTCCCCTGGATGCAAATTGGATCCAAACTCATCTAAATAACGTCTATGGAAGCGACATATTAAACCTCTACAGCTTGCCTCTAGAAAGCAAAAATCCATCATTTTCTATTGTTTGTAAATTTCATATAAGAAGTCAACCAGAATGTCCCTGTCCTCAATTAACGTCCAAAATAAGGTCATCAGCTCCTTGTTCTCTTCGCGGAGAATTTCCCTATGTTTACAAGATTTCTTTATCCTGGGCGCAACTTCGTGATCCTTATAAGACACAAGCTTATGTGTACTTTTCTCAAGATCATGGTATTTTTGGGATAAGGAGTTATAACCTTTTAATAATCCCTCTTGATTTACATAAGATCGATATAATTCCCTTTGTTTATTATCTAATTCTGCTCTAAGGTGGGAAACAACTTTTCTTTTTGTCTATTAGATATAATGACATGAAACTAGTTACAGTCAAATACTCGGGGAAAGATAAAACATTTCCAGAGCAAGAATTATACCTGAGAAAGAGGAGCTTCAGGATCAATAGCTTTCTCCCTTCCCTAGAGACCGGAGGGGACACCTTCTTTAAACAAAGGAGATTCAAAATCATGGGCAGTGTGAGAACCTCCGACATCAGGACTACGCCTAGCAGAATCATGGTATACTTCGAAACCCGAAGGAAGATCATTTCTGTCCCTGTCATGTTCATCCTGACGTTCACTACCTCCGGATCCATCGCCGTCATTATCCCCATCGTTATCAACGAAAGTAGAAGTATCTTCTCCTTCATCGAAATCATCAGAAAGACTGTCAATGTATAGAAGATCCTCGACTTTAGATTCACTCTTCTGTGGTATCTCTACACCTCGTTTACCCAACTCCATCCTTTCCGTAACTCTATCCTTGACGAAAGGTGGAACAATGGTGGTTCAGATCTCAGGAAGACTCTGAAGGTTATCGGAAAGGAGATGAAATAAAGGATCTTCATAACATGAAGTCTTAATCTACGGAAGATGAACTTGCAAGAAGTTAGAAATCCTTCCTTTAGTTGCATATATTATCTATGCAGTGCGGGAAAGATTCTCATTATTCTTCTGAAGCTCATTAGCATGAGTGGCAACATATTCTTTTGTTTGATGTTTTAAAGCCGACACTTTGTCAGGGGTTGTTTCCTTAGTCTGCTTTCTTTCTCTAAAGCTTCCTCAGCATGTTCAAAGGAAGCTTTCAACCTCTCACATTTGTCACTTGAAGCTTCACTCGCCTCTCGAAGCCGAACACTTTTGGAGGTAGAAGAAGAAAGAATTGACTTAGACAAGAGCCATCTTTTGGTAATCTTGAAAAGTAGAAGCATTTGGTCTACAGTCGCAACATATTAAAGTCAAAGAGTAAAAAAAGAAAACTTTGTACCGGAAGCTGTCGGCTGATCAAATATTAATAATAATCCTCCCTACATAAAGAAGAAGAGGGTAACAAGATGTCAGTAACCTCCAGACGAGAAAGGGCAAGCTTCACAAAGTCATCAAAATTTGTCGAAGGGATGGCAAGCCTCAATGACTTAATAGGCTGAGAAGTTGGAATTCGGGACGTAGCATGTATACCCACTTCTGATATACTTGGAGAGGATGTCTGTAGGACGGAACCTCCACTTTCCTTACCGAAAGTGCCCTCGAGAGTTGTAGAAGCCGAAAAGTCAAGTTTTTATTTCTTAGTTGGCGATTCGGCAGGTAACTCAGCAAACCTCTTAATAGCAACGACATTGGACTGATTTAAAGCATCAGTAAGGGTCAAAGTTCCCGAAGCCAAAATTCCTAGTTAAATGAAAGATCAAAGCAAACTTCAGGAATATAAAGCTTGAATATTAAAGAGGCTTTGAAAAAGGAACCGACAGCCCAACAAGCATACCGGAAGCCAAAGGAGTAGAAGTAGTAAATACATCTGAGCCTGACTTCAAATGCTTAGATCCTGAAAAATGAATGGGTGGATGTCCCAAAACTTTTTGTCCTTCAAGAAGAAGATTATATTGACATAACTTATCTGTGGTTAGCAAAAAAGATCGACTCAGTGGCTCTTCAAGTAGCTTCAAAATGAGCTCAAACACGTGAGACTCACTTTCAGTCAAAGCAACTTTCTTAGAAGCAGGATTTGAAAAAGCAACTAAAGTTAAGCCATGTCTAAGAAAAGTAATCACTTATAAAGGGTCGGAGAATTCACCATAATCAACAAATTTCCTGAAATACCGACAGGGCATCTGATAAAGAAGAACTAATCTTCCCAAGATACAGCCTTACCCGCACTGTCGCTAACAATCTTCCTCAAAGGGTTGGCACGGAGTATAGGGGAAGCACCTCTTGAAAGACGCATCAAGTACTGAATTAGATTAGAAGTAAGAGAGGCCTGACCCAACTCAAGAACAAGTATCTCAAGACATAGAAGCAATGTATAAGTGCTAGGTAGGAGTTGGATAGGTGCAACCTCCAGATCCCGCAGGAGTCGAAATATGAAAGTTGGAAAAGGAAAGAAGCCTCCACGCCAGATATGCATGGCTGAATACACAAAATATCCTTTGGGAGGATTCATAATATCATCATGGTAGGAAGCACAGATAGCGTCCACCTTATCCATTCCAAAGCTGACGAGGATGGAATTCACTTTATCCTGCGAAGTAATCAAAGATCTCTTCAATGCGAAAGATCTCCTCTTTCGAGAAATGCCAAGAACACCAATTTGTGATGCGCTGGAACTCCTTTTATCAAACATGGTGCTGCCAGGTGATATAATTTCATAAATATGCTAATCAATATCATACTCATTAATATATAATGGAGTGATAACATATAAACCTATTAATAATAGATGGTCATGACAATGAATATTAAGATAACACTAAATACTAGTTTAGGCAAGGCACACAACAAATTTCACATTTGTTGAGGAACAATCATGCCCTTAGTGGTGGCAAGATTAGTTTTTCCTAAGGATAATGCTAGGAAGATTCAGAGGGAAAGGAAACTATCAAACTGGAACTGTGACAGCCCGCCCCGCAACGGCCGACATTTCCCCATGAAGGTGCACTGTGCCGATGTCCAACCAGCACGGGATGTTCGCCAAAGGAAGGAAAAAGAAGAGAACATACTGGTGAACTAACAAAGAACCTATAGAATATCTCACAACGCATGGAATAAAATATAATAATAACTACTTTGACATAAAACAGGTGAGACAGTGCATAAGTTGAAAATTTAAACATCATAGCAGCGGAAAATCCAATTACAGCTTATGTTCCACATCATCATTATTACAACTTTAAAACTGTCTCTAAAGCAAAAGAAAGGAAAGGTACACTACTAATGCCCAAAGTAGTTACCAGCAGCGACACAGGGAGAATATCTATATTTATCATACGTGGGAGCCTCCTGCTCGTCTCCGGTACAGCTAACCGTGCACAACCAGCTAACCTGTCTCTAGTCTGCCCGTTTAAGAGCACCCAGAGTAATAAGAAGAGGCATAAAACTATGGGTCAGACAAAAGTCTGGTATGAGCGATAAGCATCAAAACAGAGCAATAACAAGTATACTAAACCATACCTGAACCCTGACCTGCAACCAAAGAGTTAGCACAACATACCGCTCAATACTCTAAGGTGCCACTAACATATTGTGTAAAGAATATGGGGGTGGGGGTGTGCATGTCATAGTGAAAGCAAACAATCAAACATAGCAACCATCCTCACATCTCTCACTCAGTACGTAAGGCATACGACATCCACCACTTCGACTACCCTATTCCTTGCTATGATCACTCTGACACATGGAGTCATGATGACACCACTGCACTGATCCATAGCCACTAATCCTTGCTATGTCCACTCTGCCCCATGGAGTCATGACGACTCCACTGCACTGGCTCATAGCCATGCTACGATCAGTTTGCCCCATGGAGTCGTAACTACCCCACTGCACTGATACGTAGCCTAACATCCGTCTTGGCGGTGGATCAAAGCTACAGACATCGATAACCCCTTTGCACACGTCCCGCAGCAAAGCCCACTCATGAAGATAACTCATTCGTTCCCAACCGGACCCTGAGTTCTACTTCCTATTTGCACTTCCTTTGCATCTCGGATTTTGGTCGAATTGGAGTTGGTCTTCAGAAAAATCATCGCGTAGAAGTTAGGGTACACATCCTGTTCGGTTCGGATATACCACGCTTAAGCTTCCTGTTCGGTTCGGTCTTCTCCCCTCAGTTCGGTTCGGATTCACGATGTTCGAGTTCCCCCATTCAGTTCAGTTCAGTTCAGTGCTCTTCTTTTGGTTCGGTTCAGTACTTCTGAAGCGGTTCGGTTCGGTGCTCGAGTCCCTGTTTGGTTCGATCCTTTTGCCCTCCAGTTAATCGGATCTGATCCTATCCCATGCCAAGCTCCAACCGAACCCCAACACGATCCAAATGGCCTTCCTTGTTGCCATGCCTTTCCTCTAGTGCTAGGTTCCGATCCGGTCCGGTTTCTCTACCCAGTCCACCATCCGATCCGAGAGCCCTAACCCGATCCGATCTGAAACCGTGCACATTTTCCTGCAACCTTTCCAGCGACTGTTTTACGCCATACGACGGCGTTTTCGACCAATCTAACTTTTCTAAACAATCATAAGTCATTCCAAACAGTCATAGCAACATGTATAATTGACCACAAACACTAAAACAACAATTTGATATGTTAAAACGGATCAAACGTAGCCAAAATCCCATATTTTCCCTTAAACATGTTTAAGCAAAACTAATGATAGGATTAGTAAAACTTAACCAAATTAATCAAATTTTCTAACAGAGGCTTAAAACAATATTTCAAAATTTATCAATAATTTTCCAGCTTTTTATCATGTATAAATTCGCTAATTATCACTAATTACCCTTAATTAACCATAATTAGTGAGGAACTATGCAAATCACTCACCTTTGCCACAAATAGAATACCAAATCTGAAATGATTCTCTGTGAATACCAAGGCTATACAGTAGTTCTACCTCGATTCTTGTGCTAATCCGCTTTGATTTGATGTAGATTTGGCTTAATTAGCGATTAGAAGGTGATTTGGGGTGTTTTAGAAAGTGGAGGTCATGGCTAAACTTGAAGGAACAAAAAGTGGCATTGGAAAATGATAAAAACTGAATTTCCTAACCCTATCAGCCTTCCCATAACCCTAAACCTGAAATGGGTTATGGGCCCACTCACTAATCACCCAAATTAGGCCTGGTTAAGTGGTTTTTCACCATCTGAAACTTGTTTCAGCCATATCTCCCAAACGGTGAGTCCGTTTGGGTAATGTGACCACTCTACGGAAAGGTAAACCATCATCTGGATCTAATGGAAGTGGTTTCAGGTTAAAACTCCTTTCCAGTCAAAAGTTATGGCCATAACAAGATCAGCTAGGGGCAAAAATGTCATTTAAAAATCGGCAAAAATCATGAACATGGGAAATGACCCCAATAGTCGTCTCCCAAAGTTACATGACCATACGACTTCGTATGTGAAAGAAATAAATATTCTACAATCTTTTGACACGTAAAATGCGGGTCGTTACATTCTCCTCCCCCTTAAGAAATTTCGCCCCCGAAATTCCTTAACCCAAAACATACAAAGGATCCCGCATGCCTACCAGCCACTTACAACAATTAAACATGCAAAACAAACAAAACAAGCCTATCCTAGCATGCGGAAAGACTAAATCGAAACTGAAATCTTACCAGGCGAAGAGTTCCGGATACGTCTTCCTAATGCTCTCCTCTGTCTCCCAAGTACAGTCATCCTCATCCTCGCCCCACTGAACTTTGACTAGATTCACTGCTTTCCTTCGAAGTTGCTTCGTATCGTTCCCAACAATACGCATAGGTCCGCGGGTTCCAACCGTCGCGGGTTCAACCTCGATATCATCCAACTGATCAGGTGAAATGGTCACATCGGGGTCGTGCACGAATTTCATTAACTGGGAAACATGAAATACGTTATGAACTCCTACCATCTTCTCTGGTAATTCAACTTTATAAGCTAAATCCCAATTTTCTCAAGAACTGGGAATGGACCAACGAATCTTGGTGTCAACTTGCCTCTCCTCCCAAATCGTATCACACTTTTCAACGGAGAAATCTTGACAAACACCAAGTCGCCAATGAAGAACTTTAATTCTCCTCTCCTCTTATCAACATAACTATTCTGCCTATCTTGGGCTGCATTCATTCTCTGTTGGTTAACCTTAATCTTAGCCGAAGTTTCTCTTATCACATCTGGTCCAAGCACAAACTTCTCACCAGTTTCTAACCAAAACGACGGTGAGTTGCACGGTATTCCGTACAAAGCTTCAAATGGAGCCATATCAATATTGGATTGATAATTATTATTATATGCAAACTCTACTAGATGCAACTGGTCATCCCATGATCCACCAAAATCCAATATACAAGCTCTCAAGAGATCCTCCAACATACGATTCACCCTCTTTGTCTGACCGTTGGTTTGAGGATGATACGCGGTACTGAGATATAATTTGTAACACCCCACATCCGTTAAGGTCACTCATAAAGGGAATGCCTTAACTTCAGTGGAGCATTATGGGTACTAGAATAGAAATATTACAAGACAGACCTATATAAAACAGCGGAAGGTAAAGTAGAAGTACTTTAAATCATTTATTAAATATAATTGTTTACAGTAAAAGTCCATCAACTTCCAATACCCAATTACATAGCTAAAATATCTGTCTTGCTCAAAAACAAAGAAGCATAAAAATAAATTCTGATATTCCCCAATAAAGCAAGGCAAGCCATAGCCAAGAGAAATCCAAGCCGTACATGAAAGAGCCTTGGAGCTTGGTAAGATCTGAACTAAGTTGTATTCCCACCCTGCGAACCAGTGGGGGGGGGGGAACAGAAGAAAAAGAGGCGAAACAAAACGGGTCACTCATAAAGACTGAGTAAGTCCTAGTGACTTTAGCATAAAAATAGGTAACGATAACAATGCATGAATAAACCGAAAATAAACATAGGCATGATGACAAGTTAAGCTACAGGCACGATGAATCAAGTACAACATCCCGTAATTCCTATCAAGAGTAGCATCACAAGGTTCCTACCAAGTATCACATCGCAAGATTTCTACGCTTCGTCATTAAAATATTTCAGTGATATCTATTTGCTCTGCACCACCTGACTAGTGTCCCAACTAGTGATCTATATAGAATGATCAAATGATAACGTGATCCCAATCCCTGAAATTGTGGTTGCTTTCAGGTGTACGTCTATTATTTATCACCTAGATCTAATCTAGTGTTTTCTATCGAGCGTTTCCTAGATTCAATCAGGGTTTACGTGACCTAGGTCCAACTAGGGTTTATGCTACCTATTGAACGAATCTCGGATTCAGGGTTTATGCGACCTAGGTCCAACTAGGGATTATGCTACCTATTGAACGCTACTCGGATTCAGGGTTTATGCGACCTAGGTCCAACTAGGGATTATGCTACCTATTGAATGCTTCTCGGATTCATGGTTTATGCGACCTAGGTCCAACGAGGGATTATGCTACCTGCGTGTGTCATACGGCCCCCAATGATTGTAGATACATATGCTGGTCCCACCATGAGGTGTATCAAGTCCCATGGTGGCGGCCCGACACAATTCTAGAATGCATAGTGTATACTACTGGTGCCCAGTGCCTGCTTTTTTTACTCCGACGTGTGTACACGCCCGCACTCCGTTAGAACCTACACTGCTGCACCACTCTCCGTCGCTTTGAACGCTTACAATCAGCCCAGTAATCGTGCCTCACCCTGCCTAGTTCCAGGGTACCATGATACACCTATGTGAGTTACTGCTGAAATGGGTCCCCGTTACTAGGGTTTCCTATTGGTTAAGTTTGTGGGTCTACATATACAGATATTACCCACCTACCCATGATGTACTTAACCCACTGATTCAAGCATGTTTATTAATGGTTAAGTTTGTGGGCCTATATTTACTAATATTACCTAACCACCTGATATGTACTTAACCCTCTCCGTCCTTCACGTTAAGTTGGCTAAGTGTTTTCTCTTGTTTTACTTGACCCTACCGCATGTCTTGTTACATCGGTTAAGTGTTGCCTTCGCGTGTTTACTTAACCCTACCACACACCATGTCATATTGGTTAGGCATCGCCAACCCATCCAAGTTAACTTAACCCACCCATTCGTTAGATTGCATTGGTTAAGTGTTTTCATGTAATTTGTGGCTTAATCCGCCCACGTATCATGTCAAGTTGGTTAAGTGTTGTCTAGCGATTCATAACTTAACCCCGCTATTCTAGCATATCAAATTGGTTAAGTGTTTTCAAGCAATTCGTGACTTAACCCTGCCACGCATCATGTTATATTGGTTGAGTGTTATCAACCCATTCAAATTGACTCAACCCATCCACTAGTCATGTTATAATGGTTAAGTGTTCTTAACTTAATCCTACCCACTTGTCTAATTAACATGTTATATCAGTTAAGTGTCCTCAAGCAATCAAGTTCAGGTTTACTTAACCTATCCATTCATGTCATATCGGTTAAGTGTCATTAGTCTAGCATATTACTTAACCTTTCCATTATTAGCATGTCTGTTTATTGGCATTAATTAATTATTAATGCATCAACCACTCACATTAGACCTGTTGTTGCGGTCACTGGATATGCCGGGTGGTTCCAGGCAGAATTACACCACAACTCAGTCTAACCTCGGGTTTTAGCATGATAGGACTAACTTCTCAAGTTGGATCTTATTATTTGCAGTCACTGGATATGCCAGGCGGTTCCGGGCAGAATTACACTGCAAACTCAACCCAACCTCAAGTTAGCCATGTTCATGTTCGTGTTCATATTCATATTCATATTCATGTTCATGTTTCAACCACGTTCATATTTCCAGTTATATGTCAATTATCAAGTTCATAGTTCACGTTTTTGCCCCAAAACGTATTCCCAAATTATTACCTTAATTCACTATAAGGTTATGCCAAATTATATCCTTTTATTTACAATACATGCCAACTACCCAAAACCCAACTTATGCGCGTTCATATTAAACCTCTACCAAGTCATAAATTATCAAATATGTTTCAACTTCAACTTCGAATCTTACATAATTAACATTTGCCCAATTTCTAGATTACATGTCAGTTTTACATATGCCCAATTCATACCAAATTTACATATGTTCAATTCATGCCGTTTTACATGTATGCCAATTTTATGCCAATTTACACATATACCAAGTTTCATGTCGTTTTACATATGTCAAGATTCATAATTTACATGTTTACAAGGCTATGCCCAATTTACATAGATCAAGTTTTATACCCAAAATCACATGTATACCACGTTTATACCAATTTATCCATAACAAGTTCTAGCCAAATTACATATATCAAGATCCATACCAAATTACATATGCCAATCCCCATTCTTGCAAATTACCATTATAATGACAATACCCAAAATTACCCTGTTTCATGTTAATGGTAAATTATCCCCAAACAACCAATTTTCATATTATGCCTTTGATTCCACCAAACACGGGTAAAGCAAAATGGAAAAAATAAGCATGACCGTAAATATTAAATAGTTATACAAGTTTTCTAATGTGTTTTATAATATAGCACCTATCGCTAACTTCACTAATCACTAACCATCACCTATCACTAATAATAGGTCATTATGAACAAAACATCACCTACCACTGACCATAATAAGAAACAATACTCAAACATCACCGTGCTCCTACTTCCTAGAGACCAAAATGAAAAACCCTCCACTTAATCTCTCAACAATCACTGAACTTCCACCATCGACCACTTAAAAACTGACCTGCATGACCTTATCATTCATCCTCTAACTCACGGTTTGAACACAACCATTCCTACACCCAAACAACAACCCACATCACAGTCATGGCTACCAAATTCCATTAAAAAACTCCAAAACAAGATGAGTAATCGGTACACGACAGATATCCCCATTACAAATCTACACTTTAAATATTGTACCACACAATGCACCCGATACCCATTAAAGAAGATATCTCCAGCTTCCTACTTTAATTTTTGGTACCCCCACTGGACCTATTTCGGATTGACATACAAAAATCAAGCAACAAATGAGTAATCAGTACATGATAATAAATAATAAGAAATAATTTCCTTCTTAAAAAGATACTAACCAAAGATCATGGAACGGATGGGGCACACTCATTTCACCAAATAACTTGAACGCACACTCATTTTAAAAAAGACCTTAACAAAACATATAAATCCATCCACAATAAATGCACCAACCGAAAACCACATACAAACTAAAGAACTATCGGCATAATAAATAATGCATACAATTATGGAGCCAAGCGAAAGGTAATAAAGTTAATGTATATGAACCAATGAATACAAATCAATAAACACAAATTAAATTATAACAATCGATATACATAAATTTTTATATACAAATCAATATACACAAGTTGATGTATATGAACCAACTTGAACAAATTGTTAGATACAAATTGATGTAAACAAATCAATATGTTCAAATCAACTTATACAAATATACTACTATTGTAACTTTAAAGGAAGGCATTACCTCATCAATAGAAGAAGGAAATTAACTGGAGTCCTAAGACGTAAATGGAATTGATATACAGATAATATCTAGAAAAACAACTGATGAAGATTTGGTTAGGAAAGATGCGGTCGAAGTTTAGGTTGTTCGGGAACAGTTTTTTTTGGTTTTTTGAAAGGTTGCCATGTTTTAAATCAGGACTAAATATTTCAAAAATAAAAAGAAATAAAAGGAAACAATTACATAGTTACAAAAAAACATTATGCATGTTGCAGTGCTAAAAATAGTAGAATGGTGTTTTAAATTGAAAATACCGTGTGTTTATAATTTGCAGATTTAGAGTAGTGACTCTAGCAAGGTGCTCCATCTCCTGTGTGAATCTGGGTGTGTTTAGCAGAGTTCGATGTTGCTCCCAATGAAACTAGGGTTCAGATTTTTGAATCATGTGGTTAGAGATTGGTTAAAAGTTTGGCTAAGGCTTTGGTGATGAGTTTGAAAGTGAAATTAAGAAGACTGGCGGGTCGGAAGATCATTGGTGAATAATAATCCACCTTCATTTTGGGAAGTAATATTCTTATAATGTCTCCGGTACGTAAGAGGATGTGTCCTACTGCCACTACATTTCCATTTCTGGGGTTCTTATCAAGCTCTACTTCTCTAACATGCCTCAATGTCAGACAACGGCTTAAACGGTTGTCTCATCAAGTTCGCACGTGGATTAAAACAATGTGACCCTCTGTCTTTGCTTATCTTCGTGCCCATTGCTGACATCTTCAATCGTATAATCAAATTGGCTATTTCTAAAATCCTCCTCTTCAGGATCCATCTACCTTCGTCTTCACGGTCCATCTCTAGCATTCAATTTGTTGATGACTACGTCCTTTTCTCCACTCCCTCCCGTTTCATATTCACAGCTTTAAGGTCATCTTTTACATCTTTGAACTGGTCTTTGGGATTCCGTAAATTTCAATAAGAGTTCAACTATCATGCTTGCTAATTGTGGATTCCTTTAGCGTCGCCATCGCACACACTCTACTATCGCTTAGGTTCATTCTCGATCACATATCTTGGCATCCCCATCTATCCCACTAAACTTCTTCACTCCGATTGGACACCACTTATCTCGATGATCGGTTCCCATTTCTCTACCTTGGAGGCTTCCTCCCTATCATCTTATCCTTATTAAGTCTGTACTATCCTCTGTTTCATCATAGTGGCTCTCTTTCCATTACATATCATCGTGGATCATCTCCATCATCGACTCCATTCCCAAATCCTTCCTTTAGCATGGAGGCCCTATTAAATCGATAGTCAATTAGCAAACTGTGTGTAACGAATTGCTCAGGGTAGTCTGGCAATTCAAGAACTTCATAATATGAACATTGTAATGACCCATAATTTCTGGTATTTTGAAAATTCGAGTTTTTAAGAATTTGGAATAACCGCACACGGTTCTGGATACATACTCTCATTTTTTAATATGATTTCAAAAACTATAACGATCAGATAAGTTATTTATACCATTTTTATTAACTTACCAGTTCAACTAATTTATTGTATGTCATCAAAAATAAGAATTTAAAACTATTTACGAATATTTAATTTAGACTTGGAAACTATGGTAAATGAATTCTAACTTTGTTTTATATCTTACTAAAGTTAAAATAAGGTTAGTCAACTTTTAAATTGATTTAAAAGTAAATATATTAAAATTCTACAATTTAATATTATTTTAAAAGCATGAAAATAGACATTTTGCAAATGATCTCGGATTTTGACGAAACCACATTCATCGGATTTGGGATGTTAAATTATGTTGAGTCAAAGGTTTCATAGCATATTTTGATTAATGACAACATAGAAATAGAGATCATTGACGAGCTGAATTCATATTTATCAAAGTGGAAATCAATGAAGTTCATAGTGAAGATCAATGGAAATCATGACATGGAGCTAAGATTATATATGTGTAGGTATGGAGTCGTGTTAGATTTATGTTAAAATTTATCCTCAAAGTATAACACGAATGCACAAAACAATTTAGAAATTGAAATTAGCTGGGGCTGAAATCTGTATATTTGAGGAATTGAAAAGTCACAGAAAAAGCCCAAACGGTCCAGGCTTCGACCGGGAAAGAGTGCAGAGTGATATAGACTGTGGACCGAGGTCCTCTGGTCCACAGCCAGAAAACGGTCGACCGCCCAAAAAAACCTGTTGACCGGTCCTGTTGTATTTTGTGCATAACGGCTATTTTTTCAAATTCCTGTCTACCTGTTAATTTCGACCTGTCGACCTTTTTTTCTTGCTGTAATTTTTCTGAAAGGATGCTTCTTTTTGTGAAGAGATTTCTATTCAATTTCAAGAGAAATGGACACAACTCTTTATAGAAACTCTTCATGAAGGAATGCAACTATTCTACACTATAAATAGACTTGAAATCATACTTTCAAATCACCGATTCTTGCTCTGATTTCTGATCTTACTTTCTAAATACTCTTGCATTCTAAAAAGCTCCCAAATTCAAGTTACTTATTGAATCCTTGATAATATTTCTCATATTTTGATTCAACAAGCAACTAACTTCCTTCAAATCTTCGCATTCAATTCATATACTTGAGGATAAGATTATAGGAAGGGTGTACTCAATCGTTGACAAATCAGTGTTGAAAGAAGAACACAATCAGAAGTCAAACTCTTGTAATTGTCCTGTGTGGGTAGGCTTGTAGCCCGTGAAATCAAGTGGGTAAGCTTGTAGCCCGTGAAATCAAGTGGGTAAACTTGTAGCCCGTAAATCAAGTAGTGTTGTGAACCTGTTCCTCCGGGTGAAGAGAGGGTGTTGTTTAGTGAAAAGCCGAAGAGGAGCTTCGGGACTGGACGTAGGACTGGAGGTCCGAACCAGTATAAAAATCCTGGTGTCGTTACTCTACTTTACTTTACTTTACTGCATTTATAATTATTTGTGATATATATATTGTTTGCGAATATTTATTCGCATAACTATTGAATAGCTTAAGTTATCACATACATTCCGCATAGCCATATTATAGATCCTGCACAAGTCGTACACACTCGGACTTTTCAATTGGTATCAGAGCGAGGTGTTCTAGAGATCGTAACAACATCCTAGAACAAATGGCAATAAAGAAATCTAGTCAAGGCATTAGAAAATGGAAGAGCAACAAAGCAGAATCACGAGAGCAAGGAAACAAATGTCTCATGGAAAAAGTCAGATCATAATCGGTATGTACAGATTCTTTATATAAAGATCTTTTGTTAAACCATGATAAATTATTGAAAGAATTTAAAACTTTGAGCAAACTCAATACTGTCATTATAGCTAAGTCAAAAATTTGCGAGCAAGAAAATTCCAAATTAAAAGAATATAACAATGTTCTTTTAAAGGACATCGATCTTTTGCAAAATAGAAATAAATCTTTAGAAGATTCTTTAAATAATTCTAGTTCTTTAATTTCGTCTCTTGAAAAAGAGAATGGAGCTTTAACTGAAAAGAATTAAGAACTATCTAAAGAATGTGAGTTTTTAAAGGTGAATAATAATATTTTGCAAAATGAAATTTCTGACTCAAAAGAAAATTTTGAAAAGTTACAATCTTCTTTAGATAATTCAGAATCTCAAATTTTAGGTCTCAAAACTGAGAATGGTACTTTAAAAAAGAAAAATTCTGAATTAAATAAGGAAATTGATGATTTAAAGAATAAAAAAATTTCTTTTGAAAATGTCAATAGCGACTTTGGAAATGAATTTGATAAATGTGCAAATAAGTTCGCAAAATTTAATAAAGGTCAAAATGATTTAAATATGATTTTATCTAGATCTCGACCTTTACATGACAAAAGTGGTTTAGGATATAATAAAACAAATCTTAGAAATAGTACTAGATATGCTTTCATGTACAATAAAAATATTACTGCTAGTACTAATGCTCATCCTAGATCCAATTATTATAGAAATTCGAATACTTCTATGACTAGAGATCTGTATAATAGATCTAGAAGTATGAAAAGGAATATCAATAGAGATTACTTAAGTATTTGGGTTCCTGTAAGTTGGAAAAACAGAGAAAAATATGTTGATGATTATTTTGATTCAGTAGTTAATAATGAAAATTTTATCTTTAAAGGTTCCATTAAACCCTCTTGGGTATGGTTACCTTCCATCTAACTCATGGACCCAAACAAAGCAAGTGGGTACCAAAACTATATATGTTATATAATTTTTTGCAGGTACATCGCAACAAAGAGAAGGTTATTCCATATCTCCTAAAGGGAGCATATATACAGGGGGGGATAGCAATGGAGATTGTAATATCAAGCTATGCTGTCATCAATCAAAAAGGGGGAGAATGTTGAGTCAAAGGTTTCATAGCATATTTTGATTATTGACAACATAGAAATAGAGATCATTGACGAGCTGAATTCATATTTATCAAAGTGGAAATCAATGAAGATCATAGTGAAGATCAATGGAAATCATGACATGGAGCTAAGATTATATATATGTAGGTATGGAGTCGTGTTAGATTTATGTTAAAATCTATCCTCAAAGTATAACACGAATGCACAAAACAAATTAGAAATTGAAATTAGCTGGGGCTGAAATCTGTATATTTGAGGAATTGAAAAGTCACAGAAAAAGCCCAAACGGTCCAGGCTTCGACCGGGAAAGAGTGCAGAGTGATATAGACTGTGGACCGAGGTCCTCTGGTCCACAGCCAGAAAACGGTCGACCGCCCAAAAGGACCTGTCGACCGGTCCTGTTGTCTTTTGTGCATAACGGCTATTTTTTCAAATTCCTGTCTATCTGTTAATTTCGACCTGTCGACCTTTTTTTGTTGCTGTAATTTTTCTGAAAGGATGCTTCTTTTTGTGAAGAGATTTCTATTCAATTTCAAGAGAAATGGACACAACTCTTTATAGAAACTCTTCATGAAGGAATGCAACTATTCTACACTATAAATAGACTTGAAATCATACTTTCAAATCACCGATTCTTGCTCTGATTTCTGATCTTACTTTCTAAATACTCTTGCATTCTAAAAAGCTCCCAAATTCAAGTTACTTATTGAATCCTTGATAATATTTCTCATATTTTGATTCAACAAGCAACTAACTTCCTTCAAATCTTCGCATTCAATTCATATACTTGAGGATAAGATTATAGGAAGGGTGTACTCAATCGTTGACAAATCAGTGTTGAAAGAAGAACACAATCAGAAGTCAAACTCTTGTAATTGTCCTGTGTGGGTAAGCATGTAGCCCGTGAAATCAAGTGGGTAAGCTTGTAGCCCGTGAAATCAAGTGGGTAAACTTGTAGCCCGTAAATCAAGTAGTGTTGTGAACCTGTTCCTCCGGGTGAAGAGAGGGTGTTGTTTAGTGAAAAGCCGAAGAGGAGCTTCGGGACTGGACGTAGGACTGGAGGTCCGAACCAGTATAAAAATCCTGGTGTCGTTACTCTACTTTACTTTACTTTACTGCATTTATAATTATTTGTGATATATATATTGTTTGCGAATATTTATTCGCATAACTATTGAATAGCTTAAGTTATCACATACATTCCGCATAGCCATATTATAGATCCTGCACAAGTCGTACACACTCGGACTTTTCAAATTATAGTAAGGTTTTACATTTCATATCAATCGGAGTTAGTATGTGAACGTGCACAATACAAACACGTGTCGAAAAATCTATTGAAATTTAATAAAAACATAGTAAAACGCCATTTTCAAACGGTCTCAAAATTCGACTAGACCAGTTTTATTGAATACGTATCGATGAAATATAGAAGGATTCAAATTTTGTATCAATTGGACTTACGGCGTGATCTTATGAGTTAAAAATGTAAAAGGTCGTTTAATTAAATGCAAGCTTAAACAAAACAAAAACATGTTTCCTTAATTCACTCCCTCTATGACATCTCACTAACCCTTGTATGCCCTCTTCCATGATGGCTAGCCTAAGTAATGATGATGTTTATGGAAGAAAAAATAATAAGAAAATGGCACAAAGGTTGATACATGAATTAATTAATAAACTATGGAAGGGAATTTTTTTATAAGGTCCTTACTTTACCATGAAGCTATCCCCGCTCATGGCGACACCGAGGCAGGCATAATTGCACTCAACACCCTAGCCTTAGTCTATAAATGGATCCCCCTCTCACCCACTTATTCCTTCTTTCCATTTCTCTCTTCCTTCTCTTCTCTTTTCTTCCTTCTTCCTCCCTTTCTGCCTTCCCCTCCCAGGCTGAAACTATTCCTCCCCCTTCGTCCATCATTTCACTACTAAACTACTCACACACCTCTTTCCTTCTAAGATCTAAGCTTGTACACCATAAAAATTCAACCTTTAGACCATTTCAAGCAAAAAGATGCCTCATTTTATATTTTTCTTCAGAGTTAATAAGTATAGAAATATTTTGCTCAAATCTCAAGTGAAAAATAATTTGTGACGTCGGAGTACCGTCTGCTTGAAGATTGGAAGTAATCAGAATCAATTTAAATAAGAAAGCTAGGACCTTTAGCTTTAGAGAATGAAGGAGTGGATCCCTCGATGAGAAAAACTTACACTTTACACTAGTTTTTAACTTTAAATTTTGTGATTTGGTTTGTGGTTATGTTTTAATATAATATCTTAAATTATCATGATAATTGAGATGTTAATAGTTGGGATATGTAAATGTATTACTTATATGAAGTTTGGTTTGGAAGTTTCAAAAAGTTAGTAAGCAATTTCATTTAGTTAGTGAAGTAAAGATATGATCTTTAAGTATAAATGGTGAGAACACTTTGCTCATGTTTGGAAATTGCTAAGCGGTTAAGAAGATTTGGGCTTAATGAAGTTAATGGTTATGTTAGAAAGTTAGTTACTTGGTAGTTAGTAATTAAAGTGATTACCTAAATGGTTATGAAGTTAAACCATAAATAAATGATTGTTTTGTTTGGATGATAAAGTAGTTGTTATGGATGGATGCTCATGGTTGTTTCACGATAGTATAACTGCGGTTACTTAGTTGATTGACAAAAATATAAGCGTTCATATAGTCTAAACAAGACTAGTCACGCACGACAGTTCGCGAATTTCGATTATAAATTTCGAACATTCATAAAAAGAGCAAATTTAATTGGATTTCTTCGAAACAAAAAACGTTTGTTTTCTATTGATAGTAACATTCAAATAAAAGAAGAAATTTTTGGATTTCAACTTATAGATTTCAAGTTTTGTTTAAATCTATTTTTGAAAAGGTCGCTATAAGTGCAGTTCGCTGAGCATAATGGGAAACAGCTTTTTTGAATAGATAAAAATATGAGAAAATATTTGTTTGTTAACACTTTTGATTTATTTCATGATTTCACTATAAGGTGTTTAGCAACAATATTGATTCATTTAAATTGTGAACGTAAATTTAAATGAATTATTTTTTAAGATAGTTTTCATAAAAGAAAATGAAATGATGATTTCAAACAATAGAAAATATTTGAAAATAAATATTTAGAAGATGTTAAATGGTTTATAAAAATTGTTTTATAAACGTAGACAATCTCAGAGGCTCAAATCCCAATGTTTAAATGGTTTAGAAAGCAACAACACTATATTTTGAAGATATTTATGCTTATTAATTCGAAATGATTTATCACTTCGGGATGTTAAATGATTTGGTTTGTTACCAATGGTTCGGGTAACCTGTAACTAAAATGTGGGCACATGTGTGAAGGTATAGTTCGCTCTTGAGATAGAGGGACATACTCATATTATTGATGAGATGAAGGCTCATCCCCTTTTGCCTTGTTATCAGGAGAAACCTCCTAATTTGGTGGTATATATGTTGATATGCCTGTATTGTAGGTATTTGAGATTTTAAAAAGTGATTTGTTTTTAAATTCCGAAGTGAAGTATGATTTGATATGATATATATATATATATATATATTATTTCAATGATTTGAAATGAAACTGAGATTTTAAGTTCGAAGAGATTATTTTAAAAAAGAATGGATTTTGTAAATAAATTAAGTTGATTGGATTTGATAAATCTAAATATGGAAGATGAAACTATTTTATTTTCGAGTTTTTATGACTAGTATTCATATGGGGAACTCGTTCTGTGTTATACGGCGTGATTTTATGATTTACCCAACTTTAAAGTAAAGTTAATTACTGTTTTAGTTCTCACACCAGTCCCATGACTGATTTGGAGTTTATTGTTCTTCAACTTGAACTCTGGGTGCCCATATATTCCGCATGGGCAGATTGTAGTTTTGGTTTGCAGATATTTTATTGAGAAGGTGCTGGATTGAAGCTAGAGTTGTATCCGAACCATTCCATTTCTTCCGGTAAGAGTTTTTGTTTCCGTTGTGCAAGTATTTATTATACTCTAATAATGTTTTTGTACTTTGATATCTCTTGTACTCTGATGTAAAAGTTATTGCAATGATAATGAAAAGTTGTTTTTTTCAGTTCTTATTAGTCGTATATCCTTAGTTAAAATTTCGAGAACTTTTGCTGTTTGGATCGAACATGTGTTGTTTATAGTCGATTCAAAAGGTTGGAATTTTCAGGCCTTTACATTTGGTATCAGAGCTTTGGTTTATACAAAGCTTTGGGGCATGACTCATTTATATAAAAGAAAAGAACTCATCCGAGCTAGGATTAGTAATGTCCTAGAAGAAAACTCATTGGAGATAGGGTTAGTAATGCCCTAGAATGAGCTCAGAGTATTATTTATACGAGAGAGTGTATTTACGATATAAAAATCGGTTTTTTTAAAGTTATCTTCTAAATATAAAAAGATAGTTTATGGTAATTATAAAGAGTTTGGATTAAAAATTGAAATTATCTACAATTTTCGATAGTTGATAATTTCTAAAACCTGTTAGATAAGAAAATAAAATGAGTAAGTAACTACGAATACCTTGTAAATTAAGTTTCATAATTTTGACTAAAAGTTATTTGGTGAATAATTAGAAAGGGTTATCTAAAAAAGATTATAAATAAATTTACTTACATCTTCTTTCCTTTTCGAGGACCAAAAGTTTCTAAGTGGGGGAGAATGTAACAACCTGAATGTTCTGAAATTTTGAAAATTCGAGTTTTCAAGAATTTGGAATAACCGCGCACGGTTCTAGATACATACACTCATTTTTTAATATGATTTCAAAAAGTATAACGATCAGATAAGTTATTTATATCAGTTTTATCAATTTATCCGTTCAAACAATTTATCGTATGTCGTCAAAAATGAGAATTTTATATTATTCACTAATACTGAATCTAGACTTGAAAAACTATGGAAAATGAATTCTAACTTTGTTTTATATCTTACTGAAGTTAAAATCAGGTTAGCGAACTTTTAAAATTAATGGTAAATATATTAAAATTCGATAATTTAATATTATTTTAATAACCTAAAAAATACATTTTGCACACGATCTCGAATTTCGTTGAAATCACTTTCATCGTATCCAGAACGTTAAATTATAGTAAGGTTTCAAATTTCATATCAATCAGAGTTAGTATATGAGCGTGCGCAATACAAATTCGTCTCGAAAAATCTATTGAAATTTAATAAAAGCATAGAAAAAACCATTTTTCAAATGGTCTTCGAATTCGATGAGGCCAATTTCATTGGATGCATATCGATGAAATATAGGAGGATTTCAAATTCGTCTCAATCAGACTAAAGGTTTGATCGTACGAGTTGAAAACGTAAAAGGTCGTTTAATTATATGCATGCTTAAATAAATAAAAAAACATGTTTCCTTAATTCACTCCCTCCATGACACCTCATTAACCCTTATCTACACTCCTCCATGATGGTTAGCCTAAGTAACGATGATGTTTATAGAAGAAATTAATAATAAAATGGCACAAAGGTTAATGCACGAATTAATTAATAAACCATGGAAGGAAATTCATATAAGGTCTTTACTTCACCATGAAGTTATCCCCTCTCATGGTGACAACTAGGTGGGAATAATTGCACTTAACACTCTAGCCTTGGCCTATAAATAGAACCCCTCTCAATCACTAATTCCTCTATTTCATTTCTCAATTCCTTCTCATTTCTTTTCCTCCTTCTTCCTCCCTTTTTTCCTCTCCCTCACGGCCGAAACTACTCCTCCCCCTTACTCCATCATTTGCACCACTAAACCACTCACACACCTTTTTCTTTCAAAGCTTATACACCATAAAAATCCAACATTTAAATCATTTCAAACATAAAGATGCCTCCTTTTTAATTTTTGTTTAGAGTTGGTAAGCATAGAAATATTCTGCTTAAATATCAAGTGAAAAATAATTCGTGACGCCGGAGTACCGTCTGCTTGAAGATTGAAATTAATCGGAATCACTTTAAAGTAAGAAAGCTAGGACCTTTAACCTTAGACAACGAAGGAGTGAATCCTCAGTGAGAAAAACTCACACTTTACAGAAGTTTTTAACTTCAAATTTGTGCTCTGGTTTGTGGTTATGTTTTGATATAATTTCTTATATTATTATGGTTGTTGAGATGTTAATAGTTGAGATATGCAGGTGTATTGCTTGTACGAAGTTTGGTTTGGAAATTACAAAAACTAGCAAGCAATTTCATTAAGTTAGTGAAGTAAAGATATGAACTTCAAGTATAAATGGTGAGAACACTTTGCTCATGTTTGGAAATTGCTAAGTGGTTAAGTAGATTTGGGTTTAATGATGTTAATGGTTATGTTAGAAAGTTAATTACCAGGTAGTTAGTAATTAAAGTGGTTACCTAAATAGTAATAAAGTTAAACCATAAATAAATGATAGTTTGTTTCGGATGATAACGTGGTTCTAATGGATGAATGCTTATGGTTGATTGATGATATTATAATTGCGGTTAATTGGTTGGTCAACAAAATATAAGTGTAACATAGTCTGAATTGGACTAATCGCGCAACAATAGTTCACGAATTTCGACTATAAACTTCGAATGCTCATAACAAGAGAAAATTTAATCGGATTTCTTCGAAACGAAAAACTTTGTTTTCTATTGATAGTAACTTTCAAACGAAAGAACAAATTACGGATTTAAACTTATAGATTTCAAGTTATGTTTAAATCTATTTTTGAAAAGATTGTTATATGTGCAGTTCATTGAGCGTAACGGTAAACGACTGTTTTAACATAAATAAAAATATGAGAAAATATTTGTTTGTTAACATCTTGTGATTTATTTCACAATTCGGCTGAAAGATGTTTAACGACAATATTGATTCATTTAAATTGTGAATGTAAATTTAAATGAAATGTTTTTTAAGATTGGTTTCATAAAATAAAATGAAATGGATATTTCAAACAAGTAGAAAATATTTGAAAATAAATATTTTTAAGGTGTTAAATGGTTTACAAAAAGTGTTTTATAAACGAAGAGAATCTTGGAGGCTTAAATGATTTAGAAAGCAATAACACTATGTTTTGAAGATATTTGTGCTTATTAATACGAAATGATTTATCACTTCAGGATGCTAAATGATTTGTTATGTTACCATTGATTCGGGTAACCTATAAATCAAAAGTAGGCACATGTGTGAAGGTATGGTTCGCTCTTGTGATAGGGTGACATACTTATCTTATCGATGCGATGAAGGCAGGGACCTAGTTGCCTTTTTATCGGGAGAACCTCTTGATCTGGTGGCATATATGTTTGATATGCTTGTATTGTAGATATTTGAGATTTTCAAAAGTGTTTTGTTTTTTAATTCCGAAGTTAAGTGCTATTTGATATGATATATATATATATATAATTTCAACGATTTGAAACAAAACCGGTATTTTAAGTTCGAAGAGATTATTTTCAAAAGAATGGATTTTTTAAATAAATGAAGTTGATTGGTTTGATAAATCTGGATATGGAATATGAAACTATTTTAGTTCGAGTTATTATGAAAGGTATTCATAATGGGGAAGTCGTTTCCTATTATACGGTGTGGTCTTATGATTTAACCAACTTTAAAATAAAGTTAATAACTGTTTTAGTTCTCACACTAGTCCCATGATTGATTCGGATCTGACTGTTCTTCCACTTGAACTTTGGGTGTCTATATTTTCTACATGAGCAACTAGTAGTTTTGGTTTGAAAATATTTTATAGAGAAGGTATTGGATTGAAGCTAGAGTTGTATCCAGAGCATTATATTTCTTCCGCTGAGAGTTTTTGTTTTCCACTGTTCATGTATTAATTGTACTCTAATAATGTTTACGTACTCTAATATCGCTTTTACTCTGATGTAAAACTTATTGCAATGATAATGAAAAGGTGTTTTGTTCAGTTCTTATTAGTTGTATACCCATAGTTAAAGTTTCGAGGATTTTTTCATTTGGATCAAACTTGTGTGGCTTATAATCATTTCTAAAGAAATTTAAGGGCCTTTAAAAGCATGGCCTTGATCACTAGATTTGTTGTTGTTTCATCCTAGGTTCTTTCATCTGGAAAACTTGGGTTCTCTCACTCCATTATAACTCCAATCCCTCTGGTATTCACTATTCTACCACTCCCGGCCACCCTTCTCCGTCTTGGCAAGGTGTTCTCGGGATATAACCTTGGTTTCATCTATACTTTCAAGTTTCCATTGGTAATGGACAATCCTTCTCATTTTGGAATGATGTCTGGCTTTTGTAATGACCCGCCTTTTTACCTAGTTTTCGCCGGTAGTGAAACCAACTTAAACCGTTCATAAAGACGGATTATTAGGGGTACTTATACATTTTCACAAAAGTGAAAGAACTTTTCCATTATCATTACAATAATATTACATTAGATTACAAGAGATACATTACTGTACATTTATTACACAGAGAAAAAGATACAAAACTCAATGGAAGAATATGAATATTCCAAGATATAGTAGCTCTAGCTAAAACTAGAATCCTTCTCCAACCAACACCAAGGTAAAATCTGCAAACCAAACTACTAGGCTGCCCACATGGAAAATTTTAAGCACCCAGAGTTTACGTGTGGGAACAATAAACTCCACGTCAGTCATGGGATTGGTGTGAGAACTCAAAAAGTTGTTTTACCGGACCGCGTCACTAATGCGGAACGGGTTTACTCCATGTGAATACGAGTGCATAGAAATCCACAATGACATTTTGGAAAATGATGCTATCATAAGCTCGTCCTACATCACACAATGCAAGTGCACATCAGATGGGAGAGTTTTGTATTATGATAACCAAACATGCTTTTGATACGTGAATATCCTCTTTCATATTATTATTAGCGCATAGTGTGAAAAACTTTCGAAAGTAAATATATTAAACTAGCTAGCATAGTTCCCCATCCCATTATACTGATGTAATCCTGCTAGTAACCAGCAGGCAATACAAACAAAACTGTTTGGGCTCATAGTGGAGATTGGGTTTCCAACATGATGGTTACTAGTACGAAAGATCATTCATAGGCTCACAAACTTTCTTGTGCGCATCATCCCAGTACTCGCGGTTAACGTCCAAACTTGGACACCATTATACTAGCTCACCATACATGAATCAGAGTACCCAACACATAGAAACCCAGACTGGGGACTTCGTAGTACCCTTTCATAATCACATCCCAGTGCACCGAACATACGAAACAATATAAAAATCTGACCACTAGTTTACCAACAATTCGGAGTGTGAGGTTCGTCGAGGTCATGATATACACAAAGATACGCTTAAATAAGCCATGCTTTGATCATCCATAGTTCATCACACAATTTAAGTATGTCGCGTTGTCCATTCACTACGTGTCACTGGTTTCCATTAATATATAACCTCTAAGCCCATACATCTTAGAGAAGGGTGTTAAGCTTAGAGAATAAATTCTCTGCCACCAAGCAAAAATATATTTAACAGAAATCAGTGCTCGGTCAATTACAATGTCAGACACACAATCCATACATGCCCGTTCTAGTTCTAAACGAAACAACAATCGAGAATTCCTTCACATACGTTCGGGCTTCTTGCCACTTAACTGGTATAAATTCCGTTTGAAAATGGTAGCTACCTGTTTAAGACATTCAGCAAGTCATCCTTATGATATGAAGGGTCCTAGCCTTCAATATTGTCTTCAATTGCTCCACAACGTAGTATTATTACTTGGAATGGTTTTCGGACATAATTCTAATCCTGGTCTTTCCAAGTAGTAAGTGCAATTTAAAAAACATAATTACGAAATGCACAGGCTTTCAACCAATCTCCTTCCGTCTCGGATTTGTTAAATTAGACTTCTTTAAACCCATTCACAAATTATCTTTAACAAAATCCATATTTTAACTTTTCTTCTTTAAAACACATCCTTTAAATCAAAGATAGTCTAGCCTCAAAACCTCAACTAACTTTTCGTTTGATAACTCGTTATCCAAATCCAGTTTCTTTCGAAAACCGTTGTTAATGATATTTTTCATCAACATTGGAGATAGGTCAATAGGAGCGACCCTAAAAGGGAAAATTGGTTATTTAGCTTTTTGCGAATCGAATCGGATCGCCACTCCTAGGTACCAAGGTCTGGAGGAGCATGATCACTAAAAAGCTATCAGGATAGGTATAAACCTAGGGAAAGAGGTACATCCTCCTATTCATGGAAAGACTGGGACAAGAATCCATATCTATCTGGAAAACAAACAATAAATTGCAGCAATGATAATTAGAAATAATAAGATGAACTCACAAAGCAATTTTCTATGCATAAATGCCTTTTTATTAATCCTCCATTTGGAGTACATGAATGGAATGGAAGAAATTTTCCGAATTAAGTTTTTTAGAAGAGTAGGGGTACAAGAGAAAATAGAACAAGTGAAAAATCCTTCCACCCCTTTGAATGTGACTCATGGGGTCTTATTTATGGAGAATTCTAAGGCCCTTCCGCTGTTGGGCTATTAGGCTTACATGGGCCTTTATCGGCCGCTTTTTCCTTGGTTTCAGGTGCTTGGCTTCCGGCCGTCTTTGGAGTAATGATCATGGTCTTCAAAGCGGGAGTGTCGGTCAATCGAGACTTCTTTGGGATTGATATAGGATTGCTGATGTAGTGGCTTTCGGATGGCATCCGAACCCTCGGTAGTAGTTCCAGGGTGTAGGCTCTTAGTCGTAAACTTTTGGATATAGGCTTCCGACTTCCTCGTAAATACTTAGAGGAGCTTGTCCTCGTTATGTATGTTGATAATTGCTGATTCGGGACTGACGTCGGTCCCGATACTAGGTAGATTAGTATGAATAGCACGTATCTCTGCTTGGGTCCCGGTTAGCCTTCCGGTGGAGCTTTCGGGATAATCTGGTTTTTTCAGAATGTGGTTTACAGTGATATGTTATTGTTTGTCAATGTGACCTTTCGGCATTTGTGCGGCAGGTGTTCCGGAGGCTGGTTCTGGATGATCCTTGCGTACTTCATGTTTGGCACCTTTGATGTCCTCGCCTTCAGATGTATCGGTATTTAAGCAGGTTAGTACCGATAATTTTTCTGGGTTTTAAGAGGGGGGCTCGTGCCTTCTTTTTTTAGTTCCAGTCTTAGGTGGCCTTTCGCTATAGAATTTCCTGTCGAATAGGTCCTGTCGTAAGGACTTTGTCTGATGCACTTCGTTGGCATTTTTTAGGCTTTAAGTTTCTTCCCTTCGGAAAGGTGCCGGTTTATGCTACTTTCCAACCATCCTCCCCGACCTTTGGTTCCATCTATTGTCGTCCTTCTGCTTCCGGGGGACTTTTTGTGCTTGTATTCTCCCGACGGCCCTTCATCGCCTGCTAGTATCAGAGTTAATTTTAGTAGTAACATTCCCCCTCCCTCAGTGAAGGTTTTTTTTTGACTTTTCAAGTCAACCTTTTTGTCTTTTCCAAAGTGACACTTCAATGTCTTTTGATCGCCCTTGATCTGAGGCGTTGATTGATCTCTACTTGCACGTTTTAGATTGATCTCGTAATTTGATCAAAAACTCTTCTTCTCCCTCGTTTCCGTATCAAATCCTCGTACAAGATTATTGCTCCTCTAAGACGCTGCTCAAATTTTCCTTTTTGAAGATTCAAGCCCGATTATCTGTGACTATTTTTACTTCGTATATGAAGCGTAATCTTAATTACGCGTCAAAATTGATAGGAAAGTTGGTTAGGATTTTGCTGATCATAAAATAGGTTTGGGTATCTGTTTCTATTTCACTGGACCTGATGTTCAACATTAGTGGTTACATGTCTCACAGGTAACCTCGTTTTTAGCAAAATATAAAACACTTCACGAGGCAAGGAGAAAATGAGTCCTCACAAATTAAAGTTATATGCCATCGTCACAAAATGAGATGGTGCTAGTATAATTTGTGCTAGTTTTTCTTCATCGATTGTATTGGTTTGTCTAGGTTTTGGGGTGATAATGTTCTTAATTCCTTTGGAAAAATAACGGTGTCAGGACACCTGTTCTCCCCCTATTAGGAAAATCCTAGTTGTGTGCTAACTAAATTATTAGCATTATACAAACCAATTTTTATGTTGATCAAGACGCAATGGTTCTTGCTTCATGTAAAAAAAGATGTACATGCATCTGTGTATGGTATGTGTACTAATTGCATTGTTATGGAACGATGTTACCTAGCATAATCATGTTTAACAAAAGCCCTGTCAAGGACAAGACCAAAGATTCCAAGGCCTCTCGTTTCAAGAAGGCATCCGTTCCCAAGCCATCCTTGATCACTTCTCAACATTCTGTGAATGCCATATTAGATAGCTTTGGTATAGCGGACATTGATGCTATGATAGCTTCCTCTCCAAATTTCCTTAAGAATCCACTAGAAGGGTTTTTCGTATATTCGGCAATTCATATCTGCCATAGGGGCTTTCTTCCTTTTCCCCCTTTCTTACACAGGCTCTTGGCTGATATGAAAGTTGCTCCTATTCAGCTTTCACCTAATATGTACACTACTCTCTTGTGCTTGAATGCCCTAGCGCTTGCTTCAGGTCATGGTTCTTTAAGCCCTAAACTCATCCGTCACATGATATGATTTTCCAAAAGCTCTGAGTCACCGATATGGAGGGCTAATCCCATCATGATGCTGTTAGTGATAATATTAGCAAGACAAGGCCATGGGAAGATCAATTTTTTTCTTGTCAGATGCCCTTCCGGTATATCGAGAAAATTTATCGATGACGCTATGCTTTTCATTTTGACAGTAAATATGGCTTGATTCCTCCTGGTCAGAAGATATTGGGAAAACCTCCAATCCAATTTGCTGGTCTGAAGGGGCTAATGCTGAACTTTAACTCATTTAACGCAGGTTATCCTATCCATCAAGGTGATTTGGATGAAATTATACCTTTTCTTTTATTAGAAAAAGTTTATCGCTCTTTCTCTGGTTTCCTTATTATTATTTTACTGACATAATTCCTCTTTCTTTAGGAACCTCAACTTCTCAAGATGCATCTACTCTCACAGCCTTCAGTAGTTCCAGTGCCCAAGCCATAAAGAGGCTTGCCCAAACCGACATTAAATCACCGTCAAAGAAGCCCATACATGATAAGTCAGTTAGCTTCTCATAGGGCCTCGTAGTTGCCCCGAGAGAAAGGCAAAACTTCGATCCTTCCTCTATAAACGATGATCACGTGGTTGATATTGACGCTTCTCCTGAAACTTCTCCGTAAGGTAAATCCGCAAGTAGCCCTAGTCCTTTTGATGCTTCCAGTGAATTAGGCAGGGAAAGCTGTAGCCTTCCGATGTCTTCCTCTTCCCAGCCTACTACTTCTCCCGTGTCTCCTCTACGAGTCTCAGATTTTAATAGGCTTGTGAGACTGTCTCTTTTATCTCCCGCAGTCACAAATGGTACCCAACTTCTACAACTTTGGACTCAGAAAACTTCCATAGGAAATAGATCATAGATCAACTCTTGGTATTTATTTACCATTTCTAATTCTTTTGTTTTTACGTGGTTTTGTAAGTAACTCAATCTATTTCTCTTCCTAGGTATTGAAAGCTTGGCATGAATCCAGAGGGAAGGCCTATTCTTCAGCAGCGTAGGTTGATGCCCTTAAAGAGGAGAACATGGCATTAACAGACAAGATTAATACTCTATTGCGAGAAAAGGTGGAAAGTGACAATGAGCGTAATGATTTGATGAGCATGCTGGAAGGGGAGAGAAAAACCGAAGTTGAATTGGAAGGGCAAGTGGAAGATCTTAAGAAAGAAAAGTCAGGGATGGAAGGTTAAGCATGCCGCTGAGCTAGACAAACTGAACACTCAGCTCTCGACCGTAAAAAGAATTATCTATGAAGCCAGCGGCAGAATTGCCAATTACTTGAATGTCCATTTCAATCACGTAGTCATGAAGTACTATGAAGATGCCCTTAACCTTGCTTTTTCTGATAACTATAAGAAGCTCCCTGAGTTTAAATTTTCTTCAATTCAACCTTCCGTCTGAGATAGAGTTTCGAAGAGGATTGAGTAGGTGGGGCGAGATCACAAGGCTCCACCGATGAACAAGATAAATCCCGCGTCGCTTTTATATATTGACAAGTTTTCTAAGGACTTCGAGGAAGAGATGGAGGAAGAGAACACAGCAGAAGGAGAGACATAACCAAACATGGATCAACATGGTGGGTCTGGAAGGGGTGACAAAATAGCATCTCCCACAACGAAAAAGTCACTCTCCAAGGAAGGTGCCTCCTCAGATTCCAAGAGGAATAGGACTCCTGATTATTCTGAAATCAATGTTTCACAGATATGGCTTTCGCTTTCGAAATACTTTCCCTTTTCCTAAATTTCATCAATAACTAGCCTTCTTATGTAACACCAGTTCTCTGCTTCCCCGAAGGTGTAAGTTATAGTAATGCTTTAGCCTCCGCGCTTGAAAACATGGGAAATTCTCCAGGAATTTGGTTTAGTGAAAACAATTTAGAAACAAGGAATTTAAATATTATTGTATGAAGTATACATTCTCTCTTACTCTGTGCGCGAGTAGTGTAGGTTTCATGACATTTGGGTGGTTCATGATGTTGTATTTATAAGTTAGTGCGAACGTTATGTGTTTGTGTATATGAATTGATGATTGTCTTTCTGTGGATGCATGACACTACAAATGTATGTTTAATGCTTATGTTCTACGTATTACGATATTTCATCTTGTCTGTAACTATGAGGACAAATTTTAGACCCCCTCTTCTCAGTTTAAAGAGGAAATGTCGAGCATTTTTTGCCACCAAGATCTTTTCGAGAGTGCTCCTCTTTCGGGCTATAAGAAGATGTACTATCTTCAAAAGGTAGTTGCCATGAATCTCCGGGAACAAGTGTCCTCCTTGGAAGAATAACTAAAAGAGAAAGACGAGATTATCTGTAACGACCCGTATTTTTTGCGATATAATAATTAATTTATTTAATTATTTAAATAGTGATTTAGAGAATGTAATGGTTGTTTAATTAAATAATAGTGAATATTTAATTAAATTAAATAATAGAGTAATATATTATAATTCCGAAATAGTCAAAAATAGCTGAATTCACAATACAGTGTGAATTGGATCATATATAAGGTATAATACAGATTAGAATTGAATTAGAATAACGAATATATTATTTAATCGATGTTAGAACATATAAATTATAATCAAGCCGTAATGGTGTGGCAGTTCGTTATTTGGCGATTTGAACTTCAATTGAATATACAGAATCCATTTTAAATCGGATTTCTTTGAAACAAGAAACGTACAAAGCTGGTGAAGTATATTTTTCTAATGGAAGAGAAAAATCGGGATTTCGTTGTGTATATTTTGAGTTATGTCCAAATCAAATTTTTGAAAAGTCGCTATGGAATTTCTTTATAATTTATAACGATTTATTTATATTATAAATGGATTTTCAGTATAAATTGAATACTTATTTATTCTGGATTTGAAATATCGAGTTATAAATTCAGATAAGAATAATTTGGAGGTGTATTATATTCTGTGTGGATATATATACGATAATATTAATTTATTAATATTTAATTTAATTAATTTTAAATATATTAATATTTAAATGGGTTTATTTAGAGCTTTAAAAATAGCCATTTTTGCAAACGACCTCCGTTTTTGACGAAACTAATTTTGTTGGATTCGGAATATTAAATTATTGCTAGATTTCAATTTCCATGATTTTTAGAGTTAGTGTGTAGCCGTACAGATTTTAATGTGAAAAACAGTCGATATTTTGACGGTTAAAAATACGCTGTGTGAGCAAACGGAGTCCGAATTCGACGAAGCCAGCTTCACTGGATCCGTAATGTCAAACTCTAGTATGTCAATTTCCATGATTTGTTGGATATCATATGTAATTATACGGATTTTTAAACAGTAAAACAAATAACGATTGATTATATCTTAATATAATATTGGTTAAAATAATAATTTTTCATCTTTATAAATAATCCTTAACACTTCTAAACCTAATTCATTTTCCTTTGGTCAAAATTTTATCTGTCGCTCCCATTCTTCATTTTTCAATAAAACATCCATTTTTCAAAAATCGAATCAATTCAAGGAAAATTGCATAAATCATAACATAAATGTATTTGGCTTCACATCGAGCTTCTCTTAAATTATATGTCCATATTATATTGGGCGACAACCTTCTGGAGTTCGAAGAAATTAGTCGTGGTTCTGGGTCTTGCGATTTCTAGTAATATAAGCATCGATATGATGTTTGAGTACTAGTTTTGGGTTAAGGATGTCGAATAGCTGATATTGGCAAGATTTTGGAGGTTTCCGTGCCAGAAGAGTTCGGACCTAATGTCAGTCATCCGTGGTTTTGCACTCGACATGAATAGGTCGAGTTTGATCTTACTAGGTGGAGAAGGAAGTGCGGACGAAGGGATGATCAATAGTGATAGGAGTTTGTGATTTAATGGAGTATAGATGGAGAACGAATCGAGGAAGGCAGCTGCAATGGTGTTGAACGGGATACTGGAGCATAAGATCTATCTTGGGGAAGAAGAAGTTAGCGGGCCTGGGGTGTTCACGAATGGGAATGGGCTAAGGTTTTTATAATGGTAAAGCCCAAATTGGAATTTAATTAAGTTTAAATTAAAGTATAATAGTATGTTAACTTTACATAGTCGTAACTTTATCATACATTGTCAGAATTGAACAAAACTAGATCCGTTGGGATCGTAGGGACGACGGCTACACAATGGAACTGACTGGAGTGAATTGGAGCTCGTTACAAATTATAGCGAAATAAATTGTCTGATTTGAATCGACGATCAATTATCATTATTTAATGATGATCGTCCAATGTGAGTAAATCTCACTAACTCTGTACAGTTTATATTTTAAAAATATAATCTAGTATTGGTAAATGATGATTGATTGTTATGTGTTGATTGTTTGGTTGAATTGCTGATTTATTGGTTGAAATTATAGATAACTATATATATAAATCGTTAATCAAATATTGATTCTGTTTATCAGAATATTTCATATTGAAATGAAATCGATGTTATTTATACTGTTTAACATCTGTGATGCAGGAAAACAGGTTGGAGGGATCCAACTGGATTCCTCAATATTATAATACTATTTGTTTTCATATATTGTGATATATAATCTGTGATTGATTATGATGGCACTGGCCATGTTATTTGGCATTTTAAATACCATATGAAATACTGGAATGTAAAAAGGAAATTATCAAAGTGAATATTAAAAATGAAATATTTATATATGAAATAAATATGATATTATAAAGGTAATATTTGGAAAACAAATATTGGAAAATATAATTAAGGAAATATTTGGGAAATGAATATAATTATATAAAAGGATTTATATGAAATAAATAGAATTATATAAAAGGATTTATATAAAATAAATAGAATTATATAAAATGATTTATATAGAATAAATAAAAATTTGTATAAAGGTGATTGTAAATGGGATTATAAGTGTTAGAAGAATAAAATGAGATTTTGTATAAATAATTCTATAATTAGAAGTATAAATAGAATTTGGATTTGGGATATTGTTTTAAATACAAAATCAAACTATTTTTACTGCAAAGAAGAAATATTATTTACATTTAATGTGAATAAAGGATTTAAGTAAATATTTTTCTAATAAAATATTTATAAAGGAAATAGGAATTAAAAATGAGGTTAAAGGAATTAAAAACTGACTGGAGATTAGTTAAGTTGAACAATTGTCTGGGTATTAATCTGACGTTGGTTTCGGCCTTCGGAGTTAATACGTAGGGGTTGTTCTCTTACTAGTTTACAGTTAGAGACTGATATATGCGAGAAGATAGTGATACGTGAATCAGAAATAGAAACGTTTTCCAATGTTAATAAGGTATATTTTCAAAATTTGGAAAATAAGAATTTATGGAGATATGGGAATGGGTAACTGAATAAGTTAATGATAAATTAATTTAAGAAATAAATGACGATTGATGATTGATCGATAGAATTTCCATCTGGAAATAATATCGTTGTTTGCACACATGTTTTTCATTGATAGTTAAATAACCGACTATCGAAGTTTCTGACCATTTTTTTGTTATCAATACGGAGAGACCGGAATCAGATCCATTATCTGAAAACCACTCTGTATGGGCGTTAGCGTTGCGAATCAAATATGATGAAGATAATTGAAGATGGAGTTATGCAAGGGCCGTCCTGTTTACATAATAGTGCCTTCGGTTTGTCCAGTCCCAGGACGACCTGTATGGAAGAATGTCTGATAGAGTATAATTAATAGATCACGTAAGTTGATCTCTTTAAACGTATTTACGTTTGGTGGCGGAGGAATTCGTTTCTCTTAGCTGTTTACCCATGATATGTTTGGGGAAATCAATTTGTGATTTAGTAGGTGTGATGATGTGGTATTCAAAGTAAATAAAGGTGTGATCTATACGTTATGGCCTCTAGCCTCACAACCGGAAATGGTATAAAATCGGGTAGGTCGCATGGCCAAGTGGTTAGCTGCCATGTAGGGTGTATTGTCACCTGATCTAAGGTTTCATTTACTTCTATAATCTATTTCGATGCTGTCCCTTTTGGTAAACGGTTGTTGATCCCAACCGTTGGTGATAATACATTCAGTACACTCAAGTGAAATGAGTGACCGGTCATGTTTAGCCTGGGTTACAAGATGTTCTTGTTGAACCCAGTGTATTTCCCTCCAGAGGTACACTGTCGGAAGGTGGTCCCATATCTTGCCAATCGGAATTCATTACCCAATAAGCGCCCACGGTTTTTGATTATATATTATGTATGTGGAATGTGGGATGAAAGTGTTCTACTAGATGATTATTATATTGTGGTTGATAGACACTATTGTAATATCAATGGGTTTTGATATAAATATTATCGTTTCTTTCAAAATGATTTGAAAGTTAAATCAAATTGATTTGGATTCTCATAAGGGAAAACACCCGTTCCGTTATACAGCGTGGTCTTATGAGATATCGTTTAATTACTCAAACTGTTTTAAATTGTTTTACTCACACCAGTCCCATGACTGACCAGGAGTTTATTTTGTTTTGTTTTACCCTAAATTCTTGGGTGCCCAAATTTGTACGGGCAGTCAAGTAGTCAGGTTTTATAGATATACTTGGAGAGCTTAGAGCAGGAGGCTTCAGGATTATATAGCTATTGTTTATTCCGCTTTGTTGTAAGTGTTATACTCTGATAATGTTACTATATACATATACTGATTTTATTTCAAAGATATGTTATCTATTATATGTTGTTCGTTCCGCTGTGAGATTCGTGTTACTCTGATGTTGTTGTATGTTCATCTTCTTCTATTCTAATTTTCTATCTTATCTATTCTCACCCTCTAACTTCTTTCATTAACTATCCGGTGTTTCCGATGCTTGATAGTCGACATTGGGTTATATGTCGAGTACTTAAGGTCGTGAAATCCCCGGGTCATTACAGTTGTATCAGAGCTGAAGGTTAAGTTATTACCTTGGCTCTGTGGCATGACTTAGTAGAGATGAGGTTAGTAATGCCTAGATTGAGTTGACTGTATATATATAAGTGAATGTATTTGTTATTCAATATAAAATTGTTTTATATTGTGGAGATTTATTGGTTGAGTTGTTTATGGGTTCTGGTCGATCAGTTTGATCCACTGTATCGGTAGGGGTTTATAAACACTCGAATACAATGAACCGACACAGTATGTTTTGAAAAGAGGGTAAATGAAATAATTTTACCCGAATTATATTTCGATATAAACAAAGTATAGATATTTGAAGTATTATAGTATATTGGATGTGTTGGTTGTGATTATAATCGAATAAGATTATAAAATGCAAAATGGTTATGTAAATAGCCAACCAGAATTCATATAAGTGAAATACGTGAAATCAGATGAATTAAGTCTGAATTTAAATCAGTATTGGAATTAAAACCCAAGAAGGTTATAAAAGTGTTTGTAAATGAATATAGGTTAAATATATGTGAATTTTAAAATCCTGGGAGATTTTAAATTTGTTACAAGCATTGAAAATGTAATAACCCGGAAATCCGAGCTAATTTAAAATTTTTATTTTGGCAATTTTGATGAATTTTGAATATTTAAAATGAATTATTTTAAATAATAACGACGAGAAATTTAATTTGAATAGAATTAGAACGTATATATTTATATAGCTCGTCGTTAGAATATAAATATTTTATTTTAATTATAAAAGGAATTGAAAATGGCGCGGTAGTTTGAAAATTCGATTTCAAATTTCAAGTGCATGTACAGGATTCAAAATAAACCGGATTTTAGCGAAACCAAAAATATTTGAATCTATTTGAGTACATCTTTCCAACGAATCCGAAAAATTGAAATTTCATAGCGGGGATAAAAAGTTATGCCCAGTTGAAATTTCAGAATAGTCGCTATGGAATTTTGGCCCTTAAAAATGGAAATTTTGCAAACAACCTCGGTTTTTGACCAAACCACTTTTGTTGGATCTGTGATGTCAAGTTATTGCTAGATTCCAAAATTCATAAGTTTTCGAATCAATATGTGAGCGTGACGAAGTAAAACGTGTTTTAACAATTTCAGTCAATTTGGATCGACCAGAAAATGGTCATTTTTCAAACGGACTTCAAATTTGACTATATTAGTTTTGTTAGGACCGTATCGTCAATAAGAAGCTAGAAAATATTTTTTGGGAATTTTTAGAGACTGTATGTGGCCCCGGTAAATTGAAATGTACGTTTAAAATTGTATGTACATATTTATATTTTAAATTTAACGTAAACTGATCAAAACAGTCGAATTGGGTTACGAAACAAATACCATTGTGTTCAGAATGGGGGTAATTAGCTAGGGGCGACAGTTGTTGGGCTCGAAATGGAATTCGAATGAAAAGTCAACTTTTGGAGAAACTAAATGAATAAATAATTATATATATATATATATATATATTTAATTTGCAAAAAACCCCTTTACCCTTCTTCATTCTTCAGTTCGAACCCCCCTCGTTAAAATCGAACGAGAAAATGGCGACGCGGGCCATCGTCGCTCTCCTCCTTGGGCACCGCGACTGCCACCAGAACCCTCCCACCACTGCCGACCTCCCCTCCCACCTCCTCTGGCCTTCGCACCGCTCCTCTCTCCACCGTTCGCACCTAAAACCGAGCCCTAACCCCTCCAAGGGCTTGAAGACCGCTGCCTATCCCCTCTGAGTGCCACCGTGGAGCACCTGCACACCACGACGCCGCCCCCTGACCAGCCCCGCCACCTGTGGGTCCCCCTCCAGCCAAAACTCCCTTTTTTGTGTATTTTTAGCTTTGCAATTCAGCCTCTGAGCTTCCCCGCACCTCCACGCCTCCACCACGATCACCTAGATCCGTCGAGCACTACTCCGAACCGTCGGTGAGTGTTTAATTTTGATTTTTATTTGTTTAAGCAATTAAAAGTAATTTTTTATTTATGTGAAGTGGAGATAAAAATACGATTTTTAAGCATAGTAAAAGTTTGATTTTTATATATATATTAGCGATGTAAAAATATAATCTTTTCTATATATATAGCGATGTAAAAATATAATCTTTTATATATATATAGCGATGTAAAAATGTAATCTTTTCTATATATATAGCGATGTAAAAATATAATCTTTTCTATACATGTAGCGATGTTAAAAATGTGATTTTTAACGTAAAACCATGTGTAACAGATCTCGTTGGAAGAAAGGCGAAGATTTTCTACATATGAAGAGTCGCGACGTTTGGTTAACTAATCGGTCAGAACTCCTCACTTTTATTTTAACTTCTAGTTAAAATATATACTATGATGCAGACGGTGCTTAGCACCACTCGACACCCGTCGTCCATAGACCATGGATGACTTGTTTGTTTGATTGATGTGTTGTGAAAAATGATTGTGTGTAGTAGAATGAAATAAATTATTTTATAGTTAAAAATATAATTTTTAACGTGTATATAAAATAAATAGTTATAAACAAATCGGATGATTTATTTATGTACACACATTTTACTGATATGGATTGGGACGAGAAATTTTACACATCGCCCAACTGCACAAATAAAACCTGTGTTTGATTGTTTGAAAACCCCACACGGGTGTTGGGATGAAATTGGCAATACACTAGTCCCAATAATTAGCTAAATGTCGATCGATGGATTGACAGGCTGTTATAAGCGTTAAAAATTTATATTTGATGCTTATGCAGTGTAGAATGCACTTTGGGTGATGGTTGACTGTGTTTGATTACTGTAGTGTACGTGTGTATGAAATCCATATAATTAACATTAAATGGTAATTGATTGGGCCTCATTCCAAGTTGGAAAATAAAGAAAATTCATGTGTTGAATAAAATAGATATTCATTTGTTGAATAAAGAAAATTCGTGTGTTGAATAAAATAGATATTCATGTGTTGAATAAAGAAAATTCATGTATTGAATAAAATAAATATTCATGTGTTGAATAAAAGAAAATTCGTGTGTTGAAGAAAATATTCATTTGTTGAATAGAATAACGAAGTTATTGAAAGATATAAAGCTGTGTTGATTAGATTTGCGCCATTTTGACGCGAACGATATTGATATCAATTATATTCGTTTTTATAATGAATATAGAAAAGGAAGTAATTTCAAAATATAACGTTTTGAAAATATTATCATTTATGTATATATATATATCGATGATATGGAATATTCAATTTTGATTCGAGATTCAATATGAAGTTGAAATCGTTTTGAAAACGAATTTAAAACGATTTATAAAATACGTTTTAAAAGGAAATCAGCGAAATATATATATAATATATATATTATAAATATAATATATATATATATATTAATGGCCTGAATAGAACGCGCCGCGCCGCGGTAGTTCGCGAATTTCGACCATTGACTTTGAATGGACATTACGGGAGATCTGACCGTCGGATTCTCCTAAAACCAGAACCGTTGGGTTCGTATCGAAAAGAACTTTCTAACGAATATTAGAGATTTGAATTCTAACGATTGGATTTGGAATTATGTCCAAATCAAATTTGGAAAAGGTCGCTGTAAGTGGTGTTCGATGGCCGTTGATGGAAATCGACTGTACAGGCCTTGATAAAATTATTAAAAAGAGTAATAATTTGTGTGAAATCATAAGAAATGATTTGGGAATAATTAGGATGAAAAAATCGATATTTAAAAAGATAAAAATAGTTTTTATCAAAATGAACTAGTTTTGAACTAGAATTATAATTCCATTTATTTTTAAAATAAATAAAGTGAATTTGAAATTATAACACCCCATATTTTCTGAGAATTTTAAAATAATAAATTAAAGAATAATGTTTAGCATTGTTCTAAGGTTTGTAAGCAAAAGACTTATTAGCTCATTTGGTTGGAACACGCGACTTGCATACAAGGGGTATAGAGTGCGATCCCTACCAGCGCCATATTTTGGTTTTAAGAGTATGGCTTAAAAATGGCTTAGTGTGAACGCAGTTCAAAAAGTGGTTTAGTGTTAAAATGGTTAATTAGGAGGATAGAAATATATATATAGATATATATATATATAAATAAAATAAAATTCAACCTAAAATTTAAGAAAAAAATTCAAAACAGCGGAAGCGGGAAGGAAAAACACCAAACCGACCTATTTTATGGGTCGACCCAACGGGTCGACCCGCTGGGTCGACCCCAGGGTCGACTCAGGAGGTTTGGAATTGGTCCCGTCGGCCCTAAATGGTCTATGACGAAATTTTATGTTTTAGGGCTTAGGTGGCGATTTCTGGTTGGTCTGTTGACATCATTACTTGGTTTCTAAGGCCTAGATGGATTCTAGAGTGATCTGACGGCTGTAAATAAATTCAAAACTCTATAAAAAGACCCATAGACTCAAACCCTAAATCAAAATTAAAACTAAAACTATGGCCGTCATGCTGTCGTCTTGAACCCTAGAGCAGCCGCCACCAATTAGAGAGGAAGAACAACAAATCAAATCAGTTATATTCAACCCTAACAACGAATCTTCTTCAAAGGAGAGCTAATACAACTTCAAAAATCAGAATTCAGAACTCAAGACCGCTTTTGAGTTATGAGTTCGATCACTTTAACAAAATAATTGCTAAATTAATTATGATGTGGTATACGTTGGATTATAAGTTGTGGTTGTGAATCTAGTTCATATGTTTAATCATGTATGTTAACTTGATTCATATTATATGATGTTATGCAAGTTTTATATATGATGTTATGCAAGTTTCATGTATGATGTTATGCAAGATTAATATGATTATGCAAGTTAATATGATTATGCAAGTTTCATACATGATGTTATGCAAGTTAATATGATTATGCAAGTTTCATACATGATGTTATGCAAGTTAATATGATTATGCAAGTTTCATATATGATATTATGCAAGTTAATATAATTATGCAAGTTGTATATATGATGTTATGCAAGTTAATAGGATCACGCAAGTTGTATGCGAGTTATATGATGTTATGTAAGTTTGGATCTAAAATATATGCTAGTAGTTCATGATGTTAACTTGTGTCAATGAATCCCTTTTTATAATCCAATCACCTAGATTTATAACTTTAGTTTTTATGCGAATATGGATGTGGAACATATGCTAGTTCGTATAAGTATTATGTTCATATGCAAGTTTAAGTGATAATTGGATTCACATATATACAAGTTCACACCTTTAAAGTTTAGATCCATATCCAAGTTGACATTTTTATGTTGAAACAATGACATGCATAGTTATGCAAGTTTACACCTTTATGTGGATCCATAGTTTACTCAGGTTAACACCTTTTATTGGATCCATAGTTATGCAAGATGACACCTTTATGTTTAGGTTGACTACATACATAGTTTATATAAGTTTGTGATAATTACCTAGGCTAGTTGGGTGTAAAACTATGTTCATACATGCAAGTTCACACCTTTTAGATCTATGATTTTTGGATCCTTGATAATACAAAGACTATTCAAGTATGTTGTAATTCTTAATTGCAAGTTTGATGCAAATTAGATCTATTATTGTGTGTATGTGACTTTGTGATGTTTATTCCCTTTTTTTTAAGTATTAGACAATTTTCTAGTCTAATATGTATATCTCATGTTAAGCGAACGAATGATGAGGGTACGATGGGGATAATAGTGGATACACACATATTGTGAATTTGGCATGTAATGGCCTAAAAAGGCATGTAATTAATTTTAAGGAATAAAATTAATTAGTGATGAAATTGGTATAATTTATATACCATAAATAGATGAGCATAATTTAGGTGATAAATTATGGACATAAATAAATTATGGACACGAGGTTAGGCTCGTTTGTGGTGTAAGACTGCCCCGACCCGCCCGACAAATCCAGCAGCCACAAATGCCAGTCTAATGTGAGAGGTCCTACGGGGGTTACGGTAGTAATAAATTAAGAAACACTTAACCAAAGTAAAACATGTGGTGGGACATGGAGGTTAAGTGTGTGCCTTGGGTGGCATGAGGAAATACGATTAGTAACACTTAACCAAGGGAAAACATGTAAGTGGGACATAGGGGTTAAGTGGGTGCCTTGGGTGGCATGTGAAATTACTAATAGAAACCCTTAGCCAAATTTAAAACATGTAAGTGGACATGAAGGGGGTTAAGTGGGATGTACTAGAGGGGACCAAGCCTAGGTGGAAAGCTTGTGTCAAGCATGGGGGGCCCTTTTCAGTCCAGTAGCCCATTAAGTATCTTTGTGAGCTCGACCCAAGTCGAGGACGGGACACGCCTACTGGGTCTGATTGTTAGAGGCCAAAATGGGTTAGCGGTGGCAACGCAAGTCCAACGGGGTCAAGTGCGTGTGTGGGTCCGGGCTGGTAGGTAAGAGGTTGTTGCATCGTGTAGTTATAAGCCGTGCATTCCTTGCGTGGTATAAGGTTGCCATATTGGGGAGTGATACACCCCACTGTGGAACTTGCACGGGTATCTACGAGTTAGGGAGCCGATCAAATGGGGCAGGGTAGTGGGTACACCTAGTGGAGATAGGAGCAGACGGCACCTATGTAGTCAGCTAGGGGTACACGAAGCTACCACTATTATTAATAATTATTAAGGGGGCACACCTAGTGGAGATAGGAGCCGGCGGCACCTATGACGTCAGCTAGGAGTACATGGAATTACCATTATTACTTATTGAAGGGGTACATCTAGTGGGGATAGGTACACGCTGGGTACCTATGATAGCAACTAGAGATATACAGTCAAACATGGTGGATAGTGGGTACATCTAGTAGTACACGAAGCTATCATCGTTCTATTTAGCCAAGAGGGATCAAATTTCTAGAGTGACTAATAGGGGTGCAGTTAATGTTAGTATAGTACAGTATCGTAGAGTATAATAATTATCCTATATTGATTAGGAAGCGCCATTAACATTATCTCTGTTTCTCTTGATTGCCTTGCTATACGCATGTGGTTCACACAGTCATTACCTTATTCTCCCGCTTATATCTTATCATATATCTTTAACAATTATGTTGTTAGAGTTATCGGGCTCGCCAAACTTTATGTCTGACCCTCTTTGTTTCCACCTCTTTTCTTCCTCTCCCCCCCCCCCCAAGGTTCTAAGGGTGGGACTAGTACTAGTGGAGCTTGATTGGGATCTCTTTGGGAGCACTTGGATTTGGATTGCTGAAGTAAAGTTCAGCCTATCATTTTCTTTATGGCTATTTGTAGTAGTGGGATTATGTACTTTGTTTTATCAAGATGGATAATATGTACTTGACTTTGGTTTATGGTTTTTGATGATGTAACCAAACATATTTACCTTCTGCTGCAATAAATAAAGTTTTAAATTTTCAAGTACTGCTTTATATCTGTCTTGTTGTGATTTTCTGTTCTATATTCACTTAAAATGCTCCATGGAAGTTAATGCATTCCCTTTGCGAGTGACATTAATGGACGTGGGGTGTTACACGTGGTATCAGAGCTAAAGGTTACCAAAACAGATAAGATATTTTGAAAATCTATTTTTCAAAAGCATTTTTATAAAGAATACTTTCAAAAATACGTTTGTAGAAGAGTATTTTTGAAAGAAAGGTTTATTTTAAGAACATAATCCCCAAGAGCCATATATCCTTCCTTTGGTTCTCCGTTTTGAATCTCTTCCTCTTTCTCTTTTTGACCCCCCCCCCCCCGCTCTGCGTATATATGCTTTTTCTAAGATAAATAAGGACTTCCGTACGAAGGACGGAAAACCACTTTAAAGGACTTAGACGTTTGTCGGGCTAGAAGTTAGTCCAAGGAAGTGGAGGGCTTGTTGGTACCTTTAAGACAGACGATGGGAGGAAGGTTCAAATAGCTGTTTGGTTAACAAAGGACGAAACCTCGTCTTGGTGGGAGGTCACGAATGGGGAATGTAAAGAAGAAGGCTAGTTGTTTTGGAGAAATAGGACACCTTAGGATTGTCCAAAGAGGCAAGGACAAAGTACAGGATCTTCTGGAGGGTAGTTGTATTCCCTCACGGCTGGTATACCTGATGGGGGTAGGACCGTCTAGGTTGAAATTTGGTTTCCTTTATCATCCTGTTTGAACTTTGTTTGATTCTGGCGCTTCATACTCGTTAGTATCTGCTTCGTTAGTTGAAACACTGCACCTAAATACTAGTCTAGTTAAGGATCCCATCCTAGTCTCAAATCCTGTTGGTGGTTCGGCTCATCCTTTAATGGTTTGTCGAGATTTGAGAGTGTCTATCTTCGGCGTTGGGTTTGAATGCAACGCCTTCGTCCTTGGTTTCACGAGCTATAGTTTGATTCTAGGGGTGGATTGGCTAGCCAGGCGGGGTGCCATCCTAGATTGTGAAAGGAGGGTAGTTAGACTATTGATTCGTTATGGAAAAACCCTCATATTTCTTGTGACCCTAGGGGTTCAGTGATGCTTAGCTGCCTAGATTGTTCTGACGCATCCAACGATGATTGGGAGTCTGTTTGTGTGGTCCGTGAGTATGGAGACGTCTTTGATAAAGTGCGGGGTTTACCCAGAGGCGCGAAATAAGTTTTCGTATGTGCTTAATAGATTAAGCAAAGCCAGTTATGTGATCAGCGGTGGTTTTGGAGCAAGACTGGAAAGGACAGCCAGAGTCGGTCAAGTGCTCAATTGGTTGGCCGTCTTACTAGTATCATCTCACGTAGGTCGTCTGAATTCGAAGGAGGTATCCCTTGGGTATTGGTCTGATATTGGTTTAGGCCTTTGGGGCTTGCACTTGGGGGATGTCGAGTTCGACTAGGATGGTCTGTGTGAGAGATGGATAGCTGTGACGATTTTGCATAGGATAATATCCTAGTTTTCTCTAGAAGTAGAGAAGAGCATGCCCTACTTCTTCGGGAAAGCTTAGGGACCCTACAAGTGCACCAGCTTAAAGCTAAGTTCTTCAAAATACCATTTTTGGAGGAAAGAAGTGAGGATTTTAGGGCATGTGGTCTCTAAGGAAGGGTGATATGTTATGGTGGAAGACAGTCGAGAGTCCATGAGAAAAATTACCCTACCCACGACTCAGAATTGGATGCCATAGTTTTTGCGCTCAAGTCTTGGCGTCATTATTTGCTTGGTGAGAAGTTTGAGTTGCTTGCAGACCATAAGTCGCTAAAGTACTTGTTCTCTCAGAAAGATCTAAACCTGAGGCAACAAAGGTGAATGGAGTTCTTGGCGTCCTACGATTTTGAGATAGCATATACCCCTGACAAGGGTAACGTTGTGGCGGATGCCTTGAGTAGGAAAAAGTTGACATTGAGTCCTTTGTTTGTCGAGCGACGTAGCTTAGAGTTTATCTCTACCTTTAACTTTAGACCATCCATTGATTTTGTACCCAGTTTGCTAGCGTCCTTGAGGTCAGACCTACGCTTTTGGGACGGGTTGGAGAGGCACAACGTGATGACCCACAGTTGATGGAGTTAGTAGAGAAGCTCATAAGAGGGGAGTCATCAAGCCACCTAAGTAGGTATACCCTAGATGTTAAGGGTTGGTTCCGTAGGGACGGTAGGCTTGGTGTACCAAAAGACGAGGACCTAAGGAAGACCATTCTTGATGATGCGCATCGTTCGAAGATGACCATCCATCCCGGCGGGGACAAGATGTACATGGACATGAGACGAGTTTACTTTTGGGCCGGCATGAAGAAGGACGTGGCAGAGTTTGTCGCTAGATGCTTGGTGTGCTAACAAGTAAAAGAAGAGCAAAAGAAGCCCGGTGGATTACTACACCCATTGGAGGTCCACAATGGAAGTGGGAAAGCGTCTCGATGGATTTTGTTGACGGATTACCGAGATTGAGGAAGGGTAACATGGGGATTTGGGTCGTGGTAGACAGACTTACTAAGAGCGCCCATTTCATTCCCGTGAAGAGTAAGAGGACTGCTTCATGGTTAGCCTCCGTATACATTCGAGAAATATTTCGTTTGCACGGTGTTCCTTCTAGCATAGTGAGCGGCCGCGATCCTATCTTTACTAGCGAATTTTGGAAGAGCTTGCAAGAGGCGGTAGGGACTCAGTTATGTTTGAGCACCGCATATCATCCTCAGACGGATGGCCAGACCGAGAGGGTGAATCGTATTCTAGAGGACCTATTGATGTTGTGTGTCTTAGATTTCGGAGGTACATGGGAGGAACATCTTCTATTGGTGGAGTTCGCATATAATAACAGCTTTCAGTCTAGCATTGGCATGGCACCGTTTGAGGCTCTTTATGGACGGCCGTGTCGTTCGCCTACATGTTGGTGGGAGTCTACAGATAAGATCTTACTTGGGCCCGATATGATTAGAGAGACTTCGGAAAAGATCGATTTGATTCAAAGGAGGATGAAGACGGCGCAAGATAGGTAGAAATCTTATGCGGACAAGAGGAGGATAGATCTTGAGTTTGATATTGGGGACATGGTCTTTGTTAAGGTGTCTCCATTACGGAACGTCGTTCGCTTTGGGTCCGTTGGGAAGTTAGCACCAAGGTTCGTAGGGCTGTTTCCTATTAAGGAGAGGATTGGGCAGATGGCGTATAGAGTGGAGTTGCCCGAGAGACTTAGTGGCGTACACGATGTATTCCATGTGTCACATTTGAGGAAGTGCTTGCACGAGACCGCGGAAGTGGTAGAGCCGAGCTTGCTTAGAGAGGTGGAGATAGAGCGTGATGCGACGATTCGACGAGCTCCTATGTGCATTCTTGGGTCGGAGGTTAAGAAGTTGAGGAATCGAGAGGTCAAGCTAGTCAAAGTGCAATGGGGAGATGATGAAAGCAACGCTACTTGGGAGACGGAAGAGAAGATGCGTTCATTATACCCTTTTCTTTTTGAGGGTATGTCTTTTGGTTTCTCCTTTATCGCTTACCTTATACTTATCTTATCTTTAGTATGTCCTCTCGTTAGTACCTTTGACCTTTAGATAAGGTAGTCCTATGATTGAAACATGTGTTTGAGACATGTTATGTATGATGGATGCATGTGGATGCAAGTGTTTGCTAGTGATTGTTCGTGGATGCATATACACACACTTTAGGCACTAGATCGGCTCAGTCACTCTCATATTACATATTGCATATAAATATGTGTGCATATTTCAATTAATGAATGAATAATGGTTGTATTATCATATGGATGTTGCATTAAGATGAATGGTTGTGCACGCATATAGAATTAATATATATCATTAGGACTCTTTTGCATACATAATGGACGCATGGCACTATCATGATTTGCATTAAGGAGGTCAATTGAATCAGTAAACCGCCTGATTTTGCATTAGATAAGAAACATATACACACACTCTGCATATGTTCATATGGCATTGGAAATCTTTTAAGGACAATGGATGCCTATGATTGATGGTTGAGTAGATGGATGATTGGATGGTAGGATATACATTCTCCTTAACTTGGAGATTTCGGGGACGAAATCCTTTAAGGAGGGGAGAATGTAACACCCCGTATTTTCTGGGAATATTAAAATAATAAATTAAAGAATAATATTTAGCATTGTTCTAAGGTTTGTAAGCAAAAGACTTAGTAGCTCATTTGGTTGGAACACGTGACTTGCATACAAGGGGTACAGAGTTCGATCCCTGCCAGCGCCATATTTTTGTTTTAGGGGTGTGGCTTAAAAATGGCTTAGTGTGAACGCACTTCAAAAAGTGGTTTAGTGTTAAAATGGTTAATTAGGAAGATAGAAATATATATATATATAAATGAAATGAAATTCAACCTAAAATTTAAGGGGAAAAAAATTCAAAACAGCGGAAGCGGGAAGGCAAAACACCAAACCGACCTATTTTATGGGTCGACCCGAGACCTGCTGGGTCGACTCAGGAGGTTTGGAATTGGTCTCGTCGGCCCTAAATGGTCTATGACGAAATTTTATGTTTTAGGGCTTAGGTGGCGATTTCTGGTTGGTCTGTTGACATCATTACTTGGTTTCTAAGGCCTAGATGGATTCTAGAGTGATCTGACGGCTGTAAATAAATTCAAAACTCTATAAAAAGACCCATAGACTCAAACCCTAAATCAAAATTAAAACTAAAACTATGGCCGTCATGCTGTCGTCTTGAACCCTAGAGCAGCCGCCACCAATTAGAGAGGAAGAACAACAAATCAAATCAGTTCTATTCAACCCTAACAACGAATCTTCTTCAAAGGAGAGCTAATACAACTTCAGAAATCAGAATTCAGAAATCAAGACCACTTTTGAGTTGTGAGTTTGATCACTTTAACAAAATAATTGCTAAATTAATTATGATGTGGTATACGTTGAATTATAAGTTGAGGTTGTGAATCTAATTCATATGTTTAATCATGTATGTTAACTTGATTCATATTATATGATGTTATGCAAGTTTTATATATGATGTTTTGCAAGTTTCATGTATGATGTTATGAAAGATTAATATGATTATGCAAGTTAATATGATTATGCAAGTTTCATATATGATGTTCTGCAAGTTAATATGATTATGCAAGTTTCATATATGATGTTATGCAAGTTAATATGATTATGCAAGTTGTACATATGATGTTATGCAAGTTAATAGGATCACGCAAGTTGTATGCGAGTTATATGATGTTATGTAAATTTGGATCTAAAATATATGCTAGTAGTTCATGATGTTAACTTGTGTCAATGAATCCCTTTTTATAATCCAATCATCTAGGTTTATAACATCAGTTTTTATGCGAATATGGATGTGGAACATATGCTAGTTCGTATAAGTATTATGTTCATATGCAAGTTTAAGTGATAATTGGATTCACATATATATAAGTTCACACCTTTAAAGTTTAGATCCATATTCAAGTTGACATTTTTATGTTGAAACTATGACATGCATAGTTATGCAAGTTAACACCTTTGTGTGGATCCATAGTTTACTCAGGTTAACACCTTTCATTGGATCCATAGTTATGCAAGATAACACCTTTATGTTTAGGTTATCGACATACATAGTTTATGTAAGTTTGTGATAATTACCTAGGCTAGTTGGGTGTAAAACTATGTTCATACATGCAAGTTCACACCTTTTAGATCTATGATTTTTGGATCCTTGATAATACAAAGACTATGCAAATATGTTGTAATTCTTAATTGCAAGTTAGATGCAAATTAGATCAATTATTGTGTGTATGTGACTTTGTGACGTTTATTCCCTTTTTTTTAAGTATTAGACTATTTGCTAGTCTAATATGTATATGTCATGTTAAGCGAACGAATGACGGGGGTACGATGGGGATAATAGTGGATACACACATATTGTGAATTTGGCATGTAATGGCCTAAAAAGGCATGTAATTAATTTTTAAGGAATAAAATTAATTAGTGATGAAATTGGTATAATTTATATACCATAAATAGATGAGCATAATTTAGGTGATAAATTATGGACATAAATAAATATGGAAATTTGAATAGGGAAAGTAATTCAAATTTAAGGAAAATTAATTATGTATAATTAATTGCCTAAGACACGAGGTTGGACTCATTTGTGGTGTAAGACTGCCCGGACCCGCTCGGCAAATCCAGCAGCCACAAACGGTAGCCCAACGTGAGAGGTCAAAGGCCCAAACTAAATGCGTAACAATTGTATGGACATGAGGTTAGGCTCGTTTGTGGTGTAAGACTGCCCGGACCCACCCGACAAATCCAGCAGCCACAAATACCAGTCTAATGTGAGAGGTCCTACAGGGGTTACGGTAGTAATAAATTAAGAAACAATTAACCAAAGTAAAACATGTGGTGGGACATAGGGGTTAAGTGTGTGCCTTGGGTGGCATGAGGAAATACGAATAGTAACACTTAACCAAGGTAAAACATGTAAGTGGGACATAGGGGTTAAGTGGGTGCCTTGGGTGGCATGTGGAATTAATAATAGAAACCCTTAACCAAATTTAAAACATGTAAGTGGACATGAAGGGGGTTAAGTGGGATGTACTAGAGGGGACCAAGCTTAGGTGGAAAGCTTGTGTCAAGCATGGGGGGGCCTTTTCAGTCCAATAGCCCATTATGTATCTTTGTGAGCTCGACCCAAGTCGAGGATGGGACACGCCTACTGGGTCTGATTGTTAGAGGCCAAAACGGGTTAGCGGTGGCAACGCAAGTCCAATGGGGTCACGTGAGTGCATGGGTCCGAGCTGTTAGGTAAGACGTTGTTGCATCGTGTAGTTATAAGTCGTGCATTCCTTGCGTGGTATAAGGTTGCCATATTGGGGAGTGATACACCCCACTGTGGGACCAGCACGGGTATCTATGAGTTAGGGAGTCGATCGAATGGGGCAGGGTAGTGGGTACACCTAGTGGAGATAGGAGCAGATGGCACCTATGTAGTCAGCTAGAGGTACACGAAGCTACCACTATTATTAATAATTATTAAGGGGTACACCTAGTGGAGATAGGAGCAGGCGGCACCTTTGACGTCAGCTAGGAGTACATGGAATTACCATTATTACTTATTTAAGGGGTATATCTAGTGGGCATAGGTACACGCTGGGTACCTATGATAGCAACTAGAGATATACAGTCAAACATGGAGGATAGTGGGTACATCTAGTAGTACACAATGCTATCATCGTTCTATTTAGCCAAGAGGGATCAAATTTCTAGAGTGACTAGTAGGGGTGCAGTTAGTGTTATTACAATATAGTACGGTAGAGTATAGTAATTATCCTATATTGATTAGGAAGCGCCATTAACATTATCTCTGTTTCTCTTGATTGTCTTGCCATACCCATGTGGTTCACACAGTCATTACCTTATTCTCCAGCTTATATCTTATCATATTGCTTTAACAATTATGTTGTTAGAGTTATCGGACTCGCCAGACTTTATGTCTGACCCCCTTTGTTTCCACCTCTTTTCTTCCTCCCCCCCCCCTCCAGGTTCTAAGGTTGGGACTAGTACTAGTGGAGCTTGATTGGGATCTCTTTGGGAGCACTTGGATTTGGATTGTTGAAGTAAAGTTCAGCCTATCATTTTCTTTATGGCTATTTGTAGTAGTGGGATTATGTACTTTGTTTTATCAAGATGGATATTATGTACTTGACTTTGGTTTATGGTTTTTGATGATGTAACCAAACATATTTACCTTCTGCTGCAATAAATAAAGTTTTAAATTTTCAAGTACTGCTTTACATCTGTCTTGTTGTGATTTTCTGTTCTATATTCACTTAAAATGCTCCATGGAAATTAATGCAAATTTGCGAGTGACATTAATGGACGTGGGGTGTTACAGAAATGGTTTTGAAAATAACCAGAATTTCCAATATATAAAGTGGAAATGGATTTGAATCGAAATTGTCTTTGGAATATTTCGATATTGGATTTCATGATTATACAGATATTGTTATGGAAATTTGAAAGATATATTTATATCGTTATTTCCAATACGATATTTGTTGGTCGTAGAATTTGATATTGAATATAAGCCGATATATTTTCTATTTAGAGCCTTGTATTTAATATCAAATGAGATTTGGGTTTGTCGTGAATGGTGTCTTCATTAACACTGTTCTTAAACCCAGTTGAGAAAAAGATTAAATCTTTTTATTTAGTTTTAATGAAGTATACCAATTAAATGATATTTAATTGGAATTGAATTTGAGTTGATTTTTGGGTTTATCGCGAACCGTGTTTTAGATGACATTGGTTCTTTAACCTAGTTAAAGACAGGATATGGTTTACCAAGTTAAACAATCATTAATATGATTTTTGGGAAGATTAAAACCAAGTGGAGTTTTAATTAATATTTAATTAGATTGAGATGATCGAGAATGGAGTATCACCAGTTTTGCTCCAGGAGGTAGTTAAATCTTTAATTAGATTTGAACGTGAAATGGTAATTGAATTTACCGATAACACCGTGGTGTAAGATATGAAGTATGACCAGTTTTACTTCATGGGATGAATAGATTGGGATTGGGAAATTTAAAACAAATGATTACTTTGGTAAGGTTCATTAATCCCGACTAGTTTGGATAAACCATAATTTGGTTTAAATTGATATTCAAAAGAAGATTAAAGAATAAATTTAAAGAATTTATCTTTGACAAAATTAATGGGAACCTTTCCCAAAGTATAAGAATATTTGAATAAAAGAATATTCTGAATTGGAATGAGGCGTATGTTGTGTTTGTGTAACACTTGTTTATTATATACGCGGGTTATTCAGAAAGACCGGGTTTATCCCATTCTGAATAACTGATTCGATGATGTGTCGAGGATGAAGACCGTGGTCGAAGACCGAAGGTCTTCACATCATTTGGGTGATTACTGATGATCTTGATTGGGATGTACACCCAAGAGGAGGGAATCAGTTGGTGATCGTCCAGACGTACTTGGAGATCGATGGATATGCGAGGTACAAGGTGCCTCCGGTTTCGTTCAGACCCAGAACGAAATAGTAAATGGACTGTGTGTCTGACATTGGATTTTATTCTGTGTGATTGATTTCTATTAAATATATATCTGTTTGGCGGCGGAGAATTTATTCTCTTGCTTAACGCCCTTCTCTGAGACGTACGAGCTCAGGGGTTATATATTGATGGATATCAATCATGTGACGACCCCAAACCCCGTATGATGGTGGCAAGGGTAATCTTTGGAATATAACACATAAACAGATAACAGCAGAACAGAAATAATTAAATACACTAGATAATGTACAATAGAATACACTGGATAAACATAATCATCAAAGTTACACGGTATACAGGATCGTACTTAGTACAAAATACAGTTCAGCTTTACATAAAATGTCTACAGCAGAAATCTAAACATAATATGTACAATAGGAGCTGAACAACATAAAAAGAGATAAATGATAAAATCCATCTTCAGCTCTGGCTATCCAGAAAGAACCTGCTAAAACCTGAATACAAGGTTGCCCGTGTAGAAAAAGAGGCACCCGAGTTTGCAAGTGAAACAAACTACGAGTCAGTCATGGGACTGGTATGAGAAATCTACTTAACTTACTTTATAGTATGGCCAATCACAGGACCATGCCACTTTCACGGAACGGGTTTACTTCATTGGATTGCCAGTGCTTTAAAACAACTAAATCTTTTAAACATCGTAATGCTTTTCATAAAAATGAAGCCATTATAAAACTCAATTCCCATCACACAATGCAACACAAACCGGAGGATAGAATTTTACCTTATAATGACCAAAATATGCTTGATACAAGTAAAATAAAAGCATTTGATATTATTACTAGTGTTTATATGTTTCAAAAACAATTTCAAATCATAAGTATCAATCATTGATGGCATTAATGATCCATACCACTATGTCGTCATATATAGGTATACAATCAAAACCGCACAATGTCGTATTTGGAAATTGGATTTCCATCATGAACCAAGGCAAAAGATAGTCCTTACCGAATTCGAGACTGTGTAGCTCGAGTCTCAGCCTACAACCGCAACTGCACCTAGGAGCCACAGGGCCGGACACCGATGTGGATTAAAATGCTTGAACACGGCGTTTCCCGGCACTTTAGGGCGTAAATGAGTCCTGCGGCTCCATCGGCTCCACATAGTCACCGGTATATCCGAGGCGCCTTGCAATCCAATAACCACACAGGTGAAAATAATATAAATGTCAGGGCTGGTAGGTCATTGACACCACCCTAGCTAGAAGGAAACGCATGTCCTCCCTGGATCCTTCTCCCGTTTCTGGTCCATACCAGGGTGTGAGGCTCGCGAATCAACGTTACACACAAAGCTATGCCACACAGGCCGCGCTTTGATCATCAACCACAAGACCTTGCTTTTCAACAGAAGTCTTGATCATCTGCCATTTAGGCATGCCACATAGGCAATTCACTCCATGCGACTGATTTCTATCGATGTATAACCTCTGAGCTCGTATGTCTCAGAGAAGGGCGTCAAGTAAGGGAATAAATTCTCCGTCGCCAAATAGATATATATTTAATAGAGATCAATCAACACAGAACAAAATCCAATGTCAGACACAAAGTCCATTTACAAGTTCGTTCTGGGTCTGAACGAAACTGGAGGCACTTAATACCTCGCATATCCATACAATCAACAAGTACGTCCGGACGACTACCACTTCAGCTCCTTCAAGGTAGCTACTCCTATCATGAGCATCAGTAGCACCCCTCCATTCGACGTGAAGATCATCGGTCTTGCACCATCTTCATATCTTCGACTTCTAACCGCCGACCAATTATTTGAAATGAGAATTAACTAGGCCTTTTCAAATAATTCACCTATATTTAGAATTTCAAATCAGTTCATTTCAATGGTTAAATTATTCGACACCAATAATTCAGTTCTTTAATGTAATTTTCACGCCAAACGCATTCAACCATCAAATATCCAATAAACCGAGCAAATTCAGTTTATTTCTATTCCATATCGTTTATAATATTTTATCACGATTTATCGCTATTTTTATTTATTTAAAAATAGCCAATTCACTCAAACGACGCTTCAGGCCATAACACGGTCGTGGCGTGTTTTTCTTCAGATTTGATTTACACATCTGAAAATCTAACCGTTGGATCTTCACAAATTTTATATCATTAGAAAGATCTTTTCAAAACGAATTCAACGGTTTCAGTTTTGGGAAAATCCGACGGTCGGATCTCCCACACTAATCGTTTGAAGTTATGATTACAAAATACGAACTGCAGCGTCATTATTCGATTTAATTTAATTATATATATATATATAATCGATTCTGACGATGTTTTCCTTCAGATTTGAATTAAACATTCCAGGCAATCCAACCGTTGGATCTTCACAAAGTGGGTGTCGTTGGAAAGATATTTCCAAAGCGAACCCAATGGTTTCGGTTTTGGGAAAATCCCATGGTCGGATCTCTCGGTATAATCGTTTGAAATCACAGTTTCAAAACACGAACTGCGGCTTCGTTATTCGGTTTATTTTAATTATATATATATAAATATAATTCATTCTTCGATTTCAAAACCATCTTCACTTTATATATTTGATAAAAATGATATTTTTATCATCAAAAATATTTATTCAATCCGTGAATATTTTTAGCACTTCATATTCACAATAAAAATGTAGATTTTATTGTTCAATCTATATATTCAACACATGAATGTTTTCGACTTCACACATACGATAAAAGTATGATTTTTATCGTTCTAGTCCTTTATTCAACACATGAATGCTTTCTATTGTTTATATATATAATAAAAATGTTATTTTTATTTTTAAAACAATTTATTTCAAAACACGATTATTTTATGTAGTTCATACATAAGATAAAAATGTTATTTTTGGTGTTAAAACAATTTATTTAAAATACTAATATTTTATATAGTCTATATATATAATAAAAATGTTATTTTTATCTTTCAAAATATTTATTCAACACATGAGCTTCATTCAACACATGAAAATAATTTCAACACATGAAAATAATTCTAACACATGAATATTATTGAAAATTTCGGCAGCATAACGGCAGGGTAGTTAAAACCGGCACCGTCCCGAGTACGGCTCCTCGCTCTACCTTAAAGCCTCGCAGCTTTTGACAATGGGGATTTTCAATATCTAGTTCGTAAGCAGACGAATTTTCCCATATACTAATCCTATTGGGATTTCAATCACAATCAATCGTTTCAAATCAACCAATCATGATATTCACCAAATTTCACATCAACCAACAATCCAAACAATATCACAACCAATATATATCGTCCATGGTCTGTGGACGAGGGGAGTGTATATATATATATAAATGTATATATATAACTATATTTCGATTTCACTTCAACATCATTTCAGTTTATTTCAACGCATATATTATTTTTACAATGCATATATAACTTATACATCGAACATACAACTTATACAATGCTTATACATGAGGTGTACAATGCTTATATAACTCATACATCGACTATATAATTTATACATCATCGTTTTCTATATCCTTTATAATTTAGAAATCTCACATTGGGTTCCACTCCACCAAAAATTGCAGAAGGCTTAGAAAAATATTCGGTCTCTTCTAGAATGTAGAAGACATCCTCACGAGTCCACTGTCTCTTGTTTCACTGGATTTCGTCAACAAACGAGAAAGATATGATTTTTATTGTAAAATCATAAACTGTAGCGCTTTAAAGCGCTATAAACAATTAAAATAATATACTGCCATTACCTTTCTGAAATGTTCAAATTTAGATCTGTGTTTTTCGGCAAATCCGTGGAGCTTGAGGAGGATCGGACTGTTGCACATCGTAGAGGGAGGTGACAGCTTTCCAGTGCCACCACTTGCGGCCAAATCGACGGCGTCTGCTGGGCATGGCGGCGCTTCAAAGGTCCTGTCTTTGAGAGGCTGGGTCTCGACGATGGAGCAACGATACGAGGTGCTCCTTATATGGATTTGAAGAGCTCGAGATGATCTTCAAAAAGTTGAACTGGGCCGTTGGATATCGGTGCGTGTGGAAGGAGATAAAGAGGAAGGAAGGTTAGAGCTTCTTTCCGCCGTGCGTCGAGAGCTCAATCTTGGGAGAGAGAAAGTCAACCGAAGAATGTGATTGGCCCTCCCCTTTATTTATTTATTTAATTCTTTAAATTCAAAAATATCTCTTTCTCCATACGAACACCAATTCAAACCCAACGACTGTCATCCCTAGCTAAATACCCCCATTCCGAACACAATGGGATATGTTTCGTAGGCCCATTCGACTGTTACAGCCAGTTTTTCTTCAAATTAAAATATAAAACATTCAATATTCGATTTGAACGTACATTTCAATTTGCCGGGACCACATATTGATTCTAAAAATTCCCGAAAAATAAATCTAGCTATGTTTTGACGATACGGTCCCAACAAAACTAGTTTCGTCGAATTCTGAGACCGTTTGAAAAATGCCATTTTCTGGTCGATCCAATTTAACAAAAATTGACCAGACACATTTTCCTTCGCCACGCTCACATATTAACTTCAAAAATTATGGAATTTGAAACCTTGCCATAATTTGACATCTCGGATCCAACAAAAGTCGTTTCGTCGAATTCTGAGGTCGTTTGCAAAATGTTTATTTTCAAGGGCTATATATTCTCTATAGCGACCTTTCTGAAAATTCATTTGGCCATAACTTTTTACTCCCGCTATGAAGCTTCGATTTTTCAGACTCGTCAGAAAGATATTCATAAACAGATTTAAATATTTTTTGTTTCACGAAAATCCATTTTATTTTGCACCCGGCACAGTCAGTCAAATTTTGAATTCCAAATTTGAAACTGCCGCGCCTTTTCAGGCCTTGTTTATAATTTAAAATAATTATATTTATTTTCAAACATCGATTCAAACATACTTTTCATCGTTATTATTTAAAATAATTTATTTTAAATGTCTAAAATCCACTAAAATAGCCAAATTAAAAATTTTAAACTGGTTCAGATTTTCCGGGTTGTTACAGTCTCCCCCACCTAAAAATTTTCGTCCCCGAAAAGGAACAACGTCGAAAGTCGTTTAATCAACTTTCATTATGGCTTCCATTCTCCAACTTTTCAGTTTCTAATAATTTTCAAATTCTTCAAAAATTTGGCTAACACCCTAAATTTTCGAAAAATTTCGCCATAATTTCCTTTGTACGGGGAGCTTCAGGATATTTCAAATAGCCTCCCATAGCCCTCATTAATCCAAAAGAAAACGAAAAAGCCAAGCGGCTCATAAAATCATCAAATCCCAAGAAATACAATGAACATGTACCTATTTGTTGGGCAAACAATTTTATTCCTCCGCTTAGCAGTTTATCCATAACCTGTTCACACATATATAATGCACATGTATATATTTCTATCTACTTATAAATCAGTTTAATACTTTATTCACTTGCATGCATTTAACTTCATTCTCTCATTGATTAAATTAATTATCATTCTAATAATTTAATTAATCTAATCCACAATCACACAACGCAACCAATAATCAATTTGTTTTTAACTTTTCAAAAATATACTAATTAATTCACGTACTCTTTTGCAAACACTCAGACTATATAATTAAAAAGTTAACATGCATGAAAAGAAAACAACAGCAAAGTAGAGAACAAAATGGTAATGCAAAATATGTAAATGTACCTTGCACCTGAATCAATCAGAGATATCCACCCTGCACTTAGGATACGCTTTCTTAATACTCTCCTCAGTTTCCCAAGTACAATCTCGCGGATCTCCACTCCATTGCACTTTGACTAAGTGAACCTTCTTGTTCCTCAGTTCTTTGGTTTCTTTGCCAATAATCTTTAGCGGCTCTCTTCTCACAGCCAATTCTGGAGTAATTTCTATATCCCATTGCACTGCTTCTTCCACGATCAAGTCTGGATCATGAACATGCTTTCGAAGTTGAGATACGTGAAATACATTATGTACTCCAGGAAACTAATTAGGTAATTGGACCCTATAAGCGAGAGTTCTAACCCGTTCCAGAATTGGAAACGGACCAATAAATTTAGGAACCAATTTCCCTGTTTTACCGAACCATATTACTCCTCTCATCGGAGATACTTTCAAATACACATAGTTGCCAACAACAAATGATATATCTCTTCTTCTCTTATCTGCATAGCTCTTTTGTCGGCTTTGAGCAGCTAGTAATCGTTTCTTAACGAAATCAACTTTGTCCGCAGCTTCGCAAATCATATCGGGTCCCAATACGAGTCTATTACCAGGTTCTACCCAATAATCAGGAGATCGGCACAGTCTACCATAGAATGCTTCGAATGGTGACATTGTCAGGCTCGCTTGGCAATTGTTGTTGTATGAGAACTCGGCCAAATGCAAATGGTCTTCCCATGATCCGCCAAAATCAATAACACAAGCCCGCAATAAATCTTCTAGAATACGATTCACCTTCTCAGTTTGACCATCTGTTTGAGGATGATAAGCGGTGCTCAAGTTCAGTTTCGTTCCCAATTCTGCTTGGAATGCTTCCCAAAATTTACTAGCAAAAATCGGGTCACGATCACTAATGATGCTCATGGGAACTCTGTGCAGTCTAACTATTTCCTTGAAATAAATCTGCGCTAGACTCTGAATAGTTCTATTCGATGTGACAGGTATGAAATATGCGGTCTTCATGAAACGATCTACGATCACCCAAATACTGTCATTTCCTTTCCTGGTTCTGGGAAAACCATCTATAAAATCCATAGAAATCTGTTCCCACTTTCCACCTGGAATTTCCAACGGTTGCAACAATCCAGCGAGCTTCTGCTGATCGCTTTTGACTTGTAGACAAGTAGGACATCGGCTAACATATATTGAGATATCTCTTTTCATTGCCTTCCACCAGAAAGTTCGCTTGAGGTCATTATACATTTTACTAATCCTTGGGTGGATACACAACTTGGACTTGTGACACTCGTCCAATACTTCTTTTTTGAGCTCAATGTTATCGGGAACACAAATCCTTCCTTTCAATCTCAGAACTCCTGTGCTATCCACCTGGAAACTGGAGACCTCTCCCTTTTGAATTCTTTTGATCATCTCTTTAACAAAACTATCGTCTTTCTGAAGAATAGATATTTTATCAATCAACGATGGCGTAAAGATAATACTGGCGATTATCACATTCTTCCTGCTAAGCGCATCAGCCACAACATTGGCTTTCCCCGGAGTATATAAAATATCAAGATCATATGCTGTGAGAAATTCTAACCAACGCTGCTGCCTCATATTCAGATCCTTCTGGGTGAATAAATACTTCAATGATTGATGATCAGTACATAATTCAAACTTCTCACCCAATGGATAATACCTCCAGATTTTCATAGCAAACACGATGGCTAACAACTCAAGATCATGAGTCGCATAATTCTTTTCATGTGGTTTCAATTGATGGCTAGCATAAGCAACTACTTGGCCTCTTTGCATTAACACTGCGCCAAGGCCCTCTTTAGAAGCATCAGTCCAGACTTTTAAGTCTTGGTTGCCATCAATAATTGTGAGCACTGGAGTAGTCGTCAATTTTAACTTCAGCTCTTGGAAAGCTGCCTCACATTCGGTAGTCCAGTTGAATCTCGAATGTTTCTTAGTAAGCTTTGTTAAGGGACTGGATGTCTTTGCAAAATCCTTAATGAATTTCCGATAATAAGTGTCCAATCCAAGAAAACTTCTGACTTCTATGGGTGTACGAGGCTGTTTCCAATTCTGAATAACAGTGATTTTACTGGGATCCACTGAAATTCCTAGCTTTGACACGACGTGGCCAAGAAATTTGACTTCTTCTTGCCAGAATATACATTAGGAAAATTTTCTTTTAAAACATTCTTTCTCAGAATTTCTAACACTTGTTCCAAATGTTTTTCATGCTCACTTTCTGACTTAGACAAGATCTATATATCATCAATGAAAACCAGAATAAATTTATTCAATACTTCTCTGAATACACGATTCATTAGATCGACAAAATAAGCTGGAGCATTACATAAGCCGAACGGCATTACTAACCACTCGTAGAATAAGTCTGGACCCCTGAATAATGTCAAAGGAACGCACTCTTCGGCAATACGAAGCTGATGGAAACCTGTAGCTAGGTCCATTCGTGAAAACACTTGTGCTCCATTCAATCGATCCAACAAATCATTAATCCGCGGCAACGGATATTTGTTCTTCAGCGTCTGCTTATTCAAGTCACGATAATCCACACATAATCTGAGGGTACCGTCTGACTTTAGGACAAACACTGTAACACCTCGAGAATTCTATAAACACTAAGCTTCACAAATTAAAGTGTAATTAATTCTAAATGAAAGAATTAAGGGAAATGGGTTACGCCATTGCGTTCTTCTCGGAATTCTGCTTGCGATAGAGTCCGAGTTTGCGCGAATCGGACTCCGTGTGAAGAAGTTATCACCTTCGGAAATTTCAGAATAAAATTTAAATTCAAACAGCTCAGTTTAAAATTCGAAATTCGAAAAACAGGTTCAAACTGGGCTGGGCAGGAAAATTCCCGCACAGAGACCAGGTCGACCATAGGGTCGACCATGGTGTCGACCTGGCCACCCCAGGTCGACCATAGTGTCGACCTGGGTGTCGACCTGCCTGGTCGACCTGGCTGGCTGGCTCTGGCTCTGAGTCAAATTCCTGTGGCTCGGTGTGTCACTAGGGCTGACATGTCACCTCTTGATTGGCTTTTTGAACTTTGTATGGTCTAGATTCCCCCTGTCTTCATCTGACGGCTCAAAACAATTTAAAAATCTATAAATACACCCCAAGTCTCAACTGAAAATTCACACAAAAAAATAAGATGGGAGTTGTCATGCTACCAGGAAGGAATTGAGCTTAGCCGTCAAGAGAGAAAAGCCTAGGGACGAATCAAATTAAGAAGAAGAAGATAAAAGCTTAATCAAATTAAACAACGCAACGTTAATCTACCCAAAGGAGCGCATCTCAATTTCAGAATTCAGAATCCAAAATTCAAGATTCTGCATTCGTTGTAAGTATAGTGACCTTTCAGAATATGAATAAAAACTGTGATGTGATTCGATGTAAATGAAAATAGAATTGTGTTATTATATGATAATGATATAAATTTTATGTATTGTATTGATTCTGTCATGACTTGTGTATTAATATTTGTGGCATAAATTGATTGATGCAAGCCTATTGGACATTTGTATATGAAAGTAATAGCAATAGCAAGTTGTGGAAAAAACTAGAAATTGATGCCTTTATGTTTATGTTGATGGCATGAACTATATACATTCCCTTAGTCTAAGTTATAATTTATGTAAACATGTTGTAAATTTGAGACTTTTTATGCCTACATGATCCAAAACCTATAAACACATTCTTATGCTCATTTGCAAGTATAATTGGATCTATGTTAAGTATCGTTTGGGTTACATAAACTATGCAAGTTCATGTTGAAATAGGCTATATGGTTAGATGTTAAAATTGGACATTTTGGTTAATATACAACATGCTAGTTTTGTGGTTGACATTATGCCAAGTTAAACATGTTTAAACACAAGTTTGTATAAGCCTAAACTATGCCATTTCATATGTCACCTACTTAGTTATACTTTGATTTGAATGCAAGTTCACATGACCCATAATTTATGTTTGTTGAATCGCTAAATTGCAAGTTCATGCGCCATACACCTTTATGTATTGTAAAATGTTACATGTGCTTGATTTCCCCTTTTCCCACGTTTATAAAGTTGAGCTGAATTTTATCGAGCCCAACATTTGTTATAATATTGCAAACGTACAAACGGGGGTAATAACGTTGGGTGTAAAACATGAAAATATATGTTGGCATGTTTGGCACATGCCAATGACAATGACATTTAAGCGGTATGAATTATTATACCCAAGAATAAAAGACATGAAATTTACATATATAATTGAGAAGTAATAAAATATGTAAATTTAGAAAACACGATATGCTTAACCCGAGATTGGATTGAGTTGTGATGTAAACCTGCCCGGACCCGCCCGGATGTCCAGTAGTCACAACAATACCTATCCAATGTGGGTGGTTAAGCATTGAGCCCAATAAGGACCCAAGGTTAGACTTAGCTACGGTGTAAACCTGCCCGGAACCGACCGGCACATCCAGTAACTGTAGCAATACCTGTCTAATGTGAGTGGTCAGGTGCTCTAAGAGGCTAAGGACATATGGTAGGGTTAAGTCAACTATAACACTTAACCAAATTCAACATGTTAACAAGAATTGATGGGTGGGGTTAGGTTAATACAGACACTTAACCACTTAACATGTTTGACTAGAAAAACCTAGTAACGAGGGACCCGTTTCAGCAGTAACCCAAGTTAGGTATCATGGTACCCTGAAACTAGGCAGGGTGGGGCACGATTACTGGGCTGATTGTAAGCGTTCAAAATGACGGCGGTGGGTGCACAGTGTAGGTCTAACGGGGTGCGGGCGTGCACACACTCCGGAGCAGACAAACAGGGCACTGGGGACACCTGTAGTATAACCTATGCCTTCTAGAATTGTGTCGGGGCCTCCACCATGGGTCTTGATACACCCCATGGTGGGACCAGCATAGGTATCTACAATTCTTGGGGCCGTATGACACATGTTAACGCGAGTAGGAGCCGATCTTTAAATAAAAATGGGGATCACTTCACCCTCAGCATGGGGTGCCAGTTAGAATAAACTCAAGTAGGTGCAGAGATATAGTATGGGTGCGATAGTACATTCGACACTTCCTTAGCTTGTGACACTTTCCTATTTTCAGTTTATGTCTATCATGTCATTTTCTTATTCACATACTGAAGAGTTACTAGATTTACTCAGGCTTTATGTCTAACTCTATTTTCTTTTCGTCTTCTTTTCTTTCGTTCCCTCCCCCCTGGTCCAAAGGGAGGAAACAACTCAGCTCAGTCAGACTCTTTACAAGCCCCAAGAACATAGATGTATGATTTGGATCTCATTTGCTCGGATTATGGCTTTGGATATCACTATGGTAATTTTTGTCACTTTATTTATATTTTATGCTTCTTTAATAATCAAGACAGTAATGAGGTTGTAATGTTGGAAGTATTTTGAGATAATTATGAAAGTGTTTTGTTTGAACACGTATTGATGAAATAAAAGTCTGTTTGGTTTCTGCTGTTTAAAATATGTGTATTTATATCTGTCTTGAGTTTATATGTGGCTTTTACTTATAAACCTCCACCAAAGTTAAGGCATTCCCTTTGTGAGTGACCTTAACAGAGATGGGGTGTTTCAAACACCACTGTTGCTCCCCAATCAGAGAAACTAGGCCTGATCAGACCCTTCCATACTAGATCGTCTAACTCTTTTTTCTCCTTCAAGGTCATTCTTCGAATAGCGTGAACTGCTGGCCTTGCATTCAGAACCAAAGAGATTTTAAAATCAATCTCTCTCTGCGGAGGTAAGCTAACAACTTCTTCGAACACATCTGCATAGTTCTTGACAACTGGGATATTTTAAATGTTGACCGGAATATTCTCTATAACGACAGGAACAGTTTCTATTTGAGCAGGAGAAACATTTAATGTTGCCCAGAAGTCTTTTCTATCAGAATTCGGACCTTCACAGGGAATTATAATATTAGCAAGCTTCGTTTTAACCTTGACAACCCTTTCTGCACATTTAACTTCCGCTTCATATTTGGTTAACCAATCCAATCCTAAAATAAGGTTGAATTCGGTAAAATTCATGACGATCGAGATACAAGGAAACCGATAATGAGAAAAAGAAACAGGTACCCCCACAAACCCAACTAAGATCGAGGGAACCCCCAACCGGATTATGGACAGTTATGGGTTCTTTGAGCTTTTTCAAATTTAAATCCAATTTCTTAACCGCATTCTTTGCAACAAAGCTTCGTGACGCGCCTGTATCAAATAATACCTTTACCGGAATATCTTTGACAGTAAGCGTGCCTTCTAAAACATCTGGCCTTTCCTGTCTAACTGAGGGTTCAGAAGTTTCCGCTACTTTATTTACCTGAACCACTTCAGATTTCTGTGATAGTCGGCAATCCTGCTTTACGTGACCAACCTGATGGCAAAGATCGCATTTTCTATTTTCTTTAACCTTGTTCTTGGATTTCGATCCTTTCTTCTCCTGCATTTTTAAGGGTTTACAATTCCTGGTCAAATGCCCTTGCTTATTGCAGTTATTGCATATGGCAGTCGTTACTGGTGTTTTCTTAGACTTAACCTTTTTCCTATTGGATCTAGGCTTCTTACTGAACTCAGACCTCATACTGGCCTCTGGCTGTGTACTCGTCTCTGGGCTCTCTGTTTCAAATTTCCTTTTGCTGCTAGAACTGACTTCCTCTTCCTCGACAGCTTATCTAGATCTTCATACTGATAAGCCATGTATATCATTTCAGAAAAAGGAAGCTTCACATGCCCCATTACACTACTTTGGTACTTTCTTTGGAGCCCGTAAATAAACCTCAGATTCTTCCTCTTTGGATCTTGAATTAGATGCGGGGCAAAATGAGAAAGTTCATTGAATCTCTTATTGTAACACCCCGAATTTTTGAATAATCAAATTAACTAAATTTAATAATACTTAATTTCAAATTTGGGAATTAAGGGAAACGGGTTGCGCCATTGTGTTCGTCTCGGAATTCTGCTTGAGATAGAGTCCGAGTTTGCATAAAATGGACACCATATGATGGAGATATGGACGAACGAAGTTAGGCGGAAAAACCAGAAGAAGAAAAAGAAGAAAAAAAGAAAAAATAAAATAAAATGCACTGGCGCACTTCTCAAGTGCGCCCAGGCCAAGCAGAAAGCCTGCACAGCTTTCTGGTGTGATCTGATCCACACTGTGACTCATTGCTGAGTCCTTTCTGACTCGTTGCTGAGTCATTAGGGCTGAGGTGTCACCCTATCCTGACTGAGTGGTTTTGATTAACCCTAAGATCATCCGATGGCTATAATTAAATTGAAATTCTATATAAACATGGGTAGACTCAAACCATAAAATCAAATCAAAATTAGATCAATGGTCGTCATGTTGTCACTCCAAACCCTAGAGTAGCCGCCACCAACTAGAAGCAAATTAAAGACAACTCTTCAAATCAAATCAAAGTCTAATCTCAACAACGAAATTGTCTACAACAAGGGAACGCTAATCAATTACAAAATTCAGATCCTAGAACTCAAGACCCCTTTTTCTGTGAGTTCTAGTCACTTTTAGGTTTAAATAGATAAAAGTGAATTGTGGTAGACTATGATTTGGGTATATGTTGTTTGTAGTTATGCAAGTTTATTGTTGTTGTGGATCATGAAATTATACAAGTTCATAGTTGTTATGAGATCATGCAAGTTGTTATGAGATCATGCAAGTTACCTATGCAAGTTATTGTGTGATGAATTCATGAACCTATGCTAGTTGTTATGTTATGAATCATGAACCTATGCAAGTCACCTATGCAAGTTGTTATGTTGTGAATCATGAACCTATGCAAGTCATCTATACAAGTTGTTATGTTGTGAACCATGAACCTATGTGAGTTGTTAATTATGTTGTGAATTCACGAACCTATGCAAGTTGTTATGTTGAAATTCATGAACCTATGCAAGTTGTTATGTTGCAAAATCACGAATCTATGCAAGTTGTTAATTATGTGATGAATCATAATTATATGCGAAGTTATCATGTCATTTTCCCTAGTTGTCATGCTTATGCCAAAAATTGTACTGAAAACGATCACCTTGTCATTCCCTTTATTTTATTGTTATGGCGAGGCTACCTGGTAGCCTCGATGACGCCAAAAACGCAAACGGTTACGCTAGTTAAGAAAACGGGGAAAAGGGGAATTTGTAATAGGCATAATTTATATAGTGTTTATGTAAATTGGGCACATGATTCTAGTAGGGAAACATATAAATAATTGCCTATTATGACATAGGTAAAGTTGAATGGAAATGGTATAATTTGAATATGACCATTTATGGATAGGAAATTCAAATTGTTAATAAGATAGGTATTGACACCTGTAAAAAGGAAAGGATTAATTAATTAACTTAATTAATCAAAAGAGGAATGTTTAATCAATTAAAGTCTGAAATTTTAATTAACACTTATGACACGAGGTTAGGTTACATTAGTGGTGGAAGTCTGCCCGGACCCGACCGGCATATCCAGCAGCCACTAATGTTGAACCTAATGTGAGAGGTCTAAGTGTGTGAATACGACTCAGGCTAGGACACGAGGTTAGACCCAACTGTGGAGTAAGACTGCCCGGACCCGAACGGCATATCCAGCATCCACATGTTGTAGGCCTAATGTGGGAGGTCTAGCCCAATACAACCATAATTGGACATGGTAATAAGAAAAGACTACTTAACCTAACTTAATACATGTAGACTGTATAATGATAGACATAAGTTAGGGTTAAGTAAAATGAGTTGGATAGTGGGTGGGTTAAGTACAACTGATGGGTAAGTGGGTAATACTAATATATATATAGGCCCACAAACTTAACCATTAAATAAATAGGATTTAACCAGTGGGTGGGTTAAGTACAACTGATGGGTAGGTGGGTAATATTAATATATATAGGCCCACAAACTTAACCACTAAATAAATAGGATTAAATCAGTGGGAGGGTTAAGTACAACTGAAGGGTAGGTGGGTAATATTAATATATATAGGCCCACAAACTTAACCGGATAAAAAGGGTTATGTAATTAAAGACACCTAATGGTATACATAACCGGGGCAAAATAGTAAAGTTATGTAATAAAGACACCCTTAGGGGTACGCATAACTAATGGGAATAGATAGAGTTATGTATTAAAGACACCTATAGGTAAGCATAACCGATAGGTAGATTAAGGGTTATGTATTAAAGACACCTATAAGTACGCATAACTGATCGAGGGCAATGTAATTAAAGACACCTTAGGGTATACATAGTCAGTAGAAAACCTAGTGGGGATACAAGATATAGGGGTGAGCTTGTATCATGTTGTGTGGGACCCATTTCAGTCAGTAACCCGGAGGGGTATCAAAGTAAAGAACTCCGTACTAGGCGGGGAAGGGGCACGCTTACTGATTGATTGTAAGAGATCCAAAACGAGACGGATGGTGTGGGCGGCACAAACCGACCGGGGACATATGCGTGCATGGGACGGATAGAGGGGGACAAGACGACCATGACACCAGTAGGTATAACTGTGCACACCTTGGGCTGCCACTTTGGGGAACTGATACCCCCTAGTTATGGGATAAGCACAGGGTATCTACAGAGTAGGGAGCCGATCGATTAGGGTAGTGGTTAGGGTATACGCGGACGTATGCCCTAAGTCTACCAATTTGTAGTAGGAGGGTAGTGGGTACGAGTAGTTGAGATAGGAGCAGGCGGCACCTATGACAGCAGCTAGGAATACACGACACTACCACCATCGTTATTGTTGTCATTAGCGGAAGGGAACACCCCATCTTGATTTTACTAGTAATAGTGCAGAGTAGTTTGTAGTGAAGCATGCATTCACCATACCTTATTTGTCCTGTCATACCTGTCATCTGTACCGTGAATCCTCTTATCCACTTTGTATGTTTGTCATGTTTACCTTTATTTATTTACTGGCTAAAAGTTACTGGACTCACCAGACATATGTCTGACCTAGTTTGTTTTGCCTCTTTTCCTCCGTTCCCCCCCCCCCCCACAGGTTCTCAGGGAGGAAACACCCTGGTTTAGTCAGGATTTGTATATCATCTTCTAGGAGCTACTTCTGAAGTATGGCTCGAGTTTCTGTCTCTTATATGGCTTGCTCTTTAATCTGGGGAATGATGTTTTTCTTTTAAATACCTATGTACTCTGATGATGTAAGACAGAAGTGTTTTGTTGTAATGGTTTTATGACTCATGGTATTATGTAAAAAAGTATTTTGGTGATTTAATAAAGCTATTTATTTTCCGCTGCAAAATTTTTATATCTGTCTTGTGATATTCTGTGTCTGTTTACCAAAAACACTCCACTGAAGTTAAGGCATTCCCTTTGTGAGTGACCTTAATGGAGGTGGGGTGTTACACTTGTGATATTCATATCTCCTTGTATCAGATAGTAGAATTCATCACACAACCGCTCAGTTGCTTCTGGAGGAGTTAATCTTTCTATGAAAATCTCTTTGAATCTATCCCAGGTAATATTACCTTCTGGATTATCCTTACTAACCGTTTCCCACCAGATTAAAGCTTCATCTTTAAGCGCCCAAGATACCACTAATATTTTCTGATCATCTCTGAGCTGGGAACGTTCAAAAATTCTTTCAGCGGAACTCATCCAAGCTTGAGTTTGAAAAATGGATTCATTGCCCGAGAATGGTACTCCACCCAAATTTCGATATTTCTTTAGTAGAGCTTCTAGATCTGGTTCTGTATTCCTTCTCCTGTTTCTGACACTCATTTTCTAGTACTTCTGCAAATAGCAGACCAAGTGTCAGGTCAACAGAAAAGATATTTTTAAACCATAGAGACATATACTTAAATGTAAATGTGTCTATCGAGGTGTATTTCATTCTGCTATACTCTTACTAGGATATTACTGATCCTATCTGTAATGAGTTATTTGTCCTAGAACACTACTAGTTTTATTTCTGATGAATTCGTTAGTATGTTATATTCCAGAACTAAGCTTAACCAAAGCTCTGATACCACGTTTGTGACGACCCCAAACCCCGTACGACGGTGGCAAGGGTAATCTTTGGAATATAACACATAAACAGATAACCGCAGAACAGAAATAATTAAATACACCAGATAATGTACAATAGAATACACTGGATAAACATAATCATCAAAGTTACAAGGTATACAGGATCATACTTAGTACAAAATACAGTTCAGCTTTACATAAAATGTCTACAGCGGAAATCTAAACATAATATGTACAATAGGAGCTGAACAACATAAAAAGAGATAAATGATAGAATCCATCTTCAGCTCCAGCTATCCAAAAAGAACCTGCTAAAACCTGAATACAAGGCTGCCCATGTAGAAAAAGGGGCACCCGAGTTTGCAAGTGAAACAAACTACGAGTTAGTCATGGGACTGATATGAGAAATCTACTTAACTTACTTTATAATATGGCCAATCACAGGACCATGCCACTTTCGCGGAACGGGTTTACTCCATTGGATTGCCAGTACTTTAAAACAAGTAAATCTTTTAAACATCGCAATGCTTTTCATAAAAATGAAGCCAATATAAGACTCAGTTCCCATCACACAATGCAACACAAACCGAAGGATAGAGTTTTACCCTATAATGGCCAAAATATGCTTGATACGAATAAAACAAAAGCATTTGATATTACTACTAGTGTTTATATGTTTCAAAAATAATTTCAAATCATAAGTATCAATCATAGACGACATTAATGCCCCATACCACTATGTCGCTATATATAGGTATACAATCAAAACCGCACAATGTCGTATTTGGAAATTGGATTTCCGTCATGAACCAAGGCAAAAGATAGTCCTTACCGAATTCGAGACTGTCTAGCCCGAGTCTCAGGCTACAGCCGCAACTGCACCTAGGAGCCACAGGGCCGGTCCACCGATGTGGATTAAAATGCCTGAAAACTGCGTTTCCCCGCCCTTTAGGGCGTAAATGAGTCCTACGACTCCATCGGCTCCATATAGTCACCGATATATCTGAGGCGCCTCACAATCCAACAACCACACAGGTGAAAATAATATAAATGTCAGGGCTGGTAGGTCACGGGGGTGTGAGGCTTGCGAATCAACGTTACACACAAAGCTATGCCACACAGGCCGCGCTTTGATCATCAACCACAAGACTTTGCTTTTCAACATAAGCCTTGATCATCTGCCACTTAGGCATGCCACACAGGCAATTCACTCCATGCGACTGATTTCTATCGATATATAACCTCTGAGCTCGTACGTCTCAGAGAAGGGCGTTAAGCAAGAGAATAAATTCTTCGCCGCCAAACAGATATATATTTAATAGAGATCAATCAGCACAGAACAAAATCCAATGTCAAACACACAGTCCATTTACAAGTTTGTTCTGGGACTAAACGAAACCGGAGGCCCTTAATACCTCGCATATCCGTATAATCAACAAGTACGTCCGGACGGCTACCACTTTAGCCCCTTCAAGGTAGCTACTCGTATCATGAGCATAAGTAGCACCCCTCCATTCGAGTGAAGATCATCGGTCTTGCACCGTCTTCATATCTTTGACTTCTAACCGTCGATCAATTATTTGAAATGAGAGTTAACTCGGCCTTTTCAATTAATTCACGTATATTTAGAATTTCAAATCAATTCATTTCAATTGTTAAATTATTCGACACCAATAATTCAGTTCTTTAATGTAATTTTCACGCCAAACACATTCAACCATCAAATATCTAATAAACCGAGCAAATTCAGTTTATTTCTATTCCATATCGTTTATAATATTTTATCATGATTTATCGCTATTTTTATTTATTTAAAAATAGCCAATTCACTCAAACGACGCTTCAGGCCATAACGCGGTCGTGGCGTGTTTTTCTTCAGATTTGATTTACACATATCTGAAAATCTAACCGTTGGATCTTCACAAATTTTATATCATTAGAAAGATCTTTTCAAAACAAATCCAATGGTTTCAGTTTTGGGAAAATCCGACGGTCGGATCTCCCGCACTAATCGTTTGAAGTTATGATTACAAAATACGAACTGCAGCGTCGTTATTCGATTTAATTTAATTATATATATATATAATCGATTCTGGCGATGTTTTCCTTCAGATTTGAATTAAACATTCCAGGAAATCCAACCGTTGGATCTTCACAAAGTGGGTGTTGTTGGAAAGATATTTCCAAAGCGAACCCAATGGTTTCGGTTTTGGGAAAATCCGATGGTCAGATCTCCCGGTATAATCGTTTGAAATCACTATTTCAAAACACGAACTGCAGCTTCATTATTCGATTTATTTTAATTATATATATATACATACAATTCATTCTTCGATTTCAAAACCATCTTCACTTTATATATTTGATAAAAATGATATTTTTATCATCAAAAATATTTATTCAACCCATGAATATTTTTAGCACTTCTTATTCACAATGAAAATGTAGATTTTATTGTTCAATCTATATATTCAACACATGAATCTTTTAGACTTCACACATACGATAAAAATATGATTTTTATCGTTCTAGTCCTTTATTCAACACATGAATGTTTTCTATAGTTTATATATATAATAAAAATGTTATTTTTATTGTTAAAACAATTTATTTCAAAACACGATTATTTTATATTGTTCATACATAAGGTAAAAATGTTATTTTTGGTGTTAAAACAATTTATTTAAAATATTAATATTTTATATAGTCTATATATATAATAAAAATGTTATTTTTATCTTTCAAAATATTTATTTAACACATGAGCTTCATTCAACACATGAATTTCTATTCAACACATGAATTTCTATTCAACACATGAAAATAATTCTAACACATGAATATTATTGAAAATTTCGGCAGCATAACGACAGGGCAGTTAAAACCAGCACCGTCCCGAGTACGACTCCTCGCTCTACCTTAAAGCCTCGCAGCTTTTGACAATGGGTATTTTCAATATCTAGTTCTTACACAGACGAATTTTCCCATATACTAATCTAATTGGGATTTCAATCACAATCAATCATTTCAAATCAACCATTCATGATATTCACCAAATTTCACATCAACCAATAATCCAAACAATATCACAACCAATATATATCGTCCATGGTCTGTGGACGAGGGGAGTATATATATATATATATACGTATATAACTATATTTCGATTTCACTTCAATATCATTTCAATTTATTTCAACGCATATATTATTTTTACAACATATATAACTTATACATCAAACATACAACTTATACAACGCTTATACATGAGGTGTACAACGCTTATATAACTCATACATCGACTATATAATTTATACATCGTCGTTTTCCATATCCTTTATAATTTAGAAATCTCACATTGGGTTCCACTCCACCAAAAATTGTAGAAGGCCCAGAAAAATATCTGGTCTCTTCTAGAATGTAGAAGACGTCCTCACGAGTACACTGTCTCTTGTTTCACTGGATTTCGTCAAAAACGAGAAAGATATGATTTTTATTGTAAAATCATAAACCGTAGCGCTTTAAAGTGCTATAAACAATTAAAATAATTTATTGCGTTTACCTTTCTGAAATGTTCAAATCTAGGTCTGCGTTTTTCGGCAAATCCGTGGAGCTTGAGGAGGATCGGACTGTTGCACGTCGTAGATGGAGGTGACAGCTTTCCGGCGCCACCACTGGCGGCCAGATCGACGGCGTCTGCTGGGCAGGGCGGCGCTTCGAAGGTCCGGTCTTTGAGAGGCTGGGTCTCGACGATGGAGCAACAATACGAGGTGCTCCTTATTTGGATTTGAAGAGCTCGAGATGATCTTCAAAAAGTTGAACTGGGGCGTTGGCTATAGGTGCCTGTGGAAGGAGATAAAGAGGAGGGAAGGTTGGAGCTTCTTTCCACCGTGCGTCGAGAGCTCAATCAGGAAGTGAGAAAGTCAACCGAAGAATGTGATTGGCCCTCCCTTTTTTTTATTTATTTAATTCTTTAAATTCAAAAATATCTCTTTCTCCATACGAACACCAATTCAAACCCAACGACTGTCGTCCCTACCTAAATACCCCCATTTCGAACACAATGGGATATGTTTCGTAGGCCCATTCGACTGTTACAGCCAGTTTTTCTTCAAATTAAAATATAAAACATTCAATATTCGATTTGAACGTACATTTCAATTTGTTGGGGCCACATACTAATCCTAAAAATTCCCAAAAAATAAATCTAGCTATGTTTTGATGATACGGTCCCAACAAAACTAGTTTCGTCAAATTCTGAGACCGTTTGAAAAATGGCCATTTTCTGGTCGATCCAATTTAACATAAATTGACCAAACACATTTTCCTTCGCCACGCTCACATATTAACTTCAAAAATTATGAAATTTGAAACCTAGACATAATTTGACATCTCAGATCCAACAAAAGTGGTTTTGTCGAATTCTGAGGTCGTTTGCAAAATGTCTATTTTCAAGGGCTATATATTCTCTATAGCGACCTTTCTGAAAATTCATTTGGCCATAACTTTTGACTCCCGCTATGAAACTTCGATTTTTCAGATTCGTTAGAAAGTAATTCATAAAATGATTTAAATATTTTTGGTTTCACTAAAATCCGTTTTATTTTGCACCTGGCACAGTCAGTCAAAGTTTGAATTCCAAATTTGAAACTGCCACGCCTTTTCAGGCCTTGTTTATAATTTAAAATAATTGTACTTATTTTCAAACATCGATTCAAACATACTTTTCATCGTTATTGTTTAAAATAATTTATTTTAAATGTCTAAAATCCACTAAAATAGCCAAATTAAAAATTTTAAACTGGTTCAGATTTTCCGGGTTGTTACAAATCGCATGGAGTGAATTGCCTGTGTGGCATTCCTAAGTGGAAAATGATCAAGGCTTTTGTTGAAAAGCAAAGTCTTGTGGTTGATGATCAAAGCGCGGCTTGTGTGGCATAACATTGTGTAGCGTTGACTCGCGAGCCTCACACCCCGGTTGTGAACAAGAAACGGGAGAGGACTTCAGGAAGGGCATGCGTTTCCTTCTAGCTAGGGTGGTGTCAGTGACCTACCAGCCCTGACATTTATTTTATTTTCACCTGTGTGTTTGTTGGATTGCGAGGCGCCTCAGATATATCGGTGAATATGTGGAGCCGATGGAGTCATTTGGCTCATTTACGCCCCAAAGGGCGGGGAAACGCAGTGTTCAGGCATTTTAATCCACATCGGTGGACCAGCCCTGACGATCCAAGGGCTCACCTGTGTCTGGGTCCTGGGACATGGGATAGATTGTCTCGAAATGGTAGAGGATGATCCCTTGCCTCGATTCATATATTAAAATCCAACTTCCGATACGTGACATTTGCGGTTTTGATTGTAGAGCCTAGTATGGCGACATGATATATGGTTCCCATGCCGTCTATGATTGATATTTATAATTGAAATTGTTTTGACACTATATACTTATAATAGTATCAAATGATTTGTTTTAAACGTACCAAGTATGTTTGGCTATTATAAGGGAAAACCCTATCCTCCGGCTTGTGTTGCATTGTGTGATGGGACCTGGGTCTTATAATAGCTTCATTTTTCAAAAAGCATTGCGCTGTTTTGTTATATGCATTGGTATTCTTGGAAGGAAATCCGTTCCGTGTTATACGGCGTGGTCCCTTGATATATCTGATTTAAAGTAAAGTTCTAAATTACTGTTTTAGTTCTCACACCAGTCACATGACTGACCTGGAGTTTATTGTTTTAACCTAAACTCTGGGTGCCCTTATTTTGACACGAGCAGCTAGTAGTTTTGGATTTGCAGATTTATATTCACTGGATCCTGATTTACAGCTGGAACGATATCCGGAAAGCTCTGTATCTTTATATTCTTTTCAGTTGCGTATTGTATTATTTTTCCGCTGCAGTAATGTATTTAAATCTCTGATAATTTATTGACTGTGTAATATTTATTCATACTCTGTATATTCTTGTATTCTAATGGGATTTTTGTAATTAACAATGAAATGTTCTTCTATTTGCGTTCCAATTTGTCGTGTTCTCAACACAATCAGGGGTTTCGAACGGTCTTGGTCGGTTTAGCGATCGATTCGGATCGAGTGAAATTCTCGATCGTCACAGTTGGTATCAGAGCTTTGGTTTACAGAGCTCGGAGAACAAGACATGTTAGAACCAAACAAAAGGATTCATCAGAGATTGGATTAGTAATATCCAATGAGAATGACTCGTTAGAGATAGGATCAGTAGTATCCTATTTGAGTGTAAAGAGTGTTGTTTTGAAAAATAAAATTGAAAACAAGTTTTGTTTTGAAAATTTAATACAGTTATTCGTATTTGAATATTTATTTATATTGATGTGGACTATCAGGTATATAGAGATTTTTAATATACGTCTGATCCATGTGTATTGGAAGCCTCCAATATACTGGATGGATATAGAGTCACACTCTAGTCGCCCGGGAATAATTCTGATGATGCGACCGCATCATCAGTATTTATATTCGAGTGCCGAAAGTGTGATATTTATATATTTCCATAGACTGGTGTGAGAACCAAAACTAGATAGGGCTTATTGTTGTGATTTGGCATCAAAATCTGATTTTTGGACTATATATCAATTATGAATTTGAAAAGCTAATCAACTAATTGATTGTTGATTGTGTTGTTTGATTATTGGTTGATTAATAAAAAGTTTGGACCATTTAGCCAATTTGATCGAATAGAGAATTGTATTGAAAATTTGTCGCATTTGCATGCATATACATGTGCTTACATTGAACAGGTCATAGCAAGGAGGCTAGAGCAGAGGAAAAAATTGTTTGCCCGACAAATAGGTACATGTTTACTTATTTCTTGGGTTTTTGATGATTTTATGAGCCGATTGGCTAGCCGCTTGGCTGTTTCCTTTTCTTTTTGGATTGGTGAGGGCTATGAGAGGCTATTTGAAATATCCCGAAGCTCCCAGTGCAGGGGAGGCTATGGCGAAATTTTTCGAAAATTTAGGGTGTTAGCCCAAATTTTGAAAATTTCTTAGAAACTGAAAATTTGGAGAACTTAAGACGTAATGAAAACAGTGAAAGTTGAGTTGATTAGCTAAACAACTTTCAGCTTCGTTCCTTTTCGGGGACGAAAAGTTTTAGGTGGGGGAGATTGTAATAACCCGGAAATCCGAGCCAATTAAAAATTTTTATTTTGGCAATTTTGATGAATTTTGAATATTTAAAATGAATTATTTTAAATAACGAGAAATTTATTTTGAATAGAATTAGAACGTATATATTTATATAGCACGTCATTAGAATATAAATATTTTATTTTAATTATAAAAGGAATTGAAAATGGCGCGGTAGTTTGAAAATTCGATTTCAAATTTCAAGTGAATGTACAGGATTCAAAATAAAACGGATTTTAGCGAAACCAAAAATATTTGAATCTATTTGAGCATATTTTTCCAACGAATCCGAAAAATTGAAATTTCATAGCGGGGATAAAAAGTTATGCCTAGTTGAAATTTCAGAATAGTCGCTATGGAATTTTGGCCCTTAAAAATGAAATTTTGCAAACAACCTCGGTTTTTGACGAAACCACTTTTGTTGGATCTGTGATGTCAAGTTATTGCTAGATTCCAAAATTCATAATTTTTCGAATCAATATGTGAGTGTGGCCAATTAAAACGTGTTTTAACAATTTCAGTCAATTTGGATCGACCAGAAAATGGCCATTTTTCAAACGGTCTTCAAACTTGACGAAATAAGTTTTATTAGGACCGTATCGTTAATACGAAGCTAGAAAATATTTTTCGGGATTTTTTAGAGAAACTATGTGGCCCCGGTAAACTGAAATGTATGTTTAAAATTGAATGTATAGATTTATATTTTAAATTTAATGGAAACTGATCGAAACAGTCGAATTGGATTACAAAACATATCCCATTGTGTTCGAAATGGGAGTAATTAGCTAGGGGCGACAGTCGTTGGGCTCGAAATGGAATTCGAATGAAAAGTCAACTTTTGGAGAAACTAAATAAATAAATAATTATATATATATATTTAATTTACAAAAACCCCCTTTACCCTTCCTCATTCTTCAGTTCGAACCCCCTTGTTAAAATCGAATGAGAAAATGGCTACGCGGGCCATCGTCGCTCTCCTCCTTGGGCACCGCGACCGCCACCAGAACCCCCCCCACCGCCGACGACCTCCCCTGGCCTTCACACCGCTCCTCTCTCCATAGTTCGCACCTAAAATCGAGCCCTAACCCCTCCAAGGGCCTGAATACCGCCGCCTATCCCCTCTGAGCTCCACCGCGGAGCACCTGCACACCACGTCGCCGCCCCCTGACCAGCCCCGCCACCTATGGGTCCCCCTCCGGCCAAAACTCCCTTTTTTGTGTATTTTTAGCTTTGCAATTCAGCCTCTGAGCTTTCACGCACCTCCAAGCCTCCACCGCGAACACTTAGATCCGTCGAGCACTACTCCGAACCATCAGCGAGTGTTTAATTTTGATTTTTATTTGTTCAAGCAATTAAAAGTGATTTTTGATTTATGTGAAGTGGAGATAAAAATACGATTTTTAAGCATAGTAAAAGTTCGATATATATATATATATATATATATATATATATATATATATATAAGCGATGTAAAAATATAATCTTTTCTATATATATGGCGATGTAAAAATATAATCTTTTCTATATATATAGCGATGTAAAAATATAATCTTTTCTATATATAGCGATGTAAAAATATAATCTTTTCTATACATGTAACAATGTAAAAAATGTGATTTTTAACGTAAAACCATGTGTAACAGGTCTCGTTGGAAGCAAGGCGAAGATTTTCTACATATGAAGAGTCGCGACGTTTGGTTTATCTAATCGGTGAGAACTCCTCACTTTTATTTTAATTTCTAGTTTAAATATATACTAGGATGCAGACGGTGCTTAGCAGTACCCGACACCCGTCGTCCACAGACCATGGATGACTTATTTGTTTGATTGATGTGTTGTGAAAAACGATTGTGTGTAGTGGAATGAAATAAATTATTTTATAGTTGAAAATATAATTTTTAACATGTATATAAAATAAATAGTCATAAACAAATCGGACGATTTGTTTATGTACACACATTTGACTGATATGGATTGGGACGATAAATTTTACACATCGCCCAACTGCACAAATAAAACCTGTGTTTGATTGTTTGAAAACCCCACATGGGTGTTGGGATGAAATTGGCCATACACTAGTCCCAGTAATTAGCTGTATGTCGATCGATGGATTGACAGGCTGTTATAAGCGTTAAAAATTTATATTTGATGCTTATGCGGTGTAGAATGCACTTTGGGTGATGGTTCACTGTGTTTGATTGTTATAGTGTACGTGTGTGTATGAAATCCATATAATTAACATTATATGGTAATTGATTGGGCCTCATTCCAAGTTGGAAAATAAAGAAAATTCATGTGTTGAATAAAATAGATATTCATGTGTTGAATAAAATAGATATTCATGTGTTGAATAAAGAAAATTCATGTATTGAATAAAATAGATATTCATGTGTTGAATAAAAGAAAATTCGTGTGTTGAAAAAAAAAATCATTTGTTGAATAAAATAACGAAGTTATTGAAAGATATAAAGCCGTGTTGATTAGATTTGCGCCATTTTGACGCGAACGATATTTATATCGATTATATTCGTTTTTATAATGAATACAGAAATGGAAGTAATTTCAAAATATAACGTTTTGAAAATATTATCATTTATATATATATATATATATATATCGATGATATGGAATATTCAATTTTGATTCGAAATTGAATATGAAGTTGAAATCGTTTTGAAAACGAATTTAAAATAATTTATAAAATACATTTTAAAAGGAAATCGACGAAATATATATATTATATATATAATGTCCTGAATAGAACGCGCCGCGGCAGTTCTCGAATTTCGACCATTGACTTCGAATGGACATTACGGGAGATCTGACCGTTGGATTCTCCTAAAACCAGAACCGTTGGGGTTCGTATCGAAAAGAGCGAATATTAGAGATTTGAAATCTAATGGTTAGATTTGGAATTATGTCCAAATCAAATTTGGAAAAGGTCACTGTATGTGCAGTTCGATGGCCGTTGATGGAAATCGACTGTACGGGCCTTGATAAAATTATTAAAAATAGTAATAATTTGTGTAAAATCATAGGAAATGATTTGGAAAGAATTGGGATAAAAAACTCCATATTTGAAAAGACAAAAATAAGTTTTTATCGAAATTAACTAGTTTTGAACTAGAATTATAATCCCAATTATTTTTAAAATAAATAAAGTGGATTTGAAATGGTTTTGAAAATAACCAGAATTTCCAATATATAAAGTGGAAATGGATTTGAATCGAAATTGTCTTTGGAATATTTCGATGTTGGATTTCGTGATTATACAGATATTGTTATGGAAATTTGAAATATATATTTATATTGTTATTTCCAATACGGTATTTGTTGGTCATAGAATTTGATATTGAATATAAGCCGATATATTTTCTATTTAGAGCCTTGTATTTAATATCAAATGAGATTTGGGTTTGTCGTGAATGGTGTCTTCATTAACACTCTTCTTAAACCCAGTTGAGAAAAATATTAAATCTTTTTATTTAGATTTAATGAATTATACCAATTAAATTATATTTAATTGGAATTGGATTTGAATTGATTTTTGGGTTTATCGTGAACCGTGTTTTAGATGACATTTGTTCTTTAACCTAGTTAAAGACAGGATATGGTTTCCCAAGTTAAACAATCATTAATATGATTTTTGGGAAGATTAAAACCAAGTGGAGTTTTAATGAATCTTTAATTAGATTGAGATGATCGAGAATGGAGTATCACCAGTTTTGCTCCAAGCGATAGTTAAATCTTTAATTAGATTTGAACGTGAAATGGTAATTGAATTTACCGATAACACCATGGTGTTAGATATGAAGTATGACCAGTTTTACTTCATGGGATGAATAGGTTGGGATTAGGAAATTTAAAACAAATGGTTTCTTCGGTAAGGTTCGTTAATCCCGACTAGTTTGGATAAACCATAATTTGGTTTAAATTGATATTCAAAAGAGGATTAAAGAATAAATTTAAAGAATTTATCTTTGATAAAATTAATGGGAACATTTCCCAAAGTATAAGAATATTTGAATAAAATAATATTCTGAATTGGAATGAGGCGTATGTTGTGTTTGTCAAACACTTGTTTATTATATATGCGGGTTATTCAGAAAGACCGGGTTTATCCCATTCTGAATAACTGATTTGTCGATGTGTCGAGGATGAAGACGGTGGTCGAAGACCGGAGGTCTTCATATCGTTTGGGTGATTACTGATGATCTTGATTGGGTTGTACACCCAAGAGGAGGGAATCAGTTGGTGATCGTCCAGACGTACTTGGAGATCGATGGATATGCGAGGTACAAGGTGCCTCCGGTTTTGTTATGACCCAGAACGAACTAGTAAATGGACTGTGCGTCTGACATTGGATTTTACTCTATGTGATTGATTTCTATTAAATATATATTTGTTTGGCGACGGAGAATTTATTCTCTTGCTTAAGGCCCTTCTCTAAGACGTACGAGCTCAGGGGTTATATATTGATGGATATCAATCGCATAGAGTGAATTGCCTGTGTGGCATGCCTAAGTGGAAAATGATCAAGGCTTTTATTGAAAAGCAAAGTCTTGTGGTTGATGATCAAAGCACGGCCTGTGTGGCATAGCTTTGTGTAGCGTTGATTCGCGAGCCTCACACCCCGGTTGTGAACCAGAAATGGGAGAGGACTTCAGGGAGGGCATGTGTTTCCTTCTAGCTAGGGTGGTGTCAGTGACCTACCAGCCCTGACATTTATATTATTTTCACCTGTGTGGTTGTTGGATTACGAGGCGCCTCGGATATATTGATGACTATGTTGAGCCGATGGAGTCATTTGGCTCATTTACGCCCCATAGGGCGGGGAAATGCAGTGTTCAAGCATTTTAATCCACATCGGTGGACCGGCCCTGACGATCCAAGGGCTCACCTGTGTCTGGGTCCTGAGACATGGGCTAGATTGTCTCGAAATGGTAGAGGACGATCCCTTGCCTCGGTTCATAAATGGAAATCCAACTTTCGATACGTGACATTTGCGGTTTTGATTGTAGAGCCTAGTATGGAGACATGATATATGGTACCCATGTCGTCTATGATTGAAATTGTTTTGACACTATACACTTATAATAGTATCAAATGATTTGTTTTAAACGTACCAAGCATGTTTGGCTATTGTAAGGGAAAACCCTATCCTCCGGCTTGTGTTGCATTGTGTAATGGGACCTGGGTCTTATAATAGCTTCATTTTTCAAGAAGCATTGCGCTGTTTTGTTATATGCATTGGTATTCTTGGGAGGAAACCCATTCCGTGTTATACGGCAAGGTCCCTTGATAAATCTGATTTAAAGTAAAGTTTTAAATAACTATTTTAGTTCTCACACCAGTCACATGACTGACCTGGAGTTTATTGTTTTAACCTAAACTATGGGTGCCCTTATTTTGACACGGGCAGCTAGTAGTTTTGGTTTTGCAGATTTATATTCACAGGATCCTGATTTACAGCTGGAACGATATCCGGAAAGTTCTGTATCCGTATATTCTTTTCAGTTGTGCATTGTATTAATTTTCTGCTGCAGTAATGTATTTAAATCTCTGATAATTTATCGAATGTGTAATATTTATTCACACTCTGTATATTCTTGTATTCTGATGGAATTGTTGTAATTAACAATGAAATGTTCTTCTGTTTGTGTTCCAATTTGTCGTGTTCTCAAAACAATCAGGGGTTTCGAACGGTCTTGGTCGGTTTAGCGATCGATTTGGATTGAGCGAAATTCTTGATCGTCACAGAAAAGGATATTTTGAAATGGATTTCAAAAAGAAAGTGTTTAGAAAGGGTTTTGAAAGTGATATAGTATTGAACTCACTTTGATAGCTGGAAAATAGATTTCGATGATGATCATGACATCATCGGTGCTCATTTTCGAGTTGTAAGTGATGGATTACTACCAAAGATATTGTTTTTTGGAAATGTTTTGAGAAAACAAGTTGTTTTGATATTCCGAAATGAATATTTGAATTTTTGAAAAGCAAAGTTGTTTAAAAACTCCCAGAAACGGATTGTTTGAATTAAAACAAATTAGATGGAAAATTTTGAAACTAAATTGAAAATCAAGAATGGTACCTGAGATTGATAATGGAATTTGGCTTGGATAAACGAATGGTTGTGTTGGAGATAAAAGTGATTGGAGTTTGGTTGGGATAAAATTGGTATATGCAGAATTGGTAACAGGTGGGAATGATATAATGTTATGCCCGACAAAAATGTACCAGTTTATATTATATATGGGTTTGAGATTTTGATGAGCCGAATTGGCAAGCCGCTTGGCTTTTTGATTTTCTTTTGGGGGGTAAGAAGGCCTAGAGAGGCGAGTTGTAGTTGTACCGATTGACCAGTACAAAGGAGGTGCTGGCGAAATTTTTCAGAAATTTCGCGTGTTAGAAAATTTTCAGTGTTTACGGAAATTTTTTTTAGTACTAATAAATTAATATTTTAATTAAAATTAATTGGTATAGTAAAACTGGAATTTAAGAATTTAACAAATAATTTTTAATCAGTTAGTAGGATTTGTTTCCTACCTTAGCAATTTCGAGGACGAAATTATTTTAAGGGAGGAAGAATGTAACGACCCGTATTTTCAGCGATATAATAATTAATTTATTTAATTATTTAAATAATGATTTAAAGAATATAATGGTTGTTTAATTAAATAATAGTGAATATTTAATTAAATTAAATAATAGAGTAATATATTATAATTCAGAAATAGTCAAAAATTGTTGAGTTCATAATACAGTGTGAATTGGATCATATATAAGGTATAATACAGATTAGAATTGAACTAGAATAACGAATATATTATTTAATCGATGTTAGAACGTATAAATTATAATTTAATTATAATCGAGCCCGTAATGGCGCGGCAGTTCGTTATTTGGCAATTTGAACTTCAATTGAATATACATAATCCATTTTAAATCGGATTTCTGTGAAACAAGAAACGTTCGGAGCTGGTGAAGTATATTTTTCTAATGGAAGAGAAAAATCGGGATTTCGTTGTGTAGATTTTGAGTTATGTCCAAATCAAATTTTCGAAAAGTCGCTGTGAGATTCTTTTATAATTTATAATGATTTATTTATATTATAAATGGATTTTCAATATAAATTGAATACTGATTTATTCTGGATCTGAAATATCGAGTTATAAATTCAAATAAGAATATTTTAGAGATGTATTATATTCTATGTGGATATATATTCGATAATATTAACTTATTAATATTTAATTTAATTGATTTTAAATATATTAATATTTAAATGGGTTTATTTAGAGCTATAGTCAATTTTGCAAACGACTCGGCGAAACTAATTTTGTTGGATTCGGAGTGTTAAATTATTGCTAGATTTTAATTTCCATGATTTTTTGAGTCAGTGTGTGGCCGTACGGATTTTAATGTAAAAAATAGTCGATATTTTAATGGTTAAAAATACGCTGTGTGCGCAAATGGAGTCGGAATTCGACGAAACCAGTTTCGTTGGGTCTATAATGTCCAACTCTAGTTGAATGTCAATTTCCATGATTTGTTAGATATCATATGTAATTATACGGAGTTTTAAATAGTAAAATAAATTGCGATTGATTATATCTTAATATAATATTGGTTAAAATATTAATTTTTCATTTCTATAAATAATCCTTAACACTTCTAAACCTAATTCATTTTCCTTTGGTCAAAATTTTATCCGCTGCTCCCATTCTTCATTTTTCAATAGAACATCAATCTTTCAAAAATCAAATCAATTCAAGGAAAATTGCATAGATCATAACATAAATGTATTTGGCTTCACATCGAGCTTCTCTTAAATTCTATGTCCATATTATACTGTGCGACAACCTTCTGGAGTTCGAAGAAATTAGCCGTGGTTCTAGGGCTTGCGATTTCTGGTAATATAAGCATCAATATGATGTTTGGGTACTAGTTTTGGGTTAAGGATGTCGAATAGCTGATGTTGGCAAGATTTTGGGGATTTCCATGCTAGAAGAGTTCGGACCTGATGTCAGTCATCCGTGTTTTCGCATTCAGTAGGAAGAGGTCGAGTTCGATCTTACTAGGTGGAGAAGGAAGTGCAGATGAAGGGATGATCAATGGTGATAGGAGTTTGTGATTTAATGGAGTATAGATGGAGAACGAATCGAGGAAGGCAGCGGCAATGGTGTTGAATGGGATATTAGAGCACGAGATCTATCTTGCGGGAAGAAGAAGTTAGCGGGCCTGTGGTGTTCACGAATGGGAATGGGTCGGGGTTTTTATATTGGTAAAGCCCAAATTGGAATTTACTTAAGTTCAAATTAAAGTATAATAGTATGTTAACTTTAAATAGTCTTAACTTTATCATACATTGTCAGAATTGAACAAAACTAGATCCGTTGGGATCGTAAGGATGACGGCTACACAACGGAACTGACTGGGAGTGAATTGGAGCTCGTTACAAATTATAGCGAAATAAATTGTCTGATTTGAATCGACGATCGATTATCATTATTTAACGATGATCGTCCAATGTGAGTAAATCTCACTAACTCTGTACAATTTATATTTTTAAAAATGTAATCTAGTATTGATAAATGATGATTGATTGCTGCGTGTTGATTGTTTGGTTGAATTGCTGATTTATTGGTTAAAATTATAGAAAACTATATATATATAAATCGTTAATCAAATATTGATTATGTTTATCAGAATATTTCATATTGAAGTGAAATCGATGTTATTTATACTATTTAACATATGTGATGCAGGAAAACAGGTTGGAGGGATCCAACTAGATTCCTCAATATTATAATACTGTTTGTTTTCATATATTGTGATATATAATGTGATATATAATCTGTGATTGATTATGATGAAACTGGTCATGTTATTTGGTATTTTAAATACCATACGAAATACTGGAATGTAAAAAGGAAATTTTCAAAGTGAATATTAAAAATGAAATATTTATATATGAAATAAATATGATATTATAAAAGGTGATATTTGGAAAACAAATATTGGAAAATATAATTAAGGAAATATTTGGGAAATGAATAGGATTATATAAAAGGATTTATATAAAATAAATTGAACTATATAAAAGGATATAAATAAAATAAATAGAATTATATAAAAGGATTTATATAGAATAAATATAATTTTATATAAAGGTGATTATAAATGGGATTATAAGTGTTAGAAGGATAAAATGAGATTTTATATAAATAATTCTATAATTAGAAGTATAAATAGAATTTGGATTTGGGATATTATTTTTAATACGAAATCAAACTGTTTTGATTGCAAAGAAAAAATATTATTTACATTTAATGAGAATAAAGGATTTAAGTAAATATTTTGCTAATAAAATATTTATAAAGGAAATAGGGTTTGAAATAGGAATTAAAAATGGAGTTAAAGGAATTAGAAACTAACTGGAGATTAGTTAAGTTGGACAGCTGTTTAGGTATTAATCTGATGTTGGTTTTGACCTTCGGTGTTAAGGGGGTTGTTCTCTTACTAGTTTACAATTAGAGGCTGATATATGCGAGAAGATAGTGGTGCGTGAATCAGAAATGGAAACGTTTTCCAATGTTAATAAGGTATATTTTCTAAATTTAGAAAATAAGAATTTATGGAGATATGGGAATGGGTAACTAAATAAATTAATGATAAATTAATTTAAGAAATAAATGATGATTGATGATTGATCGATAGAATTTCCATCTGGAAATAATATAGTTGTCTGCACACATGTTCTTCTTTGATAGTAAAATCACCTATTATCGAAGTTTTTGACCATTTTTCCATTGTCAATACGGAGAGACTGGGATCAGATTCATTTTCTAAAAAGCACTCTGTATGGGCGCTAGCATTGCGGATCAAATATGATGAAGATAATTGAAGATGGAATTATGCAAGGGCTGTCCTGTTTACAGAATAGTGCCTTCGGTTTGTCCAGTCCCAAGACGAACTGTATGGAAGAATTCTAACGAAGTATAATTAATAGATCGCTTAAGTTGATCTCTTCAAACGTATTTACGTTTGGTGGTGAAGGAATTCGTTTCTCTTAGCTATTTACCCGTGATATGTTTGGGGAAATCAATTTGTGATTTAGCGGGTATGACGATGTGGCATTCAAAGTAAATAAAGGTGTGATCTATACGTTATGGCCTCTGGCCCACAACCGGAAATGGTATAAAATCGGGTAGGTCGCATGGCTAAGTGGTTAGCTGCCAAGTAGGGTGTATTATCAACTTATCTAGGGTTTCATTTACTTCTATAATCTATTTCGATGTTGTCCCTTTCGGGAAACGGTTGCTAAACCCAACCATTGGTGATAATACATTCGGTACACTCAAGCGAAATGAGTGACCGGTCATGTTTAGCCTGGGTTACAAGATGTTCTTTTTTAACCCTGTGTATTTCCCTCCAGAGGTACATTGTCGGAAGGTATCCCATACCATGCCAGTTGGAATTCATTACCCAATAAGCGCCCATGGTTTTTGATTATATATTATGTATGTGGTACGTGAGATGAAAGCGTTTTGCTAGATGATTATTATATTGTGGTTGATAGACACTATTGTAATATCAATGGGTTTTGATATAAAGATCATCGTTTCTTTCAAAATGATTTGAAAGTTAAATCAAATTGATTTGGATTCTCATAAGGGAAAAACTCGTTCTGTTATACGGCGTGGTCTTATGAGATATTGTTTAATTACTTAAACTGTTTTAAATTGTTTTACTCACACCAGTCCCATGACTGACCCGGAGTTTATTTTGTTTTGTTTTACCCTAAACTCTTGGGTGCCCAAATTTGTACGGGTAGTCAAGTAGTCAGGTTTTACAGATATACTTGGAGAGCTTGGAATAGGAGGATCCAGGATTATATATCTATTGTTTATTCCGTTATGTTGTAAGTGTTATACTCTGATAATTTTACTGTATACATATACTAATTTTATCTCAAAGATATGTTATCTATTATATGTTGTTCGTTCCGCTATGAGATTCGTGTTACTCTAATGTTGTTGTATGTTCTTCTTCTTCTATTCTATTCTAATTTTCTATCTTTCTATTCTCACCCTCTAACTTCTTTCATTAACTATCTGGTATTTCCGATGCTTGATAGTCGACATTGGGTTATATGTCGAGTACTCAAGGTCGCGAAATCCCCGGGTCGTTACATTATCTATTATTTGTAGCGTAAGCCAGCGACAAATTTTTCTAGTAATTCTGACGTAGAGGTAGGTAGGTTATACCAGCAGATTGACCAGTTGGAGAACGAATAAAGGAAAGTTAGGGAAAATTATGCTTCTCTAGAATTTGCTTTACAACATCCAAATTCAGAATGATAGACTTTTCTTGTGTGTTTGCAATGTGTGTCTTTCTAAAACAGCGATCGTGTTTGTGTAATTGCTTATGTTGTGACTATCAATGGTCATGCCTATGCGTTGTGTGATTTTTGTGATGTATTGCTCTTGTTAGAAACAATGTTGTTGTAGCACAGGGTGTTGCAGTGAATGTTGGCCTACCCGTGCTAAGCGTCAGATAGACGCTCTCCATGTAACAGGTGCTCATAAAAAAAGAAAAACAAAGAAAATCATTGCCGTAAGATTTACTAAGTAGAAAGGAGTAGTCCTAGTTGTATGATTTTATTATAAATGTTTGGGATCTTTTCCCAGTTCTTCTCTAAACTGATGTTTTAATGTGATGTTATTCCCTATGTTGTGCAAGCAATTAATATATTGAAAATTAAATTAATGAAGTTATAGTTTAAAGACACTTTCCTGAGAGGATCCTAAGCTCATCCGTTGTTGTGTCAGAAGTACACTTCTGAGCCACATTTGAATTTCTATGAGGGATGAACAACTCTTTCCTGTTTAGATTTAAGAATCTGACTCCACCCGAGTTGGGGTATTTGTAACGAAGCTGGAACCCCTCATGTTGTAGTGATTCACTCCAGGATCGTCCTAGACTTAGCATTAAGATAAGGTCGGGATCCCTTTTTCAGTACTTGTGAAAAATTAATCCAACCCAGATTTGGATGGGGATATAGAAGAATTGAACCCGCCCTTGTATAGACAGTTGAAGATTGAAGACCAAAACTTCCCTTTCGGAACTGATAGAAGTTCCGAACCAATCTTTTATTCAGGCAATTAAAGATTGAAGACCGGTAGCCCCTTTCGGTGTTAAAAAGAAGTCCCGAACCACTTTTTATTCGGGTAATTGAAGACTGAGAGTCCTCTTCCGGTATTAAATAAAAGGAAGACTGGAACCCCTTCTGGTTTTTTGGATTGAAGACCGGAAACCCCCTCCGATATTGTAAGGAGCCAGATCGACCCTGTAACACCCCGTATTTTCTGTGAACATAAAAGTAACAAAACAAAGTATACTTAATTTTTAAAAGAAGAATTAATGGAAACAGGTTACACCATTGCGTTCGTCTCGGAATTTTGCTTGAGATAGAGTCCGAGTTTGCGTAAATCGGACTCCGTATGAAGAAGTTATGGCCTTTAGAAGTTTTAGAAAATTTAAATTAATTAAATCAGCTTAGTTCTAAATTCAAAATTCGAATTCAAACGTAGAACATGGTGGGCAGGATTTTTCCCGCCCAGGGGCCAGGTCGACCAAGGGGTCGACTTGGGGGTTGACCAACCCTATATAGGTCGACCATGGGGTCGACCTCCCCCTACAGGTCGACCTGTTTCAGATCCAAGGCAGATTCATATTTTTGTATCTGGACTTGTTTTCTGGACAGATTCTATGGCTCCTAAGCTATTTAAACAACCCCAAACACCACTTTCTCTCTGCACCAAACCATTGAACGTTATGCTTCCTCAATTCTAATTAAAATAAATCAATGGCGTCTCTATTCTGCTGAAACCTAAGCTAGAACTAGTGCTTCTTCTTCTTCCAATCTGAATAGGAATAAAAGAGAACAACTAAAACCCTTTTTTCTTTTAGAATACAACCAAGGTGAGTACATTTATTTTCAGACATGAAATTTAATTATGATCTTGACATGGTTATAAATCTGAATTTGGGATTATGCATATTCTTGTTTATCAGAACTGTTTTTCTGTGTAGATATATATTATAAATATTATAGTAACTATTCTGTATCTCTTCCTTCCTTCTGTTCTATAGCCAGGCTACCATGAGACTGAGCCAAATCTCATAAGATATTGATGCACGAACGCTAAATTTGGGAAAAATAGTGAATGATGGATAATTAGACATGACTGATTTGTGACTGATTTGAGAAAAGAACATATGTTGTAATTTAAGATCTGGATCTGGGCATACTATATATGATAGTTTGTGATTTGGAAGAAGGAGAATTATTGGGTATATGACTTAGGCGCAAAGATCTATATTAAAATTGGATAACTATTAAATGTGAATATGCCTAAATGGGGATTTTGGATGTTAGGCATACGCTGAAATCAAAGGCTATAATTTGGCATAATTCGTACTGTATATCATGATTTGGGGTCTTTAGAGAATATTCTGTACTATGTAAATTTAACTAAAATTTGGGGCATATGTTATATTGTGAATTATGACCATAATTTGGGCATGTGAAATTAGGCTTAATTTAATGATTAAATCTGTTAAATTGCCTAATATGCTAAATCTATTGAAACTGAATACGGTGAATTTGGGGTATGAAAATCTGTAGGCTCGATCTAAAATTGAGCAAAACAAGTTAATAGAACTTTGAATAATCTTCTATAACTTGTAATGAAGTTTAGTTTGTTGAATTGGCATAACTAGTCTGATATTGGCATAATCTGTGAATGAATACTTTAGCTAAAAATAAGAATGCTGAGACATGAGGTTAGACTCTGTTTGCGGTAGAAGCCTGCCCGGACCCAGTCGGCTTAACAGCAACCGCAAACTGTCAGTCTAATGTGAGAGGTCGTAGGCATAACTAAAAGATGCTTAGACACGAGGTTAGGTCTGGCTTATGGCAGAAGTCTGCCCGGAACCGCCCGGCACATCCAGCGGCCACAAGCTACCGACCTAATGTGAGAGGTCTATGCATTAGTGATTAATTAATGCAAATCTAGGATAAATATGATGCCTAAAACGTGTTGGGTGGATAATGTTAAATCAACTGGGCGGATGAATCTAATAAACCTGTTTCGTAAATTTATAGGCCCAATACAAGGTTAGATGAAACAATCTTGTAACAACCCGTAAAATGCGAGCCAGTTTGAAATTTTTATTTTGGCAATTTTAGCGAATTTTGATTATTTAAAATAGATTATTTTAAATAAAATCGACGAGAAATTTGTTTTGAATATATTCGAACGTATATATTATATACGTCGTCGTTAGAATATAAATATTTATATATAATTATAAATAGAATTGAAAATGGCGCGGTAGTTCGATAATTCGATTTCAAACTTCAATTGAATGTACCGGGTGCAAAACAATCCGGATTTTAGTGAAACCAAAAATGATAGGATCTAATTGATAATATATTTCTATCGAATCCGAAAAATCAAGATTTCATAGCGGGAATCAAAAGATATGTCCAGTTGAAAATTCTGAATAGTCGCTATGGAATTCAGGCCCTTAAAAATGGACATTTTGCAAATGGTCTCGGATTTCGACGAAACCAGTTTTGTTGGGTCCGTGATGTTAAGTTATTGCTAGGTTTCAAATTTCATAATTTTTCGAATCAATATGTGAGCGTGGCGAAGGAAAACGAGTTTTGACCATTTCAGTTGATTTTAATCGACTGGAAATTGGCCATTTTTCCAACGGTCTCAGAATTCGACGAAACTAGTTCTGTTAGGACCGTATCGTCAATACGAAGCTAGAAAATATTTTTCTGGAATTTTTCGTGTTCGTATGTGGCCCCGGTAATTTGAAATGTACGTTTAAAATTCAATATAGTGATTTAAATGTAAATTCAACGGAAACTGATTCAAACGATCAATTCAGCTTGCGGTACATATCCCATTGTGTTCGGAATGGGGGTAATTAGCTATAGACGATAGTCAGTGGGTTCGATTTCGAGGTCGAAATTAAAAGTTGCTTTTTGAAATCAAATGATTAAATAAGTAAATAAAATTAAAAAAAAACCCTCACCCCTCCTCTCCAATACCCTCAGGCCCCCCATCCATTACTATTCGATATCAAAATAAAAATAAAAATAAAAAAAAAGGGAAAGAGAAAATCGCGCCGCCCCTCACCCCCGTTCGTCGATGCCCCCCCCCCCAACATCGCCTTTCCTCCCCCGACCAACGCCACCTCCGGCGAGAAGCCTCTCCTCCCATCGCCTCTCTCCACTCGAGCAACGGTAGCCCCAAACCCGATCCCCTTCAGCAAACCCTAGCCCGACGCTTCCATGCCACCTCCGACGCCGAGACCAGCGGCGCTAACATCCTGCCTCCACCAGACCCCTCTGCGCCTCCACCCGCCGACCCTAATCCGACTGTAAGTTTAATTTTATTTAGTTTAGTTGATTACTTTATTTATTTAAAGTAATTAGGGGAAAAAAATAAATGAATGATAAAAATCAGTTTAATATATATATATATATGAGATTGCATAAAAATGTTATTTTTATTATGAAATACTTTTAAATGGAAATAAGATTTTTATCAATAAAAAGATATGATTTTTATCAATAAAAAGATATGATTTTTATCAATACCAAAATATGATTTTTATATTATAGAAAGAATAAAATTATGATTTTTATATATTTTAAAAACTGATTTAAAAAGCAATTTAAAACTGATTTTATTTTAAAGGTTTAAAATAGAAAAAAAGGGTTTAAACTTTAAAATAGAAAAAAAAAAAGGTTTGAACTTTAAAATAGAAAAGGCGGAATTTTTATTGGGTAGAAGAAGTAAAAATATGATTTTTTATATTTTTTAAAAGTATTAAAAATATAATCTTTACTATATAGAAGCATTAAAAATGTAATCTTTATAGGATAGAGAATATAAAAATATCATCTTTGTATGTGTAGCGAAATAAAAATCTGATTTTTATTTTATATACGTTGAGATAAAGTGGTAATTTTTATAAAGGCGAAAACTTTATTTTTGAAATGGGATTTTTGTCTATATAGTAGCAATGTAGAAATAGAATTTTTATCCATAGAACGAGATAGTAAAAATATGATTTTTAAATCGAAAGTTAATAAATAAAAATGTGATTTTTATTTTAAAGACATCGAAATATGAAAATGCGTGATTTTTATATATGTAGTGACTGCGGGCAAAAGAAGATGATAAAAAGGCGAGGATGAAGAAGATTTCTATAAATGAAGTGCCGTGGAGCTAGGATAGCTATATGTGAGAATTTCTCACCTTTCAATTTATTTTTCTAGTTATATATATATATACTAGGATGCAGACGGTGCTTAGTAGCACCCGACACAATCGTCCACAGACCATGGACTTGTTTGTTTGGCTGTTTGGTGATTGATTGCGATTGGTTTGAATGTGGTTTGTGGTGTGAAAAATCGAATCGATAAATTGGTTAGGATTAGACGTGCGCCGTTATAAGGCGAAGGAGTAAGGCTAGGTTAGACTCTTACTCCAAATTTTGTGGTTTGCATAACGAATTGATTTGATTGATGTGGGAATGGCGTGGGCCTTCACTAGACCGGGGATTAGGCTGATACACCCGAAGGTGGACCCAGCACAGGTGACTACATTCGTGATTAGCCGTATGACACAGACACTTGACGAGCTAGAACTTGTAGGGAGCCGATCGACTAGATAATCGCTCCGTAGGACCCCGTACTTGGGTCAGACCCCGTTTCAGGGTCATTTCATGATATTGGGCCGTGGGATTTATTTCGTGATTAACTTGTGACACGGGCTTAGTATACTAGTGAAGTCGATGCAACGGATCTCGAGCATGTGATACTTTACTTGACTTGTCTTGACTTATCCTGATCACCTTAGTCTATCTTGTCCACCTTGACACTATTCTTAAGTTTAGTTCCAGTTCATACATGACAGGTTGTTTTAACCGTTTTTACACTGAAAGTCACTAGAACTTACTCAGTCTTTATGACTGACCCTTTTCCTTTCGCCTCTTTTTCTTTCGTTTTCCCCCCCCCCCCAGGTTCTCAGGGAGGAATAACTAGCTCTTAGCTTGGATATCACTTTGGCTCAGCATGTACGGTTTGCTATGGCTGCTTCTTTTTACTGCACTTGGGGAATAAACTGTTTTACTGTTTTTTTTAAGTTATTGCTTCTTTGGCTATTATTACAAGACAGTTGTAATGAAGTTACTTGAAATCTTTGTAAAAGACATGGTTTATCATGATTAATGAAATGAAGTTCTGTTTTGCTCAGAAATTCTTCCGCTGTTTACTTAATTATTTATTTATGTTCTGTCTTGTGATAATTCTGTGATGTTATCTCGATAATACCTCTCCAAAACTAGGGCATTCCCTTGGTGAATGACCCTAGCGGATGTGGGGTGTTACACTTGGTATCAGAGCAGAAGGTTACCAAGACTGGGCAAAAGTTTTGAAAACCTTTTGAATTTTTTTTTTTCAAAACCATTTACAAAGAAGCATTTTCCAAGAAAAAGTTTTTAAAGGCTATTCCCCCAAAAGCCATTAGCACTATCCTTTGTTTCCTTGTCTGAATCTCTTGTCCTTCGTTTTGAATCTATCCTTCTTGTTTCAGCATCATGTCCGAAGAACTTAACTTGCCAGAGGGCGTACCAATACCTGGTTGGTTCAGACGATTCTTAGAAGCAAGGGCCACCCAGCCAGGTCCTACCATTCCTCCTCCCCCAGCTGCAGGAAATCATCCAGCTGCAGCAACACCTCTTCCTCCACCTCCTCCACGGGGAAACACTTTTGCTAAGATATGTAAAGATTTTAAGGCTATGGGAGGAAAGGACTTTCACGGAACTGAGTCCTTCGTGGCAGCTAGAAATTGGCTAAAAGAAACCGAAGACTTATTCGTCATCTTTGAAGTAGAAGATGGGCAGAAAGTACAACTGGCAGTGTGGTTACTAAAAGGTGAGGCTTCCTACTGGTGGGAAGTCACTAATGCAGAAAGACCAGTGGAAACATGGGAGGACTTTAGGGCGAGGTTTGAGGCTAAATTTCTCTCAGAAGCCGAAAGGAGTTTGCAGTTGGAGAAATTTTTATTTCTTAAGCAAGGAAATATGACAGTCAAAGAGTACGTTAATCAGTTCGACGAGCTAGCTAGGTTCGGACTAGACTTAGTCAACACCCCGCACAAAAAGGCCCTCCGCTTTGTCAAAGGGTTGAATGAGCCATTACACAGTTTGGCCATGACCCATATACCCATGGGAGCTACGTACGAAAGGTTGGTGCAAATGGCATTGCTGAACGAGGAAGATAAGGGCAAGAAGGAGACAGAGGCAGAAAACTCTCAAGGGAAGAAAGAGGTCAAGCCTAACGATTCTAAGAATAAGAAGGTAGACTCCGAGAAGGGAGGCAAGAACAACAACTCACGCGATAAAAGGAAATGCAATTACTGTGGTACGGAAGGGCACATAGCCAAGGATTGTAGAAAGAGGAAGAGAAAGCATGGTGAATGTTTTCATTGTGGGAAGACTGGACACATCAGCAAAGACTGCCCTGAGAAGCAGACCGGACCTTCTGGCGGTACATCGTTAACCTATTCTAGATGCTCTGTTTTATCTTATTTCTCTCCTCGATCCTATCTTGAGAACCATAGTTAGAATCTTTTTGGATGTAAACATGTAATTGAAACATGTTATGATTGCGAAATGGTTGCAAGTGGTCGCAAGTGGTTGCTCGTGGATGCATGAATACACATTAGGCACTAGATCGGCTCAGGCACATTTTCATATTGCATATGCATGAGTGTTTATTTTGGAAACTTGGTTGTGCTATCATTTGGTTGTTGCATATGATTGAATGTTTGAGCACTCATGTAGAAATTATGAATTATAATAGGAAAAATTTGCATACATATTGGATTCATTTCACTAAACATATTTTGCATTTAGAAGATCAATCAGGCCTGATCATTAGCATTAGCTAAGGAACATATACACACACTTCGCATATGATCATAAAGCATTAGAAGTCTTTTAAGGACAATGGATACTCGTGTTTGATGGATGAGTAGATGGATGTTTGGATGTTAGGATATACATTCCTCCTAACTTGAAGATTTCGGGGACGAAATCCTTTTAAGTGGGGGAGAATGTAACACCCCATGAATTCTATAACAGTGAAATTCGTAAATTAAAGTATAATTAATTTCAAATCAAAGAATTAAGGGAAACGGGATACGCCATTGCGTTCGTCTCGGAAAAATACGCGAAATAGAGTCCGAGTTTTCGAAAAACGGAATCCGTATGAAGAAGATATGGCCTTCGGAAGTTTTTAAATTAAATTTTAAAATTCGAACAGCTCAGAAAACAATTAAAAATTAAAAATCGGGCCCAATGGGCCAGGGCGGGAAGATTCCCGCCTAAGCCACCCAGGTCGACAGGGCTGTCGACCTGGGCTAGCCATGTCGACAGGGCTGTCGACAGCCCTGTCGACAGGGGTGTCGACCTGGTCGAGAGCCAGGTCGAACCCAGTCCAACCTGGCTGGCCAGGTCTGTGTTTGGCCGATTTTCTGTGGTCTGCTTTGTCACTAGGGCTAGGTGGCGACACGGGATTGGCTTCCTCTTCAAACGAACGTCTATGATTGAATCAAGCTCCATCGACGGTTTAAAACATCTTGCAAACATTATAAAAAGGACCTAAGACCTAGCCTAACATCATACTATTTCATTCTAGCCTTAGGCCGCCGCCATTAAAACCTAGAGCTCTAAATTAAAAATACAAAGAATAAAATTATAGAAGAAGGAGGATGATTCTTGAAGGCTACAGCTAGAAGCTACAACAACTACGACGCTTTAGGCAACGAATTTGGAGACTATTTGATTTAGGATTCTTAATTGGGTTATTTGCTTCATATTGTAAGTTCTATGTTACTTTTTAGGCAAAAGCGCTAAAACAATATGGACATGCGATGAATTGAAACTGAATTTATGTAATATTGCCAATTCATTGTTTATATTATTTATCGTTGAATTATAATTTGGGGATATTGCTATGGCAACATTACAGGTTAAACTCGTCATGATTTTTACGTTGTTATGAATCATTTGGGCTTGATTGTTTGGCAAGTTGGATTAATTCATGTCCATAAGATCGCTATGAAATCTTTATGTTGATGAAACCATGCTTATGGTGCTAATTAAATTATGCCTATAATGTTATTATACCCATCATGAACTATTAATGAAAATTGGGTATTGCTAGGTTAATTATGTTAAAGACGCTAAATCGTCTATCATGTTAATTATGTTAAAGATGCTAAATTATCTATCATGTTAATTAAGCTAAATTGTCAATCATGCTAATTATGTTAAAAACGATAAATTGGAATCATTATGTCTATCATGTTGATTTAGAATCATTAAATTGGAATCATTATGTCTATGAGAATTATTGTGTTAAAATGCTAAATTGGAATTCACTATGCCTATTAGGATTACTATGCCTTTAATGCTTCATGTTTATGATAAAAATTATTATGATGCCGCAATGGTTATTATGCCTATGATGCAAAGTTTAAATCATCATGTTAAATTAAGTTGGATTCATTACTATGCCAAGTTATCATCATTGCAACTATGTGATATGTTATAGTATGTTTATTATGCAAGTAATGTTGGAATTATCATATATGCCTATCACATGTTTGGTGTTATTCCCCTTTATCTCTTGAATTGTTTATGCTTATGAACGAAGTGCGTTTATATACGTTGGGGATACGATTGGGTAGAATAGGCAAAACTTGAGTTAATTATAGGAATAAACTGTGAAATTTGGCATAAGTAGAACATGAAATATGGCACGAAAACCTGACTTGAACATGCCATAACTTGACTTTAAACATGCCTTAGTTGGGCACGAAGTTGACACATGAACATGATATCAAAATTGATAAGAACATGGGCATGACTTTAGAGAACAAGAAAGTGGCCAACTCGAGGTTGGGTTGAGTTTGTAGTGTAAATCTGCCCGGAACCGCCCGGCAAATCCAGTTGCTACAAACAATAGGATCCAATGTGGGTAGTTGGTCACATCGCGCTTGAAACCCGAGGTTGGGTTGAGTTCGTAGCGTAAACCTGCCCGGAACCGCCCGGCAAATCCAGTGGCTACGAACAACAGGATCCAATGTGAGTGGTTCGGTGCATTAACGAATCAATTAATGCCAATTAGGGTTAAGTCATGAACATGAAAAGACAACTTAACCAACTTGAACACGATTTGTAGGGCTAAGTCATGAACTTGAAAAACGACAACACTTAGCCAACTTGACATGACACGTAGGCGGGTTAAGTCGCGAACTGAAATGACATACTTAACCATCTTGACATGACTAGACTGGAAAAGGGTTAAGTCACGAATTACATGACTTGATCTGTTAGGCGGTTAGGTCACGAATTACATGACCTAATCTATTAGGCGAAACCCTAGACACGACCCCTTTCAGCAGTAACCCTCTAGAAGTATCAAGGTACCCTGGGGCTAGGCCGGGTGGGGCACGATTACTGGGCTGATTGTAAGAGGTGAACGGCGGCAGTGGGGTACGCCAGTGTAGGTTCGGCGGACTACGATCGTGCACGTATCCGGGGCAGACACTGGGTATCCGTAGATTTATCTGTGCATCTTGAATCGTGTCAGGGGTTGACACCTTCGGGCTGATACACCCGAAGGTGGACCCAGCACAGGTGACTACATTCGTGATTAGCCGTATGACACAGACACTTGACGAGCTAGAACTTGTAGGGAGCCGATCGACTAGATAATCGCTCCGTAGGACCCCGTACTTGGGTCAGACCCCGTTTCAGGGTCATTTCATGATATTGGGCCGTGGGATTTATTTCGTGATTAACTTGTGACACGGGCTTAGTATACTAGTGAAGTCGATGCAACGGATCTCGAGCATGTGATACTTTACTTGACTTGTCTTGACTTATCCTGATCACCTTAGTCTATCTTGTCCACCTTGACACTATTCTTAAGTTTAGTTCCAGTTCATACATGACAGGTTGTTTTAACCGTTTTTACACTGAAAGTCACTAGAACTTACTCAGTCTTTATGACTGACCCTTTTCCTTTCGCCTCTTTTTCTTTCGTTTTCCCCCCCCAGGTTCTCAGGGAGGAATAACTAGCTCTTAGCTTGGATATCACTTTGGCTCAGCATGTACGGTTTGCTATGGCTGCTTCTTTTTACTGCACTTGGGGAATAAACTGTTTTACTGTTTTTTTTAAGTTATTGCTTCTTTGGCTATTATTACAAGACAGTTGTAATGAAGTTACTTGAAATCTTTGTAAAAGACATGGTTTATCATGATTAATGAAATGAAGTTCTGTTTTGCTCAGAAATTCTTCCGCTGTTTACTTAATTATTTATTTATGTTCTGTCTTGTGATAATTCTGTGATGTTATCTCGATAATACCTCTCCAAAACTAGGGCATTCCCTTGGTGAATGACCCTAGCGGATGTGGGGTGTTACACTTGGTATCAGAGCAGAAGGTTACCAAGACTGGGCAAAAGTTTTGAAAACCTTTTGAATTTTTTTTTTTCAAAACCATTTACAAAGAAGCATTTTCCAAGAAAAAGTTTTTAAAGGCTATTCCCCCAAAAGCCATTAGCACTATCCTTTGTTTCCTTGTCTGAATCTCTTGTCCTTCGTTTTGAATCTATCCTTCTTGTTTCAGCATCATGTCCGAAGAACTTAACTTGCCAGAGGGCGTACCAATACCTGGTTGGTTCAGACGATTCTTAGAAGCAAGGGCCACCCAGCCAGGTCCTACCATTCCTCCTCCCCCAGCTGCAGGAAATCATCCAGCTGCAGCAACACCTCTTCCTCCACCTCCTCCACGGGGAAACACTTTTGCTAAGATATGTAAAGATTTTAAGGCTATGGGAGGAAAGGACTTTCACGGAACTGAGTCCTTCGTGGCAGCTAGAAATTGGCTAAAAGAAACCGAAGACTTATTCGTCATCTTTGAAGTAGAAGATGGGCAGAAAGTACAACTGGCAGTGTGGTTACTAAAAGGTGAGGCTTCCTACTGGTGGGAAGTCACTAATGCAGAAAGACCAGTGGAAACATGGGAGGACTTTAGGGCGAGGTTTGAGGCTAAATTTCTCTCAGAAGCCGAAAGGAGTTTGCAGTTGGAGAAATTTTTATTTCTTAAGCAAGGAAATATGACAGTCAAAGAGTACGTTAATCAGTTCGACGAGCTAGCTAGGTTCGGACTAGACTTAGTCAACACCCCGCACAAAAAGGCCCTCCGCTTTGTCAAAGGGTTGAATGAGCCATTACACAGTTTGGCCATGACCCATATACCCATGGGAGCTACGTACGAAAGGTTGGTGCAAATGGCATTGCTGAACGAGGAAGATAAGGGCAAGAAGGAGACAGAGGCAGAAAACTCTCAAGGGAAGAAAGAGGTCAAGCCTAACGATTCTAAGAATAAGAAGGTAGACTCCGAGAAGGGAGGCAAGAACAACAACTCACGCGATAAAAGGAAATGCAATTACTGTGGTACGGAAGGGCACATAGCCAAGGATTGTAGAAAGAGGAAGAGAAAGCATGGTGAATGTTTTCATTGTGGGAAGACTGGACACATCAGCAAAGACTGCCCTGAGAAGCAGACCGGACCTTCTGGCGGTACATCGTTAACCTATTCTAGATGCTCTGTTTTATCTTATTTCTCTCCTCGATCCTATCTTGAGAACCATAGTTAGAATCTTTTTGGATGTAAACATGTAATTGAAACATGTTATGATTGCGAAATGGTTGCAAGTGGTCGCAAGTGGTTGCTCGTGGATGCATGAATACACATTAGGCACTAGATCGGCTCAGGCACATTTTCATATTGCATATGCATGAGTGTTTATTTTGGAAACTTGGTTGTGCTATCATTTGGTTGTTGCATATGATTGAATGTTTGAGCACTCATGTAGAAATTATGAATTATAATAGGAAAAATTTGCATACATATTGGATTCATTTCACTAAACATATTTTGCATTTAGAAGATCAATCAGGCCTGATCATTAGCATTAGCTAAGGAACATATACACACACTTCGCATATGATCATAAAGCATTAGAAGTCTTTTAAGGACAATGGATACTCGTGTTTGATGGATGAGTAGATGGATGTTTGGATGTTAGGATATACATTCCTCCTAACTTGAAGATTTCGGGGACGAAATCCTTTTAAGTGGGGGAGAATGTAACACCCCATGAATTCTATAACAGTGAAATTCGTAAATTAAAGTATAATTAATTTCAAATCAAAGAATTAAGGGAAACGGGATACGCCATTGCGTTCGTCTCGGAAAAATACGCGAAATAGAGTCCGAGTTTTCGAAAAACGGAATCCGTATGAAGAAGATATGGCCTTCGGAAGTTTTTAAATTAAATTTTAAAATTCGAACAGCTCAGAAAACAATTAAAAATTAAAAATCGGGCCCAATGGGCCAGGGCGGGAAGATTCCCGCCTAAGCCACCCAGGTCGACAGGGCTGTCGACCTGGGCTAGCCATGTCGACAGGGCTGTCGACAGCCCTGTCGACAGGGGTGTCGACCTGGTCGAGAGCCAGGTCGAACCCAGTCCAACCTGGCTGGCCAGGTCTGTGTTTGGCCGATTTTCTGTGGTCTGCTTTGTCACTAGGGCTAGGTGGCGACACGGGATTGGCTTCCTCTTCAAACGAACGTCTATGATTGAATCAAGCTCCATCGACGGTTTAAAACATCTTGCAAACATTATAAAAAGGACCTAAGACCTAGCCTAACATCATACTATTTCATTCTAGCCTTAGGCCGCCGCCATTAAAACCTAGAGCTCTAAATTAAAAATACAAAGAATAAAATTATAGAAGAAGGAGGATGATTCTTGAAGGCTACAGCTAGAAGCTACAACAACTACGACGCTTTAGGCAACGAATTTGGAGACTATTTGATTTAGGATTCTTAATTGGGTTATTTGCTTCATATTGTAAGTTCTATGTTACTTTTTAGGCAAAAGCGCTAAAACAATATGGACATGCGATGAATTGAAACTGAATTTATGTAATATTGCCAATTCATTGTTTATATTATTTATCGTTGAATTATAATTTGGGGATATTGCTATGGCAACATTACAGGTTAAACTCGTCATGATTTTTACGTTGTTATGAATCATTTGGGCTTGATTGTTTGGCAAGTTGGATTAATTCATGTCCATAAGATCGCTATGAAATCTTTATGTTGATGAAACCATGCTTATGGTGCTAATTAAATTATGCCTATAATGTTATTATACCCATCATGAACTATTAATGAAAATTGGGTATTGCTAGGTTAATTATGTTAAAGACGCTAAATCGTCTATCATGTTAATTATGTTAAAGATGCTAAATTATCTATCATGTTAATTAAGCTAAATTGTCAATCATGCTAATTATGTTAAAAACGATAAATTGGAATCATTATGTCTATCATGTTGATTTAGAATCATTAAATTGGAATCATTATGTCTATGAGAATTATTGTGTTAAAATGCTAAATTGGAATTCACTATGCCTATTAGGATTACTATGCCTTTAATGCTTCATGTTTATGATAAAAATTATTATGATGCCGCAATGGTTATTATGCCTATGATGCAAAGTTTAAATCATCATGTTAAATTAAGTTGGATTCATTACTATGCCAAGTTATCATCATTGCAACTATGTGATATGTTATAGTATGTTTATTATGCAAGTAATGTTGGAATTATCATATATGCCTATCACATGTTTGGTGTTATTCCCCTTTATCTCTTGAATTGTTTATGCTTATGAACGAAGTGCGTTTATATACGTTGGGGATACGATTGGGTAGAATAGGCAAAACTTGAGTTAATTATAGGAATAAACTGTGAAATTTGGCATAAGTAGAACATGAAATATGGCACGAAAACCTGACTTGAACATGCCATAACTTGACTTTAAACATGCCTTAGTTGGGCACGAAGTTGACACATGAACATGATATCAAAATTGATAAGAACATGGGCATGACTTTAGAGAACAAGAAAGTGGCCAACTCGAGGTTGGGTTGAGTTTGTAGTGTAAATCTGCCCGGAACCGCCCGGCAAATCCAGTTGCTACAAACAATAGGATCCAATGTGGGTAGTTGGTCACATCGCGCTTGAAACCCGAGGTTGGGTTGAGTTCGTAGCGTAAACCTGCCCGGAACCGCCCGGCAAATCCAGTGGCTACGAACAACAGGATCCAATGTGAGTGGTTCGGTGCATTAACGAATCAATTAATGCCAATTAGGGTTAAGTCATGAACATGAAAAGACAACTTAACCAACTTGAACACGATTTGTAGGGCTAAGTCATGAACTTGAAAAACGACAACACTTAGCCAACTTGACATGACACGTAGGCGGGTTAAGTCGCGAACTGAAATGACATACTTAACCATCTTGACATGACTAGACTGGAAAAGGGTTAAGTCACGAATTACATGACTTGATCTGTTAGGCGGTTAGGTCACGAATTACATGACCTAATCTATTAGGCGAAACCCTAGACACGACCCCTTTCAGCAGTAACCCTCTAGAAGTATCAAGGTACCCTGGGGCTAGGCCGGGTGGGGCACGATTACTGGGCTGATTGTAAGAGGTGAACGGCGGCAGTGGGGTACGCCAGTGTAGGTTCGGCGGACTACGATCGTGCACGTATCCGGGGCAGACACTGGGTATCCGTAGATTTATCTGTGCATCTTGAATCGTGTCAGGGGTTGACACCTTCGGGCTGATACACCCGAAGGTGGACCCAGCACAGGTGACTACATTCGTGATTAGCCGTATGACACAGACACTTGACGAGCTAGAACTTGTAGGGAGCCGATCGACTAGATAATCGCTCCGTAGGACCCCGTACTTGGGTCAGACCCCGTTTCAGGGTCATTTCATGATATTGGGCCGTGGGATTTATTTCGTGATTAACTTGTGACACGGGCTTAGTATACTAGTGAAGTCGATGCAACGGATCTCGAGCATGTGATACTTTACTTGACTTGTCTTGACTTATCCTGATCACCTTAGTCTATCTTGTCCACCTTGACACTATTCTTAAGTTTAGTTCCAGTTCATACATGACAGGTTGTTTTAACCGTTTTTACACTGAAAGTCACTAGAACTTACTCAGTCTTTATGACTGACCCTTTTCCTTTCGCCTCTTTTTCTTTCGTTTTCCCCCCCCCCCCCCAGGTTCTCAGGGAGGAATAACTAGCTCTTAGCTTGGATATCACTTTGGCTCAGCATGTACGGTTTGCTATGGCTGCTTCTTTTTACTGCACTTGGGGAATAAACTGTTTTACTGTTTTTTTTAAGTTATTGCTTCTTTGGCTATTATTACAAGACAGTTGTAATGAAGTTACTTGAAATCTTTGTAAAAGACATGGTTTATCATGATTAATGAAATGAAGTTCTGTTTTGCTCAGAAATTCTTCCGCTGTTTACTTAATTATTTATTTATGTTCTGTCTTGTGATAATTCTGTGATGTTATCTCGATAATACCTCTCCAAAACTAGGGCATTCCCTTGGTGAATGACCCTAGCGGATGTGGGGTGTTACACTTGGTATCAGAGCAGAAGGTTACCAAGACTGGGCAAAAGTTTTGAAAACCTTTTGAATTTTTTTTTTTCAAAACCATTTACAAAGAAGCATTTTCCAAGAAAAAGTTTTTAAAGGCTATTCCCCCAAAAGCCATTAGCACTATCCTTTGTTTCCTTGTCTGAATCTCTTGTCCTTCGTTTTGAATCTATCCTTCTTGTTTCAGCATCATGTCCGAAGAACTTAACTTGCCAGAGGGCGTACCAATACCTGGTTGGTTCAGACGATTCTTAGAAGCAAGGGCCACCCAGCCAGGTCCTACCATTCCTCCTCCCCCAGCTGCAGGAAATCATCCAGCTGCAGCAACACCTCTTCCTCCACCTCCTCCACGGGGAAACACTTTTGCTAAGATATGTAAAGATTTTAAGGCTATGGGAGGAAAGGACTTTCACGGAACTGAGTCCTTCGTGGCAGCTAGAAATTGGCTAAAAGAAACCGAAGACTTATTCGTCATCTTTGAAGTAGAAGATGGGCAGAAAGTACAACTGGCAGTGTGGTTACTAAAAGGTGAGGCTTCCTACTGGTGGGAAGTCACTAATGCAGAAAGACCAGTGGAAACATGGGAGGACTTTAGGGCGAGGTTTGAGGCTAAATTTCTCTCAGAAGCCGAAAGGAGTTTGCAGTTGGAGAAATTTTTATTTCTTAAGCAAGGAAATATGACAGTCAAAGAGTACGTTAATCAGTTCGACGAGCTAGCTAGGTTCGGACTAGACTTAGTCAACACCCCGCACAAAAAGGCCCTCCGCTTTGTCAAAGGGTTGAATGAGCCATTACACAGTTTGGCCATGACCCATATACCCATGGGAGCTACGTACGAAAGGTTGGTGCAAATGGCATTGCTGAACGAGGAAGATAAGGGCAAGAAGGAGACAGAGGCAGAAAACTCTCAAGGGAAGAAAGAGGTCAAGCCTAACGATTCTAAGAATAAGAAGGTAGACTCCGAGAAGGGAGGCAAGAACAACAACTCACGCGATAAAAGGAAATGCAATTACTGTGGTACGGAAGGGCACATAGCCAAGGATTGTAGAAAGAGGAAGAGAAAGCATGGTGAATGTTTTCATTGTGGGAAGACTGGACACATCAGCAAAGACTGCCCTGAGAAGCAGACCGGACCTTCTGGCGGTACATCGTTAACCTATTCTAGATGCTCTGTTTTATCTTATTTCTCTCCTCGATCCTATCTTGAGAACCATAGTTAGAATCTTTTTGGATGTAAACATGTAATTGAAACATGTTATGATTGCGAAATGGTTGCAAGTGGTCGCAAGTGGTTGCTCGTGGATGCATGAATACACATTAGGCACTAGATCGGCTCAGGCACATTTTCATATTGCATATGCATGAGTGTTTATTTTGGAAACTTGGTTGTGCTATCATTTGGTTGTTGCATATGATTGAATGTTTGAGCACTCATGTAGAAATTATGAATTATAATAGGAAAAATTTGCATACATATTGGATTCATTTCACTAAACATATTTTGCATTTAGAAGATCAATCAGGCCTGATCATTAGCATTAGCTAAGGAACATATACACACACTTCGCATATGATCATAAAGCATTAGAAGTCTTTTAAGGACAATGGATACTCGTGTTTGATGGATGAGTAGATGGATGTTTGGATGTTAGGATATACATTCCTCCTAACTTGAAGATTTCGGGGACGAAATCCTTTTAAGTGGGGGAGAATGTAACACCCCATGAATTCTATAACAGTGAAATTCGTAAATTAAAGTATAATTAATTTCAAATCAAAGAATTAAGGGAAACGGGATACGCCATTGCGTTCGTCTCGGAAAAATACGCGAAATAGAGTCCGAGTTTTCGAAAAACGGAATCCGTATGAAGAAGATATGGCCTTCGGAAGTTTTTAAATTAAATTTTAAAATTCGAACAGCTCAGAAAACAATTAAAAATTAAAAATCGGGCCCAATGGGCCAGGGCGGGAAGATTCCCGCCTAAGCCACCCAGGTCGACAGGGCTGTCGACCTGGGCTAGCCATGTCGACAGGGCTGTCGACAGCCCTGTCGACAGGGGTGTCGACCTGGTCGAGAGCCAGGTCGAACCCAGTCCAACCTGGCTGGCCAGGTCTGTGTTTGGCCGATTTTCTGTGGTCTGCTTTGTCACTAGGGCTAGGTGGCGACACGGGATTGGCTTCCTCTTCAAACGAACGTCTATGATTGAATCAAGCTCCATCGACGGTTTAAAACATCTTGCAAACATTATAAAAAGGACCTAAGACCTAGCCTAACATCATACTATTTCATTCTAGCCTTAGGCCGCCGCCATTAAAACCTAGAGCTCTAAATTAAAAATACAAAGAATAAAATTATAGAAGAAGGAGGATGATTCTTGAAGGCTACAGCTAGAAGCTACAACAACTACGACGCTTTAGGCAACGAATTTGGAGACTATTTGATTTAGGATTCTTAATTGGGTTATTTGCTTCATATTGTAAGTTCTATGTTACTTTTTAGGCAAAAGCGCTAAAACAATATGGACATGCGATGAATTGAAACTGAATTTATGTAATATTGCCAATTCATTGTTTATATTATTTATCGTTGAATTATAATTTGGGGATATTGCTATGGCAACATTACAGGTTAAACTCGTCATGATTTTTACGTTGTTATGAATCATTTGGGCTTGATTGTTTGGCAAGTTGGATTAATTCATGTCCATAAGATCGCTATGAAATCTTTATGTTGATGAAACCATGCTTATGGTGCTAATTAAATTATGCCTATAATGTTATTATACCCATCATGAACTATTAATGAAAATTGGGTATTGCTAGGTTAATTATGTTAAAGACGCTAAATCGTCTATCATGTTAATTATGTTAAAGATGCTAAATTATCTATCATGTTAATTAAGCTAAATTGTCAATCATGCTAATTATGTTAAAAACGATAAATTGGAATCATTATGTCTATCATGTTGATTTAGAATCATTAAATTGGAATCATTATGTCTATGAGAATTATTGTGTTAAAATGCTAAATTGGAATTCACTATGCCTATTAGGATTACTATGCCTTTAATGCTTCATGTTTATGATAAAAATTATTATGATGCCGCAATGGTTATTATGCCTATGATGCAAAGTTTAAATCATCATGTTAAATTAAGTTGGATTCATTACTATGCCAAGTTATCATCATTGCAACTATGTGATATGTTATAGTATGTTTATTATGCAAGTAATGTTGGAATTATCATATATGCCTATCACATGTTTGGTGTTATTCCCCTTTATCTCTTGAATTGTTTATGCTTATGAACGAAGTGCGTTTATATACGTTGGGGATACGATTGGGTAGAATAGGCAAAACTTGAGTTAATTATAGGAATAAACTGTGAAATTTGGCATAAGTAGAACATGAAATATGGCACGAAAACCTGACTTGAACATGCCATAACTTGACTTTAAACATGCCTTAGTTGGGCACGAAGTTGACACATGAACATGATATCAAAATTGATAAGAACATGGGCATGACTTTAGAGAACAAGAAAGTGGCCAACTCGAGGTTGGGTTGAGTTTGTAGTGTAAATCTGCCCGGAACCGCCCGGCAAATCCAGTTGCTACAAACAATAGGATCCAATGTGGGTAGTTGGTCACATCGCGCTTGAAACCCGAGGTTGGGTTGAGTTCGTAGCGTAAACCTGCCCGGAACCGCCCGGCAAATCCAGTGGCTACGAACAACAGGATCCAATGTGAGTGGTTCGGTGCATTAACGAATCAATTAATGCCAATTAGGGTTAAGTCATGAACATGAAAAGACAACTTAACCAACTTGAACACGATTTGTAGGGCTAAGTCATGAACTTGAAAAACGACAACACTTAGCCAACTTGACATGACACGTAGGCGGGTTAAGTCGCAAACTGAAATGACATACTTAACCATCTTGACATGACTAGACTGGAAAAGGGTTAAGTCACGAATTACATGACTTGATCTGTTAGGCGGTTAGGTCACGAATTACATGACCTAATCTATTAGGCGAAACCCTAGACACGACCCCTTTCAGCAGTAACCCTCTAGAAGTATCAAGGTACCCTGGGACTAGGCCGGGTGGGGCACGATTACTGGGCTGATTGTAAGAGGTGAACGGCGGCAGTGGGGTACGCCAGTGTAGGTTCGGCGGACTACGATCGTGCACGTATCCGGGGCAGACACTGGGTATCCGTAGATTTATCTGTGCATCTTGAATCGTGTCAGGGGTTGACACCTTCGGGCTGATACACCCGAAGGTGGACCCAGCACAGGTGACTACATTCGTGATTAGCCGTATGACACAGACACTTGACGAGCTAGAACTTGTAGGGAGCCGATCGACTAGATAATCGCTCCGTAGGACCCCGTACTTGGGTCAGACCCCGTTTCAGGGTCATTTCATGATATTGGGCCGTGGGATTTATTTCGTGATTAACTTGTGACACGGGCTTAGTATACTAGTGAAGTCGATGCAACGGATCTCGAGCATGTGATACTTTACTTGACTTGTCTTGACTTATCCTGATCACCTTAGTCTATCTTGTCCACCTTGACACTATTCTTAAGTTTAGTTCCAGTTCATACATGACAGGTTGTTTTAACCGTTTTTACACTGAAAGTCACTAGAACTTACTCAGTCTTTATGACTGACCCTTTTCCTTTCGCCTCTTTTTCTTTCGTTTTCCCCCCCCAGGTTCTCAGGGAGGAATAACTAGCTCTTAGCTTGGATATCACTTTGGCTCAGCATGTACGGTTTGCTATGGCTGCTTCTTTTTACTGCACTTGGGGAATAAACTGTTTTACTGTTTTTTTTAAGTTATTGCTTCTTTGGCTATTATTACAAGACAGTTGTAATGAAGTTACTTGAAATCTTTGTAAAAGACATGGTTTATCATGATTAATGAAATGAAGTTCTGTTTTGCTCAGAAATTCTTCCGCTGTTTACTTAATTATTTATTTATGTTCTGTCTTGTGATAATTCTGTGATGTTATCTCGATAATACCTCTCCAAAACTAGGGCATTCCCTTGGTGAATGACCCTAGCGGATGTGGGGTGTTACAGGATTTTTGTCTATATAGTAGCAATGTAGAAATAGAATTTTTATCCATAGAACGAGATAGTAAAAATATGATTTTTAAATCGAAAGTTAATAAATAAAAATGTGATTTTTATTTTAAAGACATCGAAATATGAAAATGCGTGATTTTTATATATGTAGTGACTGCGGGCAAAAGAAGATGATAAAAAGGCGAGGATGAAGAAGATTTCTATAAATGAAGTGCCGTGGAGCTTGGATAGCTATATGTGAGAATTTCTCACCTTTCAATTTATTTTTCTAGTTATATATATATATATATATACTAGGATGCAGACGGTGCTTAGTAGCACCCGACACAATCGTCCACAGACCATGGACTTGTTTGTTTGGCTGTTTGGTGATTGATTGCGATTGGTTTGAATGTGGTTTGTGGTGTGAAAAATCGAATCGATAAATTGGTTAGGATTAGACGTGCGCCGTTATAAGGCGAAGGAGTAAGGCTAGGTTAGACTCTTACTCCAAATTTTGTGGTTTGCATAACGAATTGATTTGATTGATGTGGGAATGGCGTGGGCCTTCACTAGACCGGGGATTAGGCTAGGCCTTGTCCCGTTTCTAGTATCGTGCCGTTATGCCGCCGAAATTTTCTAAAAAATGTTAGAAAATAAAAATATCATTTTATTGTGTAAATGAATAATAGAAATTCATATGTTGGAATAAAATGTTTTATCGTTAAAAATATAATTTTTAACGTGAATATGAATATAGTGAAAGTGAATAAATAAATATTCATTTACAAACCAGACGGTTTGTTTATGTACACTTATTTGAAGGACATTGATTGGGTCGATAAATTTTACACATCGCCCAACAGCACAAATAAAATAGGTGTTTGATTGTTTGAAACCCCACACGGGTGTTGGGATGAAATTTGAAGTTCACTCATCCTGATTGATTAAATATGTCGATCGATTGATTGACAGGCTGTTATAAGCGTTAGATACCTATATTTGATGCTTATACAGTGTAGTGCACTTTGGTTGATGGTTGATTATTTTTCAATGCTATTATACATGTGTTGTATGAAAATCCATATAATTAACTTTATATGGTAATTGATTGGGCCTCATTCCAATTTGAAAAATAAAGAATATTATAAAATAAAAGTTCATGTGTTGACAGTACTCATTCATTGAGATTGGTCATGTGTTGAACGAAATATTTTAGTAATAAAATTTACATCTTTATCAATATAAAATAAAGGTTCATGTGTTGACAGTACTCATTCATTGAGATTGGTCATGTGTTGAACGAAATATTTTAGTAATAAAATTTACATCTTTATCAATATAAAATAAAGGTTCATGTGTTGACAGTACTCATTCATTGAGATTGGTCATGTGTTGAACGAAATATTTTAGTAATAAAATTTACATCTTTATCAATATAAAATAAAGGTTCATGTGTTGACAGTACTCATCCTTTGAGATTGGTCATGTGTTGAACGAAATATTTTGAAAATAACAACTATTTTGAACAAGAAATATTTGAAATAAAATATTTGAAATAGAAATTTATGAAGCCGTGTTGATTAGATTGACGCCATTTTGACGTGAACGATTTCGAAATGAATTGAATTGAACGATTTCGAAATGAATTGAATTGAAAACGATTTCGAAATGAATTGAATTGAAAACGAATTCAAATTGAATTGAAAACGATTTCGAAATGAATTGAATTGAAAACGAATTCAAATTGAATTGAAAACGAATTGAAATGAATTCAAATTGAATTGAAATTTGAATTGAATAGAAATGAATTTTAAAACGAATTTATAAAGAAGAATTCAATTTTGATTTGAATTGAAAAGGAAGTTGAAAATGTTTTTGAAACGAATTCAAAACTATTTATAAAATTCGTTTTAAATAGTAATCGACGAAATATATTATATATATATTATATATATAATATAATGGCCTGAATAGAACGCGCCGCGCCGCGGCAGTTCGCGAATTTCGACCATTGATTTCAAACGGACATTACGGGAGATCCGACCGTCGGATTCTCCTAAAACCGGAACCGTTGGGTTCGTATCGAAAAGAGCTTTCTAACGAATATTAGAAATTCAAAATCTAACGGTTGGATTTGGAGATACGTCCAAATCAAATTCGAAAAAGGTCGCTGTAAGTGCAGTTCGATGGCCGTTGATGGAAATCGACTGTACGGGCCTTGATAAAATTATTAAAAATAGTAATAATTTATGTAAAATCATAAGAAATGATTTAGAAAGATCTGGGATGAGAAACTCCATAATTGAAAAGATAAAAATAGATTTTTATCGAAATGAACTAGTTTTGAACTAGAAGTATAATTCTATTTATTTTTAAATAAATAAATTGAATTTGAAAAGGGTTTTAAAAATAACCAAAATTTCCAATGATTGCATTGGAGTGGATTTGAATCGAAATTGTCTCCGGAATATTTCGATGTTGAAATTCGTGATTTACAGATGTTGTTATGGAAATTTGAAAGATATGTTGGTATCGTTATTTCCAATACGACATTTGTTAATCGTAGAATTTGATATTGAATATAAGCCGATATATTTTCTATTCAGAGCCTTATATTGAATATCAAATGTGATTTGGGTTTGTCGTGAATGGTGTCTTCACTAACACTGTTCTTGAACCCAGTTGAGAAATGATTAAATCTTTTTATTTAGATTTAATGAAGTGTACCAATTAAATGATGTTTAATTGGAATTAAATCGATATTGATTTTTGGGTTTATCGTGGACAGTGTTTTAAATAACACTCGTTCTTTAACCCGATCATTAATGAAATGTGATTTTGGGTTGTCGTGAACGGTATCTTCAATAATACAGTTCTTAGACCTAAAGGAGTTAAGAAAATTAGAAACTAACTGGAGATTAGTTAAGTTGAATAGTTTCCGAGGCCTTGATCTGATGTTGGTTTCGGCCTTCGGGATTAATACTTAGGGAATTGCTCACTTGCTAATTTACAATTAGGGACTGATTGAAATGTGATGTGATTTTGGGTTTATCGTGAACCGTGTTTTAAATGACACTGATTCTTTAACCCAGTCACAGATTAAAACTAAGTGGAGTTTTAATGAATCTTTAATTAGATTGAAATAATCGAAATGGAGTATCACCAGTTTTGCTCCAGGCGATAGATAAATCTTTAATTAGATTTGAACGTGAAATGGTAATTGAATTTACCGATAACACTGTGGTGTTAGATATGAAGTATTACCAGTTTTACTTCATGGGATAAATAGGTTGGGATTGGGAAATTAAAACCAATGATTACTTCGGTAAGGTTCGTTAATCTCGACTAGTTGAATCGAAATTCAAAAGAAGAATAAATTCAAGAAATTTATCTTGGATAAAATTAATGGGAACCTTTCCCTATGAATGTGAAATTTAGAAACTAACTGTCGGTTGGCCAAGCAGAATGGTTTTCTGGATATTGATCTGATGTTGGTTTCGGCCTTCGGGGTTAATATTTGGGGAATTATTCTCTTGATTAATTTACGGTTAGTGACTGATGAATTGGAATGAGGCGTATGTTGTGTTTGTGTAACACTTATTTAAAATATACGCGAGTTATTCGGAAAGACCGGGTTTATCCCATTCTGAATAACTGATACGACGATAGGTCGAAGATGAAGACGATGGTCGAAGACCGGAGGTCTTCACGTCGTTTGGGTAATTACTGATGATCTTGATTGGGCTGTACACCCAAGAAGATGGAAACAGTTAGTGATCGTCCAGACGTACTTGGAGATCGATGGATATGCGGGGTACTAGGTGCCTCCGGTTTCGTTCAGACCCAGAACGGACTTGTAAATGGACTGTGTGTCTGACATTGGATTTTAGTCCGTGTGGTTGATCTCTATTAAATATATATCTGTTTGGCGGCGGAGAATTTATTCTCTTGTTTAACGCCCTTCTCTGAGACGTACGAGCTCAGGGGTTATATATTGATGGATATCAAACGCATGGAGTGAATTGCCTGTGTGGCATGCCTAAGTGGCAATGGATCGAGACTTCTGTTGAAAAGCAAAGTCTTGTGGTGATGATCAAAGCACGGCCTTTGTGGCGTAGCTTTGTGTAACGTTTACCTCGCGTGTTTCACACCCGGTATGAACCAAAAACGGGAGACGGACCTCAGGGAGGGCATGCGTTTCCTTCTAGATAAAAAGTGGCGTCAGTGGTTTTACACGCCCTGACGAGTTTGACTTATGTGGTTGTTGCTGTTGCGAGGCGCCTCGGATTGATCGGTCGTTCTCGAACCGATGGAGTCATTTAGTTGGCTCGTTTACGCCCCAAAGGGCGGGGAAACGTAGTGTTCAGGCATTTTAATCCACATCGGTGGACCGGCCCTGTCGCTCCAAGGGTCACTCGAGCTCTGATCCTGAGACATGGGCTAGATTGTCTCGAATCGGTTGAGGACTATCTTTTGCCTCGGTTCATAGACGGAAATCCAATTTCCAAATACGTGACATTTGCGGTTTTATTTGTAAACCTATATATGGCGACATAGTGGCATGGGACGCTCATGCCGCCTATGATTGATACTTATGATTCGAAGTGGTTTTATACACTATGCACTTATTATTAGTATCAAATGATTTGTTTTAAACGTATCAAGCATTCTTTGGCTGTTATAAGGTAAAAACCCTATCCCCCGGCTTGCGTTGCATTGTGTGATAGGACCTGGGTCTTATAACAGCTTCATTTTTCTTTATTTAGCATTGCGCTGTTTGTTTTATGCACTGGTATTCTTAGGAGGAAACCCGTTCCGTGTTATACGGCGTGGTCCCTTGATTTACCGAACTTTGAAAATAAAGATAAATAACTGTTTTAGTTCTCACACCAGTCACATGACTGACCTGGAGTTTATTGTTTTAACCTAAACTCTGGGTGCCCATATTTTGACACGGGCAGCTAGTAGTTTTGGTTTTGCAGATTTATATTCACAGGATCCTGGTTTACAGCTGGAACGATATCCGGAAAGCTTTGTATCCGTATATCTACTTCTAGTTGTGTATTGTATTATTTTCCGCTGCGATGGATTTAAATATAATTTAAATCTCTGATATTTCTGTGTAATATTCGTTTATACTCTGTATATTCTTGTAATCTGATGCATTGTTGTAATATACAATGAAATGTTCTTCTGTATGCGTTCTGTTGTGGTTTGTTCTCGAACTATCCGACGCTTTCCTTTACGGGGAAGTTACGGGTTTTTACAGTTGGTATCAGAGCTTTGGTTTACAAAGCTAGAGAACAAGACACATTAGAACTGTACGAAAGAATTCATCAGATATTGGATTAGAAATATCCAATGGAATGACTCGTTAGAGATGGGATCAGTAGTATCCTAGAACGAGTGTGAAGAGTATATTTGGAAAGTAAAAACAATTTTTGTTTTGAAAATTTAAATCAATTATTCGTATTTGATTATCTATTTATATTGATTAGGACAATCCAAAATATAAAGATTTTGCGTATGCGCCTAGCTAGCGTGTATTCGAAGTTTTGATATATTGGATAGATATAGAATTACACTCTAATCGCCCGGACATGATTTTGATGATGGAGCTCCATCATTAGAATTTATATTCGAGTGACGCACGTGTGATATCTATATATTTCCTATTGACTGGTGTGAGAACCAAAATTAGATAGGGCCTATTGTTGTGATTTGGCATCAAAAATCTGATTTTTTGACTAAGTATCAAAATTATGAATTTGAAAACTCTAATTCACTAATTGATTGATGTTTGGGTTGTTTGTTTATTTGTTTGCTAATTTTTAGCCATTTAGCCTAATTGTATCAAATATTGAATTATATTGAAAATTGGTCGCATATGCTTGCATATACATATACTTTCATTGAACAGGTCATAGCAAGGAGGCTAGAGCAGAGAATAAAATTTGTTTGCCCGACAAATAGGTACATGTTTACTGCATAATTTCCTGTTTTGTTTGGGTGATGATGATTTTGTGAGCCTATTGGCTAGCCGCTTGGCTTTTTCTTTTTCTTTTTGAGATCTGAAGGACCGGGGAAGCTATTTGAAATTCCCCGATGCTCCCGGTGCAGGGGAGGTTATGGCGAAATTTTTCGAAAATTTAGGGTGTTAGCCAAATTTTTGAAAATTTGAAAATTCTCAGAAACTAAAGAGTTGGAGAATGGAAGCCAGATCGAGCGTAGAGTTAAATAATCAAACCACTTTCGACTTTGTTCCTTTTCGGGGACGAAAAGTTTTAAGTGGGGGAGATTGTAACAACCCGTAAAATGCGAGCCAGTTTGAAATTTTTATTTTGGCAATTTTAGCGAATTTTGATTATTTAAAATAGATTATTTTAAATAAAATCGACGAGAAATTTGTTTTGAATATATTCGAACGTATATATTATATACGTCGTCGTTAGAATATAAATATTTATATATAATTATAAATAGAATTGAAAATGGCGCGGTAGTTCGATAATTCGATTTCAAACTTCAATTGAATGTACCGGGTGCAAAACAATCCGGATTTTAGTGAAACCAAAAATGATAGGATCTAATTGATAATATATTTCTATCGAATCCGAAAAATCAAGATTTCATAGCGGGAATCAAAAGATATGTCCAGTTGAAAATTCTGAATAGTCGCTATGGAATTCAGGCCCTTAAAAATGGACATTTTGCAAATGGTCTCGGATTTCGACGAAACCAGTTTTGTTGGGTCCGTGATGTTAAGTTATTGCTAGGTTTCAAATTTCATAATTTTTCGAATCAATATGTGAGCGTGGCGAAGGAAAACGAGTTTTGACCATTTCAGTTGATTTTAATCGACTGGAAATTGGCCATTTTTCCAACGGTCTCAGAATTCGACGAAACTAGTTCTGTTAGGACCGTATCGTCAATACGAAGCTAGAAAATATTTTTCTGGAATTTTTCGTGTTCGTATGTGGCCCCGGTAATTTGAAATGTACGTTTAAAATTCAATATAGTGATTTAAATGTAAATTCAACGGAAACTGATTCAAACGATCAATTCAGCTTGCGGTACATATCCCATTGTGTTCGGAATGGGGGTAATTAGCTATAGACGATAGTCAGTGGGTTCGATTTCGAGGTCGAAATTAAAAGTTGCTTTTTGAAATCAAATGATTAAATAAGTAAATAAAATTAAAAAAAAACCCTCACCCCTCCTCTCCAATACCCTCAGGCCCCCCATCCATTACTATTCGATATCAAAAAAAAAAAAAAAGGGAAAGAGAAAATCGCGCCGCCCCTCACCCCCGTTCGTCGATGCCCCCCCCAACATCGCCTTTCCTCCCCCGACCAACGCCACCTCCGGCGAGAAGCCTCTCCTCCCATCGCCTCTCTCCACTCGAGCAACGGTAGCCCCAAACCCGATCCCCTTCAGCAAACCCTAGCCCGACGCTTCCATGCCACCTCCGACGCCGAGACCAGCGGCGCTAACATCCTGCCTCCACCAGACCCCTCTGCGCCTCCACCCGCCGACCCTAATCCGACTGTAAGTTTAATTTTATTTAGTTTAGTTGATTACTTTATTTATTTAAAGTAATTAGGGGAAAAAAATAAATGAATGATAAAAATCAGTTTAATATATATATATATATGAGATTGCATAAAAATGTTATTTTTATTATGAAATACTTTTAAATGGAAATAAGATTTTTATCAATAAAAAGATATGATTTTTATCAATAAAAAGATATGATTTTTATCAATACCAAAATATGATTTTTATATTATAGAAAGAATAAAATTATGATTTTTATATATTTTAAAAACTGATTTAAAAAGCAATTTAAAACTGATTTTATTTTAAAGGTTTAAAATAGAAAAAAAGGGTTTAAACTTTAAAATAGAAAAAAAAAAAGGTTTGAACTTTAAAATAGAAAAGGCGGAATTTTTATTGGGTAGAAGAAGTAAAAATATGATTTTTTATATTTTTTAAAAGTATTAAAAATATAATCTTTACTATATAGAAGCATTAAAAATGTAATCTTTATAGGATAGAGAATATAAAAATATCATCTTTGTATGTGTAGCGAAATAAAAATCTGATTTTTATTTTATATACGTTGAGATAAAGTGGTAATTTTTATAAAGGCGAAAACTTTATTTTTGAAATGGGATTTTTGTCTATATAGTAGCAATGTAGAAATAGAATTTTTATCCATAGAACGAGATAGTAAAAATATGATTTTTAAATCGAAAGTTAATAAATAAAAATGTGATTTTTATTTTAAAGACATCGAAATATGAAAATGCGTGATTTTTATATATGTAGTGACTGCGGGCAAAAGAAGATGATAAAAAGGCGAGGATGAAGAAGATTTCTATAAATGAAGTGCCGTGGAGCTAGGATAGCTATATGTGAGAATTTCTCACCTTTCAATTTATTTTTCTAGTTATATATATATATACTAGGATGCAGACGGTGCTTAGTAGCACCCGACACAATCGTCCACAGACCATGGACTTGTTTGTTTGGCTGTTTGGTGATTGATTGCGATTGGTTTGAATGTGGTTTGTGGTGTGAAAAATCGAATCGATAAATTGGTTAGGATTAGACGTGCGCCGTTATAAGGCGAAGGAGTAAGGCTAGGTTAGACTCTTACTCCAAATTTTGTGGTTTGCATAACGAATTGATTTGATTGATGTGGGAATGGCGTGGGCCTTCACTAGACCGGGGATTAGGCTAGGCCTTGTCCCGTTTCTAGTATCGTGCCGTTATGCCGCCGAAATTTTCTAAAAAATGTTAGAAAATAAAAATATCATTTTATTGTGTAAATGAATAATAGAAATTCATATGTTGGAATAAAATGTTTTATCGTTAAAAATATAATTTTTAACGTGAATATGAATATAGTGAAAGTGAATAAATAAATATTCATTTACAAACCAGACGGTTTGTTTATGTACACTTATTTGAAGGACATTGATTGGGTCGATAAATTTTACACATCGCCCAACAGCACAAATAAAATAGGTGTTTGATTGTTTGAAACCCCACACGGGTGTTGGGATGAAATTTGAAGTTCACTCATCCTGATTGATTAAATATGTCGATCGATTGATTGACAGGCTGTTATAAGCGTTAGATACCTATATTTGATGCTTATACAGTGTAGTGCACTTTGGTTGATGGTTGATTATTTTTCAATGCTATTATACATGTGTTGTATGAAAATCCATATAATTAACTTTATATGGTAATTGATTGGGCCTCATTCCAATTTGAAAAATAAAGAATATTATAAAATAAAAGTTCATGTGTTGACAGTACTCATTCATTGAGATTGGTCATGTGTTGAACGAAATATTTTAGTAATAAAATTTACATCTTTATCAATATAAAATAAAGGTTCATGTGTTGACAGTACTCATTCATTGAGATTGGTCATGTGTTGAACGAAATATTTTAGTAATAAAATTTACATCTTTATCAATATAAAATAAAGGTTCATGTGTTGACAGTACTCATTCATTGAGATTGGTCATGTGTTGAACGAAATATTTTAGTAATAAAATTTACATCTTTATCAATATAAAATAAAGGTTCATGTGTTGACAGTACTCATCCTTTGAGATTGGTCATGTGTTGAACGAAATATTTTGAAAATAACAACTATTTTGAAAAAGAAATATTTGAAATAAAATATTTGAAATAGAAATTTATGAAGCCGTGTTGATTAGATTGACGCCATTTTGACGTGAACGATTTCGAAATGAATTGAATTGAACGATTTCGAAATGAATTGAATTGAAAACGATTTCGAAATGAATTGAATTGAAAACGAATTCAAATTGAATTGAAAACGATTTCGAAATGAATTGAATTGAAAACGAATTCAAATTGAATTGAAAACGAATTGAAATGAATTCAAATTGAATTGAAATTTGAATTGAATAGAAATGAATTTTAAAACGAATTTATAAAGAAGAATTCAATTTTGATTTGAATTGAAAAGGAAGTTGAAAATGTTTTTGAAACGAATTCAAAACTATTTATAAAATTCGTTTTAAATAGTAATCGACGAAATATATTATATATATATTATATATATAATGTAATGGCCTGAATAGAACGCGCCGCGCCGCGGCAGTTCGCGAATTTCGACCATTGATTTCAAACGGACATTACGGGAGATCCGACCGTCGGATTCTCCTAAAACCGGAACCGTTGGGTTCGTATCGAAAAGAGCTTTCTAACGAATATTAGAAATTCAAAATCTAACGGTTGGATTTGGAGATACGTCCAAATCAAATTCGAAAAAGGTCGCTGTAAGTGCAGTTCGATGGCCGTTGATGGAAATCGACTGTACGGGCCTTGATAAAATTATTAAAAATAGTAATAATTTATGTAAAATCATAAGAAATGATTTAGAAAGATCTGGGATGAGAAACTCCATAATTGAAAAGATAAAAATAGATTTTTATCGAAATGAACTAGTTTTGAACTAGAAGTATAATTCTATTTATTTTTAAATAAATAAATTGAATTTGAAAAGGGTTTTAAAAATAACCAAAATTTCCAATGATTGCATTGGAGTGGATTTGAATCGAAATTGTCTCCGGAATATTTCGATGTTGAAATTCGTGATTTACAGATGTTGTTATGGAAATTTGAAAGATATGTTGGTATCGTTATTTCCAATACGACATTTGTTAATCGTAGAATTTGATATTGAATATAAGCCGATATATTTTCTATTCAGAGCCTTATATTGAATATCAAATGTGATTTGGGTTTGTCGTGAATGGTGTCTTCACTAACACTGTTCTTGAACCCAGTTGAGAAATGATTAAATCTTTTTATTTAGATTTAATGAAGTGTACCAATTAAATGATGTTTAATTGGAATTAAATCGATATTGATTTTTGGGTTTATCGTGGACAGTGTTTTAAATAACACTCGTTCTTTAACCCGATCATTAATGAAATGTGATTTTGGGTTGTCGTGAACGGTATCTTCAATAATACAGTTCTTAGACCTAAAGGAGTTAAGAAAATTAGAAACTAACTGGAGATTAGTTAAGTTGAATAGTTTCCGAGGCCTTGATCTGATGTTGGTTTCGGCCTTCGGGATTAATACTTAGGGAATTGCTCACTTGCTAATTTACAATTAGGGACTGATTGAAATGTGATGTGATTTTGGGTTTATCGTGAACCGTGTTTTAAATGACACTGATTCTTTAACCCAGTCACAGATTAAAACTAAGTGGAGTTTTAATGAATCTTTAATTAGATTGAAATAATCGAAATGGAGTATCACCAGTTTTGCTCCAGGCGATAGATAAATCTTTAATTAGATTTGAACGTGAAATGGTAATTGAATTTACCGATAACACTGTGGTGTTAGATATGAAGTATTACCAGTTTTACTTCATGGGATAAATAGGTTGGGATTGGGAAATTAAAACCAATGATTACTTCGGTAAGGTTCGTTAATCTCGACTAGTTGAATCGAAATTCAAAAGAAGAATAAATTCAAGAAATTTATCTTGGATAAAATTAATGGGAACCTTTCCCTATGAATGTGAAATTTAGAAACTAACTGTCGGTTGGCCAAGCAGAATGGTTTTCTGGATATTGATCTGATGTTGGTTTCGGCCTTCGGGGTTAATATTTGGGGAATTATTCTCTTGATTAATTTACGGTTAGTGACTGATGAATTGGAATGAGGCGTATGTTGTGTTTGTGTAACACTTATTTAAAATATACGCGAGTTATTCGGAAAGACCGGGTTTATCCCATTCTGAATAACTGATACGACGATAGGTCGAAGATGAAGACGATGGTCGAAGACCGGAGGTCTTCACGTCGTTTGGGTAATTACTGATGATCTTGATTGGGCTGTACACCCAAGAAGATGGAAACAGTTAGTGATCATCCAGACGTACTTGGAGATCGATGGATATGCGGGGTACTAGGTGCCTCCGGTTTCGTTCAGACCCAGAACGGACTTGTAAATGGACTGTGTGTCTGACATTGGATTTTAGTCCGTGTGGTTGATCTCTATTAAATATATATCTGTTTGGCGGCGGAGAATTTATTCTCTTGTTTAACGCCCTTCTCTGAGACGTACGAGCTCAGGGGTTATATATTGATGGATATCAAACGCATGGAGTGAATTGCCTGTGTGGCATGCCTAAGTGGCAATGGATCGAGACTTCTGTTGAAAAGCAAAGTCTTGTGGTGATGATCAAAGCACGGCCTTTGTGGCGTAGCTTTGTGTAACGTTTACCTCGCGTGTTTCACACCCGGTATGAACCAAAAACGGGAGACGGACCTCAGGGAGGGCATGCGTTTCCTTCTAGATAAAAAGTGGCATCAGTGGTTTTACACGCCCTGACGAGTTTGACTTATGTGGTTGTTGCTGTTGCGAGGCGCCTCGGATTGATCGGTCGTTCTCGAACCGATGGAGTCATTTAGTTGGCTCGTTTACGCCCCAAAGGGCGGGGAAACGTAGTGTTCAAGCATTTTAATCCACATCGGTGGACCGGCCCTGTCGCTCCAAGGGTCACTCGAGCTCTGATCCTGAGACATGGGCTAGATTGTCTCGAATCGGTTGAGGATTATCTTTTGCCTCGGTTCATAGACGGAAATCCAATTTCCAAATACGTGACATTTGCGGTTTTATTTGTAAACCTATATATGGCGACATAGTGGCATGGGACGCTCATGCCGCCTATGATTGATACTTATGATTCGAAGTGGTTTTATACACTATGCACTTATTATTAGTATCAAATGATTTGTTTTAAACGTATCAAGCATTCTTTGGCTGTTATAAGGTAAAAACCCTATCCCCCGGCTTGCGTTGCATTGTGTGATAGGACCTGGGTCTTATAACAGCTTCATTTTTCTTTATTTAGCATTGCGCTGTTTGTTTTATGCACTGGTATTCTTGGGAGGAAACCCGTTCCGTGTTATACGGCGTGGTCCCTTGATTTACCGAACTTTGAAAATAAAGATAAATAACTGTTTTAGTTCTCACACCAGTCACATGACTGACCTGGAGTTTATTGTTTTAACCTAAACTCTGGGTGCCCCTATTTTGACACGGGCAGCTAGTAGTTTTGGTTTTGCAGATTTATATTCACAGGATCCTGGTTTACAGCTGGAACGATATCCGGAAAGCTTTGTATCCGTATATCTACTTCTAGTTGTGTATTGTATTATTTTCCGCTGCGATGGATTTAAATATAATTTAAATCTCTGATATTTCTGTGTAATATTCGTTTATACTCTGTATATTCTTGTAATCTGATGCATTGTTGTAATATACAATGAAATGTTCTTCTGTATGCGTTCTGTTGTGGTTTGTTCTCGAACTATCCGACGCTTTCCTTTACGGGGAAGTTACGGGTTTTTACAAATCTGTAAGTCTGTTAATCTGTATAACTGATCCGTTAGTCTGAAAACTTGTTAACCTGTATGTCTGATCTGAGAACTAGTTAATCTGAACATTGTACATCTGAAATCTGTAATCCAGTTAATCTTAAATCTGTTAGTCTGGGGACACAAGGTTAGGAGGGGTAATTACTTGTGTCTTCTGTTGTGTGGGACCCATATTAGTCAATAAACCTTTTTTGGCATCAAAACTATGACCCAACTCTAGGAGGGGTCCGGGCATGCTTACTGAACTAATTGTAAGAGGTTCACTCTGATAATGGCGAGGGGTGTCGATGGCGCATTCCAACCGGGTCATGTGTGTGCATGGATCCGGTCTACTCTGAGGATGTAAGACACCGTTACATCTGTAAATAGGTTTGTGTCTATATGTTGCCACTTTAGGGAATGATACACCCTTCTGTGGGGCCAGCACAGGGTATTTATGTATTAACGAGCCGATCACTTGGGGTGGAATTTAGGGTACACCTAGTTCTATTTGTTTCTGTTGATATACCTTCTATTTTTGTTGGGGTGGTAAAGGCCCATTAGTTGGGGTGGTAAAGTCCCATTATTAGCATTCTGTTTCTGTACCTTCTATTTCTGTTGGGGTAGTAAAGGCCCATTACTAGCATTCTGTTTCGGTAAAGATTATTCTGTTTCAGTTTAGAGATTAGGGTGACACCTAATCCTGTTATACTAAGTATTAGTGCAGAGAAGTAAGAGATAGGTGAGAAGCATATCTTTGTCTATATCATTCTGTTTCTTCTGTTTAACTTAAGCATATGTGCTACTCATGTTGCTGTAATCTCTCATCCATCTTTATTTACATGTCATGATATTACTATCTGTTTATATGCTGAAAGTTACTGGACTCGCCAGACTTTATGTCTGACCTTGTTTGTTTTCGCCTCTTTTTCCTTCTGTCCCCCCCCCCCCCCCAAGGTGCTCAGGGTAGAAACATAGGAGCTTGACTCATATTCTCTCTGCTTGAAGTGCTTGAAGTATTGCTTGGCTTTGACTCTACCTTCTTATGGCAGTTTATGTTTGGGATTATGGTTTTAAAATTATGCATTTTGAAGGATTTTGGTATAAGACTGATACTTGTGTACTTGGGTTTTGGTATTGTGATTTTGAAGGATGTAACCAAACTTATTTCTGTTTCTGCTGTAATAAAGTTATAAACTTTTCAAGTACTACTTTATGTCTTGTAATATTCTCTTATGTTTACTTATAATGCTTCATGGAAGTTAATGCATTCCCTTTGTGAATGACATTAACGGACATGGGGTGTTACACTTGGTGTCAGAGCTGAAGGTTACCAGATTTGATAAAAAGTTTTTGAAAACTATTTTCAAAACGATTTTAAAAAGGAAGTATTTTCAAAAGTAAAGTTTATTTTGAAAAAAAAAACATAATCCCCAAAAGCCATATATCTATCTTTCGATTCTCCATTTTTTTTGAGTCTCTTTTCTTTCGTTTCAGCATGTCTGGAGAACAAAACATCCCTTATATCCCAGAGGAAGTCACCATACGCGGATGATTTCGTAGATATTTGGAGGCCACGGCACCCGCCGAAGGCCAAGGAAACGTTCCTCCAGCTGTACCCTTCGCTCCTCCTCCTCCGCGCGTGAATACTTTCCTGAAGACATGTAGAGACTTTCAAGCTATGGGCGGAAAGAACTTTAATAGGACTGAATCATTCGTGGAAGCAAGAAACTGGCTCAAGGAAACATAAGATTTGTTCATTATCTTCGAAGTGGATGATAGGCAGAAGATACAATTGGTTGTATGGTTACTTAAAGACGAAGCCTCATTCTGGTGGGAGGTCACGAATGGAGAACGAGCAGTGGAGACTTGGATGGATTTCAGGCATAGGTTCGAGATGAAATTTCTCTCACGAGCAGAAGAGAATTTATACATGGAGAGGTTATTGGCGTTGAAGCAGGGAAATTCATCAGTGAAAGAGTACGTCAACAAGTTCAATCAGTTGGCGAGATTCGGCTTAGACTTGGTGAACACCCCTGATAAGAAGGCCCTGAGATTCATTAAAGGTTTGAATGCGCCGCTACACGGGTTGGCTATGACCCACATTCCTATGGGGGATACCTTAGAGAAATTGGTTGACATGGCATTGATGCATGAAGAGGAAGCCAAAAGTGAGAAAAAAGAGGAAAAGCTCGAAGGACCACAGAAAAAGAAAGCATGGCCCAAAAAGGAAACACAAAAGAAAGATGACAAGTCTGAAGATAAGAAGAAGAAAAAGTGCTTTACTTGTGGAAGCTTGACTCATCTAAAAAAGGATTGCAGAAAGAGGAAGGGCACTTGCTTCAACTTTGGTGAGATGGGATACTTCACTAGAGACTTCCCGAAGAAACAAGGGCAATGGCAGAGGACAGGACCTACTTCTGAAGGGCAGGTGAATGCTCTCGTGGCTGGTAGATAGGATAGAGACAGGAAAATTTCTGTATAAGGTTTAAATTTCCTTATCTGATTATTGAGTTAAAACTCTTTTTGATTCAGGCATTTTGATTCTGTAATTGAGACTCTGGACTTTAATACTGGTCTTGTTTCTAATCCCGCTATAGTCTCAAACCCCATAAGGGTTACGACTCATCTGTTTGTGGCAAGTTGGGGTTTGAGGGTATCTGTGATGGGCGTTAAGTTGACTATGATGCATACATTCTGGGTTTTGTGGGGTACGGTGGGGTTTTATCATGCTTAGTTTCCTAAAAATCATTTGATAATCTGATCTGTACCAGTAGTCTGTAAGTATCTTAATATTTCTGAAAAGGATAGGGGTTTCTACTCGAAGTGTAAAGTAGATTTCCAGTTTTGACATTGTTTAATGGGAGTAATTCTCTGAGTGTCAATCTGATGTTGATTTTAGTCTTCGGGGTTGATACTTAGAGATTTATTCTCTTAACCGATGTCTAATGGGAACAGAACTTTTGTTTTAAATGTACTTGCTTTTATCACTCGGCTGTATCCTATCGATCGAGTCTTCGACCTTTAGGTAGAAACTAATGGGTGTAAACATGTGTTTGAGACATGTTATGTTTGATGGTTGCAAGTGGATGCAAGTGGTTGCTAGTGGTTGCTCGTGGATGCATATACACACACTAGGCACTGGACTGACTCAAAAGCACTCTCATACTGTATATGGATGTATGTGCATTTTTCAATTTTTGTGGATGCAAAATGATTGACTCATCACATGGATGTTGCATTTGGATGAATAGTTATGCATGCATATATAAATGATGTGTATCGAATAGGATTTCTTGCATACATAATTGGACTCATGGCACTAACATAATTCGTATTGAGGAGGTCAACTGAATCAGTAGACCGCCTGATCTTTGCATTAGATAAGAGACATATACACACACTTTTGCATATGTTCATACAACATTAGAAGTTTTCTAAGGACAATGGATGCTTGTGGATGATGGATGAGTAGATGGGTGATTGGATGGTAGGACACATTCTTCTTAACTTGACGATTTCGGGGACGAAATCCTTTAAGGAGGGGAGAATGTAACACCCCGTATTTTCTGTGAACATAAAAGTAATAAAACAAATAATAGTTAATTTTCAAAAGAAGAATTAAGGGAAATGGGTTACGCCTTTGCGTTCGTCTTGGAATTCTGCTTAAGATAGAGTCTGAGTTTGTGTAAATCGGACTCCGTATGAAGAAGTTATGGCCTTCAAAAGTTTCAGAAAATTTAAATTAATTAAATCAGCTCAGTTCTAAATTCAAAATTCGAATTAAAACGCAGAATAGGGTGGGCTGGATTTTTCCCACCTAGGGGCCAGGTTGACTAGGGGGTCGACCTGGGGGTCAACCAGGGGGTTGACCTGGGGGTCGACCTTCCCCCTACAGGTCGACCTGTTTCAGATCCGAGGCAGATTCGGATTTTTGTATCTGGACTTGTTTTCTGGGCAGATTCTTTGGCTCCTAAGCTATTTAAAAACCCCCAAACCCCACTTTCTCTCCACACGAAACCATTGTAACGCTATGCTGCCTCAATTCTAATTAAAATAAATCAATGGTGTCTCTACTCTGCTGAAACCTAAGCTAGAACTAGTGCTTCTTCTTCTTCCAATCTGAATAGGATTAAAAGAGAACAACTACAACCCTTTTTCTTTTAGAATCCAACCAAGGTGAGTACAGTTATTTTCAGATATGAAATTTAATTATGATCTTGACATGGTTATAAATTTGAATTTTGGATTATGCATATTCTTGTTTATCATATCTGTTTTTCTGTGTAGATCTATATTATAAATATTATAGTAACTATTCTGTATCTCTTCCTTCCTTCTGTTCTATAGCCAGGCTACCACGAGCCTGAGCCAAATCTCATAAGAGATTGACGCACGAACGCTAAATTTGGGAAAAATAGTGAATGATGCATAATTAGACATGACTGATTTGAGAAAAGAACATATGTTGTAATTTAAGATCTGGATCTGGGCATACTATATATGATAGTCTGTGATTTGGAAGAAGGAGAATTGGGGTATATGACTTAGGCGCAAAGATCTATATTATAGTAGGATAACTATTAAATGTGAATACGCCTAAATGGGGATTTTAGATGTCAGGCATACGCTGAAATCAAAGGCTATAATTTGGCATAATTCGTATTGTATATCATGATTTGGGGTTTTTAGAGAATATTCTATACTGTGTAAATTTAACTAAAATTTGGGGCATATGTTATATTGTGAATTATGACCATAATTTGGGCATGTGAAATTAGCCTTAATTTTATGATTAAATCTGTTAAATTGCCTAATATGCTAAATCTGTTGAAAGGGAATATGGAGAATTTGGGGTATGAAAATCTGTAGGCTCGATCTAAAATTGAGCAAAACAAGTTAATAGAACTTTGAATAATCTGGTGTAACTTGTAAAGAAGTGTAACAACCCGCATTCTACGCATCGCGGGATCGTAGAATATTTATTTCTTTCACATACGAAGTCGTATGGTCATGTAACTTTGGGAGACGACTATTGGGGTCATTTCCCATGTTCATGATTTTTCCCGATTTTTAAATGACCATTTTACCCCTAGCTGGTACTGTTTTGGCCATAACTTTTGACTGGAAGGGAATTTTGACCTGAAACCACGTCCATTAGATTTGTTTGATGGTTTACAATTCCGTAGAGTGGTCACATTAGCCAAACGGACTTACCGTTTGGGAGATATGGCTGAAACAAGTTTCAGATAGTGAAAAACAGCTTAATTAGGCTTAACAGGGTGATTAACAGCTAGGCCCAATGGGGAATTTCGGGATTAGGGTTCTGAGGAGGCTGAAATCAGTTAGAGAACGATCTTATTTTCATTTTTCAGCCGCCACTTTCATTCTTGAAACCCTAACAATGGCCTTCAACACCTAAATCAACTTCCAATCACTTTCTAATCAAGTTTTGGTTTAATCTACATCAAATCAAAGAAGATCTTCACCAAATCAGTATTAGAGCTGCTGTTAGACATTAGTATTCGCCCAAATCAGCGAGGTTTCAGTTCTGAAAATTTCATTTGTGGCCAAGGTGAGTGATTAGCATTGTTTTGACACTAATTACAATTCATTAAGGGTAATTAGTGAAGATTAGCGAATTTATACACTAATAAATTCTGGGAAAATATTTATAAATTCAAAAATAATGTTTTAGAACCCTGTTAGAAATTTAGTTTGATTTGGTTAAGTTTTGCTAATCATACCATTAGTTTTGCCTAAACATGCTTATGGGAAGATATGGGATTTTGGCTATGTTTGATCTATTTTAACCTATCAAGTTATTGTTTTGATGTTTGTGGTTGATGTTACATGTTGCATGACTGTATGGTATGGTTTGTGATTGTCTAGAAGTGTTAGATTAGTTGAAAACGCCGTCGAGTGGCGTAAACAATCGCTGGAAGAAGCTGCAGGAAACTGGCCGATCCGGATCGGATCGGAGGAAGGGCATCCGAACCGCCCTCCAAGCAGTGTATCCACGAGACGATCTGAAATTGGGAAGCATCTTCTCCAACCCAACCCGCATGGCCACCTCCGAACCGAACTGATGCATGGCGATTGGACTTGAAGAACCCGACCCGATCCACCTGGAGGTTATGATGACCGACTCGATCCGCCTGGAGGTGATGATGACCGATCCGAACTGCCACAGGATGAGGACCCCGACCCGATCCGATGGGGGTAGCTCGACCGATCCGAACCGAGATGCTTGGACTCGAGACACGAATCACTATCTGACTTTGAAGTATAGACTGAAGTAAAGAACCGATCCGGAGAAGACCAATAACCCGAGATGCAAAGGTAGTCCAAATGGGAAGTTTGTACTTAGGATCCAGTTGGGAACCAATGAGTCGGCTTCATGAGTTGGGCTTTGCTGCGGGACGTGTGCTAAGGGGTTGTCGATGTCTGTAACTTTGAATCGCTATATGTAGGGAGTACGTGAACGGATTCAGGGCCATAGTGGCCTAGGTATGACTAAAGGGGCTATAGACCAATGAAGTGGGGTCATTTGTGAAGATTTGGTCATGACTCCATGTGGTAAGCTTGGTAGTAGTAGCAGTAGTTGTACAAGTCGAACTCCGTCAGTTCTTCGATGGGTCTAGTGATTAACAGTGGTGGACATCATATGCTTTACGCACTGAGTGAGAGATGTGAGGATGGTTGCTATGCTTGACTTGTTTGCCATCATTATGACATGCACGCCCAACCCCCCGTTATCTATACACCATTTGTTTTGTGGCACCTTAGAGCATTGTACGGTATGTAGTGCTAACTCTTTGGTTGCAGGTCCAGGTTCAGGTATGGTTTAGTATACCTGTTATTGTTCTGTTTAGCTGCTTATCGCTCATACCAGACTTTTTTTCTGACCCAGAGTTTTATGTCTCTTCTTATTACTCTGGGTGCTCCCACGAGCAGACTAGAGACAAGTTGGCTAGGTATGCACGGGTAGCTGATCCGGAAACGAGCAGGAGGCTTCCACGTATGATATATGTAGTATTCTCCCTGTGTTGTTGAAGATCACTGCTTGGGCATTAGTAGTGCATCTTCTACTTTAGCTTTCTTTTGTTTTAGAGACTGTAATTTGGAAAGTTGTAATAAGCTGTATTTGGATTTCCGCTACTATGTTGGTTTAGTTTTCAGCATATGCACAGTCTCTCCTGTTTTATGTCAAGATTATGTTATTACTATATTTTGTTCCATGCGCTGTGAGACATTCTACAGGTTCCTTGTTAGTTCATTCTCTTCTTTCCTTTCTTTGGCGACCGTTCCGTGCTAGTCGGGCATGTGTACAGCGCACCTTCGGAGGAAATGCAGGCTGGTGCGGGGCGGGCCATCACATTTGGTATCAGAGCTCTAGGTTGCATAGTTAACCTAGGGAAGTCATCAGGGAGAGATAGTGTACGTATATGAGAGCGCGTATTTGTGATTATTTTGGTTTTCAAAAGCTACATATATATACTATAGTATAGCTAAGGATAAAGTCGCACTGCACTAGCACCACTATGGAGAGGGTTAATCGTTTTCTCTTTACAAGTTGAACGATGAGCCGATACGTAAGAGGTGCCGGTAGAGGATCCAATAATGGGAATGCTGCTGACATGAGGACGATGTTTACTGACCTCATGAGAGAGATGCTTAGGGATGTGCAGAGGGCAGCTCCCAATGGTGGTAATGGTGGTGGTCCAATAGTGCAGGCGCCTAGGGCCGATTTCGCCAAGCTGAATAAGGATTATGCTAGTCTTGGTGGGAAGCCGTTCCACGGAACGGAGTCGGCTACGGATGTTTAGGATTGGTTGGATAGTTGTGAACGTATCTTTGAAGATTTGGGTATCGAGGATGCGATGAAGAGAAGGCTAGCATCTCGTCAGCTGCAAGGACGGGCAATGAATTGGTGGAATGTTATAAAGGCAGCTACTCCCGAGGATCAGATTACTTGGGAGCAGTTTAAGGTTCGCTTTAGCGAGAAGTTCATTCCAGCTGCCCAGAAGTTAGTGTTGTTTAAGAGATTCTTGGAACTCAAGCAGAATGGCAGAGCTGTCTCAGAGTATATTGCCGAATTCGACACTTTGTCGAAGTATGGGTTATCTCTTATTGATACTGCCGAGAAGAAGAACGAGAAGTTCATAATTGGTTTGGATCAGTATTTGGGGGAAAGGCTTATTAACCACATCGATGAGACGTTTGAATCGATTGTGGGGAAAGCATTGAGGTCAGAGAGTCTTTACCCTAAGCCGAAGACTAAGGTTACATCTACAGAGGAGCCAAAGCCGCAAGCAAGTGGTGGAGGCAAGAGTAGTTCTCAGAATAAGAGAAAGCAGAATCAGAATAAGGATGGCCAGAAAAAGAATAAGAAAGAGGTTGAGTGCTTCAGTTGTGGTAAGAAGGGCCATTATGCTAGTAATTGTCGGGCCAAGCCAGCGGATAGGAAGTGCTTCAACTGTGGCCAAGTGGGACATCATAAGGACAAGTGTCCGCAACCCCCTAAAGAAAAGCAGATGGTGAAAGCATATGCCCTTAATGCTATTCCTTCTTCGTCGAATGCTCCAACCGCGGCGGAGAAGGGAAAGAATGTCGTCATTCAAGGTATGATTTATGTTTATGATGTTCCAGTAAGAGTTTTGTTTGATACCGGGGCTTCCAGTTCTTTCATATCTAGTGACCTGGTAGATAGGTTGGGACTGGAGCCCGAGATTGTCGATAGACCTTTAGTAGTGACGAACCCGATTGGTGGTTCGACTAACCTTAGCATGATTTGTCGTAATGTGGTCTTATCGAGTCATGGATGCATATTTGGTTGTGATTGCTTTGTTCCGGGCTTTACTGGGTCTGGCATTATTTTGGGAGTCGATTGGCTCCAAAGATACGGGGTAGTGGTAGACTGTGAGGGCTTTTTGGTGACAGCTAGAGCGGATGATGGACGGAGGGTAGTGTTTGGTGGTCTACCCGGTGATGGGGTAATGGCTAGTTTTCAAAATTCCCTCGACATTCCGCATAGTGAGTTGTCAGGGTTGCCCGTGGTTGGCCAGTATCCGGATGTCTTCGAGGAAGTGGCCGGGCTTCCACCACACCGAGAGATTGAGTTCCGTATTGATTTAGTGAAAGATGCCAGACCTATAGTGATGCCACTACGTCGTATGGCACCAAGGGAGCAGCGAGAGGTCGAGGTGCAAGTCAGCGATCTTTTGAAGAAGGGATTTATCAGAAGGAGTGTTTCTGAATGGGGAGCACTAGTTGTGTTTGCTACCAAGGCGGATGGTTCCCTTCGTTTGTGTGTAGACTACCGCGAGTTGAATAAAGTGATGAGGAAGAACAAGTATCCTCTACCGCGGATAGATGATTTGTTTGATCAGTTGAGTGGCGCGAGAGTATTCTCTCAGTTGGATCTCACGAAAGGTTTTCATCAGCTTAGAGAGGAAGCTGGGAGTATAGCTAAAACGACATTTCGGACGCCGTCTGGATTTTATGAGTGGTTGGACATGTCGTTCGGGCTGACCAATGCCCCAGCATACTTTGTAGATCTTATGAATAGGGTATTCAGAGATCAGTTGAATAAGTTTGTCCTTGTGTTCGTGGATGATATTTTGGTCTATTCGAGGACAGAGGAAGAACACAAAGAACATTTGAGGATAGTGATGGAGGTGTTGAGAAAACACCAATTGAAAGCGAAGTTTTCTAAGTGTCACTTCTGGAGGAGGGAAGTGAGATTCTTGGGCCATGTTGTTTCAGAGAATGGTATTGCCGTGGATCCCGCGAAGGTAGCTATGGTACAAGATTGGTCTACGCCCAAGAATGCAACGGACATAAGAAGTTTCTTGGGGTTAGCTGGATATTATCGTAAGTTTATCCAAGACTTCTCCAAGATAGCGGCACCGTTGACTCAGTTGACCAAGAAGAATCAAGCTTTTGTCTGGGACGAAAGGTGCGAGAACGCATTCAAGGGTCTAAAGGACAAGTTGACATGTGCACCAGTGTTAGTCATTCCTAAGGGGAATGAAGAGATGACGGTATACACAGATGCATGTGGTACCGGACTTGGTGTTGTATTGATGCAGGGAGGTAGGGTTGTAGCTTATGCAATTCGGCAACTGAAACCGCATGAGAAAAGATACCATACCCATGATTTGGAATTGGCAGCGATCGTGCTTGCATTGAAGATGTGGAGACATTATCTCTTGGGAGAAAGATTCGAGTTGTTTACCGATCAAAAATCGTGAAAGTATCTTTCCTCCCAAAAGGATCTAAATCTCCGACAGCAAAGGTGGTTAGAATTGTTAGCTTCCTATGATTTCGACATCGCATATACACCAGGAAAGGGCAATGCGGTGGCTGATGCGTTGAGTAGAAGACATGTCAGTTTAGGGGCTATGTTTCTAGAATGGAAGCAACTGGAGTACATCGCTGAGTATGATTTCAGACCAATGTGCGAACTGGATCCAGAAATGTTAGCAAGTTTGACGATCAGATCCACTTTGAATGAGCGGATTGGTTCCAGTCAGAGGAGCGATCCTAACCTATTGGAAATCATCTCAAAGTTAGAGATGGGAATCGACGGAGAGATGAAAAAGTATGGGCTTGATCGAGATGGATGGCTTAGAAGGAATGGAAGCCTAGTTGTACCCAATGTCAATGGATTGAGAGATGAAGTGCTTAGAGAATGTCATCACTCAAAACTGACTATACACCCCGGTGGTAACAATATGTATCGAGACATGAAGCAGACCTACTACTGGGAAGGGATGAAAAGAGACATTGGGAAGTTCATATCCAAATGCATGAACTGCCAGCTAGCTAAAGCTGAGCAAAAGAAGCCTAGTGGTTTGTTACAACCATTAGAAATTCCAGAATGGAAATGGGAACAAGTGTCAATGGATTTCATTGATGGGTTACCAAGGACTAGATCGGGCCATGATAGCATTTGGGTGATTGTGGACCGATTGACCAAGAGTGCAAGATTTATACCCGTCAAGTCGAATAGGACGGCATCTAAGTTAGCTGAACTATATGTAAAGTGGGTAGTGAGATTTCATGGAATACCCAAAGGCATTGTGAGTGACCGAGATCCGTTGTTCACTAGTGGATTTTGGAAGAGCTTACAAGAGGCGTTAGGATCAGAATTACATCTCAGTACCGCGTATCATCCTCAAACCGATGGTCAAACATAGAGGGTGAATCGTATATTGGAAGATCTCTTGAGAGATTGTGTATTGGATTTTGGTGGATCATGGGATGACCATTTGCATCTAATAGAGTTTGCATATAATAATAGCTAACAATCCAGTATCGGTATGGCTCCGTTTGAAGCTTTGTACGGAAGACCGTGAAACTCACCGTCATGTTGGGTAGAAACTGGCGAGAAGTTTGTCCTTGGATCCGATGTGATAAGAGAAACTTCAGCTAAGATTAAGATTATCCAACAGCGAATGAAGGCTTCCCAAGATAGGCAGAAGAGTTATGCTGATAAGAGGAGAAGAGAATTAAAGTTCTCCATTGGTGACTTGGTGTTTGTCAAGATTTCTCCGTTGAAGAGCGTGATACGATTTGGCAGGAGAGGCAAGTTAGCACCAAGATTTGTTGGTCCATTCCCAGTTCTTGAGCAAATTGGGAATTTGGCGTACAAAGTTGAATTACCAGAGAAGATGGCAGGAGTTCACAACGTATTTCATGTTTCCCAGTTAAGAAAGTTCGTGCACGACCCAGATGTGACTATTTCACCTGATCAGTTAGATGATATCGAAGTTGAACCCGAGGCGGTTGGGAACCGCAAGCCTATGCGTATTGTTGGGAACGATACGAAGCAACTTCGGAGGAAAGCGGTGAATCTAGTCAAAGTTCAGTGGGGCGAGAATGAGAATGACTATACTTGGGAGACAGAGGAGAGCATTAGGAAGATGTATCCAGAACTCTTCGCCTGGTAAGATTTCAATTTCGATTTAGTTTTTCCGCATGCTAGGATAGGTTTGCTTTGTTTGTTTTGCATGGTTGATTGTTGTATATGATTGGTAGGCATGCGGGATCTTTTGTATGTTTTGGGTTAAGGAATTTCGGGGACGAAATTTCTTAAGGGGGGAGAATGTAACAACCCGCATTCTACGCATCGCGGGATCGTATAATATTTATTTCTTTAATATACGAAGTCGTATGGTCATGTAGCTTTGGGAGACGACTATTGGGTTCATTTCCCATGTTCATGATTTTTCCCGATTTTTAAATGACCATTTTGCCCCTAGCTGGTACTGTTTTCGCCATAACTTTTGACTGGAAGGGGATTTTGACCTGAAACAACTTCCATTAGATTTGTTTGATGGTTTACAATTCCGTAGAGTGGTCACATTAGCCAAACGGACTTACCGTTTTGGAGATATGGCTGAAACAAATTTCAGATAGTGAAAAACAGCTTAATTGGGCTTAACCGGGTGATTAACACCTAGGCCCAATGGGGAATTTTGGGATTAGGGTTATGAGGAGGCTGAAATCAGTTAGAGAACGATCTTATTTTCATTTTTCAGTCGCCACTTTCATTCTTGAAACCCTAACAATGGCCTCCAACACCCAAATCAACTTCTAATCACTTTCTAATCAAGTTTTGGCTTAATCTACATCAAATCAAAGAAGATCTTCACCAAATCAGTATTAGAGCTGCTGTTAGACATCAGTATTAGCCCAAATCAGCGAGGTTTCAGTTCTGAAAATTTCATTTGTGGCCAAGGTGAGTGATTAGCATTGTTTTGACACTAATTACAGTTAATTAAGGGTAATTAGTGAAGATTAGCGAATTTATACACTAATAAATTCTGGAAAAATATTTATAAATTCGAAAATAATGTTTTAGACCCCTATTAGAAATTTAGTTTGATTTGGTTAAGTTTTGCTAAACATACCATTAGTTTTGCCTAAACACGCTTATGGGAAGATATGGGATTTTGACTATGTTTGATCTATTTTAACCTATCAAGTTATTGTTTTGATGTTTGTGGTTGATGTTACATGTTGCTATGACTGTATGGTATGATTTATGATTGTCCAGAAGTGTTAGATTAGTCGAAAACACCGTCGAGTGGTGTAAACAATCGCTGGAAGAAGCTGTAGGAAACTGGCTGATCCAGATCGGAGGAAGGGCATCCGAACCGAACTGCCCTCCAAGCAGTGTATCCACGAGACGATCTGGAATTGGGAAGCATCTTCTCCGACCCGACCCGCATGGCCACCTCCAAACCGAACCGATGCATGGCAATTGGACTTGAAGAACCCGACCCGATCCGCTTGGAGGTGATGATGACCGACCCGATCCGCCTGGAGGTGATGATGACCGATCTGAACCGCCACAGGATGAGGACCCCGACCCGATCCGATGGGGGTAGCTTGACCGATCTAAACCGAGATGCTTGGACTCGAGACGCGAATCACGATCCGACTTTGAAGTATAGACTGAAGTAAAGAACCGATCCGGAGAAGACCAATAACCCGAGATGCAAAGGTAGTCCAAATGGGAAGTTTGTACTCAGGATCCAGTTGGGAATCAATGAGTCGGCTTCATGAGTTGGGCTTTGCTGCGGGACGTGTGCTAAGGGGTTGTCGATGTCTGTAACTTTGAATCACTATGTGTAGGGAGTACGTGAATGGATTCAAGGCCACAGTGGCCTAGGTATGACTAAAGGGGCTATAGACCAATGAAGTGGGGTCATTTGTAAAGATTTGGTCATGACTCCATGTGGTAAGCTTGGTAGTAGTAGCAGTAGTTGTACAAGTCGAACTCCGTCACTACTTCGATGGGTCTAGTGAATAATAGTGGTGGACATCGTATGCTTTACGCACCGAGTGAGAGATGTAAGGATGATTGCTATGCTTGACTTGTTTGCCATCATTATGACATGCACGCCCCACCCCCCGTTATCTATACACCATTTGTTTTGTGGCACCTTAGAGCATTGTACGGTATGTAGTGCTAACTCTTTGGTTGCAGGTTCAGGTATGGTTTAGTATACCTGTTATTGTTCTGTTTAGCTGCTTATCGCTCATACCAGACTTTTTGTCTGACCCAGAGTTTTATGTCTCTTCTTATTACTCTGGGTGCTCCCACGAGCAGACTGGAGACAGGTTAGCTGGGTATGCACGGGTAGCTGATCCGGAGACGAGCAAGAGGCTTCCACGTATGATATATGTAGTATTCTCCCTGTGTTGTTGAAGATCACTGCTTGGGCATTAGTAGTGCATCTTCTACTTTAGCTTTCTTTTGTTTTAGAGACAGTAATTTGGAAAGTTGTAATAAGTTGTATTTGGATTTCCGCTGCTATGTTGGTTTATTTTTCAGCTTAGGCACTGTCTCGCCTGTTTTATGTCAAGATTATGTTATTACTATATTTTGTTCCATGCGCTGTGAGACATTCTACAGGTTCCTTGTTAGTTCATTCTCTTCTTTCCTTTCTTTGGCGACCGTTCCGTGCTAGTCGGGCATGTGTACAGCGCACCTTCGGAGGAAATGCAGGCTGGTGTGGGGCGGGCCGTCACAAGAAGTTTAATTTGTTGAATTGGCATAAGTAGTCTGATATTGGCATAAACTGTGAATGAACACTTTAACTAAAAATAAGAATGTTGTGAGACGAGGTTAAACTCTGTTTGCGGTAGAAGCCTGCCCGGACCCAACCAGCAACCGCAAACTGTCGGTCTAATGTGAGAGGTCGTAGGCATAACTAAAAGATTCTTAGACACGAGGTTAGGTCCGGCTTGTGGCAGAAGTCTGCCCAGATTCGCCTGGCACATCCAGCGGCCACAAGCTACCGACCTAATATGAGAGGTCTATGCACTAGTGATTAATTAATACAAAACTAGGATAAATATGATGCCTAAAATGTGTTGGGTGGATAAGGTTAAATCAACTGGGCGAATGAATCTAATAAACCCGTTTTGTAAATCTGTAGGCCCAATACAAGGTTAGGTGAAACAATCTGTAAGTCTGTTAATCTGTATATCTGATCCGTTAGTCTGAAAACTTGTTAACCTGTATGTCTGATCTGAGAACTAGTTAACCTGAACTTTGTACATTTGAAATTTGTAAGCAAGTTAATCTGATAGTCTAGGGACGCAAGGTTAGGTGGGTAATTACTTGTGTCATCTGTTTTGTGGGACCCATATTGGTCAGTAACCCTTTTCTGGTATCAAAACTATGACCCAACGCTAGGAGGGGTCCGGGCATGCTTACTGAACTAATTGTAAGAGGTTCACTCTGATAATGGCAAGGGGTGTCGGTGGCGCATTCCAACCGGGTCATGTGCGTGCATGGATTCGGTCTGCTCTGAGGATGTAAGACACCATGACATATGTAAATAGGTCTGTGTCTATAGGTTGCCACTTTAGGGAATGATATGCCCTTCTGTGGGGCCAGCATAGGGTATTTATATATTCGGGAGCCGATCACTTGGGGTAGAATTTAGGGTACACCTAGTTCTGTTTGTTTCTGTTGGTGTACCTTCTGTTTCTGTTGGGGTGGTAAAGGCCCATTATTAGCATTCTGTTTATGTACCTTCTATTTCTGTTGGAGTGGTAAAGGCCCATTACTAGCATTCTGTTTCTGTAGAGATTATTTTGTTTCTGTTTCTGTTTCAGTTTAGACATTAGGGTGACACCTAATGCTGTTTTACTAAGTATTAGTGCAGAGAAGTAAGATATAGGTAAGAAGCATATCTTTGTCTATATCATTCTGTTTCTTTTTTTTAACTTAAGCATACCTGTTACTCCTGTTGCTGTAATCTTTCATCCAACTTTATTTACATGGCATGATATTACTTTCTGTTTATATGTTGAAAGTCACTAGACTCGCAAGACTTAATGTATGACCTCGTTTGTTTTTGCCTCTTTTTCTTTCCGTTCCCCCCCCTCCAGGTGCTCAGGGTGGAAACATAGGAGCTTGACTCAGATTCTCTCTGCTTGAAGTATTGCTTGGCTTTGACTCTACCTTCTTATGACAGTTTATGCTGGGGATTATGGTTTTAAAATTATGCATTCTGAAGGATTTTGGTATAAGACGGATACTTATGTACTTGGGTATTGTGATTTTGAAGGATGTAACCAAAGTTATTTCTGTTTCTACTGTATAATATTATAAACTTTTCAAGTACTACTTTACGTATCTGTCTTGTAATATTATGTTCTGTTTACTTATAATACTTCATGGAAGTTAATGCATTCCCTTTGTGAATGACATTAACGGACATGGGGTGTTACAGACCCGGATTCGAGTATTAATAGAGGGAAGACTGGAATCCCTTCGATATTTGATTCATGAAGCAGAAGTTGTGCGTGCTTCCTAAGCCACTCCCTGGGCTTTTGATGTCAAAGCAGAGGATGTACGTGCTTTGTTGGCCACTCTATGGGCGTGTGCGTTCGGTGTGCTTGGCTAGCTTATCCACAATCAGGGCCCAAGGACTTACCCTTCCTCCCTCCAGGAGGCGCCTTATCCTGACCATCGTAGGTAGCGATAAGGTCTTAGAAACTTAGACGCGGCCATTGTAGCCACATAACTAAGGTTTATTCTTTTGACGCTCGATACTGACCATCGTAGGTACTGATAGAGGCTTACACGCTACTCCCCTCCAAGGGGTGCCCTATCCTGACCATCGTAGGTGGTGATAGGAGTTGCGTTCCCTTCTACAGGCAACGCATAACATAAGCATAAGTAGGACGTGCTCTTCTGCGAGCAGAGGTAGGACGTGCTTAGTTCTAGTTGAGGCAGGGCGTACTCTTCTGCGAGCAGAGGCATGGCATGCTAACGTTAGATTCATCGCCATGACCATTTCTGGTGTGAAATAGAGGCTTACGCTTTAACCTATCCCCCTCTGATTTGGGCACGGAGAAAGACTAACGCACCATCCCCCTTTAGGGGATGCCTCGTCTTGATGACAAGGGATTTGATCCTTTTTCGGCTTGACCCCTATTGGGTTTCTTTAAGCTTCAAACGGGGGGTTTTCCATACCCTCGAACGTATTTGGTAACCCTTTTCCTAAGGATTTATATTGAATCTAAACTGGTCTTATTATAAACTCTCGTAATTGGCCTTAGCAGATGAATTCGTTGATCCTTCCCTCAAGGATTCTGCAGCGACTGGCGTCATGCCCATTCCTCATGTGGCAATGATAGTAGGGTCCTCATACTTTCCTTTCGTATTTGGGCTTTCTCTTCATGGATGGCCAACAGTTGTGTTCGTCTTTGGTTAGGAAACAGATATTCTCCATTGAGGTGGTAAAGAAATATTCCTTGAGTAATCTTGTCGTGAACTTCTTTTCTGGTTGTTGGGGATTAACCCTTTTGTGGTCTAATCCTGTCATTTTCTCTACATCTCTGCTCCCATTTCCCAAGGCACATTGAGATTGAGACGTTATCCCTTCGGACCATTTGTTGGTGATGTGGTCAAAATCATTCATTATTTCTTGTTCAACATTGTTCCTTCGATCTGCTTGTAGAGAGTCTTCTTTAGGTAAGAGAAGACACCAATATCTTCTGATGTGGAACCAATTGGAGGGGGTGTTAAGGTCCATCCAACATTAGAAACGTTATTATCCCAAGTGTCGTGAGCATGTTGTTCCATTTTTATTTTCCGCTTTATTATCTACAAGGCTTTTGCTCTCAACTTTTGCTCCTCTATTACTCTAGGGTCGGTGGTTTTTGACTTGTCTATTCGAGATCTTGAAAACTTTTCTAGAAGCTCTTACCATAACTTTTCTCATTCAAAGCCATAGTCTAATCCGGGATGGAACAACACAGGTAGATATGTGGCTGTTAAGCACAAGGTTGGAGGTTCAAGCCCTGCTTCTAGCGCCAAAATGTTAATGATATTTTTCGTCAACATCGGAGATAGGTCAATAGGAACGAACCTAAGGGGGAAAATAGGTTATTCGGGTTTTTACGAATCGAATCGAATCAGATCACCACTCCTAGGTACCAAGGTCTGGAGGAGAAGGATCGCTAAAAAGCTATCAGGATAGGTCTAAACCGAGGGAAAGAGGTATATCCTCCTATTTGCGGAAATATTGGGACGAGAATCCGTTCCTATATGGAAAGCAAATAATAAATTGCAGCAGTGATAATTAGAAATAATAAGATGAACTCACAAAGCAATTTTCTATGCATAGATCCCTTTTTATTAATCTTCCATTTGGAGTACCTGAATGGAATGGAAGAAATTCTCCGATTCATCTCCGTATTAAGTTTTTTAGAAGAGTAGGGGTACAAGTGAAAAATCCTTCCACCCTTTTGAATGCGACTCATTGGGTCTTATTCATTGAGAATTCTAGGCCCTTCCGATATTGGGCCTTTGCCGGCCACTTTTTCCTTGATTTCAGGCGCTTGGCTTCCGGCCGTCTTTGAAGTACCAATCATGGTATTCGAAGCGGGAGTGTCGGTCAATTGGGGCTTCTTTGGGGTTGATATAGGCTTGCTGATGTGGTGGCTTTCGGATGGCATCTGAACCCTCGGTAGTAGTTCTCAGGTATAGGCTCTCGGACGTAGGCTTCTCATTGTAGGCTTCTGGCTTTCTCGTGAATAATTAGAGGAGGTTGTCCTCATGATGTATGTTGATAATTGCCGATTTGAGACTGCTGTCGGTCCCGGTACTAGGTAGATAAGTATGAGTAGCCTCTATCTCTGCTTTGGTCCTGGTTAGCCTTCCAGTTGAGCTTTTGGGATAGTCTGGTTTTCCGGAAGGTGGTTTTCTGTGATATGTTATTGTTTGTCAATGTGACCTATAACAACCCGAAAAATCGGAACCAATTTAAAATTTTTATTTTAGCAATTTTAATGAATTTTGAATATTTAAAATGATTTATTTTAAATAATAACGACTAGAAATTTATTTTGAATAGAATTGGAACGTATAAATTTATTTAAATCGAAGTTAGAATTTAAATATTTATTTTAATTATAAAAGGAATTGGAAATGGCACGGTAGTTTAAAATTTTGATTTCAAATGAATTTACAGGATTCAAAATAAACCGGATTTTAGTAAAACCAGAAATACTTGAATCTGTTTGAAAATATATTTCCAACGAATGTGAAAAATCCATATTTCATAATGTGAAACACCCCACCTCCGTTAAGGTCACTCATAAAGGGAATGTCTTAACTTTAGTGGAGCATTATAGGTAAAAGACACAGATAATTTACAAGACAGATATATATATATAGGCAGCGGAATAACTAACTTTATTTCAAATGTGGTTCATAACAAAACATTACAGCAACCTCATTACATCAGAATCTCTATCTTGATTATAACATAAAGAAGCATAAAACAAAATAAAACTGCATAAATCCCCAAGTAGTAATATGTCCAAAGCCATAGCCAAAGGTAAGAGGTTCCAAGCTATACATCACAGAGTCTTCAAGCTTGAAAAAATGAACGGTCCAAATTAAGCTGAGTTATTCCCTCCCTAGGTACCTGAGGGAGGGAAAGGAAGAAAAGAGAGCGAAAGGAAATGGGTCAGACATAAGTCTGGTAAGTCCAGTGATTATTCAGCATGTAAACTGATAAGAGAACCATGACTTGAATAAGCTGGACACAGGATAATAACAAGGAAATAAGGTAACATGGGATAAGGTAAGATAAACAGGGCAAGGTAAACAAGGCAAGATAAACTAATCATACTATCGCACTCATGTCACCTACTAGATATTTCAACCATTGTCGTGAGTTCAAAACCCAGTGATCCCTTTCCATTGATCGGCTCCTACTCGCATGCATTTATACTTTGTGTCCTACGGCCCCGCTCGATTCTAGATACATGTGCCGGTCCCACCATGGGGTGTATCAAATCCTATAGTGGCAACCCAACACAATTCAAGATGCACAGTGTATAACTACTAATGCCCAGTGCCTGCTTTTTCCACTCCGGAGTACATGAACGCCCGTACTCCGTCGAAACCTACACTGACGCACCAACCGCTATTGTTTTGACCGCTTATAATCAGCCCAGTAATCGTGCCCCACCCTGCCAAGTTCAGGGTACCATGATACATCTATGTGGGTTGCTGTTGAAATGGGTCCCCGTTACTAGGGTTTCCTAGTCAACATGTTAAATTGGTTAAGTGTCCAAGTTAACCTAACCCCACCCATCATTTTAGTTAACATGTTGTACTGGTTAAGTGTTGCCTTAATTAACTTAACCCTACCATTCCTGACTTAGCTTTAATTCATTTATTAAAGCACCAACCACTCACATTAGACAGGTATTGTTGCGGTTACTGTACGGGCAGTTTTACACCACAACTCGGTCTAACCTCGGGTTCTTTTGGGCTTGATGCACTAACCTCCCACATTAGATATATATTGTTACGGTTGCTGGATGTGCCGGGCGGTTCCGGGCAGTCTTACACCGTAACTCAATCTAACCTCGGGTTAGGCATATTCGTCTTTTCTAAATTTACATATTTACCTCATATGTAAATTATTGTCATTCAAGTCAAGCCCCACTTTCTCTTTTAAATCAAGTTCATGATTTTAGGTATGAAAATTTATACACTTTATGCCATAAAACATTTACATGTTTATGAGCCAAATATGCCAATTATATGTAATTTCATATTTTTTCCCCAGGGTTACCCCCGTTGAACGTTCGCATAAATCGCATAAAATGTTAGGCTCGATACATAGCCTAACTTATACTCAAAAGGGGAAAAAGAGGAACATGTAATAATTCCAACATCATAAAAATATGGATCTAACTACACATGCATCATATGAACTTGGCATAGAATAATATACATGAACTTGCAAATTTAGATCTACTCAACATGAATCATGAAATAGGGGTTTTACATAGAACTACATAAACTTAAAATTAGGCATGTAGTTGCGAACTTTGCAAATTGGTTGATCAAATCTATCGTGAAACTAATCATATTAGCATGTAGTTTTGGTCATATATGTGATCATGGTTGAACTTGCATAAACATAGCAAATCTCACAAATTGTCATAAAACATATAGGTGTCATTACCAAATCATACAACCTGAAATGTTATTGCCAAGTTATACAATATGGAATGTCATCGCCAAATTACACAATATGATATCCATCGCCAAATTATACAATATGATATGTCATCGCCAAATTACACAATATGATATCCATCGCCAAATTATATAATATGTCATCGCCAATTTATGCCATCGCCAAAGTATACAACATAATATGTCATCTCCAATTTATTCAACACGATATGTCATTGGCAAATTATACAACATATGGATCCATTGTAAAGCATTTAACATTTATCATCAAATTACATACAACTTGATCACAACTTAGCATGATAAGAATCATAGTCTCGATCAATTCAATTTTAACAAAAAGGATAGGCATAGATTTACATTAGGCGATGTTCTACATCCATTTATTTAGTCACAATTCTAATATCGTTTAGGTCTAAATGATAACTGGACTTACAAAAAGGAGGCTAGTCTTGAGTTTTGGGATCTGTATTCTGAATTTGAATAGCTCTCCTTTGTTGTAGACGTTGAATTCTCTTAGTTGAATTAGATTTGATTTGCAATTCCTAACTTGCTTCCTAGTTGAAAGAGAACGGTGGCTACTCTAGGCTAAGTACTAACAACATGATGGTCTTAGGAATATTTTTGTGTGGCTTAGGGTTTAGATTTAGGTTGCTTATATAGAAGTTTGATTTAATAGGAACCGTCAAATCAACCTAGAGCAAATAAAAGCCATTCAAACCTAAGAGAACCAACCAGAACCTGCCACACAAGCCCTAATGACACAGCAATTTGTCACAGGAGAAAACATGTCAGATTTCAGATCTGACCCGAGGGGGAGGTCGACACCCAGGTAGACGTGTATGAGGGGAGATCGACCCCCTGGTCGACCTCCTGGTCGACCTGCCCTTGGGCGGGAAAATTCCCGCCCAGCCCGCTTCTGATTCTGAATTTTGAATTTTCTGAACTTTATTCTGAGTTATTTATTTAAATTCTTGAATCTTCTGAAGGTCATAACTCCTTCATACAAATTCCGATTTATGCAAACTCGGACTCTATCTCAAGCAAAATTCCGAGATGAACTCAATGGCATAACCCGTTTCCCTTAATTCTCACATTTGAAATTAAGTATTCTTTAATTCGTAATTTAAATGTTTACAGAAAATACGGGGTGTTACATAACGGGAATAAAAAGTTGTGTCCAGTTGAAAATTCAGAATAGTCGCTATGGAATTTTATATAAAATATAGCCCTTTAAAATAGCGATTTTGCAAACATCCTCCGTTTTCTATGAAACCACATTTGTTGGATTCGGAATGTCAAATTATTGCTAGATTTCAATTTTCATAATTTTTGGAATTAATATGTGAGCGTGGTGGATTTAAACGTGTTTTGTAATTTCAGTTTGAATTTAATCGACTGAAAAAGGACAGTTTTTCAAACGATCTCCAAATTCGACGAAATTAGTTTTTTTAGGACCGTATCGTCAAAACATAGCTAGATTTATTTTTCTGTGATTTTTGGAGTCAGTATGTGGCCCCTGTAAATTAAAATGTACGTTGAATTCAATATTGAACGTTATAGTACTTTATATTTTAATTTTGATAAAAACTGACTGTAACAGCCGAACTGGCTTACAAATCATATCCCATTGTGTTTGGAATGGGGGTATTTAGTTAGGGGCGACGGTTGTTGGGTCTCGTTTGGATGTCGAATAAAAAGTCAACATTTTTGGAGGATTAAATTAAATAAATAGTTAAATATATAAATTCCCCCCTTAATCCTCTCTCTCTCTCTCTCTCCACCCTTCAGTCAAAATATGATGCTTTAAAAAAATACAAAAGAGGAAATCCAACGTCGCTCCATTCTAGGCGACGCCACCGCCGCATTGCCAGCCTTCGGAGCTGACCCTCCCTCTCCGATCACCCACCCGCCGCAATAGCCCCCTCCGTTTCTCCTCCGGCCATCCCCAAACCCCCAAGCCCCTAAAAACCCGTGCCCTAACCCCAAACCCTCTTGTAGCCGCCGCCACTGCCCCATTCCGCCGCCACCTCCACCTGCAGCACCGTCCATCCCCCACCCTCCACATAGAACCGAAAAAAGTGAGTTTTTTTAATGAAGTAATCAGTATTTAAAAGGATTTTATATATATAAAAGATTATATTTTTATATATAAAAGATTAGATTTTTATATATTAAAAGATTACATTTTTATATATTAAAAGATTAGATTTTTATATATTAAAAGATTAGATTTTTGTATATTAAAAGATTAGATTTTTATATATGAAAAGTTACGATTTTTGTCTATGAACGGTTAGATATTTAATTACATAAAGTTAGATTTTTAATTACATAAAGTTAGACTTTTAATTACATAAAGTTCGATTTTTAACTACATAAAGAATAGATTTTTAATTACATAAAGTTAGATTTTTAGTCATAAAAAGATAGGATTTTGAGGAACATAAAAGTATGTTTTTTAATCATATGAAGACATGATTTTTAGTTACATAAAAATACGATCTTTAGTTATGAAAAAAATGGGATTTTTATCGTGTGAAGGAAATATTTTTAGTAAGTTAAAAATATGATTTTTAACTACGGTATGACATGAGAATATTTTTCGAAAGATAAAAATAGGATTTTTAGCCTATGTATGCTATTAATAAAATAGTCATGTTATGGAATAACCTGTAATTTGATAAAAATATGATTTTTATTGTATAAATAGCATAATAAAAATATGATTTTTATTATAGGAGTAGCATTAAAAAATATGATTTGTAACACTGAAATGATATTATTTTTAACATTATAAAGATATGATTTTTAGCAATGTAAAAATATAATTTTTAGAAGATAAAAATGTGATTTTTATCTACCTAGCGTTGAAATAAAAAATACGATTTTTAATGAAAATTTCGTGAAATTGATTGCGTTTGAATCAGAACAGCGAAGCTGAGCGACAATAAAGCACGGAGGAGTGGGAACCAAAGGTGAGAACTTCTCACTTTAATCTATTTTCTAGTTAAATATATATACTAGGATGCAGACGGTGCTTAGTAGCACCCGACACCTTGTTTTAAACCATGTTTGTTCGGTTGTTTGGTTGATTGGTTTATTTGTTTGAATTTGGTTTGGGAAGTGAAATGAATTTATTGGAATTGGTATGTGTATGGCACGAGCCAGTATTAGGTGAGGGATAAAGCTAGACCTTATTTCGGTTCTAGTATCGCGCCGTTATGCTGCCGAAATTTTCTAAAAATGTTCGAACAATAAAAATATCATTTTTATTGTATAAATGAACTGTATAAAATATTCATGAGTTGAAATAAATATTTTATAGTTAAAAAAATAATTTTTAACGTGTAAATTAATAGAATAAATATTCATTTACAAATGAAGACGATTTGTTTATGTACACACATTTAACTGATATGGATTGGGACGATATATTTTACACATCGCCCGACTACACAAATAATAATCAATATTTGTTGGCTGAAACCCCACACGGGTATTGGAATGATATTTGACATACACTAATCCCAATTGTTTAGTTGTATGTTATTATAAGCGTTGATTATTTATATTTAATGCTTATGCAGTTGTGTAATGCACTCTGGATGATGGCTGACTGTGTTTGATTATTATTGTGTATATGTGTGTATGAAATCCATATGAATAAAATTATATGGTAATTGACTGTATCTGATTCCAATTCGAAAAGAACGAATATTTTAAATTAACCAATATTTTAAAATGACGAATAATGAATATTTTAAAATAATTAATATTTTAAAATAATTAATATTTTAAAATAATTAATATTTTAAAATAATATTCAGTAAGGGATCGAAATATGATTTTGATGTCTGATTTGGGATGGACACGAAATTATTGAAATACATGAAGTCGTGTTGATTAGATTTGCCATTTTGACATGAACAATATTTATATCTATTTTATTCATTTTCATAATGAATATCAAAAAGGAAATGATTTCAAAATCTGATATTTTGAAAATATTATCATTTATATATTATAATGATAAGGAAAATTCAATTTTGATTTAAAATTGAAAATGAAGTTAGAATCATTTTAAAACGAATTTATAAAATACTTTTTAAATGGAAATCGATGAAATATATATAATATATATTTAATGGCCCGAATAGAACGCGCCGCGGCAGTTCGCGAATTTCGACCATTGATTTCGAATTGACATTACGGGAGATCCGACCGTCGCATTCTCCTAAAACCGGAACCATTGGGTTCGTATCGAAAAGAGCTTTCCAATGAATATAAGGGATTTGAAATCTAACAGTTGGATTTGGAATTATGTCCAAATCAAATTTGGAAAAGGTCGCTATAAGTGTAGTTCGATGACCGTTTATGGAAACAGACTGTATGGGCCTTGATAAAATTATTAAAAATATTGATAATTTGTGTAAAATCTTAATAAATGATTTGGAAAGAATTTGGATGGAAAAATTCCACGTTTGTAAAGATAAAAATATATTTTTATCAAAATGAACTAGTTATGAACTAGAATTATAATCCAATATTTTTAAATAAATAAATTGTATTTGAAATGGTTTTAGAAAATAACCAGAATTTCCAATATATGGATTGGAATGGATTTGAATCGAAATTATCTTCGGAATATTTCGATATTGGATTTCGTGATTATACGGATATTGTGGAGGAATTTGGAAGATATATATATCGTTATTCCCAATATGATATTTGTTGATTTCAGAATTTGATATTGAATATAAGCCGATATAATTTATATTCAGAGCCTTAGTATTTAATATTGAATTGGATTTTGGGTTTGTCATGAATGGTTTCTTCATTAACACTGTTCTTAAGCCCAGTTGAGGGAAGAAAAAATCTTTTAATTAAGATTTGGTGAAGTTTTCCAATTAACTGAGATTTAATTGGAATTGAATAAAAGAATTGGATTTTGGATTTGTCGTGAATGGTGTCTAAATAACATTGTTCTTAAACCCCGTGTGAAAAGAATAGATCTTTTAATTAAGATTATTAGTATTTCCAGTTAATTAACATTTAATTGGAATAAAATGGAATGTGAATTGGGCTTATTGTGAGTTGTGTTTTAACGACATTCATTCTTTAACCTGATTTGCAGTGAAATGTGATTTGGAATATATAATCTTTTATTAAGATTTAATGGGATTTTCCAAAGTAAATTTTTTCAACTAATTAATATTTAATTGGAATGGAATGGAATTCGATTTTGTAATAATCGAAATGAACTTCTGTTGAGGAAGACTATTAATATATATGGAATTTAAAAGGATTTGTCATTATTCCATTTATATTATTAGTCGGATATGGAAATTGATATCAATTATATATTGATCTGTTTTCCCATAAAGATTCCATAATTAATCGAATGGGATTTTGGGTGTATCATGAACTGTGTTTTAAAAGACATTGGTTCTTTAACCCAGTTAAAGACAGGATTACATATCGATCATTGTATTTCGAACTGTATGGTTGACCTTTGCTAAATATATATATATCTGTTTGGTGGCGGAGAATTTATTCTCTTGCTTAACACCCTTCTCTAAGACGTACGAGCTTAGAGGTTATGTATATAGGCAGAAATCAATAGTACGGTGTAGATTGTCGATGCGACATGTTTGATTTCCCAAAGTTAAATAATCATTAATATTGATTTTTGGGGAAGAATAAAACTAAGTGGAGTTTTAATGAATCTTAAATTAGATTGGAATGTGAATGTGATAATTTAAATTATCAAATTTGGAAAATGATCGAGAATGGAGTATCACCAATTATGCTCTAAGCGATAGTTAAATCTTTAATCAGAATTGGACATGAAGTGGTAATTAAATTTATCGATAATACTGTGGTGTTAGATATGGAGTATTACCAGTTTTGCTCCATGGGATGAATAGGTTGGGATTGGGAAATTAAACAAATGATTACTTCGGTAAGGTGCGCTAATCCCGATTAGTTGATAAACCTTAATTTGGTTTAGAATTGATATCCAAAGGAAGATTAAAGAATAAATTTAAAAGAATTTATCTTTGATAAAATTAATGGGAACCTTTGCCAAAGTATAAGAATATTTGAATAAAAGAATACTCTGGATTGGAATGAGGCGTATGTTGTTTTTTTATAGCACTTGTTTATTATATACACGAGTTATTCGGAAAGGCCGGGTTTATACCCATTCTGAATAACTGATTCAACGATAAGTCAATGATGAAGATGGTGGTTGAAGACCGGATGTCTTCACATCGTTTGGATGATTACTGATATCTTGATTGGCCTGTACACCCAAGACGAGGTAATGAGTGGTGATCGTCCAGACGTACTTGGAGATCAACCGGATATGCGTGGACCTCTCTCCTGTATTGGACATATGGAACGAGGAATAAGGTGCCTCCGGTTTCGTTCAGACCCAGAACGAACTAGTAAATGGATGTATGTCTGACATTGGATTTTATTCTGTGTTGATTGATCTCTATAAGATATATATATATATATATATCTGTTTGGCGGTGGAGAATTTATTCTCTTGCTTAACGTCCTTCTTTGTGACATACGAGCTCAAAGGTTATATATCGATAGACATCAATTGCATGGCGTGAATTGCCTGTGTGGTATGCTGAGATGCAAATGATCAAGGCTTCTGTTGAAAAGCAGAGTTGTGACAACCCACCCCGCACCAACCGACATTTACTCCAAAAGTGCGTTGTACATATGTCCAGTTAGCACGGAACGGTCGTCGGAAGGAAAGAAAGAAGACAAAGAAGCAACAAGGAACCTGTAGAATGTCTCACAGCGCATGGAACAAAATATAATAACAACATACTTGACATAAAACAGGTGAGACAGTGCATAAAATGAAAACAACTATCATAGTAGCGGAAAATCCCAAAGTACAGCTTATAATCCAAAGCCAACATTATTACAACTTGTAAAATTGTCTCAAAAAGTTAACAAGAAAGGTACACTACTAATACCCAAAGTAGTGACCAGCAACGACACAGGGAGAATATCTATGTATATCATACGTGGAAGCCTCATGCTCGCCTCCGAATCTGTTACTCGCGCATCACCAGCTAACCTGTCTCTAGTCTACTCGTGTGAGCACCCAGAGTAATAAGAAGAGACATAAAACTCTGGGTCAGACAAAAAGTTTGGTATGAGCGATAAGCAGCTAAACAGAACAATAACAGGTATACTAAACCATACCTGAACCTGGACCTGCAACCAAAGAGTTAGCACTACATACTGTACAACACTCTGAGGTGCCACTAAACAAATGGTGTAAAGATAACAGGGGTGGGGGTGTGCATGTCATAGTGATGGAAAACAATCAAGCATGGCAACCATCCTCACATCTCTCACTCGGTGCGTAAAGCATACGATATCCACTACCCTGGTCACCTATCCATTGGGCCATGACAGAATCCAATCCCGTACAACTATCACTACAAGCCCACTATCCGTCTCTCAGTGGTGAACCAAAGTTATGAATACCGACAAGCCCTTAGCACACGTCCCGCAGCAAAGCCCAACCATGAAGTGAACTCCTTGGTTCCCAACTGGATCCTGAGCTCTAACTTCCATTTGGACTACCTTTGCATCTCGGGTTATTGGTCATCACCGGGTCGGTTCAGATCTCCTACTAATCATCAGTTCGGTTCAGATCGGAATGCTCCTCCCTAAGCAATCGGATCAGTTCGGAATCTCCAGCACAAACCTTCCTTTCTGCTCCGTATCGGATCGAGGTCTACACTCCCCGGCAAGCTTCTTTGGATCGGATCGGAAGGTACCATCGGTTCGGGTCAGAGCACAGGCTTCCTCCTTTTCTCCCAACGTCGGATCGGCCTCTTTCAGAGCACACCGGGTCGGATCGGAGTCTCCAAGTCGCGTTACCATACAATGTTAACAGAGAGGATCGGAGCTTCTGAACTCGTGTGGGAGGTGGTTCGGATCGGGTCCTTTTCTCCGTTCCGATCCGGATCGGCCAATTTCCTGCACTTTCTCCAGCAAGTAGTTTACGCCATTCGACGGCGTTTTCGACCATTCCAGCTATTCTAATTAATCACAAAGCATACCATACAGTCATAGCAACATGTATAATCAACCACAAACACCAAAACAACCATATGATAGGTTAAAATGGATCAAACATAGTCAAAACCCCATATTTTCCCTTAAACATGTTCAAGCATAATTAATGATTGGATTAGCAAAACTTAACCAAATTAAACCAAGTTCATATCAGAGGTCTAAAATATCATTTATAAATTTATAAATATTTTTCCAGAATTTTATCATGTTTAAATTTGCTAATTAACACTAATTACCCGTAATTAGCCATAATTAGTGAGGAACTATGCAAATCACTCACCTTAGCCACAAATAAACCTTAGATCTGAAATAAATATCTATTTGGGCGTGAATAACAATGCAAACCAGCAGCTCTAATCTTGATTTGGTGAAGATCTCCTTGATTTGATGTTGCTAAGCTTAATCCTTGATTAGAAAGTGATTTGGAGGTGATTTAGAGGTTGGAGACCATTTTTAGGGTTTCTAAGAGGTAAGTGGAGGCTAGAAAACTGAAATGGAATGAAACTCTAACTCTTTTCAGCCTGCCCATAACCCTAATCCCGAAATGGGTTATGGGCCCATTCACTAATCACCCTATTTGGCCCGGTTAAGCAGTTTTTCACCTTCCAAACCTTATTTCAGCCATATCTCCCAAACGGTAAGTCCGTTTAGCTATTATGACCACTTTACGGAAAGGTAAACCATCAAACAAATCTAATGGAAGTGGTTTCAGGTCAAAATTCCTTTCCATTCAAAAGTTATGGCCAAACCAGTATCAACTAGGGGCAAAACGGTCATTTAAAAATCGGAAAAAATCATGAACATGGGAAATGACCCCAATGGTCGTTTCCCAAAGCCACATGACCATACGACTTCATATAAGGAAGAAATAAACATTCTACGATCCTTCGATGCGTAGAATGCGGGTTGTTACATTCTCCCCCCCCCCCCCCCCCCCCAAGAAATTTCGTCCCCGAAATTCCCTAACCAAAACACACAAAAGGTCCCACATGCCTATCAGTCATAAAACAACAATCAAACATACAAAACAAGTCTATCCTAGCATGCGGAATAACTAAATTGCAAAGTAAATCTTACCAGGCAAAGAGCTTTGGATACGACTTTCTTATGTCATTCTCTACTTCCCAAGTACAGTCGTTCTCTCGCCATCGATTCCCATCTCTACCCTAGAGGTGAATTCCAATAGGTTAGGGTCGTCCCTCTGACTGGAACCGATCCACTTAATCTAGATCGATCTAATCGTCAAGCTTATTAGCGTTTCTGAATCTAATTCACATTTAAGTCTGAAGTCATATCCCATGATATACTCTAGTTGCTTTCATTCCGGGAAAATAGCCTCTAAACTGGCATATCTCCTACCCAATGCATCAGCTACCGCACCTAGTCCGGTACTACGGCATCCGTCTATACTGTCATTTTCTTAGGTAATCTAACCCTATATGCCAAGTTTTCAACTACATTCCAAATGTCCTTTCAAGTCTAACTTGAGTCCTTCCTACATACGTACTGCACGTCCAACGTACATTCACCTCCTAGAGGCAAACTAGACACATCCAATGAACCTAGGTACTCCACTTATACTCGTACTGCACGTCCAACGTACATTCACCTTCTAAAGGTAAACTAGACTCATCCAATGAATCTAGGTACTCTACCTTCGAGTCCAAGTCCAAATTGAAGCTCCTATATTCGCTGAATCTCCAAGGTCAACGGACGCTCCATAATGCTCAACATACTTCAAGTCTAACGTAAAGTATCTTACGCCTGTCATATCACCATGATCAACGAACCTATACTATTTCCATTCAACAGGATCCTACAGGTGATACTCAAGAGAAGAAAGGTAGGAGCAAACACAACAATCATAGCATCCATCAAACAAATCCTATCTATCACCTGTCAAAGCCATGAATACGTCGATACTTGTATGTCTGGTCCAACCAACATCAATAACTAATGGAAACACTGCCTCCAAACGGACTACCGTACGTCCAACATACGTTTATCCTCCAAGGATAACTAGATCACGTCCAACGGATCCAAGGTAAGTGGGCGTCCCTAGATATCCCTGCTTTTAGTCCACCTGAAGCACTCGAGTCCCACCCAAGTCTATCCATTATCTTGCTGCCCTCTCGAGTCCAACTCGAGCCAATCCAATTCCTTGCATCCTTCTCGAGTCCAACTCGAGTCAATCTATTACCCATAAACTCAGACCTAGTCTTGAGTATCCATTACCTACAGACCCTAGTCCAACGTGAGTCGTCTCCCTATTTGTTGCATCTCCAAGATCAACGAACACCCATTTTCTTTTACGAGTTCAAGTCCAACTTGAATCGTCTTAATCTTCGTTGCATCTTCCATGATCGACGAATACATCCTATTTCTTCAAAAAGAACATCAACATAAGGTCCTAAACAATCCATTACTTTGCATCTTTCTCGAGTCCCACTCGAGTCATCTCATAATCCTATCGAGTCTAACTCGGGGCAGTCCATACCACTGAATAGTCTTATCATGTCACAGCTGCCCATTACTCCTCGAGTAAACCAAGATATCATCCAATGAAAAATCGCAACAACTATTTATCTCTTACGCGAACCATCCTAATCGAACTCGACATTCCCCAAGCACAAGCCCCAAAGGCCTAAACCAATATCAGACAAGCACCTAAGGAACATCCCCTCCGAATTCGGACAATCCATGTGAAGTGATACTAGCAAAACAACTAAGCACTGGAGTACTCATTTGCCTCCCAGAGACAACTAGAACTTAATACAACGATAACCTCTCAGCTTCCTTGATTCCAGTTGCTATCGCCCCCACTAGGTAGGTACCTAATACCAGCCTATTCCTTTAGAGTAGGTCGACTCCCCAAAATAATGCTAAACCCAGCAAATCCCAAAACAAAGTAATCACAAACAAACATACATCCATGACTCGATAAAACCACGTCACGGCAAATCATACTGAGGCTAGTCGAACCGACAATCGGGTTTGTCACTACCAAAGGTCTATCGACTAACTCAAGTTTGTCAAACAAAACTCGATCAAAAACATCTTAAATAGAAAGCATACCTCGAATAACGACACCTTTTTCCTTCTGCGCCGCAGTTGGGGCATTCGACGAAGAAGGAACAGCGTTGATAGCATATGCTTTCACGATCTGCTTCTCCCTAGGAGGTTGTGGACATTCATTCTTGTGATGTCCCTCTTAGCCACAACTAAAGCACTTCCTTTCCCGAGGCTTTTCCCGACAATCTATGGCATAGTGACCCTTCTTACCACAGCTAAAGCACTCGCCATATTTCTTACTTTTCTTATTCTGACCATCCATGGTTTGGTCTTGTTTCCTCTTATTCTGGGAATTATTCTTGCCTCCACCGCCTGCTTGCGGCTTTGGCTCCCCTGCAGATGCAATAGCAACCTCAGTCTTTGGCTTAGGGTAAAGACTCTTTGACCTTAATGCTTTCCCCACAATCGATTCAAATGTCTCATTGATGTGGTTAATAAGCTTTTCCCCCAAGTACTGATCCAAACCTGTTATAAACTTCTCATTCTTCTTCTCAGCAGTATCTATTAGGGATAACCCATATTTCGACAAAGTGTCGAACTCAGAAATATAGTCCGAGACTGCTCTACCATTCTGTTTAAGCTCCAAGAACTTCCTAAACAATTCTGACTTCTGAGCAGCTGGGATAAACTTGTCGCTAAAGCGAGCCTTAAACTGATCCCAAGTAACCTGATCCTCTGGAGTGGTTGTCTTAATAGCATTCCACCAATTCATCGCTCGCTCTGGCAGCTGACAAGACGCTAGCCTTCTCTTCATCGCATCCTCGATACCTAAGTCGTCGAAGATACGATCACAGCTATCCAACCAATCCTGAAAATCCGTGGCCGACTCCGTTCCGTGGAACGGCTTCCCACCAAGGTTAGTGTAATCCTTGCACAGCTTGGCGAAGTCGACCCTAGGCGCCTGCACTACTGGACCACCACCATTACCGGCATTGGGAGCTGCCCCTTGCACATCCCTAAGCATTTCTCTCATGAGGTCAGTAAACATCGTCCTCATGTTAGCATCATTCCCATTATTGGCCCCTCTACCAGCACCTCTTACGTATCGGCTCATCGTTCAATCTGTAAAGAGGAAACGATTTACCATCTTCATAGTGGTGCTAGTGCAATGCGACTTCATCCTTAGCTATACTAATAGTATATATATAACTTTTGAAAACCAAAGTAATCACAAATACGCACTCTCATACACGTACTATCTCTCCCTAGTGTCTTTCCCTAGGCTAACTACGCAACCTAGAGCTCTGATACCAAATGTGACAACCCGCCCCGCACCAACCGACATTTACTCCAAAAGTGCGATGTACATATGTCCAGTTAGCACGGAACGGTCGTCATAAGGAAAGAAAGAAGACAAAGAATCAACAAGGAACCTATAGAATTTCTCTCAGCGCATGGAACAAAATATAATAACAACATACTTGACATAAAACAGGTGAGACAGCGCATAAGCTGAAAACAACTATCATAGCAGCGGAAAATCCCAAAGTACAGCTTATGATCCAAAGCCAACATTATTACAACTTGTAAAACTGTCTCAAAAAGTTAACAAGAAAGGTACACTACTAATTCCCAAAGTAGTGACCAGCAACGACACAAGGAGAATATCTATGTATATCATACGTGGAAGCCTCCTGCTCGCCTCCGAATCTGCTACTCGCGCATCACCAGCTAACCTGTCTCTAATCTGCTTGTGTGAGCACCCAGAGTAATAAGAAGAGGCATAAAACTATGAGTCAGACAAAAGGTCTGGTATGAGCGATAAGCAGCTAAACAGAACAATAACAGGTATACTAAACCATACCTGAACCTGGACCTGCAACCAAAGAGTTAGCACTACATACTGTACAACACTCTGAGGTGCCACTAAACAAATGGTGTAAAGATAACGGGGATGGGGGTGTGCATGTCATAGTGATGGAAAACAATCAAGCATAGAAATCATCCTCACATCTCTCACTCGGTGCGTAAAGCATACGATATCCACTACCCTGGTCACCTATCCATTGGGCCATGACGGAATCCAATCCCGTACAACTATCACTACAAGCCCACTATCCGTCTCTCAGTGGTGAACCAAAGTTATGAATACCGACAAGCCCTTAGCACACGTCCCGCAGCAAAGCCCAACCATGAAGTGAACTACTTGTTTCCCAACTGGATCCTTAGCTCTAACTTCCATTTGGACTACCTTTGCATCTTGGGTTATTGGTCATCACCGGGTCGGTTCGGATCTCCTCCTAATCATCAGTTCGGTTCGGATCAGAATGCTCCTCCCTAAGCAATCGGATCGGTTCGGAATCTCCAGCACAAACCTTCCTCTCTGCTCCGGACCGGATCGAGGTCTACACTCCCTGGCAAGCTTCTGATCGGATCGGAAGGTACCATCGGTTCGGGTCGGAGCACAGGCTTCCTCCTTTTCTCCCAACGTCGGATCGGCCGCTTTCAGAGAACACCGGGTCGGATCGGAGTCTCCAAGTCGCGTTACCATACAATGTTAACTGAGAGGATCGGAGCTTCTGAACTTGCGTGGGAGGTGGTTCGGATCGGGTCCTTTTCTCCGTTCCGATCCGGATCGGCCAATTTCCTGCACTTTTTCCAGCAAGCAGTTTACGCCACTCGACGGCGTTTTCGACCATTCCAACTATTCTAATCAATCACAATGCATACCATACAGTCATAGCAACATGTATAATCAACCACAAAAATCAAAACAACCATATGATAGTTTAAAATGGATCAAACATAGTCAAAACCCCATATTTTCCCTTAAACATGTTCAAGCATAATTAATGATTGGATTAGCAAAACTTAACCAAATTAAACCAAGTTCATATCAGAGGTCTAAAACATCATTTAAAAATTTATAAATATTTTTCCAGAATTTTATTATGTTTAAATTTGCTAATTAACACTAATTACCCTTAATTAGCCATAATTAGTGAGGAACTATGCAAATCACTCACCTTAGCCACAAATAAACCTTAGATCTGAAATAAATCTCTATTTGGGCATGAATAACAATGCAAACCAGCAGCTCTAATCTTGATTGGTGAAGATCTCCCTTGATTTGATGTTGCTAAGTTTAATCCTTGATTAGAAAGTGATTTGGAGGTGATTTAGAGGTTGGAGGCCATTTTTAGGGTTTCTAAGAGGTAAGTGGAGGCTAGAAAACTGATATGGAATGAAACTCTAACTCTTTTCAGCCTCCCCATAACACTAATCCCGAAATGGGTTATGGGCCCATTCACTAATCACCCTATTTGGCCCGGTTAAGCAGTTTTTCACCTTCCAAATCTTATTTCAGCCATATCTCCCAAACGTTAAGTCCGTTTAGCTATTATGACCACTCTACGGAAAGGTAAACCATCATACGAATCTAATGGAAGTGATTTTAGGTCGAAATCCCTTTCCAGTCAAAAGTTATGACCAAAACAGTATCAACTAGGGGTAAAACGGTCATTTAAAAATCGGCAAAAATCATGAACATGGGAAATGACCCCAATGGTCGTTTCCCAAAGCCACATGACCATAAGACTTCATATAAGGAAGAAATAAATATTCTACGATCCTCTGATGCGTAGAATGCGGGTTGTTACAAGAGTCTTGTGGTTGATGATCAAAGCACGACTTTAATATAGCATAGCTTTGTGTATAGCGTTAACTCGTGGGCCTTACACCTCGGTGTGAGTCGAAAACTGGATAAGGGACAACAGGGAGTGCATGACGTTTCTTTCTAGCTATGGGTGGTGTCATGATATGGAGCAAAGATAGTTATTTATTTTAACCTATGTGGATGATGGATAGCGAGGCGCCTCGGATGTATTGGTTACTACGAATCCGATGGATATAGGTCCTATAAAGCCGGAAAACGTGTGTTCAAGAATTGCCAATCCTCAAACATAAGAGAGGACCGGCCCTGCAAGATCCAGGGGTTGCCAAGAGTGTGCAGTCCTGGGGCATTTGCTATAGTGTCTTGAAGCGGTTAGAAGTACATCCCTTGCCTAGTCTCATGATGGAAATCCAATTTCCAATACGTGACATTTCGGTTTTGATTGTAGAGCTTAGTATGGCGACATGATATATGGTACCCATGCTGTCTATGATTGATACATTTATATTTGAAGTTGTTTTTATACACTATGCACTTATATAGTATCAAATGATTTGTTTTAAACGTACCAAGCATGTTTGGCTATTATAAGGGAAAACCCTATCCTCAGGCTTGTGTTGCATTGTGTGATGAGACCTGGGTCTTATAATAGCATCATTTTTCCAAAAAGCATTGCGCTGTATGTTTTATGCACTGGTATTCTTGGGAGGAAACCCGTTCCATGTTATACGGAATGGTCCCTTGATTTACTTATGAATTAAAAGATTTAATAACTGTTTTTAGTTCTCACACTAGTCACATGACTGACTTGGATTTTATTGTTTTAACCTAAACTTTGGGTGCTTATATTTTCCACACGGGCAGCTAGTAGTTTGGTTTTGAAGATATTATATTCACAGCATCCTGGAATTATAGCTGGAACTATACTATGAAAGCTCTGTATCCGTGTATTCCTTTCAATTGTGTTATGTATTATTTTTCCGCTGTTATGTAATGTATTTTAATCTGTGATATTCTCCAATGTATAATATTTATTCATACTCTGTTATATTCTTGTACTCTGATGTAAATTGTTTGTAATAAGCAATGAAATGTTCTTTTGTTTGTGTTCTGATTTGTCGTGTTTTCAACTCAATCCGGGTTTTCCCGTAAGGGCGAGTTTGGGTCGTTTTATTTTGTATCACAGCTTTGGTTTACAGAGCTCGAGAGCAAGACATATTAGAACTGAATAAAAGAATTCATCAGAGACTGGATTAGTAATATCCAATGAGAATGACTCGTTAGAGATAGGATCAGTAGTACCATAGAACGAGTGTGAAGAGTAGTGTTTTTAAAATAAAAATGAAAACGAATTTTGTTTTGAAAATTTAAACCTTATTATACATATTTGAATATTTATTTTAAATTGATTTAGACAATGTAGTATGTAAATATTTTGCATATACGCCTTGCAAACGTGTATACAAAGCCTCAAATATACTGGACAGATATAGAATCACACTCTAGTCGCCCGGAGATGATTCCGATGATCGATCGACCATCACCAGCATTTATGTTCGAGTTTCAAAAGTGGGATGTCTATATATTTCCAACTGGCTGGTGTGAGAACAAAAACTAGATTGGGTTATTGTTGTGAATTAGCATCAAAAACATGATTTTGTGTGTGTATATATTATATATATCAAAGTTATGACTTTGAAAATTTAATTAACTAATTGATTGCTGGTTGTATTGTATGATTATTAGTTTGATTAATAAATATATTAGATTGATTAAACCAATAAAGGAATGAATGATATGTAAGGCCAAATTGAATCAAAATATTGAACTGAATTGAAAATGGATTAAAATTGCATGCATATACATGTATAAATTAAACAGGTCATAGCAGGGAAGTTAAGCAAAGGAATAAAATTGTATACTCGACAAATAGGTACATGTTCACTGTATTTCTTGGGTTTGGATGATTTTATGAGCCGGTTGGCTTATTCTTTTCCTTTTTGGATGATGAGGGCCCTATGTGGCAAGTTGCGGTTTTAAATGTCTCCCCGTACAAAGGAGGTTATGGCGAAATTTTTCTAAAATTTAGGGTGTTAGCCAAATTTTTGAAAAATTAGAAATTCTTAAAAACTGAAAAGTTAAAGAATGAATGCCGGAAAGAAAGTTGAGTTGATTAGTTAAACAACTTTCAGCTCTGTTCCTTTTCGAGGACGAAAAGATTTTAAGTGGGGGAGATTGTAACAACCCGGAAAATCGGAACCAATTTAAAATTTTTATTGGCAATTTTAATGAGTTTTGAATATTTAAAATGATTTATCTTAAATAATAATGACTAGAAATTTATTTTGAATAGAATTAGAACGTATAAATTTATTTAAATCAAAGTTAAAATTTAAATATTTATTTTAATTATAAAAGGAATTGGAAATGGCGCGGTAGTTTGAAAATTCGATTTCAAATTTCAAATGAATGTACATAATTCAAAATAAACCGGATTTTAGTAAAACCAGAAATATTTGAATCAATTTGAAAATATCTTTCCAACGAATGTGAAAAATCCAGATTTCATTACAGGAATAAAATGTTATGTCTTGTTGAAAATTCAGAATAGTCGCTAAGGAATTTTATATAATATATAGCCCTTAAAAATAGCGATTTTGCAAACGACCTGCGTTTTCGACGAAACCAATTTTGTTGGATCCGGAATGTCAAATTATTGCTAGATTCCAATTTTCATAATTTTTGGAATTAATATGTGAGCGTGGTGGATTTAAATGTGTTCGGTAATTTCAGTTTGAATTTAATTGACAGAAAAAGGACCATTTTTCAAATGTTCTCCAAATTCGACGAAATTAGTTTTGTTTGGACCGTATTGTCAAAACATAGCTAGATTTATTTTTCTGGAATTTTTTGAGTCAGTACGTGGGCCATGTAAATTAAAATGTACGTTGAATTCAATATTGAACGTTATATTAATTTATATTTTAATTTTGATGAAAACTGATCGTAATAGCCGAACTGGCTTATGACACAAATCCCATTGTGTTCGCAATGGGGGTATTTATCTAGGGCAATGGTCGTTGGGTCTCGTTTGGAGTTCGAATAAAAAGTCAACCTTTTTGGAGGATTAAACTAAATAAATAATTAAATATATAAATTCCCCCTTTAACCCTCTCTCTCCACCCTTCAGTCAAAACCTGATGCTTTAAAAAAAATACAAACGAGGAAATCCGCCATCGCTCCATTCCAGGCGATGCCACCGCCGCGCTGCCAGTCTCCGGAGCTGACCCTCCTCTCCGATCACCCACCCGCCGCCATAGACCCCTCCGTTGCTCCTCCGGCCATCCCCAAAACCCCCAGCCCCTAAAAACCCGTGCCCTGGCCCCAAAACCTCTTGTAATCGCCGCCACTGCCCCATTCTGCCGCCACCTCCGCCTGCAGCACCGTCCATCCACCACCCTTCTCAGGGAACCGAAAAAAGTGAGTTTTTTTAATGAAGTAATTAGTTTTTATAAGGATTTATATATATATATATAAGATTAGATTTTTATATATTAAAAGATTAGATTTTTATATATTAAAAGATTAGATTTTTATATATTAAAAGATTAGATTTTTAGATATAAAAGATTAGATTTTTAGATATAAAAAGATTAGATTTTTATATATTAAAAGATTATATTTTTATATATGAAAAGTTATGATTTTTGTCTATGAAAAGTTAGATTTTTAATTACATAAAGTTAGATTTTTAATTACATAAAGATTAGATTTTTTAATTACATAAAGATTCGATTTTTAGTCATACAAAGATAGGATTTTGAGGAATATAAAAGTATGATTTTTAATCATATGAAGACATGATTTTTAGTTACATAAAAATACGGTCTTTAGTTATGAAAAAAAATGGGATTTTTATCGTATAAAGGAAATATTTTTAGTAAGTTAAAAATATGATTTTTAACTAGGGTATGACATGAAAATATTTTTAGAAAGATAAAAATAGGATTTTTAGCCTATGTATGTTATTAACAAAATAGTCATGTTATGGAATAACTTTTAATTTGATAAAAATATGATTTTTATTGTATAAATTGCATAATAAAAATATGATTTTTATTATAGGAGTAGCATTATAAAAAATATGATTTGTAACACTGAAAAGACAATATTTTTAACGCTATAAAGATATGATTTTTAGCTACGTAAAAATATAATTTTTAGAAGATAAAAATGTGATTTTTATCTACCTAGTGTTGAAATGAAAAATATGATTTTTAATATAAATTTCGTGAAACAGATTGCGTTAGAATCAGAACAGCGAATCTGAGCGACAACAAAGCACGGAGGAATGGAAACCAAAGGTGAGAACTTCTCACTTTAATTTATTTTCTAGTTAAATATATATACTAGGATGCAGATGGTGCTTAGTAGCACCGACACCTTGTTTGAAACCATGTTTATTCGGTTGTTTGGTTGATTGGTTTATTTGTTTGAATTTGGTTTGGGAAGTGAAATGAATTGATTGGAATTGGTAGGTATATGGCGTGAGCCAGTATAAGACGAGGGATAAGGCTAGACCTTATTCCGGTTCTAGTATCGCGCCGTTATGCTACCGAAATTTTCTAAAAATGTTAGACCAATAAAAATATCATTTTTATTGTATAAATGAACTGTATAAAATATTAATGAGTTGAAATAAATATTTTATCGTTAAAAATATAATTTTTAACGTGTATATGAATAAAATAAATATTCATTTACAAATGAAGACGATTTGATTATGTACACACATTTAACTGATATGGATTTGGACGATATATTTTACACATCGCCCAACTATACAAATAATAATCAATATTTGTTGGATGAAACCCCACACGGGTGTTTGGATGATATTTGACATACAATAATCCCAATTGTTTAGTTGTATGTCAATTGATTGGTTGACAGGCTGTTAGAAGCGTTGATTATTTATATTTAATTCTTATGCAGTTGTGTAATGCACTCTAGATGATGGTTGACTGTGTTTGATTATTGTTGTGTACACGTGTGTATGAAATCCATATAAATAAAATTATATGGTAATTGACGGTGTCTGATCCCAACTCAGAAAGAACGAATATTTTAAATTATGAATATTTTAAATTAATGAATATTTTAAATTGACGAATAATGAATATTTTAAAATAATTAATATTTTAAAATAATATTCGGTAATGGATCAAAATATGATTTTGATGTCCGATTTGGGATGGACACGAAATTATTGAAATATATGAAGCCGTGTTGATTAGATTAAACCCATTTTGACATGAACAATATTTATATGGATTTTATTCATTTTTATAATGAATATCGAAAAGGAAATGATTTCAAAATTTGATGTTTTGAAAATATTATCATTTATATGTTATAATGATAAGGAAAATTCAATTTTGATTTAAAATTCAAAATGAAGTTAGAATCGTTTTAAAAAGAATTTATAAATTACGTTTTAAATGGTAATCAATGAAATATATAACGCATATATATATATATATATATATATATATATTATATATTTAATAGCCCGAATAAAATGCATCGCGGCAATTCGCGAATTTCGGCCATTGAGTTCGAATTGACATTACGGGAGATCCAACCGTCGGATTCTCCTAAAACTGAAACTATTGGGTTCGTATCCAAAAGAGATTTCCAGTGAATATAAGGAATTTGAAATCTAACAGTTGGATTTGGATTATCTCCAAATCAAATTTGGAAAACGTCGTTGTAAGTGCTGTTCGATGACCGTTTACGGAAATCGACTGTACAGGCCTTGATAAAATTATTAAAAATATTGATAATTTGTGTAAAATCATAATAAATGATTTGAAAAGAATTTGAATGACAAATTCCACGTTTGTAAAGATAAAAATATATTTTTATCAAAATGAACTAGTTATGAACTAGAATTATAATCCAATATTTTTAAATAAATAAATTGGATTTGAAATGGTTTTAAAAATAACCAGAATTTCTAATATATGAATTGGAATGGATTTGAAACGAAATTATCTACGGAATATTTCGATATTGGATTTCGTGATTATACGGATATTGTGGAGGAATTTGGAAGATATATATATCGTTATTCCCAATACGATATTTGTTTATTTCAGAATTTGATATTGAATATAAGCCAATATAATTTCTATTCAGAGCCTCGTATTTAATATTGAATTGGATTTTGGGTTTGTCGTGAATGGTGTCTTCATTAACACAGTTCTTAAACCCAGTTGAGGAAAGAATAAATCTTTTAATTAAGATTTGGTGAAGTTTTCCAATTAATTAAGATTTAATTGGAATTGAATAAAAGAATTGGATTTTGGGTTTGTCGAGAATGGTGTCTTAAATAACACTGTTCTTAAACCCCATGTGAAAAGAATAAATCTTTTATTCAAAATTATTAGTGTTTCCAGTTAATTAACATTTAATTGGAATAAAATGGAGTGTGAATTGGGTTTTTTGTGAGTTGTGTTTTAACGACATTCGTTCTTTAACCCGATTTGCAGTGAAATGTGATTTGGAATATATAAATCTTTTATTGAAATTTAATGGGATTTTCCAAAGTTAAGTTTTTCAATTAATTAATATTTAATTGGAATGGAATGGAATTCGATTTGGTAATAATCGAAATGAACTTCAATGGAGGAAGTCTGCTAATATATATGGAATTTAAAAGGCTTTGTCATTATTCCATTTATATTATTTGTCGGATACGGAAATTGATATCAATTATATATTGATCTGTTTTTCCGTGAAGATTCCATAATTAATGGAATGGGATTTTGGGTTTATCGTGAACTGTGTTTTAAAAGACATTGGTTCTTTAACCCAGTTAAAGACAGGATTACATGTCGATCATTGTATTTCGAACTGTATGGTTGATCTTTGCTGAATAAATATATGTTTTGTGGCGGAGAATTTATTCTTTTGCTTAACACCCTTCTCTAAGACGTACGAGCTTAGAGGTTATATATATAGGCAGAAATCAATAGTACGGTGTAGATTGTTGATGCGGCATGTTTGATTTCCCAAAGTTAAATAATCATTAATATTGATTTTTGGGGAAGAATAAAACTAAGTGGAGTTTTAATGAATCTTTAATTAGATTGGAATGTGAATGTGATAATTTAAATTATCAAATGTGGGAAATGATCGAGAATGGAGTATCACCGGTTTTGCTCCAAGATAGTTAAATATTTAATTAGAATTGGACGTGAAATGGTAACTAAATTTACCGGTAACACCGTGGTGTTAGATATGGAGTTTTACCAGTTTTGCTCCATGGGATGAATAGGTGGGATTGGGAAATTAAACAAATGATTACTTCGGTAAGGTGCGCTAATCCCAACTAGTTGATAAACCTTAATTTGGTTTATAATTGATATCCAAAGGAAGATTAAAGAATAAATTTGAAAGAATTTATCTTTGATAAAATTAATGGGAACCTTTCCTAAAGTATAAGAATATTTGAATAAAAGAATATTCTGGATTGGAATGAGGCGTATGTTGTGTTTTTATAGCACTTGTTTATTATATACGCGAGTTATTCGGAAAGGCCGGGTTAATATCCATTCTGAATAACTGATTCGACGAATGCCGACGATTAAGACGGTGGTTGAAGACCGGAGATCTTCACATCGTTTGGATGTTTACTAATGTCTTGATTGGGCTGTACACCCAAGATGAGGTAATAAGTGGTGATCGTCCAGACGTACTTGTAGATCAACCGGATATGCTAGGACCTCTCTCCTATATTGGACATATGGGACGAGGAATAAGGTGACTCCGGTTTCGTTCAAACCCAGAACGAATTAGTAAATGGATATGTGTCTCACATTGGATTTTATTCTGTGTTGATTGATCTCTATCAAATATATATCTGTTTGGCGGCAGAGAATTTATTCTCTTGCTTAACGCCCTTCTCTGAGACGTATGAGCTCAGAGGTTATATATCGATAGACATCAGTCGCATGGTGTGAATTGCCTGTGTGGCATGCTGAGATGCAAATGATCAAGGCTTCTGTTGAAAAGCAGAGTCTTGTGGTTGATGATCAAAGCACAGCTTTAATATAGCATAACTTTGTGTATAGCGTTAAATCGCAGGCCTCACACCTCGGTATGAGTCAAAAACGGGATAAGGGACAGCAAGGAGTGCATGATTTTTCTTTCTAGCTATGGGTGGTGTCATGGTATGGAGCCCAGACATTTATTTATTTTTATCTATGTGGATAATGGATAGCGAGGCGCCTCGGATATATCGGTTACTACGGAGCCAATGGATATAGGTCCTATAGGACTGGGAAACGTGTATTCAGGAATTGTCAATCCTCAAACGTGAGAGGGGACCGACCCTGCAAGATCTAGGATTTGCCCGGAGTGTGCAGTCCTGAGGCATTTGCTAGAGTGTCTCGAAGCGCTTAGGAGTACATCCCTTGCCTAAACTCATGACGGAAGTTCGATTTCAAATACGTGACATTTCGGTTTTGATTGTAGAGCCTAGTATGGCAACATGATATATGGTACCCATGCTGTCTATGATGGATACATTTATATTTGAATTTGTTTTATACATTATGCACTTATAATAGTGTCAAATGATTTGTTTTAAACGTACCAAGAATGTTTGGCTATTATAAGGGAAAACCCTATTCTCCTTCTTGCGTTGCATTGTTTGGTGGGACCTGGGTCTTATAATAGCTTCATTTTTCCAAAGAGCATTGCGTTGTCTGTTTTATGCACTGGTATTCTTGGGAGGAAAGTCGTTCTGTGTTATACGGCGTGGTCCCTTGATTTACTTTTAAAGTAAAAGATTTAATAACTGTTTTTAGTTCTCACACTAGTCACATGACTGACCTGGAGTTTATTATTTTAACCTAAACTTTGGGAGCCCCTATTTTCCGTACGGGTAGCTAGTAGTTTGGTTTTGCAGATATTATATTCACAGGATCCTGGAACTATAGCTGGAACTATACCCGGAAAGCTCTGTATTCGTGTATTCCTTTCGGTTGTGTTATGTATTATTTTTCCGCTGATAAGTAATGTATTTTAATCTCTGATATTCTCCAATGTATAATATTTATTCATACTCTATTATATTCTTGTACTCTGATGTAAATTGTTTGTAATAAGCAATGAAATGTTCTTCTGTTTATGTTCTGATTTATCGTGTTCTCAACACAATTTGGGCTTTCCTATAAGGGCGAGTTTGAGTCGTTTCATGACCTTTCGGTATCTGTGAGGCAGGTGTTCCGGGGGCTGGTTCCGGATGATCCTTGTGTACTTTCGGTTAGGCACCTTTGATGCCCTCGCCTTCAGAAGTATCAGTATTTAAGTAGGTTAGTACTGATAATTTTTCTGGGTTTTAAGAGGGAGGCTTGTGTCTTCTTTCTTTTTTTAGTTCCTGTCTTAGGTGGACTTCCGCTATAGAATTTCCTGTCGAATAGGTCCTATAGGAAGGACCCTATCGGATGCGCTTCGTTGGCATTTTGTAGACTTTGAGTTTCTTCCCTTCGGAAAGATGCTGGTTTATGCAGCTTTCCAACCATCCTCCCCAGCCTTGGGTTCCATCTATTGCCTGTCCTTATGCTTCTGCAGTACTCTTTTGTGCTTGTATTCTTTCGACGTCCCTTCATCACCAGCTAGTCTCAGAGTTAATTTTTGTAGTAACAACCGTTAATCCATATTTCAACCGTTGTTTCCAATTAAAATGATTTGCTAACATTTAATTCTTTAATCTTAATTAATATATTATACTTCCTTCCCAGTTCCTTACTTTTAATTTTCTCAAATCAAAGATTTGATTAAATCCCAAATTATGATACAAATTTCCACAACTCAATCTCATCGGGTTTCGAGAATGATATTATTGAATACACCATTCACAACAAAATACAAATCAACTGATATCGAAAATAAGTTACATAGAAATTGTATCTACTTATATTCGACATCAAATCTTATAATCAACGAATATTACAAGTGGAATAGCAATATAATAATAATATCTTCCAAACTCCTCAAATAGTATATGTTTACACCAGAAAATTTCATATCAAACTTCCGAAAATTATTTTTATCCAACTTATCTCAATCAAATTAGAAAACCCATATCTTAATTAAAAGATTTATCCACTTCTTAACATTAGATCTGGATAGAAATACCATCAACTTATCCACAATATTAATTTCTGTGTCCAACTCACACTATAAGCAGAATAACGGTGAACTACCTTTTAATTTCCTCAAATAGTAATAGTCATCATCTACTGAATTAATATCAAACATCCGAAGATTTATCTCCAACCATATCTAATTATTTAAAATTTAAAAACCCATTTTAATATTGAATAAATCAACATAAATTCCATATAAAATATTTTCAATACTTTTAAACCTTTGAAAACATTCTACAAATCATTTAAAAATGATTACTTATAGTTCGAAAAACAGATTGCTTGTTCAAAACGTCAAAATAGATTGTTTCCAAAGAAAGCGTTACAACAGCGTTACAATAGAATTGCAAAAGTGTTACAAAACAGTTATATTGGCTCACTTGATCAAAATAACCTTTATATTTTCCAAACCTTAAATTTTCCAATGTAAAACACTTTTAATTAATTTATAATGATTTTACAAAAAAAATCCATTTTTTTAAAACATTTTAAAACAGTTGTTTACATTCATGGTTGGCAAACTGCACATACAACGTCCTTTTCCAAAATGGTTTTAAACATAACTCGAAAATTATAAATTGAAATTAAAATTTGCTTTCATCATTTGAAAGCTCTTGTTAATAGAAAGCAAATGTTTTTCATTTCGTAGAAATCCGATTTAAATTGCAAAAGTTATTAGCGTTTAAAGTTTGTAACTACAATACGTGAATTGCCATTGTGCGACAAACTTTATTTTGACCACTATAAAAATTATTTTGCGATACTTCAAAATACCTTAAAAATCATTAAAATTTATTTGAATTGACTTTCCAAATTATTTTGAGTTTATAATTCAACTTCTGTTTTTCACTTAATATTTTGGATGAACCACCCCGTCCGCCGGATCAGTTAGGGATAGCCAGGGAGAGCAGGAGACTATATTTTCCAAACGCAAACCTAGACACTATCCTCTCTGTCATCCTAGAACGTTTCGGTATTTGTTTATTTTATTTTTCTTGGAAGAAATTTCATCAATATATATATATATATATATATATATTCATACATATGTGTCGTTTCAAATTATTAACCTCCAATTTCAATAATAATATTGCTTCTAATTACGAAGGAGATTTGTCGAGTACCAATGTAATACCATAACTGTCATGTCACAATGTGTGCCAAACAATGTCAACAACCATTATAAACATCCATAGAAACCATCATCGACATAATTAAATAAATACTAATTGTGCACAAGCGTTGTAATACTAACGCTTAATAGTGCGTTTGTTCTAAACTACGCAACCATCATCCATCACAACAAACATCAACCATTAACATCCATAGCCGATTTAAACTGATTACACTAGTAAACTATCCAAATTATAACTAATTCTTCACTAATTAGTGTACAATAAACTAATGTAGAAGTTTAAGGAGTTCTCAGCAAAATAGCTTTCTCATTTTTACGGTAGGCGAGCCTAGCTAACATCGAACGAACCGCCGGACAATATTTCGGTGCATCATCTTCTTTGCCGAAATATATAAAATATAATATATTAATCTCTTTCTATTTTCTTTGTAAGAGGAGGAGGAAAGAGGGGCCTTGGCCGAACCAAGGTGGAGGAATGAAGAAGCCATGGCCAAGAGCTTTAGAAAGGAGAGGAGAAGAGAGGAAGTAAGAATGAATGAAAAAGAAGATCGAAAAGGTTGTTTATATAGGAAAATAGGAAGCTTAAGTGAATGACACATCTATGGACACTTGTCCCTTTAGGAGGCTTATATACACGTAAATGTGTATATTTTATCCGCTTATTTATCTTATTTTCTCTTTAAAATAATTGATATTATGTATTTATAGTTATGTTTTCATATTATTTAAGATGAATGGATTGACGCACTTAATTGTTAAAAAGCTTGAAGAATTGGTGCAAGAAGAGTGTTGATTTTTAGAGCTGGATTAAAGCTTGAAGACTTGAAGAAATGTTGCTATTCAACCACCTTCTGCCGCATATTTTAAAGTCAAGATTCAATGCCTTTTCATAAAGATCGCTTGTCTCAGATGTTATGGAGTTCTTATTCATGCTCAAAACGATTAAAGTTGATGTCATTCGATGTCCGCAAGCTATTTTTCCATGACATTTGCATGTCCATTCACATGCCTTCACATTGGTTTATTTGTTATTTGGGAAAAGACTTGTGTCCCACATCTTGTAATTGCCTACTTAGTCTTAGTCATGGCAGCTATAAATACACTTGTATCTCTTTCATTATAAAATATTCAATACCTGGATTACATTAGGTTTTATTCTGTAAACTCTTCTCTTAGAATAAAGTTATTCTTCTCCTTCTCTTCTTAGTTTTTATTTTATTTTATTCATGTTTGTTCTTTTCTTTTTCCCTTCTAATTTAGCTTTGTCCAAATAATCCCCTTTAATTAGGGGGTGATGACGCTTATAGACTAGATTCAATATGAATCACATAGCCAAAAAGATGAGGACTTTATGCATGTAGATCTCGATCTGAACCAAGAGTTAGATCTGAACATTCATACTTTGTGTCGTATAAGAATCGTGCTCCTTCATGGAGTATATTCTAGTTCGATCTAACACTTTTCAGATTTCGATCTAATTTTTAGGGTTTTGGAAATAATGTAGTGAATCTATCCTGATAGCCTATGGTTGTTTAGGAGCCTAGCTTCTGCATAGGCTATGCTTGGTGTTATTCACATGTTTGTTTCTAAAACCTAATTATCCTTGATTCATATTTGTGACAGGAACATGAGTTAGATTTATATTAATTTGTTTGGCTATTGATGATTATGAATCCAGTTTATGCCATTACTCCCTAATTGCTTTCATTTCTTATAAAAAATCTCTTTTTATATTTTTTGTGTTTTCAAACAATCAAACTTTTGGAATACTATGATTGGATTTATTAGTTAAACAATTTTGGTCCTAAAGTTCGACACCCTTTACAAAAACTCTTTTTGTTTAGGAAAGCCGAACAAATTTAATAATGATTTACAATTGTTCAAATTGTTCGCAAACAAATTTTGGTGTCGTTGCCGGAGACCAAAATAATTTTTATTAGTAAATCCTTCAGGTTAAATTTTTATTTTATTTTTTTCCCATCAAAAAAGCAACACAAAAATATTTTATTTTATTCCTTTTGTTTTCTTTCATGCATAGAAGAAAATTCTTATTTAATTGATTTGGTATTGTTGATTGATACCATAATCTAAAGGACAAGAGAAAAAAACACTTGCTTTTTGTTTTCAGTTTCTTTCCTGTTTTCAGTACCAATTCTTTCCCTTTCTCTTATTTATTTCTTTCCAATTTTCTACAAATTTATTTCCTTTTTACAGTTCTTACAAATTAAAAAAAGACCCAAAAAAATATTTCTTTCCTTCTCTTCTTTTCTTTCCTCTCTGGTGATATTTCTTCCTTAAGTTCTCTAAAAATCTCCACGCAATTTCAACCAACTCCTACCCACATCGATTCAAACCACTTAAGACACAATATCCTTTCTGATCATCACAAATATCCCTCCATCGACTACAATCTCGATCTTCACAAAACCGTACACGAAGTTCACCCCTACAACGCCATTACTTTCCTGTACATCTTCACAGAACAATCGGAATTTTTCAACCCCGATACCTAAACCTGAATCCACGTCTTATTCTTGCCCAAACAAACTCCCCGAACCAACCGCCTACATCAGCCACAACCACAACTGCTCTCAGACGTACATCTCCATCCCACCAAAACCGAAACAAAACCCCTGCGTCAACAACACATCAACCAGCAAAAATCGAGACCCAAAACCACTACAATAGTATCACCAAACCCCAATCTCCAAAGCAAAACAACCTAGCTCACGCATTTCGAAACCCAGCCACAATGACAATCGCACAACCAATCGGCAAAACCCAAAATCGCAACCAAACCCCAGAAACCCAATTTGATTTCGAAGTCGAACCAGTTCCTCATCAAAGACAACCAAAATTAGATCTTAAACAAATTCGATTGGTGTTCGATCCGAGCTTTCAGACGTTCAAACTCGATTCTCATCGGCTTTGGGAAAAGAATAAAAAGAGGCAGCGGTCAAATCTTTTTCTAACTACGTTTGTTTAGAGGCTCGTGAATGTTTCTTTTATTTCTAAGAAACCATCACTACAACAAAAACACCATATTGAAAATTTAATTTTACAACGGTGGTAAAATCACCGTTGTAATATATGTATTTTTACAACTTTTTTCCAGAAAAGTTGTAATAAACTTATTTTTAACAACTATGTTATTTTGACAGTTGTAATAAAAACATATAACAACTTTTATTTTTTATCTGTTGTAATATATGACTACACTACAACAAAAATACCATATTAATAATTAATAAAAATAATTCAATAATTAATAAAAATATTAATACTCAATAACTGTTGTTTAATAATAATAAATAGTTTATTTGAAAATATGTAATAACTAATATTAAAAATTTCTTTTCGCTATATAATAATTAATAAATAATAATTATGTATTATTATTAGAAATTAAAAATAAATTAAAATTAGTTTTTTGTAATGAATAATTAATTTTAGTAATCAATAAATAAGAAGTAAGAATCACTAATTAAGAAGTAATAATTAAATAATTACTTTTAAATATTTTAATAAAAATTTCAATCAATTTATATAACATTCTATTACATTTTTTCATAAAATAAAAAAAGAAAAGTTATAAGATTAATAAATAGCTATTATATATTATTTAACTTACTATATTAATTAACTTTCAAAATAGTAATTAGTGGTCCACTTCCCTCAGTAATAAAGTCCCTTTACAACTTTTTTTCCAACTGTTGTAATTAATTATCATATTTAATACCTTTTTAATTATTTAGCGCTGGTAATATATTATTTATAACGTTGGACCTCCAAATTTTTAATTCCTTCCATTGTTTACCACTTTGGACCTCCAAACTTTTAATTCCCGCCTTCGTTCCCTCAAGTTTTTCGATCACCGCACCATAACTTTAATCGTTGCATCCTTGATAATTTGTATATGGTTCAGTTTCCCAAACCCCATAACAATGGCCACCTTCCCAAACGAAATCATGGCCTCCATCCTAAATTGAATCATTCCCAAAATCGTTCCCTTTCCCCAAAATAAAAGTCAAACCACCGGTCCTTCACCCAAATCAAGGCCGCCTCTGCTTTCTCAAGCACAGCCACCACTTCGACGTCGTTAGAGCCGCCACCTGAACTTGTAGCCACCTCCAGTTGACCCCGACTTGTCGCAGCTTCGCCAGTTAGGCCACGTGAACCCTCAGCAACGCCTCCAACCGAAGCTCCTCCTTCCTCCGTTCAAACCAGAGAATTCAAAATCGGATGCCACCGTACTTCCATAAATCACGATTTTCTCTCCTTCCCTAAACCAATCGAGCGTTGTCTACCTCGACCTTGCATCACCTTCGAAGTCGTTGCCACTCCGTTCATCCGTCGCTCCGTTGTCAAAGTTGTTTGTTGTACGTGCCCTCACCGAACTTCACCCACCAACTAACGCCAGAACCGCCGTTGCCTAGACCGTCGCTCCCCGACTTTGGTTACCCGAATCTCACCTTCTTCTCCTCGCTGAACCCGGAACCCCGAGAGCATATCCAGCTCGGAGTCCATGTACTCTGCTTGTTCCGACAGCTATGCACACACAGCCTTGGTTTCTTTCGCTGTCGCACCATTTTCCGCCTCTGTCCACTGTATAGGTGAGTGCTAGCTCACGATTAAATTTTATTCATGTAATTAAATTCTGGATAAACTAAAATATTTCAACTAGTGTTGGTTATTGGTTGACTGCAAATTCTTGATTGTTTGGACTTAGGAATTCCTGAACTCAATGTATATGTCTCCCTCTTCTAGCGCTACTTGCATACTCATTGACCTCTTATATTTAATCTAATTTGATTCGAAATAAACATGCTAGTGCTGTAACAAATGGAATCGTTGCCTTGATCTCACATTTTCATGTTGTGCTTAGATTGGGACTACATTAACCTCTGCACGGATATTTGTATGCCACTAACACTAATTTCACTAAAATTTCAAATGTACAATGCTTCATGTTGTTGTATAGTTGGATTTGCTGAGGACAGAAAGAAGATATGTTATGCGGTTTGTCGTCCAATAATATATCTCACTGCAGTTCATTTCATGTATGGAAAAATAATATAAATTTCTCTCTTGCTTTGTGTGACAGCATACATGCGTATATGTGCTTAAATATATATGTTTGCATAATTTATAATGTGTGCCGAAATGAAATCAACAACCCACTGTTGTAATAGCAAAAAAAAATGTAAATGGTTTCATGGCATTTTTCACAAAATTTCCATTTTTTTGTGTTAACGTCCAATTAAAGTCCTTTCTCATATCGTTGGCTCCTGAAAATATCATTCAAAAAGTGATTGAAGGTCGGTTAAAGAAATACTATGAAGATGTATTACTGGAACATAAGGACATTATGGATGATGGTGTAAAGATTCAGGTAACTTGTACATAACAGTTGTAGTAGATTATGGATGATGGTGTACTCCCGTAGGATATGCATTTTTTTGTGGATAACTTGTGCTTGTACTAAGTTGCTTTGTAACGATCAAGTATGTCATAATGTACGAAATGTTGTCTAAAAGTTATTGTTTGTAATACTGAATATTTGAGTATTTTAATAAACTAGTTTGCAAATAACTGTAATAACGGATTTACTTATGGAGTATTGCTTTATTTAGTGTATTGTTCTTTTCAGTTGCAAAAGATATTTATTTTTCTAAAAACTCATATGTCAATCACAACGGTGTATAACAATTGTAGTATATTCTATTACAACGGTGCATAACTGTTGTAATAAAGTTTATTACAACGGTGGAAAAAAGTTGTAAAATATATATATTACAACGGTGTTGCAACAATGCAAAAAAGTTGTAAAAGATATTAGTCTATTACAATTTCTTAATACACGAAGATTTGCCCACCGTTGTAAAATGTATATTACAACGGTGTTCCACCGTTGTAGTAGGGTCATTTTGTTGTGGTGCATGTTCTTTGATAGTTAATTTTTTTTATATTGGGAAAGGTGGTGGGCCAAGCTTAGTATTCGCGAGTTTTTTTGGTAGTCGTTTTTTCTGGGTGGGATTAGGTTACTTTTGGAGTATCATTTATTTTTATTTTTATTTCGCCTTAGTTCAGTTTTCATTTTTTTTTTAGTTCTTTTCGAAAAAAATCTTTTTTCCTAGTCTATTTTTTGTTTTAGTTACAGTTTTTTATATTTCTTTTGTTGTTTTATTTCTTTTTTTAAAAAAAGTATTCAAGCAGCAAACAAAGAATTCAAAGGTCAATCGATTTGCAAGCAGAATTTGAATTGTTGGAGCAGTTGCACAACAAGTGGGGTGTGAACGCGCTAGCGCTACTCAGTTGCACTGGATGGACTGCTGATCTAAGTGAGTGTTTTCTATTTTCTATAGGGTCTGCTGCTGCTTGAAAATATATAAAAATTGCTTGTAAAGATTTTGTGCAGATGCCGCGCCTTGCTTGTAAAAATAATTATTTCTACAATTTATTATTCTGTGAATGTTCCAGAAAATTGCATTCATACTAAGAAAAAGCTGCATTAATATATAAAAATTGTAGATTCTATACTTAAGGGTGTCACGTGCTCAATTAGGGTAAAGTTTATTTTCTTAACAACTAGGACTATACTAGCTAACTCTCCCAGTGTCTAAGAAAGGGTAGAGTTTCGAACTCAATCAGGTTCTTAAAACTTCAGCTGCACTGCTACAGTGATTCGTGGTGCACTGATAAATTCTGACCCGATCTGGCTGAGAGTTGTTACCTATGTAGTTTGAAATTATTGGGTTTATAAATTTTCAAGTAGGAGCTATTGAGGATAGAAAATTCTAGTATAGCTAATTTCAGTGTATTTGACTGTTACGTGAATTGCAGTAAAAAAACAAAAAACACAAAGAATTTCATTTTAAAAAATTAGAAAATTTTAACTTCCTTTTCTTCTTCTAAAAAAAATATTTTCCTTTTTGTACAAATTTAACCTTTTTCCTCTTAGAAAAAAAGAAAAGAAAAGAAAATTTCGCTTCTATTCTCTTCTAAAATTTGTTCTTTCTCCTCTTCTCTTATTCTTTGCGCTAGTGCATGAATAGTTGGACTCGTGATCCTTCAACTAATCGTTTAGTTCGAACAAACATCCCTTTAACCATGGCTGAAGAAACTCCCCCTCGAACTCTTATGGATAAAATCTTCCTCGATCGGGTTTCTATTCCTTCTTGCATCATATTGCCCACCCTAATGGGTAACCACTTTGAAATTCGTTCGAATCACATAAATACTCTTCCAACATTTGGCAATTTTGAATGTGATACTCATTACATTTTCTTAACCAAATTTGAACACGTTTGTACAACCATGAAATTTCAGCAACTAAGTGACGATGGAATCAAACTTCGGTTAATTCCATTTTCACTTCCCGATTATGCCTAAATATGGTTGTATAGCTTGCCTTCAAACACGATTGGAACTTAGGATGAATTTGTAAAACTTTTTCTAAAGAAATTTTACTCCCCGGAAAAAACATCCAAAATTCGAAAGGAAATCGTTAATTTTTTATCAATTTGGGGGTGAATCCTTTGCAAAATATTTTAAAAGAGTTAAAGAACTTCTAGTAAAATTTACACATTACAATTTCGAAAAATGGACTCTTTGTCAAATTTTATACGATGGACTCGAAAATAACTCTCAAACCATGCTCGAATCAATGTGCTAAGTAAACTTTATACCCCAAATCATGATGCCGCTTGGCAATTTCTCGAAAATTTAGCTGAAAAATCAACTTAATGGGAAAGATCAAATGAGAAATCGATTTTTTCCCAATCAAACGCTCATTCGGTAGAATCTTCAACGGCCTTAGAAGTGAAAGTAAACGCGATGTTAACCAAATTCGATAATTTCCTTTCATTAACTCAAATAAACCAAGCTCAAACGTCTCAGCCCTTATGTTAGAAATGTAACGATCCTAACCACATTGTCGATCAATGCCCACATTTGTTAGAACAACTCAAAGCAATTAATAAAGTTAGAAATGACCCATTCTCTCCAATGTACAATCCAGGTTGGAGAAACCATCCTAACTTCTCTTCGGCCCAAAACAATGCAAATTCGAATTTGGTTCGACCCCCTTTTCAACCATTTTCGAATAATCCTTCTAATCCTCCCTTTCAACAAAATTAATTCCAAAATCTTGCGACACCTTCCCAAAATCAAGCGCAACAATCTTTTGTTCCCCAAGACGATCAACGATTGACGTCACTTGAGAAAAGTCTCGAAACGTTGACTAAAGCAATAACTCAAAATCTCCAATCAAATAGCAATATGCAAAATTTATTGACTTTGTACATGCAAAACATGAGTCAATCGATCGCTAATCTTGAAATGCAAATGAGTCAGTTAGCCACTTCCATAAGCGAACGGGAAAGAGGCACTTTCCCGACTCAACCCATTCCAAAGCCCAAGGGTAATGTCCCGTATTTTTGGTAGTCAATTATTTAAATTATTTTATTATTTTAAATATTATATTTGGAATATTAATGGGTTTAATATTTATTTCATTATTTAAAACGAAGTTTTAACGTTAAATATATATAATTTAAAACAAGCTCGAAATGGCGCGGTAGTTCGTAATATTGAGTTTTCAACTTCAAATGAATACACAGGATTCGATATAAGTTGGATTTCTGTGAAACAAGAAACGTTTGAATCTTATTGATTATAATTTTTCATATGAAAGAGAAAAATCTAGATTTCATGTTATAGATTGTTAGTTATGTCCAATCCAAATTTTAAAATAGTCGCTATGGAAATCGTAATTAAAATATAAAGTTTATTAATAAATTCAAAAGGGTTTTAATATAACTTGGGCACCGCTTTAACTCGAATTGATGACATTAAGTTGTATAACATATATTTGAAGCTGAATATATTATTCTATTTGGATATTTATGATAATAATAATTTATTATTATTTAATTGAATTAATTTGGAATTTAATTAATATTTTATCGATATTTTTATAGCTTAAAAATAGCCATTTTGCAATGGTCTTCGTTTTCAATGAAATTAGTGTCATTGGAACCATAATGCTAAATTATTATACGGTATTAAATTTCATGGCAAACCGATGTCGTATGTGACAACAGCAGCCATAAACGCCTAGTCATTTTCTATAGCGCATAATTAAATTAAATTAATATAATAGAGGGGTATTTATGTATAACTTGAGCAGATGATCAAACTAAGCCACAAAACTAATTCCATTGAGTTCGTATCGACGTTTAGAGTTAGGATAGGTAGGTAGTTTGTTATTTTTGGACATTGGGTATTTTGGTGTCTAAAATAGCACCGTTTGGCATATAAAAATAGCGTACTGGGATAGAACTTTATCGCAACTCCGTCTCGACTAATCGTTAACGGCGTCCTCCCTTCCTTCTTCCCCCTTTCTTTCGAAATATCCTTCAAGATATAGGTCCTTTCTCCTTCCTCGCTCTGTTCCTGCTTCGTCTTCATCTCCTCGTCGTCCTTCTTTTGCTCCTTCCTCCATTAATCCTTCGCTCAAGCATGCTTGGTCATCTAATCCTCGCTCTGTTCGCTTTGATGTTCCTCGTTCGTCCTATCGGGTCTCATCTTTTCGTCCTCCTTCTAATCGTGCCCCTTCTTCCCATATCCATATTTCTTCTCGTGTCGATTCTCCCTAATCGGATAAAGGTCCAGTTTCGACTCGTCCTCGTAATCCTCAATCTCGCTCTTCCTTGTTGTCCTCATCTAATCATTTTACTGTTCTTTCTGATCATCAAGCTGAAATACCATAGAAGCCCTATGCTTAAGTGGCGGCATCGCCACCGCCATCACCACCCAATCCTCCGCCCAAAAAGAAATTTAAACCACCTCTACCGGAGTTTGTCTCGGTTTATCAAACTGTGGATCAGTTGAAAAAAGAAAAGAGATGTTTGAAATGTGCATGCAAAGGTAACGTGGCAAGCGCATGCAGAGACCCAAAAATTTGTTTCAAATGCGGTTCATTTGGTCACTCAGTGCAACGTTGTCCAAGGAAAAAACTATTATGTTGGAAGCTCCTCGTCTTCTGTTAATACAGCCAATAGTAATAAAAGTAATTATCATGCGCGTTGGGTCCCAAAACAAATCAATTACTCTGCAAATGCTGCTTGTCTCCCATCGCTTCGTAGTGTCAGCAGTCAAGAGAATTACCATGGAAAATCCAATATTAAGAAATCATCTGAGCTTAATTCACTTCATTCTCCAACTCAACCTCCTCACTTTCTGTCTCAAAAAAAAAAGAATTTTTACAAAGATGGATTCTTCGAAATTCATTGTCGCCAAAACTCTAATAGGAAAATGGAGTGTAGAAACTTTACATCAAGCCCTAAAAGTCAACCTTGATTATGATATGTGGCTGATGTCAATCATCACAAATAACTCCTTCTTGGTCCACTATCCTACTTATGGCAAAAGGGATCATGCATTACTCCTTAAAATCCTAACCAAGCCAGGAGCTGCGATTAGTTTAGAAGCATGGGAAGAAGAGGTATATGAACCAGAACCTGTATTGGAACACGAATCATGGGCTAAGGTGGAAGGATTCCCGGAATTTCTAAAGTATAACGATGAAGCTATAAAGGAAATCCTTAAACCTATGGGTAGAGTTTTAGCAGTTGATGATTGTGACTGGTGTCACTTTGATCATAGAGATTTTTTGGTAAAGCTACAATTTTTCGAAGGAATAGGAGCAAAAAATGAATTTGTAGCCCGATTCAACAACAAAGTGCATATTATCAAAGTTCAGTGCTGTAAACATGAACATCCAAGCACAAGACCAGAACTTATCTTTATTGGTAATGACGAGGAGCAAGTGGTTCCATGTATCCACAATTATCAAGATTCGAGTTTGGAGAATCGAGTAGATGTTATGATAGAAGAGGCAGTGATGCTACCTCCATTACCCTCTATTTTTAGGGTGATAAACAAGAGTCCTAACTTTCCAAACTTCGATGATCAAGAGATGGATTATAATGATCATGATGAAGTGAATCAAAAAATACATGATGATCAGAATCAGAATTTGCAAGATGACCAGGATCCACCTCTTAACCAGATCATCCCATACGGGAATGATTTCTCTATGTTACCCATTCAATCTATCCCTTTTGACATTAACTCTATTCCGCCGCCGCAATCACCCCTTCATCAACCATGGTCAGAAGACAATGATTGGCCTTAATTTCTCTCTCCCATTTTTGTTCGTCGTAGTGGAAGACGCAATAATCCTAAAGTAACAGGTAGTTTCCTTACTCTTGTTGTTTTTTCCTCTTCTAATAAACGCTTGAACAAAAAGATATCAAACTACATAGGAGTGAATTTACGTGACACACACTATAAAGCCATGCAGGCACTAGAACAAGAGCGTATTAGTAAACATCAATGAAAGTTGTCATATGGAATGTACGGGGATTGGGGGACCTTTCAAAATGTCATGCTATTAATCTAGTTTTGTCCCCACTTAAATAAGATATTCTTTTCCTTCAAGAAACCAAACTCTTTGAACCTTCTAATTACCACTTAAGCTTAATTGGTGGCTCCTTTTTGAGGGGATGGATTTTCTTAATGCTATTGAAACTAGAGGTGGTCTTATTACTGCATGGAATGATTCTGTGTGGTCTCTATGCCAAACTTTTCCCTCTCAAACTGCTTTACATGTAGCTCTCAAACACATTGCCTCTAATACTATCTACTTCTTTTCCAATTTTTATGGTCCTCGGGACTCTTTTGAAAGAATTGCTCTTTGGGAACATTGTAAACATATGGCTAACAATTTTCTGGGTCCTTGGGTGATGGGGGGATTTCAACACTGTTAGATACTTTAATGAGAGAAAATCTTGTTCCTTATCATCAGATTCGGATGCTTTCAATTCTTTTATTTTCGATTTTTGTCTCTTTGACCCTCCTATTTGTAATCGATCTTTTACTTGGTCAAGTCACAGAATTAACCCTTCTCTCGCTAAACTTGATAGATTTCTGTTTAATGATGCTTGGGATGAAATTCATCCCTTATCCTCTGTTTCTGGTCTTGCTTCAATCATCTCTGACCATTGCCCTATTGTTCTTGATTCGGGGTCCCTCTCTAATTCCAAGCATCCATTTAGATTTGAGAGATTATGGCTACTTGAACCAACGTTTAAGGAGTTCATTCAAACGGCTTGGGATAATCCTATTCAATCTCAATCAACTATCCATAAAGTTGTCCTTAAATTGAGATCTTTGAGAAAACTGATAAAACCATGGGCCAAAACAGTTTAGGGCTCAATTCGTACCCGCATTTCTAATATTCAAGATGCTATTCTAGATCTCAATATCTTAGAAGAATCTCGTCCTCTAAATGAGGAGGAATTTAGCTCTTTGAAGAATCTTGAGTATGAATTGGAAAGATTGTATAAAGAAGAAGAAATTGGATGGAAACAGAGATCTAAGGCTAAATGGTTAAAAGAAGGAGATAGAAATTCAGCTTACTTTCATAGAATTGCAAATGGAAGAAGACGTGCTTCCTGCATTCTGGAAATATCTCATGAAAATCAAATCTATTCGAATCCTGATGATATTCTTGTTCTTTTTTCTAAATATTATCGATCCATCCTTGGTTGTTCGTCCTCAGAAATCCCTCTTATTGGTTGGTGTTCTCTTTACCCTTCTCCAGCAGTTATTTCTATTGACCAACCTTTCTCTGAAAATGAAGTTTGGGTTGCTTTAAGTGACATGAATGATGATAAAGCCCCTAGGCCTGATGGATTTGGGCCTTATTTCTTTAAATCGTTTTGAGCCATTGTGAAAAACGATATAATGGCCATGTGCAATGATTTTTATGAAAACCCTAGCCTCATATCTCATCTCACTTATGCTAATATTGTGCTTCTTCCTAAATTCTCTGGTGCCATCTCTCTTTCCGATTTCCGTCCCATTAGTTTGCTCAATACCACTTTTAAAATTATCACCAAAACTCTTGCAAATCGTCTCCAATCCATCATCTCTGATCTTGTTGGAGCTAAGCAATCAGCTTTTATTCTTGGATGCAACATTTTCGATAGTATTGCAGCTTCTCAGGAGGTAATCTCTTATTGTTACAATTCTAAAATACCTGGTGTACTCCTCAAGCTAGATTTCTCAAAAGCATTTAACTCTGTTAATTGGGAATTTATTTTGCAAATGTTAAAGAACAGGGGATTCTCTCAGCGTTGGTGCAATTGTATCGATTGTATTCTTAGGACAAGCCATTCATCGATTTCAATCAACGACAATATTGGGGGTTTATTTAAATCCAATAGGGGTTTGAGGCAAGGGGATCCCTTATCTCCTCTTCTATTTGTGTTAGTTGCAGATGTCTTCAACCAAATGATCAAAAGAGTTATAGCTAACAATTTCTTTGATGGGATTCATCTACCAAATTCCTCCTGAACTATTTCCAATCTCCAATTTGCAGATGATACAATTATCTTTTCCTCTCCTGACTTAAATCATATTCATTGTCTTAAAGTTGTGCTTTATATTTTTGAGCTCATTTCAGGTTTGTCTATTAATTTTTCCAAAAGCTCAATCATAATGTTAGGAAATGCTGACCATCTTGGCCCTTCAATTTCTTCCATTTTAAATTGCTCGATTCACAAGTTTCCTATTCAGTATTTGGGAATTCCCCTTAGACCTACTAAACTTCATAAATCTGATTGGTTGCCTCTCATTCATAAAATTGAGCAGAGATTATCTTCCTGGAAAGCTAATACCTTATCCTATGCTAGTCGTTTAGTGTTGGTTAAAGTTGTTTTATCAGCTTTACCAACATAGTGGATGACTATACACAAATTTCCTAAATGGGTAATTTCAAAAATTGATTCAATCAGGAGTTCTTTTCTATGGAATGGCAACAAGGTCAAAAAAATGGTCAACTGGCAAACTATTTGCTTACATGCTAATCAGGGGGGTTTGGGCATTATTAACCTTTCCAACTTCAATATGGCTCTTTTATCAAAATGGTTATGGCGTACAGTTACTCCTGGTTCTTTCTTATGGAAAGATTGGATCCTTTCTCTCTACTATTCCAGTAATTGCCATTTAGTTTTGCACTCTCTTCCTTCTGTTAAGCCTTCTCCCTTCTGGTCAGGGGTTATATCTAGTATTCCTCACATTAAAAATCTGTTTCATGTCAAATTGGGAAATAGGAAATCTTGTTTACTCTGGCATGACATTTGGCATAGACATATTCCCCTTTTTCAAGCTTTTTCCTCTCTATTTCCTTTCATTTCTAATGAATTTTCCTCTGTTGCAAATCTCTTGCACATTGGTCCCGCATCGCTGTGCCCTTCTACCATTTTTAATGCACGAGTTCTAGATAATTTGATGCTTGCTTCAAACCTGATCATGCACACTTAACCTTCCCTCTCTCCTGATTGCCCTTTTTGGGCTCTATCACCAAAAAGAGGTTTTTCTGTTGCTTCAGTGTATAATTATTTAAATTTCTCTGGAAGGTTATTCTCTTTTTCCAGAATCTGGAAAATTCATCTTCCTCCAAAGGTTCTTTTCTTCAATTGGTGTTTGATTCATGGTAAAATCAATACAGGAGCTAAGTTGCACAGACTTAACTTGATCGAGGATCCCCATTGTACTCTTTGCTCTAGCTATATTGAGACTATTGATCATCTTTTCTTTGACTGTGAATTCTCTTTCCCTGTTCTTGCAGCCACTGGTTCCTTCCTACTTGGTTTTGTGCTTGAAATTACTTCAGTGTTTAATCATTGGGAATTCAATGACACAAATGTTGCTCTGGACTCCTTTTTAGCAGTATTTTGTTGGTGAATTTGGAAAGAAAGGAGTGCAGTGATTTTTAATAAATCACAGAAGAGATTTAGAGGATTATGAAATCTCATAATTTTTTGTTTCAACTCATGGTCAGGTCTAGCTCCTCCCTCTGCCAGCGTCATGCTTGCTCTGCCTACAACCAATAGTCCAGCGGAGTCAGTGGGTTCTAACCATGGAGATTCAAGCCCGGATTTGCACTGATTTGCATATGTTGTTTGGGTTAGTTTGTTATTCTGCTGTGACTCCTTTTGGCTTCTGTATGATATACATATTTCCTTAGTTGTGTTTTGGGTGGTCTAGCTATTGTTGTATTGTTTGTTTTGGCCTGAACTATTGTATAATTATCACTCTCATGCAATCGGAATATGGGCCACCAGTTGGGCTTGTCAACTGGGCTATATATACATTAATATTATGTTTAATCAGCTGTGTAGTTTCGCACTACACATCCGTCCTACTCAAAAAAAATATACTGGGAAACAGTCTCGGAATGCGACGAAATTTTTGCTATGGGTTCATATTAATTAATTATTATAAGGTTTCGATTTTTGTGTCAATCAGACTTACCGTTTGACCGTGGCAATGTCAAACACCCTTGTTTTTATTTAATCGTCTATATATTCAGATAGGGGTAACTTTAAAGGAAACATGATAAAAGGATTTTATATTAATCTGGAGTTATAAACAAGGTTTATAAAAGAAATGAGAAGTTCAAGCGTTGATTTTGAATTGGTGATACTTAATAATGAATTAAGTGAAATGAATGAGATTGAAACGAGATTTTCAAAGCAAAAATAGTTAAATGGATTGAAAGTGAAATAATATGAGTTGATAAGGAGTTAAGATAAGAAATTTAAGATTTAGAACCTAACTGGATATTTGTTGAGTAGGGTAATTTTCTGAGTGTTATTCCGATGTCGATTTCGGTCTTCGGGGTCAAATTCTCTTACCGACTTTCGGTCAGGAACTAATGAGGGTTGAAGTAACGGAAATAAAAGATTTGAAATTATTAATTATGGTTTCCAAAGGAAAAGGGAATAAAAGAACTGGAGAATATATGTAAATAAGATTTATCAAGCAAAGGAAAAATAAAAGAATGTTTTGTGAAAATATAACGATACTTTCAAAAGTAAAAGGAAATAAAAAGTAGATTTTTGAATTGAGTCTATTCTAAAAGGAGAAGTGTTGGATTTTGTTTACAAGTAATTAAGAGAAATAGATTTCGTAACGTTATTTTATGAATGATAAGCTGAATTGATTTTCCCAATTATAGACAATGAGTAATGATACAACAAATATTTTGAAAAGAGAATTAAATGGAAATTGAATATTAATATGAGTTATTTTTCTAAGTATTATAATGAAATGGTTTTGAAAACATTAGTATATAAGTAAGAAGTAAATACTATACTGAAATGTTGGAAGATTTAGAAGTTAAATTAACCATTCATTAATATTCAAATTAAAAAGGCCAAGTGAAGTTGAGTGTTGAACCAATGAACTCATTTAATTTGCATGATTATTTATTTGATAGTAAAATAATTGACTATCAAATCTGGTCAATACGATTGTTGGTACGGAAAGACCGGGATCAAATTTATAACTATTTTGAACCAGCAAATACATAAAGATTAAAGATGGGGTATTGAAGACCGTGGATCTTCATAAGCGGAAGGATTACTTAAAATATCTGACTTTGCAATAAGAGATATACTGTGATTCCGTCGTGGTTGGAATCTTCGGATTGCAAGGACTACTCGCTACTGATCTATAGGGTGATACCTAGGATGTGGTAGGAGGGTGCATTTGGTTCATCCTGTTCCTGGATGACTTGCATGCACGAATGTCTGACAGAGTATTTCCAAATGGATCGCATACGTTGACTTCTTCAAACGTACCTAGCTAGTGGCATAGAAGGGAAACTTCTTTAGCTTAACAACTAGAGTATTTTTGTGGATGTCAATTAGTGATTTCTGGCGAATCTGACGATGTGGCATTCAAAGTGGATGGAGATATGTTATTCTGAAGGATAAGCTTATCCTCTAGCCTCATAAATTGGGAAATGACACAAAAATTGGGTAGATTGCATGGCTATGTGGCTTGTACCCATCGAAAGGGTATATCATTACCTAATCTAGAGAAATCAAATGCCTTCGGTTGTCCTTTTTATTTTTATATGTATGCTACCGGTTCGGTTGGCTGGCCCCCAACCGTAGTAATGATATATTCGGTACTCTCAAGAGAAAGTGAGGGGTCAATCATGTTTAGCCTGGGTTGCAAGATGTTCTTGTTGAACCCAATGTATTCATCTCCAGAGGTACATTGTCGAAAAGGTGGTCCCATATCTTGCCAGGAAATCCATTCTTCAATAAGCGCCCGCGGTTTTGATTGTATACTATGTATGTAGAGCGTGAGATGCAAGCGTTTTGCTAGATTAATATTTATTTGTATTTAGACACTATTATAATATCAGAAAAGATATTGATTTCAAAAATGTTTTGGGTTATCGTAAGGTAAAAATCGTCCGTATTTATGTGTGGGTTTGGTCTTACGATAATCCTTTTCTTTCGAAAAGATTTTGATGTTAAAATTAAGTTGTGTGATGCCTTTAAACTTAATGTGCTTTTTCACTCTGGTTCACCAGACTGATCCATCGTTTTTAATGTTAGGGTTAGACCGGGTTGTACAAGTTCAGGTTATCGAATGCTGTGAAGAGACGAAATGAAAGAGTTCAGACATATGATATTATATAGATACTATTCCGTTGTGTGTAGTAAATGAGGACATGTTATTATAACTGTCCATATGTGTGATGTACTCTGATGATTGTAAGTATTTTTAAACCTCTCAGCAAAGATTTATTTCTATATTATGTATTTTGTTCCGCTGCAATGTGAGGCTCTATGTTGTGTTGGTTCTTCTTCTTCTATTCTAATATGTCTTTCTTACTTATCTCACCCTCTAATTTCTTTCTAATAACTATCTGTGCTTTCGATACTTGAGTTTGGCAAGTAATACGGGATTTGTGTATTATTGTCAGAATTCAGGCATCGAATTCTTTTAGGTCGTTGCACTAAGAGTTAAAATCCTAATTCAAATCAAGCTCAAGTCAACCAGGATAGCAATCTAACTCGGTTGAATGCTATCACAACTTCATGATCCGGTAAGAAAATTGATAATCAAGTAGAAAATCCAAATAACTTACCGAATGTTCCTCTCGACTCTTCTAAAACCACGAATGATCTTGATCCAAATTTTGAATCTAATTCTTCTCCAACTCAAGTTGATCGACCAACTGGGTTTCGCATTCCATTTCCTCATCGTCTTAGACCAAAGAAACATTTCAATCAGATGGAACAGATGTTGAAAATTTTCAAACAAGTAAAAGTTAACATTCCTCTTCTTGATATCTTTCAACAAGTCCCAACCTAGGCTAAAATCCTTAAGGACTTTTGTACCCAAAAACGACACACTCACGTAACCAAGAAAGTTTTCTTAGCCGCCGGACTTAGCGAAGTCTTGTCCCAATCAATGCCAGTGAAATACAAAGATCCTGGCTGTCCTACATTATCATGTACTATTGGGGACAAGAAAATTGATAGATGCTTGCTAGACTTAGTTGCTAGTGTTAATTTGCTTCGATATTCCGTCTATAGCTAATTAGGATTAGGAGAACTGAAACCCACTAAGGTTACCCTACATCTTGTTGACTGTTCAATTAAGAAACATATGGGCAAAATCGAGGATGTATTGATAAAATTAGGCGAATCATCTTTCCAGTTAATTTCATTGTCTTAAAAACTCAACAGGTAAGCAATCCTGCGAACCAGGTCCCTTTGATTTTAGGACGACCCTTCTTAGCAACCTCTAATGCACTTATCAACTATAGAAATGGGTCTATGAAACGTTCCTTCGGTAACATGACCATTGAACTAAACAAATTTAGAACTGAAAGCAAATGACTACCAAACGTTATTTTTCAGTGGTTGTATAATTGATTTGAGCGTCGTTCAAAGTCCAACTCGCGTAGTAAACGACATGAAGAATTTTATCGATATGTTATCCTAAGACAGCGCCTACGGCGAAATTCAAGGCGCCACACATGATTTCAAAAGATAGCTTCTAGTTGGGAGAGAAGATGACAGGGGAAGAGACAAGTTCATTTTTGAGATGCTCAGAAGATGAAATATAGTCAGAGTTGAATTCGAAAGGAATATCCTTACCAAGAAGATTAGTTAAAGGTTGAGTGATTTTGCTAAAATCCTTTATAAAGTGATGGTAAAAGCCAGAATGATTTGAGATAACCTCTGTTTTGGCTTTGTCTACTTTAATTCCTTTAGTATAGATGACATGTCCTAAAACAATGCCATGTTTGACCATGAAGTGGCATTTTTCCCAATTAAGAATTAAGTGTTTATCTTTGCAATGGTTAAGAAAGAGATCAAGGTGATGTAAACACTTAGTGTAAGAGTCCCGAAAGATGGAAAAATCATCCATGAAAACTTCCAAAAATTGCTCGATCATATTAGAAAAAAATGCTAACCATGCACTTCTGGAAGGTTGTAGGTACATTACAGAGACAAAAAGACATACGACGGTACGCAAATGTACTGAAAGTGAAAGTGGTCTTCTCTTAGTCCTCAAGAGCTATAGGGATTTTTATTATAGCCCGAGTACACACCGAGGAAACAGTAGTACTCATGGATGGCTGGTCGTTCCAACATTTGATCGATAAATGGCAAAGGGAAATGATCCTTACGTGTCGCAGCGTTAAGTTTCCTATAATCAATGCAAACACGCCAACCCGTCTGGGTGCGGGTTGAGATAAGCTTGTTAGATTCATTTTAGATCATGGTTATCCCTGATGTCTTAGGTACGACATAAATCGGATTAACCCATTGATTATCGAAAATCGGGTAGATGATTCCAATGTCAAAACATTTAAGGATTTCATCACGAACTGCTTCTTTCATGATGGGATTTAGTCGACGCTAGAGACCATGAGTGGGCTTGGCATCATCTATAAGGTGGATCCCTTTAATATCAGCCATAGACCACCCAATTGCTCCCTTGTTTTTCTTAAGGATGGGAAGGAGCAATTGTTCCTGCTCTATAGTAAGGTCAAAAGCGATAATGACAAGGAAAGTTTCATTGTCTCCTAAGTAAGTGTACTTAAGATGGCTGGGAAGCACTTTGAGTTTGGATTTGGGAGACGACTCAATTGAAGAAATTGGCTTAGGGATAGACTTAGTTGTGAGCGGCTCGACAGGAATTGACTCAGAGATATTTCGGGGATATCTTGAAACAATTTTCGTAATTCGATTCAATTTCGTTGTTCAGATGATTGAGCTCAAGTTCATTATCGTGGACCACATGGATTTCAGAAAACTGGTCCATATAAGAGTTAGGAGAGTCTCTCTAGAAAATTCAGATCTTATCTAGTTGGCTCACACATCACTGTTCATAACGATCACTCCACACTTAGGTACCTTTTCTCTAAAAAGTATGCTAAGGCTCGTCTCATTTGTTGGACCCTTCTACTTCAAGAATTTGAAATTACCATCAGGGATAAAAAAAGGATCCGATAACGTTATTGCAGACCACTTATCTCGTCTACCAAATGCCCCGTCTTCTTCTCTTCCAATCAACGAGAATTTTCCGAATGAACATCTCTTTTCTTTATCCACTTATCCTAGGTTCGCTGACATTGTCAACTACTTAGTCACCAAGCAGACCCCTTCTTTTTGGTCCAAGCAGGATAAATAAAAATTCTTATCCCAAGTGAAACATTTTTACTAGGACGACCCTTATCTTTTCAAGTATTGTCTCGACCAAATCGTTCGAAGGTGTGTTCTCGACAATGAAACTTGCAGTGTCCTCTCTTTCTGTCATGATCAAGCCTGTGGTTGTCACTTCGGTCCCAAAAAGGCAACCGAAAAGGTTCTCCAATTAGGTTTCTACTATCCCAACCTTTTCAAAGGCGCTTACGAATTTTGCAAAACTTGTGATTGATGTCAATTCTTAGGGAAAATTGGTAAACGAAATATGATGCCCCTAAACCCCATTCAAGAAGTCAAAAATTTTGACGTTTGGGGTATAGACTTCATGGGACCCTTCCCTAATTCTTTTGGTAACCTTTATAATCTCTTAGTTGTTGATTATGTTTCTAAATGGTTCAAAGCTATTCCCTACAAAACAAACGATAACAAGGTCATTGTGCGCTTCATAAAAGAAAACATCTTTTCTACGTTTGGCACACCTCGCACCATAATCATCGACAACGGAACACACTTCTATAATCGTTCTTTTGAAACCCTCATGAGAAACCGTTCGATAACCCACAAGTTATCCACTCCTTACCGTCCTCAAACTTGCAGGCAAGTTGAAGTATCGAATAGGCAGATTAAACAAATCCTTGAGAAAAATGTGAATTGAAATCGTAAAGATTGGTCCCACAAGTTAACCGACAATCTTTGGGCTTACCGCACCGCTTTCAAAACGAACTTAGGTAAGTCCCCTTATCAGCTTTTTTTGGTAAGCCATGTCACTTGCTAGTTAAACTAGAACATAGGGCATTATGGGTAATAAAACTTTAAATCTTGATTTAGAACAAGCAGGTGAACTTAGGAAACTTCAACCTAATGAACTTGATGAAATTCGAAATGATGCCTATGAAAATAAACGAATTTATAAGGACATAATGAAAGTTTTTCATGATAGAACCATTTTATGTATGACTTTGATGCCAGGTTAAAAAGTTATGTTGTATGACTCAAAATTGCATTTATTCCTGGGTAACTTAAAATCTAGATGGACAAGACCTTACACCGTACGGACCGTGTTTCCGTATGGTGCGGTAGAAATCGAGAATCCAACCAATGGATCATCCTATAAGGTCAATGGTCAATGCCTTAAACCTTACTTTGAACTAATACCCAACCAAGAGGATGAGCTCATGGTCCTCTACAAGCCACATTACATTCGGTAAGACGCACTAACCCTCTTTTGTACATATGTAAATATTCTCTTGTTAAATAATTTCCTTTCACTAAGATATGTCTAATTAACGACTATGAGGACACAGTCACACTGAAGTGTGGGGGGGATTTACATTACATCAGCAGTCAAATTTTATGAACTAGGTCATTCTTTGAACAAGGACTAACTTAAAATTCATAAATAACACTTAGCTCTTTATTGACAAGTTGAATTGTTGGGTGATGGTATTGAACATTAATTATTCATTGAGTCGTAATGTGTCTTATTAAGATGCTAGCTTGAGAATGTGCAGACGTCAGTCGTGTTCTAGAGTAAGCGTGTCAGCCCTTATTATACATGTTAGAATGTGCAAGTAAAAAATATAATTAAAAAACAAATAAAAATGATTTTGCACCTACATTTGTTGGATTTTCTGAGTTCATTTTCATGCATAATATTTTTTCACTCAAAATTTTAAACTTGTGAGTTCTAAATTCCACTTGATCCACTTAAGGAGAAATAACTCATTGTAGCGTTCTTCTTCGATACCCTACATTATTCAAACCTAAGTTTTAGCCGATTTACATCCATTCGATAAGTTTTTCCTATATTGATATACTTAAGAACCTTTGTACTGATTTATTTTCAAAGGCTAAAAAATGTCACTTTTTATCCTAATATTATACTACCCACTCCGTACTTGTTTTAAGGTAGGATAACCATATACCATGTCATATTTTATATGGGTTATCTATCTTACGAAACTTCGCATATCTTTCCTTTTAGCTTTTTATATAACATCAATCTAGACTTGTGTGTTGAATTAGGGATATAGAAGTAGAGTAACTAGGGCATAAAACTTCCCTTCATGAAGTGTTGGTTATGATTCACTTAGTAGAGGAGGAATCTAGTGAAATAATATACGGTATCATTCCATTCCATCTCCACTCATCATTCATCATGCATTTATAAAAAAATGCAATAAAGAGAAAATCTCTAAGAATAAGATAATATTTCATCATTCTTGACTATAAAGCATTCATTTTCATCCCATCCACATCCATCATACCATAGGAGATGAAAGAAAACAAAAAGTCCATATGTGCCTTAGTATTACTTTTTCTTTTGTAGCTTGAAGTTCATCTAATACACTTTCCCTCTTATCTATTATATTTTTAGACCTTACAAAATTTTCCTTCATCTATGCATAACTCACATCCAATACATTACAGTTACACTGGTGCAAAATTATTCAAAAAAAAAAAGAATAAATAAATGATGGGGTGCACATGGTCGATGTGTAGAACTTTGGTTGACACCATGCTCTTAATGTTCAAGGCAATAACAGTGTTATTAAGGAACTACGATTCAGCTTGAAATTTTTTATTCATTTTTGCACCAATAATGCGATGGACAATTTAGGACTAAATCGTTATTATTGAAATTAAGTAAATTACTTGCAATTTGAAAGACCTTAAATATTATGTGATTAATATGTGCATATAAGACGCTTTAGATTTTGGGGGTAGTATCCACTAAAACCCCTCACGAGACAACACTCGTCCTACTAGGGACACCTAGGTGTTTAATGGCTTGTTGCATACACTAAATGCAATCGTGTTTCCTACGAAAGTGTGACATATCTTAGTTTAGTTTATTGAGGACGAATAAAAAGATAGGCGTGGGGGTATTTGATATACACGTTAATGTGTATATTTTATCCTCTTACTTATCTTATTTTCTCTTTAAAATAATTGATACTATGTATTTATAATTATGTTTTCAGATTATTTAAGATGAATGGATTGACGCACTTAATTGTTAAAATGCTTGAAGAATTGTTGCACGAGGAGTGTTGATTTTTAGAGCTGGATTAAAACTTGAAGACCTGAAGAAATGTTGCTATTCAACCACCTTCTACCGCATATTTTAAAGTCAAGATTCAAATCCTTTTCATAAAGATCGCTTGTCTCAGATGTTATGGATTTCTTATTCATGCTCAAAACGATTAAAGTTGACGTCATTTGATGTCTGCAAGCTATTTTTCCATGACATTTGCATGTCCATTCACATGCCTTCACATTGGTGTATTTGTTATTTGGGCAAAGACTTTTGTCCCACATCTTGTAATTGCCCACTTAGTCTTGGTCATGGCAGCTATAAATACACTTGCATGTCTTTCATTATAAAATATTCAACACTTGGATTACATTAGGTTTTATTCTGTAAATTTTTCTCTTGGAATAAAGTTATTCTTCTCCTTCTCTTCTTAGTTTTTGTTTTATTTTATTTATGTTTGTTCTTTTCTTTTTGCCTTCTCATTTAGCTATGTCCACTTAATCCCCTTTAATTAGGGGGTGATGACGCTTATAGACTAGATTCAATATGAATCACATAGCCAAAAAGATGAGGACATTATGCATATAGATCTAGATCTGAACCAAGAGTTAGATCTGAACCTTCATACTTTGTGTCGTATAAGAATCGTGCTTTTTCACAGAGTATATTCTAGTTCGATCTAACACTTTTAAGATTTAGATCTAATTTTTAGGGTTTTGTAAATAATGTAGTGAATCTGTCCTAATAGCCTATGGTTGTTTAAGAGCCTAACTCCTGCATAAGCTATGCTTGGTGTTATTCACATGTTTGTTTCTAAAAACCTAATTATCATTGACTCGTATTTGTGACATGAACATGAGTTAGATTTATATTAATTTGTTTGGCTATTGATGATTATGAATCCAGTTTATGTCATTACTCCTTAATTGCTTTCATTTATTATAAAAAAACTCTCTTTTTATATTTTATGTTGTTTTCAAACAATCAAACTTTTGGAATAATCTAATTGGATTTATTAGTTAAATAATTTTGGTCCTAGAGTTCGACACCCTTTACAACAACCCTTGTTGTTTAGGAAAGCCGAACGAATTTAATAATTGTTTACAATTGTTCAATTTGTTCAAAAACAGAGGCCTCTCTTACATGCATGGTGACACATCAAGGGACACATGGCATTCATGCGTGAAAGGGTGCATGCAAAATGACAAGTGTCCTAACACTTGTCTTAAGGAGGAAAGTGAACTTTTGGTAGCATTTTCCTTAAAATGCGATGAAAACTAAGGGCAACACTTAGGTATAATGCTACTAATTCATGTTATAGTTTGATAAATCCGATTGAACGACAAATAGTATTAATAATTTCAAACTTATCAATAGTCGTTCCTACCCATTGAATTTATAATTCAAATAAAATCTACCATTCAACTTATTAAAATTATTCAATATTCTTAACCATAATATTTATGTCAAATTCAAATTTGAATCAATTAAAATTTATTTTATATTCAAAAAATTCAAATTAAGTATTAAAAATTCCAATTTTAAATTGGTTAAAACTTTTGGATCATTACATTCACCACCCCTCCCCAAACTTTTCGTCCTCAAAAAAGGAAAACGAATCGTAACTACCTATTCGACATTTTGTAGATTTTCAAATTCAAGATTAAAATTCTTTATACCAAAGCTCCCATTCTCGAAATGGATATACCGGGTAGAATATTCTAACACACATATTTACGGACAACCACATCTACCATGTTCTTCAACGATAACTTTCAATTACCCATTATATTCGATTCGTCGTTTACTTGTCCAATTACTTATACTCAACAATTTACCTTCAAGAAAATTGGAGTTATAAATTATTCTCTTAGATCAGATCTTGCAAATACAAAGGTTGTGAAACTTACCCCTTTTCAATTCCCTAAAATTACTATTATTCTTTACAAAAAAACTCGATCATCTAAAAACGTAGCTTATCTAAATGTTTCAGTTTAGGTAATTTCTTCTTACTATTCCTACTCGCCAAATATCCTTCAATCAAATTGTGAAACTTAACTCACAAGATATTCATGCTTACTTAAATGGTTCCTTTTGTTGTCACAATATACTTTAGAACTTATCGGCTGTCCAAATTCATCGATAATTCCATATTTTAATTCCTTATATTGTTTAAGTTTGGCTATCCTTATTGATTATTCCAAATTCAAGGCTACAAAACTTATCTCCTTCAAAATTTAGAGAAATCATTTGGATATATCTTTATTAACAGCATTAACCAATGTAGTCCTTAACCAAAATATCATCAAATATCTTATAGTCATATTGAATTCTCAAGATAGTTGCATTTTAAATTTTATCAGCTGGGGAGGACTAATTATAAAATATCATGATTGATTAACTCCAACTTAGCCTTTAAATCGTTACCCAAACTACTTTTTATACTTGGATTGCTTATGTAAATTACAACTTTACATAAACGTCTTTTAATCCATTGAGAAATTCTATCACAAGTGCTCAAGTTCTAATTTCCAAATATTTTCAAAAACTTTTTCCTTTAAATTCAAAATATATTCTTTCAAAATCAATTCAAAAAAATCAATTTCAAAGTAATTGCCAATTCTTACTCAACATTTTGATTTAACTTTTAAAACTATATCTTTTCAAAACCAATTTTGTATCACAAATACACATTCTCATGTACTCTCTACTTAATTTATTTTAATTTCCAAATATTTTCAAAAACTTTTTCCTTTAAATTCAAAGTGTATTCTTTCAAAATCAATTCAAAAAAATCAATTTCAAAGTAACTGCCAATTCTTACTCAACATTTTGATTTAATTTTTCAAACTATATCTTTTCAAAACCAATTTTGTATCACAAATATGCATTATCATGTACTCTCTACTTAATTTATTGGCTTATCCTTATTACAAATTTTACCTAGTACAATTCTTACAACTCCATCAAATTTTTAAGATCTCGCTTATTAATTCAAATTCACAATAATTTACCAAACACTTATCTAAATGGTTTTAAGTATATATTGATGTTTTAACCGGAATTATATAGTCATCCCACTTTCGAAACTCGAAAATACATACTGATGATGTTGTAGTTCTCAACAGAATCACCTTCAAGCAACTACAGTGTGAAACATCAAATAAAATACTCAAACTCTTAATATTTATTTTAATTTCAAACCATATTGATTAGTTTCTTTAGATGAGAATTACCTTAATAATTTTGATCCAATTTTTATCCCTTTACATGAATTCTAATATATTATAATCCCAAACTTAATTCATTTTACTTGGAAGGAGCTCTCTCGAATGTAGTACTCCAGAAACTCATTTTAGGGTATTACTAACTCTACCTCTAATGAGGTATTATAACTCTGATGAATCTTTCCTTTTTTCAAATGAGTCGTACCCCATCGCTTTGTATAAACCAAAGCTTTGATACCACTTTGTAACGACCCGCCTTTTTGCCTTGTTTTCGCCGGTAGTTAAACCAACTTAAACCGTTCAGAGAGATCGTTAGGAGTACTTACACATTTGCACAAAAGTGAAAGAAATTTTCCATTATCATTACAATAATACTACATCAGAGTTATAAGAGATACATCAGAGTACATAGATTACACAGCGAAAAAGATACAAAATTCAACGGAAGAATTTGAATATTCCAAGATATAATACCTCCAGCTAAAACCAGAATCCTTCTCCAATAACTTTCAAGGCTAAATCTGCAAACCAAACTACTAGGCTTCCCGTTTGGAAAATTATGGCCCCCCAGAGTTTAGGTGTGGGAACAATAAACTCCAGGTCAGTAATGGGACTGGTGTGACAACTCAAAAAGTTGTTTTTAGGGTTTTATTTTAAAGTTAGGTAATTCACCAGACAACGCCGCTGATGCGAAACGGGTTTACTCCATGTGAATACCAGTGCATAGAAATCCATAATAACTTTTTGAAAAATGAAGGTGTCATAAGCTCGTCCCGCATCACACAATACAAGTGCATACCGGATGGGCGAGTTTGGTCTTATGATAACCAAAAAGGTTTTTAATACATGCAAATCCTATTTCATATTATTAGTGCATAGTGTGAATGCCTTTCGAAAGTAAATATATTAAACAAGTTAGCATAATTCCCCATCCCATTATACTGACGTACTGCTAGTAACCATAACAACTTTTTGAAAAATGAAGGTGTCATAAGCTCGTCCCACATCACACAATGCAAGTGCATACCAGATGGGCGAGTTTGGTCTTATGATAACCAAAAAGGTTTTTAATACATGCAAATCCTATTTCATATTATTAGTGCATAGTGTGAATGCCTTTCGAAAGTAAATATATTAAACTAGTTAGCATAATTCCCCATCCCATTATACTGACGTACTGCTAGTAACCAGCAGGAAATCCATAACAACTTTTTGAAAAATGAAGGTGTCATAAGCTCGTCCCACATCACACAATGCAAGTGCACACCAGATTTTTGGTCTTATGATAACCAAAAAGGTTTTTAATACATGCAAATCCTATTTCATATTATTAGTGCATAGTGTGAATGCCTTTCAAAAGTAAATATATTAAACTAGTTAGCATAATTCCCCATCCCATTATACTGACGTACTGCTAGTAACCAGCAGGAAATACAAACAAAACCATATGGGATTGTAATGGAGATTGGGTTTCAAACATGATGGTTCCTGGTACGAAAGATCCTTCATGGGTTCACAAACTTTCTTCCGTGCATCATCCTAGTACTCGCAGCTATCATCATCTGAATACTAGTCTATCTAGTTTAATTTATCTTTATGCATTCGCTTATATTTTCTTTTGAATCTCGTATTTACTGTGTCTTAACTAGTTGGATGTATTTGCTTTCTATAAAGTAATGAATGAGGTTTTATTTATGTTAAAATTTTCTTTAAGTTACCATAAAAACTTTAGAATTAATTATAGTTTAATATAAGATCAAAAGATCCAAAATTTCTAATAGGATATGTCGACATGCATTTATGTATATATCGACATATAACTGCCAGATTTTCAAATCTTTTCAAATTTTAAATTAAATAACTAACTCATATCTATTCAAAATCCAATGAATTCCAAACACTATTTAAGCCTATTTCTTCCAGAAAAAATCGCTATTCCATTTCTCCTTCTTCCTTATTCATTTCCTCTTAAATCCATGGCAAATCCAATCCACAACTTAAGCGAAAATCTTGAAGAAACATCAAATTCCTTCATGAACATTCTTTCTATAATTCTATGCAACTAGCGTCATCTTGAATTAACCTAAATAAAGATGTTTGAACAGCAAGAGAAGCATTTTGATGCAATTCGTTGGCTAATCTCCTCTCTTTTTAGAGATGAAGATAACAATGTCGCTAAGGCACCACCAACCAAAGAAGATGAAGATTGGGATATCATCAAGAAGGATCCAATCTTTGGAGAAGACGGTTAGGTAGAAGTCCCAAGAAACATTTAATTATTTGGTATGGTTGATTTGATTGATTTGTTTGAATTTTTTTAATTTGGATCAAAAAACTTGTATATATTAAACATATGGTATGGTGTGCTTTGATTTGTTTTGGTTTGTATATATGACATCAAACATGTAATGACCCGGACTTTTGGAGACTTTGGTTATCGACATAAACATGATGACGACTAACCAAACATCGAAAAATCCCAGTAATTAATGAATGAAATTAGAGGGTGAGGAAGATAAGATAGAAATTTAGAATAGAAGAAGAAGAAGAACACAACATCAGAGTAACACGAACCTCATAGCGGAACGAATAACATATAATATATATTACATAACTTTTAAATAAACATCTATACTTGAATATACATCATTATAAAAGTACAACACTTACAACACAGCAGAAATAACTATAGCTATATAATCCTGAAGCCTCCTGCTCCAAGCTCTTCCAGTATATCTGTAAATTCTGACTACTTGACTGCCCGTACAAAATTGGGCACCCAAGAGTTAAGGGAAAACAACAAAATAAACTCCGGGTCAGTCATGGGACTGGTATGAGTAAAACAGTTTAAAACAGTTTGAACAAGTAAACAATATCTTATAAGACCACGCCGTATAACGGAACGGGTTTTTCCCTTATGAGAATCCAAATTATCTTTATATCAAAAACATTTTGATATTATAATAATGTCTATCAACCACAATATAATAATCATCTAGCAAAAATGCTTTCATCTCACGTTCTACATATATGGTGTACAATCAAAACCGCAAGCACGTATTGGGTAATGGATTTCCAACTTTGACGAGGTATGGAACCACCTTTCGCTAGTGTACCTCCAGAAAGGAATACACTGGGATCAACAAGAACATCTTGCAACCCGGCCACACATGACCGACCACTCATTTCGCTTGAGTGTATCGAATGTATATCACCAACGGTTGGGATCAGCAACCGTTTCCCGAATGGGATAGTATCGACAATAGATTTTTAGAAATAAATGAAACTCTAGATCAGGTGATTATACACCCTACTTCGGTGCGACCGACTAAGCCATGCTGCTTGCCCGATTTTTGTCATTTACCGGTTAATGAGGCTTGAGGTTACGCCTTATCATCACATCAGATTCACTTCGAATGCCACATTGTCAGATCCATCGAAAATCACTAATTGACGTCTACAACAGTACATTACGTGTTAGCTAAAGAAGTTTCCTTCTCCGCTTCCACTTTTGGTACGGTTGAAGAAATCAATGTACGTGACCTTTCTGGAAATACTCTGTCAGACATTCATCCATACAAGTCACCCAGAACAGGATGAACCGAAGGCACTATTCAGTACATCCATCTTTGACACTGTTATCTAAGATTTATACAATAGCCCTTGCACTTTACTCCGTCTTTAATTATCTTTGGCATATATGATTCGCAACGCTTATGCCAATACAAAGTGGTTCTTTGGATAATAATCCAACCGGTCTCTCCATATAAACAACGTTAAAATGGTCAAAAACTTCGATAGTATGTGATTTAACCATCAAAGAAAACCAGGTGTGCAAACAACAATATTATTTCCAGATGGAAATTCTATCAAATCAATCATCAATCATATACATATATATATATATCCTTATTTTCTATGTTTAGAAAATATACGTTATTAACACTGGAAAACATTTCCATTGTTTATTTACATATCACTATCATTTCACAACTATCAGTCCCTAACTGTAAACTAGTAGGAGAACAATTCTCTAAGTATAAACCACGGGTTGCCGAAACCAACATCAGATCGATACTCAGAAAACTATTTTCAACTTAACTAATCTCTAGTCAGTTTCTAATCTTGTTTAACTCTATTTCTTTATCTCTATTCGATTAACTCTATTTGATTTACTCTAATACGAATAACTAGTATCTGTTTTAACTTTATTTCGAATAACTATATTCGATTTAACTCCATTCGCTTGACTCTAGATCGCAGCGATCACAATGGTTACGCCTGATTCCCTCAGGAAACATCCGACTGCCGTAGGCTATCTGCAGCCCTGCGAATTACGCTAGCAGTCGTGCTAAATGGTAACTTATCCTAAATAACTAGGTCTGATTAACTCCTTTTGATAAACTACATTTGATTAACTCCTTTTGATAACTACGTTTGATTAACCTCTTTTTTTATCTCGTCAGTTTCCTTTTATAATCCTATTTAGTTTCCAACTAAATATTCCTTTTATAATTCTATTTATTTACTAAATAAATATTCCTTCATCCTATTTATTCTCTAAATAGATATTCCTTTATTCTATTATATTCGTTTTATCAACATTTTTCCCCTTTATAAAACTCTATTCGTTTTATAAACATTTTCCTTTTATTTACTTTCGAAATATTTCTTTTTTTTATAAAATCGGTTGATTTTATAAAATTCCTTTATGTCAATATACATTGAAATAATTCTTTTATATCCCAGGGTCTTTTTATGATATTTAAAATATCGAATAACAAGGATCAATATCATTCCAACACACATAATCCATAACAGATTATATAACACATCATATATCACAATATATGAAAAACAGTAAAATAAATGTTGAGGAATCCAGTCGGATTCCTCCAACCTATTTCCCTGCATCCACAGATATTACATAATAAAATCAACATCACTTTCAGTTCCATATGATATATTATGTTAAACAGAATCAATATAGAAATTCAACTAACTGACTAGCAGTTCAATCAAACAGTCAACACACAGTCAATCAGCCAATATTTAACAGTTCTAAAAATACAACATGAAATTATAAACTATTCAGGGTTAGTGAGATTTACTCACATTGGACGATCATCGTTAATAACGATAACCATCTCTCGGTTTGATTCAGACGGACAATTTATTTTGCAATAAATTGTAACGAGCTCCGATGGACTTCCAGTCAGTTCCATCGTGTAGTGTTCGTCCATACGATCCCAACGCAACTTGTTTTGATGAATTTCGATCATGTATGGATAAGATACTGCTTTTACAAGTTTATACAATAATTTTATTAAATAAACATGAATTATTATTTGCTTTAGGCCTCAACACCCATACCTTGGCCCACTACCACCCTTAAAGCCCAAGACCGATAAATCATCTTCCCCGATTAACAAATATCGGCTCCAGTAACTCACCGAGCCTCCTCCACCATTTTCATCAACTTCGATCCCATTTCCCACCTCTGTTTTGCCACCGAACCCAACTAGACACACCACCGTTCCCCTTCTCCTTTCGAACTCTTCCTCCTCCACCCGTTGAAGTTCAGCTCGAAGCCTCCTTAACTGTCGCGTCGTCCTGGAGTTTTCAGGCCACACAGTAGAAGACATCGACATTTTTGTCTTCAGAAAATCCTCAATCAACCCTTACCAACTCGGTTTTGCATCTCAAACCCAAAATTAACATCAATTACCAAAATCGATGCACCACTTTCAAGAAATCATTAACCCTATATTTCTGTACAACTTTGAGCTCGCCCGAAACGGAATCGCACCATTCAAACGAGACAACAAATCAAAGAGAATCACTATTGGAACTCAATGATATAGAGATTTGGATTTATACGATTTTATTTTGGTTTGTTATTGATTTTTCCATTGGGATTTTCTACTGTAAAATTCATTGTCGGCCTTATATAGATGTAGTGGTGGTTGGTAACACTTATGGATGAGAAGGGTCAGTGCGTGGCCATCATATTGTTCACGGAAAATGGGTGGATGTTTTTATTTTGATTTTTACATTTTATTTTACTCGCTTTTATATTCGTTTGTGGTCCTTAAAAATCCCTGCGACCACAAACGATACCCAAAAATCACCAAACTGGACATATAGCTAGAGTTTAACATTACGGTCCCAACGAAACTGGTTTCGTCGAATTCCGACTCCGTATGCTCATACAGTGTATTTTTAACCTTCGAAATACTGACTGTTTTTCACTCTAAAAATCCGTACGGCCACACAGTGACTTTAAAAATCACGAAACTGGAAATCTAACAACTATTTGACACTGCGGATCCAACAAAATTAGTTTCATCGAATTCCGGGTTCGTTTGCAAAAGTGGCTATTTTTAAAGCTCTGGATGACCCATTTAAATAAATATATTTAAATATAATTAAATTAAATATTTAAAAATAAATATTATCGTCTATATTCATAGTGGAATACCATACAGCTCTAGAATATTCCTATATGAATTTCTAACTTGATATTTCAAATCTTGGTCAACCAGATATTCGATATATATTGAAATTCCTTTTTAAAATATAAATAATTCCTTTATAAATTATAAAGGAATTCCACAGCGACTTTTCTAAAATTTGATTTGGACATAAATCAAGATTTACACGACGAAATCCCGATTTTTCTCTTCCACTAGAAAGATATACTCTACCAGCTCCACACTTTTCTTGTTTCACAGAAATCCGGCTTAAAATGAATCTTGTATATTCAGTTGAAATTCAAATCGCCAAATAGCAAACTGCCGTGTCGTTACGCGCTCGATTATAATTATAATATAATTATACGTTCAAACTGTTGTTCAAATAATATATTCGTTATTCTAATTCAATTCTAAGCTGAATTAAATATCACAGATGATCCAGTTCACACCGTATCGCCATTTCAGCTAATTCTGATTATTTCAGAATTAAATATATTATTAAATTTATTATTTTAAATCAAATATTCACCATTATTTAATTAAACCACCATTTAATTCACTATATCACTATTTATATAATTAAATAAATTAATTATAATACCTCTGCAAATGCGGGTCATTACAATCTTCCTCACTTAAAATAATTTCGTCCTCGAAATTGCTAAGGTAGAGAACGACCTTATTGACTGGTTAGAACATATTTGTTCACTTCTTAACTTCAGTTTCAACTGAACCAATTTAATTTCAATTAAATTATTAAATAATTCTTATCAACGAAAATTTTCAAAAATCCGGAAAATTTTCTAACACCTTAACTTTTCGAAAATTTTCGCCAGCACCCCCTTTGTACTGGTCAATACGTCAAACTCCAACTCGCCTCTCTGGGCCATCTCCATCCCAAAAGAAAATCAAACAGCCAAGCGGTTTGCCAATTCAGCTCATAAATCTTATATCTAATAGAAATATAAACTTGTACCTTTTGTTGGCATATCATTATATCCTTTCCACCTGTTATCAATTCAGCGGATACAAGGGTCATCCCAATCAAATTCCAATCTGCGTTTATCCACAACACAACCATTCGCTTATATCCGAGCCAAATATCATTTCAACTCGAGTTTTTTCTCGGTTCCCAAACTCTTAACTTGATTATCACATTACACTTCAAATTTGAATCTCACAATCCAATTTGTCTTGATATCACTCTAATTCAATCTCCGTTACCACTTTACTGGCTTTACTTTAATTCAATTTTGCTTTCACAAATTTCTGTTAAATTTGTTTTTAATTCAAACAGTCTTTCCCAGGGAGTTTTCAAACAGTTTACTCTTTTCAAAAATCAAATTTTCCTTTTGAACATGTCACTAAGCCCTCAATTAATATTCCATTAGTTAAATCACTTCTCTATTTCTTTATCAATATTTGTTAACCAAATATTTTCAATAACCATATTGGCCTTTTATGTTATTTGGAAAACATTTCCGAATATCGCCTTCCTTTATTTTCTAAACTTTAGAAAATATATGCTATTTATAATTGGAAAATATTCCAATTACTTATCTCTTTTCCGGTCTCGTTTATTCCTATACTTAAGAAATATTCTTTATTATATTTCCAGGCTTACACTTATTTGGGTTAAAACGGATGTTGTGTAAAACATCGTTACGACAACCCAAATACTATATTCAACTAACTGTTGTTCAACATTGATCTTCGAGCCTGAAATCTTACTATTTATTTGTTAATAATGAAATCAATCAAGTTGGGGTATAACTACCTCTCAGACCTTGACTGAATAACATTTATAACGTCAAAACAGATATGACTACTTACTCGAATAATCAATACCATACAACTACTTATTCACTTTTAAACACGTATACGCTTCCTCTTTCAATTCTTACTAGATTTTATTCTTAGTCTTCCTTTTTGATTTTACTATTCTATTTCTAAGTTCGTGTAATAACCCGGAAATCCAAGCCAATTTAAAAAAATTATTTTGGCAATTTTAGTGAATTTTGATTATTTAAAATGAATTATTTTAAATAATAACGACGAGAAATTTATTTTGAATAGAATTCAAACGTATATAGTTGTATAGATCGTCGTTAGAATATAAATATTTATTTTAAATTATAAAAGGAATTGAAAATGGCACGGTAGTTCGATAATTCGATTTCAAACTTCAAATGAATGTACCGCGTGCAAAATAAACCGGATTTTAGTGAAACCAAAATTATTTGAATCTAATTGATAATACCTTTCCAACGAATCCAAAAAATTAAAGTTTCATAGCGGGAATCAAAAGATATGTCCAGTTGAAAATTCAGAATAGTCACTATGGAATTCTGGCCCTTAAAAATAGCCATTTTGCAAACGACCTCGGTTTTCTACGAAACCACTTTTATTGGATCCATAATGTCAAATTATTGCTGGTTTCAAATTTCATAATTTTTCGAATCAATATGTGAGTGTGGCAAAGGAAAACGCGTTTGACCAGTTTCAGTTGATTTTAATCGACTGGAAAATGCCCATTTTTCAAGCGGTCTCAGAATTCGACGAAATTAGTTTTGTTAGGACCGTATCGTCAATACGAAGTTAGAAAATATTTTTCGGGAATTTTTAGAGCTCGTATGTGGCCCCGGTAAATTGAAATGTGCGTTCAAATTCAATATATAGAGTTATATGTTGATTTTGACGAAAACTGATCGAAACAGCCTATGATACATATCCCGTTGTGTTCGGAATGGGGGTAATTAGCTATGGATGACAGGCGGTGGGTCCCGTTTCGAGGTCGAAATAAAAAGTACCTTTTTGAAAATAAATAATTAAAATAAAATAAAAATAAAAATTCCCTCTCTCCCCTATTACCTCTCAGCCCCCCCCCCCTCCGGTTGAAAATCATTTGTAAAATAAAAAATTAAAAGAAAAGAAAAGAGAGGAGCGACGGGGGGGAACCGCCGCCGCCACCTCATCCCCCCCCCCCCCCCCCGCCTCCCCACAGGCGGCACCGCCCGCCGCCGTGGCCCCCTCTACCTCGCCGCACCCCCTCCTTCCACCTCGAGACCTCCTCCCCTCGTTCTCCTCTCCCTCCTCTTCAGACACCCGCGCCTACCGCCGCCGCCTAAAGCCCAAGACCACCCTGACCTGCTGCGATGCCTCCGCCCCCACCAGGCTCCGACCGTGACTCCTCCGGCCTCCCTCCTTCAAGGACAGTAAGATTTTTTCTTTTTATTTAAATTAAAAACTGATTTTTGTTTATAATTAAAAACTGATTTTTGTTTTTATTTAAAACTGATTTTTCTTGTTTGGTTTAAAACTGAAATTGATTGATTTTTAAAACTGAAATTTATTTATTTTGATCCTTATTCAAAGAAAGTTTTGGTTTATATAAAGTGGTTATTTTTATAGAAAATGATAAGGTATAAGAAAATAGGATTTTTGATATGGAAGTTGTCATGTTTTTGATATGAAAGATATAATTTTTGATAGTAAAAAATTTTGATTTTTATAAAGTAGAAAGATTAAAAATATGATTTTTATATTATAGAAAGATTAAAAATATAATTTTTATATAATGTAGACAATAAAAATATGATTTTTATCATATGTGAAATATAAAAATATGATTTTTACTTGTGTAGTGTATTAAAAATGTGATCTTTATATAATAGAAGATATAAAAATACTATTTTTATATAAGTAGTGTATTGAAAATAGAATTTCTATATAATAGAGAATATAAAATTATTTTCTTTATATATGTAGCAAAATAAAAATCTGATTTTAATTTTATATATAATGAAGTAAAAATGTGATTTTTATAGTGATGATATAAAAATTCAATCTTTATATAAGAAGTAGAAATATAAAAATATATAATTTTTATATAGAAAGAAGCGTTGTAAATATATGAAGTGAAATAAAAATCTGAACTTTATTTTTATCGTGAAGTAAGGGGAATATAAAAATGTGATTTTTATATATGTAGTGAATACGGGCAACGAAAGTGACAAAAGAAGAAAAGATGAAGACTTCCTACATATGAAGAGGCGTGGCGTTTGGTTTAGCTAGTCGGTGAGAATTTCTCACTTTTTAATTTTATTTCTAGTTGGAATATATACTAGGATGCAGACGGTGTTTAGTAGTACCCGACACCCGTCGTCCACAGACCATGGACGGCTTGTATGCTTGTTTGTTTGATTTTGATGTGTAGTTGATTGTGTGATGTGATGTGAAATGTAATAAAATATTCATGTAGTTAAAAATATTTTATAGTTGAAAATATAATTTTTAACATGAATGTGAAATAAATAAATATAAACAAATCGGACAATTTGTTTATATACACACATTTAACTGATATTGATTGGGACGATAAATTTTACACATCGCCCAACTGCACAAATAAAATCTGTGTTTGATTGTTTGAAAACCCCACACGGGTATTGGGGTGATATATGACATACACTAATCCCAATAGTTAGTTATATGTCGATCGATTGATTGACAGACTGTTATAAGCATTAAATATTTATATTTGATGCTTATACAGTGTAGAACGCACTTTGGATGATGGTTGATGATTTATCGTTGCTGTTATATACATGTGGTAGAAAATCCATATAATTAACATTATATGGTAATTGATTGGGCCTCATTCCAGTTTTGAAAAAGAAATATTTGAAATAGAAATATTCGAAATAGAATATTTGAAAATAAGAATATATGAAGCCGTATTGATTAGATTGACGCCATTTTGACGTGAACGATATTTATATCGATTTTATTCATTTTATAATGAATATCGAGAGTGATTTCAAAATCTGATTTTTCGAAAAGAAATGAATTCGAATTGAAATTGAATATAAATGAATTCGAATTGAAATTGAATATAAATGAATTCGAATTGAAATTGAATATAAATGAATTCGAATTGAAATTGAATATAAATGAATTCGAATTGAAATTGAATATAAATGAATTCGAATTGAAATTGAATATAAATGAATTTGAATTGAAATTGAATATAAATGAATTCGAATTGAAACTGAATTGAAATCGATTTGAAATGAATTTAAAATGAATTTATATTGGAATATTCAATTTTGATTTGAAATTGAATATGAAGTTGAAACCGTTTTGAAAATGAATTTAAAACGATTTATAAAGCACGTTTTGAATTGAAATCGACGAAAGTATATATTATATATATTATATATATAATATAATGGCCTGAATAGAACGCGTCGCGCCGCGGCAGTTCGCGAATTTCGACCATTGACTTCGAATGGATATTGCGGGAGATCCGACCGTCGGATTCTCCTAAAACCGGAACCGTTGGGTTCGTATCGAAAAGGGCTTTCTAACGAATATTAGAAATTAGAAATCTAATGGCTGGATTTGGAATTATGTCCAAATCAAATTTGGAAAAGGTCGATGTGAGTGCAGTTCGATGGCCGTTGATGGAAATCGACTGTACGGGCCTTGATAAAAATTTTAAAAATAGTAATAATTTGTGTAAAATCATAAGAAATGATTTGGGAAGAATTGGGATGAAAAAACTCCATATTTGAAAAGATAAAAATAGATTTTTATCGAAATGAACTAGTTTTGAACTAGAATTATAATTCTATTTATTTTTAAATAAATAAATTGAATTTGAAAAGGGTTTTAAAAGTAACCAGAATTTCCAACAATTGAATTGGAATGGATTTGAATCGAAATTGTCTTTGGATTATTTCGATGTTGGATTTCGTGATTACACAGATATTGTTATGGAAATTTGAAAGATATATTTATATCGTTATTTCCAATACGATATTTGTTGGTCGTAGAATTTGATATTAAATATAAGTCGATATATTTTCTATTCAGAGCCTTGTATTTAATATCAAATGTGATTTGGGTTTGTCGTGTATGGTGTCTTCATTAACACTGTTCTTAAGCCCTGTTGAGAAAATGATTAAATCTTTTTAGTTAGATTTAATGAAGTGTACCAATTAAATAATATTTAATTGGAATTGAATTCGAATTGACTCTTGGGTTTATCATGAACAGTGTTTTATATAACACTTGTTCTTTAACCCGATAATTAATAAGATGTGATTTTGGGTTGTCGTGAATGGTATCTTCAATAATACTGTTCTTAGACCCAAAGGAGTTAAGAAAATAAGAAACTAACTGGAGATTAGTTAAGTTGAATGGTTTCTGAGGTATTGATCTGATGTTGGTTTCGGCCTTCGGGGTTAATATTTAGGGAATTGCTCACTTGCTAATTTACAGTTAGGGACTGATTGAAATGTGATGTGATTTTGGGGTTTATCATGAACCGTGTTTTAAATGACACTGATTCTTTAACCTTGTCAAAGATTAAAACTAAGTGGAGTTTTAATGAATCTTTAATTAGATTGAAAAGATCGAGAATGGAGTATCACATGTTTTGCTCCAGGCGATAGTTAAATCTTTAAGTAGATTTGAACGTGAAATGGTAATTAAATTTACCGATAACACCATGGTGTTAGATATGAAGTATTACCAGTTTTACTTCATGGTATGAATAGGTTGGGGTTGGGAAATTAAAACAAATGATTACTTCGGTAAGGTTCGTTAATCCCGACTAGTTTGAATTGATATTCAAAAGAAGATTAAAGAATAAATTTAAAGGAATTTATCTTTGATAAAATTAATGGGAACCTTTCCCTATGAATGTGAAATTTAGAAACTAACTGTCGGTTAGCTAAGCAGAATGGTTTTCTGGATATTGATCTGATGTTGGTTTCGGCCTTCGGGGTTAATATTTGGGGGATTATTCTCTTGATTAATTTACGGTTATTGACAGATGAATTGGAATGAGGCGTATGTTGTGTTCATGTAACACTTGTTTATAATATAGGCGAGTTATTCGGAAAGACCGGGTTTATCCCATTCTGAATAACTGATACGACGATAAGTCGAAGATGAAGACGGTGGTCGAAGACCGGAGGTCTTCACGTTGTTTGGGTGATTACTGATGTTCTTGATTGGGATGTACACCCAAGAAGATGGAAACAGTTGGTGATCGTCCAGACGTACTTGGAGATCGATGGATATGCGGGGCACTAGGTGCCTCCGGTTTCGTTCAGACCCAGAACGAACTTGTAAATGGACTGTGTGTCTGACATTGGATTTTAGTCTGTGTGATTGATTTCTATTAAATATATATCTGTTTGGCGGCAGAGAATTTATTCTCTTGCTTAACGCCCTTCTCTGAGACGTACGAGCTCAGGGGTTATACACTGATGGAACGCATAGAGTGAATTGCCTATGTGGCATGCCTAAGTGGCAAATGATCAAGGATTCTGTTGAAAAGCAGAGTCTTGTGGTTGATGATCGAAGCACGACCTTTGTGGCGTAGCTTTGTGTAACGTTTACTTCGCGAGTTTCACACCTGGTATGAACCAAAAACGGGAGAGGACATCAGGGAGGACATGCGTTTCTTTCTAGCTAGAAGTGGCGTCAGTGGTTTTACACGCCCTGACAAGTTTGACTTATGTGGTTGTTGATGTTGCGAGGCGCCTCGGTTTGATCGGACGATCCGGGTCCGATTGAGTCATTTGTTGGCTCATTTACGCCCCATAGGGCGGAGAGACGTATTGTTCAGGCATAATAATCCACTCTGTGTGGACCGGCCCTGACGATCTAAGGGGCAGTTGCGACTGTTCCGGAGACATGGGCTAGATTGCCTCGAATCGGTTGAGGACGATCCCTTGCCTCCGTTCATAGATGGAAATCCAATTTCCAAATACGTGACTTTGTGGTTTTATTTGTAAACCTATATATGGCGACATAGTGGCATGGGACGCTCATGTCGCCTATGATTGATACTTATGATTTAAAGTTGTTTTATACACTATGCACTTATAATAGTATCAAATGATTTGTTTTAAACGTATCAAGCATTCTTGGCTATTATAAGGTAAAAACCCTATCCCCCGGCTTGCGTTGCATTGTGTGATAGGACCTGGGTCTTATAATAGCTTCATTTTTCTTTATTTAACATTGCGTTGTTGTTATATGCACCGGTATTCTTGGGAGGAAACCCGTTCCGTGTTATACGGCGTGGTCCCTTGATTTACCTAACTTTAAAAATAAAGATTAATAACTGTTTTAGTTCTCACACCAGTCCCATGACTGACCTGGAGTTTATTGTTTTAACCTAAACTCTGGGTGCCCTTATCTTCGACACGGGCAGCTAGTAGTTTTGGTTTTGCAGATTTATATTCACAGGATCCTGGTTTACAGCTGGAACGATATCCGGAAAGCTTTGTATCCGTATATCTCCTTCAGTTGTGTATTGTATTATTTTCCGCTGCTATGTAATGTATTGTAATCTCTGATATTTTCTGTGTATTTTATTTGTTTATACTCTGTATATTCTTGTATTCTGATGGAATTGTTGTAATATACAATGAAATGTTCTTCCGTCTATGTTCTATTTTATCGTGTTCTAAAAACGATCAGGCGTTTCGAACGGTCTAGATCGGTTTAGCGACTGATTCGGATTGAGCGAAATTCCTTGTTGTCACAGTTGGTATCAGAGCTTTGGTTTACAAAGCTCAGAGAACAAGACACATTAGAACCATACGAAAGAATTCATCAGATATTGGATTAGTAATATCCAATGAGAATGACTCGTTAGAGATGGGATCAGTAGTATCCGAGAACGAGTGTGAAGAGTAAATTTTTAAAATAAAAATGAAAACCAATTTTTTTTTTGAAATTTAAATCGTTGTATACGTATTTGAATATTTATTTTATATTGAATTTGGACAATCCAATATATAAAGATTTTGCGTATGCGCCTTGTAAACGTATATTCGAAGTTTTAATATACTGGATAGATATAGAATCACACTCTAGTCACCCGGGGATAATTCTGATGATGGTGCATCATCATCAGCATTTATATTTGAGTGTCGAAGGTGTGATATCTATATATTTCCATTAGACTGGTGTGAGAACCAAAATTAGATAGGGCCTATTGTTGTGATTTGGCATCAAAAATCTGATTTTTGACTATGTATCAATGTTATGAATTTCAAAAGCTAACCAACTAATTGATTGATGGTTGTGTTGTTGATTATTGGTTGATTTATTAAAATTTGTACCAGATAGCCCAATTGAGCCAAATAGTGAATTGTATTGAAATTTGGTCGCATTTGCTTGCATATACATGTACTTACATTGAACAGGTCATAGCAAGGAGGCTAGAGCAGAAGAATAAAATTGTTTGCCCGATAAATAGGTACATGTTTACCATAATTTACTGTTTTGTTTGGGTGATGATGATTTTATGAGTCGATTGGCTAGCCGCTTGGCTTTTTCTTTTTCTTTTTGAGATCAGAGGGCCTGTATGGCAATTTCGGGATTTTCCCGGTGCTCCCGGTGCAGGGGAGGTTATGGCGAAAATTTTCGAAAATTTAGGGTGTTAGCCAAATTTTTGAAAAATTTGAAAAGTTCTTAGAAACTGAAAAGTTGAAGAACTTAAGCCGTAATGAAGATAGTGAAAGTTGAGTTGATTAGTTAAACAACTTTCGGCTTCGTTCCTTTTCGGGGACGAAAAGTTTTAAGTGGGGGAGATTGTAATAACCCGGAAATCCGAGCCAATTTAAAATTTTTATTTTGGCAATTTTAGTGAATTTTGATTATTTAAAATGAATTATTTTAAATAATAACGATGAGAAATTTATTTTGAATAGAATTCAAATGTATATATTTGTACAGATCGTCGTTAGAATATAGATATTTATTTTAAATTATAAAAGGAATTGAAAATGGCGCGGTAGTTCGATAATTCGATTTCAAACTTCAAATGAATGTACCGGGTGCAAAATAAACCAGATTTTAGTGAAACCAAAAATATTTGAATCTAATTGATAATACCTTTCCAACGAATCCAAAAAATTAAAGTTTCATAGCGGGAATCAAAAGATATGTCCAGTTGAAAATTCAGAATAGTCGCTATGGAATTCTGGCCCTTAAAAACAGCCATTTTACAAACGACTTCGGTTTTCGACGAAACCACTTTTGTTGGATCCGTGATGTCAAATTATTGCTAGGTTTCAAATTTCATAATTTTTCAAATCAATATGTGAGCGTGGCAATGGAAAACGCGTTTGACCAGTTTTAGTTGATTTTAATCGACTGGAAAATGACCATTTTTCAAGCGGTCTTAGAATTCGACGAAATTAGTTTTGTTAGGACTGTATCGTCAATACGAAGTTAGAAAATATTTTTCGGGAATTTTTAGAGCTCGTATGTGGCCCCGGTAAATTGAAATGTGCGTTCAAATTCAATATATAGAGTTATATGTTGATTTTGACGAAAACTGATCGAAACGATCGAATCAGCCTATGATATATATCCCATTGTGTTCGGAATGGGGGTAATTAGCTATGGACGACAGGCGGTGGGTCCCATTTCGGGGGCGAAATAAAAAGTACCTTTTTGAAAATAAATAATTAAAATAAAAATAAAAATTCCCTCTCTCCCCTATTACCATTCAGCCCCCTCCCCCCCACCCGTTGAAAATCATTTGTAAAAAAAAAAAGAGGAGCGACGGGGTGAACCGCCGCCGCCACCTCATCCCCCCCCCCCCCCCAGGCGACACCGCTCGCCGCCCCCCTCTACCTCGCCGCACCCCTCCCTCCACCTCGAGACCTCCTCCCCACGTTCTCCTCCCCCTCCTCTTCAGAAACCCGTGCCTACCACCGCCGCTTGAAGCCCAAGACCACCCCGACCTGCTGCGACGCCTCCGCCCCCACCATGCTCCGACCGTGACTCCTCCGGCCTCCCTCCTTCAAAGACAGTAAGATTTTTTCTTTTTATTTAAATTAAAAACTGATTTTTGTTTATAATTAAAAACTGATTTTTGTTTATATTTAAAACTGATTTTTCTTGTTTGGTTTAAAACTGAAATTGATTGATTTTTAAAACTGAAATTTATTTATTTTGATCCTTATTTAAAGAAAGATTTGGTTTATATAAAGTGGTTATTTTTATAGAAAATGATAAGGTATAAGAAAATAGGATTTTTGATATGGAAGTTGTCATGTTTTCGATATGAAAGATATAATTTTTGATAGTAAAAAGTTTTGATTTTTATAAAGTAGAAAGATTAAAAATATGATTTTTATATTATAGAAAGATTAAAAATATATTTTTTATATAATGTAGACAATAAAAATATGATTTTTATCATATGTGAAATATAAAAATATGATTTTTACTTGTGTAGTGTATTAAAAATGTGATCTTTATATAATAGAAGATATAAAAATACTATTTTTATATAAGTAGTGTATTGAAAATAGAATTTCTATATAATAGAGAATATAAAAATATTATCTTTATATATGTAGCAAAATAAAAATCTGATTTTTATTTTATATATAATGAAGTAAAAATGTGATTTTTATAGTGATGATATAAAAATTCAATCTTTATATAAGAAGTAGAAATATAAAAACATATAATTTTTATATAGAAAGAAGCGTTGTAAATATATGAAGTGAAATAAAAATCTAAACTTTATTTTTATCGTGAAGTAAGGAGAATATAAAAATGTGATTTTTATATATGTAGTGAATACGGGCAACGAAAGTGACAAAAGAAGAAAAGATGAAGACTTCCTACATATGAAGAGGCGTGGCGTTTGGTTTAGCTAGTCGATGAGAATTTATCACTTTTTAATTTTATTTCTAGTTGAAATATATACTAGGATACAGACGGTGTTTAGTAGCACCCGACACCCGTCGTCCACAGACCATGGACGGCTTGTATGCTTGTTTGTTTGATTTTGATGTGTAGTTGATTGTGTGATATGATGTGAAATGTAATAAAATATTCATGTAGTTAAAAATATTTTATAGTTTAAAATATAATTTTTAACATGAATGTGAAATAAATAAATATAAACAAATCGGACGATTTGTTTATATACACACATTTGACTGATATTGATTGGGACGATAAATTTTACACATCGCCCAACTGCACAAATAAAATCTGTGTTTGATTGTTTGAAACTCCACACGGGTATTGGGGTGATATATGACATACACTAATCCCAATAGTTAGTTATATGTCGATCGATTGATTGACAGACTGTTATAAGCGTTAAATATTTATATTTGATGCTTATACAGTGTAGAACGCACTTTGGATGATGGTTGATGATTTATCGTTGCTGTTATATACGTGTGGTAGAAAATCCATATAATTAACATTATATAGTAATTGATTGGGCCTCATTCTAGTTTTGAAAAAGAAATATTTGAAATAGAAATATTCGAAATAGAATATTTGAAAATAGGAATATATGAAGACGTATTGATTAGATTGACGCCATTTTGACGTAAACGATATTTATATCGATTTTATTCATTTTATAATGAATATCGAGAGTGATTTCAAAATCTGATTTTTCGAAAAGAAATGAATTCGAATTGAAATTGAATATAAATGAATTTGAATTGAAATTGAATATAAATGAATTCGAATTGAAATTGAATATAAATGAGTTCGAATTGAAATTGAATATAAATGAATTCGAATTGAAATTGAATATAAATGAATCCGAATTGAAATTGAATATAAAGGAATTCGAATTGAAATTGAATATAAATGAATTCGAATTGAAATTGAATATAAATGAATTCGAATTGAAATTGAATATAAATGTATTCAAATTGAAATTGAATATAAATGAATTCGAATTGAAACTGAATTGAAATCGATTTGAAACGAATTTAAAACGAATTTATATTGGAATATTCAATTTTGATTTGAAATTGAATATGAAGTTGAAACCGTTTTGAAAATGAATTTAAAACGATTTATAAAGCACGTTTTGAATTGAAATCGACGAAGTATATATTATATATATAATATAATGGCCTGAATAGAATGCACCGCGCCGCGGCAGTTCGCGAATTTCGACCATTGACTTTGAATGGATATTGCCGGAGATCCGACCGTCGGATTCTCCTAAAACCGGAACCGTTGGGTTCGTATCGAAAAGAGCTTTCTAACGAATATTAGAAATTAGAAATCTAACGGTTGGATTTGGAATTATGTCCAAATCAAATTTGGAAAAGGTCGCTGTAAGTGCAGTTCGATGGCCGTTGATGGAAATCGACTGTACGGGCCTTGATAAAATTATTAAAAATAGTAATAATTTGTGTAGAATCATAAGAAATGATTTGGGAAGAATTGGGATGAAAAAACTCCATATTTGAAAAGATAAAAATAGTTTTTTATCGAAATGAACTAGTTTTGAGCTAGAATTATAATTCAATTTATTTTTAAATAAATAAATTGAATTTGAAAAGGGTTTTAAAAGTAACCAGAATTTCCAATAATTGAATTGGAATGGATTTGAATCGAAATTGTCTTTGGATTATTCGATGTTGGATTTCGTGATTACACAGATATTGTTATGGAAATTTGAAAGATATATTTATATCGTTATTTACAATACGATATTTGTTGGTCGTAGAATTTGATATTGAATATAAGTCGATATATTTTCTATTTAGAGCCTTGTATTTAATATCAAGTGTGATTTGGGTTTGTCGTGAATGGTGTCTTCATTAACACTGTTCTTAAGCCCAGTTGAGAAAATGATTAAATCTTTTTAGTTAGATTTAATGAAGTGTACCAATCAAATAATATTTAATTGGAATTGAATTCGAATTGATTCTTAGGTTTATCGTGAACAGTGTTTTATATAACACTTGTTCTTTAACCCGATAATTAATGAGATGTGATTTTGGGTTGTCGTGAACGGTATCTTCAATAATACTGTTCTTAGACCCAAAGGAGTTAAGAAAATCAGAAACTAACTGGAGATTAGTTAAGCTGAATGGTTTCTGAGGTATTGATCTGATGTTGGTTTCGGCCTTCGGGGATAATATTTAGGGAATTGCTCACTTGCTAATTTACGGTTAGGGACTGATTGAAATGTGATGTGATTTTGGGGTTTATCGTGAACCGTGTTTTAAATGACACTGATTCTTTGACCCGGTCAAAGATTAAAACTAAGTGGAGTTTTAATGAATCTTTAATTAGATTGAAAAGATCGAGAATGGAGTATCACCAGTTTTGCTCCAGGCGATAGTTAAATCTTTAATTAGATTTGAACGTGAAATGGTAATTAAATTTACCGATAACACCGTGGTGTTAGATATGAAGTATTACCAGTTTTACTTCATGGGATGAATAGGTTGGGGTTGGGAATTTTAAAACAAATGATTACTTCGGTAAGGTTCGTTAATCCCGACTAGTTTGAATTGATATTCAAAAGAAGATTAAAGAATAAATTTAAAGGAATTTATCTTTGATAAAATTAATGGGAACCTTTCCCTATGAATGTGAAATTTAGATAACTGTCGGTTAGCTAAGCAGAATGGTTTTCTGGATATTGATCTGACGTTGGTTTTGGCCTTCGGGGTTAATATTTGGGGGATTATTCTCTTAATTAATTTACGGTAAGTGACTGATGAATTGGAATGAGGCGTATGTTGTGTTTGTGTAACACTTGTTTATAATATACGCGAGTTATTCGGAAAGACCGGGTTTATCCCATTCTGAATAACTGATACGACGATAAGTCGAAGATGAAGACGGTGGTCGAAGACCGGAGGTCTTCACGTCGTTTATGTGATTACTAATGATCTTGATTGGGATGTACACCCAAGAAGATGGAAACAGTTGGTGATCGTCCAGACGTACTTGGAGATCGATGGATATGCGGGGTACTAGGTGCCTCCGGTTTCGTTCAGACCCAGAACGAACTTGTAAATGGACTGTGTGTCTGACATTGGATTTTAGTCTGTGTGATTGATTTCTATTAAATATATATCTGTTTGGCGACGGAGAGTTTATTCTCTTGCTTAACGCCCTTCTCTGAGACGTACGAGCTCAGGGGTTATATACTGATGGATATCAAACGCATAGAGTGAATTGCCTGTGTGGCATGCCTAAGTGGCAAATGATCAAGGCTTCTGTTGAAAAGCAGAGTCTTGTGGTTGATGATCGAAGCACGGCCTTTGTGGCGTAGCTTTGTGTAACGTTTACTTCGCGAGTTTCACACCCGGTTTGAACCAAAAACGGGAGAGGACACCAGGGAGGACATGCGTTTCTTTCTAGCTAGAAGTGGCGTCAGTGGTTTTACACGCCCTGACGAGTTTGACTTATGTGGTTGTTTCTGTTGCGAGGCGCCTCGGTTTGATCGGACGATCCGGGTCCGATGGAGTCATTTGTTGGCTCATTTACGCCCCATAGGGCGGAGAGACGTATTGTTCAGGCATAATAATCCACTCCGTGTGGACCGACCCTGACGATCCAAGGGGCAGTTGCGGCTGTTCCGGAGACATGGGCTAGATTGTCTCGAATCGGTTGAGGACGATCCCTTGCCTCAGTTCATAGATGGAAATCCAATTTCCAAATACGAGACTTAGCGGTTTTATTTGTAAACCTATATATGGCGACATAGTGGCATGGGATGCTCATGTCGCCTATGATTGATACTTATGATTTGAAGTTGTTTTATACACTATGCACTTATAATAGTATCAAATGATTTGTTTTAAACGTATCAAGCATTCTTGGCTATTATAAGGTAAAAACCCTATCCCCCGGCTTGCGTTGCATTGTGTGATAGGACCTGGGTCTTATAATAGCTTCATTTTTCTTTAGCATTGCGCTGTTGTTATATGCACTGGTATTCTTGGGAGGAAACCCGTTCCGTGTTATACGACGTGGTCCCTTGATTTACCTAACTTTAAAAATAAAGATTAATAACTGTTTTAGTTCTCACACCAGTCCCATGACTGACCTGGAGTTTATTGTTTTAACCTAAACTCTGGGTGCCCTTATCTTCGACACGGGCAGCTAGTAGTTTTGGTTTTGCAGATTTATATTCACAGGATCCTGGTTTACAGCTGGAACGATATCCGGAAAGCTTTGTATCCGTATATCTCCTTCAGTTGTGTATTGTATTATTTTCCGCTGCTATGTAATGTATTGTAATCTCTGATATTTTCTGTGTATTTTATTTGTTTATACTCTGTTTATTCTTGTATTCTGATGGAATTGTTGTAATATACAATTAAATGTTCTTCCGCCTGCGTTCTATTTTGTCGTGTTCTAAAAACGATCAGGCGTTTTGAACGGTCTAGATCGGTTTAGCGACTGATTCGGATCGAGCGAAATTCCTTGTTGTCACAGTTCGTTTCCTTATCGACTTCTATATATATATCGATACGTTGATTTCTAACTATCAAATTATCCTAAAAATATTCTAACTCCTTAAATTCCCGGAAAAATTCGCCATAACCTCCTTTGTACCAGGAGCATCGGGATATTTCAAATAGCCTCCCATAGCCCTCACCAATCCAAAAGAAAAAGAAAAAGCCAAGCGGCTAGCCGATACGGCGCATAAAATCTCATATATGAATTAAATACATAACTTTTCGTCGAGCATTCTATTTATATACCTTCATACCTTATCCATACCTATCTCATGTATATTTATACCTACCCAATCTATTTTAACTATACTTGATCGTTTTAACTCAATTCGTTAATTAATTTATTAATTAACTCTTTAGTCTATTTCACTTTTATATTTGAACATGACATGTTCAAATATATTTTAACTTGCTTATTAACTAATTTGAATCCAAATTTCAAATTTAAGTTCTATATTCGATTTCAAATATCCATTTACAAATCCAATTCACCTTTCAAAGTTCAACTTCAAATTCAAAACTCGATTAACTAATTCCTCTTCGACTTAGTTAATTCTATTCAATTTCTATTCAAATTTTATATCACTTCTATTATTCAAATCTATATATTAAATTCTATTATTCAAATTCTATATTATAAATCCCATTTTGAAATTCAACACAACTTGTCTTTCCCAAAACAAATTCAAAATAGTATCTCTGGTAGTAATTCGTCACTTACAACTCGAAAATGAATACTGATGATGCAGCTGTCATCATCAGAATCTATTTTCCAGCGATCGAAGTGAGTTCAATACTATAAAACCATTTCTAAACATTTCCACTTTGAAATCCATTTCAAAATATAATTCAGACTGCTTGTAAAACAATTTAAAATCTCCCAGGATCTTAAATTTTCCTTATTTTTAATCCAAATCCATTTACAAACACTTATCCAATTTTCCAGAATTTTAATTCAATTTCTAGTTTAAATTTCAGATTTAACTCATCTGATTTCACGTATTTCACTTATATGAATTCTGATTGGTTATTTACATAACCATTTAATTTATAATCTTACTCAATTATAATAACAACCAATATATCAGATATGTATCAAAATATACTTTGGGTAAAATTATTTTCATTTACCCTCTTTCAAAACATACCATGACGGTTCATCGTATTCGAGTGTTTACAAAATCCCTACCGATACAATGGATCAAACTGATCGACCAGAACTCACAAACGACTCAACCAACAAATCTCCACAATATAAAACAATTTTTTTATACCAATAACAAATACGCTCACTCGTATATATACACTCAACTCAATCTAGGGTATTACTAACCCTATCTCTACTGAGTCACGCCACAGAGCCAAGGTAATTCACTTAATTTAAGCTCTGATACCAACTGTAATGACTCGGATTTTTGGAGACTTTGGTTATCGACATAAATATGATGACGACTAACCAAACATCGAAAAATCCCGGTAATTAATGAAAGAAATTAGAGGGTGAGGAAGATAAGATAGAAATTTAGAATAGAAGAAGAAGAAGAACACAACATTAGAGTAACACGAACCTCACAGCGGAACGAATAACATATAATATATATTACATAACTTTGAAATAAACATCTGTACTTGAATATACATCATTATCAAAGTACAACACTTACAACACAGCGGAAATAACTATAGCTATATAATCCTGAAGCCTCCGGCTCCAAGCTCTTCCAGTATATTTGTAAATCCTGACTACTTGACTGGCCGTACAAAATTGGGCACCCAAGAGTTTAGGGAAAACAACAAAATAAACTCTGGGTCAGTTGTAACACCCCGTATTTTCTATGATCGTATAAGTAACAAATCAGAGAATAATTAAATTACAAAATACTAATCAAGGGAAATGGTTGTGCAATTGCGTTCGTCTCGAATTTCTTTTGGAAACGAGTCCGAGTTTTCGAGAAACGGAGTCCGTATGAGGGAGATATGGCCCTCCGAAGTTTCAGAGAATTTCCGAATCGAAAACAGCTCTCAAATTCGAATTCAAAATCCCGGAACAGGCTGGGCGGGAAAACTCCCGCCCATAGACCAGGTCGACCTGGGGGTCGACCATAGTGTCGACCTCCCAGGGGCCAGGTCGACCATAGTGTCGACCTGGGGGGGACCAGGTCGACCATAGTGTTGACCTGGGGGTCGACCTGCTCCCGAAACCCGGTTTTTTTAACCTGGTTCATTCTGATGTATCCGGTCTCGTTTCTGTCTAGATTCATTCGCCTAATCCTATATAAACTCAACCCTAGCCTCATTCTCTCCACACCATTTCATTCTGTCTATATTCTGCCTCTGTTCTAATTAAAAATAAAAATGGCGTCGCTACCCTGCTGGAATCAAAACTTGGACTGATGAATCTTCTTCCAACCTGAATAGAATTAAAAGCTAAATCAAATTTCAAATCCTAGTTTAGAGATTCAACAACAATTCAGCCTTTCTGCATCAACACTAGTTTATTATCCTTTCTTAAAACCACGAAAGGCAAGTACAGTTATTTTCCGCTATAAACGTTAATTATGATTGTGACACGAATTGTAAATCTGAATTTGAGGTTATGTCTGTTCTGTTCTGTTTAGATCTATCTTATTCTGTATCTCTTTCTTCTTTCTGTTCTATAGCCAGGCTACCATGAGCCTGAGCCAAATTTCATAAGAGATTAACGCCCGAACGCTAAAATGTTTAGGACAAATAATGAATGATGCATTATTGGACAGGACTGATTCGAGGACATGACATAAAATCTGAGGCATACAATTGGACATGTGACATATTTAACATATGACTTGAGATTGAGGCATAAAATATATTGGACTTATGATTAGGGATTCGGGGCGTAGATTTAACCGTAAACATGAAACTAATTTAGATACATAGTACATGTTGTAATCCAAATCTGTAGTTAATTTGAGAAATAAACATATGTTAGATCTAGATCTGTTCATACTAGGTATGATAATCTACGATTTGGGAGAAGAGGAATTATAGGACAACTTGAAACTTGGGGGCATAATGCATGTTTTAAATCAAGGTCTGATGTTAGAGTTTAAAGATAATTTACAACATGTTATGCATGAATAGGTAATGCATGTTGAAGACATACTACATGTTATAGTTTAAAAATCTAGATTTTTGGACGTATTCTTTTATGTAAAAATTCATGACTTGAAAAAGGGATATGTGACTTAGGCGTAAAGACCTATACAAAAATAGGATAACAATTAATGTGAATGCGCCTAAATAAGGGTTTTTGGATATCTGGCATCATAGGCTATAATTTGGCATAATTCATATTGTTTATCGTGATTTATGGAGAATATTCTGTACTGTGTAATGTTTAACTAAAAATTAGGAGCATATGTGGCAAGTGAGTTTAGGCTAAATTTATGATTAGGCAAGATATGATATATATAATCTGCTAAATCTGTTATCTGTTATATTGCCTAATCTGCTAGTTTTGTTATATTGCCTAAACTGCTAATTAGATTGAATTGCCTAATCTGCTAATTATGTTAAAATTGCCTTATCTGCTAGACCTGTTAAATCGCCTAATCTGCAAGATCTGTTATTTGTTTAGTCTGTTGAATGGCGTAATCTGTTGGAACTGAAATGCTGAAATTTGAAGTTTGTGAATCTGTAGGCTCGACTTAAAATTGAGCAAAACTTGTAGATAGAACCTCGAATAATCTGCTGTAACTTGTACAGAAGTTTAATCTGTTAAATAAACAGAATTAGTCTGATATCTGAAAAATCTGTATTGGAATGAATTGGCTATGACACGAGGTTAGACTCTGTTTGCGGTAGAAGCCTGCCCGGAACCAACCGGCTTAACCAGCGACCGCAAACTGTCAGTCTAATGTGAGAGGTCGTAGGCATAACTAAAATATGCTTAGACACGAGGTTAGGTCTGGCTCGTGGCAGAAGTCTGCCCGGAACCGCCCGGCATATCCAGCGGCCACGAGCTACCGACCTAATGTGAGAGGTCTGTGCACTAATATTTAATTAATTAATGCAAATCTAGGATAAATATGATGTCTAAAACGTGTTGGGTGGATAGGGTTAAACCAATTGGACTAATGAACTTAACAAACCCGTTTCGCGAATCTGTAGGCCCAATTGCAAAGTTAGAAAAATCTGTTAAATCCGTATATCTGATCCGTTAATCTGAAAACTTGTCTGATCTGTGAACTAGTTGATCTGAACTCTGTATGTCTGAACTTGTAAACAAGTTAATCTGAAATCTGTTAGTCTGGGGACACAAGGTTAGGAGGGAAATTACTTGTGTCATATGTTGTTTGGGACCCATATTAGTCAGTAACCCTTTCTGGTATCAAACTTTGACCCAACAGTAGGTAGGGTCCGGGCACGCTTACTGAACTAATTATAAGTGGTTCATTCTGATAATGGCGAGGGGTGTTGATGGTGCGTTCCAACCGGGTCATGTGCGTGCATGGATCCCAGTCTGCCTCTGAGGATGTAAGACGCCGTGACATCTGTAAATAGGCCTGTGCCAATTGGTTGTCACTTTAGGGAGTGATACACCATATTGTGGATCCGACACAGGGTATTTATGTATTAGGGAGCCGATCACTTGGGGTAGGGTTTTAGGGTACACTTAGTTCTGTCTGTTTCTGTTGGTACCGTCTGTTTCTGTTGGCTGGCAACACCTGTCTGCGTGGTACCGTCTGTTCGGGTGGTAAAGGCCCATTTACTGGTGTACACCTAATTCTACATTCTGTTTCCGTAGGGATTAATCTGTTTCTGCCTGTTTCTGTTCGGGTGGTAAAGGCCCATTATTAGCATTCTGTTTCTGTTCGGGTGGTAAAGGCCCATTATCAGCATTTTGCCTCTGTCTGTTTCTGTTCGGGTGGTAAAGGCCCATTATTAGCATTTTGTTTCTGTGGAAATTATTCTGTTCCCGTTTCTGCTTCAGTTTAGACATTAGGGTGACACCTAATCCTGTTATACTAGTATTAGTGCAGAGAAATGAAAAGTAATATTATTTTGTTTCTTCTATTTAACCTAAGTACATCTGCTGCTCCTGTTACTGTTATCTCTCATCCAGTTTTATTTGCATGCCATAATTATTATTATCTGTTCATATGCTGAAAGTCACTGGACTTGCCATACTTTATGTCTGACCTTGCTTGTTTTCGCCCCTTTTCTTCTGTTCCCCCCCCCCCCGGTTTTCCAAGGAGGGAATACTTTAGCTTGATCCGGATTTCTTCTGCTTGAAGTACTTAGAGTGCTTAAAGTATGGCTTGACTCTTTGTGGCAGCTTCTGTGGGGATTATGACTTTAAAGTTTTGTACTCTGATGATTTTCTGAACAAGACTGATATTTATGTACTTGAGTTTTTGGTAAAGATGAAACCAAACTGATTTCTGTTTTCTGCTGTAATAAAGTTATAATTTCTCAAGTATTGTTTATCTGTCTTGTAAATTTCTGTTCTGTCTACTAAAACGCTCCACCAAAGTTAAGACATTCCCTTTGTGAGTGACCTTAATGGAGGTGGGGTGTTACACTTGGTATCAGAGCTGAAGGTTACCAGATTGGGTAAATTTTTTGAAAACTATTTTCAAAAAGGAAGTATTTACAAAAATAAAGTTTATTTTGAAAAACATAATCCCCAAAGAGCTATATATCTATCTTTTCCGTTCTCCGTTTTAAATCTTTCTCTTTCATTCCAGCATGTCTGGGAATCTTAACTTTCCAGAGGGTGTGCCAATACCCGGTTGGTTCAGGAGGTACTTAGAGGCTAGGGCCAACGATGCAGGCCCAGAAGATATTCCTCCTCCAGCTGTAGCGATTCCTCCTCCTCCGCCCCCTCCTCGTGCAATTGCTTTTTCAAAGATCTGTAAAGATTTTAGGGCCATAGGTGGAAAGGATTTCAAGGGAACTGAACCATTCGTAGAAGCGAGGAACTGGCTCAAAGAAACTGAGGATCTGTTCGTTATCTTCGAGGTGGACGATAGGCAGAAGGTACAATTGGCGGTGTGGTTACTCAAGGACGAAGCTTCCTATTGGTGGAAAGTCACTAACGCTGAGAGACCGGTTGAAACGTGGATGGATTTCAGAACAAGGTTTGAGACAAAATTCCTCTCGCAAGCTGAACGAAGTCTACAACTGGAAAAGTTCTTATCTCTTAAGCAAAGAAGTATAACGGTCAGGGAATACGTTAATCAGTTCAACCAACTAGCTAGGTTCGGACTAGATTTAGTCAACACCCAGCATAAAAAGGCTCTCCGGTTTGTTAAAGGACTGAACGAGCCACTGCACAGCCTAGCCATGACCCATGTACCCATGGGAGCGACTTACGAGAGATTGGTGGATATGGCACTACTGCACGAGGAAGACAACGGCAAGAAAGAAGAGGCAAATAAGGAAGAACCACAGAACAAGAAAGCATGGCCCAAAAAGGAAACACAAAAGAAGGGTGAAAAGTCTGAAGATAAGAAGGAGAAAAAGTGCTTTACTTGTGGAAGCTCGACTCATCTGAACAAGGATTGCAGAAAAAGAAAGGGCACTTGCTTCAACTGTGGTGGGATGGGACACTTCACTAGGGACTGTCCGAAGAAACGAGGGCAAGGGCAGAGGGCAGGACCAACTTCTGGAAGGCAGGCGAACACTCTCGAGGCTAGTGGATAGGATAGAAATAGGAAAACTTTCTATAGGAGGTTTAATTTCTTTATCTGATTTTTGGGTTAAAACTCTTTTCTAATTCTGGCATTTCGATTCTGTAATCGATATCTGCACTTGAATACTAGTATTGTTTCTGATTCCGCTGTAGACTCAGACCCATAAGGGCTATGACTCATCTAAGCGTGGTAAGTTGGGTATCTGTGTTGAGCGTTAAGTTGACTATGACGCATACATTCTGGGTTTTTATCATGCTTAGTTTCCTAAGAATCAGTTAGTAATCTGCTCTGTACCGATAATATGTAAATATCTGAATATTTCTGATAAGGTTAAGATTTAAAGTTTTGACATTGTCTAAAGAGGGTAATCCTCTGGGCATCAATCTGATGCTGATCTCAGTCTTCGGGGCCGATACTTATGGAATTTGTCTCTCAACCAAGGTCTAATGGAAACCAAGTTTTTGTTTATCCGCACTCGCTCCCATCACTCGACTGTATCCTATCAATCGAGTCTTCGACCTATAGATAGGAATCCTATGGATGTAAACATGTGTTTGAGACATGTTATGTTTGATGGTTGCAAGTGGTTGCTCGTGGATGAATATACACACACTAGGCACTAGATCGGCTCGAAAACACTCTCATACTGCATATGGATGTGTGAGCATTTTCAATTTCTGTGGATGCAAAATGACTGATTCATCACATGGATGTTGCATATGAATGAATGGTTGTCACTCATATAAGAATGATATGTATCAAATAGGAAGGTTGCATACATCTTGGACTCATGGCACTAACATAATTCGCATTTAGGAGGTCAACTGAATCAGTGGACCGCCTGATCTTTGCATTAGATAAGGAACATATACACACACTTTTGCATATGTTCATACAACATTACAAGTTTTCTAAGGACAATGGATGCTTGTGGATGATGGTTGAGTAGATGGATGACTGGATGGTAGGACACATTCTTCTCAACTTGAAGATTTCGGGACGAAATCCTTTAAGGAGGGGAGAATGCAACACCCCGTATTTTCTATGATCGTATAAGTAACAAATCAGAGAATAATTAAATTATAAAATAAGAATCAAGGGAAACGGGTTGCGCCATTGCGTTCGTCTCGAAATTCTGCTTGGAAACAAGTCCGAGTTTTTGAGAAACAGAGTCCGTACGAGGGAGATATGGCCCTCCGAAGTTTCGGAGAATTTCAGAATCGAAAACAGCTCGAAAATTCGAATTCAAATTCGAATTCAAAATCCCAGAACAGGCTAGGCGGGAAAACTCCCGCCCATGGACCAGGTCGACCTGGGGGTCGACCATATTGTCGACCTGCCAGGGGCCAGGTCGACCATAGTGTCGACTTGGGGGGGGACCAGGTCGACCATAGTGTCGACTTGGGGGTCGACCTGCTCCCGAAACCCATTTTTTTAACCTGGTTCATTCTGATGTATCCGGTCTCGTTTCTATCTAGATTCATCCGCCTAATCCTATATAAACTCAAACCTAGCCTCATTCTCTCCACACCATTTCATTCTGTCTATATCCTGCCTTTGTTCTAATTAAAAATAAAAATGGCGTCGCTACCCTGCTGGAATCAAAACTTGGACTGATGAATCTTCTTCCAACCTGAATAGAATTAAAAGATAAATCAAATTTCAAATCCTAGTTTAGAGCTTCAATAACAATTCAGCCTTTCTGCATCAACACTAGTTTATTTTCCTTTCTTAAAAGCACGAAAGGCAAGTACAGTTATTTTCCGCTATAAACGTTAATTATGATTGTGACATGAATTGTAAATCTGAATTTGAGGTTATGTATGTTCTGTTCTGTTTAGATCTATCTTATTATGTATCTCTTTCTTCTTTTTGTTCTATAGCCAGGCTACCACGAGCCTGAGCCAAATCTCATAAGAGATTAACGCACGAACGCTAAAATGTTTGGGACAAATAATGAATGATGCATTATTGGACAGGACTGATTCGAGGACATGACATAAAATCTGAGGCGTACAATTGGACATGTGGGATATTTAACATATGACTTGAGATTGAGGCATAAAATATATTGGACTTATGACTTGGGATTCGGGGCGTAGATTTAACCGTAAACATGAAACTAATTTAGATACATAGTACATGTTGTAATCTAGATCTGTAGTTAATTTGAGAAATAAACAAATGTTAGATCTAGATCTGTTCATACTAGGTATGATAATCCGCGATTTGGGAGAAGAGGAATTATAGGACAACTTGAAACTTGGGGGCATAATGCATGTTTTAAATCAAGATCTGATGTTAGAGTTTAAAGATAATTTACAACATGTTATGCATGAATAGGTAATGCATGTTGAGGACATACTACATGTTATAGTTTAAAAATCTAGATTTTTGGACATATTCTTTTATGTAAAAATTCATGACTTGAAAAAGGGATATGTGACTTAGGCGTAAAGACCTATACAAAAATAGGATAACTATTAATGTGAATGCGCCTAAATAAGGGTTTTTGGATATCTGGCATCATAGGCTATAATTTGGCATAATTCATTTCCGTACTGTGTAATGTTTAACTAAAAATTAGGAGCATATGTGGCAAGTGAGTTTAGGCTAAATTTATGATTAGGCAAGATATGATATATATAATCTGCTAAATCTGTTATATTGCCTAATATGTTAGTTTTGTTATATTGCCTAAACTGCTAATTAGATTGAATTGCCTAATTTGCTAATTATGTTAAAATTGCCTTATCTGCTAGACCTGTTAAATCGCCTAATCTGAAAGATCTGTTATTTGTTTAGTCTGTTGAATGGCGTAATCTGTTGGAACTGAAATGCTGAAATTTGAAGTTTGTGAATCTGTAGGCTCGACTTAAAATTGAGTAAAACTTGTAGATAGAACCTCGAATAATCTGCTGTAACTTGTACAGAAGTTTAATCTGTTAAATAAACAGAATTAGTCTGATATCTGAAAAATCTGTATTGGAATGAATTGGCTATGACACGAGGTTAGACTCTGTTTGCGGTAGAAGCCTGCCCGGAACCAACCGGCTTAACCAGCGACCGCAAACTGTCAGCCTAATGTGAGAGGTCGTAGGCATAACTAAAATATGCTTAGACACGAGGTTAGGTCTGGCTCGTGGCAGAAGTCTGCCCGAAACCGCCCGGCATATCCAGCGGCCACGAGCTACCGACCTAATGTGAGAGGTCTATGCATTAATATTTAATTAATGCAAATCTGGGATAAATATGATGTCTAAAACGTGTTGGGTGGATAGGGTTAAACCAATTGGATTAATGAACTTAACAAACCCGTTTCGTGAATCTGTAGGCCCAATTGCAAAGTTAGACAAATCTATAAATCTGTTAAATCTGTATATCTGATCCGTTAATCTGAAAACTTGTCTGATCTGTGAACTAGTTGATCTGAACTCTGTATGTTTGAACTTGTAAACAAGTTAATCTGAAATCTGTTAGTCTGGGGACACAAGGTTAGGAGGGAAATTACTTCTGTCATCTGTTGTTTGGGGCCCATATTAGTCAGTAACCTTTTCTGGTATCAAACTTTGACCCAACAGTAGGTAGGGTCCGGGCACGCTTACTGAACTAATTATAAGTGGTTCATTCTGATAATGGCGAGGGGTGTTGATGGTGCATTCCAACCGGGTCATGTGCGTGCATGGATCCCGGTCTGCCTCTGAGGATGTAAGACGCCGTGACATCTGTAAATAGGCATGTGCCAATTGGTTGTCACTTTAGGGAGTGATACACCTTATTGTGGAGCCGACACAGGGTATTTATGTATTAGGGAGCTGATCGCTTAGGGTAGGGTTTTAGGGTACACTTAGTTCTGTCTGTTTCTGTTGGGTGGCAACACCTGTCTGCGTGGTACCGTCTGTTCGGGTGGTAAAGGCCCATTTACTAGTGTACACCTAATTCTACATTATGTTTCCGTAGGGATTAATCTATTTCTGCCTGTTTCTGTTCGGGTGGTAAAGGCCCATTATTAACATTCAGTTTCTGTCTGTTTCTGTTCGGGTGGTAAAGGCCCATTATCAGCATTCTGCCTCTGTCTGTTTCTGTTCGGGTGGTAAAGGCCCATTATTAGCGTTCTGTTTCTGTGGAAATTATTCTCTTCTCGTTTCTGCTTCAGTTTAGACATTAGGGTGACACCTAATCCTGTTGTACTAGTATTAGTGCAGAGAAATGAAAAGTAATATTGTTCTGTTTCTTCTGTTTAACCTAAGTACATCTGCTGCTCCTGTTATCTCTCATCCAGTTTTATTTGCATGCCATGATTATTATTTTCTGTTCATATGCTGAAAGTCACTGGACTTGCCAGACTTTATGTCTGACCTTGCTTGTTTTCGCCCCTTTTCTTCCGTTCCCCCCCCCCCCCCCAAGGTTTTCCAAGGAGGGAATACTTTAGCTTGATCTGGATTTCTTCAGCTTGAAGTACTTAGAGTGCTTAAAGTATGGCTTGACTCTTTGTGGCAGCTTCTGTGGGGATTATGACTTTAAAGTTTTGTACTCTGATGATTTTCTGAACAAGACTAATATTTATGTACTTGAGTTTTTGGTAAAGATGTAACCAAACTGATTTCTGTTTTCCGCTGTAATAAAGTTATAATTTCTCAAGTATTGTTTATCTGTCTTGTAAATTTCTGTTCTATCTACTAAAACGCTCCACCAAAGTTAAGGCATTCCCTTTGTGAGTGACCTTAATGGAGGTGGGGTGTTACATCAGTCATGGGACTGGTATGAGTAAAACAGTTTGAACAAGTAAACGATATCTCATAAGACCACGCTGTATAACGGAACGGGTTTTTCCCTTATGAGAATCCAAATTATCTTTATATCAAAAACCTTTTGATATTATAATAATGTCTATCAATCACAATATAATATTCATCTAGCAGAAACACTTTCATCCCACGTTCTACATATATGGTGTACAATCAAAACCGCAAGCACGTATTGGGTAATGGATTTCCAACTATGACGAGGTATGGAACCGCCTTTCGTTAGTGTACCTCTAGAAAGGAATACACTGGGTTCAACAAGAACATCTTGCAACCCGGCCACACATGACCGACCACTCATTTCGCTTGAGTGCATCGAATGTATATCACCAACGGTTGGGATCAGCAACCGTTTCCCGAATGGGACAGTATCAACAATAGATTTTTAGAAATAAATGAAACTCTAGATCGGGTGATTATACACGCTACTTCGGTGCGACCGACTCAACCATGCTGCCTGCCCGATTTCTGTCAATTACCGGTTGATGAGGCTTGAGGTTACGCGTTATCATCACATTAGATTCACTTCGAATGCCACATTGTTAGATCCATCATAAATCACTAATTGACCTACAACAGTACATTACGTGTTAGCTAAAGAAGTTTCCTTCTCCGCTTCCACTCTTGGTACGATTGAAGAAATCAATGTACGTGACCTTTCTGGAAATACTCTGTTAGACATTCATCCATACAAGTCACCCAGGAACAGGACGAACCGAAGGCACTATTCAGTACATCCATCTTAGACACTGTTATCTAAGATTTATACAATAGCCCTTGCACTTTACTCCGTCTTTAATTATCTTTGGCATATATGATTCGCAACGCTTATGCCAATACAGAGTAGTTCTTTGGATAATAATCCAACTGGTCTCTCCATATTAACAACGTTAAAATGGTCAAAAACTTCGATAGTCTGTGATTTAACCATCAAAGAAAAACAGGTGTGCAAACAACGATATTATTTCCAGATGGAAATTCTATCAAATCAATCATCAATCATATACATATATATATTTCCTTATTTTCTATGTTTAGAAAATATACGTTATTAACACTGGAAAACATTTCCATTGTTTATTTACATATCACTATCATTTCACAACTATCAGTCCCTAACTGTAAACTAGTAGGAGAACAATTCTCTAAGTATAAACCCCGAAGGTCGAAACCAACATCAGATCGATACTCAGAAAACTATTCAACTTAACTAATCTCTAGTCAGTTTCTAATCTTGTTTAACTCTATTTCTTTATCTCTATTCGATTAACTCTATTTGATTTACTCTAATATGAATAACTAGTATCTGTTTTAACTTTATTTCGAATAACTATATTCGATTTAACTCCATTCGCTTGACTCTAGATCGCAGCGATCACAATGGTTACGCCTGATTCCCTCAGGAAACATCCGACCGCCGTAGGCTATCTGCAGCCCTGCGAATTACACTAGCAGACGTGCTAAATGGTAACTTATCCTAAATAACTATGTCTGATTAACTCCTTTTGATAAACTACATTTGATTAACTCCTTTTGATAACTACGTTTGATTGACCCCTTTTTTATCTCGTCAGTTTCCTTTTATAATCCTATTTAGTTTCCAACTAAATATTCCTTTTATAATTCTATTTATTTACTAAATAAATATTCCTTCATCCTATTTATTCTCTAAATAGATATTCCTTTATTTTATTCTATTCGATTTATCAACATTTTTCCCCTTTATAAAACTCTATTCGTTTTATAAATATTTTCCTTTTATTTACTTTCGAAATATTTTTTTTTTTTATAAAATCGGTTGATTTTATAAAATTCCTTTATTTCAATATACATTGAAATAATTCTTTTTACATCCTAGGGTCTTTTTATGATATTTAAAATATCGAATAACAAGGATCAATATCATTCCAACACACATAATCCATTACAGATTATATAACACATCATATATCACAATATATGAAAAACAGTAAAATAAATGTTGAGGAATCCGGTCGGATTCCTCCAACCCGTTTCCCTACATCCACAGATGTTACACAATAAAATCAACATCACTTTCAGTTCCATATGATATATTCTGTTAAACAGAATCAATATAGAAATTCAACTAACTGACTAGCAGTTCAATCAAACAGTCAACACATAGTCTATCAGCCAATATTTAACGGTTCTAAAAATACAACATGAAATTATAATATGTTCAGAGTTAGTGAGATTTACTCACATTGGACGATCATCGTTAATAACGATAACCATCTCTCGGTTTGATTCAGACGGACAATTTATTTTGCAATAAATTGTAACGAGCTCCGATGGACTTCCAGTTAGTTCCATCGTGTAGTGTCCGTCTATATGATCCCAACGCAACTTGTTTTGCTGAATTTCGATCATGTATCGATAAGATACTGCTTTTACAAGTTTATACAATAATTTTATTAAATAAACATGAATTATTATTTGCTTTAGGCCTCAACACCCATACCTTGGCCCACCACCACCCTTAAAGCCCAAGACCGATTAATCATCTTCCCCAATTAACAAATATCGGCTCCAGTAACTCACCGAGCCTCCTCCACCATTTTCATTAACTTCGATCCCATTTCCCTCCTCTGTTTTGCCACCGAACCCAACTAGACACACCACCGTTCCCCTTCTCCTTCCGAACTCTTCCTCCTCCACCCCGTGAAGTCCAGCTTGAAGCCACCTTAACTGTCGCGTCATCCTGGAGTTTTCAGGACACATAGTAGAAGACATTGACATTTTTGTCTTCAGAAAATCCTCAATCAACCCTTACCAACTCGGTTTTGCATCTCAAACCCAAAACTAACATCAATTACCAAAATCGATGCACCACTTTCAAGAAATCATTAACCCTAGATTTCTGTACAACTTTGAGCTCGCCCGAAACGGAATCGCGCCATTCAAACAAGACACCAAATCGAAGAGAATCACTATTGGAACTCAATGATATAGAGATTTGGATTTATACGATTTTATTTTGGTTTGTTATTGATTTTTCCATTGGGATTTTCTACTGTAAAATTCATTATCGTCCTTATATAGATGTGGTGGTGGTTGGTAACACTTGTGGATGAGAAGGGTCAGTGCGTGGCCTTCATATTGTCCACGGAAAATGGGTGGATGTTTTTATTTTGATTTTCATATTTTATTTTACTCACTTTTATATTCGTTTGTGGTCCTTAAAAATCCCTGCGACCACATACGATACCCAAAAATCACCAAACTGGACATATAGCTAGAGTTTGACATAACGGTCCCAACGAAACTGGTTTCGTCGAATTCCGACTCCGTATGCTCACACAGTGTATTTTTAACCGTCGAAATACTGACTGTTTTTCACTCTAAAAATCCGTACGGCCACACGGTGACTCTAAAAATCACGAAACTGGAAATCTAACAACTATTTGACACTGCGGATCCAACAAAATTAGTTTCGTTGAATTCCGGGGTCGTTTGCAAAAGTGGCTATTTTTAAAGCTCTGGATGACCCATTTAAATAAATATATTTAAATATAATTAAATTAAATATTTAAAAATAAATATTATCGTCTATATTCACAGTGGAATACCATACAGCTCTAGAATATTCCTATATGAATTTCTAACTTGATATTTCAAATCTCGGTCAACCCGATATTTGATATATATGAAATTCCTTTTTAAAATATAAATAATTCCTTTATAAATTATAAAGGAATTCCACAGCGACTTTTCTAAAATTTGATTTGGACATAAATCAAAATCTACACGACAAAATCCCGATTTCTCTCTTCCACTAGAAAGATATACTCCACCAGCTCCACATGTTTCTTGTTTCACAGAAATCCGGCTTAAAACGAATCTTGTATATTCAGTTGAAGTTCAAATCGCCAAATAGCGAACTGCCGCATCGTTACGCGCTCGATTATAATTATAATATAATTATACGTTCGAACTGTCGTTCAAATAATATATTCGTTATTCTAATTCAATTCTAAGCTGAATTAAATATCACAGATGATCCAGTTCACACCATATCGCCATTTCAGCCAATTTTGATTATTTCAGAATTAAATATATTATTAAATTTATTATTTTAAATCTAATATTCACCATTATTTAATTAAACCACCATTTAATTCACTATATCACTATTTATATAATTAAATAAATTAATTATAATACCTCTGCAAATGCGGGTCATTACAAACATATGTAATTATGATACTTGGATTGATTTGTATTGATGATTGATAATCATATTATAGGATCATATAGATAGATTTTGAACTTAGGGGTAGTATTTTACTTTGATTTAGGAATTATTTAGATAGTTATAGTATTTACGGGGAGTAGTTTTAGAATTTGTTTTTGATAATGCCAAAGGGGGAGAAATTATAAAATATAGAATTAGTTTATAGGATTCAAATAGATAGGGGGAGTATTAAAAGGATCATCATCAATAGGTATGCACAGGTATGATATTTTATAAACTAAGGTTTTCATCATTAAAAAGGGGGAGATTGTTGGAAAATGGAGTTTTGATGGCAACAACCTTATTTGAATATTAATTGATTATAAAATATATACTAACATTTTATCTAGACTATATATATATATACAGGAGTTATTACTGAAGACTGTACAGTTTAAAGATATTAGAGGTTCAGAATTCAGAGATGATTCAAGACTCATGAGTAATCAAGATTTCAAGAGTTCAAGATAAATATAGTAATATAGTCTAGTTTATGTAAGACTCTGAATAGCACTCCAGGTTCTAATTCAAATTTTGATTTTCAATTTCTGATTTAAATTCTATTTTCGAATTTTATCTTCAATCTCTATCTTCTCTATTTTATTTTCTTTACTTTATTTTTGATTTCTAACTCAAGTTTTATAAGTTTTATATATTATATACTTTTATATACTTTATATTTATATAGTTTTAAACTCTATAATTTTATAAATATGATTATATAGTTTATATTTATGTTTTTATATGGTTTTCTACTTTATAATATTCATTTACAATACTTTTATATGGTTTTTATATTTATGTTTTAATTCAAGAATTTCCAGAATTATATATGTATATACATATGTATATATATATATATATCAAAACACTTGAAAAATGCTCAAAAATCAATTTTGAGCAAGGATATGTCGACATACATTTATGCCCATGTCGACATACAACTATCATTTTTTCAAAATTGAAAGGAAGCGTCTTTTCACTATTTGTGACATTCCAGAAACATTACAACCTTTCAAATCTTATAAGTAGGGGATGATTTCGAATATTTCATTATTCTTCTTCTCCATCTTCATCTCCTTTCTTTACACCATTATATTTTCTTATTTTTATGATTTCTACACTTATACTCTGTCGAATTCAATTCTATTTTCATAAAACTTCTTCTCTTATCTCTCTACTCATTACTCTCTGAATCAAACTTCTATTAAAGAGTTATAGGGCTATTGAAATCATTTGGGAATTGTTTGAGTAATCGGTGTTACCCTTTTAGCCGTGAAATCAAGGAGAGTGGAACCGCTGTTACCCTTATAGCCGTGAAATCAAGTAGAGTATACTTGATCAAGTATGTGGAATCGGAGGTATCCCTTGTAGCCGTGAAATCAAGGAGGTTGTAATTGGATATTGATATAGTAATAAAACTCTGCGCAATCCATGGTTGTGTGGGACTGGACGTAGGAGCAATTGCGGACCAGTATACAATCTGGTGTGTTCGTTCCTTTTCTGCATTTTATTTTTGTTTATCTTTGTGTTTGTGTTTGATTCCGTGTCTGTGATTGTTTGTGTGGTGTTTGATTCATATAGTAGATCATATAAGTTATAGATTTTGTTTAATTTTTCAAAAACACTATTCACCCCTCCCCCGCTAGTGTTAGTTTTGCCTTAACGATTCATTCTGAAATCCCTAACATGTTCAACTTTGGATTTAGGATTGATGGACCAAGTCTGGTTTAGAGATTTGAATGTACTACTTATTAAAAAGAGGTTAGATTCGTTAAGTGATTTCACATCACTTGGATTTCTCTTCCTTTGAGAGGTATCTCAACCTTTGCTATCATCAACGATTGGAATTATTAGCCTCCTATGATTTTGTTATTTCTCACATGTATGTATAGAAAATGCGGAAGTTTGTTTCTTGAATTGGGAATATACCGGTATAGAACCTATAACCCATTAATGGAAGTCACTCATATTAATTACTAGTTATGACTTCATAACTCAAGGTGATATAGAACGGACTCGACTACTGTGGTTGGTTCCATTTAGAAAAAGTGTCGTTTGTTCCCGTCATTATTAGAAGGGGTTAGTTAGGCATTTATTTTATTATGAGTGCGAGGTTAGCTAGTTATAGCCTAATGGGGTGAATCAAATATTTCTAGATAACCATTCGAGATTCTCAATTGGATGTGGGAATAATTGTTGATGGTTTCTATTGATAAGTTGCCATAGAGTTGAGGATAGTATGGCAACATTTGAGTCATGCCTGATTCATTGACGAGAGATGCTAGATTAATATTCCTTATTTTTGCAGTGGTGACCAAATATCGAGTCATATGTGGATTGTATATTATATAAGATGTCTCATATTAGATAGATTAGTATCCTACATGCTTGGATGGACATTGATGTCGTTTATGATGGTTGCTATTGTTTTTCCATGCATGTTAGACTATTGATTTCTGACATAACTATTTATATTTATATGATTGTTAGGGATGCACAATAATTGTATTATTTTACGGCCTATTTCTTTGAGGCAAATTTCATATATGACTTGATCAGAATGTTAGATAAATGTTACATATTTAAATGCTTATTTTCTTGTTACTTCTCCTATGGTTGACCATATTTGTTGAGTATATGTAGAGGTACAAAGAAGAAAGATTTGATTGTTTGAATGCTTACATGCTTTTACTTACATATAAATGCTAAGATTTCTTTAAAAGAAGTACGTAGTAGAAGTAGAGTTATAGTTTTTGCCTTTGGTGAATTTTTATGATTTTAACCCCATATATGAAAGACCACTTTTGGGATCATTTGTTAGGATAAGCTGTAATAACCCGGAAAATGTGAACCAATTTAAAAAATTTATAATTGGTTATTGTCAAAGAATTTGAATAATTGAAATAGCATATTTCAATAAAATAATGAATTGGGAATAGTGAGGCAGTTTGAAAATTTGAATACAAACTTCGTTGGACTGTACCGGCTGGAAAATATAACAGATTTTAGCGAAACCAAAAATATTTAAATCTGTTTATGAATACCTTTCTAACGAATCTGAAAAATCGAAGTTTCATAACAGGAATCAAAAGTTATGGCCAAATGAATTTTCAGAAAGGTCCCTATATAGAGTATATAGCCCTTGAAAATAGATATTTTGCATACGACCTTGGAATTCGACGAAACCACTTTTGTTGGATCCGGGACGTCAAACTATTGCTAGGTTTCAAATTTCATAATTTTTGAAGCTAGTATGTGAGCGAGGCAAAAGAAAATGTGATTGGTCAATTTCTGTTAAAATGGGTCGACCTGAAAATGGACATTTTGCATACGATCTCAGAATTCGACGAAACTGGTTTTGTTGGGACCGTATCGTCAAAACAAAGCTAGATTTATTTTTCTGGAATTTTTCGATTCAGTTTGTGGCCCTGGCAAATTGAAATGTACGTTCAAATTGAACATAAAATGTTTTATACTTTAATTTGAAAAATAACTGACTGTAACAGTCGAATTGGCCAACGAAACATATCCCATTGTGTCCGGAATGGGGGTATTTAGCTAGGGGCGACAGTCGTCGGGTTGAAATTGGTGTACTTTGGCTAGAAAGGATATTATAGGAATTTAAAATTTAAATATAATAGAAAATATCTTCATTTTCTCTCTCTTCTGAAAACGGTCAAACCCCCCTACGACGAACGACGGAAACCACTCCAGAGCTTCCAGACCCGATCGCCGCCGCCATAGGCGATTTCGCCACCGCCTCCAGTTGGCTTTTCCGACCGCCTTCCTCCCCTCTTTCAATCAACCCCAGCCTCGTCTGAAACCATCGAGTATCGACGTCGAATTTCACCCAGGAAGTCCGCACATTTGGAGCGCCGCCGATCATCAGAGGAGCCGCCGAGTTCGCTGACACCACAGGCGCCGGGAAGCATGTTCGAAGCTCTTCGACGCCGCAGCATCCGATCGTGACGAAACTGCACGGATCGATCGTGAATCTAAAACCTAGTTTCGAAGGTTTGAAAAACATTCTGCTTTGAAATTTTTGAATTGAAAATAACACTTTTAAGTGTTGCAAAACTTTGAAAAAACATATCTTTTTAGTGTGTTAACGAAATTCGATGAAACAGGAAACATCGGGACCGCAGGGAGGCTCTCTACCATCTAGCAGAAGCCGCGGATTTTTTTGATCTTCATACGATTTTTAGCACTTCAAAAACCAATGTGAGGAATCTAATTTAAATTGTGTGAATGAAATCGTGTTGTATAAATTATATAAGCGAAGTGTAAATTATATACGCATTGTATACCTCATGTACATGTGTTGTATAAGTTATATTAGCGATGTATAAATTATACAAGCGTTGTATGAAACATATATGCTTTAAATTGTGATGAAATGCAAGTGAATTATAGAAATAATATATATATATACTCCCCTCGTCCACAGACCATGGACGATATTTATTGCTTGTGATTGGCGTGATATTATATGGTATGACGAATGGTTGGAAATAATTGTTTGTGGTTGATATTGTGGTTGAAAAATACCTTTGTGGTTGAAAAATACCCTCTTGTGGTTGAAACAAATTAGAATAGGATTGTGGAAAGGAAAATAAAACATGTCGCCTGCATGCGAACTAGATGCATGATCCCCACTGTCAAAAATCGCGAGGTTTTAAGGTAGAGCGAGGAGCCGTACTAGGGACGGTCCCGGTTTTAACTACCCTACCGTTATGCTGCCGAAATTTTCTGAAATATTTATGTGTTAGAATAATTTTCATTTATTGAAATTAATTACATATGTTAGAACCAATATTCATGTGTTGAATTGAAATTCATTCGTTGAATCGAAATTCATGTGTTGAATATTATTCGAATTTTAAACAAATAGATTTAGCGATAAAAATCACATTTATATATATATACAAACTATGGAGAATATTCATGTGTTGAATTGAAATTCATTCGTTGAATCGAAATTCATGTGTTGAATATTATTCGAATTTTAAACAAATAGATTTAACGATAAAAATCACATTTTTATATATATACTAACTATAGAGAATATTCATGTGTTGAATTGAAATTCATTCGTTGAATCGAAATTCATGTGTTGAATATTATTTGAATTTTAAACAAATAGATTTTACGATAAAAATCACATTTTTATATATATACAAACTATGGAGAATATTCATTTGTTGAATTGAAATTCATTCGTTGAATCGAAATTCATGTGTTGAATGTTATTCGAATTTTAAAATAAATTGAATAGACGATAAAAACTACATTTTTATTGTGAATAGGAAGTGTTAAAAACGTCCACGTGTTGAATAAATATTTTTGATGATAAAATATTTCTTTTATAATGTATATGCTTTGATAAAAATACACACGTGTTGAAATAAATATTAGATTGCTAGAAATATTATTATTCGCTTTGTTCTGCATATATATACATGTGTTGAACAGGGAAAATGGATTAGCTGTAGAGTAAAGAAATTATTTGTGTGCCCGACAAATAGGTAAGCCTTGATGAGTTGGCTGCGCAATTTTATTTTTATATCAACTCCTGTGAATGCCATTGAATGCGGAGTGCTGGTTATTCTGTGTGAAATAATAAACATCGCCATAGGATAGTCACAATTAATTTTGAACTACACTACATGGCATACTCCTTGACGATAGGCATACTTCATCATATTCCACATAAGCATTTGGAGCTTGTGTGACGAGGTGGAATATTTACCATACGAGCGAGAGGCTTGTATGGCGTTGATTATATACTACAGGTTGAACTGATGACTGATATGGACTATATAAAATATAACGATAAATTGTCAGATTAATAAAAGCCCCACACGGGTCTGGAGTTGACAATAATTAATCACGTCTCTCTAGTCATTAGATACGGCACATGGACTATTTATTCCCACACGGGACGAGGTGACAAGGATTTATCCTCTGGAGTAATTAAAAATACACGCTCCCTCAGGCTTGACAGGGTGACGAGAATTTATTCTCTGGAGTTATTATCTATACACGCTCCCCTGTAAACGCCAGAATATATCATTATAAATATGTGGATGCTTTATATGATTTATTGGGTACCTAACACGGCCCAATAAATTTCCAAACCCCTTCCCGTACAAAGGAGGTTATGGCGAAATTTTTTGAAACATTAAGGCGTTAGTGAAATATTTGAAGTGAAAACGTTATGGAATTTAAAGAATGAACTATATTTACATATATACAAATAAAAATAGAATTGAAAGAAATCGAAGCCGTGCAGTTCGTGTTTTGAAACCGTAATTTGAATCGATTAGTACGAGAGATCCGACCATCGGATTTTCCCGAAACCGCAACCGCTGGGTTCGCCTTGGAAATATCTTTCCAACGGCACCAACCTTGTAAAAATCCAACGGTTGGATTGTCTGGAATGTTTAATTCAAATCTGAAGAAAAATAGCGCCAGAATCGTTTATATTTATATATAAATATAAATATAATTAAATTAAATCGAATAACGACGCTGCAGTTCGAATTTTGAAACCGTAACTTCAAACGACTAGTGTGGAAGATTCGACCGTCGGATTTTCACGAAACTGGAACCGTTGGGTTCGCTTTGGGAATATCTTCCCACTGATATAGACTTTGTAGAAATCCAACGGTTAGATTTTCCGATATGTGTAAAACAAATTAGGGGGGAAACAGCGCCAGTGCCATGGCACGACCTGAAACGTCGTTTAATTAAATATGGCCATTTTTAAATAAATAAAAATGGCGAAAAATCGTTATAAAATATTATAAGCAACATGGATTTGAAATAAACCAGTTTGGCTTGATCTGCTTGATATTTGATGGTTGTATGTATTTGACACAAAAATTATACTAAAGAACTGAAATGTGGATGTCGAATAATATAACCATGGAAAGAATTGATTTGAATTCTAACTACGTGAATTATTTGAAAAGGCCGAGCTAACCCTTATTTCAAATAATTGATCGAACGGTTCGAATTGGGAAATACAAAGACGATTCAAGACCGACGATCTTCGTATCGGTTGGATGGGCGCTACTGAGGTTCCTGATTGGAGTAGCTACCGTGAAGGAATGGAAGTAGTAGCCGTCTGAACATATGTGTTGATTGGATGGATATACGAGGAATTTGACGCCTCCGGTTTCGTTCAGACCCAGAACGGACTTGTAAATGGACTATGTGTCTGACATTGGATTTCGTTCTATACTGATTGATCTCTGTTAAATATATATCTGTTTGGCAGCGGAGAATTTATTCTTTTGCTTAACGCCCTTCTCTGAGACGTACGAGCTCAGAGGTTATATATCGATGGAAATCAGTCGTATGGAGTGGATTGCCTATGTGGCATGCCAAGATGTTGTGATCAAGGCTTCTGTTGCAAAGCAAAGTTTTGTGTTTGATGATCAAAGAACGGCCTACGTAGCCTGGCTTTGTGTATAGCGTGGATTCGCGAGCCTCACACCTCGGTATGAGTTAAAAACGGGACAAGAACTGCAGGGAGAGCACGACGTTTCTTTCTAGCTATGGTGGTGTCAGTGACCTACCAGCCTTGACATTTATATCTACTTTTCACCTATGTGGTTGTTGGAATGCGAGGCGCCTCGATTATAGGTCTGTAAGGACCGGGAAACGTGTGTTCAGGAATAATTAATCCTCAAACGTAAGAGAGGACCGGCCCTGAAGCATCTAGGGGTTACCCAGAATGTGTAGTCCTGAGGCATTTGCTAGAATGTCTCGAAGCGGAGAGGAGCTTGCCCCTTACCTCGACTCATGACGGAAATCCAATTTCCAATACGAAATAACGGATTCGATTGTAGAACTAGTATGGCGACATAGTAGATGGTAGCTATGCCGCCTATGATTGATATTTATGATGCTATTCGTTTTTGAAACATATATGCACTAGTAATAATATCAAATGATTTTGCTTTACACGTATTAAGCATATTTGTCCATTATAAGGTAAAACTCTATCCTCCGGCTTGCGTTGCATTGTATGATGGGACTTGAGTCTTATAACGGCTTCATTCTTTTTAAAAGCATTGCGTTGTTTTAAAGAATTTACTTTGTTTTAAATGCACCAGCAATCACTGGAGTAAACCCGTTCCGCAAAAGTGGCGTGGTCCTATGATTTGCTTATTACTGTTGTTTGAACTGTTAAGTAGATTTCTCATACCAGTCCCCATGACTGACTCGTTGTTTGTTTCACTTTGCAAACGCGGGTGCCCTTATTTTCACATGGGCAGCCTAGTTCACAGGTGACAGGTTGTTTTGGCTCAGCACTATAGTATAGAGTGCATTTTTGGCTCATGGCGAGGCTGACTTCACCGAGATGACTTTGACATTTTCCGCCATTATTGTATTTATATTATGATTCCGCCACGGGCGATGCAGACTGTTTTACTTCCGGTACTTATTATCGTATGTATATGTACCGCCTTCGGCGATGTAGACTGATACACTTATTATGTCTCACTGTATGTATATATTTCCGCCTCTAGCGATGGTGACTGATCATTCCCCCTTTATTTACTAAGTTATATCTTACGTTGTGCTATTCTGATGTTGTTACATGTTATGAACCCGGTGTCATATCTATGTAAAATTATTCTATTTATTGTCTTTGCTATTATCTGTACTCTGCTATGATGATTGATTTGTTATATTTCAATGATTATCCTTAATACCGTCACACGGATTTTGGGATCGTCACAGTTGGTATCAGAGCTTTGGTTAACCTTAGTTCCGGAGTCTAACACATTAAACACCTCGTCCGAATAGAATCAGTAGTGTTCTAAGGCGAGTAGCTCATTAGAGATAGGATTAGCGATGTCCTAGAATGAGCTAAGCGGATTAGCAAAACAATTTGATCAGTACATCATTACCTTTCCTTATGTTCCCACACTTTATCATTTATGAAAGTTATCAATTCTGTGAGCTTGACTCTTTTCTTGCTTATACAGTACTCTATCTGATGGCTACACGAGCAGCAGCAGCCAGAGGTGGCTGTGGAGGCCGAGCAGGCATAGCAGGAGGACGGGGGAATATCCCCGTAGCTGAGGAGGGCCCTATTATTCAGCCACCAGCACCCCAGGACTTTGAGCTAGACAGAGTAGCAAAGAGATATAGGAACCTGGGGGGAAACCCTTTTCTGGCCTTGGTACAGTGACAGAGGCAATTGCTTGGTTGAAGACCTGTGAAAAGATTTTTGAGGCCATGGGATTGGGGACCAACAACAAAGCACGTCTAGGTATTTGGCTCTTATAGGAAGAAGCAGAGTTGTGGTGGGATGCCATCACCTCAGAAGATGTGGCAGGTACTGTTAGGACCTAGGAGCAATTCAAGACCATGTTCAACGAGAAGTTCGTACCTGAGCAGGCCTTAGAGCGGATGCGAGAGCAGTTTGCTAATCTCTAGCAGGGAGATCTCTCTATCCAAGATTACCTCAATAAATTCACTCAGCTGTCACGCTATGCTCCAGAGCTTATTATGACCAACAAAGCTAAGAACAAGAGGTTTATATTTGGGCTACGGCGCAAGTACCATGACAGAGCCATGAGCAACATCAAACTCTTATTCTCAGAATTAGTGGGAATGGCCTGCAATTATGAAGATATGGATGAAAGACACTCCAACCAAGACCGCGCCAAAAGCCAAGCTGAAAACAAGCGCAAAGCTGCAGCAGATCAGCCAGAGTCCAACATTTCAGCGGCCGCTACTCAGCAATCTGGGAAGATACCCAAAGGAAGCTGCTACAATTGCGGGAAGACAGGACATTTTTCTAATGTGTGCAAAGCCCCAAAGAAGCTAAAAGCAAATCCAGACCGCAGCTCAACCGAATGCTACAACTGCCATAAGAAAGGGCACTATAGCAGGAATTGTCCTCTGAAGCAGAATGCACAAGTGGCACATGTGTATGACGGGGAGACCCCGCCAGCTATCACCGATGGATCAGGTAAACCCGACGTCTTGGGAGGTACCCTTACCATTAAAAATATTCCTGTTTCTGTACTTTTTGATACTGGTGCATCACGTAGCTTCATTTCTAGTAACATAGTTCACAATTTAAAATTGAATCCAAGGAAGCTTAAAGAACCAATTAAAGTTCAAAACCCGATAGGAGGTTCTGTTAGTCTCAATTCGTACTGCAGAGTGCCTATCTCTTATTCATGTTACAAGTTTCCCATCCACTTAATCATCATGAATTTATCTGAATTCGATGTTATTCTCGGTTTGGAATGGTTAACCAAATATAAGGCCGAAGTTAGATGTGCCGAAAGAATTGTTAAAGTCGAAACGAAGCTTGGACCTATATACATACCATGCCATGGCTCAGAAATTAATAGAACAGAATTTTGGTCTTCTTTGGAAGTTACTCCCACTTCATTAGAAAAGATACCGATCGTTAAAAACTATGCGGATGTGTTTGAAGAAGTCGAAAACTTACCGCCGCAAAGAGAAATTGAATTCAGAATAGATCTAATTCCTAACGCCCGACCAGTTGTACATCCAATTAGAAGAATGGCCCCGAAAGAAAAAGAAGAGTTAGGTAGTCAAACTCGAGAATTGCTTTGGAAGGGTCTGATTAGGCCGAGCTTTTCAGCTTGGGGAGCAGCAGTAGTGTTTGTCGCAAAATCAGACGGTACTCTAAGACTTTGTGTTGATTACCGAGATCTAAATAAGCAGACACTGAAGAACAAATATCCATTGCCACGCATAGATGATCTGTTAGATCAATTAAATGGGGCAACAGTATTCTCCAGAATGGACCTAGCTACAGGTTTCCACCAATTACGCATAGTCGAAGACTGTGTTCCTTTGACAGCCTTCAGGGGTCCCGATTTATTCTACGAATGGTTAGTAATGTCGTTCGGCTTGTGTAACGCTCCGGCATACTTCGTCGATCTTATGAACAGAGTGTTCTGTGGTGTATTGAATAAATTCGTTCTGGTCTTCATCAATGACATTTTAATCTACTCCAAGTCAGAAGGCGAGCATGCAAAACATTTAGAACAAGTATTGATAATTCTGAGGAAAAATGTCTTGAAAGCTAAATTTTCTAAGTGTGTCTTCTGGCAGGATGAAGTTAAGTTCCTTGGCCATGTCGTATCGAAGGAAGGGATTGCTGTAGATCCAAGCAAAATTACAGCGATTCAGAACTGGAAACAACCTACTATCCCCACAGAAGTTCGAAGTTTCCTTGGATTGGCTAGTTACTATCGGAAATTCGTTCAGGATTTTTCAAAGATATCTGGTGTATTGACAAAGCTTACAAAGAAGCATGAGAAATTCAAATGGACTCCCGAATGTGAAGAAGCTTTGCAGGAGCTGAAACTGAAATTGACAACTGCTCCAGTATTAACCATTATAGAAGGTAACCAGGACTTGACGGTATGGACAGATGCTTCTATTAGAGGGCTAGGCGCAGTATTAATGCAAAAGGGCCAAGTGGTCGCTTATGCCAGCCGTCAGTTGAAGCCACATGAAAGAAACTATGCAACTCATGATCTTGAGTTATTAGCTATCGTGTTTGCTTTGAGAATCTGGAGGCATTATTTATTGGGTGAAAAGTTCGAACTATTTACCGATCATCAATCATTGAAGTATCTATTCACTCAGAAAGATCTAAACTTGAGACAACAGCGTTGGTTAGAATTCCTTGCAGCATACGATTTTGAGATTCTATACACTCCGGGGAAAGCCAATGTTATCGCAGATGCGCTCAGTAGAAAGAATGAAATCATCGCAAGCTTTATCATCACGTCTTCATTGATTGACAAGATTTCGGACCTTCAGAAAGACGATGAATTTATTCATAGAATTAGTCAGAGAGTCAAGGGAGGTGAATCCACAAGTTTCCGACTCAATGACAATGGAGTTCTTAGATTAAAGGGCAGAATTTGCATCCCAAATCTTCCAGAGCTTCGAAGAGAAATACTTGATGAATGTCACAAGTCCAAACTAAGCATCCATCCCGGTGTGAGCAAAATGTATAACGATATCAAGCACACATTCTGGTGGAGGGCTTTGAAAAGAGATATTTCATTATATGTTAGCAGATGCTCCACTTGTCAGCTAGTTAAGAGCGATCAGCAGAAATTAGCTGGACTATTGCAACCATTAGAAATTCCAGGATGGAAGTGGGAGCAAATTTCGATGGACTTCATTGATGGTTTGCCTCGAACTAGGAAAGGAAACGATAGTATATGGGTGATCGTAGATCGCTTCACGAAGACTGCCCATTTTATACCTGTCCGATCCAACAGAACGGCTCAGAGTTTAGTACAGATTTACTTCAAAGAAATAGTTAAACTGCATGGAGTGCCGCTCAATATAGTCAGTGATAGAGATCCCCTATTTACTGGCAAATTCTGGGAAGCACTCTAGACAGAATTGGGAACCAAATTGAATCTAAGCACCGCTTATCACCCTCAGACGGACGGACAAACTGAGCGGGTGAATAGAATTCTAGAAGACTTACTACGGGCTTGCATTATTGATTTTGGTGACTCATGGGAAGATCACTTACATTTGGCAGAATTCTCTTATAACAATAGCTATCAAGCGATTTTGGGAATGTATCCATTTGAAGCATTATACGGTAGACCGTGCAGATCTCCCGCATGCTGGGTAGAACCTGGCAACAGACTTGTGTTAGGACCCGATATGATTCGAGAAGCATCTGATAAAGTCGATTTCATTAAGAAGCGATTGAAAACCGCACAAAGCCGACAGAAAAGTTATGCCGATGCGAGAAGAAGAGATTTATCATTTGCCGTTGGCGATTATGTTTATTTAAGAGTTTCTCCGATGCGGGGAGTAATCAGATTTGGCAAAACTGGGAAGTTGGCACCGAGATTTATTGGTCCCTTTCCTATACTCGAACGGATTGGAACTCTGGCATATAGGGTTTCATTACCTGATTGGTTGCCTGGAGTGCATGATGTGTTCAACGTGTCTCAACTCAGAAAACATGTGCATGATCCGGATCTTGTTGTAGAAGAAGCAGCACAATAGGACTTGGAAATAACTCCAGAATTAGCAGTCAGAAGAGAGCCATTGAAGATCGTTGGCAAAGAAACTAGAGAGCTAAGGAGCAAAAAGATTCATTTAGTTAAAGTGTAGTGGAGTAGTGATCCTAGAGACTGTACTTAGGAGACAGAAGAAAGCATTAAACAAGCCTACCCCAAATGCAGAGTGGACATCTCTGACTAACTCCGGTGCAAGGTAACTTTACAATACTTTGCATTTACATTTTGTTTCCTACTATGCTGTTATTTCCTTTTCGAGGACGAAAAGTTTTAAGTGGGGGAGATTGTAATAACCCGAAAAATGTGAACCAAATTAAATTTTTTATAATTGGTTATTGTCAAAGAATTTGAATAATTGAAATAGAATATTTCAATAAAATAATGAATTGGGAATAGTGAGGCAGTTTGAAAATTTGAATACAAACTTTGTCTGACTGTACCGGGTGGAAAATATAACAGATTTTAGCGAAACCAAAAATATTTAAATCTGTTTATGAATACCTTTCTAACGAATCTGAAAAATCGAAGTTTCATAACAGGAATCAAAAGTTATAGCCAAATGAATTTTCAGAAAGGTCGCTATATAGAGTATATAGCCCTTGAAAATAGATATTTTGCATACGACCTCGGAATTCGATGAAACCACTTTTTTTGGATCCGGGATGTCAAACTATTGCTAGGTTTCAAATTTCATAATTTTTGAAGCTAGTATGTGAGCGGGGCAAAAGAAAATGTGATTGGTCAATTTCTGTTAAAATGGGTCGACCTGAAAATGGACATTTTGCATACGATCTCAGAATTCGACGAAACTGGTTTTGTTGGGACCGTATCGTCAAAACAAAGCTAGATTTATTTTTCTGGAAGGCGTTTTTTTATGGATCTCCATTTCAAGTATTGCCCCTATTGGACTTCTTATGTCAGGATATGGGTCGAATAATAAATATTCCTTTTCAGGTGGTCTACGGGCTGCTGCTCAATCTATCAGCTATGAAATACCATTAACTCTATGTGTGTTATCAATATCTCTACGTGTGATTCGGCAGAACATTATTTTTTGCCTCTTTTCTAGAACTAGGAATAGAATAAAGAAATTTAATATATTATATTCAATGGATATATATATTTTTTTTTATCATTAGGGTTAATGAATTAAACTAGATAGTTAGATGAGTAAAAGCAAACTGCTTATAAATTTGCAGTAAGAAGATTAAATCTCATTCCCTATGTACTTTCGATTCCATTAGAAATGAGGATTCAGAATATCACACATTGATCGATCAAACAGAGATTCAGCAACTAAAAGAAAGATCGATTCTTTGGGATCCTTCCTTTCTTCAAACGGAACGAACAGAGATAGAATCAGATCGATTCCCGAAATGCCTTTTTGGATCTTCCTCAATGTCCCGGCTATTCACGAAACGTGAGAAGCAGATGAATAATCATCTTCTTCCGAAAGAAATCGAAGAATTTCTTGGGAATCCTACAAGATCAATTCGTTCTTTTTTCTCTGACAGATGGTCAGAACTTCCCTTTTTTCGAATACAAATGAAAGAACTGTTATGCATGTTTTCGATTCAGTTTGTGGCCCTGGCAAATTGAAATGTACGTTCAAATTGAACATAAAATGTTTTATACTTTAATTTGAAAAATAACTGACTGTAACAGTCGAATTGGCTAACGAAACATATCCCATTGTGTCCGGAATGGGGGTATTTAGCTAGAGGCAACAGTCGTCGGGTTGAAATTGGTGTACGATGGCTAGAAAGGATATTATAGGAATTTAAAATTTAAATATAATAGAAAATATCTTCATTTTCCCTCTCTTCTGAAATCGGTCAAACCCCCCTACGACGAACGACGGAAACCACTCCAAAGCTTCCAGACCCGATCGCCGCCGCCATAGGCGATTTCGCCACCGCCTCCAGTTGGCTTTTCCGACCGCCTTCCTCCCCTCTTTCAATCAACCCCCGCCTCGTCTGAAACCATCGAGTATCAACGTCGAATTTCACCCAGGAAGTCCGCACCTTTGGAGCGCCGCCGATCATCAGAGGAGCCGCCGAGTTCGCTGCCACCACAGGCGTCGGGAAGCCTGTTCGAAGCTCTTCGACGTCGCAACATCCGATCGTGACGAAACTGCACGGATCGATCGTGAATCTAAAACCTAGTTTCGAAGGTTTGAAAAACATTCTGCTTTGAAATTTTTGAATTGAAAATAACACTTTTAAGTGTTGCAAAACTTTGAAAAATCATATCTTTTTAGTGTGTTAACTAAATTCGATGAAACAGGAAACATCGGGACCGCAGGGAGGCTCTCTACCATCTAGCAGAAGCCGCGGATTTTTCTGATCTTCATACGATTTTTCGCACTTCAAAAACCAATGTGAGGAATCTAAATTAAATTGTGTGAATGAAATCGTGTTGTATAAATTATATAAGCGAAGTGTAAATTATATACGCATTGTATACCTCATGTACATGTGTTGTATAAGTTATATTAGCGATGTATAAATTATACAAGCGTTGTATGAAACATATATGCTTTAAATTGTGATGAAATGCAAGTGAATTATAGAAATAATATATATATATATACTCCCCTCGTCCACAGAGCATGGACGATATTTATTGCTTGTGATTGGCGTGATATTATATGGTATGACGAATGGTTGGAAATAATTGTTTGTGGTTGATATTGTGGTTGAAAAATACCTTTGTGGTTGAAAAATACCCTCTTGTGGTTGAAACAAATTAGAATAGGATTGTGGAAATGAAAATAAAACATGCCGCCTGCGTGCGAACTAGATGCATGATACCCATTGTCAAAAACCGCGAGGTTTTAAGGTAGAGCGAGGAGCCGTACTAGGGACGGTCCCGGTTTTAACTACCCTGTCGTTATGCTGCCGAAATTTTCTGAAATATTTATGTGTTAGAATAGTTTTCATTTGTTTAAATTAATTACATATGTTAGAACCAATATTCATGTGTTGAATTGAAATTCATTCGTTGAATCGAAATTCATGTGTTGAATATTATTCGAATTTTAAACAAATAGATTTAGCGATAAAAATCACATTTTTATATATATACAAACTATGGAGAATATTCATGTGTTGAATTGAAATTCATTCGTTGAATCGAAATTCATGTGTTGAATATTATTCGAATTTTAAACAAATAGATTTAACGATAAAACTCACATTTTTATATATATACAAACTATAGAGAATATTCATGTGTTGAATTGAAATTCATTCGTTGAATCGAAATTCATGTGTTGAATATTATTTGAATTTTAAAAAAATAAATTTAACGATAAAAATCACATTTTTTATATATATACAAACTATGGAGAATATTCATGTGTTGAATTGAAATTCATTCGTTGAATCGAAATTCATGTGTTGAATGTTATTCGAATTTTAAAATAAATTGAATAGACGATAAAAACTACATTTTTATTGTGAATAGGAAGTGTTAAAAACGTTCACGTGTTGAATAAATATTTTTGATGATAAAAATATTTCTTTTATCATGAATATGCTTTGATAAAAATACACACGTGTTGAAATAAATATTAGATTGCTAGAAATATTATTATTCGCTTTGTTCTGCATATATATACATGTGTTGAACAGGGAAAATGGATTAGCTGTAGAGTAAAGAAATTATTTGCGTGCCCGACAAATAGGTAAGCCTTGATGAGTTGGCTGCGCAATTTTATTTTTATATCAACTCCTGTGAATGCCATTGGATGCGGAGTGCTGGTTATTCTGTGTGAAATAATAAACATCGCCATAGGATAGTCACAATTAATTTTGAACTACACTTCATGGCATACTCCTTGACGATAGGCATACTTCATCATATTCCACATAAGCATTTGGAGCTTGTGTGACGAGGTGGAAGATTTACCATACGAGCGAGAGGCTTGTATGGCGATGATTATATACTACAGGTTGAACTGATGACTGATATGGACTATATAAAATATAACGATAAATTGTCAGATTAATAAAAACCCCACACGGGTCTGGAGTTGACAATAATCACGTCTCTCTAGTCATTAGATACGGCACATGGACTATTTATTCCCACACGGGACGAGGTGACGAGGATTTATCCTCTGGAGTAATTAATAATACACGCTCCCTCAGGCTTGACATGGTGACGAGAATTTATTCTCTGGAGTTATTATCTATACACGCTCCCCTGTAAACACCAGAATATATCACTATAAATATGTGGATGCTTTATAGGATTTATTGGGTACCTAACACGGCCCAATAAATTTCCAAACCCCTTCCCATACAAAGGAGGTTATGGCGATTTTTTTTGAAATATTAAGGCGTTAATGAAATATTTGAAGTGAAAACGATATGGAATTTAAAGAATGAACTATATTTATATATATAAATAGAATTGAAAGAAATCGAAGCCGTGCAGTTCGTGTTTTGAAATCGTAATTTGAATCGATTAGTACGAGAGATCCGACCATCGGATTTTCCCGAAACCGCAACCGCTGGGTTCGCCTTGGAAATATCTTTCCAACGGCACCAACCTTGTAAAAATCCAACGGTTGGATTGTCTGGAATGTTTAATTCAAATCTGAAGAAAAACAGCACCAGAATCGTTTATATTTATATATAAATATAAATATAATTAAATTAAATCGAATAACGACTCTGTAGTTCGAATTTTGAAACCGTAACTTCAAATGACTAGTGTGGAAGGTCCGACCGTCGGATTTTCACGAAACTGGAACCGTTGGGTTTGCTTTGGGAATATCTTCCCACTGATATAGACTTTGTAGAAATCCAACGGTTAGATTTTCCGATATGTGTAAAACAAATTAGGGGAAAAACAGTGCCACGGCACGACCTGAAACATCGTTTAATTAAATATGGCCATTTTTAAATAAATAAAAATGGCGAAAAATCGTTATAAAATATTATAAGCAACATGGATTTGAAATAAACCAGTTTGGCTTGATCTGCTTGATATTTGATGGTTGTATGTGTTTGACACGAAAATTATAGTAAAGAACTGAAATGTGGATGTCGAATAATATAACCATGGAAAGAATTGATTTGAATTCTAACTACGTGAATTATTTGAAAAGGCCGAGCTAACCCTCATTTCAAATAATTGATCGAACGGTTCGAATTGGGAAATACAAAGACGATTCAAGACCGACGATCTTCGTATCGGTTGGATGGGCGCTGCTGAGGTTCCTGATTGGAGTTGCTACCGTGAAGGAATGGAAGTAGTAGCCGTCTAAACGTATGTGTTGATTGGACGGATATACGAGGAATTTGACGCCTCCGGTTTCGTTCAGACCCAGAACGGACTTGTAAATGGACTGTGTGTCTGACATTGGATTTCGTTCTATACCGATTGATCTCTGTTAAATATATATCTGTTTAGCGGCGGAGAATTTATTCTTTTGCTTAACGCCCTTCTCTGAGACGTACGAGCTCAGAGGTTATATATCGATGGAAATCAGTCGTATGGAGTGGATTGCCTATGTGGCATGCCAAGATGTTGTGATCAAGGCTTCTGTTGCAAAGCAAAGTCTTGTGTTTGATGATCAAAGCACGACCTACGTAGCTTGGCTTTGTGTATAGCGTGGATTCGCGAGCCTCACACCTCGGTATGAGTTAAAAACGGGATAAGGACAGCAGGGAGAGCACGACATTTCTTTCTAGCTATGGTGGTGTCAGTGACCTACCAGCCCTAACATTTATATCTACTTTTCACCTATGTGGTTGCTGGAATGCGAGGCGCCTCGATTATAGGTCTGTAAGGACCGGGAAACGTGTGTTCAGGAATAATTAATCCTCAAACGTAAGAGAGGATCGGCCCTGAAGCATCCAGGGGTTACCCAGAGTGTGTAGTCCTGAGGCATTTGCTAGAATGTCTCGAAGCGGAGAGGAACTTGCCCCTTGCCTCGACTCATGACGGAAATCCAATTTCCAATACGAAATAACGGATTCGATTGTAGAACTAGTATGGTGACATAGTAGATGGTAGCTATGCCGCCTATGATTGATATTTATGATGCTATTCGTTTTTGAAACATATATGCACTGGTAATAATATCAAATGATTTTGCTTTACACGTATTAAGCATATTTGTCCATTATAAGGTAAAACTCTATCCTCCGGCTTGCGTTGCATTGTATGATGGGACTTGAGTCTTATAACGGCTTCATTCTTTTTAAAAGCATTGCGTTGTTTTAAAGAATTTACTTTGTTTTAAATGCACCAGCAATCACTGGAGTAAACCCGTTCCGCGAAAGTGGCGTGGTCCTATGATTTGCTTATTACTGTTGTTTGAACTGCTAAGTAGATTTCTCATACCAGTCCCCATGACTGACTCGTTGTTTGTTTCACTTTGGAAACGCGGGTGCCCTTATTTTCACACGGGCAGCCTAGTTCACAGGTGACATGTTGTTTTGGCTCAGCACTGTAGTATGGAGTGCATTTTTGGCTCATGGCGAAGCTGACTTCACCGAGATGACTTTGACATTTTCCGCCATTATTGTATTTATATTATGATTCCGCCACGGGCGATGCAGACTGTTTTACTTCCGGTACTTATTATCGTATGTATATGTACCGCCTTCGGCGATGTAGACTGATACACTTATTATGTCTCACTATATGTATATATTTCCGCCTCTGGCGATGGTGACTGATCATTCCCCCTTTATTTACTAAGTTATATCCTACGTTGTGCTATTCTGATGTTGTTACATGTTATGAACCCGCTGTCATATCTATGTAAAATATTCTATTTATTGTCTTTGCTATTATCTGTACTCTGCTATGATGATTGATGTGTTATATTCCAATGATTATCCTTAATACCGTCACACGGATTTTGGGATCGTCACATAAGCCATATTTGGTGAGTTGTAGTTTTTATGGATCGAGCCGTCCAAAGGAGGTGCTGCCAAAATTTTCCGTGAATTTGGCCAAACTTGGAAGGAAATTCAATATAGGATGTGTAATTGAGTTGTCTTCCAACTGATGAGCTGACACTTTTACTTTTTTTGTTATTCATTCGTTTGGAAACAAGCGTATAACCTATATTTTTGCTTAGCTACATCGATTTCGAATTTGATTGCGATTGAGATTAAGGATAAGAATTATGGCTCCATACCAAATTCCAAGTCTATTCACTTTGTTGTGATCATTTTTTCTTGTTGTTCTTAAGAGCGATAAGTGGCAATTTATATCGTGTAATTGCTAATTTGAGGGTGACAAATTAATTAGTTTTGTCCTTTAGTGTAACATCCTTAATTTTTGAAAGATGTTATTCAAGAATTTAATTAGGAAACTAAATAGGAATAATATGGTGGATTGGGGGAATGAGTTTTTTGCTTAAATTAATTAATTAGAAGATTAGCCTTGGAAATAAATTAAGTAATCAAATGTGCATTAGAGGGAGGGATATGAGAAAGGAAAAGTTAGAACTTTAGGCCCCTATATATAAATACATATATATCACATCCTACCACAATATTTTAACTTACATTCACTTGTAATATCCTAAAATAAAACGAAAAGAGACCGACCATTTATGCTAAGTGAAGAAAAAGAAAAAGCTAGGAAATTTAGAGTTAGGATACTTTCATCAACAAATCTCATAATCTAATACAAATAAGGTGAATAATATTCTCTACTCATTGTGGTTTTGGTCATCTATGTATAGTCAAAACATATGTTGTTGCTGATTATTGGTATCATGTTGTTTTTTATGTTACGTGAATGTTTTGAAATACCCGTGATAGGTTTTTTATGCATGATTAATTTGTATGAAAATGTAATCAAAAACTTATAGTTATACATCTTCGAATTCCATGGAATTTTGGTGTGACATTTGAAATATAATTTTACAGATGGGCTTTGGGTTTCATTGTTTTTCATGATAACATGAATTTGTTATGAATTTTCTATGATTGACCTGCTTAGGAAATGCTTAAATGTTGATTAAAATGGTTAATACTTTCATATAAATATATTACATATTGGCGGTATAAAATTACTGTAAAAGACTATATATAGAGGTAGTATTTCAATGTATAAACGAATGAGAATTTGACAAAATTGTTGGAGAAAGTGCAAAGTACCACTTTACAAGAAAATAAATCAAATTTATCTGTATTTACTGTTAGTGCTACTGCCTTTCTGGAATTCGACAAAATCGGAATCACACTTCAGTAGCGTTGGATCCTTGAAATATCACAAGTATGGTATATGAAGCATCCAACTCTTCTACATCTTACCTTCTAGTTTAGGATTGGTTTTGATACTTATAAATATTTTGGTTTTGAATGATAGCTACTCCACCAGAGGCCTTGGCCTCAACTCCTTCGGCCTTGTCGTAGGGGTGCCTTTCCATAACAAAAATATTTTATAAAGAAGAATTTATAAACTATACCTTTATAAAGAATAGAGGCCTTCGCCTCTGCAACTTTCGGTGGAATTGGAAGAGGCTTGTTTTCCTTAAATTATAATTTGAGGTAGTTGCTTCCGTTCCTTTGGTTTTTTTGACAAAGAGACCCTTAATGGCAAATATGTTTTCTAAACCAAAGCTTATGCTTCTAAAACCCTGGAAACCATTGCTTATGACCACGGGCCTTTATAAACCTGATTTCTATAAATTACTTCATTCAGCACAAATGGGGTTGTGTAACAACCCGGATTTTAAACAACGTGTTAAGACAAGAATCAAGGCAGAATTAAATTATAAAATCTGAATCAGGATAAACGGGTTGCGCCATTGTGTTCGTCTCGGAAAAATACGCGAAATAGAGTCCGAAATTTCGTAAATCGGAGTCCGTATGACCCAGTTAAGGCCCAACGAAGTTTCACGAAAATTCAAATCCGAAAACATAATTGAAATTCAGCCCAGAAAGAGAAGGCGGGAAAATTCCCGCCAGACACACAGGGTGTCGACCCCTGGGTCGACCCCCCCTCCAGGGGGTCGACATGGGTGTCTACCCATGGGTCGACCCCTCCCCAGGGGGTCGACATGGGTGTCGACCCCTGGGTCGACCCCCCTGTAGAACCCCGACCTGGTGCACATGCTTGTCATGTTGGCTCGGTTTTGGAGGCTTGTGACGATTCTGGATGGCTTGGATTCGATCTAGGGTTAATCCTATGGCCTAAAATGCTCCTAATCTCTATAAAAAGACCCCTAAGCCTACCCTAAACCCTCATAATTCACTCATGCCACGAAGTGCTGCCCAAATGTCAAGTGATCATGGCCTCCATCTCCAACTCCAAGGGCTTATGCATTCAAATCGGGTTCAAATCAAAAGGTGCAAGCTTCCTACATCAAATCGAGGGTAGATCAACGTTGCTATGCGAGTTTCATGACGCTTCTTCAACAAAGGAGCCACCTTTCTTCGTCAAGACGATGCATGATCCTTCCCTAAGCCTCGCTATGTAAGTTCTAGCTACTTGTAGATTCTAACGGTGGTTCTAATATGACATGGAATAAAATGCAAGTATGCTAGCCTATGTGAACCTAACTTTGCCCCTTTTCTATGATCCATGACCTTGGGTTAAGTTTTAGCGACTTAATCATGCCACTCATGTTATGTTTAGCCTAGTTTATCTTGCAAGTTTGAATCTTTATCTATGAAATGTTAGCATGAACCTTTGGGAACCATTTGACTTGTGAAACATTGGCAAAGACTTGACTTTGGGGCTTATGCATGTAAATGAACCCAAATTCCCTTATGATAGTATGCATGCTTGTGGCCAAATTCTCTTATGATGCTATGCATATTTTGAGGCCAAATCCCTTATGATACCATGCATGTTGATGGCCAATTCCTTTTTGACATCGTGCATGTTGTGAGGCCAATATGTAGCATAGTACCCTTACTATGTTGACTCGTTTTTACTTGGGTTGGAAACACGCTTTGGGGTAGGTTAGACGTGCGTAATTACGACATGATAATTTGACATGGGGTTTCATGGAAATAGGGCACGTATGATACACCTAAATGTGGGCATGACATGTGGGGTAAACATGGGACTTGAAACTAGACACGTGTGGGTTGTAAGTGTAATATGACACTAGACCGAACATGAAAGTGGCCAACTCGAGGTTGGGTTGAGTTTGTAGCAGAAATCTACCCGGACCCGCCCGGCTTAACTAGTGGCTTCAAACAATAGGATCCAATGTGAGAAGTTGGTCATGTCGCGCTTAAGACCCGAGGTTAGACTAGGTTGTGGTGTAAAACTACCCGGAACCGCCCGGCTTAACTAGTAACCACAACAAGGTCTAATGTGAGAGGTTGAGAGTGCATTAATTAAATTAATGCCACATGATAAGGTTAAGTAAATTTGACTAATGACACTTAACCGATATGACACGAATGGGTAGGTTAAGTGGAACCGGACTTGATTTCTTATTGGCACTTAACCATACAAGACAATTAGGGAATGGGGTTAAGTAATTTACGCTTAACTAATCCGACTTGGTAATTAGATGGGGTTAAGTAATTTACACTTAACTAATCCGACTTGGTAATTAGATGGGGTTAAGTAATTTACACTTAACTAATCCGACTTGGTAATTAGATGAGGTTAAGTAATTTAGACTTAACTAATCTAAGCACGGTAATTAGATGGGGTTAAGTAACCTATACTTAACTAATCTAAACACGGTAATTCGATGGGGTTAAGTTAAACACTTAACCAATCTAAACTTGGTAATTCAATGAGGTTAAGTAGCCAATACTTAACCAACTTAACAAGATAATTTAATGGGGTTAAGTAACTTATACTTAACCAAATATACATGATGATTTGATGAGGTTAAGTAACCTATACTTAACCAATCTAATATGCGGACCTGATAGGGTTAAGTCATAAGACCTTTTAAATATACTTAACCATTATAATACGATTAGTGGATGGGGTTAAGTTAACCTATACTTAACCAATCCGACTCGATAATCCGATGAGGTTAAGATAATCTGTGCTCAACCAATCTAACACGATAACCTGATAGGGTTAAGATAAACAAATACTTAACCAAATTGACCTGATGATTGAATAGGGTTAAGTCATGAGCTTCTTGGTATACTTAACCAACTTGTAGGGCTAGGTCTTGGACCTGAATACTTAGCCAAATCTTGACATGATTCGTAGGCAGGTTAAGTCATGAACTTAAATGACAATACTTAACTCATTGGACAAAACCCTAGTTCAGGGGACTAGGTGGAAAACCGGGATTAACAAGGATAACGGGAAAGGAGACTAAGTGGTAAACCTTAGTTTAGGAAACTAAGTAATAATTCTTAGTCAAGAGATTTGGACCAGTTCACAGATAGGTGAGTAACCCGATACGGTAGGTCATCGCTTAAACACACGAGAAGGAGGAGCAAATTATCCGACTGGGATAGAGGCTCCAACGAACTGGGTGACGAAGCGGTAGCTTCGGGGGACGTGAGGGTACTCTTGGTATCCCTCTGTGAGGTGGCAGATGGTCCATGAAACCCGGCCTCACAGAGGTTAAGGTCTGCGATAGAAGAGCCAAGAGTATGCCTTGGTTGCTATGCGAGCGACCTAAAGACGGGGATGGATTAGCGTGGAGTCGACGATACTTGACTTTTGCCCTGGATAGCATGTCGTCGACTACCTACCATCTTTAGTCAATCGTGTACGAACAGAAAGGTAGGAAACCCCCAACAGACCATGTTCTTGCTATCGAGTCATGGGTGAGGTTGGCCCATAGGAAAGTGGGGCTATAGTGGGGCCGGGATGTGGTTCTCATACATGATTTTTCTTGGATTGCCTTTCAGTAGTTGAGGGAGGGGTCACGTGGGACCATAGCCACGGGTACAAAAACAGACCTTGATATCTGCATCAGCAGACGACTTGAAGCTCCCGACCGAGTTCCGTATTTCTTGATTTGCCCTGGCACGGAACTCGGATGGCACATTGAGGAACATGTGCGTCTAGACATGGAAAATGATTCACGATACATACGCGGGATAAAGGGCGCGGTTGACGGGTGGCATAATCCCTAGTGGCCCTAGGTGGCTTGAACCCAAACCGAGACACGGAAACGTTCATAGGTAGCATAATCCCTAGTGGTCCTAGGTGGCATAAATCCTAAGTGAACGCGCGATAGTTCATGGTAAGGAAACATAACTAGATCAAGGGTGGCAGTCCAAAATAACTTCAAGGATAAAATGGTACTACGTCGAGGTGGTATAGATTTACATGGGAAAGCCCGTACGGCCTACGGCAAAGGACTGAACTTATACATGGAAAGAAACATACAAGTTGGGAAAACCTACATATGTTATATATTAGGTTAACATGGACCATTACATGACACTGGGCAAGGGACATCCATAGTTAACACATGACGCGGGTTGGGATACTAGTACGAGAGGTGCAGAGCAAATATACATGATAAATACCTTGGGATGTTATACATGATAGATACCGTGGGATGTTATACATGATAGATACCTTGGGATAGTATACTTGATAGAAACCTGACGATGTGATACCTTGATTTATCTTAACATGTAGTTTATCATGATACCTTAGCCTATCTTGCTATAGTAGTTCATCCGGTTATCTTGGTTTAGCTTATCTATCTTGTCGGCATCCTTATGTTTACTTTCAGTTTATGCATGTCATGTTACCTTTACCTGTTTTTATACTGGAAGTAGATAGGACTTACCAGTCTTTATGACTGACCCTGTTTTCTTTCGCCTCTTTGTCTTCCGTTCCCCCCCCCAGGTTTCAGGGAGGAAATGTTGTTGTTAGTTCGGACTTCTTCTGTTGAAGGTGGTCATCTTGTATGGCTTGGACTTTTCTTGGCTATGGCTACTTTACTATTTCACTTGGGGAATAATTATGAAAAGGTTTTATGCTTCTTTATTATTGCAAGACAGGTTTTGATGTATTCTGATGTAAAAGGCTTTAGACCTTATTTTATAAGGTAATGAAATTTGTTTTACTTCCGCTGTTTTATATATATGTTCTGTCTTGTAATATTTCTGTGCATGTTTACCTCGATAATGCTTCACCAAACCAAGTGCATTCCCTTTGTGAGTGACCCTAGCGGAGGTGGGGTGTTACATTTGGTATCAGAGCAGAAGGTTACCAGACTGGGCAAAAGTTTTTAAAACCTTCTGAAAACTATTTGAAAAACCGTTTACAAAGAAGCATTTTTCAAGAAAAGTTTTTAAAGGCTATTCCCCAAAAGCCATTAGCACTATCCTTTGTTTCCTTGATTGAATCTCCTTTCCTTTCTTTCCTCCATCTGTAGCCACAGTAGTTCTAACTGTGACTAATCTTTGTCTAGCCACGTAGGTGTTTTCCGTACGATGGAGGTGGTTCTCGAGAGACCTGTTGCCGTGGTACAAGGAAGGATAATAAGAGTAAGGATAAAGGACGCGAGCTTAAGGATAAGCAACTTTTTGGTATGGCTTAGTCCATCAAGGAGGACAAGGACAAGATCATCGGAGAGGGCAATTGTACGCTCCCATTTCTAGGGTACCTAAAAGAGATGGTACCGTTTCTGGTAAAGGTTTAGTCGTTCTTTTCTATCATCCCATCCAGACTTTGTCTTGATCATCGTATCATTTAAGTCTGCTTGGATAGTTGAGTCTATGCACCTTAGTACTAGCATGGTAGAGGATCCCAGCTTTTGTCCCAAAAATCTGGTTGGAGAGTTGGTCCATTTCTTCATGACTTGTTTGGATTTGAGAATGACATGTCTCGGCTACGGATGGATTCTAGGGATAAAGTGGTCACCCAATAAGGGGTGCCATTCTCGGTTTTGGAAAGAGGGTAGTTAGACTCTCGACTCACCGTGGTGATACCCTCGAAGTCTCATGTAACCTTTTGGGTTCTGTCATGGTTAGTTACCTAGAATCTCGGGATGCAGTCGCTGGTAATCCGTTCGAATAGAATTCGCCGCTAAGGCGGATGGTTCGTTTCGCTTATGCATGAGTTATGGGAATCACCCTAGTAAGTACTCTTGGCAACATGGATTGGCATCGGCAAACGAGATCCAGAATTCCCTAGTGAATTTTGGAGAGCTTGCATGAGTAAGTGGACACGTTTGAGCCAAGTATACTAGGGAAAGGAAAAGTGAAAGTGGAATAAGAGGCGACAATGGAATGAGTTCTAACTCATATCTTGGAAATAGGAATCAAGGAGCTACGAAATCATGGAGTTAAAAAGATGGTCAAGGCACTGAGGAATTAAGCTCAAGGAAACGCGACTTAGAAGACGTCAGGCTAGACACGCGCATCGTACCTCTTTTTAAAGAGTGTATCCTTGATCCCTAGTTTTTCCTGTAGAGCTTGCTCGCATGTTATCTTTTGGTGAATATCCTCTCGGTCCTGTTTCTGTTGCAAACCCCGTACGGAGTTTACCTTGTTTATCTCCTCGATCCTATCGTGAGAACATTAGGTAGAAACCTATGGATGTAAACATGTGTTTGAAACATGTTATGATTGATATGGTTGCAAGTGGTTGCAAGTGGTTGCTCGTGGATGCGCGAATACACATTATATACTAGATCGACGCACTCACATTTTGCATTGCATATGCACGAGTATTTATACTTGTTTGAAAGAAATGTGTTGTCATGCGGATGTTGCATATGAATGAATGTTTGTGCACGCATATAGTACTTATATGACTAGGACTATTTGCATACATGTTGGACTCATGGCACTAAACATATTTTGCATTAGAAAGATCATTCAGGCCTGATCATTAGCATTAGCTAAGGAGCATATACACACACGTTTTGCATATGTTCATATGGCATTAGAAATCGTTTAAGGACAATGTTTGCCTGTGGATGATGTTTTGAGTAGATGGATGATGGATGGTAGGATACGTTCTTCCTAACTTGGAGATTTCGGGGACGAAATCCTTAAAGGAGGGGAGAATGTAACAACCCGGATTTTAAACAACGTGTTAAGACAAGAATCAAGGCAGAATTAAATTATAAAATCTGAATTAGGATAAACGGGTTGCGCCATTGCGTTCGTCTCGGAAAAATACGCGAAATAGAGTCCGAAATTTTGTAAATCGGAGTCCGTATGACCCAGTTAAGGCCCAACGAATTTTCACGAAAATTCAAATCCGAAAACATAATTGAAATTCAGCCCAGAAAGAGAAGGCGGGAAAATTCCCGCCAGACACACAGGGTGTCGACCCCTGGGTCGACCCCCCCTCCAGGGGGCCGACATGGGTGTCGAACCATGGGTCGACCCCTCCCCAGGGGGTCGACATGGGTGTCGACCCCTGGGTCGACCCCCCCTGTAGAACCCCGACCTGGTGCACCTGCTTGTCATGTTGGCTCGGTTTTGGAGGCTTGTGACGATTCTGGATGGCTTGGATTCGATCTAGGGTTAATCCTATGGCCTAAAATGCTCCTAATCTCTATAAAAAGACCCCTAAGCCTACCCTAAACCCTCATAATTCACTCATGCCACGAAGTGCTGCCCAAATGTCAAGTGATCATGGCCTCCATCTCCAACTCCAAGGGCTTATGCATTCAAATAGGGTTCAAATCAAAAGGTGCAAGCTTCCTACATCAAATCGAGGGTATATCAACATTGCTATGCGAGTTTCATGACGCTTCTTCAACAAAGGAGTCACCTTTCTTCGTCAAGACGATGCATGATCCTTCCCTAAGCCTCGCTATGTAAGTTCTAGCTACTTGTAGATTCTAACGGTGGTTCTAATATGACATGGAATAAAATGCAAGTATGCTAGCCTATGTGAACCTAACTTTGCCCCTTTTCTATGATCCATGACCTTGGGTTAAGTTTTAGCGACTTAATCATGCCACTCATGTTATGTTTAGCCTAGTTTATCTTGCAAGTTTGAATCTTTATCTATGAAATGTTAGCATGAACCTTTGGGAACCATTTGACTTTTGAAACATTGGCAAAGACTTGACTTTGGGGTTTATGCATGTAAATGAACCCAAATTCCCTTATGATACTATGCATGCTTGTGGCCAAATTCTCTTATGATGCTATGCATATTTTGAGGCCAAATCCCTTATGATACCATGCATGTTGGTGGCCAATTCCTTTTTGACATCGTGCATGTTGTGAGGCCAATATGTAGCATAGTACCCTTACTATGTTGACTCGTTTTTACTTGGGTTGGAAACACGCTTTGGGGTAGGTTAGACGTGCGTAATTACGACATGATAATTTGACATGGGGTTTCATGGAAATAGGGCACGTATGATACACCTAAATGTGGGCATGACATGTGGGGTAAACATGGGACTTGAAACTAGACACGTGTGGGTTGTAAGTGTAATATGACACTAGACCGAACATGAAAGTGGCCAACTCGAGGTTGGGTTGAGTTTGTAGCATAAATCTACCCGGACCCGCCCGGCTTAACTAGTGGCTTCAAACAATAGGATCCAATGTGAGAAGTTGGTCATGTCGCGCTTAAGACCCGAGGTTAGACTAGGTTGTGGTGTAAAACTACCTGGACCCGCCCGGCTTAACTAGTAACCACAACAAGGTCTAATGTGAGAGGTTGAGAGTGCATTAATTAAATTAATGCCACATGATAAGGTTAAGTAAATTTGACTAATGACACTTAACCGATATGACACGAATGGGTAGGTTAAGTGGAACCGGACTTGATTTCTTATTGACACTTAACCATACAAGACAATTAGGGAATGGGGTTAAGTAATTTACGCTTAACTAATCCGACTTGGTAATTAGATGGGGTTAAGTAATTTACACTTAACTAATCCGACTTGGTAATTAGATGGGGTTAAGTAATTTACACTTAACTAATCCGACTTGGTAATTAGATGGGGTTAAGTAATTTAGACTTAACTAATCTAAGCACGGTAATTAGATGGGGTTAAGTAACCTATACTTAACTAATCTAAACACGGTAATTCGATGGGGTTAAGTTAAACACTTAACCAATCTAAACTTGGTAATTCAATGAGGTTAAGTAGCCAATACTTAACCAACTTAACAAGATAATTTAATGGGGTTAAGTAACTTATACTGAACCAATTATACATGATGATTTGATGAGGTTAAGTAACCTATACTTAACCAATCTAATATGCGGACCTGATAGGGTTAAGTCATAAGACCTTTTAAATATACTTAACCATTATAATACGATTAGTGGATGGGGTTAAGTTAACCTATACTTAACCAATCCGACTCGATAATCCGATGAGGTTAAGATAATCTGTGCTCAACCAATCTAACACGATAACCTGATAGGGTTAAGATAAACAAATACTTAACCAAATTGACCTGATGATTGAATAGGGTTAAGTCATGAGCTTCTTGGTATACTTAACCAACTTGTAGGGCTAGGTCTTGGACCTGAATACTTAGCCAAATCTTGACATGATTCGTAGGCAGGTTAAGTCATGAACTTAAATGACAATACTTAACTCATTGGACAAAACCCTAGTTCAGGGGACTAGGTGGAAAACCGGGATTAACAAGGATAACGGGAAAGGAGACTAAGTGGTAAACCTTAGTTTAGGAAACTAAGTAATAATTCTTAGTCAAGAGATTTGGACCAGTTCACAGATAGGTGAGTAACCCGATACGGTAGGTCATCGCTTAAACACACGAGAAGGAGGAGCAAATTATCCGACTGGGATAGAGGCTCCAACGAACTGGGTGACGAAGCGGTAGCTTCGGGGGACGTGAGTGTACTCTTGGTATCCCTCTGTGAGGTGGCAGATGGTCCATGAAACCCGGCCTCACAGAGGTTAAGGTCTGCGATAGAAGAGCCAAGAGTATGCCTTGGTTGCTATGCGAGTGACCTAAAGACGGGGATGGATTAGTGTGGAGTCGACGATACTTGACTTTTGCCCTGGAAAGCACGTCGTCGACTACCTACCATCTTTAGTCAATCGTGTACGAACGGAAAGGCAGGGAACCCCCAACAGACCATGTTCTTGCTATCGAGTCATGGGTGAGGTTGGCCCATAGGAAAGTGGGGCTATAGTGGGGCCGGGATGTGGTTCTCATACATGATTTTTCTTGGATTGCCTTTCAGTAGTTGAGGGAGGGGTCACGTGGGACCATAGCCACGGGTACAAAAACAGACCTTGATATCTGCATCAGCAGACGACTTGAAGCTCCCGACCGAGTTCCGTATTTCTTGATTTGCCCTGGCACGGAACTCGGATGGCACATTGAGGAACATGTGCGTCTAGACATGGAAAACGATTCACGATACATACGCGGGATAAAGGGCGCGTTTGACGGGTGGCATAATCCCTAGTGGCCCTAGGTGGCTTGAACCCAAACCGAGACACAGAAACGTTCATTAGGTAGCATAATCCCTAGTGGTCCTAGGTGGCATAAATCCTAAGTGAACGCGCGATAGTTCATGGTAAGGAAACATAACTAGATCAAGGGTGGCAGTCCAAAATAACTTCAAGGATAAAATGGTACTACGTCGAGGTGGTATAGATTTACATGGGAAAGCCCGTACGGCCTACGGCAAAGGACTGAACTTATACATGGAAAGAAACATACAAGTTGGGAAAACCTACATATGTTATATATTAGGTTAACATGGACCATTACATGACACTGGGCAAGGGACATCCATAGTTAACACATGACGCGGGTTGGGATACTAGTACGAGAGGTGCAGAGCAAATATACATGATAAATACCTTGGGATGTTATACATGATAGATACCGTGGGATGTTATACATGATAGATACCTTGGGATAGTATACTTGATAGAAACCTGACGATGTGATACCTTGATTTATCTTGACATGTAGTTTATCATGATACCTTAGCCTATCTTGCTATAGTAGTTCATCCGGTTATCTTGGTTTAGCTTATCTATCTAGTCGGCATCCTTATGTTTACTTTCAGTTTATGCATGTCATGTTACCTTTACCTGTTTTTATACTGGAAGTAGATAGGACTTACCAGTCTTTATGACTGACCCCGTTTTCTTTCGCCTCTTTGTCTTCCGTTCCCCCCCCCCCAGGTTTCAGGGAGGAAATGCTGTTGTTAGTTCGGACTTCTTCTGTTGAAGGTGGTCATCTTGTACGGCTTGGACTTTTCTTGGCTATGGCTACTTTACTATTTCACTTGGGGAATAATTTATGAAAAGGTTTTATGCTTCTTTATTATTGCAAGACATGTTTTGATGTATTCTGATGTAAAAGGCTTTAGACCTTATTTTATAAGGTAATGAAATTTGTTTTACTTCCGCTGTTTTATATATATGTTCTGTCTTGTAATATTTCTGTGCATGTTTACCTCGATAATGCTTCACCAAACCTAGTGCATTCCCTTTGTGAGTGACCCTAGCGGAGGTGGGGTGTTACAGGTTGGCTAGAAACTTTTTATAAAACCAAATGATTTAAGGTTTGCCTCCATGGTTGTCGGCATCGGTGATGATGACAAGGGGATTTTTTATTGAATGTTTTCTAAAGAGGAATAGAGGTTTTGCATCTATTGCATGCTATCATTTGTGTGATGACAAACATTGATTATTGATTGTTGTGTGGAGCCGGAAGGGTTGCCTATTTTGAAATTAATTGAATATGGACTTCGGCGCCTGTTAGGGAATCGAAGGGGATTGGAAATGACACAGGTGTTGTGCCCATTGAAGTATAAATTGGACATTGATTGAGATCATTGAAATGCTTACTTGGTTGGTTTTTTGATATTGTTTAAGACATTGCATTTGTGTTAAAAATTGGGAGGGTCCAATGGGTGGAAAATTAGGAAAGATCGGTTAAATTAAATTGTAAAAGTGATGTCTTAACTTGTTGCTTCACGTGGTATTGGGGGACATAGGAATGAGCTTTCAGTTTCATGTTAGCGAAGGGTTATTCTATGAACCACAGTATGGAAACTGGAAGGGCTCTTTGCTTCACGCGGTTGGGGGAGAGCTTTCAGTTTTGTGTTGGCCCAACGGGGTTATTCTATGAAGAATGATGCAAAGCGAAAGGGAAGTGATTCCGTGTTAGTGGGATACGACCCTACAAAGCATGGACGAGAATCACCAGTAAATGTAAAAATGTAGAAACCGTTAAGACAATTAGTTAGTGTAACGGGAATGAGGATTTCATTGTGTGTAGCATGTTATATTGTTATTGTTATATATCTTTGTGATAATTGTACCAACCATTGGAGTGCACGGGAACAGGGTTAGACTTGTTTCATAGCATGATTCTAACGAAGAGGGAAACCCGTTCCGCTATTGTAACACCATGCATTTAATTAAATAATAAAATGGGTAATAAACAAAGATTGCATGAATATGCATTTATGCATAGAATTTAATGTTGAAATAAAAAATGTGCAAGTTAAGAGAAGTAAGAAATAAAGGCATAAATAAATACATGCATTAAAAAGTTTAAAAGCAGAAATAAATACATGCATGAAAAGTGGATAAGAAGTTTGGCTGCATATGAAACTAGAATGCATTCAATTAAAAAATGGATAAGAAAATGCATTAAAAAAAGGAATGAAACAGTGCATTAAAAGGAATACAACATCAATGAGTTAATAGTGTCAATAATTACATCAAATAAGCAGCCTTTAAAGGACAAGGAATTGAAAGGTAAGTTATTGATGAATTAAATAATCAAGAGATTGTGCATGTATATATACACATAGATTTGAAATTCAAACTTAACCATGGTCTACAATTGGAATAAAATAAATCAAGAAAGGTACATAAAGCAAGTAATTAACGTTCTTAATTAAACGTTAAGTTCAATAATCACAGTGTCGCACAAAGCTCGCTTGGACCTATATGGGTCGACCCACATTTTGCATGGGTCGACCTATGGGTCAACCCACCTATAGGGAGGGTCGACACAAGAGTCGACCCGAGCGGGGTCAAATCTGTTTTGTATGACGTGGATTTCTGATATCAGCGGTTCAGAATTTAGTTGATTAAATCTGATGTTCCAAACTTTCTCGTACACCTATAAATAGATTAGAAGGACCTAGCTTTAGTCTCACAATTTTTAAAATGCTGCATAACCTTTGCCATTCTCTTCTTCCTCCAAATCTTTCATAAAATTAGAATAATAGTTCATAGGGGTTCTGATTCAAGATTTAAAGATAAGAGATATAAATCTACAAATAAGTGTTCAGAATTCTAATCAACGTGAGGTGAGTTCTTGAATCTGATTCATATAGATTTCCCTCTCTCTTTCCCTCTTCTTTTAGCATCAAATTTGTGAGTCTGTGGTTGTTTTAATAATAGATTCAGTTAGGGATGCCACATAACAACAAATTTGGATCAGATTCATGGATTGGAAAGTTATTAGGTGAGTGGGTTTAAATTATACCTTTTTAAATTGTAGTATATCTGTCGTTTGCATTCCCGTTATATTTAATATGCTGAAAAATTTGTAAATGTGGAATATGGCTATTAAACCTGTTTAGAATATTTTGAATTTGTTACTGTTGTATAAAGTCTGAATTGTATATATCCTCCGTTTAAGGTAAGTAACTTCTGTAATATTGTAATCACGAAACCTAAATTGAGAAGTGAACATGAAAGTAAGATTTAATATACTTTTTGTGGTTAAAGAGAAAAGATTTCAGTAATGTGAATAGTATATGAAACATTAATTCAATGTCTAACTCAGAAAATAAGAAAGGAAGGGATGTAGTGGACTGAGTTAGTTGGATTCAGAGGAAAAGTGATTTATTTCTCTAAGTAACCTATTTCTTAGAACGTAGTTGCAAGAGAGCCACAGTGAAAAGTAAAAGAAATAATTTGCAATTACAGATCTAGATAGGCATACATTATGGAAATAAATCATTGTATCTTTCTGAAATCAAACTAATAAGGTTAATGAAATGTTCTCCTTAAAGAAGTAAGGAACATGCATGATAGTGAATAAAGAAAGATTACAATAGATTGGAAATAATAGAAAAATAATAGATATGCCTAATTTTTATGTAAAATTTATAGTAATTGGAAAATTGTAGATAACCTCATAAAGACACGAGGTTAAGTTCAACTTATGGTAGATGCCTGCCCGAAATCGCCGACAAATCCAGCGTCCACAAGTGGTCAACTTAATGTGAGAGGTATGGTACCTAAACATATATAAAAATATGTGTATGCAATGGAAATAAATCGTATGTGTGAAGATTTACAAGACAATAAAGAGATAAATGTTACAACGGTAAAAGTTTGGTTAACATTGAAAAACCAAGGAAAATGTGATGAACAGAGAATATAACTATTATAATTGATTATATGAATGAGAATGGAATATAATAGGTAGGCTTGTCCTAGGGACAAGTGGAAATTATAACATAGGTTATAATAAGAAAAGAAAACTTATTAATAAACCTTAGTTAAGAAAACTAAGTTAATAAGTAAACAACAACAACAAGTTGTAACGACAGTGTAAGATGAGGTTATGATTAAATAAGAATGAAGTACACTCATGGAATGAAATAAGTTATATTTAATCATATACACACACACACACACGCACACACACATATATATATATATATATATATTAAGTAACATGTTAATAGAAAACATGTGGATTGGGATAAGATATACTTAATTATACATTAAGTAGAACATGTTATTGTAACCTGTAAACATGAAATTGAACAAATGAATGACATGGTAATATTGTAAAATGATTGTAGATTACTTTTGTTAATTACAATATATGGAATAACATGTTATGGGGTTATTAATGAACTTTAATGGGTTAAGTTATATCACTGAATTAATAAGTAAGAGGGGTTCGTTCCTTCGAGATATAAGGGGCTCAGAGAAAATCTGGTTACTTGAATAGAAAGATGACATATGAATAATCAAGTTAATTGGAAAGCTGATAAAATAAGACAAGCGCACGATTAGAATATTATACATAGAGTCTAATAACACGTTTTCATGGTGTGCTTGGACCAATCTGCACGAATGAAGGTGAAGACCAACGAGGTAGATCATCGGGGTGTCTAGAGACACGGGAGGAGTACGTCCACTTGATTGCTCGTCTCGAGATGCAGCTTGATTTCTTAGTGGGATCGGGGAGAAGCACTTGGCTTCCGAGGGACGTGGTAGGGTACTCCATGGTGATCCTCTATTGCGGTTACACGCTCAGGATGTACAAGCAGAGGTGGGGTTCTACGCAATACCACCCAGTGGGTATACCTTGACTGCAACAATAGCTTGGCAATCAGAAGGCTGTGGCGGTATGACATTGGGGTGATTCGGCGATTGCCTCGGGAATAGGCTCGGCCAGGTCCAATTAAGGATAGTAATCGTCGGATACTTGTCATCGGCAGTCAGTGAGACGCGGAAAGACTAAAGCTAAACTAAGATACCATTTTCCTTTCACTATCGAGGCATGGTTGAGGGACATGCCAAATTGGATGCTAGATTGGTTGTTAGGGGCACGTCATTAGCTCTTGGTGTAGTCTTTCACTAGTTGAGGGAGAGGCCTGGGTGGGGCCATACCCACCGTGAAAAAGTAAACCATACTGGATATCTGTATTGTAGGCCCTTAAAGGCGGGCCTATACGGATATTGAAAGACTCCCGAGCGAGTTCTGTGCATTGGATGCAGCCCTATTGCGGGACTCAGGATACAGTAGGCAGTACGTATGTGTGAGGGTCCAGGTACGTGCACCAGATAGTGTACCGTATACGTTAGGGTATTACTCCATACGCTTGTGTGGCATAGCGAGGAGGGTCCTATGCGGTAACGTGGCATTATGATTCGAATTTCCGTACATCGTTCGGCGTAGGATACACTTCCGTGGCATGACGGTGGGGACCGTGCGAGGAGGGTATTATGGGAAGTACCTTGATATGTTGGGGGTAGCTACATATATATAGTGTGATTAGGTAAATCTACTGGGACGTAGATAGGTATGACATGAGTGTAGATCCTTGAGTGTTGTTAACCCAAAGTAACTTGATAAGTAAGAAAATATAACTGAACGATATATGTAGGGTTGTTTGAAAATGTATAATTTGTCCAGTCACCAGAACTTTTGTGCTCTGACCCCCTCCTCATAACACACTCACAGTTTAGGTTTGTGGCAGAGATAGAATAACTTTGGATACTGGTTAGGCGGTAATATTACATTGATAAGGCTATATTTGATTATATTAGATTTTATCCATTCCGCTGTGAGATGTTTTCTGAGCTCTAGTATATTTATTATCTTTATCTTTTCTAAAGGATACCAGACAAGCCGACTCGAGCTTCAATAGATTGTGATTTTTAAGGGAAAAATTCGGTCTTTCGAAATTTAGGTTGTTTCATCTAGTATTCGAGCTTAGGTTTAGGATTCTTGTATAGATAGTGCGTGAACATAACTGTGTATTATATATATACATCTAGATCCATAAAGGAACCCACTAAATAAGAAGAGAAGTATGCAAAGAGTTGGGATATCAGTTATGTACACTAAAGGAATGATTATGGAAATTTGAGACCTTTGGGTGGTTTGGGTAAAAAGTGTAAAATGTAATTGGTAATGAAGAAAGATGTATCCCATATGTTAGTGCTTTGGATAAGTGGGTTTGGTAGTTGAGCCCTATAAGTCTGAAAAAGAGTAAGAAGGAAAATGGATTATAAGTGTATATTTATAGAAGTACATATTGGATTTCAGTGACAAATGAAATAAAATGAGGTATATTTTGGAAATGGTGATTTCTTGTGAAATTTTGTTTAAAATAAATTCTTTCAGAAGAAAGTGTGCATTATAGAGCATGTATAGCTCAGTAGTTTTTAAGCTATAATGTATGAAAGGATTAAAAAGAGAAACATAGAAAAGATTGCATTTTGTTAAAAAAAACTAAAATTTTCAATAAAGAAAATTTTGAAAATCTCTATTCTTTTGACAATAATTTTTTATAATTTTTTTAACATGAAATTTTTTTGGGTGCACAAAATAAGTTGTGAAAGTTTAGAATATAGTAGATGTTTACACCTAGTTGCAAGTTAATAAACAAGTGTAGTGATTGAACTGACATAGTAAGAATGAACAGAGGTGAAAATAATTGAGAAATAGTTGTCCTTGCCTACTCCAGTTTTCATGACTTGAAAAAAAAGGGTTTTGTTTTTTTTATGAGATATCATATTTTTATGGTTTGTCAAAAATAAGTTTTAATGAACAAAAATAAAGTTTTGAAACTTTTAATTTTTGGAAGGAAAATGAAATGAGGAAGCCAAACCATGTTTTTAAATCATGGAGTAGGTAAGGATTAGTACCTAAGGAAGACGGGAAATATTTTGAGGCTATGAAGAAAATATCAAGGACTATTTTGAAACAATAATAAATTCCCAAAGAGTGCATAAGCACCATAAAGACTAGGTTGTTGCTTGGAAAAGATTATTAGTACACAACAAGGACTAGTGGTGACTACTAGATGGTAAAGGGTAAGTAAGTGTTTAGATCCTTTGGTTTGGGCTTTTTTTCGGATAGGACATGGTCCTAGGATTCTTAACCCTTGGTAGTAGCTATGAAAAGTGCTTGTTTTCCAGTTTTAGTTAAAGGATTAGTAGGCTTATTTGAAGGCTAAACATGGATCAGTGGGTTAAGTTAAATAAGCTAAAGAGTAATGACATAACTAAAATGAAAACAACAAATCTAGTAAAGTTACAAACATGACAGTTGAGAAAAAATGGACTTTTCCAAAAAAGTTGAAAAAGAAAATCTATAACAAAGAAAATTTTCTTATGTGAACTATGCTGGGATATGAAGATAGGGAATCTTTATATATTAGTTGCATAAAATCCAAGTACAGGAAGAAAAATACATAAAAGAAAAATGAAAGATGTCAAGTTTTCTGTTTTCCACCTTTTTGTAAAACAAGAAATCGAATTTAGAAAATTATATCTTTCCGAAATTCAATAATTTAAAGTTGGTTGATAGGGTTTATGATGCAAAAATTGGATGAACCACGCTCTTGCTCAGTAAGAATGTGGGAAATTTTGGATGAAAAAGTATTTTGATTTTCAAAATATTGTTTTCATGTAAAAATTGCCAGTATATTTAGGATGTGTGCATCATGTTTGCAAAAGATTTTCAATTTTTTTTTGCGTTCATATAGGAGGTACCGCTTAGGCATTCATTCACTTATGTATTATTATGTTGTATTACACTTTGCACGAGTGCACAAATGGTTGCAGAAGTTGGATGTACACATGATGGATATATATTATGCGAGGGATTGCTTAATTTTACCCTTTCGGGGACAAAATTTTCTAGGGGTGGGAGAATGTAACACCACGCAATTAATTAAATAATAAAATGGATAATAAATAAAGATGTCATGAATATGCATATTGTTAACCGGCTTTTTGGTCCAGTTCCCAAAAGTGCATAAGACACGCTCGACTCAACGCATTGCGTGGAATTAAAGTCGAAAGGGATGCTTAGGAGCGAAGGAAACCGGATGAAGAGGGTTCGCACCGACAGAGACCTCATGGCACCCCAAACTCCCATTCGTGCAGCCTTCGAGGTGCGGAGCCTCGTACCCTCGAGATGTGAATTCTTGCACCCTCGAGGTGCGAAAACTCGCACCTTCAAGGCGCGAAAACTCGCACCCTCGAGGCGCGAATCTCGCACCCTTGAGGCGCGAAATCTCGCACCCTCGAGGTGAATCTCGCACCCACGAGGCGTGAAATCTCGCACCCACGAGGCACGAAATCTCGCACCCACGAGGTGCGAAATTTCACGCCCCTGGGCCCAGGTGCGAATTTCTCGTATATGCAGGCTTCAGGTGCGAATTTCTGCATGTGATTCTCTATTCCTACCTACTCCTACCTAACCCCTACCTACTCTTTTCCTATAAATACCCCATGACTTCACACTTCAAAGGGGTTGGAATTTGAGACCTTAGGACCTCTATAGAGCTCCATTAATGACATCCTCCACTTAAGGAAGAAGAAGGGCAAAAGTGTCCATTTCTTAATATAGTAAATATATGATAATTATGACATCATATATGAGAATGATGACATCATCTAGCATAAAGGTGAATGTAATGAAATGTAATGAGATGTCATATGAAGGTCTCACACTTGTAAATTTGAGTGATTAATAATATTTCAATAACGCTTCAAAGTGAACGTAGGCCCCTTACGAGGCCGAACCACTATAAATCTCTTGTGTTATTTACTGCCTTTCTACTCTCGTCTGTGCGACCAAAATAATTATTCCTAGTAATTGGAATCTTTGGTGTTTACGACATTTTTTGCCGTCAACATTTGGTACTTTCATTGAGAGAGCTCGAACCTTGCGCCTTTGTCGCACATTGTCAACTCGACCACTGACGAGCTTGAGGTTCCTTACTAAACCTGTTGTCGAGTCCGCTTACGATGTCAAAGAGACCAAAGAACGCAATGGTCGGCTCTTCAGCTGCAGCCGAGGCCGGTACATCCCAACAACCTCAACCGACGGACATCCCGGCTACTAACGAAACCATCCCTCCTACTGTGGACCCTGAAGCGCCCGCAACGCAAACTCAAATCCGCGTGCTTAATGAGAAATATGAGAACACTGCGGTTGAGCTTAATCAAGCATTAAGGAATAACATCGACCTTATGCGACAACTTCAAGAAAGTCAGCGCATCGTCGCTTGACTTCAATTAACTCGAAACAATGCTCCGTCGCGACTAACTATATCGAAAACTTCCTCTTCCAAGTCAAGGGGCCCGCATCAAAGGAGGAGGTTTAGCCTCATCAACAACGTTGCCGCCCACACCAATTCCCTCGACAATGGTAATGGCAATGGCTACGCCAACGGCAACGGGAATGGGAACGGCGACCGAACCACAGTCACATATTGCGAGGGGGCGCAATACCGAGACCGCTCTCGCTTGATCATCAATGACGGACCAGGTCCTACAAACCATCCTCTTCCTCGACACAACCCGATGGTGGGTAATCAGAAGGATGGGCTCGCTATTCCAGCGGCCCGCATTCCTCCAGAACGGGGACCACATTACCCTACTCCACCTCACCGTCCATACCAAGACCCGATCACAGATGTCGTGGACATGGAGGAAGATAATCTGGACGTCCATCATAAAAGACACCCTCGCAACAGAACTCCGGAACCTCGCCGAAACCTATGGGTCCCAATGGCGGATCCCCCTCCAACATACCTACCCGACATGGTTCTAAGAATCACGAGGGAAATGCGAGGAAATGTGCACAATTCATGGGAAGCGCATATGAGGCATAACCCCTTCATAAGAAAGGTAAACAAAGCTGAATGGCCGCGACGCTTCAGCATGCCGCAAATGCCGCTCTATGACAGCACTACTGACCCTTGTGCCTTCCTTAATCGATATGAATGGCAAATGAACTCGAGTCGAGGCAACGATCTGGCCAAATGCAAATGTTTCCCAGTCTTCTTATCCGGAACTGCTCTGTTGTGGTTCTCTCATCTCCCACTCGATTCCATTAACAACTTTGGCCAGTTGGCGACACAGTTGGTCAAGCAATTCAGAATGCATATACCAACTCCAAAGAATGCCCTCACCCTTTCTAACTTATGCCAAGTTCCCGCTGAGTTGCTCAAAAGCTATCTCTCCAAGTTCAACATTGCCCTCGCCGAGGTCGAGGATCCGGATCCTCGCACCGTACTCTTTTAATTAGCCAAAGGTGTCCTCCCTACTTCCGAATTCGGGGCATGGATTGATCGGAAGCAGCGAAAAAGCCTCGACGCCTTCTATGAGAAGGTGGATCAGTGCTTGTGCCAAGAGGAAACAAGGCGCAACTGACTATCAGCCACCAGTCGCCCCAATGGCCCTCAAGCAGGCGCTGCAAATAACAACAACAGAAGAAAACGAGTAGGAGAGCCCTTTGATCAGAACAAGGGGGCAGGTCCTAACAGGCAAAGACCGAACAATGATAGGCAAGATGGTCGGAACAAATCAGGCCCTGACCGAGCCAAGGAAGCCCAGCTCTTACCGAGCCTTCGAGACATACACCCCGCTAAACAAGGATTTAGAAACAATTTACTTGGAGACATGCAACACTCTGCCATACAAGAAGTCGCGCACCAGGGAATCAGCTGACCTTGAGAAAAATACTGGGAGGTACAACCGATACCATGACGTGTATGGCCATAATACCAATGAATGTCTCCAACTTAGGGATGCAATTGAGAAGCTTATCCGCGAAAAGCAACTTGAGCAATACATCTAAGAACCTTTTCTTCCCAAAGCAAATCTACAGCCTCAGGCACTAGCGCCTCAGGCAGCAGCCAAAGCAGCTCCCGGTCCATCTAACCTAAGGCATGGGATCGTAATCAGCACCATATATAGCTGACCTTACCTGACACACAACAGCTTCCAAAAATGGAAGAATATGCGAGTTTCATAAAACATGCTACTTATGAAACTTGCTCCGCACCCCACGAATCTGTCCCGGCCAAGCTCCAAAAGACCATGCGGGACGACATCGTTTTCTGCAAAAGAGATTCTATTGGGGTGGAGATCCCAACCACCAATCCACTAGTTATCATAGCCCAGATTGGTGCCACTTCCGTCCGAAAAGTGTTAATCGATTCCGGAAGCTCAGTCAACATCATTTTCAAAGCTGCTTACAACCGAATGAGGTTGGAAACAAAAGACTTAAAGCCATGTCGCGCCACAATCCACGGGTTCAGTGGGGCTTCTAGTTCCCCAGTGGGAATGATCAATCTACCTGCGGAGCTAGGCGAGGGGGATTGGAGTCGGGTCTGAATCCTCGCTTTCGTGGTTATAGACATTGATTCCCCCTACAATGCTTTCCTTGGACGCCCTTTTCTCATAGAGTTTCGAGTCTGCATGTCACTATGGTCTCTCCTAATGAAATTTCCAATAGAAAACGAGATCGGAATAGTCAGAGGCGACCAAGTAAGCGCCAGATAGTGTTATGCAATAGAATGGAAGAATGCACGCAACAAGGAAAAGGGAAAAGCAGTGCCCACGCCTTCTTGCACCAATACTATTTCAGCATAGCAACCAGCGGTGTCTGGGCCTTGGCTCAGGCGCCACGGCCGTCTTTCCGAAGACCTCGACCCACGGAAGGATGAAGAGCCCGAGTACGAGAGGCTTACCTCGGTCGAATCTATAGTGGATATTCCCGTTAATCCCAATGATCCATCAAGAGTGCTAAAGATAGTATCACAACTCCATCCCATAATCAAAGAAGATCTTGTAGATTTCTTGAAGGCTAACCTAGACGTGTTTGCATGGACTCATTCTGATATGAAAGGCATCGACCCTGCGATCGCTTGCCATTGTCTAAGTATTGATCCTACAACAATTCCAGTCAAGCAGAAGCGCCGCTTCTTGGGACCCGAGAGGTCAAAAGCACTTGAGGAAGAGGTAGGCCGTCTACTCAACAACAATTTCATTCGCGAAGCCGATTACCCCGAATGGGTCTCGAACCCAGTTCTGGTCAAGAAGGCCAATGGTAAATGGCGAATGTGTGTCGACTTTTCTGACCTAAACAAGGCATGTCCCAAAGACAACTTTCCTCTCCTAAAGATCGACTGACTTGTTGACTCAATCGCCGGATACCAGCTACTATCTTTCATGGACGCCTACTCAAGCTACAATCAAATTCCCATGAACCTTCGCGACTAGGATCACACTTCTTTCATAACAGACCTCGGACTTTACTGTTATCGCGTCATGCCCTTCGGCCTCATGAATGTTGGTGCTACTTATCAACGAATGGTTAACCGACTCTTTATAAACCAAATCGGAAAGTCCATAGAGGTGTTTGTGGATGACATGTTGGTAAAATCTAAAGTATCAAGCGGTCTCGTCCATGACCTCTCTGAAATGTTCGGTATCCTCCGTCGGTACAACATGAAACTCAACCCCTTGAAATGCTCCTTCGGAGTCACCTCAGGAAAATTCTTGGGTTTCACCATCAACTCCCAGGGAATCCAAGCTAATCCTAAAAAATCCAAGCTATTCGGAACATCCAAATCCCTAAAAACATCAAAGATGTTCAAAGTTTAAATGGAAAGGTCGCTGCTTTAAGTCAGTTCATATCCAAGGCCACCGACAAGTGCATTCCTTTCTTTAATTTACTTTGAAAGGGGAAACGCAATTTCGAGTGGACCCCAGAATGCATTTCCGCATTCAAAGAGCTTCTGGTTCACTTAGAGCGACCACCTATCCTATTTAAGACCATAGACCATGAGGACTTATACATCTATTTGGTTGTTTCTACGCAGGCAATCAGCTCTGCGTTAATCCGCCTCGAGGACCGCATCCAACGGCCCGTCTACTACATAAGCAAACGATTGACAGGGGCAGAGAAGAATTACCGAAGCTGGAATTCTACTTACTCATCACCTCTCGGAAGCTTCGACCATACTTCCAGTCTCATCCTATAAAGGTTTTCACCGATCAGTCACAACGACCGGTCCTGTAACTACTCGAAGCGTCAGGACGGCTATTGAAGTGGAGTATGGAGCTGGGCCAATTTGAGATAACATTCATTCCCCGTCGAGCCATCCTCAGCCAAGGTCTCGCTGACTTCATAGTAGAGTTTACTGCCCCCGAGGAGACTCCGGCAGAGAACACGGAAACTCTCAGCACCCAATGGAAATTGTTCATGGACGGGTCCTCCAATAGCAAACGCTCTGGGGCCGGAGTCGTGTTCATCACCCCCGAGGAACGCCCGATATGCTACACACTAAAACTAAATTTCCCTGCTACAAACAATGACGCGAAATATGAGGCCATGATTGCTAGACTTAGAATCGCAATCGAGCTTAAACTAAAGACAATTCAAATCTTCTCCAACTCACAACTCATTGTGCATCAAGTACAAGGGGGAATATCAAGCTAAGGGGGAATGACTCACCCTCTACTTAACCAAGGTTCAGAAATTACTCACTTACCTCGATCACTTCGTCATCGCTCACATGCCTCGAGAACAGAATGAAAAACCTGATTCGCTATCCAAACTAGCGAGCTCCGAGGATCCTCAACTTTGGGGATTCGCCCCCGTCGAAGTGCTCAACTCTCCTAGTATCAAGTAGATCCAAACTGAGGCGGTTATGAATGACGAACCTGAAACTGAATCTTGGATGACACCAATCAAGAATTACCTACAGCACGGGACCCTTCCGAGGAGCTATAAGGAAAGACGAGCGCTCACCCGCCAATCGGCTCGCTATCTTCTTATGGATGGGGTGCTCTATCGTAGAGGTTTCTCCGTCCCATTGCTTAAATATGTAGCCTTTCTTGACGCCATCAAAAGCTTAACCGATGTACATGAAGGGGAGTGCGGCCACCATACTGGAGGGCAACCCATGGCCAGAAAAATACTTAGACATGGTTATTATTGGCCTACGCTCGATCAAGACGACGCAGACTATGCTTGCAAGTGCGACAAGTGTCAGCGCTTCTCAAATATTTCGAGAGCCCCGCCTACAGAGCTAACACAAATGGTTAGCCCATGGCCTTTCGCCATATGGGGAATCGACATCACTGGAACTCTTCCAACGGTCAGAGGTGGGGAACGATATGTCGTCGTCGCAGTTGATTATTTTACCAAATGGGCAAAGGCTGAATATCTCGCCACAATCACCACCGAGAAGATGATCAACTTCATTGACACGACATCATCACTCGATATGGGGTCCCTCAAGCTATCATCTCTAACAATGTCACTCAATTTGAGAGCGCTGAGTTCAAAGCCTTCTGCCATCGGCACAGTATCGAAAAGAGATTCTCGGCAGTGGCTCATCCTTAAGCCAACGGGCAGGTCGAAGCGGTCAACAAAATTATTAAGTCCATCATTAAGAAGCGCCTGGAAAAGGCTGGGGAGATGTGGGCAGACGAACTTCCACTAGTCCTATGGGCATACCAGACCACCCACAAGATAGCAGCCGGGCATACTCCCTTCGCCCTTGCCTACGGATCAGAAGCTGTCATTCCTATCGAGCTCAAGCTTCCATCTCATCGAATCACCTATTTTGATCCAAGGACAAACCAAGATTTACTTTTAGGATCACTTGACTTGCTGGAAGAGAAAAGGAACGAAGCTGATCTCCGAGCTGTTGTCCAACGGCAACGAGTCGCCCGATACTTCAATTCCAAGGTCCATCCTATGGATCTCAACGTCAGCGATCTCGTCTTAAAATGGGTCTTCCCTCCACCAATAGGTCTCGCTTCCCGTTGGGAAGGTCTGTACTCTATACAACGAAAGCTCAGCAATGGATCTTTCAAACTCGCAACCGTGGATGGAGCTGAACTCCCAAGGGCATGGAACAGTGAACATCTCCGCCGCTACTTTACATAACTTAGTATATAGTTATTTACGCTTTCCAACAACGTTTTTTTTAACAATTCAATGCATTGTAAAGGCTAATACTGCCAAAGTTATTAGTAGAAATGATGTTCAACTTCCCATCTCTTCCTGTTTATGTTTACTCCGTGCATGACACGATTGACTAATCCAGACAACTAGCTTACGTCCAAACAGTCGGCTATCGTATCAGCCTCCGAGTATGGAGTCGGCACTGTCGTCCAAGTCTCGAGCCAACCTCGAGGCCAAAACACAATGGCTACGACCGGCACACTGAGCACGGGAGTCGGCAACGCTACTCGAGTCGCCGGCCCATGGCGCGACCGAGTATAAATAACCACAAACTCAAATCTCGGCCCTGTGCCGAGACCGAGGATAAATTGTTCCGCTCCCAAGTCCCAAGCGACTTGGGGCCACCCAACAGCTAGGCTGGAGTGATGTACATCCCTCCCTCAGCTACGGGTACCGGTCGAATCTTGGCGCAGCACCGAGACTGACCCTTAAATCGTTTCTTCCCCGTAGCTCTCAAGGCTAAGGGTTATCCCATGGCTACGATCGGACCCTACGGGTTGATGATTAGGGCTTCTTTTCTTAGGTGAATAAATGATACCTATGGCTCGCCTCAACCCGATGAACGACGGGAGAGCCACACACCGGACGGACCGCACAACGCGACGTCATATGCCTTCGCTACACTTAGGATTAACCCTGGGCAACCCAAACACAGCAAGCACTCAGCCTGGCATTGCAAACTACGGGTTTCCTCGGCTAAGGGAAACTTACTAGAAGCCTGCGCTCTATCACACCCCTCCGGAACAATTGACCTAGAGCGAGGTCCACAATCACACCCCTTTGGAATAATTGACCCAGAGCATGGCACACAATCGCTTTTTTGTTAGGTGTAACAATAAATATGCTTATGCAAGTACAGGACGCCCGAAAACATAAGTAGAACATCCAAACACTTAACATAAGTTGCAATCTTTACTAATTCATATTTCCATTTCAACACACACATTAAGACAAACTACATGTCTAATATCTTTCTTTCTGATGACAGGGTGTACACGAAAACCACACCATGTCTTGAAAAACCAAAAGCGAGGGTCGTACTCGTGTAAACTATTGGCCTACACTACCAAAATAAAACGTTAACTCCTACTTAATTTACTAACACTAATCACGCTTCTTCCGTTTGTGCTTGTGTTTCTTTTTTGAAGATTCCATGCTCGACGGTTCATCCTTTGCACCAGGCCTCTTCTTACTAGACCCACTCTTCCCATCTCGGCCCCTCCGAGAAGTGGTTGATTCATGAGAAGTCGAAAGATGCTTCCCGCCCGCACCCTCATCACTAGAGATCTCGGTGACTTGAACAAGGGTAGCACACGGCGTAGGCACGGGGGCACTTCCGGCAGCAAGGCCTACTACAGTGCCACTCTTCTTCGGTATCTCCTTGCCTTCTTGCTCAGCCCGTTCCTTGGCCTCTCTGGCAACCCGACGCTCGGCAAGCTTTTGGGACTTATGCGGCATGACATCACCAGCCTTGGTTTTCTCAAGAGACTCGGTAGTCTTCTGCTGGGCTAGCTCGTTCTCCCTTTTCTTCTAGGCCTCGTCATCAAACCACTTCTTCTCAGCCTCCTCATCGGCCTTCCTCTTCATGACTGTTTCAGCGGCTCTCGTCTCGGCATCCCGCTTGGCCGTCGTTAGGCTCTCCTGCCTGGCAGCCTCATCCTGCCTCTGCTGCTCCTCCACCTCCTCACGCTTAGCTACCATTTTTTGCTTTCTGGGTCTCCACCATACCAGCCATCAAAGGCACATCGGCCTCCACTAGGCCTCGAGTAGCCGCACTTTGCCTATCAACCACCTCTCGTTCCTCTACAAGGGTATCGACCATGCTGGGAGTTAACCTTATATCCGAGTAGGTGTCCTGTAAAACCCCAAAATTTTAACAAATTAAAGTGGATAAATTAAAGAATAATTAATTTAATATTCAGAATTAAGGGAAACGGACTGCGCCACTGCGTCCTTCTCGAAATTCTGGTCAAGATAGACACTTGGTTTGTGTAAAACGGATGACGTATGAAGAAGTTATGGACAATAGAAGTTTGGCGGAAAAAGCAGGAATTCCCGGCGCACTTGACAAGTGCGCCCATGTATTTTTACAGTGGCACACTTGTAAATGTGCCCATGTATGTTTTTGGGCATCAAGACCCAATTGGGTGTCGGCCCGTGGCCCGATTCACCCTAGGGATGAGATGGCACTCGAATTCTGGACATTAGCAGCTATAACTATACCTCAATTCCCTTGTTTTTCTTCACTAAGAATCATGGCGGCCAACTCTGTCGGAGTCTGAACTGAACTAGGATCTCTTATCTTCTACAACTATCAAAGCAAATAGAGATTCAACATCCATTCTCTTTCTATCTTCGAATCTAAATTTTGTGAGTTCCTAGTTGCTTTTAGATTTGAATATTTAAAAGTAAACATGTCATGACTATGATTTAGATATGTTCATATGCCTAAATTATATCGATACCTTGGTAAATTATGAACATATGACGTTTTGGAATTGGTTATAACTTGGATCTAAATTTCTATGATGTAGATCTAAATTTTAATTTGTGTTAGATCTAATTTTTCTGAATCATGCGGACATTCTATGTAGATTTAATTCCTTACTTGTGTTAGATCTAATTTTTATCTATTAGATATGAATTTGGTGGACATTCTATGACGTAGATCTTAATCCCTATTTGTTAGATCTACTTTTTAGATCTGTATTATGTGGACACCTAAATTATTAATCAGGTCTAGTTTATTATTTGGATCCCCTTGTGCTTCTTATATTAGATCTGAACTTGTTGGACATCTAAATTAAAATTTAGATCATGTCATGTTCATCTTATTACCTTTGCTATGTTTCAACTAGTTAACTGCCACAAGTTCATTAGATCTATGCTCTTATGTTCACCATATGTTTATGCTAGTTATGTTAGAACATTCACCCTTGTCATATTTCCATTACCTTCCCTTTTTATCGTTTATGATTAGGTTATTATTTAGCCTATACATGCCATAAATTATGTGAACACGCTAGTTAGGGAATGGGGAGGGAAAAAGGTTAATATTGGCATAATTCAAATACAAACATGAGTTGGACATATAATTCAAAAGTGGGAAAGTGGGGACATAATCACCTAATAAGACATCGGTAAGAATTGGATAAAAATGGAATGTTTAATAATTACAATTATCAATTGTAATTGCATTTATGACACGAGGTTAGGTTGCATTAGTGGTGGAAGTCTGCCCGGACCCGACCGGCATATCCAACAGCCACTAATGTTGACCTAATGTGAGAGGTCTAAGTGCGTAATACGAATCGGGCTATGATACGAGGTTAGGCCCAACTATGGAATAAGTCTGCCCGGACACGATCAGCATATGTAGCATCCACGTGTTGTAGGCCTAATGTGGGAGGTCTAGCTCATTATAAACCATAAATGGACATGGTAATGAATTGGACTACTTAACCTTAGTTAATCCATAGGGATTGTATGAACTTAAATTTAAGTTGGGAGTTAAGAAAAACTTGGTTGAACAAAAGGGGTTGGTTAAGTAAATCTGAGGGGGGTGGGTAATATTCACATATAGGCCCACAAACTTAACCGTTAAATAAGCATGCTTGAATCAGTGGGAGGGTTATGTACATCATGGGTTAGTGGGTAATATTTGCATATATATAGGCCCACAAACTTAACCTGTTGGGGTTATGTAATTAAAGACACCGTTAGGTAAACATAACCAGTGGAAAACCTAGTAATGGGGATGCAAGACATAGGGGAGAGCTTGCATCATCTTGTGTGGGACCTGTTTCAGTCAGTAACCCTTAAATAGGTATTAAATGGGTACTCTGAACTAGATTGAAGTAGGGCACACTTACTGGGCTGAATATAAGAGATCCAAACGTAAAGTACGGTGTCATGACAGTGCATTCCATCAGGGTCATATGCGTGCATGACTCCGCCTGCTCGGGAAAATAAGACGCTTTGACATCAGTAGATATGGTTTTTCACATCCGGAAAATGAAGGGTTGCCACTTTAGGGAGTGATACACCCTACTGTGGGGCCAGCACAGGGTATCTATGGAATAGGGAGCTGATTGATTTGGGGGTAGTAAATAGGGTACATCTAGTCCTATCTGTTTCTGTGGGGTACCTATGTTTCTATCTGGACTAACACCCGTTATTTATGTTTAGGTACCAGTTCTGTTTGGGTTAAAACCCATTACTAGAGTACACCTAAAACTACCATTATGGTTCTGTTGGGATCATCCTGTTTCTTAACAGAAATTAGGGAGTATGTAATCCTGTTACATATCTGTTATACTGGTAATAGTGCAGAGTAATCATTAGAAGCATATACACCTTATCATGTCTACCTTGTCACACCTGCCATTTATGTAGTGATCTCTCTTATCCACTTTATATGTCTGTCATGCTACTTTTATTTATTTACTTTCTAAAAGTAAATAGACTCGCCAGACTTTATGTCTGACCCTTTTTGTTCCCTCTTCTTTCTTCCGTTCCCCCCTCCCTCAGGTTCTTAGGGCGGGAACACTCAGGCTTGACCGTGATTCTGCTTTCATTTTGCTGGAGCTGCTTAGATATATGGCTCAAGCTTTTATCCTTGCTACTATGGTTGTGCTTTATTTGGGGAATTATGTTTTTTTATGTACTTTGATGTTTTAAAGTACAAGACAACAGCTTTTATGATGTAATGGTTTATGTAATAACTTAGATCCTTTGTCTGAATCCCTTCCTTTTTCTTTTCAGCATGTATGGGGAACCAAACATTCCTAATGTCCCAGAGGGCGTTACGATACCTGGATGGTTCCATAGGTATCTGGAGGCCACGGCGCCTGCCGAAGGCCAAGGAAACGTTCCTCCCCCAGCTGCACCAGTCATTCCTCCTCCTCCTCCTCTAAGAGCAGATAATTTTTCTAAGATCTGCAAAGACTTCCGTGTTGTGGGAGGGAAGCCATTCCATGAGAACATGACATTCGTAGAGGCACGGAATTGGATCAAGGAGACCGAGGATTTGTTCGTAATTTTTGAAGTAGAAGATAGAAGGAAGATTCAGTTAGTTGCTTAGCTACTGAAAGACGAAGCCTCATTTTTGTGGGAAGTTACCCAAGCTGGACGCCCGGTGGAAACATGGGAAGATTTTAGACAAAGATTTGAAATGAAATTTCTTTCCCAAGCTTAGAGAAGCATATAGATGGAGAGGTTCTTAGCACTCAAACAAGGGAACTTGACGGTGAAAGAGTATGTGAAAAAATTCAATCAGCTTGCAAGGTTCGGGTTAGAATTGGTGGATACGCCGCATAAGAAGGCTTTGCGGTTTGCTAAAGGGCTAAATGAACCCCTTCATGGGTTAGCCATGTCCTATATACCAATGTGAGCCACTTTTGAAAAGCTTGTTGATATGGCCTAATGCATAAGGAAGACAAGGGAGAAAAGAAGGAAGTAAAGGCTGAGAAAACAACGCAAAATGAGAAGGTGTGGCCTAAGAAGGGACAACAGCAACAACAACAATAGCAGAAGAAAGGAGAAAAGAATGACAAGGTTAAAGATAAGAGGAAGTGTCACAGTTGTGGGCGAGAGGGTCACTTAGCCAAGGACTGCAGGAAAAGGAAGAATGCTTGCTTCGCTTGTGGAGAGGTCGGGCATCTTATTAAGGATTTCCCGAAGAAACAGGGACAAGGTCAAAGGAAGGTGCATGCTCTCGCGACTAGTGCTCCTGGTTGAGGTAGAAATATTTCTGTGGAAGGTTAAATTTCTCTTTCAAACCATCCTATTAGAACACTTTTTGATTCTGGTGCCTCACACTCATTTATATTTAGTTCTGTTGTTGAATCTCTGCCCTTAATTACTAGTATGGTAGGAGATCCCGTAGTTGTTTCAAATCCCATTGGTGGTTCGGCTCATTTATCTATGATTTGTCGAGGTTTGAAAATATCTGTATTAGGCATCAAGTTTGAATGTGACGCGTATGTGTTCGGGTTTATGGGCTATGGGTTGATTCTAGGAATGGATAGGCTAGCCATGTATGGTGCCATTATGGATTGTGAGAGGAGGGTCGTTAGGGTTTTGGCTTGTCATGAGAGGACCCTCGAGATTTCTAGTGACCCGCAAGGGTCTGTCATGCTTAGTTTCCTAGAATCTTTTGAGGCATCTATCGATGATATGCGATCGATACCAGTAATCCGTGAGTATCCTAATGTCTTTTGATGAGGTTTGGGGTTTACCCCGAGGCGCGAGATTGGTCTCCGTATATACCTGGTGGACAATGCAAAGCCAGTTGCATTACTTGTGCACCATATGGCTCATAAAAGAAAAGAGGGAACTTGACAAGCAAATGAGGGAGCTACTTGGGAAGAGGTTTGATAGGTGAATCATATCAGGATGGGAAACCTATTGAAGACAGTCCTTGAGGAAGCCCATCATTCTAAGATGACTATCCATCCAAGCGGCAATAAAATTTATAGAGTTCGAGGTAGTGGAGCCAAACCTGTGAAAGGAAGTGAAAGTAGAGAAGAAAGCAATGATTAGATGAGTTCCGACTTGCATACTTGGATCAGAGGTTAAGAAACTGCGCAACAGAGAGGTTAGGTTAATAAAAGTGCAATAGGGAGAAGACAGCAAGGATGCGACTTGGGAGACTGAAGACAAAGATCACGCTTCATACCCTTTCCTTTTTAGGACTATGTTCTTAACTTCTTTTTCCAAAGCTTTTATTTGCACTTGTTTATATCATTCGTTTGTAACCCATCGATTGAATCTTCGACCTTTAGGAAGGGAACCCATGGATGTAAACATGTGTTTGAGACATGTTATGTTTGATGGATGCAAGTGTTTGCTAGTGGTTGCCTGTGGATGCATATACACACACATTAGGCACTAGATCGGCTCAATCACTCTCATACTGCATATGGATGTGTGTACATTTTCTTTTCTTTCATGGATGGAAATGGATGTACTAGCATATGGATGTTGAACTTGGACGAATGAGTGTGCACACATATAGAACTTACATGTTATAATAGGATTATTTGCATACATACTGAATTCATGGCACTAGCATACATTGCATTAAGGAGGTCAACTGAATCAGTAGACCGCCTGATTTTCGCATTAATATTGGGGCATATACACACACCTTTGCGTATGTTCATATAAGCATTAATTTTTTTTAAGGACAATGGATGCCTGTGATTGATGGATGAGTAGATGGATGATGGATGGTAGGATACACTCTTCTTAACTTGAAGACTTCGGGGACGAAATCCTTTGAGTAGGGGAGAATGTAACACACAAAAATTTTAACAACATTAAACTGGATGAATTAAAGAATAATTAATTTAATATTCAGAATTAAGGGAAATGGACTACGCCATTGCGTCCGTCTCGAAATTCTGGTCAAGATAGACACCTGGTTTGCGTAAAATGGATGACGTATGAAGAAGTTATGGACGGTAGAAGTTTCGCGGAAAAAGTAGGAATTCCCGGCGCACTTGACAAGCGCACCCATGTATTTTTACACTGGCGCACCTGTAAAGTGCGCCCATGTATGTTTTCAGGCATCCAAACCCAACTGGGTGTCGGGCCGTGGCCCGATTCACCCTAGGGATGAGGTGGCATTCGAATTTTGGACATTGTCAGCTATAAATATACCCCAATTCCCTTTTTTTCTTCACTAAGAATCATGGCGGCCAAACTCTGCCGGAGTCTGAACTGAACTAGTATCTCTTATCTTCTACAACTATCAAACCAAATAGAGATTAAAGATCCATTCTCTTTCTATCTTATAATCTAAATTCTGTGAGTTCCTAGTTGCTTTTAGATTTGAATATTTAAAAGTAAACATGTCACGGCTATGATTTGGATATGTTCATATGCCTAAACTATATCAGAACCTTTGTAAATTATGAACATATGACATTTTGGAATTGGTTATAACTTGGATCTAAATTTCTATGATGTAGATCTAAATCCTTATTTGTGTCAGATCTAATTTTTCTGAATCATGTGGACATTCTATGCAGATCTAAATCCTTGTGTTAGATCTAATTTTTATCTATTAGATCTGAAATAGGTGGACATTCTATGACGTAGATCTTAATCCCTATTTGTTAGATCTATTTTTTAGATCTGTATTATGTGTACACCTAAATTATTAATCAGATATAGTTTATTATTTGGAACCTCTTGTGCTTATAATAGATCTGAACTAGTTGGACATCTAAATTAAAATTTTGATCTTGTCATGTTCATCTTATCACCTTTACTATGTTACAATTAGTTAACTGCCACAAGTTCATTAGATCTATGCTCCTATGTTCACCATATGTTTATGCTAGTTATGTTAGAACATTCACCCTTGTCATATTTCCATTACCTTCCCTTTTTATCGTTTATGATTAGGCTATTATTTAGCTTATACATGCCAAAATTATGTGAACATGCTAGTTAGGGAACAGGGAGGGAAAAAGGTAAATATTGGCATAATTCGAATATAAACATGAGTTGGACATATAATTCAAAAGGGGGAAAGTGGGGACATAATCACTATTAAGACATAGGTAAGAATTGGATAAAAATGGAATGCTTACTAATTACAATTATAAATTGTAATTGAACTTATGACACGAGGTTTGGTTGCATTAGTGGTGGAAGTCTGCCCGGACCCAACCGGCATATCCTGCAGCCACTAATGTTGAACCTAATGTGAGAGGTCTAAGTGCATAAATACGAATCGGGCTATGACACAAGGTTAGGCCCAACTGTGGGATAAGTCTGCCCGGACCCGACTGACATATCCAACATCCACATGTTGTAGGCCTAATGTGGGAGGTCTAGCTCATTATAAACCATAAATGGACATGGTAATGAATTGGACTACTTAACCTAAGTTAATCCATAGGGATTGTATGAACTTAAATTTAAGTTGGGGGTTAAGTAAAACTTAGTTGAACAAAAGGGGTGGGTTAAGTAAATCTAAGGGGGGTGGGTAATATTCACATATAGGTCCACAAACTTAACCGTTAAATAAACATGCTTGAATTAGTGGAAGGGTTAAGTTCATCTTGGGTTGGTGGGTAATATTTGTATATATAGGCCCACAAACTTAACCTGTTGGGGTTATGTAATTAATGACACCGTTAGGTAAACATAACCAATGGAAAACCTAGTAGTGGGGATGAAAGACACAGGGGAGAGCTTGCATCATCTTGTGTGGGACCCATTTTAGTCAGTAACCCTTAATAGGTGTCAAATGGGTACTCCGAACTAGGTCGGAGTGGGGCACGCTTACTAAACTGAATATAAGAGATCCAAACGTGAAGGACGATGTCATGACGGCGCGTTCCATCGAGGGTCATGTGCGTGCATGACTCCGCCTGCTCGGGAAAATAAGACGCTGTGACATCAGTAAATATGGTTGTGCACATCCGAAAAATGAAGGGTTGCCACTTTAGGGAGTGATACACCCTATTGTGGGGCCAGCACAGGGTATCTATGGAATAGGGAGTCGATCGGTTGGGGGGTAGTAAATAAGGTACATCTAGTCCTGTCTGTTTCTGTGGGGTACCTGTGTTTCTGTCTGGGCTAACACCCGTTATTTCTATTTAGGTACCAGTTCTGTTTGGGTTAAAACCCGTTACTAGAGTTCACCTAAAACTACCATTATGTTTTTTTGGGGATCATCATGTTTCTGTTAAGCAATTGGGGAGTATGTAATCCTATTACATATTTGTTATACTAGTAATAGTGCATAGTAATCATTAGAAGCATATACACATTATCATGTCTACCTTGTCACACTTGCCATTTATGTAGTGATCTCTCTTATCCACTTTATATGCCTATCGTGCTACTTTTATTTATTTACTTGCTAAAAGTAACTAGACTCGTCAGACTTTATGTCTGACCCTTTTTGTTTCCTCTTCTTTTTTCCGCCCCCTTCCCCCCAGGTTCTCAGGGCGGGAACACTCAGGCTTGACCGTGATTCTGCTTTCATTTTGCTGGAGTTGTTTAGACGTATGGCTCAAGCTTTTATCCTTGATACTATGGCTATGCTTTATTTGGGGAATTATGTTTTTTATGTACTCTGATGTTTTAAAGTACAAGACAGTAGTTTTTATGATGTAGTGGTTTATGTGTATTTCAGACATGTGCTGTTTTTGAACCACAGTATCTTATGATAAATAAAGTTTTTAAGTTCTGTTGTTGCTTTTATATCTGTCTTGTAATATTTTTGTTTCTGTTTACCTATAATGCTTCACGAAACTTAATGCATTCCCTTAGTGAGTGACATTAACAGACGTAAGGTATGACATGTCCAGTTGATCGTCGCCCTCTCCAAATTGCGCTGCCGCAAGTCCTGGCCCAGATTCCATCGTTTGTGGGACCATGGGGGCAGGGCCCAATGTCATGGTCAATCCAGGAAGGGCTGTACATTGAAAACGCAGCCTTTATTCCGCAAGTTCGAAAATTACATCATTCTCGGGGATGCATGGCAAAAGAAATTTACCTCCGGTTAGGGATGGTGTAGGAATGTCAAGGGTTGTACTCGTAGTGGTTGGCAAAGTAAATCCGGTCTCACCAAGCTCTGAGTGTTCAGGGTCATATTTGGTCGAAACCCGAACTGAAGTCGTGGGATCTCTCATCATAACCGATTCAGGGGCCAATGGCCGGTAGGAGCTTGCTTCGGCAAATATCTCCGCTACCACAACACTCTCAGCCATGACAGACTTCCATTTCCCAGCGGTGAGCCTCTTTATCCTCTCTCTCTCAGCATCTTCAAGCAGCAGCCTCTTACCCTCTTCCAGCTTCTCGCACTCCTCGACGGTCAGGAGGTCGATCGCGATTTGACGTTCATCGAAAGTTCCCACATCCACTTCGCGCAAGAAGGCCTCATACGGCACTAACCTCTCCCAAGTCCGAGCTAGTTCCCGGGGATAATCGTCAACCCACGAGAGTCCATGGAATCTCAAGACTTTAACGTACATGTTATGGATATCCTCCACCACAGATGATTGCACTCAGAACTTTGTATCCTCCAGCTCCTCTCTCGGTTGTTCCACCTCTCTCAGTCCATCCATTGTACCCAGCACATCCCGGTTACTGGCCTCCGCATCCTCCTTGGCCTTTCTCGTTTCCTCGAGCTGCCACTTCAGGCTGTCATTCTCTGCTCTCAGAGCATTGTTGTTAGTTTGGATATCGAAAACTCGCGCGTTTTCCCTTTCCAGATCGGCACACACTTTATCTACCTCGGCCTTGTCCCTCTTTAGGGCCATGTTCTAGGTAGTAAGATCGGTTATTGTTTCAGTGAAAACAGAGCGGGAGTGATCATCCTCCCTCTTGAGTGCCTCGTACCCTTTCTTTATCTCAGCTACAACAATGAGATTCATGAGTTAGCATTTAAAGATACGGGAATGAACGACAATGTCCTCATGTACAAAAAGCAAACTCACCAATATCCGCGTTTAGATGAACGGCAGTGGTCTTCTCAGCATCGATAGTCAACTTCTCATTCAAGAGCACTATATTCTTCCTCCTGATCAGTTCCGATAGATGAAAGGAATAGGCAGTAAGCTTGTTAGCCTGGTGGTACGCTTCCTTCACATGCATCCAAATCTCTCTGGAGTCCCTAGCAAGGGGCGGGCAGTGATCGGGAAGAACCGTTAGCTCATTAAAGTAGAGTTGAGGGAAAGTCATCCTCAACCATGCCCTATGTTCTTCCGCAGAAAGCCCTTGTTGCTTAGAGGCCACTAATTCTCGCGTCCCGATTACGTCCACCCTCTCCGGCCTTAATTGGCCGAGTGGCGGCTCTATCTCTAGTAGCTGGAATGGGCGCGGGAGCCACTATATGTAGAGGAGCTGTTGAAGACGAACGCCGAGAGCCCCCCAAGTTAAGTGGAGAATCTCCCTTGGGGACTCGAATCAGAGGAGGAGGAGGAGGAGCCAGAGACCGTCGAAATTGATCCCCATCTCAGTGTCCACTGCCGCGACCAATCGGGGGTGGAGTGCCATACAAATTGGTCCCTCTTCTGAAGCCTTCAAAGAAAGGATTCCTAGGGCATTGATGGCCTCCATGTCCGTAGCCTCGTCCCTCGCGTCCTCTAGACATATCACCTGTCAAAGAAATGAAGTGAAATCAGTTATGTTGCATGCTCAAATAAGCCACCATTATATGCAGTGCTAATGAGTGTATGCCTGTAACAGCCCGCATTTTTAATATAATTAAAAATATGTAAAAATATGTGTATATGCATAGATAGGTAAAATGGTGATGTATAACGAAAAATTTATTAATATATGGAAGAGAAGGAAAAATTAATTCGATAACAGTGTACGAAACAGAGAAGACAATAAAATAAGGATACTTAATTTAAATATCAGGAATTAAGTAAAACAGACATCACCATTGCGTTCGTCTCGGAATTCTGCTTGGAATAGAGTCCAAGTTTTCGAAAATCGGACTCTGTATTAAAGAGTTATGGCCTTTGGAAGATTCAACAAAAATTAAGAATTTACGTAGGAAAATAACCAGGCAGGCCGACCTGGGGGTCGACCTACCCAGGGAGGTCGACCTGGGGGTTGACCTTAGTGTCGACCTCCCCCCTGATTTTTTTTTAGATCTGGGCAGTGACGATTTTTGGTGTGTTGGACGGACCGGATGGCTTCTAGGGCGATCAAATGGCTCTAAAACACTCTCTACACCTATAAAATAGTGCCTAGACCTAACCTAATTCATAAACAATTCTGTCTAACACCACCATGCCGCCAAACTCCATCCAAACATGGCCGCTACCTCAAAACCCTAAATTAATTTGCAAGATCTTCATCAATAATTCATGCTCTTCGCCAATAATCAAATAAGAAGATTAAATCAGCGTTCTACATCAACGACAAATCATTTATTTCTCCAACCCAGTCAAAGTGAGTGGATTTGAACTATATTTGTTGTATAATATTGCTTTTATCGTTTACCATTCCCCATAATGAATATGATGATAATTTAATAAGATCAGTTATTTTATTTATGTCTACATTTGAGTTCTCTCCTTTTTATTCTTTCCCTTTTTTATTTTTGGATCTAGGTTATCTTGAACCTAGACGAAATCTTATTATATACACGTACAATTGAAATATGGGAATATTGGGGCATAATTTATCTTATGCAATCGAGGAATATAACCTGTAATTTGGGGATTGTGGCATAACAATTATTATTGTGAATATTGGGACAATTGGCGAATTGTACATTGGGATTATTCAATGAAATAAAGTCGAATTGGGATTTTGGGGCGTATTTCAATAATAAATCTTTGGGTATGCTTTGAAAACATGAATCAACGCTGAATAGTGCGCAACTATGAATTTTGATTTATGATGTTAACATGAAATTGTGTAAAATTAATTGGAACTATTAGATATGGAATTGGTATAATTCAATATTAACAACATGTAATTGAATAACATGGATTGGTGAAAGTTATTTGTGGCTTGAAAAGTAAGCCTAGAGGGTAAATTAGGTTATATGTATGAACGTGGGAATGTTGGGACATATATTGAAAAGCAACCACAAGCGGACGTCTAATGTGAGAGGTCAACGACAAGAACTAGAGGCGTAACGGTTTATGACACGAGGTTAGGCGCGTTGTGGTATAAGTCTGCCCGGAACCGCCAGACAAATCCAGCAGCCACGAACGGACGTCTAATGTGAGAGGTCATACATCGTTACGGGATTATAAACAAATTAAGAAATACTAACCATAATAAGGCATGTGGGTGACATGGGTATGGTTAGAGGGTTAAGTGGGTGATATAAATGACATGTAAAGCATGACTAATGTGGACTTAACCGTTGTAAGACATGTGATGTAAAACATGACTAAGGTAGACTTAACCTTAGTAAGACATGTGTAAGATATGGAAACTATAATAAAGGGGGTTAAGTGGGACACGGGTGACATATGAAACAAAATTTAGATATGCTTAACCAAATGGGACCCGTGACGGTATCATAAATAAATTGAATTGGGTAAAGTTTAAGTAACGGGTTAAGTAAATGGAAGGGTTAAGTCAAAATCTAAAATTAATGACAAGTAATGGGGATTATGAATAAACTTGAATAAGGCTAGAAAGGATAATAGGTGGAAATTATAACTTATGGGACAAGACAAGTTATAGGAAACGATAAGGAAGATGTAATAACTTATATGTAAAGATATACTTATATTAAGTTGTTTGGAAAGGAGAAATGTGAAATTAAAAATGATATAAGTTATATGAGTGGAAAAGAAGTAAATTAGAATCATATATGTTGGTTGGGTTGAGTAATTCTCTAGGAGCCAGTCTGATGTTGATTTCGGTCTTCGGGGCTGATGTTTAGAGGGTTATTCTCCTAATCAGTATGTATGTGGGATAAGGCATACTTAACTATGAATTAAGTATAACATGTTGTTGTAACCCAAAAAGGGAATAATTTATGAAATTGGAAAATAACATGTTGTGGGCTTATTAATGGACTTAAGTGGGTTAAGTATAAATTGAATTAATAAGCAAGGGTAACTTGGTGAATACGAAAAAAAGGAAGCTAATGTGAATAACCAAGTTAAATGAGAAAGTTGACGAGGTGGCACAAGCGTGAAATAAATGGTTAGACTTAGGGTCTAATGACATATAAAACTAAGGCGCTTGAAGCAGTCCGTATGTTGTAGGATGAATAACTCAACGAGGTAGATCATGATGGTGTTATAAGGCACGAGGAGAGCGCACGTTCGCTATTTTGGTGGCTTGAACGGACTGGAAGGGGAAGCACGCAGCTTCCTGAGACGTTAAAGGTGCTCCTGGTAGTCCTCTGTAGTGGTTTAGCTTCGGGCTAGGATTACAGAGGCTGGGTCTGCGCGGAACTACCAGGTGGGTGGGCCTTGACTGCACTAGTAGGGGGCAGTCAGAATGCTGTACGCGGTGGCATTAAGGGTGGTTCGGTGATTGCCTCAGGCGGAGGTGGAGGGTCAAGACCAAACGATAGCAAGATCATCGAACGCCTGTCACCAGCAGCCTAAGGAATGCGAAAATACAAAAGCTAACCCCTAGAGATCGTTAACCTTTGCTATCAAGGGACGGGTGCGGGGAGACCCCACATGGATGTTTAGATTGTTTGCTTGTTAGGGGTGGTCGCTTAGCTCGTGTGGTCTTTACTAGTTGAGGGAGAGGCTGAGGTGGGGCCATAGCCACCATAGGAAAACCAGACCCGAGGAATATCTGTACACTGGACACTCTTAGAGGCGAGTCCGTACAGATATAGGAAAGCTCCCGACCGAGTTCCGTGTCTTCTAGTGTTGCCCTGCCACGGAACTCGGGTGCACAAGTAGAGGTTACGTGCAGTAGAAACATCGAGTACGACTGATGATACGTAAGTGGAAAAGTCTAGATACAACCACGTCTGCTCTAGGTGGTGTACCATAGACTAGAGGGCATTATTCGACGATGGAACCAACTCGATCGAACAGTACGAGGGCGGCAGTCAGAACGCTTACGTAGCACAGCGATTCTATGCGGATGTAGCGTCGTACGTTATTATGGCATATGATGAGGGACTGCGCATATTACTGTGGTGATACGGAGGAGACCGCACGAGTGAGGTACCACGGGGTGTGCCTCAGTTTGGGGGTAGCTACATATACATTATATTAGGTTAATCTACTAGGGAGTAGATGGGTGCGACGTGTGTGTAAGCTTTGAATGCTAATAACACGTATAACCTAATAAATAATAAAATGTAATTGAACGGTATATGTAGGGTTATTCAAGAAGTGTAGTTTAAATTCATTCACACAGAACTTATGTTCTGACCCCTCCTCATAACATTCGCAGGTTAGACAGAGACTTGTAGCTTTGGGAATACTGATTTAACATTATTATGATTAAGGTAAAGCTATGTTTTAAAATATATTATATTTTATTTCTTCCGCTGTGAGATGTTTTTCCGTACTTTGACATATTTCTCTTCTCTACCTTTTCTGCAGGATACCAGAGCAACCAACTCGGGTCTCGATGGATTGAATTTTGAAAAAAATCGGTCCGTCGGAATCCGGGTTGTTACATCTGGTATCAGAGCATAGGTTTACGATTCCTATATAGATAACGAGTGAGCGTATTTGTATTTTCAAAAATATAAATATATATATATATAAATAAATCTAGATCCATATAGTGGCCCACTAGACATGAAAAGAGTTAGGATATCTAGTTTGTACACTCAAGGATAGAACATAGAAATTTTGAGACCCCTAAGAGGATCGGTTGGAAAGTGTACAATATGACTTGGCATTGGAGAAAGAAAGTATCCAATAAAGTGGAAACTGAAATGTTAGAGTAGTGGGTTTAGAAGTGTAACCTTAGAAACTAGAAAAGGTTGAAAAATGAAAAATGGATTAGGAATATATATAATCGAGAGAATTGAATTCGTGAAAGTGCCTAGGAAAGCCTAGTTGAGTTGAAGACCCGCTTTGAGTCTAACCCAATAATAAACTTTTAAGAACTTGAATTTGTAAAAGGATTTTTGGTATTTTCCAATATTTAGTCTAAAAAGCAATTTTGATAAATGCATGTTGGGTTTTAAAGTAAAATGAGGTATATTGTGTAAAACAATGATTTTTTGTTTTAAAAGAATTCTCTCATAAAAAGGTGCATATTATGGAGCATAAATAGCTTGCTAGTTTTCATATATGAAAAGAAGTTTTGAAATTCTATTCTGTTACCAATAAATTTTGATTATTGATTTACGAAAAAAAAATATTGGGTGGACAAAATAAGTTGTAGGAATAAAATAGATGTCCGCACCTTATAGCGAGTAGTAAAATTAACATTGTAATTAGAAACAATGTAAGCCCGATAGTTATCCTTGTCTACTCCAGTTTTGTGATTTGAAAAAAAATGTTCTGCATTTTTATTTAGTAACGTGTTTTTATGGATTGGAAAAGGCAAGTTTTCAAGAAAAGGATAAAAGTTTTACCACTTTTGGTTTTTGGAAGAAATATGCAACGCAAAGAAGGAGGCCAAACCATACTTTTAAAAGAATGGGGTAGGTAAGGATTGAGGCCTAGAAAGATCGAGATAAAGTTAAGGCTATGAATTAAAGAATAGAACCTAACTGGAGATTGGTAGAGTTGAGTGGTTCTCGGAGTATCAATCTGATTTTGATTTCGGTCTTCGGGGTTGATGCTTAGGGAATTATTCTCTTACCAATTTCCGGCCAAAGATTAGCTAATATTAAACTAATAGAAAATTCCTGTAGATCGCATAAACATTGAGAAACCTAGGTTTGTTGCTTGAGAAAAAGAGATAAAGTATAGGCTAGTAATACACAGCAAGAACTAGTAGTGACTACTAAATAGTGGAAGGGCAAGTAAGTGTAGAGAGTTGGTGGTTGGACTTTTCTTTAGAGAAATAGTCTTATGATTCTTGGCCCTTGGTAATAGCTGTGTAGGATGTTGTTTGAGTTAAAAACAGAAAAGCTTATTTGGAAAATAAATTTAAGTAATTGGAGTAAGTCAAATAAGCTAAGAAAGAGAATAGCCTAATTAAGAAGAAAATAACAAATCCAATAAAGCAACAAACTGACGGGAAAAGAAAATAGAAATCTTAAGAAAAAGATGAATAAATATGAAATTTTTCCAAGATAAGTGGAAAAAGAGAAGAAATTTTCTTATGTGGTTGTACTTGGATAGGAAAATAGGAAATCTTTATAGAATAGTTATGTAAAAAATCCAAGTGCAATTAGAAAAGAAAAACAGAGGATGTAAAATTTTCCATTTTCATAACATAAGAAATCAAATTTGGAAAATTAGATTTTTCTAAATTTCGAATTTAATGATGGTTGGTAGGGTTTTGGTTGCAAAATTGGATGAACTATGCTCTTACTCTATAAGAGCGTAGGAAAATTTGGATGAAAAACGTTTTGATTTTTCAAAAATATTGCATTCATATAGAACTGCAAGTATATTTAGATGTGAGCATCATGTTTTGAAAGAAGTTTTAAAGTTTGCATACATATAGGTGGATCCAAATTAGGCATACATACTTTACTATGATGTATCTCACTTTGCACATGTGCACAACATTTGCAACAATTGGATGCATACTTGATGGTTGGATATTGCGAGGGGTTATCTATTTTACTCTTATCGAATTTCGGGGATGAAATTCTTTAAGGGTGGGAGAATGTAACACCCCGCATTTTTAATATAATTAAAAATATGTAAAAATATGTGTATATGCATAGATAGCTAAATAATGGTGATGTATAACGAAAATTTTATTGATATATGGAAGAGAAGGAAAAATTAATTCGATAACAGTGTACGTAACAGAGAAGACAATAAAATAAGGATACTTAGTTTAAATATCAGGAATTAAGTAAAACAGACATCACCATTGTCTTCGTCTAGGAATTTTGCTTTGAATAGAGTCCAAGTTTTCGAAAATCGGACTCCGTATGAAAGAGTTTTGGCCTTCGAAAGATTCAACAAAAATTCAGAATTTACATAGGAAAATAACCAGGCAGGTCGACCTGGGGGTCGACCTCCCCCCTGATTTATTTTAGATCTGGGGAGTGACGATTTTTGGTGTGCTAGACGGACCGGATGGCTTCTAGGGCAATCTAATGGCTCTAAAACACTTACTACACCTATAAAATAGTGCCTAGATCTAACCTAATTCATAAACAATTCCTTCTAACACCTCCATGCCGCCAAACTTCATCCAAACATGTCCGCCGCCTCAAAACCCTAAATTAATTTGCAAGTTCTTCATCAACAATTCATGCTCTTCACCAATAATCAAATAAGAAGATTAAATCAGCGTTCTACATCAACGACAAATCACTTATTTCTCCAACCCAGTCAAAGTGAGTGGATTTGAACTATATTTGTTGTATAATATTGCTTCTATCGTTTATCATTCCCCATAATGAATATGATGATAATTTAATAAGATCAGTTATTTTATTTATGCCTACGTTTGAGTTCTCTCCTTTTTATTCTTTCCCTTTTTTATTTTTGGATCTAGGTTATCTCGACCTAGACAAAATCTTATTATATACACGTACGGTTGAAATATGGGAATATTGGGGCAAAATTTATCTTATTCAATCGAGGAATACAACCTGTAATTTGGGGATTGTGGCATAATAATTATTATTGCGAATATTGGGACAATTGGCGAAATTGTACATTGGGATTATTCAATGAAATAAAGTCGAATTGGGATTTTGGAGCATATTTCAATAATGAATCTTTGGGTATGCTTTGGAAACATGAATCTACGCTGAATAGTGCGCAACTATGAATTTTAGTTTATGATGTTAACATGAAATTGTGTAAGATTAATTGGAGTTATTAGATATGGAATTGGTATAATTCAATATTAACAACATGCAATTGGATAACATGGATTGGTGAAAGTTATTTGTGACTTGAAAAGTAAGCCTAGAGGGTGAATTAGATTATATGTATGAACGTGGGAATGTTGGGATATATATTGGGAAAATACTGATTATGTGAAATTGGGTATAATTGGATATTGGAAATTGGCATGTTTGGTTATGAATAACATCGAATTGGTAAATTTGGCTATAATTGGATAATTTGGGTAACATGAAATTTGGCTAACTATTATGTAATTGGTATAGTGAATGACAAATTGAAAATAGGCATAAAAATGAAATGTAATTAAGTTGAATTTGGAACATATGACATGAATTTGGGGTTTGGGTGAAAGACGATTGTTAATGAACGCCTATGACACGAGGTTAGGTGCGTTTGTGGTGTAAGACTGCCCGGAACCACCCGGCAAATCCAGCAACCACAAGCGGACGTCTAATGTGAGAGGTCAACGACAAGAACTAGAGGCGTAACGGTTTATGACACGAGGTTAGGCGCGTTGTGGTATAAGTCTGCCTGGAACCGCCCGACAAATCCAGCAGCCACGAACGGACGTCTAATGTGAGAGGTCATACATCGTTACGACATTATAAACAAATTAAGAAATACTAACCATAATAAGGCATGTTGGTGACATGGGTATGGTTAGAGGGTTAAGTGGGTGATATAAATGACATGTAAAGCATGACTAATGTGGACTTAACCGTTGTAAGACATGTGATGTAAAACATGACTAAGGTAGACTTAACCGTAGTAAGACATGTGTAAGATATGGAAACTACAATAAAGGGGGTTAAGTGGGACACGGGTGACATATGAAACAAAATTTAGATATGCTTAACTAAATGGGACCCGTGACAGTATCATAAATAAATTGAATTGGGTAAAGTTTAAGTAACGGGTTAAGTAAATGGAAGGGTTAAGTCAAAATCTAAAATTAATGACAAGTAATGTGGAATGATAAATAACCTACTATGAATAAACTTGAATAAGGCTAGAAAGGATAATAGGTGGAAATTATAACTTATGCGACAAGATAAGTTATAGGAAACGATAAGGAAGATGTATTAACTTATATGTAAAGATATACTTAAATTAAGTGGTTTGGAAAGGAGAAATGTGAAATTAAAAATGATATAAGTTATATGAGTGGAAAAGAAGTAAATTAGAATCATATATGTTGGTTGGGTTGAGTAATTCTCTGGGTGCCAGTCTGATGTTGATTTCGGTCTTCGGGGCTGGTGTTTAGAGGGTTATTCTCCTAATTAGTATGTATGTGGGATAAGGCATACTTAACTATGAATTAAGTATAACATGTTGTTGTAACCCAAAAAGGGAATAATTTATGAAATTGGAAAATAACATGTTGTGGGCTTATTAATGGACTTAAGTGGGTTAAGTATAAATTGAATTAATAAGCAAGGGTAACTTGGTGAATACGAAAAAAAGGAAGCTAATGTGAATAACCAAGTTAAATGAGAAAGTTGACGAGGTGGCACAAGCGTGAAATAAATGGTTAGACTTAGGGTCTAATGACATATAAAACTAAGGCGCTTGAAGCAATCCGTACGTTGTAGGATGAATAACCCAACGGGGTAGATCATGATGGTGTCATAAGTCACGAGGAGAGCGCACATTCGCTATTTTGGCGGCTCGAACGGACTGGAAGGAGAAGCATGCAGCTTCCTGAGATGTTAAAGGGGCTCCTGATAGTCCTCTATAGTGGTTTAGCTTCGGGCTAGGATTACAGAGGTTGGGTCTGCGCGGAACTACCAGGTAGGTGGGCCTTGACTGCACAAGTAGGGGGCAGTCAGAATGTTGTACGCAGTGGCATTAAGGGTGGTTCATCGATTGCTTCAGGTGGATGTGGAGGGTCAAGACCAAACGATAGCAAGATCGTCGAACGCCTGTCACCAGCAGCCTAAGGAATGCGAAAAGACAAGAGCTAACCCCTAGAGATCGTTAACCTTTGCTATCAAGGGACGGGTGCAGGGAGACCCCACATAGATGTTTAGATTGTTTGCTTGTTAGGGGTGGTTGCTTAGCTCGTGTGGTCTTTACTAGTTGAGGGAGAGGCTGAGGTGGGGCCATAGTCACCATTGGAAAACCAGACCCGAGGAATATCTGTACATTGGACACTCTTAGAGGCGGGTCCGTACAAATATAGGAAAGCTCCCGACCGAGTTCCGTGTCTTCTGGTGTTGCCCTGCCACGGAACTCGGGTGCACAAGTAGAGGTTACGTGCAGTAGAAACATCGAGTACGACTGATGATACGTAGGTGGAAAAGTCTAGATACAACCACATCTGCTCTGGGTGGTGTACCATAGATTGGAGGGCATTTATTCGACGATGGAACCAACTCAATCGAACAGTACGAGGGCGGCAGTCAAAACGCTTACGTAGCACAGCGATTCTATGCGGATGTAGCGTTGTACGTTATTATGGCATAGGATGAGGGACTGCGCCTATTACTATGGCGATACGGAGGAGACCGCGCGAGTGGGGTACTACGGGGTGTGCCTCAGTTTGGGGTTAGATACATATACATTATATTAGGTTAATCTACTAGGGAGTAGATGGGTGCGACGTGTGTGTAAGCTTTGAATGCTAATAACACGTATAACCTAATAAATAATAAAATGTAATTGAACGGTATATGTAGGGTTATTCAAGAAGTGTAGTTTAATTTCATTCACACAAAACTTATGTTCTGACCCCCTCCTCATAACATTCGCAGGTTAGACAGAGACTTATAGCTTTGGGAATACTGATTTAGCAGTATTGTGATTAAGGTAAAGCTATGTTTTAAAATATATTATATTTTATTTCTTCCGTTGTGAGATGTTTTTCCGTACTCTGACATATCTCTCTTCTCTGTCTTTTCTGCAGGATACCAGAGCAACCAACTCGGGTCTCAATGGATTGAATTTTGAAAAATATCGGTCCGTCGGAATCCGGGTTGTTACAATGCCCTAAGTGTTCTCTCAACAAACCAGATTGTGGTCCACTCGAAGGAGTTAACCCCTCTGCAGCAAGAGCTAATTCGTCCATCACAGCCAGAGTCGGCCACAGGGATACGTCAAGCTCGAGTTTATTCAAGCCATCGAACTGACTCCTCACCACGATCCCTATCTCCACCAACTTCTCCTTGGAACTTAACAACCTTCTTTGGCCTGGGCCCAACAGAGGGCATCTTTCTTTTCTGACCAGGGGTCACAGAGCCATTCGCCACCACCTTTTTTGGTACACCGCTTGCCACTGCGGACCTAATTACAGCCCGATCGTCGGGAAGCAACCTCGCAGGGCGAAGGCGCTCTTGGCTCGTTACAGTTTTCGTTTTGTGAAATTCCTCGGGAATCGCCCGCAAGGCATCAAGATGTTGCCTATACTCTTCGCCGGTGGGTGCCTCTGGATTCCCTACCGTAATCAAAAAGGTATAATATAAGATACGAGTCCCAGGAACCTTATAATTGGAAGCAAAGTTCGAAAGCGCTTACTCTCTTCAATCTACCTCCTTGCAAATCCAGGAGGGAAGCGCACAAAGAACCAGTCTTGTTTGAACACTGATGGCCTGGGCCACATCCCGCTAAAGAATTTAGTGGCGGTTGTCGCTTGCAGGAACCACTAGGAAGACAATCTGCTAGACGTTCTCCTCAGACTAAAGAAATATCGAATTTCCTCTCCGGTGGGTTCCATGTTCAAATACTCTCGGCATAAAACGTAAGTGCCTAGGAGCAACGAGTAATCATTTTGATGCAGTTGCGAAGGTGTCAGGTAGAAATAGGACAGAATATCCCAAATAAAATCACACCCACGAGTAAGCATTCGAAATGCGAAATTTCATACCCACGAGGTGCGAAATTTCGCACCCACGAGATGCGAAATTTCGCGCCCCTGGGCCCAGGTGCAAATTTCTCGTATATACAGGTTCCAGGTGCGAATTTCTGCATGTGGTTCCCTGTTCCTACCTACTCCTACCTAACCCCTACTTACTCCTTTCCTATAAATACCTCATAACTTCACACTTTAAAGGGGTTGGAATTTGAGACCTTGGGACCTCTATAGAGCTCCATTATTGGCATCCTCCATTTGAGGAAGAAGAAGGGAAAAAGTGTCCATTTCTTAATATAGTAAATATATGATAATTATGACATCATATATGAGAATGATGACATCATCTAGCATAAAGGTGAATGTAATGAGATGTCATGAGAATGTCTCACACTTATAACTTTGAGTGATTAATAATATTCCAACAACGCTTCAAAGTGGACGTAGGCCCCTCACGAGGCCGAACCACTATAAATCTCTTGTGTTATTTACTGCCATTCTACTCTCGTCTGTGTGACCAAAATAATTATTCCTAGTAATTGGAATTTTTGGTGTTTACGACATTTTTTGCCGTCAACACATATATACATAGAATTTTAATGTTAAACTAAAAAGGTGCAAGTTAAGAGAAGAAATAAATACATGCATTAAAAAGTTTAAAAGTAGAAATAAATACATGCATGAAAAGTGGACAATAAATTTGGCTGCATATAAAATTAGAATGCATGCAATTAAAAAAGGGAATAAGACAATGCATTGAAAAGGGAATGAAATAATGAAATAAAAGGAATACAACAACAATGAATTAATAATGTCATTAATTGCATTAAATATGCAGCCTTTTAAAGGACAAGGAGTTGTAAGGTAAGTTATTGATGAATTAAATAATCATGAGATTGTGTGTGTGTGTGTATAAACGTAGATTTGAAATTCAAACTTAATCAAGTTCTATAACTGGAATAAAGTAAATCAAGAGAAGTATATAAAGCAAGTAATTAACGTTATTAATTAAATATTAAGTTCAGTAATTACAACATCGTACAAAGCTTGCCTGTATGGGTCGATCCACATTCTACATGGGTCGACCTATAGGTCGACCCACCTATAGGATAGGTCGACACGGGGGTCGACCCGAGCAGGCCTAGATTTTTTTGTGTAACGTGGATTTCTGATATTAGCGGTTCGGATTTTAGTTGATTAAATCCGAAAGTTCAGACTTTCCCGTACACCTATAAATAGACAAGCAGGGTCCAACTTTAATCTCATATTTTCTGAGATGCTGCCTAGGTTCTGTCATTTTCTTCTTCTTCCAAATCTATTTAGAAAATTACAATATTAGTTCATAAGGGTTATGATTCAAGATTTGAAGATAAGAGATATAAATCTACATATAGGTGTTCAGAATTCTGATCAACGCGAGGTATGTTCTTGAATCTGATTTATATAGGTTTCTCTCTCTTTCCCTCTTCTTTTAGTATCATATTTTTGAATCTGTGGTTGTTTTAATAATAGATTTAGTTAGGGATGCCACAGAACAACAAACCTGGATCAGATTCATGGAATGGAAAGCTGTTACATGAGTGGGTTTAAATAATATTTTTTTAAATAATGGTATATCTATCGTTTGCATTCCCCGTTATATTTAATATGCTGAACAATTAGTAATTGTGGAATTGTCCTATTAAACCTATTTAGAATATGTTGAAATTGTTACTGTTGTATAAAGCCTGAATTGTATATATCCTCCGTTTGAGTTAAGTAACTTCCGTAATACTGTAATCACGAAACCTGAATTGAGAAGTGAACATGAAAATAAGATTTAATATGCTTGTTGTGGTTAAAGAGAAAAGATTACAATAGTGTGAATAGTATATGAAATAGAAATTCAATGTCTAACTCATAAAATAGGAAAGGAAGGGATGTAGTGGAACAAGTTAGTTGGACTCGGAGGAAAAGTGATTTATTTCCCTAAGTAACCTATTTCTTAGAACGTTGTTGCAAGAGAGCCACGGTGAAAAATAAAAGAAATAACTTGCACCTATGGATCTAGATGGGCGTATGTTATGGAAATAAATCACTGTATCTTTCTATAAATCAAACTAATAAGGTGCATGACATGTTTTCCTTAAAGAAGAGGAACATGCATGAAAGTGAATAAAGAAAAAAAAGATTACAACATGTTTTTTTTGGAAATAATAGAAAAAGAATAGATATGCCTAATTTGTATGTAAAATTTACAGTAATTGAGAAATTGTAGATAACCACACTAAGACACGAGGATAAGTTCAATTTGTAGTAGAAGCCTGCCCGGAACCGCCCGACAAATACAGCATAGGCCATCTATCCAAAAATTATATTATTTCTATTTTATCGAAAAATAGTTTTTCCGGACCTTGTTGATACAATGTTGGGAACTGCATTGAGAATGTTTTTTGTTAAGAGCAGTTGAAAACCACTTGACTATACAATTCCTACATCATAAGAAATTTAATAGAGGGGAATACCAAGCCTCGAGTTATATTTGTTATCCATCCATCTATCTATCATTAACGTTTTCATTTTCAACAGCTTATACTGGAACGTCCCTTCAAGATTATTATAGAATTCTACATGTCAGTCATGTAATTATTTAACAGAACAAGCAAAGCAACAGTTACTCTTTATATATGTGTGTGTATCAATAGAATACTATTTGCATGTCAAAAGGGATAATCTTATTCAAAATATAATAAAAAGGTTTAATCTGCAAGCAAACTTCAGATGAAACATCTTGCTTAAAGACCCCAAGTGATATTACAGGCAATGATGTTAGAACAACATTAAATAATATCATATACCACTCATCATATACAGATTGACCAGACAAACTAGCATAGGTTTCGAAATAGAATATTGTGAGACCAAATGCTTTATACTTGTAGAAAAAGTAGCATACCTGAAAGATAGTTCGATATAGACAGAACGTCAAAGTAGGGAAATCTAAGCTTAAAGCTCAAAATGTAAAATACAAGGATAAGCTTAAAGCGTGTTTGGCAACTACCTATAAGTGGTTAAAACTACTTGTAAGTAACCTATTTGAATTCTAATGTTTGATAACTTCTTACAAGGAACCTACAAAAGTTACCTATAACTAAAAATATGAGAAACAACAATCAGTTGCTTATGGCTTATAAACAGTTTTAGATGTAATTTGGCCAAATTATTTTGTTTATCTTAACTTAAATGTCAAATTACATCCAAACAGTTCAACCGGTAACTTACTATTCGTAATTAGCCAGAAGTCGTTATTCAAAAATTCATTTAAGGAGTTTCAAAATAAGCTATCGTTAAACAGACTCATAAACAAATGCAAGGATATACAAAATTTGAATACCCGTTGCCGTACTCAAAAGAGAACAAAAAAAAGAGGACTGACTGCTTCTTGGACAGTTTTCAAAATCTTTGGAAGTTCGGTAGTAACTTCGGTCAATGGCTTTGTTGCAACTTGAGCAGGAGTCTCAACTACTACTACTATTGTTGCCTCTCCTGTGCTCAACTTGGTAACAAAATTACTAGCAATCCTTCGACCTAATAAGTTAAAGCTACCAGTATATATAAGCATTTTGCATATTTTGATAACTTCCTCTAAGCATTATTAAGATTAAGATCCCATCAAAATGAATTTAGATAATCATAAAATGTTAAAGATGAGCAAACTAATTATATGCATGGGATAAAATTTCCAATTAATTTAAACTTGTGATAATTAAGCCTTGAAATAACAACTTGAGTGTTGGAACATGTATTTGTGGCATTGAAGAAAATAGTAGCAAAAAGTACGATCAACTTTGCAATGGTTTATTTCTAAGCTATAAAAATTAAAACATCTTCAGAATATCTATAGCTAAGTCAAATAACAAGCATACACTTTCTCCAATAATCAAGCATCCCTATTTTCCTTAGAAACAATACTCAATATATTCAAAGTTACATTACCTATGCCTACGTTTCACATAAACATATTATATAGAGTACTAAAAGACAAATTTTAAAGTTATACAAAAACAAGAGTATTAAATAGAGTACCGAAATTATACAAAAGTACCAAATTTTAAAAAGCAACATTCATTATATTTAAAGTTATACAAAAGTCAAATATTATTGAGTAGTACATAGAGTACCAAAGTTGAAATAGTTCGGTAGGATAATCCATGGAACGAATTATCAAGTATGAAAACAGTAGTGATTTGATTTGGACCTAGCTAATTGAAGGACCTAAAAGACACTTGAGTGAACTAACACAACTTCAAATAAACACAACAAATTAAGTCCCAGCTCCAAGTTCAGAGGAAAACACAACAAATTGAAGCTCTAAATTTATAAGGACTAGACAAAAAAAAAATACAATTAAGAATTTCTTTTTGAATTTATAAAAAATATATACACAGCCTCAAAGCCTATGAACAGAAATAAAAACTCAAATCAGTTAGAACAAAAACTGAAGTTTACAGATGAATAATTAAGACTGAACAAATCTAGATAAAATTCAAAAACCAAAGATCTAAGTTTCTTAATTAGACACAGTTCGAGATCGAAATGAGGAACGAAAAAAACTAACAGAATCTGAGGCAGTCTAAGGTCGAGACGGCGTTTGATCTAAGGGTAGTGGAAGGCGTTGTTCGATCCGAGTGGCGTTCGATCTGAGGGAGGTGGTAGGCGACATTCAATTAGAGGTAGGCAGGAGGCGACGACAGGGTTTGCTTCTTCGTATGGGATATCACTGCCATACACCTCATGCTCTTGCTCGACATCCATGTTTTATAATAACTATCTTTGTTTTCCCTTGATTTGATTTAATTGAGATATTATTGCAAAATATTGATAGAAAAAGGAAGAAATAAAATTAAGGACCAGGCAGGGAAACAATAAAAAGTAGGAAAGAGAGATCACATATATTTTTAGCGGTAAATAGATATGAGAAATAAGGGAACGAAAGAGAATGATGCGGATGACTGATTGCAACCTTTGGATTCCGGCTAAATGGACGGTGCTGATTTGCAGTAGGAGTTGGTGATAAACCGTTTTTGATGGTTTGGGCCAGTAAGGTTGAGAGCTGATTGCACGGGTTGGTGGAAACCAAGTGTAAAACCGATGCAAACATAATATTTGCACCGCTCGAACATATAACCGGTGCAAATAAAGGTATTTACTTCCCCCTATTTGCATCGGTTTTAAATTTTCTATGCTATTGCTTTTCTGTACCAATTGCACCGGTTGTTATCCTAGAACCAAAGCAAAAAAGTTTATTTACTCTGGTTGTTGACACAACCAGTGCAAATGTGGAGAAACAACAAATATGATTTGTAGCAGTGAAATGAACTATTGGTATTTGAGATCTTGGTACACCCTTGAGGGAGGAGCAAAAGGGTACATCAAAAGCTAAACGCTGAGGACCGATTAGCCTGAACTCGAAATCCTGTGCAGTGAGGATTGGATAAGGTTATCTTCTTCAGTTAGTGACGTTATGATGGGTCAAAATCTAGTAGAGTTCTTCGACGTTTTTAACTTATTGGTGCTTCGATGGATTGGGTGCCCAGAGTATTGAATATCATATGCTTTACGCACTGAGTGAGTGAATGTGAGGATGAGTGATGAATACCGTGGTTGTCTACTTGTTTACCACTATTTAGTACTTATACTTCCATCACAACCTTTTTATATGATTTTTAACATAGTGCAGCATATGTTGGTTGTTATGTGCTAACTCTGTGAATGCAGGGACATGATAGGTAGGATTCACATACCTTCATGTCGTATACTATTACGACTTTTACAACATCTTAATATTTGTTTATCAATCATATTATACTATTGACTGACCAAAGATTTTATTTAACTCTTATTACTTTTAGTGCTCATCAATGATGCTGAAAAGTAGACCATGTGACAAGTACAAGTATTATTTGGAGATGTGCAAATGGATCGGTAGTGGGTGACGTCTTTCATATGTATGCTTGTATTGTCATTGTTTATTCCATAGTGTGACATTATGGAGCCTGGACAGTGTTATATAATCTTATTACAAACAGTTTATCAGTTTGAGTTTGTTCATCTCTTGTATAAACTCCATTACTGTTCTGTGTAACTTTATGAGCCCATATACTTTGATTATATGGTTTATATGTTAGAGATAATAATAAAATATGTTTTCTTTTGTTTAGATTGCATTAATTATGAGTTATATTAGGATTGTATTAATTTGGTCTATATTTGGTATAAACTCAAATATGCTCTAGAATATTCTATTCTAGATTATTCCTTTCTTATCTATAAGTAGAGTCAATGTTTAACATTGTAATAAGCATCTTTTGTAATATCAATCAGTAAAGCAATAAAGATGTAGTCTTCTAATTGTTTATTATTGTATCTCTCTCTTCTCTATGAATCTAAATTCTAACATGGATCAGTGCTTGGTCATACAGAGAGAAAAGGAGAGAGAGTGTGTTGCTAGGAATTATTGGTGTATGGTATTGTATGTGTTGGAGTTTATGTCTAGATGTGGTTGTTGTTTTCTATGAGGTAGGAAGATGTTTGGTGCATGGTTTTTGTGGTGATAAGATTTCTTCAATGCTTCTTCTTCTTCTTCTTGGATTTTCTTGTTGATTTCTGTTTCTTGCTAATCTTCTGGGTTTCCTCCTCCTGCAATTCATTCAATAATGCTTCTTCCTCGCTTTATTATATAAGCACTTCTTCCCCTTGTAAATTCTCCTCTGTCTCTTCTTCTTGCAATTTCTTCTGCATCTGCAGTACTTGTAGTTTCTTCTCTTCTATTTTAGCAAACTTCTATTTGACAGCTTCTATTTGGCAAACTTATACTTCGCAGCTTCTATTTGGCAGCTTCTATTTGGCAAACTTCTATTTGGCAGTTTCTCTGCAGCTTTTATTTGGCAAACTTCTATTTGGCAGTTTCTTCACATCTTCTATTTGGGAAACCTCTATTTTGGCAAACTTCTATTTGGCAGCTTCGTGAGTGTGAGGGGGATATTAGAGATAATAATAAAATATGTTTCCTTTTATTTTGATTGCATTAATTACGAGTTATATTAGGATTGTATTAATTTGATCTATATTTGGTATGGACTCAAATATGCTCTAGAATATTCTATTCTAGATTATTCCTTTCTTATCTATAAGTAGAGCCAATGTTTAGCATTGTAATAAGCATCTTTTGTAATATCAATCAGTAAAGCAATAAAAATGTAGTATTCTAATTGTTTATTGTTGTATCTCTCCCTTCTCTCTGAATCTAAATTCTAACAGTTTATGTAGTTATTACTGTCTCATCTGTTTTTTTTATCATTGATTATTATTATTACATGTTATCGGATACGTTGTAGGATATGCGATGGGTTCTATGTTTATATTCCGTGTGATTGAGTTATATGTTTCTTCCTTTCTCTTCTCTTCTATTTTCTTCTCATCCTCTCCATCTCGCTTCTTTTCTCCTATCTTTTTCCTTTGACAATCGTTTTACATTGATTCGGTGCTTGTACAACGCGTTATTGAATTATATGAGCATCGATGGTGTATGAGAGTCGTCACAAAAAATGAAATGTATGGATGTCTTCCACCAATATGTGGCTGATGCATCAGTCAACTGGACATCTGAATTTAAAAGATTTTGATCATCTAATAACAAGATTTACGGGTACATGATGGTATTAAAAAGTATGAAATACAATTGTGATAATTAAGTGAACACGTACTCATGAGATCATGCATCAAGTCCTAATTCCCAAGAAATGTGTGAATAATGTCTTGTGTGTCGAAATTCCCAATTGTTTCATACAAATGGATAACCGCCAAGCCGAGCCACGGGTTCGATCTTGACGAGCATAGTTGTAAATGGGTCGCTTTTTCAATTTATAATCTATAAAATAAATCTGATACTAAAAGCTAAAATTATATCACTTATAAAACCTTCGACACGCAAGTTGACGTGTTCATCGTTTGAAAGTATAGAAAATTGATCAATTCCTTATCGGGCCCTAAAGTCTGGTTGATATGCGGATCCAGACTCACATCACGTCTATATCTAGCTTACCAGCGCCTAACTGCATCTCGTAAGACAAGAGGTGCGACGTTGATATCTTCTTCAATCAGGGTGTTTATATCTTTTTGAACCAAAGCGTTTTCTTTTTCTCTTGGTACATTTCCTGCAATGTTACTATCACTTTCTCACAACGTCCGCAACACTTTTCCCAAATTTTACAGTCAAAGTTATTGGAAAATGACATAGGATGGCAAAGAAGTAAGAAAGATAAGGAGATTTGATGAGGAGGTTGCGTTATAGCCGGCTACAAACATGTAAACTTAACCAGTTAAGTTTGTGGTCAGTATGAACTTTGAACTACAATTCAATGACGAGGATAGTAATCCACACCTCTTGAATTACAATCCTACGGTTCTCACAATACCTTTCACTAGAAGTAACCGTTGGTTCGAAATAGGCCCACCGCTGCCTGATTGCAGGCCGTCTCAGACCGAATCATCGGTTCTTCTCCACAATTCATCGTGGAATAATAATTGCTAGTGCTTCCCAATCCTACCCTTTTCTTTCGACGTAATCACATACGCCTTCTTCTATTTATTCCAAATCAAGTCTTAATCTGAAAAAACCTTAACATTCGGAAATATATGTCGGAGGCGAGAGTATATGCTGACGTCAACGTTCACCGTCCGAAGGAGTATTGGGATTACGAAGCTCTCACCGTTCAATGGGGGTTTGTTCTGTTCCTTTTCTTTTTATTGAAACCCTAGCTCAAATTTACTTATCATATTTATATTTTAATCGATTGGAGGTTGTTGATGATAGATTTGCAATTGAACTTAGTTGAATTTTTTCATGTGTTTGCAGTTGTATCATATGAAACGAAGAAAGAAATGGGGGGTGTAGTCCTTTCTAATAACTATTTAATACTTGATTTGACAATTTGGATAATAGAAGGCTAAAAGAAGTTACATCTATTTTTTGAATACTTGAAACTGTTTGAGAGATGTTCATTTCATAATTCATAATTTATGCAAATTACTATTTACCATGGATGAAGAGCACTTATTGATGTCAAATCCTTACATCGTTTTTTTTTTCTTTTAAATCTTTGTACTAAATTGTTAATGCTTGGTTTCTAGGTTGTTATTGTAATTTGATATTTGAACAATTTGTTTTATTCCAAGGCTATATACATAAACAAAATAATGATGTATGGACACCCGCAAGTGCACTAACTTTGTGTAATGTAAATTCTCTTAAAATACTTATGAATATCTCTCAGATGTTTATGAAATATTCAAAATATACAAATAACTTTGAACTGTTTGATTGGTTTCATGGTTGTTTATGTAAACCCTTTTCTGTTTTTCAAACAATAGATTTTTCCGTCTTATTTCGAGCATTAAAATTATTCTTCACCACAGAGGCCTTTAATGGAGTCATCGCAAGAGCCAGGACTGACAATGTCTCTCAGTAACAATCACGAAAAATTTGTCACATGCCAACTCTGAAATTAAATTTAAAAATGTAATATTTCTCGTATCAGCGTTGGATTGAAAACTTTTTTCACCCTTAATATAAAATGTTGTGCATATGCACAATACTTGCTTTCATAATTATATGGTCTTTTCTGACATTAACGCCTGTATCACATCCTTTCTTCCTTTAAAGTGTTATAACCATGCAAACACATGATCGCACATATAATTGCTTTTTATTTCTTGAGCTGTTTTTAAATCATAACAACATCTACTGTTTTCGATCATTTGTTTGCTAATGACTAGTTATTGAGGGGATCCAGTTGTTTGTATTTTTTTCCAGTTGCATGCTTTCTCACATTATAATAAGTTCTTCATTTATTCTCTAGAGATCAAGATGATTACGAAGTTGTCCGTAAAGTTGGAAGAGGGAAATACAGTGAGGTTTTTGAAGGGATAAACATAGGCAACAAGGAACGGTGTGTAATCAAGATACTAAAGCCCGTGAAGAAAAAGAAGGTTAAGAGCATCACATATTACTCATATCGTTATATGAAGTAGAAGATACACATTGTTCATGCCCTTACTATGAATGGTCTTTAATCGAGTATTAATTTCTTTGTAGATGATTTTTGTTTGATTCTCAAGTGTAATATTCGTGACATAACCCTTTATTTTTTGGGTGATTTTAGCTTATTGTTATCTTTATCAAAGTCCGCCTCGATTCATTAAAACTCCGCAATTGGGTTTTTTATTTTTAAAATGCCTGTGCCTTAGATTTTCTGGTCTAAGGGAGCTCTCTATTATCAACTCTGATTGTTATCTTGCACTTGTTGCCTTGGATCATGTGGTTTGGAACAAATAGATTAACATTATTTTGAGTGTTATGTGCGTAATATGTGTACTGGCAGGGTTGCTTACTCAAAACGGTAGGGCCATTTTATCGTCGCCCTTGTTCCTTATTTTCCCTTTTCTTTTTTACTTGAATCGTGTTTTGGCTCAAAATTTAGGAGCTACTGTAGGTGTTTTAAATAACATGAGATGATGCTTGTTGAGAAATTCTTGTATGCTTTCCTCAACAAAAGTGAAACATCTTATCTTATATATGTATATAATATATGTATATAATAATAGTAGTAGTAGTAGTAGTAATGATAATAATAATAGTAATAATTATTAATGACAACTAAAATTCAGTGGCAATTAGTTATGTCTCCTCTCTATTTGTTTTATCTAGTTATTCTTACATGCAGCTCTTTATTTGCACTTGCACAGATTAAGAGGGAGATCAAAATACTGCAAAACCTTTGTGGAGGCCCAAATATCGTGAAGCTTCTTGACATTGTCAGAGACCAACATTCCAAAACACCTAGCTTGATATTTGAATACGTGAATAGCACAGATTTTAAAGTGTTATACCCTACCTTAACAGATTATGACATTCGTTACTATATTTATGAGCTTCTCAAGGTTATTTCCTCTCCTTTTATGATTGTTCAGTATTTCCATGCTATACACGCATAAACCAGCTGGTATTTTTGTATTATCAACTCGAAAGATTAAAATACTTATAAATACACTTAAAATTTCCCATTACTGCATTAAATGGTTGTTCCTCTGGGTGGGGAAGAAAAAAAAGGAACAAGGAATCACTTGCCCAGGATATTGGTGATTTTTATGTTGTATAATTTACCCTTTTTGTGTCTAAAATGTAATCCGATACTTTGATGCTGCTTTGTCTCATTTCCAGCATCTATTTCTTTTTACAAAAGTCAAGTCATTCCCATTTATATTTTGCAGGCATTGGATTACTGCCATTCACAAGGAATCATGCATCGAGATGTCAAACCACACAATGTTATGATCGATCACGAGCTTCGCAAACTCCGTTTGATTGATTGGGGTCTTGCTGAGTTTTACCATCCTGGCAAGGAGTACAATGTTCGTGTTGCTTCAAGGTGAACTTGTAAAAATGTAAATAAATGTAAATTCAATATATTTGTCTATTTTTCTTGTAAATGCTATCTATTTGCTTGAATGCTATTCAAATATGTTAATGAATCATTGTGTTCATATGGACTAATATTCAGATTGAGTTTGGAATATGGTCACATGTCCAGTTGTGTAAAATTCTTTTTATGCCACTTATTTATATAAGTAACCCTTCATTCATGATTTAAATGCATTCCCTATAATTTTCTTGAAATTTCTGTATGGTCTTTATTTGCTCTGCTATTTTGCGGAACATAATTTAGTATCATACCTGGACCTGATATAAACAAGCAGTTCCTTTATATATTCAATATGCGCTCGTGTGTGTGTGAATTGATTCATTCATATGTGGTTTTGTTGCAATTCAGATACTTCAAAGGTCCTGAACTTCTTGTTGATTTACAAGACTATGACTACTCATTGGACATGTGGAGTCTTGGTTGCATGTTTGCTGGAATGGTAAATATCATATGCAAAATAGTGTTCTTGCTTACTTATCCTAAATATTATCTCTAGTTGCTAAAAATTTAATTAATGAAATATTATTTTATGTTTTTCGCTACAGATATTCCGCAAGGAACCATTTTTCTATGGGCATGACAATCAAGATCAGCTGGTTAAAATCGCAAAAGTAAGACTTTATTTCTACTGCATTTATTGTGGCAGTATTCAAATAACATACTCTTCGGAATACATACTTTTCAATAATAAGTTGGAATGCATACTTTTCATAATAAGTTGCTAATTTCTTAGACACTGGGATAGACTAAACCCGATCATATTTTATTTTTGATCATTGCTTAGATAAGCAAACATCTTTCCGAATAAGAGGCCTTCAGAATTTGAAAATGACACTGTTCAATACAATAACTTCCACGTGGATTACCTGTGTGTTCAATGATGTTGGCATGGCAGTGGAAAGAATCAAAGTTATTTTCCAGTGCGACAATCTGTTGAGTGCCTAGAAACTAGAGAGAACTTCTGCAATGGTATTTTAAATAAGATAAATGTGAGGATTATATTTTCCAGTGCGACTATTTTCACGGACACTCTACCAATGCATAATCCAAGGGGTTGGGCAGACTGAGGAATTTAAACTTATTCCAACAGTAATTAAAAAAAGAAAAAAAAAGAACGGTGAGATCATATCTGAGAATCTGCTATAACCATAAGATAATGAAGGGGTAAATTATATAATATGCTGCGCTAATTTTTTTTGGAATAATTATGTAGAACTAAGCCTGTCAATGCATTCCGAAAAACCAAAATCCATCTGCATCTGTATCGGAAATTAGATAAATATCCGATGTTCGAAAAAACTAATGCGGATGTGGATATGAAGACCACATATAAAAGTTATCCATTCGGTTTTTGTTAAGTGTATAGTATATTTTATATGTATTTTAGTCCTACAAAAGATGTATTTATTGTTTTATTAAGTTAATAATTTATATTACATTTATTTGATGTATATAAATTGCTCAAAACTATTTTTATGATCATCATATATAATCAAAGAAATTGTTTTTTTTTTAAATGTCAAGTCAAAACTTTCTATTTATATTTCTTGATTTATCAATCGTTGATGGATATTATTCGGTATTCACAAATGCAGATATCCAATACACGAACGTGATTTCGGATGTGGTTGCAGATATGATATTGTCTGCTTTTGATGGTATCTGTTGACATGCCTGTGTATCACGATTACTACTCAAGATGACATGTGATATATTAAGTAGACCTAGGTTTCACATGCTTTACCAGTGTCCTATGGTATTTTGAGAACTTGTAGTCGATCCAAACCAAGAACCATTACCCTATAAATGATCCATGTTCCATTCCAAGTAAAGGATAAATCGTTTATACATTTTCATGAGTAAAATGAATGTATTGGTTGTTTATAAAGCGTCATCAACAGGATGAACACTTAGTATTTTGTTTCAATGCTACAAAACATTGAATCATTCCAAACCAAATTCGTTTTTGTGCTTTGTAAAGATGAACACATTACATGTCAAGCAATATTTTCTAATTATATTTAGGGCACTCACTGCCATGGTATTCAAGATGGGGTTCAAGTTTTAGATTGTGAAGTTCCAAATTTAAATCAAAATAGGTCTTTGATGGCAAAAAAGGCATCAACACCTAATGGAATGCAGAATATAAATAAAAGGTGGAAAATGGAAGTTTAAATGTGAAAGTAATAAACACACAATATTTTATAATAGTTCGGCATACTCTGGCCTACGCCCACTTCAAGTAATCTTTTATTTTGTCGTAGAATTACGAATAGAGTTGCTTAAGATTGCATATAATAATGGAACAATGTTCCAGAGTTAGGAATTTTTTTTCTTATGTGAGCCTTGCCTTTGGTATTTATAGGGCAAGGTGCACAAATATCCAGCTAAAATCTTGCCTACAGAAGCAGCTCCTTACCAAGATGAAGTCACCCAATAAAACCTGACCCCATACAAGCGAAGTATACGTATCTGTAACGATCCTTATAAAGGGATTTGTACAGATCCCTAAATATGAGGAGTGAGGTTCCATGATTCTTTGTGGTGGTTTATCTTGGCGTTGGTATTGTGATTTCTAGCTTTGTTTGCATTGTCGCGTAGGTGTTTTTGGAGGTACCAATAGATTTATGATGAGTTGAACAATTGGTTTAAGTTGCCTATAAGAAGATGGATATATACTGATTCCCTGCATAAGGGAGGTACCAATCTGAACTTAGAATATTCCATAATGACTCTCTCTTGGTTTCGTTTGACCGTAGTTTTATAACTTTGTCTGTATTTGTTTTTGAAGCATAATAATAGTCATCTCATCTCGACGAGCTTACTACCTCGATAATTTTGAAGTCTGATCAGGCTGTCGTGGGTCATCCTACGTTCGCCCAAGGATTAGTTATTGCATACTGAAATTTTGACCCCTTGGGAAATTTTATGGAAAGCCTGATCTCTCCCAGTCGTTAGCGAAAAATGCGATTGATGGCTGTTCTAAGCCGATAACCATGTCCATGATCTCCTTGAATAGTTAACCGAATCCGCAGTCGTTCAAAGTTGGTAATCAAATCCGTGATCTCACTGGATTGTTAATCAAATTCTTGGTCTCACCAGATTGAGGTGATGGCTAAGTTCATTGTCTCTTCAGATCGATAACAAAGTTCATAGTTTCACCGAACCGATAATGGGTCTATGGTCTCATCAGACCAGTAGGGTTCATGGTCTCTCCAGATCGATAATTGGTCTCAACAAGTGAGTAGACTTATATTATGTACTTCGGCTTCGGCTCTCTGGTCGGGGGCTTTATCCAAGTTGCAGAAGTCTTGCCGCTCATTCTTCGATGAGGGGACTTGCATTTGCTTTTGCTTTTATATTTTGTTCGCGGTTTCTCGTTATCTGTGATAACCCAAAACCCCGTGTCACGGAAGTAAGGATAATCATTGGGAATATAACACATTAATCAACATTAGCAGATTATAGATAATAACATAAACATGAAATAAAATAATTTACATCAGTGTGGCAGCAGAATCATAAAGTGTAATAAACATCAGAGTGACACAGTCATAGGATACAACTTAGTGCATAAAGGAAATGACCAGTCTACATCAAGATCACTGAGACATATACATCAGATAATACATAATAGAGATAAATCAGTCTACATCGCGATCAGCGGTACATATACATAAAATACAGACGGAAATGTCAATAACCAAAATACAGAGAAAACTAGTCTTCGCCATCAGCCAAAAACACACTCCATGCTGTAGTGCAAAGCCAATTTACATCATGTAACCCGTCACTGGGTTGCCCGTGTAAAAATAAGGGCACCCAAGTTTGCAAGTGAAATAAACTACGAGTCAGTCATTGGACTGGTATGAGAAATCTACCAGAGGCCAAGGAAGGGGTGAAATCCCCGCTGCCCAGAATCAGCCTAATGTTGAGGCTGTAGTACCACCAGCACCGCCCCCGCAACCATTTGATCTCGACCGGGTGGCAAAGAAATACAAAAATCTTGGTGGCTTGCCATTATCAGGCAATGGTACAGTAGCTGAAGCGCACTAGCTTGGTTGAAAACATGCGAGTGAATCTTCGTTGGCTTAGAACTTGAGGATCATCGAAAGAGATTTATGGCCGCCTGGTTGTTTAAGGACGAAGCGCTATTTTGGTGGGAGGCCATCACTTTAGACGGGCTAGAGATAGAGATGTCATGAGCTCAATTCAAAGTGGTGTTCAAAAAGAAATTCATCCCTCAGCAGGAGATGGAACGCCTACACGACGAGTTTGCTAATCTCCAACAAGGAGATCGCACTATTCAGGAATATCTCACCCAGCTGTCCCGTTATGCGCCCGAGCTTGTTCAGAATGTTAAGGAGAAGAACAAGTGATTCATCAATGGACTTCAGCGTAGGTACCAAAGTAGAACAACGGGGCACATTAAGCTTCAATTCGCCGAGATGGTAGAGATGACATGCAAATATGAAAGCTTGGATAAGAGGAACTTTGAAGAAGACCGTGCAAAGAACCAAGCCACCAACAAGCGAAAGTCTTCTGGGAAGCAACCCGAGGCAAGCAACACAACAACCACAAAGCCGCAAGCAAATAGGCAACTGAAAGACAATTGTCATAACTGTGGCCAAAGTGGGCATTGGGCCAATGAGTGCAACGCTCTGAAGCGTCAGAAGACCAATCAAGCAGGCTCTAGTCAGAATCCCCGCAATTCTAATGAGTGCTATAACTGCCACAAGACAGGGCATATTAGGAGGAATTATCCCTTGCTCAAGAATTTCCAGGTAGCTCATGTATACGATGAGGCAAATCCGTCAGCTTCTCAGGAAGCAGGTAAACCCGATGTTCTGGGAGGTACCCTTACTATTAAAAATATTCCTGTTTCAGTACTATTTGACACTGGTGCATCACGTAGTTTCATTCCAAGTAACACCGTTAAAAAGTTAAAGTTAAAACTAAGAAAGCTTAAAGAATCAGCTAGAGTTCGTAATCTCATAGGAGGATCTCTTGTTCTCAGTTTATATTGTAAGGTGTCCGTCACCTATTCTTATTTCCGGTTTTCTTTCGAGTTGATCGTTATGGATTTTTCCGAGTTCGATATCATTCTTGGACTAGATTGGATAACAAAATATGAGGCCGAAGTTAAATGTGCGGAAAGAATTGTTAAAATTAAAACAAAATTTGAAAATATTATGGTTATACCATGGCACGGCTCAGAAACCGATAGGAAAGCATTTTGGTCTGCTCTAGAAGTTGCTACTACTTCTAATGAGGAAATTCCCGTAGTCAGAGATTATGCGGATGTGTTCGAAGAAGTTGATAGCTTACCGCCGCGAAGAGAAGTTGACTTCAAAATCGAGCTAATTCCAAATGCAAGGCTAGTAGTGCATTCAATTCAAAAAATGACCTTGAAGGAAAAGGAAGAATTGAGCGATTAAACTCGACAATTGCTATGGAAGGGTCTAATTAGGTTTAGCTTCTCGAATTGGGGAGCAGCCATAGTATTTGTTCCTAAGTCAGACGGTACTCTCCGACTGTGTGTTGATTACCGAAACCTCAACAAGCAGACGCTTAAGAATAATATCCATTACCCCGCATAGATGATTTGTTGGATCAATTGAATGGAGCGCAATTATTTTTTAGAATGGACCTAGCTATAGGTTTCCATCAACTGCGTATTGCCGAAGAATGTGTTCCTTTAACACCTTTCAGAGGTCCAGACTTGTTTTATGAGTGGTTAGTAATGCCGTTCGGCTTATGTAAGGCTCCAGCTTATTTCGTTGATTTAATGAATAGAGTATTCAGAGAAGTCTTGAATAAATTCGTGCTGGTTTTCATTGATGGCATTTTAATCTTCTCTAAGTCCGGTAGTGAACATGAGAAACATTTAGAACAAGTGTTGGAGATTCTGAGAAAGAATGTCTTAAAAGCCAAATTTTCTAAATGCATATTTTGGCAAGAAATGAAGTTCCTTAGTCACGTAGTATCAAAAGAAGGAATTTCAGTAGATCCAAGCAAAATTACAGCTATTCAAGATTGGAAGCAGCCTACTACACCCACAGAAGTCCGAAGTTTTCTGGGATTGGCTAGTTATTATCGAAAATTCATTAAGGATTTTTCGAAAGATATCCAGTTCATTAACCAAACATACAAAGAAGCATGCAAGATTTAATTGGACTCTAAATGTGAGGCGGCTTTCCAAGAGCTGAAATTAAGATTGACTACTGCTCCAGTATTAACAATATCGATGGCAATCAAGATTTGACCGTCTGTACAGATGCTTCTATTGAAGGTGTTGGTGCGGTAGTAATGCAAAGAGGCCAAATAGTTGCTTATGCTAGCCGTTAGTTGAAACCGCATGAGAAGAGACATGCAACTCATGATCTTGAGTTGTTAGCCATTGTGTTTGCTTTGAAAATACGTACACTATCTTTTGGGTGAAAAGTTTGAATTATATACAGATCATCAGTCATTGAAGTATTTTTTCACCAAGAAAGACTTGAACTTGAGACAGTAGCGTTGGCTAGAATTTCTTGCAGCGTACGATCTAGATATATTGTATACTCCGGGGAAAGCCAATGTTGTAGCTGATGCGCTCAGCAGGAAGAATGCCATTATCACTAGTCTTATAATTACGCCTTCATTAATTGACAAGATCTCCGTTCTCCAGAAAGACGACGAATTTATTAAAAGAATTAGCCAGCGAATTTGAGAAGGCGAAACTTCAGATTTCAGTCTTGATAGCAAAGGGATTGTGAGATTACAAGGGCGAATTTGTGTTTCAGAAGTTCATGAGCTCAAAAGAGAAGTACTGGTTGAATGTCACAAGTCCAAACTTAGTATCCATCCAGGAGTGAGCAAATTGTATAACGATCTTAAGCGCACATTCTGGTGGAAGTCGATGAAAAGAGACATTTCCTTATACGTTAGCAGGTGTTCCACTTGCCAACAAGTCAAAAGCGATCAACAGAAACTCGCCAGATTGTTACAACCATTGGAGATTCCGAATTGGAAGTGGGAGCAAATTTTCATGGATTTCATAGATGGTTTGCGTAGAACCAAGAGAGGAAATGACAACATATGGGTGATCGTAGAACGTTTCACGAAGACCGCCCATTTTATACCTGTCAGATCGAGTAGAACAACTCAGAGTCTGACGCAGATTTATTTCAAAGAAATCGTTAGACTACATGGAATGCCGATCAGTATTGTCAGTGATAGAGATCCAATTTTTGCTGGTAAATTCTGGAAAGCATTTCAGGAAGAGCTGGGGACAAAGTTAAATCTTATCACCGCAAATCATCCTCAAACAGATGGCCAAACTGAGAGGGTGAATCGTATACTTGAAGATTTACTGCGGCTTGTGTTATTGATTTTGGCGGATCGTGGGAATACCACTTGCATTTGGCTGAGTTCTCATACAAAAACAGCTATCAAGCGAGCTTGAAAATGTCACCATTCGAAGCATTGTATGGTAGACCTTGTAGATTTCCCGTATGTTGGGTAGAACCTGGAAACCGTCTAGTATTGGGTCTCGATATGATTCGTGAAGCTTCAGACAGTCGATTTCATCAAGAAACAATTACAAACAGCTCAAAGCCGACATAAGAGTTATGCAGACTCTAGAAGAAAAGATTTAGCATTTGATGTTGGTGATTATGTTTATTTGAGAGTTTCTCCGATTAGAGGCGTAGTCCGATTTGGGAAAACAGGGAAGTTAGCGCCTAGATTTATTGGTCCATTTCTTATTCTTGAAAGGATTGGAACTCTTGCTTATAAGGTTCAATTATCTGACTGGTTGCCAGGAGTGCATGATGTATTTCATGTGTCTCAACTTCGAAAGCATGTGCATGATCCAGATCTAGTTGTAGAAGAAGCAGCGCAACAGGATTTGGGTATTACTTCAGAATTAGCTGTGAGAAGAGAGCCGATAAAGATTATTGGCAAGGAAACTAAAGAGCTAAGGAACAAGAAGGTTCATTTAGTTAAAGTGCAGTGAAGTGGAGATCCTAGAGACTGTACTTGGGAAACCGAGGATAGCATTAAATAGGCTTATTCCAACTGCAGAGTGGACATCTCTGATTAGCTGTGATAACCCAAAACCCCGTGTCATGGAAGTAAGGATAATCATTAAGAATATAACACATGAATCAACATTAGAAGATTACAGATAATAGCATAAACATGAAATATAATAATTTACATCAGTATGACAGCGGAATCATAAAATGTAATAAACATCAGAGTGGTACAGTTATATGATACAACTTAGTGCATAAATGAAATGATCAGTCTACATCAAGATCACTGGGACATATACATCAGATAATACATAATAGATATAAATCAGTCTACATCGTGATCAGCGGTACATATACGTAAGATAATACAGGCGGAAATGTCAATAGCCAAAATACAGAAAAAGCTAGTCTTTGCCATCAAGCCTAAAACGCACTCCATGCTATAGTGCAAAGCCAAATACATCATGTAACCTGTCACTGGGCTGCCCGTGTAAAAATAAGGGCACCTGAGTTTGCAAGTGAAACAAACTACGAGTCAGTCATGGGGCTGGTATGAGAAATCTACTTAACTGGTTAAACAATAATAATAAGGCAAATCATAGGACCACGCCGCTAACGCGGAACGGGTTTTCTCCAGTGATTATTTCAAGCATGAATATTTTTAGTGATTCATATATACAATAAAAATGTGATTTTTATTGTTCAAACAATTTATTTCAGAAAATTTCGGCATTATAACAGCAGAGTATTTAGCACCGGCACCGTGTCCAGCACGGCTTCTCTGCTATCCTAGGCCTTGTAGCATTACAATACTTTCATTTCAATGATTTCCACAATATCATTCATTTTCACAACACAATGAATATACCACAAACACAACCAATTTTGTTGCAACCACAATCAATCATTCCCAATCACAATCCAAACAATTTATATCATCCATCATCTGTGGACGAGGGGAGTATATATATGTATATATGTATATATAAATATATTTATTTCCATTTCAATTTCATTTCAATTCCATTCAACGCACATATGATTTGTACAACGTACATATAACTTATACATCGTATATATAATTTATACAACGCTTGTATGGGAGATATACAACGCTTATATAATTTATACATCGATTATATAATTTATACATCGCTATTCCATTCCAATTTGAATTTAGAAATCTCACTTTGGGTTCCACTCCTTTGTAATTCGTAGAGAGCTCCAAATGTGTTCTAGTCTCTTCTAGAACGTAGTGTATGATGTCACGGTCCCGGTGTCACTTGTTTCACTGGATTTAGACAACATACGAAAAAAATATGATTTTTATATGATAAACCAACTTTGTAACGCTTTAAAGCGTTATAAACTATTTAAATAATTCAAGCCATATACCTTTCAAAGTGATTCAAACTAGGTTTCAACTTTTCTCGAAATCCGTGTAGCTTGGTGATGATCGGGTTGCGCCACCTTGAAGGGGGACGGAAGGCGCGCAGATCAAGGGGGTCACGTCGAACTCGACGGTGAATCCAGGGTGTGGCGGCGCTTTGAAGTCGACGACTTCGAGCATGTGGTTCTCGAGATTCGCGCAATGATACAGGATGTAGTGGGTATGGATTTGAAGAGGAGGAGCTCTACAAAAACGTCAACTGGGGCAAAGGATTTTATTGAGTGGATTGACCGAAATTGAGGAGAGAAGGTTTGAAAAGCATTCCGTCGTCGACTGGAGCGTTATCGGATTTCTTTCTCGGTTTTGGAAAAATAAAAATAATAAATGGAATTTTATAATTGGTCCATATTAATTTCTAAAATAGGATTTTCTAATCCGAGCTCCAAATCAAACCCAACGACTGACGCCCTTAGCTAAATACCCCCATTCCGAACACAATGGAATATGTTTCGTAAGCCCATTCGACTATTTCAGTCAGTTTTTCTTCAAATTAAAATATAAAACATTCAAATTTGGATTTGAACGTACATTTTAATTTGCCGGGGCCACATACTGATTCCAAAAATTCATGAAAAATAAATCTAGGTATGTTGGGACGATACGGTCCCAACAAAATTAATTTCGTTGAATTTGGAGACCGTTTGAAAAATGGACTTTTTCTGGTCGATCCAATTCAAACTGAAATTACCAAACGTGTTTTTCTTTGCCACACTCACATATTAATTACAAAAATTATGGAATTTTAACCCTAGTCATAAATTGACATTCCGGATCCAACCAAAGTGGTTTCGTCGAAAACTGAGGTCGTTTGCAAAATGTCTATTTTTAAGAGCTATATTTATATTAAATTTCATAGCGACTATTTTGAATATTCAATTAGCCATAACTTTTTATTCTCGCTATGAAATTTCAATTTTTCAGATCCGTTAGAAAGATATAATTAAACAGATTTAAATATTTTTGATTTTACTAAAATCCGGTTTATTTTGAATCCTGTACATTCAGTCAAAGTTCAAAGTTGAATTTTCAAACTGTCGCGCCATTTCAGGCTCGTTATATAATTAAAATAAATTTATTCGTTCTAACTTCGATTCAAATAAATTTTTAGTCATTATTTAAAATAAATCATTTTAAATATTCCAAATTCATTAAAATAGCCAAATTAAAAATTTTAAATTGGTTCTGATTTTTCGGGTTGTTACATTATCCATGTCGTTCGAGTCCATCCGGTCACTCTTCGATGAAAGAACTCACACCTTGCTGTTGACGCTTCGTCTCTTCGGTCGGGGCTATCACGATCTGAATTGGTCATCACTTTATTGTGGATTTAAATGAGTAAAGATCCATCGGTAGGATCTGAATGTAAGTAATCAGAAAATTAAGCAACATAAATATTTACTCTTTGAACATAGCAGCTAGCATCATCTCAGAGCATGCTTAGGGATCGATCAAGATCTCGTACACGTGTATGTGACTTGATCATATTACTATAGAGTTTTAGTTTATTCGGTAAAAGGGAAAATAATTCAAAAGTCGACTTTAAGTTCATGTCATCTCGATGAGAAGATAACGATTTACAACCTTGAGCCAAGGCCGTTTTGATTCGTTGTGGATGATGGCTTCTCCTGTTTTATAACCGCGGTTCTGTTCATTATATACTGTGGCAGTTGATTGTTTCTAACATGTTCCTTAATCATATCTTGCAATCATTTGTGTTTTTCCATCCTTCTCGTGGAATTAACAATATTTTTCAGATGTTTGCTTAAGTTACATGGGCTTTCTTCTAGCCAATCAACATAAGGAAGCCGCTCCAGTAAATACGTTTCAAAGTCTCATTTAGGTCAATGTAAGAAGTAGATTTTCGATTCTCTTCTTTATCGCTTTGATTCGTTGAAGCCACATCCATTTTCTGCTTCCTTTATCCTTAGTAAGTCCTGCTCCACCATCCAATGCACTAACTCAACTTCAGGTGCTTTTGACGCGGAAAGCTTTCGGCCTCGTGATCGAAATTCATGAGATTCATTGATGGATCCCGTTCCAATGCAACTTTGAAATCCGCTTTAGCCGCTACTCTAGAGGCTGCTGCCATCAAAATCATTGATGAATCAGATCTGTCTGTTGCGGCTGTTGTCACTTCATTTTTCGTAAGAGAACTCCTGGTGGACTCTTCGGCTTTCTGCTTCATAGTTGACAAAGTCATCACACTATTATGTCATGAGACATTGACCTGAAACTGTCCCATAAACCTATTGATCAACTTGATCCATATGTTTATGGAATCACTTTACAGTTATTTGAACCATAGTGCTTCTAAGTCTGTCAAGTACCGGAAAAATTATTATTCATAACTTTTTCTGATGTCCTCAACACTTTCTTACGTGTGATATAACTTATTAAGTGGATTGTTGGTTCCGACTTTCCATCATACGTCTCTAGTGTTGGAATTTGAATTCTGATTGGTTCCTAGCGCATCAGATGTTTGGAGTAAATGGACTGTTGTTCACGTCCTTTAAGCTTCTATTAGGCAATCCATCTTTCATAACTCATCTAATTATCTCTGCAAACCAATCGTTGTCATTGAAAGGTGGCCTCCAGTTAGCATTTTCAGCAGGCCCTCGACTCCGTGAGGGTATTTTGGCATATATTCCTCTGATTGTGCTTTCATGTTCTAATCCGCATTAGCACACCCAACTTCATTTTCTTGACGTGCAACATCTTTAGGATTGATCTGGGACACGCCCTTCGGTACTGATCCACATATGGGTTGGATCAGTACCGACCCGTATTGCTTGCTTGGGGTTGGCCCTGAGTCGTTCTGCTCTGCCTTCTGGTCTATTAGCTCCTGCTTCACGCCCTTGATTTTGGGTTTCTACGGCTTTAGTTGTCCCAGTTTATCCAATCATTTTGAAGGAAATCTTCATCCTCTCCTCCAGTTGTGCAATCATCCTTGCTCGTGTGTCATCCATCATAGTCCCTATCTCATCTTGGGTTATTCTGCTCTGCCTCCAAGTCTGTTAGCTCCTACTTCGTGCCCTTGATTCTGGTTTTTGCATCTCCAGCTGTCCCCGCTTATCCAATCATTCTAAAGAATTTTTTCATCATCCCCTCTAGTCATGCAATCACCCTTGCCAACGTGTCAAGTGTCATCCATCATCGTCCCCATCTCTCCCTGGTTATGTAGGTACTAGGTAGGTGGATCATTAACTCATGAAGATGATTTTTGGTTGTCCTTTTGACATAAAAGGTAGGGTTGTCAACTGATGCTTTGGGTGCAGATTGTGCCATATCTGCATCAAAAATCATTTTTGGATATCAGATGTCCACATCTACGGATGCATACAGATATCAGTAATTATCTTATTCGCTAATGACTAATAAATAACAGACATAAATGGAAAATTTTAGTTTTACATAAATGTTTTTCCAGTCCTATCAATCGTTAAAGTGTTCAAAATAAATTGATATGATGATAATAAATAGTTTTAAGCAATTAATATATGCATTTATTGTACATAACATAAAATTTTAACTTAATAAAGCAATAAATATATTCCATATGCTAAATTATACATAATTTAAACTATAAACTGGGAAAAAATCGGATAGATAATTTTTGAATGTAGATGTCATTGTATCTGCATCCAGCATCCATATAAGTTTTTTATATATGATATTTATTCGTTTTTCGGATGCAGATGTAGACGAATTTTGAATTTTTTTGGGTATCCATTGACAACCTTAGTTATAAATGACATAAACCCCGATTGAATGTAGAAGATAAATAATAAGTGAAGAACGGAAATTAAAATGAGAAATATAAGAACACAATATTTTATAATGGTTCGATGTACTACTCCCTCCTGATAACTTTTTATTATATTAAAGAATTACAAATATATTTGCTTAAGATCTTAGGTAATGATGGAATTAAGTTCCGAAGCCTGAAGAAAGATATCTAGAGTAAACCTCGCCTTCAGTTTTCATAGGAGAAGATGCACAACTATCCAAGCTAAAATCTTGTCTTTAGATGCTTCTTACCAAATGAAGTCATCCAAAAAAATCCGATCTCATACAAGCTTAAGCATGGAGATGGTATCAATCTCCAAATACGGAGAAGGGCCCCATGATTCTTTGCGGTGGTCCATCTTGACGTCGGTGGTGTGATTTCGTGCTTTGTTTACATAGTCACAGCTGCCTAGGTGTTTTTGGATATATCGATGGATTTGTAATTAGTTGAACTGTTGGTTCAAGCTGCATATTGGAAGAAGGATATTTACTGATTCCCTACCTAGGAGAGGCACCAATTCATACTTCGAACGTTCGAGGATGTCTCTCTTGATTTTGTTTGACCGTAGCTTTATAACCTTGTTTGTATTTGTTTTCCAAGCATAATAGTCATCTTTTCGGGTTTCCTGCTTCAGTAACTTTGAAGTCTAATAAGCCGAATCTGTTTTGTTAGAGCCTTGTAAAAACGTGGATAAACGATGTTAAATCGTAATTCGTAGATTCAAAAAATTCACATTTTGATGTTTTTACACGTTTTGAGGTGTTTGAACCAGTGTAGTCTATAGCGCAAAGCGCATGACTTGCGCTATTTTGTGATATGCGCTATTGCGTTCATTTAGAAAAAATAATCAAGTTCATTTTGCCTAACTATTTTTTTTTTATAAATATTTTGCGTCATATTTAAACCGTTCAAGACTCCAAATACAAGCACTACAATACTTTATGCATGTATTAAATATATTTTTTGTGTAAATTGTAATTATATTACAAAAAATTTGATAAGTTCATATTGTACATTCAAAATAATTGATGGATATAATATATTTATATCTTACTAATTTGAAATTTATTTTTGTAATTGTGAGTTATAATGAAATTTATTTCTATTATCAATTATGGTGATATAAAACTCTAAGAAAAAATGCATGAAAATACACTTTTGTACAAAATGTTTAAAAAGATCTACTAACAAGTACTAAGAAAAAAAATTATAATTAAGTAAAGTTGTAAAGTGAAAATATGATCAAATGAAAATAATATATGAAGTCTACAGTAACAAAATTAAAATAAACAAAAGTTGAACATGATTCAAGTGTACAATAACAAAACTTAGGAATTATATTATGTTTCTAAAATTTTAAAACACAGTCACTGGTTTCATCTAAATCATAACCATTGATCATTACTTAAACGATCATCAATTTCTTCTTCTTTCGAGTCATATTCTATGACACTTTTTAAATAAAGTGCTATTTTAGGCTTAATTCACTGTCCAATAAAAAAGAGATAAAAACAAAATAGCGCGCTATTTAGAGCTATGCGCTATGATAAAATAGCGCACTATTTTTGTGCTATAGGGAACCCTTGCGTTTTTATAAGCACAATAGCGCAAGCAGTACGCTATCTGTCTCTATAGCGCGCGCTTTGATAACACAGGTTTGAACTATTAAACCTAAAACTTAATTTACTTTCTTGTTTCATCTTTAGTTTGTTTAGGAAACAATAGGATTGTAATTGTGGATCTAAGTACTTATATTGAATGCATCAGTAAGGATATAATGATTTTCTGAACTGCAGAATTGGAATGCAAACTGAATTGTTGAGTGAGATTTGATTTGGACTGGGATTTAAATAGCTAAATTTCAAAACGTTCGACAACAGCTGTTGCGACTACTTGTTGAATTGTGTTCTCTTTGATGCTACATTTGAAATAAATTAAGGTACAATTTGGCTAAGAACCCTCTTAAATTTTAAAATACACACTTAGTAAGTTAGATCTGTGTTTTTCAAAAATCATCAAAAACATTAAAAAAAACAACTTAAAAACTATCGAGCTTCAAAACTTAATCCAATACATGTTTATCTTCGTGAAGAAAATAGGCAGAAGGAAAAAGTTAAAGAAAAATTTAGGTTGAAAGACAACAAGTTTGGATTTTAGGCTGAAGAACAAACTTTAGTGTAAAAGAAAAATTGATGATGGGCCCTTGAATTTTTTGATTTACACTAAAAAGTGTCCCTGAGCCTAAAATCCAAACTTCTTGTTCTTGAAACTAAATTTTTCTTTAAGTTTTTTTCCTTCTTCCTAAAATCCCCTAAGAAAAACACACACACACAATATATATATATATATATATATATATATATATATATATATATATAAACCGCTATCGTGAAAAATGTAGGAAAAACAACAATTTTTCGAACACCACCGCGATTATACCAAAAAATTGCATGTTTTAATGCAACTTTTTCCTGATTACCATAGTAGTCGAGACGCAAACATTGAGTGTGGGGCTTTTTTGTGTCTTGGGCTTTTTTTTGTGTCTTTTATATGAGTTTGATCTGCTATTTTACTAACTACAAATTAATTTTTAACCATATTTTATAATTCATGCAATTATCTACATATTTTATTAATAAGATTTAAATTTTAAACCGAATTTTATAATTTATTGAACAATTAAATTATTTATTTAACTATTTATAAACAAAAATTTGAATTTAGCAAAAGAAGCGTCTCAAACTACAAAAAGGCGCACTCAAACTGCAAAAAGGCGCAAGCCTTGAGCCTTGGGCTTTTCTGCCTTGATAACTATGCTAATTACTTCGAACGTTCAAATTCAATGCTTAAACTAATTCGAACATCATATTATTGCAGAAAAATTATCAAAAGAATGTACATTGCATGCAAATGAAAAGTATTAAATTTCAGAAATAGCAGCAGCTAATTTGAAAAACTACAGACATGTCTGTAGTTTTTCATATAATGAGATATGCCAACAATATACTAGATGATTGTTGCAGATATGTTAGCACTTATTCACAGTAAGTACATACATTTTAACAACTTATTTTCTTTTACGCAATAGACTATGAAATAATTGCTGATATGTCTGCACTTTTTCACAAAAAGTGCAGACAATTCATCAACTTATGTTTTTAATAGCACCAATGCACTATGGAGTAGTTGTTGGTATGTCTGCATTTTTTCATAATAAGTGCAGATATTTCAGCATTTTTTTTTCCAGTAAACTTCCGTTAACATTTACAGTCACGGTAACATGTGGCTACAATAAAATAGGGATCCACTTTCAATTAAGTTTCACTTTAAGGATGCCTCCCTTATATTCACATAAATTAATGCATGTTTAAACTAAGATTTTCTGTCAAATCTAGGTGCTGGGAACGGATGGCTTAAATGCTTACCTAAACAAATATCGCTTGAAGCTCGACCCGCAGCTAGAAGCTCTTGTAGGAAGGTGCATATTTAGCTTGTATATTTCTCCCCTGTAATTGAAGCTTGGTAAACAATGATTATTTTTGTGTGCCTAATGTGTACAGGCATAGCAGGAAACATTGGTCTCGGTTCATTAATCCTAACAACCAGCACTTGGTTTCACCAGAGGTTCTAATACTGATTCTATGAAGTATATGCTGTAAATTTTGGAGTTAGCAGTTAGCTTACGCAAGATGTATTATGTGCAGGCAATTGATTTTCTTGATAGGCTGCTTCGCTATGATCATCAGGAAAGACTTACAGCTCAGGAAGCAATGGTAAAACTCTCACCTGCTTCGTACTTCAAAAAAATCACATTCTACCATTTCAGTTTGATTGTAACGTATGAACAGGGCTGACCCGGAGCCAGCCCACCAAGCCTGCGGGCTGGGACAACCCACTGAGTCGGGTCAATGTTTACTAATATTTTAGTTAAATACCATTTGGATTTAAAAAACTGGTTAGAGAACACGAGTAATTGAAGTTTAAGCTTAGTGATAACTTGTAGTGTTGCACTTTGGTGTGGTAGGTTTGAAACCCATACAGGCAACATCTGTGTAGAAATTTTTTCTGCCCTGCATCTGAATTTTGGGCTTGGACAACAAATTCCTTGGGCTGGGCCTGTGTTTGAATATCATCATAGTAGCATACTATGATGGGAAAATCATTCTGTCCAATAAGATGATATTTGTTTGACATCCTGATATGTTCATATCAACTGGGTTTGTATTTTGTTAAAACCATTAAACCAATACTCACAACCACCGGCTTTCTGGCCGTAGTAGTAGCCACACATACCAACACCTCTTTCTTCATTAGTTCTTTGCCAGAGTAATATAATAGCTGAACATATTCATATAATTGCTAGTTATTTGGTTCCAGCAGATAATAATATGGTTATATTACAGCTTTAGTTGATTTTTGTGACTCCACTTTAGAAACATGTAGCTAGGGATGAACATTTATTAGTCTAAACCAAACAAAACCACACTCGAACTAAATAAGTTTGGTCGGTTTGATTCGGTTTTTTTACTTATTTTGAGTGGTTTGGTTTCTGTTTCCCAAACTACGTGCCTTTTAAACTGAATATATAAAATTATTGTAAAGATCGTATTTATCAGTGCCAGTGGTATTATTATATTATTATGTTGGCATAATTTTTTTTGGGTTCAAGTTATGTTAACACTTTTAGAAGAGAAGTAATTAGTTTGTAGAAATTGAAGCATTACCACATGTTTGGATATAAATTCAATCCATTATTTAACTTTCATGTTAGCAACTACACAAATTTTAAGTTATTTAGTCACCGATTAAATCAAAACAATCCAATTATTTTTGGTTCAGTTGGCTTCACTTTTGAATTCTTCTTGTTTGGTTCGGTTCGGTTCTGTTCTTGTTTGTTGACAGGTAAGTTTGGTTTTAATATTTTTATGTAGCCTGCAGGGCATCTTGTTTGGCTTCAAATGACCACTATTAAATCTTGGCAATGGGACACCTGGGTAATTATATAGATATATCAAAATGCTTTTTGAGATAAATAACCATATCTGATTGGAGACTGATCACTTAACCCATTGCACAAAAGGTGCAGTGTAGGGATATATCCACTATGATACTACTGCATTGCACCTTCTTCATTGCCATCAATGCAGTTGAAACAAAGACTTTGCGTTCTTTCTTTACAATTAAATATAGGAGAAAAAAAAAAAAACAATCAAATGTGTTCCATTATTCCATCTTAAATTCAAAAATCAAATATGTGTGTTCGTAGATGGTTCATTCTTAATCTGAAGCCACAAGTTCCCCTTAGCTGACTATACTCCCTAATTAAAGATATACTTTCATTAAACTAACCGTTATATGCTTGTCCTATGACCTTTCTGCAACTACATAGATACTTAAGAAAAGATATCCAACCTTAAACTTCTTTGTACTAGGAGCGTCTCTTCTGCATAGTTAACAAATATGACCTAAGTGGTTTATGGCTTCATGGTTGAATACTGCACTTTTATGCTGTTTGATTTTTACGTTTTCGTTTTCTTTATAAGCTACATTGATCAATACAAAGCATTTTACACAGAAAACACTTAATATTTCATTGATACAACTACTATTGCTATGTTATATCCGTGTCAATAAATAGTTAATCTGCATTAATCATTGAACGGTTTGTCCTTCATCAAATATTGCACATTTTTATGTTTGCAGGCACACCCATATTTCCAGCAGGTGAGAGCTGCTGAGAATAGCAGAAACTGCACCTAATACTCATTATCATTTATAGATAGACATCATGTTTATTTATTAATATATGTATGTATGTACATTTTGGTGTTTTCATGGTTAGAAATGATATTGGAAATTTCAGTGTGTTGTGTAAATCGCATTGGCTTTTTTTGATGGAAGCCACAACTATTTTGTTTTATGTAGTATGAACATTGTTCTTGAACTTCATTTTCTCTTCTTATTTGTTCACACGTAATTTGTTGTTAAACTGTATGGGCTTTTCTTTATCCAAGTTATTTTCAAGGCTGACTACTGTGGGAAGTAATTCTTAGATGTCATTATTGCGTATGAATTAGTTCTGATTGGTTTTCTTCTGATTAGCATAACATTTGCTCGCTGTCGATATTTTAGATCGTATTTGGCAATCAAAGGCATACGTATTTTACTTATAACTGGTTATAATCTTCTAGTTTTAATAAGCCAACAATTTGATAAATCGTTTTTCTTTTTCTTTTTTGTGTTTGTGGTTAGAATGATTGTTTCTGACTAAACGTTGAAAGTAACAATGAAAAGGTCCTCAGTTTCGAAAAAGGATTATGTTGGTTGTATTGAACATATTTCATGCTTCATGCAAGAGAGAATTTCTCTACCTGTCAAAAGCGCTTCTAGTACCAAATTTTAATATTGCTTGAAATTATGATTTAAAATTAAGTATTATTTTTACAAATTCAAAAAAACTGTCTATTAATATTATTAAGTAATAGTATGACGATCTAATAAATAAAGTTCTTTTATAGATTCTAAAATGTCCTATATCATCATTTAACTACACAACGGCTCTTTTTAATGTCTTCCCCTTTCTAGCTCTGATGATTATTTTCTCATCCAAATCTCGCGACTTTTATGCTTACTTGCTCTACATTTCTTCTCTCCGTCTCGCCTCTTGTCGGTTCTAACAGTACTCTAGGTGGCTTCTCCATCGTTATTGGGTTGTGGGCTTTTTGCTGGTTTCTAGGGCACGAAATTTGGATCTTTCTATTTTGTCGATGGCAAACTCTAATGTTTTCGTGGTTAGTGGTTCTTCTCTGTCATTGTGCCCCCCTATTGATGCGCTCTGATCTTCAATAGCGGCGGTTATTGTTGAGCCATTCACTGTCGTTTCCACTGGTTTCTCCTCTTTTGAGGTGAAGTTGCAATCTCTGGCTTCTTTCGAGCTGCTAGAGAGGTCAAGGTACTTGGTTGTGTCAGGTTGTTTTTTGGTTTTGGAGCCAGTGTATACTGGCGGCTTTGCTTCATCTTTCTCTCCTTCGGGAAGATTGAGCAAGCAGGTCTCGGCGGTTGTATTTGGTTCTATACATGCGTCTGAAATAAATCGGGAGAATGAGGATTTCACCACCTCATTCGCTCCTCGACTGCGCTTCAGAGGGTCAAGATCTAAGGGTACAATGGTTGTAGAAGGCTTTTTAGTTGGTTCTCTTTTCTGTGGACGTGTATTTGGCAGTAGTTCTTGTACACCTTGGTATCGTTGGGGAATTGACCACTCCACACACTTCATTCTCCGCCTGTCAGTGCTCTTCGCATGAGGAGGAAATCTGTGTGGTTTCTCCAATAGTTTTTCCTTCTATTTGCGCTGATACTATTGGGTCTCAGTTGGGTGCTGTGCAGTTAAAGCGCTTAACGGTTTTATAACAATCGAGGTTTAAAAAGGTGCAACGGGGTAAAGGGGATATAGCGGAGTCACAAAAAGGTTCATATGTAAAACAAAATATTTAAAAATTAATTAATCATTTTTCTCACATTACATATGTACAAGAAACTAAGGTTAGTTATTCTTATATAACAAAATCACGGAATATCATAGTTACACATGCTAAATCGGATGAGTATAATTGATTGTTACCATATGTTAGGCACTTATGCCTTAAATCTAGCCCTTTATACTAACTTTACATAATTTTTTAAAAAGAGAACTAGTCTAATTAAGCTTTATATATTAATATTGCTAAAGCGGACACTAAAAAGCCTTGATTTAGCAAATGCAGTGGAAAATAGTGGGGCTAGAAGGGAGTCTACTGTTCATCAGTGCTAAATTGAAATAGCGTAGCGGTTGAAGAGCGCTATGGCTACATCGGGGATATTGCGGGGTTTTAGCGGGGCTTAACCGTATAGGTTGGGTGGCTCTTTTGTTTTTGGTTCTTGGTAGGCAAGATCTTCCATGATGCCTGCGAGTGCTCGGGTGGCAACATTGCCTGTTATAGTTGCCAATAGGGATAGCTCGAAGCATGCTCGACGCCGCAGGCGGTCGAAGTACGTGAAGCATGTAAACTCTGTCTTGCGGGGCTCTTTGGTGGCTGAAGTTGAGGCTCATGCTGATTTGACGAACCCTATCGCCTTATCGAATGCTTTCGATTTTTTACCGGTTGGCGTGGAGTATGATACGACAGTTGTAGATCTTGGTTGTGGCACGGTGGATGAATGTCCAAATGTTGATCAGGTTTCGTCGTTGTGTGCTGGCAGTGGTGGTTGGCTTAGAGGTGCTTGCTATAGACAGTGGTGTCGATCAGAAAGTTTGGCTATTCCTCTGCTGCCAGACTCTTGGCGAGGCAGCGGAGAGCGAAAATCGGAATGACGACACTGTTTTAGGCGAGGGCACGTTGGTTTCGTCTTGTGGAAATTCTGTTTTTGGGCATTCTCAGCAGCCCCTGTGCTCGGTTGTTGGTGGGTCTGTCGATGTGGGTTATAGGCGTATCTTAATTGATGCGCATAACTTGTCAAGTATGGATTAATGAGTTTCCAGTAGCTAGTTTTGTTTCTTACATGCTAGATTTCCATCATTCTCATTTTATTACTAATGCTTGCCTTCATGCTTGTAAGCATTATGCTTTTGTAGATTGTTTTTACTTTACTATTTGTGGCACACGTTATATGTGTCATGTTTACTGGAATGTGGCTCCGCTATTTTTTTGTTTGACTCCATGCTTTCTGTTCCGCCAAGTGGCAGGAAGATATAGTGTCGCTGTTGTTGTGTTCATTACTGGTTATGGTTATGTTATTATTTGTTATTGGTTTGTTTCCCACACCAATACATTGTTGATCAGTTATTGTTTCACCTTGTGCTTTAGGGGGTGGACGACTTTGACAGAGCCATATTTGTTGGTGACCATTTTGATCGGTAGCGTTAGTCGCAGCGAAGCCTTGATAGTGTCATATGTGATCTTCCTTTTCTTGTGTTGGCTAGCGGTTTGTTGTTCGTTTCTTCGACAGAAATATTGGGGAACGGGGCTTATGGGTAGGACAGTCTTGCTTCTGTAGACGTATAGTGGATCACTTTCCGATACACTATAAGTTTTACTAGGAAACCCACCGCTCGATATTGCCTCTAACTAGTATTGCCTGTCGGAGAATAGAACTAAAAACTTCACCTGTATTGCGAGACTATCAACCTAATGACAACCTAGCATTGGTTAAGTTGCTACATGAATCTGGATTGCGTCTTGTGAGCAACCACACATTTTCCCCTCTGATTACTGTCATAGTGGCCCCGTCTAGTCCACCCTCCCCCATCTGTTTCCCTTAGCTCTTCTGAGTCTGTTTCTACTCCTATTCTTGGCAAGGATGAGATAGCGATCATTAATGATCGCCTATCTCGTCTCACTAAGAATTCTTATCCTGCTAGGTCTAGAGTCTTGGCTTCTGCTTCGGATTGCAAGGCTAGTCGCGTTTTGCGGTTTTCTGCTCCCTGTGAGTCGTTGGTTCATCCGACCTCTCGTGCTCCTCGTTGGGGTCTACGTCCGGCTCCTCGCACTCCCTGCACCATTCGCACACGCTCTATAGCGGCGTCCAAGCGAATCAGATCAACTCGACACACTCTTTATCTTCTTTGAGCTAGGCAGTAAGCTTACTTTCCATAGCTTTTCTTCTGCGTCTTTGTTTTTTCTTCTGTTTTTTGTGTAGTGTTGATGGCAAACCTTCTTTTCTGGAACGTTCGGGATATAGGGAATGATGCGTTGGTAGATAGGCTCAAACGCATTGTTAGGAAGCAGTTCGTCTGCTTGATAGCGCTCCTGGAACCACTAGTGGGACCGGACGCGATCACCTCTTCCGTTATTTCGCTTGGCATTGGCAGGAACTTAGTGAACGTGCCCGACAAGATTTGGATCGTTTGGTCCAAAGGTGTTGTTGTTCACCCTATCTTCGATTCGGACCAGCTATTTTCGGTGGCTTGTTCGATCCCTCATTTTGTTCGTCCTTTTTGTTCTCCGCGGTCTATGCTAAGTGCGATCGAATTGAGAGACAAACCCTGTGGGATGATTGTCTTTCTCTTTTCGACTTAGAATTTTCTGTTTCTATGCTGGGTGGTGATTTCAACGTTGTCTCAAGCCAAGCAGAAAAGCATAGAGGAAATGCCGTTAGCCATTTGGCGGTTGCGGATTTCAATGCTTTCATCATCCGTTCGGGTCTTTCCGAAGTTTCTTCTGTTGGATCGGCCTATGCTTGGTTTAACAACCAAGAAGGCCCTAACCGTATTCTGTCTAAGCTAGAAGAGCCTTTGCCTTTGAAGGGTGGTTCATCCTACCCTTCACATTCTCTATCTCCCATCTTCATCGTACCTTTTCCGACCATGCTCCTATGTTTCTTAGTTGTTCCCCTCTTTCCCTCTCTGGCCCGTCCTCCTTTTGGTTCCAAAGTATGTAGAGATCTTACCATTCCTTCCATATTGTGGTTGAGGAGTCCTGGACTTCCCTCATGAGTTGCCCCCCCCACCGTGTTGTTTTCTCTCGCAATCTAAAGCGTCTAAAAACTTGTCTCAAGGCGCGGAATCTGCTTGTGTTCAAGAATATCTTTGATCGTGTTAGAGCGGCTGAAGAGACCTTGTCCTGGCAAAAGCATCTTTAGATAAGGAACTCAATGCTGCCAATAAGGAGGCATAGCGTTGACCCAGTTGGCCTTCTCTTTGGAGCTTCGTATCGAACATGACCACCTTCGCTAGAAAGCTTGGATCAAGTGGATCGTCGAAAGAGATACGAACTCCAGGTTTTTTCACTCAACTATTCGTAAGAAGAATAGTCGTCTCACCATTAGCTAGATCCTCCACCCTGATCTTTCGTTGCTTCTTCTCCGGAAGAAGTCAAAGATACCATTCTATCCCACTTCCAAATCTTCCTTAGTTCTCCCTCCGTTTTGGTGTATGACCCGTCCCTTCTTTCTTTCATTCCTAGACCGATCCTCCCGTCGGATAGCTCCGACCTAGCCGCACCCCCTTCCACGGAAGAAATACGAGCTTGTGTATTTACTCTAAGCAAGGATAGTGCTGGCGGGCCAGATGGTTTCAACAGGTTTTTTTTACAAGAGTGTGGCTCATCATTCAGGCTGACTTTTGTCTTGCTATTTAGTCCTTCTCGGGTGGAGATCTCCCTACTAGGTGAACCTCCACCAACTTGGTGCTTATCCCTAAATGTGACCATCCGAACTCTTGTGGGGATTTCAGGCCGATCAGCTTGTGTAATTTCTCCAACAAGGTCATATCTAAGGTTCTAACCTCTAGGTTAGCACCTTTTCTCGAGCGCATTATATTATCTTCGCAGGCTGGGTTTCTAAAAGGAAGTCTTATCACTGATAACGTCCTTTGAGCCCAGGAGCTGATTTCTCAGATTGACAAGAAGGTACGAGGCTCTAATGTGGTCGTCAAGCTTGATATGGCTAAAGCTTACGACCGCATGTCGTGGTTCTTCATCATCAAGGTCCTGAGGGCTTTCGGGTTCCTAGAACCCCTGATCGATGTTGTTTGGAGGCTTATCTCCAACTGTTGGTTTTCCGTTCTCATCAACGGATCGGCCACAGGTTATTTCAGATCCGGGAGAGGTCTTCGTCAGGGAGACCCCCTTCCCTTTTCGTTATTGCCGCCGAGGCTTTCGTTCAATGTCTGCACTCTCTAACGATAGCCGGGCAGATTCATAGGTTCGGCATCCCCAGGGGTTGTCCTCTTATCCCTTCCTTGTCTTTCGCTGACGACATCATCATTTTCACAAATGGTTCTCGTTGTTCAATCCGTAGCCTGCTGGGTCTTATTAGGCAGTATGAGAGTTGCTCGGGGCAACTCGTGAGCTTTGCTAAAAGCTGCTTTGTCTCCACAAAAGACCTTTCTTCGATTACATTCTCGTGGATCGAGTCATCTTCTGGCTTCAAGGCGGCCTCCCTCCCGCTCTCTTACCTCGGTATTGTATTATACCGAGGCAGGAAGCTCAACGCCATTTTCGATCCCCTAATTGACAAAGTCAGAGGCAAAATCATTAGGTGGAATGCTACCCTCCTCTCCCAGGCTGGCAGGCTGGTTCTCATTAAGTCTGTTCTTGAGTCTATGAGATCTCGTATCTTTGCTGCTATAACTCCCACTGCTTCCTTCTTTCTCTCCTTCCGTTCTTTGGCTTCTTCCGTTTTTCTGGGGAACTAAGGTCAACACTTCTCGCCACCACTGGATTTCTTGAAATACCATTTGTTATCCCAAATGTGAGGGTGGCCTTGGCCTTCGTAGCCCTAAGGAGATCTACTTGGCCTTTGCTTGCAAGCTTTGGGCGTGGTTTGAAGCGAACAACTCCCTTTGGATGACGTTCCTCCATGCCAAGTACCATAGGCTTGCTGGTACAAATTACACCGGTATCTCGTTCAATGCTAGTGAGACGTGGAAACAAATGCAATCCGTGAAGGCCTTAACATATGCTCATGGGGGTAGTACCATTTGGGATGGTAATCCCTTCTCGCTCAAGGCGGCGTGGAATTCTTTGCGAACTCCTAGTCCACGTCTCCTTGTTATCAGTTCCGTGTGGAATGTTCAAATTTCGATGAAGGTTTCTCTATTTATGTGGAGGACCCAACATGAGGGGTTACCTAGAAAACCTTCAGCGAATCGGCATCCCTTTCATGTCTAGGTGCAGGTGCTGCATTTCTGGCAGTTACGAATCATCTTTTCATCTGCTGGTCTCTGGTCCTTGTGCCGCGGTAGCCTGGAATTACTTCAGCAATCTTATGGGTTGCTAAGGCAAAGCCACCTCGATGGAAGCTTTACTGAGATTATGGTGGTCTGACATCTCAGGTAAATCTGTCTAATCTATTCTTTTTCGTCTGATACCTTGTCTTGTTTGTTGGCACATCTGGTGCTCTAGAAATAAGGCAGTTTTTGACGACATGGCAATGGACCCTCCTACCGTTATCCAGAAAGTTAGGAACGGTGTGTTCCTTGCGTTCCGTGGTAGGCCTTTCCGGGGCGCCATTGGAGCCCGCTCTAGGTGGTTGGCTGTTTCCTTCGATGTTTTATCAATGACGGCCACTCCCAGGATAAGTATTGGCTGATTTTGGTTAGTGCTTATGTCTACTACTGCTTTTACCTTTATCTCACACTACCCTCCCCCCTTCGATCTGATTTCGTTTGCTAGTTGTGCAGTTTCTAGTTTTTAGTTTGTTGGATTTGGTCTGCTTGGAGTTGGCAGGAGCTTTCATGACAGGCCCTTGGAGCAGGTACTACTGAGGTGTTTGGTAGAGCTGGAGTCTTGTTGCTATCCTTTGGTTTCGCTACTCACCTTGGACTAGAGGGAGCATGCAGAGTAGGGGTTCTCGGAGGTTTAGGGTTGACTCTTTGTCTCCTCCAGCCATTGCCAGCAGCCTATACTGGAGGCCTTATCCGTCACTCTAGCACCACAGTCTAGCTTGAGGAGCAGAGGTTACCAGCTGCTAAGGATTCATTTGCCTTTACCGAGGCCTTGCTAGGTGGTGTCTTGAGTCAGTATTTTGATTTTCTCCTTTGTTGCTCTATTGTTTTTCCTGCCTATATGTGCACAGTTTCTGATTTTTGGAAACCATTTTTATGAGCCATTAGAAAATGGCTAGACTCTCCCTTTTGTTATATATCATTTATTTCTTTTGTAAAAAAAAATCTTAGTATCACCTAAAAAATAAGATCGAACAAATAAATATTTTTCACAAACTCTAAATGACCATCTATAAGTATGGGTTAATCTTAATATTCTAAAAACAGAATCTTACAATTAGATTATTAGTTAGTTAATAAAAAAAATCGAATTTGAAAGAATGCTGCAAGTTAGAAAAAATTTAACCTAATAATGCATGATTTCATCACGAAAATATAATTAAATATTAGTACAAGACGTTGTCTATTTAATGCATCAAATATATATAATTTGAATAAAAAGAATACACGCATGAAGCATTTGCAACCATCACATGCAAAGCATGAGTTGCAATGCTCGTAATAATAATTTCTCTTTTTATCACAATAGACAATGATATACTTGTTCGGCTGTCACTAATTTTAAGTCCATCTACATATCGTGTTTAGAGTTTTTTAGGTTAAAATGAATTTTCATTCTGAATCTAAGATAAATTATTTTGAAGTAAAAAAAAAAAAAATCAAAAAGTTCAGTTCATAAGTTTTCAATTAAGATATGATATGGATGAGTGCATTCTATATATTAGAGTAGTTTGGTCAGCATCTCACTTATATGACGTTTGGTTGGTTTCATATTGAATGAGACAATTATTTTGACTATTTCGATTAGTCGAAATTTTCAAGTTAAACTCGAAAACTAAGCCAAGTATTATAAGTAAAAACTTATAACTTATAAAATTTAAGAAATAATAGTATGTGTTGAAATTTGAACAAAAGTATTAAATGGATAATGGACACAAGAAAAATATATAAATGTTATAATAAGAACTTAAGTATTAAAGCACTAAATAAATATGAATGTATAGTTTACAGAAATAGTTCAAAAGTAATTTAGAATAAGAAATGGTATATTACATATGAGAATGAAAATGAATGAGAAATTGGTATATTGATAAACTAATGGAAATAAGTATGATTTGTGTAGATCATTTTATTCTCTTTGCGATTTTATTTAGATTCAAGTGCTTGATTTTGAGGTGGCTTTTACCTATCCGAGTCATTATTTTTCACTCGATTCTTGAAAAAGAATATTGGATACGAACTTTTGATATGATTCTAGAATTCTCTATCATAGTTTATGGCTATGCTAGAATAATAATGGATTTTAATCAAGAACACGGTCCTAGTTTGCACTAGAGTTATGAAGTTAGCAATATTAATTCAAAAATGAAATTACGTGATCAAGTGAGCGGCCGAATCTAATACTGCGTACAATTAACATATGTATATCTTGTTTTCTTTAGTAATATCACATGCTATGTTACTGTTTTGAGGTAAATTTGAGATTTCAATAATTGAATTATCAAGTTAGCATGAATGACTGGTTAAGTGATAATATGAACTGTTAAGCGAAAGGTAAAGCTTAAGGTATTTTTTTTTTTATCCTTGTGCAATGAGAAGATTTCGGAATTTGAGTGAATCATAGGTTATGGATGACTAGCGATTATGACAAATATAGTATTGTTATGGGGTGGGTTGCTTTTGGTTGTTTGCGATGTCACATTGCATTTGTGTTACTTGTAGATTTCATCATTATTATCTAATGCATCATAGTTTCTTGTCGCATATGATTGCTATGCAATTTATAATTGTTTGTCCATATAATAGTAACTATTGCATTACTTGTTCACTTGTTTAACTCTCTTTTGAATTATGTAAGAAAATAAAGGTATATGGAATAAAATACTTGCTTATTTCTTTTAGTTTTATAGGAGAAGATTAATTGTCCGACAAATGGTACGTATTTACGCTTTTGGCATGTATGCTATGTGACATACAAACTAACCAAGTATAAAATATGTGTATATATTGTTATCGTCATCCCTAGTTATGGGAGGTCTTAGAAATAAGTTTATATTGATGTTGTCCTTTTTTCAGTCCTAGCTGCGCGAAGGAGGCATCGCCTAAATTTCCCAAAAATTTAACGATTATTTTCAAAAAATGGTTCTGAAAAATAATAATTAATGGGCTTGGTGGCATCTTTCCTAACTTGTGTTTTCGAGACGAAATCCTTTTAGGAGGGAGTTATGTAACAACCGAGATTTATAACACTTAAATAATTAATTTAGTAAATTAAGAGAACAAATGGCTTAGAAACTTAATAATCTAAATTTAAAACGATATGAGTATTTGAATATTGTAATAACTATGAATCTTAAGTTTAAAATGAAACTAAATTTATTTTTAAGCTTATGTAAAATTTCATTTAAATATGAATGATGATAATAAATTTATATTGAAGAATTTAAGTATTGGGATCAATTTATAATGACTCGATTTAGTTAACACGTGAAGATGTCATTTTTACAAATTGTTTTTCAACAAAAAGAGTTCTATTGAATCTGGAATTTTGAATTACTGTCAGATGTAAAGCTTCATAACAATCGGAAATTTCACGTGACCATGCACGCTAGCAACACACTACAAAAATATTAAGAGAACAATAAATATATTATTTACTCCCTATATATAATCCTTAACTTTAACATATTTCTTTTATCTCTTGTTTTCTATTTTATTAATTAAAATTATAACCTACACCTTTCTTAACTCTTAGTCAATTAAATCCTAATCTAGGAGCGATTAAAACAAGAGATTTTGGATTCGTTGAGTTCCTATTAGAGTGATCATCATGATAGTGCCCAATGATGGGCGCGACGATTACTAAACATGCTCGACTTAGAACATTTGATACTAGAGCATAAAAGTAGGGATGATTAGGTGAGAGTTAGGAACCAACACAGTGTGGCACAGTGGAAAGACGTGCTCCTATATGGATCAGGAGTTCGAAACCTACTCTAACCACCATGTTGCCATATTAACTAATTTTCAAAATAAATAAATAGGTGGGAGTTAGGTTCTAACGTCGTCACCGTTGTGTTACTAGAGTGAAGGTTGTCGTTCAGCGGTGATTTGGTAGGTTGTAGTACATTTTGGGGAGGAATGTAGATGAACAGTATTCATTTTAGGTTCGAGATTGAAACCAAAGATGAAATTGAGACTATCGGTTTAATCGTGGTAGCTCAGTGATTCGATTATCGTTGGTTTGAAATACTCCAAAGGTCGTAATTGAAAAGTAATATATATATGGAAAATTAGGGGAAATCAGTCAAACATTGGGGAAGGTATTCAAGCCCATTAGGGTGGTGATGATCGGATGAAGCTCGTGAAGGTGGACTTAGTGGTGAAGTCGGTTCGAAGAATTATGAAGTATTTGGCCATATTAGATTAAAATTATGCACGCTATAATTGTGGGTATGCACAAACAATGGGGATAACAAGAAGGGTAGGCGGGAAGGGGATATAGACATGGTCTGGGTGATATCTGGTAATTTAATAATAATTAGTCTAATCTATTACTGTTTTATAATATGAAAACTTATAAATGTCATATCTTGTTCGTCCGAGTACCGACTAAGATGTTGTCTTCACTATTGCATTCAGAGCGACGATATCTTTATGATGGATTTGAATTCATCTAGATCGGAGCTTATGGGAATTTTATTTAAAATCGAAATGGGGAAAGCACTAACTTAATATTATGGTGAGTTGAAACTCACACTTTTCGAAATATTATCATAGCATATAAAAGTACAACTTTTTGATTATTAGTTTGGATGATTTTGTTGTTTTATTAGTTTGTTTAGATATATTCTCGCCCCTAGAGCGGGTGATCTTTTATGTATGTCTGATTGCCACCTAATTGCGGATGCCCATATTGTATTATTATATAATGTATATGATGCGAGAAACAAACTGGAGATATCCAGGATGAATCCTCGTCGTAAATAATATTTACAAATTTATTTGAATATGCTCTATGAGTTGTGATGTAGGATATGCGTAGGAGGGATCTAAAAAAAATCCTTAATGTAGTTGTTATGTTATTCGCATTCTTATTATTGACATATAATCTTTTTAACGCAAAACTTGATCTCGGATCATTATTGGTAAATGGCACTGACATATGTTGAACTTTAGCGCTATTATGATAATAACTAATAAACAATACTGGTTAAGTGTATAGTGGAAGATGACCTCATTCTGTATTTCAGAGCTATGCAGTTAAAGCCCCGCTAAATCTCCACAAAATCCGCGCTATAGCTCACAACGCCCTTCAAACGCTACGCTATTTCTATTTAGTGTCGATGAATAGTATATTATCTTTAAGCCCCGCTATTTTGCACTGTACCCGCTAAATCAATGCTTTCTACCATCCGCTTTAGCAATATCAATATACGAAGCTTGATTCGACTAGTTCTCATTTAAAACAAATCAATAAAAGTTAGTATCTAAAGATAATTTTAACACATAAATTTCTAATACATTGTAGAAATCTATTATATTCATCAATTTTAATGTGTGTAACCATGATAACTTTTGATTTTATTATACAAGATTAATAAATATCAGTTTCTTCTACACAATTGATATGAGAATGATAATTAATTAATTTTAAAATACTTATTTTCACATCCAATGTACCTTTTTGCACCCCGCTATATCCCCGCTATTTTCTCGCTTTATCCCCGCTACACTCTTTTGTACCTCCACCGCTACAGAACCGCTAAGCGCTTTAACTGCACAGTTTCAAAGTACTACGATTTTCCATAAAGCAAAGGAATTAAGATTCGAAAAAGTTATAAAAATGGTTTTATAACCAATCAACTTTTGTAAATAGAATTTACAAAGGATTTTATAAAGTGTTTTTAGCCAAATATAATTTTACAAAAGATTTTATAAAATCAATAAGAAGATTTTTATACTTAACAAATTTCATAGGAAACTTTTATGAAGTTATTAAAAGAACAATTTTAAAAACGAATCAAATTTTATAAATGAATTCAAATTTTTTAAAAAGAAGTTTATAAATAGCCTTATACAAATTTATAAAACAACCTTTTAAATGGTTTTAGAAACTAATTTATATAAGTTTAAATATGTAATGGCCCTCAAATCCGTACTATCAGAGTTGACTAAATACACCACACGTCCAACCCAAATAGCATAGAAATACGAATCATTATTTAATAAAGAAGGAAGAAGAAGAAGAACATAAAACAACAATACAGAATATCACATTGCAGTGGAATAAAATATAATATATAGAACAACTATTAAAGTTATTTTTCGTCAACACCCGAAATGAGTTATATAAAGCATATATTTAGGAAAATTTGTGTGACCACGATCTAAGGATGCTGAGGGACAATCTGGGGTCAGTGTTCCTTAGCGAAATCAACAGTTTCTTAAGCACTAGAATCTTCGTTCTCAAGATTAGTTATTCTTCAAGGGGTGAATACCACACTTACAAAATTATGGAATTCTGAAGTATGGAGAGGGGTTTATCCGACTTGATACGACTAAAACCCGACATAATCAGCTACCCCTTAGATCATGGGTAAAATGATATACATTGTGATAAGAAGAGAAAAGGCTAATGCTTCTCGTTACTCGAATGGTAGGAGTGCTGCAACGCTTATTAACTTAAATGATCCTTCTGCATCGAGCCAGCCAACCACTATTTTAGAGTTAAGTAGCATTAGGTTCATCATGAGAGGGTCGATTCCCTTTGCCAACCCTCTAGATGATAAAAGAGGGAAGGCTTCAAGTTTCCACGAAGTCTTTCCACTTTTCGAGGGTATTGTGAACAACTCTTTCATATGAAAGGTTAGTGATAACTCCCTGTTTCATCATAAATGGCACAATATGATTATCAGATCACGAAATGTTTAACTCTCGGATTTCTTCGTTCATAAATTGTAGATATATTACAAGAGTTAGAGGAATCCCCAATCCGATTTGAAGATTAGGGTTTGTTCTTTAGAAAAGAAAGAACAAGATTGATAAATGAAAAAAATCGTCCTCAAAATGTGACCCTTGGGGTCTTATTTATGGGGAAATCGGGGACCCTTCTGCTTTTGGGCCGTTGGGCCTGTGGATTGCTCTGTCGATTACTTTTTTCCTTGGTTTATGTTATTTTGTCTCTCGGCCGCTTTGTGGTGCGGATTATAGCCTCCGCATGGAAGGTCCCGGTTAGCTAGGGCTTCTGGAAGAGTAATATTAGCTTGTTGATATAATAGCTTTTTTCGGAAGGTCTTTGAGTCTCCTGTTGTATGTTCTCGGTTATAAGCTTCCGGATGTAGGCTTCCGGTTTTCTTATGAATACTTAGAGGAGCTTGTCCTTAAGATGTACGTAGATAGATGCCAGTTCGGAGCCGCTCTCAGTGTTTGTACTAAGGGGTCTAACATGGATGTCCTATATCCTTCCTTGGGTTCACGTTTGCCTTCCGGTGGGGTCTCCGGGTGTAGCCTAATCTCGCGGAAGGTAACTCCGGGAGAGCTTCTTATTGTCTATCAGCGTGACCTTTCGGTGTTTATGAAGTAGATGTTTCGGAAGCTGGTTCCGGATAATCTTTATGCACCTTTGGCTTGATGCTCTTGATGTCTTTATCTACCTAGTATATCAGTATTGAGCAAGTTGATACCGACAATCCTTCTGCCCTTCTGGGTTTCCATTGCCAGGCCTCTTGCCTTTTCCATTCTTAGCTTCTGACTTAAGTGACATTTCACTATAAGATCCCCCTATCGGAGGGACACTGCCAGAAAGACCCAGTCGGTATTCTGTGGCCTCTGAGTTTCTTTTTCCTAGGATTGGCCGGTTTATGTAGCTCTCGGATCATTCTTTCTTGCTCTTTGTTCTTTCTAGTGTTTGGCTCTTGCCCTTTGGAGAATCCCTACGTGCTTGCAGTCACCCGATACCCCTTCACCGTCAGCTTATTTCAGAGTTAATTTTGGTAGTAACATTTGCCCCCTAGTGAAGGGGTGTCTTCCACTTTCCAAGTCAAACTTTTCTTTCTAAACTCTTATAACATGGATAGCACAACGAAGCCTCCAAGGTACTGTTACTGTGCTAGCCTTTACTTGACCATTAATGATTGGAAGCTGATAATCGACTTCTTGTTTTGATAATAGCGTTTAAACCAACCCTTGTTCGGGTAATCTAAGGACTGAAGGCCAAAAATCCCCTTTTGGCATTAATAAAAGCTCTGAATTGTCCCTTATTTGGTAAATTGAAGACTGAAGACCAGGAATCCCCTTCCGGCATTAATTGAAGTCCTGAACTAACACTTATTTGGGTAATATAAAGATTGAAGACCGGGAATTCCCTTCCGGCATTAATTGTAGTCCCAAATTAACCCTTATTTGGGTAATATAAAGATTGAAGACCGGGAGTCCCCTTTTGGTATTTGTGAAGAACCGAGCCAACCCAGATTCAGGTATTAGTATAGAAGACCTGAATCAACCCTTGTTCAGGTAATTAGAGATTGAGTACCAAAATCCACTTTCGATGTTTGTGTTTTGGTATCCCCTTTGGATTTTATTTGTGAAGCAGAGGTTGTACGTGCTTCTTGAGCCACTCTCTGGTCTTATGATTCAAAGCAGAGCATGTACGTGCTTTGTTGGCCACTCTCTGGTCCTGTGCGTCCGATGCGCTTGGCTATCTTATCCACAAGCAGGACCCAAGGACTTACCCGACCTCCCTCCAGGAGGCGCCTTATCCTGACCATCGTAGGTGATGATAAGGTCTTAGAAACTTAGAAGGGGCCATTATAGGCATAAAACTAAGGTTTACTCTTTTGATGCTCTATATTGGTCATCGTAGGTACTGATAGAGATTTACACACCACCCCCTCTAAGGGGTGCCCTATCCTGACCATCGTAGGCGATAATAGGGGTATACGTTCCCTTCTGCGGGTAACACGGAACATAAGTAGAGGTAGGACGTGCTCTTCTGCGAGCTGAGGTAGGACATGCTTAGTTCTAGCAGAGGCAGGGCGTACTCTTCTATGAGCAGAGGCAGGGCGTGCTAATTTTAGATGCATCGCCACGACCATTTCTAGTATGAAATGGAGGCTTACGCTTTTGGTGCTTTAACCTAGCCCCCTCTAATTTGGGAATGGAGAAAGACTAACACACCATTCCCTTCCGGGGAATGCCTTGCCCTGACCAATTTTGGTGATGACAAGGGATTTGATTCTTTTTACTGCTTGACCCCTTGTAGGTTTCTTTAAGCTATTGAAATGTTTTCCGTGCCCTTGGTTATGTGATCATCTTTGGAGGAAAGTCTTTTTCCTTACTTTGTTATCATTGGAAAATATGGTCTTAAATGTTCTGAGTTCCATGTTTTCGTAACAAGATCACCATTGGGTCTACACAGTCGATATGTTCCGAGCACAATTTCTCGATGGATGACCAAGGGTCCTTCCCAATTTGGGCCGAGAGGGCCATCCACTGGGTTCTTTGTGTTAGCCATCGCTCTTCGTAAAACTAACTCTCCTTTTGCAAAGGTTCTAGTCCTGGCCTTTGTGCTGTAGTATTTCGTAATCCTTCTTTGATATTCAGGTGTTCTGATAGTAGTTTCATCTCTTAGTCCTTGTATTAGGTCTAAGGATTCCTTTCTTAACTTTTGATTGGGGTTAAACGCATATGTTATCCCCCTATGCGATTCATTTCTTAACTCTTGATTGGGGTTAAACGCATATGTTATCCCTCTATGCGATGGGATTTCGATCTCAACCGGAAGCATGACTTCACATCCATATGTCAAGGAAAGAAGGGTGTGTCCCGTTGCCATTTTGGCAGAGGTTCTATATGCCCAAAGCACTAAGGTAACTCTTCGGCCCAATTTCCTTCGGTTTGGTTTACGCGCTTTCTAAGGATTGTATTTATGGTTTTGTTGGCAGCTTCGACAACTCCGTTGGCCTTTAGATGGGTTATCGAGGAAAAACTTTTAATGATTCCGTTTTTCTCGCAAAATCGAGTGAATTCTTTGCTCTCGAATTGTGTTCCATTACCTGATATGATCTTGTGAGGGATTCCAAAACAGGTAAAAATATTCCTTATTAGGAACCTCAAAACCTTTCTAGACATGATTGTCGGAAAAGGTTCTACTTCCACCCATTTAGTGAAGTAGTCAATAGCTACTGGGCATACTTAGTGAAAGTCTATACTAGGATCGTATATGTGTCTAAACAGTAGCAAGTACTAAGAGTATGTAATATTAAGCAATAAAGGTAAAGTAAAAGATAATCACACCAATATTTTATCCTGGTTCGGACCTCCCGTCCTACGTCCAGTCCCGAAGCTCCCCTTCGGCCTTTTCTTTATCCACAGAAAACTTCCCTCACTTCGCCCTGAGGAATATGCTTACAGTAAGAATATATTTTGATAAGCTTGTGTTCTTAAAACACTGATTTTGACTGCTTTATACAAACTGCTCCTATAGTCTCCTTGAGTAAATATGATTATTGTAGAACTGAGAGAATATAGAAGGATTTTGGAATACTTGAATAGAGAATTGTTAAGCAATGAAAGTAGAGAGTTTCTCAGAAAATAGATTATAGATCTAGAAGGTAGACAAGGTAATTTTAGATCTTGATCTTTGATGTATTTATAATAAATGAAGAGTTGTTATCAAGTGTTGTAATTTCTAAGCAAAGAGAAATCGAAACTCTTCATTTTGAAAGAGAGCAGCTTTTGGAAAATCTGTTTTAAGAGAAGATATGACAGTTTGAAAAGGTGCTTGTTTGTAGGGCGTTTATATCAGCTCAGATGTCTGTCTCTTATGGGACACACGTCTGTGCATGTATTTTGAATTTTCAAAATATTTGTACAGACGTCTGTCAAGCACTGAGACAGACGTCTCTATAAGATGGAAATGCAACCCGAGGCTTCAGAAAGACGTCTGTCTTGAACATGACAGACGTCTGTGCTGAGTTAGGAAGAAATCCTTATCTATAGTCAGACGTCTGTCTATTCAGAAGACAGACGTCTGTTTACGCCCCGACACACTGAATTCATATTTGATCAAGGAGACTTTACATTCAATCTATCTATATGAGAGAAATATACTAAGTTTCCTTGCAGTCTTGATTCTTCCCTTGTGTATCTCTTCCTTGTATAGTTCCTGCATTAAACATATGATATATGTATATTGTTTGTCGTCATCAAAACTTAAGTGTAACATTCTCCCCCTTTTTGACGATGACAAACATATACGTGTAAAGCTCCCCCTGAGTTGTTGATATCCCTTGTTCTCCCCCTTTTGGCATTATCAAAAAAATATAGAAAGACAAATGGATAGCAAGTAGAACGTAGATGTCAAAGTACAGAATTAAACAGAATTTGTAGTGCACAAAAAAAGAAAAGAAAAAAAAGTTAAAGTACAAGCCAAAATGCATATTAAAGAAAGAGTACTAAAGTTCCTAGGCATCCGTAAAGTACCCCCAGAGATCATTGGACTGATTGTCGTAATAGTTCCATTGCGATTCGTCGTCATAACTTATATTTTCTTGAATGGAAAGTCCATGAAAAGCATGTTGAGTAGTCTCAGGATCAATGTAAGGAGGCCAGTCACCATCTTCCTCGTCGCCAGAAGCAGTCGCCGTTTCATTTCCAGAAGCATGGTGGACAATTTTTTCAATGTTCTAAACTCAAATTTCGTGGATTCTGGACCACGAGAACTATTTATTTCAATCTGTATCCTTTTACCCGTAATAGGAATTGGTATTTATCCCGATTTCGCTCTTTCTTTATCAGTTGACAGATACAAGCTATACTATCTAATTATTTTCATAGATAGTTTTTTTTCTTAATGAGATTTAGTAATTCCCGAACTGTTTCTTCTATATTGTGGATCGTCAAAATAAGCAAGAATACTATTTCTATGTAAAATACCATTTATGGGTATTTCAATCGAAATACCAAAAGAGGGTATTAGTTCTTTCTCTCCTTCTGGATTATATTGTAATTGTAATGGAATGATAAATCCATTTCTTCGACTTTTCGCCAAAAAAATCAGAATGTCGAGTGTTGGGTTCAGGTGGTATGTCTCTTGTAGGAGGTGCAGATGGAGGTGGAGTAGGTGATGCCGATGATGATCCGGAAGAGGATGAATGACCACGAACTTTACGATAAATTTTTCCAAGAGAGCGCACAACTTTATCCAAAGTGTTTTCAACTTTTGTCATACGTGTGGAGAAAGAACGTTCTAGCCTTGTTACTTTTGTACCTAAAAGTTTTTGATTTAACGAAAGCAATCGTTGATTTTGTAAAGTAACATCATGTATACTTTCCCCATGGCCTATTTCTGCTCGTGCTTCTTGAATATCTAGATCAGATTGATATTGGGTTGCTTCGCGAGTTTTGGGTCATTGTCGTTGTTGCCTTTGAGGTTGTTCCGGTAGTTGAGGTTGGTCTTGTGTTGTTTTCCATTATTCAAAGGGAATGATTTTAGGAGGACGATCAGGTAAGTGCATTAAGGCAGCAAATCGTATGCCACTCTTTTCTACTGCTCTTTCTGGATAGGTGGAGAGGTAAAGATCTATTCCTTGTGCCCTAAAAATTCTCACGAGATATGCACCGTATGGTATTGTTCTTTTGGTTGGGGTCCAAAAATCTCGAATTTGCTCAAAAATAAAAAGTGCCCAATTTACTTGAATGTTCCCAAAAATAGCATATAAAGCTTTATGATCGTTACGATACACTTGCTCATGGCTACCCCAGTGTGGCATGACAGTGTTAATAAGCATACGATTTATGATTCGTGCCCTGGGACGAAAGTTAGATGGAGTCATCTTTGGAAAATGATCTTGCCATATTAGATGGGTAATTCTATCCCTAGGTTGATACCGCATGTTGGGAATATCTTGCAAACGAGTGCCAGTAGATGAAGTTCCCAGGATTTGGCCGATCATATCAATATTGATTGTAATCAGTTGGCCATACACTAACGACCAAATCTAGTTATCGGGATCCGGTGGGGACCAAATCGAGGGCAAGCACAGATTGATGAAAAACAAGTATAGTGTTAGAGAGTCAATCATACCTTGTTTGGCATCATAACTCACAAGACGACGTAGATTCGCACGAGATAAAGTATCATTAACATCATAATGAGTTAATTGATTCAAAGGATAGAAGGGCCCCGTATGAATTGACTTCTTTGTGAGAGATTCCAAGATTTTTTGGCTATCGGAAGCTTTCATCCAATCCTCGATTTGCTTGTCGATTGCATAATTTGGATTTTCTTGTTGAGAAGAGGAACCTTCAATAGTCTTCTTGCGTTTACTGGAAGCCTTTTTTGGAGCCACGAAGTTTGATTTCCAGAAAGAAATAAATTTGGGGATTTAGGGTTTGGGATGAGGAAATGGTAAAAGTAAGAAATGAAAAGTGAAATGGTAAAAGATAATATATAGGTGGAGGGTTGAAAACGGTTTTATATAGTTCAGACGTCTGTGAGGTGGAGGAAAAATTTCCCGAGACCTTGTTCATATGTCTGATTATGTATTAACAGATGTCTGAGCTGAGTCATAAAGAAAATGAGAAGGATATGACACAACAGACGTCTGTGAGAAAAAGTAACAGACGTTTGTTTTATATGTATTTCAAACCCGAGAGGGTTGACAGACGTCTGTCATAGCATAGGCAGACGTCTGTGCTGAGACATGTTTGAAGGATCTGTATTGATTAAGAACAGACGTCTGGTTACTTATTTTACAGACACCTGTGTAGTATTTACTAGAAAAAAAACTTAGTTATGTTCATACAGAATTATTACAATATCCCAAAAAAAAAATGTTAAACTAATGTGTTATTTCAATGCACGTTATTTAGGAACCATATCATAAACAATATTATTTTACGAGTGAATCGAACTATTAATTCGGTGAGAAAGGTGGCCTTTTTGGAGAAGACCATGGATTGACTGGATCGTGAGACGTACGATAAGAGAATGATGGATCTAGTGGGTTAGCCGGTTTTGGAAGAGGGTCGAAAACATATTTTAGCTTAGAGCTACAAAACTTTAAAGCAACTTGGCGTAGGTATGCCAATATAGTAGACGAGGTTTTCTGTTCGAAGTAAAGCTCTTTTTGAAGTCTGAGTTGTTCTTGTTGGTAATGATGAATATCATCAATTTTCCTTTTAGTGTCTGGTGAAGTAAACAAAGCCCGTTTCGTTCTTTTGACTCCGGTGTAAAGCCAGTCGATAATCTTGCCACTTGAAAACCGGTTCATGTTTAGATGTAGGAGTTGGATTGTGTGGAGTGTCCGCGGAGCTATCGGTGGTGAAGGTGACGTTAATTGAAGAAGACTTATTAGACATTTTTTTTGTAATGGAAGAGTATTTTAGTTTAGATGAAGTTATTTATAGGTAAAGTTTTACTATATTTATTCCTTAAAACAAGCAAAAAATGAATTAGGAAAACCATTAAAAAGGTATGGTTGAGAGAAAAATTTGGCGAGAACAAAATTTATATATCAGAGAGGGAGCATATACCTAATTCTCTACGTAAAGAAGTAAAAGTGGCTTCATTTAATGGTTTGGTAAAAATGTCTGCAATTTGTCTGTTAGTGTTAACAAATTCCAAAGAAATATTACCTTTTTCAACATGATCACGTAGAAAATAGTGTCGTATGTCAATATGTTTAGTTCTAGAGTGATTGATCGGATTTTTTGATAAATTAATGGCACTTGTGTTGTCGCAGAAAATTGTTGAATTTGTAATTAGTTTTCCAAAATCTTTTAATGTTTGTTGCATATAAATTACTTGAGCACATGCTAATGCAGCTGATATATATTCTGCTTCACAAGTCGAAAGTGAAACAGAGTTTTGTTTTTTACTAAACCATGATACCAAAGATTGACCTATAAAGTGACACGTACCACTAGTGCTTTTTCTATCGGACTTACATCCTCCGAAATCTGCATCACAATATGACACTGGATCGAAGGAACTACCTGTAGGATAAAAAACTCCATAATCTTTTGTTTTGGTTAAGTATCTTAAGATTCGTTTTACAGCTTTATAGTGTGATTCTTTAGGTTGAGCTTGAAACCGTGCACAAAGATAGACACTCATCATGATGTCTGGTCTACTTGCAGTGAGATATAAAAGCGAACCGATAATGCTTCGATATAATTTTTGATCAAAATCTTTTCCATCTTCATCTTTTTCTAAATGAGCAGTTATGCTCATAGGTGTTGGTTTACCTGATTTATTTTCCATGTTAAATCTTTTTAAGAGATTACTACAATATTTTTCTTGGTTTAAAAAAATTCCATTTTTGAGTTGTTTAATTTGTAATCCTAAGAAAAAATTTAGTTCACCCATGTGTGACATTTCAAATTCATTTTTCATTATATTTGAAAATCGTTACACAGAAGTTCATTTGTTGATCCAAAAATGATGTTGTCAACATAAATTTGAATAATTAAAATGTCATTTTGAATTTTTTTTAATAAAAATGGTTGTGTCTACTTTTCTGATTTCAAAACCAGAATTTATTTAACCTTTCATACCAAGCACGAGGCGCTTGTTTTAATCCATACAAATCCTTTTTTAATTTGTAAACATGATTAGGAAAAAGTTCGTGTATAAAAAGTGGAGGTTGTTCAACATAAACTTGTTCTTTTGTATAACCATTTAAAAAAGCACTTTTTACATCCATTTGAAATAATTTTATATTATGATGAACTGTAAAAGCTAATAAGATACGAATTGCTTCTAGACGTGCTACAGGGGCGAAAGTTTCTTCATAATCAATTCCTTCTTCTTGATTGTATCCTTGTGCAACCAGTCGAGCTTTATTACGAATTATATTTCCATTTTCATCAGATTTATTTTTATAGATACATTTGTTCCAACTACTGATTGTTCGGTTGGTCGAGGGACTAATTCCCATACTTCATTTCTTTCGAATTGATTAAGTTCTTCTTGCATTGCTAAAATCCATGATTCATCGTTAGTTACTTCCTTATAGTTTTTAGGTTCAAGAGAAAAAATAAACGCAACATGACTCATTTGATTAAGTTGATGCCTAGTAGAAACCCTTGAATTTAAGTCTCCAATAATATTATTTGTTGGATGATCTTTTAGAATACGAGGAGGTGATCTTAGAGTTAAATCAGTTTCTGGTTCATTGAAGTTAGTGTTATTTTGAAATTCATTTTCATCTTCATCAGAAATTTTATTATTATTTTGAAAATTCTCATCAAAAGAAACATGTAAGCTTTCCTCAATAGAATGTGTTCTTTTATTAAAAATTCTGTACGCCCTACTTCTATCGGAATATCCAATAAAAATTCCTTTATCTGCTTTTGGATCAAATTTCTCAAGATTATCTTTTGTATTTAATATAAAACATTTTGATCCAAATGTTTTGAAATAGGAAACATTAGGTTTCTTGCCATAGAGTATTTCATAACATGTATTTTTTGTTAACGGACGAAGAGTTACTCTATTTAGAACATAACATGCTGTAGCTACTGCTTCAGCCCAAAAAGACTTAGGTAATTTACTACTATGTAAAAGGGTTCTGGCACATTCTTGTAACGTTCAATTTTTCCTTTCTACAACACCATTTTGTTGAGGTGTTCGTGGAATAGAAAAATTATGACTAATTCCTTTCTTGTTAAAAAATCTTTAAAAAAATCATTTTCAAATTCTCCTCCATGATCACTACGAATCTTTTTATTTTTTAAGTCAAACAAATTCATTATTCGTTTGGAAAATATTTTAAATAATCCAAAGGTATCACTTTTGTGTTTTAAGAAAAGAGTCCATGTAAATCTAGAAAAATCATCTACAATAACAAAAACATATTTATTATGGTTTAACGAACGAGTTTGAGTGGGTCCCAAAAGGTCTAAATGAAGTAATTCTAAAGGTTGACTTGTAGAAATTTTATTTTTTAATTTGAAAGAACTCTTTTTAAGTTTACCAAATTGACAATCATCGCACAATTTTTTTACATTAAAGTTAATTATTGGTAAACCTTTAACTAATTCATTTTTAGATAATTTATTAAGATTTTTAAAATTTATATGACAAAACCTTTTATGTCATAACCATGGATCTTTATGATTAACAGTTAAACATAAATTTGTCTTTTGTTTTGATTTCATGTTTAAGATGTATATGTTTCTATTCCTGATTCCTTCAAAAATTAAATTTGTATGCTCATCAAAAATGTTACATCTATCTTTTTCAAAAATTATTTGAATTTTTTTATCACAAAGTTGACTTATGCTTAAAAGATTATGTTTCAAATTTTTAACTAATAAAACATTAGAAATAATAGGAGAGTCAGATATACCAGCATTTATGACTTCACCAATGCCGATGACATAACCTTTTGAATTGTCTCCGAAAGTTACAGTGCCTCCATCCATGTATTTGATATTTGTTAGCATGTTTTCATTTCCTGTCATATGTTTGGAGCAGCCACTATCCAGGATCCATTTCTCCTTTTGTCTTGATTTAGGTACCTAGAAGATAGAAAGAATTGATTGGTACCCACTTCCTCCGTTAGGGTCCTAAATGTTAGGTGGAGAAGGTAGCCATATCCATGTGGGCTTGGGACCTTTAAAAACATAATTCAAATTATATATAACATTTTGCAAAAAGTTTTTAATATGTTTTTCCCTAATAAGTTTATTGTTAGTTTTAGGAATCCATATTTTTACTTCTTTTGGTATCTTAGTCCTTTTAGGACTTATTGTTTGTTCCTTATGTATTCTTGCCTTTTTAAGAGCATCCTTTTTCTTAAATTTTCTATATAAAAAACTATGATTTTTTGACTTATCATTCTTTTTGAATCCTAAACCATTTCTATTTCTGATGGTTTAGAGGTTTTGATTAAATTTTCTAAATTTTGTTTTCCCTTGTTGAATTTTGAAACATTAGCAGTGATTTTTTCTAATTCACTTTTCAGTTTTGAATTTTCAAAAAGTGAATCTTCTAAATCACTACTTAGTTTATTATATTTTTCTGAAAAAACTTCTTTTTCTAATTCAATATTTCTAAGTTTGTTAGGAAAAGAAACATTTTCCAAGGTCAATTTGTTATTGTTAGATTGTGAATTTTCCAATTCTTCTTCTAGTATGATTTTCTCATTCTTTAAAAGTCCAATTTCTATTTCCATTCTATTTATCTTAGAAATAAGCTCCTTATTTAACTTCTTTTGTTCTTTAAACTTATCATCTAGTTCTATGCTAATTTCTAAGATTTCATTATAGGTGAGTTCAGGACATACCTCATCAGTTTCTTCCATAAAGCATACGTTTGCTTGTTCTGAGTCACTATCGCTATCACTTTCTGATGAAGAAGACTCTGAATTATCCCATGTGACTTGAAATGCTTTTCTTTTCTTTTTGAACTTCTCAAACTTCTATTTCTTTTTATCATTCTTTGGGCAATCCTTCTTTATGTGTCCATATTCATCACAATTATAGCATTTTACCAAAGTTTGATTTGTTGAATTCAGTTTGTTGTTCTTCTGAACCTTTGTCATTTTTCTGAATTTCTTGAATTTGTTGTAATTCTTTGCTATGAACACTATCTCCTCTTCATCCAAATCTGAATCTTCTTTATTTGCTTGAAAAGCTATATTTTTCTTTTCAACATTTTGTTCTTTCCCAACCTGCAAGTTAGCTTCATACGACAAAAGATTTCCTATTAACTCTTCAATCCTGAGTTGAGAAAGGTCATTAGCCTCTTCTATGGCTAATACTTTTCTTTCCCACTCATCAGTTAATGAGTTTAATATACGAGTAACTAAATCAAAATTAGTAAACTTAATTCCAAGAGCCATTAAATCATGTTGAATAGTTTGAAACCTAGTATACATATCACTAATGGTTTCACCCGTCTTCATTTTAAATGATGAAAGTTGATTTTGTAAAATCGATATTTTAGTTTGTTTAACTTTTGTAGTACCCTCATGAGTGATTTGTAGAATTCTCCATATGTCATAAGAAGTGGTGCACATCATAACACGTGAAAACTCATTTTTATCTAATGCACAAAATAAAACATTCATGGCTTTTGAATTATTTGATGCTGCTGCTTTTTGAACATCAGTCCAAGTAGTTAATTCAGTTGTTGGTGGTTCATATTTCTTTTGAGTAGCAGCCCATATTACTAAACCATTAGCTTCCATAAAAATTCTCATACGTGTTGACCTGTAAGCATAATTAGACCCAATAAATAATGGTGGCCTTTGTGTAGATTGTCCTTCTTGAAAAATGCTACTAACAATATTACTTGCCATTTTTAAACACAATGAAACAAATACAAATTACTGTTATTTGTTAAAACCTTGCTCCGATACCAATTGAAAGTCAATACTAGGATCGTATATGTGTCTAAATAGTAGCAAGTACTAAGAGTATGTAATATTAAGCAATAAAGGTAAAGTAAAAGATGATCACACCAGTATTTTATCCTGGTTCGGACCTCCCGTCCTACGTCCAGTCCCGAAGCTCCCCTTCGGCCTTTTCTTTATCCACAGAAAACTTCCCTCACTTGGCCCAGAGGAATATGCTTACAGTAAGAATATATTTTGACAAGCTTGTGTTCTTAAAACACTGATTTTGACTGCTTTATACAAATTGCTCCTATAGTCTCCTTGAGTAAATATGATTGTTGTAGAACTAAGAGAATATAGAAGGATTTTGGAATACTTGAATAGAGAACTGTTAAGCAATGATAGTAGAGAGTTTCTCAGAAAATAGATTATAGATTTAGAAGGTAAACAAGGTAATTTTAGATCTTGATCTTTGATGTATTTATAATAAATGAAGAGTTGTTATCAAGTGTTGTAATTTCTGAGCAAAGAGAAATCGAATCTCTTCATTTTGAAAGAGAGCAGCTTTTGGAAAAACCGTTTTAAGAGAAGATACGACAGTTTGAAAAGGTGCTTGTTTGTAGGGCATTTATATCAGCTCAGACTTCTGTCTCTTATGGGACAGACGTCTGTACGTGTATTTTGAATTTTCAAAATATTTGTACAGACGTCTGTCAAGTACTGAGACAGACGTCTCTGTAAGACGAAAATGCTACCTGAGGCTTCAGACAGACGTCTGTCTTGAACGTGACAGACGTCTGTGCTGAGTTAGGAAGAAATCCTTATCTATAGTCAGACGTCTGTCTATTCAGAAGAAAGACGTCTGTTTACGCCCAGACACACTGAATTCATATTTGATCAAGGAGACTTTACATTCAATCTATCTATATGAGAGAAATATACTAAGTATCCTTGCAGTCTTGACTCTTCCCTTGTGTATCTCTTCCTTGTATAGTTCCTGCATTAAACATATGATATATGTATATTGTTTGTCGTCATCAAAACTTAGAGTGTAACGCTCCGCTCCACCTTTAGAGATTGGTAAGGGTCCGATTAGATCTATTCCCCATACGTCGAATGGCCAGGAGCTTGATATAGTGGTTATCTCGCTAGGGGGAAGCCGGGGAACCTTAGAGTACCTTTGATATCTTTTGCACTTTTTGACATATTTGATTGCTTGATTAACCATCCATGACCAATAATTGTCTTGTTGCATGACCCTTTTGGCTTGCTTAATTCCATTGGAATGGTCTCCACACAGTCCTTCATTGGCTTCTCTTAACAGGTTAAACCCATCTTTCGAGCTTACACATCTTAAATAGGGAAGGGAATGTCCCTTTTTATAGAGTATATTACCCATAATCACAAATGTAGGAGCCTAGTGTTTTATCCTTCTTGCTCTTGCTTACTAGGGGGTAAAATTCTGTTTAGGAGATAGTCTACCATGGGAGACATCCAGATATTTTCATGGTGGCGATTCGTCTCCGCTAAGGGAGGTTCCATATTGGAGTTTCTCTCTTTGTCTACTTCATCCCTCCTTCCCAAGGCTTGGGATCTAGTTAGGACTAATAATTATTTTCCCATTTCCGATTCTTCATGCTTGATAATAGGTCTTTCTTGATATCCTACGGGAATTACTCGAGTTTTGGGGGTCCCCCGGAACTGGCTAATTTGGCTAGTGAATCCGCTTGAGTATTCACTCCTCTGGGTATTTGATGAATTGAAAAATCCTTAAACCGAGAAAGCGTTTTTAATATCGTTTACATATACACGGTTAGCCGTGCATCTTTGGTTTGATAAATTTGCTTTATTTGGTTTACCATTAGTTGCGAATCGCTGAAAATATCTATTCGAGGTTTCTTCAACTGTAGTGCCAAATTGAAACAGGCCATCATTGACTCATATTCGGCCACGTTGTTAGAAGTTGGGAATCCTAACTTCATGGCGTAGTGCAAGCGATGTCCATCAGGGGTGATTATAATGTAACCTGCCCCTGCTCCTTGTTCATTTGAGGCTCCTTCCACAAAAAGTTACCACTTGGCTTTCAAGTCATTCTTGTGATGACCGCCCATAACCCCCACACTATACAAAAGAAATAATGCGCTGAAAGGTGTGCAAGGCAGTCATGGACGATCATCAGAGTAGGTAAACACAAGCGGAGCCTGTCGTAAACTCATAGTGAAAGGTTAAAATATAATAAGAACATATACAACAGGTAGTAATAGTGAAGCAAAAACACAAGAATTTCATATAACCAGAAAGTAATATCCACAAACTTGGAAATAGTGTTTATACAAAGTTGCCTCACTACATTAATCAGAAAATAAAACAGCAGAAACCCAATTATTAGATAGTAGTAAAAATGGTATGTGAGCCTCCTGCTCACCACCGATCAACACCATCGTCCTCACTAAAGCATCACCTGTCACCTGCTACTTAGTCTGCCTATCCACAACTGGATGAATAGCCCAAGATAATAAGAGGAAACATAAAACCTTGAGTCAGACAATAGTCTTAGTGAGCGATAAAACAGCTAACTAACTTCAACAATAAAGTGTATGAGAAAGGATAGATAAACATACTAATCTACCCACGATACTAGAGAAGAACTCAACCTTATCTTTCCTAAATAGGGCAGTGATTGCCTTTACAATAACAATTCAACCATTCATCCATAGAAACCAGGACACCCATTCAATCATGGAAAACACACATGACATCCATATTATATAAGTATCACACAGACAACCCTAATCGAGTTTAACATCCCCCAAGTACTCTCCCCAGAGGCCTAGACCAGTATCAGTTAAGCACTTAAAGAACATCTCCCTCGACTTTGGATAATCTATGTGAGATAGTACAAACAGAAAAACCAATCATCCATGACTGACTCTGGCTATCACCGCCAATCCTGCTTTGAAATCATCGTTAATCGAATGACGACCAACCTTGTCATATGTCAAGGGCTAATGGTAACCCCAGTTCTAGCGTAAGCTCCATATGTCCAACCTTGACAACTAGGCCTCTCAACGATACCCAAGGTACTCGACCAGTAACCTTCCAGTCTATTGGATGCTCCCATTGTACCTCTGCTTGGAGCCTGCTAGAACTTACGACAACGATGACTTCTTGGCCTTCACATCTCTAGTCATCCAACCTTGATGACATTTCATAGCTCAAGCAACCTTCTCGAGCAACCATTGTCCACCAACTAACAACCTTTGAATTGTCACCTCATTCGTTGTTCCACCTTGATCAACGAACACATTCAACACTTCAAACCTTCCTACTTGAATTTACTTCGAAGTCACATTATCACCGAGCCAATTACCACTGGGCTGCGGCTAGGGTTCGAGGGGTTGCCCCCGAAAAATATTTTTTCAGACCTTTTCTCCAAATCTAAGTCGTACCCAAAAAACGTACTTTTTTAGAAAATGACCCTATTGGAAACAAACCATAGCATCATCACTATCAACCACAACGTTTAAAAGCGCTGTTAAAAACATGATCGATCCGCCCTCTTTCAGACCGACTCGATCCAAACTAGGCCGACCCGATCCAGCGCCCTTCTAGCTTCAAACTCGACTGATCCAACCAACACGACCGACCCGATCCAATCACCTATATGACCGACCCGATCCAAATATAATCCGGTCCAAATATGACCTGATCCGAATATGACCCGATCCGCCGATCCACTCCTGTTCGATCCAACTTCGTTTCAATCTGACTTCTGGCCGATTCAACCTATGGCCGAGTCAACTCCTGGCCGATTCAACCTATGGCCGAGCCAATTAATGGCTGATTCAACCTTTGGCCAAGCCAATTTCTGCATATTGCAATTCAACTCCGATTTCGATCAAAACTTCGAAAACGACGAATCCGACGAAACCGACACTACCAAAATCATCAAACACAATCCTAAACATATCATAACATTACCACAAAAATAATGTAAATCTCACCAAAAACCATTAAAATGAACATATGATTAAAATGAGAGATCTAACTAAGACAAACATGTAATATGACATGAAATCAACGAATAAAACTTGTTAGATTAGAACATAGGGTGATGCATATGAAAATGAACTTGTAATGATGTAAATCTATGGTAAAACATCCCAATTTGATGAGAAACATGCAAAAACACTCATATACTTCATTGCATTCATGTGAGAGATTTAAATCACTCACCGATTTGCCGAAACAATCAAAAAACAATAGAAATAAGAAACCGGACAGCGAGCACTCCGAATCAAACCCCTCGATCCGATGAATTTGCCTTTGAAATGATGTAGATCTTGCCTTGGATGGCGTAGATCTTCGATTCCTCCCTTAGATTTGGATTTTTTAATGGTGGAAAGGTGTAGGAGGAATAAGGAGTTCAAATGCCTTCAAATGAGAGAATGGGAAAAAGTAAACCTTTTCCCTCCACTCTCACCCCCTATTTATAGGATTCCACTAAGGCTTCAAAACCTAAATAGCCAACTGAAAAACCTTAAAACAGCGATTTCTCCCAAACCGCTGAGCCAAATCCTTAATGTAACCACTCTACGGAAGGGCAATCATCAATTCCTTTCCAATGACACAGATCTCACCCTTTGATTCGACCTGAGCCAAAAGTTATTCCCTGTACAAGGCTGACAGGGGCAAAATGGTCACAAACAAAATCGGAAAAAATTATGGACATGTCTCACATCCCCATAAACAACATATTAGAAGATGAGAATGATCCAACCCTTAGAGAATAAAACAAATGTATTTTACGATCTTCCGATACGTAGAATGCGGGCTGTTACATTCTCCCCCCATAAAAATTTCGCCCTCGAAATTCCAAACAAACCCAAGTAATCACAACGATTCCGCATGCCTATCATCCATGAAAAGCCAATTCTATCATCCAAGCTAGCATCCATCAAGCCATGCATCCATAGCCATATCCTAGCATGCGAAATTCTAATAATCAACAACAAGATACAACAAAATAACGAAGATATGATATCAAAGGGTCCTACTGACGAAGAGTTCTGGATGAGTCGCTCTCATGCTCTCTTCCGTCTCCCATGTACAATCGTCCCCATCCTCACTCCATTGCACCTTGACTAGCTTAACCGTCTTCCTCCTAAGCTGTTTCGTATCATTCCCCACAACACGAAGTGGCTTACGAGGTCTCGAAACTACGGTCTCTAAGTCTTCGTACTGCTCTGGAGATACCAGTATATTCGAATCATGCATGAATTTCTGTAGAAACGACACATGGAACACATTATGCACACTCGACATCTTCTCGGGTAACTCCAATCTATATGCGAGTTTTCCAATTCGCTCGACTATCGGAAATGGTCCAACAAACCTTGGAGCTAACTTTTCTTTCTTACCAAATCTAAACATGTGCTTCAACGGCGAAGCTTTCACGAAAACCATATCGCCCACTTCGAATTCCATGTGCTTACGACGGTTGTTGGCGTAACTCTTCCGACGGTCCTGGGCTGCCTTCATTCATTGCCGAACTGTCTCGATACAATCCGAGGTTTCTCTAATCATATCAGGCCCAAGTACCAACTTATCTCTAGTTTCTAGCCAACATGCTGGAGAATTACACGGCCTTCCAAACAACGCTTTGTATGGTGCCATCCCAATGCTAGATTGGTAGCTATTATTATACGCAAACTCAACTAGATGTAGATGGTCTTCCCACGATCCTCCGAAGTCTAACACATAAGCCCTCATGAGATCTTCCAAAACTCGATTGACTCTCTTGGTCTGACCATCAGTTTGGGGATGATATGCCGTACTCAAACACAACTCGGTTCCCAAAGCTTCTTACAAACTTCTCCAAAATCCACTCATGAATAATGGATCTCGCTCACTCACTATACTCTTTGGGAAACCATGGTATCGAACTATCCATTTCACATAAAGTCAGCCAATTTTGATGCCGTCCTAGTCGACTTGACAGGAATGAATCTCACACTTTTAGTCAAACGACCCACGATGACCCAAATCCCTTCGTTTCCTGCCCTGGTTCTAGGTAGTCCATCGATAAAATCCATCGATACCTGCTCCCACTTCCACGTAGGAACTTTCAATGGCTGAAGTAAACCGCTCGGCTTCTTCTGTTCAGCTTTCATCAATTGACAGTTCATAAAACTTGGAAATGAACTTTCCAATATCTCGCTTCATCCCTTCCTAGTTATAGACTCTCTTCATGTCCTGATACATCTTATATCCACCAGGATGAACCGTCAGCTTCAAGTGATGACATTTTCTCAGAACCTCATCCCATAATCCGTCAATATCAGGAACAACTAATCGCCCTTGTTTTCGAAGCCAACCTTCTCGATCAACCTCGAACTCTTTATCTTTTGGTTCCAGTTTTTGAATGAACTCAACAAGCTTCGCATCCTTCTTTTGGCTCTCGCCAATCCTTTCGATAAGAGTAGGTCTTATCGACAAGCTTGCCAACATTTCAGGTTCCAACTCACACCTTGGCCTGAAATCGAACCTTGCCAAGTACTTGAGGCTCTTCCATTCCGAAAACATCGCTCCCAAACTTGTGTTTCTTCGACTTAATGCATCTGCAACTGCGTTGCCCTTGCCCGGAGTATAGGCTATGCCAAAATCATATGACGCCAGAAAATCTAACCATCTTTGCTGCCGAAGATTTAAATCCTTTTGGGAGAAAAGATACTACAATGACTTGTTATCCGTAAACAACTCGAATCGAACTCCCAACATATAATGTCACCACATCTTCAAAGCAAATACAATCGCCGCCAACTCCAAATCATGAGTTGGGTAATTCTTCTCATGCGGCTTTAGCTATCGACTCGCATAGGCCACAACCTTATCCTTCTGCATTAGCACTGCTCCAAGTCTAGTACCACATGCATCGGTATATACCACCATCTCTTTATTCCCACTTGGAATGGTAAACACAGGTGCACTCGTCAATCTCTTCTTCAGGATTCCAAACGCTTGTTCACACTTTGCATCCCATGTGAACACTCGGTTCTTCTTCGTCAATTCTGTCAACGGTGCAGCTACCTTGGAGAAATCCTTGATAAACCGTCGGTAATATCCTACCAACCCAAGGAAACTCCAAACATCCGTCGCATTCTTAGATCGATCTCAGTCCTGGATTGCTGCAACTTTAGCGGGGTCAACCGCTATCCCTTTTCCAGAAACTACATGACCTAAGAAACTCACTTCATCCTTCCAGAAGTGACACTTTGAGAACTTAGCCCTAAGCTGATGCTTCCGCAATATCTCTAACACAACTCTCAAGTGCGTCTTATGTTCTTCCTCATTTCTGGAGTAAACTAGAATATCATCCACGAACACAAGCACAAACTTGTTCAACTGGTCTCTGAACACTCTATTCATAAGATCCACAAAATACGCTGACGCATTAGTCAAACTGATTGGCATCACCAACCATTCGAAGAAACCAGATGGTGTCCTAAAAGCATTCTTTGGCACACTATCCTTAGCCACTCTCAACTGGTGAAATCCCATTGCCAAATCCATCTGAGAAAACACTTTGGCTTCGTGAAGATGATCGAACAAGTCATCAATCCTTGGCAACTGATACTTGTTCTTCTTAGTCTCCTTGTTCAGATCACGATAGTCAACACACAATCTTAATGAGCCATCTGCCTTAGTTGCAAATATGACCAGTGCACCCCATTCGGATACACTCTTCGAATGAATCCTTTTCCCTAAGGTCTCTAATTTGCACCTCTAACTCTCGCTGTTCCATAGGTGTCATCCACCTAAGTGGCATAACGATTGGTCTAGCACCCTCGACCAAATAGATCCTAAACTCGATCTCCCGATGCGGCGACAACCCTTTGACCTTGTTAAAGACATCTATATACTCATTTGCGATCAGCACTGAAGACATGTCTTCTTGTGGAATCCCAAGCGAATATAGATAACTCACGAAGACGCCGTCTTCGCGCTTACATCTAATCAACACCTTTCGCCCTTCCACATCCCCGACCCTCACCTCTAGCTTCTCGCAATTCACCCTTGCCGCATACCTCTTGAGCCAATCCATGCCCAAGATGATCCCAAACCCAGCAAAGTTAAGAATAAAGCAATCACACACAAAAGAGCAACCATGAATCGACAACACTAGACCTCGACATATCATGCAAAGATTTGACGAACCCCCAATTAGATTAGTCACTATGAAGGGTCTATCACAAATCTCAGGTTCCAAACCCGAGAGACACATAAGCTCATTGCAAATGAAGGAATGCGATGCTCCAGTATCGAAAAGCACACGAAATGAAACACCATTAACAGAAAGAGTACCTTGCACTACGACACCCTTTCCCTTCTCCTCTGTAGTAGGAGCTCTCAAAGAAGATGGCATAGCTTCCAAAGAATATGCCTTCACAATCTGCTTGCCCTTAGTTGATTCTGGACAATCCTTCTTCTCAAGCCCAGGCTTCCCACATTTGACGCACTTCTTCTCAGCTTTGGGATTTTTGCACTCACTAGCATAATGGCCTTTCTGTTGGAAGTTAAAGCAAACCACCTCACTCTTAGGCTTCTTTTGACCATCTTTTCCTTTTTGTTGTTGCTGCTTCCTCTTCTTATTATTACCACCCTACTGTGGTTTCTGAGCCTTTTTGGTGGCAGCGACGATATTTGCTTCCTTAGGAAACAAGCTCTCATGACGAATAGCTTTTTCCACAATCTCCTCAAATGAATCATCAAGATGGTCCACTAATGGTTTTCCGATATAAGCATCCAAACCCAAGACAAACTTCTCGTTCTTTTGATATGGTGTATCAATGTACGAACGAGCATATCTAGACAAAGCTTCGAAATCAGAAATATAGTCAAGCACAGAATGACCATTCTGTTTCAGCTCTATGAACTTCCTGAATAGAGCAGATTTCTGAGCTGTGGAGATAAACTTTGCTTCAAACCTAGCTTGGAATAGCTCCCATGAAATTACTTCCTCTGGAGTCTCAAGTGTAACAGAATTCCACCATTCTAGGGCCCTACTCTGCAGTTGCCTTGATGCAAGTTTTCTCTTTATTGCATCCCCGATACCTAAGTCTCCAAAGATTCGACAACAAGAATCCATCCACCTCTGAACCTCTTCACTTGGTTCAGCTCCCGTGAATGGTTTTCCCCTAGAGATGTAAATTCCTTGCACAGCTTTGCAAAATCTACTACTCTAGGAACTCACACACCAATATCTACCGTAGCCACCACTAGAGCAGGTACCCTTCGCATAATTGCTTCTGCCATGGCTTTAAATATGGCCGAGTAATTAGGTTCACCACCATTTCCCTCTCCAGTATTGGCTCCTATAGAAGCGCGTCTTGTTTCTCGTCTACTCGTTCTAAATCTGCAATTTAGAATAATTAGTCACTTCAAGAAAAAATGCTAAAGGAAAATAATCGTTACTACCATATATGATAATATATATAATAAGCATCCAACTGAAATCTACAAGTACGTCTCTCATACGTGATTACGTCCTTGAACTTTGGCCAAAAACCGTTGACCAGAGCTCTGATACCAAATGTGACGACCGCCCATAACCCCCGCACTATACAAAAGAAATAATGCACTGAAAGGTGTGCAAGGCAATCATGGACGATCACCAGAGTAGGTAAACATAAGCGGAACCTGTCGTAAACTCACAGCTTAAGGATAAAATATAATAGAACATATATAACAGGTAGTAACAGCGAAGCAGAAACACAAGACTTTCATATAAAAGTAATATCCACAAACTTGTAAATAGTGTTTATACAAAGTTGCCTCACTACATTATTCAGAAAAGAAAACAACGGAAACCCAATTATTAGATAGTAGTAAAACTGGTATGCGAGCCTCCTGCTCGCCATCGATCACCACCATTGTCCTCACTAAAGCATCACTTGTCACCTGTTACTAACTCTGCCCATCCACAACCAGATGAAAAGCCCAAGGTAATAAGAGGAAACATAAAACCTTGAGTCAGACAACAGTCTTAGTGAGCGATAAAACAACTAACAAATTTCAACAATAAAGTGTATGAGAAAGGATACATAAACATACTAATCTACCCACGACACCAGAGAAGAACTCAACCTTATCTTCCTAACATCGGACAGTGATAGCCTTTACAATAACAATTCAACCATTCATCCATGGAAACCAGAGCACCCATTCAATCATGGAAAACACACATGGCACCCAGATTATATAAGTCTCACACAGACAACCCTAATCGAGTTTAACACCCCCAAGTACTTTCCCCAGAGGCCTAGACCAATATCAGTTAAGCACTCAAAGAACATCTCCCTCGACTTTAGATAATCTATGTGAGATAGTACAACTAGAACAACCAATCATCCATGACTGACTCTGGCTATCACCGCCAATCCTGCTTTGAAACCATCATTAACCGTATGACGGCCAACCTTGCCATATGTCAAGGGCTAATGGTAACCCCAGTTCTAGCATAAACTCCATATGTCCAACCTTGACAATGTCCAACCTTGACAACTAGGCCTTTCAACGATACCCAAGGTACTCGACCAGCAACCTTCCAGTCTATTGGGTGCCCCCATTGTACCTCTGCTTTGATCCTACTAGATCTTACGATAATGATGACTTCTCGGCCTTCGCATCTCTAGTCATCCAACCTTGACGACATTTCATAGCTCAAGCAACCTTCTCGAGCAACCATTGTCCACCAACTCACAACCTTTGAGTTGCCACCTCATTCGTTGTTCCACCTTGATCAACGAACACATTCAACACTTTGAACCTTCCTACTTGAATTTACTTCGAAGTCACCTCATCACCGAGCCAATTACCACTGCGCTGCGGCTAGGGTTCGAGGGGTTGCCCCCTATAAATATTTTTTCAGACCTTTTCTCCAAATCTGAGTTGTACCCGAAAAACGTACATTTTTAGAAAATGACCATGTTGGAAACAAACCATAGCATCATCACTATCAACCACAACATTTAAAAGCCCTGTTAAAAACATGATCGATCCGCCCTCTTTCAAACCGACTCAATCCAAACTAGGCCAACCCGATCCAGCGCCCTTCTAGCTTCAAACTCGACTGATCCAACCAACATGACCGACCCGATCCAATCACCTATATGACTGACCCGATCCAAATATGATCTGGTCCAAATATGATCCGATCTGAATATGACCTGATCGGAATATGACCTGATCGGAATATGACCCGATCCGATCCACTCCGATCCAACTTCGTTTCAATCCGACTTCTGGCCGATTCAACCTATAGCCGAGTCAACTCCTGGTCGATTCAACCTATGGCTGAGCCAATTTCTGGCCGATTCAACCTATGGCCGAGCCAATTTCTGCATATCGCATCAACTCCGATTTCGACCAAAACTTCGTAAAACGACGAATCCGACGAAACCGACACTACCAAAATCATCAAACACAATCATAAACATATCATAACTTTACTAACCACATGAATATGACGATTACCACAAAAATGATGTAAACCTCACAAAAAACAATTAAAATGAACATATGATCAAAATGAGAGATCTAACTAACACAAACATGTAATATGACATGAAATTAACGAGTAAAACTTGTTAGATTAGATCATAGGGTGATGCATATAAAAATGAACTTGTAATGATGTAAATCTATGGTGAAACATCCCAATTTGATGAGAAACATGAAAAAACACTCATATACTTCATTGCATTCATGTGAGAGATGTAAATCACTCACCGATTTGCCGAAACAATCTAAAATCAATAGAAATAAGAAACTGGACAGCGAGCACTCCGAATCAAACCCCTTGATCCGATGAATTTGCCTTTGAAATAATGTAGATCTTGCCTTGGATGGTGTAGATCTTCGATTTCCTCCTTAGATTTAGATTTTTTAATGGTGGAAAGGTGTAGGAGGAAGAAGGAGATCAAATGCCTTCAAATGAGAGAATGGGAAAAAGTAAACCTTTTCCCTCCACTCTCACCCCTTATTTATAGGATTCCACTAAGGCTCCAAAACCTGAATAACTAACTGAAAAACCTTAAAACAACGATTTCTACCAAACCGCTGAGCCAAATCCTTAATGTAACCACTCTATGGAAAGGCAATCATCATTTCCTTTCCAATGGCACATGTCTCACCCTCTGATTCGACCTGAGTCAAAAGTTATGCCCTATACAAGGCTGATAGGGGCAAAATGGTCACAAACAAAATCGGTAAAAATTATGGACATGTCTCATATCCCCATAAACAACATATTAAAAGATGAGAATGATCCAACCCTTAGAGAATAAAACAATATATTTTACGATCTTAGATACGTAAAACGCGGGCTATTACAATTCTCTTTAACCGATTGTTCTGAGATGAAGCTTGTGCACTCATTCACGAAGTCCGCGAGGGCTTGTACTTAAATTGCCGCTCGAGGATGAAACTCAATCTCGTATTGGCTAAGCTCAATTCCCCATTTGACTTACCTTCCTGAGGTTTCCGGCTTACTGAACACTTGCTTGAGTGGAATGCTGGTTAAACCTTAACCGGGGGGGGGGGGGCTTGGAAGTATCCTCTGAGCTTTCGTGCAGTGAGTATTAGACAATATGCTAGTTTTTCCATTATAGGATATCGGGTTTCTGCGTCCTTTAGCCTTCGGCTAACGTAGTAAATGGGGTGTTGGATCCTATTACTTTCTGTTATAAGGACTAAACTTACAGCGTATTCTGAAATGGCCATATATAGGTACAGTTCCTCTCCTTTCTCGAGACTGGACAAAACTGGAGGTGTTCCCATATAAACTTTTAATTCTTAAAATGCCTTTCTATATTTTTCGTTCCATTCGAAGTTCTTTTTATTTATAATATCGAAGAAATGAATGCACTTACCAGCGGCTTTGATAATAAACCTACTAAGGGCTGCAACTTTTCCATTCAAGCTCATAACCTCTTTACTTGTTCTAGGTTCTTCCATGTCTTTTATGGCCTGGATTTGATCAGGGCTAGCTTCAATCCCTTGCTCACTTACCACATATCCTAGGAACCTACCAGATTGAATTCCGAGTTTAATTTCATTTGGTAATTTCTTAAAACATTGAACATTTCTCCCAAGTCTTTTAGATGGTTCTCTGTTTTGGTGGGCTTTACTAACATGTCATCCAAATATGCTTCCATGTTGCGCCTTATCTATTCTTGGAACATCCTGTTTACCAGTATTTGGTATGCTGGTCACGCATTTTTCAACCCAATGGGCATAACTTTGTAGGAAAATTGTTCCCCAATCAATGATAAAGCTTGTATGCTCTTCGTCAGGCTTATGCATTGGAATTTGGCTATACCTTGAGTAAGCATCTGTTAGGGATACTATCTTGTGACCACTCGTGGCATCGCCTGGTCAATCCGCGGAAGGTGATAGCAATCCTTTGGGCAAGTCTTGTTTAAATCTATGTAGTCAACACATGTTCTCCACTTCCCATTCGACTTCTTTACTAGCACGAGATTGGCTAACCATTTTGGGTAAAGGACTTCTCGGATAAACCCAGTAGTTTCTAACCTTTTGACTTTCTCATTCAAAGCTTCTAACCGATCTCTGTTATATTGTCTTTTCTTTTTTCAAACTGGGATCATTGAAGGATCAATGTTTAAGGCATGACTCATAATAGAAGGGTTGATCCCGACCATGTCTGAATGGGTCCAAGTGAAAACATCCTTGTTGAGTTGCAGGAACTGAATTAGTTTGCTCTTAAGGGGCTCCGTCAGCCTTCTCCCTATGTTGACAACCCTCGACTTATCCTTTGAGTCAACATTTACCTCTTCCATGTCTTTTATTGGTTTCGTTCTTTTAATGTCCTCTCTCTTGAATCTAAATCCATGACAATTTCTCCTTCTTCAGTCAAGTTTACATCATCAGCTCTTTTCCTTTTTCTTTTCAAAAAAGTGAACCTACCATTTGCACGCTTATCAGCTTTATTAATTTTTACCTTAACTTCAATGTGGTAGGTAAGAATCCCTTATCCGAAGGTACAAAAATAGTAGGGGAATCAAAGTACGAAGAACACTCCCTTTTGTATTTGTCAATTGTTGTGAAGTACAATTCGCGAAAGCTAAATTGTTCTCCCATTATGTTACCCCATCCCTGCTTGGTTAGGAATTTTAAAATAAGGTACTTGGAAGAGACAAAAGCGTCCATTTCCTCCAAAGTTGGTCATCCAAAGAAGGCATTGTAATAGGATGGTTGATCAATCACAAGAAAGAGAGTTTCGAAGGTCCTACTAAGCGGAGATAGTCCCACTTAAACCAGAAGGTTGATCTGCCCTATCGGAGTTGATCCCTTGTTGTTGAAGCCGAAAATTGGTTCGTTGCTTGGCTCCAATTTCTTCTCGGAGATTCCCATCTGATCGAAAGCATGATTGAAGACGATGTTGACGGCACTTCCAGTGTCCATAAGGATTTTTGAAACAACAGAGAGTCCTATTTGCACTATTATCATAAGTGGATCATTATGTGGATAGCGGACCCATTTCTTTTGGAGAACCGCTAGGTTGTGCATTTTGATTGCATAACGTGAGTTCTTCAAACAATGGTTCTTCTCGAATGGAGAATATTCCTTCCATGGCTTCCTTCATGTATTGACTCGTGGCTTTCGGACAGCTTTCGACAGGGTGTGGCCCTCCATGAATCACATTGATCCAGTTTATGGCGGACCCAAGTCTAGGTTGCCCTCTTCCGTAGCAGCCTCTATTGCATTCGTTGAAACTTTCCGTTGTCCATTTGTATGCTAAGCCGATGTGATCTTATTTAAAACAAATTCTTTCAGAAGTCCCTCTCGGATTAGCTTTTGAATAATCTCGTCCAATACCTTGCATTTGTCAGTCTTATGCCCGTTGGCCTTGTGGAATTCACAATACTTACAACTAGAATAAGGTTCAGGGCAATTCTTGGCTTTGAACGAGATGGGGAAGTTATTTACCCTTTCTTTTGCGACAACATACACATATGAGATGGGCTTGGTTAGAGAAATTTAGTTGGTATTAGAATCTTCCCATTTTGATCTCTTTTGATCTCCCTCCAGGGGCTTTCGTTCAAAGCTTGACCTTCCCCCTTCCCTTAGAGGGCCAGACTTTCTCTTAGTGAAGTACAATTCGTCCATGCGAATAAACTTGTCATCTTGGAAGTGAAAGTCTTGTATGTCTTTACAGCCGTGAATGTGTAACTCTTTCCAAAAGGGGGTGTTTTCGATTAACCCCGAATGCACAACTATCAATTTGTCATGGTCGTTCATATCTTTGGCCTTTAACGCCTCGATGTTGAACCTTTTCAAGTAATCTCCTAGAGACTTCCCTTGTGTAACAACCCGCATTCTACGTATCGGAAGATCGTAAAATATATTTATTTTATTCTATGAGGGTTGGATCATTCTCATCTTTTAATATGTTGTTTATGGGGATGTGAGACATGTCCGTGATTTTTACCAATTTTGTTTGTGACCATTTTGCCCCTGTCAGCCTTGTATAGGGCATAACTTTTGACTAAGGTCGAATCAGAGGGTGAGACCTGTGCCATTGGAAAGGAATTGATGATCGCCTTTCGTAGAGTGTTTACATTAAGGATTTGGCTCAACGGTTTGGAAGAAATCGCTTTTTTTAAGGTTTTTCAGTTGGCTTCAGGTTTTGGAGCCTTAGTGGAATCCTATAAATAGGGGGTGAGAATGAAGGGAAAAGGTTTACTTTTTCCCATTCTCTCATTTGAAGGCATTTGATCTCCTTCTTCCTCCTACACCTTTCCACCATTAAAAATCCAAATCTAAGGGAGGAAATCGAAGATCTACACCATTCAAGGCTAGATCTACATCATTTCAAAGGCGAATTCATCAGATCGAGGGGTTTGATTCGGAGTGCTCGCTGTCCGGGATCTTATTTCTATCATTTTAGATTGTTTCGGCAAATCGGTGAGTGATTTACATCTCTCACATGAACGCAATGAAGTATATGAGTGTTTGTGCATGTTTCTCATCAAATTGGGATGTTTTACCACATATTTATACCATTACAAGTTCATTTTCATATGCATCACCCTATCAAGTTTTACTCGTTAATTTCATGTCGTTTTACATGTTTATGTTAGTCAGATCTCTCATTTTGATCATATGCTCATTTTAATGGTTTTTGGTGAGATTTACATCATTTTTGTGGTAATCATCATATTCATGTGAATAATAATGTTATGATATGTTTATGATTGTGTTTGATGATTTTAGTTGAGTTGGTTTTGTTGGATTCGTCGTTTGGCGAAGTTTTGGTCGAAATCGGAGTTGAATTGCTATATGCAGAAATTGGCTCGGTCAGGGGTTGACTCGGCCATAGATTGACTCGGCCAGAGATTGGCTCGCCAAGGAGTTAGCTCGGACGTAGGTTGAATTGTCTAGGAGTGGATCGGATCGAGTCATATTTGGATCGGGTCCTATTTGGATCGGGTCGTACTTGGATCGGGTCGGTAGGTTGCAACTGGATCGGTCGGATCGAAGCTCATATTCGTGATAGCACAACTAGGTCGGGTCGGGCTAGACTGGATCAGGTCGGGCTAGACCGGATCGGGTCGGTTGGTTGTTATATGGATTGGATCAGTCATCTTGGATCGGATCGGCCTAGTTTGGATTAGGTCGGTCTGAAATAGGGCGGATCGGTCATTTTTTAATAGTGCTTTTAAACGTTGTGGTTGATATTGATGATGCTATGGTTTGTTTCCAACAGGGTCATTTTCTAAAAAAGTACGTTTTTCGGGTACGACTCAGATTTGGAGAAAAAGGTCTGAAAAATATATTTTTCGGGGGCAACCCCCCGAACCCTAGCCGTAGTGCAGTGATGTAATTAGCTCGGTGATGGTGTGACTTCGAAGTAAGTTCAAGTAGGAAGATTCGAAGTGTTGAGAGGTGTTCGTTGATCGGAGTAGAACATCGAATGAAGTAATAACTCAAAGATCGTGGGTTGGTGGATAATGGTTGCTCGAGAAGGTCGCTTGTGCAGTAAATAGTCATCAAGGTTGGACAACTAGTGATATTGAAGGCCGAGGGATTATCGTTGTCATAAGTTCTAGTACCCTACGTCTTGGGGAAAGGCCTAGTTGCCAAGGTTGGAAATTGTCAAGGTTGGACATATGGGGTTTATGATAGAACTGGGGCTACCATTAGCCCTTGACATATGGCAAGGTTGGCCGTCATACGATTAACGATGGTTTCAAAGCAGGACTGGCGGTGATAGCCAGAGTCAGTCATGGATGATTAGTTGTTCTGTTTGCATTATCTCACATAGATTATCCAAAGTCGAGGGAGATGTTCTTTGAGTGCTTAACTGATATTAGTCTAGGCCTCTGGGGAGAGTACTTGGGGGATGTTAAACTCAATTAGGGTTGTTTGTGTGAGACTTATATAATCTGGATATCATGTGTGTTTTCCATGATTAAATGGGTATTCTGGTTTCCATGTATGAATTGTTATTCCAATGGTTGAATTGTTATTATAAAGGCTATCACTATCCGATGTGGGGATGATAAGGTTGAGTTCTTCTCTGGTGTCTTGGGTAGATTAGTATGTTTTTCTATCCTTTCTCATACACTTTATTGTTGAAGTTTGTTAGTTGTTTTATCGCTCACTAAGACTGTTGTCTGACTCAAGGTTTTATGTTTCCTCTTATAACCTTGGGCTGTTCATCTGGTTGTGGATGGGCAGACTAAGTAGCAGGTGACAGGTGATGCTTTAGTGAGGACAATGGTACTGATCGGCGGCGAGCAGGAGGCTTATGTACCAATTTTACTACTATCTAATAATTGGGATTTCCGCTGTTTGCTTTTCTGAATAATGTAGTGAGGCAACTTTGTATAAACACTATTTCTAAGTTTGTGGATATTACTTTCTGGTTATATGAAATTCTTGTGTTTCTGCTTCACTATTACTGCAACAACCCTGAATTTTAGGACAAATTTAAAATTTATTTTAAGTTGTTTTAATGAGTTTTGGTTGTTTAAAATAATTTATTTTGAAAAATTAAATATATTCTTTTTAATGTAAATACGGAGTGTATACAATTTGCATGTAATAGAATTTATTCTGTAATGTAATGTGGGAAACATTAAAACAAAAGATTCAATAAATATTCTAGCAAGTTGACAAAAAGGAAGGTAGAAATTCAAAAATGCAAATTATGAATTTTTTTATTTTTATTTCAATCAATGGATGCAGTATTAATTAAACAACGAAGAGAGGAGGTCACTAAAAACAAAGGCAAGAAAAGAAATTAATAGGATTAAGGTAAACAAATCAAACAGTAACTATTTGGTATTGATATGGTAACCATCTTGAATCAATATAATTAAGTATCGTAGTTATTGTATATTAAAAATGTAAATTTGAAGTTATCAAAATTATTTATTGGAATTGAAGTATTATTTTATTTCATTGGAATGTTAGCTATATGTAGCTTTCTACAAGTTATCACAATTTCAAAAATAAACGTGTAGGTTCTAAATGAAAAAAAAACTTCTAACAATATATATATATGTATGTATGTGTGTGTATATATATATATATCTTTTGCTATTCTCTTTAATACTTTCCCCTATCTATTCTAATTTTATCATTCCTTTATTAATAAATTTCCAAATGTGAATTACTCCCTTGAATTTTGAAAGGAAATAAATAATTACCCAATCAACGCACCAATTATGCGCATTAAATGAATAATGACACACTACAATAAATTTCATGCATTGTTATATCTTCGTATGCATGCAATTTAATTCTATGCACATTTATTTTTCTTTCCTTCTTTACATTAAATTGTCATGTTGGAGACATGCATGCGTTTCTTAAAACGTGTGATCATGTTCTCTATATTCCTTTATTATTTTCAACGTATGTAAATGCTCCCTCATTTTGAATTCTTCGTATATAAAAAAAAAGATGTTCAACTAAAATTTGTTGAATAACTTAAATTGTGGTTTTATTATGTAATTGATAAATTTGTATATAGTAGTTAAGGATATTAATTAGGGGCTCCTCATTTGATTTATAATCATGCATTGAATACTTTTCCAATTTTCTCTTTCTTATTTTATTCTTTATATTGAATAAGAAATAAATATTTCTTTATATAGAATAAGAAATAAATATCCTATCTCATGCCTAGTCAGCTAAATTAATTTTTTTTCGTAACCTACTATATAATATATGAAAGGACACATTAGAGAGATAAATATAATACCTTTCTCAATTTCCTTCAACATTCTTTTCTCTGCAATTGTCTTCTACAAATGTTAAGAACTTCCTCCTCCTCTCCCCATAAAAAAAAGTAAATCTTTCTACCTTCATCAATCTCATCTTCCCTAAAAAAAAAATATATATATTCATGGTGTCCTCTTCTTAAAATTTTATCCATACTCCTTCTCAAAAGAAAAAGGGATCTTCAATTTGTAAATTTGCTGCACAGCGGTTGGTGGTGGTGCGATTTGAAGAGAGGGTGCTGGAGCGTATGGGTTCAGCGAGGTACATCAGGAACGAAGAAGAAACACGGAAGGTAGCGCTTTAAGGAACCTTATTATAATTTAATTTATTTAATTAATTACTTAATGATGTAATCAACATATAAAAGAGCATATCTTTTGCAATTGAAATCAGAAATCAACGAAACCAGTTGCGTTGGAATCGTGATAACAAGATCTAGACTATGGAACTGACCAAGACCAAAACTGAGCATGTCGGAAATTTCAGATCTAAATTATTCGGTGAGAATCTCTGATTTTCACAATTTAAATGTATTTAATTAATCATTCTAATATGTTAAATAATTATCTATATGATCTATGCTGTGATGTATTGTGTAAATTGTTTTGATGGATTGTATGGTATTGTATTGCGTTGTATTTAGTAGATCTGTCATTTTATCGTTTGGGTTTGTATGGATCTGATATTAAATATCGCGGTTGGTAATTTAGATTAAACCAGAATTTTGATCTATACGCGCACTGTTATTTTTTTTTTATTTTTTTTAGTTCTATACATCATAAGATTTGCCGCAATGGAAAGATTCAATTTTTAATTGTTTACATAAGATTTGTTGTAATGAAAGATTCAGTTTTTGAATATTGATTTGTACATAAAATTTTGTTCATAAAAAAAAAATATTAAAATTTTAACTTGGTTAGTTTATATAGAATTGTTCACATTAAGAAGTATTATTTGTTGAAATAAAAGAGTATTGATTTTGTTGAGACCAAAGCATCATTTTTGTTAAAACGAAAGTATCGTTTTTGTTGAAGCGACAAAAATAACAACATTTTTGATAGAAAGTTGAAGCGACAAAAATAATAATATTTTTGATAGGAATTAGAAACGACAAAAATAATCATACTTTTTGTTGTTGAATTGAAACGACAAAAATAATCATATTTTTGTTGTTGAAATGAAATGATCATATTTTTGTTGTCGAAATGAAACATGAAAATAAACGTATTTTTAGTGTTTGTTTAGAAACTAGAAATATAGTCGCGTTTTGATGTCATGTATCGCATATGAAACCCAATCATATTTGACGTCATATATTGCATATGAAATATATGAATATTAGAATCATGGATTGTATATGTAATATAATCATGTTTAAGTGCATTGAAAATATAACACATTTTATTATGTAATTAAAAAAGTAGAATTTATATTGAAAATATAATTACATTTTTATGTAAGGAAAAGACATGAAATTTTTATCGCATATAAAACTACATTTTTATACGTAAATAAAAGTATGATTTGCATGTTAACTAAAAATTACATTTTTAGAAGTTGGGAATTCACATGATAAATAAAATTTCCTTTTTTATATGAAGTTAAGGTATGAATTTACATTGTAAAATAAAATTTCATTTCCCATGAATTTAAAGAATGTAAATGAAGTAAAAATTTACATTTCCTTATGTAAATAAAAAGAATTATTTTAGATGAAGCTTTCATTTACATTTTCATGTAAATAGGATATGTAGAAAAAAAGGGAAAAAACTTATTTACATTTAGCTAAATAAATAAGGAAAAGAAAACGAAGACATTTATTACTTATAGTTTAAATAAATAAGGAAAAGAGATGTTTTAACAATATTTTCTATGCATTAAAAGGAATGAATTGAAAGTCACATTTTAGTGGTTAATAAGTAAGAGTATTTCATTTATGATTGTATAAAAAGATTACCTTTTTAATTATCCATGTGTTAAATTAAGAAGATTTTGTTTTCAAAACGTTATCAATTTTGAATTAAAAGAATGTTTTTATTTTATATTTAATTAATGAAATTTATTTACGTTGATTTAGAAAGATTACATCTTTGGTGTCAATACGTTAAAGTAAAGAAGATATGATTTCAAAATTGAAAATCTTGAAAAGATTGTTTTTAGAAAGTCACAAAAATAGGGAAAGTTACAATTTATAAATACTTGAAATCAGGATATTTAGAAATAAAGAATACCTTAGAATTAGGATTCTTTAAGGGAAAGGATAATTTAAATAATGACCTGTTTTGAAAAAAATTAATTATAATTATAAATTATAATTGTGCTTGGACACGAGGTTAGGTTACATTTGTGGTAGAAGCCTGCCCGGACCCGATCGGCATATCCAGCAGCCACAAATGTTGAACCTAATGTGAGAGGTCCAAGTGCGCGAATACAAATTGGGCTAAGACACGAGGTTAAGCCCAACTTGTGGGATAAGTCTGCCCGGAACCGACCGGCCTATCCAGCATCCACAAGTTGCAGGCCTAATGTGAGAGATCTGGCCCATATTAAAAATACAAATAGTTAAATAGAAGATGAACATTATTTTAACCGTCATGTTTAAAGAATAGAAAATTACATATTTTATGTAATTAGATTAAAAGAAGAAATTTATATTTTTATTAAAAGAAAGAAAGAAAATTACATATTTTATGTAATTAAAACCAAAAGTAAGAAATTTACATTTTTTCTTGTGAAATTAAGATTAAAGGTAAAAGTTACATTTTTTTTATGTAATTGGAATAAATAAAGAAAAGTTTACATTTTAATGTAAATTAGATTAAAAAGGGAAAATTCCGTTTTTCATGCAGGTAGATTAAAAGTGTGAAATTACATTTTTGTGTAATTGGATTTTAACTAAAAAGAATAAGGATATGAAATTTATATGTTAATGAACTAGATTTTCATTAAAAAGATTAAAGATATGGAAATTTAATTTTCATGTAAATAGATTATCACACAAAATTATCGTTTTATTTGTAATGGAAAATTATTACTTTTGGTTTGCATTGAAAAGAATAAAATTATCAATTTTGTTACATTGAAACAAAGAAACAAAAATACTCATTCTTGTAGAAGTAAAAATGGATGAAACACAAAAATGCTCATTTTTGTTGGAATTGGTATGATAAACAAAATATACATTTTGTGTAATTCGAAAGATGAAACAAGAAAATGTACATTGTTGTGTATAAGATGTGTATGGATATGAAAATAAATGGTGTGTACATTGTACGTTAATATTGTATGTACGAATAGGAATATTTTTCGTTAGCAAAATGTAATGAAATAAAATAAATTTCATTACATATTATAAACATTTCGATAGGTTGTGAAGCAAAATATTTACTACTTGTTATGTAATTACGTTAATGAAATGGAATTTAATTATTTATATATATATAAAATAAAGATAAATTGTTATAAATTACTAATAACGATATGAAATGATTTCTAACTTATATATATAGGAGAATTATTTGGAAAGTCCGAGTCTATCTCATTCCAAATAATTTAAGCGACGTTTCAAATTCAAGTTTTGAAGACAACGATAGAAGACCGACGATCTTCATATCGAATGGACGACGACTGCTGATGCCCGTGATTGGAGTAGCTACCTTGAAGGGGCTACAGTGGTGGTCGTCCAGACGTAGTGTTGATTAGTACGGATTTAGCTTTCGCTCAGACCCAGAGCATAAGCTTATGAATGGAACGTGTGTCTGACATTGTACTCCTTTATATTGTATTTATTGATTTTCTGTCGAATGTATGAATGTTTGGTGGCGGAGAATTTATTCTCTTGCTTAACACCCTTTCATATATTTCGGCAAAGGATTGGTAGTGTGATATGGAGTGACGATGTGGCATGCTAAGATGCATATGATCAAGGCTTTGTTGAAAAGTAGGCCTTGTGGGATGATCAAAGCATAGCCTGTTTAGGCATAGCTTTGTGTATAGCGTGACTTCGCGAGCCTCACACACCTGCGGAGCCTAAAACGGGAGAAGGGAACGCAGGGAGAGCAGCACGTTTCTTTCTAGCTAGAAGTGGTGTTTGGGCTTTGAAACAGCCCGACATTTTACTTATGTGGATTATGGAATGAGGCGTCTCGGATGATAGGTCCTATAGGACCGAGAAACGTGTGTTCAGGAATAACTAATCCGCAAGTCGTATGGTGGACCGGCCCTGCAGCTATCCAAGGGTTAACTGCGGGGGATCCTGAGACATTAGCTAGAGTGTCCCGAATCGGTAAGGAGCTCCTCCCTAGCCTTGAATCATGATGGAAACCCAATTTCCAATACGACCTCATGCGGTTTTGATTGTATTACTAGTATGGAAGCATAGTATTATGGTATCTATGTGTCCCAGGATTGATACATTTACTTTGAAATGTTTTTGAAACATATACACACTAATAATAATATCAAATTCGTTTTTTATCGTATCAAGCATTTTTGACCATTATAAGGTAAAACCCTATCCTTTGGTTTGCTTTGCATTGCGTGATGGGACTTGGGTCTTATGATGGTTTCATTTTTCTAAAAAGCATTGCGTTGTTTTAACGATTTATTTAGTTTATGCACCGGCAATCCATTGGAGTAAACCTGTTCCGCGTTAGCGGCGTGGTCCTTGGATTTGCCTTATTACTATTAGTTAAATTAGTTAAGAATTCTCACACCAGTCCCATGACTGACCCGTTGTTTGTTTCCACCTTTACAAACTCGGTTGCCCTCTTTCCACATGGGCAGTCGAGTAGTTTGTCTACAGGTTTTTATTTCGAGCAGGATTCTGGATTGAAGTCTAAAGCTGTGTCCAGAGCATAGTTGTTTCCGCTACCTTAGTTATTTTATTTCCGCTGCAATGTATTATAATATTGTAATTTATCTTCCGCTGTAATTTTATTCAATGTACTCTGATATTCTGTACTCTGATGTTATGTTATTATGATGTAATAAAAGTCTGCTGTTATTGTTCTGATGTGTTGTATTCCCAAAGTTAACGTAGGCGGGATTCGAACGGTCTTGGTCGATTTTGCGATCGATTAAGGACGGGCAAAATTCGACTCGTTACAGTTGGTATCAGAGCCTTGGTTAGCTCAAATCTTTGGGGTACAACTCATTAGAACTGAACAAAAGACTCATCAGGGATTGGATTAGTAATATGCAATAAGAATACCCATTAGAGATAGGATCTGCAGTATCCTAGAATGAGAAAACTCATTAGATATGGGGTTAGTAATGCCCTAGAATGAGTTGAGAGTAGCAAGCCTATAATATACGTATTTGTAATTATACTCTATTTTGGAAAATATGATTTGTGAAAAGTTATATATTTGAAAGTTAATCAACTAATAAAATTATTTAAACCAATGGAGAAAAAATATATATAAATTAGTTAGTTAATTAATCAACTTTTAGCTTCGTTCCTTTTCGAGGACGAAAAGTTTTTAAGTGGGGAAGACTGTAACAACCCTGAATTTTAGGGCAAATTTAAAAATTTATTTTAAGTTGTTTTAATGAGTTTTAGTTGTTTAAAATAATTTATTTTGAAAAATTAAATATATTCTTTTTAATGTAAATACAGAGCGTATACAATTTGCATGTAATAGAATTTACTCTATAATGTAATGTGGGAAACATTAAAACAAAAGATTCAATAGATATTCTAACAAGTTGACAAAAAGGAAGGTAGAAATTTAAAAATGCAAATTATGACAATTTTTATTTTTATTTCAATCAATGGATGCAGTATTAATGAAACAACGAAGAGAGGAGGTCACTAAAAACAAAGGTAAGAAAAGATATTAATAGGATTAAGGTAAACAAATCAAACAGTAACTATTTGGTATTGATATGGTAACCATCTTGAATCAATATAATTAAGTATCGTAGTTATTGTATATTAAACATGTAAATTTGAAGTTATCAAAATTATTTATTGGAATTGAAGTATTATTTTATTTCATTGGAATGTTAGCTATATGTAGCTTTCTACAAGTTATCATGATTTCATAAATAATGTGTAGGTTCTAAATGAAAAAAAAAACTTCTGACAATATATATATATATATCTTTGGCTATTCTCTTTAATACTTTCCCCTATCTATTCTAATTGTATCCTTCATTTATTAATAAATTTCCAAATGTGAATTACTCCCTTGAATTTTGAAAGGAACTAAATAATTACCCAATCAACACACCAATTATGCGCATTAAATGAATAATGACACACTACAATAAATTTCATGCATTGTTATATCTTCGTATGCATGCAATTTAATTCTATGAACATTTATTTTTCTTTCCTTCTTTACATTAAATTGTCATGTTGGAGACACGCATGCGTTTCTTAAAACGTGTGATCATGTTCTCTATATTCCTTCATTATTTTCAACATATGTAAATGCTCCCTCATTTTGAATTCTTCGTATATATAAAAAAAATACGTTCAACTAAAATTTGTTGAATAACTTAAATTGTGGTTTTATTATGTAATTGATAAATTTGTATATAGTAGTTAAGGATATTAATTAGGGGCTCCTCATTTGATTTATAATCATGCATTGAATACTTTTCCAATTTTCTCTTTCTTATTTTATTCTTTATATTGAATAAGAAATAAATATCCTATCTCATGCCTAGTCAGCTAAATTAATTTTTTTCGTAACCTACTATATAATATATGAAAGGACACATTAGAGAGATAAATATAATACCTTTCTCAATTTCCTTCAACATTCTTTTCTCTGCAATTGTCTTCTACAAATGTTAAGAACTTCCTCCTCCTCTCCCCATAAAAAAAAGTAAATCTTTCTACCTTCATCAACCTCATCTTCCCTAAAAAAAAAATATATATTCATGGTGTCCTCTTCTTAAAATTTTATCCATACTCCTTCTCAAAAGAAAAAGGGATCTTCAATTTGCAAATTTGCTGCACGGCGGTTGGTGGTGGTGCGATTTGGAGAGAGGGTGCTGGAGCGTATGGGTTCAGCGAGGTACATCAGGAACGAAGAAGAAACACGGAAGGTAGCGCTTTAAGGAACCTTATTATAATTTAATTTATTTAATTAATTACTTAACAATGTAATCAACATATAAAAGAGCATATCTTTTGCAATCGAAATCAGAAATCAACGAAACCAGTTGCGTTGGAATCGTGATAACAAGATCTAGACTATGGAACTGACCAAGACCAAAACTGAGCATGTTGGAAATTTCAGATCTAAATTATTCGGTGAGAATCTCTGATTTTCACAATTTAAATGTATTTAATTAATCATTCTAATATGTTAAATAATTATCTATATGATCTATGCTGTGATGTATTGTGTAAATTGTTTTGATGGATTGTATGGTATTGTATTGCGTTGTATTGAGTAGATCTGTCATTTTATCGTTTGGATTTGTATGGATCTGATATTAAATATCGCGGTTGGTAATTTAGATTAAACCAGAATTTTGATCTATACGCGCACTGCTATTTTATTTTTATTTTTTTTAGTTCTATACATCATAAGATTTGCCGCAATGGAAAGATTCAATTTTTAATTGTTTACATAAGATTTGTTGTAATGAAAGATTCAATTTTTGAATATTGATTTGTACATAAAATTTTGTTCATAAAAAAATATATATTAAATTTTTAACTTGGTTAGTTTATATAGAATTGTTCACATTAAGAAGTATTGTTTGTTGAAATAAAAGAGTATTGATTTTGTTGAGACTAAAGCATCATTTTTGTTAAAATGAAAGTATCGTTTTTGTTGAAGCGACAAAAATAACAACATTTTTGATAGAAAGTTGAAGCGACAAAAATAATAATATTTTTGATAGGAATTAGAAACGGCAAAAATAATCATATTTTTTGTTGTTGAATTGAAACGACAAAAATAATCATATTTTTGTTGTTGAAATGAAATGATCATATTTTTGTTGTCGAAATGAAACATGAAAATAAATGTATTTTTAGTGTTTGTTTAGAAACTTGAAATATAGTCTCGTTTTGATATCATGTATCGCATATGAAACCCAATCATATTTGATGTTATATATTGCATATGAAATATATGAATATTAGAATCATGGATTGTATATGTAATATAATCATGTTTAAGTGCATTGAAAATATAACACATTTTATTATGTAATTAAAAAAGTAGAATTTATATTGAAAATATAATTACATTTTTATGTAAGGAAAAGACATGAAATTTTTATCGCATATAAAACTACATTTTTATATGTAAATAAAAGTATGATTTGCATGTCAACTAAAAATTACATTTTTAGAAGTTGGGAATTCACATGATAAATAAAATTTCCTTTTTTATATGAAGTTAAGGTATGAATTTACATTGTAAAATAAAATTTCATTTCCCATGAATTTAAAGAATGTAAATGAAGTAAAAATTTACATTTCCTTATGTAAATAAAAACAATTATTTTAGATGAAGCTTTCATTTACATTTTCATGTAAATAGAATATGTAGAAAAAAAGGGAAAATAATTATTTACATTTAGGTAAATAAATAAGGAAAAGAAAAGGAAGACATTTATTACTTATAGTTTAAATAAATAAGGAAAAGAGATGTTTCAATAATATTTTCTATGCATTAAAAGGAATGAATTGAAAGTTACATTTTTGTGGGTTAATAAGTAAGAGTATTTCTTTTTTTTGAGCAAAAATGTGTGATCTTCCAATAGGAAGAGAGCACACACATATATATAATAAAAGAAATGGTACAAGAATATCCAATACAGACTCAGAACGATAGACACACATAGTAATGTAGGGAATAATAGATAGATGAGTTCCGGCAAGGCCACCACCCATCATACTTCATTATCGAATTCCGGCAAGGCCACCACCCGATAAGAAGTATATCTATTTCCATACATTAAACAATCTATGTGTATAGCAAAAGGTGAATCAAAATACTAATAATTACAAACACCCCTTCACCACAACTACTAATAAAATCAAAACAAGCAAGGCTAAAACGATCACTCCAAACAGCAACTCCAAACAGCAACTCCAATAGCTCCACTAGCACCACAATTACATCTACAACCTGTAATCTGAAAAAACTAAAGCAATATAATCAGTAACTACACATATATATGAGTAAATGCCTATATATATATATATATAAATATATATATATATATCTGTGTGTGTGAATATATAGGCATCTATCCATATATACGTGTATAAGTAAGAGTATTTCATTTATGATTGCATAACATGATTAACTTTTTAATTGTCCATGTGTTAAATTAAGAAGATTTTGTTTTCAAAACGTTATCAATTTTGAATTAAAGGAATGTTTTATATTATATTTAATTAATGAAATTAATTTACGTTGATTTAAAAAGATTACATCTTTGGTGTCAATACGTTAAAGTAAAGAAGATATGATTTCAAAATTGAAAATCTTGAAAAGATTGTTTTTAGAAAGTCACAAAAATAGGGAAAGTTACAATTTATATTAAATACTTTAAATCAGGATATTTAGAAATAAATAGTACCTTAGAATTAGGATTCTTTAAGGGAAAGGATAATTTAAATAATGACCTGTTTTGAAAAAAATTAATTATAATTATAAATTATAATTGTGCTTGGATACGAGGTTAGGTTACATTTGGGGTAGAAGCCTTCCCAGACCCGACCGGCATATCCAGCAGCCACAAATGTTAAACGTAATGTGAGGGGTCCAAGTGCGCAAATACAAATTGGGCCAAGACACGAGGTTAAGCCCAACTTGTGGGATAAGTCTGCCCGGAACCGACCGGGCTATCCAGTATCCACAAGTTGCAGGCCTAATGTGAGAGGTCTGGCCCATATTAAAAATACAAATAGTTAAATAGAAGACGAACATTATTTTCACCGTCACGTTTAAAGAAGAGAAAATTACATATTTTATGTAATTAGATTAGAAATTTATATTTTTATTAAAAGAAAGAAAGAAAATTACATATTTTATGTAATTAAAACCAAAAGTAAGAAATTTACATTTTTTCTTGTGAAATTAAGATTAAAGGTAAAAGTTACATTTTTTTATGTAATTTGAATAAATAAAGAAAAGTTTACATTTTAATTTAAATTAGATTAAAAAGGGAAAATTCCATTTTTCATGCAGGTAGATTAAAAGTGTGAAATTACATTTTTGTGTAATTGGATTTTAACTAAAAAGAATAAGTATATGAAATTTATATGTTAATGAATTAGATTTTCATTAAAAAGATTAAAGACATGGAAATTTCATTTTCATGTAAATAGATTAGCACACAAAATTATTGTTTTGTTTGTAATGGAAAATTATTACTTTTGGTTTGCATTGAAAAGATAATAAAATTATCAATTTTGTTACATTGAAACAAAGAAACAAAAATACTCATTCTTGTAGAAGTAAAAATGGATGAAACAAAAAAATGCTCATTTTTGTTGGAATTGGTATGATAAACAAAATATACATTTTGTGTAATTCGAAAGATGAAACAAGAAAATGTACATTGTCGTGTATAACATGTGTATGGGTATGAAAATAAATGGTGTGTACATTGTACGTTAATATTGTATGTACGAATAGGAATATTTTTCGTTAGCAAAATGTAATGAAATAAAATAAGTTTCATTACACATTATAATCGTTTCGATAGGTTGTGAAGCAAAACCTTCACTACTTGTTATGTAATTACGTTAATGAAATGGAATTTAATTATTTTTATATATATAAAAATAAAGATAAATCGTTATAAATTACTAATAACGATATGAAATGATTTCCAACTTATATATATACGAGAATTATTTGGAAAGTCCGAGTCTATCTCATTCCAAATAATTTAAGCGACGTTTCAAATTCAAGTTTTGAAGACAACGATAGAAGACCGACGATCTTCATATCGAATGTACGACGACTGCTGATGCCCGTGATTGGAGTAGCTACCTTGAAGGGGCTACAGTGGTGGTCGTCCAGACGTAGTGTTGATTAGTACGGATTTGGCTTTCGCTCAGACCCAGAGCATAAGCTTATGAATGGAATGTGTGTCTGACATTGTACTCCTTTATATTGTATTTATTTATTTTCTGTCGAATGTATGAATGTTTGGTGGCGGAGAATTTATTCTCTTGCTTAACACCCTTTCATATATTTCGGCAAAGGATTGGTAGTGTGATATTGAGTGACGATGTGGCATGCTAAGATGCATATGATCAAGGCTTTGTTGAAAAGCAGGCCTTGTGGGATGATCAAAGCATAACCTGTTTAGGCATAGCTTTGTGTATAATGTAACTTCGCGAGCCTCACACACCGGCGGTGTCTAAAACGGGAGAAGGGAACGCAGGGAGAGCAGCACGTTTCTTTCTAGCTAGAGACGGTGTTTGGGCTTTGACACGGCCCGACATTTTACTTATGTGGATGATGGAATGAGGCGCCTCGGATGATAGGCCCTATAGGATCGGGAAACGTGTGTTCAGGAATAACTAATCCGCAACTCGTATGGTGGACCGGCCCTGCAGCTATCCAAAGGTTCACTACGGGGGATCCTGAGACATTAGCTAGAGTGTCTCGAATCGGTAAGGAGCTCCTCCCTAGCCTTGACTCATGATGAAAACCCAATTTCCAATACGACCTCATGCGGTTTTGATTGTATTACTAGTATGGAAGCATAGTATTATGGTATCTATGTATCCTAGGATTGATACATTTACTTTGAAATGTTTTTGAAACATATAAACACTAATAATAATAATATCAAATTCGTTTTTTATCGTATCAAGCATTTTTGACCATTATAAGGTAAAACCCTATCCTCCGGTTTGCGTTGCATTGTGTGATGGGACTTGGGTCTTAAGATGGTTTCATTTTTCTAAAAAGCATTGCGTTGTTTTAACGATTAACTTTAGTTTATGCATCAGCAATCCATTGGAGTAAACCCGTTCCGCGTTAGCGGCGTGGTCCTTGGATTTGCCTTATTACTATTAGTTAAATTAGTTAAGATTTCTCACACCAGTCCCATGACTGACCCGTTGTTTGTTTCCACCTTTACAAACTCGGGTGCCCTCTTTCCACACGGGCAGTCGAGTAGTTTGTCTACAGGTTCTTATTTCGAGCAGGATTCTGGATTGAAGCCTAAAGCTGTGTCCAGAGCATAGTTGTTTCCACTGCCTTAGTTATTTTATTTCCGCTGCAATGTATTATAATATTGTAATTTATCTTCCGCTGTAATTTTATTCAATGTACTCTGATATTCTGTACTCTGATGTTACGTTATTATGATGTAATAAAAGTCTGCTGTTATTGTTTTGATGTGTTGTATTCCCAAAGTTAACGTAGGCGGGATTTGAACGGTCTTGGTCGATTTTGCGATCGATTAAGGCCGGGCAAAATTTGACTTGTTACAATTACTACCTGTTGTATATGTTCTTATTATATTTTATCCTTGCACTATGAGTTTACGATAGGCTCCGCTTGTGTTTACCTACTCTAATGATCGTCCATGACTGCCTTGCACACCTTTCAGCGCATTATTTCTTTTGTATAGTGCGGGGGTTATGGGCGGTCGTCACACCTTGCCTTTGTTTGATGTTAGCGATCACTGTGTAGTCCGTTGTTTGATCTTTGCAGATGCAGAACTGTGTTTCTTAGGAGAATTGTTTCCACGAATATATGGTATTTTCTCTGCACTGATGATACCACATTGTTGCCGCCCCCTGAAAGGTCACTGGGAAAAGATGACATTTGATGGCTCCTGAAGTATTGTAAAGATCCATCTGGCTGTCAAAAGCCATTAGATGATCATCAGGTTCTGTTGTTCAAAGATATTTTATTGTTGGAACCTTCACCCTAGATGGCATTACGGTGTTCATAATTTCATCGATGAAAGGAGCAACCCTTTCATTGTCATTTACCCTGTCATCCTGGGTCCTCTTCCTCTTGCTTCCCATCAAGTCTTTAACAGTCTTCCGAGCGATGTCCTTGAGAAAAGCTTCTGTGTTGTTGTAGTTTGCTCTTTTAGATCATACCCTTTGGAAGTGGAACTCCCAGATTGTTCTAGTTCGCATTGATTTCCTTAGTACTATATTCCTGTCAAAAGGGATTTCTTCTCCATAGAAGAAGTCGCCTTGAGCTTCTTTTTTGCTTCGGAGTGCTGAATGGAGGCCTTTCTTTTCGAAGATTCATTCATCCCTCTTTAACTAGATTTGGTGAGTCTTGAAGACTTCTGCATTTGAGCAGCGTTCATTTGAGCTTGCATCACTTGGACTTGCATCTCCAAGGCCATAATTCTTGCGACATTATCTTCCATGGCGTTTGGATTTGGCGGTTGTACTGGGCTAGATGCGGCTCCTTTTTCATTATTGTTCACATTAAGCATTTGATCCATGATTCCTTCAAGGGTCGCATTAGGAGTTGATTCCTTGTTTCGCTCTTCCAATCTTTTTGATTTCATCTTTCCTGCCATGAAGTAATAAATTTTACCAAATTAATTTTTTTATAGATTAACCATAAGAACGGAGGTTCAAGCCCTCCTTCTAGCTCCAAAATGTTAACGATATTTTTCGTCAACACCCAGAATGAGTTATATGAAGCATATATTTAGGAAAATTTGTGTGACCACGATCTAAGGTTGCTGAGGGACAATTTGGGGTCAGTGTTTCTTAGCCAAGTCAACCATTTCTTAAGCACTAGATTCTCCGTTCTCAAGATAGTTATTCTTCCCTCAAGGGATGAATACAACGCTTACAGAATTATGGAGTTCTGAAGTACCTTAGAGAGGGGTTTATCTGACTTGATACAACTAAAACCCCACGTAATCGGTTACCCCTTAGATCATGGGTAACATGATATACATTGTGATAAGAAGAAAACATGCTAATGCTTCTAGTTACTCAAATGGTAAGAGTGCTGCAATGCTTATTAACTTAAATGATCCTTCCATGGAGCCAGCCCGAAGGGCCTTGGTTGCGTCAGTAATCTAGCCACAATCTTGCAATCAACCTCTATTTCAGAGTTGAGTAGCATTAGGCTCATCATGAGAGGGTCGATTCACGTTGCCAACCATCGAAATGAGAAAGAGGGAAGGCTTCGAGTTTCCACGAAGTATTCCCTCTTCTCGAGGGTATTGTGAACAACTCTTTCATACGAAAGGTTAGTGTTAATTTCCTGTTTCATCATAAATGGCACAATATGATTATTTAATCATGAAATGTTTAAATCTCGGATTTCTTCGTTCATATATTGCAGACATATTACAAGAGTTAGAGGAATCCCTAATCTGATTTGGAAATTAGGGTTTGGTCCTTGGGGAAGAAAGAACAAGATTGAGAAATGAAAAAATTGTCCTCAAAATGTGACCCTTAGGGTCTTGTTTATGGAGAAATCAGGGTCTTAGTGCTATTGGGCCGATGATCCTGCGGATACTACTGTGGGCCGCTTTTCTCCTTGATTTCAGTTATTTTAGCACCCAGCTGCTTTGTGGTGCGGATTATAGCTTCCGGAAGGAAGGTCCCTGTCAGCCAGGGCTTTTGAGAGAGGTATATGAGCTTGTTGATATAGTAGCTTTTTCCGAAAGGTCATTGAGACTCCTTTTGTATGTTCTCGGTTATAAGCTTCCGGATGTTGGCTTCCAGTTTTCTTATGAATAATTAGAGGAGCTTGTCCTCAAGATGTACGTAGATAGCTACCGGTTCGGAACCGCTGTCGATGTCTGTACTAAAGGGTCTAACATGGATAGCCTGTATCCTTACTAGGGTTCTGGTTGGCCTTCTGGTGGAGTCTTTGGGTATGGCCTAATCTTCAGGAAGTTAACTCCAGGTGAGCTTCCTTTTTTCTATCAGCGTGACCTTTCGGTGTTTATGCAGTAGATGTTTCAGAAGCTGGTTCTAGATAATCTTTATGCACCTTTGGCATGACACTCTTGATGTCTTTATCTCCTGGTGTATCGGTATTAAGCAGGTTGATACCGACAATCCTTCCTCCCTTCCAGGTTTCCGTTGCCGGGCATCTTGTCTTTTCCTTTCTTAGCTTCTGACTTAATTGACCTTTCGCTATAATATCCACCATCTGAGGGACCCTGCCGGAGAGACCCAGTCGGTATTCTGTGGCCTCTGAGTTTCTTTTCCTGGGATGGTGTCGGTTTGTGTAGCTCTCGGATTATTCTTTCCTGCTGTTTGTTCCAGTGTTTGCCTCTTGCCCTTTGGAAAATCCCAACGTGCTTGCAGTCACCGATACCCCTTTACCCTCAGCTTGTTTCGGAGTTAATTTTGGTTGTAACAACAGCTTTTGGAATACAAAATTTTCTGTATACATATACATACCATCATCAGAGTATAATACAACACAGCGAATAATAAACGGTAAATGTGTAACGTTGAAGCCTCCTACTTCAAACTCCTCCAAGTATCTGTGAATACTTGAACTACTTAACTGCCCATACAAATTTTGGCACCCAAGAGTTTAGGGTAAAACAAAACAAAATAAACTCTGGGTCAGTCATGGGACTGGTGTGAGTAAACTCCAACCATTAGTTTAACTTTTAAAAAAAAAATCCTTTTCGAAAGAAAAGATTATCGTAAGACAGATCCACATATAAACACGGATGGTTTTTACCTTACGTGAACCCAAAACATTCTTTAAAATCAATACTTCTCTGATATTATAGTAGTGTCTAAAACAAGTGAATAACAATCTTGCAGAACGCTTGCATCTCACGCTCTATATACATAGTATACAACCATAACCGATGGCTCATTTTGGAGAATGGATTTCAAGTGGCAAGGTATGGGACCACCTTCCGACAGTGTATCTCTAGAGATACACCGGGTTCAACAAGAACATCTTGCAACCCAGGCTAAACATGATCAGCCCCTCTTTTCCTTGAGAGTACTGAATGTATTGTAACACCCCGTAATTTTATAACATTAAAATTCACAAATTAAAGTATACTTAATTTTTAGAAAAGAACTAAGTGAAATGGGTTGCGCAGAGAAATATATATATATTGATATATATATATATATAAATTAAAAAATAAATAAATAAATATGCGAAAAAGTTCAAAACAACGAATTGGGAGGGGGAATAACTGAACCGACCCATTTTTGAGGTCGACCCGAGCCCTGCAGGGTCGACTAGGGGTTAATCCAGGGTGTTTGGCTGTCAACCCGTGGGCCAATTCGCTCAAATGCAGATTTTGCATTTGATTGGTTTTCATGGTTCAGGGTTAATCTAATGGTCCTAAATAACTTCCTACTCCTATAAATACATCCTAATGCTAACCCTAAACCTAATTAAAATAGAATAGTTACCGTCGCCATGGGAATCAATGGAGCCGCCACCAACTAAGAAAGAAGAAAAGCAAATTCAATTCTAATTCTCTCAACCCTAAAGCAAAGCAAAACTCTCTCTTTTCTTCTCTAAACTGTGAGTATGGTGATCTTAACAAGATTATTATCATTTTAATTAGGTTGAGTTATGAATGGATTATGAGTAGATGATGTGAATTATCATATATGTTGTTGTAAACCCCTTTTGCTATCATGTATATTGTAAATCCAATGTTATGTGATGATGATATCTTACATGTTGTAAATCATGCTATGATGATGTTATGTAGTTGAAAGTTTCTATGCTAAGTTGTGATGAATCATACATGTTAAAAAGGCCATGATGTTATCATCTATGCTAGTTAGTTCATATTAATTAAATCATCATGTTTGGGTTATGTTGATCTATATGACAAGTCACACATGCAAGTTAGATTGATTAGAAAAGTTATGAACATATGCCAAGACATCTATTATGACATCTAGAATTATGCTATGACATATGTGATATCCTATGCTAGTTCACACCATCATTATGTTGCCTAAAAACCCCATATGCAAGTTTATGTATAGATTTGGGCTATGATCATATCATATAAATTGAGACATTTAACAAGTTGACACCTTTTGATCCTTAACATGTGTAGTTTATGCAAGTTTCACCCCTATTATGATTAGATTTATTTTAATTGTCTATATGTTGTGATAATTTATCTTTATGCTAGGTGTTAGACTATACAAGTCTAGCCTATATTATGCGTTGAATAAGCGAACGTATAAACGTGGGGTAGGGGTAATATTAAGGATTTAATATTAAAAAGTTGGGGTGCAATTGATATGATTTTGCATGCCATAAGTGGATGGCCATAATTGAGTCAACTATGGACATAATTAAAAGTTGACTTAATTAATAATTTGAATAGGGAATTATTAAAACTGGGGTAAAAGATTTTAAGTGTTAATCAATGCTTAGGACACGAGGTTGGACTCGTTTGTGACGTAAACCTGCCCGGACCCGCCCAGCAAATCCAGTGGTCACAAATGTCAGCCCAATGTGAGAGGTCCTAGGCCTAAACTAAAGCATAACAGTTGTAAAGACACGAGGTTAGACTCTTTTATGGTGAATGACTGCCCGGACCCGCCCGACAAATCCAGCTGCCATAAATGCCAGTCTAATGTGAGAGGTCTTTATGAGGTTATGGCCTGAATGAATTAAGAAATACTTAACCAGATAAACATGTAAGGTGGGACATGGGGGTTAAGTAGGTGCCTTGGGTGGCATGAGGAATCTAGGGGGTGCCCTTAGTGGCATGTGAAATACGATTAGTAAGACTTAACCAAGCACACATGTAAATGAACATGACTAAGAGGGTTAAGTGGGATATACTAGTGACAAGCTTAGGTGGGTAGCTTGTGGGGGCCCATTTCGACCAGTATCCCAAACGTATCTTTTTGGGCTCGACCCAAGTCGAGGACGGGACACGCATGCTGGGTTTGATTGTAAGAGGCCAAAACGGGGAGTGGTGGCAACGCAAGTCCAACGGGTTTCATATGCGTGTGTGGACCCGGGCTGGTAGGTAAGACGTTGTTGCATCGTGTAGGTATAAGCCGTGCATTCTCAAGTTGTATCGGGTTGCCACTTTAGGGGAGTGATACACCCCACTGTGGGGCCAGCACGGGTATCTACGAGTAGGGAGCCGATCGAAAGTGGGTAGTGGGGTACACCTAGTGGAGATAGGGGCAGACGACACCTATGTAGTCAGCTAGGGGTACGTAAGGCTATTTATAAAGTTTCTGTGTGAAGCAAGTGGGATCAAACAATAGGGTGACTAGTGTGGTGCAGTGTAGTAATGTGCGGTGCAGTGTAGTAATCATTCGTTAGTAATTAGGTGTGCCTTTACCGTTATCTTTAACGTTATCTTAAACGCTATCTTTATCTTCCTAAGAGTTCATAGACATTTACTTGTCTTCCAGCTTATGCCTTAGTCTAGTTATTTTGATAATAGTATTATTAGAATTATCATACTCACCAGACTATGTCTGACCCCCTCTATTTCTATCCTTTTTCCCCCTCCAGGTCCTCAGGTTGGGCCCAGCTCTAGTGTAGTTTGATTGAATTGCTTCATCTCTCTTTAGAAAGCTTGGACCGTTGAAGTAAAGTCCAGCTTGTTATCTTTTTAATGGCTATTTATGTAATGGGATTATGTATTTTGTTTTTACGAAGATGGATATTGTACTTGGTTACGATCTATGGTTTTATGATGTAACAAACATGTTTAATTTCCGCTGCAATAAAATGAAGTTTTAGATTTCCAAGTACTATTTATTATCTGTCTTGTTGTAAATTTTCTGTTCTATGTTCACTTATAACCCCCATGGAAGTTAATGCACTCCCTTTGTGAGTGACATTAATGGACGTGGGGTGTTACACGTGGTATCAGAGCTTAAGGTTACCAGAACAGATAAAAATACTTTAGAAAAATAGTTATTTTTGGAAGAAGTGTTTTCAAAAACATGTTTTAATGAGAAATTTAAAGCGAAAAGTTTTTAAGAAAAACATAATCCCCAATAGCCACATATCTTTATCTTTCGAATTCTCCATTTTGAGTCTTTCCTTTTTCGTTTCAGCATGGCTGAAGATCTTAATTACCCGACGGTGTAACGATACCAGGATGGTATAGGAGGTTATTGGAGGCTAGGGCCGCTGCAGGTCCAGCCAATGTTCCTCCACCACCAGTTGCACCCGTTCCTCCTCCTCGCGTAGATACTTTTGCAAAGACGTGCAAGGAATTCAAGGCTATGGGTGGAAAACCATTTCAAGGGTCAGAAACGTTTGTGGAAGCTAGAGATTGGCTTAAGGAGGTGGAAGAATTGCCAGAAATCTTTGAAGTAGAAGAAGGGAGGAGAGTTCGTTTAGCAGCTTGGTTGATGAAGGGAGAGGCCTCGTTTTGGTGGGAGGTCACTAATGGGGAGCGTCCTGTTGACTCTTGGGCGGATTTCAGACGTAGGTTCGAGGCGAAGTTTCTCTCAAGGGCGGAAGAAAATCTATATATGGAAAGGTTCTTGACATTGAAGCAAGGAAGCTCATCAGTGAAAGAATATGTCAATAAATTTAATCAGTTAGCAAGGTTTGGCTTGGACTTAGTAAACACGCCGGAGAAGAAGGCTCTAAGGTTCGTGAATGGCTTGAATGAACCATTGCAAGGGTTGGCTATGACCCACATCCCGATGGGGGCCACCTTTGAGAAGTTAGTAGAAATGACGCTTATGCATGAGGAGAAAAGCGCTAAAGATGATAAGGCACCCGAGAAGAAGGGGGATCAGAAGAAACCACAACAGCAAAACAATAAGGGTGGTAAAGACAATAACGGCAAGGGAAAGAAGAAATGTTTTAACTGTGGGACACCGGGCCATCTCAGCAAGGATTGCCGAAAGAAAAAGAAGATAGGCTGTTTTCATTGTGGCGATGCGGGACATTTAGTGAAGGACTGCCCAAAGAAGGGGCAGAGGGCAGGAGCTACCTCGGGAGGACAGGTGCAGGCTCTTATGGCACCAGGGCAGGCTAGGGGACAAGTTCAGGCTCTCGCGGTCCCACCTCTGCAAGAACGAGGTATAACCATTTCTATTGAAAGCTTAGTTTTTCTGTTTGATCATCCTGTCCGTACCTTATTTGATTCGGGCGCATCGCATTCGTTTATCTCTACATCATTAGTTGAATCACTGCACTTAAACACCAGTTTAGTAGAGGATCCCTTAGTTGTTTCGAATCCAATAGGGGGCTCAGCTTATTTGTCCATGATGTGTTTGGATTTGAAAATTTCCATACTTAGCGTTGAATTTAGATGTGATGCTTATGTGTTGGGCTTCACGGGCTATGGGCTAATTTTAGGAATGGATTGGTTATCCAGAAATGGGGCCGTTCTTGATTGTGAAAGGAGAGTAGTTAGGCTCGTGACTCGCCTTGGCAACACTCTCGAAATCTTTTGTAATCCCATAAATTCGGTTATGCTAAGTTATCTAGAATCGCTTGACGCGTCTGAGGAAAATCTACGATCTGTTAGAGTGGTCCGAGAATATTCGGATGTGTTTGAGGAGGTGAAGGGCTCACCTCCGAAGCGGGAGATAGATTTTCGAATATATCTTGTGGATAATGCGAAACCAGTATCTTTGCCAGTACTCCACATGGCTCCACGTGAAAGGAGGGAACTCGATAAGCAAGTGAAGGATTGCTTGAGAAGGGGTTCATAAGATGAAGTATATCGGAGTGGGGTGCTCCAGTAGTATTTGCCACGAAGGCGAATGGGTCCCTTAGACTGTGTGTGGACTATAGAGAACTTAATAAACTTACTAAGAAGAGCAGACACCCACTGCCGAGGATTGACGATCTCTTCGATCAGTTAGTTGGCGCCTCAGTGTTTTCGCAGTTGGACTTAGCCACTGGGTTCCATCAGTTGAGAGTGGCTGAGGATAGCATAGACAAGACTGCCTTTAGGACTCTGGACGGTTTCTATGAATGGCTAGTGACGCCCTTCGGTTTGACAAACGCCCCCGCATACTTTGTTGATTTGATGAGTAGGTGTTTAGGGAGTACCTTAACAAATTCGTGGTAGTCTTTGTAGATGACATCTTGATCTTTTCTAAGGATGAAGAAGAGCATGCCCTATATGAAACACCCCACCTCCGTTAGGGTCACTCTCAAAGGGAATGTCCTAATTTTGGTGGAGGTTTATAAGTATAAGTCACAGATATACAAGACAGATATAAAAACACATATTTGTAAACAGCGGAAAAACAACAACTTTTATTTCATAAAAGCAAATACGTGTTACAACAACACCACCATGATTGTCTTACATCCTTTCCAAAAACATAACATAACACCTTCATAACTGTCTTGATTACATTATTTAAAGAAGTATAAAGAAAACATAAATAAACTGCAAAAGCCCCATAGTTGTTGTCCAAAGCCATAGTTCAAAACGAAAAGATCCAAGCAATACATTCTTTCTCTTCAAGCTGGATATGAAGGCTGGTCAAGCTGCAGTGTTTCCTCCCTGCGGACCTGAGGGGGGGGGGAACGGAAGAAAAGAAGACGAAAGAAAAGTAGAGTCAGACATAAAGCCTGAGTAAGTCTAGGACTATTCTGTCTATGAATAAAGAACTGGGTATGATAAGTATAAACAAGAAGTGGGAAAGTACTATAAACTTAGTTAAGTGGTCTAGGGTCGAATATACTATCGTACCCCATATTAATCTCTGAACCCATATAAACTAGTTCCCAACTGGCACCCCATAATCAGGGTGAAGTGATCCATTCTATGATGATCGGCTCCTACTCGCATAGTTACATGTGTCTTACGGCCCCCGATGTTGTAGTTACCTATGCTGGTCCCACCATGGGGTGTATCAAGTCCCATGGCGGCGGCCCGACACAACCCTAGAATGCACAGGTATTCTACTGGTGCCCAGTGCCTTATTTTTCTGCGCCGGAGTGTGTGCACGCCCGCACCCCGTTAGAACCTACACTGCTACACCACCGCCGTCGATTTGACCTCTTACAATCAGCCCAGTAATCGTGCCCCACCCTGCCTAGTTTCAGGGTATCATGATACACCTTATAGGGTTACTGCTGAAAAGGGTCCCCCCGCTACTAGGTTTTCTATTTCTAGCCAACATGCTAAGTTGGTTAAGTGTTTTATAACCTAACCCCCAATCAGTCTGTTTAGTTTAGCATGTTCCATTTTGATTAAGTCTTTAGTTCACTTAATCCTAACAATCCTGACTCAGCCTTAATTGTCTTATTAAAGCCTTGACCTCTCACATTAGACAGGTATTGTTGTGGCTGCCTGTTGCCGGTTGGTTCCGGGCAGTCTTACGCCACAACTCAGTCTAACCCGGGTCCTTATTGGGCTCCATGTTTAACCTCCCACATTGGATAGGTATTGTTGTGACTACTGGACAGCCGGGCGGTTCCGGGCAGGTTTACATCACAACTCAATCCAACCTCGGGTTAAACACATCGTATTTTCTACATTTACATAATTTGTCTTTCTTCTTTATTTTCTTATATGTAAATATTTGCGGCCCATTATTAAGATCAATGGTGTGAAGGTTACACCAATCATGGGCCCAACCCATACTTGAATTTGGGCCCCTTTTACTTTATAATTTCATTTATTAATTAATTTGGCCCAACGCTATTTTCCCCCGTTTAATACTTTCGTTTATTATATATATATTGGGCTTAGCCTTTTTAAGCCCAACTTAGCCATGTGCAAAAGGGGAGGCTTAAAGCGTGATTACATACACAAGGAGGGGAATGTGAACGCGTGAACTTGCAACATAACGTTGGAATTACAAAATAGAAACTGGTGTACTTGCATAGTAGTAATGTATACTTTGGTCATAAAGCATAAGTGACATGAATCAAAGCATGTAAACTTGTAGTTAAGTTAAGAATCTAAATTGGATATCATTATTGGCACATAGTCTTAACTACAATATAAACCTATATTTTTATTTAGGCATAATGTCAAACATAAGCAAATCATGTTCATAAGATTACTACATGTTTACAAAGGGGCTTACTTTTGTTACTAATACAAAAGTATAGTTCAACTAGAATTATTCCAACTTAATCATGATTTTAGATCTATTCTCATAACCATGGCACACATATACTTATGGCATAAATATTTCTAACATGAAATCACGATTTTTACTTTAGTCATGCAAACTTGCAAATGGGATTTTGAATCTAACCTAGCTATGTACCACATATGTCATCATATAATTCTTGTTAACCATATAGACCTAACATGGTTTTCAATTATGCAAAATATCAATCATAGCCTAGTCATATTCATGAGTTCACAAAGAGGTTTTCTAGTGCAAAAGTATGGCTTAATACATAGATCATGATGCCAAATTTTCAACGTAATTTCATATGAATTATAATAACCCAAATTTGTTCCAATTACACACAAAAATGATTTTTGTACAAAAATACACATTATGATGGCATAGTAGCAAAACCCCAAACTTGCATGAATTTCAATTAAACAACTACATACATGTAGCTTCAACATAAATTACATAATTTGCGAATATTCCAAACGTATACTTGCATAAAACTACCGCAAACATGTAGTTTTTATAATGAATAACATGCTTTGCGAATATCCAAACGTACACTTGCATGAAACTACCGCAAACATGTAGTTTTTATAATGAATAACATAATTTGAGAGTATCCAAACGTATACTTGCATAAAACTACCGCAAACATGTAGTTTTTTTATAATGAATAACATAATTTGAGAATATCCAAACGTATACAATATTCCAAATCGATAAGAATCATAGTAACGCACAAATATGAATTACTTATCACCACAAATCAAGTATACAAACCAACACAGTTATTTGTTCATACCAAAATAATACTCTACTTACAATCGTGTGACGAATTCTCCAATTGGAGATGCGACTCCTTGTTGATTTGATTTGTTTAATTGCTTTATGCTTTAGAATTTGCCTCCTAATCTTCTCTCAAATTGGTGGCTACTCCTAGTCGCTCCTCTGCAGCATGATGGCCACGTTCTTATTTTTGAATGAATAGATTAGGTAGAGTCTAGGGTCATTTTTATAGAGTTTATGAACCGATTAGGACCATCGATGTTGCTTGGATTGATCGTAGCCATTCATTCGAAAGAGAGACCAATTAGAGCCTGCCACCTATCCCTAATGACAAAGCAAGCTTCTGAAAATCGGCCAAACACAGACCTGGCCAGCCAGGGTGGGCTGGGTTCGACCTGGCTCTGGACCAGGTCGACAGCCCTGTCGACCTGGCTAGACCAGGTCGACAGCCCAGTCGACCTGGGTGCATTAGGCGGGACTTTTCCCGCCCTGGCCAATTGGGCCCGACTTTGAATTTTTAAATGTTTTTCTGAGCTGTTTTTCTTATGCTCGAATTTCAAACTTAATTCAGAAACTTCCGGAGGCTATATCTTCTTCATACGGACTCCGTTTTTCGAAAACTCGGACTCTATTTCGCGTATTTTTCCGAGACGAACGCAATGGCGTATCCCGTTTCCCTTAGTTCTTTGATTTGAAATTAATTATACTTTAATTTGTGAATTTCACAGTTATAGAATACACGGGGTGTTACATTCTCCCCCACTTAAAAGGATTTCGTCCCCGAAATCTTCAAGTTAGGAGGAATGTATATCCTAACATCCAATCATCCATCTACTCATCCATCGAACACGAGCATCCATTGTCCTTAAAAGACTTCTAATGCTTCATGATAATATGCGAAGTGTGTGTGTACATGTACTTATCTAATGCAAAATCAGGCGGTCTACTGATTCAGTTGACCTCCTTAATGCGAATTATGTAAGTGCCATGAATCCATTATGTATGCAAATTCTTCCTATTTATGATTCTACATGAGTGCACAATCATTCAATACAAATGCAACATCCATATGACAACACATTAAAGTTCAACCATATACGAATGCAAACATATATGCATATGCAATATGAAGTGATTGAGCCGATCTAAAACCTAGATTGTGTGTGTATATGCAACCACGAGCAACCACTAGCAATCACTTGCAACCACTTGCAACCATCATCCATAACATGTTTTCAATTACATGTTTCCATCCAAAAGGGTTTCTACCTAAAAGATAAGGTCGAGGAAATATACCTAAAAAGATAAAAGCGCAACTTAAGGAAAAAGAAAGATCAAGGATGTACCCTCGAAAAGAAAAGGGTAGGCAGCGCGTATTCTAGCTTCAGTTTCCCAAGTCGCGTCTCCTTCGGCGTCGCTCCACTGAACTTTGACGAGCTTGACTTCGCGGTTGCGTAGCTTCTTCACTTCTGTTCCTAATATGAGGGTTGGAACTTTTCTTATGGTTGCTTCGCGTTCCACTTCGGCCTCTTCGAGGATATTTGGCTCTACCACTTCAGCAGACTCATGTAGACATTTTCGGAGATGTGAAACGTGAAAAACGTTGTGAACTCCAGCCAACTTTTCGGGTAGCTCTAATCTATAGGCCATTTTCCCAATTTTCTCGATGATAGGGAATGGCCCTACGAACCTTGGTGCCAGTTTTCCTGTGGTTCCAAAACGAACAACGTTCCTTATCGAAGATACCTTAAGAAAAACTATGTCCCCAACCTCAAATTCAAGGTCGGTTCTCCTCTTGTCGGCGTAGGACTTTTGTCTGTCTTGGGCCGTCTTCATCCTTCTTCGTATTAAGTCTACTTTCTCTGAAGTCTCTCGGATCATATCTGGTCCAAGTATGAGCTTATCAGTAGACTCCCACCAACAAGTGGGCGATCGGCACGGTCTTCCATATAATGCTTCGAAGAGCGCCATTCCGATGGTTGCTTGATAGCTGTTGTTGTAGGCAAATTCCACCAGAGGAAGGTGGTCTTCCCATGTCCCTCCGAAGTCGAGGACGCATAGTCTTAAAAGGTCCTCCAAAACTCTGTTTACTCTCTCTGTTTGGCCGTCAGTTTGGGGATGATAGGCTGTGCTCAAGCATAACTGCGTTCCTACTGCTTCTTGCAGACTCCGCCAAAACTCACTGGTGAAGATGGGGTCTCGGTCACTAACGATGTTAGATGGTATTCCATGGAGTCGAACGATTTCCTTGAGGTAAAGTGATGCTAGGGATGAGCCAGTTCTTTTACTTTTGACAGGTAAAAAGTGGGCGCTTTTAGTAAGCCTATCCACTATTACCCAAATGCTAGTGTTGCCTCTCCTAGACCTAGGCAGCCCATCGATGAAGTCCATTGAGATGCTATCCCACTTCCACTGCGGGACCTCCAGAGGATGTAGCAGTCCGCCAGGCTTCTTCTGTTCTGCCTTAACCTGTTGGCACACCATACACTTAGAAACGAACTCTGCCACGTCCTTTTTCATGCCGTTCCAGAAGAAAGTCCTTTTTATATCTTTGTACATTTTATCTCCGCCTGGGTGTATCGTCATCTTGGAGTGATGTGCTTCCTCGAGAACCTTCTTTACTAAATCTTTTGTCTGTGGGACGCATAGTCTTCCGTCTCGCCTTAGCAAACCCTTATCGTCGATGGTGTATCTGTTGAGGTGACTTGAAGTCTCACCCCTAATTAGCCTTTCAATCATTTCCACAAGCTGAGGATCTTCGCGTTGTGCTATCCCTACTGAATCCACTAAAGGTGGGCGCACTTCGAGAGATGCTAGCAGGCCTGGTACAAAATCGGAGGAGGGCCTAAAGTCGAAGCTGGCTATAAACTCTAGGCTTTGTCTTTCTACAAACAACGGGCTTAGGGTCAATTTCTTTCGGCTCAACGCGTCTGCCACTACGTTGCCTTTGCCCGGAGTGTAGGAGATTTCGAAATCGTACGAGGCAAGAAACTCCATCCATCTCTGTTGTCTCAAGTTAAGATCTTTCTGCGAGAAAAGATATTTCAACGATTTATGGTCAGTGTAAAGTTCGAACTTCTCACCTAGGAGATAGTGTCGCCAAGACTTGAGTGCAAAGACAATGGCAGCTAACTCAAGATCGTGGGTCGGGTAGTTCTTTTCGTGCACTTTCAACTGCCTCCCGCCATAAGCTACTACCCTTCCTTCTTGCATTAAGACGGCGCCTAGCCCTGTCCCACATGCATCCGTATAAACAGTGAACATCTTGCTCCCATCTGGCAGCGTCAGAACTGGGGCTGTTGTAAGAGCCCTTTTCAGTCGTTGGAAAGCAAACTCGCAATCCAAGTCCCAATTGAACACTAGATTCTTCTTGGTTAATTTCGTGAGCGGAGCTGAGATTTTCGCAAAATCCCTTATGAACTTTCGATAGAAACCTGCTAGTCCTAGAAAACTTCGGACCTCAGTTGCATTCCTTGGTGTCTTCCAATCCTGTACCGCCACTACCTTAGCAGGGTCCACTGCTAACCCTTGTTTGGATACTATGTGCCCAAGGAACCTCACCTCTTCTCTCCAAAAGTGGCATTTGGAGAATTTGGCTTTTAGTTGATGGACTCGCAACGTTTCCATGATTGCCCTTAAGTGTTGAGCATGTTCCTCTTCACTCTTTGAGAAGATAAGGATATCATCTACGAAGACCACTACGAATTTGTTGAGGAAATCTCTGAATACCCTACTCATCAGGTCTACGAAGTAAGCAGGTGCATTTGTCAAGCCGAAAGGCATGACAAGACATTCAAAGAAGCCGTCTGGGGTTCTGAATGCCGTTTTATCGATGCTATCTTCAGCCACCCTTAGCTGATGAAAACCGGTTGCTAAATCGAGCTGGGAGAAAACAGACGCTCCTACAAGCTGGTCAAACAAATCGTCAATTCTAGGGAGAGGGTGCCTATTCTTTTTCGTTAGCTTGTTGAGCTCCCTATAGTCAACACATAGACGGAGTGAACCATCCGCCTTTGTAGCGAACACCACTGGAGCGCCCCATTCTGAAATGCTCCTCCTAATGAACCCCTTTTCTAGAAGCTCTTTAATCTGTTTACTGAGCTCTTTCCTTTCTCGTGGAGCCATGTGTCTAACGGGCAACGCAACGGGCTTTGCATTATCTACAAGATATATACGGAAGTCTATTTCCCGCTTCGGAGGCAAGCCCTTCACCTCTTCGAAGACATCCAGATATTCCCGTACCACTCTAACTGATTGCAAATTTTCAACAGAGGCATCTAGCGATTCAAGATAACTAAGCATAACCGCATATGAGGGATTACAAGAAATTTCCAAAGTATTACCGAGCTGGGTTAGGAGCCTAACCACCCTTTTCTCACAATCAAGGATGGCCCCATTACTGGATAGCCAATCCATGCCCAAAATCAAACCATAACCCGAAAAGCCCAAAACAAAGGCACTACATTGAAATTCTACGCTTAGAATAGAAATTTTCAATCCCAAACAGATCATAGACAAATGAGCTGGGCCCCCAATTGGGTTTGAAACAATTAAGGGGTCCTCTACCATACTAGTTTTTAGGTGCAGAGACTCTACTAAAGCAGACGAGATAAAGGAGTGTGATGCGCCAGAATCGAATAAAGTGCGAACGGGGTGATCATAAAGATAAACTACACTTTCTACAGAAGTATTTATACCTCGCTGCTGCAAAGGTGGTGCTTCTAGCACATGCACTTGTGCCCCCGAGGTGGATCCAGCCCTCTGCCCCTGTCCTCGTTTCTTTGGGCAGTCCTTAGCCCTGTGGCCCGTCTCACCGCAAGAAAAGCACCCACCATTCTCCTTGGCCTTCTTTTTCCGGCATTCCTTTACTAAGTGCCCCGCTTTGCCACAGAAATTACACTTCCTTTTCTCTTTGTTGCCTTTCCCGCCCTTCTTAAAGTCTGTCTTCTTAGGCTGCAAACCCTCTTTCTTCCCTTGAGAGCTTTCTGCCTTTGTCTCCTTCTTGCCCTTATCCTCTTCGTTCAGCAATGCCATTTGCATCAGTCTTTCATACGTGGCTCCCATTGGTATATGAGTCATGGCTAAACTGTGTAATGGCTCATTCAGCCCTTTGACAAAACGGAGAGCCTTCTTGTGCGGGGTGTTGACTAGGTCCAGCCCGAACCTAGCCAGCTCATCGAACTGATTAACATACTCTCTGACTGTCTTGTTCCCTTGCTTAAGAAATAAGAATTTTTCCAACTGCAAACTCCTTTCCGCATCTGAGAGAAATTTAGCCTCAAACCTTGCCCTAAAGTCCTCCCATGTCTCCACTGGTCTTTCTGCATTAGTGACTTCCCACCAGTAGGAAGCCTCGCCCTTTAGTAGCCATACTGCCAGTTGCACTTTCTGTCTATCTTCTACCTCAAAGATGATGAATAGGTCCTCAGTTTCTTTCAGCCAATTTCTAGCTGCCACGAAGGACTCAGTTCCATGAAAATCCTTTCCTCCCATAGCTTTAAAATCTTTACATATCTTAGCAAACGTGTTTCCCCGTGGAGGAGGTGGAGGAAGAGGTGCTGCTGCAGCTGAATGATTTCCTGCAGCTGGGGGAGGAGGAACGGTAGGACCTGGCTGAGTGGCTCTTGCTTCTAAGAACCGTCTAAACTAACCAGGTATTGGCACCCCTTCTGGCAAGTTAAGTTCTTCGGACATGCTGAAACAAAAAGGATAGATTCAAAACGAAGGATAAGAGATAATACCTATGGCTTTGGGGAGTGGACTTTGCCCTTTAAAATAAAATAATATTTTTCTTTTAAAAATGCTTCTTTAAATTTCCTTTTTGAAAATAATTTTTCAAAACTTTTTATCTTATCTGGTAAACCTGTGCTCTGATACCAAGTGAAACACCCCACCTCCGTTAGGGTCACTCTCAAAGGGAATGTCCTAATTTTGGTGGAGGTTTATAAGTATAAGTCACAGATATACAAGACAGATATAAAAACACATATTTGTAAACAGCGAAAAAACAACAACTTTTATTTCATAAAAGCAAATACGTGTTACAACAACACCACCATGATTATCTTACATCCTTTCCAAAAACATAACATAACACCTTCATAACTGTCTTGATTACATTATTTAAAGAAGTATAAAGAAAACATAAATAAACTGCAAAAGCCCCATAGTTGTTGTCCAAAGCCATAGTTCAAAACGAAAAGATCCAAGCAATACATTCTTTCTCTTCAAGCTGGATATGAAGGCTGGTCAAGCTGCAGTGTTTCCTCCCTGCGGACCTGGGGGGGGGGGAACGGAAGAAAAGAAGACGAAAGAAAAGTAGAGTCAGACATAAAGCCTGAGTAAGTCTAGGACTATTCTGTCTATGAATAAAGAACTGGGTATGATAAGTATAAACAAGAAGTGGGAAAGTACTATAAACTTAGTTAAGTGGTCTGTAACAACCCGTATTTTCAATAACCTGTAATAATGTAAATTGAGGCAGAATTTAATTCTAAAATCTGAATCAAGGGAAACGGGCTATGCCATTGCGTTCGTCTCGGAAAAATACGCGAAATAGAGTCCGAGTTTTCGAAAATCAGAGTCCGTATGACCCAGTTAAGGCCCATTGAAGTTTGCAGAAAATTACTAAGTAAAAATCAGATTCAAATTTGAAGAATTGGGCCAGCTGGGCCTAGGCGGGAAAAATCCCGCCAGGACCCCATGTCGACAGGCCTGTCGACAGGGGTCTAGGCATGTCGACTGCCCTGTCGACAGCCCTGTCGACAGGGGGTGCACGGGCTGCTTAGCCTGGTGCACCATTTCTGATTGGGGTTGGGTCTTGTGGCTTGTTTCTAGAGAGTTCCGGGATCTGATGGCCCTAATTGAATCTAGGGTTAATCCTATGGTCTAAATCACTAACCTAATCTATAAATAAGACCCTAACCTACCCTAAATCATTCATTATTCATCCTAGTAACTAAACTATGCCAAAATCCATCCTCTCATGGCCTCCACCCTCTTCATACAATTCCTAAACAAATCCCTAAGAGATTTCCATGCATACAAGGGTATTTAGGCTTGTATGATCCTCCTTAGCTTGCATTAAAGGCTTGTTTTGCTATTGGCATCATAAAGGAGGAGTCTTGGTCAAGTTTGCTTGCATTTGGGGGTCTTAATTAGTTGCATAAGGGGTTTCTTGCATTTGTTATACTCATTTGAGTCCGCATAAGCATTGTAAGCCCTCTTACCTTCATTTTAGAAACTCTAAAGTTAGTGTGTGATGAAAATTGGGGTTTATGTATGTTTATTGAGTTGTGCATGTTTATGCAAGGGTACTAAGCCATGATTTGCAAATCTATTGAGTTATGCATGTATACTAAGCCATGATTTACAAGTTAAATGAATTATGCATGTTTATGCATGTTTGCTAAGCCATGATTTGTATGATTATTGAGATTTGTACATGTTTTATGGATTATGCATGTTTATGCATGTTTGCTAAGCCATGATTTACAAGTTAAATGAATTATGCATGTTTATGCATGTTTGCTAAGCCATGATTTACAAGTTAAATGAGTTATGCATGTTTATGCATGTTTGCTAAGCCATGATTTACAAGTTAAATGAGTTATGCATGTTTATGCATGTTTGCTAAGCCATGATTTACAAGCTAAATGAGTTATGCATGTTTATGCATGTTTGCTAAGTCATGATTTACAAGATAATTGAGTTATGCATGTTTATGCATGTTTGTTAAGTCATGATTTACAAGTTAATTGAGTCATGCATGTTTATGCAAGTTTACTAAGCCATGATTTGCAAGTTTATTTAGTTATGCATGCTTATGCAAGTTTAAAAATGACAAGTTGTGCATATTTTACATGTTATGCATGTTTATGGTAATATGCAAGTTCACTTTGCTAAGTTATGCAAGTTTAACACGTTATGCATGTTTATGGCAATATGCAAGTTCACTATGCTAAGTTGTACAAGTCTAACATGTTATGCATGGTTGTTGTGCAAGTTTATCATGTATGTTGTGCCAAGTTCCCTCTCCCTATCCTTTATGCGTTATTACGAATATGTAAGCGATAGAATGACGTTGGGGGTTTTGGGTAAACTTAAAATACATGAAAATATAAGATTGGGAGTTTACCTATTAAGTTAGGTCTACCCCTTGGGAATTTACCTATTAAGTTAGGTCTACCCAAGTAATTGTTGACTTGTAATTATGTTTTGAAATTAAGTGGACATGACACTTAGAAAACATAAGTGTGGCCAACTCGAGGTTGGGTTGAGTTTGTAGCGTAATTCTACCCGGAACCGACCGGCTTAACTAGTGGCTACAAACAATAGGACCCAATGTGAGAAGTTGGTCATAGGGTGCCAAGACCCGAGGTTAGACCAAGTTGTGGTGTAAAGCTACCCGGACCCGCCCGGCCTAACTAGTAACCACAACAAGGTCTAATGTGAGAGGTTAAGGTGCATTAAATTAATTAATGCCTCATGATTAGGGTTAAGTCAGGGTCCACTAATACTTAACCAATGTGGGGATTCGAGGGATTAGAATGCGGTTAAGTTGTGAACCGTTGGTTACACTTAACTAGTTTAATCCATTTGGGAGTTCAAGGGATTAGAATGGGGTTAAGCCACACTTAACCAGTTTAATCCAGGATTGGTGAAGGGTTAAATCACACTTAACCCTCTTAGAAACCCTAGCAACGTGGTCTGTTCCAGCAGTAATCCCAGTTTGGTATCATTCACAACCCTAGAGGCTAGGCTAGGGCGGGGCACGATTACTGGACTGATGTAAGCGACCAAAGGGCGATGGCCGAGTGGTACAGCGGTGCGGGTCCGGCGGGCTACGGACGTGCACGTAGTCCGATGTTGGACAAACTCGAGGCACGGGTACCAGTAGTTTAGGGCTGTGCATTATTGCTTAAGTGTCCGGGGTTGACACCCGAGGGCTTGATACACCCAAAGGTGGACCCAGCACAGACTAACTACAACCATATGTGGGCCATATGGACACCAACACTGGACGTGTTAGGTTTGTAGGGAGCCGATCGACTAGACCGTTGGGCTGGACCTTATATTAAGGTCACTTCATGTTATTGGGCCAAAGTTTGGGCTAAGGGATCAATACCTGTTATGTTGGTTTGCTAGTACACCGTGGTGCAAGAACTTAACCTTGCTTTATGCGATGACACCTTTATCTATCTTGTAGTTAACTTACCATGCCAGTATATTGTTATCTATGATCATCTCAGTTTTCATCATGATGTTAACTTTATTAGTTTATAGACTGATCGTAGCAGGGCTTACTCAGTCTTTTTGACTGACCTGTTTTCTTTCGCCTCTTTTCTTCCGTTCCCCCCCAGGTTCTCAGGGAGGGAATACTAGAGCCTAGCTTGGATTTTAGCTGCTTCCTTGGATAGCTCAAGTATGCTTTGGACTTGAGCCGCTATGGTTTATCACTCTTATTTGGGGATAGTACTTATGTATTTTCAGTTTATCAGATGATGTATTTATCTAGACTTGTAATTTTGGGAAAAGTGACATTTTGATGTACCAGACTTGTTTTTGAAATGGTTTATAAATCTTCCGCTGTTTTATTTGCTTACTCTGTTTATTTACATATACACATATATATGTCATGTCCTGCCTTGCTATATCATTATGCATGTTTACCAATAATGCCCCTCCAAAGCTAGTGCATTCCTTTGCGAGTGACCCTGGCGGAGGTGGGGTGTTACACTTGGTATCAGAGCGAGGTTTACGAGAAGGGATAAAAAGGTTTTAAAACTCTTTGAAAAACTATTTTCAAAACCAAGTATAAAGTATTTTCCAAAGAAAAGTCTAGTTGTTTTTAAAGGCTATTCCCCAAAAGCCATTAGCACTAGCCTTTGACTCCTCGTTTGAACTCTTTTCTTTTCGTTTCCAGCATGTCTGATAATCTCATCTTGCCCGAAGGAGTAACGATACCCGATTGGTTTCGTCGGTACTTGGAAGTCACGGCACCGGTCCCGGGTGTCCCTAATGTTGTCTCCCCAATCGAGACCGCTGTTCCTCCTCCTCCCGTAGTTGATGTTCCTCTTCCTCCTTCCCCTCAGCATCCTCAAATTGACTTCGCCGAGATTTGCCGAGATTTTAAGGCGATGGGTTGCAAGAATTTCTTTGGAACCGAGACTTTAGTAGAGGCAAGGAATTGGTTGAAAGAGACCGAAGATCTTTTAGCCACCTTTGATATAGGTGACCGCAGGAAGGTTTTATTGGCAGTATGGTTGCTAAAGGAAGAAGCTGCACGTTGGTGGGTGGTCACCACCACTACTAGGCCAATTGAGACTTGGGATGACTTTAGAGGAAGGTTTGGACTGAGATTCTTATCACTGAAGCAAGGGGACATGACTATTAGGGAATACATAGATAAGTTTAATCAACTGGCTCAGGATGATTTAGACTTGGTTAATACAGCTCAGAAGAAGGCCCTACACTTTGCTCTGGGATTAAACGAGCCATTACATGGTTTGGCCATGTCTCATATACCCTTGGGGGCGACTTTCGAGAATTTGGTGAATATGGCCCTACTTAAAGAAGAAGATAACAATGACAAGCAAGAGGCCAAGGCGAATGAGTCTCAAGGCAAGAGGGTAAATTCCGGGAAACGGGGTAAGAATATGAAATGCAACTTCTGTGGTAAAGTTGGACATATGGCCAGGGAATGTAGGAAGAAGAAGAGAAAGCGGGGCGAATGCTTTCATTGTGGTGAGTTTGGACATTTCAGCAAAGATTGCCCGAGGAAACAAGGGCAAGGTCAGACTCAGTGTGCAGGACTATCTGGAGGGCGAGTTCATCCCCTCAACACCGTTCTTTCAGCTTATGATAGAGGTAGTGTTTCTGTTGAAAACCTGGTTTACATTTTCTGATTTTCCCTGTTCGAACTTTGTTCGATTCTGGCATATCGCATAGTTTTATTTCATCTGATCTAGTTGAAAGTTTTGCACCTAAGTACTAGTCTGGTTGATGATCCCGTATGTGTTTCAAATCCAATTTGGGGGTTCTGCCCGTTTGCCTGTGGTCTGAGTGGATTTGAAAGTTTCTATCTTGAGTATAGAATTCTCGTGGGATGTATATATTCTCGGTTTCGGGGGATATGGGTTGGTTTTGGGCATGGAATGGTTGGCCTGTTTTGGAGCCATTCTGGGTTTTTGTATATAGGGTGTGGGGCTCATGACTCGCCTCGGTAATACCCTAGAAATTTCTAGCAACCCTATGGGTCCCGTCATGTTATGTTATCTTGAAATCCCTCGACTCGTCTATCGATAGTTTGCAATCTGTGAGGGTGATCCGAGGATATCCTGATATCTGGGGATAGATTTCCGTATTATCTGGTTGGTAATGCCAAGCCAGTTGCGTGGCCGGCTAGGCACATGACCTCACGAAATGAGAGTTAAGAAAGCAAGTCAAGGAGTTGCTTGAGAAGAACTTCCTGAGACGAAGCATTTTCGAGTAGGGTGCTCCAGTAGTATTCGTTACTGATGTGGACAGTTTGTTTCGCTTATATGATGATTTCGTGAGATAACCGTTACCAAGGATCGATGATCTGTTTGATCAGCTGGTAGGAGCATCTGTTTCCTTTTGACCTAGCTACCGGATTCCATCAGCTTAGGATGGCTGAGGATGGAAATTGACAAGACTGCGTTTAGGACTCTAGATGGATTTTTTAGAATGGCTAGTCATGCTACTTGGTTTGACTAATGCACCCGCATATTATGTGAACTTGATAGGTAGGGTGTTTAAGGGGTCCTTGAACAAGTTTGTCATGGTCGTCATAGACGATATCTTGATCTCCTCAAAAGAACGAGGAAGAGCATGCTATACATCTCAAGGAGGAGATGGATACGTTTGGAGCCACCAGTTGAAGGTCAAGTTCTCCAAATGTCACTTTGGAGGAAAGAAGTTGGATTTCTTGGGCACATAGTTCCCAAGTAAGGCTTAGCGGTGGATTCCGCTAAAGTGGTTGCGGTTTAAGACCGGAAAACTCTGAGGAGGGCAAATGAAGTAAGAAGCTTTCTCCGTTTGGCTAGTTAGCTAGCATTCCCGGAGCTTAGACTTACTCTTCTGGATCAAGAAGGGGGTTTCGCAGAAAGAAGGACCCGCAGTTGGTCAAGAACATGGACCAATCAGTTCGAGGTGAGATGTTAAGTCACCTCACTAGATATATTATAGATGACAAGGGATGACTAAGGCACGATGAGAGATTTTGTGTTCCTCGAGTGGAAGACTTGGTAAAGAAGGTTCCTACAGATGCGCATCACTCGAGGAGGTGGCCAAGTTGGTCTCGGAATGCATGTTGTGCCACCAAGTTAAGGCCAAGTCATAGAAGCCCAGTGGGCCATTACCTCTATTGGGGGTTCTGCAAGGGAAGTGTGAAAACATCTCGATAGATTATGTGGATAGATTACCTAGATCAAAGAAAGGGAATACGTGTATGAGGGTCATAATAGGTAGACTCACGAAGAGTGCTCACTTCAGTCCGGTGAAGAGCAAGAGGACTGCATCATGGTTAGCAACGGTTTACCCTCAAGAAGTTGGCCAGTTTTGGAAGAGCCTACAAGCCATGGGTAGGCAACTGAATCTAGGTATGGCCTATAGGCGGATGGTTCATTTCGATTAAGCCTGAGTTATAGAGAATCACGTTTATAAGGGCAATTGGCAACGTGGATTGGTATTTTCAAGAAAAGTTCTGCTGCATGGAATACTTTATATTAAGTAGACGAGATCCAGGATTCACTAGTGAATTTTGGAGAGCTGGCATGAGATCATGAGGTTATAGTGGGTTTAAGCCAAGTATATAGAAAGAAGAATAAGGGGAAAAGAAAGACGAGAGGCGATAATGAAATGACTTCCAACTCGAATTTGGGAAATAGGAGTTAGGAAGCCAAGGAATCATGAAGTGAAAAGACAGTCAAAGCACAGTGGAGTTAAGCTCAAGGAAACGTGACTAAGAAGAGTGAAGACTAGATACGCGCATCATATCTCTCTTTAAGAGTGCATCTTTGATCTTTATTTTCCTGTGGAGCTTGCTTGCAAGTTATCTTTTGTATATATATATATATCCTCTCGATCCCATTCTCGATCTTATTTCTGTTGTAAACTCCATAAGGGGGTTAAGACTCATCGGTTAGTACTATATGTCAAAGTTTGAATGGATTTCTTGCAATCCAAAAAGGAGTTTATCTAGTTTATCGTGTTTATCGTGTCATGAGAACCTTAGGTAGAAACCCTTTGGATGAAACATGTATTTGAAACATGTTATGCTTGATGGCTGCAAGTGGTTGCAAGTGTTTGCAAGTGGTTGCTCGTGGATGCATTATACACGATTAGGCACTAGATCGGCTCACACACTCCTCATATTGCATGTGCATGAGTGTTTATGCTTACTCTTGGATGAAATTTGTATGCTATCACATGGATGTTGCATATGGACGTATGATTGAGCACGCATGTAGATATTATACATTATGTTAGGAATTTGCATACATATGGATTCATTTCACTGACATACATATGCATTAAGGAGGTTTACTGTATCAGTAACCGCCTGATTTACATACATATGCATTAAGGAGGTTTACTGTATCAGTAACCGCCTGATTTTTGCATTAGGTAAGTACATATACACACACTTTTGCATATGTTCATCCAGCATTTAGAATCTTGTAAGGACAATGATTGCTCGTGGATGATGCTTTGAGTAGATGGATGATTGGATGGTAGGATACGTTCTGCCTAACTTGAAGATTTCGGGGACGAAATCCTTTAAGGAGGGGAGAATGTAACAACCCGTATTTTCAATAACCTGTAATAATGTAAATTGAGGCAGAATTTAATTCTAAAATCTGAATCAAGGGAAACGGGCTATGCCACTGCGTTCGTCTCGGAAAAATACGCGAAATAGAGTCCGAGTTTTCGAAAATCGGAGTCCGTATGACCCAGTTAAGGCCCATTGAAGTTTGCAGAAAATTACTAAGTAAAAATCAGATTCAAATTTGAAGAATTGGGCCAGCTGGGCCTAGGCGGGAAAAATCCCGCCAGGACCCCATGTCGATAGGCCTGTCGACAGGGGTCTAGGCATGTCGACTGCCCTGTCGACAGCCCTGTCGACAGGGGGTGCACGGGCTGCTTAGCCTGGTGCACCATTTCTGATTGGGGTTGGGTCTTGTGGCTTGTTTCTAGAGAGTTCCGGGATCTGATGGCCCTAATTGAATCTAGGGTTAATCCTATGGTCTAAATCACTAACCTAATCTATAAATAAGACCCTAACCTACCCTAAATCATTCATTATTCATCCTAGTAACTAAACTATGCCAAAATCCATCCTCTCATGGCCTCCACCCTCTTCATACAATTCCTAAACAAATCCCTAAGAGATTTCCATGCATACAAGGGTATTTAGGCTTGTATGATCCTCCTTAGCTTGCATTAAAGGCTTGTTTTGCTATTGGCATCATAAAGGAGGAGTCTTGGTCAAGTTTGCTTGCATTTGGGGGTCTTAATTAGTTGCATAAGGGGTTTCTTGCATTTGTTATACTCATTTGAGTCCGCATAAGCATTGTAAGCCCTCTTACCTTCATTTTAGAAACTCTAAAGTTAGTGTGTGATGAAAATTAGGGTTTATGTATGTTTATTGAGTTGTGCATGTTTATGCAAGGGTACTAAGCCATGATTTGCAAATCTATTGAGTTATGCATGTATACTAAGCCATGATTTACAAGTTAAATGAATTATGCATGTTTATGCATGTTTGCTAAGCCATGATTTGTATGATTATTGAGATTTGTACATGTTTTATGGATTATGCATGTTTATGCATGTTTGCTAAGCCATGATTTACAAGTTAAATGAATTATGCATGTTTATGCATGTTTGCTAAGCCATGATTTACAAGTTAAATGAGTTATGCATGTTTATGCATGTTTGCTAAGCCATGATTTACAAGTTAAATGAGTTATGCATGTTTATGCATGTTTGCTAAGCCATGATTTACAAGCTAAATGAGTTATGCATGTTTATGCATGTTTGCTAAGTCATGATTTACAAGATAATTGAGTTATGCATGTTTATGCATGTTTGTTAAGTCATGATTTACAAGTTAATTGAGTCATGCATGTTTATGCAAGTTTACTAAGCCATGATTTGCAAGTTTATTTAGTTATGCATGCTTATGCAAGTTTAAAAATGACAAGTTGTGCATATTTTACATGTTATGCATGTTTATGGTAATATGCAAGTTCACTTTGCTAAGTTATGCAAGTTTAACACGTTATGCATGTTTATGGCAATATGCAAGTTCACTATGCTAAGTTGTACAAGTCTAACATGTTATGCATGGTTGTTGTGCAAGTTTATCATGTATGTTGTGCCAAGTTCCCTCTCCCTATCCTTTATGCGTTATTACGAATATGTAAGCGATAGAATGACGTTGGGGGTTTTGGGTAAACTTAAAATACATGAAAATATAAGATTGGGAGTTTACCTATTAAGTTAGGTCTACCCCTTGGGAATTTACCTATTAAGTTAGGTCTACCCAAGTAATTGTTGACTTGTAATTATGTTTTGAAATTAAGTGGACATGACACTTAGAAAACATAAGTGTGGCCAACTCGAGGTTGGGTTGAGTTTGTAGCGTAATTCTACCCGGAACCGACCGGCTTAACTAGTGGCTACAAACAATAGGACCCAATGTGAGAAGTTGGTCATAGGGTGCCAAGACCCGAGGTTAGACCAAGTTGTGGTGTAAAGCTACCCGGACCCGCCCGGCCTAACTAGTAACCACAACAAGGTCTAATGTGAGAGGTTAAGGTGCATTAAATTAATTAATGCCTCATGATTAGGGTTAAGTCAGGGTCCACTAATACTTAACCAATGTGGGGATTCGAGGGATTAGAATGCGGTTAAGTTGTGAACCGTTGGTTACACTTAACTAGTTTAATCCATTTGGGAGTTCAAGGGATTAGAATGGGGTTAAGCCACACTTAACCAGTTTAATCCAGGATTGGTGAAGGGTTAAATCACACTTAACCCTCTTAGAAACCCTAGCAACGTGGTCTGTTCCAGCAGTAATCCCAGTTTGGTATCATTCACAACCCTAGAGGCTAGGCTAGGGCGGGGCACGATTACTGGACTGATGTAAGCGACCAAAGGGCGATGGCCGAGTGGTACAGCGGTGCGGGTCCGGCGGGCTACGGACGTGCACGTAGTCCGATGTTGGACAAACTCGAGGCACGGGTACCAGTAGTTTAGGGCTGTGCATTATTGCTTAAGTGTCCGGGGTTGACACCCGAGGGCTTGATACACCCAAAGGTGGACCCAGCACAGACTAACTACAACCATATGTGGGCCATATGGACACCAACACTGGACGTGTTAGGTTTGTAGGGAGCCGATCGACTAGACCGTTGGGCTGGACCTTATATTAAGGTCACTTCATGTTATTGGGCCAAAGTTTGGGCTAAGGGATCAATACCTGTTATGTTGGTTTGCTAGTACACCGTGGTGCAAGAACTTAACCTTGCTTTATGCGATGACACCTTTATCTATCTTGTAGTTAACTTACCATGCCAGTATATTGTTATCTATGATCATCTCAGTTTTCATCATGATGTTAACTTTATTAGTTTATAGACTGATCGTAGCAGGGCTTACTCAGTCTTTTTGACTGACCTGTTTTCTTTCGCCTCTTTTCTTCCGTTCCCCCCCAGGTTCTCAGGGAGGGAATACTAGAGCCTAGCTTGGATTTTAGCTGCTTCCTTGGATAGCTCAAGTATGCTTTGGACTTGAGCCGCTATGGTTTATCACTCTTATTTGGGGATAGTACTTATGTATTTTCAGTTTATCAGATGATGTATTTATCTAGACTTGTAATTTTGGGAAAAGTGACATTTTGATGTACCAGACTTGTTTTTGAAATGGTTTATAAATCTTCCGCTGTTTTATTTGCTTACTCTGTTTATTTACATATACACATATATATGTCATGTCCTGCCTTGCTATATCATTATGCATGTTTACCAATAATGCCCCTCCAAAGCTAGTGCATTCCTTTGCGAGTGACCCTGGCGGAGGTGGGGTGTTACACTTGGTATCAGAGCGAGGTTTACGAGAAGGGATAAAAAGGTTTTAAAACTCTTTGAAAAACTATTTTCAAAACCAAGTATAAAGTATTTTCCAAAGAAAAGTCTAGTTGTTTTTAAAGGCTATTCCCCAAAAGCCATTAGCACTAGCCTTTGACTCCTCGTTTGAACTCTTTTCTTTTCGTTTCCAGCATGTCTGATAATCTCATCTTGCCCGAAGGAGTAACGATACCCGATTGGTTTCGTCGGTACTTGGAAGTCACGGCACCGGTCCCGGGTGTCCCTAATGTTGTCTCCCCAATCGAGACCGCTGTTCCTCCTCCTCCCGTAGTTGATGTTCCTCTTCCTCCTTCCCCTCAGCATCCTCAAATTGACTTCGCCGAGATTTGCCGAGATTTTAAGGCGATGGGTTGCAAGAATTTCTTTGGAACCGAGACTTTAGTAGAGGCAAGGAATTGGTTGAAAGAGACCGAAGATCTTTTAGCCACCTTTGATATAGGTGACCGCAGGAAGGTTTTATTGGCAGTATGGTTGCTAAAGGAAGAAGCTGCACGTTGGTGGGTGGTCACCACCACTACTAGGCCAATTGAGACTTGGGATGACTTTAGAGGAAGGTTTGGACTGAGATTCTTATCACTGAAGCAAGGGGACATGACTATTAGGGAATACATAGATAAGTTTAATCAACTGGCTCAGGATGATTTAGACTTGGTTAATACAGCTCAGAAGAAGGCCCTACACTTTGCTCTGGGATTAAACGAGCCATTACATGGTTTGGCCATGTCTCATATACCCTTGGGGGCGACTTTCGAGAATTTGGTGAATATGGCCCTACTTAAAGAAGAAGATAACAATGACAAGCAAGAGGCCAAGGCGAATGAGTCTCAAGGCAAGAGGGTAAATTCCGGGAAACGGGGTAAGAATATGAAATGCAACTTCTGTGGTAAAGTTGGACATATGGCCAGGGAATGTAGGAAGAAGAAGAGAAAGCGGGGCGAATGCTTTCATTGTGGTGAGTTTGGACATTTCAGCAAAGATTGCCCGAGGAAACAAGGGCAAGGTCAGACTCAGTGTGCAGGACTATCTGGAGGGCGAGTTCATCCCCTCAACACCGTTCTTTCAGCTTATGATAGAGGTAGTGTTTCTGTTGAAAACCTGGTTTACATTTTCTGATTTTCCCTGTTCGAACTTTGTTCGATTCTGGCATATCGCATAGTTTTATTTCATCTGATCTAGTTGAAAGTTTTGCACCTAAGTACTAGTCTGGTTGATGATCCCGTATGTGTTTCAAATCCAATTTGGGGGTTCTGCCCGTTTGCCTGTGGTCTGAGTGGATTTGAAAGTTTCTATCTTGAGTATAGAATTCTCGTGGGATGTATATATTCTCGGTTTCGGGGGATATGGGTTGGTTTTGGGCATGGAATGGTTGGCCTGTTTTGGAGCCATTCTGGGTTTTTGTATATAGGGTGTGGGGCTCATGACTCGCCTCGGTAATACCCTAGAAATTTCTAGCAACCCTATGGGTCCCGTCATGTTATGTTATCTTGAAATCCCTCGACTCGTCTATCGATAGTTTGCAATCTGTGAGGGTGATCCGAGGATATCCTGATATCTGGGGATAGATTTCCGTATTATCTGGTTGGTAATGCCAAGCCAGTTGCGTGGCCGGCTAGGCACATGACCTCACGAAATGAGAGTTAAGAAAGCAAGTCAAGGAGTTGCTTGAGAAGAACTTCCTGAGACGAAGCATTTTCGAGTAGGGTGCTCCAGTAGTATTCGTTACTGATGTGGACAGTTTGTTTCGCTTATATGATGATTTCGTGAGATAACCGTTACCAAGGATCGATGATCTGTTTGATCAGCTGGTAGGAGCATCTGTTTCCTTTTGACCTAGCTACCGGATTCCATCAGCTTAGGATGGCTGAGGATGGAAATTGACAAGACTGCGTTTAGGACTCTAGATGGATTTTTTAGAATGGCTAGTCATGCTACTTGGTTTGACTAATGCACCCGCATATTATGTGAACTTGATAGGTAGGGTGTTTAAGGGGTCCTTGAACAAGTTTGTCATGGTCGTCATAGACGATATCTTGATCTCCTCAAAAGAACGAGGAAGAGCATGCTATACATCTCAAGGAGGAGATGGATACGTTTGGAGCCACCAGTTGAAGGTCAAGTTCTCCAAATGTCACTTTGGAGGAAAGAAGTTGGATTTCTTGGGCACATAGTTCCCAAGTAAGGCTTAGCGGTGGATTCCGCTAAAGTGGTTGCGGTTTAAGACCGGAAAACTCTGAGGAGGGCAAATGAAGTAAGAAGCTTTCTCCGTTTGGCTAGTTAGCTAGCATTCCCGGAGCTTAGACTTACTCTTCTGGATCAAGAAGGGGGTTTCGCAGAAAGAAGGACCCGCAGTTGGTCAAGAACATGGACCAATCAGTTCGAGGTGAGATGTTAAGTCACCTCACTAGATATATTATAGATGACAAGGGATGACTAAGGCACGATGAGAGATTTTGTGTTCCTCGAGTGGAAGACTTGGTAAAGAAGGTTCCTACAGATGCGCATCACTCGAGGAGGTGGCCGAGTTGGTCTCGGAATGCATGTTGTGCCACCAAGTTAAGGCCAAGTCATAGAAGCCCAGTGGGCCATTACCTCTATTGGGGGTTCTGCAAGGGAAGTGTGAAAACATCTCGATAGATTATGTGGATAGATTACCTAGATCAAAGAAAGGGAATACGTGTATGAGGGTCATAATAGGTAGACTCACGAAGAGTGCTCACTTCAGTCCGGTGAAGAGCAAGAGGACTGCATCATGGTTAGCAACGGTTTACCCTCAAGAAGTTGGCCAGTTTTGGAAGAGCCTACAAGCCATGGGTAGGCAACTGAATCTAGGTATGGCCTATAGGCGGATGGTTCATTTCGATTAAGCCTGAGTTATAGAGAATCACGTTTATAAGGGCAATTGGCAACGTGGATTGGTATTTTCAAGAAAAGTTCTGCTGCATGGAATACTTTATATTAAGTAGACGAGATCCAGGATTCACTAGTGAATTTTGGAGAGCTGGCATGAGATCATGAGGTTATAGTGGGTTTAAGCCAAGTATATAGAAAGAAGAATAAGGGGAAAAGAAAGACGAGAGGCGATAATGAAATGACTTCCAACTCGAATTTGGGAAATAGGAGTTAGGAAGCCAAGGAATCATGAAGTGAAAAGACAGTCAAAGCACAGTGGAGTTAAGCTCAAGGAAACGTGACTAAGAAGAGTGAAGACTAGATACGCGCATCATATCTCTCTTTAAGAGTGCATCTTTGATCTTTATTTTCCTGTGGCTGCCTGTTGCCGGTTGGTTCCGGGCAGTCTTACGCCACAACTCAGTCTTACCTCGGGTCCTTATTGGGCTCCATGTTTAACCTCCCACATTGGATAAGTATTGTTGTGACTACAGGACAGCCGGGCGGTTCCGGGCAGGTTTACATCACAACTCAATCCAACTTCGGGTTAAACACATCGTATTTTCTACATTTACATAATTTGTCTTTCTTCTTTATTTTCTTATATGTAAATATTTGCGGCCCATTATTAAGATCAATGGTGTGAAGGTTACACCAATCATGGGCCCAACCCATACTTGAATTTGGGCCCCTTTTACTTTATAATTTCATTTATTAATTAATTTGGCCCAACGCTATTTTCCCCCGTTTAATACTTTCGTTTATTATATATATATTGGGCTTAGCCTTTTTAAGCCCAACTTAGCCATGTGCAAAAGGGGAGGCTTAAAGCGTGATTACATACACAAGGAGGGGAATGTGAACGCGTGAACTTGCAACATAACGTTGGAATTACAAAATAGAAACTGGTGTACTTGCATAGTAGTAATGTATACTTTGGTCATAAAGCATAAGTGACATGAATCAAAGCATGTAAACTTGTAGTTAAGTTAAGAATCTAAATTGGATATCATTATTGGCACATAGTCTTAACTACAATATAAACCTATATTTTTATTTAGGCATAATGTCAAACATAAGCAAATCATGTTCATAAGATTACTACATGTTTACAAAGGGGCTTACTTTTGTTACTAATACAAAAGTATAGTTCAACTAGAATTATTCCAACTTAATCATGATTTTAGATCTATTCTCATAACCATGGCACACATATACTTATGGCATAAATATTTCTAACATGAAATCACGATTTTTACTTTAGTCATGCAAACTTGCAAATGGGATTTTGAATCTAACCTAGCAATGTACCACATATGTCATCATATAATTCTTGTTAACCATATAGACCTAACATGGTTTTCAATTATGCAAAATATCAATCATATCCTAGTCATATTCATGAGTTCACAAAGAGGTTTTCTAGTGCAAAAGTATGGCTTAATACATAGATCATGATGCCAAATTTTCAACGTAATTTCATATGAATTATAATAACCCAAATTTGTTCCAATTACACACAAAAATGATTTTTGTACAAAAATACACATTATGATGGCATAGTAGCAAAACCCCAAACTTGCAAGAATTTCAATTAAACAACTACATACATGTAGCTTCAACATAAATTACATAATTTGCGAATATTCCAAACGTATACTTGCATAAAACTACCGCAAACATGTAGTTTTTATAATGAATAACATGCTTTGCGAATATCCAAACGTACACTTGCATGAAACTACCGCAAACATGTAGTTTTTATAATGAATAACATAATTTGAGAGTATCCAAACGTATACTTGCATAAAACTACCGCAAACATGTAGTTTTTTTATAATGAATAACATAATTTGAGAATATCCAAACGTATACAATATTCCAAATCGATAAGAATCATAGTAACGCACAAATATGAATTACTTATCACCACAAATCAAGTATACAAACCAACACAGTTATTTGTTCATACCAAAATAATACTCTACTTACAATCGTGTGACGAATTCTCCAATTGGAGATGCGACTCCTTGTTGATTTGATTTGTTTAATTGCTTTATGCTTTAGAATTTGCCTCCTAATCTTCTCTCAAATTGGTGGCTACTCCTAGTCGCTCCTTTGCAGCATGATGGCCTCGTTCTTATTTTTGAATGAATAGATTAGGTAGAGTCTAGGGTCATTTTTATAGAGTTTATGAACCGATTAGGACCATCGATGTTGCTTGGATTGATCATAGCCATTCATTCGAAAGAGAGACCAATTAGAGCCTGCCACCTAGCCCTAATGACTAAGCAAGCTTCTGAAAATCGGCCAAACACAGACCTGGCCAGCCAGGGTGGGCTGGGTTCGACCTGGCTCTGGACCAGGTCGACAGCCCTGTCGACCTGGCTAGACCAGGTCGACAGCCCAGTCGACCTGGGTGCATTAGGCGGGACTTTTCCCGCCCTGGCCAATTGGGCCCGACTTTGAATTTTTAATTGTTTTTCTGAGCTGTTTTTCTTATGCTCGAATTTCAAACTTAATTCAGAAACTTCCGGAGGCTATATCTTCTTCATACGGACTCCGTTTTTCGAAAACTCAGACTCTATTTCGCGTATTTTTCCGAGACGAACGCAATGGCATATCCCCTTTCCTTTAGTTCTTTGACTTGAAATTAATTATACTTTAATTTGTGAATTTCACAGTTATAGAATACACGGGGTGTTACACTATATCTTAGGGAAGTGTTGGAGACCCTACGAGCGCATAGCCTTAAGGCTAAATTTTCTAAGTGTCACTTCTGGAGGAAGGAAGTACGGTTCTTGGGGCATGTGGTTTCCAAAGAAGGGATAGCTGTGGATCCCGCGAAGGTGGTGGCCATCCAAGATTGGAAGGTCCCTAAAAATGCTTCCGAAGTGAGAAGTTTCTTGGGGTTGGCTAGCTACTATAGGAAGTTTATCAAAGACTTCGCAAAGATATCAGCTCCATTGACACGCTTGACGAAGAAGAACCTAGGTTTCACATGGGACGTAGATTGTGATGATGCGTTCCAACGTTTGAAGAGAGCTTTGACTTTAGCCCCAGTCTTAGTATTGCCAGACGGGAGTAAGCCGTTAACCGTTTATACTGATGCTTGTGGGACAGGACTAGGCGCAGTCTTAATGCAAGAGGGTAGGGTAATAGCCTATGGTGGAAGGCAGTTGAGAGCGCATGAGAAAAATTATCCTACACATGACCTAGAATTGGCTGCTATTGTTTTCGCGCTTAAGTCTTGGCGTCATTATCTTCTTGGCGAGAAATTCGAATTATTCACTGACCACAAGTCTTTAAAATACCTATTCTCTCAAAAGGACTTGAACTTAAGGCAGCAAAGGCGGATGGAGTTCTTAGCGTCCTACGACTTCGAAATAGCCTATACCCCTGGCAAGGGTAACGTGGTGGCAGACGCCTTAAGTATAAAAAGATTATCCTTAAGTCCTTTGTTTGTTGAGCGGCGAAGTTTAGAATTCATTTCGATATTTGACTTTAGACCTTCCGTTGACTTCGTACCCGGTTTGCTAGCATCCTTGGAGGTCAGACCTACGCTTTTGGGACGGATTGGCGAGGCACAGCTAGACGACCCGCAGTTGGCTGAGTTAGTAGAAAAACTCAAAGGAGGGGAGTCATCAAGCCATCTCCGTAGGTATAACCTAGACGATAAGGGTTGGTTATGTAGGGACGGTAGACTTTGTGTACCAAAAGACGATGACCTAAGGAAGACTATTCTTGACGAAGCACATCGTTCGAAGATGACCATTCATCCCGGCGGGGACAAGATGTACAAAGACATGAAGAGAGTTTACTTTTGGGCCGGCATGAAGAAAGATGTGGCCGAGTATGTCGCTAGATGCTTGGTGTGCCAACAAGTAAAAGCGGAGCAAAAGAAACCCGGTGGGTTGCTTCACCCATTGGAGGTTCCACTATGGAAATGGGAAAGTGTCTCGATGGATTTTGTGGATGGGTTACCGCGATCAAGGAAGGGTAATACGGGATTTTGGGTTATAGTAGATAGACTTACTAAAAGCGCCCATTTCATTTCCGTAAAGAGTAAGAGGACTGCTCCATGGTTAGCCTCCTATACGTTCGAGAAATAGTTCGTTTGCACGGTGTTCCTTCTAGCATAGTGAGCGACCGTGATCCTATTTTCACTAGCAAATTTTGGAGAAGCTTACAAGAGGCGGTAGGGACTCAGTTATGTTTGGGCACCGCATATCATCCTTAGACGGAAGGCCAGACCGAGAGGGTGAATCGCATTCTAGAGGATCTGTTGAGGCTATGTATCCTAGACTTTGGGGGTACGTGGGAAGAGCATCTTCCATTGGTGGAGTTCGCATATAATAACAGCTTTCAGTCCAGCATTGGTATGGCACCATTCGAAGCTCTTTATGGACGACCTTGTCGTTTACCTACATGTTGGTGGGAATCTACGGATAAGATCTTACTTGGGCCCGATATGATTAGGGAGACTTCGGAGAAGATCAACTTGATTCGAAGGAGGATGAAAGCAGCACAGGATAGGCAGAAATCTTATGCGGATAAGAGGAGGACAGATCTCTAGTTTGAAGTTGGGGACATGGTCTTTGTCAAAGTGTCTCCATTACGGAACGTTGTTCGCTTTGGGCCCGTTAGGAAATTAGCACCAAGGTTTGTAGGGCCGTTTCCTATTAAGGAGAAAATTGGACAGATGGCGTATAGAGTGGAGTTGCCCGAGAGACTTAGTGGTGTACACGACGTATTCCATGTGTCACATTTGAGGAAGTGCTTGCACGAGACCGCGGAAGTGGTAGAGCCGAGCTTTCTTAGAGAGGTGGAGATAGAGCGTGATGCGACAATTCGACGAGCTCCTATGCGCATTCTTGGGTCGGAGATCAAGAGGTTGAGGAATCGAGAGGTCAGACTAGTCAAAGTGCAATGGGGAGATGATGAGAGCAACGCTACTTGGGAGACAGAAGAGAAGATGTGTTCACGATACCCTTTTCTTTTTGAGGGTATATCCTTTAATTTCTCCTTTATCGCTTAGCGTGTACTTATCTTATCTTTAGTATATCCTCTCACTAGTATCTTTGATCTTTAGTTAGGATAATCCTATGGTTGAAACATGTGTTTGAGACATGTTATGTATGTTGGATGCAAAGTGGATGCAAGTGTTTGCTAGTGGTTGCTCGTGGATGCATATACACACACTATTAGGCACCAGATCGGCTCAGTCACTTCATATTGCATATTGCATGTATATGGATGTATTTAGTAAAATGGATGTATAATGGTTGTATTATCATATAGTTGCTGCATTCGGGTGGATGGTTGTGCACGCATATAGAATTAATATGTATCATTAGGAATCTTTTGCATACATATTGGACGCATGGCACTATCATGAATTGCACTAAGGAGGTCGACTGAATCAGTAGACCGCCTAATTTTTCATTAGATATGGACATATACACACACTGTGCATATAAACGTTAAAGCTTTAGAAGTCTTTTAAGGACAATGGATGCTGGTGTTTGATGGTTGAGTAGATGGACGATTAGATGGTAGGATATACATTCTTCTTGACTTGGAGATTTCGGGGACGAAATCCTTTAAGGAGGGGAGAATGTAACACCCCGTAATTTTATAACATTAAAATTCACAAATTAAAGTATACTTAATTTTTAGAAAAGAACTAAGTGAAATGGGTTGCGCAAAGAAATATATATATATATATATATATATAAATTAAAAATTAAATAAACAAATATGCGAAAAAGTTCAAAACAGCGAATTGGGAGGGGGAATAACCGAACCGGCCCATTTTTGAGGTCGACCCGAGCTTCGCTGGGTCGACTCGGGGTTAATCCAGGGTGTTTGGCTGTCAACCCGTGGGCCGATTCGCTCAAATGCAGATTTTGCATTTGATTGGTTCTCATGGTTCAGGGTTAATCTAATGGTCCTAAATAACTTTCTACTCCTATAAATACATCCTAATGCTAATCCTAAACCTAATTAAAATAGAATAGTTACCGTCGCCATGGGAATCAATGGAGCCGCCGCCAACTAAGAAAGAAGAAAAGAAAATTCAATTCTAATTCTCTCAACCCTAAAGCAAAGCAAAACTCTCTCTTTTCTTCTCTAAATTGTGAGTATGATGATCTTAACAAGATTATTATCATTTTAATTAGGTTGAGTTATGAATGGATTATGAGTAGATGATGTGAATTATCATATATGTTGTTGTAAACCCCTTTTGCTATCATGTATATTGTAAATCCAATGTTATGTGATGATGAAATCTTACATGTTGTAAATCATGCTATGATGATGTTATGTATGTTGAAAGTTTCTATGCTAAGTTGTGATGAATCATACATGTTAAAAAGGCCATGATGTTATCATCTATGCTAGTTAGTTCATATTAATTAAATCATCATGTTTGGGTTATGTTGATCTATATGACAAGTCACATATGCAAGTTAGATTGATTAGAAAAGTTATGAACATATGCCAAGACATCTATTATGACATCTAGAATTATGCTATGACATATGTGATATCCTATGCTAGTTCACACCATCATTATGTTGCCTAAAACCCCCATATGCAAGTTTATGTATAGATTTGGGCTATGATCATATCATATAAATTGAGACATTTAACAAGTTGACACCTTTTGATCCTTAACATGTGTAGTTTATGCAAGTTTCACCCCTATTATGATTAGATTTATTTTAATTGTCTATATGTTTTGATAATTTATCTTTGTGCTAGGTGTTAGACTATACAAGTCTAGCCTATATTATGCGTTGAATAAGCGAATGTATAAACGTGGGGTAGGGGTAATATTAAGGATTTAATATTAAAAAGTTGGGGTGCAATTGATATGATTTTGCATGCCATAAGTGGATGGCCATAATTGAGTCAACTATGGACATAATTAAAAGTTGACTTAATTAATAATTTGAATAGGGAATTATTAAAACTGGGGTAAAAGATTTTAAGTGTTAATCAATGCTTAGGACACGAGGTTGGACTCGTTTGTGACGTAAACCTGCCCGGACCCGCCCAGCAAATCCAGTGGTCACAAATGTCAGCCCAATGTGAGAGGTCCTAGGCCTAAACTAAAGCATAACAGTTGTAAAGACACGAGGTTAGACTCTTTTATGGTGAAAGACTGCCCGGACCCGCCCGACAAATCCAGCTGCCATAAATGCCAGTCTAATGTGAGAGGTCTTTATGAGGTTATGGCCTGAATGAATTAAGAAATACTTAACCAGATAAACATGTAAGGTGGGACATGGGGGTTAAGTAGGTGCCTTGGGTGGCATGAGGAATCTAGGGGGTGCCCTTAGTGGCATGTGAAATACGATTAGTAAGACTTAACCAAACACACATGTAAATGAACATGACTAAGAGGGTTAAGTGGGATATACTAGTGACAAGCTTAGGTGGGTAGCTTGTGGGGGCCCATTTCGACCAGTATCCCAAACGTATCTTTTTGGGCTCGACCCAAGTCGAGGACGGGACACACATGCTTGGTTTGACTGTAAGAGGCCAAAACGGGGAGCGGTGGCAACGCAAGTCCAACGGGTTTCATATGCGTGTGTGGGCCCGGGCTGGTAGGTATGATGTTGTTGCATCGTGTAGGTATAAGCCGTGTATTCTCAAGTTGTATCGGGTTGCCACTTTAGGGGAGTGATACACCCCACTGTGGGGGCAGCACGGGTATCTACGAGTAGGGAGCCGATCGAAAGTGGGTAGTGGGGTACACCTAGTGGAGATAGGGGCAGACGACACCTATGTAGTCAGCTAGGGGTACGTAAGGCTATTTATAAAGTTTCTGTGTGAAGCAAGTGGGATCAAACAATAGGGTGACTGGTGTGGTGCAGTGTAGTAATGTGCGGTGCATTATAGTAATCATTCGTTAGTAATTAGGTGTTCCTTTACCGTTATCTTTAACGTTATCTTAAATGCTATCTTTATCTTCCTAAGAGTTCATAGACATTTATTTGTCTTCCAGCTTATGACTTAGTCTAGTTATTTTGATAATATTATTGTTCGAATTATCATACTCTCCAGACTTTATGTCTGACCCCTTCTATTTCTATCCTTTTCCCCCTCTAGGTCCTCAGGTTGGGCCCAGCTCTAGTGGAGTTTGATTGAATTGCTTCATCTCTCTTTGGAAAGCTTGGACCGTTGAAGTAAAGTCCAGCTTGTTATCTTTTTAATGGCTATTTATGTAATGGGATTATGTATTTTGTTTTTATGAAGATGGATACTGTACTTGGTTATGATCTATGGTTTTATGATGTAACAAACATGTTTAATTTCCGCTGCAATAAAATGAAGTTTTAGATTTCCAAGTACTATTTATTATCTGTCTTGTTGTAATTTTTCTGTTCTATATTCACTTATAACCTCCATGGAAGTTAATGCACTCCTTTTGTGAGTGACATTAATGGACGTGGGGTGTTACATGTATTATCGCCAACAGTTAGGATCAGCGACCGTTCTGAAGCAACAACATCGATAAGATAAAGAAGCAAAAGGATTTTATCTAGATCAGGTGACAATACACCCTACTTGGATGCGACGCACTTTGCCATGCGACCTACCCGATTTTATACCATTTCCAGGTTGTGGGGCATGAGGTTATGATTACATACCTATCATTTATAACACAATCACTTTGAATGCCACATTGTGAGATCCATTAATCACTAATTGATTTGCACAAAGATATTCTTGATATTACGCTAAGAGAATAAATTCTCCGCCACCAGATGTATATTTGTACAGACCAACATATGCGATCATTAGAAATATTCTGTCAGACATTTGTCCATACATGTTCATTCCGGGACTGAACGAAACCAACGGCACAGTTTCTATTATTCCATCATAAGCAATTTCTACCTAGGATTAGCAGAAAAATCCCTTGCACTTTACTCCATCTTCGATTTGTCTTTATGTAATCTGATTCGCGTCGCTACTACTAATACAAAGTTGTTCTTGGATAATAATCCAACCGGTCTTTTAATATTGACAACGATATTGGCCAATACTTCGATAATCAGTTATTTAACTATCGAAGAAAAACTAACATTCATCCAAAGCATCAAACAATCACTGGGCCCCTTAATTAATATTCCACTAATTAAATCATTTCTGCATTTCTTTATCAATATTTGTCAACCTAATATCGTCAACAATCATCTTGCCCTCTTACGCTATTTGGAAAATATTTCATATACCGCCTTCTCTTATTTTCTGTACTTAGAAAATATCTTCTATTTATAATTTTAAAACATTCCAATTACTTATCTCTTTCCCTAACTCGTTTATTTCTTTACTTAGGAAATATTTGTTATTCTATTTCCAAAATTCCACTTACTTGGGTTAAAACGAATGCTGTGTAAAACATCGTTACAACAACCCAAAATACTGCATTCAACTAAATCTTATTTAAACATTGACCTTCGAGACAAAATATTTTTATTTGTCGCTTAATAATGAAATCAATCGAGTTGGTTATAAATACCTCTCAGACCTTGACTAAATAACATTCTTAACTTCAAAACGGACAAGACTACTTATCCCGAATAATCGACATCACATAAAACAAATTATCCGTTTTTGTTAAAAATGTATACGTTTCTCTTTCTATTCTTACCAGAGTATAGATTTTCTTTTTGCTTATAATATTCTAATTTAAGTCTGTTTCCTTATTGAATTCCATATATATTGATTTCTAGTTATCAAATTTTCTTAAAAATATTCGAACTCCTTAAATTTTCGGAAATTTCGTCTGCACCTCCTTTGTTCGTCTCAATAGCTCAAACCCTAACTTGCCTCTCTAGGCTCTTTCCATATAAAAAGAAAATATAAAAGCCAAGCGGTTTGTCCAATAGGCTCATAAACTCTCATTTGGAATTTAAACGCGTACCTTTTTGTCGAGCACTCGAATTATAATATTCATTCTCTTGATTTTTAAAGAGAAAGAATTCGCCCTTAGGTTGAGAATTACCCGACTGTGATGCGAGAGGCTTTTGAAAGAAAATGTCGAGCTCATGACTTTATTTTGGATGTTAATCGAAGATAGGGACATACTAGTAAACTTTTTGTACCAAATTTATAGTAGACATGGAACTGTGGATTTTTCCTTTTTAGGTGATCATAGTGGGGGATTGTTTAGGCGTCTCCATAGAAGGTGCCTAGATGAACATGGCATGGACCTCCACCCGGGTAAATGCTGGAACCATCCTCGAGTTACCTCTATCCCTAGAGAGTTACCTTTAGACAAACTTAAGTTTAATAACCATCGGTTTGTATCCGAGACTTTTAAGAGCTTAGTCATGTATGAATAGGAGAACTATCTATAACGAATGTACTTGCTTAGCATATGATGTAATGAATTGTCTTTCTTCTCATTCCTTTAATATTTTCCTTAGAATTTATCCTCTACTTCAAGTTTTCTTTCTAGGGATTTTCTAGGAAATTACGTTAAGTTGAAAAGAGAATGACGGGAGAAGTCTTTTCTTATTAGGTCTTCCTCATTGGCATGGTATTCTTCCTAAGGGACCTTGAGAAGGTTTACACTCAATATCCTCGAATCTGCCTTGATTTCCATGGCGAGGAAAAGGATCAACTCTTAAAAGAGATCCACACATATCTGTCAAAGCTGACTCGAGATCATGATAGTCCACCTCTGGAGAATGGGATTATCACCAGTGCACTCCAGTTTACACACCTGATGGATTTGGAATTTCATTTGATTCTCCCTTAATATTTCCTCTAACACCTTAAATAAAGTAAGGAGGATCGCTTTTCGCCTTGAAAATTATACTAACCACTTGTAATAGCACTTTTGAGAACTAGATTATGTTTACATATAGGCCATAATATTAGGGCCAGGTTGCTTTTTTTATTGGAGATATACTTATTTTAAAATCCTTTTGTGAATAATTATGCAGAATGAATGGTACTTGGTGTATTATATTTCATATGTGATGACATGCAGTAATAGGGCTTATGAATGAAGCTATGACTTGTAGAGGTGTCATCTAACGCATAGTCATAGCTTATGGCGAAGATGTTCTCTTTAAAGATTCTTATCATGTTATTCTATGCAAACTCAATACATATGATTTAATGTTAGTCCTTATAGGATGCGCATGATGTTTTTTTTCTATTTTTCATGCGCAAAGAAGGCAACCTTATTAATAAAAAAATCCTAAGGATTTTCCCTTCGTGAATCATTTGGGAAAATGTAACCCTTGTTGCGTGGTCCTACTAGGGAAACGGGTACTCATTGGAGCTCTCCTCTGAGCTTAGATCCCAGTGTAATGTTGTTATTCGTATCGTATATTCATTTGACATAGTGAATAAGGACTTATTATATGTATGAGTTAAGGAAATCTCCCTGTGCAATATGGAAAATCACTGTCTTTGCTAAAAGGACTCTTGTGCAATAGGCTCCAGCTATTGTGTTGATGGTATATTCCTTCCTTAAGGATTAGAACCTTGTATCCCAGATTAGGGTATTAAGGGTAAAGCTTCAGAAATCACCTTCTGGTATCAATGGGGCTTTGACCCATATTCTAGACTAGGGTATAAGACTAGGAATCCACTTCCCGTAATAATAGGAGTCTAGAACTAACCTAGATTCGGGTTACTAAGAAAACCAAAATATCACTTTTTGCTAGTAATTGAAATTTTAAACCGACCTAGATTCGGGTATATAAGATGCGACTAGAAATCAACTTTTGGGAATAGTTGAGATGCGAACCAACCCAAATTCGGATATTAAAGTAGGACTGGAAATCCACTTTCAGAAATAATTAGGATCTGAACCAACCCAGATTCTGGTGTTTAAAATAGGGAACAAGAGAACACTTCTTGCTTAAATTTCGTTACCCCCTTTTGGGTGTGATTTGTGAAGCAGAGGATGTACATGCTTCTTAAGCCACTCTCTAGGCTTTTTGTTGTCAAAGAAGAGGATGTACGTGCTTGTTGTCCATTCTCTGGGCATGTGTGGCCGGTGCGCTTGGCTAGCTTATCCACAAGCAGGGCCCAAGGACTTACCTGACCTCCCTCCAAGAGGCGCCTTATCATGACCATTGTAGGTGATGATAAGGTCTTAGATGCTTAAACCGGGCCATCGTAGACACGGAAGTAAGGCATATTTTTTCAATGCTCTACCTTGTCCATCGTAGGCGGTGATAGAGGCATACACTCTAACCCCTCCAAGGGGTACCTTATCCCGACCATCGTAGGCGATGACAAGGGTTTGCACTCCCTTCTGCAGGTAACATAGAACATAAGCAGAGGTAGGATGTGCTCTTTTGTGAGCAAAGGTTGGACGTTCTTAGTTCATAGCAAAGGAAGTGCGTACTCTTCTGCGAGAAGAGGCAGGGCGTGCTAATTAAATGCTCCGTCTTGACCATTTATGGCGTAGATCGGAGGCTTACACTTCTAATGCTTTAACCTGGCCCTTTCTGACTCGGGCGCAGAGAAAGGCTTACATGTCACTCCCCTCCGGGGGGTGCCTTTCCACGGCCAACTCGGCAGTGACATGGGTATTTATCCATTTGCGATTTGACCCACCTTAGGTCGTTCCGAGTTCTTGAGAGGGTATCCATTCCCTTAGTTACGTAGATAATCCTTTTCCTAGGGATTTTATTGAACTTAGTTTGATCCTTTTACAAAGTCTTGTAATTGGCCTTGATTAAGGAACTTGATGATCATTCCCTCGAGAGCCTTGAAGCGGTTATTTTCATGTCCATTTATCATATGATAATGATAGTAAGGCCCTCCTAATTTCCTTTCGTACTTTGGCTTTCTCTTTGCGAATGACCAATAATTGAATTCTTGCTGGGTTAGGAAGTAAATGCTTTCCATCGATGTGGTAAGGTGACACCCATCAAGCATTCTGGTATAAAGTCCTTTCCTTGTCGTTGGAACTCAAACCTTTTGTTATTAAACCTTGTCACTTCATACATACCCTTGCATTTCCTTCTCGAGTTATGCTGAGGTTGGGATGCTATCCTTTTAGTCTATTTAGAAACAAAGCAGTTAAAATCCTTCATTGTTTCTCGTTGGAGGACCATGCCTTTGATTTGCTCATGGACAGCTCTCCTTATATGAGAGAAGGGTTTGTACTCCCTTGACGTGGAATCACTTAGAGGGGAGGCCGATGTTTGTCCTTTGTAGGAAGGATTGTCTTCCAATAATTAGAATCATATTGCTCTACTTCCATTTGATCATTCGCAAGGCTTTCATTATTAACCTTTGTTCTTCCTTCACTTCTGGGTCAACAGTGCCTGACATAGCCATTTGAGATCCAAAAGACTCTCGTTGGGACCTTTTTCCCATAATCTTGCTTATTCCCATAATCTTTCTTAGTCCAATCCCATACGGAACAACACAGTTAGATATGTGGACCTTAGCCACCAGGTCCGAGGTTCAACCCCTCCTTCTAGCACCAAAATATTAACTATTTTTTTGTCAACACCAGTGATAGACTGATAGGTCTGCGGAAGTGGACCTAAGGAGAAAATTGGGTTATTTAGTTTCCACGGGCTTGAATTAGTTCACCGTTTCCTAGATATAAAGGTCTAAAGCCTTAGTTACTCTTCTGTAACGACCCGAAAACTTTTGATCTTGATTATCGACACTAATACGTTTCTTGTATCACATATCGACTAATTAACCATCAGGAATTAACAGATCACTAATAAAAAGAAATTAGAGGGTGATAAAATAGAAAGAAAGAAATTTAGAGTAGAAGAAAAAGAAGAACTGAACAACATAGAATTAGAATATAACGAATCTCACAACGGAACTGAATAAAATATATTATATAACAATACTTGAAATACAAAGCTGGTGTTTACACTTACATACATTATCAGAGTACAACATATACCATACAGCGGAAAATATTTCTATATAAATGTTGAAGCTTCCTGCTCCAAACTCCTTCAAGTAAATCTGCAAAATCCTGAAACTCCTACCCGTGCAAATTTAGGCACCCAAGAGTTTAGGGAAAAAACACTGAAAATAAACTCCGGGTCAGTCATGGGACTGGTGTGAGTAAACGATTTTAAAAAGATTGATTTAATGTTCAAAAATCCTTTTGCAATAAATGATAATCGTAAGACCAATCCACACATAAATACAGATGATTTTTCCTTTACGATAACCCCAAAGCATTTTTGAAATCATATATTTCTCTGATATTATAATGTCTAAATACAAATAAATATCCATCTAACAGACACTTGCATCTCACGCTCCACATATATAGTATACAAACCAAACCATGGGCGCTTATTGGAGATTGAATTCTGACCACGATAATGTATGGAACCACCTGCTGATAGTGTATCTCTAGAGGGGAATACACTATGTTCAACAAGAACGTCTTGCAACCCGACCCACACATAACCGACTACTCATTTTGCTTGAGTGTATCGACTGTATATCAAAACGGTTGTGTACGGAAATCGTTTCCCGAAAAAGGGAAAACATCGAAAAGAGTAAAGAAGCAAATGAAATTTCTCTAGATAGTTGATTATACACCCTAATGGGAGCGACCCACATAGTCATGTTGCCTGCCCGATTTTTGTCATTTTCCGGTTGATGAGGCTTGAAGTTAGAATTTACCTTTAGAACATCTGGCCACCAATTACTTTGAATGCCATATTTTCAGATCCGTCAAATCACTAATTGATGTCCACAAATATACTCTGGATGTAAAAGAATGGCCATTCTTTGCCATTAACATGGTATATTTGTAAAAATCAATGTACGTGGTTTTTTAGGAAATACTCTATCAGACATTCGTCCATACAAGTCATCTAGGAATAGGATGAACCGAAGGTACTATCCTACTGCATCTAATATAGGAATCACCCCATGGATCAATAGCGATAAGTCCTTGCAAATCTGAAGATTTCAATCAAGACAGAATCACTATTGAAATATCTCTAGGAGCTAACCAAAGAATTTCAATAAGTATTTCTCCCACTCATGAAAATGTACGTTCTTCCTTTAAATCGTATAATCGTCTCTACAAGTTAGTTTACGTAGAGTCAGTTCGAAGTGGTTTTTGGTCTAGTTCCCATCCCGGTCGCTTCGAACTAACACGTAAGGAATATTTGATACTCGGCGTTTTAACTATCAAATTTTAACAGTGTAGACGAGTAAAAACGATTTATACAAATTGATCTATATTATATAACATTCCCATTTAATTCGATTAACTTATATAACCTCATTTCTATCTTCAAAACAGTGATCAATACAAGACGATTAAATAAAATATATCAATGCCTTATTATAACTAATTTTAGAGTTGATTTATTTCCTTAAATTAACAATCATTATTCATCACAACATCCAACAATAATTTGACGTTTTATTTCAAATTAATAATGGTTTGACATACCTGATTTTGGATAACAACTTATTTTACAATACCGATTTATCAGAGATCTTTAGAAATAAATTAATTAATTTTAGTTAACATTTATTTTCGTTGCAATGTATATAAATATTTCAGACTCGTTTATACAACGACATTTATTTTGAACTAATTCAACCGATTCCTAATTCCTTCATTCTTATATCCATTTGTTTATTTTTGTATTTAACTTTAACTTTAATTTAAATCAAATTAAATTTGATTAAGTAAAAAATACTTTAACAGGCCTAATACGGCCCAAATCCGTATAACCAAATCATATCCTGTCGACTTCTTTTACAAAGTCCTCTTCTTTACCACTTCTTTATTATGTCATTTATGTATAAATGTTTTGGTTTAAATTTATAGGTTAAACAACATTTTTTCTTTCTTTTTATTTATCTTGTTCCTTTCAGGCCCAAGGCCCAATTTCACAATACCCTATTTTACATTACACGACCCCATTCTGTTCTCTTCTGTTTGTACCAGGAAATCAACACAACGTGAAACGATCCCCTCTCCTTTTCCAAGCCAATAATCACAACTCTTCCAAACTCGAATTGGACCATAAAAATATGGATCTGCACGCCTTCTAGTCCCTTTCTCTGATCTGATCCTCTTCCTTTTTTTAATCCTCTCACCATCCCTGTGCACCCGGTGCACTATCACGTGCACCATCATCCTCCGCCACCCTTTCATTGTCATTTTCCCTGTCATCCTAGGTCCTCTTCCCCTTGCTTCCCAACAAGTCTTTAACAGTCTTCCGAGCGATGTCTTTGAGATAAGCTTCTGTGTTGTCGTAGTTTTCTCTTTTAGGATCATATCCTTTGGAAGTGGAACTCCTGGATTGTTCTAGTTCACATTGATTTCCTTAGTGGTCTATTCTTGTCAAAAGGGATTTCTTCTTCCTAGAGGAAGTCGCCTTGAGCTTCTCTTTTGCTTCGGAGTGCTGAATGGGAGCCTTTCTTTTCGAAGATTCATTCGTCCCTCTTTAACTAGATTTGGTGGTGTTCATTTGAGCTTGCATCACTTGGACTTGCTTCTCCAAGGCCATAATTCTTGCGAAATTATCTTCCATGGTGTTTGGATTTGGCGGTTGTACTGGGCTAGATGCGGCTCCATTTTCATTATTGTTCACATTAAGCGTTAGATCCATGTTTCCTTCATGGGTCGCATTAGGAGTTGATTCCTTGTTTTGCTCTTCCAATCTTTTTGACTTCATCTTTCCTGCAATAGAGTAATAAATTTTACCAAATTAATTTTTTACAGATTAACCATAAGAATGGAGGTTCATGCCCTCCTTCTAGCTCCAAAATGTTAACGATATTTTTCGTTAACACCCAGAATGTGTTATATGAAGCATATATTTAGGAAAATTTGTGTGACCACGATCTAAGGTTGCTGAGGGACAATTTGGGGTCGGTATTTCTTAGCCAAATCAACCGTTTCTTAAGCATAGATTCTCCGTTCTCAAGATAGTTATTCTTCCCTCAAGGGATGAATATCACGCTTACAGAATTATGGAGTTCTGAAGTACCTCGGAGAGGGGTTTATCTGACTTGATACAACTAAAACCCCACGTAATCGGTTACCCCTTGGATCATCGGTAAGATGCTATACATTGTGATAAGAAGAAAACATGCTAATGCTTCTAGTTACTCGAATGGTAAGAGTGCTGCAATGCTTATTAACTTAAATGATCCTTCCGCATCGAGCCTGCCTGAAGGGCCTTGGTTGCGTTAGTAATCTAGCCACAATCTTGTAATCAACCTCTATTTTAGAGTTGAGTAGCATTAGGCTCATCATGAGAGCGTCGATTCACGTTGCCAACTATTGAAATGAGAAAGAGGGAAGGCTTCGAGTTTCCACGAAGTCTTTCCTCTTCTCGAGGGTATTGTGAACAACTCTTTCATACAAAAGGTTAGTATTACCTCCCTGTTTCATCATAAATGGCACAATATGATTATTAAATCACGAAATGTTTAAATCTCGGAATTCTTCGTTCATATATTGCAGACATATTACAAGAGTTAGAGGAATACCCAATCTGATTTGGAAATTAGGGTTTTCTCCTTAGAGAAGAAAGAACAAGATTGAGAAATGAAAAAATTGTCCTCAAAATGTGACCCTTGGGGTCTTGTTTATAGAGAAATCGGGGACCTTAGTGCTACTGGGCTATTGAGCCTGCGGATTGCACTGTGGGCCGCTTTTCTCCTTGGTTTCAGTTATTTTAGCACCCAGCCGCTTTGTGGTGCGGATTATAGCTTCCGGAAGGAAGGTCCCGTTCAGCCAGGGCTACTGAGAGAGTAATATGAGCTTGTTGATATAGTAGCTTTTTTCGGAAGGTCTTTGAGTCTCCTGTTATATGTTCTCAGTTATAAGCTTCCAGATATTGGCTTACAGTTTTCTTATAAATAATTAAAGGAGCTTGTCCTCAAGACGTACGTAGATAGCTGCCGGTTCGGAACCGCTGTCGATGTCTGTACTAAAGGGTCTAACATGGATAGCCTGTATCCTTCCTAGGGTTCCGGTTTGCTTTCTGGTGGGTCTTTGGGTATGGACTAATCTTCAGGAAGGTAACTCCAGGTGAGCTTCCTTTTTTCTATCAGCGTGACGTTTCGGTGTTTATGCAGTAGATGTTTCAAAAGCTGGTTCCAGATAATCTTTATGCACCTTTGGCATGATACTCTTGATGTCTTTATCTCCTGGTGTATCGGTATTAAGTAGGTTAATAACGACAACCCTTCCTCCCTTCCGGCTTTCCATTGCCGGGCATCTTGTCTTTTCCTTTCTTAGCTTCTGACTTAAGTACCTTTCACTATAAGATCCCCCTATCCGAGGGACCCTGCCGGAGAGACCCAGTCGTTATTCTGTGGCCTTTGAGTTTCTTTTCCTTGGGATGGTGCCGGTTTGTGTAGCTCTCTGATTATTCTTTACTGCTCTTTGTTCTTTCCAGTGTTTGGCTCTTGCCCTTTGGAAAATCCCAACATGCTTGCGGTCACCGATACCCCTTTACCCTCAGCTTGTTTCGGAGTTAATTTTGGTTGTAACAATAGCTTTTGGAATACAAATTTTTCTGTATACATATACATACCATCATCAGAGTACAGTACAACACAGTGGATAATAAACGGTAAATGTGTAATGTTGAAGCCTCCTACTCCAAACTCGTCCAAGTATCTGTAAATACTTGAACTACTTAACTGCCCATACAAATTTTGGCACCTAAGAGTTTAGGGTAAAACAAAACAAAATAAACTCTGGGCCAATCATGGGACTGGGGTGAGTAAACTCCAACCATTAGTTAAACTTTTTTTAAATCCTTTTCGAAAGAAAGGATAATCGTAAGACCGATCCACACATAAGCATGGATGGTTTATACCTTACATGAACCCAAAACATTCTTTTAAGTCAATACTTCTCTGATATTATAGTAGTGTCTAAAACAAGTAAATAACAATCTAGCAGAACGCTTGCCTCTCCTGCTCTACATACATATTATACAACCAAAATCGAGGGTTCATTTTGGAGAATGGATTTCAAGTGGCAAGGTATAGGACCACCTTCCGATAGTGTATCTCTTGAGAGGAATACACCGGGTTCAACAAGAACATCTTGCAACCCAGGCTAAACATGATCGGCCCCTCTTTTCGCTTGAGAGTACCGAATGTATTGTCACCAACGGCTGGGATCAACGACCGTTCCGAAGCAACAACAGCGATAAGATAAAGAAGCAAAAGGATTTTATCTAGATCAGGTGACAATACACCCTACTTGGGTGCGACCCACTTTGTCATGCGACCTACCCGATTTTATACCATTTACCTGTTGCGGGGCTTGAGGTTACGATTACTTACCTTTCATTCATAGCACAATCGCTTTGAATGCCACATTGTGAGATCTGTTAATCACTAATTGATTTGCACAAAGATATTCTTGATATTACGCTAAGAAAATAAATTCTTCGCCACCAAATGTATATTTGTACAGACCGACATATGCGATCATTAGAAATATTCTGTCTGACATTTGACCATACACGTTCATTCCGGGACTGAACGAAACCGATGGCATAGTTTCTATTATTCCATCATAAGCAATTTCTACCTAGGATTAGTAGAAAAAGCCCTTGCACTTTACTCCGACTTCAATTTGTCTTTATATAATCTGACTCGCATTGCTACTACTAATACAAAGTGGTTCTTGGATAATAATCCAACCAGTCTTTTAATATTGACAACGATATTGGCCAATACTTCGATAATCAGTTATTTAACTATCGAAGAAAAAGTAACATTAATCCAAAGCATTAAACAATCACCGGGGCCCTTAATTAATATTCCACTAATTAAATCATTTCTGCATTTCCTTATCAATATTTGTTAACCAAATATCTTCAACAATCATCTTGCCCTCTTACGCTATTTGGAAAATATTTCATATACCGTCTTCTTTTATTTTCTATTCTTAGAAAATATCTTCTATTTATAATTATAAAACATTCCAATTACTTATCTCTTTCCCTAACTCGTTTATTTCTTTATTTAGGATGTATTTGTTATTCTACTTCCAAAATTCCACTTATTTGGGTTAAAACGAATGTTGTGTAAAACATCGTCACAACAACCCAAAATATTGCATTCAACTAAATCTTATTTAAACATTGATCTTCGAGACAAAATATTTCTATTTATCGCTTAATAATGAAATCAATCAAGTTGGTTATAACTACCTCTCAGACCTTGACTAAATAACGTTCTTAACTTCAAAACGGACAAGACTACTTATCCTGAATAATCGACATCATATAAAACCAATTATCCATTTTTATTAAACGTATACGTTTCTCTTTCTATTCTTACCAGATTATAGATTTTCTTTTAGCTTATAATATTCTATTTTAAGGTTGTTTCCTTATTGAATTCCATATATATATATATTGATTTCTAATTATCAATTTTTTTTAAAAATATTCGAACTCCTTAAATTTTCAAAAATTTCGCCAGCACCTCCTTTGTTCGGCTCAACAGCTCAAACCCTAACTTGCCTCTCTAGGCTCTTTCCATTTAAAAAGAAAGTCTAAAAGCCAACCAATTTGCCCAATAAGCTCATAAAATCTCATTTGGAATTTAAACGTGTACCTTTTTGTTGAGCATTCGAATTATAATCCTCATTCTCTTTATTCCATACTATTTAACATATATACGTCCATTCCTAATTTATTCTAAATTAATCCAATTATTTTTAACTCAACTCGCTAATTTATTGTTCAATTAGCACTTTTGCCTATTTCTCTTTTATTTGAACATATCACATTCGTATATATTTTTTATTTACTTAAAAATACAAATGAATTCCATTTTCAACTTGAGTTTCATATTCAATTTCGAATATGAATTCACAAACCCCATTCACTTATCCAACGTCAAATTCAATCCAAATGTCCATTAACTAATTATTCTTCTAATTAGTTAATTCTATTCAATAATTAAAAATCTGATTTTTTGTCTCAAAAATCAATCCATTTACTCCACTTGAGTTCATATTTATTTTATAACTCACGTTTAGATTTTTCTAATGGAAATCTAACTTTTATTTGCTTAAAATCCTTTTATTAATTTAAATAAACCACTATGGTTTAATGATGGTTATGACACTGTTTTTCTAGAAATTTGATTTTGATATAACTCAAAATCTATAACACGAAATCCATATTTTTCTTTTCCATTAGAACACCGTTATTCAAACGGTCCTGATGATTCTTGTTTCAAAGATTTCCGACTTAAACTGAGTTCTATATACACAATTGAAGTTTGAAGCGTCAGATTACGAACTAACGATCCGCGACGAGTTCGTTTGAATTTTATTTAAATATAAACATTTAAACTTTGTTTATAAATAAAATTCAACTCCATTCTAATATATTTTAATATATACTAAACCAGTTTTCCCAATTTAACTTAATATTTCTGATTTTTCCTAATCGTTAATTATTTCGCAACTCAGTTATAAATTTGTCTATGTCTCAATTTTCTATACTGAATTCCAATTCACTTTTAACTAAGTTATTTTATAAAATTCGATATAATTGAATTCCAATTAAAAATCCGTTGGATCAGGCTTAGTTTAGTTTATATTCCGAATTTTGGAATATAATCAATCGTTCTTTTTCAAAACGTTTTCCCGTTTCACTTTTAAATTCATACTTGAATTTAAACTTCTACTCTAGATTTATAAACATTGTTTGTAGATTTAGCTTCCTTGTTTTATATTTTAAAACAAGATTCATTTTAAAATCTATTTTAAACTCAATTGCTTTTATATTCCGAATTCTGGAATAAAACTGTCGTTCCCTTTTTGAAAAGATTTCAAACTCTATTTTTTAAATTCATACTTGAATTTAAAATTCCAAATTATCTCATGATAATTAATTCAATACATTTATAAATATTGTTTATAAATTACCTTGGTTTATATATTCAAACAAGTTCCATTTCAAAATCTATTTGAAACTAAAATCTTATTTGGATTATTCTTTAAATTCACACTTGAATAGCCCCAATGATATTTCAATGCGTCCAAACAACCAACAAACAAATACTTTAATTGAAAATTCCAACTAGCTTTATATCACGCCGGTCTAATTCGATTTCGTGGCCTTCTTCCATATGAATTTATTGTTATCTGATATCAGATGAATTTTACACAGCATTATGGTTTTATATTTGAACAAAAATAATTTAAATATCATTTATTCAATAATAATTAAAGATTACTTTTAACTTTCGAAATAACTCCTCATCCTCAACTGAATAGCTCAAACTTATTAATGCAACTTACTGCCATTGCCAAAACAAATCCTTCTTCCTCATGAAAAATACGGGAAACTGTATGCTTCAAAACAAAAAGAACCACAAGGGTCGCGAATTTCGAGTATTGCTATATACGCCAAGAATCAATAGCTTTAGCATCCCTTAACATTTGAACTTTGAAACCAACATTACAACAATCTCCTATCCACCTTTTTCCATTTACACCATCCAGTACCAATTCAACCATCACAATCGACCCACTGCCTAAGTATGGTATTATAGAAACCACGTACACCCCAAAAAAACCATCGCACCATGTACAAATTCAATCCATTATGCTCCTTCATCCCAGAAATCAATAACACACCTTATATTACAAAATCCGACCACTTCCTTTGTTCGCATTCACCGTCTTTACATCGAGGACCACTCCTCTAAGTTGTGAGCCACCTCCGACCTATCGCAGTTAGCCATCGAGGATCGAAAACCCCAAAACAATTTACTATGTCCATAACATGAATCCAGACAAATCCGAACCCCTCATTGAATATCGTCCCTTACTGCCTCTTTGAGTTGAAACTCGAGCCCTAAATTGATAACAATGGCCTACCATGTATGCACCACTTCGCGTCGCTAACTCCACTACGAGATCCCTCTAAAGTCGAACTCAAACACGTCGGGCCTCATTACAAAAACATGGGAAACCAACTCCCGAATATACGAGGATAATGAATCAACGCTCTTTTTGGATTTGAGAAGTTTTTAATTTTACTTTAAAGGGAGAAATCACGGTTTTTGGTTTGAGGAGAGCGAAATAGAGCAGCTTCTATTTGGAGCTTTTCATTTCTTTTATTTTCAATTCGTAGGAAGGAAATAAGGGGAAGTGTTGTTAATTTATAGAGGAAGAAGACCTTGGTCACCATGGAATTTAGATTGACGATTGTACAAAGTAAGGTTGTGGAAGTACCAATATAGACTATGTTAGGTATGTTAAGTACATGAGATTTAATTTGATTTGATATTAAATTTAATACGATTCGATAAAATGGGATTTTTATTTTATTTAAATAGATTCTGATTTGATTTCGATGTTATCCACTAATCAAATATCATGGGGTTCATAACTTGAAATTACGAACCAATATTTTAATGCAACGACCGACATTCCAATGCTATAACGCTATTCTGAACTCAACAAAATAAATTTAGTAATTTTATTTGAACGTATATAAAAAATAACTATATTCAATCGATATAACATAACTTAAATTCAAAAATAATAAATTCCTCGATAATAAATTAATGTTATTATCATTCCTAAATAGAATTTCTATTAATCATTTTGACTCCATTTTAATTTTGAATTGAATTATTTCTGATTCTCGTATTATGATAATTATATATTTTTGAAATAAATCATATTTCGATTATTAAATCGATAACTCAATATAAAAATCGATTTATATAATCAAATCAATATTTAAAATCATATTGAATATTTAAAATAAATCAACCAAAAATCTGGGTCGTTACATTCTTGCCCCCTTCAAAAGAATTTCATCCCCGAAATTACTAAGTTAGGAAAAATGAACCCATTTACTTTCCAAAAATTCACTTATGTTGAAACTCAACTCTCCGTATTTCAACAAATTTATTTCAACCAAAACTTTTGGTTTTCGTTCATATTGTGTACCATATATGCTTACATTCATTTTATCTGAATGATTTACAACCAATTCACATTCAATTCATAATATATTCGTATGCATTCAATCTCATTCAAACTGATTCTAGTCAATTTATTTACTTTAAAATTAACTTTTAAATTCCAAAATTCAAATCCCTGGGTTTCTATTTCAAATCCTTTTGAAATCTAATAAATATATACACATATCTACTTCCATCTCAAATCCAAAACATTTGAATTTTCAAACCAACTTGTTTTCTTTCAAACAAATTTACATAAAAACTTTTCTAATGTAGCAATCCATCATTTAGAAACTCGAAAATGAACATTGATGATGCTGCAGTCATCATCAGAATTATTTTCCATCCACTAAAGTGAGTTTAGTGCTTTATCACTTTCAAAATCCATCTGAAATGATTTTCATTCAAAATTTCTTTCAAAACAAAGCTATATTATTTCAATATACTTCGAAAAAATATTTTCCAACTTTCCGGGATTTAGATTCCAGGTTTCAGTTTTAATTCAATTCCAGTTCATCATATTCGTATATATTATTCATGTACAAATTATATTTGGTTATATATAATCATTTCAATTTTATAATCTCATCTGATTATAATAACAACAACTAACTCAATCATATGTTATGATAATTTTAAAAAATTATTCATTTTACATCAAAATATAATTTTGGATAAAATTATTCCATTAACCTTATCAAAAACATACCGTATCAGTTTATCGTGTTCAAGTGTTTAGAAATTCCTATCGATATCGTGGCATCCCACAAATCGACCAAAATTCGTAACTCACTTAACCAATAAATCAACACAATATAAAACGATTTTTATATCAATTAACAAATACACTCTCTCATATATATACACTCGAACTCATTCTAGGTTTCTACTGACCTTGTCTCTAATGAGTAAACCCCCACCAAAGCCTTGTGTTCGCTCAACCTAAGCTTTGATACCAACCGTAATGAGATGCAAATCCGCACTATCTGAGTTGACTAAATACACCACACATCCAACCCAAATTGCACAGAAATACGAACCATTATCGAATAAAGACGAAATAAGAACATAAAACAACAACACAGAATCTCACATCACAGCATTGTAAAATATATTATATAGAACAATTTTTGGAATACAAAATTTTCTGTATGCATATACATACCGTGATCAGAGTACAATACAATAGAAAATAAACGGTAAATGTCTAACTTGAAGCCCCCTACTCCAAACTCCTCCAAGTATCTGTAAATACCTCAACTACTTGACTACCCGTAAAAATTTGGGCACCCAAGAGTTTAGGGTAAAACAAAACAAAATAAACTTTGGGTCAGTCATGGGACTGGTGTGAGTAAACTCCAACCATTAGTTTAACTTTTTTTAAATATGTTTTCCGAAAGAAAAGATAATCATAAGACCAATCTGCACATAAATACAGATGGTTTTTACATTACAATAACCCAAAACATTCTTTAAAATCAATACTTCTCTGATATTATAGTAGTGTCTGAAATAAGTAAATAACAATCTAGCAGAACACTTGCATCTCATGCTCTATATACATAGTATACAATCAAAACCACGGGATCTTATTGGAAAATGGATTCCAACTAGCAAGGTATGGGACCACCACCTTCCGACAGTGTATCTCTAGAGAGGAATACACTGGATTCAACAAGAACATCTTGCAACCCAAGCTAAACATGACCGACCCCTCACTTCGCTTGAGAGTACCGAATGTATTGTCACCAACGGTTGGGATCAACAACCGTTCTGAAGCAACAACAACGATAAGGTAAAGAAGCAAAAGGATTTTCTCTAGAGCAGGTGATAATACACCCTACTTAGGTGTGAGCCACTTAGCCATGCGGCCTACCCGATTTTATACCATTTCCTGGTTGAGGCTTGAGGTTATGATTACTTACCTTTCATTTATAGCACAAGAACTTTGAAAGACACACTGTCAGATCCATTAATCACTAATTGATTTGCAGAAAGATAGTCTGGATATTATGCTAAGAGAATAAATTTTCCTCTACTTGATGTATATTTGTACAAACCAACATATGCGATCATTAGAAATACTCTGTCAGACATTCGTCCATACACGTTCATTCTGAGACATAGCTAAACCGAAGGCACGATTTACATTAATCCATCTTAAGCAATTTCTACCTGGGATTAACAGAAAAAGCCTTGCTCTTTACTCCGTCTTTGATTTGTCTTTATAAAATCTGATTCGCAACACTACTACCAATATGGAGTGTTTCTTGGATAATAATCCAATCGTTCTCTCTATACTGACGATAATATTGGTCAATAATTCGATTATCGGTTATTTAAGTATCGAAGAAAAACTAATATTCCAAAGATCTGGAGAAAAAATGGCGACCGTTTCTTCGAATTTTATCCTTTCTTCTCGTTCCAATTTGATCCCTTCTAAATTTCAAAACTAATTCTTCCAGAATTTCAAGATCTTTTGTAGACATTGCGAGGAGAGCAATTGAGAGACCAATCCAAAATCGAGGGTTTATTGGGAATCAATCAAAATATGGTAATAGAAAGCAGTTCAAAGATCATTGTATTAGATGTGGTGATTTTTATCATTTAGTGGGAGATTGTAAGAACATGATACGATGCTTTCACTGTAAGAATCTTGGACATCGTAGTGAAAACTATCCATAAATTTATAGAGGAAATTCTGTATTCGATTTGGTTCATTTCAATTTCTTTCTTTTTTGTCACAGATTGATTTGTCTTGCAAATTTGATCAGTGAGACTGATTTGAAATTGGCGGAAGATAGTGGTTACCTGTGATTATTACAGGGATGACATATGGAGGGAGTTGTGGGTGGTATTTTATGGAAAAGGAAGGAGTCGTGGAAGGCAAGATCCGAAGTTTTTCCTCCTCTGCCTTTACCAATTAACAGGAGATTGCATGCGTTTGGTTTTTCTATTGTGTTTCTAAAATTGAAGTGCTCTGTATGTCATTTGTCTTCTTGTTTAAAAATGAAAGGGTTGAAATTATTGGAGGATATGTTATATCATTTTGATGTTGTAAACACTGCCATAAACTGTAAACCATTTTTGGTTAGACATAATTCAGATTTAGATAAGGGTAGTCAGCTTAGGGTAGGATTGATGCAATAGGATACAGAGTGTTTCAAAACAGATTCAGCAGGGCAAGAAGCTTGAGGCTATTTGATTGATAGAGATTCTATTTCTATGACACTGATTGAGTGTCTGTCTGATGCAAGTATTTTTTTACAAGTCTATCTAATGCTTACCATTCCGATATGTTGCTTCTGGATCCGTTTGTGCTGGGTTTTATGGATAGGTTGGTTGCGGATGAGAATTCCTGGTTTAGAAGGAGTGGGTGTATTGTGGAATGTATGTCAGGGGATGATAGTTTTGACAAGCAATATGTTGATGGTGAAGTATTCAACTCGATACTTGCAAGTGATGGAAATATTGAGGATAGTATGGGTTCTAGCGTTGTGAATAGGGTGGATTTTTTTTCGGGTTTGGTGTTGAGAAGGTGGTTGATTATTGCGGGTATGCTTGGGGAGGCTGGGTTGTAGAGCAAAATATTTAGTTGTACAACAATTTTGGGTTGTTGAGTGATTTTGGACATAAGGAAGCTATTGATGAGAGGGTGGTTGTTGACTTGGGAGTAGAAAATGGTTTGTATAGTAATGCTTGTCTTAATAACGAGTCTGTTTATGCTAAGGGGAGGAGATTGTTTAATATAAAGAGTGGTAATGATAGGCGGTTGAGTATAGGGAGTGAGAAGGATAAGAGGTTGCTTTATGTTTCGCTTGAGAAGAATAATTTGGACTCATTGGTTTATAAAAGGGGTCTTATGATTAGTTATGTTTTTGGGAGGTCTGTTATAGCTCTTAAGACTGGTTCAAGCATGAATGTTATTTTTAAGGTGGGTTGTGAGGCTTATGTACAGTTTTTGGGTAATATTTCTAGGGATAGTTATATAGGGTTAGGCTCTTGGTGTATCAGAGTGTTCGATTCAGGTTGCCTGGTTTTATTAGGAGAGTTGGTTATGATTGGCGTTTCTTTTTTAGCACATCCTTATGCTAACTTATCTTTTTCATCTAGTGTATTGAAATCGAATGAAGTTGATCTGTTTGGTGGGGGAAGGGTAGATGAGTTCCCTTCGTTAGATGGTTGTGCATTTCGGTTTAGTAGCAATGATGTGGGTTCTTCATCGTCGAGGAGAGGTAGGCGTAAGAGAGTGGCTCCCATTAGTGGACTTGTTCGTCACAGTGCTAGGATTAGATCTAGCTCCTCATCATTACGAGGTAGGTCCCCAAATTCAAGTGCTTTTGGTAGCACATCGGATTTAGGCTCAGGTTGTTTCCTGTTTACAGCAGTTGCTATTCTCCTTTTGCTCTACGTAGTCTTTCCACTAGGTAGTTATGCCCGCTAGCTGAGGATTCAGCTTTTATTTTCACAGATATCGATTTAGATGTAGACTATATTAGGAGTAGAGAATTAGAGAGGGTTAATTCGTTGAGATGTTGAGATTAGTCAGTTGGAATGGTAGGGGTTTTAACGACCATAAAAATGTGATAAAATTAGAACTTTTTTTAAAGGATTATCACATTGATATTGCATTATTGCAAGAGACTGAAATAGATAACCCTGATTTTAGATTTTATTTGAGATTATGGGGTTATCATTTGAGAAATTGGGCCTGTATTTCGTCTATTGGTAGTTCTGAGGGTTTAATGATTGGTTGGAGGGATAATCATTTTAGGCTCCTTCAGGAAATTTCTAAGGTCCATTCCCTTCATCTCTTGTAGATAATTCTGTATTGGGTATAACAAATGTTTATGGGCCTCATACAAAAATAGAGAGGAGATCTTTGTGGAACGAGTGTTCTGATTTTAAAAGTCTTGTCCCAAATCAATGGATTGTGGGGAAAGATTTCAATGTCACTAGGTTTTTTTGGGGAGAGATCACCTCGAGAAGGTGATTTCTATGATATAGAGGAATTCAATGATTTCATTTCAGAGAATAATTTGATTAATATTCCTATTATTAATAGATCTTTTACTTGGTATAATGTGAGATATATTCCATCTTTTGCACTTTAGATAGATTTTTTTTATTAGTAATGAGGTTGAAGATAGGTTTCCTATTTGTAGAGTTAAAGGTTTGCCTTTTTCATTATCGGATAACTGTCCTATCATTCTTTCTTGTGATTTGAATATTTCCATTGTATTAGTTTCTGATTTGAAAAAAATGCGGTTGTTAGATTCTAGTTTTTATAATTTAGTTGCTGTAAAATAGAGTTCCTTGTTCTATTTAATATTAGGTATTCTAGTAATATCGCTACAATTTTTGTTGCGAAGTTAGGTAAGCTTAGATTTTTTCTCAAGCGTTGGAATAAGTATATTTTTGGTAGTGTTAGAATTAAAAAAGACAAGATTAAGTGTGAGATGTTAGACTTAGATAAGATTAGTGAGTCCAAATTTCTTAATTCCAATGACAGGGATAAACTTTGCAACCTCAGGCATGATCTTAAGTCAATTTTGGAAAAAGAAGAGGTCATGTGGAAGCAAAGGTCCCGAATTCAATGGATTAAGGAAGGGGATAATAACACAAAAATTTTCCATAGTGTGGCTGGTAAGAGAAGGCATAATAATTTGATTCATTCTATTTTTGTTAATGATGCGGAATTATCTGTTCAGTATGAGTTGAATGAGGCTTTTACTATTTATTATAAGCAGATTTTTGGTTCTAAGATTAAGTGGAGAATTAATGTTAGATGGAATGACATTTATCCTTCTCAGATTGATTTGGTAGATTTAGATAAGCCTTTTTTAGAGTAGGAGATTTGGAAAGCTATTAATCATATGCCTAGTGATAAAGCTCCTAGTCCAGATGGGTTTTTGTTCTTTTTTATAAGCAATTTTGGGATGTCTTAAAATTTGATATTATTAATTTATTTAATGAGTTTTATAATAGGAATTTGCGATTAGGGAGTTTTAACTTTGCTAATGTTATCCCTATTCATAAGAAATTAGGAGCTAATTCTTTAGAGGATTTTAGGCCTATATCCTTAATCAACTGTTCTGATAAGATTATTACCAAAGTCCTAGCGAATAGGCTTAGTATTAAGATGAACGATCTAATTTATTGTTCCCAAACTGCCTTTTTAAAAGGTAGGAATATAGTTGATGGGGTGGCCGCTGTTTAGGAGTATATTAATGTTTGTTGTAAGAATAATTTTACATATGCAATTTTGAAAATTGATTTTGAGAAGGCTTTTGATTTGTTTGATTGGGATATTATTTGCGAGTTATGTTTAGCTAGGGGATTTGTGTTAGATGGATCAATTGGATTATGCTTTTGCTTAAATATGGTTATTCTAAATTGTGGTCAATGGGGTTATTGGTAAGAAAATTCAATCTAAAAGAGGACTCAAACAAGGTGATCCCTTATCACCTCTTCCGTTTAACCTCGTTGTAGATGTTTTCACTAAAATTATTAAGAGAGCTATGAGGTTGGGTGTTTTATGAGTTGTTGGTTATGGGGATTTTAATAATGAATTATTAGTCCTTCAATTTGCTGATGATACATTATTATTTTCATCTCACTTACCCAAACATATTATAGCCTTGAAGTTTATTCTTTATTGTTTTGAGATACTTTCTGATCTCAGAATCAATTTTCATAAATGTTCAGTTATGATTCTTAATGACTTTGACAATGTTGAGAATCATGTTGCTGACACCTTAAAATGTTCAACTATGAAATTTCCTTTTGATTATTTGGGATTTAAAATAAGGCCTTCAAAGCTCAAGCATGAAGATTGGTTAGTTATTATTGATAAGATTAATAATAGATTATCTAGTTGGAATAGTAGATTTCTATCAAGAGCTGGTAGATTAGCTCTTGTAACTCTGTGTTGTTTGCTATTCCTACTTATTGGATGGTCGTTCATCGATTTCCTCAATGGGTAATTGAGAAAATCGACATAATTAGGCGTAATTTTCTCTGGAGTGGAGATAACATTTGTAGAGGCTATAGATGTTTGGTCAACTGGGAAGTTTGTTGTAGATCCAAAAAGGATGAGGGTTTAGGGATCATTAATTTATATAATTTTAACTCTTCCTTGTTAGCCAAATGGTTATGGGGATTTATGAGGCCAGAAATGATGGCTACTTGGAAGAAAATTGTTTCCAAATTTTATTATTCTAGGAGTGAACTTATAGTTTGTTCTAGTTATAGCTGGTATAATAGATTATCTTATTTTTGGAGTTCTGTTTTGAAATGTTTCAATTTTTTAATTTAGGTTGTAAGCTGACTGTTCATTTGGGTAATATTACTTTTTTTGGCATGATGCTTAGATCTCTCGGATACCCCTTAAGATATAATTTAGAGAGCTTTTTGAGAATTGCTGCTTTAAGGATGCTTTGATTATAGATGTTTAACTTAGATCCCCTGTGGGTATTTACCTTTGAAAATATTTTAGAAGGGTCTATGTTAAGGCAATTTGCCTTACTTAGAGCAAAGTTGGCTATGTATCATTTGCATGATAATGGTGATAGTATTAATTTGTATAACGACCCGAACTTCCCAGGTCTCCGAAGAGAAGAGAAAGAACGAATTGTTTGAGAACATGACAAATCAGAACATAAACAGAAGAACATTTCATTGCTTATTACAACAATTTACATCAGAGTACAAGAATATACAGAGTATGAATAAATAATATACATTTGATAAATATCCGAGATTTACAAATTACAATGCAGCAGAAAATAATACAAAACATAACTGAAAGAGATACATGGATACAGAGCTTTCTGAATACCATTCCAGCTGTAAACCAGAATCTTGTGAATATAAATTGCAAAACCAAAACTACTAGCTGCCCGTATGGAAAATAGGGGCACCCAGAGTTTAGTTTAAAACAATAAACTCCAGGTCAGTCATGTGAGTGGTGTGAGAACTAAAACAATTATTTAAAACTTTACTTTGAAATCAGATATATCAGGGGACCATGACATATAACACGGAACGGGTTTCCTCCCAAGGATACCAGTGCATATAACAAAACAGCACAATGCTTTTTGGAAAAATGAAGCTACTATAAGACTCAGGTCCCATCACACAATGTAACGCAGGCCGAAGGATAGAGTTTTACCTTATAAGAGCCAAACATGCTTGGTATGTTTAAAACAAATCATTTTGATATTATTATAAGTGCATAGTGCATAAAATCACTTCAAATATAAATGTATCAATCATAGATGGCATTAGCGCCCCTGCCACTATGTCGCCAATAATATACAACTAAAATCGTAAAACGTCATATTGGAAGTTGGACTTCCATCTGTGAACTATGGAAAGGGATCATCCTTACCGCTTCGAGACGCTCTAGCCCGTCTAGCTCAGTTGGTATCGGAGCTTTGGTTTATAGAGCTCGAGAACAAGACACATTAGAAACGAATGAAAGAATTCATCAGAGATTGGATTAGTAATATCCAATGAGAATGACTTCTTAGATATGGGTTCAACAGTATCCAAGCACGAGTGTGAAGAGTGTTATTTTTAAAATAAAAATGAAAACGAAATTTTTTTTGAAAATTTAAACCTGATTATATGTATTTGAATAAAATATTTCAGATTGATTTGGACTATCAGATATATAGAGACTTTAATATACGTCTGATCCACGTTTATTTGAAGTCTTAAATATATTGGATGGATATTGAATCACACTCTAATCGTCCAGAGAGGACCCTGATGATCGCTATAGCGTCATCATTGCTTATGTTCGAGTTTTGAAAGTGGGATATCTATATATTTCTAATTGACTGGTGTGAGAACCAAAACTAGATAGGGTTATTATCGTGAATCGGCATCAAAAACATGATTTTGTATATGTATATCGAAGTTATGAATTTGAAAATTTAATCAACGATTGATTACTGGTTGTATTGTATGATTATTAGTTTGATTAACAAATATATTGGATTGATGAAACCAATAGAAGAACGAATGATAAGTAAGGCCAAATCGAATGAAATTATTGAACTGAATTGAAAATTGATTGAAATTGCATGCATATACATGTATATACATTGAACATGTCATAGCAGGGAAGCTAAGCAGAGGAATAAATTGTATGTCCGACAAATAGGTACATGTTTACCATACTTCTTGGGTTTGAATGATTTTATGAGCCGATTGGCTAACCGCTTGGCTTTTTCTTTTTGGATGATGACGACTCTGTGTGGCTAGTTGCGGTTTTAAATGTCTCCCCGTACAAAGGTGGTTATGGCGTAATTTTTCGAAAATTTAGGGCGTTGGCCAAGTTTTTGAAAAATTAGAAAATTCTTAGAAACTGAAAAGTTGAAGAATTAAAGCCATAATGAAAGTTGAGTTGGTTAGTTAAACAACTTTCAGCTCCGTTCCTTTTCGAGGACGAAAAGATTTAAAGTGGGGGAGATTGTAACAACCCGGAAAATCAAAACCAATTAAAAAAATTTATTTTGGCAATTTTAATGAATTTTGAATATTTAAAATGATTTATTTTAAATAATAACGACTAGAAATTTATTTTGAATAGAATTAGAACGTATAAATTTATTTAAATCAAAGTTGGAATATAAATACTTATTATAATTATAAAAGGAATTAGAAATGGCGCAGTTGTTTAAAAATTCGATTTCAAATTTCAAATGAATGTACATGATTCAAAATAAACCGGATTTTAGTAAAACTAGAAATATTTGAATCTGTCTAAAATATCTTTCCAACGAATGTGAAAAATCCAGATTTCATAATGGGAATAAAAAGTTATGCCTAGTTGAAAATTCAGACTAGTCGCTATGGAATTTATATAATATATAGCCCTTAAAAATAGCGATTTTGTAAACGACCTCCGTTTTCGACAAAACCACTTTTGTGGGATCCAGAATGTCAAATTATTGTTAGATTCCAATATTCAAAATATTTGGAATCAATATGTGAGCGTGGTGAATGTAAACGTGTTTAGTCAATTCAATTTGTATTTAATCGACTGGAAAATGACCGTTTTTCAAACTGCCTCCAAATTCGAAGAAATTGATTTCGTTAGGACCGTATCGTTAAAACATGGCTAGATTTATTTTTTTGGAATTTTTGGAGTCAGTATGTGGCTCCGGTAAATTAAAATATACGTTTAAATTAAATATATATTGATTTATAATTTAATTTAAAGCAAAACCGATCGTAACGGACGAATTGGGTTACGAAACTTATCCCATTGTGTTCATAGTGGGGGTAATTAGCTGGGAACGACAGTCGTTGGGTTTGATTTGGAGTTCGTATGGATTAGTAGGTATTTTCGGAATTAATAGAATTAAAAATAAAATATAAAATCACGGGCCAAAAGGATTTCATTTTCATTTTCTCGCTCCTAAAAAAACTCGATACTCCAGTTCGAACGGCGGAAACAACCTCCGACCTTCTCTCCTCTGTAACTCACAAACCACTCAATGAAATTCATTGCTCCAGTTGAGGATTTTGTGGAGCATCGTTCAAGCTAAAAATCCATACCAATCGCGCCTCTTATCGTTCAGTATTTGGAGAGATCCGTCGCTCCAAAGTTCGGATGTTCTAGCCACCGCTGTGACTTCCTCCCGCCGTCGATCTTGACCGGACCACCAACGCCTGGAGCGCCATTCCAAGATCTTCCTCATGGCGCAGGCCGATCGTTGCCTCATGCTTCGGTTTGAGCAGAAATCGGGCCCATTGGTCCCAGGATAGAAGCCTGGCTTTGATACCAACTATAACGACCCGAACTTCCCCGGTCTCCAAAGAAAAGAGAGAGAACGAATTGTTTGAGAATACGACAAATCTGAACATAAACAGAAGAACATTTCATTGCTTATTACAACTATTTACATCAGAGTACAAGAATATGCAGAGTATGAACAAATAATATACATTTGAAAAATATCAGAGATTTACAAATTACAATGCAGCAGAAAATAATACAAAACACATTTGAAAGAGATACACAGATACAGAGCTTTCCGAATATCATTCCAGCTGTAAACCAGGATCCTGTGAATATAAATCTGCAAAAACCAAAACTACTAGCTGCATGTGTGGAAAATAAGGGCACCGAGAGTTTAGGTTAAAACAATAAACTCTAGGTCAGTAATGAGACTGGCGTGAGAACTAAAACAGTTATTTAAAACTTTACTTTAAAATCCGATATATCAAGGGACCACGCCGTATAACACGGAACAGGTTTCCTCCCAAGAATACCAGTGTATATAACAAAATAGCACAATGCTTTTTGGAAAAATGAAGCTATTATAAGACTCAGATCCCATCACACAATGCAACACAAGCCGGAGGATAGAGTTTTACCTTATAATATCCAAACATGTTTGTTATGTTTAAAACAAATCATTTTGATATTATTATAAGTGCATAGTGCATAAAATCACTTCAAATATAAATGTATCAATCATCGATGGCTTTAGCGTCCCATGCCACTATGTTGCCAATAGTATACAACTAAAATCGTAAAATGTCGTGTTGGAAGTTGGATTTTCATCTGTGAACCAAGGCAAGGGATCGTCCTTACCACTTCGAGACGCTCTAGCCCGTGTCTCAGGATCAAAGCTCAAGTGACCCTTGGATCATCAGGGCCCGTCCACACGAAGTGGATTAAAATGCCTGAACAATACGTTTCCCTACCCTATAGGGCGTAAATGAGCCAGATGACTCGATATCCATCGGCTCCGTAGTAACCGATATATCCGAGGCGCCTCGCTATCCATTGAATAATATGCAACATCCACATAGTAAAATGTCTGGGCTCCATACCATGGCACCATTCCTTGCTAGAAGGAAATGCATATCCTCCCTGAGGTCCTCTCCCGTTTCTGGTTTACACCAAGGTGTGAGGCTCGCGAATCAACGCTGTACACAAAGCTATGCTATATTAAATCGGTGCTTTGATCATCAACCACAAGACTCTGCTTTTCAGCAACAGCCTTGATCATTTGCATCTTAGCATGGCACACTGACAATTCACGCCATGCGACCGATGTCTATCGATATATAACCTCTGAGCTTCTAGGCCTCAGAGAAGGGTGTTAAGCAAGAGAATAAATTCTCCGATACCAAACAGATATATACTTAATAGAAATCAATAAACACAAAATAAAATCCAATGTCAGATACACATCCATTTACAAGTTCGTTCTAGGTCCGAACGAAACCGGAGGCACCTTATTCCTCGTCCAATATGTCCAATACAGGAGAGAAGTCTTCGCATATCCGGTCGATCTCCAAGTACGTCTGGACGATCACCACTTATTACCTTGTCTTGGGTGTACAGCCCAATCAAGACATCAGTAATCATCCAAACGATGTGAATACCTCCGGTCTCCAACCACCATCTTCATTGTCAACATATCGTCGAATCGGTTATTTAGAATGGGTATAAACTCGGCCTTTCTGAATAACTTGCGTATATTATAAACAAGTTCTATAAAACACAACATGCGCCTCATTCCAATTCAGAATATTCTTTTATTCCAAATTCTTATACTTTGGGAAAGGTCCCCCTTAAATTTATCAAAGATGAGTTCTTTAAATTTATTGTTTAATCTTCATTTGGATATAAATTTAAACCAAATTAAGGTTTATCCAAACTAGTCGGAATTAGCGAACCTTACTGAAGTAATTATTTATTATATTTCCCAATCCAACCTATTCATCCCATGAAGCAAAACCGGTAAGACTTTATATCTAACACCACAGTGTTATCGGTGAAATTAATTACCATTTCACGTTCAAATCTAATTAAAGATTTAACTATCGCTTGGAGCAAAACTGGTGATACTCCATTCTCGATCATTCCATGAATTCGATAAATTTAATTATCCCATTCACATTCCATTCTAATTAAAGATTCATTAAAACTCTAATTCAGTTTTAATCCCAAAAATCATTACTTAATTATTACTCAAAGTCAAGAAATTAATCTTATTTTTAACTAGGTTAAAGAACTAATGTCATTTAAAACACAGTTCACGATAAGCCTAAAATCACATTCCATTAGTTATGGAACCTTCATGGAAAACAGATCAATATATATAATCGATATCAATTTCTGTATTGGACTAATAATATAAATGGAATAACGAAAAAGCCTTTTAAATTCCATATATATTAGCAGTCTTCCTCCACAAAAGCTCACTTTGATTATTATCAAATCGAATTCCATTCCATTCCAATTTATTATATTAAACTGGAAAACTTTACTTTGGAAAATTTCCTTTAAATCTTAATAAAAGATTTACAAATTCCAAATCATATTTCACTGTAAATCGGGTTAAAGAATGAATGTTGCTAAAAAAACAGTTCACGATAAAGCCAATTCACATTCCATTTTATTCCAATTGCCAAATGTAACTGGAAGCTCTAATAATCTTAATTAAAAGATTTATTATGTTCATATGGGGTTTAAGAACAGTGTTACTGAAGACACCATTCACGACAACGCAAAATCCAATTCTTTTATTCAATTCCAATAAAATATTAATTAATTGAAAATTTTCACTAAATCTTAGTAAAAAGAATTATTATTTCCTCAATTGGGTTTAAGAACAGTGTTATTTAAGACATTGTTCACGACAAACCCAAAATCCTATTTGATATTAAATACAAGCCTCTAAATAGGAAATATATCGACTTCTATTCAATATTAAATTCTGCAACTAACAGACATCGTATTGGAAATAACGATATATATATATATATATCTTTCGAATCTCCATAACAATATCTGTATAATCACTAAATCCAACATTGAAATGTTCCAAAGATAATTTCGATTCAAATCCATTCCAATTCATATATTGGAAATTCTGGTTATTTTTAAAACCATTTCAAATCCAATTTATTTATTTAAAAATGTTGGATTATAATTCTAGTTCATAACCAGTTTATTTTGATAAAAATATATTTTTATCTTTACAAACACGGAATTTTTCATCCAAGTTCTTTCCAAATCATTTATTATGATTTTACACAAGTTATTGATATTTTTAATAATTTTATCGAGGCTCATACAGTTGATTTCCATAAACGGTCATCGAACTGCACTTACAACGACCTCTTCCAAATTTTGATTTGGACATATTTCCAAATCCAACTGTTAGATTGCAAATCTCTTATATTCGTTGGAAATCCCTTTTTGGTACGAACCCAATGGTTTAGGTTTTAGGAGAATCCGATGGTTGGATCTCTCGTAATATCAATTCGAAGTCAATGGTCGAAATTCGTGAACTGTCGCGGCGCGACGCGTTCTACTCAGGCCATTAAATATGTATAATATATATATTATATATTTCATTGGTTTCCATTTAATAAATTCGTTTTAAAACGATTCTAACTTCATTTTCAATTTTAAATCCAAAATTGAATTTTCCTTTCATTATAATATCTAAATGATAGTATTTTCAAAATATCAGATTTTGATCTCATTTTCTTTTCGATATTCATTATAAAAATGAATAAAATCGATGTAAATATCGTACACGTCAAAATGGCGTTAATCTAATCAACCCGGCTTCATATATTTCAATATTTTCGTGTATGTCCCAAATCGGACATAAAAATCATATTTTGATTCTTTTCTGAATATTATTTTAAAATATTCATTATCTTGAAATATTAGTTATTTTAAAATATTCCTTATTTCTGAATTGGAATCAGACCCAATCAATTACCATATAATTTTGTTTATATGTGTTCACGGCAAAAAAATGTCGTAAACACCAAAGATTCTCAATTACTAGGAATTATATATATGGTCGCATAGACAAGAACATTAAATAGAACATAAGCAGAAAATAACATGAGATTTATAGTGGTTCGGCCTCAGTGAGGTCCTACATGCACTTTGAAGAGTCGGTTGGAATATTATTAATCACTTGGAAGAATTACAAGGTTGAGACTATCTCATGACATCTCATTACATTCACTTTTCATGATATATGATGTCATAATTATCATATATTGAATAATAAGGAAAAGACAATTTTGTCCTTCTTCTTCCTCGAAGGGGAGATGCCATTAATGAAGCTTTATGGAGGTCTCCAAGCTCAAGAATTCCCCCTTTTTGAAGTGTGAGGCCATGGGGTATTTATAGGAAGTGGTTAGGTAGGGGTTAGGTAGGAGTAGGTAGAAATGGAGACTATCTTCCCGAAATTCGTACCTCTTGCTGTCGAGCCTTAGAAATTCGCACCTGGGGTGAGGTGCGAAATTTCGCACCTGCCAAGTACGAAATTTCGCACCTGGTAGGTGCGAAGTTTCGCACCAGGCTAAGTGCGAAGTGGATTTCGGCGGGAGGCGTTGTCGAGGCTGGTTGGTTCTTTCGAGGCGTCGAAGCTCCTCAACACGAAATGAAGGAATCCACCGTTTTGTTGGTCCGAAGTGAAGGAACCTGAGCTTCCGGCATGGAGAAAATCGGATGAATCGGGCGGTGCCCACAGTTTCGACCTAACCGGTTAGGTTGATCGCCGCCGGGATTGTGGGGCCCCGGACCCCCACCGGCGCTGCGCCCGGACCCGCTTGATGGCTTGCCTTCGGCTCGGAGCATGGCTCGCCTTCGGCTTGGATGCAGACGGATACCGATGGTGGTTACGTCTGAGGGATGCGACATCCTGCTAATGGCCAGACTCGAGTCTTCTGATACTGGCCCCCCAAAAGATATTAGCGACACATCCGAGCTGTAATATCACGCGATATGTTGAGTCGAGCGTGTCTTGAGTACTTTTGGTGACCGGACCAAAAGGCCGGTTAACATTTTCCTCCCCAAAGTACGTCTTATCTTGACTTGATGTGCTTTGGAACGAAAGTTGTGATGATAGTTGGGTTGAGGATTTATCCTGCAAGTTATAGGAAAAACATGTTAGTTAGCGAGCATGCTCGTTGGGGAATCATGAGCGAGCCACTGTGGTTTGATGTCCCACTCGCGTTGCTTAGTATCTGCATAGTGCCGTCGTCGCGCGTTTTAGGCGATTTGAAACTTGCGGGGGATGTGCGTACGCGGGCGCTTTGATGATTGAGCATTTGGTGAGTATGCAAGTGGTCATTGAGTCGTGATTGACTTGGTAGCTAGGGCTTCGAGGATAAGTAGATGTAGCCGTATTTCGGTGTACGATCTCGAATTCCGATCTGGGAATGTTCGTTTGGGGCATACCGATCCCCCAATTGTAGTTACTTCCTTTCTTCTCTTCTCCGGATAGAAAATCATCGTAAGGCATAAAGGATGCCAAACTACTTCTTGTGTATTTTGGATGTTCAAGGTGTTGTTAGGTTTTCAGGAGAAGAGAAGAGAGAGGTGGAAAGTAAGAGGGTTTCAGATTTGGTACCCAGGAACGCGGAGTGGCGGATCTTGTGAAATGGGATTAGGAATTTGGATAAAGGTTTCCAAGCATGTGTGAATACGGGATCGGGCTTTGTGTTCCAAATGCTTATTAAATCTTTCACGCTCTTCGGGAGTTCAAATCTTGGTTGAGGAGATGACAACTAAGCCGACACACGGGAGCATGAGACATAATTTAGCACTCCCATGATTTTGTCGAGCCTTGTCTTCGATCATAAGTTTGTAAACTTGATCCTTGTCATGGCGCCATATGAGCGGGCTATGATTAGTTATTTTTTGTCTCGCGATGCGGTCCTCAAGAAATGGACTTGCTTGGACTGTCGAATTGAAGGCTTATATAAGATATCGACATGTAGTCGAGTTGTTAGTCTCTGGATCTAATCAGTAACCTAACCACGATGCGGCTGCATCTTGACTTAGGTGTTGCACTGGCGGTTGGTGATGGCCGTGGCGTTAGTTATTGAAGCTAAAGGCTGCCACCAAGTTCCGGAGTATCATTTTTTGTGGAGTCTGGGTACTGATGGAAGCCGAGAAGCCTCCATGGCATGAACTTTGGCTCCGTATTTCTTCCGTTGCGAGGTGAAGGTGCTCTAAACATGGGGCTCCGTAGGATGCTGTGAAGATGATGCCAGTGCAGAGACTTAAGGGGATCTGATCAGGTCTTGATATTGCCAGGCCGGTGCGACAATTCGTGGAGGGTTGCCCCAGGCCCGGGTACCTACTAAATTTTGCTCGACGTCAGGGATAAGCTAGCAAGCTCGCATCGTTGCTCAATGTTTCATGTCTGGTCGGTGATTGGAGTTGAACGCAACACAATTGGTTGGCGAATGATTCTGGAAATGAACTTATGTGGATTGATCACTCGGATATGCGCGCAAGATGCGGGCATATGGTCAAGTTGTTAGTCTCTAACCCAATTATGTCGGGGTCATTATCCGGTTCGAAAAATAGCGCTGACGTTTGCCGATAACTACTTCCATAGTTATCCAAACTAGGTGTCGTCGCCGCGTTTCGATGCGCTTGTAGGTATGCATCGAGGGGCGTGAGTTAGCTTCATGTTGCGTTTAAGTATGAGTTTGCTGGCAGGACGCTGAGACTTTGCGAACCCAATGAACCGGCCATGGGAACTCGGGAACTTTTCTAAATTCTCTAGCTCCTCGGGGAACTGATGATTGTATCGGTCCCTCTGTCCTTTAGTTCGAGCTTCTATGCCCGGTCTACCTAGTATTAGCGGTATGTTAGAAGTTTCCAAGACCCGAGTTTTTGGGTCTGGATCATCCTCGTGGCGAGGTGCAATTTCCTCTTTAGAATAGTTTCCCCGAAGGTTGAGGCAATGGAAACGCCGGCGCAGGGCTAGTACGGATCCTCCCCAGGTCCTGCTATGAGTAAGATGACGCAGAGATAGGTGGAGGACCGCCCCCGGGCTCGAGTGCTTGTCAATTGAAGAGGTTGCGAGCGATGAACCCGTAACAGTTAAATAGATGCTTCTTTTGCTGGACTGCCCCTTTGGAGCGAAGGTGACACCGGGCTTTGCCCCCATGCCTCCTCAAGTGTCTAGGCCCCGGTTAGAGTTACAGCGGGAACACTCTGGAGATGTAGGAGGAACCGTGGACTTCGGGATACTACATTCATGTGAGCCTCTTTGGAGGAGGAGAAGTTGTGGTTGACCGGGCGTAGCTGATGTAAGCGGGCAAGCAATGCAAGCTGGGGTGGAGAATCAGGAAGCCCGGCTGGTGGCAAAGTCGGAGAGGAAGACGGACAGGATGAGGCTGCCATACAAGATGCCCGGGCAAAGTCTAGTCAGGGCGCCCAGGAAAAATTTGCTGCTGTGGTGGCAATGAGGTAGGCCGATGCTAAGGCAGAGAAGGAGAGGGCCTCTGAGTAGGCTAGGAATAAGGAGAGCCACCGGTAACACCCGCTAGAAGAGGGCGAGAGGACCCTTAGCACACTTGTAGAGGATGCCATTATGTGGCTCCGGGCCAGGCACATAGCTGATCAGAAGGCTACCGAAGATGCTGAGAAGAGAGCATAGTTAGGCGCCAAGAAGGCTTGGGGAGACACCTATGCTGGATTGGTCCTCGCTTCTTACATCGTCCCTATGCTGTTGCCATGTGTTGCTCTCGTGGAGGCTATGATGATTACAAGCGGCGAGGATGATGGCGGAAGGCGCTCATCGATGCCTCATGAATCCATTACTCTTGTGTAGAGTAGAGGAGGAGGAAGCGGTTTTGGAAGGAAAGGGCCCATCATTGGTGGTGACCTGCCTGTATCGAACTTGTATAGACAAAAGAAAAGAAAAGGATGAATAGCATCAGTAGTTGTTAAAGGAATCAAAGATACTTTGGGATAGGTCAACCAATAGTGTATGCGAGTGTGGTCCTCCGTTTTGGTCCTTAAAGACATGGTGTTGTATTCATGAATACCCTGTCATCAGAGAGAAGAGATGTTAGACATGTAGTTTGTCTTACGTGTGTGTGAAATTGAATATGAATTAGTAAAGATCACATTTCGTGTTAAGTGTTCGAATGTTCTTCTCATATTTTCTGGCGTCCCGTACTTGCACAAGCATACTTGTTGCTACACTAACAGGAATGCGATCAGAGACCGCACTCTAGGTTGATTGTTCCAGAGGGGTGTGATTGTGTGTTGCACCCTGGGTTGTTGTTCCAGAGGGGTGAGACAAAGTACCACGCTCTGGGTTGTTGTTCCGGGGGGTGAGATAGAGTATCACGCTCTGGGTTGTTGTTCCAGAGGGGTGAGATAGAGCATAGGCTTCTAGTAAGTTTCCCTCAGCTTAGGAAACCCGTAGTTTGCGAAGCCAGGCTTGAGCGCCTGCTGTTTTTTTGGGTTGCCCGGGGAAATCCTAAGTGTAGCGAAGGCGTATGACATCGCGTTATGCGGTGTGTCCGGTGTGTGGCTCTCCCGTCGTTCATCGGGTTGGAGTGAGGGACGACGTCGTTTATTCATTGAGAAAAGCTCAGATCTTCAGCGTGTCGGGTCCGATAGTGGCCATGAGCTGCACCTAAGCCTTCAGAGCTTCGGGGAAAGGATTTAATGTCAGTCTTGGTGTTGCGCCGAGATTCGACAGGTACCCGTAGCCAGGGGGAAATGTACATCGCTCCCGGCTGTATGTTGGGCGGCCCCAAGTCGCATGGGACTTGGGAGAACGATTTATCCTCGGCCTTGGGCCGAGGTTCGAGTTGGAGGTTGTTTATACTCGGTCGTGCAACGGGCTGGCGACTCGAGTGGCGTGGCCGGCTCCCGTGCTCGGGGCGCCGGTCGTTGCCAATGTTGTTTGGCCTCGATGTTGGATCGAGGTTTGGGTAGTGGCACCGGCTCCCGTGGCCAGGGAACCGATGCGGCAATCGAAAGTTTGAACACAAGCTGCTTTCGGGATTAATCAGACACGTCATGCACGGAGCAAACATGGAAGGGATACAGGAAACTGAACATCTCTCCTACGGATATCTCTGGTAGTAGTAGCCTTTGCAATGTCTCAAATTGTAGGAAAGCAAGACATCATTGGAATGCCTGAACAGATTGTTCACTAGGTTATGTAGAGTAGAGGGAAGATATTTGTTGTTCCATGCCCTTGGGAGTTCGGCTCCGTCCACAGTTGAGGGTTTGAAAGTTCCATTGCTGAGCTTTCGTTGTATGAGTGTGGGCCTTCCTAACAAGGGGCGAGGCCTACTGGTGGAGGAAAGACCCGTTGTAAGACGAGGTTGCCGATGTTGAGGTCCTTATGGCGGACTCTAGAGTTGAAGTATCGGGCTACTCGTTGCTGATTAAAGCTTGATCCAAGGGATCGGTTCCCAGGTCAGAGATGTTGATCCAGTGTAGTGCGCTCGTGTATACAAATTAGCCATAATGGTTGACTATAGGTCGGACATGAGCCATTTGGAGGGCTTACAACACTTGAGACCAACTAGATCGGTGCAAAAGGCGACCCGCGCGAGGTGAGTTGTGAGGAATGGATGCTCATTGTTGCCACAGTCCTAATGAGCCAGGGGGATGATCTTGAGGGATTAATTGTCAGTCGAGTTTTGTTTAGTGGGAATCTCTGATGAGCGTTGATTGGCTCGGAGACCCTATGCAGTGCGGATCTCCGATGAGCGTCAAGTGGCTTGAAGGTCCCGCGTAGTGGGAACCCCCGAAGAGCGTCGAGTGGCTCGGAGATCCTGTGCAATGGGAATCTTTTATGAGCGTTGAGTGACTCGGAGTTTCCATGCGGATGAGGTCCTCATTGTTGTCCTGCAAGTGGCGAAACATGTTCGTGTTGTATCTGCGGACGGTGTAGAACTAATAATATCCTGTAGAGTCCCTTTGCGCGTTCGTCAGACATTTAAGTCTGGGCCTTTTGCACGGTTGGGAGTTGTATATTGCGAAATAGATTTTCTCGGGGGTGTTGTTGAGAGTAGTATAGATATGGAAGGACGAAGGTCGAAGATGCTTCCTCTTGCTATTACGACTACCTTTGATGTTGCCAGCGCGAGCAAGATTATGCAGAGCGGTGAAATCAAAGTTGTTGGAGCTCTGGGCGTTATTACGAGGAAGAATGTTGAGGGTAGGAACTCGATTCCTTTATGCTAGATTTCGGCATAGGAAGTAGTTGGCATTTATGCGGAAGATCTTCTAAGTCCTTGAATGTCTTTGACCGGTCCATGCTCTAAGTTTGAAATCAAGTGGCATGCCCGTTGTAAGCTAGATGAGCGTGACTCGAGGAGTGGGTTCCTTGACTTCGGCAAAGGTTGTGTTGGATTTTGCGAGATGGCCTTTGAGAGTTCACGAGTGCCTTGGTAACTGTTTGAGACTAAGAGGATGTCTCTGGGTATCTTGACGTGCATCTTGGATTGCGCGACCAGTCTTATGGCGAGTTAGGAAGTCGGGGGAACCCGGATAGAGCTGTCTTGGATATGGATGGGGAAGCACTTGCACTTTATGGCGTCGGCTATGTGTAATGAGCCCACATGCCATTTGTGGCAGCCATCGAAGTTTCGAGAATCATGGCTTCTTTAAGTATGGGGCGAGCGTTAGCATGTTGGAGTGTTGGCGCCACTGGCGCCATTTGGTATTATGGCCAGCCGAATTGAATGGGTTACGCCTCGTACTACTTTCGCAGACTTCATGGACGTGCCCCCGCGATTCCCTTACGATCCATGGATCGTGTCGGCGACAATCGGAGGTTGGGCTCCCACCGCATTATAGAGGTCGTGATCTAGTCCAGGACTTTGGAGCCTAGTGCACCTTTCTTGGTGGAAGGCCTTTGGCAATCTGGGAGTCTCCAACTTCAGTTGCATGATGTTATGGAAGTCAGTTGAATTGAACTTGGACCCAGTTGGATGCTAGAAGCATAGGTGATAAGTACAGACTCATAATAGTTTGAGTCCGCCCATCGGAGGCTTGAGCGTCAAAGCCGGGGATGGCCGGGATGACGCGTTCCGCTTCTGGTGGTGGCCCGGATATAGCAGAGATTAGAGGTCAGTCGTGCCTTCATGGAATGCTACATGTGGTGTGTTGGAGTGTCAGGGCCACTCAGATTTGTGTGTGATCCTAGTGAATGGATAATTCCTGGAGTGTACCAACGGATGACACTTGCGATCTCTGACCCATTTTCGAAAGCAAGCAGTTGATTTTAATTGCCCATAGTGGCACTAGTGCCCCTAGTGCTAACGTCCAAGTTGGGAGTCGGGTGATTGAGAGGAAGGTCCTATAGGATTCCAACTGGAGGGGCCACATCGAGCGTAATTCTGACTCATGAAACAATGGGAGGAGTACCATCCAAAGCTGCGCACGTTGGTGCTTGAGCAACATTTCCAACTGCAAAGCCTGACCAATCGAAGCACATCGAGCTAGAGCGATGTCGGGATTAGGGATGCCCCCGAGTGTAGCGGGACCGACACCATTCCAAGGAGTGGCATCGACTAATTGGTTAGTTCGCGAGGTTGCACCCAAGTCCCGATTCAATGGTGGAGGAGCATCGGTACTTGCCTCCGTAATGCATGCTTGGCCAGTCGGATCTGAAGTGCTTCTTATCATGTCTTCAATTCTGGCGAGGAAGGTATTGAAAGCTTCTTCCTACCGCTCGAGCCAAGCTTTCAAATCGGTGGTAGGATTATTGATTGTTCTTTTGACGCCCCCCCGAGTGATGTAATTCGATGAAGGTCTGGTTTTGGCATAGCTGTCGAGTTTGGGCGAGCTGGTGTGCACCAGGATTCGGAAGCACTTTGGTCCGACGAGCTGCTGGAAGAGCGGGACTCTGGTTGTGAGTGGCGATAGTTGGGCTCTTCTGAGTTGATGGTTGGTTACACGGTCCCGGTTCGTTACCGCGTTCCTTGGTCGTAAGTGATGATGGTTCGATCATCATCTCTTTTATGTCGCTGTTGTTGTCGCCGTACAAATGTTGGAGCGGATGACGATGTTTTTAATGAGACTGAAATTTCTTCCTTGACGTGGGCCCTTAGCTTCGAAAGGAGAAATTTGCGATGCGGTGCGGCATGAGCGGGCGCGGCTCTGGGCAAGCTGAAGTAGAATGATGATGCGTTGACACTTCTTTTTTTTGAAGTTGGCGCATAAGGTTGATGTTGATCTTCAATGCCTAGCGCGAGAGTTGCATCCTCATATTTCTTATTAAGCGTGTGAATCTGTGCTTGAGCCGTAGAAGCTTCGGGTCCACAAGTGGAAGAAGATCCGTTTCGAAGCGGGTCCTCCACCGCTCGGGGCGGGTGAGCGGTACTAGTGTCAATTGCGGCCAATGGGGATGAGCATTAGGTTTTGCCGGAATTCTGCTCAACGCTAGCGAGAGTCATGATGCTCTTTGGACGTACTGCTCAAGGCGCTTCTCACGGATAAGCTTTTTGATTACGTCTTTGAATTGATGGCAATTATTGGTATTGTCCCTGTACATGTCGTGGTATCGGCAGTACTTGCCGGTCTTCCTCTCATGATTAGTGGATTCCCTGTTGTACGGCTTCTTGTATTGGAGCGCATTGCACGTTTCCTGGTGGATTTTTTCCAAGTCTTCATTTAGCGGGGTGTAGATCTCGTACGTCCTGTGAGAGCCAAACTTCTTGGGTTTCGTGGGAACTTGGCCGTTGTTGTGGCTGCCTTGCCTATTGTTGTTCGGCCTTTGTTTGTGGTGACATGCCCCCTTGTCCTTATCAAAGAGCTTCGCTATCTGTTTCCCTTTGATGTTGTCATTTATGGTATCTGCATGTGGATTGTTGGGAAGACCGGCCCTGGGGAGTTGGTTTCATCTCGCCTCTTCTTGACATAAGTATTTCCTAGCCTTTTCATGGAAAGCGTCGAGGCTTTTTGGCTGCTTCCGATCGATCCATGCCCCAAATTCAGAAGGAGGACACCTTTGGCTAGTTGACATAGTACGGTGCAAGGATCTGGATCCTTGACCACGGCGGGCGCGACATTGAACCAGGAGAGGTAGCTTTTGAGCGACTCGGTGGGTCCTTGGCATAGGTTAGACAAGGTGAGGGCATTCTTCAGAGTTGGAATGTGCACTCTGAACTGCTTGACCAGTTCTGCTGCTTATTGGCTGAAATTGTTAATGGAATCGAGTGGGAGGTAAGAGAACCATAACAAAGCGGTTCCTGATAAGAAGACTGGGAAGCACTTGCATTTGACTGGATCATTGCCCCGGCTCGAGTCCATTTTCCATTCATATTGATTTAAGAAGGTACAGGGATCGGTTGTGCCACCTTAGAGCGGCATCTGTGGCATGCTGAAGCGGCGTGGCCATTCAGCTTCATTTACCCTCCTAGTGAAGGGGTTGCGCCTAATGTGCGCTTCCCGTGAATCATGCATGTTTCCTCGCCTCTCCTTTATGATCCTTCGGACCATGTCGGGAACGTATGTTGGATGGGTATCCACCATCGGGACCCATGGGTTTTGGCGAGGTTCCGGGGTCCTATTGCAAGGGCGTTTCCTATGATGGACGTCCGGATTGTCTTTCTCCATGTCCTTGACATCTATAATCGGATCTTGATGAAGAGCAGATTGATGCAGATCATGTTCTAGAAGAGCGCGGGCCATTGGAATAGCGGGCCCATCATCCTGATTAGCGGTCATTGAGCTGTGTCAAGGAAGAGGTTGGTTCATAGGATCTAGTCTGTCATTGATAATCAAGCGAGAGCAGTCTCGGTACTCTGCCCCCTCGCTATATGTGACTGTAGTTCGGTCACCGTAGCCGCTCCCATTGTTGTTGGCATAACCATTGTCGAGAGTGTTGGTGCTAACGGCGACGTTGTTGATGAGACTAAACCCCCTTCTTTGTCCGTGGGAGGCGGAGTCGAGGCTGAATGAGGCGGGGTCGAGGTCCGCGGGAGGCGGACTCGAGGCTGAGTGTGGCGGAATCGAGGCCGAGGTCCGCGCGAGGCGGAGTCGAGGCCGAGGTCCGCAGGAGGCGGGGTCAAGCCTCGAGGTAGGAGGAGTCGAGCCACGAGGTCTGCGGTAGTCGGAGTCGAGCCATGAGGTCCGCAGGAGATGGAGTCGAGGCCGAGTGAGGCGGAGTCGAGGTCGAGGTCCGCGGAGTCGAGGCAGAGTGAGGTGAAATCGAGGCCGAGGTCCGCGCGAGGCGGAGTCGAGGCCGAGTGAGGAGGAATCGAGACCGAGGTCCGCGCGAGGCGGAGTCGAGGCCAAGGTCCGTGGTAGGCAGAGTCGGGCCTTGAGGTCCGCGGTAGGTGGAGTTGAGCCACGAGGTCCGCGGTAGGCGGAGTCGAGCCATGAGGTCCGCGGTAGGCGGAGTCGAGGCCGAGTGAGTCAAGGCCTTCTATTTCTCAGTGGAAGCACCAAATGTTGACAGCGAAAAATGTTGTAAACACCAAAGATTCTGTAACACCCCGAATTTCGGTTAATGCTAAAATTCACTAATTGCAGAATAAATAATCTCAGATGTGAGAATTGGGGGAAACGGGCTGCGTCATTGCGTTCGTCTCGGAAAAATACGCAGAATAGAGTCCGAAATTTTGTAAATCGAAGTCCGTATGGCCCAGTTAAGGCCCAATGAAGTTTGCAGAAAATTCAAAGCTAAAAACAGATTTAAAATTCAGTTCTAAAACAAGTTTGGAGCCAAAAGCGGAAAGGGCGGGAAAGTTCCCGCCTAGCCCCGTGTCGACAGGCATGTCGACAGGGGTGTCGACAGCCCTGTCGACAGGGGTGTCGACACAGGGTGTCGGCCCTGTTGATCTGGGTGCACCAGATCTGGTTTTTGGGTTAGTCTTGGGCTGTGTTCTAGAGATTTCCGAAATCTAAGGGTCCTAATCTAATCTAGGGTTAATCTAAGGGCCTAAAACACTCACCTAATCTATAAATACACCCTAAACCTACCCTAATCCATACTAAAAATAGAATTGAGGGCTACATGCCGCCAAATTAAATCTTAGAAGGAGCCTCCACTAATTTGTGAAGAGGGTTGCAAGCTAATCACTCTCTAATCAACCTCTAATCCATTCTAAGCATCTTAATCTTCTTCATTTGGAGTGCAAATTTGCTAGTTGTGAGTTTCTATCACTTTAATAACCGATTGCTAAATTAAGTAGATGAGATATGATGAGATCATATGGTTTTGTTTGGGGATTAATGGATTTTAAGTCATATGACATGATGTTAGTTTGCTAATGTATGTGGGTCATGCAAGTTTTGTGTTTTGTGATCATATGTTTATATGCAAGTATGTTATGCAAGTTTATGAGTTTATATGCAAGTATGTTATGCAAGTTCATATGCAAGTTTATGAGTTTATATGCAAGTATGTTATGCAAGTTCATATGCAAGTTTATGAGTTTATATGCAAGTATGTTATGCAAGTTCATATGCAAGTTTATGAGTTTATATGCAAGTATGTTATGCAAGTTCATATGCAAGTTTATGAGTTTATATGCAAGTATGTTATGCAAGTTCATATGCAAGTTTATGAGTTTATATGCAAGTATGTTATGCAAGTTCATATGCAAGTTTATGAGTTTATATGCAAGTATGTTATGCAAGTTCATATGCAAGTTATGTGACATATTATATGCAAGTCATGTATTTGTTAATATGTAAGTTTATGTGACATGTTATACAAGATTATATGCAAGTTATGTGACATGTTATACAAGATTATATGCAAGTTATGTGACATGTTATACAAGATTATATGCAAGCTATGTGACATGTTATGCAAGATCATATGCAAGTTATGTGTTTGTTAATATGCAAGATGGCACCCTTGAAACATGTTCATACATATGCAAGTTGACACCTTTTATATGTGTTATGTCATGAGAACGAAATTACGTGGGAACGATGGGGTTAATTCAATGCATAAGTTAATAAGATTGTGTGAAATTAATATAATTATGCATAACATAAAATAAATGAACATAGTATGGGAATTTGCCTATTAAGTTAGGTGTACCCATACTATGTGTTGGGAATTTGCCTATTAAGTTAGGTGTACCCACACTTTGGAGTTGGGAATTTGCCTATTAAGTTAGGTGTACCCATATTCCTAAAATAAACATGATAATTAACACAAATCATGGGGGTGATTAATTAGGAGTAATTAATCGATTAAGACACAAGGTTGGACCCGTTTGTAGTGTAAGACTGCCCGGAGTTTACCGGCTTAACCAGGCATCTACAAATGACGGTCCAATGTGAGGGGTCTTAATCATAAATTAAATACGTAACAAGGGTAAATGACACGAGGTTGGACCCGTTTGTAGTGTAAGACTGCCCGGAACCTACCGGCTTAACCAGGCATCTACAAATAACGGTCCAATGTGAGGGGTCCTTTACACGGTTACGGTGTTAATCAATTAAGAAACACTTAACCAGATAATCATGTAGTCAGGCATGGGGGTTAAGTGGGTACCTTGGGTGGTATGTGGAAATTGCTAGTGGTTGCCAATAGAAAATATGATTAAATACTTTACTAAGATGAAACATGTAATTAAACATGGTTAAAGGGTTAAGTGGGAAACACTAGTGTGTGGGCCAAGCTTAGGGGGATGGCTTGTGCTGGGGGCCCATTTCAACCAATATCCCAAACGTATCTTAGTGGGCTCGACTCTAGTCGAGTGACGGGACACGCATATTGGGCTTGACTATAAGAGGCCAAAATGGGTTAGCGGTGGCAACGCATGACCAACGGGTTTCATATGCGTGTGTGGACCCGGGCTGGTAAATAAGACGTTGTTGCATCGTGTAGATATAAGCCGTGCACCGTTAATTTTATCAGGTTGCCACGTTGGGGAATGGTACACCCCACGGTGGGGCCAGCACGGGTATCTACGTTAGGGAGCCGATCGAATGGGGAGTAGTGTGTACACCTAGTGGATTGTAGGGCCCCGTGGCGTCTACTTAATCACCTAGGGTTACGCGAGAACTATTAAGTTAATTTTATAAGTCCATGGGTGGGATCAACCTTTAAGTTAGGAATGAATGGTGTGGTGCAGTTTAGTAATTTACCTTTGGAAGGGTAGATGCATCTTTATCTTTTATCTTAGTTTAGTTGACTGCTTAGTGTAGCCATTCATCCCCAATAGTTACCGTATATCAGTTTATGTCTTCTCTGGTTACTTTAACGATTGTATTGTTAAAGTTATAGGACTCGCTCAGACTTATGTCTGACCCCGTTGTTTTTATCTTTTTCCCAACCCTCAGGTCCTACGGTGGATCCTAGCAGTAGTGGAGCTTGATCGGATTGCTGTTCCAGTCTTTAGGAGCTTGGATTGATGTAAAGCTCCAGTTACCCAGTTATCTTTTCTTTTGTCATGGCTATTGTATGAGAGTGGGATTATGTACTTCTTTATTTTGATGGATATTGTACTTGACTTTTATTGTGGTTTTATGATGTAACCAGACATGTTTTACTTCCGCTGTTATGAGATGATGTTTTAAATTTCAAGTACTATTTATATCTGTGTTGTTGTAATTTTTCTGTTCTATATTCACTAAAATACTCCACCGATGCTATGGCATTCCCTTAGTGAGTGACCGTAGCGGGAGTGGGGTGTTACACGTGGTATCAGAGCTTAAGGTTACCAGAACAGATAAATTTTTGAGAAAAATATTTTTTTTAAAATAGTAAAGGTATTATTTTTGGAAAAAGTATTTTCAAAAACATGTCTTTTAAGAGAAGTTTTTGAAAAAGAAAAGCATAATCCCCAATAGCCATATCTTTATCTTTCGGAATCTCCTTTTTGAATCTTTCCTCTTTCGTTTCAGCATGGCTGAAGATCTTAACATCCCGGAGGGCTTAGTTATACCACTATGGTATAGGAGGTTACAAGAGGCTAGGGCCGCGGCTGCGGGTCCAGCCAATGCTACTACACCAGAGGCAACCGCTCCTCCTCCTCAGCCTAGAGTGGATAATTTTGCTAAGATTTGCAAGGAGTTCAAGGCTATAGGAGGAAAACCTTTTCTAGGTTCAGAGACTTTCGTAGAGGCTAGAGATTGGCTTAAGGAAGTGGAAGAGTTGCTAGATATCTTTGAAGTGGAAGAGGGAAAGAAAGTCAAGTTGGCGGCTTGGTTAATGAAAGGAGAGGCCTCATTCTGGTGGGAGGTCACTAATGGAGAACGCCCTGTTGACTCTTGGGCAGATTTTAAGCAAAGGTTTGGGGCTAAGTTTCTCTCAAGGGCGGAAGAGAATCTGTTTATGGAGAAGTTCTTGAATTTGAAGCAAGGGAATCTCACGGTGAAAGAATATGTCAACAAATTCAATCAATTAGCAAGGTTTGGCATAGAGTTGGTGAATACACCGGAGAAGAAGGCTTTGAGGTTCGTTAGAGGCTTGAACGAACCATTGCAAGGAATAGCTATGACTCACATTCCTATGGGGGCCACCTTTGAGAAGCTTGTCTACATGGCACTTATGCATGAGGATGATAAGAGTTCTAAGGCACCAGAGAAGAAGGGGGATCAGAAGAAACCGCAACAACAACAACAAGGCAAGGGTGGAAAAGGCAATGGTGACAAGAAGAAGAAGAAGTGCTTCAATTGTGGGACCCCAGGCCACCTCAGCAAGGATTGTCGCAAAAAGAAGAAGACCGGTTGCTTTCATTGTGGTGAAGCAGGACATCTTGTGAAGGACTGCCCAAAGAAGGGGCAGAAGACGAGGTCTACCTCGGGAGGTCAGGTGCAAGCCCTTATGGCACCACCTCAGGCAGGGGGGCAAGTTCAGGCTCTCTCAGTTCCACCGATTCAGCAGAGAGGTAGAACTATTTCCGTTGAAAGTCTGGTTTTTCTGTCTGATCATCCAGTTCGTACTTTGTTTGACTCTGGCGCATCGCATTCTTTTATCTCATCATCGTTAGTTGAGTCACTGCACTTAGACACCAGTCTAGTTGATGATCCCTTGGTTGTTTCAAACCCAATTGGGGGCTCCATATATCTGTTTGTGATATGTTTGGGTTTGAAGATTTCTATACTTAGCGTTGAGTTTGGATGTGATGCTTTTGTATTGGGCTTCACGAGCTATGGGTTGATTTTGGGCATGGACTGGTTATCCAGTAATGGTGCCGTTCTTGATTGTGAAAGGAGAGTTGTCAGGCTTATGACCCGCTTGGGTAATACTCTCGAGATCTCTTGTAATCCCATGGAATCAGTTTTGCTAAGTTATCTTGAATCGCTCGATGCTTCGGTCGAGAGTTTGCGTTCTGTCAGAGTGGTCCGGGAATATCCGGATGTGTTTGAAGAGGTGAAGGGTTTGCCTCCGAGGCGGGAAATAGATTTCCGAATTTATTTGGTAGATAATGCCAAACCAGTGTCTTTGCCAGTGCGCCACATGGCTCCTCGTGAGAGAAGAGAACTTCATAAGCAAGTAGGGGAGCTGCTTGAGAAGGGGTTCATAAGGCGAAGTATATCGGAGTGGGGAGCTCTAGTAGTGTTTGCCACGAAGGCGGATGGGTCCCTCAGACTTTGTGTGGATTATAGAGAACTTAATAAGCTCACGAAGAAGAATAGACACCCATTACCGAGGATAGATGATCTCTTTGATCAGTTAGTTGGCGCCTCAGTGTTTTCGCAGATGGACTTAGCTACAGGGTTTCATCAGTTGAGAGTGGCGGAGGACAGTATAGAGAAGACTGCTTTCCGGACTCCGGATGGTTTTTATGAGTGGCTTGTGATGCCATTTGGGTTGACAAACGCCCCGGCATACTTTGTTGATCTGATGAGTAGAGTGTTCAGAGAGTATCTGAATAAGTTTGTAGTAGTCTTTGTGGATGACATCTTGGTCTTTTCCAAGAGTGAAGAAGAGCATGCCTTACATCTCAGAGAAGTGTTGGAGACTCTTCGAGCACATAATCTTAAAGCTAAATTCTCTAAATGTCATTTTTGGAGAAGAGAAGTGCGATTCTTAGGGCATGTGGTCTCTAAGGAAGGGATAACTGTGGATCCCGCAAAGATAGTATCTATCCAGGATTGGAAAGTTCCTAGAAATGCTACTGAAGTAAGAAGTTTCTTGGGGTTGGCAGGATATTATAGGAAGTTCATCAAAGACTTCGCGAAGATATCAGCCCCATTAACCCGCTTGACGAAGAAGAATCTGGTTTTCTCATGGGACGTAGATTGTGATGATGCTTTCCGATGGTTAAAGAGAGCTTTGACCACCGCTCCAGTTTTAGTGCTTCCAGATGGGAGTAAGCCGTTTGTTGTTTATACCGATGCTTGTGGGACAGGATTAGGCGCAGTCTTGATGCAGGAGGGAAGGGTAATAGCCTACGGAGGGAGGCAATTGAGAGTGCATGAGAAGAATTACCCTACCCATGATCTGGAGTTGGCCGCGATTGTTTTCGCACTTAAGTCTTGGCGCCATTATCTTCTTGGTGAAAGATTCGAGTTGTTCACTGACCATAAATCATTGAAGTACTTATTCTCTCAGAAGGATTTAAACTTAAGACAGCAAAGGTGGATGGAGTTCTTAGCATCCTATGATTTCGAGATAGCGTATACCCCTGGCAAGGGTAACGTGGTGGCGGACGCCTTGAGTAGAAAAAGGCTATCTTTGAGTCCATTGTTCGTAGAACGGCGAAGCTTGGAGTTTCTTTCTTTGTTCGACTTCAGACCTTCTGTTGACTTTGTACCTGGTTTGTTAGCATCCTTGGAGGTTAGACCTACTCTTTTGGGACGGATTGGCGAGGCTCAGCGAGACGACCCACAGTTGGTTGAGTTGGTAGAGAAGCTTATAAGGGGGGAATCGTCCATCCATTTGGGTAGATACACCATAGATGATAGGGGATGGTTGCATAGAGACGGTAGACTTTGTGTACCGCGAGATGAGGGTTTGAAGAAGGCTATTTTGGATGATGCACATCGTTCAAGGATGACTATTCATCCCGGTGGAGACAAAATGTACCATGACATGAAGAGAGTTTTCTTCTGGGCCGGTATGAAGAAAGATGTGGCCGAGTATGTGGCTAGATGCTTAGTGTGCCAACAAGTTAAAGCGGAGCAAAGGAAACCCGGTGGGTTGCTACACCCATTGGAAGTTCCGCAATGGAAGTGGGATACTGTCTCGATGGATTTTATCGATGGGTTACCGAGATCGAGGAAGGGCAATACGGGAATTTGGGTTGTGGTAGACAGACTTACCAAGAGTGCCCATTTTATACCTGTGAAGAGTAAGAGGACCGCTCCATGGCTTGCTTCAGTCTATGTTAGAGATATTGTTAGATTGCATGGCGTACCATCCAGCATTGTGAGTGATCGAGATCCTATCTTCACTAGTGAGTTTTGGAGAAGTTTGCAAGAGGCGGTAGGGACTCAGTTGTGTCTGAGCACCGCATATCATCCTCAGACGGACGGCCAGACTGAGAGGGTGAATCGTGTCCTAGAAGACCTTTTGAGGCTTTGTATCTTAGATTTTGGAGGTACATGGGAAGAGCATCTTCCATTGGTGGAGTTCGCATATAATAACAGCTTTCAGTCCAGTATTGGTATGGCTCCTTTCGAAGCTCTTTATGGAAGGCCTTGTCGATCTCCTACATGTTGGTGGGAATCTACGGATAAGATCTTGCTTGGGCCAGATATGGTTAGAGAGACTTCAGAGAAGATTGATTTGATTCGAAGAAGGATGAAAGCAGCGCAAGATAGACAGAAATCTTATGCGGATCGGAGAAGGACGGATCTTGAGTTTGAGGTTGGAGACATGGTTTTTGTCAAAGTATCTCCGTTGAGAAATGTTGTTCGCTTTGGGTCCGTTGGGAAGTTAGCACCGAGGTTTGTTGGGCCGTTTCCTATTAAGGAAAGGATTGGACGGATGGCATATAGGGTGGAGTTTCCCGACAGACTTAGTGGTGTTCATGATGTATTCCATGTATCACATCTGAGGAAGTGCTTACATGAGACCGCAGAGGTGGTAGAGCCGAGCTTGCTTAGAGATGTAGAGGTAGAGCGTGATGCGACGATTCGACTCCTACTCGCATCCTTGGGTCAGAAACTAGGAAGTTGAGGAACAGAGAAGTTCAGCTAGTTAAAGTGCAATGGGGAGATGACGAAAGCAATGCTACTTGGGAGACGGAAGCGAAGATGCGTTCTTTGTATCCATTTCTTTTTGAGAGTTTGTCTTTTAACTTCTCCTTTATCGTTTGTCTAGTACTTATCTTATCTTTAGTATATCCTCTCGCTAGTACCTATGACCTTTAGATAGGGTGAAACCTATGGTTGAAACATGTGTTTGAAACATGTTATGGTTGATGGATGCATGTGGATGCAATTGTTTGCTAGTGGTTGCTCGTGGATGCATATACACACACATTAGGCACTAGATCGGCTCAGTCACTTCATGTTGCATATCGCATAAATGGATGTGGTAGTTAGATTGATGGATGTATCATGGCTGTGTTATCATGTGGATGATGCATTTTTGTGTATGGTTGTGCACGCATATAAAAATTGTATGTGTCAATAGGGTTTCGCATACATATTGGATGCATGGCACTATCATGGTTTGCATTAAGGAGGTCGACTGAATCAGTAGACCGCCTGATTTTGCATTAGTATACGGACATATACACACACTTTCTGCATATGTTCATACATCATTAGAAGTCTCTAAGGATAATGGTTGCTTGTGGTTGATGGTTTAGTAGATGGTTGTTTGGATGGTAGGATATGCATTCTCCTTAGCTTAGAGATTTCGGGGACGAAATCCTTTAAGGAGGGGAGAATGTAACACCCCGAATTTCGGTTAATGCTAAAATTCACTAATTGCAGAATAAATAATCTCAGATGTGAGAATTGGGGGAAACGGGCTGCGTCATTGCGTTCGTCTCGGAAAAATACGCAGAATAGAGTCCGAAATTTTGTAAATCGAAGTCCGTATGGCCCAGTTAAGGCCCAATGAAGTTTGCAGAAAATTCAAAGCTAAAAACAGATTTAAAATTCAGTTCTAAAACAAGTTTGGAGCCAAAAGCGGAAAGGGCGGGAAAGTTCCCGCCTAGCCCCTTGTCGACAGGCATGTCGACAGGGGTGTCGACAGCCCTGTCGACAGGGGTGTCGACACAGGGTGTCGGCCCTGTTGATCTGGGTGCACCAGATCTGGTTTTTGGGTTAGTCTTGGGCTGTGTTCTAGAGATTTCCGAAATCTAAGGGTCCTAATCTAATCTAGGGTTAATCTAAGGGCCTAAAACACTCACCTAATCTATAAATACACCCTAAACCTACCCTAATCCATACTAAAAATAGAATTGAGGGCTACATGCCGCCAAATTAAATCTTAGAAGGAGCCTCCACTAATTTATGAAGCGGGTTGCAAGCTAATCACTCTCTAATCAACCTCTAATCCATTCTAAGCATCTTAATCTTCTTCATTTGGAGTGCAAATTTGCTAGTTGTGAGTTTCTATCACTTTAATAACCGATTGCTAAATTAAGTAGATGAGATATGATGAGATCATATGGTTTTGTTTGGGGATTAATGGATTTTAAGTCATATGACATGATGTTAGTTTGCTAATGTATGTGGGTTATGCAAGTTTTGTGTTTTGTGATCATATGTTTATATGCAAGTATGTTATGCAAGTTCATATGCAAGTTTATGAGTTTATATGCAAGTATGTTATGCAAGTTCATATGCAAGTTTATGAGTTTATATGCAAGTATGTTATGCAAGTTCATATGCAAGTTTATAAGTTTATATGCAAGTATGTTATGCAAGTTCATATGCAAGTTTATGAGTTTATATGCAAGTATGTTATGCAAGTTCATATGCAAGTTTATGAGTTTATATGCAAGTATGTTATGCAAGTTCATATGCAAGTTTATGAGTTTATATGCAAGTATGTTATGCAAGTTCATATGCAAGTTTATGAGTTTATATGCAAGTATGTTATGCAAGTTCATATGCAAGTTTATGAGTTTATATGCAAGTATGTTATGCAAGTTCATATGCAAGTTATGTGACATATTATATGCAAGTCATGTATTTGTTAATATGTAAGTTTATGTGACATGTTATACAAGATTATATGCAAGTTATGTGACATGTTATACAAGATTATATGCAAGTTATGTGACATGTTATACAAGATTATATGCAAGCTATGTGACATGTTATGCAAGATCATATGCAAGTTATGTGTTTGTTAATATGCAAGATGGCACCCTTGAAACATGTTCATACATATGCAAGTTGACACCTTTTATATGTGTTATGTCATGAGAACGAAATTACGTGGGAACGATGGGGTTAATTCAATGCATAAGTTAATAAGATTGTGTGAAATTAATATAATTATGCATAACATAAAATAAATGAACATAGTATGGGAATTTGCCTATTAAGTTAGGTGTACCCATACTATGTGTTGGGAATTTGCCTATTAAGTTAGGTGTACCCACACTTTGGAGTTGGGAATTTGCCTATTAAGTTAGGTGTACCCATATTCCTAAAATAAACATGATAATTAACACAAATCATGGGGGTGATTAATTAGGAGTAATTAATCGATTAAGACACAAGGTTGGACCCGTTTGTAGTGTAAGACTGCCCGGAGTTTACCGGCTTAACCAGGCATCTACAAATGACGGTCCAATGTGAGGGGTCTTAATCATAAATTAAATACGTAACAAGGGTAAATGACACGAGGTTGGACCCGTTTGTAGTGTAAGACTGCCCGGAACCTACCGGCTTAACCAGGCATCTACAAATAACGGTCCAATGTGAGGGGTCCTTTACACGGTTACGGTGTTAATCAATTAAGAAACACTTAACCAGATAATCATGTAGTCAGGCATGGGGGTTAAGTGGGTACCTTGGGTGGTATGTGGAAATTGCTAGTGGTTGCCAATAGAAAATATGATTAAATACTTAACCAAGATGAAACATGTAATTAAACATGGTTAAAGGGTTAAGTGGGAAACACTAGTGTGTGGGCCAAGCTTAGGGGGATGGCTTGTGCTGGGGGCCCATTTCAACCAATATCCCAAACGTATCTTAGTGGGCTCGACTCTAGTCGAGTGACGGGACACGCATATTGGGCTTGACTATAAGAGGCCAAAATGGGTTAGCGGTGGCAACGCATGACCAACGGGTTTCATATGCGTGTGTGGACCCGGGCTGGTAAATAAGACGTTGTTGCATCGTGTAGATATAAGCCGTGCACCGTTAATTTTATCAGGTTGCCACGTTGAGGAATGGTACACCCCACGGTGGGGCCAGCACGGGTATCTACGTTAGGGAGCCGATCGAATGGGGAGTAGTGTGTACACCTAGTGGATTGTAGGGCCCCGTGGCGTCTACTTAATCACCTAGGGGTACGCGAGAACTATTAAGTTAATTTTATAAGTCCATGGGTGGGATCAACCTTTAAGTTAGGAATGACTGGTGTGGTGCAGTTTAGTAATTTACCTTTGGAAGGGTAGATGCGTCTTTATCTTTTATCTTAGTTTAGTTGACTGCTTAGTGTAGCCATTCATCCCCAATAGTTACCGTATATCAGTTTATGTCTTCTCTGGTTACTTTAACGATTGTATTGTTAAAGTTATAGGACTCGCTCAGACTTATGTCTGACCCCGTTGTTTTTATCTTTTTCCCAACCCTCAGGTCCTACGGTGGATCCTAGCAGTAGTGGAGCTTGATCGGATTGCTGTTCCAGTCTTTAGGAGCTTGGATTGATGTAAAGCTCCAGTTACCCAGTTATCTTTTCTTTTGTCATGGCTATTGTATGAGAGTGGGATTATGTACTTCTTTATTTTGATGGATATTGTACTTGACTTTTATTGTGGTTTTATGATGTAACCAGACATGTTTTACTTCCGCTGTTATGAGATGATGTTTTAAATTTCAAGTACTATTTATATCTGTGTTGTTGTAATTTTTCTGTTCTATATTCACTAAAATACTCCACCGATGCTATGGCATTCCCTTAGTGAGTGACCGTAGCGGGAGTGGGGTGTTGCAGATTCCCAATTACTAGGAATTATAAATATGGTCGCATAGACAAGAACATTAAATAGAACATAAGTAGTAAATAACACGAGATTTATAGTGGTTCGGCCTCAGTGAGGACCTACGTCCACTTTGATGAGTCGGTTGGAATATTATTAATCACTTGGAAGAATTACAAGGTTGAGACTATCTCATTACATTCACTTTTCATGATATATGATGTCATAATTATCATATATTGAATAATAAGAAAAAAGACAATTTTGTCCTTCTTCTTCCTCAAAGAGGAGATGCCATTAATGAAGCTTTATAGAGGTCTCCAAGCTCAAGAATTCCCCCCTTTTGTGGTGTGAGGTCGTGGGGTATTTATAGGAAGTGGTTAGGTAGGGGTTAGGTAGGAGTAGGTAGAAATGGAGACCATCTTCCAGAAATTCGCACCTGGGGTGAGGTGCGAAATTTCGCACCTGGTAGGTGCGAAATTTCTCACTTGCCAGGTACGAAATTTCGCACCTGGTAGGTGCAAAATTTCGCACCCAATTAGGTGCGAATTGGATTTCGGCGGGAGGCGTTATCGAGGATGGTTGGTTCTTTTGAGGCGTCGAAGCTCCTCAACACGAAATGAAGGAATCCACCATTTTGTTGTTCCGAAGTGAAGGAACCTGAGCTTCCAGCATGGAGAAAATCGGATGAATCAGGCGGTGCCCACAGTTTTGACCTAACCCGTTAGGTCGATTGCCGTCGGGACTGTGGGGCCCTGGATGTCCTGCTAGCGGCCAGACTCGAGTCTTTTGATACTGCCCCCCCCAGAAGATATTGGCGACACCTCCGGGGTGTAATATCACGCGATATGTTGAGTCGAGCGTGTCCTGAGTACTTTTGGTGAGCGGACCAAAAGGTCGGTTAACATTATGGTTTTCGTACAACACATGTATATATCAACAATGATAAACAATCAACCATCAGCCAAAGTGCACTACATGACTGCATAAGCATTAAATATAAATAATTAATGCTTGCGACAGTCTGTCAACCCATCGATTGACATACAACTAAACAATTGGGATTAGTGTACGTCAAATATCATCCCAATACCCGTGTGTGGTTTCAATCAACACACACCGATTTTATTTGTGCAGTTGGACGATGTGTAAAATATATCATCCGGATCAGTATCAGATAAATGGGTGTACATAAACAAATCATCTGATTTGTTTATGAATATTTATTTTCATTCATATACTCGTTAAAAATTATATTTATAATGACAAAATATTTATTTCAACATATGAATATTTTATACAGTTTATATAGATAATAAAAATGGTATTTTTATTGTTCAAATATTTTATTTTCCATTTCACATTACAATTACAGTCAATTTCCATAACACCATACAATCAAAAAAGTCGTCCATGGTCTGTGGATGACGGGGCGCAGTACATATATGCAGTTATAAAATAAATAACTATATAGAAATAATTTTAGTGATAATTTCTCACATTGGGATCCACTCCATCAGTTTTATTTGAATTTTTGAACAATTTGGATTTGAATTTGACCGAAATTCTAATGTGCTCCAAATTGGACCCAGTCAGTCCCAAAATAAGCCAATCCTTCTTTGGTAAGACCCGCATAAAAATATGCCACGGACTGAGTAAAGCTAAAGCAACAGTAGTATTTATATCATTCATGGGGGCCGCCAACTCTCCATGAGGTAACTATATGATTTTCCAAGGTAAAAGAGCTCCAGACCAATTAGAAACAAAAATAAATAAGAACATGGTTCCAATAAAGGGAACCCAAGGCCCATATTCTTCTCCAATCTGAGTTTTACTCAAGTCTCGAATAAATTCAAGAATATATTCAAAGAAATTCTCGTCCCACGATCGTAGCAGATACAGTTTCGCGCGATTTGGACCTCATACGAAAAAGATATGATTTTTATAATAAATCACATGTTGCAACGCTTTTAGAAGTTGAAAACAGTTTAAAATAAATAAACCGTATATCTTTCAGCACCATTCGAAACTAGGTTTACAATTTCTTCTCAAACGAAGCACGAGATAACGATTGGCCTGCGCCACGAGGAAGAGCTTGGAATGGCGCTCCAAGCGTTGGTGGTCCAGTCAAGATCGACGGCGGGAGGAAGTCACAGTGGCGGATGGAACATCCGAACTTTGGAGTGACAGATCTCTTCAAATAACGAACGATAGGAGGCGTAGTTGGTATGGATTTGTAGCTTGAGGGAAGCTCTACAAAATCCTGAACTGGAGCAATGAATTTTATTGAGTGGTTTGTGAGTTACGGAGGAGAGAAGGTCAGAGGTTGTTTCCGCCATTCGAACTGGAGTATCGAGTTTTTCTGAGAAGCGAGAAAATGAAGATGAAATCCTGTTGGCCATGATTTTATATTTTATTTTTAATTCTATTAATTCCGAAAATACCCACTAATACATACGAACTCCAAATCAAACCCAACGACTGTAGTCCTTAGCTAATTACCCCCATTCCGAACACAATGGGATACATTTCGTAACCCAATTCGGCTGTTACGATCTGTTTTGCTTTAAATTAATTTTAAATCAATATATATTTAATTTAAATGTACATTTTAATTTACCGGAGCCACATACTGACTCCAAAAATTCCATAAAAATGAGTCTTCCTATGTTTTGATGATACGGTCCTAAGAAAACTAATTTTGTCGAATTTGGAGGCCGTTTGAAAAACGGTCATTTTCCAGTTGACTAAATTCAAACTGAATTGACCAAACATGTTTAAATTCACCACGCTCACATATTGATTCCAAAAATTATGAAAATAGGAATCTAACAATAATTTGACAATCCGGATCCAACAAAAATGGTTTCATCGAAAACGGAGGTCGTTTGCAAAATCGCTATTTTTAAGGGCTATATATTATATAAATTTCATAGCGACTATTCTGAATTTTCAACTGGGCATAACTTTTTATTCCCGTTATGAAATCTGGATTTTTCATATTCGTTGGAAAGATATTTTCAAACAGATTCAAATATTTCTGATTTTACTAAAATCCGATTTATTTTGAATCCTGTACATTCATTTGAAGTTTGAAATCGATTTTTCAAACTACCGCGCCATTTCCAGTTCCTTTTATAAATAAAATAAATATTTAAATTCAAACTTCGATTTGAATAAATTTGTACGTTATAATTCTATTCAAAATAAATTTATAGTCATTATTATTTAAAATAAATCTTTTTAAATATTCAAAATTCATTAAAATTGCCAAAATGAAAATTTTAAATTGGTTCTGATTTTCCGGGTTGTTACAGTTGGGGTCTAGATAAGAGCCTTTTGTACACTTCTAAATCTATGTATAAATTTCTTAGTTTTTCTAGTGTTTCTAGGTTTATATTTAAGTTTCTTTGGAAGTCTAATTCTTCGCCTAAAGAAAAATTTCTTATGTGGTTGATTGTTCATAAAAAACTTAATACGGTTGTGCTTTTAAGGAAGAAAAATATTATTTTTATGTTAGGTGTTGTTTTTGTAGTCTTTTGGATGATAATGTGGACTGTTTATTTTTCTCTTTCTCTATTACCAATTATATTTTAAATATGGTTTTTTGTTTTTTGTTTTTAGTTGTCTAAATTCTTTTAGTTACTGTGAATATTATTGGAATTATAGTAGATTTGTTTTTAATCTCAGACAAAGATATGTGTTGGATTCTTTAGTCATTATTATTAGTTGGTTCATTTGGTTGGAAATAAATCAGAGATTGCTTCATTATATTTCTGATTCTATTGATAAATTAATCATTAGGATTGTTACTTTCTATCAAGATTGGATGTCTAACCCTCACTATAAGTTACATAGAGACTCCCGATTTGAGAGATATTTGATTATGGTTATATATAATTTGAGTTTATTCATTAGAATAAATAGATATCTTAGTCGTAATAGAATTTGCATTTGTTATTGATTTCTGCTTTTATGAGTTTCTTTTTGTCTCTTTTTTTCTATTTTTTTCTTTTCACACACACACATATATATATGGATATATTTATATATTCATAGTTATATACATATATATACTCATATATATATATATGATGGTATTTTATTGTTTGGCTAGTTTCTTTTAGGTTATTGGTAGTTGATTATAGCTGAGGAGCTTTTTGGGAAGCTATTTTGGATGATTTAAGTTATTTGCTTTGGAGTTTTTTAGAGTGCAATTTTGGTGAGTGTTTGTGTCATTCTGTTTTCATATATTTATTGTATTTAGTTTGATGGGGCTATTATATTGTGTAGGAGTAGATATACTTCACTATCGAGTGGTGGCCATGCCGGAATTCGGTATTGAAGTATGATAGGTGGTGATTTATCCGGAGCTCATCTATCTACAATCCTATACATATTTATAGTCTTATTTTGTGTATCTTTTTTGGTTACGTTTCTGACTTGTAGACTGGTTTTGTAGACTATATTTTTCATTATTTATATATGTGTGCTCTTCTTTTTAGAAGATCACACATTTTTGCTTTCAGAAAAGAAAAGAAGAACTAACATTCATCGAAAGCATCAAACAATCACTAGGCCCCTTAATTAATATTCCTTTAGTTAAATCACTTCTCCATTTCTTTATCAATATTTTTGTACCTAATATGTAACACCCCACTCCCGCTATGATCACTCACTAAGGGAATGCCATAGCATCGGTGGAGTATTTTAGTGAATATAGAACAGAAAAATTACAACAAGACAGATATAAATAGTACTTGAAATTTTAAAACATCATCTCATAACAGCGGAAGTAAAACATGTCTGGTTACATCATAAAACCACAATAAAGGTCAAGTACAATATCCATCAAAATAAAGAAGTACATAATCCCACTCTCATACAATAGCCAAACAAAAGAAAAGATAACTGGATAACTGGAGCTTTACATCTATCCAAGCTCCTAAAGACTGGAACAGCAATCCGATCAAGCTCCACTACTGCTAGGATCCACCGTAGGACCTGAGGGTTGGGAAAAAGATAAAAACAACGGGGTCAGACATAAGTCTGAGCGAGTCCTATAACTTTAACAATACAATCGTTAAAGTAACCAGAGAAGACATAAACTGATATACGGTAACATATAGGGATGAATGGCTACCCTAAGCAGTCAACTAAACGAAGATAAAGGATAAAGACGCATCTACCCTCCCTAAGGTAAATTACTAAACTGCACCACACCAGTCGTTCCTAACTTAAAGGTTGATCCCACCCAAGGACTTATAAAATTTACTAATTAGTACTTGCGTACCCCTAGGTGACCAAGTAGGCGCCACGGGGCCCTACAATCCACTAGGTGTACACACTACTTCCCATTCGATCGGCTCCCTAACGTAGATACCCGTGCTGGCCCCACCGTGGGATGTATCATTCCCCAATGTGGCAACCTGATGAAACTAAAGGTGCACGGCTTATATCTACTCGATGCAACAACGGCTTACCTACCAGCCCGGGCCCACTCACGCATATGAAGCCCGTTGGACTTGCGTTGCCACCGCTAACCCGTTTGCCTCTTACAGTCAAGCCCAGTATGCGTGTCCCGTCCTCGACATGGGTCGAGCCCACAAAGATACGTATGGGTTACTGGTTGAAATGGGCCTCCACAAGCTACCCACCTAAGCTTGTCCCTTTTTCTAGTATATCCCACTTAACCCTTTAATCATGTTTTAATTACATGTTCCATTTTGGTTAAGTATTCTAATCGTATTTTCTATTGCCACCCAAGGCAACCACTAGATTTTCTCATGCCACCCGAGGCACCCACTTAACCCCTCATGTCCCTCTACATGCTAATGTGGTTAAGTGTTTCTTAATTAATTAATTAAGAACGTAACCTTTGTAAAGACCTCTCACATTAGACTGTCTTTTATGACCGCTGGTTAAGCCGGTTGGGTCCGGGCAGCCTTATGTCATAACAGAGTCTAACCTCGTGTCTTTACATTAATTACGTATTTAGTTTGTGCCTAAGACCTCTCACATTGGGCTAACATTTGTAGCAACTGGTTAAGCCGGTTGGGTCCGGGCAGTTTTACGCTACAACTGAGTCCAACCTCGTGTCTTAGTCAATTAATTACACCTAATTAATCACCCTCATAATTTTATATTAATTATCCCTAATTAATCAAGTTTTCTTAACATGGGTAGACCTAACTTAATAGGTAAATTCCCATGGGGTAGACCTAACTCAATAGGTAAATTCCCAACACATAGTATGGGTACACCTAACCAAATAGGCAAATTCCCATACTATGTTTATTTATTTTGTGTTATGCATAATTATATTAATTTCACACAATCTTATTAACTTATGCATTTAATTACCCCATCGTTCCCACGTAATTTCGTTCATGATATAACACACATAAAAGGTGTCAACTTGCATATGAATGAACATGTTTCAAAGGTGCCATCTTGCATATTAACAAACACATAACTTGCATATGAACTTGCATAACATGTCACATAACTTGCATATAATATGTCACATAACTTACATATTCATTTTGCATAACAAACTTGCATATTAGCTTATAGACTTGCATAATGTGTCATCATGAACTTGCATATTAATAAACATGTAACTTGCATATTTACATACATGTAACTTGCATATTAACAAACATGTAACTTGCATATAAAGAAACATGTAACTTGCATATTTACATACATGTAACTTGCATATTAACAAACATGTAACTTGCATATTAACAAACATGTAACTTGCATATAAAGAAACATGTAACTTGCATATTTACATACATGTAACTTGCATATTAACAAACATGTAACTTGCATATTAACAAACATGTAACTTGCATATTAACAAACATGTAACTTGCATATTTACATACATGTAACTTGCATATTAACAAACATGTAACTTGCATATTTACATACATGTAACTTGCATAGCATATTACCATGAACTTGCATAACATGCATATGATTACATAGCCCACAACTTGCATATTTAGCATCATGCAAACATAACATACATCATATTAAACTTGCATAAGCTTACATACTCAACATGCATAAACATAAGATTAATGCTAACATCATATCATATGATTCAAAGCTCATTAACCCACATACAAAACCATAAATCTCATCACATCTCATCTAATTAGTTTACCAAAAGATCATCAAAGTGATAGAAACTCACAACTAGCAACTTTGAACACCAAATGAAGAAGATTAAGATGCTAAGAAGGGATTAGAAGTTGATTAGAGAGTGATTAGTATGCAACCCTCTTCATAAAATTAGCGGAGGCCATGAGAGCTAGCATTTTGCCATAGTTTAGTTACTAGGTTTAATTATGAATGAATTAGGGTAGGTTAGGGTCTTATTTATAGATTAGGCAAGTGTTTTAGGCCATAGGATTAACCCTAGATTCAATCCAAGCCATCAAAGCATGTCTTGGGGAAGAAGTCAAGTGTAGGAACCATCTAGGGCCTTTAGATTAAAGATGGACCATGAGAACCATTCAAATGCAAAATCTGCACTTGAGCGAATCGGCCCACGGGTTGACAGCCAAACACCCTGGATTAACCCCTAGTCGACCCAGCGGGCTCGGGTCGACTTCAAAAATCGGCCGGTTCGGTTATTCCCCTCTCCCAATTCGCTGTTTTGAGCATTTTTGCATATTTATTTATTAAATTTTCAATTATATATATATATATATATCAATATATATATATATATATATATATATATATATATATATATCTACACAACCCATTTCACTTAATTAAGTATACTTTAATTTGGGAATTTTTCGTGAAACTTCGCGAGGCCATATCTTGGTCATACGGACTCCGATTTTCGAAAACTCGGACTCTATTTCGCGTATTTTTCCGAGACGAACGCAATGGCATAGCCCGTTTCCCTTGATTCCCATTTTAGAATTAAATTCTGCCTCGATTTATGTTATTACAGGTTATTGAAAATACGGGTTGTTACATTCTCCCCTCCTTAAAGGATTTCGTCCCCGAAATCTTCAAGTTAGGAAGAACGTATCCTACCATCCAATCATCCATCTACTCAAAGCATCATCCACGAGCAATCATTGTCCTTACAAGATTCTAAATGCTGGATGGATATATGCAAAAGTGTGTGTATATGTACTTACCTAATGCGAAAATCAGGCGGTTACTGATACAGTAAACCTCCTTAATGCAAACCATGATAGTGCCATGCATCCAATATGTATGCGAAACCCTATTGACACATACAAATTTCTACATGCGTGCACAACCATACACAAAAATGCATCATCCATATGATAACACAGCCATGATACATCCATCAATCTAACTACCACATCCATTTATGCAATATGCAACATGAAGTGACTGAGCCGATCTAGTGCCTAATGTGTGTGTATATGCATCCACGAGCAACCACTAGCAAACAATTGCATCCATATGCATCCATCAACCATAACATGTTTCAAACACATGTTTCAACCATAGGTTTTACCCTATCTAAAGGTCATAGGTATTAGCGAGAGGATATACTAAAGATAAGTACTAGACAAGCAATAAAGGAGAAGTTAAAAGACATACTCTCAAAAAGAAATGGATACAAAGAACGCATCTTCGCTTCCGTCTCCCAAGTAGCATTGCTTTCGTCATCTCCCCATTGCACTTTAACTAGCTGGACTTCTCTGTTCCTCAACTTCCTAGTTTCTGACCCAAGGATGCGAGTAGGAGCTCGTCGAATCGTCACGTCACGCTCTACCTCTACATCTCTAAGCAAACTCGGCTCTACCACCTCTGCGGTCTCATGTAAGCACTTCCTCAAATGTGATACATGGAATACATCATGAACACCACTAAGTCTGTCGGGCAACTCCACCCTATATGCCATCCGTCCAATCCTTTCCTTAATAGGAAATGGCCCAACAAATCTCGGTGCTAACTTCCCAACGGACCCAAAGCGAACCACATTTCTCAATGGAGATACTTTGACAAAAACCATATCCCCAACCTCAAACTCAAGTTCCGTCCTTCTCCGATCCGCATAAGATTTCTGTCTATCTTGCGCTGCTTTCATCCTTCTTCGAATTAAATCAATCTTCTCTGAAGTCTCTCTAACCATATCCGGCCCAAGCAAGATCTTATTCGTAGATTTCCACCAACATGTAGGAGATCGACAAGGCCTTCCATAAAGAGCTTCGAAAGGAGCCATACCAATACTGGACTGAAAGCTGTTATTATATGCGAACTCCACCAAAGGAAGATGTTCTTCCCATGTACCTCCAAAATCCAAGATACAAAGCCTCAAGAGATCTTCTAAGATACGGTTCACCCTCTCGGTCTGACCGTCCGTCTGAGGATGATATGCGGTGCTCAAACACAACTGAGTCCCTACCGCCTCTTGCAAACTTCTCCAAAACTCACTAGTAAAGATAGGATCTCGATCACTCACAATGCTGGATGGCACGCCATGCAATCTAACAATCTCCCTAACATAGACCGAAGCAAGCCATGGAGCGGTCCTCTTACTCTTCACGGGTATAAAATGGGCACTCTTGGTAAGTCTGTCCACCACAACCCAAATTCCCGTATTGCCCTTCCTCGATCTCGGTAACCCATCGATGAAATCCATCGAGACACTATCCCACTTCCACTGCGGAACTTCCAATGGGTGTAGCAACCCACCGGGTTTCCTTTGCTCCGCTTTAACTTGTTGGCACACTAAACATCTAGCCACATACTCGGCTACATCTTTCTTCATACCGGCCCAGAAGAAAACTCTCTTCATGTCTTGGTACATTTTGTCTCCACCGGGATGAATAGTCATTCTTGAACGATGTGCATCATCCAAAATAGCCTTCTTCAAACCCTCATCTTGCGGTACACAAAGTCTACCGTCTCTATGCAACCATCCCTTATCATCTATGGTGTATCTACCCAAATGGCTGGACGACTCCCCTCTTATAAGCTTCTCTACCAACACAACCAACTGTGGGTCGTCTCGCTGAGCCTCGCCAATCCGTCTCAAAAGAGTAGGTCTAACCTCCAAGGATGCCAACAAACCAGGTACAAAATCAACAGAAGGTCTGAAGTCAAACAAAGAAAGAAACTCCAAGCTTCGTCGTTCCACGAACAATGGACTCAAAGATAGCCTTTTTCTACTTAAGGCGTCTGCCACCACGTTACCCTTACCAGGGGTATACGCTATCTCGAAATCATAGGATGCTAAGAACTCCATCCACCTTTGCTGTCTTAAGTTTAAATCCTTCTGAGAGAATAAGTACTTCAATGATTTATGGTCGGTGAACAACTCGAATCTCTCACCAAGAAGATAATGGCGCCAAGACTTAAGTGCGAAAACAATCGCGGCCAACTCTAGATCATGGGTAGGGTAATTCTTCTCATGCACTCTCAATTGTCTCCCTCCATAGGCTATTACCCTTCCCTCCTGCATCAAGACTGCGCCTAATCCTGTTCCACAAGCATCGGTATAAACAACAAACGGCTTACTCCCATCCGGGAGCACTAAAACTGGAGCGGTGGTCAAAGCTCTCTTTAACCGTCGGAAAGCATCATCACAATCTACATCCCACGAGAAAACCAGATTCTTTTTCGTCAAGCGGGTTAATGGGGCTGATATCTTCGCGAAGTCTTTGATGAACTTCCTATAATATCCTGCCAACCCCAAGAAACTTCTTACCTCGGTAGCATTTCTAGGAACTTTCCAATCCTGGATAGATACTATCTTTGCGGGATCCACAGCTATCCCTTCCTTAGAGACCACATGCCCTAAGAATCGCACTTCTCTTCTCCAAAAATGGCATTTAGAGAATTTAGCTTTAAGACTATGCGCTCGAAGAGTCTCCAACACTTCTCTGAGATGTAAGGCATGCTCTTCTTCACTCTTGGAAAAGACCAAGATGTCATCCACAAAAACTACTACAAACTTATTCAGATACTCTCTGAACACTCTACTCATGAGATCCACAAAGTATGCAGGGGCGTTTGTCAACCCAAATGGCATCACTAGCCACTCATAAAAACCATCCGGAGTCCGGAAAGCAGTCTTCTCTATACTGTCCTCCGCCACTCTCAACTGATGAAACCCTGTAGCTAAATCCATTTGCGAAAACACTGAGGCGCCAACCAACTGATCAAAGAGATCATCTATCCTCGGTAATGGGTGTCTATTCTTCTTTGTGAGCTTATTAAGTTCCCTATAATCCACACAAAGTCTGAGGGACCCATCCGCCTTCGTGGCAAACACTACTGGAGCTCCCCACTCCGATATACTTCGCCTTATAAACCCCTTCTCAAGCAACTCCCCTACTTGCTTATGAAGTTCCCTTCTCTCCCGAGGAGCCATGTGGCGCACTGGCAAAGACACTGGTTTGGCATTATCCACCAAATAAATTCGGAAATCTATCTCCCGCTTCGGAGGCAAACCCTTTACTTCTTCAAACACATCCGGATATTCCCGGACTACTCTGACAGAATGCAAACTCTCGACCGAAGCATCGAGCGATTCAAGATAACTTAGCAAAACAGATTCCATGGGATTGCAAGAGATCTCGAGAGTGTTACCCAAGCGGGTCATGAGCCTGACAACTCTCCTTTCGCAATCAAGAACGGCACCATTACTGGATAACCAGTCCATGCCCAAGATCAACCCATAGCCCGTGAAGCCCAATACAAAAGCATCACATCTAAACTCAACGCTAAGTATAGAAATCTTCAAACCCAAACATATCATAGACAGATATATGGAGCCCCCAATTGGGTTTGAGACAACCAAGGGATCATCAACTAGACTGGTGTCTAAGTGCAGTGACTCAACTAACGATGATGAGATAAAAGAATGCGATGCGCCAGAGTCAAACAAAGTACGAACTGGATGATCAAACAGAAAAACCAGACTTTCAACGGAAATAGTTCTACCTCTCTGCTGAATCGGTGGAACTGAGAGAACCTGAACTTGCCCCCCTGACTGAGGTGGTGCTATAAGAGCTTGCACCTGCCCTCCTGAGGTAGACCCCGTCTTCTGCCCCTTCTTTGGGCAGTTTTTCACAAGATGCCCTGCTTCACCACAATGAAAGCAACCGGTCTTCTTCTTTTTGCGACAATCCTTACTGAGGTGTCCTGGTGTTCCACAATTGAAGCACTTCTTCTTCGTCTTCTTTTTGTCACCATTGCCTTTTCCGCCCTTGCCTTGTTGTTGTTGTTGCGGTTTCTTCTGATCCCCCTTTTTCTCTGGTGCCTTAGAATTCTTATCATCCTCATGCATAAGTGCCATGTAGACAAGCTTCTCAAAAGTGGCCCCCATAGGAATGTGAGTCATAGCTATTCCTTGCAATGGTTCGTTCAAGCCTCTAACGAACCTCAAAGCCTTCTTCTCCGGTGTATTCACCAACTCTATGCCAAACCTTGCTAATTGATTGAATTTGTTGACATATTCTTTCACCGTGAGATTCCCTTGCTTCAAATTCAAGAACTTCTCCATAAACAGATTCTCTTCCGCCCTTGAGAGAAACTTAGCCCCAAACCTTTGCTTAAAATCTGCCCAAGAGTCAACAGGGCGTTCTCCATTAGTGACCTCCCACCAGAATGAGGCCTCTCCCTTCATTAACCAAGCCGCCAACTTGACTTTCTTTCCCTCTTCCACTTCAAAGATATCTAGCAACTCTTCCACTTCCTTAAGCCAATCTCTAGCCTCTACGAAAGTCTCTGAACCAAGAAAAGGTTGTCCTCCTATAGCCTTGAACTCCTTGCAAACCTTAGCAAAATTATCCACTCTAGGCTGAGGAGGAGGAGCGGTTGTCTCTGGTGTAGTAGCATTGGCCGGACCCGCAGCCGCGGCCCTAGCCTCTTGCAACCTCCTATACCATAGTGGTATAACTAAACCCTCCGGGATGTTAAGATCTTCAGCCATGCTGAAACGAAAGAGGAAAGATTCAAAAAGGAGATTCCGAAAGATAAAGATATGGCTATTGGGGATTATGCTTTTCTTTTTCAAAAACTTTTTCTCTTAGAAGACATGCTTTTGAAAATACTTTCTTCGAAAATACTCTTAGAAAATAGTTTTTCTCAAAAATTTTATCTGTTCTGGTAACCTTAAGCTCTGATACCACGTGTAACACCCCACTCCCGCTATGATCACTCACTAAGGGAATGCCATAGCATCGGTGGAGTATTTTAGTGAATATAGAACAGAAAAATTACAACAAGACAGATATAAATAGTACTTGAAATTTTAAAACATCATCTCATAACAGCGGAAGTAAAACATGTCTGGTTACATCATAAAACCACAATAAAGGTCAAGTACAATATCCATCAAAATAAAGAAGTACATAATCCCACTCTCATACAATAGCCAAACAAAAGAAAAGATAACTGGATAACTGGAGCTTTACATCTATCCAAGCTCCTAAAGACTGGAACAGCAATCCGATCAAGCTCCACTACTGCTAGGATCCACCGTAGGACCTGAGGGTTGGGAAAAAGATAAAAACAACGGGGTCAGACATAAGTCTGAGCGAGTCCTATAACTTTAACAATACAATCGTTAAAGTAACCAGAGAAGACATAAACTGATATACGGTAACATATAGGGATGAATGGCTACCCTAAGCAGTCAACTAAACGAAGATAAAGGATAAAGACGCATCTACCCTCCCTAAGGTAAATTACTAAACTGCACCACACCAGTCGTTCCTAACTTAAAGGTTGATCCCACCCAAGGACTTATAAAATTTACTAATTAGTACTTGCGTACCCCTAGGTGACCAAGTAGGCGCCACGGGGCCCTACAATCCACTAGGTGTACACACTACTTCCCATTCGATCGGCTCCCTAACGTAGATACCCGTGCTGGCCCCACCGTGGGATGTATCATTCCCCAATGTGGCAACCTGATGAAACTAAAGGTGCACGGCTTATATCTACTCGATGCAACAACGGCTTACCTACCAGCCCGGGCCCACTCACGCATATGAAGCCCGTTGGACTTGCGTTGCCACCGCTAACCCGTTTGCCTCTTACAGTCAAGCCCAGTATGCGTGTCCCGTCCTCGACATGGGTCGAGCCCACAAAGATACGTATGGGTTACTGGTTGAAATGGGCCTCCACAAGCTACCCACCTAAGCTTGTCCCTTTTTCTAGTATATCCCACTTAACCCTTTAATCATGTTTTAATTACATGTTCCATTTTGGTTAAGTATTCTAATCGTATTTTCTATTGCCACCCAAGGCAACCACTAGATTTTCTCATGCCACCCGAGGCACCCACTTAACCCCTCATGTCCCTCTACATGCTAATGTGGTTAAGTGTTTCTTAATTAATTAATTAAGAACGTAACCTTTGTAAAGACCTCTCACATTAGACTGTCTTTTATGACCGCTGGTTAAGCCGGTTGGGTCCGGGCAGCCTTATGTCATAACAGAGTCTAACCTCGTGTCTTTACATTAATTACGTATTTAGTTTGTGCCTAAGACCTCTCACATTGGGCTAACATTTGTAGCAACTGGTTAAGCCGGTTGGGTCCGGGCAGTTTTACGCTACAACTGAGTCCAACCTCGTGTCTTAGTCAATTAATTACACCTAATTAATCACCCTCATAATTTTATATTAATTATCCCTAATTAATCAAGTTTTCTTAACATGGGTAGACCTAACTTAATAGGTAAATTCCCATGGGGTAGACCTAACTCAATAGGTAAATTCCCAACACATAGTATGGGTACACCTAACCAAATAGGCAAATTCCCATACTATGTTTATTTATTTTGTGTTATGCATAATTATATTAATTTCACACAATCTTATTAACTTATGCATTTAATTACCCCATCGTTCCCACGTAATTTCGTTCATGATATAACACACATAAAAGGTGTCAACTTGCATATGAATGAACATGTTTCAAAGGTGCCATCTTGCATATTAACAAACACATAACTTGCATATGAACTTGCATAACATGTCACATAACTTGCATATAATATGTCACATAACTTACATATTCATTTTGCATAACAAACTTGCATATTAGCTTATAGACTTGCATAATGTGTCATCATGAACTTGCATATTAATAAACATGTAACTTGCATATTTACATACATGTAACTTGCATATTAACAAACATGTAACTTGCATATAAAGAAACATGTAACTTGCATATTTACATACATGTAACTTGCATATTAACAAACATGTAACTTGCATATTAACAAACATGTAACTTGCATATAAAGAAACATGTAACTTGCATATTTACATACATGTAACTTGCATATTAACAAACATGTAACTTGCATATTAACAAACATGTAACTTGCATATTAACAAACATGTAACTTGCATATTTACATACATGTAACTTGCATATTAACAAACATGTAACTTGCATATTTACATACATGTAACTTGCATAGCATATTACCATGAACTTGCATAACATGCATATGATTACATAGCCCACAACTTGCATATTTAGCATCATGCAAACATAACATACATCATATTAAACTTGCATAAGCTTACATACTCAACATGCATAAACATAAGATTAATGCTAACATCATATCATATGATTCAAAGCTCATTAACCCACATACAAAACCATAAATCTCATCACATCTCATCTAATTAGTTTACCAAAAGATCATCAAAGTGATAGAAACTCACAACTAGCAACTTTGAACACCAAATGAAGAAGATTAAGATGCTAAGAAGGGATTAGAAGTTGATTAGAGAGTGATTAGTATGCAACCCTCTTCATAAAATTAGCGGAGGCCATGAGAGCTAGCATTTTGCCATAGTTTAGTTACTAGGTTTAATTATGAATGAATTAGGGTAGGTTAGGGTCTTATTTATAGATTAGGCAAGTGTTTTAGGCCATAGGATTAACCCTAGATTCAATCCAAGCCATCAAAGCATGTCTTGGGGAAGAAGTCAAGTGTAGGAACCATCTAGGGCCTTTAGATTAAAGATGGACCATGAGAACCATTCAAATGCAAAATCTGCACTTGAGCGAATCGGCCCACGGGTTGACAGCCAAACACCCTGGATTAACCCCTAGTCGACCCAGCGGGCTCGGGTCGACTTCAAAAATCGGCCGGTTCGGTTATTCCCCTCTCCCAATTCGCTGTTTTGAGCATTTTTGCATATTTATTTATTAAATTTTCAATTATATATATATATATATATCAATATATATATATATATATATATATATATATATCTACACAACCCATTTCACTTAATTAAGTATACTTTAATTTGGGAATTTTTCGTGAAACTTCGCGAGGCCATATCTTGGTCATACGGACTCCGATTTTCGAAAACTCGGACTCTATTTCGCGTATTTTTCCGAGACGAACGCAATGGCATAGCCCGTTTCCCTTGATTCCCATTTTAGAATTAAATTCTGCCTCGATTTATGTTATTACAGGTTATTGAAAATACGGGTTGTTACATAATATCTTCAACAATCATCTTGCCCTCTTACGCTCGTTGGAAATAATTCCTTTATCATCTTCTTTTATTTTCTATACTTAGAAAATATCTTCTATTTATAATTGGAAAACATTCCAATTACTTATCTCTTTCCCTAACTCGTTTATTTCTATACACGGGAAATATTTATTATTATATTTCCAAAATACCACTTACTTTGGTTAAAACGAATGTTGTGTAAAACATCGTTACAACAACCCAAAATACTGCATTTAACTAAATCTTATTTAGACATTAATCTTCGAGACTGAATCTTTCTATTTATCACTTAATAATGAAATCAATCGAGTTGGGGTATAACTACCTCTCAGACCTTGACTGAATAACATTCTTAGCTTTAAAACGGATAAGACTACTTATCCCGAATAGTCAACATCATATAAAACCAATTATCCATTTTTGTTAAGCGTGTATACGTTTCTCTATCTATTCTTACTAGACTATAGATTTTCTTTTTCTATATAATATTCTATTTTAAGTTCGTTTCCTTATCGAATTCTATATATATTGATATACTAGCACCTTCTTTGTACGGTTTAATAGCTCAAACCCCAACTCGCCTCTCTGAGCCCTTTCCGTTCAAAAAGAAAATCAAAAAGCTAAGCGGCTTGCCCAATAGCTCATAAAATATCATATGGAATATAAACGTGTACCTTTTTGTCGGGCTTTCGAATTATAATCATTATTCTCTTCATTTCATATCTATTTAACATATATACGTCCATTCCTAAGTTATTCTAATTTAACCCAATCATTTTTAACTCAATTCAATAATTTATTCTTTAATTAGTTCTTTTGCCTATTTCTCTTTTATTTGAACATATCCGTTTGTATGTATTTTTAATTTGCTTAAAAAAAATCGAATTCCATTTTCAACTCGAGTTTCATATTCGATTTCGAATATGAATTCACAAACCCCATTCACTTATTCAACGTCAAATTCAATCCAAAAGTCCATTAACTCATTATTCTTCCAATTAGTTAATTCTATTCAATAATTAAAAATATGATTTTTTTTGTCTCAAATATCAATCCATTTACTCCACTTGAGTTTATATTTTTATAACTCAGATCTGGATTTTTCAAATGGAAATCTAACTTTTATTTGCTTAAAATCCTTTTATTAATTTAAATAAACCGCTACGGTTTAATAATGGTTATGGCGCTGTTTTTCTGGAAATTTGATTTTGACATAACTCAAAATCAATAAGACAAAATCCATATTTTTATCTTCCATTAGAAAACAATTATTCGAACGGTCTCGATGATTCTTGTTTGAAAGAATTCCGACTTAGATTGAGTTCTATATACTCAACTAATTTCGAAACATCAAATTACGAACTACTACGCTGCGGCGAGTTCATTTTAGTTATACTCAAATATAAACGTTTAGACTTCATTTATAAATAAATTTTAACTCCATTCTAATACATTTTAATACATATTAAACCGATTTTTTCAATTCAACTTGCTATTTTTGATTATCCCTAATCGCTGATTATTTCGTAACTCAGTTATAAATTTATCTATAACTCAATTTTCAATACTGAATTCCAATTCCCTTTAAAATAATTTTACATAACATTATGGTTTTATATTTGAACAAAAATAATTTAAATATCATTTGTTCACTAATAATTAAAGTTTACCCTTAACTACCGAAATAACTCCTCTTCCTCAACTGAATAACTCGAACTTATTTCTGCAACTTACTGCCATTACCAAAATAAATCCTTCTTCCTCATGGAAAATACTGGAAACTGTATGCTTCAAAACAAAAGGAACCACAAGGGCTGTGACTTTTGAGTATTGCTATATACTCCAAGAATGAATAGCTTTTAGCATCCCTTAACACTTGAACTTTGAAACCAACCTTACAACAATCTTCTATCCACCTTTTACCATTTACACCATCCAGTACCAATTCAACCATCACATTCGACCCACTGCCTAAGTCTGGTACTGCAGAAACCATGAACGCCCAAAAAACCCACTACGACAAGTACAAATTCAATCCGTTATGCTCCACAATCCCAGAAATCAATAACGAACTTATATTCCAAATCGTGGCCACCTCCTTTGTCCTCGTTCACTGTCTTTACATCAACGACCACTCCTCTAAGTAGCGAGCCACCTTCGACCTCTCGCAGTTTGCCATCGAGGATCGAAATCCCCAAAATAAATTACTAAGTCCATAGCATGAATTGCGACAAAGCCGAACCCCTCATTGAATCGCATCCCTCACTGCCTCGTCGAGTTGAAATCGAACCCCAAATCGATAGCAATGGCCTACCGCGTGTGCACCCCTTCGCGTCACCAAATCCACCACGAGAGCCCTCCCAAAGACGAACTCAAACACATCGCGTCTCATGACAAACCAATGGGAAACCAACTCGCAATTATACGAGGATAATGAATCAACATCCTTTTTGGATTTGAGAAGGTTTCGAATTTTTTTAAAAGGGAGAAATCACGGTTTTTAATTTAAGGAGAGGGAAAACGAGTAGCTTCAATTTGGAGGTTTTCATTTCTTTGATTTTCACTTCGTAGGAAGGAAATAAGGGAAAGTGTAGCTAATTTATAGAAGAAGAAGACCTTGGTCACCAAGGAATTTAGTTTTGCGATGGAACAAAGTAGGGCTACGGAAGTATTAATATAGGATAGGTTAGGTATGTTAAGCACATGAGTTTTAATTTTATTTGATATTAAATTTAATATGATTCGATATAAAGGGATTTTTATTTTATTTTAAAATATTCTGATTTGATTTCGATCTTATCCACTGATCAAATATCATGGGGTTCATAACTTGAAATCACGAACCCCTATTTTAACGCAAAGACCGAGGACCTAATGTTATAACGTTATTCTGAAGTCAACGGAATAGATTCTGAAATTTAATTTGAACGTATATATAAAATAACCATATTAAATCGATATAACATAACTTAAATTCAAAAATAATAAATTCATCGATAATAAATTATTATTATTATCGTTCCTAAATAGAACTTCTACTAATCATTTGAATCATTTTGACTCTGTTTTAATTTAAAATTGAATTATTTCAGATTCTTGTATTACGATAATATTATATTTTCGAAATAAATCTTATTTCAATTGCGATAACTCAATATAAAAATCGATTTATATTATCAACTCAATATTTAAAACCATATTAAATATTTAAAATAAATAGACCAAAAATCCGGGTCGTTACAAAATATTTAAATTGGAAGTTATATGTCATTTGATTTGTAATATAGGAAGTCTATAAGATTGGAATAGATATTTGAAGTTTTCAAAAGCTACATTGATTTAAAATATTGTATAAAAAATTCTCATTAAACTCTATATTAAAATTTGAAGATGGAACTCATATTATCCTTGTAAATTTGAAAGACGTTTCCACCGTTATTTTGATGGATATTACAGGTTCGATGCAAAAATTGTTATTGAATATAATTAGTCTTATCATAACGAATTCTTTATACCAAATACCAATTGATTTTGGATTTACAATAAATGATGTCTTATAAACATTGATTTGGCTCGTATATGATTTATAAATATACTTGTACCTTTGAGTTAAGTATAAAGCAACTTTTTGTAAGTTGTAAAAATATATGATTTGTGAATACAATTATGCCAATGAGATAAGTGCATGGCTATATTTTCAAAGTATTGAAAATAATATGATTTATGAATACACTTATTTCTTTGATATAAGTGAATAAATATGTTTTCCAAGTATTGAAAAGAAGATTGGCTATATTGTCCTTCAACATTATTGAATGAGCTAACGTCTGGATCTGCCATGCCTGTCATCGTGGTAGCCTCTGCTACAGCCTTTATAGGTGAATCACCTATCACCTCTTTGCTAGCCACTGCCCCTTATGTGTATCCCGGTGTTGTAAGTGATCATTTGTGGAACTGCATACTGGGTGATCAGTCCATGCCTAATGTTGATACTGATTCTGCTGGGTTGATTTTAAAAGTAAATGGAGTTAAATTGTTAATGTTATTGAGTACGAGGATGGGGTTTGTTGGTTTTTGACACAAATAATCCTGTCAATTGTGTACAAGAGAAGTACACTCCACTTCTTCGACTAAATGCGCAAGAAGTTGTCCTTGCAGTTAAATAGTCGTCTCCATTCATAGCTCTCTTTAATATAGTTGGTGATTATTCCCTTGTTGATTTCGCAATCCTTGCAGCAAATTGTGACTCATCTTCGTTGCTAATAAATATAAATAAAGTAGCAAAACTCTAGAACAATCAATTAGTAGGTTCTTTCTCTAGATTGTACTCCTTGGAATGTGGATATATTGTCATAGTGCTTGGAAATCTAAGAAGGTTTACATACAACTTTTGTGAATGGTTTGTATTACTAAAATTCTCTTCTAATGAATAAATGCTAAGAGTGTTAGAGGTTGCTCCTTCCATTATTGGAGGAAAACCCTTAATTATTATGATATTGAGTTATTTCGTTGATTGAGTCAGGGAGCAAATATTTCCGATCCCTGTTTGGACTCAGTCTACTCACATTCCGTCAATTTTACACCTCTCCTTGGTCCGAACTGACTAGCTTGTCATATCGGTAAGCTTAAGTGTTTCAACTCTAATACTGTAGCTAGGAAAATCTTTGTTTTGGGTAAAGCATTGATTGAAATTACACCTGACAAGCCTCTCCCCTCTCGTATTAAAGTTTTTATTGAATGCCATGATTTTTATGTTAATGTGAAATATAGGTAAACCAGATATTTGTTCCCCCTGCAAGTCCTTTTGTCATTCTTTCGAGTCGTGAAAAGTAGCAATTGATATGCCTTCACATGCGAAGATCCCTTTACCCAGGCCTCTACTTAGAAAATGGGTTTCTAAAGCTAAGGATGTTGTTCATGACCCCTACCCCTCCCCTTCCCCCTCCTCCGGTTGAAGTTTTGGATGTTGTGGATGAGCTTGATTTCAGATGGAATGATTGTAAGAAAACCTAAATGCATTTGAGTTTGAGGATGCATTATGATTTGGATCACTAAGTCTGCAAGTTAATTGGGGAATTTGGGGAGAATAAGATACTGATTATAAGCCTGTTGGAGGTGTTTTAACGTTGTGGGATGAGAGCGAGATCAGTAAGGAAAATGACGAGCTCTTGCTTGATGACACCTAGGATAGGAAATATATCTCTCCATGGACTCGACAGACTATGTGGCGGGCGTTGCTCACCTCTTTTACTCCTTTATCGTGTATATCCCTTTTACGGTTGTGCTAGGTGCTACTAGTTCCATGGATGTGGTGGAACCTTAGGTCATGTTATTAGTAGCAGAAGCACGGTTTCTCTCATATTTGTAACTAATTAGTGGTTCAGTACTTCAAACTAGTCTAGTTGTTTTGTTCTTGTGTAGAAGTATTATTTCTCCTTTTCCCAGTTTCAATAAACAGTGGCATGACCAACTATAAAAAAATTGAATTATCTTGCCGAAAAAAGAAAAAAAATGTGAATATGTGCAACGACCGCAATTTAGCAGTTGGAAATTTAAATATTAATATGGTTAATTAATTGATGGTGCCAAAAGGTATTTTTCATATATGATCAAATAAAACTTAAGACCATTTCTGTTGAGTTCGGATGTTTCATTATATGAAAAAAGGTATAAGGATCACCATATTTCGAGATTAGATGCTTCGAGGAAAAAACAGTCTCGATAAGTTCAAAAAATTTCATTCCATGACACGATGTCGAATTATGATGAAAATTATAACTCTGGAACCATAGTAGTTAAGCGATGGATGCATAGGATTCGTGAAGATTGGGCTAAGTGCTATAAATAATGAAATTTGACCTCAGGACATATTACATCACGTAGAGAATGCCTTTTTATATCCAGACCGTCTTTCGGTATGTGTTCATCGAAGGTCGAATAGAGGTCAGAGGAGAAAGAAATATCGAATTTAATGCCTATAGTTTTTTCGGTTTCTAGGTGGTCAAAGGCGAATTAGTGGCTTGATATTTGAACGAGTGAGGTGGCAGGGTGGTGCTTAGGTGGGTGGCGGTGAGGCAGCGTCTGGAGGTCGAAGGAAATGGCAGCGGGTCATAGAAGTTTTTGGATCTAATTGCATCTTTCACGTGTAAAGAAAAAAATAAAGAAGGAGAAAACATATGCGAAAGGGAGAGTACACGACTCAATGGGTTGACATGGTGAATTATTATTCATCGGCAAGGTTTGAGTTTTATTTATTTCTATTTCAAATCTTCTAGCTAGCATAAGTATTGCATACGAGGTCCGTTTTGGACGTGGTTTTGCGTTGGACTCATATTGAATAGATTTATATTTTGGTGCTGGTTTAAACTGATTTAGCTAAGTTGAGTGATATTGTCTTCACTGAACTATAATTGTTTGTACACGGTAAAGTTTGACATTTTAAAGTGATTAATAATTATAAAACATGATTTCTATAATTGATAAACCTATCTGTTAATAAAAAAAGAATTAAAAAGCGTTTTGAACTGTTTTAACCAAAAAATCACATTTTACTCATTTATGATGTGACACCCCACGTCAGTTAATGTCACTCTTTATCAGAATGCATTAAGTTTCATGAAGCGTTATAGGTAAAACGATACAGAAACATCACAAGACAGATATAAAATAATAGCGGAATTCAAACCTTTATTAAATAGAAATAATCGTGGTCCAAAACCAGTTACATCATAAGTATGAAATACAGAAAACCCATTACAACAATTTAAAGCATCTGCCTTGTACTAAAATCATCAGAGTATAGTAATATAAAAGAAGAATAGTTCCCGATAAATATATCCATATCAAAGAAGATAGCAAATCAAAATGGTACATCTAAGCAGCTCCAAGTAGAATGAAAGAGAGAATCCAAATCAAGTCTGAGTATTCTCACCCTGAGAACCTTAGGTGGGGAACAGAAGAGAGAGAAGAGGAAACAAAATGGGTCAGACATAAAGTTTGGGGAGTGCAGTTACTTTTACCATATAAATAAGTAAAAGCATCATGATAGGCATATAAACTGGATGAGAGAGTTAACAGTATCATAAGGTAGGTATAACAGACTGAGCAGGATAAAAAGAATAAACATGATGGAATATATTGCACTTCTCAAGTACTGTTCTCTGCACCAATACTAGTATAACATAAACAAGATGATCCCTTAAGAAACGGATGGTAGATTAAGGTCAACTTCTAGTGACGGATTTTACCCCTAACAAGAATAACAGACAACCCAACAAAGATAACAGGTGTTACCCCCAACAAGAATAATGGGATTCCAACAAGCAAGACTAGATGTACCCTAATTACTACCCTAATCCATCGGCTCCCTACCCTGTAGACACTATGTGCTGGCCCCACAGTAGGATGTATCAATTCCTAAAGTAGCAACCACTTTATTAACGAGATGCACAGCCATATACCGATGTCACAACGTCATAATTTTCCCGAGCAAGCTGGGCCCATGCACGTACATGACTCCGTTGGATGCCGCGTTGTCGATACCACCACCGATATGAACCTCTTATAATCAACTAAAAAAGCGTGCTCTAACCCCGACCTAGTTCGGGGTTCCCCGTTTGATACCAAGATAGATTACTGACTGATATAGGTTCCATACGACAGATGATGCAAGCTATCCCTTAGGCTTGCATCCCCACTACTAGGATTTTCACAGGTTATGCCTAATAGTTTAACAAGGTTGCATAAACCCAACATGTAATACATTATAAGTTTGTCGGGCTTTAACAAGATTAACTTAACCCCCACTAATTCAAGAAAGTTTATTTAACTCCTACCCAATTCGACAGGTTCATGTAACCACCACAGATGTGAAACAGGTTAAGTATTTCCGGTTAACAAGTTATTATTATATTTCCATTTATCGCTATTAATGGATTAGACCTCTCACACTAAGTCTACCACTTGTGGATTCTGGATATGACGGGCTGTTCCGGGTAGACTTCTACCACAAGTTGGACTTAACCTCGTGTCTTAGCATCGTTACATGTACATTTGTGCACTCGACCCCTCACATTAGATTGACCACTTAGATCTGCCGGGCAGTTCCAATCAGACTTCTACCACAAGTGTAATCTAACCTCGTATCTAAGTGTGGTTACAGTTTCTAATTACTGTATATCCAGGCATGTTCATTATTAAACCATTTTTCATGTTTATCCATGGTTATGCCACAAATCCCAATCTGATAAGTTATGCCCCAAGTCCCAATTATGTTTTACCATACAAGTTATGTCCTAATTTATCATCCCCAACTGTTCCCAATTTCGTACGTTCGTATATTCTAATGATTGGCCTAGGCTCGAAGGTAGCCTAGCTATAAAAATAAAAATGGGAAGGAGGTAGAGATGAGAACAGGAATAAGCATAATAACAAAACAGACATATTGTGTCAGAAATAGGCATACTAATTGAATAAGCATTGGATGACAGAAATAGGCATAATAGCAGAATGGGCATATGATGATAAAATTAGGAATGATAACAGAACAACATATCAGGAATAGGAATACGAAAACTAATCAGAAAAATAGGAGAGCAAGTAATAGCAGATATGATTAGTTATAATTCAAGTTATTAACAGGCATCGATTTAAATTCAACTTATAAACATGTCAGGATTACTTTTTTTTACACGTTTACATCTAATAGTAACATAGACTCACTGTGACTGGATCTAAAGAACAGAGAAGTGTTTGTTGATGTGGAAGCAGAGATTCTTGAATACATATAACTTGTTATTGCAGACGAATAAGCTAGTTTAATTTGAGTTGCGGCAGCACCTGGTTGTCTCCATTGATTATGGTGAATAAAACAATGAGAACGAGGTCCTATTTATAGCCTAATGTCAACGAACCTCACTCAGAAATGTGTCCAGGTGCAGGGGAAGAAACTACCCCAGATCTCGGTGGGGTCGACCATAGGGTCAACACCCTTGTGGAGGGGTCGACTCATGGGTCGACAAAAATAAAGGATGAGGTTGACCCCTATAGGGGTCGATTTCCCTCCCTTTTTCCACTTCGTGATGTTGATTTCTGGTTTTGTTTTATTAATATGTATTATGCTTATACATATAAAAACTTCAAACCTTAGTATCTTCTTCATACGATGTCCGTTTTACACAAACTTAGAGTCTATCTTAAACAGAATTCTGATATGAACGCAATGGCATCGTCCATTTTACTTAATTCCCAATATATAATAAAATATTCTTTAGTTTATCATTATAATGTTTTTTAAAGTTTCGGGGTGTTACATTCTCCTCTACTTAAAGGATTTCGTCCCCGAAATCTCTAATTTAAGAAGAATGTATACCCAAACATCCACTTACTCATCCACCAATCATAGCATCCATTGTCCTTAAATTATTTCTTATGCTTATATGAACATATGCAAAAGTGTGTGTTTATGTCCCTATGCTAATGCAAAAAATTAGGCGGTCTACTGATTCAATCGACCTCCTTAATGCAATGTATGTCAGTGCCATGAATCCAACATGTATGCAAATAATCCTAATATATCATGTAATTGCTATATGCGTGCGCAATCATCCATCCAAATGCAACATCCATATGATGATACACCTATTTTCATCCATAAAAGAAGAAAAATGCACACACATCCATATGCAGTATGAGAGTGATTGAGCCGATCTAGTGTCTAAAGTGTGTATATGCATCCACATGCAACCACTAGCAAACACATGCATCCATCAAACATAACATGTCTCAAACACATGTTTGCATCCATGGGTTTTCTACCTAAAGGTCGAAGATTCGATCGATAGGATAAACTTAAATGATAGAAGCAAGCACGAATAAAAGCTTTGGAAAAGAAGTTAGGAGCATATCCTTGAAAAGAAAAGGGTACGAAGCGCGAATCTTGTCATTAGTCACCTAAGTTGCATCCTCGCGATCTTCCTCCCATTGAACTTTGTCAGCTTGACCTCTCGGTTGCGTAACTTCTTAAGCTCTGATCCAAGAATACGGATAGGAACTCGTCTAACTGTCGCTTCCCGTTCCACCTCTACTTCCTTAAGCATGCTCTGCTCCACTACTTATGCGGCATCATGTAAGCACTTCCCTAAATGAGAAACGTGGAAAACATCATGAACACTGGCCAGTAACTCTGGTCACTTCACTCTATAAGCCATTTGACCAATCCTTTCTATTACGGGAAATGGCCCTACAAATGTTGGTGCCAATTTCCCTACAGATCCAAAACGAACCACATTCGTCAAAGTTAATACCCTGATGAAAACCATGTCTCCTACTTCAAACTCGGTGTTGGTTCTTCTCTTATCTGCGTGGGACTTCTGCCTGTCCTGAGCTGTCTTCATGCATTTGCGAATAAGATCAATCTTTTCTGAAGTCTCCTTAATCATCTCAGGTCCAAGTGGAAGCCTTTCTGTAGACTCCCAGCAGCAAGTCGGTGATCTACAGGGTCGTCCATATAATGACTCAAAGGGTGCCATGCCAATACTAGTTTGATAACTGTTGTTGTAGGCGAACTCTACCAATGGAAGATGTTCTTCCCAAGTCCCCCCGAAGTCTAGGATACACAGTCTTAAAAGATACTCAAGGACTCTATTAACTCTTTCTGTTTGTCCATCGGTCTGAGGGTGATAGGCGGTGCTCAAACACAATTATGTACCTAATGCCTCTTGCAAACTCCTTCAAAACTCACTTAATTTGGGTCACGATCACTTACTATACTGGAAGGTACTCCATGTGGATTATCTCACAAAGATAAACTGTTTCCAACGATGTTGTCACCCTCTTTAGTAAGCCTGTCAACTATAACCCAAATACTGGTGTTGCCTTTCCTCAATCTAGGCAAACCATCAATGAAATCCATATAGATGCTCTCCCACTTCCACTGTGGGACTTCCAAAGGATGAAGCAAACCACTAGGCTTCCTTTGCTTAGCCTTGACTTGCTGGCAAAGCGAACATCGAGAAACAAACTCCGCTACAGCTTTCTTCGTCCCAACCCAAAAGAAAACCCTCTTTATATCTATATACCACTTATTACTGCCGGGATTAATAGTCGTTCTAGAATGATGGGCTTCCTCAAGGACTGACTTCAGCAAACTCCCAAATCGAGGGACACAATGCCTTCCGTCTCGTCGCGACCACCCCTATCATCCAATGAATATCTACTGAGGAGTCTGGAAGTCTCCCCTCTACTGAGCCTATCTAAGATGTCTGCTATATATGGGTCTTCTTGCTGCGAAGTTTATATCTGATCCATAAGAGTAGTTCGTACTACTAACAATGCCAACAAACCAGGTATAAGATCCACATATGGCCTAAAGTCAAAGGTCGGTATATACTCCAAGCTCTGTCTCTCTACAAATAGAGGACTCAAGGTCATCCTCTGCCTACTCAGTGTGTCCGCCACCACATTACCCTTACCAGGGATATAAGCAATCTCAAAGTCATAGGATGCTAGAACTTCATCCATCTTTGTTGCCTCAAATTGAGATCCTTCTGCGAGAACAAGTACTTGAGAGATATATGATTAGTGTACAACTCGAACTTCTCTCCAAGTAGATAATGGCGCCAAGTCTTGAGCGCGAATATTATGGCAGCCAACTCTAAATCAAGGGTAGGGTAGTTCTTCTCATGTACTCTTAACTGCCAACCCCCATAACATAATACCTTTCTCTCTTGCATCAGAATTGCACCAAGCCCTGTACCACATGCATCACTGTACACTGTGAATACTTTGTTTCCATCAGGCAAGGTCAAGACATAGGCTATTGTTAGAGCCCTCTTCAATCGCTAAAAAGCTTCTTCACAGACAACACTCCAAGAAAAAGTCAGATTCTTCTTCGTCGATCCGGTGAGTGGGATTGATATCTTTGCGAAGTCCTTAATGAACTTCCTATAATAACCCGCTAAACCAAGAAAACTCCTTACCTCTGTTGCATTCTTTGGAATTTGAAAATCTTGAACTGCAATTATTTTGTGAGATATACTATTATCCCATCCTTAGAGACCACATGCCCTAGAAATCTCACTTCCTTTCTCCAAAAATGACATTTGGAGAATTTTGCCTTAAGCTGATGCACTCGGAGAGTTTCCAAAACTTCTCTTAAATGTAGGGCATGCTCTTCCTCTCTCTTCGATAAAAACTACAACAAACTTATTTATAAATTGTTGAAACACTCTACTCATCAGTTCCACAAAATAGGCGGGTGCATTCGTCAAACCAAAAGGCATGACGAGCCACTTGAAAAAACCATCTGGAGTTCTAAAGGTAGTCTTGTCTATACTGTCCTCGGCCACCCTCAATTGATGAAACCCCATGACCAAGTCTAACTGGGAGAAAACAGATGCTCCAACAAGCTGGTCAAACAGATCATCTATCCTCGGAAGTGGGTGCCTATTTTTCTTAGTGAGCTTGTTCAACTCTCTATAATCCACGCATAAGTGAAGCAAACAATCCTCCTGAGTGGCGAATACTACTGGAGCACCCCATTCAAATATGCTTCTCCTAATAAACCCTTTCTCAAGTAGCTCCCCTACTTGCTTGCTGAGCTCCCTCCTTTCTCTTGGAGCCATGTGGCGCATAGGCAAGGCAACTGGCTTTGCATTGTCCACCAAGTATATACGGAAATCAATCTTCCTCGGAGGTAAACCTTAAACCTCCTCAAAAACATCAGGATACTCACAGACTACCGGTACAGATCTTAAATCGTCGATATATGCATCAAGCGACTCTAGGAAACTAAGCATGACAGACCCCTTAAGGTCACAAGAAATCTCGAGGGTCCTCCCATGGCAAATCAAAAGTCTAACGACCCTCCTCTCATAATCCAGAATGGCATCATACATGGCTAGCCAATCCATCCCTAGAACCAAACCATATCCCATGAAACCAAGCATGTATGCGTCACACTCAAACTCGATGCCTAACACATATATTCTCAAACCCCGACAAATCATAGACATATCCAATCAATTCCATATCAACAAGCTTCTCAAAAGTTGTTCCCATTGGAATATGAGACATAAACAATACATGTAGGGGTTCATTCAATCCTTTAACAAACCTCAAGGCTTTCTTGTGCGGGGTATTCACTAGTTCCAAACCGAACCTCGCCAATTGATTGAACTTATTAACATATTCTTTGAAAGACATATGTCCTTGCTTAAGTGCTAAAAACCTTCCATTTGCATACTTTGCTCGACTTGAGAGAGAAACTTCATCTCGAATCTCTATCGAAAATCATCCCAAGTCTCAATTGGACATCCCGCATGTGTCATTTCCCACCGGAATGAAGCCTCATCTTTCAGTGGCCAAACGATCAACTGAATCTTCCTATGGTCGTCATCCTCAAAAATCCCAAACAAGTCCTCCGTCTCTTTAAGCCAATTCCTTGCTTCTAAAAAATTCTCAATTCCTCGGAATGGCTTTCCTCACATGGTACAGAAATCATTGCATATTTTGGAGAAAGTATCATATTGCGGAGGAGGAAGAACAACGGCTGCAGCTGGGAGAGGGGCATCTGCTTTGCCTCTGGCTGGCGTCGTAGCTTCAAAATACCTACGAAACCAAGCCGGTATTGTAACGCCCTCGGGACGAATCAGTTACTTTGACATGCTGAAAAGAAAAGGAAAAGGGATTCAAATAGAGAATCAAAAGATATTTTATATGGATTTGGGGAATATGTTGTCCAAAACAGACTTTTCTTTTGAAAATGCTTTCTTTTAAAACCTTTTGGAAAACAATTTTCAAATTTTTTTATCTGATTTGGTAACCTTCAGCGATGATACCACATGTGACACCCCACGTCCGTTAATGTCACTCTTTATTAGAATGCATTAAGTTTCGTGAAGTGTTATAGGTAAACAGAAACAGAAACATCACCAAATAGATATAAAATAACAATGGAATTTAAAATTTAATTAAATAGAAATCATCGTGGTACAAGACACAGTTACATCAAAAGTCTGAAATACCGAAAACCCATTACATAAATTTAAAGCATCCGCCTTGTACTAAAATCATCAGAGTACAGTAATATAAAAGAAGCATAGTTCCCCATAAATATAGCCATATCAGAGAAGACAGGAAATAAAAGTGATACATCTAAGAAGCTCCAAGCAGAATGAAAGAGATAATCCAAATCAAGCCTGAGTATTCTTACCCTGAGAACTTTGGGGGGGGGACAGAGGAGGTAGAAGAGGGAACAAAATGGGTCAGACATAAAGTCTGGCAAGTCCAGTTACTTTTAACATATAAATAAGTAAAAGCATCATGACATGCATATAAACTGGATAAGAGAGATAACAGTATCATAAGGCAGGTAGAACAGATAGAGCAGGATAAACAGAATAACATGACGGAATATATTGCGCTTCTCAAGTACTTTTCTATACACCAACACTAGTATAACAAAAACAAGATGATCCCTACAGAAACAGATGGTTGACTTAGGTGTACTTCTAATAACGGGAATTACCCCCAACAAGAATAACAGACAGCCCAACAAAGATGACAGGTGTTGCCCCCAATAAGAATAATGGGCTTCTTAACAAGCAAGACTAGATGTACCCTAATTACTACCCCCAATCGATTTGCTCCCAACCCTGTAGATATCCTGTGCTCTCCCCACAGTAGGATGTATCACTTCCTAAAGTGGTAACCCCATTATTAACAAGATGCACAGCCATCTACTGATGTCACAACATCTTAATTTTCCTGGGCATGTTGTACCCACACACGCACATGACTCCGTTGGATCCCGCTCTGCCGACACCTCCATCTATATGAACCTCTTATAATCAACTCAGTAAGCGTGCCCAGACTCGACCTAGTTCGGGGTTCCCCGTTTGATACAAAGATGGGTTACTGACTGAAACGGGTCCCACATGACAGATGATGCAAGATATCCCTTAGGTTTGCATTCCAACTAGTAGAATTTTGACAGGGTATGCCTAACAGTTTAACAAGGTTGCATAACCCTAACATGTAATACACGTTAAGTTTGTCGGGCTTTAACAAGATTAACTTAACCCCCACTGATTCAAGAAGTTTACTTAACCCCTACCCAATTCGACAGGTTCATGTAACCCCACCAGATTTTAAACAGCTTAAGTATTTCCAGTTGACAAGTAATTATTGTATTTCCTTTTATGGATATTAATGGACTAGACCTCTCACGTTAAGTCTACCACTTGTGGATGCTGGATATACCGGGCGGTTCCGGGTAGACTTCCACCACAAGTCAGACTTAACCTCATGTCTTAGCACCGTTACGTGTACATTTGTGCACTCGATCGCTCACATTAGATTGACCACTTATGGACGCTGGATTTGTCGGGCGGTTCCGGGCAGACTTCTACCATAAGTGCGATCTAAACTCATGTCTAAGTGCAGTTACAGTTTCTAATTATTGTAAATCTAGGCATGTTCATTAATAAACCATTTTTCATGTTTATCCATGATTATGACCCAAATCTCAATCTGATAAGTTATGCCCCAAGTACCAATCATGTTTTATCATGTAAGTTATGCCCCAATTTATCATCCTCAACTGTTCCCAATTTCGTACGTTCGCATATTTTAGCAAAAGGCCTAGGCTCGAAGGTAGCCTGGCTATAAAAATTGAAAAAAGGGAAGGAGGAAGAGAAGAGAACAGGATTAAGCATAATAACAAAACATGCATACTATGTCAGAAATAAGCATACTAACTGAATAAGCATATGGTGATAGAAATAAGCATAGTAGGAGAATAAGCATATGATGACAAAATTAGGCATGATAACAGAACAGGCATATCAGGAATAGGCATATGAAAACTAATCAGAAAATTAGGACAACAGGTAATAGCAGATCTGAATAGTTATATTTTAGGTTATTAACAGGCACCGATTTAGATCCAACTTATAAACATGTCAGGATTACTTTTTTTACATATTTACATCTAAAAATAACATAAACTCAATGTGGATAGATCTAAAGAATAGAGAAGTGATTGTTGATGTTGAAGCCGAGATTCTTGAATACGTATAACTTGTTGTTGGAGATGAATAGGCTAGTTTAATATGAGTTAGGGCAACATCTCATTGTCTCCATTGTTTTTGGTAAATAAAACAATGAGAATTAGGTCCTATTTATAGCCTAAGGTCAATGAACCTCGCTCAGAAATGTGTCCAGGTGCAGGGGAAGAATCTACCCCAAATCTCGGTGGGGTCGACCTCGGGGTCGACACCCTTGTGGAGGGGTCGACCCATGGGTCGACACCAAAAAGGGATGGGGTCGACCCCTAACTGGTCGATTTCCCTCACCTTTTCCACTTCGTGATTTTGATTTTTGGATTTTCTTTATTAATATATATTACGCTTCTACATATACAAACTTCAAACCTTAATATCTTCTTCATACGATGTCCGATTTACGCAAACTCGGAGTCTATCTTAAGCAGAATTCCGAGACAAATGTGTAACACCCCACCTCCGCCAGGGTGGCTCTTGCAAGCAACTCCGACTTTGGTGGGGCGTTTTAAAACAAGGTAAACATGCATAATGATATATCAAGGCAGAACAAGAACATATGTATGTAATCAGAGTAAATAACATAGATAAAAACAGCGGAAGATTTTTAAACCATTTCAAATCAAGTCTTAGTACAACCCTTATGTCAATTTTCCAAATAAAATAAGTCTAGTACATAAACAACATCATCTGAAAACTGAAAAGAAAAACATAAGTAGCTATCCCCAAAGCAGAAAAACCATAGCGAGCTCAAGTCCAAAGCATACATGAGCTATCCAAGAAAGCAGGTAAGATCCAGCTAAGCTCCTATATTCCCTCCCTGAGAACCTGGGGAGGGGGGGGAACGGAAGAAAAGAGGCGAAAGGAAACAGGTCAGTCAAAAAGACTGAGTAAGCCCTACTACAATCAATGTAAACTGATAAAGTTAACTGACATGAGCAGCAAGTATGAACATAAGGATAACAACATGATGATTAACTATCAAGGTAGATAAAGGTGTCATCGCATAATCAAGATTAAGGTTTTGCACCACGGGTGTACTAGCAAACTAACATGACTTGGATATACAAGTATTGATCCCACGGCCCAAGCTTTGGCCCAATAACATGAAGTGACTCTCATAAGAGGTCCAATAACATGAAGTGATCCCTAGGCCCAAGTTTGGCCCAATCATCATGAATGACCCAAACCAAGGTCCAACTAGCACGGTCTAGTCGATCGGCTCCCTATAAGCCTAACACGTCAAGTGTTGGTGTCAATACGGCTCAAACATGAATGTAGTCGAACTGTGTCGGATCCACCCGTCGGGTGTATCAAGCCCTAGGGTGTCAACCCCTGGACACCATAAACATGAGTGCACAGTCTCGGTCTACCGGTACCCGTGCTTGTTTTCTCCGGCTATGGACTATGTGCACGACCATAGTCCGCCCAGAACTACACCGGCGTACCACGGCCGTCGCTTTTTTTGGCCCCTTATCTCCAGTTCAGTAATCGTGCCCCCACCCTAGCCTAGTCCCTAGGGCCATGATGATACAAACTAGGGATTACTGAAGGAGCGGACCCCCATTGCTAGGATTTTTCTAGTGGGTTAAGTATGGTTTAACCCCTTCACTAATCATGGATTAACTTGGTTAAGTGTAACGATGAGTTCACGACTTAACCCCTATTAATCTCCCAAGCCCACATTGGTTAAGTATTAAATGGTCCATGACTCAACCCTAATCATGAGGCATTAATTAATTAATGCGCCTTAACCTCTCACATTAGACTTTGTTGTGGTTACTAGTTAAGCCGGGCGGGTCCGGGTAGCTTTACACCACAACTTAGTCTAACCTCGGGTCCAAGGTACAACATGACCAACTTCTCACATTGGGTCCTATTGTTTGTAGCCACTAGTTAAGCCGGTCGGTTCCGGGTAGAATTACGCTACAAACTCAACCCAACCTCGAGTTGGCCACACTTATGTTTTCTAAGTGTCATGTCCACTTTATTTTCAAACACAATTACAAGTTTGACAAATACTTGGGTAGACCTAACTTAATAGGTAAATTCCCAAGGGGTAGACCTAACTTAATAGGTAAATTCCCAATCTTATATTTTTATGTCTTTTAAGTTTACCCAACCCCAAACGCAATCCCATCGCTTACATATCGCAATAGCGTATAAAGGATAGAAAGAGGGAACTTGGCATAATCATGACATAAAAATGTTAAAGCCACAAGTTCAACATGGTGGCATATGAAACGTTCATGTGTTCACACACTTGCATATTACATTTTTAGGCCCAAAAAGCATGCATAACATGATAACATGAACCATATGACCATCCCAAACTCGCATAACATACTTGCATAAACAAACTTGCATAACATATGTCAACTTGCATATCATACTTGCATAAATAAACTTGCATAACATATGATAACTTGCAAACCAAATTTGCATAACAAAACTTGCATAACATATGATAACTTGCAAACCAAACTTGCATAACAAAACTTGCATAACATATGATAACTTGCAAACCAAACTTGCATAACAAAACTTGCATAACATATGATAACTTGCAAACCAAACTTGCATAACAAAACTTGCATAACATATGATAACTTGCAAACCAAACTTGCATATTTACAACATGATAACTTGCATATCCCATCATAATAAACTTGCATAACATACATTTAACTTTAGAGTTTAAGTATGAAAGGAATAGGGCTTACAATGCTTATGCGAACTCAAATGAGTATAGCAAATGTAATTAAACCCTTATGCAACCAAAAACCCCAAAAATGCAAGCAAACTTGATCAAAACTCTTCTTTTATGATGCCAATAGAGAAACAAGACTTTAATGCAAGCTAAAGAGGATCATACAAGCCTAAATACACTTATATGCATGGAAATCTCTTAGGAATTTGATTTAGGAATTGTATGAAGAGAGTGGAGGCCATGAGAGGTTTGATTTTGACATAGTTTAGTTGCTATAATGAATAATGAGTGATTTAGGGTAGGTTAGGGTCTTATTTATAGAAGATTAGAGTGTTTTTAGCCCTAGGATTAACCCTAGGATAGCTTAGGTCCGTCAGATCTCGGAACTCTCTAGAACCAAGCCACACAACCAAGCCCAAATCAGAAATGGTGCACCAGACCAAACAGCCCGGCCACCCCCTGTCGACAGGGCTGTCGACAGGGCTGTCGACACCCTAGGGGCCCTGTCGACAGGCCTGTCGACATGCGGGTCCTGGCGGGATTTTTCCCGCCTTGGCCCAGCTGGCCCAATTCTTTGAATTTGAATCTGATTTTAAACCTTGAATTTTCTGAAAACTTTGACGGGCCATATCTGGGCCATACGGACTCCGTTTTTCGAAAACTCGAACTCTATTTCGCGTATTTTTCCGAGACGAACGCAATGGCATAGCCCGTTTCCCTCGATTCAGATTTTTGAATTAAATTCTGCCTTGATTTATGTTATAACAGGTTATTGAAAATACGGGTTGTTACATTCTCCCCTCCTTAAAGGATTTCGTCCCCGAAATCTTCAAGTTAGGAAGAACGTATCCTACCATCCAATCATCCATCTACTCAAAGCATCATCCACGAGCAATCATTGTCCTTACAAGATTCTAAATGCTGTATGAACATATGCAAAAGTGTGTGTATATGTACTTATCTAATGCAAAGATCAATGCAAAATATGTTAGTGAAATGTATCCATATGTATGCAATTCCTAACATAATGTATAATATCTATATGTGTGCACATAACATACACCCATATGCAACATCCATGTGATAACACACAATTTTCATCCATGAATAAGCATAAACACTCATGCATATGCAATATGAGGAGTGTGCGAGCCGATCTAGTGCCTAATTGTGTATAATGCATCCACGAGCAACCACTTGCAAACACTTGCAACCACTTGCAACCATCAAACATAACATGTCTCAAACACATGTTTCATCCAAAGGATTCTACCTAAGGTTCTCATGACAAGATCAACATGATAAACTAGATAATCATGGATAACAAAAGATATGCTAAAGAGATCGGGAAGATAAGCAGGATATACTCCTCTTTCGGATTACAAGAAATCCTTTCCTAACCTACTCCATATCCTATAAAAACCCAAAAAGGTTTAGCCAACCTAACGGACCCCCTTGACCTGTATTATTAACCAATAGGCCATACCTCCCGACAGAAATAGGACCGAAAATGGGACCGAGAGGATATACATAACCAGATAATATGCGAGTAAGTTCCACAGGAAAACAAGGGTCAAGGATATACTCTTAGAAAGAGACATGATGCGCGTATCTAGCCTTTAGCCTTTTAAGTCACATTTCCTTGAGCTTAACCCCACTTTTGCTTTGACCGTCTTTTACTTCATGATTTCTTAGCTTCTTAACTCTTATATCCAAATATGAGTTGGAGCCCATTTCCTTGTCGTCTATAATATATCTAGCGAGGTGACTTAACATCTCGCCTCGAATCATCTGGTCCATGTTCTTGACTAACTGCGGGTCTTCTTCCTGTGAAACCCCCTTCTTGATCCAGAAGAGTAAGTTTAAGCTCGGGGAATGCTAACTAACTAGCCAAACGGAGAAAGCTTCTTACTTCACTTGCCCTCCTCAGAGTTTTCCGGTCTTAAACCACAACCACTTTAGCGGAATCCACCGCCAAGCCTTACTTAGGAACTATGTGCCCAAGAAATCCAACTTCTTTCCTCCAAAGTAACATTTGGAGAACTTGACCTTCAACTGGTGGCTCTAAGCGTGTCCATCACCTCCTTGAGATGTCTAGCGTGCTCTTCCTCGTTCTTTTAAGGAGATCAAAATATCGTCTACGACGACCACGACAAACTTGTTCAAGGACTCCCTAAACACCCTACCCATCAAGTTCACGTAATATGCGGGTGCATTAGTCAAACCAAATAGCATGACTAGCCATTCTAAAAATCCATCTAGAGTCCTAAACGCAGTCTTGTCAATTCCATCCTCAGCCATCCTAAGATGATGGAATCCGGTAGCTAGATCAAAAGAAAACAGATGCTCCTACAAGCTGATCGAACAGATCATCGATCCTTGGTAACGGTTGTCTATTCTTCTCACGATAATCAACACATAAGCGAATACTACTGGAGCACCCTACTCGAAAATGCTTCGTCTTAGGAAGTTCTTCTCAAGCAACTCCTTGACTTGCTTTCCTAACTCTCACCTCGTGAGGTCATGTGCCTAACCGGCCACGAAACTGGCTTGGTATTACCAACCAGATAATGCGGAAATCTATCCCACGCCTAGGGGTAACCCCTTTACTTCCCCCAAGATATCAGGATATTCTCGGACCACCCTCACAGATTGCAAACTATCGATAGACGAGTCGAGGGATTTCAAGATAACATAACATGACGGGACCCATAGGGTTACTAGAAATTTCTAGGGTATTACCGAGGCGGATCATGAGCCTCACAACCCTATGCACAAAAACCAAGAATGGATCCAAAACAGGACAACCATTCCATGCCCAAAACCAACCCATATCCCCTGAAACTGAGAATATAAACACTGCACAAGAACTCTACACTCAGTATAGAGATCCTCAAATCCCCACATATCATAGACAAATGGGCGGAACCCCCAATAGGATTTGAGACACAAACGGGATCCTCTACCAAGCTAGTACTAAGGTGCAAACTATCAACAAGATCAGATGAGATAAAACTATGCGATGCACCAGAATCAAACAAAGTATGAACTGGAAAATCAGAAATATATACAAGGCTCTCAACAGAAATACTACCTCGATCGGGAACTGGAGCGGTAATGAAAGCATGAACCTGCTCTCCTGCGGGTCCAGCACGCTGAGTCTGACCCTGGCCTTGCCCCTGCTTCTTCGGGCAATCCTTGCTGAAATGTCCAGTCTTCCCACATAAAAAGCATTCACCGTTATTCCTTTTCCTCTTCTTACAATCCTTGACAAGATGCCCAACTGAACCGCAATAATGGCATTTCCCCTTGTTCTTTCCCTTGTTATTGTTGTTCCCCTTGTTGTTGCTTTGATTCCCCTGACTGCTTTGACCGCCTTGATTGCCTTTACCCTGAGAATCAGTCTTCTTTGGCTGAGTATCACTCGACTTGACCTCTTTCTTTACATCACCCTGAAGTAGAGCCATATCGACCAAACTCTCGAAAGTAGCTCCATGCGGAATATGTGACATCGCCAAGCCCTGCAGCGGCTCATTCAACCCTCTAGCGAATCGAAGAGCCTTCTTCTCAGGAGTGTTTACCATATCTAAACCAAAACGGGCCAGCTGATTAAACCTGTTCACATACTCCTTGACCGTCATATCACCTTGCCTTAATGCAATGAACTTCTCCATCTGTAAATTCGCCTCAGCAGCAGATAAAAATTTGGCCACAGATCTAGTCCTCAAATCGGCCCAAGTCTCGACGGGCCTTGTCCCATTGGTGACCTCCCACCAATAGGCTGCTTCGTCCTTCAAAAGCCACACTGTCAATAAGATCTTCCTCTCGTCATCAATCCCAAAAATAGCAAACAAGTCCTCCGTATCTTTCAGCCAATTCCTAGCTTCAACAAAAGATTCCGTGCCTAAGAAGTTCTTGCCTCCCATCGCCTTGAAGTCTTTACAAAACTTTGCGAACTCGACCTGAGGATGCTGAGGGGGAGGAGGAGGAAGAGGAGCCTCAACAACTGGAGGGGGAGGAACGGGAACCACCGGAGGAGGGACATTAGGGAGAGGATTCTCAACTACAGGAGGAGGAGTGGGAGTAGGGTTTGCGGGGCCGGCTGCCGCCCTAGCTTCTAGAAGTCTCCTATACCAGAGTGGTACGTTTACTCCATCCGGGATGGCAAGATTCTCAGCCATACTGAAACGAAAGATAAGGTAAGATTAGGTCAAGGGAACGACGGATAACGCTAATGGCTTTTTGGGGAATAGCCTTTTTAAAATACTAGACTTTTCTTTGGAAAATACTTTATACTTGTTTTGAAAATAGTTTTCAAAAAGTTTTCTAAAACCTTTTTGTTCCTTCTCATAAACCATATGCTCTGATACCAAATGTAACACCCCACCTCCGCCAGGGTGGCTCTTGCAAGCAACTCCGATTTTGGTGGGGCGTTTTAAAACAAGGTAAACATGCATAATGATATATCAAGGCAGAACAAGAACATATGTATGTAATCAGAGTAAATAACATAGATAAAAACAGCGGAAGATTTTTAAACCATTTCAAATCAAGTCTTAGTACAACCCTTATGTCAATTTTCCAAATAAAATAAGTCTAGTACATAAACAACATCATCTGAAAACTGAAAAGAAAAACATAAGTAGCTATCCCCAAAGCAGAAAAACCATAGCGAGCTCAAGTCCAAAGCATACATGAGCTATCCAAGAAAGCAGGTAAGATCCAGGTAAGCTCCTATATTCCCTCCCTGAGAACCTGGGGAGGGGGGAAACGGAAGAAAAGAGGCGAAAGGAAACAGGTCAGTCAAAAAGACTGAGTAAGCCCTACTACAATCAATGTAAACTGATAAAGTTAACTGACATGAGCAGCAAGTATGAACATAAGGATAACAACATGATGATTAACTATCAAGGTAGATAAAGGTGTCATCGCATAATCAAGATTAAGGTTTTGCACCACGGGTGTACTAGCAAACTAACATGACTTGGATATACAAGTATTGATCCCACGGCCCAAGCTTTGGCCGAATAACATGAAGTGACTCTCATAAGAGGTCCAATAACATGAAGTGATCCCTAGGCCCAAGTTTGGCCCAATCATCATGAATGACCCAAACCAAGGTCCAACTAGCACGGTCTAGTCGATCGGCTCCCTATAAGCCTAACTCGTCAAGTGTTGGTGTCAATACGGCTCAAACATGAATGTAGTCGAACTGTGTCGGGTCCACCCGTCGGGTGTATCAAGCCCTAGGGTGTCAACCCCTGGACACCATAAACATGAGTGCACAGTCTCGGTCTACCGGTACCCGTGCTTGTTTTCTCCGGCTATGGACTATGTGCACGACCAGAGTCCGCCCAGAACTACACCGGCGTACCACGGCCGTCGCTTTTTTTGGCCCCTTATCTCCAGTTCAGTAATCGTGCCCCCACCCTAGCCTAGTCCCTAGGGCCATGATGATACAAACTAGGGATTACTGAAGGAGAGGACCCCCATTGCTAGGATTTTTCTAGTGGGTTAAGTATGGTTTAACCCCTTCACTAATCATGGATTAACTTGGTTAAGTGTAACGATGAGTTCACGACTTAACCCCTATTAATCTCCCAAGCCCACATTGGTTAAGTATTAAATGGTCCATGACTCAACCCTAATCATGAGGCATTAATTAATTAATGCGCCTTAACCTCTCACATTAGACTTTGTTGTGGTTACTAGTTAAGCCGGGCGGGTCCGGGTAGCTTTACACCACAACTTAGTCTAACCTCGGGTCCAAGGTACAACATGACCAACTTCTCACATTGGGTCCTATTGTTTGTAGCCACTAGTTAAGCCGGTCGGTTCCGGGTAGAATTACGCTACAAACTCAACCTAACCTCGAGTTGGCCACACTTATGTTTTCTAAGTGTCATGTCCACTTTATTTTCAAACACAATTACAAGTTTGACAAATACTTGGGTAGACCTAACTTAATAGGTAAATTCCCAAGGGGTAGACCTAACTTAATAGGTAAATTCCCAATCTTATATTTTTATGTCTTTTAAGTTTACCCAACCCCAAACGCAATCCCATCGCTTACATATCGCAATAGCGTATAAAGGATAGAAAGAGGGAACTTGGCATAATCATGACATAAAAATGTTAAAGCCACAAGTTCAACATGGTGGCATATGAAACGTTCATGTGTTCACACACTTGCATATTACATTTTTAGGCCCAAAAAGCATGCATAACATGATAACATGAACCATATGACCATCCCAAACTCGCATAACATACTTGCATAAACAAACTTGCATAACATATGTCAACTTGCATATCATACTTGCATAAATAAACTTGCATAACATATGATAACTTGCAAACCAAATTTGCATAACAAAACTTGCATAACATATGATAACTTGCAAACCAAACTTGCATAACAAAACTTGCATAACATATGATAACTTGCAAACCAAACTTGCATAACAAAACTTGCATAACATATGATAACTTGCAAACCAAACTTGCATAACAAAACTTGCATAACATACGATAACTTGCAAACCAAACTTGCATATTTACAACATGATAACTTGCATATCCCATCATAATAAACTTGCATAACATACATTTAACTTTAGAGTTTAAGTATGAAAGGAATAGGGCTTACAATGCTTATGCGAACTCAAATGAGTATAGCAAATGTAATTAAACCCTTATGCAACCAAAAACCCCAAAAATGCAAGCAAACTTGATCAAAACTCTTCTTTTATGATGCCAATAGAGAAACAAGACTTTAATGCAAGCTAAAGAGGATCATACAAGCCTAAATACACTTGTATGCATGGAAATCTCTTAGGAATTTGATTTAGGAATTGTATGAAGAGAGTGGAGGCCATGAGAGGTTTGATTTTGACATAGTTTAGTTGCTATAATGAATAATGAGTGATTTAGGGTAGGTTAGGGTCTTATTTATAGAAGATTAGAGTGTTTTTAGCCCTAGGATTAACCCTAGGATAGCTTAGGTCCGTCAGATCTCGGAACTCTCTAGAACCAAGCCACACAACCAAGCCCAAATCAGAAATGGTGCACCAGACCAAACAGCCCGGCCACCCCCTGTCGACAGGGCTATCGACAGGGCTGTCGACACCCTAGGGACCCTGTCGATAGGCCTGTCGACATGCGGGTCCTGGCGGGATTTTTCCCGCCTTGGCCCAGCTGGCCCAATTCTTTGAATTTGAATCTGATTTTAAACCTTGAATTTTCTGAAAACTTTGACGGGCCATATCTAGGCCATACGGACTCCGTTTTTCGAAAACTCGGACTCTATTTCGCGTATTTTTCCGAGACGAACGCAATGGCATAGCCCGTTTCCCTCGATTCAGATTTTTGAATTAAATTCTGCCTCGATTTATGTTATAACAGGTTATTGAAAATACGGGTTGTTACAAAATGCAATAGCGCAATCCGTTTTACTTAAATTCCAATATTTAATTAAGTATTATTTAGTTTATGATTATAATGTTCTTTAAAATTTCGGGGTGTTACATATGCGCTATTATGTGATACTTTGGCAATATCGCTAGAATTGGACTACTATCAACTAAACCAGCATAAATAATTGTTTTTATGTTATTTTAGGCATTTATAGGATTATTTGTTGTATGATTTCTTATTTTCTAGTTTGATTTAAAACGCCTTTCGTAGACGACAAAGTGCTAGGAATTTTTTTATTGTCTGGAGTTCGATGCATATTGATCAAACGCACAAGATTTGCATATTCATTCAATGAAAAAGGATGATGCGCTCGAAAATATTATATAGATTCACGAAGAAGCTTTAGAGCGAGCTTGCTGATTTGAAGATGGAAGAGTGCTAGAACGCCGTGATTGACTAGAAGTTGGAGAAATATTGGAGTTTTACAAAGGACTTAAAGACCGGGAATAGATTTGGCATTGAGTTCAGATTTTGATTTGAATGACGAATGCTTTCACTCGATGTGTATTTAACTAGTTTTGGTTAAATACATTATCAGAGTGATGTTTATCAACTATTATGGAGTGGTCGACATCGATTGCTATATATATTGGTCGTTTTGTCGGATTTGACATGGACAATGATTCGCTTTCGAGGAACGTGATATGGTGATTCATTCAACATTGGAATTGACATGTTGGCTTTTCAATCTGTGGTTTTGGAATTATGCGAGAATGCGGTGCTTCGAAGCAGTGACCTCATCACTTTACGATAATTATCTTATGACCGGGGGCGGTTCTTCAGAATAGACACTACAGCAAAATAGCAAATTTGGCACACGAGGATGCGGAGAATTGACAATGCTTTTAACCATATCAAATTCGATACTACTCATAGTCGTATCAGCTTTCCTCTTGGTAACCCACACCTCCCCAAAAACATAAGATCTGACCGTACATCAACAAAGCTCCGGATCAGTTCATTTAATATGGCTTTTGGCCGTATGAAATACATATCATATTTCTCCCCCACTATTTTCTTTTTGGCACCATCTTGCGTTGACACTTCAAAACTTTCGGCCGGCTTCCCTCTTTTTAATTTCCATGGTGACCGAAAACCCAATTAGGATTTTAGAACTCAGTGCACCATCTTGCTTTGTCAATAAACCATCCACCGCTCGAAGACAGTCCATCGTTGTCCATCGTCAGCTCGTGCTACCTTCAGCTTACTAGCAAACCTTTAGTCCACTGTTGTTCATCTTTCTAATCGCCACCGAAGGTGAGTATTAGCTCAAGGTTTAATTTGAATTTGAATTGGGTTTAATTTGAATTTCCATGCCTTGGTACAAAAATATGAATGATAGATATATGTGCATGTGCTTGTCTACCTCGTTTTTACACATAGATACACCTTTGATTTATACATATGCCGCATGTTGCCTTAAACTCATGCTGAATTAAATCCGTACACACTATCATCTGTAGTGTATAAGTTCTGAATAATGATCACCTTGCGCCTATTTTTGTGTTTGCTCTAGTATGTGTGTGAGAGAGAATAGGTATTTGCGTGAGTATATTTATCTACATATGCATGGGCTGTGTTTATGTGCTATGTGTGTGTCTTGCTTCCCCTTGCCTAGTTTTGAAACTTAATTTTCTTTCTTTGTGTTGTGTCTTTCTTTCCTTGCCTAGTTTTGAAGCTGGATTGTATATATGTATACAAGTTAAATTTACCCCTTGGTTCGTATGTCACCTAATTTCAGCTTGCCCTTATGTTTGAATGGAAAACACAATTGTGTATATCCTTGAGTTTCATGTGCCTTCCCTGTTATAATGGAACATCCTCTGTTGCCTTGCTATGCACAATTCATGTATGGGTCGATCTTGTTTACTACTTAAGCAAGGGGCTGCTCCATGCCTTACATGTTTGGTTGGTCATTTATAACGTGTTTTAACCTATATTATTACCTTTTGTGCAAAATAGGGTGAATGACTTATATTTCAATTTCTTTGGTTTGTAACTACATATATTAATGTGCTTTGAATGCATGCCACTTTTGCTTGAACCCTTGACCTTCCTTGGCTTCGTGCGATGCCACTTTGCTTTATATGTGCACTGTATTACCATTCCTTGTTGCCTTTGCTTAATTGTTGTCATTTCCTTGTGCATGAAATTTTGCTTGCTGCAACACTAGTAATTGCATTTGCAATTTGACTTTGTTTCATTTACTTGAACTCCTTATGTATTAGCAATGCATATACTGCTATTTCTATGTATTTGTGAACTGAAGGATGTGCATGCTATGATGTGTATGGCATTTCTTTCTGTGTAAATGCACCGCTATCTTGTATTTGCATTCTTATGATAAAAACCGATACCATACTTGCTTGTTATGTTTCTTGATTGTTTATTTGCTTGCCACTGAGCCATTCTTTGTGACTTGTATCAGTTGAGTTATATCACTCACTTATGTGCATGTGGCACCTATGTTGATTTTTCATATCCTTAGTACTTGCATCATGCCAGTGGTTGATGTTATTGTGCATGTTTCCATCTGCATTGTCATCCAGTTTATAGTTGCTTCTATTATAATAGCCCGCATTTTATGTACCGGAAGATCGTAAAATATTTTTATTTTATTCCCTGAGGGTTGGATCATTCTCATATTTTAATATGTTTCTTATGGGGATGTGAGACATATCCATAATTTTTATTAATTTTGTTTATGACCACTTTTCCCCTGTTAGTCTTGTACATGGCATAACTTCTGACTTGGGTCGAACTAGGTGTTGAGACCTATGCCATTGGAAAGGAAATGATGGTCCCTTTACGTAGAGTAGCCACATTAAAGTTTTGGCTAGCAGTTTGGGAGGAATCGCTATCGTAAGGTTCAATAATTGGTTGTTCAGCTTTGGTAAGCCATAATGGGCTGATTTTGGGGAGGCCCATTAGTGGGCTGGTGGAAGGCTATAAATAAGGGTAGGAGGCATGTAGAATAGTTTACTTTCTCCATTCTCTCATTTGGAAGAGCTAGAGGTCCTCCATTACCTACATCTTTCCACCATTAAAGCTTAGAGAATCAAAGATCTACAACATTTGAGGCTAAATCTATGCAAATCCAAGAGAGATCATCGAATTAAAGAGTTTGGATCAAATTCTTCGCTATCCAGAATCTTATCTCATTGGCTTTAGCTTGTTTTGGAGAATTGGTGAGTGATATGCATCTCTCACGCGGATTCAATCAAGTATATGAGTTGTATGTGCATAATTTTATCAAATTCAAGTTGTTTTCCTTAGATCTACACCATGGTAAGAATATTTCATATGAATCACCATAGGATCTAATTTAGCAACTTAAAACCAGTGATTTCCATGTAATTTCATATGTTTAAGCAAGTTAGATTCATTGTTTTGTTCATATGTTCATTTATCATGATTTTGGTGAAGTTTGTATAATTTTAGTGAAATCGTCATATTCAAGTTGTTAGTGGTCTCATAACATGCTTATGATTGTGTTGAATGAATTAGATGAGTATATTTTGTCGATTGTGTCAATTGGCAAAGTTTTGGTCGAAATTCGTCTCGAATTGGGGCAGTACAAGTTTTGGGTCGGTCGTGTAAGCCACGGGTATGGCATGTAGTACAAGTGTAGTACAAATGCAGTAAAAGTAGAAGTACAGGTTTCTATTTGGTACCAAAGCGGGTCGGTCCCAAATTGGGTAGGTACAATCGGTCCCAAATTGGGTGGGTACCAAAGTGGGTCGGCATCAAAAGTGGGCCTGGTCGGACATTTCTGGTGTTGATGTGGCTACAAAGTGAATTCAATGGGAAATGTCAAAGTGATGTGAAGTGTTTGTTGCTAATCGTAATACAATGAGTGTGATGACAGCTCAAATTGTTTTGAGTTGGGTGGTAATTGTGGGAAAGTCGCAAATGATGACAACTAGAGATACCAAGGTCGAGGAATTACCATTATCGTAGGTACTAGCAGACTCAAAGTAGGGGTATAATAGGGATACCGAAAAGGCCGATTGTACGGTCGAGTACCCTGGGTGTCGTTATGGCCTAGATATGTCAAATTGTATGACCTATGCTATTTTTCTAGAACCGGGGTTTACCATTGGTCCTTGATGGACGATAGGGTGTTTGGCCGATCATATGATCAATGATGGTTTCGAAGCAGGATTGGCGATGATAGCCAGAGTCTGTCATGTGTGCTAGATGTTTTTGTTTTATCGTCTCACGTAGATTATCCAACGTCGAAGGAGATGTTCCTTGGGTTCTTGTCTGATATTGGTTTAGGCCTTTGGGGCTTATATTTGAGGGATGTTGAATTCGATTAGGATGGTTTACTTGAGATATATATAATCTGGATGCTATGAGTGCTATTGTTGGTTGCTTTTGATTGCCATGAATAAATGGTTGTTCTGGTTTCCATGGGTGAATGGTTGAAATGTTTGATGGAAAGGCTATCATTGTCTGATGTGAGGAAGACATGAATTGAGTTCTTCTCTAGTGTTGTGGGTAGATTAATTCATTTATTTACCTATTCTCATTTACTTTATTGATGATGTTAGATAGATGTTTTATCGCTCACTAAGACTGTTGTCTGACTCAAGGTTTTATGTTTCTTTCTTATTACCTTGGGATGTTCATCCAATTTTTAGATGGGCAGACTAGGTGATAGGTGGTCGCTTAGTGAGGACAATGTTGCAGTTCAGAGGCGAACTCGAGGCTTATGTAATATCTTTTCTACTATATAGTATTTGGATTTCCGTTGTTTTGTTGTTCTTTGAGTGTTGTAGTGAGGGAATATGTATAAACACTATTGTCGTAATCCAAGTGTATGGATATTGCTTTCTAGTCATTACACTACAGGAAAATAATATATTGATAGCAAGCAAGGATTGTACGGTTATTTGGCTTGCTATAGTTAAGTATGCTAGTCATTAATTAGGATAAACCATGACTTTAAATAGTAAACTATGACATTGACCAATGCAATAACAAATAAATCATAGTCATGAACACTAAACCATGACATGGCATCCAAGCAATAGTAAATGAATGGACAAAATTTTGGCCGCCCAAATTTTTAGGCTTCCCTCCGAACTCTTGGCCACTGAAATTAGCTTTACTCTTCTTCACCAAAATATAATTTTTCATTTTCATGCTTCTTTCCCTATTCTTCCTTTTCACTGCTCTCCAAAATTAGGTCTCCCTTTATGGAAATCTGTTTCATCCATGAACCCTCCTTCAACTACATGAACTCCTCTCTGTCCATGGAAGAAACGAAGTCGCGATTTTTTCCACTTCTCATCTGTCCCAGTCCCTCGTCGACTTCCACCACGGATTTGAAGGCCAGGCTCTCAATTGCAGAATACGACTCCACTTATTAGGGTTCAGAGGAAGCAGTCCATCAAATCAAAAACCCTAATTTCGGGTTTAGAGAATAGCCCAAAATCAGAAACAAAAAAATGTAAGTTTAATTTCAGGTTTTGAAATATTCTTTTCTACTTTGTTGTATTCAACTATCATGAATGAGTTTCATATTATTACTTCCACTTTCAATAAACAAGGTTTACGATAGAGGAACTACTTCTGGAATAAAGACTGTGGGCGTATAGAGAGAGCATATAGTTTAGGCCAGCTGCTCTTTGGCAGTAATCCTCTTATATTTAGTAATCTACATACAGTATAAAAGGAAAAAAAAATCATTTTGTAGTAGTGAATTTTTTCTCTGGCCTAAAGCTCGGATCTCCACATTTTAATGTTAGATAGAGAGTCACTTTAACTTGTAAGCATTCTGTTCATAATAATTGAAATGTCTATGTCTGTTCAAAATATACTGGATGTACTAAGATTTTATTTCACTTGTCAGTGGTCTTGGACTTGGGCTATAAGACGTAAGGTTAAACTTGGGTAGCGGGGAAGTAGTCCTGTCCTGTGTAGTCCTGTCCTTGTAATTTTGTTTTTGGTTTAGTACCTTTTTATGGTTGTTGTTCTATTTTTAGAACATTTTTTATTCCACATAAATTAATATCAATTTTTTGGGTGCACATCCGTCAAGGCATTATGATTATGTAAAAGCATTCAAAATCATCGTTTTGGGTGCATAGTCCTAATCTTTTCCATTCTTAAGCTCTTGAATAGCTGATATTGTATTTGTTATTAGGTTTGTCAGCTTTAGCATCAACTCTTTCATCATTTTTTCTAGTCTTCATCAAAGGAAGCTTCCATTTTTTCTCCTTTGATAGTTACTTTGTAAGTGATGGTTCGTCTTGGTTATACCTCATTTATGGATGGGCATTGATGAGCATTTTGTGCTCATACAAATGTTTGTCCTTTATGTTCATACGTGCATGTAGGTACACTTATTTGTATGATACGTTATTGTGTATCCCTTAAGAAGTGCATTGAAGGATTAAGTCTTTGTTAGAATCGTAAGACGAGCACTCACAGGGTTCGCGTGCTCATGCCCCAACAAAGGTCGCTCATGCACAACAAGGTCAAACACACGCCATGACTCAAACATGGGGGCAAGGATTGATCATACAACATAGCATGGCCATACAGAGAGGTTGCGCAGATGAAGCTAGCTCAATGATAACACGACACAAAACACTAAGGCTCGTACATCCTGCAAAGATCGTCCATATCAAGGAAATCGCTCATACTTGTACCAAGGAAACCGGTCGTACAAGATGGAGAGAAGAATTGATTCCGGTCACATGTTCCACTCTATAGTCATTCGTTCATGTTGCCCCGGTCGATCGTGCATAGCGAGAAACACGAAGAAGCCAAAGGTCGCATATGTATCCCATGTCCGCTCATAGATTGCAATCGCAGTCGCCTGCTCATTCCTCAATCAATCTCTAACACTTCAGTCCGATACTACCCACCGATCGATCAGATACCAGCTCCTTAAGGGTCGCGTTACATTTTTGATCTACAAGCTTTGATCGTTCACCTATAGAATATGGTGCTAGTCGCCCGTCCATTTATCAGTCATTCATTAAAGGGCCTAACACAGAGCTCAGCCGGTCTCCTAAACGCCGATCCGAGAACTCTGACCAGTCGCCTATGTATTCATCTCCTGATCGCCCATCCAGTCTGCTTGGATCTACGCAATTGCTCACTCCTACAAAGTCGCTCACTCCTGCGAAGTCGCTCGTGCTGGACAGCTGGAAATGGTTATTGATAGTTGGCCACAACTAGATGGTGGCATTTTAGTAATTAATGAAAGGAATGACCCACAACCTGAATATACGGATTTCACCTTATTCCTTCAGGGGAGCTCACCTATAAATAGGCCATGGCCTTCACCAAAAAAGGGGGGACGGAGGTAACCACAAAGTGCTGATAAATTCATTCCTCCACCATTCCTCATACATTATTAGCCATCATCATCATCTCCATCTGAAGGATTTTCATCCATTTGGGCCATGGCATCCATTAAGATCTTATAAGTGAAAAAAGGTTAAAGACATCCTCCAGCTTTGTAGCTCATCCGTCCTTCTCCTCCACAGCTTCCACCACTCCTCTATTGAATTCCGTGAATTTAAGCGAGATTTGTGTGCAAGAGTGAGAATATGTTGAGAGTTGAGAGAATGAGAAAATGTATGAACAAAGAGAATTTACATGCTTTGTAATCATCATGGTAATGCAAACTACTTTCATAGCGGTCGTAGGCCTAGCTTAGGGCTGAACCACTCAAAAACCTTGTCTCCATTTTGCTTTCCTCGCATTTTTTACTTCCAACTTTTGTTGAGTGCGGCCCCATTTACTTTCTAAACATATTGGTGAAGTACATTTCTCTTACCCTTGGTGTTCTAAGCCATTTTTTGGTGAAAACATTTGGCGCCCACCATGGGGCCCGTATTTGCACCTTTCCCTATTGAAAGCCCAACGAGATTTTCTAAGAAAAGCTTTGCTTGAAATCATGGATGGGCCGAAGGAAGTTACTCACGAAATCGACGACCACACCGACAATGATAATATTGTCACATCGCCCGCCACCCATTTCGAGGCAGGAGAATCGTTCGAAATTGAGGTAGCCATAACCAAGAGAGAGTTGGAAGAAGCGGTGGCGGGACAAACGAGTCAAATAACTATTGCAAACAATGCAATGATGAAGAAGCCTGAGTCAATGTTCGCTATTCATGCCTCTACCGCAAAGGCCACACTAAGTGCCACTCATTTTCCACCCGCTCGAACGAGTCATGCATACGATACAGAATCTTCAGCCTCAACTGCAAAACAGGGAAATTCTATTCAGGAAGTTGCATATCATGCTAATCTTGACCGTGGAAAAGATAAAGCACCTATGATAAATTATTTCGATGAAACAACCTCTCAACAGGTAAATGGTCCCATCAAAGAGGCATTTTTCTCGGAGGAAAAGCTAGATCCCCTGTCTCCAGACCATAATTACCCGCCTAGATGCGAATCTGGCAAAGAAGAAGGCACTCGTTCCATGGATCGGAACAAAGAGCAGGAATATGTTTTAGGAATGGCACATGGAATTGTGGAGGAGTGCTTGAAGAAAAAAGAAAATTCAAAAGAATGGGAATTTTCTAGTACTAAGACCCCACTCACTGAAAGAATTAAAATGGCTATATGTCCGCAAAAATCTAAACCTCCAACGATGCAATCCTATAATGGGACAAGTGATCCCAATGTGTTCCTGTGCAAATATGATCAGCATTGAACGGGGCGCGCACCACCGACGAGATCAAACGCCTGTATTTCCCGACTTATTTAGAAGGGGTTGCCTATCTCTGGTTCACAAATCTACTGCCGAAATTTGTGGACGACTTCGCTACCTTGGCTAGACTATTCAGCAAGCAGTTCAGGTTTCAAGCAACTACGGTTGAGGATGTTATGGAGCAAGGTGAACTACAAGAAAGACCAGGATAGTCCATCAGAGATTTTCTCTCCCACTTTAATATGGCAATGGCCGAAGTTGAAAATTATGAGCCTCGTTTAGTTCTGATGGCCTTGAAAGGGGCCATATGTAAAAGGACCAAGTTAGGACGGTGGATTAAGAAGATGAAACCAAGTACTCTCGAACAACTACTCAATAAAGCTGAAAAATATATGAGTATTGAAGATAATTCGGTGTGCATTTTGGAAGGCAATGAATAGCTAAAAAGGAAAGGTAGTGCACAAAGTAGCTTTGACAGTTAGAAGAGGAGCAACGAAGGAAAGGATATCCGGGCTAAGAAGAAGCACCACTTTTTTTAGAATTCTGAGCTTAATCCTCTTAATGACACCATAGGAAATATCTTCATGGCGACTAAAGATACTGAGAAATATCCGATCCCAAAACGAATATAGGTCAAAGATGTCGCTATAAGATCAGGAAGGTTTTGTCAATTTTATAACCAGCCAGGGCACAATACTAATGATTGTAGACATTTAAAATCATTAATTGAGGAACTGATCAGGAAGAATCATTTGCAACAATACGTACAAGTCCATTAACACTGCTTTGACTCTCTACGAGCAAAGGGAAACAAGTAATGAGTAGATCGCTCAAACCTATCCAAGGCTAGCACTTACTTAAGGATCAGTAGTCAGCCTTCTGGTTATGGTGGCTCTGAATAAGCGACCTTCATCACTTTACTTTGCTTTATTACTTTGTTTTGCTTTATTACTTAAGAACCAATAGTCACATTACTCGGCTCTGGTACTTGCTATATTCTTGTAAACAACTGACAATGATTCACTTGTGTTGTATTAAACGAAGGCCTTAAAATTCAAGAGTTATGCGCCTACCTAAACGACAAACTTGTAAGCCCATACTGAAAGTCGATTTCTCGAATGTAGGCATAACGTAAGTGATCACTTATCTACAACCTAACCGTAACTGAAAGCTTCCCAAGGCACATTTCAAGCAAAGCAACTTGAGACCCAAAAATATCATGTGAATTAAGCAAAACAAATAAGCACATCGCTTCAAAAGAATAAGCTTTTCTGGAGCAGATAGTGAAAAGCGTAGTAAACAAACAGCAAGTCAAAAGCTGCACTTTTCACTACAAAACATGCCAAATTCTTAGGAAGCATCCATTGAAAGGACTGGTGTCAAACTCAAAAGAAAGTAAAAAGGTAGTATCAAATTTGTCCCACAGATAAAAATTGCTAGTCCCAAAAGAGACACCTTCTTAGGTGCAGGAAAGAAATTCTTTAAATCGAAGTAAAGCTCGATAAGAGGAACTAGTGTCTACCTCCCGGGATGATGCATAAAGTTGGAAGTATTAACAAAACATAGGCTGGAAGCACCAGTCCTAGTGCCAGAAGGACCGACAAACATGCTGGAAGGACCAGTGCAAACAAAAATCCTAGTCGAAAGGGGGTAACAGAAATCCTAGCCGAAAGGGGGTAACAGAAATCATAGCTGAAAGGGGTGTCCAATGAGGTCTTTTTTGCTCTAGAGTAACCATAACAAACAAGACCAAAATTGGATCACAACTTGGAACCCAAGACCTCCCTTGGGGGCACGCACTCAAACCCCAATCTCCGAAGGGCTTAGGCTACCAGGTCAGCGAGAAATGGGGGTTGAATACATAGAAAATGTAACATAACAACTTCGTGCATTCGAACTCTAACTTCTGAAGGGCTTGAGACACCAAGTCAATAAGAAAAAGGGTTTAAAAGCTGATATATTTGAACCTAGTCCCCGAAGAACTTGTACTACTAGGTTAGTGGGAAATACGGTTGAATACCTATCCAAAAGTCATGAACTGATCGATTAAAACCAAAATTGTAGCTATAACTAAGAGAATTTAGGAAAAATCGATCGTTTCTACCGCAATAGAATTATAATGAACCTTGGTATAGTGGCATCACCATTGTGTAAAAGTCAATAATGCTCATACCACAAGTTCATTACAACTTTACAACAAAGAATAAGCATTTGATAGGATCGCTCGACTAACTAGATCGAATCCCCATGAAATACTATCATTCATATAAACAAACGGCGAGATCATTATAATACCAAACGTTACAACATGGATATACGTGCATAAAAGTATTAGGCGAGGACCAGTACTCGCATATACAACCGATCTAAGTGTATGACAAGTAAGAAAATAGACTGAAATCAAAGCATGAGGGTAACAAGTACTACTTCTTAATAGAGAAAGGAGAAGGCGAACCAACTGCTTGACTTCCACCATATGTTTCTTTGTTTACGCAAGAAATTTCAGGAGAGGACAAGTTAATGATTCCCGGGTTATTTGCAATGGGCTTCTTTCTATGTATCAAAGTGGACGCAGCCTTAGTATTCCAAATTTCATCCTCGTCTTCCAGATTAGACATGTTGGGTCACCCAGTAAAGGTGTGGTGCACGGGCTAATACTGGTTGATACTAAAATAGAGTCAATAGTGGCAGCCTGAACAGCAGTACCACCAGTAGACAAAAGAGGAGACGAAGGCGGACCCGGTGCAAATAAATAGTAAGCACTAAATTCAGCAAACCCGAATGAAGAAGTAAGATAATCCAAATCCGGTGCGGACTGACATATATCAATTTTACCTAGGGTGACTGGGTATATAAGGTCGACCTTCTAATCATTCACATTTAAAGAGGTATCGTCATAGCTTGCACATTGTTTGAGAACATTCTCCTGAACTATGTGTTCTTTAATGGGTTGAACTCCAGTAGCATCTTGGGCAGGGTGACCCGTCGGGGGAGTGAAGCTTCAATGTCGATAAGATTGGGTGGGTCTTCCAGAGCTTTTCCCCCTAAAAGATCGGACTCGCTCGTCCGACAATATTTTTCTACCTCCAACCAAAGCCTTACGGTTTTCTTCTTCCAAAAGGTTCTCTTGGAGATATAAAAGCCAAAGCCCGTCTCTCTAAAGCCAATTGACATTGAGCAACTTCTTGAGCAGATTGAGCTTCTTGAAATTGCCCTATTACAGCCTCAAGCTCTTTTTTGAGTTCCTCATTTTCAGCCTCCAAGTTGTTCACTCTAAAATTCCCACTCGTTAAAGAGGCAATTTCAGATTCTTGAAACCTGATCAAGTGAACTAATCTGACTTTATCATCCTCCAAGATGTCAATATGATCAAGATGCCGAGTATTTAACCTTTGAAACTCATAACCAAATTTGGCCCACTGCTCTAGTTGCTTATCAACATTGCTCATGGCCAGGTTTAATCGTGTTTCAAGCTGACTCCTAGCAGTGTTAAACTGAGTAATCATACAACTCTTTATAGAACTTAACCATTCAACAGCATCTCGCCTATCATTTAGATGCAGATCTAAATAAAAATACATCCCCTTTATATCCCAACCTCTAAAACAATCCATAAGCATCAAGTTTCCAGATGGAACCTTATAAGGAGGTCGGTCGATAATCATTTGGATTTGAGCAAAGGTTGGGACAATGGATCGTTCAGCGAAAATGGGAACATTGAGGTCTACGAGATCAATTGATACAGAACATTTTTTGAATCTCACTCTTACCTTGATCGTTTCTACTCCTCTTTTTTCTTCTTTCCCTCTGTGTGGTGCTCACCGTTATCACCTTTATCTGATAATTTTGCACGATCGGATCCCTCCCTCCTTAAAAAATCAGTCAATGGAAGTTCGAGGATGTGTTGAGGCTGAGAGTTCGAGGACGACTTGGAGCACTTCAAGTGATGAGAAAGGCAAGACTGTAAAACTTTATGGATCGACAGAACCAGCTTGTCCGGAGAAACTATCTGATAATGAGTGTTCCATGCTTACACTTGGCAAAGGGAACAAAGAAGAATTTCAGCAAGCATGCCCAAAAAATTTATAAGATTTACGGGAAAGCATAAAGCACTTATAATAATTATATTTTGATGCACATCCAATAACAAACCAATTTCGAGGGGAGTTCCTAAATCAAATGCTTTATCAGGCCGCTGGACGAATTCTCGATTCCTTTCCACATCAGACGTTACAGGACTAGAAGACACAATATCACCCTGACAGAGATCATTGACGGTGTCCAAGTCTCCCAAACCTCCCAATGTCCCTGTGGAATTCTCTTCCCGGATAATAGGGGCAACATGATTCTCAATAATCTTTTCAGAAATTATATTTATCTCTTGTACCATCTATGTGTTCATCTACTCCTTTAGTGCTCCCTTCAGTAATCAAAGGCAAGGAAGATCCCGATGAAGATGGGCTATTATCACCAAGGACTAAGCATTTCTTTTTTATAAGGGATTTGCCAATGGTACTTTGTGTATAAACCAAAGTTTTCTTAATGGATTGTGAAGGATGGAGTAACTGATATTTACGATGGTTTCCCTCTGAAAGCAACACCTGTCTACTTCTATCAGTCTTGTTAATAGCAACCAAAGAAACAAAAAGAGCTTGGTCAAGAACAAGACCTTCATTGGAAGGAATAACAGCAAAATGGAAAAGAGAACTAATAAAAAGGAGAAAGAAGTATAAAATTCCACAACAAGGGCAGTTACCTCCTTCCATCCATCGCCCATAGAAGCTATCAGGACATCGAACATAAAAATATTGATTTGAAAATCCCTTAACACCATCTGTTAAGCCAGTAATAATTCTACAATGTCTGCCCTCCATAAAAACAAAAGAGGGACCGTCTGCCTCCCTTCTTTTAAAAGCATGTAAGGAGCAGATATTCAGAAACGTAGGCGCTCGTAACTTGACTCTCATAAAAAGTATGTATAGCCCTAATAAAATATGATATCCATTGGGATGCAGCTGGAATGAGGAAATGGCCAAACACCACAAAATGGACTCTAGATAGGAGTTAAAAGGAGTTTCCACTCCATTGGATGACATATGATGATTGACTGTTACATACCCATGGGACGGATGATTGGTTGAATCATCTTTCCTTGGAAATTTGGTTTCATCTTCTGAAAATACGAAAAGAGCACATTTGCTGGTGTAAGCCAAATGGGAGCGTTGATTTATGGTTGTCAGAAGGCACCCATTCAAGGATTCGGGGTTGGGGATAACTTTGGCTAACATTCACTCCAGGACCGACAGCCGGGGTAGCCTCAGCTACCTGACCAGAACCTTTGGGCTCTCCAGACATGGTACCCTCCTTGGGATCTTGACTAAATTGGTTTTTAGTTTGCATTTCTACATATGTAGGCATGTTTGAGAAACGAGTTACAGCTAGGTTTCTAATAATTAAGGGAAAGCAACTCCGAGTAAATATATCATTAAACTAAAAGCCATCAACTATACCTAGTATTCAAAATCTACTGGTAGTATAAGCAACCGAAGGTAAAATTTCAAACTCAAAAGTATGTTGTAAGATTTGTCATTATAGATTAAGCATTACAAGGAAAATTCATCCAACAAAAATGAATTAGCCTCAACCGGTCGCACATAACCCTTGCATAAACGAAGGTTCTGACCTGGTCAATTATAAATAAATACTGGTCGCACATAACAAGTGGATGCTACTACATGAAGCAATAATAAAAATATCAAGGTTATATGGCATGGGAATTCCATCAAACATCTGATGAAGGCGTAGTAAATTAAAAACGTCGTTTCAAAGACATTTCAACAAGAAACTTGCATACATATCATTGAAATCAGAAAACCAAAGGGCCTTTGTACGAATCAGATCTATCAAATGATTACACAGACAACCCTAGAGTATACTAAGTCAAATCAACATTTTCCAGTCACCACAATACAAGTAAACTACTAGAAACTTCAATACTTGCTCAAATAATTCAGTTCTTACCATACAGGAACTTCTATGAAGCTAACTGGATTAACCCAAAAGTAAAATTTAAAGAAGAAAATTCACTTACAAACAAGCAAGAAGTTTCAATTTTGAAGGAGAAATGCTTTAGTTTATTTCAAAATTGAAGAAACTCGGTTAGAAAGATCTGGCTCAATGAAAAATTAAGGAAGGTAATGTAGGCGAAGTCTGGGAGTAATCAGAGGCAGTAGGGAATCTCCTACAGTAGAACCACCATTAAAGCGGAATTTTCAGAAAGTCGAAATACATAAAAAGCGGGAAATGAAAAGATGGTATTTAAAGAAGACTAAAAGGCCCTTTCAGATAAAGTGACACGATAGCTCGATCAGGTCTGGATAACCCTCTTAACAATACACAAAAATAGCTCATTAGACCCAGCCAGAAAACGACTATGTCTGTGCACGAGCGACTATGAGGATATTCAATTTTGTATAAGCACGGGTCATTAGTAAGAATGCTCGTCTTACAGGAAACTGGACTTAATCTATCAAAAAGTGTTACATTTCGTTATTTCGAAGCATGTAATCTTTACAAATTAAAAATTACAAACTTCGAGGGGCAAATGTTTATTCCTTCAGAATCATACATGCGTTGAAGGATTAAGTCTGTGTTAGAACCATAAGACGAGCACTCACAAGGTTCATGTACTCATTCCCTAACAAAGGTCGCTCATGCACAATAACGTCAAACACACGCCATGACTCGAACATGGGAGCAAGGATCGGTCTTACAGCACAACACGACCATACAGAGAGGTTGCGCACATGAAGCTAGCTCAAAAATAGCACGGCACAAAACATTAAGGCTCGTACATTTCCATATCAAGGAAATCGCTCATACTTGTACCAAGGAAACCGATCGTACAAGACGAAGAGAAGAATTGATTCCGGTCACATGTTCCACTCTGCAGTCATTCCCCGGTCGATCGTGCATAGTGGGAAAAACGAAGAAGCCAAAGGTCGCACATGTATCTCATGTCCACTCATAGATTGCAATCACAGTCACTCGCTTATTCCTCAATTAATTGTTATCACTTCAATCAGATACTATCTACCAGTCGATCAGATACCAGCTCCTTAAGGGTCTCGTTTACATTTTTGATCTACAAGCCTTGATCGTTCACCTATAGACTATGGTGCTAGTCGCTCGTCCATTCATCGATCAGTCCTTAAAGGGCCTAACACGGCACTCAGCCGGTCGCCTATACGCCAGTCTGAGAACTTCGCCAGTTGCCTGTATACTCAACTCCCGATCGCCCGTCCAATCTGCTTGGATCTACACAATCACTCATTCCTACAAAGTCGCCCGCTCCTATGAAGTCGCTCTTGCTGGACAGTTGGAAATGGTTACTGATAATTGGCTACAACTAGACGGTGGCATTTTAGTAATTAATGAAATGAACAACCCATAGCCTGAACATACAGTTTCAGCTCATTCATTCAGGGGAGCTCACCTATAAATAGGCCATGGCCTTCACCAAAAAGGGGGGATGGAGGCAACCACGAAGTGTTGATAAATCCATTCCTCAAACATTATTATCCATCATCATCATCTCCATCTGAAGGATCTTAATCCATTTGGGCCATGGCATTCATTAAGAACTTATAAGTTAAAAAAAATGGTAAAGACATCCTCTAGCTCCATTGCTCATCCGTCTTCTCCTCTACAGCTTCCACCATTCCTCCATTGAATTCTGTGAATTTAAGCGAGATTTCTGTGCAAGATTGAGAATATGTTGAGAGTTGAGAGAATGGGAAAATGTATGAACAAAGAGAATTTATATTTTTTGTAATCATCATGGTAATGCAAACTACTTTCATAGTGGACATAGGCCTAGCTTTGGGCTGAACCACTCTAAAACCTTGTCTCCTTTTTGCTTTCCTCACATTTTTGCTTCCAACATTTGTTGAGTGCGGCCCCATTTACTTTCTAACCATATTGGTGAAGTACGTTTCTCGTACCCTTGATGTTTGAGCCATTTTTTAGTGAAAACAGTTATGGCCTAAACTAATACATGAAGGAAATCATGATGCTCTGGCTGAGCTTGCTGATATTCTAAAAATTGAAGTCCTAGACGAACAGCTTAGTAGATATAGTGACTCACTTGCAGGATTAAGGCCCACCCTACAGAAAACATTAGCAGATGTTCATGTGAGATTGTCATTTTGTGCCCGAATGCACATTCGTGGTCAGGTATTGATTATGAAAGTAGTTTATTCCTTTTCATCTGTTCATTACCTTTGGGTTCTATATTTATGACATCATAATATTTTCCTCGCATATGTGCCTAGATAATTTAAGAGCTTGACATATTGTTTCCATTATTTAGACTAATAACCAAGGCTTAAAATTTGGTTTCTTCATCATTCTTTGTCCTTAAAAATATAAACACCAAACTGCCAAAATGCTCACTTGTTTTTCTGAACCTTTTGAACCTGCGCAATCTTACTGCCAAAACTTACTTCATAATAGAGCTTTTTGGTTTCTAAACAATGGATGTTAACTCCAAAAATTGCGTTCAACATGTAGACAAATGTTATTCAAGGATATATTTGTTTCTGAAAATAAAAAGAAATCACTCTTAAATATAAGTAACTATAATCATAGATGGCTTTCAATATAGTAGTATTTATGTGATATGCTCTTTGAAAACATGTACAAATTAAAATTAGTGTTATTAAGGTTACTTCACCGAGTTATTAATGACAGTTGACACACATTTGGTTACTTCACTGAGTTATTATTTCATATATGTTTTAACATTGGTCCATAAGCATTTATCTTTCCGTCTATAAAACAGACTTATTTTTTAATAGGAAATAATCAAATTTATAAAAAAAAAGTATGTAGCTCTACATCAGTATAACTGCCAACATGTATTAAAAAGAATAGACTCAACTCCATCTCCAACATGTATTAAAAGTATGTAGCTCTATATGAGTATATCTTCCATAAACTACAAAATTAGACCTTAGCGCCAAAACTTATTTCATAATAGAGCTTTTGGTTATTAAACAATGGATCTTAACTCCAAAAATTGCCTTAAACATGCAGATAGATGTTATTCAAGGCTATATTTGTTTCTAAAAAAAACCACTCTTATATATGAGTAACTATCATCATGCCTTTCAATATAGTAGTATTTATGTGTTATGCTCTTTGAAAATGTGTACAAATTAAAATTAATGTTATAAAGGTTTCATGTTTGCCTTTGTTACTCTATTCTATTAATGACAGATGACACATATTTGGTTACTTCACTGAGCTATTATTTCATTATATGTTTTAATGTTGGTCCATTAGCATTTATCTTTCTACGGACTATAAAAAAGGAACTTCACACAATAAACTTTATGTATATACATGTTTCCTTCCATTTACTATTTAAACAATAAAAAATTTATATGTAAAATAAGTAAAACCAAATCTCTTTCCTATTTGCTTCATTGTTTCCTGGGGCATTTTCGTTTGAGTTATATAGTGGAACATATTTCAAGTAGAAAAGGTGGGGTTAGGGAACATGAGTTCTTTGATTCAGTTTTGGATTGTTGAGGAGAAGGAAAGGATGATTTATTGGTGATGGCATACATGAGAAGAAAGAGGAGGAACCTGAGTTTGGAAGCGATAAAGATCTTGTTTTTGATGTTTCTGTGTCCAACTACAAAAATGACCCTTTAGAAATTTGAAAAACTACAAGATATATGTTTTGTAGTTAGCAAGCCCAGGTTTTTATAATATTTTGCCATGTATTTTATTACTGCCATATAACCTAAAATAAATTACTATATTTTCTACTACAATATTAATGTACAGGTTCTTTTAATAATGTATTTTTCCTTTAACCTCATATCTGTTAGTTTTTTAGAGGAGGAAGAAGAAGAAATTAGATGAAAGAAGAATAATTAAAAAAAACTTTTATTGCTTCATTTTTCTTTCATACCACAAATTGAAAGATTACACTTACATTTATAGCATTACAGGGATTCTAGAGTCTTCTTCTCTAGAATTGTCCTTAACCCCTAATTTCTACTTTCCTTAACATATCAAATTTCATTTGATATCTCTTACCATTTATTTTAGCCTTCCATTAATACAATAATTAACTTTATTACATAATGTTTCCTATTAAAACTAAATTTATTTGTTTCCTTAAAACCAAGTTTATTTCCAACATCCTCCCTTAAACTTGGTTTTACTACTCCAAACAAAATTCCTTGATTCGAAGCACTTCCTCTACGATTTGTGATGCACTCTCTTATCACCTTCAAAAATTAACGAAGCACTTTCTCTTCGATTTGTGATGCACTCTCTCATCACCTTCAAAAATTAACGAAGCACTTTCTCTTCGATTTGTGATGCACTCTCTCATCACCTTCAATTTTTTTTAATATTGGAGCACTTTCTCTCCATGGTGCACTTTCTCACCAACAATTCTAAAATAAAATTTCTTCCACAGCCACTTGTGCCATGTTCAACAACAACTTCGATAGCTGCTGCGAGTTTGCTGCTTTCTTTTCGCCAAAGCTCTTGCCTTTAGGAGCTCGTTGTCTTCTTCTCACTCTTCTTCTTCCTCTTAATGTTCCTTCTGATTTATTTATTTATTTATTTTTTGGCTTCCTAGAGATCTCTCTATCCTCCCTCGTTAACCTAGCTCTGATACCACTTTGTTAGTTTTTTAGAGGAGGAAGAAGAAGAAATTAGATGAAAGAAGAATAATTAAAAAAAAACTTTTATTGCTTCATTTTTCTTTCATACCACAAATTGAAAGATTACACTTACATTTATAGCATTACAGGGATTCTAGAGTCTTCTTCTCTAGAATTGTCCTTAACCCCTAATTTCTACTTTCCTTAACATATCAAATTTCATTTGATATCTCTTACCATTTATTTTAGCCTTCCATTAATACAATAATTAACTTTATTACATAATGTTTCCTATTAAAACTAAATTTATTTGTTTCCTTAAAACCAAGTTTATTTCCAACAATATCTTGAATATCCTACCTGTTCAATGTTCAAACTTTTGTTGAATGAGTTTTCTATTTTACACATCTTCGTCTGTTTCCCTGATCAATAGCGCAAATTCCCTGATCAATAACCCATTTTTAAAAAAAACAACAATGGCATAGCTAGCACTGAAAACCTACACCTTGCCAACTATTTTTTATTTTTTTATTTTTTTTGGCATCACTTTTTCTTCTGCTGAATAGATTTTACTATGCTTATCTATATTCAGTAATATGCACAAATTCAGTTTATGGAAATGAGATGACCATTTTTGAAGGTATTTTATTGGATGACAATCGTTTTTCCAATATTTGAACAGTGCTTTCTGAAAAGTATATAAAATAAATTAATTGTTGCATAGAAATTTGTTTACTTACACGGGAACTTACCAGCTATTCACTCGACTACTGTTTCTCTTGTTTTAGAGCAGATTATGTTAGCAAGAAAAAAAATGAAATTGGTATACATGGAGGACTAACACTTGATGGGGTAGGAGTGCAAAGGTCATAAGTTTAGCGTTCTACATCAGGTTGCTACTATGGCTAACCTATTCATGTGAGAACCACTCCATTTTCTTGCACCAACATAAAGTACCGCGTTAGAATATTGGCATATAAATGCACTACTATCTATCGTTGTTTGTATAACTATGGCATATAACTTTACCATTGATGTTTACATAAGTTTAAAGGTATAAGACGAAAACATGAATAGTGGGATAGTTTCATTACGCCTTTGACAGCACAGTATGTGTACTGTACATGTGACCTGATTGTTAAAATGATTTTTCGTCATATACGTTGCACCGTTTTTCACATTGTGAATGGCCTAACAAATTGCTCTCAGCTTTATCTGTAAGCACTCATGTTTGTTAGCAAAAATTTAACAAGTAGAAAGTAAATTGAATAGCAAGAATGAAATGGGAGATTGATTTTGAAAGAGGAAGTGAAACTTTGTTACAAACTTAAACTTTGCTTACAATTTTTTTTTTTGCTTGCTTACGAATGTAGTATTCCACTCCTATTTATAGAAGTTTACATCTCAGTTGTATGGTTGAGATGTATTTGATCATACGGTATACAATTCCTCTCTAAAACTTTCATACAAAATATCTTAGATTTTTCCATTCATGTCTCTAGAGAAGAAAACTCTAGATTCTATTTATTTTATTTCAACACGAGAGTAGATAATTCTAGATCTCTCTTCCACATCAATATATATCTAGATATTTCTCATGCTCTAGATTTCTCTTTAGCTCTTCTTCTTTATTTGTAGCCCAAAGTCAAGTTTAATTTTTCAACATCCCGCCGTAAATTTGACTTTGTTACTCCAAGTGTCTCTCATAGTCTTTGAAAGTCTTCATACTTCAATGTTTTTGTAAAAATATCTGTACTTGTTCCTTTGAGTTGATATACTTTGTTTGTACTTCCTTTATGGCAATCCGCTCTCGAATAAAGTGATAACGTGTATCGATGTGTGAACTCTATTCATGGAAGACATGTTTCTTGGCTAGAGCGATAACCAACTTGTTATCTATGTAAAACTTTGTTGCATAATATTGTGGCATGTGCAACTCCTTCAACAAATTTCTAAACCAAATAGCATGATGAACACAAGTTAAAGCAGCAACATACTCAGCTTCACAACTGGAAAGCGTCACGATCGGTTGCTTCTTTGAACTCCAGGTGAAGGCTGTATCTCCCATAAAGAAGACAAATCCAGTTGTTCTTTTGTGATCATCAACATCTCCAGCCTAATCACAATAACTGTAACCAATCAATTTGAATTTGTTAGAACTCGAATATAATAAACCAAAATCAGTGGTACCTCTGATGTATCGAAGAATCATTTTTGCAGTCTTCAAGTGTGATGTTGTACGAGCTTTCATATAGCAGCTAATAAGTCCAACACCATAAAGTATATCGCGCCTTGTGCATGTGAGATATCTCAAGCTAACAACCAGACTCTTGAATAATGTAGGATCCACTTCTTCTTCTTTGGAGTGTTTCGAGAGCTTTGTTCCACATTTGATTGGGGTACTCACTGGCTTACTTACATCCATCTTAAATTTCTTCAATATTTCCTTTGCATATGCTTCTTGTGAAATAAATATGCCATATCCACTTTGAGTTACTTGGATGCCAAGATAATATGAAATGAGTCTGATATCCGTCATCGCAAATTCTAAACTCATCTCCTTCTTAAAATCCTCAAATGCTTTTGGATTATTGCCAGTAAAAATCAAATCATCCACGTATAAACATAAGAACCACTTTGATTTGTTTTTACGTAAAGAGCATGTTCATGGGGGCATTTTATAAAGTTATTTTCTAGAAAATATTTATCAATTCTAGTATTCCATGTTCTAGGGGATTGTTTCAGACCATAAAGTGCTTTTTTTCAATTTTAAAACTTTACCTTCATGTCGTTTAATTTTATAGCCAGGTGGTTGCTCCACATAAACTTCTTCTAATTTACCATTTAAGAAAGTTGATTTCACATTCATTTGATATATTTTCCATTTGTTTTGGGCCGCTAAAGATATTAGTAATCTTATAGTTTCTAAGCGGGCAACGGGAGCAAATACCTCTTCATAATCTATACCTGATCTTTGCTTGTATCCCTTGGTTATCAATCTAGCTTTGTATCTTTCAACTTCTCCTTTAGCGTTCTTCTTTACTTTGTACATCCATTTTACTCCAATAGCTTTGTGTCCTTTTGGTAAATTAGCTAGCTCCCATGTATCATTCTTCACAATGGCTTTGATTTCTTCATCCATAGAACTTCTCTATTTTTTGTCTTCTTTTGCTTCTTCCAAATCTATTGGCTCACAATTTGCAAAAAGACAAAATAAAGTAATATCATCAGAAAGTGGTGTTACTTCATATAGTTCTTGTAATGATCTCATACGTGGGATCCTTTCACTTGAGCTTTCTTCTTGTGGAGATTCTTCTTGAGTGCATGATGGAGATGACGGTGTGGGACTAGTTGGCTCTTCTTGCACATCATTGATTTTTTTTCTTCGTAAACGGGGAGGAAATTATAAGAATATTCTTGTGTGCTCCAATTCCAAGTATTTTCTCCATCAAACTCCACATCTCGACTAATAACAACTTTTCCATTTACTGGATTATATAATTTATACCCTTTTGCCCGTGGGTCATAGCCAACGAAGATGCATTTTTCACTTTTATCATCTAACTTGGAGCGTCTTTGGTCCGTCACATGGGCATATGCAATGCTTCCGAAAACTTTCAAGTGAGATATACATGGTCTTCTACCACTCCATGCTTCTTCGGGGGTTTTGTTCCATACACTTCGAGTTGGAGAGCGATCTGCTAACTACCGCGCATTCGATGGCTTCAGCGCAAAACTCTTTAGGAACATTTTTGCTCTTTAACATGCTTCGTGCCATGTTGAGAAGAAATCTATTCTTTCTTTTCACAACCCCATTTTGTTGTGGAGTATACGGGACGGTTAAGGGACGATGAATCCCATTTTATTCACAAAATTTCTCAAATTCTTTGGAGGTAAATTCCGCATCTCGGTCGGACCTCATGGCTTCTATTTTATAACCACTTCCATTTTCTACAAAAGCTTTGAATTTCTTAAAAGCATCAAATACATCAGACTTTTGTTCAAGGAAATAGGCCGAAGTTTTTCTACTATAATCATCAATAAATAAAGCAAAGTAATTACTTTTCCCAAGTGAACATGGTTTTATTGGACCACAAATATCAGTGTAAATCAACTCTAATGGTTCTCTAGCCCTTGTGTTGGACTCTTTTGGAAAAACTTCTCCTTGATTGTTTTCCAAATAAACAACCTTCACATATTTGATTCATATTATCAATTCGTGGTAAGCCTGTTACCATGTTTTTATTCTTTAAGAACTTCAAACCCGCAAAATTAAGATGTCCAAATCTTAAGTGCCAAAGCCATGATGAGTCTTTATAGCATGATTTTAAACATTTCGCAATACTGTTTGAAATATGGAGTGGAAACATTCTATTTTTCGACATCTCTACTTTAGCAACCAAATTTCCTTCAGCATCTTTCATGGAAAGACTATTATTTTTCATATGAGTATCATCTCCTTTTTCTAAAAGTTGCCCCAAGCTTAGAATGTTACTTTTCATATTAGGCACATAATATACGTTAGAGATAAAGTCATGTTTTCCATATTTCAAGAAAATTGATATTTTTCCTTTTCCCTTAACGGGAATTTTGAATTCATCACCAAAATGAATGTTTCCGCTTATTGATTCATCAAGCTCCGTGAACATGTTCTTTCTTTCACACATATGATTGCTTGCCCCCGTATCCAAATACCATGTGTTAGTATCACCACTTTCATCTCCTTTATGTGCCAAGAGTAGTGTAGAATATTCTTCCTCTTCTTTAGCAAAGTTAGATCTCTCTAGAACTTTATTAGAAGTAAATCTACATTCGGAAGCAAAATGCCCAAATTTATCATAATTATAACATTTAATTTGTGATTTATCGTACCTTGGCCATCCATTTTGTCCTCCTCTTCCTCGATCTCTTGTAGTATACGTGTTTTGGCTTCTCTTCTCTTTATTGAAAGATTTGTAACCACCTCTTCCATAGCTTTGGCCTCGACCTCTTCCTCTTTGGCTATGACCTCTTATAATTCTTTCATTATCACTCAAGGTGAGTTTGGTTTGAAGAGCTTGCTCTAATGGCTCTTCCTTAACCCTTTTCTTTAATTTTTCTTCATGGGCATGAAGCAATCCCATGAGTTGATCAATGATCATGGATTCTAGATCTTTAGATTCTTCAATAGCTACAACTATATAATCGAATTTTGAATCTAAAGATCATAGAATATTCTCAACCATTCTAGAGTCTTCCAATTTTTCACCATATATTTTCATTTGATTTACTAAAGATAAAACTCACGAAAAATAATCATTAATCGAATTTGTTGATTTCATATGTAAAGCTTCAAACTCACCTCGCATAGTCTGTAGTCTTATCTTCTTCGCTTTATCAATGCCCTTGAATGCATTTTCCAAAATCTCCCAAGCTTCCTTACTACTTTTTGCACTTGCCACCTTCTCAAACATTGATTCATCCAAATGTTGATGAATGAGAGTAAGAGCCTTCCAGTCCTCCTTTCTTGAATCCAACAAATTATCCCTTTGATTTTGGGATAAAGTGGTGATGTTGGCGAGTTTAACATTCCCAATTTCAACGATATCCCGCACATCATGTGATCCAAGCAACGCCTTCATGCGAATACTCCAACTATCATAGTACTCCTTCTTTAGCAATGGAACTTGAAATGGAGTCATGCCGCTTTCCATATTTTTAACCAACGACCTAGCTCTGATACCATTGTTAGCAAAAATTTAACTAGTAGAAAGTGAATTGAATAGCAAGTATGAAATGGGAGATTGATTTTGAAAGAGGAAGTGAAGCTTTCTTACAAATTTAAATTTTGCTTACAAATTTTATTTTATTTTCTTACTTACAAATGAAGTACTGCACTCCTATTTATAGTAGTTTACATCTAAATTGTATGGTTGAGATGTATTTGATCCTACGGTACACAATTTCTCTATAGAACTTTCATACAAAATATCTTAGATTTTTCCATTCATATCCCTAGAGAAGAAAACTCTAGATTCAATTTATTTTCTTACAACATGAGAGTATATAATTCTAGATCTCTCTTCCACATCAATATATATCTAGATATTTCTCACACTCTAGATTTATCTTTAGCTCTTCTTCTTTATTTGTTGCCCAAATCAATTGCCCAAACTAATAGCCCAAAGTCAAGTTTAATTTTTCAACAATGTCTAATGTACTGAATTTCCTAATATGTACAAATTTAGAACCTTTTTTATGATCTATTTTCCTGTCGTAGGTTACTGCCTATCTATTTATTCTGCATGTACTACGATTGAACTTACTTCTAACCATTACATATTTTAATGAGTTTTAATGCATTTTGATAAGCAAGGAGCAATGACGATTTTTTCACCAACTTAATTTCACATATTTTTCTTCACTCATTTCAATCTAACTTAATTTCTCTCTCATTTATATCAAAATTTTCCCCATAATCTTTCTCAAACTAATAGTGTATAACTGACTCATATTGATGCTTCCTCTTCAATGATTAATTTTTTTGCTTCATTTCCAGTTTCCTGCTTCATAGAATAGTGACCAAAAACATAATGCAACATTAGCACATGGAAGAAAGAATCGGGAGAAGAGGCAAAGGAACTGATCGACGCAACCTAACCAACTCAGTATGGTTTTTCAGGTTTTTAGCACCTTTTGTCCTAGATTCCAAATTTCATTTTGTACACATAAAAAAGATGATATAGTAGATTACTAGAATTATGTAAGGTCATATTTTTTATCGCTCATATTTTTAAAAGAGGATTTTAGGGACAAGCACAAACTTTGCATATTTTTTGGCCAAAAGTATGCAAAGTTTGTTATTTAACCAAAAGTCCACTTTTCAGTGCAAAGGTGGATTTCAGGGGGCCCCACTGCATTATCCATTTTACACTAAAAAGTGGACTTTTGACCAAATAACAAACTTTGCATACTTTTGACCAAAAAATATGCTAAGTTTGTCCTTCTCCCTATTTTCCACTTTTTAAAATTGCATTTTTAGACCACCTTTAAATTTCATAAGGCGTTTTTGTTGCTTTTAGAAACTAATACAAACTGCTGCAACTCATGTTTTCATTCATTATAACCGACCTTCCCCAAATTATTTCATTCCATGTCTCCACTAAATCCTTTACCACCTTCATTTCCATTTATCAATGAGGTATTTGCATCCATTTTGTATGGCAATCAACTAAAAGTAGTGAACAAACATTCAAGGCATGTTAATATCTCATATCATATTGGTGAAGTGATGTATTCTATTGGATGTGTATTAGTTGATGTGCAACTGGCTATGCCAGAATTTGTTTAGGCAATGTTATGTTGTTTGATCATATTGTTCAGGATAAGGTGAGTTTGTTTTAGACTGCCATTACTCATGATTTTAGTTTTGATCTGGCTTCCGAAATATATTTTTTGGATCCAGCAATTATATATGTCAGCTTTTACGTAAAACCACATACGTTTGCTAAATTTTTGTCTAAAATCATTCATGTATAGAGGCTAAATAATTTTCATTTTATCCTGGAGTTTATCACTCCATCATGGTATCAAAAACATTTTGTCTTCCATGTTAACCTAAGCTGCAAATGTAACATTTCCTGTTCCAGATATGTTCACATGTAAATTAACTAAGTGCAATCCACTCAGCATGCTGCCGTTATATTTTCCACTTCGGTTGTTACTATTTGACGATCAATTCATTAATTATTGTAACACCCCGCCTCCGCTAGGGTCACTCGCAAAGGAATGCACTAGCTTTAGAGGGGCATTATAGGTAAACATGCACAGAAATATCACAAGACAGAACATATAAAATAGCGGAAGTAAAATTGAACTTTCATAAACATTAATAATTAAGGTCTAAAGCCTTTTACATCAGAGTACATCAAAACCTGTCTTGCAATAGTAAAGAAGCATAGAAACATTTTCATAAATTATTCCCCAAGTAAAACAGTAAAGTAGCCATAGCCAAGAAAAGTCCAAGCCATCCATGATGACCTTCAAGCAAAAGAAGTCCGAACTAAACAACAGTATTTCCTCTCTGTAACCTGGGGGGGAAACGGAAGAAAAGAAGCGAAACAAAACGGGTCAGTCAAAAAGACTGAGTAAGCCCTATATACTATCAGCATAAAAACTAGTAAAGTTAACTGACATGAGAAACTGAGATGATCATAAGCATGATGACAAGATAGATAAGCTAAATCAAAATAACAGGATGAACTACTGAACTCAGATAAACTAAGGTGTCATGATAAATTACTATGTCAAGATAAAACAAGGTATCACATCGTCAGGTTTCTATCAAGTATAATATCCCAAGATATCTATCAAGTCTAACGCCCCATGGTATCTATCCTGTACATCTGCTCTGCACCTACCGTACTAGTATCCCAACCGTATCATGTGTTATCCATGAATGACCCTTACTCAAAAGTCGTATAATGGTCCATGTCAACCTAATATGCCGCATATATAGGTTACTCAACTCATATGTTCCTTTCCGTGTATAAGTTTAGTCCCTTGCCGTAGACCATACGGGCTTTCCCATGAGATTCTATATTACTTTAACATAGTTCCATGATCCTTAAGATCGGTTTGGACTGTTACCCTAAACCTAGCTAGGGTCTTCCAACATGAATTATCGTTTGTACAACTAGGACTATGCTACCTAGGGCTACTAGGGATTATGCTTACCTATTGCACGTTTTCGTATCTCGGTTTGGGTTCAACCACCTAGGGCCACTAGGGATTACGCTAACCGTCAACCGCGCCCTTTTTCCCACGCATATATCGTGAATCGTTTTTCCATGACTGTATGCACATGTATCACATCGTGCCATCCGAGTCCTGTCACAGGGCAAATCAAGAAGTACAGGACTCGGTCGGGAGCTTTAGATTTATCTGCCGATGCAAATGCTAAGGTCTGTTTTTCCTATACGTGGCTATGGTCCCACGAGACCACTCCCTCAACTAGTGAAAGGCAAGACAGGATAAATCCTGTATGAGAACACAACACTGGCCAACCCACATCCAAGCCTTACCGCAACCATAATTAGATAGCAATTATGGTCTTTTGGGTGTTCTCTGCCTTTCCGTACGTACACGCTTGACCAAAGATGGTAGGTAGCCTGACGAAATGCTATCTAGGGCACGACCGTGTATCGTCGACTATCCCCTATCCATCCCCGTCTTTAGGTCGCTCGTATAGCAACCAAGGCATACTCTTTGTTCTTCTAACGCAGACCTTAACCTCTCATGAGCCTAGTATGATGACCTGGTAGCTCACAGAGGGATACCAAGAATATCCTCACGTTCCCCGAAGCCGCTGCTTCGTTACCCAGTTTGCTGGAGCCTTTATCTAAATCAGATACTTGCTCCTACTCGTATACTTAAACGATGACCTACCGTATCAGGTTACTCATCTATCTATGAACTAGTCTAAATTTCCTTGACTAAGAATTATTACTTAGTTACCCTTAACTAAGGTGTATCACTTAGCCTTAACTCCGTTATCCTTGTTAACTACGGTTATCCACCTAATTCTCAGAACTAGGGTTTTCATAATGGATTAAGTGTCACTTAAGTTCATGACTTAACCCGTCTACAAATCATGTCAAAATTGGCTAAGTATCCAAGTTCAGGACTTAACCCTACAAACCATGTGTCAAGTTGGTTAAGTATATTAAGCAATTCACGACTTAACCTCGTCCAAATCATTCTAGATTGGTTAAATATATATTAACTTGACCCTATCAATTTACTTAGTCAAATCGGTCAAGTGTATTCAGACGATTCGTGACTTAGCCTTATCATGTTTTCACGTTATATTGGTTAAGTATTGGTTAACTTAACCACATCAAATTAACGAGTTAGATTGGTTAAGTATAGGTCACTTAACCATATCAAATTAACGAGTTAGATTAGTTAAGTGTTTAACTTAACCCCATTAAACTACCAAGTTGGATTAATTAGGTCTAGGCTAACTTAATCCCATTCAATTACCATGTTTAGACTAGTTGAGTCTAATCTTAACCCATCCATTAACTGTATTCTTCGGTTAAGTGTCATTAAGAAAACTTATTTACCTTACCAAATTATCGTGTTGGATTGATTAAGTGTTGGTTAACTTAATCCCCGTCCACTAGTCGTATAAAAATGGTTAAGTGTCATTAGGCAAATCAAGTTACTTAACCTACCCAACCTTGTCATGTTTTGTTAAGCATCATTAGCCTAATCAATTTACTTAACCCATTTGTCCATGTCATATTTGGTTAAGCGTCATTAATCAAATTAACTTAACCCTATTATGTGGCATTAATTATTTAATGCACCTCAACCTCTCACATTAGACTTTGTTGTGGTTACTAGTTAAGCCGGTCGGTTCCGGGTAGCTTTACACCACAACTTGGTCTAACCTCGGGTTCAAGCACAACATGACCAACTTCTCACATTGGGTCCTATTGTTTACAACTACTAGTTAGGCCGGTCGGTTCCGGGTAGCTTTATGTTGCAAACTCAACCCAACCTCGAGTTGGTCACACTTATATTTTCTAAGTGTCATGTCCATTATGTTTCCAAAACATATTACAAGTTTTCAAGAATTTGGGTAGACCTAACTCAATAGGTAAATTCCCAACGGGTAGATCTAACTTAATAGGTAAATTCCCAATCTTATGTTTTCAAGCATACTTACATGTCAACTTCCATGTTATATTTCAAGTCATGTTTTCAAGTATAAACACATGTCATATTTAACGTTACATGTTGTCATGTTTATACCCATTTACCCAAATCATGTTCATGTCATTATGTTTTCCCATAATGTGACCCCAACGCTTTTAAACTCGCATAATGGATTCAAAGAAGGAACTTGTCAAAGGCATGACAAAAGGGGGTATAAAGCCACTAGTTGAACATGGTGGCAAATGAGACATAATGTGTTCGTTAACTTGCATGTTACATTCTTAAGCCTCAAAAACATGCATAACATTCAAACTTGGCAAATAAGCGAATCATGATGATAAATGACATAGAAAGATGGCTAGAAGTTCGCATATGACATTACATGCAAGCTATCATAAGGGGTATGATAGTTCTCATGTTGACAAAATGCAACATTTAACATAAAGGCCAAAGCTTTATGACCACAAGATCAAGATGAAGACTTCATAAACTTGCATGACATGATAGCATGTATTATACTCAATGATCAAACCCAAACTTGCAACATGAACATTTAACTCCATAGTTAATATCTAAGAGTAGGAAAAGGGCTTACATTGCTATGAAGGCACAAATCGATATTAATACAAAGATTGAGACGAAGCCTATTCATGCTATCACCAAAAACCCATATGCTAAGCTCCTTAGACAAAAACCCTTGAGCAAATATGAACAAAAATCCAATCTTTGATGAAGATTTGCCTTGGAATCAAGTTGAGAAGCTCTCATAAGAACATAGAAACCCTCACACACTCATATGATCATGAAACCTCTCATAGAAATGAAGATAGGGTTTAGGATAAGAGGATGGAGGCTAGGGTTTTGAGTGGAGGCCATGAGAGGAGCAATTTTGCCATAGTTTAGTTGCATGAGTGAATAATGAGGATTTTAGGAGAGGGTTAGGGGCTTATTTATAGAGATTAGGATTAGTTAGGACCCTTAGATTAACCCTAGGATCAACCTGAACCATCAGATTTCGAACCAGGCCCAAAAACATGACCAAGGACTCAAAATGGTGCACCAGGCAAAACTGCCAGGCCACCATGTGTCGACCCCCAAGTCGACAGGGCTGTCGACTTGGGTCCTGCCATGTCGACTCCCAAGTCGACAGCCCTGTCGACTTGGGTTGGCTGGCGGGAATTTTCCCGCCTAGCCCGTTTGGCCTGATTTTCGAATTTCGAACCCGTTTTTGAACTTGAATTTTCTGCAAACTTCGTCGGATCATAACTTGGTCATACGGACTCCGATTTTCGAAAACTCGGACTCTATTTCGCGTATTTTTCCGAGACGAACGCAATGGCATAGCCCGTTTCACTTGATTCAGAATTTATAATTAAATTATGACTTGATTCTCGTCTTAACACGTTATCGAAAAATACGGGTTGTTACATTCTCCCCACCTTTTAGGATTTCATCCCCGAAATCTCCAAGTTAGGAAGAACATATCCTACCATCCATCATCCATCTACTCAAAACATCATCCACAAGCAACCATTGTCCTTAGATGATTTCTAATGCTGTATGAATACATGCAAAAGGTGTGTGTATATGCACTTATCTAATGTAAATGATCAGGCCTGAGTGATCTAATGCAAAATATGTATAGTGCCATGAATCCAACATGTATGCAAATAGTCCTAGTCATATAGATACTATATGCGTGCACAATCATTCATTCATATGCAACAACCGCATGATAACACATTCGATTTCATCCATAAACAAGTATAAATACTCGTGCATATGCAATATGAAATGTGACCGAGTCGAGCTGATATCTAATGTGTATTCGCGCATCCACGAGCAACCACTTGCAACCATATCAATCATAACATGTTTCAAATACATGTTTACATCCATAGGATTCTACCTAGGATTCCCTGAAACAGGGTCGAGAAGATAAACAAGACAAACTCCTTACGGGGTTTGTAACAGAAAATAGGACCGAGAGGATATTCACAAAAGATAGCCTACAAGCAAGCTCTATAGGAAAACAAGGATCAAGGATATACTCTCAAAAAGAGATATCATGCGCGTATCTAGTCTTTGACCTTCAATGTCGTATTTCCTTGAGCTTAATTCCATTGTGCCTTGACCGTCCTTTAACTTCGTGATTTCGTAGCTTCTTATTTCCTGTTTCCATAACATGAGTTGGAACTCATTTCTTCGTCGCCTCTCGTTCCACTTGCACTTACCCTTTTCCTAGAATACTTGACGCAAACATGACTGCGTACTCATGATCTCATGCAAGCTTTCCAAAATTCACTAGTGAATCTCGGACCTCATACCACAAGGTATTCCACGTAGAAGAACTTTCTCTTGAAAGTAAACAGATGCCAACCAGGTTATCAAGCGCACTTACTAAGGTGATTTCTATAACCCATGCATAAGTGAAATAAACCATCCGTCTTATCGGCGAACACCACTCGATCGGGCTTCAAATTTCCAATAAAGGCATCAAGGGATTCTAAGTAACTAATCATTACCGAACCCAAAAGGTTACACGAGACTTCGAGGGTATTACCAAGGCTAGTCAAGAGTCTAACTACCCTCCAATCAAAACCGAGAGTGGCACCCCTTACTGGATAACCACTTCATCCCTAGAATCCATCCATAACCGAGGCATGTCATTCTCAAATCCAAAACAAGTCATGAATAAATGGACCGATTCTCCACAGGACTTGAGACAAAAATGGGATTCTCTATTACGCTAGTACTTAAGGTGCAGAGACTCAACTATCGAAGCAGACTTAAATGATACGATGATCAAAACAAAGTCCTAACGGGATGATAGAGAAGAAAAGCTAAACCTTTAACAAGATCGTTACCCTCCTTCCGAGGTACCCTAGAAATAAGAGCATACTATTGCCCTCCTGATGATCTTGTCCTTGTCCCATGATACTTAACTATCCGCCCCGTTTCACCATGCCAAAGGTACTCTCTCGTCATGGGTTTCATTGTTCATCTTTCTCTCTCGTTCTGGGTTGAGCCATACCAACAAGTTGCTCATCCTTAAGCTCGTATCATTTATCCTCTTTCTCACTATCCTTTCTTATAACGCGGCCACTGGTCTCTCGAGAACCACCTCCATCGTACGGGAAACACTTTCGTAGATAGAAAAGACTAGTCGCAGTTAAAACCACTGTGACTACAGATGGAGAAAAGAAAGGAAAAGAGATTCAATCAAGGAAACAAGGATAATGCTAATGGCCTTGGGGAATAGCCTTTTTCTTTTAAAAGAAAAATTTTCTTGAAAAATGCTTCTTTGTAAACGGTTTTTCAAATAGTTTTCAGAAGGTTTTAAAAACTTTTGCCCAGTTTGGTAACCTTCTGCTCTAATACCAAATGTAACACCCCGCCTCCGCTAGGGTCACTCGCAAAGGAATGCACTAGCTTTAGAGGGGCATTATAGGTAAACATGCACAGAAATATCACAAGACAGAACATATAAAATAGCGGAAGTAAAATTGAACTTTCATAAACATTAATAATTAAGGTCTAAAGCCTTTTACATCAGAGTACATCAAAACCTGTCTTGCAATAGTAAAGAAGCATAGAAACATTTTCATAAATTATTCCCCAAGTAAAACAGTAAAGTAGCCATAGCCAAGAAAAGTCCAAGCCATCCATGATGACCTTCAAGCAGAAGAAGTCCGAACTAAACAACAGTATTTCCTCCCTGTAACCTGGGGGGAAACGGAAGAAAAGAAGCGAAACAAAACGGGTCAGTTAAAAAGACTGAGTAAGCCCTATCTACTATCAGCATAAAAACTAGTAAAGTTAACTGACATGAGAAACTGAGATGATCATAAGCATGATGACAAGATAGATAAGCTAAATCAAAATAACAGGATGAACTACTGAACTCAGATAAACTAAGGTGTCATGATAAATTACTATGTCAAGATAAAACAAGGTATCACATCGTCAGGTTTCTATCAAGTATAATATCCCAAGATATCTATCAAGTCTAACGTCCCATGGTATCTATCCTGTACATCTGCTCTGCACCTACCGTACTAGTATCCCAACCGTATCATGTGTTATCCATGAATGACCCTTACTCAAAAGTCGTATAATGGTCCATGTCAACCTAATATGCCGCATATATAGGTTACTCAACTCATATGTTCCTTTCCATGTATAAGTTTAGTCCCTTGCCGTAGACCATACGGGCTTTCCCATGAGATTCTATATTACTTTAACATAGTTCCATGATCCTTAAGATCGGTTTGGACTGTTACCCTAAACCTAGCTAGGGTCTTCCAACATGAATTATCGTTTGTACAACTAGGACTATGCTACCTAGGGCTACTAGGGATTATGCTTACCTATTGCACGTTTTCGTATCTCGGTTTGGGTTCAACCACCTAGGGCCACTAGGGATTATGCTAACCGTCAACCGCGCCCTTTTTCCCACGCATATATCGTGAATCGTTTTTCCATGACTGTATGCACATGTATCACATCGTGCCATCCGAGTCCTGTCACAGGGCAAATCAAGAAGTACAGGACTCGGTCGGGAGCTTTAGATTTATCTGCCGATGTAGATGCTAAGGTCTGTTTTTCCTATACGTGGCTATGGTCCCACGAGACCACTCCCTCAACTAGTGAAAGACAAGACAGGATAAATCCTGTATGAGAACACAACACTGGCCAACCCACATCCAAGCCTTACCGCAACCATAATTAGATAGCAATTATGGTCTTTTGGGTGTTCTCTGCCTTTCCGTACGTACATGCTTGACCAAAGATGGTAGGTAGCCTGACGAAATGCTATCTAGGGCACGACCGTGTATCGTCGACTATCCCCTATCCATCCCCGTCTTTAGGTCGCTCGTATAGCAACCAAGGCATACTCTTGGTTCTTCTAACGCAGACCTTAACCTCTCATGAGCCTAGTATGATGACCTGGCAGCTCACAGAGGGATACCAAGAATATCCTCACGTTCCCCGAAGCCGCTGCTTCGTTACCCAGTTTGCTGGAGCCTTTATCTAAATCAGATACTTGCTCCTACTCGTATACTTAAACGATGACCTACCGTATCAGGTTACTCATCTATCTATGAACTAGTCTAAATTTCCTTGACTAAGAATTATTACTTAGTTACCCTTAACTAAGGTGTATCACTTAGCCTTAACTCCGTTATCCTTGTTAACTACGGTTATCCACCTAATTCTCAGAACTAGGGTTTTCATAATGGATTAAGTGTCACTTAAGTTCATGACTTAACCCGTCTACAAATCATGTCAAAATTGGCTAAGTATCCAAGTTCAGGACTTAACCCTACAAACCATGTGTCAAGTTGGTTAAGTATATTAAGCAATTCACGACTTAACCTCGTCCAAATCATTCTAGATTGGTTAAATATATATTAACTTGACCCTATCAATTTACTTAGTCAAATCGGTCAAGTGTATTCAGACGATTCGTGACTTAGCCTTATCATGTTTTCACGTTATATTGGTTAAGTATTGGTTAACTTAACCACATCAAATTAACGAGTTAGATTGGTTAAGTATAGGTCACTTAACCATATCAAATTAACGAGTTAGATTAGTTAAGTGTTTAACTTAACCCCATTAAACTACCAAGTTGGATTAATTAGGTCTAGGCTAACTTAATCCCATTCAATTACCATGTTTAGACTAGTTGAGTCTAATCTTAACCCATCCATTAACTGTATTCTTCGGTTAAGTGTCATTAAGAAAACTTACTTAACCTTACCAAATTATCGTGTTGGATTGATTAAGTGTTGGTTAACTTAATCCCCGTCCACTAGTCGAATAAAAATGGTTAAGTGTCATTAGGCAAATCAAGTTACTTAACCTACCCAACCTTGTCATGTTTTGTTAAGCATCATTAGCCTAATCAATTTACTTAACCCATTTGTCCATGTCATATTTGGTTAAGTGTCATTAATCAAATTAACTTAACCCTATTATGTGGCATTAATTATTTAATGCACATCAACCTCTCACATTAGACTTTGTTGTGGTTACTAGTTAAGCCGGTCGGTTCCGGGTAGCTTTACACCACAACTTGGTCTAACCTCGGGTTCAAGCACAACATGACCAACTTCTCACATTGGGTCCTATTGTTTACAACTACTAGTTAGGCCGGTCGGTTCCGGGTAGCTTTATGTTGCAAACTCAACCCAACCTCGAGTTGGTCACACTTATATTTTCTAAGTGTCATGTCCATTATGTTTCCAAAACATATTACAAGTTTTCAAGAATTTGGGTAGACCTAACTCAATAGGTAAATTCCCAGCGGGTAGACCTAACTTAATAGGTAAATTCCCAATCTTATGTTTTCAAGCATACTTACATGTCAACTTCCATGTTATATTTCAAGTCATGTTTTCAAGTATAAACACATGTCATATTTAACGTTACATGTTGTCATGTTTATACCCATTTACCCAAATCATGTTCATGTCATTATGTTTTCCCATAATGTGACCCCAACGCTTTTAAACTCGCATAATGGATTCAAAGAAGGAACTTGTCAAAGGCATGACAAAAGGGGGTATAAAGCCACTAGTTGAACATGGTGGCAAATGAGACATAATGTGTTCATTAACTTGCATGTTACATTCTTAAGCCTCAAAAACATGCATAACATTCAAACTTGGCAAATAAGCGAATCATGATGATAAATGACATAGAAAGATGGCTAGAAGTTCGCATATGACATTACATGCAAGCTATCATAAGGGGTATGATAGTTCTCATGTTGACAAAATGCAACATTTAACATAAAGGCCAAAGCTTTATGACCACAAGATCAAGATGAAGACTTCATAAACTTGCATGACATGATAGCATGTATTATACTCAATGATCAAACCCAAACTTGCAACATGAACATTTAACTCCATAGTTAATATCTAAGAGTAGGAAAAGGGCTTACATTGCTATGAAGGCACAAATCGATATTAATACAAAGATCGAGACGAAGCCTATTCATGCTATCACCAAAAACCCATATGCTAAGCTCCTTAGACAAAAACCCTTGAGCAAATATGAACAAAAATCCAATCTTTGATGAAGATTTGCCTTGGAATCAAGTTGAGAAGCTCTCATAAGAACATAGAAACCCTCACACACTCATATGATCATGAAACCTCTCATAGAAATGAAGATAGGGTTTAGGATAAGAGGATGGAGGCTAGGGTTTTGAGTGGAGGCCATGAGAGGAGCAATTTTGCCATAGTTTAGTTGCATGAGTGAATAATGAGGATTTTAGGAGAGGGTTAGGGGCTTATTTATAGAGATTAGGATTAGTTAGGACCCTTAGATTAACCCTAGGATCAACCTGAACCATCAGATTTCGAACCAGGCCCAAAAACATGACCAAGGACTCAAATTGGTGCACCAGGCAAAACTGCCAGGCCACCATGTGTCGACCCCCAAGTCGACAGGGCTGTCGACTTGGGTCCTGCCATGTCGACTCCCAAGTCGACAGCCCTGTCGACTTGGGTTGGCTGGCGGGAATTTTCCCGCCTAGCCCGTTTGGCCTGATTTTCGAATTTCGAACCCGTTTTTGGACTTGAATTTTCTACAAACTTCGTCGGATCATAACTTGGTCATACGGACTCCGATTTTCGAAAACTCGGACTCTATTTCGCGTATTTTTCCGAGAAGAACGCAATGGCATAGCCCGTTTCACTTGATTCAGAATTTATAATTAAATTCTGCCTTGATTCTCGTCTTAACACGTTATCGAAAAATACGGGTTGTTACAATTATGTTCTGTACAGGCTGATCCAAACCATGTTTTGCCAACGAATATCAATGGATTTCCAACAAAATGAGTAATTTTCTTGAAATCGAGCGATGCTCAGTTTTCTTGTAACTAAGCGCTTGAAACTGAGCAGCGCTCAGTTTTCAAGAAAATTGAGCATTGCTCAATTTCAAGAAAACTGAGCATTGCTCAGTTTGTAACTGAGCATCGCTCAGTTTTCTTGAAATTGAGCGTCTCTCAGTTTCAAGAAAAACCGAGCAATGCTCAGTTACAAACTAAGCAGTGCTATTGCTCAGTTTTCTTGATGCACCCTGTTAGCCTTGTGTATATCTTACTACAACCTGTTTGGCATTTCTTGATCACCTGAATTGACTGTTTTGGCATGCATGTAACAAAATTCGTGGTGTAACTCTTGCACAATAGTCAGATTGTCCTATAAGAATGAATGTAATTCTCCTATACATAGCAGGTCAGTATTTTGCATCCTAAGTGGAGGTATAACTACTTGCAGTATGAATTGATAAGAATAAGTTGCAGTTACCTTATAATCACATAACTATTTGTTAAGCTGGTTAATTGCAGTTGATGGAATGGTGGCATACGTTTTTGTTAGGTTGTAAAGGAAGAATGGATGTGGTTGAAAGCAGGAGGGTGTGCTGCTAATGGTCTGGAGGAGGTGTTGGTGGTGAAGAAGTAGTAGGGGATTGCATGGGGGTGGCCAGTCACATGGAGCAAAGGGATTGGTGTTAGACTGTGTTTGTGATATTAGCTATCGACGTTCATGAATAATTTAATATGTATTGTTTTGGTTTGCTATAGTCATATGTATTGTCAATATTTATGTTTGAATTTATCATGTATGAAATATTATGGGTATGTATATTTTGTGATTTGGCTTATGACTTCATTTGTGTACTTAGATTAATGCGATAAATGTGTATTTTTTTAATTGTTGTAATATATTATTAGAATTAGAAATTGTAAATTTGGATGTTATGGCAGCAAAATGTTGCAATAATGTGACGGTCTAGAAATTTTGACAAGTTAAATGATAGATTTTATATATGGCAATGATTATTAAGCTTGTGATTTGTTAATGCTATTTGTTGTTCGATCGGATTTGTCAATGATAACATGAATTAGTAACACTAGAATTAAGCGTTGCTCTTAGTTTCCATAACGTTTTAAGGTAAATGCTACTAAAAACACCTACGTTCTCCTTATTACAAGGGTTAAGACACTTGTAATTGTGTATGCCACACTCCATGCATGATTTACACATGTCCTAAGAGGTATCATTACCATATTCTTCCATTCCATGTATAAATATACCTCCTTTTCTCCCTTAAACACCATTCCACTCTTCTCTTCCAGTTTTCCTCCTTCTTTACCTTAAATCCATGGCTTCGTAAGCCTTTCTTCCTTATTCCTCTCCTTGATCTCCCCCCTCTTTCTCCCTAAATTCGGCTAAAGCCATCTCCTCCTCCTCCAAAAATTCTGACCTTTCCTCCTCTTAAAAAGGAAAAGAAAAAGAAGCTTAATAATTATTTTAGTTTATAAAGAGTCGGCAAGGAAATTCTGTTAGTACGGGGTAGTTATAGTCGGTCTAGTGGTCCTACAATAAAGATGGTGGAGTGGAACCCCAAGGTGAGAACTTGACATTTGTATTTGTTCGCTTTCTATGCTATGTGAATTATTATTGATGATATGGTTAATTAGTAATTATTGCAATATAAGCGTTTAGTGGAAAACGCTTGTACATACACAGATATATATACCCATATATGCTCGTGTGATGGATGAATGTATGCTTCGTGGTTGTTATTAGTGATAATATGTGCATTGTACTTGTTATACACAGATATGTGGATTTATATGGATTTCAAATAAGTCTCGAACCAAATGAATACTTTATTCAATTTGAAGTTGAGAATGGTTTTCTAAATTGTTTTGAAGGAATTAATATTATGATCAAAAATAGGGTTTGTCAAAATAAATACCAAAACGTTCTAGGATGACAGAGAGGATAGTGTCCAGGCTTGTGTTTGGAAAATATAGTTTTTTGCTCTCCCTGGCTATCCCTAACTGATCCCACGGAAGGGATGGTTAATTCAAAATTTAATTTGAAACTATTTGAATTTATAGTAGAATTTAGCGTACTTTTATTAAAAACTTTAAATGCTTATAACTTTTGTAACTTAAATCAGATTTCCACTGAACGAAAAACGTTTGATTTTCATCAACAAGAGCTTCCAAATGAGTGAAAGCAGATTTTAATTTCGACTTATAATTTTCAATTTATGTTTAAAATAATTTAGAAAAGGTTGCTATAAATGGAGTCAGTTAACTATAATTATAAAATGGCCACAATAAATTATATAAAAATATGGAAATTTTTTGTTAAATCATAATTAATTATTTAAAAATGATTTATGGTAAAATCATGAATTTTGGATAACACAAAAGTCATTTTACTTAAACTAGCCAATATTAGTATTTTGAAACACTTTGAAACGCCTTTGTAACGTAGTTTGTTAATATTGAGTTTTAAGTGATCGAGCTTTATAAATCTTTTCCAAACCTTAGTAAATGATTTCTAACTAGCAATAAAGTATTTTGAACTATAATTTGAGTTTGCAAACATGAAGTATGAGTTGAGACTTGATTTGGTCCTATATACCCATATGGTTTTAAAGTTACGTTTATTATTTGGAAAGACCGGGATTGGATTTATGTCTGAAAATCATTCCAAGTAGTAATACGATGTTGTGGAGATATTGAAGGCATTGAAAACGATATTGAAGACCGAGACCCTTCATATCGTAAGGACGACTTGCTGAATGTCTCAAATGGGTAGCTCCCGTTTGCAGATGGATTTTATATCAGCTAAGTGGAAATAAGCCCGAACGTATGTGAAGGAATTCCGGATTGTGGTTTCGTTCAGACCCAGAACGGACTTGTATGGATTGTGTGTCTGACATTGTAATTGATTGCGTAGAACTTATCTCTGTTAAATATATATCTGCTTGGTGGCGGAGAATTTATTCTCTTGCTTAACACCATTCTCTAAGACGTATGACCTTAGAGGTTATATGTTGATAGAAATCAGTGATGCATAGTGAATGGACAATGTGGCATAATTAAGATACGTGGTGAACTATGGATGATCAAAGCATGGCTTGTTTAAGCGTAGTTTTGTGGATATCGTGACCTCAGCAAGCCTCACAATCCGGAAAATGGCTAAAACAGGAAAGATGCAGCGAGGTTAAGGTAGTCATTTCCTTCAAGATAAAAGGTGTACTATGGTATGGAGACCTGGTATTAACATGTGGATAACTTCTATTTATATGGATGTTGATGTTGCGAGGCCTTGGTTTAAAGGTTGGTAACGACCGGTAAGTGATATACTCAGGCTCGCTCTAAGTTACCCAGTTAAGGGTTAACCCGGCCTCGTGTTGGCAGAGAGCCCGATTTGGTTCTTGGGGTGTCAGGCATACCCATCGGTTCGGTAAGGAAGTTCCTTTTCCTGGTTATTTGTTGGAAATTCATTATCCACTACAAATTTTTACGATTTCATTTGTATAGCCTACTGGTTACTAGTAGGAATATGTTAGCATAGTGGGATGGGGCATTATTTTGGCTAAGATTGATAAATTTATTTATGAAATTGTTTTCACACTATGCACTAATAATAATATGGAAAATGGTTTCCGCGTATCAAGCATGTTTGACTATCATAAGGAGAAACCTTGCCCATGTGTGCGCTTACCTTGTGTGTGTGCCACGAGACCTTATGTTAGTTTCATTTTCTAAAAAAGAATTGCGAATTTTATTGCGCACAAAAAAAATATATTGAGTTCTCACACCAGTTCCATGACTGACCTGGAGTTTATTTGTTTTCCCATAAAACTCTGGGTGCCCATAATTTTCCACACGGGCAGCCTTATGTCAGGTTGAGTAGCAGTGTTTGGAGCCTACATCTTGGAGATTTTTTAGTGTGTCTTTGCTTTGTTGAAGTTGCTAGTGCCGTGGAGCATCTTTAGCTGCTTCTGTGGAGTGTTTAGTTTTTGTGGGCATCAGCGATTTGGAGCTATCTAGGTGAAGATAAATTTTGGTTTTCGATTCACCTTGATTAGCTGTTTCTGCTACTTCTATGTTATCTTGTTATTGTAAATAGTGTTGCACCTTGATGTTGTATCCATTGTAAAATCTGATATAATCTCATGCTATATAAATGAGAAGTTGTTTTGTTTCATTATGATTGTTCTAATGTGTTATATCCCCAAACAACTAGGAATTCGACATTTGAATCTGCGACATTTGAATACAAAAAGGTATTAAATGTCGATTTTCGAAGGTCGAAATTCCGAGTCGTCACAGTTGGTATCAGAGCTTAGGTTTATACAAAGCTTTGGTGTATAACTCATTAGATAACTCATTAGAGATGGGGTAATAATAACCTAGAATGAGTAGAATCCAATGAAATGCAAAGAGTTTAACTGTTTCATAACTCCTAAGTTAATTCGTCCGTATGTCTAACATCATTTTCATACTATATCCAAATAGTAGAAAATGAGCTATAGCGATAGACGTCGAGGAGGAAGCCGTACCACCACCAACGATCGTAATGTTACCACATTTAATGAGACTATGATTGAAGCCCCGACCCAAACTAGTCTTCCAGTTCTGAATAAGAATTACGCAAAATTGGGCGGGAAACCATTTAAGGGATCTGATGATCTCATGGAAGCTCAAGCCTGGATTAACGCATGCGAGAAGATTTTTAGAGGACTTGACCTAGAAGATAACCAAAAGAAGCTGTTAGCTACATAGCAATTATAGGAAGGATATGCTGCATGGTGGGAGACTATCGTCCAACGGAAATCAGAACACGACTTTTCATGGAAGGATTTCAAAGAAGTTTTAGAAGAACGTTATATACCTTCGGCAGGAATTTCCAGGATGTACAGGGAATTTATGAATCTCAAGCAAGGCGATATGTCTTTCGAGGAGTATTTAAATAAGTTTAACGAGCTTTCTCGCTTGGGACCTAAGCTGATAGACACCTCGTTAAAGAAAAATGAAAGATTTATTAAGGGGATGGCATTGAAGTACCATGAGAGGATGACTGCGCATATCAAACAATCCTTCGTTGACTTGGTAGACATGGGGTATAGATATGCTACTATTGATAAAAATAAGTGTACTGAAGTTAAGGAAGGTAATACTAATAACAATTGGAAGAAGAGAAACTTCCAGGGAAAGAAGCCTGAACAGAAGGCTGAGAAGAAAGGAATGAAGGAAGATCATCTAATGGATGTCCTCTTCTATAATTGCCAAGAGAAAGGTAATTATTCCCATGACTGTAAGAAGCCAAAGAAGTCAAGGAAGCTAGACCAAGGGCTCCCATAATGTTATCACTGCCATAAACCCGGTCATATGATTAAAGATTGTCCCGTAATAAAGAAAGCTGATATGGCAAAGGTTTAAGCAATCAAGGATGAGCCTTCGAATTCGAAGAATGATAAAGGAAAGAATGTTTTGGAAGGTAATATTTTTATTTCTGATAAATTAGTCTGAGTTTTGTTTGACACTGGTGCTTCACATAGTTTTATCTCAAAACCACTCGTAGAAAAATTGAAACTTAAACCTAAATTTGTTGACGAACCCTTATGTGTAAGTAATCCAGTAGGGGGTCCTACTAGCTTGTGTTTGTATTGCAAAAATGTTCCTATCACCTATTCACACTATGAATTCCGTTTTTAACTTATTCATTCTTGACTTTGATGAATTTGAAATTACACTTGGAATGGATTGGTTAAATAAATATGAGGCTAAACTAGATTGCGTAGATAGGAAAGCTCTGGTAAAGACAAGTCTTGGAAATTTATTGAACTATCTTGTGTTGACCCTAGCCCAAAAAGAGATAGCTTAATGTATACATTAGGTTACCCTGATACCGACATAAAAACTATACATGTCGTTAGATATTTTCCCATGTATTTGAAGAAGTTAATAGCCTTCCTCCATACCGAGAAATTGAGTTTAGAATTGACCTAGTACCCAATGCACGACCTGTTGTCCATCCAAGTCGAAGAATGGCTCCGAAAGAGAGAGAAGAACTGAACAAGAAAATTGAAGATTTCTTAAGAAAAGGATTTATTCGACCTAGCCATTCAAATTGGGGGTTAGCTGTAGTATTTGTAGCAAAGTCCGACTGTTCTTTGCGATTGTGTGTAGACGATAGAGACCTTAATAAACAAACCCTCAATAATAAGTACCCGTTGCCATGAATAGATGACTTATTTGACCAGTTAAGTGGTGCCCGATTTTTTTCAAAAATGGATTTAGCCTCTGGTTTTCACCAACTCAGAATTGTTGGGGATTGTATTCATTTGACTTCTTTTCGTGGACCCGACACTTTTTACGAATGGTTAGTAATGCCATTCGGATTGACAAACGCCCCAGCCTATTTTTTGGACTTGATGACTCGAGTATTCCGTGAGGTGTTGAATAAATTTGTGTTAGTCTTCATTGATGACATCCTGATCTATTCAAAAACTGAGGAAGAACACACTGAGCATTTAAGGATTGCCCTGGAGATATTAAGGAGAAATGTGTTTAAAGCTAAAATTTCCAAATGTCATTTCTGGAAAAAAGAAGTAAAATTTCTTGGGCATATCGTATCTAAAGAAGGAATCTCAGTAGATCCCGGAAAGATTTCGGCTATTTTGGATTGAAAGCAACCAACGACTCCAAAGGAAGTTAGAAGTTTCTTAGGATTTGCAGGATATTACCGTAGATTCGTCCAAAATTTCTCAAAGATAGCCTCTCCCTTGACAAAGTTGACCATGAAGAGTGCCAAATTTGTTTGGTCTGCTAACTATGAAGAAGCTTTTAATGAGTTAAAGAAGAGATTGACCACTGCACCGGTTCTGGCTATTATCAATGGCAATAAAGGATTATCTGTTTATACATATGCTTGTAAAGAAGGAGTTAGTGCCATTTTAATAAAAGAAGGAAAAGTAACTGCTTATGCAAGTAGACAGTTGAAACCGCATAAAAAGAATTACCCAACTCATGAACTTGAGCTACTCGCAGTAATATTCGCTTTAAAAATTTGGAGACATTATCTGCTTAGAGAAAATTTGATTTATTCACTGATCACAAGTCCTTGAAGTATCAGTTTACTCAGAAAGACTTGAGTTTAAGGCAGCAACGATGGTTGGAATTTCTAGCATCTTATGATCTAGATATTCAGTATACCCTTGGGAAGGCCAATGTTGTTGTAGATGCTCTGAGTCGAAAGTATGTCGTTCTTGCCTACCTTATTATCACTCCGACTCTTCTAGAGAAGATTGCCCGCGAGCAAAAGGACACATTTCTAAAAGAATTCAGGAAGGTGAAAATTTGAGTTTTGAAATCAATGATAAAGGCATCATAAGATTAAAAGGAAGAATATGTGGGCCCAATATTAAAGAACTTAAGCAGGAGGTGCTGGATGAGTGCCATAAGTCCAAATTCAGCATCTATCTAGGAGCGAAGAAGATGTATCGTGATGTTAAACGTACATTTTGGTGGAAGTCGATTAAAAGGGACATATCTATCTATGTTAGCCGTTGTGCTACGTGTCAACAAATAAAGAGTGATCAGCAAAAGACTCCAGGACTACTTCAGCCTTTGGAAATACCAAAATGGAAGTGGGATCACATTTCAATGGATTTCTTTGATGGTTTACCTCGCACTCGCAAAGGGAATGAGGCAATCTGGGTTATTGTGGATCGTCTAACTAAAAATGCCCATTTTATCCCATTAAGGTCATCTATAACTGCTGCAAGTTTGGCAGAATTGTATATCAAGGAAACTGTTCGATTGCATGGGATACCAAGCAGCATCGTGAGTGATCGCGACCCTCTTTTCACGAGTCGTTTTTGGGAAGCTTTTCAAGCTGCTTTGGGAACCAAGTTAAACTTTAGTACTACTTATCATCCACAATCAGACAGAAAAACAGAAAGAGTTAACAGAATTTTGGAAGACTTATTGCGAGCATGCGTTCTCGATTTTGGAGGTTCATGGGAAAAATATTTACCATTATTCGAGTTCTCCTATAACAATAGTTATTAGACAAGTATTAAGATGGCACCTTTTGAAGTATTGTTTGGATGGCCATATAAGTCACCAGTTTGTTGGATTGAGTCTGGAGATAAAATTGTTCTAGGACCTGATATGAGTAGAGAGGCCACTGAGAAGGTGGATCTGATTAGAAAGAGGTTGAAAACGGCCCAGGATCGGCAGAAGTGTTATGCAGCTCGTAGAAGGCGGGCATTAGAATTCGAAGTTGGGGATTCAGTATTCCTAAAAGTCTCTTCAATGCGCAGAGTTATAAGATTTGGAAGAAAAGGAAAATTAGCACCCCGTTATATTGGACCATTCCCTATTATGGAAAAAGTTAGACCACTGGCATATAAGGTTTAGTTACCCGAATGGCTCTCAAGTGTGCATAATGTTTTTCACATATCAAATCTGAGAAAGTTTGTTGATGACCCTGATCAGATTGTGGAAGAAACCGCTCAACAAGATCTAGAAATTACACATAATCTAGCCGTTAAAAGAGACCCTATAAAGATCATCGACCAAGATGAAAAGAGGCTAAGGAATAAGATAGATAAGTTAGCTAAAGTGCAATGGAGCTGTGATCCCAAAGATTGTACTTGGGAAACGAAAGAGGTTATGCCGAAATTCAACCTGAACTGTACAGTCGATATTCAAGATGAGTCCGACCCTTAGGTAAGCCTGTTTCTTTATTCATTTCCTTTGATTATTCCCCTCATACGTAGTTTCGAGGACGAAACTTTCTTAAGGGGGGTGAACGTGACGGTCTAGAAATATTTACAAGTTAAACGATAGATTTTATGTATGGCAATGACTATTAAGCTTGTGATTTGTTAATACTATTTGTTGTTTGATCGGATTTGTCAATGATAACATGAATTAGTAACACTAGAATTAAGCGTTGCTCTTAGTTTCCATAACGTTTTAAGGTAAACGATACTAAAAACATCTACCTTCTCTTTGTTACAAGTGTTAAGACACTTGTAATTTTGCATGCCACATTCCATGCATGATTTACACATGTCCTAAGAGGTGTCATTACCATATTCTTCCATTCCATGTATAAATATACCTCCTTTCCTCCCTTAAACACCATTACACTCTTCTCTTCCATTTCTCCTCCTTCTTTGCCTTCAATCCATGGCTCCCTAAGCCTTTCTTCCTTATTCCTCTCCTTGATCTCTTCCCTCTTTCTCCCTAAATTCGGCTAAAGCCATCTCCTCCTCCTCCAAAATTCCGACCTTTCCTCCTCTTAAAAAGGAAAAGAAAAAGAAGCTTAATAATTATTTTAGTTTATAAAGAGTCGGCAAGGAAATTCTGTTAGTCCGGGGTAGCTATGGTCGGTCTAGTGGTCCTACAATAAAGATTGGTGGAGTGGAACCCCAAGGTGAGAACTCGACACTTGTATTTGTTCACTTTCTATGCTATGTGAATTGTTATTGATGGTATGGTTAATTAGTAATTATTGCAATATAAGCATTTAGTGGAAAACGCTTGTACATACACTGATATATATACCCATATATGCTCGTGTGATGGATGAATGTATGCTTCGTGGTTGTTATTAGTGATAATATGTGCATTGTACTTGTTATACACAGTTATGTGGATTTATATGGATTTCAAATAAGTCTCGAACCAAATGAATACTTTATTCAATTTGAAGTTGAGAATGGTTTTCTAAATTGTTTTGAAGGAATTTATATTATGAACAAAAATAAAGTTTGTCAAAATAAATACCGGAACGTTCTAGGATGACTGAGAGGATAGTGTCTAGGCTTGAGTTTGGAAAATATAGTTTTCTGCTCTCCCTGGCTATCCCTAACTGATCCGACGGAAGGGATGGTTAATTCAAAATTTAATTTAAAATTTAATTTGAAACTATTTGAATTTATAGTAGAATTTAGCGTAATTTTATTAAAAATTTAAATGCTTATAACTTTTGCAACTTAAATTTGATTTCCACAGAACGAAAAACATTTGATTTTCATCAATAAGAGCTTCCAAATGAGTGAAAACAGATTTTAATTTTGACTTATAATTTTCAAGTTATGTTTAAAATAAGTTAGAAAAGGTCGCTATAAATGGAGTTAGTTAACTATAATTATAAAATGGCCGCTATAAATTATTTAAAAATATGGAAAAAAAATTGTTAAATCATAATTAATTATTTAAAAATGATTTATGGTAAAATCATGAAGTTTTGGATAACACAAAAGTCATTTTACTTAAACTACCCAATATTAGTATTTTGAAACACTTTGAAACGCCTTTGTAATGTAGTTTGTTAAATATTGAGTTTTAAGTGATCAAGCTTTATAAATCTTTTCCAAACCTTAGTAAATGATTTCTAACTAGTAATAAAGTATTCTGAACTATAATTTGAGTTTGCAAACATGAAGTATGATTTGAGACTTGATTTGGTCCTATATACCCATATGGTTTTAAAGTTACGTTTATTATTTGGAAAGAACGGGATTGGATTTGTGTCTGAAAACCATTCCAAGTAATAATACGACGTTGTGGAGAGATTGAAGGCATTGAAGACTATATTGAAGACCGAGACCCTTCATATCGTAAGGACGACTTGCTGAATGTCTCAAATGGGTAGCTCCCATTTGCAGATGGATTTTATATCAGCTAAGTGGCAAGAAGCCCGAACGTATGTGAAGGAATTCCGAATTGTGGTTTCATTCAGACTCAGAACGGACTTGTATGGATTGTGTGTCTGACATTGTAATTGACTGCGTAGCACTTATCTCTATTACATATATATCTGCTTGGTGGCGGAGAATTTATTCTCTTGCTTAACATCATTCTCTAAGACGTATAAGCTTAGAGGTTATATGTTGATAGAAATCAGTGATGCATAGTGAATGGACAATGTGGCATACTTAAGTTATGTGGTGAGCTATGGATGATCAAAGCATGGCATACTTAAGTTATGTGGTGAGCTATGGATGATATACTCAGGCGTGCTCTAAGTTACCCAATTAAGGGGTAACCCGGCCTCGTGTTGGCAGAGATCCCAATTTGGTTCTCGGGGCGTCCCTCTAGAGGCATACCCATCCGTTCGGTAAGGAAATTCTTTTGCTTGGTCATTTGCTGGAAATTCATTGTCCACTACGAGTTTTTACGATTTCATTTGTATAGCCTACTGGTTACCAGTAGGAATATGTTAGCATAGTGGGATGGGTCATTATGTTGGCTAAGATTGATAAATTTACTTACGAAATTGTATTCGCACTATGCACTAATAATAATATGGAAAATGGTTTCCGCTTATGTTTGACTATCATAAGGAGAAACCTCGCCCATGTGTGCGTTTATCTTGTGCGTGTGCTGCGAGACCTTATATTAGTTTCATTTTCCAAAAAAGCATTGCAAATTTTATTGCATATAACAAATATATATTGAGTTCTCACACCAGTCTCATGACAGACTTGGAGTTTATTTGTTTTCCCACAAAACTCTGGGTGCCCATAATTTTCCGCATGGGCAGCCTAGTGTCATGTTTAGTAGCATTGTTTGGAGCCTACATCTTGGAACTTTTTCTAGTGTTTCTTTGCTTTGGTGAAGTTGCTTGTGCCGTGGAACATCTTTAGCTGTTTCTATGGAGCGTTTGGTTTTAGTGGGCATCAACGATTTGGATCTATCCAGGTGAAGATGAAGTTTGGTTTTGGATTCACCTTGATTAGTTGTTTCCGCTGCTTCTGTGTTATCTTGTTACTATAAATAGTGTTCACCTTGATGTTGTATCCATTGTAAACTCTGATATAATCTCATGTTATATAAATGAGAAGTTGCTTTGTTTCATTGTGATTGTTCGAATGTGTTATATCCCCAAACAACTAGGAATTCGACATTTGAATCTGTGACATTTGAATACAAATAGGTATTAAATGTCGATTTTCAAAGGTCGAAATTCCGGGTCGTCATAAATAGAATGTTTTTTATAGCAACAAAATGATGTTGTAATAAATAGTAGTGAATTTTCCATAGCGTGTTTCGATGCATCATAAAAACTTTAAATAGTGTTTGGATGCGTCGTAAAAACTTTCCATGGCATGCTTCACAAGCTATAAAAAGCAGTTGCACCAATATGCCTTATTTAAGATGACAACAAAGTACGTTTTCTATTGCTAGAATTACACATCATAATATCTACTATACTTTTAATAAAATGTTGATATATGACATTTATAGAATCGTCATAGAAAGTTTTTATGACGGTTTTGAAACATCATAAAAAGGTCTTTTTGTTGTAATGTTATGAAGGTTTATTGTTTTCGGCTTCATTAGTATTACCTCTTGTATGTGTTCTATTATATTTTGTCCTTGCGCTGTGAGTTTTACGATAGGTACCGTTGTGTTTCATACCTTGATGATCGTCCATAGCTGTCTAATACACCGTTCAGCGCATTATCTCTCTTGTTTAGTGCAGGGGTTGTGGGCAGTCATCACATTTGGTATCAGAGTTCTGGTTAACAATTTTACCCTAAGTTCGTATACATAATTACATATGAGAGGCATATTTGTAGATTTCTGTTGGATGTATACTTTATGATACTATATAGTATAGTAGCATTTGTACTTCTTTAGTAGCTTTACTTTCAAGTGGCTAATCATTCCAATTAGCAGATTTAGAATGAGTCGACGTACTATAAGACATACTGTTAGGCAGGGGGCTGTGCCTGGAGGGGATAATGGCGGTGTACCAGACTACCCAACCATGTTTTAGGCCATTACGAAAGCATTCATGTGAAGTTTACCCGCTCCAGTGGCTGCCACAGTGATGTAGGTGTTCAGTTGCATAGGGTTGTGGATTTTGCGTAGCTGTGCAAAGATTATACATCTCTAGGAGGGAACTCATTCAAAGGAACTGAGCTAGCTGAAGAGGTTTAGAGTTGGATGGATTCTTGTGTTCGCATTTTTGGTGACTTGGGGTTGGAGGATGCAACTAAGAGAAAACTTGCATCAAGGCAGCTGCAAGGCAGGTCCATGGAACAGTGGAACTCAATTACACTTGAGACTCCAGAGGAGGAGATTTCATGGGAGCAATTCCAAGCTAAGTTTATCTCCATAGCTCAGAAGTTTGCTCCATTCAAGAAATTTGTGGAATTGAAGCAGAATGGTCGTTCTGTGCTTTCGTATGTTTCTGATTTCGAGGCCTTGTCCATATATGCTCGTTCATACACTGATATGCCACATCATAAAAATGAAGAGTTTGTTATGGGTCTGGATACTACAAAGGAAGACCATTGGTGGAGCATCTTGATGATTCAATTGAGAAGCTTGTGGAAAAAGCCATGAGACAGGAGAGATTTTTTCAAACGAGAACGTTGTTGTTGCATCCAAGGAAGCTCCAAAGTCACATCAAGGTGGTAATAATGAAAAGAGAAAGCAACAACAACAGAAGGGAAAGAATGGTTAGAAGAAGCGGAAGGGAGAGGTGAATTGCTTTAACTACGGGCAGAAGGGCCATTATTCCAAGGATTGTAAGAATCCCAAAGCTGAGAAGAAGTGCTTCAAGTGTGAAAAGCCTGGGCATGAGAAGAAGGATTGTCCAGAATCAGCTAGGGACAAGCAGGTTGTGAAGGCTTATGCTTTGGAAGTAGTACCATCTTCTTCGAGAGCTCCTACGACAGAGGAGAAAGGGAAGGGTATCATTATTCAAGTTAATCTTCCTGATCAATGATGTTTTGTATCGTGTGTTTCTCGATACTAAAGCATCGCATTCTTTCATTTGGAATGAGCTTGTGTGCCACTTGGCTTTGGAACCAGAGATTTATAACAGACCATTGATCGTGGCTAATCCAGTTGGGTGTTTGTCCGGTTCGTGCAAGTTGTGTCGTGGTCTAGTTTTGTCGAGTCATGGTTGCCCTTTAGTGTGTGATTGGTTTGTTCTTAATTTCGCTGGGTTTGGGATCTTCTTGGGCATGGATTGCCTCAAGAGGTATGCGGTAAGAGTGAATTGCGAGAATCTAGAGGTGAGAGTCGGGGATGTGGAAGGGCGAAAGGTGTTGATTTATTGTAATCCCGAAGATGGTGTTTTCATGAGTTACTTATGTTCACTTGTGATTCCATAGGAAGACTTGTCATTTGTGTTGATCGTTAATGAGTTTAAGAATGTCTTTGAGGAAGTCAAAGGTTTCCGCCGTGTTGATACCGAAAATTGGTATAACAACCAAAATGGTATTTCTAAACACGTTACCTAATCAGAGGCGAGATGCTTAGAAAGCACGTCACCTTTTCAGAGGCGAGGCGTTAGAAAACCTTTAGAGTTATGTGAGGCCATATCTAACATTCAAAAGCATCAAAATACCAAAATAAAGAAAGAAGACAAGAATTTTATAGTGGTTCGACTCTTATTCGAGTCTACATCCACATTGAAGATTGGATTTCATTAATAACCACAAGATTACAACATTTGCTCCATTATGCATTCATACAAGCTCCTTTGACATGCATTTGTCCTTACAACCGATTGAAAGAATGGATGAAAGCTTGAAGCATTTAATGCCAATCCCTCCATGAAAGCCATGGATGAAAGCTCCTTAGATCTTTGGGTAAATGATCAAGAAGAAATGAAGAAGTGCGTGGAATGCTTATGCTTGTTCCTCCATGAAAGCTATGCTCCACATGCTCCAATGCTCCATAGACTTATGATCGATGATAGAGAAAAGATGTAGGAATGCTTGAAGAAATCCCGAAAGCAATTAGACAGCACCTCCTCGTAGTTCCCGAAAGGTCCCCCTCAAATGATGGAGGTAGAGTGCTATTTATAGATGATGGAGTGGCTGAATTCTTCACTTCAGGCGGCTGGTCGGTTTTGCAAGGTATTTACGAAAGTGCCACTGCCAGTTGTTGCCAGCCTGTCATACTTCATGCATTTTCACCGATCAGGGAGCTTCGTTTGGAGGAAAAACGACCAGGAAACTAAAAAGGCGACCCGAAAGGCTTCAATATAGGGCGGACCGATCAGGAGACCCGGAGGCGAGGCGGGCCGACCAGGAGTCTTTTACATTTTTGAGCGACCAGGAACGTTCTTGCTTTTGGAATGATCAAGAGCTTTGGTATGTTTAGAGCGACCAACTATCTTGAATATTTGGAGCGATCGGTAATCATTGGCCTTCGGAGCGACCAGAAGCTTTTAGTTCTTTGGAACGACTGAAACATCTTTGTGTTTGAAGCGACCTGGGGCCTTCGCAGAACTGAGTGATATTGAAGCTTTGAGGCTTGTTGGAGCGACCAGAGCTCATGAGAGCGACCGGATTTAGGACGACCAGGAATCTTGTATTTTTGAGAGCGACTGAAAGCGACTAGCTTTAGGACAACCAGGACTCTTGCGCTACGACCGCTCCCTTTTAATAACGACAGGACCGATCCCTTCTTCAAAACGCTTAAAACCGACCCATATTTACTTGGGTCGATCAGATGGATAACATTTTGCCCCTCGAAGTTTCGTAGTTTTTATAAAAACTGTGGGCTTCGAAACATTAGTGGATCGATCTGCTTCAATTAAGGGTCGGTCTTGGACGCAGTTCTCAGGGGTCGGTTCTGGAATTAGCTTGAGGGGTCGGTTTCTGATGAAGAGGCCGGTCGTCCTGCCTATATAAATCTCTTTTGACCCTTGGTGTTCCTCACTTTCTCGACCCCATAATTTTTCAATTTAATGGCGGCGCTCCTTTGAAGAAGAGTTCTTCGATCTCCATCCCGTTTCTACCGGTTTGAATCAAGACTTCAATCCATTTTCAAATTTCTGCAAATAATTCAAATCACGATCGTTCAACTTTGCATATCGCTGGAGTTTGGAAATTCGATCGAAGCTTTTTCAACTTGCTAATCCGATCTCAGGTATACGCTCTTACTTTTTTGTTTATTCGTGTAGAACCAACATTGTCTTCTGGGTTTGGCTAAATTCTTGGGTTTGGATTGTATTTGGATCGGTTTTGGATGCAATATGGTAATATGTGATTAAACCTGTGAATTCGAACCGGTCTTGGATGTACAATTGCAACCTATAATTGAATTTGTGAACTTGAATCCTTGTGTGTATTGAAATGTTTACTAGCAAAGTAGCATCCAATTTGAATTGGTAAGTGATGATTTTGAAATGAGAACACTCATGTTTTTCTTTGCTAGATATTGATCGCGATATGCTTGTGTATATGTCTGAATGATTCGAACATGTGTGATTTTTACTTGAATCGCTATGTATTTTCAACAAAAAATCATGCTTCTTTCCCTTTATGCGAACAGCTTGGTCGTTTTTAGACCAACTGGGTGATCGGTTTTAGACGAGCAGCCCTCTTTTTGGCCGACCAGAACAGTTTGGCTTGAATCAACTTTATCTGACAGGACTGACCCAGGTGGATTTTAACCTCGACCGTCCAGGTTGAAACTGATTTCGAATTAACTTTATAATGACCAGCCTTAGGATGTTTTTACCGATCCAGAAGAGGCTAATTTTACGAGATAAGGTTTTGACTGGCTTGGAACGACCAGGTACTCTATCAGTCTTGAGTGACCGGGGCTTGACTGGCTTGGAGCGACCAGGTGCTCTATCAGCTTTGAGCGACCGGGGCTTGACTGGCTTGGAGCGACCAGACGCTTTGCCAGTTTTGAGCGACCGAGGCTTGGCTGTTTTTAGAGCGACCAGGCGCTTTTCCAGTTTTGAGCGACCGGGCCTTGACGGGGTTCGAACGACCAGGTCTTAACCAGTTTTTGATCGATCAAGGATTTCTAGTTTTGTTTTGCCTTGAGGGGATTTTCCCGACCAAGAAATGGTTGACTCGGTGCGATCAAGGCTTTTGTAGTTTAGGGCGACCAAATGCCATTTTAGAACAACCAAGTGTCTTAACCAGCCAACGCCGACCTTGTTTTTGAGCTTTATTAATATTCCTGTAGTTTGTTTTTCCAACATACTTGTTTGTGTAGAAATGACGACCAGACGAAAATCTCGCCATTTTGTTGAGGGAACCTCTCCAACTAGAGAAGCTGGGACCTCTGATCAAAATATTGAAACTTCTTCTGCTGCTACCACTGAGATGAATGTTGATCAGAACTCCCCATTCATTCGATGTCTTTCTTACACACCTGTTGATAGTTGTGTGCCAAAACTTGACGTTGATGCGTATCATAGAATATGCAAACAATTTAGCCTTTCCGAAGATGAATTCAAATTCCCAGAAAGAGACGATTTATCTGATCGCCCCCCCCTTTGGATACATAACAGTTTGTAAGGGGATGTTACAGAGTGGAGCGATCCCTCCCTTCAATCCTTACTTAGAAATGATTCTGAAAAATTTGGCTATCGCTCCTTATCAACTAGCTCCTAATGGCTACTTTACTGTTACATGCTTATATGTGCTGTTTATGAGAGTTTTAAAGCGCGAGCCCACCTTCAAGGATATATGCTCGTTATACTCTTTTAAGAGACGAAAGAAGGAGCGTCCCTCCTTTATCTTCATGGAAAGCAGGAGATCCAGGGTTATAACTGGCTTATTTGAGAGTATCAAAGGATTTCCTGACCAATTTTTCTATGTGCGGTGTCCCGACAACTTTTTCGGTCGATGGGCCGAAGGAGGTAAATGTTCATAGGAATTCTATTTTACCTCCGATGATTATGTATTGATTTTACTTTTTCTCACAGAGACTCCTTCTGATCAAGACACAGACATTAATGAACCTTTGCTGGAATCATTGTTATCCGTGAGCGAAACTGAAAGAAGTAGACAGTTTTTAATTTGCGAAGAGTTCCTTCGACAACGCAAGCTGCTTCCCCCATCCCGTACCCTGACGGCGAAAAGAACGACTAAGAAATACTTGACAAAATGTGCACAAGCCGGCAGTGGTAATGGTGGTAAAAAGCCTTCGAGTGCCCTTAAGGAACATAAAGATTCTCCTAAAAAGCAGGCCGATGTCTTGACGATTCCGGAGAGAGCCACAGAGGCCGTTTCTGAAAAACAAGCTGTCATCCCGGAAATCCCGGAGAAAACTATGGCGGATCAGCCTCCCTCAAATACTGAAGAAGAACTTGTTCAACGTGAGGGTAAGCAACTCGCGGTAGGAGAAACTACCTTAAATGTTGAACAGAACATTGGAGATGTTCTTGAGGATCTGACTATGGCAAGTACTCAAGATAGAGACTCCGTGGGTACTTTTGGCGAACTTCCTGATCTAGAGTCTGTGCGATACCTTAGCAAAGATGATACCCCTGTTTCAGGTTTCGTAGTTCCTAATGTTCAATCTGATCCGAACATTCCGGAGATTCCTGGACCAGTTCCAGATACGAGAATAAACTTAGGATCAGAGTCTAACACAGGCTTATTAGGCATGTTTTTGTTTTTGCTTTTAGAACTTAAGCTTGCTTTCAGAGTTGCACTTTTAACTTCTTACTCTATATCTTGCTTTACTTCCATGTTCTCAAGTGCTAAATGAACTCATTATTATTTTTCTTTTTAGGGATGAAGTCATCATTCATTGACGATTTCCGGAAAAGGAGGCAAAGTTCTGATACACTTGCTCGGCCAAAGAAAAAGATTAAGCAAGCTCCTCCTCAACCCCAAAAATCACACGGCCAACATCCCACTTTTTCTCATCCTTCTTATGAACAACTTCCAGAGCAAAGAGCCTGGCTTGATGATTATGAACAATCAGCGGAGGAGGAGGCAAGGCAAAAAAGGGAGGAGCCTCAAAGGAGAAGACGAAGGAGTGGAGATGACCCTCTTACGGAGATCCCCCAGAAGCGTGCCCCAGGATACGTTCCTCCTTATCCAACCTAGACCGAGCTTCAAGCTATCATGTCGAGGCCGCGTGAAATACTTGATGTGGAAAGGGAACTTGGATGCCCCAGCCCCCCTCTTAGTCATAGATTTGGAGATTGGGGTTTGAACTTTGATGTGGATGTCCATCCCACAGATAGACGGGACATGACAGAGATGGTGGCGAAAGTTCGGGGAATCCTGGATGATATTGGAAAAACCGTTGATCAGCGCCTCAAAGCATGGGATCAATTTTGTTATGATTTTCAGAATCTTAACACCAAACGGATTGAAAGCATTAAAACCCTGGAAGACGAAAAGGCTCAACTTATCCAAGTTGTGAAAGCTCAGGATACGAAGATTTCTGTTTTAGAACGGGGCTCCAGGGCTAACGAGCTAGAATCTGAGATTGAAAAGCTTCGCAAGGAGCTCGAAGCTGCCAAGAATACAGAGGTCGAGCTTCATAAGCGGGCTGACGATGCTGTAAAAGCACAAAAAGAAGCTGAAGCTCAGCTGGCTTTGAGCAGAAGGACTGTGTCTATTCGTGAATCTGAAATCGCCTCTCTTCGCAATGAGCTTGAAGTCGAAACCGCCAAGTCCTCCTCCTTAGAAAAAGAGAAGCAAGAAGCTCTAAACCAAGCCCGCAGAATCAAGGAAGAAGACGAAGCAACCTTCCTAGAATTCTATGTCTGCAGCGTTATGTATGGGGGAAGCCTCCGCTTCCTAGGAGAAGGCTATGGAGATATGCTTGCTCGTGTTTGGGAGGAGGTTTTGAAGTGTTACAAAGATTCTGATGACTACCAGCTCCAACTTGAGTTGCTGGATGAAGATGATCGAGAGGCCTTAGCTGAAGGCAGAAATTCTCTTGGGATCCATCGGGGGGAATCATCCGGGGTTAAGTCTTCAGGTATATTTATTGAGGGTACTTCCACCAAATTAACAGATGGTGCCGTAATCTCAAGCCCTGTATTCCATGCAGTGTTGCAATTCCTCCCTCTGCAGCTGGAGGAGACAGTGATTTGGAGGAAATAATAAACCTCGAGGATTATGAAATCAACACACATCCTTCTGCTCCAGGTAGAGATGATATGGATGAAGTGATACTAGATTTAGATTACTTTTTTGCTTCTTTGGAGTATTCTAAGCTCATGAGTTGCTATAGTTATGCAACGAATTCACTTTCACCATCACCTCCTGTTGGCGGGTATACTGCTATGGTGATGGATGCCGTTGAAACTGACTTGCCTTTATTCAATACAGGCTTACTTGCTGGTGTTTCCAAAGGACTAACATTCCCCCAACCAGGTTCGTAGGAGGAGAGAATTGATGCTATCGAAACCCTTGACCGAGATATTAGTAAGCTTCGCGAGGAAGAAGAGCATGATTCTGAGGCAACTGTTGACGACATCATTGTTGATTCAGGTAAAGAGGATGCTTCTCCTTCTAAGCGAAAACAGCATAAGCGTGCTGTCAAGAAGAAGAAGTCTGTTGATTCGCCAACTCTTAGGGGTCCTTCATTGAGATCTGGAGACCCAAAGAAATAGTGGCTTGGATTCTTGCTTTGCATTTATCAGTCTTTCATTCAGACCGGATGTATATGCGGGTGCCGGCCCTCGCTTATGACTTGAATAATTTGGACTTAATGATGTTGTGACTTGATTCTGTGTTTGAATGTGGTGTGGTAATGCTTTGTGTTTCTGCATTCTAAATCTTGTCCTTACTTTCTTCTGCATATTCTGGGTTATACATCATGCTCACACACCACACTTTGCACATTTGCTCATTTATGAATTTCCCACTCATAAACGGTTGAGATGATCCTTTGGTATGTGAGAAATCAATGAGCTGCTTTTTGTTTTGTGTTGTGATATGTGATATGCCCCGTACCAATGGATTGTTTCAACTTTTATATATCGAAGGTGGATATTTGGATGTTTTTAATTCTTTATGCGAACTTTGCATGCTTTGTTTGGAATTCTCCATCCTTCGCGTCCTAATGCGTTAGATATTCGAGAAATGTTTGAATACCTTTTGAAGGTTTTCCTTGTCAAAGACTCAGTAATATCGTAGTCAAGTTTTATCTGACTTTGATTTATTGACTGAGCACCCCTGGAGAAGACTCGGTTTATTATTCGGCTGGGAATCCTCGGAGAGGGTTTGGGTTAAGAGACTCGGTTATAACACAATCAGATTTTGTCTGACTTTGGGTTATTTGACCGAGCACCCCTGGAGAAGACTCAGTTTATTATTCGACTGAGAATCCTCGGAGAGGGTTTGGGTTAAGAGACTCGGTTATAACGCAATCAGATTTTGTCTGACTTTGGGTTATTTGACCGAGCAACCCTGGAGAAGACTCAGTTTATTATTCGACTGAGAATCCTCGGAGAGGGTTTGGGTTAAGAAACTCGGTTATAACGCAATCAGATTTTGTCTGACTTTGGGTTATTTGACCGAGCACCCCTGGAGAAGACTCAGTTTATTATTCGACTGAGAATCCTCGGAGAGGGTTTGTGATCGACGCTAGTCTATGAATTAGAAAAGCGCGACATTTGTAATAAATTCTGCAAGCATACAGGTGTGTAGCATACAGGTCGAACACAGGGAGGAAAGTTAAATTTTATTATTTATATGTTTCGTGGGCGTGTTAGACGAACTTTGGAGGTTGATTTTGAAAATAAAACAAAACAAAATTAAAACTGTGATTTGATTCAGAACAGATCTAACTGAACCGACGATCAGATCACAATTTCAATGGAAAAGAAATAAAACTATGAATTAGATTTAAATCTAATCAAATCCAATTTGACCTAAGAAAATAATAAAAGCAGAAATTGAAATTGCAGAAAATAACAAACAAGAATTAAAATTAGGATTTCCGCTGAATCTAATAAGACGGTAAATCACTAATGCAAATAAGTGCAAAATACAAATAGTGTTCTACCGAATCTAATCGTATAGACAACACTAGTTGCTAAGAAAACAAAAAAATGCAGAAAATAAAAGAGAAAGAAGAACTTTTATTAGAGTAATGGAATAGAATACAGAAAAATGAGACGATTACAATGGGTATACATGTGCTTTTATAGCTGAATTGCTAAACCCTAATCAAATCTATTAATATATGGGCTTTTTTTATTCCATCAAGATTATGATAGATCCTCTTCTTATCCCTCTTTGCCATGTGTCAATCAGAAGATTTTAAAAAATCTTTTCTACAAATCTCCTTCCAAAAGCAAATATGCTAGCCCAATATGAACATAATTAGCCTTCAATGACCACTTCTTATGCAATCTTCATGTATATGGCATCAATTCTTCACTTTAAAGGCTGTATAAGGCTTGAACAACTCATCTGTAAAAACATCAAAATAATACCCAGCGTAATATTTATTTATATACAAAAGATAATATATAAGAGCATAAAATAAACACATTTTTGTGTCAATCAAATGCCCCCACACTTATCTTTTACTCGTCCTCGAGTAAAAAGAAAGAAAACAAAGAACATGAAAAGCTAGACTAGATAGGTCACACTTTCGTAGGAAACACGATTGCATTGAGCGTATGCAACAAGCCGTTAAACCTCTAGGTGTCCCTAGTAGGACGAGTGGTGTCTCGTGAGGGTTTTCAGCGGATACTACCCACAAAATCCAACTGCAGTATGCTATGGATCTAATGAAACTACATGAATGCAAGGGACTTATGCAATTGAAACAAAATTGAAAATACGACTTGTTTCAGGAAGTGGTACAACAAATTAAGTTAACAATTTCTAATCAGTTGATTTTATTTTAGATACCTCGACTTGTCACAAAATTTCAATATAAATCAAGTTTTCAAATGTTAAATTCCAGTTTGGCCAGTTAGTTCGGTCGATAACATAGTGCAACCATGAAATAAATTCTTAGTTTGCTTGGCACAGTTTGCAAAGTGGTATTCTAATTTTCTCATGTATGGCTAGTCAAATCAATAAGGTCAAGAAGTGTTTGGGTATCATCGCTTATTCCTTATTCTATAAAATTTTAAAATTTATGATTAAGTACATACACCTAACTAAAAAGACCAAGGTTTACCACCCATGCACTGCCTCGCGGACTAACGGAGAGTAGGTAAAGAGCTTGGCGGATTGTGCAGGCCGACTTTGACTTTGTCAACAACGTGTCGGTAATCCTTAGGTGTCCAATCTCATAAAATGAGACCAAGATATTCCAACTTTGACTTTGTCAACAACGTGTCGGATAGAGCTTGGCGGGTTTGCACACCAACGCTCGATATACAAGCAATGTTGGATACCCTTGGAATACTATTATTATTATTATCGAAAATATAAGCACAAAAGAGAGTTACGCGAATTCAACTTAACACAACTTAGTTTTAAAGATTTGGAAAGCCAATATAAGTATTTTAAGTCCTCCACTTATTTAAACAAAGTCTACAATATAGAATAGATTTCATGGCCATCACCTAAGAATCTCCCTATGTATCGGTTACACTATTATCCCTCAAGATTAAACTTTTCATTATATTTCAAATTCGATCTAAGTTGAGAGAGAAAAATACTATCAACTGGCTAAAAATTGTAAACTTATTTTGTTGTATCAATTGAAAATGAGTCGTATTTTCCAAAAAAAAAAATGGTGGTATGTTACTACGATCTAAAATGCATGAGGGTCCTATTTGAAAAGAAAGAAAAAATTTAAAGAAAAAATAAAAGGATAGGATGTAATGCAGACTCCCCCCACACTAGAACTAAACAGTGTCCACACTGTAAATTTTTTCTGAATGTGAAAGATAGAAACCAACGATGGATTAATTGCAATATGATTTGTAAAATAAAATGCAATTTAGCAATTATCTGCATATGAAAATCATATGCAAGACGAAATCTGTGAAGATGATGAATGGTTTGTGAAGAATGAAATTTCCTTTTCCCCCCACACTTGCCTTTGTCGAAAATGATGCATGATGATTTCATGTTTGATTTGTGAGGTACCCTAGGCATATCAATGGATTCTGAGATCAAAATCCTTCCAACAAATTTTTTATCGTGCCAATGATTTGTATCATTCAACTGAAGATTATCATAATCCCATAAATTTGAGTTTTCAATCATAATTTCTTTTGATGATATGGAATTATGGTTATCTTTGAGACTTCCCAAATATTCATTTTCTCCATTTAAAAGCTTAAGTTCATCTTCAAATAATTCTTCAAAAGACATAGTGGTCACGTCTATTGAAGAAAGTGAAGTTTTCTGAGGAGATAAATTAGACGTGTCATCCAAAACTGTTTCTATTATGTCGACTTCTCCTATTTCGATTTCTTTGGGTTGATGAAAAATATTCAGTTCGATGGTTAAGTGCCCAAATGATAGTCGAAGTAGGTCGGACCTACAATTGATGATGGCGTTCGAGGTAGCTAAGAATGGTCGACCCAATATCAATGGAATCTGATTATTTGAATTCGAAACAGGCTCGGTTTCAAGAACTATGAAGTCAACCGGGAAATAAAATTGTTCAATTTGAATCAAGACATCTTCAACAATGCCTAAGGGTTTTTTAAAAGATCGATCAGCTAGTTGAAGTGTGATATTCGTAGGTTTCAACTCTCCTAGTCCAAGTTGACGATAAACAGTGTATGGAAGAAGGTTAACACTTGCACCAAGATCAAGTAAGGCGTGACTGATGTGAGTATTTCCTATTTTACAACCGATTGTAGGGCAACCGGGATCCTTGTACTTGATTAGTGAAGGATTTGAGAAAACAGAGCTAGTATTTGCCGTCAAGAAGGCAGTTTTGGGAATGTTGGTGGCTCGTTTTTGGGTGCATAGCTCTTTGAGACACTTTGCGTATTGTGGAATTTGGTGGATAGTGTCTAAGAGTGGAATATTGACACGAACTTATTTGAAGATTTCCAGAATTTTTTCGAAATTCGCATCGTTCTTCTTATTGTTAAGTCTATGAGGGTATGGAGCTACTGATTTATAGACTCTTTCAGACTTTTGATCGTTTGAAGAAGAAGGTTTCGATATAGGAAGTGAAAGAGTCACGGGTGTAGAAGATGGTTTGTTGGGATTGCCAACATTCGGTGGAAGTTTAGAAAGTTCAGAATGGTGGGCATTAGTAGTCATTGGATGAGTGTCAATGATTTCGATTGGGGTTGAAACCGAATGATTATCGGGATTGCCGACACTGTTGTCAACCGTTTTTCCTGATCTGAGGGTGATGACTGAGTTGTTCGAATTAATGTTTTTGTCCTTGCAAGAGTTCACTGTACGAGAATTATATTTTGGATTCACCTCGGGTTGACTAAGCAAATTTTCATTCTCACCATTATTTTTTCTTAGTTCCTTTATCATATCCATCATTTGTTCCATTCGTTTCTCTAAACGCACAATTTCTGGTGACGATTGAGAAGATGAAGTAGATTGAAAGTTAGAATGTCTATATGGTTCACTCGAAGGCTCGAGTTGAGGTGAAACTTGAAAAGTTTGAGGACCAAAAGAAAAAGGAGCTTGGTAATTCGAATTTGATATCATGTGAGATGGATTTACGACATTATTTGGATTAGACCATGAGAAATTTGAATGATTTCTCCAACTAGGGTCAGATGTGGATGAGTAAAGACCATTTTGAGGTATGGCATTGACTTGGTCTTGAAGGTAATATTGGGGTAGTCCATTGAATTGAGGAGTTTGAGTCTCTAAGGGAATATGAATTGTATCCACGACATGCACTCCTCTAGTGGAAGCACGGATGGGAACACGAATGGACTCCCATTGCATGTCCTTTTCAGAATAATCCTCTAAGAATTTCCAAGCTTCATCGGCCGTTTTAGACATAAAATCTCCCCCACACATTGATTCTAGTTGAGTTCTAGTCTGATAGTTTAGACCCTCATATACAATTTGACATAAGTAATCTTTTATGATTCCATGATGAGGACAACTATACAGTAAATGGTTGAACCTATCAAAATATTTTGAAAAAGTTTCCCCTTCATTTTGAGAAAATTGATGTATCTCAGTTCGGATTTGCAGAGTTTTGTGAAAAGGGAAAAACTTTTTCAGGAATACACTGACGAATTCATCCCAACTTCTTATTGACTGTTTGGGAAGAGAATTTAGCCATCGTTTAGCGCTTTCAAGTAGTGCAAATGGAATTAGCCTTAGCTTGATTGATTCATTGGATAATTGTTGCATTTGAGTTGTGGATGAATACAATTCAAATTCACTTAAAAATTCATAAGCATTTTCAGAACCAGTGAATTTTGGTACCCCTCGAATGAAAGAATGTTTAAGCTCAAAATTTCCTTCAGCTGGTGGAAACATGATGACAGAGGGTTGAACGGTTCTATTTGGATAACAACGTTCTCGAAGAGATAAGGGTCTATTCATTTCCAAATTGAGATTTTGAAAGTTTTGATTTACTCGGTTTTGATCCAACTCGTTTGGAAAGTTCTGATTTACTCGAGAACCCCTAGGAGAGTTATGTTGGCTAACACTGTTTTCACTCATCGTTATCAAATGTAAACAAAGAAAATCTTAGATTCGAGGTTGACAAAATGAGCTTCACTTCAAAATAAATAATGTACACTAGTATATCTTATTAATTGATAATCTCGATTTGAAGGGGGAAGAGGGTCTTATGGCCGTTCACGTATAGTATAAATACTAAGGGATACGACCAATGTTTTACGGGTAGTATGCAACCTCTTTTGCTAGAAGTTCAATAAATTGAACTAATATATATCCGCGATCAAACCGTTGAGAAAATCAATTTCATGAAATACACTTTTGTAGTTAAATAATTTGAAATATCTAATCTGTTGAAAAACGATGGAAGTGATGATTTTAATTATCGAAATTCGCTCCTCACCAAATAGATTCAGAAACAACAACACAGAACAGTCACAGAAATATAAATTGCGGAATAAATTTTTTTACATTCAAGCCGCTGCCCCTGCAGAAGATTTTTACAACAATTTCTATATTTTCAAAGCAGCTTCTGCACCTGTAGAGTTTAGAAAATTTTCACCTTGATCGGCAGTCCTCCAGTGAATTTGGGAAGCGCTAGCGCGTTCACACCCCACTTGGTGTGCAACCGCTCCAACCCATCTGAATCGTCCGCTGCTTTTTTTTAAGACCTTTTTTTTAAAATTTCAGGTGTACCTGTTTTTGAAAAATTCTCCTTTTTTTTGTTTTTTTTTTTTAGAAATTAAAATTAAATAGGAGCTGAAAATAAAAAATAAAAACTAAACTAAAAAAAAAATTAGAAACTAAGCCGGAATGAAAAACACAAGAACTAAGCTAAAAATAAAATAAAAATAAAAACTAAGATCAACAATTGATCTGAACACAAACTCAAGCAACTGACCCAACTCAAAACAGAAGCAAAAATAAACCCAAAATAAAAATTAAAAAAAAAATACCAAACAAGAAAACCAAAGCAACCAATCACAATTGCCCTTAAAAGGTCTCACGCCCCTTTCCCTTGTTTTCCCAAATTAACGCACCCCTTTTGATTTTCAAGACCCCTTTTGCCTTTTGTATCGTTCCCCAAGCACGAAGTAATTAACTGCTACAAGACAAAAGCTTGAACCCTCTCTTGTACTCACTTCTCAGTAAAAAAAAAATTGCACTTAACAGGCTTCAGATACTCCAGTTCAGAACAAAAATTCAAACTCAAGCCGTCGATCGACTTGCCCAGGGTTTCGAATTGGGACAGGGTTTCGATTTATTGGTTTGTTTAGCGTTTGGATTTGGGGTATTCGGCGTTAGAACTACGATTGTTCGATCCGTGATTTGGGTACGGATTTGGGAAGTTCCTTTTGGATCGAAGTGTTGGAGAAGAGCCAAGTTAGTTCTGAAGGTGATGGGTTTGCTAGAGGATACAGTGTTGATTTGGGGTTGTTGAGAAATCAACCTGAACGTTGGATTCCAGATTTGGGATTTCTGAGTATGGCCAGAGGCTTGGTGATGATGCGGTTGTGGCAACTAATTTAAGGTGATGAATGTTGCCATGGCTGTTGATGGTGTTTGTGACGGCAGAGATTGTCGATGCGTTAATGACTTGAGATTGATCGAAAGTGGTGAAACTCGGTAGGTGGTGTCTGAAAGCCAGGATGAGTTTGGTGAAGATGTAAGTGCAGGGTTCGCTTGAGTGTGGTGGAAAGGAGATGAGAAGGTGATGTATTGGGGTATTCAGGTGACTGCTGTCGACAGGTAGGCTGGTGGGATTATGGAAGTTGAGACTGTAGTGAAGTGGTTATGGTGATGTAGAGAGGATGAGGACGTTGATGAGGGAAAATGCACCAATTGGTTGTGGTTAGGGGGTTTGTTAGTGGCGGTCGATTTTGATCGTGAATTGCACAGGGGATGATGTGATGATGGTATGTGAGGGATGGTGGTAATGAATAGGACAAAAGGGGAAAGAATAGAAGAAAAATGGCCGTGATTGGAAAATGTTAAAAATGGAATCTTTGTAAATTTTTTTCCTTGTACAAGAAGAAAAGAGAGTAAGTGTATTGAAAGCAGGAAAGGGGACAAAGAATGGAAAGAAATCAAAGAAAACTTGGCAACTCTTTTTTTTTTGTGTATTGTTTGAAAGAATACGGTATCAATAAATAATACCAAATCAAACCAATCAAGAATTTTTCTTTTATATATACAAGAAAATAAAAATAAAAAAAAACTAACATGAATCAGAAATTAAATAAATAATAAAATTTAATTGTTACCTCCCCGGCAACGGCGCCAAAAACTTGATCGACGCTAGTCTATGAATTAGAAAAGCGCGACATTTGTAATAAATTCTGCAAGCATACAGGTGTGTAGCATACAGGTCGAACACAGGGAGGAAAGTTAAATTTTATTATTTATATGTTTCGTGGGCGTGTTAGACGAACTTTGGAGGTTGATTTTGAAAATAAAACAAAACAAAATTAAAACTGTGATTTGATTCAGAACAGATCTAACTGAACCGACGATCAGATCACAATTTCAATGGAAAAGAAATAAAACTATGAATTAGATTTAAATCTAATCAAATCCAATTTGACCTAAGAAAATAATAAAAGCAGAAATTGAAATTGCAGAAAATAACAAACAAGAATTAAAATTAGGATTTCCGCTGAATCTAATCAGACGGTAAATCACTAATGCAAATAAGTGCAAAATACAAATAGTGTTCTACCGAATCTAATCGTATAGACAACACTAGTTGCTAAGAAAACAAAAAAATGCAGAAAATAAAAGAGAAAGAAGAACTTTTATTAGAGTAATGGAATAGAATACAGAAAAATGAGACGATTACAATGGGTATACATGTGCTTTTATAGCTGAATTGCTAAACCCTAATCAAATCTATTAATATATGGGCTTTTTTTATTCCATCAAGATTATGATAGATCCTCTTCTTATCCCTCTTTGCCATGTGTCAATCAGAAGATTTTAAAAAATCTTTTCTACAAATCTCCTTCCAAAAGCAAATATGCTAGCCCAATATGAACATAATTAGCCTTCAATGACCACTTCTTATGCAATCTTCATGTATATGGCATCAATTCTTCACTTTAAAGGCTGTATAAGGCTTGAACAACTCATCTGTAAAAACATCAAAATAATACCCAGCGTAATATTTATTTATATACAAAAGATAATATATAAGAGCATAAAATAAACACATTTTTATGTCAATCAGTTTGGGTTAAGAAACTTGGTTATAACGCGATCAGATTTTGTCTGACTTTGGGTTATTTGACCGAGCACCCCTGGAGAAGACTCAGTTTATTATTCGACTGAGAATCCTCGGTGAGGGTTTGGGTTAAGATTGCGCCTGCTTTTGGACCATATTTTTTCAGTAAAGCTATGGCGAGTTTTATGCCGGAAAACAGGATGACGGAGGTATCATGTCCTGTAACCATAGCTGTGCATCTTTTGGATATATGATCAAAGACATGCGAATATAAAGCTTAGACAGAATCAGAAGTGCTGCTGGATTTATACTCGTGTAATTTCATACAAAGTATTTACTATATTCACAAAAGAATATGAGTTAGAAAATCATTTGAAATAACGACGAAGGTAATCACTGCTCCAGGCCTTTGGGAGTCCTACTCCATCTGTAGTTTTGAGTTCAAAGGTACCGTCCAGAAGCTTTTGATTGACAATAAATGACCCTTCCCAATTGGGGCCAAAGACTCCTGTATGTCGTTATATGCTCCTGCGTGGGGGAGGTCTTTAATTGCTATAAAGGAGCTTCATGGATGCAGAGAGGAGTCTCCACATCCTTCTGAATTTCGTATTTCCGATCTTCAGTCAGTTCTGCCATATAGCATTCTCTCGATTCCTGAGGGTCCCCTTTGATAACTCCCACCCCATTTGCGGTCGGAAACTTCATCATCAAGCACCAAGGAGCTAGAGCTATCCTGAAGTCGGCAAGTGCTGGCCTTCCCAAGAATGCATTATACCCTGAAGGTGAGTCAATTATAACGAAAGATTGTATCATGGAGACTTGCCTCTCTCCCTCTCCTAGCTCTACAAGGAGATCAATCACACCTATTGGCTGAGTTGGTACGCCAGTGAACCCGTGTATTTTGTCTTTGCTAGCTCGCACATTATCCATGGATAGACCCATTTTAGAGAAAGTACTGCAAAACAGAATGTCCACGGATGCTCCGTTATCAATCAACACCTTCTTTACTATTGCTGGACCCAAGCCAATAGTGATCACCATTGGGTCAACAGTTGGAACCAACATTCCGTTGGAATCCCGATTCCGGAAGATAACATCTTCGCAGGAAGTTTTAGGCATTTTTCGACGAAGAGAATTGTTGCAAACCTCAAAACCGTCTCCTTTTAGAACGCTTCTTGGTTCATTAGTATACCTGATCATATCCTCCCAAGCATCCCCTGCAGGATGAGGACCACCACTAATCGTATTGATTATTGGTCGGGAGTCACTTGCAGGTGTTCTTCCATCTTGAGTCGGACGAGTCTGCTGCCCCTGAATAGGCTCGGCATCTGTTGACCGCTTTACGTACTCTTGGAGGCGATTCTTCCTTATAAATTCTTCAACCAGATTCCTCAAGTGTCGACACTCATCCGTGTCATGGCCTGGTCGATTATGAAATCGACAAAACCTTCCAGAGTTCGCAGCTTCTTCGGACACCTTTACTGGCTTTGGGCTCGGATAGCCCTCTCCATCCTTCGTTGCCATATATATGTGCTCGATTGTATCATTCAACGGAGTAAAATCCGTTGGCTTGAAGAAACGCCGTTTCTTGGAATCCTTATCATTTCTAGCATCATTACTGCTTCCTCTCTTTTGACCTTCCCCAAAATTTTCTTGACTATTCTTTTTGGGAGCTTCCTTCCTTTCCGGGACCACCTTAGCTTTGACATTGCCAATGGAATAGATAGGATCGTCTTCAAGACACATGTATTCCTCGGCTTTGTCAAAAAAATTCTCTAGCGTCTCAGGTTTCTTTCTTTTTAGCCACCTTCCGAACTCAGACAGCTTATCAATGCCCCCCTTTAAGGCCATTAGAATTAGCCTTGGCTCATGGGTCCCTACTTCTGCAGCAGCAGCATTAAAACGATTCAAGAAAGACCTTATCGTTTCACCAGGAGCTTGTTCTAGTTCATTAAGGGACATGATATCTCTGACCTTTGTTGTTTGGAGGCGGAACTGGTCTCGGAAGCATCTTGCCAATGTGGCAAAGTTATCAATAGATCTGGGAGGCAACTTTGTGAACCATAATGACGCAACCCCCTCCAAATACACCGGGAAGTACAAGCACTTAAGCTCATCGGTTGCCTGTGCCCCATCCATGTGTTGATCGTATCGGAACAAGAACACATTAGGGTCACCTGTCCCATTATAAGCTTGGATGGTGGGCGGTTTGAACTTTCGCGGGAAGGTCGTTTTCTTGATTCTTTCGGTAAGGGGGGTTTTAGATGGCGTGAATTCCCATTCTGCTTCATTGTCGTTTCGGTGCTTGTCCTCCTTCATGATCTGTCAGACCATCTTCAGAAGGCGATCCTTCTCGTCGAGGCTTTCTGCGGGGCGGACGCCTATGTATTGGCCAGAGGCTTGCCTTTGCAAACCTTCACGGTTGCGACTTAGGGGTCCTGGCCTTTCTCGATTGGAAAGTGCCCCTTTGGCAGCATCGGCAACTCGACAAGAAGTAGCTTCTCCATTATGGTTCCGAGCGGCTTGCTTTGAATTATCGGGCTTTCCTTTACCAGGATTAGAGATTTCTTGAAAAGATTTTTCCCGATTTGGACTAGAAGAAGAAGAACCAGCATCCTCTGCACGAATGGGCTTAGAGGCCACCTTCGGCGTAGCGGCCTGAAGAGCAAAGAGCGAATCAAGTTTTGTCAACATGGCATTGTTAGCTATCTCTGGCTGTTGCGTCAATCCAGCGACAGCTTGATCAAGCTCGCCTCTTATGACATTCACACCTCCATTAGATGTCTCTCCCACTTCAAATCGGTTAGCCACGGGGGTCTCATCCCGATTTTCTTCGTTAGAGATTCTAATTCTAGCTTCCTTATTTGCTTTTGGCGGCATTATTTCAGAAAGCAACTTGAACTTTGAGGAGAGTTCGTCGGAAGGTCCAAATCGCAAGCTGAAGCGAGCTATTTTAAGGCTTAGCTTCAAGATCTCAAGATCTTCGTAGTATACTTGATGCCAGAAAGTAGATCTGGCCCCACGGTGGGTGCCTAATTGTTGATACGAAAATTGGTATAACAACCAAAATGGTATTTCTAAACACGTTACTTAATCAGAGGCGAGATGCTTAGAAAGCACGTCACCTTTTCAGAGGCGGGGCGTTAGAAAACCTTTAGAGTTATGTGAGGCCATATCTAACATTCAAAAGCATCAAAATACCAAAATAAAGAAAGAAGACAAGAATTTTATAGTGGTTCGACTCTTATTCGAGTCTACGTCCACTTTGAAGATTGGATTTCATTAATAACCACAAGATTACAACATTTGCTCCATTATGCATTCATACAAGCTCCTTTGACATGCATTTGTCCTTACAACCGATTGAAAGGATGGATGAAAGCTTGAAGCATTTAATGCCAATCCCTCCATGAAAGCCATGGATGAAAGCTCCTTAGATCTTTGGGTGAATGATCAAGAAGAAATGAAGAAGTGCGTGGAATGCTTATGCTTGTTCCTCCATGAAAGCTATGCTCCACATGCTCCAATGCTCCATAGACTTATGATCGATGATAGAGAAAAGATGTAGGAATGCTTGAAGAAACCCCGGAAGCAATTAGACAGCACCTCCTCATAGTTCCCGAAAGGTCCCCCTCAAATGATGGAGGTAGAGTGCTATTTATAGATGATGGAGTGGCTGAATTCTTCACTTCAGGCAGCTGGTCGGTTTTGCAAGGTGTTTACGAAAGTGCCACTGCCAGTTGTTGTCAGCCTGTCATACTTCATGCATTTTCACCGATCAGGGAGCTTCGTTTGGAGGAAAAACGACCAGGAAACTAAAAAGGCGACCCGAAAGGCTTTAATATAGGGCGGACCGATCAGGAGACCCGGAGGCGAGGCGGGCCGACCAGGAGTCTTTTGCATTTTTGAGCGACCAGGAACGTTCTTGCTTTTGGAATGATCAAGAGCTTTGGTATGTTTAGAGCGACCAACTATCTTGAATATTTGGAGCGATCGGTAATCATTGGCCTTCGGAGCGACCAGAAGCTTTTAGTTCTTTGGAACGACTGAAACATCTTTGTGTTTGAAGCGGCCTGGGGCCTTCGCAGAACTGAGTGATATTGAAGCTTTGAGGCTTGTTGGAGCGACCAGAGCTCATGAGAGCGACCGGATTTAGGACGACCAGGAATCTTGTATTTTTGAGAGCGACTGAAAGCGACCAGCTTTAGGACGACCAGGACTCTTGCGCTACGACCGCTCCCTTTTAATAACGAAAGGACCGATCCCTTCTTCAAAACGCTTAAAACCGACCCATATTTACTTGGGTCTATCAGATGGATAACACACCGCATCGTGAGATCAAGTTTAGAATCATTTGGTCGAGGGTGCTAGACAAATCATTATTCCTCTTAGGTGGATGGCGCCTAAGGAACAGCGAGAGTTAGAGGTGCAAATTTGTAACCTTTTGGAAAAAAGATTCATTCGAAGGAGTGTATCAGAATGGGGTGCACCAGTCATGTTTGCAACCCAAGCCGATGGCTCATCGAGATTGTGTGCAGACTATAGTGAAATGAATAAGGTGGCTAATAAGAACAAGTAAGGATCGACGACTTGTTCGATCAGCTTAACAAGGCCAAAGTGTTTTCCTAAGATGGATTTGGCAACGAGATTTCACTAGTTGAGAGTGGCAAAGGAAAAGGTTGTGGCCTACGCAAGTCGACAGCTAAGGCTGCATGAAAGGAATTATCTAACTTATGATTTGGAGTTGGCAGCGATTGTATTTGCTATGAAGATGTGGAGACATTACCTATTAGGAGTTCTATACGAGTTGCTTACGGATCATAAGTCTTTGAAGTGCCTTAAGTATATGGAAAGATTCGATTTCAGACCAAGGTGTGAGTTGCAACCTGAAATATAGGCAAGCTTATCGATAAGACCTTCTCTTATCGAAAGGATTGGCGAGAGACAAAATCATGATGTAAAGCTTGTTGAGGTTATCCAGAAGCAAGAACTAGAAGATTTCGCCATTGAAACATGTGGTTCTGTTCGAAAATAAAGGGAAGTTAGCTCCAAGGTTCGTTGGGCCATTTTCGATAGTCGAGTGAATTGAAAAGCTCGCGTATAGATTACAGTTACTCGAGAAGACCTCGTGTTTGCATAACGCTTTTCGTGAATCCTTTCTACAAAATAAGCACATGATCCGGATGTGGTAGTATCTCCGGAACAATACGAAAACCTAGAAGTCGAAACCGCGGTTACGAGACATCGTAAGCCACTTCGTTTTGTGGCTAATGACACGAAACAATTTTGCAGGATGATTACAATTGTATACTGTTATTGTTATTATTATTGTTTTTTTATTATTGGTGTCATTATTAGAATTATGCCTGTTAGGATAAGGCTATGGATGCATGCTTTAATAGCTGCTAGTTTGGATGATAGAATTGATTGCTTTTGATCATGGATGATAGGTATGCGGAGTTGTTTGGGCTGTTTATGTTTGTTGGAATTTCGGGGGCGAAATTCCTAAAGGGGGGAGTGTAACATCCTGTAATTTTAACAACACAAAAAGAGGATAAATTAAATAATAATTAATTTATATTCAGAATTAAGGGAAACGAACTACACCATTGCATCCATCTCGAAATTCTAGTCAAAATAGACATTTTGGTAGACGCAAAACAGACAACATATGAAGAAGTTATGAGGATTTGAAGTTTGTTTACGTGCAGAAGAATTATATATATATAGGGCCCAGGAATTCAAATTTCAGTTCAAAAATTCGAAATCACGAAAATTTGGGAAAGCGGGAAAATTCCTGCCCTAGGAGTGTCGACCCCTTAGTGGGGGTCTACCCCATAGTAGGGGTGTCGACCCATAAAGGGGGGCCGACCCCGCTAGGGCTGAGGTGGCAGACGGTTTCTGGAGGCTGGCAGCTATATATAGGTTCCATTTCCTTATGTTTTCTTCACCGGAAATCAATGAAGGTCAAACGATGACGGTTTCTGAATTGAATTCTTTATCTTCTACAACAATCAAATAAAGCTAATTAGTTAGAGATTCAAGATCTATTCTTCTTCTAGTTCTATTTTTCTAACCCAAACACTGTGAGTTCTTAGTTGCTTTTAGATTTAAATATTTAAAAGTAAACTTGATATGACTATAGTTTGGATTTGTTCCTGTGACTAAATTATACTGGATCCATTGTAAATTGTGAACATAAGACATTCTGAATTGGTTATAACTTGGATCTATATCTCTATCTAGTCAGATCTGTTGTAACTTCTGCGACATTCTATGATGTGGATCTTAAACCTTATTTGTGTCAGATCTACTTTTAACTATTGGATTTGAAATATGTGGACGTCTAAATTGTTAATCAAGATCTAGCTTATTATTTAGATATCCTTGTGCTTGTTATATTAGATCTAAACCTGTTGGACATCTAAATTAATATCTAGATCTTGTCATGCTTTTCTTAACATCTTTGCTATGTTAAACTAGTTAACTGTCACCATTTCATCAGATCTATGCTTATATGTTCACCTTATCACTATGTTAGTATATGATTATGCCACATATATTCGAACAATCACTTTTGTCATATTCACATCACCTTTCCCTTTCATTATTTATGACAAGGCTATTTTCTAGCCTAGGTATGCCGCGAATTATATGTGAATGCGTTAGTTAGGGAACGGAGGAAAACATTAGAATTGGCATAACTTGGATGACGAACATGAATTTGGACATATTATCCATTATGAATATAATTAGGTAAATGGGCATGAACACGTATAAAGAAATAGGTATAACTAATTGGTTAATAATTAAAATTCCTAGGACTACAGTAATTAGAAAACTGTAATGACACTTATGACACGAGGTTTGCATTTATGGTGGACGTCTGCCGGACACGATCGCCATATCCAGCAACCACAAATGTTGAATCTAATGTGAGGGGTCTAAGTGCATAAATACGAGACGGGCTAAGACATGAGGTTAGGCCCACCTTGTGGAAGAAGTCTGCCCGGACTCGACCGGCATATCCAGCATCCACAAGCTGTAGGTCTAATGTGGGAGGTCTAGCCTATTATAACCATAAATGGACATGATAACAAATTGTTATACTTAACCTAGCCGAATCCATAGGTATTGTATGAATATGCACTAAAATTGGGCCAAGTAAATTTGGTTGAACAGGGGGTGAGTTAAGTAAATCTGAGGGGGTGGGTAATATTTACATATAGGCCCACAAACTTAACTTAATAAGGTTATGTAATTGAAGAAACCTAGTGGTATACATACCGGAGGAAATAATAAAGTTATGTAATTAAACACACCTTTTAGGGTAAGCATAACTGATAGAAATAACAGTGTTATGTAATTAAAGACAACTAGTGGTATACATAGCTAATGAAAACCTAGTCAGTGTACAAGAAAAGGGGAGAGCTTGTATCATATTGTGTTGGACTCGTTTCAGCCAGTAACCCGGAGTTGGTATCAAACATATACTCTGAACTAGGTCAGAGAAGGGGCACGCTTACTGGACTGATTGTAAGAGATCCAAACATGGAGGACGGTGTGGGCAGCGCAAACCGACCGGGCCATGTGCATGCATGAGTCGGGCAGAAGGGGATAAGACGACCGAGACACCTGTAGATACGGTTGTGCACATTATTGAGATGAGGAGTTGCCACTTTGGGAAGTGATACCTCCTACTGTGGGGTCGGCACAAGGTATCTACGCGGATTAGGGAGCCGATCGATTGGGATAGTGGTTAGGATACATCTGGACGTATGCCTAAGCTTACCGTTTGATAGTTGTAGAGATAATCTCATTCTGGTTATACTCGTATCGGTGTAGAGTAATCATTACTGAAGCGTATATACTCCATCTATTACCTTGTCAAGCTCATCGTTTATGATGTTATCCTTCTTATCCAACTTATATGCCTGTCATGCTACTTATATTTATTTACTTTCTAAAAGTAACTAGACTCGACAGACTTTATGTCTGACCCTTTTCGTTTCCTCTTCTTTCTTCCGTACCCCCTCCCTCCCCCTTCCTCCTGTTCGCAGGGAGGGAATTTTTCAGGCTTAGTCAAGACTCGGTTATCATCGTGTTGAAGTTGCCTTTGAAGTATAGCTTAAGTTCTTATCCCTACTATAGCTTGGCCCTTTTATTTGGGGAATTATGTTGTTAATATATTTATGTACTCTGATGGTACAAGATAGAAGTTATATTGTTGTAAATTTTTTTGTGACTTATGGTATTTTGGACCACGATATTATGATTTATGTTTGAAATAAAAATTTGAATTTCTGCGGCTATCTTATTTATATCTGTCTTGTAATATTATGTGTCTGTATACCTATAACGTTTCACAAAACTTAATGGATTCCCTTAGTGAGTGACATTAACGGACGTGGGGTGTCACACTTGGTATCAAAGCTGAAGGTTACCAAATTAGATAAAAGTCTTTGAAAACTCTTTTCGAAAAGAAATAAAATTAAAAGAAAACATTTTGAAAAAGAAAAGTCTGTTTTGAAAAACATTCCCCGTAAAGCCATAAGTTGAATCTTTCAGTCCCTTGTCTGAACCTCTTTCCTTTTCTTTTTTAACATGTCTAGGGAACTTAATATCCCGGAGGGCGTTACGATACCGGGATGGTTCCGTAGGTATCTAGAGGCCACGGCGCCTGCTGAAGGCCAAGGAAACGTTCTTCCCCCAGCTGTGCATGTTGTTCCTCTTCCTCCTTCGCGTGCAGACAACTTCTCTAAGATCTGCAAAGATTTCCGTGTTATCAGAGGGAAGCCATTCCATGGAACCGAGACATTCGTAGAGGCAAGGAATTGGCTCAAGGAGACTGAGGACTTGTTTGTAATTTTTGAAGTACAGGATCGAAGGAAGATTCAGTTAGCTGCTTGGCTATTGAAAGATGAAGCTTCATTTTGGTGGGAGGTAACCCAAGAAGGTCGTCCAGTGGAAACTTGGGAAGACTTTAGACAGAGGTTCGAAATGAAATTTCTTTCCCCATCTGAGAAAAGCATGCAAATGGAGAGGTTCTTAGCACTCAAACAAGGAAACTTAATCGTTAGAGAGTATGTGAACAAATTCAACCAACTGGCAAGATTTGGACTAGAGCTGGTAGACACTCTGCATAAGAAGGCTTTGCGGTTTGTTAAAGGGCTAAACGAGCCCCTTCATGGGTTAACCATGTCCCATATTCCAATGGGAGCTACCTTTGAAAGACTTGTTGGCATGGCCTTGATGTATGAGGAAGAGAAAGGGGAAAAGAAGGAGGTTAAAGCTGAGGAAACAACATCAACAAAAGAAAGGAGGAAAGAATGACAAGGGTAAGGATAAGAGGAAATGTCACAGTTGTGGTTGTGAGGGTCATTTAGTGAAAGACTGCAAAAGAAGAAAGAATTCTTGCTACAATTGCCGAGAGATCGAACATTTTGCTAAAGATTGTCTGAAGAAATAGGGACAAGGTCTAAGAGTAGGAATTTCTGGTGGGAAGGTGCATGCTCTCGCGATCAGTGCTCCTGATAGAGGTACAAAAATTTCTGTGGAAGGTTTAATTTCTCTTTCAAATCATCCTATTAGAACACTTTTTGATTCTGGCACTTCATATTCATTTATATCTAATTCTATGGTTGAATCTCTGTACTTAAATACTAGTATGGTAGTGGATCCCGTAGTTGTCTCAAACCCCATTGATGGTTCAACTCATTATCTATGATTTGTAGGGGTTTGAGAATATCTGTGTTAGTCGTCGAATTTGAATGTGACGCGTATATGCTCGGGTTCCTGGGCTATGGGTTGATTTTAGGAATGGACTAGCTAGCCACGTATGGTGCCATTCTAGATTATGAGAGAAGGGTCGTTAGGCTTCTGACCTATCAAGGGAGGACCCATGAGATTTCTTGTGACCCACATGGGTCTGTTATGCTTAGTTTTCAAGAGTCTCTTGATGCATCTATTGATGATTTGCGATCTGTTCCAGTAGTCCGAGATTATTATGATGTTTTTGATGAGGTACGGGGATTATTCCGAGGCAAGAGATCGATTTTTGTATATATCTGGTGGACAATGCAAAGCCAGTTGCATTACAAGTGTGCTATATGGCTCCGAGGGAAAGAAAGGAGTTGAGTAAGCAAGTAGGGGAGCTACCTGAGAAAGGATTTATCAAACGAAGCATATCTGAATGGGGTGCTCCAGTTGTATTCGCAACTATGGCAAATGGTTCGGTTCGTTTGTGTGTGGACTATTGAGAGTTGAACAAACTCATAAAGAAGAATAGGCACCCACTTCCGAGGATAGACAATTTATTTGACCAGCTTGTTGGAGACTCGGTATTCTCTTTATTAGACTTGGCCATGTGTTTTCATCAGTTGAGGGTGGCCGAGGACAGTATAGACAAGACTGCTTTTAGGACTCCGGATAGTTTCTTTGAATGGCTAGTTATGTCTTTTGGACTGAAAAATGCACCCGCTTATTTTGTTGATTTGATGAGTAGGGTGTTTTGGGAGTTTCTAAATAAATTTGTTGTAGTCTTTGTAGATGATATTTTGATCTCCAAAAGCGAAGAAGAGCATGCCCAACAGTTGAAAGAAATTTTGAAAACTCTCCATAAGCTTCAGCTTAAGCCAAAGTTCTCCATATGCCATTTTTGGAGAAAAGATGTGAGATTCTTAGGGCATGTAGTCTTCAAAGAAGGGATAGTTGTGGATCCCGCAAAGGTAGTTGCGGTACAAGATTGGAAAATTTCAAAAAATGCAACAGAGGTGAGAGGCTTTTTGCGATTGGCAGGTTATTATATGAAGTTCATTAAGGACTTTGCAAAGATATCAACCCCTCTCACTAGGCTGACAAAGAAGAACTTGGCATTTTCATGGGATATAGATTGTGATGTGGCTTTCAAACGTTTGAAGAGGGCTCAGACAAAAGCCCCAATCTTGACTTTGCCCGATAGGAGCAAACTGTTTACGGTTTACACTGATGCGTGTGATACAGGGTTGGTGTGGTTCTAAGGCAAGAAGAAAAGGTAGTGTGTTATGGATGTAGACAGTTGAGAGTTCATGAGAAGAATTACCCCCACCCACGATTTAGAGCTAGCCGTCATAGTATTCACGCTAAAGACCTGGCGTCATTATTTACTTGGAGAGAAGTTCGAGTTATACACCGATCATAAATCTCTCAAGTATCTGTTCTCGTAGAAGGATCTAAATTTAAGGCAACAAAGGTGGATGGAATTCTTAGCTTATTGTGATTTTGAAATTTCTTATACCCCTGGCAAGGGTAATGTAGTGGTTGATGCACTAAGCAGGTAGAGGATGGCCTTAAGTCCTCTGTTTGTGGATAGAAAGAGCTTGGAGTTCATATCAAAGTTTGACTTTAGACCCTCCATTGAGATTTTGCATGATTTGTTTGCGTCGCTGGAAATACGACTAGATCTCATGGATCATATAGGAGCCTCGCAGCAAGGTAACCCACATATTTTAGACACCATGAGTAAGCTCAGAAAAGGGGAGACTTCTAGTCACCTCAGTAGATATTCCATAGATGAAAAAGTGCGGTTGAGACGAGATGGAAGGCTTTGTGTTCCTCAAACTGGAAGCTCGATAAAGGTAGTCCTAGAAAGAAGCCCACCATTCTAAGATGACTATTCATCCAGGCGGTGATAAGATGTAAAGAGACATGAGGAGGGTTTTCTTTTGGGCCGGGATGAAGAAAGATGTGGCAGAGTTTGTTTCTCAATGTTTAGTTTGCTAGCAAGTAAACCTGAGCAAAAGAAGCCTGGTTGTTTACTTCATCCTTTGGAGGTTCCATAGCGGAAATGGGAGAGCATCTCCATGGACTTCATAGATGGTTTGCCCATATCAGAGAAAGGAAACACCAGTATTTGGGGTTGTGGTGGATAGACTGACTAAGAACACTCTTTTCATTCCAGTTAAGAGTAAGAGGACCGCATCATGGTTGGCAGCAATTTATGTTCGTGAGATAGTCCATCTTTATGGAGTACCATCCAGCATCGTAAGCAATCGTGACCCCATCTTTACCAGTGAATTTTGGAGGAGCTTGCAAGAAGCATTAGGTACACAGTTGTGTTTGAGCTCCGGTTATCATCCTCAGACTAATGGATAGACGGAGAGGGTGAACAGAATTCTAGAGGATCTTTTAAGACTATGTATCCTAGACTTCAGAGGGACTTGGGAAGAGCACCTACCTTTAGTAGAGTTTGCCTATAACAACAGCTATCTAGCCAACATCGGCATGGAACCCTTCGAAGCATTGTACAGACGACCCTGTAGATTACCAACTTATTGGTGGGAATCTACAAAAAGATTATTATTTGGACCTGATATGGTTAGAGAAACGTCCGAGAATTCTACGGCGGATGAAGATAGCTCAAGATAGGAAGAAATCTTATGCAGACAAGTGAAGGATTGACATGCAATTTGAAGTGGGAGACCTAGTTTTCATTAAAATATCACCTCTGAGAAATGTGGTCTGCTTCAGATCTGTAGGGAAGTTGGCACCCAGATTTGTGGGATCATTTCCCATAACCTAAAGGATCGGCCAAATGGCCTATAGAGTAAATCTCCCAAAAAATCTATCTGGCGTTCATGTTGTTTTCCACGTTTCTCATCTGCAGAAGTGCTTGCATGACACCGCGTAAGTTATTGAGCCAAGTATATTAGAGGAAGTAGAAGTGGAATGAGAGGTAACAGTTACACGAGTTCTTACCCGCATTTTTGGGTTAGAAGTTAAGAAGCTACGCAATAAAGAAATCAAGTTGATAAAGGTTCAATGGGGAAATAACTCAGAGGATGCGACTTAGGAGACCGAAGACAAGATTCGTGCTTCGTACCCTTTCCTTTGCGAGGGTATGTTCTTAACTCCTTTTTACAAAGTTTTATCTATGCTTGCTTCTGTCATTTGAGTATGCCCTATCAATAGTATTTTTGATCTTTAGACAGGAATCCTATGGATGTAAACATGTGTTTGAGACATGTTATGTTTGACGGATGCAAGTGGATGCAAGTGGTTGCTAATGGTTGCCCGTGGATGCATATACACACACATTAGGCACTAGATCGGCTTAATCACTCTCATACTGCATATGGATATGTGTGCATATTTCTTCTCTTTTAATGGATGAAAATGGATGCATTATCAAATGGATGCATTTGGATGAAGGAGTGCTCACACATATAGAACTTACATGTTATAATAGGATTATTTGCATACATATTGGATTCATGACACTAATATACATTGCATTGAGGAGGTCGACTGATTAAGTAGACAGCCTAATCTTCGCATTAGTATTGGGACATATACACACACCTTTGCATATGTTCATATAAGCATTAAAAGTCTTTAAGGACAATGGATGCCTGTGATTGATGGATGAATAGACGGGTGATGGATGGTAGGATATACATTCTTCTCAACTTAGATATTTCGGGGACGAAATCCTTTAAGTAAGGGGGAATATAACACTACGTGATTTTAACGACATTAAAAGGGGATAAATTAAATAATAATTAATTTAACATTCAGAATTAAGGGAAACATATTGCGCCATTACGTCTGCCTCGAAATCCTGGTCAAAACAGACATTTGGTTTGCATATAACGGACACCGTATGAAGAAGTTATGAGGATTTTAAGTTTGTATACGCGTAGAAGAATTATACATATAGGGCCCAGGAATTCAAATTTTAGTTCAAAAATTCAAAATCACGAAAATTCGAGAAAGCGGGAAAATTCCCGCCCCAGGGGTGTCGACCCCTTAGTAGGGGGTCGACCCCATAGTAGGGGTGTCGACCCCTATGGGGGGGGTCAACCCCCTTAGGGATGACGTGGCGGAAGGTTTCTAGAGGCTGGAAGTTATATATAGAGGTCCATTTCTCTTGTTTTCTTCACTGAAATCAATGCAGGCCAAACGCTGTCGGTGTCTGAACTAAATTGAATTCTTTATCTTTTACAATAATCAAATAAAGCTAATTAGTTTGAATTTCAAGATCTATTCTTCTTCTAGTTCTATTTTTCTAATCCAAACATTGTGGGTTCTTAGTTGCTTTTAGATTTAAATATTTAAAAGTAAACCTGATATGACTATAGTTTGGATTTGCTCCCATGACTAAATTATACTGGTTCCATTATAAATTGTGAACATAAAACATTCTGAATTGGTTATAACTTGGATCTAAATCTCTATCTAGTTGGATCTATTGTAACTTCTGTTACATTCGATGATGTGGATCTTAAATCTTATTTGTGTCAGATCTACTTTTAACTAATGGATCTAAATTATGTGGACGCCTAAATTAATAATCAAGACCTAGCTTATTATTTTGATCTCCTTGTGCTTATTATATTATATCTAAATATGTTGGACATCTAAATTAATATTTATATCTTCTCATGCTTATCTTAACATCTTTGCTATCTTAAAACTACTTAGCTATCACCATTTCATCAGATCTACGCTTATATGTTCACCTTAACACTATGTTAGTATATGATTATGCCATATATGTTAGAACAATCACTTTTGTCATATTCCCATCACCTTTCCCTTTCATTGTTTATGACTAGGTTATTATCTAGCCTAGGTATGCCGCGAATTATATGTGAATGCGTTAGTTAAGGAACGGGGGAAAACATTAGAATTGGCATAACTTGAATACGAACATGAATTTGGACATATTATCCATTATGAATATAATTGGGTAAATGGGCATAAACACCTATAAATACATAGGTATAATTGATTGGTTAATAATTAAAATGCCTAGGACTACAGTAATTAGAAAACTGTAACGGCACTTATGACACGAGGTTAGATTGCATTTGTGGTGGAAGTCTGCCCGAACCCGGCCGGGATATCCAGCAACCGCAAATGTTGAATCTAATGTGAGGGGTCTAAGTGCACAAATACAAGACAAACTAAAACACGAGGTTAGGCCCAACTTGTGGAAGAAGTCTGCCTGGACCCGACCGGCATATCCAGCATCCACAAGCTATAGGTCTAATGTGGGAGGTCTAGCCCATTATAACCATAAATGGACATAGTAAAAAACTGTAATACTTACCTAGTATAATCCATAGGGAATGTATGAATATGAACAAAAATGGGGGTCAAGTAAGGGGTGGGTTAAGTAAATCTGAGGAGGTGGGTAATATTTACATATAGGCCCACAAACTTAACCTAATAAGGTTATGTAATTAAAGACACCTAGTGGTATACATAACCAAAGGAAATAATAAAGTTATGTAATTAAAGACACCTTTTAGGGTAAGCATAACTTATAGAAATAACAGTGTTATGTAATTAAAGACACCTAGTGGTATACATAGCCAATAAAAACCTAGTAGGGGATACAAGACAAAGGGGAGAGCTTATATCATATTGTGTGGGACACATTTCAACTAGTAAACTGGAGTTGGTATCAAACATATACTCCTAACTATGTCGGAGAAGGGGCACGCTTACTGGACTGATTGTAAGATATCCAAATGTGGAGGACGGTGTGCACGGCGCAAACCGACCAGGCCACGTGCGTGCATGAGCCGGGAAGAAGGGATAAGACGACCGTGAAACCTATAGATATGGTTGTGTGCATTATTAAGATGAGGTGTTGCCACTTTGGGAAGTGATACCTCCTACTATGGGGTCGGCAAAAGGTATCTACGCAGATTAGGGAGCCGATCGATTGGGGTAGTAGTTAGGATACATCTGGACGTATGCCTAAGCCTACCATTTGATAGTTGTAGGGATCAATTCATTCTGGTTATACTAATATCGATGCAGAGTAATCCTTAGTGAAGCATATATATCTATCATGTTAACTTCTCAAGCTCATCTTTTATGATGTTATCCCTCTTACCCATCTTATATGCTTGTCATGCTACTTTTATTTATTTACTTACTAAAAGTAACTAGACTCGCCAGACTTTATATCTGGCCCTTTTTTCCTCTTCTTTCTTCATTTTCCCCCTCCCCCCCCCCCCCGCGCGCTTAGGTTCGCAGGGAGGAAATTCTCAGGCTCAGTTATCATCATGCTGAAGCTGCTTTGAAGTATAGCTCAAGTTCTTATCCCTACTATGACTTAGCTCTTTTATTTGGGGAATTATGCTTTTTATATATTTATGTACTCTGATGGTACAAGACAGAAGTTATATTGTTGTAATGGTTTTTGTGACTTATGGTATTTTGGACCACGATATTATGATTTATGTTTGAAATAAAAATTTCAATTTCCGCTACTGTCTTATCTATATCTTTCTTGTAATATTCTCTTTTTGTTTACCTATAACGCTTCACGAAACTTAATGCATTCCCTTAGTGAGTGACATTAACGGATGTGGGGTGTCATAGGGAGAATGTAACAGCCAGCATTTTACGTATCGAGAGATCGTAAAATATTTTTGTTCTATTCCCTGAGGGTTGGATCATTCTCATATTTAATATGTTGCTTGTGGCGATGTGAGACATGTCCATAATTTTTATTAATTTTGTTTGTGATCATTTTTCCCCTGTTAGTCTTGTACATGGCATAGTTTTTGACTCGGGTCGAATGAGACCTGTGCCATTGGAAAAGAAATGATGATTCCCTTTCCGTAGAGTGGTCACATTAAAGTTTTGGCTCTGCAGTTTGGGAGGAATCGCTGTTTTAAGGTTTAACAGTTGACTGTTCGGGTTTGGTAAGCCATAATGGGCTGATTTGGGGAGGCCCATTAGTGGGCTAGTGGAAGGCTATAAATAGGCGGTAAGAGGCATGGAGAATAGTTTACTTTCTCCATTCTCTCATTTGGAAGAGCTAGAGGTCCTCCATTCCTCTATTTCCTACACCTTTCCACCATTAAAGCTTAGAGAATCGAAGATCTACAACATTTAAGGCTAGATCTACGTAAATCCAAGAGAGAGATCATTGAATTGAAGAGTATGGATCAAATTCTTTGCTGTTCGAAATCTTATTTCATTGCTTTTAGCTTGTTTTGGAGAATTGGTGAGGGATATGCATCTCTCACGCATAGCAATCAAGTATATGAGTTGTGTGTGCATAATTTCATCAAATTCAAGTCATTTTCCTTAGATCTACACCACGGTAAGCTTATTTCATATCATCATAGGATCTAATTTAGCAACTTAAAACCGGTAATTTCTATGTAATTTCGTATATTTAAGCAAGTTAGATTCTTGTTTTGTTCATACGTTCATTTATCATGATTTCGGTGAAGTTTGCATAATTTTAATGATAATCATCATATTCGAGTTGTTAGTGGTTTCATAACATGCTTATGATTGTGTTGAATGAATAGATGAGTATATTTCATCGATTGGAGAAATTTTGGTCGAAATTCGACTTGAATTGGGGTTGTATACGTTTTGGGTTGGTCCCAAAGTAGGAGTACAGGTTTCTAGTTGGTACCAAAGTGGGTCGGTCCCAAATTGGATGGGTACCAAAAGTAGGTCGGTCCCAAATTGGGTGGGAAGCAAAGTGGGTCTGTCCCAAATTGGGTGGGTGCCAAAGTGGGTTGGTCCCAAATAGGGTGGGTGCCGAAGTGGGTCGGTCCCGAATCGGGTGGGTACAAAAGTGGGTCGGTCCCAAATTGGGTGGGTACAAAAGTGGGTCGGTCCCAAATTGGGTGGGTACCAAAGTGGGTCGATCCCAAATTCGGTGGGTACCAAAGTGGGTCGGTCCCAAAACGGGTAGGTGCCAAAGTGGGTCGGTATCAAAATGGCTGCGTACCAAAATGAGTGGGTACCAAAATGGGTGGGTATCAAAGTGGGTCGGCACCAAAAGTGGGTCTGGTCAGACGTTCCTGGTGATGATGTGACTTCGAAGTGAATTCGATAGGGAATGCCGAAGTAATGTGAAGTGTTTGTTGCTAGTTGTAATACAACAAGTGTGGTGACAACTCAAATGTGTTTTGAGTTAGGTGATAATGATGGGATAGTCATCGTCGATGATGACTAGAGGTACTAAAGGCCGAGGAATTACTGTTATATTAGGTTCTAGCGGACTCAAAGCAGGGGTATAATAGGGATACGTAAAGGACCGATTGTATGGTCGTGTACCCTAGGCATCGTGTATGGCCCAGATATGTCAAATTGTATGAAGTATGGGGTTTTTCTAGAACCGGGGTTTACCATTGTCCCTTGACGGACGATAGGGTGTTTGGCCGGACATATGATCAACGATGGTTTCGAAGCAGGATTGGCGGTGGTTGTCATTGTCTGTCATGCATGCTGGATGTTTTTTATTTTACCGTCTCACGTAGATTATCCAACGTCGAAGGAGATGTTCCTTGGGTGCTTGTCTGATATTGGTTTAGGTCTCTGAGACTTGTATTTGAGGGATATTGAATTCAATTAGGATGGTTTACGTGAGATATATATAATCTGGATACTATGAGTGGCATTATTGGTTGCTTTTGATTGCCATGAATAAATGGTTGTTCTGGTTTCTACAGGTGAATGGTTGAAATGTTTGATCTAAAGGTTATCACCGTCCAATGTTGGAAAGACAGGAGTTGGGTTCTTCTCTGTTGTTGTGGGTAAATTAGTTTGTTTATTTACCCATTCTCATTTACTTTATTGATGATGTTAGATAGTTGTTTTATTACTCACTAAAACTGTTGTTTGACTCAATGTTTTATGTTCCCTCTTATTACCTCGGGTTGTTCATCTGATTTTTGGATGGGCAGACTGGGTGGCAAATGAAAGGTGGTAGCTTAGTGAGGATGTTGTTGTAGTTTGGAGGTGAGATGGAGGCTTACGTACTATATTTTCTACTATATAGTATTTGTATTCCAGCCGTTCTGTTGTTCTTTGAGTGTTGTAGTGAGAAATTTGTATAAACACTATTATCATAATCCAAATGTATGGATATAACTTACTAGTCATTATAAAGGTTTAGTGTTTTCTGCTTCACTAATATTACCTTTTGTATATGTTCTATTATATTTTATCCTTGCACTGTGAGTTTTACGACAGGTACCATTGTGTTTCATACCTTGATGATCGTACATAGCTACCTAAGACACCTTTTATCGCATTATCTCTTTTTTTTAGTGCAGGGGCTGTGGGCGGTCATCACAACCGTCATGTGAATATTTGCTTCCTTGTGCTTTGATACCTTGTGTTTGAATTTAAAGGAGCCAGGCAAGTCAATGGCTCAATCATCATTAGTCGACTAGTACTTGCAGTCTTGTACTTAAATTGGTGTATACCTGAATTCAGTTCAATATGTATACCTGAATTGGTAAATCACGGTTAGCCGATCACGATTAGTTGACTAGTACCAATTCAGTATGTATACCAGAATTGGTGTAATGTTTGCAGTCTTGTACGATGAGTTGTGTGTGTTGTATATGTGTGCAGTTTATGTGTGTGTGTCTATATGTGTGTGTCTATTTGTGTATATGTGTGCAACGCATGTCTGAGTGTTGTATATGTGTGCAGCGTATGCATGTGTGTGTATATGTGCAGTTTATGTCTGTGTGTCTGTGTCTGTGTGTATGTATATGTGTGTAGTGTGTGTCTTTGTGTGTGTGTGCGTGTGTTGTATATGTATGTAGTGTATGTGTGTCTGTGTTGTGTATGTTTGTGTGTGTTGTATATGTATATTCTGACTCGTTGTTCTAATGAAAATTAGGTTGCAAGTATAGACGAAGATGATGCATGTCTATTCTAGTTAAGAATTTACTTGGTGATCCACCAGCGAAGCCTCACCAATGTGAAGGCTTTAACTCTCTGTTTAAGAATTACTGGGTGATACACCAGGTGGATTCACTTTATCTCACGCCGCCAGGTCAGGTATTTATCCAAACTTATGCATTTAATTAAGTGCCAGGACTAGCGAAGGGGATATTATCAAGTGTCAAATGCTTTTTCCTAAGGTTTAGTGAAGCAGCATATGACACATGATATTATCCCCCTTTGTTGGTCTTAGCGCTTAGTTAAAGGCATAAGTTAGCATGAATACCTGACCCAGGTGCGTGAGCTAAAATGCATCCACCTGATTGATCACCCAGTAAATTCTTAATCAAAAAGTTAAAAACCTTCAGATTGGTTAATAGATTAGTTCAGCTGAAAAGCGGATCAAAGTGGTCGATTTCCAAAAGTTGAAAAGCGGAGAGTGGTCGCCAAACTTGCTAAAATACAAAGTTTACCTTCTTTATTGTAATGTAATTATGAACATTACATATGAAATAGTATCTTCTTTATTGTAATGTAATGAAACAACATGTATCTTCTTTATTCTAATGTAATGCAATGACATGTATCTTCTTTATTGTAATGTAATGAAACAACATGTACCATTATACATGTTTTTGGGTTGGTACGAAATATTTCGTACAATTGTTTCGTTTACTATTATAATTTGTCAAATAGAGTTTGTATGATATTTACTATCCTTTTGTATATATTCGTACCTATAGATAATTTAGATATGGTTTGTATTTGTATATAGTAATAATTTAGCTATGGCTTAAAGCCGTATTTTATTTGCAGTGAGATACGGTTTACAGCCATATCTATTTATACTTTAGATACGGCTTAGAGCCTATAAAAATTTGTGGTTTTGATATGACTTATGGCTGTATATAATATTTAAACATGACATTATTAGATACGGCTTAGAACCGTGCCTAATTGCAGTAGATACGGCCCAAAACATAGCCTAATTTGCATATATGGTATAGTGAGATAGACAAAATTCAAGAGGCATAAAATCACAAAGGGGTTAGAATGATTACTTGAGGGTTTTTCGAGGGTAAATTAATAAGGTCCTATGGCAATTGATGATTGTTGTGGATAGCTTACAATTGTTGCGATTTAAAGGGCAATTGATAAGATCTCACAGTAATTAATGTTCGTCGAGGGTAGTCTACTTGTCGAACGACTTCTGATGTGAGTTGTATAATCTATTTAATGATGAATTCCGCTGTGGATTTCTTTTGCAAAAGGATTGTTGGTGCTTGGTGAAACACCCCACCTCCGTTAGGGTCACTCTCAAAGGGAATGCCCTAATTTTGGTGGAGGTTTATAAGTATAAGTCACAGATATACAAGACAGATATAATAACACATATTTTTGAACAGCGGAAAACAACAACTTTTATTTCTTCAAAATACGTGTTACACAAACCATGCCATAATACTTCCCAAAATCATAACTGTCTTGATTACATTATTTAAAGAAGCATGAAGAAAACATAAATAAACTGCAAAATTCCCCTAATTGTTGTCCAAAGCCATAGTCCAAAACGGAAAAGATCCAAGCAATACATTCTTTCTCTTCAAGCTGGATGTGAAAACTGGTCAAGCTGCGGTATTCCCTCCCTGAGAACCTGGGGGGGAAACGGAAGAAAAAGTGGCGAAAGGAAAAAGGGTCAGTCATAAAGACTGAGTAAGTTCTAGTGACTTTCAGTGTAGAAACGGTTAAAACAACCTGTCATGTATGAACTGGAACTAAACTTAAGAATGGTGTCAAGGTGAACAAGATAGACTAAGGTGATCAGGATAAGTCAAGACAAGTCAAGTAAAGCATCACATGTTCGAGATTCGTTGCATCGACTGTACTAGTATACTAAGCCCATATCACAAGTTAATCACGAAATAAATCCCACGGCCCAATGTCATGAAATGACCCTGAAACGGGGTCTGACCCAAGTACGGGGTCCTACGGAGCGATTATCTAGTCGATCGGCTCCCTACAAGTTCTAGCTCGTCAAGTGTCCGTGTCCGTGTCATACGGCTAATCACGAATGTAGTCACCTGTGTTGGGTCCACCTTCGGGTGTATCAGCCCTAGGGTGTCAACCCCTGACACGATTCAAGATGCACAGATAAATCTACGGATACCCAGTGTCTGCCCCGGATACGTGCACGATCGTAGTCCACCGAACCTACACTGGCGTACCCCACTGCCGTCGTTCACCTCTTACAATCAGCCCAGTAATCGTGCCCCACCCGGCCTAGCCCCAGGGTACCTTGATACTTCTAGAGGGTTACTGCTGAAAGGGGTCGTGTCTAGGGTTTCGCCTAATAGATTAGGTCATGTAATTCGTGACCTAACCCGCCTAACAGATTAAGTCATGTAATTCGTGACTTAATCCTTTTCTAATCTAGTCATGTCAAGATGGTTAAGTATGTCATTTCAGTTCGCGACTTAACCCGCCTACGTGTCATGTCAAGTTGGCTAAGTGTTGTCGTTTTCAAGTTCATGACATAGCCCTACAAATCGTGTTCAAGTTGGTTAAGTTGTCTTTCCATGTTCATGACTTAACCCTAATTGGCATTAATTGATTCGTTAATGCACCGAACCACTCACATTGGATCCTATTGTTCGTAGCCACTGGATTTTCCGGGCGGTTCCGGGCAGGTTTACGCTACGAACTCAACCCAACCTCGGGTTTCAAGCGCGATGTGACCAACTACCCACATTGGATCCTATTGTTTGTAGCAACTGGATTTGCCGGGCGGTTCCGGGCAGATTACACTACAAACTCAACCCAACCTCGAGTTGGCCACTTTCTTGTTTTCTAAAGTCATGCCCATGTTCTTATCAGATTTTGCTATTTCCACATCATGTTCATATGTCAACTTCGTGCCCAACTAAGGCATGTTTAAAGTCAAGTTATGGCATGTTCAAGTCAAGTTTTCGTGCCATATTTCATGTTCTACTTATGCCAAATTTCACAGTTTATGCTTATAATTAATTCAAGTTTTGCCTATTCTACCCAATCGTATCCCCAACGTATATAAACGTACTTCGTTCACAAGCATAACAATTCAAGAGATAAAGGGGAATAACACCAAACATGTGATAGGCATATGTGACAATTCCGACATCACTTGCATAATAAACAGGCTATAACATATCACATGGTTTCAATACTAGTATGATGATAACTTGGCATAGTAATGATTCCAACTTAATTTAACATGATGATTTCAACTTTACATCATAGGCATAATAATCATTGCGGGCATAATAATAATTTTATTATAAACATGAAACATTAAAGGCATAGTAATCCTAATAGGCATAGTGGATTCCAATTTAGCATTTTTAACATAATAATTCTCATAGACATAATGATTCCAATTTATCATAATGATTCTCATCTAACATTATAAACATAATGGTTCCAACTTAGCATTTTTAACATAATGATCCTCAGCTAACATTATAGACATAATGATTCCAATTTAGCGTTTTTAACATAATGATTCTCAACTAACATTATAAACATAATGGTTCCAATTTAGCATTTTTAACATAATGATTCTCAACTAACATTATAGACATAATGATTCCAATTTAGCGTTTTTAACATAATGATTCTCAACTAACATTATAGACATAATGATTCCAATTTAGCGTTTTTAACATATCTAACATTATAAACATAATAATTCCAACTTTTCATCATAACCTAGCAATACCCAATTTTTCATTAATCATGATGGGTATATTAACATCACAGGCATAATTCCATCAATAGTCATAGCCATGGTTTAATTAGCATCATAGGCATGGTTTAATCAACATAAAGATTTCAATAATCATAGTGATTCCATGGACATGTATTAGTCCAACTTGCCAAACAATTAAGCCCAAGTGATTCATAACAACATCAAAATCATGACAAGTTTAACTTGCAACGTTGCCATAGCAATATCCCCAAATTATAATTCAAAGATAAACAATATAAACAATGGATTAACAATAGTTCCTAAATCCGGTTTCAATTCATGGCATGTCCATATTGTTTTAGCGTTTTTGCCTAAAAAGTAACATAGAACTTACAATATGAAGCAAATAATCCAAATAAAAATCCCAAATCAAATAGTCCCAAATTCGTTGTCTAAAGCGTCGTAGTTGTTGTAGCTTCTAGTTGTAGTCGTCCTTCCTCTTCTATAATTTTGTTCTTTGTATTCTTAATTCAGAGCTCTAGGTTTAATGGCGGCGGCCTAAGGCTAAAATGAAATAGTATGATTTAGGCTAGGTCTTAGGTCCTTTTTATAATGCTTGTGAGTTGTTTTAGACCGTCGATGGAGCTTGATTCAATAATAGCCGTTCGTTTGAAGGAGAGGCCAATCAGGAGCTGACACCTGGCCCTAGTGACAAGGCAAGGCTCAGAAAATCGACCAAACACAGACCAGGCCAGCCAAGACCTGACCAGCCAGCCTATTCTGACCTGGGCGCACTTGGCAGGTGCGTCAGGCTAAAAATGCACCGGCGCACTTCCCAAGTGCGCCATTTCATTTTTGTTCTGGCGCACTTCCCAAGTGCGCCAGTGCATTCTGACCCGTTTTCTGGTTTTCGCCCAACTTCGTCCGTCCATATCTTCTTCATACGATATCCGTTTTACGCAAACTCGGACTCTATCTCAAGCAGAATTCCGAGATGAACGCAATGGCATATCCCGTTTCCCTTAATTCTTTGATTTGAAATTAGTTATACTTTAATTTGTGAATCTCATTGTTATAGAATACACGGGGTGTTACACTTGGAATCGCGTGCATACCCAAAAGGTACGGGTTGATGAAGGGATTATAATCCAATTGATGTAGGACCTTATCATCTTACACCTAGAGTCCAGTTGATGCAGGATCTGGATTGGGTCGTTGATGTGGTAGAGTCCAAATGATGTAGGAACTATCCGTGCCCTTATAGATCAAGTGGTCTAAGTTGACAAATACCATATATTAAAGGAATTAGACGAGTGAACGTGAGGATGGATGCTATGGATGTTTACTTGTTAAACAACAAGTTATTACTTAGACATCTATCATACCTTTGACGTTATATTTGTCATAGTGTATCATGTATCTAGTGTTGTTGTGTGCTAACTCTGTTAATGCAGGGGAAAGCCATTTATGATTCTCCCTACCCTTTATGTCGTATATTATTACGACTTTTATAGTACTTTGGGATTTGTTATCACTCAAACTAGATTGTTGTTGTAACTCCCCAGATTCCTTGAAGTCACCCATATGAGGATTTCATTAAGAAAGTATGGAGCATTGTAGGTATAAAGATGCAAAACATCACAGAGACTAAGATTTCACAAGACATAAGAAATTAAATTTACAACGGAGGAAGAATCTTTCGTTTTACCAAATACAAAACCATCTTTGTTTCATTTAACCAAACAGTTACAAATTGCCATGTCTCAAATCTCAGTTAAAAACAACATCAGAGTAAACAGTATTATCCCCAAAATATAGTCAAAAGATACAACCTAACCTTGGAAAGAGAACATCAAGTAATCCATCTTAAAGAAATCTGTCATGACAAATCTAACAAAAAAATATGAACTATACTCTCCCTGTAAGTCGGGGGGAGAAAGAGAAAGGAAGGTAGGAAAAGGGTCAGACATAAAGCCTAGTGAGATGTTGTGATTATTAAATTAAGTTTAATCTAACATGTTTTCATATTATTCCAATTTTACAGTTATTGGATTTCATGTTTCAATATGACTAATTTCCTTTTTATTGTCATTTTAAGTTATTCCCAATTAACCCAATTTACGCAATTCGAACGTGAATGGCCTATTACATAGCCTAGGTACAACGCAAAATATAAAGATAAAGGAGAAAATATAAATCTGATATAGAAACACATAATCTGAATAAAATAGGCATAATACTGTAAATAAATCTAAAACAGAAAAGGGATAATAGGATATATGTGTAACTGATAATAACCAGATTTATTCACTGTCAAAATATTGTATAATTATCAAATGGAAAATTTACATGTTTTCCGGTATAGATGCCAAATTGTCATGTTTACAAATCTGTATTAATCAACATGTGATTCCAATATCAAAGCGATGTTTACCCAATTAAATTAGCATCATCGAATGAACATGAACATGCAACGAACACAAATGTTTAATTAACATTTTCCCAAACTATCATTAAATGATTATAAATGACTTATTGACATTTTTCCACAAATTAATATGAAATGCGAATAAATATTTAATTACATATATATATATATCAATAATTTAATAAAATTATTTCTTTTCTATAAAAAAATATTTCGGGTAAAATTATTTCATTTACCCCCTTTATAAAACAATATTGTATCCATTGCCAGTTCAATGCTTCTTAACACTTGAACCTATCAAACAACACAATACAAAACATTTGTATACAAAATCTACAAATACGCACTCTTATATATACACTTAACTCAATCTAGGGTATTACTAACCTCATCTCTATCGAGTTACACCACAGAGCCAAGGTTATTACTAAACCTTATACTCTGATACTACTGTAAGGACCCAATGGAATTCAACCCCTGAATTCTGACAATAATACATAATCCCGATATTACTTGCCAAAACTTAAGTATCAAAAACACTAGATAGTTAATAGAAAGAAATTAGAGGGTGAGAAAAGAAAGAAAGAAATATTAGAATAGAAGAAGGAGAAGCAGAACCAACACAACACAAAGTCTCACATCACAGTAGAACAAAATGTAATATAAAAATAAATCTTTATTGAGAGCTTTAAAAACACTTATAATCGTCAGAGTACATCAACACATATGGACAGTTATAACAATCCCCCATCATATACAATCACATAATGGAATAACACTATATAATATCATACGTATGAACTCTTCCAGCTCGTCTCTTCACATCATCCAATAACCTGAACGTGTAAAACTGATCCTAACGCGAGCATTACAAATGTCAGATCAGTCTGTGAACTAGAATGAGATACCCACTAATTTTATAAGCAACATCCAACTTTATTTTAAAGTTAAAAAAATCTTTTCTGAAAGAAAAGGAAAATCTAAAGACCAAATCTACGCATAAATGCAAACAGTTTTTACCTTACGATAACTTAAAACATTTTGAAATCATATCTTTTCTGATATTATGATAATGTCTAAATCCAAATAAATATCAGTCTAGCAGAACGCTTACATCTCACGCTCCACATATATGGTATTCAATCAAAACTGCGAGCTCTTATTAGAGAATGGATTTCCAACTATGGCAAGGTGTGGGACCACCTTCTGACAGTGTATCTATTGAGAGGAATACACCGGGTTCAACAAGAACATCTTGCAACCCAAACTAAACATGACTGACCATTCACTTCACTTGAATGCACCGAATGTATTGTCACCTATGGTTGCTAGCAACATAATCGTTCCCGGGAGATACAGAAGCGAAAAGAAGAACAAATATGAATATTCTCTAGATGGTGACAACCCTAATGGGATCGACCCACATTGCCATGCGATCTACCCGATTTTATACCATTTCCCAGTTTATGAGGCTTGAGGTTATAATTATCACTTTGAATATCTGGCCACTATTCACTTTGAATGTCACATCATCAGATCTGCCAGAAAATCACTAATTGACGCCCACAAAAAAAACCTGGTTGTTAAGCTAAAAGAAGTGCGTACTTCTCTGCCATCAACTTGATCCATTTGAAGAAATCAATGTACGTGATCCCTTTGGAAATACTCTGTCAGACATCCATCCATACAAGTCATCCAAGAACAGTATGAACCGAAGGCACCCTACTACCACATCCTATGTATCACCATGTGGATCAGTAGCGAGTAGTCCTTGTAAATCTGAAGATTTCCAGCAGAATCACTGCCAAAATACTTCCAAGAGCTACCCAGAGAAATTTATCAAGTAGTCCTTCTGCTCATGAGGACCCACGGTCTTCAATTGCTCGATCTTCAATCAGCATCTTCCACGTATTTGCTGGTCAGAATGGTTTTCGAATATAAATCTGATCCCGGTCTTTCCGTACCAACAATCGTATAGACCTAATTTGATAGTCGGTTATTTAACTATAAAATAAACAACCATTCACCCATAAAAATAAAATAAATTTACTAATTTAGTAACCAGCATCATTTAGCCTCTTTAATTAACCATTCAATATTCGGAAAACATTTCCCTTTTCTTATTTGATATAAGAAAATTCAATTATCATTTCACCTCTACTCCATTAGATCCTCACTATAAATTGGTAAGTGAATAAATCTCTCAGTATCAACCCCGAAGACCGAAACCAACATCAGATTGACACCTCGAAAATTACTCAACTCCACCAGCATACAATAGGTTCCAAATTCATAAAATCACATCATATTCCATTTTACCATTTCAAACCGATAATATTTATTATTACTTGACTTATCATTTCCAATTTCAATTAAAATATCATTTTGTAAAAATTAACTAAAATAAGTCAACTTAACCTCTGTAAATAAATATTACATATTCCATTCAAAAACTTCAACTTTCATTTACAAAATCATCAACCTTTCATTTATAAAATCCTTTACCGTTCGTTTTATAAATCAATAACCAATCGTTTTAAAAATATATTAACAATCATTTTATAAATCCATAATGATTCGTTTTATAAATATATTATAAATGTTTTATAAATCCATAATCATTCGTATTATAAATATATTAACAATCGTTTTGTAAATCCATAATCATTCGTTTTATAAACATATTTCTATTTGCAAATATACATTCCTTTTACAACTTCCTCCATGTAATCCATTCTACGCAGATTTCCTTTTATAACTCCATGTCGGCAAATCTTGCCTTAAAATCCTATTTATCTCAACTCCAATTATATGCCAATATTCTATTTTCAATTCCGTTATTTCGCTAATCTCATTCGCGAAACCCATTTAATCACATTTCATATATTTAAAATCAACATTTACAAAAATGTTCATTTATTATAAAAAAAGCACTTTTCAATTCTTTTAAATAAAAACACCATCTCTTCTTTAAATATGTGATTGTAGATCGAATTCTTATAACTTAGCTCATCTAAACATCGTCAATTCAGTTTGGTTTTCTATTTCGATTTGCATTACATATTTCATACTTTTAACCTTTCATTCATTTCATAAACCATTTAAAAGTTTATAACTTTATTAACTCGTTTCAATAATTGAAATCATTCGCAACACATTCAATAAACTTGGTTTTAATATTTCAACAAATCTTTGATTTTATCAATCCAATTAATAGAATTCCAATAAGAATTCATTTTATATTTCAATTCAAAACTTAACTTATTTTAATATTAACACCAATTTGTTTGAAAATATCTTTAACTATAAATAGGCCTTATGGTTTTACAAACCTCCATTAATTTATTTTTAATTAATCACTTTGATTATTATAAAAATAATCATTTTTAACATTCTAAAAATAAAAATGGTTTACTTTATCATCAACAATCTCAATTATATTAACTTATGGCAAATTAACTTAATAATATAATTCAGTTAAACCCATTAACTGTCAACTAAAACATGGATTACTCGTTACTCTATCCTAATTAGTCCTTCTATTTAAATTAATTAATAAATGAATAATATAATTAATTTAAATTCTCCCATTTACTTTGATTATTATGAATAATAATCAATTTTAGTTAGTCCTTTCTTTAAATTAATTAATAAGAATAATTAATTTAATTAATAAGAATAATTAATTTAATTAATCCCTTTTAATTGCTACTTAAAACAATTAATCTCAGTTACTAATCGTTAGGTAATTTCTGCTCATTTACTTATAAAACACAAGAGTTTTCTTTATAAAATCATTCTATAATTATTATAAAATTAAATAAATATTCATTTACTTTTGAAAATACACATTGTATTCAAATTCAGGTTTGAAAGCATTTTGGAATTGACGTAAAAATCGATTCCATAAATCTTTATTTTACGTCGATGGTACTTAAATAGGCAATGTTTACTTAAGTACCCAACCCGTGAAATATTACTTAATTTCACATCCAAATGAACACAACAAATCAAATTGATAAACATTATCAATATTAGTGAGGAGTCTTGTTGGATTCCTCCATCCTGTTCTTATAACACAAATTCATATTTTAACATATATGATAGTATCATAAAATTTAACAACTACTGTGAGGAATCAAGTTGGATCCCTCCAACCTGTTTTCCCTACATCCAAATATGCTACCTCAAAATAATATCGTTCAATTCAATATATCGATATAAATTCAATAATCAATCAATAATAACAATTTAACATCAACCATTTTATATTAATAAACAATCCAAACAATTAAATTAAACACGTTTATACCATTATAAACGTGACCAACAAGGTAAGTTACCTCAATTGGATCCAATCGTTAAAATAATGATTTGGGTTTTCACTAAAATATAACAACGTTTAATTTCATCGTTTCAATCAACATATAAATATAATTAACAAATTGTCAACCATTAGCAACCATAGCACACAATTATAAAACCCGACTTATATGAAATGTAAGTGGAAATAACTGAGTGAGTTTAACTCACCTTGATCTGATTCATTGTTTAAATGGTTTGTTTCAGTTAAATTTAACATTTTCTAATTTAACTGAAAATTCCAGTTCAATCCAAATGTGTCCAACTCTATTCCATAAAGTAGTGTTCATCAATGTGGCTCCAAATACACCTTGTTTGTCCAATTCTGATAAAATACGCATAAGTTATTAACTTTTTAATACATACGATTTAATTATAATAATTATTCTTATTAATTAATTATCAACTCTTAATTTTGTTAATCATCATGCAATAATTTCATTTTAAAGAAAGCAGGCCGATCCCCTTTTTATCTTCCCCGATGTTTCTGCACAACTCAACTACCCTGCAATAAATTAACTAATTGAGTTAATATGCTTTAATTAACACCAACTAATTCCTATTTAAAATTAACTTAATTAATTTATGTTGTAAATTTTAATCGACCGATCCTCTGTTTATTTCCTTCTGCATCTAGTATACTGCCCGATCTTTAATCTCCTTGTTTCACTTCATTCTCGTATAACTGCTCATACCCCACTACACCAAAATTGATGTTTTGCAACGTCTTAAGGCCGTTGAAAACTAGTTTTGCAACGGTCTTAAGCCGTTGCGAAATCTTGAGTTGCAATTATTTTGCAATGGCCTTGAGCCGTTGCAAAGCATGAATTTTGCAACGGCTTAAAGCCATTACAAATTTTCAGTTTGCAACGGCTTATGTCCGTTGCATTATTTCATTTAGCAACGGCTTTTGGCCGTTGCTAATTGATAATATTTCAAAAAAAAATTCCTCTAATACATCCTATTTTGTACAAACGTTTACAGATTTGACATAATACCATGAAAGAAATATCAATAAACATAAAAATCAAACTTTACAATAAACATTTAACACTCAACAATATATACAGTTACATACTTTAAATTCTAATAGTTTTTCGTGTCTTACAATGTTCAATAGAAGTAGTCAAAATAAAATTACAAGGTTCAATAACAGTTTACCGTGCCTTACAAGGTTAAATAGATAGTCAAAATAACATTACAAGGTTCAATAACAGTTTATCGTGCCTTACAAGGTTAAATAACAGTTTATCATACATTTTAACTTCACTAAAATAATAATACAATTGTGGAATTAATGCCACTCTACTTAGAAATATAATATTTTTTCTCCTAGCTTTTTGAATAGAAGATTAGTACGTCCACTAGCTCCAAGCTTATGCATGCCTAATGGACTCCCTGTGATGAATCCAGGAAAAAGGAAATGTTAGAGATCTTGACCCTTATAAAATTCTGTTCTAGACGTAACATAAGTTAAGACAAATTATTATGTTGGAAAGATCAAAATAAATAGGCATAAGTTAACACTTTTGATAATGATGTACTGTTAACTCTCGCTGTTTGAAAAAGAAAAAAAAACATTATAACCTACAATCCTAAACATCTCCCAAACAACAAACTTAAGGTGACAAAAAATAAAACGTACAGAGATAAAAAGGAATCAAGCATAAAACAATATCTAAATAGTTAATAAAAAAATATCAAAAACAAAATTACAAACCTAGATGAATCAAAATTAACATCAAAAAGGTGTCAATAACTTTTTTTAGAGACTACCATGCATATATAGAAAGAAAGATTAAAAAATATCAGTAGGATCATTGTAGGAATATCATAGTTTTACTTCTATGTTTTAAGTTTGTTGACCTGGTTAGATCATTCTAAAAAGTAAATTCAACCTAAAAATATTTCTAAGTTGCCCAGGAAATGAAGTATCAAACTTCATAATATTTCGGCAACTTTAGCCCATTCTGATTTGCTTTCAACAAAAAAGCATTTTCTTGTGTGGTAATTATTACTCTCTTTGTCCCATAATAGCAGTGACCAGTTGAGCTTTCTCACTTTATTTCTCATCTACTAGGATAAAAATATAATTATACAATTCTGAAGCGTTATGTGCTATCTAAGTCAGAATATCATGTATTGTGAGCTGAAATATATGTTATATAAATCAACATCCACAAAACAATATAACAAACAAGACTGAAGTAAGGTTTGACTTGAAACGGAAATTATTGGTTAGTAAATCATTAGTCAATACGATATCTTACCAAATCAGGCATACAAACGGCTTCCAACTATTCAAAGTGAAAATAATACTGACCATAGAGATTTACTTATTTTATGAGATGAGATGTTATCTTAATATTATTATATCCGAAGAAAATCCGTACAGATTTTAAAAAAAGCCTGTAGTACACAAATTTTCCCTCTTTTCCTCATTTTTTGCTGATCCAACTAATGCGTTTTCACCAAGGAGTACATATTTGTTTACGAAAGAAAGACTAGTTCATTGTCTAGATCTCGGTACCATTCACGGTTTACAAACACATACCAAAGTAACTTAGTTTAATGTGTATCGTCAGTCTCTGTGTATAATTTCATAGTATATGTAATTTGAAAGAAGACCAAGTGACGAAAGATATTATAGTGGAGCTACTTAACTAACATGTAAGTCTCAGACCAAACCAGAGAATAAAGAAATGTCAGACATAGGGCAAATTTTATTTCAATTTATCCGACCTTAGTAAGGCTGGATTACTTAGCCTAGCATGCAAAAACATAAAATTTGCTCCTATTTATCTGGTCTTATTAAGGCTGGGTACTTATCGACTATAATAAATTTGGGTAAACCACTAACTACCAGGTTTGATAAACTAACCCCCTAGAGTCACCGGTGAGCTAAAAATTGGACTTAGCGACCCTCTGTTGGAGGTTCTCACCCTCTGTTGGAGGTTCTCTCTTAGCCAATTAATACAACCGTCCATTACATTTTATAACAAAAGTAGTATAAAAGAAAATATGTATCATGTCATATCTTATTTCCTAAAATACAAGTAAGCCACATTCACTACATTCATAGTCCTCTTGCAAGCAATAAAATAAACAATTCAGAAAAAAGATCAACAACCAGATAGGTGGAATAGTCGCCTCATTGAGTCCGCCACAAATCCAATGCAAAACCCTTGCTCACATCTATGCAAGGTTACAAAGGAACTGGTATAGGCACATGTAACCCATCATCTATCACTGCTGCTTTAGAAACTTGACAAATCTGATATCTTTGGACAAACTTTTCAACCTCCTTGTAAATTTTAGTGTAGTGACCTGGAATTTTATCATGATGATTTATGGATATTTGATTAATTTTAAATATTCAAATAATTGTTTTTATAGTTTAAATGGTCCTCTTTAACCTTAGAACTAACTATAAATAATTCATTTTCAAATTCAGTTTACAAAATATTTAGTTCAAAGGATTACATAAAATGAGATCGAAAAGATTTTTTTCAAAAATTTTGATTTTAATAGTTTGAAAATTGTTAAATGATTGTAAATACATTTATATATTTAAATCATGAACTTAATCGATGAAATAAATTGTTAATTATGAATTAATAAGTTTAATTACATTAAGATGAGTGGTGATGTATACCACTTACTTTTTTATAAAAAAATATTGATTAGGTACATGCATCATTTCATCACTACACACAAGTGTACAAACAGTACATTATTGTAATTGTCATGTTGGAAGAAGAAGGCGATGTGGCATTAGAGAGAAAAAGCGTTTGTTAGAAAGGATACTTTGGTAATTTATCAAGTACATTTTATATAAAGCAACATTTTTTTCTTTCTCTCTTGTTTTCATTTCTTCTTTCACTTCAAACTTCCTTTTCTTTCAGTGCCCTTTAAACCTTTGAAATTTATAAGTTCACTTCTCTACTTTGAATCCTTTTGAAAACTTTTATTATCATTTATTCTTTCTCTTGCATCTCCTTTTGCTTTCAAATTCAAACTTAAACCTACACAAGCATAGTACATCCAACCCTATGGTTCTCAAAGCCTACTGTTTTTGCTCTTTAAGGGGGACTTAAATCATATTTATACATTAATATAGTGGAAATCCAGGTTTGTTTCAATATCTAAGTGATCTTATAGAGTGTGGTGCACAAAACTCATTATTTTATTATTATTTACCTTTAGTTCTGCATACTTTATTATGAAATATGGTTAATTGTTTTGGTTAGTTTTTACGTTGATTGATTGGTTATATGCATACTTTATGAGAATTAGTAAGTTAGCCTTTTAAGCAAATATTAAATGTTATGGTTTATGCTGAAGATGTAGTCATGCTTTGTTAATGATTGTAGCATGTATGTTTGGATTTCGATTATATGCGTATGCAATGTAGGCACAGTTATCACAACCGAACGGACCATGGTTGAACCACGGTTAACCATGAACCACTGACCCATACGGCCCGGACAAAGTTCTAACCGTGATCTGCAAGGAACCATAAGAATCTAGGTTGAACCGTTAATAAACCACAAAATTTTACCACTATTGGGTCTGTGTGTTGAAGCTCATGCGGCACATTAAACTAAATAAAAGTTTCTATTGTACGATTTTGAATGTTTATACGCAATCAAACAATTTTGTACAACTGAAAAGGTTTAAAATTGTTATGTGATTTTAAAATGGTAAAAAGAAACCAATTTAAGATGGTAATTTTTCTATTTTCGTAAACCAGATGCAATGTTGATTTTAAAATTGTTTCTTTAATCTATGATTTTAAAATTGTCATGATTTTTTATTAATATCTTCACTATATGTTTATATTTTGTTTATTATATAAAAATATTATATACCTATTGCCTATATCTGTATATAATTTACTTCATCACATTATATACCTATCACAATGTCTGTATATATTAATATCATAATTCCCATATGTAATGTTGCATTAAACAAGTTGTATAAGAGCTTTTAGACGTCAAGCCTATGGTTTCTTTAAATTCTTTTTGCATTTGCTCAATAGTGATGGTTCTATCATCAGTTGACTTTTTTCCTCCATAAAGTTAGTTTTCTTAACCATGAAATTTTCGCCATTGTAAATGCATTTTAATCAGTTATGACAATATTAAAAATAAGGCACCATATATTTCAGGCATAATTTTTTTCCACAATAAAATGATGTGATCCTGAAACATTCCAGGAAAAGTCTTGATCATGAAGACATGTATAATAACGAATCATCCATATCATTTGGTTATTTTAATTTTATACCATTTAATAGATGTTAGACTAATATGGTGGCAAGAAAATAAAAACACGGTGGAGTATTTGAACGATTCATTGTTTACCAAATTTTCAAATAATATCGTTCTTTAATTATGCCAAATAAAATTACTTCATTTTTTATATATGTAATCATGATGTATTATTTAATAAATAAGTTGGAACTTTTCCTGAATCAACAACAAAAATAAATATTTAAAACAAATTCAAAGATAATACACTTCTAATCTATTCGGTTTCCTCTCATTAAACAGGGATACTGGAAGGTCACCTTTGATGATCTGAAAAAGTATATTATAAGCTGAAATGGGACTCGGTTAAAATCAAGATATATGGACAATTCTTGGGAAGTTGTTGAGTCAAGAAATGGGGTAAACAGCAGCCATCAGAACACAGGTAACAATAGCCATTTTTTAACAATATCACCAAAAGAGTTATTAGCCTACTAAGCACATACCATAGTCGTTAAAGGTTGCAAATTTCATGGTTTGTTGCTCAAACGTCTCGAATGTTTGATTAGAAGATCGGTCAGGCATGGGAAAATATTATCAAATAGGCTCAACGCAACTTGCCCAACACATACCATCCTAAATCAAGTCCGACCTCAAGTCAGTCATCCTATCTGGGGTCTGTGCTGTGTGGTTGGATGGTCTGTAGTGATAGGTACTTTTCTCATTAAACATGATTTTGTGGCAAATTCGTCCTAGTTGCACTAGTATATTAGGTGGTCCACCAACGTTTAATTTCTTTCAAAACAGACAATGGACTACAGAGGTCCAAAAACAGTTTTCTAGGCTAGGACTCGATCAATATATCTGAAGTGTACATGCAATATGGGAGTGTCTTAGACATATAGAGCATTCATGTGCTTACAAATGGATACGTGGTAACAGATGAGGCAATACTGAACAATATCTATACTATATTATAATTACTGAGTTTGGATTCCTGCGCTCTCAGGCCTTCTCAACATTCTGAAAACCAAGCGTCTCGCGTAGGATTTTCGATTCTCTCACCCTCTCTAATTGTCCTCGGTCATTTTCTTTTTGTAAATCTCAAACGACGCAAATATATTTCACCAATCACCGTTATAGTCCTCTCTTTATTTCGCCTTTTACTGAAAATTATATTCCTTTTACACTGCATCTTCCCCAATCTGCCTTTTCCAGAAATCTAGGTCACGTCATCCTCCATATTTTGAAATTTAACCGCCCTGCTCTTTCTTGCTTTAGATGTCGAACCATAAGGCGACAGTCCTTCCAGTGATTCAACAGACTTCGACTCTTCTTACGGATCTTCGTCGCCTTGATTTTATGGCTCCTGGACTTCACGCTGCACATCAACTTTTTCTCGGTACGTTGTGTTCAACTCATCGGAAGTTTTCATGTCTCCCTGATTTGGAATTTTATTATCTAAGATCTCCCAAAATTATGAAAAATGTTTTATAATATATAGGTTTCCCAACCACGATCTTATTATTCTATAGCTGAATGATCTGCGTACGTAGTCGCCCGAACTAATTCCCCAAGTTTGTTTGGTTGGGTAATTTGCTTACTTTGTGTTCTTTGTTTTTTATTAGCTGAATGAACCGAGATTATAACAGGGTGCTTAAATTGAGCCAACAAAATTTTGGTACATAACCAAAGCATTTTTATAATTTTATGAAATTTATCCTTTTTTAAAACGCAAATTTGTTAAAAAATAACTACCAGTCTAAAATTTATCCTTTTTTTTCCTTAAATTATATATTATTTCTTCATATCTTTCCCATTTTATGTGATTTGAGTTAATTAGAGGAAATTCAAGTTTTATCCCACTTTAGAATGTACAACCTACGTTTCAATACAGGTGCCTTGCCATTTATGTTCAAAATTTTCAAAATTTGTTACATAAAAAGATAATATCCATGGGTTGTAACAAAGCAGCCTGGTTTTATTCTCTAACATATAGGTCAATTATAGAGAAGTTATATTTGACTTTTTTTTTCTCTTGGCACTTTACAGCGCCTGTTTACAATTTTAATTTGTTACTGATGTTTTCAACATTTAATTCAAATGCATTTCAAATATGTTTCGTTTTTATGTTTTTAATGCATATATTAATGCTTTGTCACCTGATAATAATAGTACGGAATGTATACATTTTACTAACTATTTTGATTATCTATTAAGGGTGGATATCTTATATGGCAATGTTTGGTAGTAACCATGACATATGTTTTCATTTTATGGGGAAATATATTTTGTCAGTCTTTATTAAGTATGATTGATAATCATTGGGTTTGAGCTATGAAATTTTTTTTTTTTGAGGGATCTACAGTTGTTGATCACTATAATCTCGGATGAATTTTTATGTTCTTGCTAACTGTTTAATTTTTATTATACTGCATGGCTATTGTTCTCCGCCTATTCTATTATTTAGAACCATTGTCCTCTCCATATTAACAGTTTAACAACTGCAACTATATATAACAAAATCTACTTTTGGTAGTTCAACTACAAAATAATTTTTATGTTCAATGTGGGATATTCTCCATCCAATTGAATTTTGCTTTGTATCTATTGTTTTTAAAGTCTTCGTATCAACATGGGCAAGGTCCCAGGGTCGAGGCACACAATTATCAATTCTTAGGGTGATTATCTCGGTGGTGCAAAGATGTTGAAAACCAGTTATACACCATCCGTGGGTTTTACTAGGACTGACAAACTTGGTCTTTAGTGAAGTCTTAGGTTCCACACGAAAATAAATAAATAAAGTCTTCGTATCAACTCCATTCTACAAGGTTTTAGTATTTAATTTTAAGTGATACTAAATTTTGTTACCAATTTTTCCGTTATTTCCAATAGGATAATATGTGTAAATTTGAGATATATATTGGACAGAAAATTTTGTTTATATGTGTGGCATGTTATGTTATTGTTTGACAACTAATGTATTGATTATCCATCAAAGGATTTTAATTTCTTTATTTTCCATTTGAGACCTTTAACTGTTTTGTTGTAGTTACCTATATCGATTACAAAACTAAAGACAACCTAAGTTGATTCAGCATCATGTGACATAATGATTTAACGCTCTAGGCTTAATTCATAGCTTGGATATAATTCATTTTCCCGTTCATAGTAAAAAAATGTCAGTGTGACAAAATCAATTTAGTAATTAGTCATGCCTAAACTTCATAAGATAAAAATAGTCATACCTTCACAACGCACTAAATTCCCAAGTATTTTAAAATTAAACATTCCATCACTTGCTATTTGAAAAACAAGGATTATAGCAATTCTCCTTTTAATTCCAAATTGATGTTATATGTTACTCTTCTGGGGTATTATAAAAAAACGTTGGCTTTCTCCATTTGCTCGCACACCTTATCTGACCATGCATTATGATGTCAGATAATGAAGAAAGATTTCCGAACTCGCAATATTTTTCTTTGTGGTTGGTTATGATGACAATGCATGTATACAGAATATAAATAATTTGCGGTTCATTTGTTTTAACTATAATCATTCTTAGTTCACTTTTCATTTTATCATCTGTTGCCTATTTTTTTGCTTTCCAAAAAAGATTATTTCCAGTTAGGTATTCTGTTTAATCATAAAATTGTATAAATGTGCTATAATAATTATTTTTTTATGTTTAATTACTAATCCATAATATTTCTACAGTTATGCATGATGTTTTTTATTTCCAATAACTTACGCTTCCTTTTTTCGGAAATAGAATTAAAAATAAACAAATAGATAACTGCCTTAGAAACACTTGATGCACTGTTTATTAATCTTTCAACACATTTTGCATTGTCATTTTGACTTTTCATAGCTCTAATAGAGTTGAAGCATGAATCATTAAAATTTTCATGTATTTTCTTCAATCATGGAATTGATTTTCATTTGGTGCGCGCACGCGCACACACACACATCGTGGCTTTTTTGGCAGCATCCAAAATACTCGAGTGGTGGGATGTGGAATGGTTTTCATGTTTATCATTCACATAGCCATTGTTTGGGTAAGCCATCATTTCTTATGATTTAGTTAATACTTAATACACATTTCTTTTTAATAAATTGTTTTTGAAGAATTCACATTTATAAACATTCACAAATTTGTTACTCTTTTGCTTTAATGTTATCAAGTGAATGACCAAATTTTAGTGCAGATAGTCCGTTCAACAAAGAAGGTAAGGTACTGGATAATCTGCGATGCATGTTATAGAAACATAAAGCACAAAGCACAAACATTCATCTTTTTTCTTTCAAATAGCTTATACAAGTCCAAAGATAACACAAGGAATCTATGAGGTTGTGTGCTTTGGTTTTGCTTGGATGAGATCTTTTTTCCTCCTCTTTTTTTCTCTTCCATGTATATCACATGATACCAAATCACGGACATAAGTACAGAGAAATTCAGAGAATTGCAAGAATTATCTCCCTACCACAATGAGAAAACCCTATATTAGTAGTATGTAATGTATTCTCCATAATCAATTTAAAATAAACAACCATGAATTTTTAATATAAAATGTCCAAATTTAAGCAGTTCAACATACATACAGTTGTTAATAAACCCAGTGCGAAGGTCCACATTGACTACAAAATTTTCCAGAACATCATGTCTATCCGATTTTAACAACAATTATATCTGTCACCTTAGTTAGTACCTTGAGAGTACCGTACTTTTGTTTATTTCATACTCAAGAGGTTTACGCTGTTCATGCAAACATGTGAAAAGAAATATTGTACTTATCATTCTGACCATTCCTATAATAGCATCCAGGCAAATAATTTTTTAAATATGGTTTGATATTTTCATTCTACATTGTGATTAATTTGATACTTCATAGAATAATCATGTTAAAAATACATATACCTGCTAAATTAATATGTCTCCTATGATTAAATTGATATACATAGAATTTATACGCATATAAATAATTTGATACTTACAATAACATGGATATCTTCTTTGATAAACAATTTATCAATGATGAAATTGATGTACATTGTGATTAATTTGATACTTCTGTTACGTTTGGTATAACCCAATAATCCAAGTTTGTCTAAATAACCAATTTTGGGTTTATTGGGTTTATACCAATAAGGATCAGATTCCATGTTATTATGAGTGATAACATCCTATGTCTCCAAGCATATGTTATTACAAAAGTAGCAGCCTTCAAGTATTGAAGTGCCTCAAATTGATCAATGCTAAAATTACTGATCATTGTATATCTCATCCATGTTACAGATTGAAAATTACCCAGGAGATGACCTCTAAAGCTTTACGGAATATAAAAGAAACATGGTATCAAATCAAAAGGTAAAAAAAATTCTATAAATTCTACTTTATATCTTTAAAGTATGATAAGTTTCTATAGTTTATTAGTTCTCTTTTGATTCAACCTTCTTGATGTTTTGGGCTCCTTTTATGGAGTTTCATTTTCTCATAAGGTTAGCAATAGTTTATACACACACACACACACACACACACACACACACACATATATATACATATATGTATACACTGTAGCCTTAATAATGCACAATTTTAACGTACTACAGGAGGATCAAACTCTATGTTATTACCAGTGACAGCATCCTATGGCTCTGCGCATATATTCTCTTTTCCTTGAATGATAATAAATTCTTGGTAGGTTACTAAGAGATGCACATAACCAGAATAGCAGCATTCAAGCATTCAAGTACATAAAATTGATTGATGCTATTATACATATTATAATTACTGATCATTGTATTTATCTTCCATGCTGCAGGTTGAAAACTAAAGAGAAGGTGACCACTGTGGCTTTAAAGAATACAAAAGAGGCATGGAATCAAATCAAACGGTAAGTTCTTTTCTATAAATTTTACATTATATCTTTAAGTGTGTTAAGATGCTATACTTAATCAGTTCTTTTTTGATTCAGCCTTTCAGTTTTTTTTTGGGTTAATTTTAGGCAATTTTATTTCCTGATATGGTTAGCAATAGTTCATATATATCCCATAGGCTTCAAATTTTATTCTGTAAGTTTGAGATTTATTGATGATGGAAAACTATAATCATCTTCATGAGGATTTCAAGCTATTCATTATTTTAGCTTCTTTATCCAGGTTATCCTATTTAATTTTGATGACTTGAGTTCTGTATTTTTATTTCCGTAAAGTTATGTTGTATCTTTCAAATATCCATCGAATTTGGACACTTAGGCCATGTATGGATGGTTAATAGTCCACTAACCTTGGGAACGGTCAGTTCGGAATTCATTTTTTATAGATCATGAAAATTTTGAAAGACAAATAATTCTTATTTTCCATTTTCTTTATCATCTAGGTCTGTACCAAATAATATTGTCCTTTTTCCATTATAGGAACAGTACATAGAGGAACCCTTGGCAAAATGGACCTTATTCTTCCTTTACTAATAGTTCGAAATAGTATTTTGTCAGCTCTACAATGTGTACCTTCAGCAAATTTAATTTTTTTTTAACATGCAATGGACATCCAATTTTGTGAACTCTCAACAAAGTTTTTTCCCTTAAAGCTGCTATGTGGAATTGGTTGATCACTAACTCAACAAATCTATCCCAATAAATAATCCACATAACATTTTTTTTTTCTTTGATAAAGATCGATCCTCAATGAGAGGAGAGAACTCATGTTTAATTATTATGCAATGACAAACAAGGCTTCAATAGGATCCAGTGTCGACTGCAGGCTAAAATGCAATTTGCTCAACATTATTTTATAAAGGCATGTGCTGACCATAAAGCCAAGGTGTTGGAAGAGATGTAATAAACTATAAGCTTGAAATTTGTAAAGCGTGTTTGACCATAAAGCAGACGAAGCTGACAAAGTGCAGAACTTCAAGCAGTTGCACCTAATGGCCCAGGCTGTGAGTTTGACTGAAATGAAATACAAAGATATTTGCGCATAAATGTGACAGCAGTAGACCAAGGCCAGTAATGAGTAGCCATGTATAGTATGTTTGGTAAATACAAATATGGTTTTTGTTTTTTTCAGTCAAGGGTGGGTTTATGTATGTATCAGATGGCGGGCAGATATGGTGATGGCTAAATAAGTTAATGAGTGGCCATTCCTTTTCAGTGTACCAAATTTGAAATCCAAAAATTATGTTTCCATGTCTACACATCAAGATATTCATGTTTTCCTTATTCAAATTCTCCTTTTGATTTTGGTGTCTTAAGTTTGAATCTAATAATTGTATTACTGATAATTGAGGTGCAGTTAAATAATGTTACTAAATAAGTCAAGTAATTGTGACGGTGGGGAAAGAATGTGATCTTAAGCATAAATTTAATCAAATATAATGTAAACTTTGTTTCACCAATGTAGATTAAAAAATATTTATTTTTTTATGAGGAGACATTAGATATTTGGTTTTCCTTTTATAATATGAATTATATTAATACCATCTTGAACCTCAACTAATAAATCATTTATATTATGATTAACTTAAATTATTTTTCATTGGCATTATATATTACTCATGTTTGCATCTGAAATCATCAATTTTTTTCCAGTCGCTAATTGATTTCAAAAATCGTGTATGTATCTTACTCATACAAAATGAATTGTTGGTCATTTAATCCTGTAAATGAATTGAAATCCTAGGAATTGATTTGATATGGAATTAATTTACTACACATAATTTTTGCCTAACCTTATGTTTCTAAAATTAGTTGTATATACCATGGATTTGGTGTGATCATTTTTATTAATAGCAACTTTGTCCCTTTATTGAGTTGAAGAAGATATAAAACGGACTAGATTCCGAGGCGACAAAGAATGACATTTAACTCTTTCCTTTCCCTTCCAAACAACATCTTAAAATATGGATTGACAAATCACCTTGAGCTACGCATGATATTTGAATTACGGTTTACTTAAAGTCAAATTCTAGACTCATGCAACTTAATTTGACTAAATACAAGTTTCAGATTATGTACTAAGAGTTATATAGTTAATTAAATAAAAAAGTTCAATCATTTGATTTTTGATTAAAAAAAGGGAAAAAAAACATCTTGCACAATTTATATTGTGCTTGAAGTTGTCCTCACTATGATAATATATGCATTTTAATGTTCCAAAATTAAACTATTGGAAGTGATAGTAAGTGTAATTTTTAGGAAAGGCCAAAATGCACTACTACATTGAGAAACAAGATTTGTTTGTGTAACCAATTAAAATTTTAATGAAAATTCTAAGATTTTTAATTCTTCAAAATAATTTTTTATTACCATAATTTTACAATTAAATGATTTTGCTGTTACTGAATAGGTTATTATTTCGAAAATTGTTCGTGTGGGCATTTCAATGTCTGATTTACTAGGATAACCATTATTGGTATTATAGTAATAAGATATCTTGCAAGCAATTCAAAATAACCACTCAAAGTTTTCGAATGATAGCTGGCCACTAATATGTATCGTTATGAAACTACCATGTGCATGCCTTATGTGAGACAGCTGGGATAATACATATACATGACCCACACGATCTATGGAGTTTATAATTCAAAACTATCGGTTTATTTTCTGACGAAGGCTTTCTTCTATATGATGTATAAAGAGTTCAAAGCCAATAGCGGTGCAATAGACATAATTTTTGGAAAATGTTCACTTCATCAGCTGTGGTTCATGTATGGTAAGTAGGTTTAATAATGTAATATACACGATTATTTACAAAATTCTTTTGCTATCCTAATTAGATAACTCTGTATCGTTGATACTTCTTTTACTATCATAGGTTTAACAATGTAATGTAGATTAACTTGCCGATTCTGCAAAATCAACAAAATTGAGCCGGCTAAAGTATACAAAATAATAAAACTATAATAAAATAATATCATAGGTTTGTCCATTTTCTCTCCCCTTTTATACTATACTGCACGTCTGAATTCAATTTTTTACCTTGAATATATTCAACATCGCACCTTCTGTGATGTAATTGCAAAGGCCCATTATAACGTATGTTGCCTTCAAAACATAAGTTTCTGAATTCATGCACTTTAGTTTAGTTGTCTGATCACTTTAATTTAGTTCTCCGTACATAACTTATTGATTTCTTTCACAGCTACTACACGTAAAATTATATACTAACATATCACAATACTACCACATTTTAGTTGAAAAATATATATTAACAATGTGTTAAACGTGTTATTGACTAACAATAACGACACATCTCCACGGTCACTCAATTTTACTTTGTTATTAACCTTATATTAGTATCACATTATAGCATATTGATACATGTGAACTTATGCCTTATAATGTCCAACTGATTGAAGCCTGGATAAAAATGCAATCTTTCTTTTTAAATTCTTAAATAAGTTGGGTAGTATAAATAAACCGTAATCTGCAATCTACAAAATTCCGGATATCATAATAAGACATCCAACACAAATAACATAAATAACTTCCTCAGTCTATTCCAAAATTTTATATGCTAATGTTCTATTTTCTAAACAATACTATTGTTTACAATAGCACTATGTTGTCTTCGCCATGTTTATGGTTCCATTCTCTATTAACCGTATTGAAATGGGTACGTAATGCTCCTGTCTGCATAACTTATTAATTGGTTATTATTATAACTACAATATGTATATTACGTCGACCATAAAGTAAAATGCTTTTACTACATATGATATGATGATTCAACGACTACTTCTCCAAATTATTACAATTTTTTTTGGACAAATTATTACTATAACTGGTAACTGCTACTCAATATAACCACTGCTTCTCTCTTCGAATCATACGTACCCCACGCAAATCTTCAACATGCTCTTTTAGCCAGTACACACTTTTCAATAACATAAATTTTTTTGTTCATTTAAGCAAATGACACCTTTTGAACATGCAAACCCAACCCTATTTTCATATTTGCTTCCAAATACGCTTAAATTATAAAAAGTTGTTCTTCCCTACTACAACACAATTACATACATTATTTGCTTCAACCCGTGTGCGAAGCACGGGTTCGCACTTGTTTTATGTTAAGAAGCAGTCTTTTTTTAAGTAATCTAGATGAAATCAATTTAAGAGTTGAAACAGAAGATTATGTTGCAACTGGAAAAAATATATATCAAAATAGATCTTTTTAAAAATATGAAAATAAAACTAAAAAACTGTAATAGCTCATACCTGCTCCTCCATCTAAAGATATCGAATTAAACTATTTGGATGACACACAAAACCACTGATTCCAACATCACCAAAGGTCATAGCAAGAGGATGATTTTGCTTCGTTGTAGCCTCATCAGGTAACAATGTGTTATCCACAATCAGCTTCTCATGTGTTTGGGGTACAGGTTTCCCATGTATGATGGCTGTCGTCGAATCATTGCATACTAAACCTATTCCAACGACCTCTAGATTGAAGTTCAACACTTCGCATTTTTTATTTGTCGAAACATGCGAAATTACCGGATTAGCATGAGCGTTGTCATTCGACGTTCTTCCATCAATTTGATGATGTGTCCCACCACTTCCTCCTTCGTTGGAAGCAAAGTCCGGTACTTGACTTTCTCGATTCGCATATCCTTTTAAAAAGCCGAAAATTGAATCCAATTTCCCTCCACATTCTCTAATTTCCCCTCCACCTTCTCCATCCTTGTTGTCATATTATCTGGGCCTCCTTTAATCTTCTTGAGTTGTTTACGTGGAATAGTAGAAGCTTTAACTTGTGACTTTGATATCATAGTTCCAACACTCCGAGTCTGGCCCTTTTTATCCTTGCCAAACACTTGTGACAAGATGTCTTCGTCCAATGTCAAATCTTCTTCGTCATCATCATTAATTGTTTCCTTCGCTTTTGCAATTTTACCCTAAAATATGATAATACTTGAGATATTACGTGCATTGATAAGTTACTAAATTAAAACAAGTAGATAAACCATGTAAACTTGTATGTCATAATAATACATCATTATCAACTTATCATTTAAAACAATATATTGTTTAACTTACAAAGTACGATGAAATTGTATCTGATATGGTGCCATCCTTTTTTGTATGAGTTTTCTCCCATACTTCACGATGTGTGATTTCTTTTTCTGGATTTTCACTTATCTGCAACCAAACAAGTTTAAAAAAAAAAACAAGAAGAGTTCATATATGTCATTTATGCATATTAGCACACCGTGCCCATTTAAAAATTATCCGATTTAAAAGAAAGGCTAAATAAACATGCCGCTATTTATCATTGATGTGGAACTATCCAACTTAGTAAATTATTTCTCAATTTGATATCAGGATTTTCCAGGTGGTTTAAGACTAACGAATTGGAGACTATAATTGTACAACAACATAAAATAGAAACAAGAATGTACCATTTTATATTATACTACGGCTTGACTTGTACGACCACTGTGATGACTATAATTGTACAGTGATCTATTTTTTTTTTTTTTTGCCTAGCTCTCTTCTTTCGCGTGCACCCGGTTTTGCTTCGTTTTTCAAGAATCCGTCCCAATCTTCTAGGCTAACTTTTGGAGGACAGTTTTTCCTTCTATCTTCATCATTATCAAATTTATCGTAGTACCCTGTCCTCAATTCGCTTTTATATCTCCTAAATGACTCGCACATTTTTTTTAAATAAAGCTTTTTTGCATCTGACTCTAGCTCAAAAAATGTCTTGCATATGATGAAGATAAAAAATATGTCAGTGTAATTCAAAACATCAACTTTTCCGTATGTCAGTGAAAATAAAATAGATGACTTGTCCATTGCGCATTCTTGACTGTTAACAGAAAAAATAACGGATTCCTACTATAGTGGTTGTACTGGCAGATGACCCCTTTTCTGATCTGGAAAATGTACACAGCTAAAAGGTTATTCAGACTGTCACTTATGATGTTGGTACTTATATTGTTTATTAGAGATAGATGCATTTTATAGTAATTCTGCACATATCAGTGGATCAGTTTTATAGTAATCCTGTTAGTTTTAGAAGTGGATCAGCTTCAAAGAAAAAGTTTCTTTACTTTGCTGGTAATACTTGATTTTTTATGCCAAATACCCCGTTAAACTATTTTAAAGCAAAATTTTATAATTTGTTTTAATGAATCAGTTGAACAAGGCTTAATCTAAACAAAAGTGCAAAAAAAACTTATTCACAAAAAAGTATCTTATAATAGGTGAATAAATTACAAAACCGCAAATATGCTATTTGTTTCACTATCTCTGTAAAATGATAATAGGTGAATAAATTACTAATTAACATACAAAAGACAGTATCTTATAATGTTCACTTTGATAATCCACAATTACATAAGTTTCATCTGCATTAAAGGTACAATCAATCAATACTTGTAGTATTTTTAAATCAAAATTATAGATGTTATAATTTAATGCATTGATAAATGTTAAGCATCACGGTATTCTCGAATAAACTCTACAGAATAATTAGTAGCGTTTGTTTAGCAAATAATGTTAAACATGCTTACTCTAATAGTGAATTAAATTCTAATTAGTTTTGACTATAGGTTAATTTCTAGTTAATTAAATTTAACTAGAATGCTTACTCTAAGAATGCTTGCTCTAAGAATAATTAATTTTAATTAAATTAACTAGAATTTAATTGACTATAGGTCAATTAATTTTAACTAGAATGCTTGCTCTAAGAATTCAACTACTGCGAAAGCTCGTTTTTTGTTTGATAACAAATTAACAATGTTAATATAAGTCTTAGTAAACAAAAAGAGTATGTTGACAGACTACATATAAATAATACGGATATATAAATAATACGGATCAATCATATATAATAATACTAATCAATTTTTTGTGTTCATATATTGCTATTTTTATCATAATAATAATGCTCACACGTTGAGATTTTAGCTGAAAAACCTTCTGTTCAAAGGCTGATACATATTTGCATTGCTGCCAATGCAGTTTCCATTAAATTCAAGAGCATTAAATCACAACGGTTGCATCTTTATCCTTAATACTAGAAAAAAAATACATGCCAATGTTTACGTAAGCCGATGCGTACTGCTACTATGGACAGCCAGCCTGTTTCGTGAATTTGGTCGCGAATTGGACTTCCGTCCCTTTATAAAATAAATCAAAGTCCAATCAATGATACCTCTCTTTATTGCAAAAATGTTAAGTCTTATACTAATTAGCATTGTGATTCAGCTTGTCAGTTTCATTATATGTTTCTTCTAGTCGACGCATTACAAAACCATGCGTTTACGCAAACAACCAATTTGTTTCACGCATCAGCCTCGTTACTGCAAAAGCTCGCGGTCGATTCTTGTTCATTATATTTGTTTTTTTCTGTTTTTTCTTTTTTATGTTAAATAGGAATTCGACTGATGAATTTAAAAGGGCTGAGCAAAATAATTTTATATCATCAATGCTTTTTGATAATGGTCAAATGACACACAACAATATTGTTAATTTATATACTATTTCAACCTTTTCCCCAGGTAATGCTTCTATTGACTGCACTTATCATTGTATTTATATACATGAAAAAGGAAAAATGATTATAATAAAGAAACTTAATAAAAAAAAGTATTAAGATTAAAAAATCAAAACCTCTCGCTTATTAAGAGATGTTGGAAGTTGATTATTGTTGTTGAAAATGACACAGAATGATTGAATGGAACAAGTAAAGGTTTAACTAGAAATTAAGTAGAATTTAATTAACCAGAAATTAACCTATAGTCAAATTGAGTCAGTGCAGTTCAGTTGCATATGTGCAGCTCAGACACAAATCAAGTCAGTGCGGTTGTGGCTTACTGCTGTAGTAATCAATGTTCAATTAAATAATGTATCACTAAGTATTCTTAAAAAATATATATATATATATACATATATATATATATATGTATCTATATGTAACAATAATAAATGTAACCAAAACAATAATAACCTGACAATACCAGTAAAAAAAGACTATGTAATAGGAGATGTTCACAATAAAGCAGTGATGTAAATGATAAACTATCAATACCAGTAAAAAAAGACTATGTAATAGGAGACGTTCACAATAAAGCAGTGATGTAAATGATAAACTATGTAATAAGAGGCTTACCCGCAATTCAGTCCAAACATCATCTTTAAATTTCATGGGTACTTTATCCCAGCTTTCGTACGATATCGGCACGTGAATTTGTACCAATTTACCGATTTTACTGCCTATTTCTCTAGCATTATCTGAAATTGGAGCACATATGCGTTTGCCTCAACTATCTCGGGTTGTGAGGATGACGAATGTGTGACTGAATGGGTCGACGCTTCCGGGGTTTCTGACATTGCTGCTGTAAAAAAAATTCACCGCTTAATTAAGAGAAATAAAAGAGAAAGAGGAAAAAGTAATGAAACAAAGCAAAAGATTATTCGCGATATAGCAGAAAAATTAAGACTAATCTCTTCCAATTCAAGATTCATGCATCCAAAATGCATTAATCTCGAAATGGCAAACCTTTCCAATTCTGTTCAACAAACTGCCCTGAAATTCTCAATGCGGGAAACCGATTATCATCAGAGTAAATTTTCCAGCGAATTAGCCGATATTTACTATGAAATTGATCATCTTTTTCATTTCATCTCGATTGCTAGAGTCACAAGGTACGTGATTTGGGATCTATAAGCTTTGTCCATTATTGTCGAGCTGAACTAATAAAATGTTATTTTTGTTCGAATCCATGAGTTTAAATCAAGTTGTTCACCCACTTTTCATGGAATAATTATGTAACACCCCACATCCGTTAGTGTCACTCACAAAGGGAATGCACTAAGTTCTGTGGAGAATTTAGGGTAAAAGATGCAGATAAATTACAAGACAGACAGAAATTAAACAGCGGAAAATAAAACTTTACTTTATTGATAAGATAGTTTGTACAACAATTGTTTTCCAATATCATAGTATCATCTGTCTTACAAAATAAAGAAGCATAAAAATACATTTATATTCCCCAATGTAGCATAAGCCAACCATAGCAGCGAAAAGGAGAGTCCAAAGCACTTTGTCCAAGAATCTTCAAGCTTGGGAAGAGCAGCGGTCCAATCTAACCTGAGCTGAACTATTACCTCCTTAACTACCTGGGGGGGAACGGAAGAAAAGTAGAGTCAGACATAAAGCCTGAGTAAGTCTAGTGACTATTCGGTCTATGGATAAGAAAAAGAGCATGATAAGTATATGCTGGAAATGGGAAAGCACCCTAAACTAAGTTAAGTTATCTCGAACCGAATATACTATCATACCCCATACTAATCTCTGCACCACCTAACTAGTGTCCCAACTAGTAATTATAACGTGATCCCAATCCCTGTAATTTTTGTTGCCTTTAGGCGTACATTTATTGTTTCTGACCTAGATCTAATCTAGGATTTACGCTATCTTCCGAACGATGCCCTCTAGTCTAGGACACACTACATAGAGTGGTATATGTTCCTAGACTTTTTCCACGTATGTGTCACGAATCGTTATCGCTTGTCTAGATGCACATGTCCTGTAATGTGCGGCCCGAGTTCCGTGTCAAGGCTACTCTAGAAATACAGAACTCGGTCGAGACCTTTCAGATATCCGCCGATGCAGATGCTAAGGTCTGTTTTTTTCTAGTGGCTATGGTCCCACTCGACCCCTCCCTCAACTAATGAAAGGCCATCCTTGAAAAATGAGAACTATGCGCAGGCCCCCCTATGCCCCACTGTCCTATGGCCATCCGCAACCATAACTAGATAGCAAGTATATGGTCTTTTGGAGTTCTCTGCCTTTCCGCTTCACGTATCTCGATTGACTCAAGATGGTAGGTAGACGACGAGTTGCTATCACAGGGCTACCGTCTTTTCGCCGAATCACGCTGGTCCATCCTAGTCTTTAGGTTGCCATATTTTGCAACCAAGGCATACCCTTGGTTCTTCTAATGCAGACCTTAACCTCTGTGAGCCCAGGAAGATCATCTGCAGCCTCACAGAGGGATACCAAGAGTACCCTCACGTCCCCTCGAAGCCTTGGGCTTCGTAACCCAATTCGTTGGAGCCTTCTAGAATCAGTCGGTCGTATGCTTCTTCTCGTGTTCTACTAAGATTTACTACTTAGTTTCTTTCCTTCATCAAGTTGGTTAAGTGTCATTAGTCAATTCAAGTTAACTTAACCCATCCCTTTTGTCATATTATACTGGTTAAGTGTTGCCTCCTTGTGTTAACTTAACCTCACCATCTGTTTAACTAACCTATTACAACAGTTAAGTGTCTCCTTATATAACTTAACCCTACTACTTGTTTACTTAACAGGTTATAATGGTTAAGTGTTGTCCATTCACGTTTAACTTTACTATAAGTCAAATTACACTGGTTAAGTGTTCTTGTTACTTAACTCTAATCATTCATGTTATATTGGTTAAGTATTTCTAACTTACTTAATCCTAACCCACTTGTCAAATCAACTTGTTATCATGGTTAAGAGTTCTAATTTTACTTAACCTCAATCACTTGTCTCACTAACATGTTTCTATGGTTAAGTGTTCTAATTAACTTAACCCCAATCACTTATCTCTCTAACATGTTTCTATGGTTAAGTGCTCTAATTAACTTAACCTCAATCACTTGTCTCACTAACATGTTTCTATGGTTAAGTGTTCTAATTAACTTAACCTCAATCACTTATCTCACTAACATGTTTCTATGGTTAAGTGTTCTAATTAACTTAACCTCAATCACTTGTCTCACTAACATGTTTCTATGGTTAAGTGTTCTAATTAACTTAACCTCAATCACTTGTCACACTAACATGTTTCTATGGTTAAGTGTTCTAATTAACTTAACCTTACTCTCTAGTCCAGTTTAATCATGTTAGAATGGTTAAACATTTGCTTAACCTTACCCACTCCCCTAGTCAACATATTAAATTGGTTAAGTGTCCAGATTAACCTAACCCTACCCACCAATTTTGTTAACATGTTGAATTTTGTTAAGTATTAATTCAATTGACTTAACCCTATCAATCCTGACTCAGTCTTAATTTATTAATTAAAGCACCAACCACTCACATTAGACAAATATTGTTGTGGTAACTGGACAGTCGGTCGGTTCCGGGCAGGTTTACACAACAACTCATGTCTAACCTCGGGTCTTTATTGGGCTCAATGTTTAACCACCCACATTGGATAGGTATTGTTGTGATTACTGGACAGCCGGTCGGTTCCGGGCAGGTTTACATCACAACTCAATCCAACCTCGGGTTAAGCCTATCGTATTTTCTAAGTTTACATATTTGTCTCTTTTCAATTTTATATGTAAATGTTTTGTGGCCCATTATCCAAATTCGTTATTCTTGGGTATAATAATTTATACCACTTAAATTTCACAAGTCGTTGGCATGTGCCAAATATGCCAACACATATAATTTAATTAAACCCAGCGTTATTTTCCCCGTTTGTACGTTCGCAATATTATAACATATGTTGGGCTTCAACATTTCAGCCCAAAAAAAGAGAGGCTTAGAACATGATATATTCTAAGTAACATAAAAGGAGTGTGTGAACGCATGAACTTGCAACATAGCGATTTAACTAACATAAATTATGTGGTGCATGAACTTGCAATATAGCGATTTAATTAACATAAATTAGTGGTGCATGAACTTGCAATATAGCGGTTTAATTAACATAAATTATGTGGTGCATGAACTTGCAATATAGCGATTTAATTAACATAAATTATGTAGTGCATTAACTTGCAATATAGCGATTTAATTAACATAAATTAGTGGTGCATGAACTTGCAATATACCGATTTAATTAACATAAATTAGTGGTGCATGAACTTGCAATATAGCGATTTAATTAACATAAATTATGTGGTGCATGAACTTGCAATATGGCGATTTAACTAACATAAATTAGGGGCTTGTGTACTTGCATTGTAATAGAATATAATTTTGACATAAATCATAAACCTAAACATGAGTCATGGGTTTCAATCTATTCATGTAAACTTGCATTTAAAATACGAACCTAACTAAATTAGGTGTCCCTTGTATTAGCATATGATTTTTATAACAACATAAGCCTAAAACATATTTTTATTTAGGCCTAACACTAAACATAAACTAGTCATTTCCATAAAGTCGCTATATGTTCACGAAGATGCTTACTTTTGTCACTAATACAAAAGTATAGTTTAACTTGAATTATGAGGCCTATTCCAACATAAACTTATATGAATCATGTTACCCAAATGGATCCAACTACACTTGAAATGATCATAGGCATATATATACAAAGATCTAAATCATGTAGGCATAACAGTGAATTATGTTTACATAAGTCTCAACTTGGTTGTAACAAAATATATACAACTTCTTATTAACCACAACATATAAATGTCAATTTCCAACATGAATCGTATACTTGCAAGGGGTGTTACTTTTCATTGCAAATGTACAATTAATCCAATATCATGTTAATTATACTACAACATCCCAAATCCATTTATAATAAAATAAGAACAACATACAATTATGAACTAGCATCGTTACAATTAAAGTACGATTCCATTTTCATTCTACACAAATCAAGTCTCAATTTTTATTCATATCGGAATAGTACTCTACTTACAACGTATAATGAATCTTGTATTCAGGATTCTGAATTCTGAATTTGGTGATGCTATCCTTTGAGGTTGACGTTGTTTTGATTTATTTGTTGTAGTTTTAAGCTTTGAATTAACTCTTATTCGTCTCTTAATTTGACGGCTACTCCTAGTCTCTCTTCATCAGCATGACGGCTCCTTCTTTCTTTTTCTTTTTTTGTGTGAATTAGGTTGTGAGAGCTATGTTGTTTATATAAAGTTGCAAGTTAATTTGAGACGTCGATGAAGCCAAGGTTAATACAAGCCGTCCGTTCTAAAGGGAAGCCAATTATGTTCACAATTTAAGGGTTGTAAATTACTCCTATTTCAAATTATGTCATAATTACTTTCTTAATGTACATTATCAACATTTATTATCATTTGTCAGTCCATCAAATATAAATACGTACACATTAGATACATATCCCCTTTACACATTTTTTTTATATGCACATTAGATATATCTCCCCTTTACACATTTATTATTATTTTTGAATGCACATTAGATACATCTCCCATTTACACATTTATTATTAAATTTGTATGCACATTAGATACATCTCCCCTTTACACATTTATTATTAAATTTGTATGCACATTAGATACATCTCCCCTTTACACATTTGTTATATTAAGCATTGGTTATTCTTAAATTAGTAACTTTAGTGTTAACAGAAATACGGGGCGTTACATTCTCCCCTCCTTAAAGGATTTCGACCCCGAAATCTTCAAGTCAAGAAGAATGTAAATCCTACCATCCAGTCATCCATCTACTCAACCATCAAACACAGGCATCCACTGTCCTCAAAGACTCCTAATGCTTGTATGTTCATATGCATAGTGTGTGTACATGTCTTTAACAAATGCAAAATCAGGCGGTCTACTGATTCAGTTGACCTCCTTAATGCAAATCATGTCAGTGCCGTGCGTCCAATATGTATGCAAATCCTAATGATACATATTATTTCTATATTAGTGCACAATCATTCACTCAAATGCGACATCCATATGATAACACATTAAGTTCAATTCATAAACAAATACATATGTGCGAATGCGATATAAAAGTAACCGAGTCGTTTTAGCGCCTATGGTGTGTATATGCATCCACGAGCAACCACTTGCAACCATCAACCATAACATGTTTCAAATACATGTTTACATCCAAAAGGGTTTCTACCTAAAGATCGAAGATACGTCCTAGAGGATATACCTTAAAAGCTAGAAACAAGTATGCATAGAATTCCTAGAAAAAGAAATCAAGGATGTACCCTTAAGAAAAAGGGTACGCGGCGCGTATGCCTTATCTTCAATCCCCCATATCGCACCTTCTTGAACTTTAACAAATTTTACTTCACGATTGCGAAGTTTCTTGACCTCCATTTCCAAAACAAACAAATGTTAACTATGATACCAAGTGTACATACCAAGATGATTTGAGGTCTCTCCTCTTAGCTTATCCATCATGCCATAACTATAAGGGTCAAAAGGTCACTACGTACTTTTTACCTCTCTTAAAGTTAGTCTTTTTCTATTTAGAGTGCCTGCCACAACTATCTATCTCTCACGCAAACCATCCTAGTCGAACTCGACATCCCTCAATTACAAGCCCTAGAGGCCTAAACCAATATCAGACAAGTACCCAAGGAATATCTCCTCCAAATTTGGACGATCTACGTGAGATGATATAAGTAAAACAACCAAACAATTGACCACTAATTCGGATCTTTTACTATACAAGTACGAAGGTGCAGAGACTCAACCATGGAAGCAAATACGAACAAATGCAAAGCGCTAAGATCAAAAGAGTACGAACAGAAAAACTAGATTCTTCCAACAGAACTTTACTACTTTTCTCCTAGGTACGCTTAGTGGTGAAAACATGTACTTGCCCTTCTGAAAATATTGTCCTTTGTCCTTAATTATATGCCATATTATACCATAGTAAAGATACTTCCTCTTGTCTTAGGTTTTATAATTCCATCCTTCTTCGTGAGTCAAGTCTACATCCATGAATTCCTCATCCTTGGATTGTGCTCCGTTGCCAAACTCCTCATCCTCTTCCGTGTGTAATCATGTTGACAAATTTTTCGAAAGTTGCCTCCATCGTACAGAAAATCCTACAAAGCTTGAAAGAAAACTGGCCGCAGGTGAAACTACTACGGCTATAGTTGGAAGTCGGGCACTACTCCGCCCTTTGATGAGGTTACCTCCCAGAAAGCCAGGAGCCCCAGAGGCTCAAGAAAGAAGGAAATAAGGACTGAATCAGAGAATCAAAAGATAGTGCATATGGTTTTGGGGAATATGCCTTTAAAACAAAACTTTTCTTTTGAAAATGCTTCTTTTAAAAACCGTCCTGAAAAATAATTTTTCAAATCTTTTATCTGATTCGGTAACCTTCAGCTCTGATACCACGTGTAACACCCCACATCCATTAGTGTCACTCACAAAGGGAATGCACTAAGTTCTGTGGATAATTTAGGGTAAAAGATGCAGATAAATTACAAGAACGACAGAAATTAAGCAGCGGAAAATAAAACTTTACTTTATTGATAAGATAGTTTGTACAACAATTGTTTTCCAATATCAGAGTATCATCTGTCTTACAAAATAAAGAAGCATAAAAATACATTTATATTCCCCAATGTAGCATAAGCCAGCCATAGCAGCGAAAAGGAGAGTCCAAAGCACTTGTCCAAGAATTTTCAAGCTTGGGAAGAGCAGCGGTCCAATCTAACCTGAGCTGAACTATTCCCTCCTCAACTACCTGGGGGGAAACGGAAGAAAAGAAGACGGAAAAAAAGTAATGTGTGACATAAAGCCTGAGTAAGTCTAGTGACTATTCAGTCCATGGATAAGAAAAAGAGCATGATAAGTATATGCTGGAAATGGGAAAGCACCCTAAACTAAGTTAAGTTATCTCGAACCGAATATACTATCGTACCCCATACTAATCTCTGCACCACCTAACTAGTGTCCCAACTAGTAATGATAACGTGATCCCAATCCCTGTAATTTTTGTTGCATTCAGGCGTACATTTATTGTTTCTGACCTAGATCTAATCTAGGATTTACGCTATCTTCCGAACGATGCCCTCTAGTCTAGGACACACTACCTAGAGTGGTATATGATCCTAGACTTTTTCCACGTGTGTGTCGCGAATCGTTATCGCTTGTCTAGATGCACATGTCCTGTAATGTGCGGCCCGAGTTCCGTGTCCGGGCTACTCTAGAAATACGGAACTCGGTCGGGAGCTTTCAGATATCCGCCGATGCAGATGCTAAGGTCTGTTTTTTTTCTAGTGGCTATGGTCCTACTCGACCCCTCCCTCAACTAATGAAAGATCATCCTTGAAAAATGAGAACTATGCGCAGGCCCCCCTATGCCCCACTGTCCTATGGCCATCCGCAACCATAACTAGATAGCAAGTATTTGGTCTTTTGGAGTTCTCCGCCTTTCTGCTTCACGTATCTCGATTGACTAAAGATGGTAGGTAGACGATGAGTTGCTATCACAGGGCTACCGTCTTCTCGCTGAATCACGCTGGTCCATCCTAGTCTTTAGGTTGCCATATTTTGCAACCAAGGCATACCCTTGGTTCTTCTAACGCAGACCTTAACCTCTGTGAGCCCAGGAGGATCATCTGCAGCCTCATAGAGGGATACTAAGGGTACCCTCATGTCCCCTCGAAGCCTCGGGCTTCGTAACCCAATTCGTTGGAGCCTTCTAGAATCAGACGGACGTATGCTCCTTCTCGTGTTCTACTAAGATTTACTACTTAATTTCTTTCCTTCATCAAGTTGGTTAAGTGTCATTAGTCAATTCAAGTTAACTTAACCCATCCCTTTTGTCATATTATACTAGTTAAGTGTTGCCTCCTTGTGTTAACTTAACCTCACCATCTGTTTAACTAACATGTTACAACGGTTAAATGTCTCCTTATATAACTTAACCCTACTACTTGTTTAATTAACAGGTTACAATGGTAAAGTGTTGTCCATTCACATTTAACTTTACTACAAGTCAAATTACACTGGTTAAGTGTTCTTGTTACTTAACTCTAATCATTCGTGTTATATTAGTTAAGTATTTCTAACTTACTTAATCCTAACCCACTTGTCAAATCAACTTGTTATCATGGTTAAGAGTTCTAATTTTACTTAACCTCAATCACTTGTCTCACTAACATGTTTCTATGGTTAAGTGTTCTAATTAACTTAACCCCAATCACTTATCTCACTAACATGTTTCTATGGTTAAGGATTCTAATTAACTTAACCTCAATCATTTGTCCCACTAACATGTTTCTATGGTTAAGTGTTCTAATTAACTTAACCTCAATCACTTATCTCAATAACATGTTTCTATGGTTAAGTGTTCTAATTAACTTAACCTCAATCACTTGTCTCACTAACATGTTTCTATGGTTAAGTGTTCTAATTAACTTAACCTCAATCACTTGTCACACTAACATGTTTCTATGGTTAAGTGTTCTAATTAACTTAACCTCACTCTCTAGTCCAGTTTAATCATGTTAGAATGGTTAAACATTTGCTTAACCTTACCTACTCCCCTAGTCACATATTAAATTGGTTAAGTGTCCAGATTAACCTAACCCTACCCACCAATTTAGTTAACATGTTGAAATTGGTTAAGTATTAATTCAATTGACTTAACCCTATCAATCCTGACTCAGCCTTAATTTATTAATTAAAGCACCAACCACTCACATTAGACAGATATTGTTGTGGTAACTGGACAGCCGGTCGGTTCCGGGCAGGTTTACACCACATCTCATGTCTAACCTCGGGTCTTTATTGGGCTCAATGCTTAATCACCCACATTGGATAGGTATTGTTGTGATTACTGGACAGCCGGTCGGTTCCGGACAGGTTTACATCACAACTCAATCCAACCTTGGGTTAAGCCTATCGTATTTTCTAAGTTTACATATTTGTATCTTTTCAATTTTATATGTAAATGTTTTGTGGCCCATTATCCAAATTCGTTATTCTTGGGTATAATAATTTATACCACTTAAATTTCACAAGTCGTTGTCATGTTCCAAACATGCCAACACATATATTTTAATTAAACCCAGTGTTATTTTCCCCGTGTGTACGTTCGCAATATTATAACATATGTTGGGCTTCAACATTTCAGCCCAAAAAAAAGAGGCTTAGAACATGATATATTCTAAGTAACATAAAAGGGGTGTGTGAACGCATGAACTTGCAACATAGCGATTTAACTAACATAAATTATGTGATGCATGAACTTGCAATATAGCGATTTAATTAACATAAATTAGTGGTGCATGAACTTGCAATATAGCGATTTAATTAACATAAATTATGTGGTGCATGAACTTGCAATATAGCGATTTAATTAACATAAATTAGTGGTGCATGAACTTGCAATATAGTGATTTATTTAACACAAATTTGTGGTGCTTGAACTTGCAATATAGCGATTTAATTAACATAAATTATGTGGTGCATGAACTTGCAATATGGAGATTTAACTAACATAAATTAGGGGCTTGTGTACTTGCATTGTAATAGCATATAATTTTGACATAAATCATAAACCTAAACATGAGTCATGGGTTTCAATCTATTCATGTAAACTTGCATTTAAAATATGAACCTAACTAAATTAGGTGTCCCTTGTATTAGTATATGATTTTTATAACATCATAAGCCTAAAACATATTTTTATTTAGGCATAACACTAAACATAAACTAGTCATTTCCATAAAGTCACTATATGTTCACGAAGATGCTTACTTTTGTCACTAATTCAAAAGTATAGTTTAACTTGAATTATGAGGCCTATTCCAACATAAACTTATATGAATCATGTTACCCAAATGGATCCAACTACACTTGAAATGATCATAGGCATATATATACAAAGATCTAAATCACGTAGGCATAACAGTGAATTATGTTTACATAAGTCTCAACTTGGTTGTAACAAAATATATACAACTTCTTATTAACCACAACATATAAATGTCAATTTCCAACATGAATCGTATACTTGCAAGGGGTGTTACTTTTCATTGCAAATGTACAATTAATCCAATATCATGTTAATTATACTACAACATCCCAAATCCATTTATAATAAAATAAGAACGACATACAATTATGAACTAGCATCGTTACAATTAAAGTACGATTCCATTTTCATTCTACACAAATCAAGTCTCAATTTTTATTCATACCGGAATAGTACTCTACTTACAACGTATGATGAATCTTGTATTCAGGATTCTGAATTCTGAATTTGGTGATGCTATCCTTTGAGGTTGACGTTGTTTTGATTTATTTGTTGTAGTTTTAAGCTTTGAATCAACTCTTATACGTCTCTTAATTTGACGGCTACTCCTAGTCTCTCTTCAGCAGCATGATAGCTCCTTCTTTCTTTTTCTTTTTTTGTGTGAATTAGGTTGTGAGAGCTATTTTGTTTATATAGAGTTGCAAGTTAATTTGAGCCGTCGATGAAGCCAAGGTTAATACAAGCCGTCCGTTCTAAAGAGAAGCCAATTATGTTCACAATTTAAGGGCTGTAAATTACTCCTATTTCAAATTATGTCATAATTACTTTCTTAATGTACATTATCAACATTTATTATTATTTGTCAATCCATCAAATATAAATACGTACACATTAGATACATATCCCCTTTACACATTTATTATTATTTATTTATTTTTATATGCACATTAGATACATCTCCCCTTTACACATTTATTATTATTTTTGAATGCACATTAGATACATCTCCCCTTTACACATTTATTATTAAATTTGTATGCACATTAGATACATCTCCCCTTTACACATTTATTATTAAATTTGTATGCACTTAGATACATCTCCCCTTTACACATTTGTTATATTAAGCATTGGTTATTCTTAAATTAGTAACTTTAGTGTTAACAGAAATATGGGGTGTTACAAATTATGTTCTAATGCCCAACCTGATTCCTATTTGTCAAACTGCAAGCTTGGGTATTGTGCAGAGATTATAATACTAGCCTATTTAAATGTTGTTGGTGTGTGTATAGAGCGGTGCTGTAACACCCCACCTCCATTAAGGTCACTCACAAAGGGAATGCCTTAACTTTGGTGGAGCGTTTTAGTAAACAAAACATAAAATTTCAAGACAGATAAACAATACTTGAGAAATTATAACTTATTTCAGCGGAAAACAGAAATCAGTTTGGTTACATCTTTCCAGAAAAAAACTCAAGTACATAAATATCAGTCTTGTTCAGAAAATCATCAGAGTACAAAACTTTAAAATCATAATCCCCACAGAAGCTGCCATATGGAGTCAAGCCATACTTTAAGCACTCTAAGTACTTCAAGTAGAGGAAATCCGGGTCAAGCTAAAGTATTCCCTCCTTGGAAAACCTGGGGGGAAACGGAAGAAAAGGGGCGAAAACAAGCAAGGTCAGACATAAAGTCTGGCAAGTCCAGTGACTTTTAGCATATGAACAGATAATAATAATCATGGCATGCAAATAAAACTGGATGAGAGATAACAGTAACAGGAGCAGCAGATGTACTTGGATTAAACAAAAGAAACAAAATAATATTACTTTTCATTTCTCTGCACTAATACTAGTATAACAGGATTAGGTGTCATCCTAATGTCTAAACTGAAGCAGAATCAGGAATAGAATAATTTCCACATAAACAAAATGCTAATAATGTTTACTACCCGAACAAAACAGACTGAAACAGAATGCTAATAATGGGCCTTTACCACCCGAACAGAAACAGACAGAAACAGAATGCTAATAATGGGCCTTTACCACCCGAATAGAAGCAGACAGAAACATAATGCTAATAATGGGCCTTTACCACCCGAACATAAGGTACAGAAACAGAAACAGATTAATCCATACGGAAACAGAATGTAGAATTAGGTGTACACTAGCAAATGGTCCTTTACCACCCGAACAGATGGTACCACGCAGACAGGTGTTGCCACCCAATAGAACAGACGGTACCAACAGAAACAGATAGAACTAAGTGTACCCTAAAAACCCTACCCCAAGCGATCGGCTCCCTAATACATAAATACCTTGTGTTGGCTCCACAATAGGGTGTATCACTCCCTAAAGTGACAACCAATTGGCACATGCCTATTTACAGATGTCACGATGTCTTACATCCTCAGAGGAAGACCGGGATCCATGAACGCACATGACCCGGTTGGAACACACCATCAACACCCCCTCGCCATTATCAGAATGAACCACTTATAATTAGTTCAGTAAGCGTGCCCGGACCCTACTTACTATTGGGTCAAAGTTTGATACTAGAAAGGGTTACTGACTAATATGGGTCCCAAACAACAGATGACACAAGTAATTTCCTTCCTAACCTTGTGTCCCCAGACTAACAGATTTCAGATTAACTTGTTTACAAGTTCAGACATACAGAGTTTAGATCAACTAGTTCACAGATCAGACAGGTTTTCAGATTAACGGATCAGATATACGGATTCAACAGATTTGTCTAACTTTGTAATTGGGCCTACAGATTCACGAAACGGGTTTGTTAAATTCATTAGTCCAATTGGTTTAACACTATCTACCCAACACGTTTTAGACATCATATTTATCCCAGATTTGCATTAATTAAATATTAATGCACAGACCTCCCACATTAGGTCGATAGCTTGTGGCCGCTGGATATGCCGGGCGGTTCCGGGCATACTTCTGCCACAAGCCAGACCTAACCTCGTGCCTAAGCATATTTTTAGTTATGCCTACGCCCTTGCACATTAGAATGACATGTTTGCGGTCGTTGGTTAAGCTGGTTGGTTCCGGGCAAGCTTCTACCACAACAGAGTCTAACCTCGTGTCATAGCCAATTCATCCCAATACAGATTTTTTAGATATCAGACTAATTCTATTTATTTAACAAATTAAACTTCTGTACAAGTTACAGTAGATTATTCGAGGTTCTATTAACAAGTTTTGCTAAATTTTAAGTCGAGCCTACAGATTCACATACTTCAAATTTCAGCATTTCAGTTCCAACAGATTACGTCATTCAACAGATTAAACAGATAACAGATCTTGCAGATTAGGCTATTTAGCAGATAAGGCAATTTAACATAATTAGCAGATTAGGCAATTCAATCTAATTAGCAGTTTAAGCAATATAACATAACTAGCGGATTAGGCAATATAACAGACTTAGCAGATAACAGATTTAGCAGATAACAGATTTAGCAGATTATATATATCACATCTTGCCTAATCATAAATTTAGCCTAAACTCACTTGCCAAATCATGGTCATAATAATACCACATCTTGCCCCTAATTAAACATTACACAGTACAGAATATTCTCCATAAATCACGATAAATAATATGAATTATGCCAAATTATAGCCTATGATGCCAGATATCCAAAACCCTTATTTAGGCGCATTCCCATTAATAGTTATCCTATTTTTGTTTGGGTCTTTATGCTTAAGTCACATATCCCTTTTTCAAGTCATGAGTTTTTTACATAAATGAATATGTCCCGAAAATCTAGATTTTTAAACCATAACATGTAGCATGTCCTCAACATGCATTATCTTTCATGCATAACATGTTGTAAATTATCTTTAAACTCTAACATCAGACCTTGATTAAAAACATGCATTATGCCCCCAAGTTTCAAGTTGTCCTATAATTCCCCTTCTCCCAAATCACAGATTTTCATACCTAGTATGAACAGATCTAGATCTAACATATGCTTATTTCTCAAATTAACTACAGATCTAGATTACAACATGTACTATGTATCTAAATTAGTTTCATGTTTACGGTTAAATCTACGCCCCGAGTCCCAAGTCATAAGTCCAATATATTTTATGCCTCAATCTCAAGTCATATATTAAATATGCCACATGTCCAATTATATGCCTCAGATTTTATGTCATGTCCTCAAATCAGTCCTGTCCAATTATGCATCATTCATATTTGTCCCAAGCATTTTAGCGTTCGTGCGTTAATCCCTTATGAGATTTGGCTCAGGCTCATGGTAGCCTGGCTATAGAACAGAAAGAAGAAAGAGATACAGAATAAGATAGATCTAAACAGAACAGAACAAACATAACCTCAAATTCAGATTTACAATTCATGTCACAATCATAATTAACATTTATAGAGGAAATTAACTGTACTTGCCTTTCGTCGTTTAAGAAAGGAAATAAACTAGTGTTAATGCAGAAAGGCTGAATTATTCTTCTTTAATTGTTGTAGCTCTAAACTTGGATTCGAGATTTGATTTAGCTTTTAATTCTATTTAGGTTGGAAGAAGATGCATCAGTCCAAGTTTTGATTCTAGCAGGGTAGCGACGCCATTTTTATTTTTAATTAGAACAGAGGCAGAATATAGACAGAATGAAATGGTGTAGAGAGAATGAGGCTAGGGGTGATTTTATATAGGATTAGGCGGACGAATCTAGACAGAAACAAGACCGGATACATCAGAATGAACCAGGTAAAAAAAATGGGTTTCGGGAGCAGGTCGATCCCCAGGTCGAGACTATGGTTGACCTGGTCCCCCCTAGGTCGACACTATGGTCGACCTGGCCCTGGGAGGTCGACACTATGGTCGACTCCCAGGTCGACCTGGTCCATGGGCAGGAATTTTCCTGCCCAGCCTGTTCTGGGATTTTGAATTCGAATTTTTGAGCTGTTTTCGATTCTGAAATTCTCTGAAACTTCGGAGGGCCATATCTCCATCATACGGACTCCGTTTCTCGAAAACTCAGACTTGTTTCCATGCAGAATTTCGAGACGAACGCAATGGCGCAACCCATTTCCCTTTATTCTTATTTTAAAAATTAATTATTCTCTGATTTGTTACTTATACGTTCATAGAAAATACGGGGTGTTACATTCTCCCCTCTTTTAAGGATTTCGTCCCCGAAATCTTCAAGTTAAGAAGAATGTGTCCTACCATCCAGTCATCCATCTACTCAACCATCATCCACAAGCATCCATTGTCCTTAGAAAACTTCTAATGTTGTATGAACATATGCAAAAGTGTGTTTATATGTTCCTTATCTAATGCAAAGATCAGGTGGTCCACTGATTCAGTTGACCTCCTTAATGCGAATTGTGTTAGTGCCATGAGTCCAACATGTATGCAATTTTCCTATTTGATACACATCATTCTTATATGAGTGACAACCATTCATTCATATGCAATATCCATGTGATGAGTCAATCATTTTGCATCCACAGAAATTGAAAATGCTCACACATCCATATGCAGTATGACAGTGTATTCGAGTCGATCTAGGGCCTAGTGTGTGTATATGAATCCACGAGCAACCACTAGCAATCACTTGCATCCACTAGCAACCATCAAACATAACATGTCTCAAACGCATGTTTACATCCATGGGATTCCTAACTATAGGTCGAAGACTCGATTGATAGGATACAGTCGAGTAATGGGAGCGAGTGCAGATAAACAAAAACTTGGTTTCCATTAGACCTTGGTTGAGAGACAAATTCCCCTAAGTATCAACTCCGAAGACCGAAATCAACATCAGATTGACACCCAGAGGATTACCTTCTTTAGACAATGTCAAAACTGAAAATCTTAACCTTATCAGAAATATTCAGATATTTACAGATTACCGGTACAGAGCAGATTACTAAATGATTCTTAGGAAACAAAGCATGGGAAAATCCCACTATATTCCTCAGAAACCCAGAATGTATGCAATACAATCGATTTGACGCCTAACACATATACCCCCAAACCCCAACCTATTACCAACAGATGAGTTGTAACCCCTATGGGGTTTGAGACTATAACCAGATCAGAAACAGGACTAGTATTAAAGTGCAGAGACTCGACTACAGAATCAGAATGCCATGATCGGAAAGAGTTCTAACTCAATAATCAGATAAGGAAACTAAACTCTCTACGGAAATTTTCCTACTTCTATCCTATCTACCAACTATGAGAGCATTCGCCTGCCTTCCCGAAGTAGGTCATGTCCTCTGTCCTTGCCCCCATTTCTTTGGGTAGTCCCTAGTGAAGTGTCCCATCTTACCACAGTTGAAGTGAGTGTCCTTCCTCTTTCGGCAATCCTTGTCCAGATGAGTCAAGCTTCCATAAGTAAAGCACTTTTCTCCACCCTTATCTTCAGACTTTTCTTCCTTCTTCTGTGTTTCCTTTTTGCCTCCTTTGTGAACCAAGTCCATATCCATGAGTTTCTCATCCTTGGGTTGTGCTCCTTTTCCAAACTCCCTCATTCTCATCTTTACTATCTGTGTGTAACACGTTGACAAGTCCCTCGAAATCGGCCTTCATTGCACGGAAGATCCTACAAAGCTCGAAAGAAAATTAACCGTAGGTGAGACTACTGCGGCTACAGATGGAAGTCGGGCGCTTATTTGCCCTTTGATCGGTGTCATAGTCTTATCAAGCCTACAGAATCATGCCGCGATGAGGTTACCTCCCAGAAAGCCGAGAGCCCCGGAGAAAGAAGGAAACAAAGATTCAAACAGAGGATCAAAAGATAGATATATGGCTTTTTGGGGATTATGTTTTTCAAAAATGAGCTTTACTTTTGAAAACACTTCCTTTCTAAAACTTTTTTGAAAAATAGTTTTCAAAAACTTTTTATCAAATCTGGTAACCTTCAGCTATGATACCAAGTGTAACACCCCACCTCCGTTAAGGTCACTCACAAAGGGAATGCCTTAACTTTGGTGGAGCATTTTAGTAAACAGAACAGAAAATTTCAAGACAGATAAACAATACTTGAGAAATTATAACTTTATTTCAGCGGAAAACAGAAATCAGTTTGGTTACATCTTTCCAAGAAAACCTCAAGTACATAAATATCAGTCTTGTTCAGAAAATCATCAGAGTACAAAACTTTATAATCATAATCCCCACAGAAGCTGCCATAAGGAGTCAAGCCATACTTTAAGCACTTTAAGTACTTCTAGCAGAAGAAATCCGGATCAAGCTAAGTATTCCCTCCTTGGAAAACCTGGGGGGAAACGGAAGAAAAGGGGCGAAAACAAGCAAGGTTAGACATAAAGTCTGGCAAGTCCAATGACTTTCAGCATATGAACAGATAATAATAATCATGGCATGCAAAAAAAACTGGATGAGAGATAACAGTAATAGGAGCAGCAGATGTACTTGGGTTAAACAGAAGAAACAAAATAATATTACTTTTCATTTCTCTGCACTAATACTAGTATAACAGGATTAGGGGTAACCCTAATGTCTAAACTGAAGTAGAAACAGGAACAGAATAATTTCCACAGAAACAAAACGCTAATAATGGGCCTTTACCACCCAAACAGAAACAGACAGAAACAGAATGCTAATAATGGGCCTTTACCACCCAAACAGAAACAGATAGAAACAGAATGCTGATAATGGGCCGTTACCACCCGAACAGAAACAGACAGAAACAGAATGCTAATAATGGGCCTTTACCACCCGAACAGAAGGTACAGAAACAGAAACAGATTAATCCCTACAGAAACAGAATGTAGAATTAGGTGTACACTAGTAAATGGGCCTTTACCACCCGAACAGACGGTACCACGCAGACAGGTGTTGCCACCCAACAGAACAGATGGTACCAACAGAAACAGACAGAACTAAGTGTACCCTAAAAAGCCTACCCCAAGCGATCGGCTCCCTAATACATTAATACCCTGTGTCGGCTCCACAATAGGGTGTATCACTCCCTAAAGTGACAACCAATTGGCACAGGTCTATTTACAGATGTCACGGCGTCTTACATCCTCAGAGGCAGACTGGGATCCATGCATGCACATGACCCGGTTGGAACGCACCATCAACACCCCTCGCCATTATCAAAATGAACCACTTATAATTAGTTCAGTAAGCGTGCCCAGACCCTACTTACTGTTGGGTCAAAGTTTGATACCAGAAAGGGTTACAGACTAATATGGGTCCCAAACAACAGATGACACAAGTAATTTCCCTCCTAACCTTGTGTCCCCAGACTAACAGATTTCAGATTAACTTGTTTACAAGTTCAGACATACAGAGTTTAGATCAACTAGTTCACAGATCAGACAAGTTTTCAGATTAACGGATCAGATATACGGATTCAATGGATTTGTCTAACTTTGTAGTTGGGCCTACAGATTCACGAAACGGGTTTGTTAAATTCATTAGTCCAATTGGTTTAACCCTATCCACCCAACACGTTTTAGACATCGTATTTATCCCAGATTTTCATTAATTAAATATTAATGCACAGACCTCCCACATTAGGTCGGTAGCTTGTGGCCGCTGGATATGCCGGGCGGTTCCGGGCAGACTTCTGCCACAAGCCAGACCTAACCTCGTGTCTAAGCATATTTTTAGTTATGCCTACGACCTCTCACATTAGAATGACAGTTTGCAGTCGCTGGTAAAGCCGATTGGTTCCGGGCAGGCTTCTACCGCAACAGAGTCTAACCTCGTGTCATAGCCAATTCATTCCAATACAGATTTTTCAGATATGAGACTAATTCTGTTTATTTAACAGATTAAACTTCTGTACAAGTTACAGCAGATTATTCGAGGTTCTATTAACAAGTTTTGCTAAATTTCAAGTCGAGCCTACAGATTCACATACTTCAAATTTCAGCATTTCAGTTCCAACAGATTACGTTATTCAACAGATTAAAGAGATAACAGATCTTGCAGATTAGGCTACTTAGCAGATTTAGCAGATAAGGCAATTTAACATAATTAGCAGATTAGGTAATTCAATCTAATTAGCAGTTTAGGCAATATAACAGAACTAGCAGATTAGGCAATATAACTGACTTAGCAGATAACAGATTTAGCAGATTATATATATCATATCTTGCCTAATCGTAAATTTAGCCTAAACTCACTTGCCAAATCATTGTCATAATAATACCACATCTTGCTCCTAATTAAACATTACACAGTACAGAATATTCTCCATAAATCACGATAAATAATATGAGTTATGCCAAATTATAGCCTATGATGCTAGATATCCAAAAACCCTTATTTAGGCGCATTCACATTAATAGTTATCCTATTTTTGTATGGGTCTTTACGCCTAAGTCACATATCCCTTTTTCAAGTCATGAGTTTTTTACATAAAAGAATATGTCCCAAAAAACTAGATTTTTAAACTATAACATATAGTATGTCCTCAACATGCATTATCGTTCATACATAACATGTTGTAAATTATCTTTAAACTCTAACATCAGACCTTGATTAAAAACATGCATTATGCCCCCAAGTTTCAAGTTAACCTATAATTCCCCTTCTCCTAAATCACAGATTTTCATACCTAGTATGAACAGATTGAGATCTAACATATGTTTATTTCTCAAATTAACTACAGATCTAGATTACAACATGTACTATGTATCTAAATTAGTTTCATGTTTACGGTTAAATATACGCCCCGAATCCCAAGTCATAAATCCAATATATTTTATACCTCAATCTCAAGTCATATGTTAAATATGCCACATGTCCAATTATATGCCTCAGATTTTATGTCAAGTCCTCAAATCAGTCCTGCCCAATTATGCATCATTCATATTTGTCCCAAGCATTTTAGCATTCGTGCGTTAATCCCTTATGAGATTTGGCTTAGGCTCATGGTAGCCTGGCTATAGAACAGAAAGAAGAAAGAGATACAGAATAAGATAGATCTAAACAGAACAGAACAGACATAACCTCAAATTCAAATTTACAATTCATGTCACAATCATTATTAACATTTATAGAGGAAATTAACTGTACTTGCCTTTCGTCGTTTAAGAAAGGAAATAAACTAGTGTTAATGCAGAAAGGCTGAATTATTCTTCTTTAATTGTTGTAGCTCTAAACTTGGATTCGAGATTTGATTTAGCTTTTAATTCTATTCAGGTTGGAAGAAGATGCATCAGTCCAAGTTTTGATTCCAGCAGGGTAGCGACGCCATTTTTATTTTTAATTAGAACAGAGGCAGAATATAGACAGAATGAAATGGTGTGGAGAGAATGAGGCTAGGGGTGAGTTTATATAGGATTAGGCGGACGAATCCAGACAGAAACAAGACCGGATACATCAGAATGAACCAGGTAAAAAAAACTGGGTTTCGGAAGCAGGTCAACCCCCAGGTCGACACTATAGTCGACCTGGCTTTGGGAGGTCGACACTATGTTCGACCCCCAGGTCGACCTGGTCCATGGGCGGGAATTTTCCCGCCCAGTCTGTTTTGGGATTTTGAATTCGAATTTGAATTCGAATTTTCGAGCTGTTTTCGATTTTGAAATTCTTTGAAACTTCGGAGGGCCATATCTCCCTCATACGGACTCCGTTTCTCGAAAACTCAGACTTTTTTCCAAGAAGAATTTCGAGATGAATGCAATGGCGCAACCCGTTTCCCTTGATTCTTATTTTAATAATTAATTATTCTCTGATTTGTTACTTATACGTTCATAGAAAATACGGGGTGTTACAGGTGCAACTATGTATGAGCATTCTTTTCTATTCCTGTATTGTTTTACAGATTTGGGTTGTAAATATTGATTATTTCTTCTTAGCTTTCCCTTTTTCAAAAAAAATAAAGTTGTTACTAGCGTGTGTATAGACCTGTGCAACTGGAGTGTCAATTTGAGCATATACGTTATTTAAAACATTCAAAAAAGAGTGAAAATTTTGAAATATGTGTGTATATTAGTTAATCCCTAATTTGGTTTGGTTAGTTAAGTTTTATATTTCCTTGTTTTAACTAGATTTGTCATATTTTACCTTATATTATGTAAAACCGATCAAATGCTGACCCTTATGCTTGAGCATTTCAATTGCAATAATTTTCAAAAAAGTTGGTGTATCCATTTTTCAATTGTCAATGTTACATTATTCATTAACGTGAGAAGTTGCAGTTTGAAAAAAAAATGCTAACCTAATTTTGGAAATGGTTGTTTGAGCGAACAAATTATATTTAACTCTACTTAAAGTTACAGTTAAATGTGTTTAGAAAATTGTAAGATTTATACTGCAAATATAAATTTTGTCTCACACGAATTGTATTTACAAATTGGGAAAAATAAGTTTTGGAAGTATGAATTTTATTTTATATCGTTGAGCAATTTTCTACAATAAAGGGCATCATTCGGAATTTTGCACTAGGCATCATACACTTCAAAACCAGCTCTATCAATAATCATAGTGTAATTTCTATAACCATAAATTTCATATGAATAAATGCTGTCCTAAGTTTAAATGTAACAATGGTTAACGAGTAAACGTTTTCCATAATGCAATTGTAAGTATTTGAAACGGCACAAGCACAATAATTATGGTGTAAACTGTAAGTATTTAAAATGCTACTGCCTTTTCAAATCCTTCATGTATATCATATGAGTCATGTAGAATTTGAAATACCATAAGCACAAACAGCCCTATTGTCCAACATTTATGCATGTTTCTGACTAAAACCAGTTCTACATAGTACGAATGTAAAAATAAAACAACCATATGAAACTATTCAGATAATTTTCCTACTCTTTTCTCATTTAATAAGCCAAGACCATACTGATATATGTTCATGTGAAAATAATTATATATGTGAACATACCTTACATCGAAAAACTTGAGAATAATATTGGCTCTGCATCCTATTTGAACACATCATCTTCGTTATCATCGGGGAATAGGCATCATTTTCATCACCGTGATTACTAAATACTAAAAAACCACCATACTCCCTTCACAAAGGAAGCTTAAGCAATTCTTAACTGGTAAAAGAATGGAAACCGAAAGTCTTGAAAAATTATGTTCTAAAACAATATTGAAAAGAAAAACCTTCCAAATAAATCACCAAGAATCTTATTTTATTGGTCTTATTTACGGAGGCAAATTGAACTTATTTACGAAGACCAATACTTTAACCTTATTTTATTGGTCATATGTATTGGCTTCCAATAGCAAATGAATACATTTCAGCACAAATAGTAGATTAAACGAATTTCACAGATCTACCAGCTGATACGTACATTTTGTATAACATTCAACTATTTTCCATTATATTTGATGATATTGCGCTAAAAATTTGAAAGCATTGAGATGAATAACAATAATGCGGATGTAGATTTCGTTATAAAGTAACCACATTACAAACGCCGCTAATATTCATAGTAAAAAAAGTTTAAACGCATTTGAAACTCAACTCAATTCATTTAAAAAATACATCTTATATTAGCATATGCATTTGACAAGGTCTTCTAATTTTTTGTTATCTTCAAAGGCTGATTGATAAGCAGTAGGAAACTCAATATCATCCATGGTTGCAGTCAACCGCTTAGGTGTGCGTAAAACCACAAACCATCTGCTATTTTTTAAATCTTTTGAGTAGAACACTTGACTCGCTTCCGGTGCAAGAATAAATGGCTCGTCGTTCATCCTATCTTTGGTCATTAATTTCCCTAGTTTAACTGTAATCAGGTTTGAAACAAGACCAATCTTGCAACCATTGACCTTGTCTTCGACCTTTACCCAATCACAATGAAAAACAGTTGTTTGAAATCTATGTAATCCAACTCAATTATCTCCTGAATAACTCCGTAATACATTGTTTCTGCTTCTTTACAATTTTTATCTTTTCCACTGGCTCTAAATTCTATAATTGCTCTCAAGCATACACCGTTGTCTTATGTTGTCATCCACTCTTCGTAACTTCTCGGGAAAAATGTAAACCCATTTACTCGGTATTTCATATAACTGCGCGCCTTGAACTTCTGCCCATTCACAAGCCGCCAAAGAGTTGAATCAACATCGTTTGATTTCACCGACTAAAAAAATAAAATATATGAATATATGATTAATATGGTGTAAGATCCATTTATGTACACGCGAAATATCAAATAAGCTTTAATATACCTCGTCACGTATCCAAACAATAAAATTTTGACATGCTTCCACAGATGAAACACTACTTCGAGGTTGAGATTTAGTACTTTTCACATAAATGGTATACTTCCTGCAATAAACACATTTTGAAATATTTGTATGAGTTGATTTATAATGGTACAGATTTAAGAGTTATTCGTGAACTTACTTCTCCCATTCATCCAGTCTTTCATATTTATTGAGGACCCATCTACGGACTTGTTCGAACTGCACTGAGGTTAAGGTTATGTCTTTACCATTATCTAGAGGCATCTCATAGGCAAACTCATCATCCTTGCCTAAAAAAGCCTCACGAGTTTGTTTATGCGTGCCAACGTCTCCTTTTGGCATATACTCCATGCAGTAAAGGCCAACTTCCTGTACAATATACCCTTCTGCAATACATCCTTCAATGTATCTTTTGTTGCGCACATATCCTTTATATGTTTTCATCAACCTATGAATGTAAATTGATTATAGATAATTATCACCTATTTTAATTGAATTATGATGAACAAAATTAAATTTGGTAATTACCGTTCAAAAGGATACATCCACCTATATCTAACTGGACCGCAAATCAATGCTTCATCGGCTAAATGAACCATAAGGTGGATGCTGATGTCAAAAAATGCTGGTGGGAAATATTTTTCATGCACAAAAATTGCTTCTACCACACTACTCTTTGCTAATAAAAGATGTTCTATGTTGATCACTTTAGAGCATAAAATATTAAAGAATAAACTTATACGATGTATAGCATTATGCAGATCCTTGTGCTGTGTATAAGAATGTTGAAGCAATACCGGAAGTAATTGTTGCATTATGACGTGGTAATCATGCGACTTCATATTTTTTAGTTCAAGAGGATTGAGGCTCAAATTGTTATTGAAGTTGGAAGAGAACTTGCCAGGCACTTTCAGATTTTTCAAAATGGTGCAAAATCGTAATCTTTCGTCTTTGCCCAAGGCAAAAGCTGCTTCTGGTATGATTACTTTATTTGTTTCAGGATCTTCCATCACCCACAATTTTTGTTTTATACCCTTGATTTTCAAATCTTTATGTGCATTGATGCCGTCTTTATACTTATCTTTATGACCAATGATTGTGCTGATGAGATGCTCAGTGACATTCTTCTCTGTATGCATAACATTAATATTATGTTGGATCAAATTTGCTTTCCAATATGGTAAATCAAAGAGGATGGACCTCCTATACCATGCGGAAACATTGTTAACTTCTTCTTCATCGATTTTCCTTTTTTCATTTTCGACTGATTTCAGATTTGTTTTTACCAACTTTCATCTTGATATTGGCTACCTTCTCTTCACTTGATAACCAGTCAATGGCTGTAAAGGATGACGATATTCTTGTTTGTTATCAAAGCTTGTTTTATCGTCTCGAAACTTGTGTTTAAAAGGAAGAAACCTTCGATGTCCCATGTAACACATCTTCTTACTTTCGAGAAGATAGTAAGAACAAGTGTCCTCTCCACATGTAGGACATGCAAAATAGCCATGAGTTGTGCACCCCGATAAAGTTCCAAATGCAGGATGATCACGAATTGCCCACAACAACCTAGCTCTCATTATAACTCGGAATTAGTAAATGAGTCAAATGCAACGACTCCTTCCCATAACTGTTGTAACTCGTCTATCAACGGTTGCAAATAAACATCAATATCCTTTCCTAGTTGTTTTGGCCTGGAAATCAACAATGTCAACATTGAAATCTCTCTTTTCATGCACATGGATGGAGGAAGATTATACGGTACTACAACTACTGGCCAACAAGTGTAACGACTACCCAGAGATGCATGTGGGTTGAAACCACCTGTTGCTACCCCAAGCATGACATTTCGTAATTCCACCGCAAATGTTCTGTCAAAAGAATCTGCAGCTCGTCATTGAGAAGTGTCACATGGGTGACGCATTACATTTGAACTAGACTTGGCACGACCATGCCAAGTCATAGCATCTGCTATCCATGGTATAGTTGTAACACCCCACTCCCGCTATGATCACTCACTAAGGGAATGCCATAGCATCGGTGGAGTATTTTAGTGAATATAGAACAGAAAAATTACAACAAGACAGATATAAATAGTACTTGAAATTTTAAAAAAACATCATCTCATAACAGCGGAAGTAAAACATGTCTGGTTACATCATAAAACCATAATAAAGGTCAAGTACAATATCCATCAAAATAAAGGAATACATAATCCCACTCTCATACAATAGCCAAAACAAAAGAAAAGATAACTGGATAACTGGAGCTTTACATCTATCCAAGCTCCTCAAGACTGGAACAGCAATCCGATCAAGCTCCACTACTGCTAGGATCCACCACAGGACCTGAGGGTTGGGAAAAAGATAAAAACAACGGGGTCAGACATAAGTCTGAGCGAGTCCTATAACTTTAACAATACAATCGTTAAAGTAACCAGAGAAGATATGAACTGATATACGGTAACATATAGGGATAAATGGGTACCCTAAGCAGTCAACTGAACTAAGATAAAGGATAAAGACGCATCTACCCTCCCTAAGGTAAATTACTAAACTGCACCACACCAGTCGTTTTCTAACCTAAAGGTTGATCCTACCCAAGGACTTATAAAATTAACTAAATAGTACTTGCGTACCCCTAGGTGACCAAGTAGGCGCCTCGGGGCCCTACAATCCACTAGGTGTACACACTACTCCCCATTCGATCGGCTCCCTAACGTAGATACCCGTGCTGGCCCCACCGTGGGATGTATCATTCCCCAATGTGGCAACCTGATAAAACTAACGGTGCACGGCTTATATCTACACGATGCAACAACGACTTACCTACCAGCCCGGGCCCACTCACGCATATGAAGCCCGTTGGACTTGCGTTGCCACCGCTAACCCGTTTGCCTCTTACAGTCAAGCCCAGTATGCGTGTCCCGTCCTCGACATGGGTCGAGCCCACGAAGATACGTATGGGTTACTGGTTGAAATGGGCCTCCACAAGCTACCCACCTAAGCTTGTCTCTTTTTCTAGTATATCCCACTTAACCCTTTAATCATGTTTTAATTACATGTTTCATTTCGGTTAAGTATTCTAATCGTATTTTCTATTGCCACCAAGGCAACCACTAGATTTTCTCATGCCACCCAAGGCACCCACTTAACCCCTCATGTCCCTCTACATGCTAATGTGGTTAAGTGTTTCTTAATTAATTAATTAAGAACGTAACCTTTGTAAAGACCTCTCACATTAGACTGTCTTTTATGACCGCTGGTTAAGCCGGTTGGGTCCGGGCAGCCTTATGTCATAACAGAGTCTAACCTCGTGTCTTTACATTAATTACGTATTTAGTTTGTGCCTAAGACCTCTCACATTGGGCTAACATTTGTAGCAACTGGTTAAGCCGGTTGGGTCCGGGCAGTTTTACGCTACAACTGAGTCCAACCTCGTGTCTTAGTCAATTAATTACACCTAATTAATCACCCTCATAATTTTATATTGATTATCCCTAATTAATCAAGTTTTCTTAACATGGGTAGACCTAACTTAATAGGTAAATTCCCATGGGGTAGACCTAACTCAATAGGTAAATTCCCAACACATAGTATGGGTACACCTAACCAAATAGGCAAATTCCCATACTATGTTTATTTATTTTATGTTATGCATAATTATATTAATTTCACACAATCTTATTAACTTATGCATTTAATTACCCCATCGTTCCCACGTAATTTCGTTCATGATATAACACATATAAAAGGTGTCAACTTGCATATGAATGAACATGTTCCAAAGGTGCCATCTTGCATATTAACAAACACATAACTTGCATATGAACTTGCATAACATGTCACATAACTTGCATATAATATGTCACATAACTTACATATTCATTTTGCATAACAAACTTGCATATTAGCTTATAGACTTGCATAGTGTGTCATCATGAACTTGCATATTAATAAACATGTAACTTGCATATTTACATACATGTAACTTGCATATTAACAAACATGTAACTTGCATATTTACATACATGTAACTTGCATACTAACAAACATGTAACTTGCATATTAACAAACATGTAACTTGCATATTTACATACATGTAACTTGCATATTTTCATACATGTAACTTGCATATTAACAAACATGTAACTTGCATATTAACAAACATGTAACTTGCATATTTTCATACATGTAACTTGCATATTAACAAACATGTAACTTGCATATTTACATACATGTAACTTGCATAGCATATCACTATGAACTTGCATAACATGCATATGATTACATAGCCCACAACTTGCATATTTAGCATCATGCATAACATACATCATATTAAACTTGCATAAACTTACATACTCAACATGCATAAACATACATACTCAACATGCATAAACATAAGATTAATGCTAACATCATATCATATGATTTCCAAGCTCATTAACCCACATACAAAACCATAAATCTCATCACATCTCATCTAATTAGTTTACCAAAAGATCATCAAAGTGATAGAAACTCACAACTAGCAACTTTGCACACCAAATAAAGAAGATTAAGATGCTAAGAAGAGATTAGAGGTTGATTAGAGAGTGATTAGCATGCAACCCTCTTCATAAAATTAGTGGAGGCCATGAGAGCTAGCATTTTGCCATAGTTTAGTTACTAGGTTTAATTATGAATGAATTAGGGTAGGGTTAGGGTCTTATTTATAGGATTAGAAAGTGTTTTAGGCCCTTAGATTAACCCTAGATTAGACTAGGACCCTTAGATTTAGGAACCCTCTAGAACATAGCCCAAGACTCAGCCAAGACCAAACCTGGTGCACCCAGACCAGCAGGGCCGACACCCTGTGTCGACACCCCTGTCGACAGGGCTGTCGACACCCCCCCTGTCGACACCCCTGTCGACATGGCTGTCGACACGGGGCTAGGCGGGAATTTTTCCCCCCTTTCCTCTTTTGGCTCCAAACTTGTTTTTCAAATCTGCTTTTTAAATTTAAACTTCCTAAAACTTCTTTGGGCCATAACCGGGCCATCCGGACTCCGATTCTCGAAAACTCGGACTCTATTTCGCGTATTTTTCCGAGACGAACGCAATGACGCAGCCCGTTTCCCCTGGTTCTTCCATCTGAGATTAATTATATTTTAATTATTAACTATTAGTGTTAATTGAAATTCGGGGTGTTACATTCTCCCCTACTTAAAGGATTTCGTCCTCGAAATCTCTAAGTTAAGAAGAACGTATCCTACCAACCAAACAACCATCTACTAAACCATCAACCACAAGCAACCATTATCCTTAGAAACTTCTAATGATATATGAACATATGCGGAAAGTGTGTGTATATGTCCGTATACTAATGCAAAATCAGGCGGTCTACTGATTCAGTCGACCTCCTTAATGCAAACCATGATAGTGCCATGCATCCAATATGTATGCGAAACCCTATTGACACATACAAATTTCTACATGCGTGCACAACCATACACAAAAATGCATCATCCATATGATAACACAACCATGATACATCCATCAATCTAACTACCACATCCATTTATGCAATATGCAACATGAAGTGACTGAGCCGATCTAGTGCCTAATGTGTGTGTATATGCATCCACGAGCAACCACTAGCAAACAATTGCATCCACATGCATCCATCAACCATAACATGTTTCAAATACATGTTTCAACCATAGGTTTTACCCTATCTAAAGGTCATAGGTACTAGCGAGAGGATATACTAAAGATAAGATAAGTACTAGACAAGCGATAAAGGAGAAGTTAAAAGACATACTCTCAAAAAGAAATGGATACAAAGAACGCATCTTTGCTTCCGTCTCCCAAGTAGCATTGCTTTCGTCATCTCCCCATTGCACTTTCACTAGCTGGACTTCTCTGTTCCTCAACTTCCTAGTTTCTGACCCAAGGATGCGAGTAGGAGCTCGTCGAATCGTCGCATCACGCTCTACCTCTACATCTCTAAGCAAGCTCGGCTCTACCACCTCCGCGGTCTCATGTAAGCACTTCCTCAAATGTGATACATGGAATACATCATGAACACCACTAAGTCTGTCGGGCAACTCCACCCTATATGCCATCCGTCCAATCCTTTCCTTAATAGGAAACGGCCCAACAAATCTCGGTGCTAACTTCCCAACGGACCCAAAGCGAACCACATTTCTTAATGGAGATACTTTGACAAAAACCATATTCCTAACCTCAAACTCAAGATCCGTCCTTCTCCGATCCGCATAAGATTTCTGTCTATCTTGTGCTGCCTTCATCCGTCTTCGAATCAAATCAATCTTCTCTGAAGTCTCTCTAACCATATCTGGCCCAAGCAAGATCTTATCCGTAGATTCCCACCAACATGTAGGAGATCGACAAGGCCTTCCATAAAGAGCTTCGAAAGGAGCCATACCAATACTGGACTGAAAGCTATTATTATATGCGAATTCTACCAAAGGAAGATGTTCTTCCCATGTACCTCCAAAATCCAAGATACAAAGCCTCAAGAGATCTTCTAAGATACGGTTCACCCTCTCGGTCTGACCGTCCGTCTGAGGATGATATGCGGTGCTCAAGCACAACTGAGTCCCTACCGCCTCTTGCAAACTTCTCCAAAACTCACTAGTAAAGATAGGATCTCGATCACTCACAATGCTGGATGGTACGCCATGCAATCTAACAATCTCTCTCACATAGACCGAAGCAAGCCATGGAGCGGTCCTCTTACTCTTCACGGGTATAAAATGGGCACTCTTGGTAAGTCTGTCCACCACAACCCAAATTCCCGTATTGCCCTTCCTCGATCTTGGTAACCCATCGATGAAATCCATCGAGACACTATCCCACTTCCATTGCGGAACTTCCAATGGGTGTAGCAACCCACCGGGTTTCCTTTGCTCCGCTTTAACTTGTTGGCATACTAAGCATCTAGCCACATACTCGGCCACATCTTTCTTCATACCGGCCCAGAAGAAAACTCTCTTCATATCTTGGTACATTTTGTCTCCACCTGGATGAATAGTCATTCTTGAACGATGTGCATCATCCAAAATAGCCTTCTTCAAACCCTCATCTTGCGGTACACAAAGTCTACCGTCTCTATGCAACCATCCCTTATCATCTATGGTGTATCTACCCAAATGGCTGGACGACTCCCCCCTTATAAGCTTCTCTACCAACACAACCAACTGTGGGTCGTCTCGCTGAGCCTCGCCAATCCGTCTCAAAAGAGTAGGTCTAACCTCCAAGGATGCCAACAAACCAGGTACAAAATCAACAGAAGGTCTGAAGTCGAACAAAGAAAGAAACTCCAAGCTTCGTCGTTCTACGAACAATGGACTTAAAGATAGCCTTTTTCTACTCAAGGCGTCTGCCACCACGTTACCCTTGCCAGGGGTATACGCTATCTCAAAATCATAGGATGCTAAGAACTCCATCCACCTTTGCTGTCTTAAATTCAAATCCTTCTGAGAGAATAAGTACTTCAATGATTTATGGTCGGTGAACAACTCGAATCTCTCACCAAGAAGATAATGGCGCCAAGACTTAAGTGCGAAAACAATCGCGGCCAACTCTAGATCATGGGTAGGGTAATTCTTCTCATGCACTCTCAATTGTCTCCCTCCATAGGCTATTACCCTTCCCTCCTGCATCAAGACTGCGCCTAATCCTGTCCCACAAGCATCAGTATAAACAACAAACGGCTTACTCCCATCCGGGAGCACTAAAACTGGAGCGGTGGTCAAAGCTCTCTTTAACCGTCGGAAAGCATCATCACAATCTACATCCCATGAGAAAACCAGATTCTTTTTCGTCAAGCGGGTTAATGGGGCTGATATCTTCGCGAAGTCTTTGATGAACTTCCTATAATATCCTGCCAACCCCAAGAAACTTCTTACTTCGGTAGCATTTCTAGGAACTTTCCAATCCTGGATAGATACTATCTTTGCGGGATCCACAGCTATCCCTTCCTTAGAGACCACATGCCCTAAGAATCGCACCTCTCTTCTCCAAAAATGACATTTAGAGAATTTAGCTTTAAGACTATGCGCTCGAAGAGTCTCCAACACTTCCTTGAGATGTAGGGCATGCTCTTCTTCACTCTTGGAAAAGACCAAGATGTCATCCACAAAAACTACTACAAACTTATTCAGATACTCTCTGAACACTCTACTCATGAGATCAACAAAATATGCAGGGGCGTTTGTCAACCCAAATGGCATCACTAGCCACTCATAAAAACCATCCGGAGTCCGGAAAGCAGTCTTCTCTATACTGTCCTCCGCCACTCTCAACTGATGAAACCCAGTAGCTAAATCCATTTGCGAAAACACTGAGGCGCCAACCAACTGATCAAAGAGATCATCTATCCTCGGTAATGGGTGTCTATTCTTCTTCGTGAGCTTATTAAGTTCTCTATAATCCACACAAAGTCTGAGGGACCCATCCGCCTTCGTGGCAAACACTACTGGAGCTCCCCACTCCGATATACTTCGCCTTATGAACCCCTTCTCAAGCAACTCCCCTACTTGCTTATGAAGTTCTCTTCTCTCCCGAGGAGCCATATGGCGCACTGGCAAAGATACTGGTTTGGCATTATCCACCAAATAAATCCGGAAATCTATTTCCCGCTTCGGAGGCAAACCCTTTACTTCTTCAAACACATCCGGATATTCCCGGACTACTCTGACAGAACACAAACTCTCGACCGAAGCATCGAGCGATTCAAGATAACTTAGCATAACAGAATCCCTGGGATTACAAGAGATCTCGAGAGTGTTACCCAAGCGGGTCATGAGCCTAACAACTCTCCTTTCGCAATCAAGAACGGCACCATTACTGGATAACCAGTCCATGCCCAGAATCAACCCATAGCCCGTGAAGCCCAATACAAAAGCATCACATCTAAACTCAACGCTAAGTATAGAAATCTTCAAACCCAAACATATCATAGACAGATATATAGAGCCCCCAATTGGGTTTGAAACAACCAAGGGATCATCAACTAGACTGGTGTCTAAGTGCAGTGACTCAACTAATGATGATGAGATAAAAGAATGCGATGCGCCAGAGTCAAACAAAGTACGAACTGGATGATCAAACAGAAAAACCAGACTTTCAACGGAAATAGTTCTACCTCTCTGCTGAATCGGTGGGACTGAGAGAACCTGAACATGCTCCCCTGACTGAGGTGGTGCTATAAGAGCTTGCACCTGACCTCCTGAGGTAGACCCCGTCTTCTGCCCCTTCTTTGGGCAGTTTTTCACAAGATGCCCTGCTTCACCACAATGAAAGCAACCGGTCTTCTTCTTTTTGCGACAATCCTTACTAAGGTGTCCTGGTGTTCCACAATTGAAGCACTTCTTCTTCGTCTTCTTTTTGTCACCATTGCCTTTACCGCCCTTGCCTTGTTGTTGTTGCGGTTTCTTCTGATCCCCCTTTTTCTCTGGTGCCTTAGAATTCTTATCATCCTCATGCATAAGTGCCATGTAGACAAGTTTCTCAAAGGTGGCCCCCATAGGAATGTGAGTCATAGCTATTCCTTGCAATGGTTCGTTCAAGCCTCTAACGAACCTCAAAGCCTTCTTCTCCGGTGTATTCACCAACTCTATGCCAAACCTCGCTAATTGATTGAATTTGTTAACATATTCTTTCACCGTGAGATTCCCTTGCTTCAAATTCAAGAACTTCTCCATAAACAGATTCTCTTCCGCCCTTGAGAGAAACTTAGCCCCAAACCTTTGCTTAAAATCTGCCCAAGAGTCAACCGGGCGTTCTCCATTAGTGACCTCCCACCAGAACGAGGCCTCTCCCTTCATTAACCAAGCCGCCAACTTGACTTTCTTTCCCTCTTCCACTTCAAAGATATCTAGCAACTCTTCTACTTCCTTAAGCCAATCTCTAGCCTCTACGAAAGTCTCTGAACCTAGAAAAGGTTTTCCTCCTATAGCCTTGAACTCCTTGCAAACCTTAGCAAAATTATCCACTCTAGGCTGAGGAGGAGGAGCGGTTGTCTCTGGTGTAGTAGCATTGGCTGGACCCGCAGCCGCGGCCCTAGCCTCTTGCAACCTCCTATACCATAGTGGTATAACTAAACCCTCCGGGATGTTAAGATCTTCAGCCATGCTGAAACGAAAGAGGAAAGATTCAAAAAGGAGATTCCGAAAGATAAAGATATGGCTATTGGGGATTATGCTTTTCTTTTTCAAAAACTTTTTCTTTTAAAAGACATGCTTTTGAAAATACTTTCTTCGAAAATAATCTTAGAAAATAGTTTTTCTCAAAAAATTTTATCTGTTCTGGTAACCTTAAGCTCTGATACCACGTGTAACACCCCACTCCCGCTATGATCACTCACTAAGGGAATGCCATAGCATCGGTGGAGTATTTTAGTGAATATAGAACAGAAAAATTACAACAAGACAGATATAAATAGTACTTGAAATTTTAAAAAAACATCATCTCATAACAGCGGAAGTAAAACATGTCTGGTTACATCATAAAACCATAATAAAGGTCAAGTACAATATCCATCAAAATAAAGGAATACATAATCCCACTCTCATACAATAGCCAAAACAAAAGAAAAGATAACTGGATAACTGGAGCTTTACATCTATCCAAGCTCCTCAAGACTGGAACAGCAATCCGATCAAGCTCCACTACTGCTAGGATCCACCACAGGACCTGAGGGTTGGGAAAAAGATAAAAACAACGGGGTCAGACATAAGTCTGAGCGAGTCCTATAACTTTAACAATACAATCGTTAAAGTAACCAGAGAAGATATGAACTGATATACGGTAACATATAGGGATAAATGGGTACCCTAAGCAGTCAACTGAACTAAGATAAAGGATAAAGACGCATCTACCCTCCCTAAGGTAAATTACTAAACTGCACCACACCAGTCGTTTTCTAACCTAAAGGTTGATCCTACCCAAGGACTTATAAAATTAACTAAATAGTACTTGCGTACCCCTAGGTGACCAAGTAGGCGCCTCGGGGCCCTACAATCCACTAGGTGTACACACTACTCCCCATTCGATCGGCTCCCTAACGTAGATACCCGTGCTGGCCCCACCGTGGGATGTATCATTCCCCAATGTGGCAACCTGATAAAACTAACGGTGCACGGCTTATATCTACACGATGCAACAACGGCTTACCTACCAGCCCGGGCCCACTCACGCATATGAAGCCCGTTGGACTTGCGTTGCCACCGCTAACCCGTTTGCCTCTTACAGTCAAGCCCAGTATGCGTGTCCCGTCCTCGACATGGGTCGAGCCCACGAAGATACGTATGGGTTACTGGTTGAAATGGGCCTCCACAAGCTACCCACCTAAGCTTGTCTCTTTTTCTAGTATATCCCACTTAACCCTTTAATCATGTTTTAATTACATGTTTCATTTCGGTTAAGTATTCTAATCGTATTTTCTATTGCCACCAAGGCAACCACTAGATTTTCTCATGCCACCCAAGGCACCCACTTAACCCCTCATGTCCCTCTACATGCTAATGTGGTTAAGTGTTTCTAAATTAATTAATTAAGAACGTAACCTTTGTAAAGACCTCTCACATTAGACTGTCTTTTATGACCGCTGGTTAAGCCGGTTGGGTCCGGGCAGCCTTATGTCATAACAGAGTCTAACCTCGTGTCTTTACATTAATTACGTATTTAGTTTGTGCCTAAGACCTCTCACATTGGGCTAACATTTGTAGCAACTGGTTAAGCCGGTTGGGTCCGGGCAGTTTTACGCTACAACTGAGTCCAACCTCGTGTCTTAGTCAATTAATTACACCTAATTAATCACCCTCATAATTTTATATTGATTATCCCTAATTAATCAAGTTTTCTTAACATGGGTAGACCTAACTTAATAGGTAAATTCCCATGGGGTAGACCTAACTCAATAGGTAAATTCCCAACACATAGTATGGGTACACCTAACCAAATAGGCAAATTCCCATACTATGTTTATTTATTTTATGTTATGCATAATTATATTAATTTCACACAATCTTATTAACTTATGCATTTAATTACCCCATCGTTCCCACGTAATTTCGTTCATGATATAACACATATAAAAGGTGTCAACTTGCATATGAATGAACATGTTCCAAAGGTGCCATCTTGCATATTAACAAACACATAACTTGCATATGAACTTGCATAACATGTCACATAACTTGCATATAATATGTCACATAACTTACATATTCATTTTGCATAACAAACTTGCATATTAGCTTATAGACTTGCATAGTGTGTCATCATGAACTTGCATATTAATAAACATGTAACTTGCATATTTACATACATGTAACTTGCATATTAACAAACATGTAACTTGCATATTTACATACATGTAACTTGCATACTAACAAACATGTAACTTGCATATTAACAAACATGTAACTTGCATATTTACATACATGTAACTTGCATATTTTCATACATGTAACTTGCATATTAACAAACATGTAACTTGCATATTAACAAACATGTAACTTGCATATTTTCATACATGTAACTTGCATATTAACAAACATGTAACTTGCATATTTACATACATGTAACTTGCATAGCATATCACTATGAACTTGCATAACATGCATATGATTACATAGCCCACAACTTGCATATTTAGCATCATGCATAACATACATCATATTAAACTTGCATAAACTTACATACTCAACATGCATAAACATACATACTCAACATGCATAAACATAAGATTAATGCTAACATCATATCATATGATTTCCAAGCTCATTAACCCACATACAAAACCATAAATCTCATCACATCTCATCTAATTAGTTTACCAAAAGATCATCAAAGTGATAGAAACTCACAACTAGCAACTTTGCACACCAAATAAAGAAGATTAAGATGCTAAGAAGAGATTAGAGGTTGATTAGAGAGTGATTAGCATGCAACCCTCTTCATAAAATTAGTGGAGGCCATGAGAGCTAGCATTTTGCCATAGTTTAGTTACTAGGTTTAATTATGAATGAATTAGGGTAGGGTTAGGGTCTTATTTATAGGATTAGAAAGTGTTTTAGGCCCTTAGATTAACCTTAGATTAGACTAGGACCCTTAGATTTAGGAACCCTCTAGAACATAGCCCAAGACTCAGCCAAGACCAAACCTGGTGCACCCAGACCAGCAGGGCCGACACCCTGTGTCGACACCCCTGTCGACAGGGCTGTCGACACCCCCCCTGTCGACACCCCTGTCGACATGGCTGTCGACACGGGGCTAGGCGGGAATTTTTCCCCCCTTTCCTCTTTTGGCTCCAAACTTGTTTTTCAAATCTGCTTTTTAAATTTAAACTTCCTAAAACTTCTTTGGGCCATAACCGGGCCATCCGGACTCCGATTCTCGAAAACTCGGACTCTATTTCGCGTATTTTTCCGAGACGAACGCAATGACGCAGCCCGTTTCCCCTGGTTCTTCCATCTGAGATTAATTATATTTTAATTATTAACTATTAGTGTTAATTGAAATTCGGGGTGTTACAATAGTATACAATCTCCTCAACCTAGGAATTAGAGGAAAATGTCTTAATGTCTTTTGAGGTACTTTGGCAGCTCTTTTCTCTTCATTGAATGTTGTCTTATATCTTGGATCTTTGCAAACTGGAAAAAAACTCTATTTGCATCATCTTTCCAACATAATCATTAATGCATGCATCATAAGTTTTGTAGTCCATCCCAACTTGTTTAATAATCTTCTTCATATCGGGATATTTTGTTGGTACTGTGTTGCCTTCAGGGAGTAATTCCTTAATAAATTCAAGGAGAGCAATCACACCATTGTCGGAAAAGCCATATTGGGTTTGAAAACTATTGGGCTTGATGACGAAATATAATTTTGTTATCCCTTTTGGACATGAAGGATACAATAGCTCTTTTGCATCATCAAAAAGTGATTTATACTTTTTACTTTGATTGATCTGCCAATCAACATCAACCGCAGGTGATTCCCCAATATTATCTGGCAACAAACTTGTAGGTTGAAAATGATGAAATCTATCAGCACCATTGTCCAAATCTTCCATCCTAGGAAGTTCAGACTCATCAGTACTTCTGGCTTCACCAACTGGTTATTTCTGCTTCCTCACCGACTCTTCCCTGTGAAAATGCCAAATTGTATATGATTGGACAATTCCCCATCTAAGAAGATGAAAATGTATATCATCTAATTTAATCTTTGTTCTCATATTGTTGCACCGTGTAAAAGGACAAGAATAGATTTCTTTATTCCCACCATTTTCTACAATAAAATCAATAAACTTCTGCACACCTTCAATATATCGTGTAGTTCTTCGATTAGATTCCTTCATCCACTCTTTATCCATTCTAAATTTACAATAAGAGAATGCTAACATTGCATTAAAAGAAAATTAATTTCTCTTCGAAGCACATCCAAAAATCATTTATCGAATCAATATTCAACTAAGAAACAAACATCCAATGGTTAAAACTAACATTTAATAGCTTCGGGGAAACTGGTAAATTGTTGATGTTAATGATAATTTATCAATATACGATATTAAAATTTAGATAATGATATAATAGTATATATTTTGTTTTTGATTCTAACTCTTTTTATAACATTTTCATTCCTAAGCATTATGTTACACTACCACATTTTCACTTTGTCTACATTGCATTACACTTTCACTACAAGAGGAACAGGGGATTCCAACGACTAGGGGTCGTTGGAACGTCCGTTAGTATACAGATCAACGATTTCCAATGCCATCATCGGCTGTTTTTCAATGGCTGCCTACATTTTAAACTAGTCACGTGAATTTCTTGATGCATCTACTACATGGACAACGGATTTCATCGTCATTTCCGTTGTTACTTAAAGCGAAATCAATAAACACGCCAATACCATTAATAAACTGTTCACTTATTATGTCATTGGCTTCTCTTCTTTTGTGCATCCTGCTCCGATCAGTACAATAATTGTCCATTTTTCCTAAGTAGATAATTAAAAAATATGATAAAATATGCATTGACATTTTATTAAAACAATTTTATTGCTGAATGTTATGTTAATTGACCATTTACACTTTGCTAGTGGGTCATTCTACCTCCCATTACAAATACAATAACGTAATTAAATCGTGTAAATCTTTTCAAATTAAATGATTCAACAAAATTTCTTTAGCACTTCGCTTTAGTTCCCTGAACAGTACACTATTGTGTGTACACAGGGAACATAAAGGAAGCGCTTTCGAAATTTTGAGAACAGTTGAAAATGAAATGATTTACAAGATTTAATTTCGTTATTGTGTTCACAACTTGTCAAATACAAGGACAAATCCAACAAATATTGTACATGATGAATATAACTGTCCGTTCTGTTAACAAAACGAGCATTCACATAACGATCATATACAATACTTATCAGACAGGGTCGAAAAACTCTCTAAGGCTTTATGAATATAATATATTACGATTGGTGCTCTTCAATCTCTAATTGTACATAATATGAATTTTATCACATATACGTATATTTTCAATATTCGATTGAACTAACCGTATGTTTATTTAACAGCCTCAAACTGCATTTATATTCTGTTAACAAAACCCTAACTCAAACTGCATACATATCATTTATCCACCTATCAATACCACCCTACATCACTCTACAGCAACGCCTCTTTTGCAAGTAACAGCCTATTCCCGCTTCACCACAATTGTCATTGCCTCCGTTCGCCCTTCATTAGCCCGTGGAAGCAATTCTAACTCAATGACCTTGCAATGAAATATGAAAGGAAAAGATAAAACCCGTGGAGCTTTAAGCATCAAAATTAGCTTTTCTTACCAACAACTCTAACTGTCATAGTACTACTGTTGAAATTAAAGAGTCGACAATCATTTTTCTTGTGTTAGTTTACCTACCTCGTTGTAATCAAATTATGCAAATATAGTTTACTGATGTTAAACCATGCAAACTCAAGGTTATTAAATACTTGGTTACATAGATATTAAACTGATGTTATTCTTAGCACCAACTTTGAACACTCGGATGATATATGTCACATTTTATGTTATTTTCATTATCTTATGTGAACTAACCCACAAGGACCAACCTCTTGCATGTTAAATAAAGGAGTTGAGATGAAATTATATTGGTTATAAAATAACCCTATTAACAATTATACTGATTCAGCTTCTCATAAACAATAGTTATCAAATAAGTAAATCATAAATAAAGGAGTTGTCAAAATCAGCTTGCCAAACACATTCTCACTAGTCAGTTCATGATTCCATGAAGAATCATTGTCAAAATCATTTATGAGATGCACATATATAAAACTCAAAAAGCTGCACTAAAAACTATTATAAACTAAAATATGAAAGAATTATAAAGGACATCGTGTATGGCTTATGACTGTCACAGAAGTGACTACTGAATAAATTCACTCCCTGAGTTTGCTTTAAGTTATCCACAACCGGCCCTTTAACAAAGCAGCCAAACCTATCGCTTTGGGCCTCGCAATATTGAGGGCACCAAATTATAAACGCTGCTCATTTATAAATCAATTCTAATGGAAAGAAAAATCTCATGAAGTTATGGCACACGCAAAACGTTCCATAACAAAGCGTAGACTATTGAATGAGAATGAGGGAACGAAATCCGGACAATCTAAAGGTTGATGCTCCATCACAAAGCACACAGAAAAGAAAGACACATTATCATGAATCAAGAATTAGTAATTGATTTTTTACTGTCTTAGAAAGGCGTTTGAGCAGATCCAGTCTAGTTGATTTTTTATTTTGCATTACAGCTTCTACCGGTTAATTGTAATAACAGAGTTCAAATGACTCATGCGTCATGCCTATCTTTTGCTTTGGATTTTTTATTATTTTTTATTTGACCAGAAGTTACCGTTTTATATGCAATTATCATTTTGTGCATATCTCACATAATCATTTGAAAATATTGATATGATTAGTTTTTACATGTTAAATAGTTGTGTTATGAGTAAATGCTAAATTGATAAGTTTAGGATTCCATAAAAACCAAACCAGTATTACTTTTTATATGCAATTGGTATTATAATTTGCAAATAAATTATGCCCAATGATTGTAATGGCAATTCTATTATTTAATTTTAATCCCTTTTCAGCATCTTTTAATTTTGAATTTGCAAAAAACATTGTGTTCCAGATTCTAGTGACAGTTCAGTTATTCAATTTTGACTTATTCCATATGTTCCAACTTTGTTTTAGCAAACAATACAATTGTGTTGTGTTCCTAGATTTCAATGATACAATATTAATTCCTATTCTATATGTTCAAATTTTAAGTTAATAAATTATATGATTGATTTGTATAATAAGGATTAAATCAAAATTTGTATAATCAGGATAAATGAATTTGAATATGATAATATTATTCGATATTTTTGCAAGTTAAATTGTTAGAAAAATGTTGATAATTTTGATAACTTAACTAACAATCCTGGTATCAGTTTTTGTACAAGGTCATCAACTCTATAACTGGCTTTGGTTATCAAAACTGCAAGGACTGGCCATGAAGTGATCATACTCAATAAATACGGAAAATTACAAGTAATCTTTCACTATCCAGTCATCGAAAGTGATGACCATTTCTTAAGTGTTTGTGAAAAAAAAAGTTACTCGTCGAGATTTACAATATTCAGATGATAAATAGTTCTTTGATAGTATAATTTAAGAATTTATTCAACATTTATGAAAAGTAAGATCTAGTTATTAGATAAAATAAGGTAAAACCAACAAACTTGATACTACTTCTTTGACACAATAATGCAATGCAAATTTTAAGCTTAATATATCATAAAAAGTCAAACATATATCATGCAAAACTGAATTAACTTACATCAACTAATGTAAGTAACAATTTAAAATAAATTACCATTTTCTTAAAAAAACATTAATGCCTTTTCCGAAATCATTTAATTTTTTCAAAATAAATTAGTATCATTGTACGTTTTTTAAATGTATAATAGAATGGAAAAGTGAATAAATTAAGTTGAATAATATATAAGGACAAATCCGACATTTTTTACATTTTTTTTTAGTAGGATGAGAAAAGAAAAAAAAGGATGTTAATTAAACTAGTCATCTTCTTAGTTGTTAATAATAAAACCATAACTCTAGGAATTTCATTTATGAGTTACAACTTTTCATTAACATTTCAATATAGAAAGGTAATAATACACCCATAATAAAACCGAAAATGCCATTATTTAAAACAATTTGGTAATGAATTAAGATTGCAATCAACAATAGAATCATGGATCTATTCCCACAAGTTACTTTGAATGTTTCCCTAACAATCAAAAGGCCTCAATTCATGTTGAACTAATAGGTCATCTTCATAATTTTAGAATCAAGATCTTGATGATGATTTAAATGTTGAATGTTCGATGTTAAATGTAAATGAGTTGTGCACCCGTATCTACAACTGATAACTTGAATGTTTAATGACCAATGAAATTGGGAGATTAGAAGATTACAAGATTACCTGATGAAGGCGATTACAAGATACGATGATTCGATGAAGGCCGATTCCGATCTGATGAAGGCCGAATCCGATTTGATGAAGGTCGATTAGGAGCATTTAATGACCAATGAAATTAGGAAATTAGAAAATACGAGATTACCTGATGAAGGCAATTATGAGACGTGATGATCTGATGAAGGTTGATTATGATCTGATGAAGGCGATATGATCTGATGAAGGTTGACGCGATCGAGGCGAGTTTCCAGATCTAGGTTTTTAGGGTACGGTGCTAGAGATTCTAATTTCTCTGTTGTGAAAATAAAAATGGGAAAGGGTAATGGGGGGTGTTTTGAATGGTGTACTCAATTTCACAACGGATAAAATCCGTTTTAAATTGTACAACGGTCTTTGACCATATTAGTACATTTAGCAACGGGCAAAGGCCGTTTCCATTTAGCAACGGGTGAAAGCTGTGCTAATCTTCCATTATAGGGCATTGTGAATCTGCCTGTATGGTGTAGTTCCCAATACTCGCTCACGCCACAACAACCGGTGCATGACACTCGACCAATGCCAAGAGCCCCGGACCGTCCAGCTTGACCACCCGCCTCTTGATTCTCTTTGAACGTAGCGACTTCCATGCAGAAGTCTGATCAACACAGCACACTAAATTGAATCGCCACCATTGATTTTGTACATTCCGAAGCGCTGAATATTTTCTTAATTTGAAGCCCTTGAAGATGGTTACTGGATTAGAAGATTAGAGGAGAGGAATGTTACGAGGTTTCGTTCGTTCATTTAATGGGTGGAGGCTGTTGTGTGCGTTGACCACGAAGAGCAATTGACCAAAAGAATTTAAGGTTGTATCCCTTTTTATAGCGAACCATTAAAATAAAATAATATTAAATTTAAATTAGGTGTGAAGTATCGTGTTAAAATCATTACATACGACCTTCGATTTCATTGAAAATTCAAATCCTAGTATAAAACAATGTTCCGGGCACGATTGAACTGGTTTCGTCAAATTCCGAGATCGTCTGTGAAAATTCCTTTGTAACTCATATACGTGAATCGATGTACATTTAAATTGCGTACGACCACAAAATAAATCCAAATAACTTGAAAATTGAAGTACTACAACAACAAATCATTTCGGATTTAATAAAACTAATTTTGCTGAAAATGGAGTTCGTTAGATAACCGGTTATTCTTAGTTTCCAATTAAATCGACAAAACGAATAAATAAAAACAGAGGCAGTTACGGCTACTGTTGTCACATACTGCATCGGTTTACCACAAAATTTGATTTCGTACAATAATTTAACACTACAAATCCAATTAAACTAATTTCATCGAAAATCGAAGTTGTTTGCAAAATGGCTATTCTTAAAGCATATATATATAATATTAAATATTAATTAAATTCCAAAATAATCGAATTAAATTATAATAATTTATTATTATCGTAAATATCCGAATAAAATTATCATATAGATTCACATATAAACAATATGGATTTATAACTCAACATTATCATTTTCTAGTTAAAACGGTATCCAAATTATACAGAAATCCTTAAATAAATGTTATCGTTTATTAACAATTTCCACAGCAACAATTATAAAATTTGAATTGGACATACTAACAATCTATATACTAAAATCTAGATTTTTCTCTTTTATTAGAAAATTATAATCAACTAGATTCAAATGTTTCTTGTTTCAACTAAATCCGACTTAAAATGCATTATGTATGTATTTGTTTTACTAATCTATCGTGTTTGTTCGTTGGAAGCACTGCAGCCTCTAGCTCGATGAGTGATTGCTAATGGTTATATGTTCTAGCCTGTTGAGTAGTTGGGTTGGAATCCTTGGAGGTTTTGGATTTACTTGTGTGTTTCAAATTGTCTTTTCAGATCTATTTGTTGGCTGTTGAAGGTATGGATGGTTTTAGTATGTTTTTGGGTTTCTGCTTTTCATTAGTTACATGGATTTTGCCATCTTGTATTTGTTTCAATGGCTTAGTCATCTATTTGGTTGTATTGTTGGGGTTTCTGCTTGCTTGATTTCTTTGGCACGACATGAAATGCTTCGACGCTAAAATGTGCTAATTTGGTCGGATAAGCATGCCTGACTGTGCCTCCTTTCTAGCTCAACCATTTGCATGCTTTTGCTTACATGGCGATATGTATTTATGTCCATGTAACTTACGTGAGCTATGCCTTCCATGGTGCCTGCTTTGGATTTGTCCTCGGCTACAATGGGTGTCTTTTATGTTATCTCGCCGATGTTGGACGGCTTCTGCACTTCTTGTGATGGAGCTTCTCCTCCAGCTTGGCGTATTGCTACATGCTTTTTTATCTGTCGCAGTGCATTGTCATGTCATATCAAGGATGGGATACAGCTTCTTGTAGTAGCTAGTCTGTGCTACTTTGCTCCATTAAGCTACATTGTGTACCCTGTGTACTAGCTTTTATATTATTTTTTGGTAGCATGTAATGTTATATGGTTTCTATTTGTTTAGAGATTGTATTTGTGACTCCCTGCGTGGAGCCTTTATTATGGTCTAGTAAATTAGCCAACTCCAATGCTCTAAGCCCGTATAGGTTGGGTGGTTGAGACACAATAAACTTCGTATATATTGTATTCCAGTAATTTAGCTAGGTCCAGTGCTATAAGCCTGATAGGTAGAGTGGACGAAACACAATAAACTCCGTAGGCAATGGACGGTCCACCTTAAAAACCGAACTAGTTGATTGTAACCACAATCACATGTACTATACTATATTTTTATTATTGGTTATGATAAAAAAGTGTTACGGATCGCTATAGAAACCGGCTGGCCTTGCCAAAAAAGAAATTTAAGTTCAAAACCCAATATTACGAACTACCGCGCCATTATGAGTTCGTTTATAAATTAAATATAAATTCAACGATCGACCTTCGTTTTTAGTAACGAATTAAATATTAAAATCCATTAATGTTCCAAATATAATATTTAAAATAATTTAAATATTTAACTACAAAAAATACGGGACATTACATATTCAAACCGTAAAGACTTATAATACTGTAAATAAAACAAACAACAGAATGGGGATAAGGAAGAAATATGTATATACAAACATATAATAACTGAAAATGAATAGGTAATAGACAGTAATTAAAATAACATATAAGAATAAATTTATAAACATTGTTACTTTTCAGATGCAAAATTTATTTACTGCCAAAGTTCTTTTTATTTAGATTACTACAATAACTATTGTGTCTATTTAACTTTAACTTAGAAGAAATATGGAAATCACAGTAATACCCACTTATGTTTGTTGTAGATCTAGAAAATCCTCTGAAATAGTTGTTGTAGAAGAAAAACTTGAATTATCCTTTTTAATCTATCTTCTAGCAACATCCCCTCATTTTCTTATCTAATTTTAGAACATAGTTTGGAGGGAAAAAGGAAATGAAGAACGTTTGTGTGTAGAAAACAATGAGGCTACTAATAATTCCATACCATTAGATTTTTGGTTTCCCAATCCAACTGTACACCCAATGCTGAGTCAGAGCACGTATGTAGTTAAGAATTCAGTCCAAATACAGAGCCAAGAACATGCTTCAGCATGCAGGTGGGTCGACTGACCTTTACTCGTGTTGACTCGAGGGTCAACCTACCTTAGACATGGTTAGACCCATCGGTCGACCCGGCCAGGCTGGATCGTCCAATGACTATTACTTCCTTCTACGTTGTTCATTTTAATCAAATATATATAATATGTATATATTTCAGTACATTTTTCTTAAGCCCATAACTTCTTCATACGTTATCCGATTTACGAAAACTATGGGTCTAATTGAATCATAATTTCGTAACAAACGCAATGGTAAAGTCTGTTTTACTCAGTTTTTAATATTTTTCCAACTAATATTTATTTTACCATTTTATTCCTTAATTGATTAATCCATTAATTAATTATTGTTTGTTAAAAAATTTGGTTTATTACAGTTGTTGGAATCAAGGTTTTATGTTTCTTCTTATTACCTTGGGTGCTCATCAATAGTGCTGATGAGTAGGCTCGGTAACATGTGAAAGCACTATTTGGAGCTGCACAAATGGATTAGCTGAAGGTGACTCCTTCTCATATTTATACTTACACTATTGTTTATTCTGCTGTGAGACACTGTGGAGCCATGACAGCGTTGATTACTCATTTGATATAGTTATCGGTGAGTTTATCTATTTGAATAAAGTCTACTTATGAAACTACTACTTAACGGTGTATATAATTATTACTGTCTGTACTACTTATGGTTTCTATTATAATTTATTTGATTCACTGTGAGATATACGACGGGTTCTATGATTATGTCTTATGTTTGTTTCTTTCCCTTCTACTTCCTTCTCTTCCTTTCCATCACTCTTCCTTTCCCCTATTCCTTTCCCTCGACAATTGTTCTGCACCAGTCGGATGCATATACAACATATTATTGGGTTATATAAGCATCAGTGGTGTATGCATTTTTCCCAACATGCTTATATATTAAGATAAGTATATGGGATCAAACTTTAAGAATCGATCAATTGGTTTTAATTAACGACTAATGATTAAGAATATCTTATCAGCTACATTTGTGCTTAACCAAGTAATCTTCCTTAATGAATTAAATTCTGATTTGATGATTGCACTCTTGACAGTTAAATAATTGAATATCAAAATTGATAGTCTTTAGTCTATCGCTATTGGTTCGAAGAAGCAAAAACATAATTGGTTCAAAGGACCACTTCGAACTGGCTTGTGTGTTCGAAAGTGTAGATATCTTAATGATTTATATTTGATGGCAGAGACCTTCAGACCAGAAAGGACTTCTTGTTGAATGTCCCTAGCCAGCTACCATGATTTATACTATAGTAGCGGTCCATATATCTTGGGATCTTTATGATGTGACGAGAATGTCATAGAAGAGTGCCTTTGGTTTGTCTTATTCCTGAACTGCTTGTTATGTACATCGTGATCTTACGAGATATCTTTTCTTTAAAAAGATTTTCTACAATTAAGTAAGTTGCTAGTAATGTGAGTTTTCTCACTTTAGTATTGTAGTCTGATCTAGGCGTTATCGATGATCTAGTCAGCTCAAGTATATTTTCCAGAATATTTAGATTGCTTGGAGTTTCAGAAAAGTATATAGAGCTCGAGACATATTATATGTTCTGTTATTATATTATTTTTTTGTGTTCGTATTTTGCTATGCTTTATTGTTGCATGTATTAACAACCGTAAGGACAGGTACTGTAACTATCCACACTGACTTATAGTTTTATACTCTGATTGATGCATTTATATTACAATTTCTCTTTTATGTAAAGAGTACTATAATATTACATTTTATTCATTCTGCTGTGAGATTCCAGTCTTTTTTTCCCTTCTGTTCTATCTTTCTTCTTTTGTCCTCTATATTTTCTGTGATGACTACCCGCAACCACTGCACTAAACAGAGGGATAATGCGCTGAAAGGTGTGCCAGGCAGATATGGACGATCATCATAGGTAAATAACAACATCGGAACCTGTTGTAGAACTCACAACACAAGGATAAAATATAATAGAACATATACAATAGGTAGAAATAGTGGAGCATCATATAACAAACTTTTGAAAACTTTCACAATATCCTGAAAGGTTATCCATACATCATAGGAATATCAAAGTTTGTACATGAAGCCTCACTACAACACTCAGAGATCAACTCAAATAGCGGAAATATAAATACTTGATAGTAAGATAATACGCTAGCTTCCAGCTCGCCTTCGAACTGCAACATCGTCCTCACTAAGCTATCACCTGCCACCTAGTCTGCCCATCCACAACCGGATGAACAACCCAAGGTAATAAGAGGGGGAAAAAACTTTGAGTCAAACAACAATCTTAGAAAGTGATAAAATAGCTAACAAACGTTAACAATAAAGTATATGAGAACGGATAGATAAAAGTACTAATCTACCCACAAAACTAGGGAAGAACTCAACAATATCTTCCCCACATCGGACAGTGATAGCCTTTACAATCCATTCAACAAAATGAATAATCAATCCATTCATGGCAATATAATAGTCAATGATATCACTTATAACATCCGAATATATATATATATCATGTAAACCATCCTAATCGAATTCAACATTCTCCAAGCACAAGCCCTAGAGGCCTAAACCAGTATCAGGCAAGCACCTACGGAACATCTCCTTCGACGTTGGATAATCTACGTGAGACGGTACAAACAAACAACCATCCAACCATGACAGACTCTGGCTATCACCCCAATCCTGCTTCAAAACCATCGTTAATCGTATGATGGCCAACCTTGCCACATGTCAAGGGCTAATGGTAACCCCAGTTCTAGCATAAACTCCATACGCCTTTCAATGATACGTATGTTTGTCCAACCTTAACAACTAGGCCTTTCAATGATATCCAGGGTACTCGACCTACAAACGGTCTTTTAGGTGCCCCGATTGTACTCCTACTTTGAGCCTGCTAGAACTTATGACAACGATAATCACTCGGCCTTTGCATCTCTAGTCATCCAAACCGACGACTTTTCTTAGCTCAAGCAACCATTATCCACCAACTCACGACCTTCGAGTTGCCAACTCGTTCGTTGTTCTACGCCGATCAACGAACACATTCAACACTTCAAGCTCTTTTCCTTCAAATCTAGGTCATACCCGAATAATATAATTTTTCAGAAATAACCCTATGCGACCGGCCCATCCTCTTGGAGCAATGAATGACCGACCCTTCCCAGAACCCCGACCGATCCCCCCTGAAGCACCCACCGATCAGTTCCCCTGGAGCGCCCACCGAACGATCCACTTAGAGCACCCACCGATCGATCCACCTGGAGGACCCACCAATCAGTCCATTGAGGCACCCATCGATCGGTCCACCTGAAGCACCCACTGATTGGTCCACCTTGGCTTTCTTCCTAAAACCAGTTTACCGCCAATCGGTTACTTCCATCTGCAACGAGCACGATCGATCTGATCGGCCCAAATCCGATCCCTCACCTTCTCGATCCAAAATTCAACCAAAACTTCATCGATCGAAAACTACAACAAAGTCAATACTTCCAATGCATCCAACACCCCCATGAACACATTATGAAACTACTAACAACTTCAACAATAACAATTTCCATCAATATATCGCAAAATCATGAGAAATGTGTATATGAACTAAAATTATGGATCTTACTTGCATAAACATATAAAATAGAATAGGAATTACCTGTTTAAACTTGCTAAATTTGATCCTATGGTGATCCATATGAAAATAAGCTTACCATTGTGTAGATCTAAGAAAAAACAACTGAATTTGATGAAAAACATAATCAAACACTCATACACTTGACTGAATCCATATAAGAGATGCATATCGCTCACCAATTCTCCAAAACAACTCAAAATGATTGAAATACGAACCCGGACAGTGGGAATCTTGCTTCAATCCGCTTAATTTGATGAAATCTATCCTTTCTCGATGTAGATATATGTAACAACCCGGAAAATAAGAACCAATTTAAAATTTTTATTTTGGCAATTTTAAAGAATTTGAAATATTTAAAATGATTTATTTTAAATAATAACGACTAGAAATTTATTTTGAATAGAATCAGAACGTATATATTTATTTGAATCAAAGTTAGAATATAAATACTTATTTTAACTATAAAAGGAATTGAAAATGGCGTGGTAGTTTGAAATTTCGATTTCAAATTTCAAATGAATGTACAGGATTTTAGTGAAACCAAAAATATTAGAATCTATTTGAAAATATCTTTTCATTGTATTCTAAAAATCAAAATTTCATAGCGGGAATAAAAAGTTATATCTAGTTGAAAATTCATAATTGTCGCTATGGAAATATAGCCCGTAAAAATAGTCATTTTGCAAATGACCTCCGTTTTCGACGAAACAACTTTTGTTGGATCCGGTATGTCAAGTTATTGCTAGATTCCAAATATCACAATTTTTGGAATCAATACGTGAGTATGGCAAAAGAAAACATGTTTTATCAAATTCAATTGAATTAGATCGACCAGAAATTGACCATTTTTCAAACGGTTTCAGAATTCAACGAAATTAGTTTTGTTAGGACCGTATCGCCAAATCATAGCCAGATTTATTTTTTTGGAATTTTTGGGGTCCGTATGTGGCCCCAGTAAATTGGAATGTACATTGAAATTGAATATATACTGGTTTAGATTTTAATTTAAATGAAAACCTATCGAAACATCTAAATTGTCTTATGAAGCATATCCCATTGTGTTCGGAATGGGGGTAATTAGCTAAGGACGATAGTCAGTGGGCTTGATTTCGAGTTCGAATGAAAATCTGACTTTTTGGGAAAAATTCATATAATATAATATAAATATAAACTCTCTAAACCTAATTCCCACATAACACCCCCCCCGGTAACCTTCTCTTCCCCCAAATCAGAAGGCCACAATCGAAAAAAACGCGCCCCTCTACCCACCGCGCCAGCGCGCGCCACCACCACCCCCTATCCTTCTCGCGACGGCGACCCCTCTCTCACCCCCCTCCCCCCCTCTTCTAAGAACCGCAACCAACCCCCTAAGCCAAACCTAAATTGCGCCGCCCCTGTGCCCACCGCGCCACCAGAACGGGCCACCGCTCCCCTCCGCCTCCCTGACCGACCACCGACCGCCGGAGAAGCCTCCGACCACCCTCGAGCGCGCAAAACAGTGAATATTTTTTATTTAGTTTATTTCAATTCTCTTATGTAATGATCAGTAAATAAAATTAGATTTTTTTTTAAGTAGATAAAAAACTAGATTTTTAAAGTAAGAAAATATTAGATCTTTAAAGAGGTAAAGATACGATTTTTGATATGAAAAAGTTATGATTTTTATTAATATAAAAATATGATTTTTAATTACATATAAAGATTATATATTTATAAAGAAAAATATGATTTTTGGTTTATAGAAAAATATGATTTTTATTTTTAATTAGCAAAGGTATGATTTTTGATTAGTAGAAGTAGGATTTTTGAATAAATAAAAATAGGATTTTTAAACATACGATTTTGCGATAAAAATTTGATTTTTATATATATGAAGTAGAAATAAAAATATGTTTTTATTTATATAATAGCGATATAAAAATGCGATTTTCAAATATATAAACATCATAATAAAAAGGTGATTTTTAATATGAACAGCGTGAAAAAGACTACGATGGAATTGACTGAAAGCAGAACGGAATCTGAACCGTTCAGAAGTAAAGAATGGAGGAGTGGATTCCAAAGCTAAGAACTCCTCACTGTAATTTCTTATACAATTATTTATTTCATAACTACATACATGAACTGTTCCCCGTCGTCCACAGACCACGGACGAATTGTTTGTTTGATTGTGTTATGCAAATTGATTGTGATTGTGTATATGAAGTAAATAAAACATCCATATGTTGAATAAATTGTTTGAACGATAAAATTCACATTTTTATCGTATATATGAAGTAAATAAAACATTCATATGTTGAATAAATTGTTTGAACAATAAAAATAACATTTTTATTGTAGGTATGAAGTATATGTAACATTCATGTTTAAAATAAATTCTTTGAATGATAAAAATAACATTTTTATCATGTATGTGAAGTATTAAAATTAGTCATACGTTGAAATAAATTCTTGTTAGTTGAAATAACATTTTTAATATGTATACGAGCTATTAACAATAGTCACACCTAGAAATAAATACTAGTTCGCTAAAATTATCATTTTTAGCGTATATATGGAATATATAAAATTGTCATACAACGGAAATATTATTAGTTTGCGAATAATATTATTTTTAGCTTATATTTGCGTTGTGTGAAATTAAATATGACTTGAATGAATATATAAAAGTGTCGTATGAATATATATATATGGGCGTTGTATGAAAATATACATATACGATACATTGAACAGGTCATAGCAAGGCGGCTAGAGAAGAGGAATAAAATTGTATGCTCGACAAATAGGTACATATTTGTTGTTTTGTTTGGGTATGATGATTTAATGAGCCGCTTGGATTTTTCTTTTTCTTTTTGAGATGAGAGGGCCTGTGTGGTGGTTTGGGGATTTTCCCGATGCTCCCCGTACAAAGGAGGTTATGGCGAAATTTTTCAAAAATTTAGGGTGTTAGCCAAATTTCTTAAAAATTAGAAATTCTTAGAAACTGAAAAGTTGAAGAACTTGAGCCAGAATAGAAATTGAAATCGTTTTTAAAACGAATCTAAAATGATTTATAAAATACATTTTAAATGGAACTCGACGAAATATATATAATATATATATTATAATGGCCTGAATAGAACGTGTCGCGCAGCGACCGCTCGTGAATTTCGACCATTGACTTCGAATTGACGTTACGGTAGATCCGACCGTCGGATTCTCCTAAAACTGGAACCATTAGGTTCGTATCGAAAAGAGTTTCGAACGAATATTAGAGATTTGAAATCTAACGGTAGGATTTGGAATTATGTCCAAATCAAATTTGGAAAAGGTCATTGTAAGTGCAGTTCGACGATCGTTTATGGAAATCGTTTAAAAGGGCCTTGATAATATTAGTAAAAATATTAATAATTTGTGTAAAATCATGATAAATGATTTGGAAAGAATTGGAATGAAAAATTCCATATTTGAAAGGATAAAATTATATTTTTATCGAAATGAACTAGTTATGAACTAGAATTATAATCCAATATTTTTAAATAAACAATTCTGGATTGGAAATGGTTTTAAAATAACCAGAATTTTCCAATAAATAAATTGGAATGGTTTGGAATGGAAATAATCTTCGGAATATTTGGATATTGGATTCCGTGATTATACGAATATTGTGATGGGAATTGGAAGATATCGATATCGTTATTCCCGATACGATATCTATTGGTTTCAGGATTTGATGTTGAATATAACTCGATACTATCTCTATTCAAAATCTTATATTTAATGTCAAATTGGATTGATTGATTGTTTGGATTGTGCTCGACTAGTTTATGAGCAAAATATGCTTTTGCATCTAGCATTGGGTTGGGTAAAAATATCTGTGTGCTAACACCCTGTGAAATACTACATGATTTGACGAAAAGGTGTTTAGCGCGTTGTGTTCATTTCAAATTTAATGAATGATTTTGAAATGATGTTTTTCTTAAGTGAAAAGAAATATATTCCCAATTTTGGACAGGGAATGTTTTATAAAAATGTATTATAAAACAGAAAGGATTTCAAGGCCTAAACCCAATGATTTCTAAAATGATTTAGAAATGTATTATGTTTTACATTGTGGTTCATCGCGTATCCGATTAGCTGCTATTGATAACATATCTGTTTGGTGGCAGAGAATTTATTCTCTTGCTTACCTTCTTTGAGGCGTACGAGCTCAAAAGTTATGTGATTTATAGTGACTGATCATATATTTGAATTACTGATGTGAAGTACTATATTTTGAAAGTACTTGTGATTATTATGTTGTGAAATGATTTTTCCTACTTCAGGATATAAAATGGTTTAGTGTGTGGCTAATGATTCGGGTAACCCAGACGACTAAAAGTATGGGTGAGATGGGCGATGTATGCTTCCATGTGTGGGAGGTACATCGTAAGTGTATCCTGCTCCTGCGTGGGAGGTGCACATATATATATCAAATTGCTTAGGTGCGAGCCCTTTGCCTTGTCGATAGGGAGCGCGATATTTGGTTGCATACTTATTTTTATGCATTGTTATGTTTTGGAATTCATATTTCCAAATGATTTGATTTGAGATCCCGAAGTGAAATCTACTTTGATATAAAAGCTAGATGTGTATTTCAAATGATTTGAAATAGAAATCAGGAAATAAAGTCCAAAGGAATAATTTCTATAAATTGAATTGGATTTGGAAAATCTAAGTGTGAAGATTAATCTAAATGGGTAGATTGGGATATTGCATGTTGATTGATGCATAGTAGATCCATATATCTATATTGATTGTTGTTTATACACTGGCATTCATGGAGGTAAACCCGTTCCGCATTAGCGGCGTGGTCCTGTGATTTGCCTTATCATTTATATAAGTTTATAACTCTTTAGAGTTTCTCACAGCAGTCCCATGACTGACCTATAGTTTGTTTTTCCCTTGCAAACTCGGGTGCCCCTATTTCCCACATGGGCAGTCGAGTAGTTTTATTTTACACATATCTTTAGCAGAATTCTGGATCGAAGCGAAAAGCTGTTTCCAGAGTATTGATAGTCTTCCGCTGTGTTATTTTGTTTGTTTCTGTTGCATTGTATTACATTTATTGTAAATAAATCTTCCGTTGCAATATTATTTTTCGATATACTCTGATATTCTGTGCTCTGATGTAACATTATTATAATGTTTATAAAAGTCTTATGTTATTTGTTCTGATGTGCTGTACGCCCACAGTTAGCGTATGCGGGATTCGAATGGTCTTGGTCGGTTTAGCGATCGATTAGGTCCGAGTGAAATCTGTATCGTTACAGATGGTATCAGAGCTTTGGTTAACTCAAATTTTTGGGGTACAACTCGTTGGAATAGAATAAAAGACTCATCAGAGGTAGGATTAGTAATATCCTATTGAAGAAAACTCATTAGAGATAGGATTAATAATACCCTAGAATGAGAATAACTCGTTAGAGATGGGGTTAGAAATGCCCTAGAATAAGTTGAAGAATGAACGCCAAACTGAAAGTTGAGTTTGTTGGTTAAACAACTTTCATCTCTGTTCCTTTTCGAGGACGAAAAGATTTTAAGTGAGGGAGATTGTAATAACACGGAAAATCAGAACCAATTTAAATTTTTATTTTGGAAATTTTAATGAATTTTGAATATTTAAAATGATTTATTTTAAATAATAATGACTAGAAATTTATTTTGAATAGAATTAGAATGTATATATTTATTTGAATCAAAGTTAGAATATAAATATTTATTTTAATTATAAAAGGAACTGCAAATGGCGCGGTAGTTTAAAATTTCGATTTCAAATTTCAAATGAATGTACAGGATTCAAAATAAACCGGATTTTAGTGAAATATTAGAATCTATTTGAAAATATCTTTTCAAATCCGAAAAATCAAAATTTCAAAGCGGGAATAAAAAGTTATGTCCAGTTGAAAATTCAGAATAGTCGTTATGGAAATATAGCCCGTAAAAATAGCCATTTTGCAAACGACCTATGTTTTCAACGAAACCACTTTTGTTGGATCCGGTATGTCAAGTTATTGCTAGATTCCAAAATTCATAATTTTTGGTATCAATATGTGAGCGTGGCAAAAGAAAACATGTTTTTGTCAAATTCAATTGAATTGGATCGACCAGAAAGTAACCATTTTTCAAACGATTTCAGAATTCGATGAAATTAGTTTTGTTAGGACTATATCATCAAAACATAGCCAGATTTATTTTTCTGGAATTTTTGGGGTCCGTATGTGGCCCAAGTAAATTGAAATGTACGTTGAAATTGAATATATATATATACTAATTTAGATTTTAATTTAGATGAAAACCTATTGAAACAGCTGAATTGGCTTATGACACATATCCCATTGTGTTTGAAATGGGGGTAATTAACTGAGGATGATAGTCGGTGGGCTTGATTTCGAGTTCGAACGAAAATTTGACTTTTTGGAAAAAAATATATATAATATAAATATAAACTCTCTAAACCTAATTCCCACATAACACCACCCCCCCTCGTAACCCTATCTTCCCCCAAATCAGAAGGCCATGATTAGAAAAAAACATGCCCCTCTACCGACCGCTCCACCGCGCCAGCGCATGCCACCACCACCACCCTCTCCTCCTCGCAATGGAGACCCCTCCCCCCTCTTCTAAGAGCCGCAACCACCCCCCTAAGACAAACCCTAAATCGCGCCGCCCCTGTGCCCACCGCGCCACCAGAACGGGTCGTCGCTCCTCTCCACCTCCCTGACCGACAACCCACCACCGGAGAAGCCTCCGACCACCCTCGAGCACGCAAAACAGTGAGTCTTTTTTATTTTATTTAGTTTATTTCAATTCTCTTATGTAGTGATCAGTAAATAAAATTAGATTTTTTTTAAGTAGATAAAAAAAATTAGATTTTTAAAGTAAGAAAAGATTAGATCTTTAAAGAGGTAAAGATATAATTTTTGATATGAAAAAGTTATGATTTTTATTAAAATAAGAATACGATTTTTAATAACATATAAAGATTATATTTTTATAAAGAAAAAATATGATTTTTGGTTTATAGAAAAATATGATTTTTATTTTTAATTAGCAAAGGTAAGAATTTTAATTAGTAGAATTAGGATTTTTGAATAAATAAAAATAGGATTTTTATACAAATGATTTTGCGATAAAATTCGATTTATATATATATGAAGTAGAAATAAAAATATGATTTTTATTTATATAATAGCGATGTAAAAATGCGCTTTTTAAATATATAAACATCATAATAAAAAGGTGATTTTTATTATGAATAGCGTGAAAAAGAGTGCGATGGAACTGACTGAAAGCAGAACGGAATCTGAACCGTTCAAAAATAAAGAATGGAGGAGTGGATCCCAAAGGTGAGAACTCCTCACTGTAATTTCTTATAAAGTTATTTATTTCATAACTGCATATATGAACTGTTCCCCGTCGTCCACAGACCGCGGACGACTTGTTTGTTTGATTGTGTTGTGCAAATTGATTGTGAATGTGTATATGAAGTAAACAAAACATTCATATGTTGAATAAATTGTTTGAACGATAAAATAACATTTTTATCGTATATATGAAGTAAATAAAACATTCATATGTTGAATAAATTGTTTAAACAATAAAAATAACATTTTTATTGTACGTATGAAGTATATGAAATATTCATGTTTGAAATAAATTCTTTGAACGATAAAAATAACATTTTTATCATGTGTGTGAATTATTAAAAATAGTCATACGTTGAAATAAATTCTAGTTCGCTAAAATTAACATTTTTAGCGTATATATGGAATATATAAAATTGTCATACGATGGAAATATTATTAGTTCGCTAATAGCACTATTTTTAGCTTATATATGCATTGTGTGAAATTAAATATGCATTGAATGAATATATATAAGTGTCGTATGAATATATATATATATATAGGCGTTGTATGAATATATACATATACGATATGTTGAACATGTCATAGCAAGGAGGCTAGCGAAGAGGAATAAAATTGTATGCTCGACAAATAGGTACATATTTACTGTTTTGTTTGGATATGATGATTTTATGAGCTGATTGGCTAGCCGCTTGCCTTTTTCTTTTTCTTTTTGAGATGAGAGGGCCTGTATGGCGATTTGGGGATTTTACCGATCCTCCCCGTATAAAGGAGGTTATGGCGAAATTTTTCGAAAATTTAGGGTGTTAGCCAAATTTCTGAAAAATTAGAAATTCTTAGAAATTGAAAAGTTGAAGAAATTGAGCCAGAATAGAAATTGAAATCGTTTTTAAAACGAATTTAAAACGATTTATAAAATAGGTTTTAAATGGAAACCGATGAAATATATATAAAATATACATTTTATATATATTATAATGGCCTGAATAGAATGCACCGCACAGCGACCGTTTGTGAATTTCGACCATTGACTTCGAATTGACGTTACAGGAGATCAGACCGTCAGATTCTCCTAAAACCGGAACCATTGGGTTCGCATTGAAAAGAGCTTTCTAAGAATATTAGAGATATGAAATCTAACGGTTGGATTTGGAATTATGTCCAATTCAAATTTGGAAAAGGTCGCTATAAGAGCAGTTCGATGACCGTTTATGGAAATCAACTGAAAAGGCCTTGAAAAATGATTTAAAATATTAATAATATGTGTACAATCGTAGTAAATGATTTGGAAAGAATTCGAATGAAAAATTCCATATTTGAAAGGATAAAAATATAATTTTATCGAAATAAACTAGTTATGAACTAGAATTATAATCCAATATTTTTAAATAAATAATTCTGGATTGGAAATGTTTTTAAAATAACCAGAGTTTTCCAATAAATAAATTGGAATGGTCTGGAATGGAAATAATCTTCAGAATATTTTGATACTGGATTCCGTGATTATATGGATATTGTGATGGGAATTTGGGAGATATTGATATTGTTGTTCCCGATACGATATCTGTTGGTTTCAGGATTTGATGTTGAATATAAGTCGATACTATCTCTATTCAAAACCTTATATTTAATGTCAAATTGGATTGATTGATTGTTTGGATTATGCTCGACCAGTATATGAGCAAAATATGCTTTTACATTTAGCATTGGGTTGGGTAAAAATATTTGTGTGCTAATACCCTGTAAAACACTTCACGATTTGACGATAAGGTGTTCAGCGAGTTGTGTTCATTTCAAATTTAATGAATGATTTTGAAATGATGTTTTTCTTAAGTGAAAAGAAATATATTCCCGATTTTGGATAGGGAATGTTTTATAAAAATGTTTTATAAAATAGAAAGGATTTCGAGGCCTAAACTCGATGATTTTTAAAATGATTTAGAAATGTATTATGTTTTACATTGTGGTTCATTGCGTATTCGATTACTTGTTATTGATAACATATCTATTTTGTGGCGGAGAATTTATTCTCTTGCTTAATACCCTTCTTTGAGACGTACGAGCTCAAAGGTTATGTGATTAATAGTGACTAATCATATGTGTGAATTACTGATGTGAAGTACTATAGTTTGAAAGTACTTATGATTATTATGTTGTGAAATGATTTTTCTCTGCTTCGGGATATAAAATGGTTTAACGTGTGGCTAAAGATTCGGGTAACCCATACAACTAAAAGTATGGGTGAGATGGGTGGTGTATGCTTCCATGCGTGGGAGATACATCGTTAGTGTAGTCTGCTCCGGCGTGGGAGGTGCATATATATATATATATATATATATCGGATTGCTTAGGTGCGTTCCCTTTGCCTTGTCGATGGGGAGCGCGATATTTGGTTGCATACTTGTTTGTATGCATTTTTATGTTTTGAAATTCATATTTCGAAATGATTTGATTTGAGATCCCAAAGTGAAATCTACTTTGATGTAAAAGCTAGATGTGTATTTCAAATGATTTGGAATAGAAATCGGGAAATAAAGTCCAAAGGAATAATTTCTGTAAATTGAATTGGATTTGGAAAATCTAAGTGTGGTGATTAATCTAAATGGGTAGATTGGGATATTGCATGTTGATTGATGCATAGTAGATCCATATATCTATATTGATTGTTGTTTATACACTGGCATTCATGGAGGTAAACCCGTTCCGCGTTAGCGGCGTGGTCCTGTGATTTGCCTTATCATTTATATAAGTTTATAATTGTTTAGAGTTTCTCACACCGGTCCCATGACTTACCTATAGTTTGTTTTTTCCTTGCAAACTCGGGTGCCCCATTTTCCACACGGGCAGTCAAGTAGTTTTATTTTGCAGATATGTTTAGCAGGATTCTGGATCGAAGCGAAAAGCTATGTCCAGAGTATTGATAGTCTTCCGCTGTGTTATTTTATTTGTTTTCGCTGCTTTGTATTACATTTATTGTAGCTAAATCTTCCGTTGTATTTTTTTTCGATATACTCTGATATTATGTATTCTGATGTAACATTATTGTGATGCTTATAAAAGTCTTCTGTTATTTGTTTTGATGTGTTGTATGCCTAGAGTTAGCGTATGCGGGATTCAAATGGTCTTGGTCGGTTCAGCGATCGATTAGGTCCGAGCGAAATCTGTATCGTTACAATCTAGCACCAAATGTTGAAGATCTTGGATTCCCTTTCTTAAATCTCGTTTTTAATGGTGGAAAGGTGTTAGAGCAAGGAGGAACACAAGGCCACCAAATGAGAGAATGGAGAAAGTAAACTATTCTCCATACCTCTCACCCTCTATTTATAGCTTTCCACTAGCCCACTAATGGACCTCCCCAAATCAGCCCATTTTGGCTTTATAAACCTGAACAACCAACTGTTAAACCTTAAAACAGCGATTCCTCCCAAAGGTTGAGCCAAAATTTTAATGTAACCACTCTACGGAAAGGTAATCATCATTTTCTTTCTAATGGCATAGGTCTCAACACCTGATTCGACCTGAGTCAAAAGTTATGCCATGTACGAGACTGATAGGGGAAAAACGGTCACAAACAAAATTGGTAAAAAATTATGGACATGTCTAATATTCCCATAAGCAACATGTTAAAATATGAGAACGATCCAACCCTTTGGGAATAAAATAAAAATATTTTACGATCTTCCGATGCGTAAAATGCGGGTTGTTACATTCTCCCCCTCCCCTTTTAGGTATTTCGCCCCCGATATCCTAACAAACACAAGCAACCGAGGCAATTCTGTATGCCTATCATCCATGAGTAGCCAATTCTATAATCCAAACTAGCAGTCATCAAGCCATGTATCCATAGCCTTATCCTAGCATGTGGAATTCTAATAACGACAATATCATAAGTTTCAACAATGTAAGGTGACATGACATCGACGGGTCATACCGACGAAGAGTTCTAGATGGGTCGCCTTCATCTCTTTTGCATCTCCCATGTACAATCGTTGCCATCTTCACTCCATTGTACATTGACTAGCTTAACCGCCTTCATCCTAAGCTGTTTCGTGTCACTCCCCATAACACGAAGTGGCTTACGAGGTCTCGTAACTACAGTCTCTACTTCTAGGTCTTCGTACTGCTCTAGAGATACCACCACATTCGAATTATGCATGAACTTCCATATAAACTCGATGTGAGCAATATTCAGTTCAAACCAAATTAACCAACCAAGCCGGTTCATTTCGGTCGGTTCGGTTTTAAAACTAAATCGGTTTGAATTCGGTTTGTAAAGTAAATTTGTTTGGTTAACCAAATTAACTGAACTTTTAGTTTATTATCTAATGTGACGGTATTGTAGCACTTTAAATAATTGGTTTAGTTATATAACACAAAGGAATTTGTTGTAAATAGATAAAATCTTATCATAAACAGAAATTTTACTACGTAAAATTTCTCCAAACATGAATTTATGTTTTACTTTGAGTGAATATATCATTTGAACAATAATATATCCTTCAAATTCGGTTAAATTGGTTATCAACGAAATAACTGAAATTAATTCAGTTCAGTTTGGAAAATTTTCGGTTCTAATTCTGTTTGAGTTTTTAGCTCCAAACCAACCGATCCGACCGAACGCTCACCCCTAGTAGAAACGATACATGAAACACATTATGCACACTCGACATCTTCTTGGGTAACTCCAATCTATATGCGAACTTTCTAATTCACTCGACTATCGGAAATGGTCCAACGAACCTAGGAGCTAACTTTCCTTTGTTTATGAATCGAACCACATGCTTCAATGGCGAAATCTTCAGGAAAACCATGTCGCCTACGTTGAATTCCAAATCCTTTCGATGCTTATCAGCATAAATCTTCTGACAATCTTGGGCTTCCTTCATTCGTTGCTGAACAATCTTGATGCAATCTGATGTTACTCTAATCATCTCTGGCCTAAGTATCAACTTATCTCTAGTCTCTAACCAACATGCTGGAGACTTACACGGTCTACCATACAATGCCTTGTCTGGTACCATCCCAATGCTTTACTGGTAGCTATTATTATATGCAAACTCAACTAGGTATAGATGATCTTCCCATGATCCTTCGAAGTCTAACACACAGCCCTCGGGAGATCTTCCAAAACTCGATTAACTCTCTCGGTTTGACCATCAGTTTGGGGATGATAAGTCGTACTTAAGCACAACTCGTTTCCCAAAGCTTCTTGCAAACTCTTCCAAAATCCACTTGTGAACAATGGATCTCGATCACTCACTATGCTCTTCAGGATACCATGAAATCGAACTATCCATTTTACATAAAGTTCAGCCAATTTCGGTGCCATCCTAGTCGACTTGACAGGAATGAACCTTGCACTTTTGGTCAAGCGATCCATGATGACCAAAATCCCTTCATTTCCTGCCCTGGTACTAGTTACTTCATCGATAAAAATCCATCGATACTTGCTCCCACTTCCACGTAGGAACTTCCAATGGATAAAGCAAACCACTCGGCTTCTTCTATTCAGCTTTCACCAATTGACAGTTCGTGCACTTGGAAATGAACTTTCCAATATCTTGCTTCATCCCCTCCCAGTAGTAGACTCGCTTCATGTCCTGATACATCTTGTTTCCACCGGGATGAATCGTCAACTTCGAGTGATGACATTCTCTCAGAACCTCATCTCTCAATCTTTCAATATTAGGAACAACCAGTCGTCCTTGCTTTCGAAGCCAACCTTCTCGGTCGACTTCGAACTCTTTATCCTCTGATTTCAATTTCTGGATAAACTTGACAAGCATTGCATCTTTCTTTTGGCCCTCGCCAATCCTTTTGATGAGAGTAGGTCTTATCGATAAGCTTGCCAACATTTCAGGTTCCAACTCACACCTTGGCCTGGAAGCAAACCCCGCCAAGTACTCAAGGCTCTTCCATTCTGAAAACATCGCTCCCAAACTTACGTGTCTTCGACTCAATGCATCGGCCACTGCTTTACCTTTACCAGGAGTATAGGCTATATCAAAATCATATCATGCTAGATATTCCAACCATCTTTATTGCCGAAGATTCAAATCCTTTTGGGAAAAAAGATACATCAACGACTTATGATCCGTAAACAACTCAGATCGAATCCCCAGCAGGTAATGTCTCCACATCTTCAGAGCAAACACAATCGCCGCCAACCCCAAATCATGAGTTGGATAATTCCTCTAATGCAGCTTTAGCTATCGATTCGTGTAAGCCACAACCTTATCCTTCTGCATTAACACTTCTCTAAGTCCAGTACCACATGCATCGGTTTATACCACCATCTCTTCATTCCCACTTGGAATGGTCAACACAGGACCACTCGTCAGTCTCTCCTTCAGTATCCCAAACAAACTTGCTCACACTTTGCATCTCGTGTGAACACTTGGTTCTTCTTCGTCAATCTTGTCAATGGTGCAGCTATCTTGGAGAAATCCTTGATAAACTGTTGGTAATATTCTGCCAACCCAAGGAAACTCCGAACATCCGTCACATTCTTAGGTCCATCCCAGTCCTGGATTGCTTCCACCTTGGCTGGGTAAACCCCTATCCCATATCCAAAAACAACTTGCCTAAGAACCTCACTTCACTCTTCCAAAAGTGACACTTCAAAAATTTAGCCTTCAGCTGATGCTTTTGCAAGCTTTCCAAAACAACTCTCAGGTGTGTCTTATGCTCTCCCTCATTCCGAGAATAAACCAAAATATCATCCACGAGCACATTCACGAACTTGTTCAACTGATCTCTAAAAACTCTATTCATAAAATCCACAAAGTACACTGGCGCGTTAGTCAACCCGAATGGCATTACCAACCATTCGAAGAAACCAGATGGTGTCCTAAAAGCATTCTTTTGCACACTATCCTTTGCCACCCTCAACTGGTGAAATCCCACTACCAAATCCATCTGAGAAAACACTGTAGCCTTGTGAAGCTGATCAAACAAGTCATCAATCCTTGGCAATGTGTACTTTTTCTTCTTAGTCTATTCAGCTCACGATAGTCCACACACAATCTTAGCGAGCCATTTGCCTTGGTTGCAAACACCACTAGTGCACCTCATTCGGAAACACTCCTTCGAATGAATCCTTTTCCCAAAAGGTCACGAATTTGCACCTCTAACTCTTGCTGTTCCTTAGGCGCTATCCGCCTAAGAGGCATAACAATTGGTCTAGCATCCTCGACCAAATCGATCCTAAACTCGATCTCACGATGCGACGGTAACCCTTTGACCTCGTCAATAACTTCCTCATACTCATCAACGATCAGCACACATGACAAGTCTTCCTATGGAGTCACAAGCGAATATAGATAGCTTACGAAGACCCCATCTTCTGGCTTACATCTAATCAACACCTTTCGCCCTCCCACATCCCCGACTCTCACCTCTAGCTTCTTGCAATTCACTCTTGCCACATACCTCTTAAGCCAATCCATGCCCAAGATGATCCCAAACCCAGTGAAGTTAAGAACAAAACAATCACACATAAAAGAGCAACCATGACTCTACAACACTAGACCACGACACAACATACACAAACTGGACGAACCCCCAACTGGATTAGTCACGATCAATGGTCTATCACAAATCTCAGGTTCTAAACCCAAAATGGCACACAAGCTCATTGCAAATGAAAGAATGCGATGCTCCAGTATTGAACAACACACGAACTGAAACACCTTGAACAGAAAGAGTACATTGGACGACGATACCCTTCCCCTTCTCCTCTGCAATAGGAGCTCTTGAAGAAGATGACACGGCTTCCAAAGCATATGCCTTCACAACCTGCTTGCCCTCAGCTGATTCTGGACAATCTTTCTTTTCATGCCCAAGCTTTCCACACTTGAAGCACTTCTTCTCAGCATTGGGATTCTTGCATTTATTCAAGTAATGACCTTCTATTGGCAGTTAAAACAAACCACCTCAATCTTGGGCTTCTTCTGGCCGTCCTTTCTTTTTTGTTATTGTTGCTTCCTCTTCTTATTATTACCACCTTGTTGTGGTTTCTGAACTTCCTTGGTTGCAGCGACAACATTTGCTTCCTTAGAAACTAGCTCTCATGGCGTGTAGCTTTTTCTGCAATCTTCTTAAATGGATCGTCAAGATAATCCACCAACGGCCTTCCAATATAGGTATCCAGACCCATAACGAACTTCTCGTTCTTCTGATAGGGTGTGTCAATGTATGAATGAAATCTAGACAAGGCCTCGAAATCAGAAACATAATTAAGCACAGAACGACCATTATGTTTCATCTCTACGAACTTCTTGAGAAAATCTGACTTCTGAGCAGTGGAGATAAACTTTGCTTCAAACTTAGCTTGAAATTGCTTCCATGAAATCCTCTCTTCTGGAGTCTCAAGTGTAACTGAATTCCACTATTCCATAGCCCTTCCCTGCAACTGCCTTGACGCGAGCTTTCTCTTTGTTGCACCATCCAACCCCAAGTCTACAAAAATGCGAATATAAGAATCCATCCACCTCTGAACCTCTTCAGTTGGCTTAGTTCCTTTGAATGGTTTCCTTCCTAGAGATGTATTATCTATGCACAGCTTCGCAAAATCCACAACCCTAAGCAATCGAACTCCTACATCTACTGTTGCTGCCACTGGAGTGGGCACCCTTCGCATGAATGCCTCCATCATGGCTTCAAACATGTTGGGTAGTCTGGTTCGCTGCCATTTCCCCCTCCATTACCAGTTTCCCTGGCAGCATGTCTTGATGCTCGTCTACTCATTCTAAATCTACAATTTAGATAAATTAGCTACTTCCAACTTCCAAGAAAAACTGCTAATGGAATACGATCGCTATTACTATATACACTAATATATTTAGTAAGCATCCGTCTGAAATCTACAAGTACGTCTCTCATACGTAATTACGTCCTTGAACTTTGGCTAAAACCATTAACCAGAGATCTGATACCAAATGTGACGACTGCCCATAACCCCTGCACTAAACAAGAGGAATAATGCGCTGAATGGTGTGTCAGGCAGCTGTGAACAATCATCATAGGTAAATAACAATATCGAAACCTATCGTAAAACTCACATCGCAAGGATAAAATATAATAGAACATATACAACAACTACAAATAGTGGAGCTATATAACAAACTTTTGAAAACTTTCACAGCATCCTGAACAGTTATCCATACATCATAGGAATATCAAAGTCTGTACATGAAGCCTCACTACAATGCTCAGAGTTCAACTCAAACAGCGGAAATAGAAATACTAGACAGTAAGATAATACACCAGCCTCATGCTTGCTTTCGAACTGTAAAATCGTCCTCACTAGGCTATCACTAGTCACATGCCACCTAATCTGCCCATCCACAACCGGATGAACAGCCTAAGGTAACAAGAGGGAAACATAAAACCTTGTGTCAGACCACGGTCCTAGTGAGTGACGAAACATCTAACAAACATCAACAATAAAGTATATGAGAATGGATAGATAAACATACTAATCTACCTACAACACCGGAGAAGAACTCAACCTTATCTTCCCCAAATAGATAGTGATAGCCTTTACAATCCATTCAACCAAAGGAATAATCAATCCATTCATGGTAATAGAACAGTCAATGATAATACTTATAACATCCAAATTATATATCTCACGTAAACCATCCTAATCGAATTCAACATTCCCTAAGCACAAGCCCTAAAGGCCTAAACCAATATCAGAAAAGCACCCATGGAACATCTCCTTCGACGTTGGATAATCTACATGAGACGGTACAAACAAACAACCATCCAACCATGACAGACTCTGGTAATCACCGCCAATCCTGCTTCGAAAGCATATTTAATCATACGATGGCCAACCTTTCCATATGTCGAGGGCTAACGGTAACCCCAGTTCTAGCATAAACTCCATGCGCTTTTCAACGATACATATGTTTGTCCAACCTTAACAACTAGGACTTTCAACGATACCCAAGGTACTCAACATACAACCGGTCTTTTAGGTGTCCCTATTATACCCCTGCTTTAAGACGGCTAGAACTTACGACAATGTTAATCTCTCGGTCATCGCATCTCTAGTCATCCAACTCGACGACTTTTCTTAGCTCAAGCAACCTTCTCGAGAAACCATTATCCACAAACTCACAACCTTTGAATTGCCACCTCATTCGTTGTTCTACGCCGATCAACGAACACATTCAACACTTTGAACCTTCCTACTTGAATTTACTTTGAAGTCACACCATCACTGAGCCAAACTACATCACTGTGCTGCGGCTAGCGTTCATATCAGAAAAATATTTTTTTTTCAAAAATAACCCTGTGCGACCGGCCCATCCTCTTGGAGCACTGATTGATCGACCCTTCCCAAAACCCCCACCGATTGCCCCTCCCCCCATCTGGAGCACCCACCGATCGGCCCCCCTGGAGCACCCACTGATCGGTCCCCCTAGAGCAGCTACCGAACAGTCCATCTGAAGAACCCACCGATCGGTCCATCTGAAGCACCCACTGGTCGGTCCACCTGAAGCACCCACCAATTGGTCCAGCTTGGCTTGTTTCCCAAGACAAGTTTTCGGCCGATCGGTCACTTCCACCTGCGATGAGCACGACCTTCTCGATCGGTTCAAATCCGATCCCTCACCTTCTCGATCCAAAATCCAATCAAAACTTCATCGATCGACAACTTCGACGAAGTCCATTCTTCCAATGCTTCCAATACACCCATGAATACATTATGAAACCACTAACAACTTCAACAATAACAATTTCCATCAATATATGGCAAAATCATGAGAAATGTGTATATGAACTAAAATTATGGATCTAACTTGCATAAACATATAAAATAGCATAAGAATTACCTGTTCAAACTTGCTAAATTAGATCCTATGATGATTCATATGAAAATAATCTTACCATGGTGTAGATCTATGAGAAAACACTTGAATTTGATGAAAAACGTGATCAAACACTCATATACTTGATTGAATCCATGTGAGAGTTGCATATTACTCACCAATTCTCCAAAACAACTCAAAATTATTGAAATACGAATCCGGATAGTGGAAATCTTGCTTCAATCCACTTGATTTAATGAAATATATCATCGAAGATTCCCTTCCTTAGATCTTGATTTTAATGGTGGAAAGGTGTTAGAGGAAGGAGGAACACAAGGCTACCAAATGAGAGAATGGAGAAAGTAAACTATTCTCCATACTTGTAACCCCCTATTTATAGCTTTCCACCAGTCCACTAACGGGCCTCCCCAAATCAGCTCATTATGGCTTTATAAACCTGAACAGCCAACTGTTAAACCTTAAAACAGTGATTCCTCCCAAATCGCTGAGCCAATTCTTTAATGTAACCACTCTACAAAAAGGCAACCATCATTTCCTTTCCAAGGGCACAGGTCTCAACATCTGATTCGACCTGAGTCAAAAATTATGCCCTATACAAGACTGATAGGGGCAAAATGGTCACAAACAAAATTGGTAAAAATTATGGACATGTCTCACATCCCCATAAGCAACATATTAAAATATGAGAACGATCCAACCCCAAGGGAATAAAATAAAAATATTTTACGATCTTCCGATACGTAAAATGCGAGCTGTTACATTTTCCCCTTGACTTTACGATGTTTTTTGTCCTTGGATATATGAGGAGCATTTTGCATCGCTTTCCGAGCATCGAGAATTACCAATCTATCACAATAATAGTATACTCGTTTATTTAATGCAATGTTAACGGCAATGCAGTTTATGCTATAAACGCTATATTTGACTGCTAAAGACTGAGTTGAAACTTTTTTCACAATGCAGTTGACATAGTCGATTACGAACAACCGCCATCGATGGTTCCTGAACAAGCATTGTGGTGTCGTCAGCACCATGGTTTAATTATATACTATCATTTTTAATATATGAATTTGCTTTTATTTTCTTTGCTCGCATACAAAAATACATAAACAACGTATGATTGTTATAAAATGTGTAAATTATAATATCTGATAAACTCATAGCGTAAAAAATGGAATGGTTTGACTAAAGACCGTATTAAGTTTCAAAATATCTAAAACATTCTTCTCAAAAAAGGTATATAAATTAGGTCATTAGACTTAAGTTAATAAATAATTGTTCAAAAAGCACAGGATGAGTCGAGGGGGACTAGAATATGATTTCTCTGGACCGTTACTGAAGCAACTAGCTTTTCGAGGCGTGAAGACTAGTGCCAGAACCAAGCCAATTGGGAAAACGAAGACCGACAATAAATTTATTCAATTATACAAAGAATAGTTGTAGATATTTATGCAATTATATCCAAAAATTGCGAATTTTTTTACAATTATTCAACGAAAATTTGCGGAAATTTCCACAATTATTTATTAGAATAGTTGCGCAAATTTCTGCAACTTTTGAAAAAAATTACAGAATTTTCCGCAATTATTCACCAAAAAAATTGCGAAAATATATGCAAATTTTCATCAAAAAAATTGCAAATATTTATGCATTTTTCGATAGAATTGCATGGATATCAGCCATTATTCACTGAATGAATGCATAATCTTATGTAATTATTCAATTATTAAATTTTAAGGACATAATTCGCAATCTTTTTTTAAGAAGGAGATTTTATGTATTAAGTTTGATTTTAAGGACCTAAGCCTAATATTCACTAAAAGGAAACCATAACATTTATGTCTTATTTAATTAAAATATTATTTAAAAACTGTAATTAACAATAAAGAACCACATTTAAAATTATAATAACTAAAAGAATATGATAAAGTATTACAAATGTTTTCAAAACTATAACTTTTTCTTAAATAAGTACTTAATTTACTAAAAGGAAACAAGAATACAATTTATAACACATAGGTAACAGACAATGGTTAGAGTGTTAAACGTAAATCATGTTTCAAAAACGTTCACACATTTGAATACCAAAAAAGAAATAAAACAACAAAAAAATTGCTAAGAAGTAGAAAAAACAACAATAAATATAACGTATAAACATCGACAATGCAGGATAAAGTTCATCTCCTTCCAAATATTAACTTCATTCGAGACTAAATTCCACATGCATGCAAGAATTCAACACATTCAAAGTTCTAAGCATTTCCCCAACGGTTGCAGACTTTGGCACTTATTTCAAGTCAGCGGGTAGTGTTAAAGTATAGTGGATCTCACTTCTTAACCAAAATGACCGGTTTCAACCATATGGGCTTAATGTAACTTATTTGGGCCTTATGTGTTTTAGCCCAGTAATGTTTAATTGCTATATAATCATGTACAGGCACTTGTATCTCATTATTCGATCATATTACAAGTTTTACATCAATTCAAAATCACTTTTCTTATATGGTATCAGAGCACAAGCTCGACTAACGGAAATTAAATCCTGATCCACCGCTTTGGCAACGATAGAGGGGAGTGATTTTTTTGTCTCCTCAGCTAAGTATCATCATCGGAGATCAAACCTCTCTGATCGTGCAACACCTATTCTTATTTCGCTGTGCGTGCTAGGCCAGAAATTACTTTCAAGGCGGCTACAACAACTTTTCTTGGTCATCTGAGATCTAAAATCTCATCGTTTGACATTCTTGGCGTGAATTCATCGATTCTTGCATCTTTTAAAGAAACGAGAACCTCCTTCACAACCAGTTTTCCCACGTTTTTATTTGCATAGGCTGTCATCCTCTTATTTAGGTGGCCTCGCCATACGGTTTTACCTTTCCTGATCACAATGGCAGGTCCTTCTGATGTAAACTCATCTGCCAATTCTGGTGTTGGTGTCGTTGAATCAACCTCAACCACCTAGAGCCTCGTAAAGCCAAAGACTCAAGTAATAACCACTCCTCTCGATGAAGAAAATTTCCTCCTTTGGAAATTCCAAACTGAAACAGCCTTGGAAGGTTATGACCTTCATGATTATGTCAAAGGAACAGGGCCAGTGCCTTCTGCAATGATCAACGACATAGATGGTGACATGGTCAGTAATCTAGCATACGCACATCATCAGAAACAGGGCAATTTATTGTCCTCATGGCTTCTTTCATCCATTAGTACTAGTTTGTTATCTCAAGTCATAGGATGTAACTCATCCTATGAAATATGGTCAACAATACAACAAATCTTTAACTCTCAATCATCTGCAAGAATAATGCATTATCGAAGGGAATTTCAAAATGCAAGAAAAGGGGACTTATCAATGAGAGAACACATTGCTAAGGTTAAGACTCTGTGTGACAAACTGAAGGCAGTGGGGCATCATGTTTCAGACAATGAAAAAAATTCTTACTCTTACATATGGATCAGATGAAGAATGTGAGTCGCTTGTTACCTTTATAGCCACTCAATCAATGTTACCTAATATGCAGAATGTGTACTCTACATTATTAGCGCATGAGGGCTAGGTAGAGCAAAGGAAAGCCACAAAAACTGATTTCAGCATAAATCTTGCATCAAATACTAGAAATACAAACACAAACCTAGCAAGAAACGTACCTGGATTTGGCAGAGGCAATAGTCAAGGGCCAAGAGGAAATCCAAATCAGAGAGGAAGGGGCAGAGGCAGATCCAACAACACCCAAAGAATCAAATGTCAGATTTGTGAAAAACCTGGCCACACAGCAAACAGGTGTTATTTCATATTCAACACAGATGTGAACAATGCACAACAAAGTCAATTCAACCAAAGAGGAGCTAACATAAACATGACACAAGGGAATCAAAACAGATCCAATGCAGAAAGCTCGGGCATGACAAGCAATAATAATGAATTTGGCTAAAATGATGACATCAACAGTGAGGACTGGTTTCCAGACTCTGGAGCAACCAATCACATCACCAACAACTTGCAAAAACTAAATCTTGGCATCAAGAACTACTCAGGTAAGCAAATTATACATACTTGCAATGGTGAAACAATGAATATATCACACACTGGAACAGGTTTGATTAAAGGAAGAAGAATTTTTTTTCCTTAATAACTTACTTAGGTTTCCAAATGTCAAGAAAAACCTCATTAGTGTTTCACAATTCACTAGTGACAATAAGGTATATTTTGAGTTTCACCCAGAATATTGCCTTGTTATAAACTCTCTAAATAAAGACATATTATTATAGGGTAAATTGGATAATGGCTTATATCGATTCAGCAATTTGCAATCAAGTCTGGGGAATGAAAATAATATTTGGTGTTGTAATGCCAATATTTAATTTAACAATGATATTAACAAAGTTAATTCTGATGATAATGTTTGTGATTCTGATAAGAATGACTGTAACGACATTAGAGATGATCTTGACATTTGGCATTGTAAACTAGGACACCCTAGTTATGACATTGTTATGAAGGTTCTGAATGATAATAACATTTCATATAAAAGTTTACCTGTTTCCACCATGTGTTCACACTGTCAAATTGGCAAAAGCCATAAACTGCCTTTTGGCAGATCCAAGACTGTTTATTCCAAACCCCTTGAACTACTAACAGCAGATTTATGGGGTCCTGCATCATTAAGCTCAAGACAAGGATACAGGTATTATCTATCTATAGTTTATGCTTGCACCAGATATACCTGGATTTACTTTCTAAAAGCCAAGTCTGATACACACAATGTTATGCAACAGTTCATTAGTTTTATTGAAAGACAACTGAACTGCAGCATAAAAATCATACAAACAGATGGGTGCAGTGAGTTCCTAACCCTAAAAGGATTTTTTAATAATAAAGGGATAATTCATAGAACCACTTGCCCATACACATCTGAACAGAATGGCATAGTAGAAAGAAAACACATGCATATAGTAGATACTGGCCTAACTTTACTATCTAGGGCATCTATGCCACTAAAATACTAGAATGAGGCATTTGACACTGCTGTACATTTCATAAATGTCATGCCAACTAAGATTTTACTGTACAAATGTCCTTATGAAATGTTGTATAAAAAGAAACCAGATTACAACATCTTAAGAACTTTTGGATGTTTGTGCTATCCATGCCTCAGACCATATATTAGCCACAAACTTTCTCTAAGATCCAGCAAGTGTACCTTTTTAGGATATGGAAATAACCAAAAAGGGTATAGATGTATGGATGATAAGGGAAAGGTTATTATTTAAAGACATGTTATTTTTAATGAAGGTGTCTTTCCTTTTACAGAGAAAGGCAACACAAGTGAGCAAAAACATGACCAGTCAAGACTGAAAATAGGGACTATTCCTATACTATCTGAACACACAGTGCAAACAAATCATGAAGATACACTACATCAGTCACAAGCTACTCTAACTGTATCAAGCACAAGGTCTGGATACAGCTCAAGTGAGCACTTGACTGATGATGAGCAACATGCATATGGCAATAGTGACATTAACAAAAATCAGGGAAATGAAGATAACAATACAACATCAGAAGACAACAATCAAAGTAACAGAAACAATAACAGCACATCTGAGGACAGTAACAGTGATAATGAAAGACAACAAACACAGACTGATATCATATGATCACTAGAGCCAAAAGAGGCATATATAAGCCTAAAGTCTACAATGCAGCTGTCAAAGACCCAAAGCCCACAGAAGAACCTCTGACATTCAATCAGGCAATCAAATACAAGCAATGGTGTAATGCTATGAATGAGGACTATGAAGCTTTGGTCAAAAATAATACTTGGAGTTTAGTCATACCCCCCAAAAACAAGAATATTGTAAGTTGCAAATGGATCTACAAGTTGAAGAAGGATGCTATTGGGAATATATCCAAGTATAAGGCCAGGTTAGTTGCAAGGGGGTTCTCACAGCAATATGGATTTGACTTTAATGAAACCTTTTCTCCAGTAGTCAAACCCACTACCATCAGAATTGTTCTAACTGTTACACTACACCATGGATGGAATATTAGACAGTTAGATGTGTGCAATGCTTTTTTGAATGGTGACCTAAGTGAAGAAGTTTATATGCAGCAACCTACAGGTTATATCTGTAAAGGAAAGGAAAACTATGTATGCAAACTCCATAAAGTTATTTATGGCCTAAAGCAAGCCTTAAGAACATGGTACATGAAGTTAAAGAGCACTCTAGAAAAACTGGGATACAAGAGAACTATACCAGACAACTCCCTATACACTAAAATTACAGACAAAAACACCACATATATTTTGGTGTATGTAAATGATATCTCAATCACAGGGAATGACAGAAAGGAAATTGACTACATAATAAATCAACTGGATCAAATTTTTGCAATCAAAGACATGGGAGAAGTCAACTACTTTTTGGGTATTCAGGTGCAGAGAAAATCAAATACAGAAATTTTCCTATCTCAAAGAAAATACATATCAGAGATTTTACTAAGAGCTAACATGGACAATGCAAAACCTATCTCTACACCTATGACCAGTAATTTAAGACTCTCTAGAAATGATGGTGAAGCTATCGAAAACTGCAGTCAATATCGTAGCATAGTCGGTGCCTTACAATATCTAACCATTACAAAACCAGAGATCTGTTTCAGTGTCAATAAGGTTTGTCAATTCATGGCAAATCCCTTGAGTAAACACTGGATTGTCGTTAGAAGAATCCTACGTTACTTAAAGGGAACCCTAGACTATGGATTAACAATTAAAGCTAGTCAAGACATGAATCTAAACGCTTACAATGATGCTGGCTGGGTAAACGACCCAAATGACAGGAGATCCACGTCTGGCTACTGCTTATTCATAGGATCGAACCCCATATCATGGTGTACAAATAAACAACCCACCATATCTCGTTCAAGTACAGAAGCGGAGTATAGAGCGATAGAATCTGCCACTGCTGAAGTCATATGGGGGGAAACCCTAATTAAGGAATTAGGGTTAAGTCTGACGAAGAAGCCCACGCTTTGGTGTGACAATAAGAGCACAATCGGTCTATCATTGAACCCAATCCAATACTCCAAAACGAAGCACATCGAGATTGACCTTCACTTCGTCAATGAAAGGACAGAAGCGGGAAAAATGAAGATTAACCACATACCAGCCTTCTATCAAAAGGCGGGCATCCTGACTAAAGCTATATCACGAAGTAATTTTGAGAGATTAAGGAAGGAGCTCAGAGTTGATAATGGCGGCGCTGAAAAGTTGAAGACAAAAACCTAGCTCATTTTGAGGCGGGGTGTTAAAGTATTGTGGATCTCGCTTCTTAACCAAAATGACCGGTTTCAACCATATGGGCTTAATGTAACTTATTTGGGCCTTATGTGTTTTAGCCCAGTAACGTTTAATTGCTATATAATCATGTACAGACACTTGTATCTCATTATTCGATCATATTACAAGTTTTACATCAATTCAAAATCACTTTTCTTACAGGTAGAACCTTTGCTCTTTACAATGTCAATGTTGTTGCTTAAGCTGCTTGAAAGAATACTCGCAATTGACTTTGTTTATTTCATTTTTCTATCTTTTGACCTTAACCATGATACTGTATTTTGTTACGGGAATTTATCGATCACACCATCAGCAGCGCCGGCCCTGAGTATTTATGGGCTGGTGCGAACCCAAAATTTTGGGTTCTTAATTTTTTTTTTTAATGAAATTGAACTTAAGTGAAAATGTGCTTTTTCTACTATGCATCTCCATTGAGAAAATTGCGTGTTTCAGCAAATTCATGAAGTTTTTACCCATATTTTCAATCTGTCAACTAGAGGTCCACACAAGCCACATCTCCATTTTAATATATTGATTGACGTCAACGAAGCATACAATCATATTTACTTTTGCATAAATAAATTACTATCAAGTACACGCATCTTGACAAGCAAAAACAGCTTTAATAAAGATAATACAGTTTTTTTTTGGACCCCCTGACCTAATGGGCCACGTGCGGTCGCACAGCTTGCACTAGGCTATGGCCGACCCTGACCATCAGTTACTGTAGAGTAAAATTCAAAGGAAATTCTTTATGTTGATGCTTAATGCTCCGTTTAGATCTTGAACATGTTTCGATGTGGCCATCAAAAAGCAACATGGATTTTTAGGTTGCTAACACTTTCCACGAATATCCATTATAGTATGTTCAACATTTATAATTAATCTTGCCTTACACTGAATCATTTTGAAGTACTTATATTCGGTTCTTGTTTTTTATGTGTTGTATTTGTAGTTTTTTTTGAAATATATTTTTAAATCGAGATGTATCATTTGGCTAATGTATTTCCATGTACGTAGTGTCTTGTCGTTGTTCGTAAAGATGTAAAATTTTGAGTAGTTGTTTTTTCCATTGACTAGATAGTTTTGGTTTTGGCTTGTTTTTTTTTTTTTTTACCTTTACGTTTTCAAACGAACATAGCTTTAATGTAAGACCAAAACACTTAGGTTTAGATTTAGAGTTTATTTATTATAGGTTTGGAGTAATTTCGGATGACTTTCTATTTCAAGTTTTGACATAGCCCCTGCATGTATGTTAGTTTGTACGTCAGTTATTATAGGTTGTAAAATTGATGCAGTGTAATTTCGATTGTAAAACTTATCTTATCAAATTGTGATGGTTTGGAGATTCTAGCTTTTTTTTCTAATTATAATTATGTCGAAAAATTAACCTTTGCAAAATTAGGTAATAAGAATCAGGTTATATATATAATACGACTTTAGTGAAAGATTCATAGAACGAGCCTATGTAAACTCTGAAACATGTATTATTAGCTAGACATAACAAGATTTCAATTAAACCAATCTCAACCGCAACGATTATTGATGATCAAAAGCTTTATTCTCTAAACCCCTCGTAATATTCTACAGTTTGAACGAACACCTCATCGTTTTGATTCATTATTATAACTCCATTTAAGAACTTAAAATCATTATTTATTTTAATTAAAACCTAGCATATGAAATTTTAATCATAACCTCAGCGTAGTGATCCGTTTTTGATGGATTTTCCAATATCGAAACAATTCTATATATCTTTTCTTCTAACCACAACTCTAATCTTAGACCCGAATGTCAAGCAAATGCTAAAATGTAATGCAACATTTGCTTTGAAATATAGAGATTCAACGTTCTTTAGGAGTTTACTGATTCATCAGGCTTCCCTAGAGTTTATTAAAAAATGTTTTACGATATTGTTGCTTGTTATAAAGCATAATATGGCAAAAATAATAACAGGGGAAAAAAAGATGCTATAATTCTAAGGATATGAGACATTTACAAATTTGTATTGCCTATCAAAATCAACAATATAACGTCCACAATATTAGATTGGTTCGTACAACAAAATAATAAAAAGGAAGAAAAGCAAAGATATGGTGCATGTGGATGGTTAAAACGTAGTCTCATGGAAAGAGACCAATGGTACTAATTGAATTTAGATGCCAAACAGTCCGGTACAAGAGCAGGGTCATTTGACCAACTTTTATGACGTTTATTATTCCAAACTGAAAACAAATGATGTTCTGTTCCCGTAACTTTCATATTATCATCTTCTATCATGTACTTTTGTGTATGACCGTTATATGACCATAGCTCTTGCGTTTGTCATGCAATAAGTTTTTTAATTTGTTCAGAAAGGAAACAGCTCGAAGTCATAAAACTGTCTTTAGTGTACCTAGATTGCTCCGCAAACACTACGTCAAATGATTGATTTTAGCATATGCACATTATAAACTTTTAGAATGTTATTTCGGGTTTTGGACATGCACCACTGCTTACATGACGCAAAATTCTTAACCGTTTGACTGCTCCTGCGAACGGCATACAACAAGTTGGTTGTTAATGAAGTGCATTCATTGAAATTGGAACAAATAGGTATTTGTTTCGTTGGAATTATTGTGTTTGTGCAACTCCGATTTGTACCCATTGTGCCGTTGGGAGCGTCGTAGAATTAAGGTCCCCCCACTCTTGCATGTGCAGGTTATTCTTATTTTTATACACCTATATTTTAAAGAAAAGGATGGCATGCGTGGATTTATTGGAGTTAGCATCACATGGGCTATCAGAAGAATCCAAATGGGCTTTTCGGCCCACAAACTCTTCGATTTGACGTTTGCATGATTTGCTTCCAAATATATTTCTGTCGCCCCACCTATTTTCAGGTTTTGCTTATGCTTATGTAGCTAGTGCTAGTGTTGTTAACGCATGCTGGAAAAATCGAAAATCCTTCTATATTCATATTCGAGAAATTGATAAATATTCGATATTCGAAAAAAATAAAACTTATGTAATGTATTCTTTAGATTATACCTTAAAGTACGTGTATTTTAGTGAAATAAATTATACATATTTATTATTTTATTAAGTCGAAAGATTATACTCTAAGCATTTTCCGCTTAAAGCATGTAAATTGCTTAGAACTGTTTATTATTAATATATTTGATTATTTTTACTACTTTAATAATTAAAAAAACTATGTGAAATGAAATTTTTTCAAAATTTTCCATTTATCATCTTTGATTTATCAATCATTAAAAGATCAAATATTATTTAATATTCCTTCATATCCACGCATGCAAATATAACATTATTTGCATCTAAGTGCATACGATTAACAAATCTAGATATACTATAGACAAGATTGTTGTGTAGAGCAAATAAAAAAACTAGAAACCGAAGGAATAGCAGTTTTTGTGTTTCCAAAATAATAATTAGCATTTGAAGTTGAATAGTTTGGATTAAAGCCTAAATTTGGTGTAAAATGTTTAAAAAGTAAATTCCATCGGTTTTAGATAAATTTGAATATTTTCACATGAAGATAGAACAATTTCTTTTCTTCTGATCTGTCACTATCATGCACTAATGATCTATGATATTTAATAAAATTGAAATCTCACCTTCCACATCCTTAACTATTGAAATACTAATATCAAATAAGATATTTTAAGGAGTTCCTTAATATCACCAACCAATCCAAACATTCCTTCATTTATAAGAAATCGTATGCTATGTTTACACCATTATTCTTTTAATTTATAAACTAATGGCAAGCGTGCTCCTTGGCTTCCAATCCATACGTACTTTCCACTTTAATCAAATACTGTACCGTAACCATATTATATTAAACATATTTAATCCTCTTCATATAAAATCGGTGTGCAGCAAAATGACCAAATATCATGACAAGGGTGTGATGCATCCAAACAGGGCATGTTCCATGTAGTCTTTGGAGTTTCCGCTCTGTTCTCCTTATTGCGCGCGCGCGCGCGTGTATATATATATATATATATATATATATATATATATATATATATATATATATATATATATATATATATATATATATATATATATGCAAACGTTCAAGAGAACCCCAAAATTAAGGGTGTGTTTGGTTAAAAATGAGTTTTGGGTTTTTAGTTTTCAAAGTTAATTACAAAACTTTGAAGGTGTAGAAGGAGGAATGGTAGAATGAAAGAAAGATGGAGGGGACCGCGGATGGGATGTAGCAATTATGAAATGAGGATTTGGTCTTCATATTTCTTTCATTTCTCAAAACATGAAAAATGGATAAAAGTTGTTTTTTATTTTGTGTGTTAACTTTGTTTTCTAAAATTGTTGTTTTCCATGATTTAAATCCGTTGTGCACATTTTTGTATGGACGAAAACTCAAAACTTAAAATGGTAAACCAAACACTACCTAAGCATCCCAATAACATCCCAGTTTTTCACCTCTCATTTATATTAAAAAAAGTGAGTACAAAGTGAGAGAGTTAGTGGAAGAAGAGAGAAGGGGAATCAATGGGAAATGAGTGGCGGAAAACTGGAAGGCTAAAGGGATGCTTACTGTTTGGGGTGCATATGTGTGTGTGTGTGGGGCCGCAGTGTTTCATCCATATATGTATATACACACATATCGACCATTAACATACATATGGACCATGTCTATGAAAGGGCAACATCATTTTGCACACTTATGATGGAATACGAAACAAGCGCTATACACATCAGCCATTCACAGATGTTTATTATTTGAACACCATACAAAGTTTTCAACGCATGATAATTAATGCATATTACATCACATACAGCGAGGACATCTCAATCATACTGCCTACGCCTACACATCAATTTTCATTTCAACTGAAATAGAAGGAAAGAACATCAATGTTTTTTTTTAAAGAATTAGTATTATGATTTTTACACATCAAGATCCTCCATTTCAATTCAAAACTAATTCCTTAACTTTTGGAAACAAAAATAAGAAAAATGTTTAGTTTATCATTTTTAGTTTTGGTTTTTGGTTTATACAAAAATGAAAACCATACATGCAACGCTAACCCTATAGCAATTCAATGTTCTAATCGAACAATTTTTCTTTAGAATTTCTATCTCGAATTTTTCTAGAGCATGATAGTACATTAATAGATATTGCCAATCACATAAGATAGATAGGTAAGGGTGCCAATTAGACCCTACCCAACAGGTCTAGATTCTAGACGGATCGGGTTTGATGGGTCTAAACTATACATTTCAAAAATCTGGACTAGATGTCAGTTCACTTGGGGTTTGATTGAATAATAACACTAAAAATACATATACTTCAATATTTTTTGGTCAGTTTTTCGAGTCGGATCAATGAGGATCGGGTTTGATTGGGTCTTTGTGTTTTTCATCACTAGCTCCGACCCGAGACCCATTGGGTTCAGGACTTTTCGGATTGGTTTGATTTGAGTTTTCGGTTTTCAATTCTAATTGTCAACCCTACAAATAGGAATTAAAACTTTATACCTAAAAAAAAAATGTGACTACTTCATGACCAATATTTTAAATTTACCACTCAACTATTGGTAATTCAAGCACTTAAAAAAGGAAAAATCTAGGCACAATCATCAATATGATAGAATTAATTCCAAAGACACTTGTAATCTATATTGGACAATTGTTTCAACTAATTTGGAAGACAACATCCAAGGCAAAACGTAAGCATTAATATTTCAAACAAATGAATAACGGTCTGAAGCATTAACTGAAATTTACAACATATAGGTAGAATGCATGATGTAAAAAAAAAAAAAAAAAAAAAAATGTAAAACTGAGAGAGAGAATAAAAGATTCTTACTTTTTGAGAACAACCTAATTTTTTTTTTAAAAAAGTAACATCTTTACTTTTTAGTAAACATTATTCAGGAATTTAATTATATAAATTAAATAGGAATAATGTAAATGATGAAGAAATTAGATTTATGATTAATAATTAACTAACGGAATGACCTTAGGAATTAATTAACTTAGAATATAACCATATGAGGGGAGTTTTATGAGAGGGACGTATTGTTAAATTTTAATGCGACAAAATCACTGGAAACAAATATGAAAAATGAAAAGTAAATATTTTAAATATGAAAATACATAATCTATTGATTGCATTTTCATGAGATAGATGCAGAAATTATTATTTTCCATCTTTGCTATTGAAGATAATTAGTGATTTACTTGCTATTGTGTCATTTGTTACCTCAGTCATTTACCTCCATTATTTATTACTATATCTTAGTAACTTGATTAATGACTCACATATATTTCACTGGTTATATATTGAAGGGTAGACTTCATTGTAAACTCATCTTCGCATTCAATTAGAGATCCCCAAATAGAGTGTCTCTCCTTATTAGTCCTAATTTATGGTTTTAGTTATGTAAACTCTTATCTTGTAATCTCGTATCTCTATTATGTGGAATAAAATCTCTCTCCTTTTGACTGGACGTACACTATCTTATTGATGATAGTGAAACCAGTATAAATATTATGCGTCTCTTTATTTTCTTCCTTATAGTTATTTACTATTTGTTTGGAGTAATAGAATGATTGATGTTAGATTGATTGATGTTCAGTTGACTAATCTAGATCTTATTTATCGATTTTCTGCACATGTGCAAACCTTTTTTGCACACAACAAATTAGTATTAGAGTTTTGACGACCGCCCACAATCCCCGCACTATACTAAAGAAATAGTGCGCTGAAAAGTGTGCCAGACAGCTATGGACAATCATCAAGGTAAGATATATAAGCGGAACCTGTCGTAAACTCACATCGCAAAGATAAAATATAATAGAATATATACAACAAGTAGTGATAGTGAAGCAGAAAACACTAAATTTTCATAACAACTAGAAAGTATTTTCCATACACATGGATAACAACTATAGAGTTTGTACAATTTGCCTCACTACAACACTCTCAGAAATAGCAACAACGAAAACAAATACTAGATAGTAGTAAAGATAGTACGCCAGCCTCCTGCTCACCTCCGAACAGCAACACCGTCCTCACTTAAGCTACCTGTCACCTGCTACTTAGTCTGCCCATCCAACAATCGGATGAACAACCCAAGGTAATAAGAGGAGACATAAAACCTTGAGTCAGACAACAGTCTTAGTGAGCGATAAAATAGCTAATAAACTTCATTAATAAAGTATATGAGAATGGGTAAATAAACAAACTAATCAACCCAGCTCCAGAGAAGAACTCACAACTGCCTTTCCCACACCTGACAGTGATAGCCTTTACGATCCATACACCCAAAGGAGTAACAATTCAACCGTGGAAACCAAAACAACCATTCATACATAGCAATAGCAACTCAATCATTATCACGACAAAGCATTCAAACATCCATGACTGACTGTGGTTATCATCGTCAACCTTGCTTTGGAACCACCGTTAATCGTATGACTGGCTAAACAATTTGCCATCAATTGTCAAGGGCCATACAACGAAACCCCAGTTCTAGCTAAAACCCCACACACCATAAAACGAAATGTGTTTAGGCCATACAATGAAACCTAGGGTACTCGACCTACAATTGGTCTTCAATTGTGCCCTTGCCTGAGTCTGCTAGAACTTACGACAACGATAATTCCTTGGCCTTCTCATCTCTAGTCATTATCAATTACGACTATTAATCAGCTTAGAACACCTTAGAGCAATGAACACTTTTCAATACTTCGAACTTCCCTAATTGAATTTACCTCGAAGTCACACCCATACCGGTCGGTCGGTCCTCCCAAAACATCACTGGTTGGCCCTCCCAAAACATACCGGTCGGTCCTCCCAAACACATCGGTTGGTCCTCCTAAACACATCGGTTGGTCCTCCCAAACACACCAGTCGATCTTGAAAAACTACCCACCGGTCCTTTAGAAAACACTGTAACAATGGCTGACCGGCCGACACTATAGCAATGGACGGCCGGTTGGCACTGTGGAAAACACTGCATAAATGGATGACCGGTCGGCACTATAGAAATGAATGACCGGTCGGCACTGTAGCAATGGACGACGGTTGACACTGAGGAAAACACTACAGAAATGGATGACCGGCCGACACTATAGAAATGGGTGACTGGTCGGCACTGTAGAAATGGACGACCGGTTGGCGCCGTGGAAAACACTGTAGAAATGGATGACTAGTCGGCACTGTAGAAATGGGTGACCGGTCGGCACTGTAGAAATGGACGACAGTTTGACACTGTGGAAAACACTGCAGAAATGGATGACCAGTCGGCACTATGGAAATGGATGACTGGTCGACACTGTAGCAATGGCTGACCGGTTTGCACTGTAGCAATGGCTGACTGGTTGGCGATTTTGACCAAAACTTTGCCAAACGATCATATCGACAAAATCAACTTATCCAATTTATCCAATACAATCATAAGCATGTTATGAAACCACTAACATCATGAAAATGACGATTATCATCAAATTATGCAAATTCACCAAAAATCATGAGAAATGAACATATGATCAAAACGATGGACCTAACTCGCACATTCACATGAAATCTCATAGAAATTACTTACCTAATCTTGCTAAACTAGATCATAAGGATATATATGAACATGGACTTATAATGGTATAGATCCATGAGTAAACACTTGGATTTGGTGAAAAACATGCATAAACACTCATATAATTCATTGATTTAATGTGAGAGATGTAAATCACTCACTAATTCTCCAAACGAAGCAAAAACGAAGAAATTAGATTCCGAACAGCAAAGAGATAACTCCTAGCCCTTCGATTTGATGAATCGACCCTCTTATTGATGTAGATCTAGGCTCCAAAGGTGTAGATCTATGATTTCCCTCCTTAGATTTGGATTTCTAATGGTGGAAATGAATTTAGCGGAAGAAGGAACTCAAGGCCTTCAAATGAGAGAATGAGAGAAGTAACCTATTCTCCATGCCCCTCACCCCCTATTTATAGACTCCACCAACCCACTAATGGGTCTTCTCCAAATCAGCCCATTAGCTTTCTAAAACCTGGACAGCCAACTGAAAAACCTTAAAATAACGATTTCTCTCAAACCGCTAAGCCAAATCTTTATTGTAACCACTCTACGGAAAGAGAATCATCAATTCCTTTCCAATGGCACGGGTCTCACCCTTTGATTCGACCTGAGTCAAAAGTTATGCCCTGTACAAGACTGACAGGGGCAAAATAGTCACAAACAAAATTGGTAAAAATTATGGACACGTCTCACATCCCCATAAGCAATATATTAAAAGATGAGAATGATCCAGCCCTCAAGGAATAAAATAAAAATATTTTACGATCTTTCGATACGTAAAATGTGGGTTGTTACATTCTCCCCTTCTTAAGAATTTCGCCCTCGAAATTCCAAACAAACACAAGCAACTACAACAATTCTGTAACGACCCGGATTTCGAGCTACTTTGGTTATCGACGTCGATGTACCTCTAGAGAGGAATACACTGGGTTCAACAAGAACATCTTGCAACCCGGCCACACATGACCGACCACTCATTTCGCTTGAGTGTATCGAATGTATATTACATATGTGGAACGTGAGATGCAAACGTTCCACTAGATTTTTATTTACTTGATTTAGACATTATTATAATATCAAAAGAGTTTTGATATAAAGATAAGTCAAGTGTTTGGATTCTCATAAGGGAAAAACCCGTTCCGTGTTATACGGCGTGGTCTTATGAGATATCATTTAGTTTTCTGAAACTGTTTTAAACTGTTTACTCATACCAGTCCCATGACTGACCCGGAGTTTATTTGTTTTGTTCTACCTAAACTTTTGGGTGCCTAAATTTGTACGGGCAGTAACGACCCGGATTTCGAGCTACTTTGGTTATCGACGTAAGCACGACGTCGATAACCAAAACATCGAAAAATCCTGGTAATTAGTGAAAGAAATTAGAGGGTGAGGAAAGATAAGATAGAAAATTAGAATAGAAGAAGAAGGACACAACATCAGAGTAACACGAATCTCACAGCGGAACGAATAACATATAATATGTAACATAACTTTGAAATACAACTTGGTACTTGAATATACATATCATTATCAAGGTACAGCACTTACAACACAGCGGAAATAAACTATAGCTATATGATCCTGAAGCCTCCTGCTCCAAGCTCTTCCAGTATATCTGTAAATCCCGACTACTTGACTGCCCGTACAAATTTAGGCACCCAAGAGTTTAGGGAAAACAACAAAGTAAACTCCGGGTCAGTCATTGGACTGGTATGAGTAAAACAGTTTAAAAACAGTTCGAACAAGTAAATGATATCTCATAAGACCACGCCGCATAACGGAACGGGTTTTTCCCTTATGAGAATCCAAAATATCTTTATATCAAAACCTCTTGATATTATAATAATGCCTATCAATCACAGTATATATATAATCATCTAGCAGAAACGCTTTCATCTCACGTTCTACATATATAGTATACAATCAAAACCGCAAGCACGTATTGGGTAATGGATTTCCAACTATGACAAGGTATGGAACCACCTTCCGCCCGTGTACCTCTAGAGAGGAATACACTGGGTTCAACAAGAACATCTTGCAACCCGGCCACACATGACCGACCACTCATTTCGCTTGAGTGTATCGAATGTATATCACCAACAGTTGGGATCAGCAACCGTTTCCCGAATGGGACAGCATCAACAATAGATTTTTAGAAATGAATGAAACTCTAGATCAGGTGATTATACACCCTACTTCGGTGCGACCGACTTAGCCATGCTGCCTGCCCGATTTCTGTCATTTACCGGATGATGAGGCTAGAAGCTACGCTTTATCATCACACCAGATTCACTTTGAATGCCACATCGTCAAATCCATCAAATCACCGATTGACGTCTACAACAATACATTATGTGTTAGCTAAAAGAAGTTTCCTCCTCCGCTTCCACTCTTGGTACAGTTGGAGAAATCAATATACGTGATCGTCTGGAATTACTCTGTCAAACATCCGTCCATGCAAGTCATCCAGGAACAGGATGAACCGAAGGCACTATCTGTAAACAGGATAGCCCTTGCATAACTCCGTCTTCAATTTCCTTTGGCATATATGATTCGCAACGGTTATGCCAATACAGAGTGGTTCTTCGGATAATAATCCAACCGGTCTCTCCATATTAACAACGTTAAAATGGTCAAAACTTCGATAGTCTGTGATTTAACTATCGAATAAAAACAGGTGTGCAAACAACGATATTATTTCCAGATGGAAATTATATCGATCAAACATCATTCAACATTCATCTCTTAATTTCATAAATTTACTTATCTCCTGTTTCCCTATATTCAATATTTCTTATTTTCTAAGTTGGGAAAATATACGTTATTAACAATGGAAAAACATTTCCATTTCTTTGTTTCTTTATTAGAAAACATTTCTGGTTTCTTATTTGGAAAACATTTCCAAAGCTTCTTCATTGGACTTAGACAGATGTTTAAACAAACCATCGCGATGCCAACCCAAACCATTTCCTTTACTGCCGAACCTGAACTATTCCTTAGTTAAAAACGAAGCCAATCAAGTTGGGGTAGAACTACCTCTCAGACCTTAACTGAACAACATTTCTAACTTTGAAATAGGCAAAGTTCACTTTGTATTCCATTTACTAACTTCCTTACTTAACCCTCCTTCGAATAGCTATATTCGATTGACTCCTTTTACTTAACTCTATTCGATTAACCCTTATCAATTAACTCTATTGGACTAACACTATTGGATTAACTCTATTTGACTAACACTATTGATTTACTCATATTCACTTAACTCCTTTCGAACAAACTATATTCGATAACTCCTTTTTACTTTCTATTCGAATAACTATATTCGATTTACTTATTTGCTTTAACTCTAATCGATTAACTAACATCGATTATCTAACATCGATTACCTCCTTTTACTTTAACACTAATCGATTAAACTAACATCGATTATCTCCCTTTCTTTTTCTCTAATCGACTAAACTAACATCGATTAGTTCCTTTTACTTTAACACTAATCGATTAAACTAACATCGATTAGTTCGTTTTACTTTAACACTAATCGATTACACTAACATCGATTAGTTCCTTTTACTTTAACACTAATCGATTAAACTAACATCGATTAGTTCGTTTTACTTTAACACTAATCGATTAAACTAACATCGATTATCTCCCTTTCTTTTTCTCTAATCGACTAAACTAACATCGATTAGTTCGTTTTATAAACTACGTTTCCCGTTACAACTATTCCCTTTTTATAACGTTTACTTACCGTTACAAATATATCCTATTTATAACTTCTATTTACCGTTACAAATATATCCTATTTATAACTTCTATTTACCGTTACAAATATTTGCTATTTATAACTTCCATTTACCGTTACAAATATATCCTATTTATAACTTCTATTTACCGTTACAAATATTTGCTATTTATAACTTCTATTTACCGTTACAAATATATCCTATTTATAACTTCTATTTACCGTTACAAATATTTGCTATTTATAACTTCTATTTATTTTCTAAATAAATATCCCTTTTATAAAACCGTGTTCGTTTTATAAATAATTCCTTTTATAAAATCCTATGATTTTATAAAATTCCTTTACTTCAATATACATTGAAATACTTCTTTTTACATCCCAGGGTCTTTATGATATTTACAATATCGAATAACAATGATTAACATCATTCTAACACCCATAATCCATAACAGATTATATAACACATCATATATCATAATATATGAAAACAGTAAAATAAATGTTGAGGAATCCAGTTGGATTCCTCCAACCTGTTTCCCTGCATCACAGATGTTAAACAATATAGATAACATCACTTTTCAGTCTATATGATATATTCTGTTAAACAGAATCAATATAGAAAATTTAACTAACTGACTAGCAGTTAAATCAAACAGTCAACATACAGTAAATCAACCAATATCTAACAGTTCTAAAAATACAATATGAAATTATAAACTGTTCAGAGTTAGTGAGGTTTACTCACATTGGCAGTTCATCGTTAAAGAACGATAAACTGTTTGTTTGATTTGAATCAAACAATTTAATTCGCCGTAAATTCAGACGAGCTCGAATCCACTTCCAGTCAGCTTCATTGTGAAGCTCTCGTCCATACGGTCCCAACGCAACTTACGGTTCGCCAATCTGATATCGTATGTTGAAGATACAAACGATTTACTTAATACACTTTTAATAATAGAATTAACTTAGATTTTAAATAAAAATGGGCCTCACCAAAACAAATTCGGCCCATTCCCTTTTATCAGCCCACGTTGCTTGTCCCCCCCTTCAACCAATAACTACGGCTTCACTTTTAAAACTCTCGGCCCACCAAAAACAATCCACACCAGATAACTTTCTTCCCCGATTAAACGATGCTCCAGTTTCGATCCACACCATTTCCGCACCTTCATCCCACCAGAACTCCTCATCGTTGACTGCATAATTCCCCTCGTCGAAAACTCCATCAACTCCACAGATCAGTAGAATCTCGACTTCACCTGCATCGCGGTCGTCAACAGGGACCTACGGCCAAAATAAGCACCGGAATCCACCACTAATCCCCTCAACGTCGCAGGCACCACGGGACCCCACCTCACCATTCAACTCGAGCTTTCCCCATCGCGACTTGTTTTCAGAGGACAGTAGAGTGTTAAAGCCATCTACACCACCATTAGCTCGAAGCCTTTGTTTCTAGGATTGATTACATATAAATGTTCGGATTTCTTTCCATGAAGTTTCAGCTTGTTCGATTTTATCTTTTGAAGCCAAAACGAAAAAGAAAAATGGAGTCCTTTTGTATTTTGCTGAAGAAGAACATCTTGTGGAGGCGTGAATCCCCTTTGACCAGAACGAAAGAATTCGGTTTAGAGGAAAGTTAAAGTTATTTTATAGGGAGTAGTTTTACTTTTAGATTAAGTGGATGATTTCATTCCACATTTTCTCTTTGCTGTTTGTACACGCGGGACACAAATTAACCATGAAGTAGAGCGTGTTTAAACGGAAGCCACGGACGTGAAGAACTAGTGGTTGGGTTCCTTCAACGTGAAACACCTGTAAACATATATTTGTTTTAAGTTCTAGTACACCATCTTATGTAAGATTTTATTCATATCCGACTGCTATAGACAGAAATATGTATATGGTCGTATCGAGCGATGTGCCTCGGTCCCAAAAATATAATAATACCGGTAGATTAACTTATATTTTGAAACCCCGAAATGTCGATACAGGGTGCCAAATACTCCAAATAAAAAGTTGCTTATTTAATTAATTAAAAATTACCATAAAATTCTAAAAATTAAATTATCACTATGTCCCAAAGGATCCTTGTCTGAATTCACACCCGATATCTAGTTATTTTGAAATAACCATTATGGCCGATAAACGATTCTATAGCGACTATTTTGAAATTTGATTTGGACATATCTCAAAATCTACACGACGAAATCCCGATTTTTCTCTTCCACTAGAAAGATATACTCCACCAGCTCCACACGTTTCTTGTTTCACAGAAATCCGGCTTAAAACGAATCCTGTACATTCAGTTGAAGTTCGAATCACCAAATAGCGAACTGCCGCGCCATTTCAAGCTCTATTTTAATTATAATATAATTCCACGTTCAAACTGTCGTCGATTGAATATATTCGTTATTCAAATTCAATTCTAAACTGAATTATATATCACAGATGATCCGGTTCACACCATATCGCCATTTCAGCCAATTCTGATTATTTCAGAATTCAATATATTATTTAATTATTATTTTAAATAAATATTCACCATTATTTAATTCCTCGGCTATTAAATTCACCATATCACCATTTTTATAATAAAATAAACTAATCATAATACCCCTGCCAATGCGGGTCATTACAATCTTCCCCACTTAAAATAATTTCGTCCTCGAAATTGCCAAAAGGTAGAGGACGACCCTATCGACTGGATAGAACATATTTGTTCACTCCTTAACTTCAGTTTCCACTGAACCAATTTAATTTCAATTAAATTATTTACTAATTCTTATCAACGAAAATTTTCAAAAATCCTGAAAATTTTCTAACGCCTTAACTCTTCGAAAAATTTCGCCAGCACCTCCTTTGTACTGGTCAATCGATCAAACTCCAACTCGCCTCTCTGGGCCATCTCCAACCCAAAAGAAAATCAAACAGCCAAGCGTCTTATATCCAATAGAAATATAAACTTGTACCTTTTGTCGGCATATCATTATATCCTTTCCGCCTGTTATCAATTTAGCAGATACAAGGGTCATCCCAATCAAATTCCAATCTGCTTTTATCCACAACACAACCATTCGCTTATGTCCGAGCCAAATATCATTTCAACTCGAGTTTCTTCTCGATTCCCAACTCTTAACTTGATTGTCACATCACACTTCAAATTTGAATCTCACGATCCAATTTGTCTTGATACCACTCTAATTCAATCTCGGTTACTACTTTATTGGCTTTACTTTAATTCAAATTTTCTTTCACAAATTTCTGTTAAATCTGTTTTTAATTCAAACAGTCTTTCCCTGAGAGTTTTTTTTTTAAACAGTTTACTCGTTTCAAAAATCAAATTTTCCTTTTGAACATGTCACTGAGCCCTTAATCAATATTCCATTTGTTAAATCACTTCTCTATTTCTTTATCAATATTTGTTAACCAAATATTTTCAATAACCATATTGGCCCTTTTATGTTATTGGGAAAACATTTCTGAATATCGCCTTCCTTTATTTTCTAAACTTTAGAAAATATATGCTATTTATAACTGGAAAACATTCCAATTACTTATCTCTTTTCTGATCTCGTTTATTTCTATACTTAGGAAATATTCTTTATTTTATTTCCAAGCTTAGACTTATTTGGTTAAAACAGATGTTGTGTAAAACATTGTTACGACAACCCAAATACTATATTCAACTAACTCTCATTCAATCATTGATCTTCGATCCTGAAACCTTACCATTTATTTGTTAATAATGAAATCAATCAAGTTGGGGTATAACTACCTCTCAGACCTTGACTGAATAATCATTTATAACGTCAAAACAGATATGACTACTTACTCGAATAATCAATACCATACAACTACTTATTCACTTCCAAACACGTACACTTTCTCTTTCTATTCTTACTAGATTTTATTCTTAGTCTTCCTTTTCATTTTACTATTCTATTTCTAAGTTCGTTTTCTTATCGATTTCTATATATATATATCGATACGATGATTTCTACCTATTATCTTAAAAATATTCTAACTCCTTAAATTCCCGGAAAAATTCGCCATAACCTCCTTTGTAACGGGAGCATCGGGAAAATCCCCAAACTGCCACACAGGCCTTCTCCAATCAAAAGAAAAAGAAAAGCCAAGCGGCTAGCCGATACGGCGCATAAAATCTCATATATGAATTAAATACATACCTTTCTGTCGAGCATTCTATTTATATACCTTCATAACTTATCCATACATATCTCATGTATATTTATACATTTCTAATTCATTTCAACTTAATCCAAGCATTTTAACTTAGTTCGTTAAGTGATTTTCAAATTACTGGTTTGCCCATTTCAACTTTTTATTTGAATATAACATGTTCAAATATATTTTAACTTGTTTATCAACTAATTGAATTCCATTTCAATTTTATTTGAATTTCCTATATTCAAATTCCATATTTGAATTTCATTTCAATTTCCTTATTCAAATTCCATATTTGAATTTCATTTCAATTTTCTTATTCAAATTTCATATTTGAATTTCATTTCAATTTCTATATTCAAATTCTATATCCCTTCCATTGAATTTCATATATTCAAACTCCCTTTGAATTTCTATATTCAATTTCTATTTGAAATTTCTTTATTAAAATTCCATTTCAAACTATTTGAATTCTATATTCAAATTTCATTATTACTCTATATGAATTATATATTCAATTTTCCATTATTTGAATCTTCTTTATTCAAATCTCATTTGAATTTCTATATTCAAATCCCCTTTGAATTTTCTATATTCAAATTCTATTTTGAAATTCAACACCACCTGTCTTTCTCAAAACAAATTCAAAACAGTATCTTTGGTAGTAATTCGTCACTTACAACTCGAAAATGAATACTGATGATGCAGCTGTCATCATCAAAATCTATTTTCCAGCGAACGAAGTGAGTTCAATACTATAAAACCATTTCTAACCTTTTCCACTTTGAAATTCATTTCAAAATATAATTCACACTGTTTGTAAAACAATTTAAAATCTCCCAGGATCTTAAATTTTCCTTATTTTTAATCCCAATCCATTTACAAACACTTATCCAAATCTCCAGAGTCTCAACTTCAATTCTGGTTTAAATTTCAGATTCAACTCATCTGACTTCACGTATTTCACTTATATATATTCTGATTGGTTATTTACATAACCATTTAATTTATAATCTTACTTGATTATAATAACAACCAATATATATCCTTATATATTCAAAATATACGTTGGGTAAAATTATTTTCATTTACCCTCTTTTCAAAACATACCATGATGGTTCATCGTATTCAAGTGTTTATCAACTCCTACCGATACAGTGGATCAAACTGATCGACCAGAACTCATAAACTACTCAACCAATAAATCTTCACAATATAAAATTATTTTTATATCATATACAAATACGTTCACTCGTATATATACACTCAATCTCAGTCTAGGGTATTACTAACCCTATCTCTACCGAGTCACGCCACAGAGCCAAGTAATTCTTAACTTAAGCTCTGATACCAACTGTAACGACCCGGATTTCGAGCTACTTTGGTTATCGACGTAAGCACGACGTCGATAACCAAAACATCGAAAAATCCTGGTAATTAGTGAAAGAAATTAGAGGGTGAGGAAAGATAAGATAGAAAATTAGAATAGAAGAAGAAGGACACAACATCAGAGTAACACGAATCTCACAGCGGAACGAATAACATATAATATGTAACATAACTTTGAAATACAACTTGGTACTTGAATATACATATCATTATCAAGGTACAGCACTTACAACACAGCGGAAATAAACTATAGCTATATGATCCTGAAGCCTCCTGCTCCAAGCTCTTCCAGTATATCTGTAAATCCCGACTACTTGACTGCCCGTACAAATTTAGGCACCCAAGAGTTTAGGGAAAACAACAAAGTAAACTCCGGGTCAGTCATTGGACTGGTATGAGTAAAACAGTTTAAAAACAGTTCGAACAAGTAAATGATATCTCATAAGACCACGCCGCATAACGGAACGGGTTTTTCCCTTATGAGAATCCAAAATATCTTTATATCAAAACCTCTTGATATTATAATAATGCCTATCAATCACAGTATATATATAATCATCTAGCAGAAACGCTTTCATCTCACGTTCTACATATATAGTATACAATCAAAACCGCAAGCACGTATTGGGTAATGGATTTCCAACTATGACAAGGTATGGAACCACCTTCCGCCCGTGTACCTCTAGAGAGGAATACACTGGGTTCAACAAGAACATCTTGCAACCCGGCCACACATGACCGACCACTCATTTCGCTTGAGTGTATCGAATGTATATCACCAACAGTTGGGATCAGCAACCGTTTCCCGAATGGGACAGCATCAACAATAGATTTTTAGAAATGAATGAAACTCTAGATCAGGTGATTATACACCCTACTTCGGTGCGACCGACTTAGCCATGCTGCCTGCCCGATTTCTGTCATTTACCGGATGATGAGGCTAGAAGCTACGCTTTATCATCACACCAGATTCACTTTGAATGCCACATCGTCAAATCCATCAAATCACCGATTGACGTCTACAACAATACATTATGTGTTAGCTAAAAGAAGTTTCCTCCTCCGCTTCCACTCTTGGTACAGTTGGAGAAATCAATATACGTGATCGTCTGGAATTACTCTGTCAAACATCCGTCCATGCAAGTCATCCAGGAACAGGATGAACCGAAGGCACTATCTGTAAACAGGATAGCCCTTGCATAACTCCGTCTTCAATTTCCTTTGGCATATATGATTCGCAACGGTTATGCCAATACAGAGTGGTTCTTCGGATAATAATCCAACCGGTCTCTCCATATTAATAACGTTAAAATGGTCAAAACTTCGATAGTCTGTGATTTAACTATCGAATAAAAACAGGTGTGCAAACAACGATATTATTTCCAGATGGAAATTATATCGATCAAACATCATTCAACATTCATCTCTTAATTTCATAAATTTACTTATCTCCTGTTTCCCTATATTCAATATTTCTTATTTTCTAAGTTGGGAAAATATACGTTATTAACAATGGAAAAACATTTCCATTTCTTTGTTTCTTTATTAGAAAACATTTCTGGTTTCTTATTTGGAAAACATTTCCAAAGCTTCTTCATTGGACTTAGACAGATGTTTAAACAAACCATCGCGATGCCAACCCAAACCATTTCCTTTACTGCCGAACCTGAACTATTCCTTAGTTAAAAACGAAGCCAATCAAGTTGGGGTAGAACTACCTCTCAGACCTTAACTGAACAACATTTCTAACTTTGAAATAGGCAAAGTTCACTTTGTATTCCATTTACTAACTTCCTTACTTAACCCTCCTTCGAATAGCTATATTCGATTGACTCCTTTTACTTAACTCTATTCGATTAACCCTTATCAATTAACTCTATTGGACTAACACTATTGGATTAACTCTATTTGACTAACACTATTGATTTACTCATATTCACTTAACTCCTTTCGAACAAACTATATTCGATAACTCCTTTTTACTTTCTATTCGAATAACTATATTCGATTTACTTATTTGCTTTAACTCTAATCGATTAACTAACATCGATTATCTAACATCGATTACCTCCTTTTACTTTAACACTAATCGATTAAACTAACATCGATTATCTCCCTTTCTTTTTCTCTAATCGACTAAACTAACATCGATTAGTTCCTTTTACTTTAACACTAATCGATTAAACTAACATCGATTAGTTCATTTTACTTTAACACTAATCGATTACACTAACATCGATTAGTTCCTTTTACTTTAACACTAATCGATTAAACTAACATCGATTAGTTCGTTTTACTTTAACACTAATCGATTAAACTAACATCGATTATCTCCCTTTCTTTTTCTCTAATCGACTAAACTAACATCGATTAGTTCGTTTTATAAACTACGTTTCCCGTTACAACTATTCCCTTTTTATAACGTTTACTTACCGTTACAAATATATCCTATTTATAACTTCTATTTACCGTTACAAATATATCCTATTTATAACTTCTATTTACCGTTACAAATATTTGCTATTTATAACTTCCATTTACCGTTACAAATATATCCTATTTATAACTTCTATTTACCGTTACAAATATTTGCTATTTATAACTTCTATTTACCGTTACAAATATATCCTATTTATAACTTCTATTTACCGTTACAAATATTTGCTATTTATAACTTCTATTTATTTTCTAAATAAATATCCCTTTTATAAAACCGTGTTCGTTTTATAAATAATTCCTTTTATAAAATCCTATGATTTTATAAAATTCCTTTACTTCAATATACATTGAAATACTTCTTTTTACATCCCAGGGTCTTTATGATATTTACAATATCGAATAACAATGATTAACATCATTCTAACACCCATAATCCATAACAGATTATATAACACATCATATATCATAATATATGAAAACAGTAAAATAAATGTTGAGGAATCCAGTTGGATTCCTCCAACCTGTTTCCCTGCATCACAGATGTTAAACAATATAGATAACATCACTTTTCAGTCTATATGATATATTCTGTTAAACAGAATCAATATAGAAAATTTAACTAACTGACTAGCAGTTAAATCAAACAGTCAACATACAGTAAATCAACCAATATCTAACAGTTCTAAAAATACAATATGAAATTATAAACTGTTCAGAGTTAGTGAGGTTTACTCACATTGGCAGTTCATCGTTAAAGAACGATAAACTGTTTGTTTGATTTGAATCAAACAATTTAATTCGCCGTAAATTCAGACGAGCTCGAATCCACTTCCAGTCAGCTTCATTGTGAAGCTCTCGTCCATACGGTCCCAACGCAACTTACGGTTCGCCAATCTGATATCGTATGTTGAAGATACAAACGATTTACTTAATACACTTTTAATAATAGAATTAACTTAGATTTTAAATAAAAATGGGCCTCACCAAAACAAATTCGGCCCATTCCCTTTTATCAGCCCACGTTGCTTGTCCCCCCCTTCAACCAATAACTACGGCTTCACTTTTAAAACTCTCGGCCCACCAAAAACAATCCACACCAGATAACTTTCTTCCCCGATTAAACGATGCTCCAGTTTCGATCCACACCATTTCCGCACCTTCATCCCACCAGAACTCCTCATCGTTGACTGCATAATTCCCCTCGTCGAAAACTCCATCAACTCCACAGATCAGTAGAATCTCGACTTCACCTGCATCGCGGTCGTCAACAGGGACCTACGGCCAAAATAAGCACCGGAATCCACCACTAATCCCCTCAACGTCGCAGGCACCACGGGACCCCACCTCACCATTCAACTCGAGCTTTCCCCATCGCGACTTGTTTTCAGAGGACAGTAGAGTGTTAAAGCCATCTACACCACCATTAGCTCGAAGCCTTTGTTTCTAGGATTGATTACATATAAATGTTCGGATTTCTTTCCATGAAGTTTCAGCTTGTTCGATTTTATCTTTTGAAGCCAAAACGAAAAAGAAAAATGGAGTCCTTTTGTATTTTGCTGAAGAAGAACATCTTGTGGAGGCGTGAATCCCCTTTGACCAGAACGAAAGAATTCGGTTTAGAGGAAAGTTAAAGTTATTTTATAGGGAGTAGTTTTACTTTTAGATTAAGTGGATGATTTCATTCCACATTTTCTCTTTGCTGTTTGTACACGCGGGACACAAATTAACCATGAAGTAGAGCGTGTTTAAACGGAAGCCACGGACGTGAAGAACTAGTGGTTGGGTTCCTTCAACGTGAAACACCTGTAAACATATATTTGTTTTAAGTTCTAGTACACCATCTTATGTAAGATTTTATTCATATCCGACTGCTATAGACAGAAATATGTATATGGTCGTATCGAGCGATGTGCCTCGGTCCCAAAAATATAATAATACCGGTAGATTAACTTATATTTTGAAACCCCGAAATGTCGATACAGGGTGCCAAATACTCCAAATAAAAAGTTGCTTATTTAATTAATTAAAAATTACCATAAAATTCTAAAAATTAAATTATCACTATGTCCCAAAGGATCCTTGTCTGAATTCACACCCGATATCTAGTTATTTTGAAATAACCATTATGGCCGATAAACGATTCTATAGCGACTATTTTGAAATTTGATTTGGACATATCTCAAAATCTACACGACGAAATCCCGATTTTTCTCTTCCACTAGAAAGATATACTCCACCAGCTCCACACGTTTCTTGTTTCACAGAAATCCGGCTTAAAACGAATCCTGTACATTCAGTTGAAGTTCGAATCACCAAATAGCGAACTGCCGCGCCATTTCAAGCTCTATTTTAATTATAATATAATTCCACGTTCAAACTGTCGTCGATTGAATATATTCGTTATTCAAATTCAATTCTAAACTGAATTATATATCACAGATGATCCGGTTCACACCATATCGCCATTTCAGCCAATTCTGATTATTTCAGAATTCAATATATTATTTAATTATTATTTTAAATAAATATTCACCATTATTTAATTCCTCGGCTATTAAATTCACCATATCACCATTTTTATAATAAAATAAACTAATCATAATACCCCTGCCAATGCGGGTCATTACAAATTCTGCATGCCTATCATCCATGTGAAGCCAATTCTATCATCCAAACTAGCAACCATCAAGTCATACATTCTTAGCCTTATCCTAACATGCGGAATTATACTAAATAACAACAAGACACAACGTTATTATGATGATACGATTAAAGTGTCCTACCGACGAAGAGTTCTGGATGAGTCGCCCTCATGCTCTCTTCTGTCTCCCATGTACAATCATCACAATCTTCACTCCATTGTACCTTAACTAGCTTAACCGTCTTCTTCCTAAGATGTTTCGTGTCATTCCCCACAACACGAAGTGGCTTATGAGGTTTCGCAGCTGCGGCTTCTACTTCTAGGTCTTCGTACTGCTCCGGAGATACCACCACATTCGAATCTTGCACAAAATTTCTTAGAAATGACAGATGGAAAACATTATGCACACTCGACATCTTCTCGGGTAACTCCAATTTATATGTGAGCGTTCCAGTTCGCTCGACTATCGGAAATGGTCCAACGAACCTAGGAGCTAACTTCCTTTTGCTTCCGAACCGAACCACATGCTTTAATGGTGAAATCTTCACGAAAACCATATCGCCTATGTCGAATTCTAAGTCCTTACGACGCTTATCGGCGTAACTCTTCTGGCGATCTTGGGTTGCCTTTATTCGTTGCCGAACGATCTCGATACAATCCGAAGTCTCTCTTATCATCTCTGGCCCAAGTACCAACTTGTCTCTAGTTTCTAACCAAGAAGCTGGAGAATTGCACTGCCTTCCATACAACGCCTCATATGGTGTCATCCCAATGCTAGACTGGTAGCTATTGTTATACACAAACTCAACTAGATGTAGATGGTTTTCCCACGATCTACCATAGTCTAACACATAAGCCCTCAAGAGATCTTCCAAAATTCGGTTGACTCTCTCAGTCTGACCATCAGTTTGGGGATGATATGCCGTACTCAAGCACAACTCGGTTCCCAAAGCCTCTTGCAAACTTCTCCAAAATCCACTCGTAACAATGGATCTCGGTCACTCACTATACTCTTTGGGACACCATGGAATCGAACAATCCATTTCACATAAAGCTGAGCCAATTTCGACGTTGTCCTATTCGACTTGACAGGAATGAATCTCGCACTTTTGGTTAAGCGATCCACAATGACCCAAATTCCTTTATTTCTTGCCCTAGTTCTAGGTAGTCCATCGATAAAATCCATCGGTACTTGCTCCCACTTCCATGTAGGAACTTCCAATGGTTGAAGCAACCCACTCGACTTCTTCTGTTCAGCTTTCACTAACTGGCAGTTCATGCACTTGGAAATGAACTTTCCAATATCTCGCTTCATCCCTCCCAGTAGTAAACTCGCTTTATGTCCTGATACATCTTATTACCATCGGGATGAATTGTCAACTTCGAGTGATGACATTCCCTCAGAACCTCATCTCTCAATCCATTAACATCAGGAATAACTAACCGCCCTTGCTTCCGAAGCCAACCTTCTCCATCGACTTCAAACTCTTTATCTTCTGGTACTAGCTTCTGGATAAACTCGACAAGCTTTGCAACTCGCTTTTGGCTCTCTCCAATCCTTTCGATGAGAGTAGGTTTTATCGATAAGCTTGCCAGTATTTCAGGTTCCAACTCGCACTTTGGCGTGAAATCAAACCTTGCCAAATACTCAAGGCTCTTCAATTCCGAAAACATCGCTCCCAAACTTGTGTGTCTTCTACTCAACGCATCTGCAACTGCGTTGCCTTTTCCAAGAGTATAGGCTATACCAAAATCATATGACGTCAGAAACTCTAACCATCGTTGCTGCCGAAGATTCAAATCCTTTTGGGAGAAAAGATACTTCAACGACTTGTGATCCATAAACAACTCAAATCAGACTCCCAACATGTAATGTCTCCACATTTTCAGAGCAAACACAATCGCCGCCAACTCCGAATCATGAGTTGGGTAATTCTTCTCATTTGGCTTTAGCTATCGAATCGCATAGGCCACACCCTTATCCTTTTTCATTAGCACTGCTCCAAGCCCAGTACCACATGCATTAGTGTATACCACCGTATCTTCGTTTCCACTTGGAATTGTCAACACAGGAGAACTCATCAATTTCTCCTTCAGAATTCCGAACGCTTGTTCACATTTTGCATCCCTTGTGAACACCTGGTTCATCTTCGTCAATCCTGTCAATGGTGCAACATCTTGGAGAAATCCAGCCAACCCAAGGAAACTCCGCACATCTGTCACATTCTTAGGCCTATCCCAATCTTGGATTGCTGCTACTTTAGCGGGATCAACTGCTATTCCATTACCAGAAACAACATGGCCTAAGAATCTCACGTCATCCTTCCAGAATTGACACTTCGAGAACTTAGCTTTCAACTGATGCTTTCGCAATATCTCTAACACAACTCTCAAGTGTGTCTTGTGTTCTTCCTCATTCCTGGAGTAAACCAGAATATCATCCACGAACACAAGCACAAACTTATTCAACTGATCTCTGAACACCCTATTCATAAGATCTACAAAATACGCTGGCGCGTTAGTCAACCCGAATGGCATCACCAACTGTTACGACCCCAAACCCCGTACTGACGGTAGCAAGGGTAATCTTTGGAATATAACACATAAACAGATAATAGCAGAACAAAATTAAATAAATACACTAGATAATGTACAAATAATACACTGGATAAACATAATCATCAGAGTTACGCAGTATACAAGATCATACTTAGTACAAATACAGTTCAGCTATACATAAATGTCTACAGCGGAAAACAAACATAATATGTACAATAGGAGCTGAACAGCATAAAAAGAGATAAATGATAGAATCCATCTTCAGCTCCAGCTATCCAGGAGAGCCTGCTAAAACCTGAATACAAGGCTGCCCGTGTAGAAAGAGGGGCACCCGAGTTTGCAAGTGAAACAAACTAGAAGTCAGTCATGGGACTGGTATGAGAAATCTACTTAACACATTTTATAATATGGCTAATCACAGGACCATGCCACTTTCGCGGAACGGGTTTACTCCATTGGATTGCCAGTGCTTAAAACGAGTAAATCTTTTAAACATCGCAATGCTTTTTACAAAAATGAAGCCATTATAAGACTTAGTTCCCATCACACAATGCAACGCAAACCGGAGGATAGAGTTTTTACCTTATAATGGCCAAAATATGCTTGATACGAATAAAACAAAAGCATTTGATATTACTACTAGTGTTTATATGTTTCAAAAATAATTTCAAATCATAAGTATCAATCATAGACGACATGAGCGTCCCATGCCACTATGTCGCCAAATATAGGTTTACAATCAAAACCGCACGATGTCGTATTTGGAAATTGGATTTCCGTCATGAACCAAGGCAAAAGATAGTCCTTACCGACTTCGAGACTGTCTAGCCCAAGTCTCAGGATCAGAGCTCGAGTGACCCTTGGAGCGACAGGGTCGGTCCATCGATGTGGATTAAAATGCCTGAACACTATGTTTCCCCGCCCTTTGGGGCGTAAATGAGCCAACGAATGACTCCATCGGCTTCACATAGTCATCGATATATCCGAGGCGCCTTGCAACAGCAACAACCACATAGGTGAAAATAATATATATGTCAGCCAGTTTAAGCACTGACACCACCTCTAGCTAGAAGGAAACGCATGCACTCCCTTAGGTCCTCTCCCGTTTCTGGTTCATACCGGGGTGTGAGGCTCGCGAGTTCACGTTATACACAAAGCTATACCACACAGGCCGTGCTTTGATCATCAACGACAAGACTTTTCTTTCCAACAGAAGCCTTGATCGTCTGCCACTCAGGCGTGCCACACATGCAATTCACGCTATGCGACTGATTTCTATTGATATATAACCCCTGAGCTCGTACGTCTCAGAGAAGGGCGTTAAGTAAGAGAATAAATTCTCCGCCGCCAAACAGATATATATTTAATAGAGATTAATCAGCACAGAATAAAATCCAATGTCAGACACACAGTCCATTTGCAAGTTCGTTCTGGGTCTGAACGAAACTGGAGGCACTATATACCTCGCATACCCATCGATCTCCAAGCACGTCTGGACGATCACCACTTATTATCTATATTTCGGGATGCCTCCCAATCAAGACATCAGTTACCATCCAACCGAGGTGAAGATCTCTTGTCTTCAACCACCGTCTTCATCATCGACTTCTTATCGCCGATCAATTATTTGAAATGAGATTTAACTCGGCCTTTTCAAATAATTCACATATATTTAGAATTTAAATCACTTCATTTCAATGGTTAAATTATTCGGCACCGATAATTAAATTCATTAATGTAATTTTCACGCCACACACATTCAACCATCAAATGCCACATAAACCAAGCAAATTCAGTTTATTTTCATTCCATATCGTTTATAATATTTTATAACGATTTATCGCTATTTTTATTTATTTAAAAATAGCCAATTTATTCAAATGATGCTTCAGGTCATAACGCGGCCGTGGCGCTGCTTTTCTTCAGATTTGATTTACACATATCTGAAAATCTAACCGTTAGATCTTCACAAATTTTATATCATTAGAAAGATCTTTTCAAAACGAATCCAGCGGTTTCAGTTTCGGGAAAATCCGACGGTCGGATCTCCCGGTACACTCGTTTGAAGTTTCGATTTCAAAATACGAACTGCAGCGTCGTTATTCGATTTAATTTAATTATATATATATATATATATATATAATCGATTCTGGCGCTGTTTTTCTTCTGATTTGAGTTAAACATTCCAGACAATCCAACCGTTGGATCTTTACAAAGCCGGTGTCGTTGGAAAGATATTTCCAAAGCGAACCCAACGGTTTCAGTTTCAGGAAAATGCGACGGTCGGATCTCCCGCACTAATTGTTTGAAATCACGGTTTCAAAACACGAACTGCAGCTTTGTTATTCGATTCATTTTAATTATATATATATAATCTATTCTTCGATTTCAAACCATATTCTTTTCATACATTTGATAAAAATGATATTTTTATCCAACAGACATTTATTTCGACACTTCACTATTTTTAACAATTCATGTATATAATAAAAATGTGATTTTTATTGTAAAACAATTTATTTCAAAACAAGACTATTTTATATAGTTCATATAGATGATAAAAATATGATTTTTATTATAAAACAATTTATTTCAAAACACGACTATTTTATATTGTTCATATAGATGATAAAAATATGATTTTTATTATAAAACAATTTATTTCAAAACACGACTATTTTATATAGTTCATATAGATGATAAGAATATGATTTTTATTATAAAACAATTTATTTCAAAACACGACTATTTTATATAGTTCATATAGATGATAAAATTATGATTTTTATTATAAAACAATTTATTTCAAAACATGAATGTCGTTCAACACATGAATTTCTATTCAACAAACGAATATTGTTTCAACACATGAAAATAATTCTAACACATGAATATTATTGAAAATTTCGGCAGCATAACGACAGGGTAGTTAAAACCGGGACTGTCCCTAGTACGGCTCCTCGCTCTACCTTAAAGCCTCGCAGCTTTTGACAATGGGGATTTCATGCATCTAGTTCGCACGCAGGCGGCATGTTTATTTTTTTTCTTTTCCACAAACTAATCCTATGTGGTTTCAGCCAAATAATTCTCAACCACAAACGGGTATTTTTCAACGACAATCAATCAATTTCAACCACAAACAATTCTAATCAACCATTCGCTATCAACCAATTTTCACACCAATCACAACCAATAAATATCGTCCATGGTTTGTGGACGAGGGGCATATATATATATAGTATATTTCACTTCTATTTCAACACATATATAATTTTTACAACGCATATATAACTTATACATCGAACATACAACTTATACAACGCTTATACATGAGGTGTACAACGCTTATATAACTCATACTTCGAATATATAATTTATACATCGTCATTTCCATCTCGTTTATAATTCAGAAATCTCACATTGGGTTCCACTCCACCAAAAATAGCAGAAGGCTCGGAAAAATATGCGGTCTCTTCTAAAATGTAGAAGACGTCCTCACGGTCACGATGTTTCCTGTTTCTTCGAATTTCGTTAACACATGGTAAAGATACGATTTTTTACTAAAATCATCATTAGCAACACTTAGAAGTGTTATAAATCAGTTTTATAAATAAAGGCCATTACCCTCTTTAACTCTTCGAAACTAGGTCTTGCAAATTCGCTCAAACCGTGAAGTAACCCAACGGCCAGCCTTCACCACCGTGTCCAGCTAGGAATGGCGCGCTGAATGAGGTAGGGTGGCGCAGTTCGATCGCGCGGTTGAGGGTTGGCGGCGCATGGAAGTTCTGGACTTTGGAGGAGGAGCTCTCGACGTAGGAGCGATGATAGGGGGAGCTTCTGGTATGGATTTGAAGAGTGGAAGATGCTCTTCAAAAAGTTCAACTGGGGGTGAAGCTGAAGATGAGCGTGGCGGCCGGAAATCGCCTAGGAAGCGGCGAAAATGATTTCCGTCGATGATAGGAGAGCGGCGAGGGTTTTTTTGATTTTATTTTTATTTTTTAATTATGAAGAATAAATCCTATTGGTCGATGCCTTATTAAAATTTTAAAATAGCGTTTCTCCAAACGGACACCAATCCAAACCCAACGACTGTCGTCCCTAGCCAAATACCCCCATTCCGAACACAATGGGATATGTTTCATAGGCCCATTCGACTGTTTCAGTCAGTTTCTCTTCAAATTAAAATATAAAACATTCAATACTGAATTTGAACGTACATTTCAATTTGCCGGGGCCACATACTGATTCTAAAAATTCCAGAAAAATAAATCTAGTTATGTTTTGACGATACGGTCCCAACAAAACTAGTTTCATTGAATTCTGAGACCGTTTGAAAAATGGCCATTTTCCGATCGATCCAATTTAACTGTAATTGACCAAAACACATTTTCCTTTACCACGCTCACATACTAGCTTCAAAAATTATGAAATTTGAAACCTAGCAATAATTTGACATCCCGGATCCAACAAAAGTGGTTTCGTCGAATTCTGAGGTCGTTCGCAAAATGACAATTTTCACGAGCTATATCAACTCTATAGCGACCTTTCTGAAAATTCATTTGGCCATAACTTTTGCTTCCCACTACGAAACTTTGATTTTTCAGATTCGTTAGAAAGATATTCACTAACAGATTTAAATATTTTTGGTTTCACTAGAATCCATTTTATTTTTCACCCGGTACAGTCAGTCAAAATTTGAATTCAAATTTTGAAACTACCGCGCCATTTCAGGCCTTGTTTATAATTAGAAATAATTATATTCATTTTCAAACATCGATTCAAACTTACTTTTCGTCGTTATTATTTAAAATATTTATTTTAAATATTTAAAATCCACTAAAATAGCCAATTAATTTATTTTAAATTTGTTCAGATTTTACGTGTTGTTACAATCTCCCCCACTTAAAACTTTTCGTCCCCGAAAAGGAACAAAGTCGAAAGTGGTTTGATTAATCAACTCTACTTTCAATTTGGCTTCCATTCTTCAACTTTTCAATTTCTAAGAATTTCCAAATTCTTCAAAAATTTGGCTAACACCCTAAATTTTCGAATTTTTTTGTCATAACCTCCTTTGTACGGGGAGGGATTTGGAAATTTATTGGGCCGTATTAGGTACCCAATAAATCCTATTGGTCGATGCCTTATTAAAATTTTAAAATAGCGTTTCTCCAAATGGACACCAATCCAAACCCAACGACTGTTGTCCTTAGCCAAATACCTCCATCCCGAACACAATGGGATATGTTTCGTAGGCCCATTCAACTGTTTCAGTCGGTTTCTCTTCAAATTAAAATATAAAACATTCAATATTGAATTTGAACATACATTTCAATTTGTTGGGGCCACATACTGATCCAGAAAAATAAATCTAGCTATGTTTTGACGATACGATCCCAACAAAACTAGTTTCGTCAAATTCTGAGATCGTTTGAAAAATGGCCATTTTCTGGTCGATCCAATTTAACTGTAATTGTCCAAAACACATTTTCCTTTACCACGCTCACATACTAGCTTCAAAAATTATGAACTTTGAAACATAGCAATAATTTGACATCCCGGATCCAACAAAAGTGGTTTCGTCGAATTCTGAGGTTGTTTGCACAATGGCTATTTTCGCGGGCTATATAAACTCTATAGCGACCTTTCTGAATTCATTTGGCCATAATTTTTGCTTCCCGCTACGAAACTTAGATTTTTAAGATTCGTTAGAAAGATATTCACTAACAGATTTAAATATTTTTGGTTTCACTAGAATCCGTTTTATTTTGCACCCGGTACAGTCAGTCAAAGTTTGAATTCAAATTTTGAAACTACCGCGCCATTTCAGGCCTTGTTTATAATTAGAAATAATTATATTCATTTTCAAACATCGATTCAAACTTACTTTTCGTCGTTATTATTTAAAATATTTATTTTAAATATTTAAAATCCACTAAAATAGCCAATTTAAAAATTTTAAATTGGTTCAGATTTTACGGGTTGTTACACCAACCATTCGAAGAAACCGGATGGTGTCCTAAAAGCAGTCTTTGGCACACTATCCTTGGCCTCCCTCAATTAGTGAAATCCCGCTGGCAAATCCATTTGAGAAAACACTTTGGCTTCGTGAAGCTGATCAAACAAGTCATCAATCCTTGGCAACAGATACTTGTTCTTCTTAGTCACTTTGTTCAGCTCACGATAGTCCACACGCAATCTCAACGAGCCATCTGCCTTACTTGCAAATACGACCGGTGCACCCCATTCGGAAACACTTCTCTGAATGAATCCCTTCCTTAGAAGGTCACTAACTTGCACCTGCAACTCTCGTTGTTCCTTATGTGCCACCTGCCTAAGAGGCATAACGATTGGTCTAGCACCCTCGACCAAATCAATCCTAAACTCGATCTCACGATGCGGCGGCAACCCTTTGACCTCGTCAAAGACATCCTTATGCTCATTAGCGATCATCACAGATGATAAGTCTTCTTGTGGAATCACAAGCGAATATAGATAGCCAACGATGACACCCTCTTCGCACTTACACTTTATCAATACCTTTCGCCCTTCCACATCCCCGACTCTCACCTCTAGCTTCTCGCAATTCACCCTTGCCGCATACCTCTTGAGCCAATCCATGCCCAAGATGATCCCAAACAAAGCGAAGTTAAGAACAAAGAAATCACACACAAAAGAGAAACCATGACTCGGCAAAACTAGACCTCGCCAAATCATGCAAAGATTTGACGAACCCCCAACTGGATTAGTTACTACGAAAGGTCTATCACATATCTCGGTTTCCAAATCCAAGCAGCACACAAGCTTATTACAAATGAATGAATGTGATGCTCTAGTATCAAAAAGTACACAAACTGAAATACCATTAACAGAAAGAGTACCTTGCACCACGACACCCTTTCCCTTTTCCTCTGCAGTTCGAGCTCTCGAAGAAGTTGGCACGGCTTCCAAAGCATATGCTTTAACCACTTGCTTCCCTTTGGCTGATTCTGGACAATCTTTCTTCTCATGTCCTGGCTTCCCACACTTGAAGCACTTCTTCTCAGCTTTAGGATTCTTGCATTTACTAGCATAATGGCCCTTATGCCAACAATTGAAGCAAGTTACTTCTCTCTTCTGCTTCTTTTGGCCATCCTTTCCTTTCTGTTGTTGTTGCTTCCTTTTCTTATTATTACCACCATGTTGTGGCTTCTATTCCTCCTTAGGTGCAACAATAGACATCTTCTTAAGAAACATACTTTCATGCCTCAAAGCCTTCTCGACGATCTTCTCAAAGCTATCATCGAGGTGATCCACAAGCTGATCCCCAAGATATTCATCCAACCCTAAGAAAAACTTATCATTCTTTTAATAAAGAGTATCCACATATGAACGAGCATATTTCGATGGAGTCTCGAAGTCAAAAATGTAGTTAAGAACTGGGCGACCATTCTGCTTAAGCTCCGCGAATTTCTTAAACAGAATAGACTTTTGTACGGCGGAGATGAATTTTGCTTCAAACTTAGCTTGAAATAGCTCCATGAAATATCCTCTTCAAGGGTCTCAAGTGCGACAGAGTTCCACCAGTTCATTGCTCTGCCCACTAACTGCCTTGATGCAAGTTTCCACTTTGTTGCATCATCAATACCCATATCCTTGAAGATTCGGACACAAGTTTCCATCCACCTCTGGACTACTTTAACTAGTTCAGTGCCTTTGAACTGTTTCCCTCCCAACGAAGAAAAGTCTTTGCATAGCTTTGCAAATTCTACAGCTTTAGGCACTTGGACTCCAACATCAATTGTAGCTGCCACTGGGGCGGGGTTCCTTCGAAGGCATGCTTCAATCATAGCTTCAAACATCGCCGCGTAGTCTTGTGCCCCGCTATTACCCCTTCCAGTATTAGCCTCCCTAGCAATGCGTCTTGATGGTCGTCTTCTCATTCTAAATCTGCAATTTAGAATAATTAGCCACTTCCAAGGAAAATTGCTAAAGAATACAACTGCTACTACAATATATGCTAATATATGTATAGTAGGAGTCCAACAGAAATCTACAAGTACGTCTCTCATACGTGATTACGTCTTCGAACTTTGGCTAAAATCGATAACCAGAGCTCGGATGCCAAATGTGATGACTGCCCACAACCCCCGCATTATACTAAATAAATAGTGCGCTGAAAGGTGTGCCAGGCAGCTATGGACGATCATCAAGGTAAGGTATATAAGCGGAACCTGTCGTAAACTCACAGCGCAAAGATAAAATATAATAGAATATATACAATAGGTAGTGATAGTGAAGCAGAAAACAATAAACTTTCATAACAACTAGAAAGTATTTTCCATACACGTGGATAACCACAATAGTGTTTGTACAATTTGCCTCACTGCAACACTCTCAGAAATGGCAACAACGGAAATAAATACTAGATAGTACGCCAGCCTCCTGCTCGCCTCCGAACAGCAACACCGTCCTCACTTAAGCTACCTGTCACCTGCTACTTAGTCTGCCCATCCAACAATCGGATGAACAACCCAAGGTAATAGGAGGAGACATAAAACCTTGAGTCAGACAACAGTCTTAGTGAGCGATAAAACAGCTAACAAACTTCATCAATAAAGTATATGAGAATGGGTAAATAAACAAACCAATCTACCCAGCTCCAGAGAAGAACACACAACTGCCATTCCCACACCTGACAGTGATAGCCTTTACGATCCATACACCCAAAGGAATAACAATTCAACCGTGGAAACCAGAATAACCATCAATACATAGAAATAGCAACTCAATCATGATCACAGTAAAGCATTCAAACACTCATGACTGACTCTGGCTATAACCGCCAACCTTGCTTTGGAACCACCGTTAATCGTATGACTGGCTAAACAATTTGCCATCAATTGTCAAGGGCCATACAACGAAACCCCAGTTCTAGCTATTACCCCACACACCATACAACGAAATGTGTCTAGGCCATACAACGAAACCCAGGGTACTCGATCTACAATTGGTCTTCAATTGTGCCCCTGCTTGAGTCCGCTAGAACCTACGATAAGGATAATTCCCAGGCCTTCTCATCTCTAGTCGTTATCAATTACGACTATTAATCAGCTCAGAACACCTTAGAGCAATGAACACTTTTCAACACTTCGAACTTCCCTAATTGAATTTACCTCGAAGTCACACCTATACCGGTTAGTCGGTCCTCCCAAAACAACACTGGTTGGTCCTCCCAAAACATACCGGTCGGTCTTGGTCCTCCCAAATACATCGGTTGGTCCTCCCAAACACATCGGTTGGTCCTCCCAAATACACCAGTCGGTCTTCAAAAACTACCCGCCGGTCCTTTAGAAAACACTGTAGCAATGGCTGACTGGTCGACACTATAGCAATGGACGACCGGTTGGCACTGTGGAAAACACTGCAGAAATGGATGATCGGTCGACCATGTAGAAATGGATGACCGGTCGGCACTATAGCAATGGACGACCGGTTGGCACTGTGAAAAACACTACAGAAATGGATGATCGGTCGGCACTATAGAAATGGGTGACCGGTCGGCACTGTAGAAATGGACGACCGTTGGCACTGTGGAAAACACTACAGAAATGGATGACCGGTCGGTACTGTAGACATGGGTGACCAATCGACACTGTAGAAATGGACGACCGGTTAGCACTGTGGAAAACACTGCAGAAATGGATGACCGGTCGACACTGTAGAAATGGATGACCGGTCGGCACTGTAGCAATGGCTGGCCGTTATGCACTATAGCAATGGCTGACCGGTTGGCGATTTTGACCAAAACTTTGCAAAACGATCATATCGACGAAATCAACTTATCCAATTCATTCAATACAATCATAAGCATGTTATGAAACCACTAACATCATGAAAATGACGATTATCATCAAATTATGCAAATTCACCAAAAGTCATGAGAAATGAACATATGATCAAAACGATGGAACGAGCTCGCACATTCACATGAACTCTTATAGAAATTACTTACCTAATCTTGCTAAACTAGGCCATAAGGATATATATGAAAATGGACTTATAATGGTATAGATCCATGAGTAAAAACTTGGATTTGGTGAAAAACATGCATAAACACTCATATAATTCATTGATTTCACGTGAGAGATGTAAATCACTCACCGATTCTCCAAACAAAGCAAAAACGAAGAAACTAGATTCCGGACAGCGAATAGATAACTCCTAGCCCTTCGATTTGATGAATCCACCCTCCTATTGATGTAGATCTAGCCTCCAAAGGTGTAGATATATGATTTCCCTCCTTAGATTTTGATTTCTAATTGTGGAAAATAATTTAGAGAAAGAAGGAATCAAGGCCTTCAAATGAGAGAATGGAGAAGTAACCTATTCTCCATGCCCCTCACCCCCTATTTATAGACTCCACCAACGCACTAATGGGCCTTCTCCAAATCAGCTCATTAGCTTTCTAAAACCTTGGACAGCCAACTGAAAAACCTTAAAACAGCGATTTCTCTCAAACCGCTAAGCCAAATCTTTAATGTAACCACTCTACGAAAAGAGAATCATCAATTCCTTCCCAATGGCACAAGTCTCACCCTTTGATTCGACCTGAGTCAAAAGTTATGTCCTGTACAAGACTGATAGGGGAAAAATAGTCACAGACAAAATCAGTAAAAATTATGGACATGTCTCACATCCCCATAAGCAATATATTAAAAGATGAGAATGATCCAGCCCTCAAGGAATAAAATTAAAATATTTTACAATCTTCCGATACGTAAAATGTGGGTTGTTGCAAGAGTAACTTATGCAGTTATTCGCACAACGTATTGGTATCAGAGCAAGGCGATTTGAGTCCCCTTCTCTTCCTCTATTTTGTTTGTTTGGTGATTATTTTTCATTGAGTTGACGGTTGATAATTAATCGATAAGCTAGATCCTCTTTTTGTATTGCTTATGCGTCTTTTGTATTTCGCTTTGCAATTTTGGACTTTGTGCAAATCAAATCAATATTTTGCACAATATATTGACGTTAGAGAAATTTGTGCAATTATTCGCACAACAGATTGGTAACAGAGCTAGCTGTCTTGTTCTCGAATATTTACCAATAATGAATTCTTTTAGTAGAGGTATGAAAAATTATGGCATCACCAAATTTGTTAGAAGAGAAGTTTTTGAGACATGGAAGGTTAAAGTGAAGATTAATGATGGTGTTTTTAATTGATTTAAAAGTATTATAATAGAGTATTATATAACAATGATTATAAAATAAAAAAAAGTTTTGTAAAGATTTTGGAAAACTTAAAGAATGTGATAAGTTATATTAAACACCAATAGTATTTTTCATAATAAGCTTAATTATATATGAAATAATGTGATTCTAACATATCTAATGATGAAAGTAGTATTTATTATTTTTAATTTTCATATGCATTAATTTAATTACATGTGTAAGGACACTTGTCATCATACATGTGTCCTAAATGACAAGTGTAGTACATGTGTCATTTCGCATGTGTTTCTTATTTACATGTATGACAAGTGGTGCATTCTAATTAATCAAGGAAACCTATAAGTTGGGGGTTATATTCCAAATTCATTCAACCAAATTATATGAAATTATGAAGTTAAGATCTTATATAAAGTTAATGAGAAGTAAGAGAGAAGTAAAATCAATATTTGAAGAGTTTGGAATTGGGAAAATGTATGCTTTTCTATTGGTATAGTCGCGACAAATGATTATTTTGGCAAGGCTCAACAGTTTTTAGAGAGTTCCGTTACACTTTTTAATATAACAAATAATAAATACAATATTATAGGAGATAAACCGTGTGTTTAACTACTACTATCGATTTTTATGGGAGACCGTCCACCACTGTCGGTTTTTAGAGTGGTCCGACCACTGTAGCTATGCTAGCTTACAGCATAAGAGCTAGTCAATAAGACTAGATGACTCAATTACAAACAAATTACATATTCCACACAGGGAATCAAACTACAAGTAACAAAACATCACAACAACAAAAATATGACATAAGGCTAAGTCTTGGCAATGACCGCATCACATCAAAACAATATAGGCCTGCATCAACTATCAAAATAGACATCTCCTAGCTCGACTTTACTGAAACAACAGGAAGACCAAAATAGAGAAACATACATCTCAACCTTGAAGTAACCCATGAAAGTACACAAAATCACTGTCAACTCTCCTAGCAAATTACCTCACTAAAACCATACGAGAAGGTCAACACAATGTTTTTAGAAGGAAACATCACAACGATACAGAACATAGCAAATGGCTCGAATCAGAACCAAGGCAAGCATAGGAACTATAGCCATAAAGATGATAAGCAACAACAAAGCGAGCACCCGAGCAAAAATGCGACAGATGATTATTGGGTTGTTTTTGAGATAAAATACTTTATAGAGTTTTATAAGAAAGTATTTTGATTAATTACAAAGGGAAAATATCACCAAAAGTAATTTTAATTTTAAAAATACAGGTTGGTAATTGAAGTGTCTGTTCATATTAATCTAAATAAATGAAAATGTTTCATTAAGCTAAAGTATTCAAAAAAATTAATGTAGTTATGCGTACTAACTATATTCTAGAAAATAATATATATTTATTAAATACTATTGTATAAAAAGACTTAAAATACATTATAATCGCCCGTCTTAGAAAATGGTTATTATAGCCATTATGTGACGAATTATATGAAAATAATAAAAAATCAAAACTTTGAGTTTTGGCCTGAATTTTTTTATGAAGGAATATAAATGTCTGTAGTTTCATGGAAATTTTTTTTACTGAAAATTTATTTAATTTAAAATTTTCTACAAAATTACAGTGTTTAATATGTCTGTTCGACATTAAAAGAGTGTGATTAGTTTTAAACAAAACTATAAAAAATATTAAATTATTTGAAATGTGTTCATTTTTTTATATATTTAAAAATATAGATTACAATTTAAAGAAATTTCTATTATAGAAAAATAACTTAATTTTAAGACTATTAAAATTCATTTTTTGGCTCCAAAAATTTGAAAATGCGGCCGTTATAACGAACCAAGTGTCTATTCACTCAAAAATGATAAAACAGTTAATTTTGGCTCCATATTTTTTACACAACCAAGTACATCTCTCTACTTTATACTTAAGAAACTTCAATTTTAAATTATTAATTTATAATTTCTTAGATTTAAAACATGCTACTTCATAATGTATTCTTTGCCTTGTTTTCAAAGTATATAGTCGATTTTATAAAACTTCTATAAAATTAAAAAATAATTGCTGTTCTTTAAAATCTTTTCCAAACTTTAAATACTAACTACAACTTTTTGAAATTTACTACTTTATAGAATAAATCATAAGATATTTCAAAAACAAAACTGTCTTTTCAGTTTTAAAAACTAGCCTTTATTTTTAGAAGGAAATCTTTCTTTCTACTTATTTGTATCAATTTTGATTATTTTGAAGATCTAAAATTACTCTTTACTTAGAGCATTCATTAAGAAAAATAAAGTTTTAGGGTTACCGATTTTGCTGACGTCTCCAGTCTAGTGTTATCATCTCTTCATCCAAAGGTTCGTCTTCACGCATCTTTATCTCCATTTTTTCTTTTGATCGATGAATGATTATCTGGTGTCTTTTAATCAATAGTCATCAGACATAAATCTTCCTCTGCAAAAACAACACAACTTTTCAAAGAATCAAGTGACTTTTCAAAATAACTAAATGTAATTTGAAACTACAACATTATGAAGATTCTGTGACATATCCACATGAAAATAGTGTTAATAATTCTATAAAAAATTTGCCATTTAAAACTTTTCAAAAATGATATTAAGGTAACTTTGAAAACCAATGCTCTGGTACCAATTGTTGGGAAATGCGGATCACGGATCTTAAGGCAAACATAACACTAGAGATGGGCGAATAATGTTTAATGGAATTTTATATGAAATATTTTTGAATAAATCAAAAATAGATGCAAATCACAGATATGAAACAATCACAGAATATATCACAGATGTAGAATAAAAAGTAAAAGCAGTAGAGGAATAAGCACACCAGGATTTTTATATTAGTTCGGAGCTACCCTACATTTAGTCCCACACAACTCTGGGTTGATGCAGATTTCTTTTCAAATAATATCCAAATTACAATCCCCGATTTTACATGCCATGTGGTCCACCCCTCCCATTTCCCGAGTTTAGGGAGACTCGATTGATTTGCGAGCTACAATCACACCCAATTAGTTTGCGAGCTACAATCACACCTAGTTGATTTTAACGGGCAACAACCATACTTTTTCGGTATCAATTTTGAAAGAAAGACTTGATGGAACTTTGATCTTGTGATTTTTGATTATAAACTCCTATAACTCTGAATAGCACTTGAATTCTTGAGAGGGTTTGATAGAGAATCAAACTAGAATTGAATTTGTTTAATTCTCTTTGAAATTTGTCAGAGTTTTGTTGTAGAAATTTGAATTTTAAGAGAAATAATGGAGAAGAGAAAAGAGAAGAGGACGAATGAAAGTGATTCGAACTTAGATGGGTATTTATAGGTGTAGCGATTTATGCGGAATTTTGATGAGGATCTAGTATTGTTTATTTAGATACCAATGGAGTATAACAAAACAATTATGAAATCTCACGAAAAAACAAAGAACAAAAAAAGGACACAGAAGATTTAACATGGTTCGGATATGAATATCCTACGTCTACGGAGCCCTAACAACTTTTATTTCTCAATGAATAAATGAGTACATAACAGAGGAGGAAGATTACAATAGAGAGAAGATTAATGGTGGATTGCTTTTTTCATACAATAACATGACCTCTATTTATATAGAGAGATTTCTTGACCTCCAAGTAACTTGGCACCCAAGTTTTCTTGACATCCAAGTAAACTTGGCAGCTAAGTTTTCTTGACCTCCAAGTAAACTTGGCACCCAAGTTATTCCATATAGGAGCCAATTACATGATTGACAATCAATCTTTCCTTCTCTACAAATATTTGAATCATCAATTTCAACACTCCACCTTGATTCAAATATGACAGTCTTTCTTAGTCATCTCATCTTCAACAATCAACATAGAAGTTGTTGGGCCCAGTGCCCCATGGCGCTCAAGTAACAAAGCTACGATAGATTGCAGCTTTGATCTCCATGAAATCGAGCCTATGCCAAGTGTTAAAACATAGCCCGACACTGACTTCCTAGCATCTCTATCCCCAGCATAATCAGAATCACAGTATCCTCTAAGAAAGATGTCACTATCTACTCCACCATATAGCAAACCCACTGAAGAAGTGCCTCGAAGATATCTAAGAATCCACTTCACTGCTTGCCAATGTTCTTTGCCTGGATTAGACATATATCGACGGACAACACCAACTGCATGGGCCAAATCCGGTCTCGTGCACACGATCGCATACATGAGACTACCAACAGCACTAGAATAAGGTATATTAGCCATATACCTTTTATCTTCTTCCGATGTAGGAGAATGGTCTTTCGACAACTTAAAATGAGAGCCTAAAGGAGTGCCTACCGGTTTGGCTTTCTCCATCCCAAATCGAGCGAGGACTTTCTCGATGTACTGCGCCTGAGTGAGCCTTAACTCTCTTCGCTACCTATCCCTGCTTATCTCCATACCTAATATTCTTTGTGCCTTTCTCAAATCCTTCATATCAAACTCTCTACTGAGCTCCGCTTTCAACTCCTTAATTTTAACCATACTTTGAGATGCAATCAACATATCATCAACATATAACAACAAACAAATCATGTCATCATCACATCTCCTAAAATAAACATATTGGTCCTTGAAGCTTTTGGTGTATCCCTGTGAAAGCATAAACTTACCAAATCTCTTGTATCATAGTCTAGGAGACTGCTTCAGTCCATAAAGAGATTTGTTAAGTTTACAAACATAGTCTGGCCTGCTACTATCAATGAACCCTTCCGGCTGCCGCAAATAAATCTCTTCATCCAGATCACCATGCAAGAAAGCAGTTTTGAAATCTAGTTGCTCTAACTGCATGTCATAATGAGCAATTAATGCTAAGAGAATAAGAATGGAAGTATGCCTAACAACTGGAGAAAAGATGTCATGATACTCTACCCCTTTCTTCTGAATATAACCCTTTGCTTCTAGTCTTGCTTTATATCTGAACTCTCCATTGCCGCCATCTTTCACTCTATAGATCCACTTACATCCAATAGCTCAAGTGGCACCAAATCCCAAGTGTGATTTTTTCGTAAAGATTCGATCTCCTCTTCCATTGCTACTAACCAACTGGAACTATCAACTGATGCAATAGCGTCTCTATAATCTCTGGGCTCATCATGGACAACATTTAATGCATATGTTGCCATATCATCAAAGTCAGTGTCTTTGATGCTCAAACCAACAAACTCATCAAGCCATCTGGGCTTTCTTCTTTCTCTAACAGTCCTGGTCTTTGTATGAGCTCTACCTTGAGTTTGATCTTCTGTGCCAGTATCCATACTATCCTCATCAACCACGGCGTCATCGGAAATGCCATTTGAACGTCTATGGAAAGAATCAACATATGATTTGCTTTATGTTTGGTATTCTTCACATGTCCTCTCATCATCATCCGATGAGGAAGGCTCCACCTTCAACATAGGCTTCTCATCAAAAGTTACATCCCCGCTTATAATAAGTTTCTTGCTAATAGGACACCACAACCTATATCCTTTTACTCCTCTTCTATAACCTAAAAAGGTACACTTGCGAGCTCTAGGTTCCAGCTTTCCTTGACTCTCATGCACATAAGGTGGACAACCAAACACCTTGAGGAATGAATAGCTAACAGGCTCTCCTTTTCATACATCTTCAGGGATCTTCATATCTATGGTAGTAGAAGGTGTGCGGTTGATGGGGAAAGCCACCATGGATAAAGCTTCAGCCCAAAATCCCTTCTTTAACTTAGCAGTCAATCTGAGACACCTAGTTCTCTCCAACAATGTCCGATTCATCCTTTCCTCAACTCCATCGGACTAGGGGTCGCTTGGTGTGGTGTAATTCCTCTTAATGCCTTCGGACTCACAATAATCGATGAATTCCTATGATACGAATTCACCGTCATTATCTGAACAGAGAACTTTCAAATTCTTCCCTGACTGCTTCTCTACCATGGATTTCCATTTACGAAATCTAGTAAAGGTTTCACTTTTGGAATTTAAAAAGTATACCCAAACTTTACGAGAGAAATTATCTATAAATGAAACAAAATACCTGGCTCCCCCCAAGGATGGGCAAGGGGAATGTCCCCAAACATCCGTGTGAAAATAATCCAAAATAACTTTTGCCTTATGCTCACCAACATCAAAAGAAATCTTCGTCTGCTTACCAAGAACACACTCTTCACAAAAACCAAGCGTTAAATGCCGAACTCCGTCAATCAAACCTCTCTTTCTTAGCTCATCCATGCTGCGCTCGCCAATGTGGCCCATCCACAAGTGCCATAATCTGGAAGAATCTGAATCAGCTGATGTAACTGAAGCTGATTCACCAACTACAGTAGTGCCCTTTAGTAAATAGAGATTTCCTACCCTCACTCCTTTCGTAGCGACATGGAACCCTTAGATATTTTCATCTTCTCTTCTTCAACTACAATCTTTAGTCCAAGTCTACTCAATGCCCCAACAGAAATCAAGCTCCTCCTTAAATCAGATACATGCCTAACATCAATAATGGTTCGAATAACACCGTCAAACATCCTGATCTTTACACTACCAACACCAACCATACGGCAAGAAGCATCACTTCCCATCAAAACTTCTCCTCCATCAATCTCACGGTAAGTGGAAAAAGAGTTCCTATCAGGTGTCGTATGATAGGATGCGCCAGAATCAATCAACCATAGGGTGCTCTTACCAGAAGAGCTAGAAGCTGCAAACACATCAGTGTCACTCTCTGTATCTGATTTCTCCGCTGTAGAGGCTGAAGCTTGCTTTGAGTCTTTTCTTCTTCCTTCAAGCTTGGGACATTGTGCAACAAAGTGCCCGGGCTTCTTACAATAATGGCAAGCCAATTTCTTAGGCCCCCTAGACTAGGACCTCGAAGAATTCCGTTCTTTACCTTTCTTTGACTTGCCTTGAATTCTACCTCCCTGAACAAATAAGCCTTCGGTATCACTATCAATGCTAGTGCTCGCCAATCTACCTCTTAAAACTTCATTATGAAGGCCAAACTTTACATCAGAAAGGCTAATTTTACTGCGGCCATAAATCATGGAATTGGCAAAAGTAGTATATTCTTTAGGCAAAGAACATAGGAGGTTCACAGCTTGAGCCTCATCAGTAATATCAACATCTGCTGCCTTCAGGTTAATAACTAAAGTGGTTAAGACATCTACATGCTCCATAAGATCGGCTCCAGGCTTCATCTTGAAGAATAAAGTTGTTGTTGTAGAATAATCTGATTTGTGAGAGACTTGTCTTGATATGCATCTGATAATGCATCCCATAGTTCCTTCGCCGTCTTCTTCTAAGAAAATTCTCTAAGGACTTCAGCTGAAAGACTCAACTGAAATGTTGTGAGAGCTTCGTCTTCCATTTCTTCTAATTCAGCTGCATCAATGTCTTTCAATTTCTCAGGCGTAGAAACAACTTTAAAAGTCTTCTTCTTTTTCAATACGGCCTCCATCTTTATCTCCTAAGTACCAAAATCTCCTTTTCCATCAAAACGTGTTACTCCATAATTGATGTCAGATCTTCCAACAGACTTACTAGAAGTAGCCATTAATATCCAAATAGAAACAATAACACCAGCTCTGATACTAAACTGTAGTGATTTATGCGGAGTTTTGATGTGGATCTAGTATTGTTTATTTAGATACTAATGGAGTATAACAAAACAATTATGATATCTCACAAAGAACAAAAAAAGACACAGAAGATTTAACGTGGTTCGATATGAATATCCTACATCCACGGAGACCCAACAACTTTTATTTCTCAATGAAGAAATGAGTACATAACAGAGCAGGAAGATTACAATAGAGAGAAGATTAATGGTGGATTGCTTTTTTCGTACAATAACATGACCTCTATTTAGAGGGATTTCTTGACCTCCAAGTAAACTTGATACCCAAGTTTTCTTGACTTCCAAGTAAACTTGGCAGCCAAGTTTTCTTGATCTCCAAGTAAACTTGACACCCAAGTTATTCCATATAGGAGCCAATTGCATGATTGACAATCAATCTTTCCTTCTCTACAAATATGTGAATCATCAATTTCAACAATAGGTGTTTAACAGTCATGTCACTTTAGGAAAAGTTTTAAATAAATAGATATAACTTTTGAAATTTGAAATTTGAAAATAACGGTAACTATGTCGACATGAGGGGTAGGGGATGTCGACATGTCCTAGGGAATTTTGAAATTTAAATTTGTTTGAAAACAATGTATATGATGCGTAAATAATTCAAGGTAATTCTGGAGTTTAAATAAACTATTTTCTTGTATATTAAAGTAGTATAATGGAGTAAGAATACAAATTAAAGGTGTATATTTAATATATTTATAATTTAAGTGATAAAAATTATATAAACATAAATATAAAAAACTTTAAAACTTAATATATAAAACTATAAATATGAATATAAGAATAATAATATTAAAACTTAAGTTATCATATATAATTAAAACTTAAAATATAAGTAAGCAAATCTAGAATATTTAACTCAAGAGTAAGATTAAAATCTAAGAAAGTAAGTTTAAATATTAAGAGATATAAATATATTTTAAATAGGAAGTCATTTTGAAATCAGTTTAAAAATAAAAGTTAAGAATATTTTTAAATTTACTTAATTGTTTGAAACCTTGTTTGAAGCCTTGTTTTTATTTGCAAGGAGTTAAAGTCTTACATGTAGAAAACAAATGAATATCTTTATTCAAATCTCGGATGATACAGAATGCCTGTTCTTAATGTAACAACTTCCAGACAATTATTGATACTATTTATCTTTGGTATTAAGCAACTTTCTGGTTCTGCATTGAACACATATATGTAGTTTGTTCCATTGGGTAGGACAAATTTTGTCAGCAGTGTCATAGTTATATGTTCTAAGCGCATTCATAGGGCCCAACGTAGTAGATTCAATTGGCTGGATGTTTAAACTTTAAGATTAAAGATCAAGCATTCAATCCCAAGATCGACATTTGCTGATGGTAATTAGTCGTATTCAAAACATTTAAGAACATTCCTGGTATATATTTTATAAATCAGTACATGTATATACATCCTGCATATTATATATATATATATATATATATATATATATATATATATATATATATATATATATATATATATATATATATATATTAGTGCTAGTATATATTTTATAATAATAATAGTTAAAACAAGGTTGTTGTCATCAAAACCATCATCACCAATATTTTAGTTTTTAACATCAACTACGTAGATTTAAAACCATGTTGATGAGCACTGAATTTCTGCAAGATTGTGTAATGAAAAGAGAAAAATGTCTATTTCCTCTGAAAACAGCTGAGAAATTGATGAAATAAGTGATCCCATCAAATGACAGAGAACACTTAGAACTTTATGGGCCAGCTTTCAAAATTATTTTCGAAGGAAATTATGTTGAAACTTTCGGCTCCCGAGCATGCACGCTCTTCATTTAGTGCAGAAGAGGCAAGAACAATAAATGAAATCTTTTTTGTGTCAGCGTCATGATTGGAGATATCCGTACATCCATTGGAGCACATATAAGTCCGTTGAAACATTTGTTGTAACAAAATAAATCTCTTGTTATTACCGCTACCAATTTCATATATACATATATATGGAAAATGTTACGCTACATCTTTATCTTCTCCGAATTTTAACCACTTATTCTAGATTTTAATATTAGCAATTTCTCTTTTCGATTGAGTTAAATAGTATAATGTAGTAGAAAAAGAGAAAAAATTAATGTTAAAATCAGAATGTATGATTGCAAATAATTCTCAATCAATTAGAATGTAGTGGAAAAAGATGATCAAACTCCAGCTAGCATGTCTAATCATTAGTAAAAAAAGTCTTTCCTTTTAAGTTAATTAGTCTCAGTAAATAATTTTACATGAATAAAATGGATGTTTTCTCATCAGTAAAGAATACAAAAGACCAATTAATGATATATATATCCTTTATGAAAGGGACAAACGGTGCTGCTTCAATCCGATAACAAAACAAGGTGCAAGGAGCAACACCATGGCTACAGTATTTTCCTTGTCTAGGCGTATGAGTTGTAACCAACTTTCATTTTGTTTCCTAACTCCTCGTAGCCCTACAAAGTACAAACAAGTGAAAATTCAAGAAAATAGTAACGCTACTTGTCCGTTACGATATGTACCACGTTATTTTCCCTAACTCTTGTATGCTCTTTTGCGTTGGACTGTTATATCTATCGCTATTCTGAAGTTATTATGCATTTAATGAACTACATTCAATCTGGTCGCTATATGCTTACGCTAACGTTGTTGTCTTTATATGTGCAATGACTATTCTGACAAATTTTAACTATGTTTTTTTCTTCTTCTTCATGTTATTGCATATGTACACAAGCCTAGTAGAAGAAGGTCCCCCACATTTGCATGTGCTTTTTATTTTCGTGGTTATTTGCGTTTTGTATACGATAATGAAAAGTGACAGTGTGCATGGAGTCATTGCATTTAATATCACATGGGATAGCAGTAGCGTCCAAATGGGCTTTTGGCCCGCACTTCTACTTGATCCGGTGGAAAAAAAAGGAATCACCGCATCGTCCATGAGTGACAGTGTGCCACACTCGCAACTGTGTCTGTGAGACAAAACAGAGTCCACTTCCAAAAACGTCACGACAACTGTTGATACGTTTTTTTGTTGAACCTGTCACATGTCAAGTTTTTGGTTAGCAATGCGCTCAGACATCGGTAACATCGTTAAAAAACACAAAGCGATTTGGTCGAAGTCGCGACGTAAACATAAAAGTGATCCGAAAGCTCTTTAGATTACCTTTTTAGGCCCGAAAACATGGATTATGGTGTTTGACACCGTAACTTTTGTAGCCATTGAGTTAGCTTCAGGTACAACTTTCTTTTGACCTCGAAGGCCTTATGGTTTAAAAGTTACGTCTATTTCCCTGAACAATGTACGCCAAAAATCGCATCATCAATCTTGCATCACATCATCACCTGCACATCGCACCCCATAAAAATGCATCGCATCCTCCACCACGTCATATCCCGCCAATTAGCATCACCCGTATCGCCTTGCATCTCGCCGTAGGTCGCGTCCCTTGGATGCGAGTTTTCGCATCTCTTGGATGCGAATGCGTTGGTTCGCATCCCTCGTGACGCGAAATTCGCATCCTCTTGGAGGGATGCGAAATTTCCCAGAATTTTGGTGATGCGACTTTTTGAAGGGCAGGATGTGATTTTTACACTTCAGTCAGACTCAGATTGAATCTAATAAGTCCCAGAATATAAACGCTGAAAAATATATTTTACATTCCGGCCTTTGTAAAAATAAGTCCACGTGGTCCAAAATATGTGTAACCTCCTATTGAATCTAATAACTTGTCTCATTCTAAAAAAAGAAGATACAACACGGTTCACTAATGGGGACTTAGGGTTTCTCCCAATCGCTCTCTCTTCCTATGAAATCCGATAGTCTTTTTCTGCCACCGATGTTTTCACTACCAATCTACTTTTTGAAATAATGATTATTACCATAGTTAATGTCAACCTTAAAAGAAATAATTTCAATATCACGTAATCCAGTAATTTCCGCTCGGTAAACATGAATCGCTCATCAAATCACCTTCAATTTCATCTTGTTTCGCTCCGAAATAAGTCTCCTCCTTGATTTAGTCAATAAGCATGAATGAACTTTGGTGTTATCATCAAAACGCAGGAGTCTGGAGGTATTCTGATCGGTTTGCTTTAGGGAGAAATCGAAACCCTTAGTGTAAAGCTGAATATTGATTAAGGATCTAGAGGTACCTTATTTATGTATTTTTTTCATTGCCCATGTTTATGTTTCAGTATTTTTTCAGTGTTCAGGATTTTAAAAATATTCAATATCTATTTCATTGTTTTTTCTTATCCATCTTTGCTTCAGCATGTTTTTCACTACTTCTATTTTTTGGGATTTGAACCTTTTAAACTGTGCAACCAATTTTCTTACTGTTCTTTTATAATGGAATTCTTGATTTTACCTGAGATTCAAGGGTTGTTAGTGTTGATTACAATCTATAATATTTGATGTCTAAACTTGCCTTGTTCTAATTGTGAAAAGTGATATTTGATAGTAAAATGCAGATTCTCACAGTTCAGAAAAGGAGTGCATGTAATGTTATTAGTGTTGATTATCCAAAAACAGATCAGATTCGTAGAAAAAAAGGAGGGCACAACGACTACGACCAACGTCCAAGACAACGACTGCAACGGGCAACAATTCAAAAATTCAATTATTGAAACTTGAGGTACTTTGAATTTTGAATAATGAATCTTATTTCTTATTGCTTAGGTTTGAATGTTCCAACCTAGTTCGATTAACAATCGATTTTAAGATAAATAGTTGTGGAGATTTTGAACTTGATCTTTTCTCTAATGTGTGTATATATATAATATAGTCAAACGTATACTGGATAATTGATTAGTTGATTTTGGCTTTATAAATGACTTGTTCATACATTATTGAAACAAATATGCTTGCATACACTAACGATACTGACAGTAGTGCAGACACATTTGAAAAAAAATGGTTGCTTTAGCAGGTGCAAACATTTAAACACATGGTGGATAATGGATAATAATAATGCTGGTAATAATATGTAATTTCTGCTTGTTCTACCTAGACCTTAAATATCAGGTACTATAACAAAATGTGTGGTTATAAATGTAAGAAAAAAAAAACTCTCTGTGTACACTCTTATTTTTCTTCCGTTGCCTCTGAATTGTTTACTAGCGTCTTTCGCATATATGTTTATTCTATAGTTATGATATAAATGGAGATGAACAGGAGAATGTCCAACGTTTAGCTGAGGATGGAGATATATAATAAATTATCGAGGTCTTTTGCACATGAAAATGTTAAGAAAGCTTTTTTGCTCCTCCTTGTCGGACCTCCACATAGACAATTATCGGATGGCATGAAGGTATGCAGTATTGTTTAAGTTTTTTCTTTTTGCTGAAGTAATAGGTAAATAATAATATTGACATCCCATGTGAAAAGAACCGGTAAATATGGGTCGTATCTTATTCTTGATAAGTATATCTTGAACCGCATGAATCATAGCACCTTGCTCATACATTTTTGTATGAAATGAAATACAAGTAAGAAGGATGAATTAACTATGTATCTACTCTCAAGATATTGGCTTCATGCTAGGATAATCCAGTTCTTAAATTAAGTTGCCATTATGTTAAATATCATAGTGTTCTATTAATTATCTCCTATATCGTTTGATAGCCAGCATTTAATTATAAATTTTTTGAAACTGCTTTTTTTATTTTTTTATTACTGAATGTTACTTATATTACAATAAGAAATTATTTTCTTATCAGAGGGGACATGCATATTGCTTGACGGGGGATCATGTTCTTGTATATTTCTTGAATTGTTAAACTGTTGTTTTCTATTCTAGCAGCTGTTGGATCTGATAAAAGATCTCATGCTTTTTATTTACTGATTTGGTTTCGACCCCAAGTTCGGCAAGTTTTGTAAGGGGAGACCAATCCCTTTCAGTGGAAAAACCTCAATCGGATCTTGCAACGATGTGATATAACAAACAGATTGAAATGATTATCAATCACAGATCACAAAAGAAAAAAAAACCCAGAGAAAACACAATATTTATAGTGGTTCCACTATCGCGAGATAGTGTATGTCCACTTTAATGGAGAAGAGATTTTATTAACATTTAATAGATTACAGAGTTTTACAGCAGAACAAAGAAATGAAGAAATACAGATGATCTGATGATAATAACATTCTTTATGTCTCTCTTTATATAGAGGAAAAAATTACTTGGAATGAAGTAATTGATTTACGCAAATAAATCAATTCATGGAAGACTAATATTCTCATTAATTTTATTATCATATAATTGATTGATAACTTTCTCTTTTTTCAATCAATCAATTCTTTCTCAATTTAATTTCATTCCGTTTCTTCTTTCATGAAATATGACAACAAAATAAATGGCAAATATCTCCATTATCCCTATCTCCTTAATATTTCTTTCCATTTCTTTCTTGCATAAAACGGGTAACCAAATTACTAAGAATATGTCTAAAATCTAATTAATTTTGGTAATATTGTATCACTAAAAATTCCTATAATCTCCACCTTGATACAATATCTCCTGCAACCGATAAACTCCAATGCGAATGCTTCCCAATGAGTTTCTGCAAAAGTCCCCTCTTAATGCACTTTGTTAATGAACTCCAGCAAAGTCACCACCCACCATCAAAGTGTTGGAAACATTCAAAAAATAAGGTTGACATCGTGCAACTAACTCCTATCTCTTTATACAAGAAGAATACCACATCTTCTTTTGACTTCAACCAAGTCACTCTCTACCCTATAGTGCCACCATGTGGCTCCTAGCACTTCATTAAGTGAATCAAGTTCGAGCAATGCTTGAACTTAGTAGCAGGTAATGCCATCGTAAACATGTCCATTGCATTGTCATTTGTGTGAATCTTCTGAAGATGAGCTAACTTCTCCTCGTTCATAGAGATAAGAAAAGACTCTCTTACCTCTATAGGCTTTGTTCTAGAACTGAAAGACATATTTTCAGCTAAATTAAGTGCACTCTGATTGTCACAATTCACTAAACAAGTATCTTGTATGAAGCCCAAATCACACAACTTCTTCAAATAAAGTGCGTCCTTAGCTGCCTCAACTGCAGCTATCAACTCTGCCTCTGCAGTAGACAAAGCAACTATAGTCAGCAACCTCACTCTCCAACTAATAGTTGTTCCTCCAAGAGTGAACACATAGCTTGAGGTCAACTTCCTTCTATCTCTATCTCTGGCACAGTTTGAATCACAAAATCCGACCAAGTTGAAATCTTTATTTCTCCGCAGAAAACAAGCCCATAATTTGATGTTCCTCTAAGATATCTAACAATATACTTCAATGCCTCCCAATGGGATTTTCCCGGATTTGCCGTATATCTACTAACTAATCCAGCAGCTTGAGCAATGTCAGGTCTTGCGCACACCATAGCATACATCAAGCTACTTACTGTACTCGCATAAGGAACCTTTTTCATATAGGCCTTGTCCTTTTTCTGAGATCGGAGAGCTATGGTTAGAAAGCTGTATATGCAAAGGCATGGGTGTACTGATACCCTTTGCTCCATCCATGCTGTATCGAGCAAGCACCTTTTGAATATATTCCTTTTGAGTAAATCTCAAAAGTCCAAGCTTTCAATTTCTTTGGATTTCCATCCCCAAAATTTTCTTTGCTTCTCCAAGATTTTTCATATCGAATTTCACTTTTAATTTCAACTTCAACTCATATCCTTGGAAGCAATCAACATATCATCCACATACAAAAGCAAATACCCCCAATTATAATTCTTTAAATGCTTGAAATAAACACATGCATCTTTAGTACTACGATTAAAACCATGTGAAAGCATAAAAGAATCAAACCTTTTGTATCATTGTCTAGGCGATTGTTTTAGAACATAAAGTGGTTTCTTCAACCTGCATACCCAATCCGAGTTTCCATCTACAATAAATCCTTCTGCCTGCTTTATGTAAATGGTTTCCTCCAAATCACCATGCAAGAAAGCAGTCTTCACATCAAGTTGTTCTAAATCCAAATCGTGAGCAACAACTATTGCAAGTAGGATTTGAATTGAAGTTTGTTTAGCAACTAGAGCAAATATTTCATCATACTCTAACCCCTTTCTTTGTGAGAACCCTTTGGCTACTAATCTTGCCTTGTATCTACCATCATCTTTAACCTTGAACACCCACTTGCAACCTATTGATCGGCTTCCTTGAGGTAGTGGTACCAAATCCTAAGTCTTGTTCTTCTAGAAAGACTGTATCTGCTCTTCCATAGCGCAATTCCACTTCGAGTTATCACTCGACTTCATGGCTTCTTCAATGCTCAATGGTTCATCATGAATTACATGTAAAGCATATTCAAACTGATCATCAAGGCTCAAATTTGCATACTGCCAATCTCCATATCTAATTGGAGCTCTCTTTGGTCTCTTGCTAACCCGAATGGAAATATCACCCGGCTCTCCTTCAGCTCCACCTTGAGCTCCCCCTTGGGCTGAGTCCTCTTTAGCTTCATGACCATCACTAGTACTACTAGTGGAAATTTGTGGACTATTATGTGATGTATCATCAACCGCTTTATCGCTATTATCAATAGTAATAGCTATACTTCGGGTTTGAAAGCTGGGAATCTTGGTCTTTTCAGGCTTCTCATCAACTGAATCTGAACCTTGTGATGAACCTTCCAAAGGTTTAAACATTGCTGATTCATAAAAATTCACATGTCTAGAATGTACAACTTTCTTCGTAATTGGATTCCAAATTCGATATTCTTCATCTGTATAACCAAGAAAAAACATTTGGAGGCCCTAGTCTCCAACTTATCATGTCCTTGTAGACATAAACTGGACATCCAAATATATGAAAATAACTTAATGAAGTATTTTTACCTCTCCATGGCTCCTTTGTAATCTTCCCACCAATGGATGAGAATGGAATCCGATTAATAATATATGATGTAGTCGAAATAGCTTCAGCCCAAAAACCCTTAGACATACCCGCAGTCAATATCAAGAAATGGGACTTCTTAAGTAAAGTCATATTCATCCTCTCAGCAACCCCGTTGGATTATGGATCACCAGGTGTAGTAAAATGTCTTCTAATACCATGTTTTCTGCAGCAGTCGAGGAACTCTTTGGAGACATATTCACCACCATTGTCGGATCTAAGAATCTTCAATTTCTTTCCTGTTTGGTTTTCAACAAGAGGTAACCAAACCTTAAACTTCACAAATACTTACGACTTAGCTTTCATTACATACACTCAAACCTTGCGCGAGTAGTCTCAAGTGAATGAAACAAAATAATAAGCTCTACCAATAGAAGCTATAGAGTATGGACCCCAAACATCTGAATGCACGTAATCAAGTACCCTTTTAGAAGTATGCATGCCATCACCAAAAGAAACCTTGTTTGCTTTGGCAATACACACTCCTTGCAAAAGTCCAACTTATTGAAGATTTCTTCCATGATCCTTTTCTTCTTAATAAGTTCTTCTCTGAAGTATGACCTAATCTCGTATGCCAATGCTTGGTAGCATCCAAACTTTTAGAACTATCTACTCCAACACATAATTCTCCATAGACAGTGGTACCCATTAGCAAATACAAATATCACACCATAACACCCTTCATCAATACAAGTGCTTTTCTAGAAACTCTCAAACCATCTCTGACAATGGTTAACTTACATCCTAATGATGCCAACTGGCCTAATGATATCAGTGACTTTCGAAGACTGGGACATAGCCAACATCTGAAAGTGTGCAGACAATCCCATCATACATGCGAATGCGAACTGAACCAACTCCTATAGACTTACAAGTAGCATCGTTCCCCATAAGGATGGAAATTCCTTCTTTGGCGTCGAAGGAAGAAAAATAATCCTTATTGGGATTCATGTGGAATGATGCTCCATAATCTAAAATCCAGTGGCCTGCAACAGATGATACAATCGTTGTCAATAAATCGCTACCATCTTTCTCCATCGCAATAGATGAAGAACCATAAGTCTTCTTCTCTAAATATGGACAGTCTCTTCTCTAATAGTCTGGTTTCTTACAATCATGGCACTTTCCATCTTTAGGCTTACTCCGCCAATGAGGTTTCCTAGAATTGGAATACCTCCTATTATTCTTCACTTCCTTCTCTTCACTTCCTATCTCAAAAAATAAACCTAAACTACTACTTCCTCCACTACTATCACCAGCACTAGACACTTTCACATGATCCCTCAACTCTTCACTGAGCAAACATGTCTTCACATCATCTAATTTCAATGTATCTCTACGATAGATAAGGCTGTTAGTGAAAGCAGTGTATCGCTCTGGGAGCGAACACAATAGAACCAATGCTTTCAGTTCTTCATCAACTTTCAATTCAACAGACTTCATCTTCATCAACAAGTCATCAAACACACTTAGGTGTGTCTTAATTGAAGAACCTTTCTTCATCTTATAAGTGAAAATGTCTTCCATAGGATCAGACGGTTAGTTAGAGATTTCTTTATGTAGAGGTCCTCCAACTTCCTCCAAATGCCTTTAGATATTGTTTCCTAACTGATTTCAGAAATTACATTCTTTCTTATAGCAAGTTGAAGAGTAGTAAAGGCCCATTCATCCATCTCTTCTGATTCCACTAATGAAATATTAGTAGGCAATGCCTCTGTATCAAATACTACTCGATGAACGCGATTTCTTCTCAAAACTGCTTTCATAATCCACTAACACTTTTCAAAATTTTCTTTACCATTCCACTTCTCCGTCGTCAACTATGATCCTGATGCCACATAGGAACCTCTGACATATGGAGCAACTACTGGCACTAATGTATAATTTTTACTATTTTTATCTCCTTCTACCAAACACCTTCTTTGCGAATCTAGCTTCGATACCAGTTGCAAGGAGTGATCAATCCCTTTTAGTGGAAAAACCTCAGTAGGATATTGCAATGATGTGATAGAACAAACAAATTGAAATGATTATCAATTACAAATCACCAAAAAAAAAACAGAACACACAATATTTATAGTGGTTCCACTATCGCGAGATATTGTACATCCACTTCAAGAAGAGATTTTATTAATATTCAAGAGATTACAGAGTTTTACAGTAGACAAAGAAATGAAGAAATAAAGATGGTCTGATGATAATAACATTCTTTATGCCTTCCTTTATATAAAGGAAGAAATTTCTTTGGGATGAAGTAATTGATTTATATAAATAAATCAACTCATGGAAGACTAATATTCTTATTAATTTTATTGTCATATAATTGATTGGTAACCTTCTCTTTTCTCCATCAATCAATTATTTCTCAATTTAATTTCTTTCTGTTTCTTCTTTCATGAAATATGACAACAAAATACATGGTGAATATCACCAGTATCCATATCTCCTTACCAGTATCCATATCTCCTTAATATTCCTTTCATTTCTTTCTTGCAAAAAACGGGTAACCAAATTACAAGGAATAACTCCAAAATCTAATTAATTACTTTTGGAAATATTGTATCACCAAAAATTCCAATAGTTTGGGTTACGATAAAAACGTCATATACTTTTTAATGCAGACCAATCAGTATCCTTCAACCGGCCAGTAAAAATATATATCCATTAATCAATTCAAAAAAAGATGTATAAATAACGTTGCGATCTTCATCTCTTTAACCAATCAGTATGCTTTTCTTTTGAAACAAAGTCTTATTCTTTGCAACGGCTTCAGTAAAAAGTATAATGTCAAATTTTGCTGCACTTGCACTCTTTTTTGTTTTCATGGAAACATCAATTGCTGGAAATGTTTACAAAGTTGGAGAACATAAAGGATGGACAACACTTAATGATGTCAATTATTCTGCTTGGGATTCTTATAAAAAATTCGACATTGGCAACACACTCGGTGAGTTTTTATGTTATTCATTTAGAGATCTATTTCATACACCCGCTTTATTTCTTTTCTCATCTTCCAGTATTTTAAAAAAAATTTCTACTCCATGTTGATAACTAGATTCAAAGTGTTGTTCTATGTAATGATAGTATAAATTAAAAAAAAAAATTGTTGAGTGTGTTCTTGGTTTGGGATTGCTAGTTAATGTGGTTCTGAATGTGGACTGATTTGTGATTATTATAAACGAATTGCTATGTAGGTGAATTTTGTTCAAAAGAAGATGATAATTGTTTGTAATTGTTTTGGTCTGTTTTGTTTGGAACGCATGGATGTGGATGGATCTTCCCAGGAAGGTAGCCTTATTTGATTATTATGCATTATCAATGACTGTCATTAACATTATTATTAATCAAATAGGTTGCTGATATGTTTGGTTATGGGCTTCTTGTTTGTGTTGTTTCCAGTTCATGGTAAGATTATGGCCTAGCCTTTTGTAATTTGTTATCAATGAATTTTCATAAAGTTTTTTTGTTATTTCTTGCTTAAAATCATTAAGAACGTGTAAAAGTGGATCAAAATGGACTTATTTTCCAATCGTCATCTGAGCTTGCATATGAATTCAAGGTAAGGTTCTCTACTAACCTATATTGTTATTTCAGGGTCGAGGTGAATTAACTGAACAATAAATAGGGTTACAAATATTAGCTTTGTTGGCATTGCCATCACGATGCAAATTGTAAATTGAAAATAATATTCTATTAAGCTCAAGTTTCCAATTATGAATTTTAACCACGTACAATTAGCATTTTTTCGGTCAGCTGTGCCATTAGTTAGACATATTTTTTCGTACATGTTTTTTCTTTATGTTACATATCCCCGCTTCGTGAATTAACCATAATCCATATCTTTAGGATTTTCTTTGAGAAAAAAGTAGAGATATGCTATCTATTTAAGTTCATGTTTTCTTTGAGCATGCAGTAGTTTGTTACCAAAGTCTATTTTTTTTCCAATCTGCTTCCAAGTTACAGGATGCTTACCAGACATTTCTTGTTTTGCAAAACTGATGACTAGAGAAGTGATACCATTGGCTGTAACGCTAACCACTGGAGATGCTTTTGACATTTTTAAAGGCGACTCAAAGGTCTAAGATTAATAATAGGAAAATATTTTTTAAAATTATACTACTTTACTATTTACATGAAAGAAACACATAAAAGCTGGCTTTTGCCATGATTAGTATTTTGTATTGTCTAGGCTTGTATCACTTTTGCATGGTCACTCCAACTCTGCCCATGCTATGGGTTGTTCAACTGTTGCTAAAGCTGTACATTGGTTCAAAGATCGACGTATGAATCACAACATCGAATCTGAAGGAAACAAACTGAAGGAGGTATGCATACTTGTTATTTTGTCAATATTTGACTTTTTTGGGGGTTATTCCACTTAATGGATTATTATACCTTGACATAGTCAGATGGAACCTTAAAATATGTACAACACTATAAGACATTAAATTCCACAGCAAAGATAAATTCATCCATCAGGCACTTTATATTATAGAAGCTGTGGTACTAGACTCAGTGTTAGAGATGATATATGAGATGAGAACTACGCGCAGTTGAAACTTGAATGCAAAGAAATCATTGAATTATCTAAAGCAACTAGAAGTAGCAACAAATAATATGTGTAAAATCTAAGTTAGTTGGGATACACGTTCCAACTATATAAGCAATGTTATTTACATTGTTATTTAATACGTAACATTGCAAATATGTTTACTGCAGTATGCATCCACCTTAATATGAATCCCTATCGCATATTTGCCATCTTTATTTGATTTTGGATATGAAAAAAAATAACTGAATATTTACAATGCGCTTTAATTTGTAATGATAACATACCCTTTTTATGATTGTATTTTTTGATCAATTTTCTTAACTCTATGCTGCTTGGCAATCTGCAGTTATGGGACATGAAACTAGTGCTTAAAATATCTTCTCTTCTATCTGTTCAAAGAGTCATAGCTTTAGGAACTGTAACAACCCGAATTCTGACAGACCGATTTTTTCTTTAAAATTGCAATCTATCGAAACTCGGGTTGGTTTGCTCTTGTATCCTGCAGAAAAGAAAGAGACATAAAATATGTCAGAACTTAACAAATATCTCACAGCGGAATGGAATAAATATAGTATAATCAAAATATAGCCTGACCGTATTATTAATACTGCCTAACCAGTATCCAAGGATATCATGTCTCTGCCACAAATCTAACCTGCGAGTATGTGATGAGGAGGGGGTCAGAACACAAGTTCTGGTGACAGGATTTAAATTATACACTTTGGATAATCCTAAATATACCGTTCAATCACATTTTCTAATTTATTAGGTTACTTGGGTTAACAACACTCAAGGATTACACACACGTCATACCCATTTACTTCCCAGCGGATTAACCTAATATAGTATATATGTAGCTACCCCTCAATACTGAGGTACACCTTATGGTACCCTGCTGGCACGGTCTCCACCGTAATGCCACAGAAATGAACGCAGTCTCTCATCTTATGCCGGAGTGACGTACGGATCTCTACATAACAATATTACGTTTCGCATATATCTGTCATTACTACGCTATGCAAGCATAAGGACTGCCATCATCGATCGAATCGGGTTTCATACCGGAGTAATGCCCTCAAGTCTACGATACACCACCCAGAGCATACATGCATGTATCTAGACTATCCCACATATGTATCGTCAATTGTAGCTCGATGCCTTAATCGCACGTCCACTAATGTGCACCGAGTTCCATGGCATGGCTATACAAGAAAAACAGAACTTGGTCGGGAGCTTTTCTATATCTGTACAGGCCCGTCTTTAAGAGCCTCTATATACAAATATTCCTATTGTCTGTTTTTCATAGTGGCTATGGCCCCACCTCGGCCCCTCCCTCAATTAGTAAAGACTACAAGAGCTAAACGATTGGCCCCTAACGAACAATCTAAACATCCAGTTGGCGTCTTCCCTCAACCACCGTACCTCGATAGTGAAAGGTGAATGGTCTATTGGTTTTAGCTCTAGTATTTCTGCTTCCCGGTGGCTTCCGATGACGGGTATCCGACGATATACTATCCTTGTTGATTGTGACCCTTCGCCTCCCTGTTGAGGCGACCGCCGAATCACCCTGGTATCACCGTGTCACAGCATTCTGACTGCAAGGCTACTTTTGCAGCCAAGGCTCACCCACCCGGTAGTTACGCGCAGACCCAACCTCTAAGACGACAGCCTAAACATCTGCCACCACACGTAGGACTACCGGGAGCATCTTACGCACCTCAGGAAGCCGTGTGCTTCCCCTTCCATTCCTTCAGAGCCGACAGAATAATCAGATGAATGCGCGCTCCCCTCGTGCCTTATAACTCCCCGATGATCTACCCTGTTGGGTTGTTCACCCTCAAATGTATGGACTGGTCCAAGCGACTCACTTTAATATGTTTTTAGACCCTATGTCTAAACATTCTTTTACGCGCTTGCCTTACCTCATCAGTTTTCCATTTATCTTGGTTATTCCCATTCATATTGAATTCTTAATCGAGTTACCAAGTTCCTCTTGCTTATTACTTTCAGTTATATAACTTAACTCATTTAAGTTTATTAATAAGCCCACAACATGTTATTCTCTAGATTATGGCACAAGGTCTGTAATCCACAATCCCTTTATATTCTCGTTTGATTTCATCATTACAATAACATGTTCTACTTAATATTAAGTATATTTAAATTCACTTGTTTTCTTTTTAATATGTCAGTTATTATTTATGATTAAATATAACTTATTTCATTTCATAAGTTTTCCTCATTCTTTTTCATTTAATCATAATTCCACTTTACACCATCACTACAACTTATTGTTGTTTACTTATTAATTTAGTTCTCTTAACTAAGGTCCGTTAATGAGTTTCTCCACCCATTTATTATAACCTATGTTATAATTTCCTCTTGTCCCTAGGACAAATCTAAACATGTTATTCCTATCAACGGGTTTCAGAATTCCAAGTTTACAGATTACTTAATTTATAATTAATTTGAATCTCTTATATTTCATAAATTTCCCTTTTTTCTCAACTGGTTTCAGGTTTCCTCGATTTACGGATTACTTAATTTACAATTAAGCGCCCCTTATCTCATTTCACCAGTTATCCCCTTTCCTTACTAGTTAATTATAAACTAAGTTATGATCTTCGCTTGTCCCTAGGACAAGTCTACCTATTATACAACATTCTCATTAATGTAATTTATTTATAATAGGTTATTATCATTCCCCCTTTAAACCATTTACTGTTGTAACCCCTTATTCTTCATTCACTGTACTATATGTTCCTTATTTTACTAAGAAAAACACTTCATGCACCTTATCAGTTTGATTTATAGATGGAATCGGTGATTTATTTTCATAACGTATTCCCATCTAAATCCATGGTAGCAAGTAATTTCTTTCCTTTTTCTTACTTTATTTACTGTGGCTTACTTGCAACCACGTTCTCAGAAATAAGTCATTTAGGAAATTACATCACTTTTCCTTCGCGTCGCACTAACTCAGTCGATTACATTGCTTCCTTTCTTATTTTCTGAGTTAGACATTTAATTACTATCATTTCCATTTATTCATATCTTGTTATATGTATATATATATATATATGTGTGTGTGTGTGTGTATATATGCACTAGACCTCTCACATTAAGCCTACACTTGTGGACGCTGGATTTGCTGGGCGTGTTAGGGCAGACTTCTACCACAAGTTGACTTAACCTCGTATCTTACCACCATTACATGTTTTATTTATGCACTTAGACCCCTCACATTAGATTTACCGCTTGTGGATGCTGGATATGTCGGGCGGGTCCAGGAAGACTTCTACCACAAGTGTAATATAATCTCGTGTCTAAGTGCGTTACAGTTTCTTATTTATTGTAAATTTTAGGCATGTTATCCTTTTACTGTAATCTAATTTATATGTCATCAAATTATGCCTATATTATGGCGCATGTCCTTTTTAACATGTGTTTAATTCTATGTCTACACGTAAACATTTAATTGGGTAATTGTTCAAATTTAACAGGTTAACATGTCATTTACTCAATAATATGCCCCAAGTGAATCATGTAATTATAACAACAATAGTCATTACCCATATTCTAATAGGTTTTTTTTTTCAAAATGTAATCATTCCAACACTTTAACTGATTCAACACATAAATTATTCATATTAACGTCTCAACTTGCTATAACAGTAATTCTTAATTATTATGGCAAATTCGCATATAATAACAGGGAATGTTTTAAACGATAACGTATTGTTATCTAAAATGCTATAGCTTAAATCCACTCAACTTGTAAGCTCAACTTGTAAGCTTTCCAAATCCTGGTTCTGGTCCAGATCTAATCTTCCATGGTTTTCCCTTAATTGGACTTAGAACCTAATAACCATGGATTGACTATTTTTATTAAAAGAGGGAGGAAAGAAAGAGGAGGAAATTCGAAAAGATCGCATCTAGAAAGTTACCTTACTTCGATATGTGATCTGAACACCTACTTACAAATACTCGTTCTATTTTTTGGAACTGGATTCAGAATTTTCCTAAACTAATATTCTAAATTTTATGAATGGATTTGAGAAGAGGGAAGAATGGCAGAGCCTCCGCGTAGCCTTAGAAATATGAGATTTAGGGTTTGCTCTACAGACTTATTTATAGGTGTATCAGAGAAACCTAGTCCCTTAGATTTAAATTAAAAGCATCAGAACCGACCACTCATAAAAAATATGTCCAGATCCACGGTGGAGTTGGCCCCTCTTCAGGTGGGTTAACCCCCCTGTTGATGGGTTGACCCCCAACGGGCCAAATTCCCGCTTCTGTATCCCGCTTCTGAAATTTTGATTTTATGGATAAATTTTTATTTAAATATATATACATATAAGCTCCTTATATGTATACAAACTTCTAGTGCTCATAACTTCTTCATACGTTATCCGTTTTATGCAAACCAGGTGTCTATCTTGACCAGAATTTCGAGATGAACGCAATGGCACAGTCCGTTTCAATTAATTCTGAATATTTAATTAAGTTATCCTTATTTTATTATCTTAAGTTAAAAATGCGAGGTGTTACATTCTCCCATCCTTAGGAAATTTTGTCCCTGAAATTTGATAAAGGTAAAATCAATTAACCACTCGCATAATATTCATCCACCATGTGTGCATCCAATTTTTTGCAACCATTGTGCACTTGTGCAAAGTGAAGTACAACATAATAATGCATGTATGCCTAAGCAGTAACTCCTATATGTATGCAAACTTTTCAAAAATCCTCTTAAACATGATGCTCACATCCTAAATATACTGGCAGTTTTACATGAATGCAATATTTTGAAAATCAAAATATATTTTCATCCAAATTTTCCCACACTCTTACTGGGCAAGAGCATAGTTCATCAAATTGTTGCATCCAAAATCCTACCAGCCAATATTTTTCGATTTTTAGAAAAAATTAATTTTCTAAATTCGATTTCTTATGTTATAAAAGGTGGAAAACGGAAAATTTCGCATCTTCCATTTTTCTTTTATATACCTTTTTTTCCAACCGTACTTGGATTTTAGGTAACTATTTATAAAGATTCCCTATGCACAGCCCACATAAGAAAATTTTCTTTTGCTACTGATTTTTTTTCATCTTATCTTGGAAATTTTTATCTTTATCCATCTTTTCTCATAATTTATCATGTTTGTTGCTTTACTAAATTTGCTATTTCCTTTTTAATTGTACCATTTCTCTTTTCTTAACTTATTCAATCATCTGATCTTAGTTTAAACATAAATAAGCTTTTAGTCTTTCAACTAAAATAGGAGAACAAACATCTTACACAGCTACTACTAAGGGCCATGAATCTCGGGGCTATGCCCTCCTCAGACAGAAAAGTCCAAACTATGAGATCCACGACCGGTTTAGGTGTTACCCTAACTACCCAACAAGAACAAAAAATGGAACGATCCCAACATAAATGTAGTAACGGGTTTTACCCCTAACATGGAAATTAGCAACAGGATCTAAACACTTACTTGCGCTTTACTATCTAGTAGTCACTACTAATTCTAGCTGTGTACCAACAATTGTTTTAAGCAATACCCTAGTCTTTTCAATGCTTACTCATTCTATGGGAAGTTACTATTATTCCAAGATAATTCCCGCTATTTACTTCATAACCTCAAAACTTTTCCCGTCTTCCCTATGCACTATTCCTCACCAACTCCATACTTTTTAAAACATGGTTTTACTCTTTTTATTCAATTTTTCTTCCAAAAATTAAAAGTGTTAAAACTTTATTTTCCTCATGAAAACTTTCTTTTCCCAAACCATAAAAACATGTCATCTTAAAAAAATGTAAATCATTTTTTTTTCAAATCACAAAAATTGGAGTAGATAAGGACAACTATTTCTCAATCGGATTTATAACTTGTTCTTACCTATAAGGTCGGTTCAATTACTTCTTATAAGGTGCAAACATCTACTCTATTTTTAATTTCTACAACTTATTTTGTCCACCCAAACAAATTTTCTCTTTCAAAAGAATAGAGACTTCAAAACTTCCTTTATTAAAGATTCATGTATAAAATATGACAAGAAAACTAGCGAGCTATACATGCTTTATAATATGCACCTTTTATTGAGGGAATTTTATCTTAGACAAAATTTTCGCAAGAAATCACTATTTGCAAAATATACCCCATTTTACTTTAAAACTCAATATGCATACTTTACATATTTAAAATTATAACTTTTAAGATTAAAACTTGAAAACAACATAAACCATTCTCCCAAAACTTTTATAATTTCAAGTTCTTAAAAGTTAACAATAGGGTTAGACTCAAAGAGGGTTTCCAATTTTTCTAGGCTTTCATAGACACTCCCCAAGGTCAATTCTCGCAACTATATATATTCCTAATCCATTTTTCTCTGTTCAACCTTTTCTAATTTATAAGGTTTTCCAGCCCATTAACCCAAAATACTAATCATATAGGATTCACTTTCCTTCCATACAAAGTATATTGTACACTCTCCACCCAAATTACCTAAGGGTCTCGGATTTCCACATTCATTCCTTTAGTGTGCAAAACAAACATCCCATTTCTTACCATATTATACTCTTTCTATTTAGTGGGTTTCTCTCTGGATCTAGGCGTGTATATATAATATATTTATATTTAAAAAAAAATGTTTACTCATTATTTATACAGGAATCCTAAACCTAAGCTCTGATACCAGATGTAACAACCCAAATTACAGATCGATTTTCTTTTTCAAAATTCCAATCTATCGAAACTCGGGTTGGTTTGCTCTGGTATCCTGTAGAAAAGACAGAGACATAAAATATGCTAGAGCTTAGAAAATATCTCACAGCGGAATGGATAAACTATAATACAATCAAAATATAGCCTTACCGTATTAATAACACTATCTAACTAGTATCCAAGGCTATCATGTCTCTGCCGCAAATCTAATCTGCGAGTATGTGATGAGGAGGGGGACATAACACAATTTCTGGTGACTGGATTTAAATTATACACTTTGGATAATCCTACATATACCGTTTAATCACATTTTCTAATTTATTAGGTTACTTGGGTTAACAACACTCAAGGCTTACACACACGTCATACCCATTTACTTCCCAGTGGATTAAATTAACATAGTATATATGTAGCTACCCCTCAATACTGAAGTACACCCCATGGTGCCCCACTCGCACGGTCTCCACTGTAGTGCCATAGAAATGAACGCAGTCCATCATCCTATGCCGGAGTGACGTACGGATATCTACATAACAATATTACGTTCCACATATATCTGTCATTACTACGCTACGTAAGCATATGAACTACCATCGTTGATTGAATCAGGTTTCATGCCAGAGTAATGCCCTCAAGTCTATGATACACCACCCAGAGCTGACATGCATGTATCTAGACTGTCACACATACATATCGTCAATTGTAGCTCGATGCCTTAATCGCGCGTCCTCTAATGTGCACCGAGTTCAACGGAAGGGCTATACAGGAAACACGGTTCGTCGGAAGCTTTTCCATATCTGTACAAGATCGTCTTTAAGAGCGACTATATACAGATATTCCTAGGGTCTGTTTCTCAAGGTGGCTATGGCCCTACCTTGGCCCCTCCCTCAATTAATAAAGACAACAAGAGCTAAACGATTGGCCCCTAACAAACAATCTAAACATCTAGTTGGCATCTTCCCACCACCACCGTACCTCAACAGTGAAAGGTGAATGGTCTATTGGTTTTAGCTCTGGTCTTTCTACATCCCACTGGCTGCCAATGACAGGTATCCGACGATCTACTATCCTTGTTGGTCATGACCCTTCGCCTCCCCATTGGGGCGAACGCCGAATCTCCACGGTATCTCCGCGTCATAGCATTCTGACTGGAAGCTACTTTTGTAGTCAAGGCCCGCCTACTTGGTAGTTACGCGCAGACCAAACCTCTGAGAGCACAGCCTAAACATCTTCCACTACACAGAGGACTACAAGGAGCAACTTACGCACCCCTGGAAGCCGCGTGCTTCCCCTTCCAGTCCTTCAGAGCCGAAAGAATAATCTGATGAATGTGCACTCCCCTCGTGCCTTATAACAACCCGATAATCTACCTCGCTGGGTTATTCACCCTCAAACGTGCAGACTGGCCCAAGCACCTCAGTTTGATATGTTGTTAGACCCTTTGTCTAAACATTCTTTTACGCACTTGCCTTACCTCATCAGTTTTCCATTTTACTTGGTTATTCCCATTCATATTGAATTCTTAACCAAATTACCAAGTTCCTCTTGCTTATTAAATTCAGTTATATAACTTAACCCATTTAACTTTATTAATAAGCCCACAACATGTTATTCTCTAGATTGTGGCCCAAGGTATGTAATCCACAATCCCTTTATATTCTCGTTTGATTTCATCGTTACAATAACATGTTCTACTTAATATGTAATTAAGTATATTTCAATTCACATGTTTTCTTTTTAACATGTCAGTCATTATTTATGATTAAATATAACTTATTTCATTTGATAAGTTTTCCTCATTCTTTCTCATTTAATCATAATTCCACTTTACATCGTCACTACAACTTATCGTTGTTTACTTATTAACTTAATTCTCTTAACTAAGGCCCATTAATAAGTTTCCCCACCCATTTGTTATAACATATGTTATAATTTCTTCTTGTCCCTAGGACAAGCCTAAACATGTTATTCTTATCAACGGGTTTTAGACTTCCAAGTTTTAGATTACTTAATTTATAATTAAGTACAACCTCTTATATTTCATAAATTTCCTCCTTTTCTCAACTGGTTTCAGGTTTTCCCGATTTACTGATTACTTAATTTAGAATTAAGTGTTCCTTATCTCATTTCACCATTTATCCCATTTCCTTACTAGTTTATTATAACTTAAGTAATAATCTTCACTTGTCCCTAGGACAAGTCTACCTATTATACAACATTCTCGCTAATGTAATTTATTTGTAATAGGTCATTGTCATTCCCCATTTAAACCATTTACTGTTGTAACCCCTTATTCTTTATCCACTGTACTATATGTTCCTTATTTTACTAAGAAAAACACTTCATGCGCCATATCTATTTGATTTATAGAAGGAATCGGCGATTTATTTTCATAATGTATTCCTATCTAAATCTGTGGTGGCAAGTAATTTCTTTCCTTTTTCTTACTTTATTTACTGTGGCTTACTTGCAACCACGTTCTCAGAAATAAGTCATTTAGGGAAATACATCACTTTTTCTTCGCATCGCACTAACTCAGCCGATTACATCCCTCCCTTTCTTATTTTCTGAGTTAGATATTTAATTACTTTCATTTCCATTTATTCATATCTTGTTATATACACATATATACATATATATGCACTAAACCTCTCACAATAAGCCTACACTTGTGGACGCTGGATTTGTCGAGCGGGTCCGGGCAGACTTCTACCACAAGTTCACTTAACCTCGTGTCTTAACACCATTACATGTTTAATTTATGCACTTAGACCCCGCACATTAGATTTACCACTTGTGGATGCCGGATATGCCAAGCGGGTCCGGGCAGACTTCTACCACAAGTATAATCTAACCTCGTGTCTAAGCGCATTACAATTTCTTATTTATTGTATATTTTAGGCATGTTATCCTTTTACTGTAATCTAATTACATGTCATCAAATTATGCCTATATTTTGGCGCATGTCCTTTTTAACATATGTTTAATTCTATTTTTACATGTAAACATTTAATCGGGTAATTGTTCAAATTTAACAGGTTAACATGTCATTTACTCAATAATATGCCCCAAGTGAATCATGTAATTATAACAACAATAGTCATTACCCATATTCTAACAGTTCTTTTCAACATGTAATCATTCCAACACTTTAACAAATTCAACACATAAATTATTCATATTAACATCTCAATTTGTTATAATAGTAATTATTAATTATTATGGCAAATTCACATATAATAACGGGGAATGTTATAAACGATAACATATTATTATCTAAAATGCTATAGCTTAAATCCACTCACCTTGTAAGATTTCCAAATCCTGGATCTGGTCCAGTTCTAATCTTCCATGGTTTTCCCTTAATTGGATTTAGAACCTAACAACCATGGATTGACTATTTTTATTAAAAGAGAGAGGAAATAAAGAGTAGAAAATTTGAATAAATCAGGTCAAGAAAGTTACCTTACTTCGATATGAGATCTGAACACCTACTTACACATACTCGTTCGTTTTCTTCAGAACTGGAACTAATAATCTAAATTTGTTGAATAGATTTGAGAAGAGAGAAGAATGGCAGAGCCTCCGCGCCTCCGAAACATGAGGTTTAGGGTTAGCTTTAAAAACTTTATTATAGGTGTATCAGAGAAACCTAGTCCCTTAGATTTAAATTAAAAAAAAAAATCAGAATCGACCAGATCAGGAAAAAATGTCCAGATCTGCGGTGGGGTCGACCCCCTTGTTGATGAGTCGATCCCTGGTTGAGTCGACCCCTGGGTTGACCCCCAACGGGCAAAATTCCCACTTCTATTTCCCGCTTCTGAAATTTTGATTTTCTGGATAAATTTTTATTTAATATATATACATATAAGCTCCTTATTTATATACAAACTTCTCATGCTCATAACTTCTTCATACATTATCCGTTTTACACAAACCAGGTGTCTATCTTGACCAAAATTTCAAGACGAACGCAATGGAATAATCCTTTCACTTAATTATGAATATTTAATTAAGTTATCCTTATTTTATTATCTTAAGTTAAAAAATGCGGGTTGTTACAGGAACACTATGTGTTATTGAACTCAAAGCTGAAGGCATTGATACTAGGTATGCTGCTTTTATTATTACCTTTTCCTCCATATAGTTTGATTGCGATTACATTGTACAATTTTCCAAGCCGAATGAGGAGATGTAGAATCTAAGGACTCATTTGCTTGAAATTTTAAGAACAAACACTACGCCATAGATTGCATACTATAACACCAGAGAAGTGATGCAGAAAGTGCCAAAATGTGTTGATATAGGCCAAAAGTGATATATGGATACACTTTCCCGGTGTTGCATTTTACAGTGTTGCCTTAGAGTTAAAGGCAACACCTTTACGACCCTATGGCAACATAAGTACAGGTGTCGCCATAGGTACCACTACAACTAAAAACACCCTTTCACAACTGCTAAAAATAGCTGTAACATGTCTATTATACTAGCAATTGTAATAAAGTCAACTTTTTTACAACTGTTTCTAGCAGTTGTTAAAATTTGCTTTACAACTGCTAAAAGTAATTATACCTCAACTGCTATTAATCAAAGATTTCATAATATAATATTATAATAATAACTGCTATTTCACTAACAACAAATATAATTGCTCACATTAAGAAAAAAACAATTCAAGTTTACACCATTTTGAATTAGTAATTTCATTACATAAAATAGCTGAATTCAATACATTGTCACTCGATTCAGTCATATACAGACTCACTGACACTATTATACATTCACTCATATACAGACTCACTACACTGTCACTCGAACAATTTCCAAGTAAGATATATTAATATCCCAACCCATAAGGAGAACCTCTTATGTAGCATGCCCATGCTACGATTTTCATTCTCACTCCTTTCCTTTTCATCGACCCAGTCTTATTTCCCACTGCAAATCTAATTCTTCAGTTATCAAAAATTGTTAATAAAAAATAACAAAATTGTTAAAAAATCAATTTCACTACTACACAATTTTTATGACTGTAACATCTAGATTTCAATTGCACTCCTCTATGCCGAATCTGGATAATTACAAAAGTACAAAAAATACAATCAAGAAGTGCTATTGAACCAAATACAAAAAGAGGGAAATAATAAAGTATCAACTTATACGCGGTAACAAACACAGAAGAGATGAATGAAGTGATGAGACCAGAAATTTCGTTAGCCTGCATTTGTGTTTGAACAATTTAACAAATAGCATGTATTTGTGTTTAAAGCAATACTTGAACTACACTTTCTATTACTAAATGAAAAACCAATGAATAAATGAAGACAAAACTGAGTTATATGAAATCACAAAGCGTCGACGCCTTTGTCTCAATCTACATTAACAGATCAGTTGGTTTCAAAATACATTAATGAATTAGTTGGTTGCCTCAACTCATTAGTGAACCATCTATCATGTGTGTTATTCTCAAATGAATCATGGGGCTCATCCTTTTTAGATTGTCAGTTTAATGTACATGCATCCAAAACATAGTACAACTTTATCATCTTATTCCCCACTTAAAGTGGAAGCCTTCCTCACAGAAGATGATGATAAAGACTTGTTAATATTTTAAAACATGTATATAGTGAATGATATAACGGCAATTCAAGTGCAGCCAACAAGAGCAATGAAGCTGATAATGATGATATGTCTTTATGTACCACTTCCACAGAAATGAAAAAAATTCCCAAAAAGATAGGCTCATCGGATCAAATGAAACATACGTACTCTGAACCAGACCCACAATGTTTATGTGAATGTGAATATAACTTTATTCTACAGTTAAGACGGCATTTTTCATTCAAAAAACATACCAATTGATTGTAAGAAATTCTAACCAGGTGGGTAATAGCCTTTTTACAAAAAAAAACTTTATAATTTGTTTAAAATAGGGCTTAGACGCCAAAAAGTATCGAAGTAATTCAGATGCATATGCTATCAATCCAGAAGCTAAATTATTCTACTGTACATAAAGATATGAAAATAAAGATGTGCATAAAATATAATTACCTGACAAAGCCGAAATCCGTTCATGGAAATCCATTTACAGAATTCCCTTTTCTTTTTATGTTCTTCTCGTTCTCCTTCACGTTGATCTTGACCTCAACGCCATCGGAATTTTTAACTTTATCCCCTTTAGAACTAGTTGCTTATATGCTAGATCTATCAACATCCATCTGTAGTTGTTCAATTTCTTGACAAATTTTTTTCAAACTTTAAGCAATAAATTCGAAATCTCTAAGGATTGTAAAAGATGAAGGTGAAGAAATCCAGAGTTTCCTAATCTAGGGTTTAAGACGTCGCTTACCTCTAAAAACAAATGACAGAAGGGATAAAATAACTCTAGATCTGAATACCCAAAAAAAGCTCTTGATTCAATATGAGCAAAATGATATTTTTAGCTTGATTTATTTTTCTTTTACTTTCATTTTGATAGTGGTAGGAAGAGAGTGGAAGATGTTCTAGCGGGAAAATGAAATTTTGGAGGGCAAAGAAGCTAAGACGGTGAAGGAACTTCAAATTAACGCGGATTGATAAACTGGATTGATAAACATAGATTGTTGGATCGTATTCACGCAGATTGCTAATTTTATTAATTATCAAAATATCTATAGCTACTGCAACACAGTTTTGATATATGTGCTAACATATTGAAGCGTGCGTTGCAATAGAAATAATTAGCATAGCTGTGGCAACATTTCAGCTAGCAACACCTTGATTTTCGTTGTAGTAGTCCATCTATGGCGTAGTGAAAGTAACAAATTAATACAAGTATTCAAGCTCACCAACATTGTGGTAAACCATACATTTTCAGATGGTTTACAACTTTCAAGCAAAGGGGTTAAGGCAAAACATCGCTCATTCTGAACCTATGCATACAAGTATTTACATATACAATGGATACAAGTGGATCGAATTATCCAAACCATGTGCCGTAACAATCATCTACTGCAAACATCCATCACTTTGTGCAAGCTCGCATATTCGAAGGATAAGGGAAGATAGTGTATATATCTTATGTATGGACCATGCACGTCGCCTCAATTTTGCATTGAAAAACTTACAAAGGTATATAAAAGAATCTCTGAATTGAGTGAATTAGATGAAGGATTTTCAAACTCTTTCGAGGTATGTGTTTATTTATGCGTTTGGTTATGGCAATGTTAATAGTAGTTTGGTTATGTAAATGTAAGGGTAACTTTTTGTCTTGATACTTATGTATGTTTTGGATGTTTGAATGTGTATATATCTTATGGATCTTTGAATGTTTATGTATTTTGTGGTTGTTTATTATGTTATGTTCAAAGGTGTACGTGTTTTTATATTACGTTGTTATATAATTGGAGGCAAAATTATGGGTAGGTTTGGAATATTATGATACAAATTGGGAATGAACGGTGGTGGAAAATAATGCTACGGAATATTATTATTTTTTGTAGCATTTAAAAACTGCTACAAATCAGTGATAAAAGCAATCAAAATCCTTGGCGGTGGCATTTACTAAATGCTACAAAAATAATAATAAGTGGACGTCGTTAAAACCAGTAACCCTTTTCGGTGGCGATATATAGACGCTACAAAAAATAACTTCGTATCGTTTAAAAAACGCTATTAAAAATTAATATGTTGTGGCATTTAAAAATGTGCAACTAATACTTAAGGATTTTTAGTTGAATGTTTTCTTGTAATGATTATCAAAATGCCACCAAAAATGCTTGGTAGCATTTTTTTGGCGCTACAAAAATTATTTTCTTGTAGTCGCATTTTAGACATAGTTTAGAATTAACAATCATTTTGTTATTCTATTGTAATGCTTTGCACTTAAATATTGTCCGAACTTGTACAACTTTATAATCAGAATTTATATGATGAATGATTATTATGAAGTGGACATAGGCACTACAGGAAAATATATTATTAATAACGCTATTTAACATCCACTATTCTGAAGTGTTATTAGACGTAGTATTTATTTATTTTACCCATTTTGTTTTGTTTGTGATCTTTAATGCTCTATTTCACTGAAATTTTCATGACTCCTCGAAGTTCTTTTACCTTCCTCCAAAAAACAAAATAATTTTTCCTTCTCCAGCTACACTCCCTTTGTCCAAACAAATTTCCTCTAGATAAAAATTTCTTTGCACTGTTATTTTCAACAAATTCTCCGTGCCCTTCATCGTTTGTCATGGTCGCTCTGTTCCATCATTTGCATTCTGGAACCCTAACCTCCACGGATTCTGGTAAACGAATAAGTTCTATAAAATTTTAGAATATTTCCTGCAATATTTTTGATGCCTTTGCTCAACTGATTTGACACTCCCCGAAATCCCCATTCGACCTAGACCGAGCGAAATCGCGGATTGCGTGAGAACACGACGCATCAGAATGCAGAACAATAGAACTTTTCATTGCTATTACAACAATTTACATCAGAGTACATGATATCATAGTAGAAATAAATAATTTACAACGGAAAAATATCAGAGATTTAAATTACATTTAAATACATAAACATAATGTGTAGCGGAAAATATCAACTACCACAACAAAAAGAGATACATGTATGCAAAGCATTCCGAATATAGCTCCGACTGTAATCCAGGATCTTGTGAAAATAAATATCTGCAAAACCAAATTACTATCTGCCGATGTGGAAAATATGGGCACCCAGAGTTTAGGTAGAAACAATAAACTCTGTGTCAGTCATGGGACTGGTGTGAGAACTAAAACAATTGTTAACTTTATGTTAAAGTTGGGTAAATCAAGGGACCATACCGTATAACACAGAATGTTTTTTCTCCCAAGAATACCATAAAACAAACCGCGCATGCTAAAAAGGGAAAATGAATCCATTATAAGACTTAGGTCCTATCACACAATGCAAATACAAACTAGAGGATTGAGTTTTACCTTATAATGGCCAAACATGCTTGATATGCGAAATTAATCTTTTATTATTATTATTATAAGTAAAGAAATCAACTTCAAATATAAATGTATCAATCATAGACAACATAGTACCCCATCCTAGTATGTCGCCCTATAGTTTTGCAACTGAAATAGAAAGTCGGATATTGGAAATTGGATTTCCATCATGAGTCAAGGCAAGGGATGGTCTCCTGACCGATTCGGATCACCTCTAGCAAGATGACCCTGGATCACACACTTGGGCAACCCTCGGATCCTACAGGGCTGGTCCTCTCTTACTTTTGAGCATTGGTTATTCCTGAGTAATATGTTTCCCAGTCCTATCAGACATATAACTTGACCATTGGCGACCAATCATATCCGAGGCGTCTCGTTATCCATCATACACATAAGTAAAACTGTTTGGGCTCCATACCATGAAACCACTTCTAGCTAGAAAAAAACGCATGCACTCCCTACGTCCCTTATCCCGTTTTAGACTCATACCGAGGTATGAGGCTCACGAATCTACGCTACACCACAAAGTTATGTTAATTAAAGCCATGCTTTGATCATCAACCACAAGACTCTTCTTTTCAAAAAAAAGCCTTGGACATTGCATCTTAGCATGCCACATTATCAGTCCATACCATACCATTGATTTCCACCAATATATAACCTCTAATCTCGTACGTCTTAGAGAAGGGTGTTAAGCAAGAGAATAAATTCTCCACCACCAAATAGATATATATTTACCAGAGATCAACGAATACAACACGAAGTACAATGGAAAACATATAATTCATTTACAAGTTCGTTCAGGGTCTGAACGAAAACGGAGGCACCTTATTCCTCATCCTATATGTCCAATATAGGAGAGAGGTCCTCACATATCTGGTCGATCTCCAAGTACGTTTGGATGATCACAATTTATTACCTCGTCTTGGGTGTACAACCCAATCAATACATCAGTAATCATTCATTCGATGTGAAGATCTCCGGTCTTCAACCACCATCTTCATCATCGACTTTTAATCGTCGTAACAGTTATTTAGAATGGGTTAAACCCCGTCTTTCCGAATAACTCGCATATCTTATAATCAACTGCTATAATAACATATCATACATCACATTCCAATCCAGAATATTCATTACATTGGGAATCATTCCCATAAATCTTATCAAAGATTTAATTCATTTAAACCTCTTGTTTAAATCATTCTCTGAAAATCAGTGCAAAAGATTTTGTATTATATTTTAACGATCTTAAACCAAATTAAGGTTTATCAAACTAGTTAGGATTATCGAGGCTTACCGAAGTAATCGTTTATTTTATTTTTCCAATCCCAACCTATTCATCCCATGGAGCAAAACTAGTAGTACTCTGTAAAGATCCAAGATTTTTTTCAATGTTTAATATATGATATAATTTCAATTTTCTAAATATCAAGTGAATTTGATAAGATTTAAATACAAATATTGTTTTAAAAATATTATATATATGTGTGTTGAATAGATATTTTTGTTTTGATATGAATGCCTTATTTTAAGATTTCATTTAAGATTTTATTGAAATAAATATTTTAAATATTAATAAGTAATAATATTAATTAGTTTTATAAATTATATTAATTTCCATAAAAATTTGTTGAGTTTTTACACCTCATATTAATAATTTATATTTGATAAAATAATATGAATAGATATTTTTGAAATGTCAAGTATTTTATAAATCGTAAGTAAAATATTGGTTATACATATATGTATTGGAAACTTGCTACATTTATAAATGTCACTAAGGTGTAGCTAAAAATAAAATTTTAACAAATAAATAAATTAGTTGATAATCGGCTAACATGCATTGGTTGATTTTTAAAGTAAGTATTAGGTGTCTACATGCATTGAAAGGGTTTCATCAGAGAAGACAAGTGTCCCTTAAACTAAATGACTAAATTATCCTTCCCAATTCCTATACAAAAACTTGTTTTCTCAGAACAAACAACGGCTAGAAAAAAAATCTCGCTTCTAGCTTCTTTCTCTCTTCTTCATGCTCTGTTAAAACCTCCAGTAAAAGAAAAACCCACTTCCTCTTCAATCAAAAATTCATATTTCCCAATCCATTCGATTTTAGCTAAATTGATCCACGTGAATGTTGTCCAGATCTTTACTTTTGATTTTTAGAAATTGTCGTATCAGGATTTCGTCAATCATCGAGAGAGTTATTCCCAATTTATAGCAAAGTGGAATTTTTGAATAGAGAACTTCGAAAAATCTTTCCTCCCAATCCGCTTTGAATTAATCGATGCTGTCTTCGTAGTTGAGATCAGCAGGTGTTGTAGTATTTTTCATGCGAATCTGAGATGATTCTGTGTCGATGATTTGAAAAACTGAAAATTAGGTTTGAAGATAATCAGAGAATCATGCAATGATAGGCAAATCCGAGTATGGCGCTGTGATGAGAACGGAGAGAGCTTCGATGCGGTGTGTTTCGGGAGAATTCGGCGCAAAAAGATGTCGAGACAAATACATGGGTTCACGCGATTTACAGTGCGGTTCCAGGTCGGTGAGATGATCGAATTTTGATGTAAGGGATTGGAAGCTTGGCGAGGTGGTGCATTGGAACAAGGAGGAGAAGAGAATCTTGCGGGTGGCTTGGGATTGAAGTTGTGTGGGAAGAATGTGCGTGCAAGTGCATGAGCGTGCATGGTGGATGGGTTCAGGTGAGAGCAAGAAGAGCAGCCGCAAGGAGAAGAAGAAAGGAGAACGGGTGCGCGTCTTGGTGCAAGGGTTGGGCCTATTGGGTATGGTTTATTTTGTTTTATTTTTAAGTTTAAATTAGTTAAATTTTAAACTTAACATCTCTCACATTTTTAATCCGATTAACCCATTGTTTGGCTCGTTAGAATCGTATTAACAAATAAAACCCGTTTATGTATAGGTTTAGTAATTTTTAGTTAAGTATAATTTATGGAAAATAAAATGAAATATCCCTATATACATAACGACATAGAACAAACTATGTCATTAATTCGATTCCAACATGTATAATTGGAGGAACAATCTTCGGCTGCTAATGGATATGGATCAAAAGTGATACGAGTAGCGGTGTCGGTGTGCGTGGGCTTGTCCATCTTGGTTATGAAGTCGTGGAGCTATTTCGGTGAGAACACCTAATTTAATCATTTATTTCAATTAGTAGCGAATTAAATAATGAGTTGTGATGAATTTATGATAATTGGTTGGATATGATGTTATTGTGTGAATTGATGTGCTTGTAATTAGATAACACACTGAACACTAGTAAGCATTATCGACTGTAACGCTTGTACACAGTTGAATTGTTTGTTATTGGTGATGATTATAATTTATGATCAGTTGACTTATATGGTTGATTTATTTTGTTTGCATGATGCACACACAACACCATGGTTGTGGAATCATACAGATGATTGATTCAATCCTCCTTCCATATAAATGAAGATTAAAATATAATTCTTTTAATTCCCATTTAATTTGAAAGGAGATTTGGAAATTGTGAAAACCCGTAACTTCCCCGTAAAGGAAAGCGTCGGATAGTTCGAGAACACGCCACAACAGAACGCATACAGAAGAACATTTCATTGTATATAACAACAATGCATCAGATTACAAGAATATACAGAGTATAAATGAATATTACACAGAAATATCAGAGATTTAAATTACATTTAAATACATAGCAGCGGAAAATAATACAATACACAACTAGAAAGAGATATACGGATACAAAGCTTTCCGGATATCGTTCCAGCTGTAAACCAGGATCCTGTGAATATAAATCTGCAAAACCAAAACTACTAGCTGCCCGTGTCAAAAATAGGGGCACCCAGAGTTTAGGTTAAAACAATAAACTCCAGGTCAGTCATGGGACTGGTGTGAGAACTAAAACAATTAATCTTTATTTTTAAAGTTAGGTAAATCAAGGGACCACGCCGTATAACACGGAACGGGTTTCCTCCCAAGAACACCAGTGCATAAAACAACAGCGCAATGCTAAATAAAGAAAAATGAAGCTATTATAAGACCCAGGTCCTATCACACAATGCAACTCAAGCCGGGGGATAGGGTTTTTACCTTATAATAGCCAAGAATGCTTGATACGTTTAAAAGAAATCATTTGATACTATAATAAGTGTATAGTGTATAAAACAACTTCAAATCATAAGTATCAATCATAGGCGGCATGAATGCCCCATACCACTATGTCGCCATATATAGGTTTACAAATAAAACCGCAAATGTCACGTATTTGGAAATTGGATTTCCGTCTATGAACCGAGGCAAAAGATAGTCCTCAACCGATTCGAGACGCTCTAGCCCGTGTCTCAGGATCAGAGCTCGAGTGACCCTTGGATCGTCAGGGCCAGTCCACCGATGTGGATTAAACTTAAACCCTGAACATGCGTTTCCCCACCCTTTGGGGTGTCAATGAGCCAACGAATGACTCCATCGGTTCGAGAACGACCGATCAATCCGAGGCGCCTCGCAACAGCAACAACCACATAAGTCAAACTCGTCAGGGCGTGTAAAACCACTGACGCCACTTTTTAGCTAGAAGGAAACGCATGCCCTCCCTGAGGTCCTCTCCCGTTTTTGGTTCATACCGGGTGTGAAACTCGCGAAGTAAACGTTACACAAAGCTACGCCACAAAGGCCGTGCTTTGATCATCACTACAAGACTTTTCTTTTCAACAGAAGCCTCGATCAATTGCCACTTAGGCATGCCACACAGGCAATTCACTCCATGCGTTTGATATCCATCAATATATAACCCCTGAGCTCGTACGTCTCAGAGAAGGGCGTTAAGCAAGAGAATAAATTCTCCGCCGCCAAACAGATATATATTTAATAGAGATCAACCACACAGACTAAAATCCAATGTCAGACACACAGTCCATTTACAAGTCCGTTCTGGGTCTGAACGAAACCGGAGGCACCTAGTACCCCGCATATCCATCGATCTCCAAGTACGTCTGGACGATCACTAACTGTTTCCATCTTCTTGGGTGTACAACCCAATCAAGATCATCAGTAATTACCCAAACGACGTGAAGACCTCTGGTCTTAGACCATCGTCTTCATCTTCGACTTATCGTCGTATCAGTTATTCAGAATGGGATAAACCCGGTCTTTCCGAATAACTCGCGTATATTTTGAATAAGTGTTACACAAACACAACATACGCCTCATTCCAATTCATTAGTCACTAACCGTAAATTAATCAAGAGAATAATTCCCTAAATATTAACCCCGAAGGCCGAAACCAACATCAGATCAATATCCAGAAAACCATTCTGCTTGGCTAACCGACAGTTAGTTTCTAAATTTCACATTCATAGGGAAAGGTTCCCATTAATTTTATCCAAGATAAATTCCTTGAATTTATTCTTTATTCTATTTTTGAATCTCAATTCAAACTAGTCGGGATTAGCGAACCTTACCGAAGTAATCATTTGTTTTAATTTCCCAATCCCAACCTATTTATCCCATGAAGTAAAACTGGTAATACTTCATATCTAACACCACAGTGTTATCGGTAAATTCAATTACCATTTCACGTTCAAATCTAATTAAAGATTTAACTATCGCCTGGAGCAAAACTGGTGGTACTCCATTTTCGATCTTTTCAATCTAATTAAAGATTCGTTAAAACTCCACTTAGTTTTAATCTGTGACTGGGTTAAAGAATCAGTGTTATTTAAAACACGGTTCACGATAAATCCAAAATCACATCACATTTCAATCAGTCCCTAATTGTAAATTAGCAAGTGAGCAATTCCCTAAGTATGAATCCCGAAGGCCGAAACCAACATCAGATCAATACCTCGGAAACTATTCAACTTAACTAATCTCCAGTTAGTTTCTGATTTTCTTAACTCCTTTAGGTCTAAGAACTGTATTATTGAAGATACCGTTCACGACAACCCAAAGTCACATTTCATCAATGATCGGGTTAAAGAACGAGTGTTATTCAAAACACTGTCCACGATAAACCCAAAAATCAATATCGATTCAATTCCAATTAAATATTATTTAATTGGTACACTTCATTAAATCTAAATAAAAAGATTTAATCTTTTCTCAACTGGGTTCAAGAACAGTGTTAGTGAAGACACCATTCACGACAAACCCAAATCACATTTGATATTAAATACAAGGCTCTGAATAGAAAATACCCCGGCTTATATTCAATATCAAATTCTACGATTAACAAATGTCGTATTGGAAATAACGATATAAATATATATCTTTCAAATTTCCATAACAACATCTGTATAATCTCGAATTCCAACATCGAAATATTCCGAAGACAATTTCGATTCAAATCCACTCCAATGCAATCATTGGAAATTTTGGTTATTTTTAAAACCCTTTTCAAATTCAATTTATTTCTTTAAAAATAAATAGAATTATATTTCTAGTTCAAAACTAGTTCATTTCGATAAAAATCTATTTTTATCTTTTCAAATATGGAGTTTTTCATCCCAATTCTTTCTAAATCATTTCTTATGATTTTACACAAATTATTACTATTTTTAATAATTTTATCAAGGTCCGTACAGTCGATTTCCATCAATGGCCATCGAACTACACTTACAGCGACCTTTTTCAAATTTGATTTGGACATAATTCCAAATCCAACCACTAGATTTCGAATTTCAAATATTCGTTAGAAAGCTCTTTTCGATACGAACCCAACGGTTCCGGTTTTAGGAGAATCCGACGGTCGGATCTCCCGTAATGTTCGTTGAAATAAATGGTCGAAATTCGCGAACTGCCGCGGCGCGGCGCGTTCTATTCAGGCCATTATATTATACTAGTGTGAACCCGTGCTTCGCACACGGTTATCAGAAAAACAATACATTCATACAGGACATTACAAAATTGGGTTGAGGTATATGGCACCATATTTGTAAAATGCATATAATTTGAATATAAAATAATTTTATTTAAATGGTGTGATTTTTAAACGCTAAGAAAAGAATGTGGCATGGAATTCTAATTTGTTTGGATAAATTGGTGTTTTTCATTCTCTATATATGTGTTAAAAGTGCATTGTTGAAATCATGTTGTCCTAATCAGAAATTGCAAGGTTAAGTGCAGATGCCAGAATGTATAAATATTTGATCAAAACGAAGCAGGTACACATAGTTAAAGGACAACATTTTATATTAAATCCTGGTTGGGAAGCATTCCGGCTCTCTTATAGTACGACGATTATCATACGGTGTAAAACAAAAATACATGTCCTTATGCAATATACTGTACAGCCATAAAAATCAAGTGTACCTACACAAAGCCACGGTACTACTTAGCATGAGCCATGAGGAATAGTGTTGCATAATTTGGACAGGCACAGTGCTATAGCACCAGATTCAGATTGCAATAAATGCTATCAAAGTGAGCCTACCTAAGTCATAAGTTAATATAATTTTGTGTACTGCTTTTATAATATAATTTGCAAAATATTTTGTGGACTTATGCTCGAAGTTATTTAGAATCCGATATAACAGAAGAAATAAAAAAATGCAACAATCCAAACTATTGGAGATAGCAGCCTGGGGCCAGATGAGATGGGCTCAAAAATATTTAAACACCATTGGGAGCCAATCAAAAATGATTTAATATTTGCTATTAAAGGAATTTTTGCAAGTGGACGTATAATCAAAGAAATCAACCGCACATTCATTATTTTGGTGCCTAAACAAAATAATGCTTCTTCCAGTTGCTGCCCAGAAGCCCACCGATGGTGAAGGGAAATTCTAGATTTTCGATGCTGCTCCTATAGATCGATGATTTTCTCGGCTTGGATTTTCCTCCTCCTTATAACGCCTGGTACCAATCTGCATTCTTGCGCCATCGATCCTATTATGGTTTTTGCCATAGCTATAAATAAATGCGAAAACTTCAGTACATTGTCAAAAATAGTATGAACTTAGTCCAGCGGTACATTTTCAGAAATCAAATGGTCCACTACCGTACAGCCAGGAATAATTGAAACAGCAACAATATAGCTAATATTTAGTGCATAGTACTTGGTTAAGTTATAAAAGAAGCAGCTGATTGGCTTTATTTTGTCCATCTTCCTAATAGTAGACCAAAATAGAAAAAGCAGCAAGGAATTTTTTTTAAAAAGATGTCAATGACCAACAGTGGATGGTCTTCCATTTACCATCGTATAAATAAGATGTATGGAATGGGAGAACTATATAATAACAGCTAGTAGTTGAATGTAGACGCAAAGTTTGCCTTAGAATAGTTAATTGTATATCTTTAAAATAGGAGTACACAGGTTGAATTGTTGGACAACATTTCGATTGAACATCTTTTGCAGTAGCATGTTTAAGCCTACCACTTCATTGTAAGAAGGTAAGATCTTTAAAACTAACTTTGGTAGTAGTTTATATTAAGTTAGTTTTGCAATGCAGAAAGATTGGATAAGTTGGGTATTACTCATGAAATTTTAGTTTGCTTGAAATCAAAGTCTATGCCTATAACCTTCCGAATTATTATTGAGTAATACCCAAAGAAGATTATGGTTAAATCAAGCCTGAAAAGGACTTTGACATAGGCTATAGGGGTAGTAATGCACTCCAAGTTAGTTTTACACACATGGGAACTTCACCTAATCTGATTTATAACTTCATCAAAATTTATTTGTATGATTAACACATTCATTTGGAATTTCAATTTGTGTCCATAATTATCGGTTCATGTTTCTTTCCGTTAAGTTCACACTTCACTATAGCTGAGATTAATATTGTAAAATGGTGAAATTAGGTTGAAAGGTTTAGTATAGTCCTTGAAAATCAGCCAAAACATTTTGGTCCTTCAGTAAAAATATTTCGTAACTACATCAAAGAGATTATATCATTTAGTTGAAGGATCCTAAACCATAAAACCATGACAACAATAAAATTATAAATCGACAGTGCTAGAATAACAAATATATCTCATTTTATTGTCCATTTATTTATTAAAAACATAGAGAAATATAATACTCTTCTTTTGGTGAAGCGAAAAACTTATATGATCTAATTATGAACTCCTCAATAGACTCAAAGAAAACAAAAAGATTAATTGCTAATATATTAAGCTTTCACCATGCAATCAGACTATAAAGCCTTAACTAATCCTTTTTCATGTAATTTAAACATAAAAATGGTCAAAGGTTTAGTAAATGCTATTATATAATGTAGCTCTGCCAAGACATTGTCCTAAATTATAGTACTGCATTCTTGCATTCCTCTTTCCAGTTGAATAAATTCCACGTAAATCATATAATAAACCATTGGAAAGCTACATCCTAACGACAGTATTATCTTTTACTCATCCAATTCAAGACTCTATTGAGCAGATATATTTTGGATTCATTATAATTCAAAATCTTGCAACACCACATTACTTATTTATACATCCTTTACATACTTCATAAGAACTTAAAAATATCATGCACAAATACTACCATGTAAATTAGTATTGTAGTAAACTTACAGTAATTAGATTGATAACTAAGAAATCTAACTTTCTATCTCATAACATGCTATAACTATTCACAAATTTCTTCAAGGTTGTTTATAAAATGATACAAAATACATTATGTCACCTTCTAAAGCAAGGAACTCAACATGCACATAAAGTTATGCACCAAAAATTGAAGAACATATAGGCATTTAAGATCTAATTCAATGTTCCAAAAATGGTTCAGATGTAAGCAAATAAATTTCTCGGGTTAGAATAAAATGACATGCGTTCAAGTAACAATGATATAGTAAAAGCAGTTAAATTTGGCTCTTCCTAAAATTTCCTAGCGTGTACCAACTTTGATGTTAATTATATAGTAATGAACATTCAAAAGTGGTTAAAAGCAAATCTTAAAGATTGAAAAGGAAGTAAGGCGTAAAATAAACAAAAATGGTTGGGGAACTTTGTTGGATCATCTAATAAATGTTGTATCATATAAATTTCAGCATACAACCCTTATCCTATCCACAAACACAACATTTGCAAACAATGATCTGTGAATACAGTATTAATGGTTGTACATTGATGTTGTCTGCTCTTCCATTGAAAATATGCTTTAAATTTTATATACAAAATCTAGCAACCCATCGTTCATTAAAAATCTAAATGATATCAAATAAAACAAAAAAATAATTGAGTAATTTTTTCCTTTATTAATTAACTTTTAAGTTATTGGTGTATATGCAGAATGATAATAACTCAACATATTAGTTTTGATATTAAATACATAATTTACTATGTAGATATTTCTATTTTCAATTGTAGCATATCTTAAACACAGCATAAAATAAAGTTGCATTAATTAAGTCATAACTCGTAACATTATGTAAAAAACTATATCATAAACTCACTGCAATCCATATCTATATTGCCAAAAAGATTCCAACATTTTTTTGTGCCAATTTGTATTTTTTCTTGCTAACCGTTAGTAGATATCTAAAAATAAACATTCAGTATAATTCTTGGAAATCAATGAAAATGCTTTTGCCCTTATGTTAAAACATTCAATAACTACATTACAGGGATTATATAATTTGGTTGAAGAATCCAGGCATATGAAACCAGTACAACAATAAAACCATAACTGCACAATACTTAAAATATGTCATATTAATGTCTCTTGATTTCATGTTTGTCTTATTATTGATGAAAATACAAAAAATACTGCGCTGCTCTGCAAAGGGAAAAAAATATTTTACCAAATCACTGGCTCTAGGGTAAACTCAAAGATAATTAAAAAATGTTAAGTTGCTAAAGAATTAAGCTTTCGCCAAATACCTGGATTATGAACTATCAGCTCACTTATTTTAACTTCAGTTGAAAACCAAAAAAAATAAAAATACAACATACGCTATTATATAATATAATACACCATTTTCAAAAAATTATCCTAACGTATAACATTATGCTTATTTTTCTCATTCATTTAAATAAACACCAAGTAGAATCATACAAAAAACCTTGGTCAAAACTCAATTCTAAGCTATGATGTAATATGCTCATCCAGTTCCAAAAACTCTTGAGTAGAACTATTTTGGACTAACTAAAATTTAATTTTTGTAGGGAAACATGTTTTTTTTAAATAATTGACAACTCACGTATTACGATTTTAGAATATGTTTGCAATTTAAGTTTTGGCAAATAAGCACAAAGCGAGATGAAAAATGGAGGTGCTTGATTCTCTAACCTAACATTTCAAAATTTCTTCTGTCTCTCATGGCACCAAATATGCCTTCTTTGACCCATTGATCCAAAGATAACTCAGGAAATGCTATTCGTATAAATCAATGAAGGAAATTGTTACTTCAAAATCGAAAGCATATCGACAAATCTCACATGATATTCAACACAGATGATATCTCTATTGAAGTTTTCCAGCATCTACAGTGCATGATAAATATACATATAACTCGTATTTTTTTTTAAATTGTATGGTTCTAATAGAACACGCAACCTTGTTGATAAAGTAAATCAGTCGGGAATAGTATTTATGAAAATTTAGTCCTCTCACTACATGTAACCCTGGCATCGTCTAATAGCGAGTATCGTGATGTTGTACACTAAACCGTAACTAAGTAGAATCCAGACAATAAAAGAAATATGTTCTAATAAATACTTACCACACAAAATTATAAAAATGGAAGTGATCCAGATTTTCAAGTCTGAGAAGATAAAGTTAAAACTAAACTTAAAATAATTCATTGTATCTTTATGTTAATAGCCACATCTCTGCGTTTAGAATTTTTTCTGTGCATACACACACAATTTGATGGTTCAAGTAATTACCCAATAAAATGACAGTGCAAAAACATATGTTTAAAGTAAATCTATATATGAAGCCTTAGTTATGCTAGATCAGCCACGTTTATAAATTTAGAAATGATAAAAGAAAATAAATGTGCAGCCACTTTTAGCAAAACTAATAATAATAATAATATTAAGCACATAGAGCACACTTGAAAGAAATTTTTATTGAGTTGATTCTATTGGCCATTCTAGCTGATAAGAAAAAATATGATTCACAAAAACAATAATAAGGACATTAAACATTTCAAAGTCTAATTACGCATTTAACATCTACAGAATATCCACAATGAGTTCTGTGCGGCATGTTTGTGCATCGAAAATATTTGACTGTTATGTTCTCAAGCTATAGCTTTCTTAAAGACATTAATATATAGTGCTATTACAAATTTTAAACTATTAATGTGTAAGTTATGTTAGGGGAAACTTAATGCTATGGTATTTGAGAAATGAATGGTTAATTTCACCTTTAATGTGTAACCTTGATTCATTTCATTAAATTTCACCTTTGAAGGACTCCAAATTTTTTTGTAAATGACTAAATGCATATTTTCAATTTAGAGTACTCCTATTGGTGGAATTCAAGGGGCCTCATATGTGGTCCTCTTATTTCCACCAATAGTGGCATAGTGCCACGTTGACACCACTAAAAGTGGTGTCAACAAACTCCTACTGATTGAGTATAGTAAGGCCAAATTCAAAGAATATCTTGTAATCATTCACTTGTTTTATACATTTATTAGAGTAGAATCTTGATGATATTGACGTCAAACTGACATTAGATGTTGAAGAAATGAATATCACTAAGAAATATCAGTAGTAGTGCCAGATTAAATTAGACGCAACCAAACCACTATTTTATATCACCAGTTTAACCATTTGATGCTCAGTATAGACAAAAATCACGATGCACATGTGACTTGAACACATTATTATTTATGAGTTCTTCAATTTCAACCCTAACGAACAAAAGGCTATTATTAACAGACTAATGCAAGGCGAGATACAATATGCCATTGTCATCCTACTACAATTTAGAATTACGCCCATCAATTCAGTAAAAAATATCAGAGCAACAACATCCATCCGAGATACCATATTATTACATATCCATAGAAAAAGAAAAAGCATAAGTACAAATAAAAATGACAACACCATCGACCTATATGAATTTCTATCTGTAATCTACCATTAATCAACCAAAAACAAAAGTTATCAAAGACAAAAGGAAGTACCACATTTCTGCTTGAAAGTCTGATAGGTAGCTCCCTCCTACCGATAGTGTGTCCCCAATTTATTCCGATAAACAATCCAGTATTCAGCCATAGAGGAGCCATTGCTTTCCTGATTCTCCAGCTAGTCAAACAAATAATCCGATGTCCCTTGTTTAGTTGATGTGATTTTATAAAAAGCGCAAATTCCTAGAGAGAATTAAATAATCAATTGAAGAATTGTCATCCTATGGAGGTAGGGGGAAGAAATTGATGGAAGGAGACGGAGAGGCACGTTAAATATTAAGGAATGAACATGTATTATTTGGGGTTTGGTATGAAAAGTAGAAAATGGAGTGAATACCTCTCTCGGAAGACAACATGGAAAATAAAAATTGTTTGGATTAGCTCCATAATACAGACATCACAGTCTGATTCAATTTTTCCTTTAGATCGAGGATAAGATTTGGAGGGGATCTGAATTCTCATCATTCCTTACTCAGCTTTAGTAGTACCATGTAGAAATCGACGCAATTAGATAGAAAATGCAAGTTCCATAGACAAACAAAAAATCAATTGAAGAACTGTTAGTGTGAGGAGGTAAGAAGAAGATATTGATGGAAGGAGACAAAAAGGCATGTTAGATACGAAGAAATCACTGGGCATTACGTTAGGGTTTGACAGGGAAAGCAGAAAGGGAGCGAACGCATCTATTGGAAGAGGGAAAAAGCACTAATAATGATGTGACGGTTTAGTGTTAAGAGTACAGCTGTCAAAATCTAGTTCAATTTTGGCTTAGATCGAGGGTAAGATATGATGGAGGCATGAGAGCTCACCATTTCTTACTCAGCTTTAATAGTATAGTATAGATATATAATATATATAATATATATTTCGTCGATTTTTATTTAAAACGAATTATATAAATAGTTTTAAATTCGTTTCAAAAACAATTTCAACTTCCATTTACAATCCAAAGCAAAATTGAATTCTTCTTTATAAATCCGTTTAAAATTCATTTCTATTCAATTCAAATTTCAATTCAATTTGAATTCATTTCAATTCGCTTTCAATTCAATTCATTTCGAAATCATTTTCAATTCAATTCATTTCGAAATCGTTTTCGATTCAATTCATTTCGAAATTGTTTTCAATTCAATTCATTTCGAAATTGTTTTCAATTTAATTCATTTCGAAATTGTTTAAAATCGATATAAATATCGTTCGCGTCAAAATGGCGTCAATCTAATCAACACGGCTTCATAAATTTCTATTTTCAAATATTCTATTTCAAATATTTGTTTTTCAAAATAGTTGTTATTATCAAAATATTTCGTTCAACACATGACCAATCTCAATGGATGAGTACTGTCAACACATGAACTTTTATTTTATAATATAAAGATGTAAATTTTATTACAAAAATATTTCGTTCAACACATGACCAATCTCAATGGATGAAACTGTCAACACATGAACTTTTATTTTATATTGATAAAGATGTAAACTTTATTATTAAAATATTTCGTTCAACACATGACCAATCTCAATGGATGAGACTGTCAACACATGAACTTTTATTTTATAATATAAAGATGTAAATTTTATTACAAAAATATTTCGTTCAACACATGACCAATCTCAATGGATGAAACTGTCCACACATGAACCTTTATTTTATAATATTCTTCATTTTTCAAAATTGGAATGAGGCCCAATCAATCACCATATAAAGTTAATTATATGGATTTCATACAACACATGTATATAATAGCATTGAAAATAATCAACCATCAACCAAAGTGCACTACACTGTATAAGCATCAAATATAGATATTCGACGCTTATAACAGCCTGTCAATCAATCGATCGACATATTTAATCCATCAGGATGAGTGAACTTCAAATTTCATCCCAACACCCGTGTGGGGTTTCAAACAATCAAACACCTATTTTATTTGTGCTGTTGGGCGATGTGTGAAATTTATCGTCCCAATCAATGTCATTCAAATAGGTGTACATAAACAAACCGTCCGGTTTGTAAATGAATATTTTATTTATTCACATTCACTATATTCATATTCACGTTAAAAATTATATTTTTAACGATAAAACATTTTATTTCAACACATGAATTTCTATTCAATTCATTTATTCAATAAAATGATAATTTTATTTTTCTAACATATTTTAGAAAATTTTGGCGGCATAACGGCACGGTACTAGAAACGGGACAAGGCCTAGCCTTATCCCCGGTCTAGTGAAGGCCCACGCCATACACACATCAATCAAAATCACCAAACAACCAAATTCAAATCCAATCATATAACTAATCTATGCAACCAAACAAACAAGTCCATGGTCTGTGGACGATTGTGTCGGGTGCTACTAAGCACCGTCTGCATCCTAGTATATATATATATATAACTAGAAAATTAAATTGAAAGGTGAGAAATTCTCACATATAGCTATCCCGATTCCACGACTCTTCCAGTGTAGAAGTCTTCGCTGTTCTCGTCTCTTCGTCATCTTCGTTGCCCGCTTTCACTACCTATGTAAAAATCCAATTTTTACTTCGCTATTCAATATATAAAAATCATATTTTTTATTTTGCTATTCTATACATAAAAATCGAATTTTTACATCGATGTTCAATATATAAAAATCACATTTTTATTTCGAAGTTCAATATATAAAAATCACATTTTTATTTCGAAGTTCAATATATAAAAATCCTATTTTTCTATCGAAGAAAAATCTCGCCTTTTCATGATTAAAAATCATTTCTTTACATAACCAAAAGTACGATATTTTTGTAATTGAAGATCTTAACTTTCTTATTTTATAAACCTCATTTTCCTAATCTCTTTCATTTTTAAAAATCATATTTATGAAACAATATTTATTTATTTTATAAACAGTACTAATTTTATATTATAAACTGATTTATAAAACCATGATTTCTAATATAAAAACTGAATTAAACAATGATTTTTAGTGTAAAAACTGAAATAAACAATGTCATTATACCTTAGAAATCACCTTTTATTGTTTGTTCTTCTTCCTCTATTCAAGCAACAGCAGATACCAAAAGCATCGTCGGTCCTTGACCGGAATCGGGTCAGAACACCTCACGGCGTGGAGCTTGGACGTCACCACCAGCGGCCAGAGACTGGCGGAGCTCGGTGGGCCCCCGGCGTCGAAAGGTGGCTGTGAACGGCGCGACTTCCAGAGGGAAAATCGAGTAGAATTTCGCACGAACCACCATCAAACCCATACGAAATCGAATCTCTTCAAAATCCCTTTAAACTTCATCGTTGAGTTGGATTTTAATTCGATTTGAATTGAGGGAAAAATTGGATTGAAATTGGGACCATTTCGCTCGTTTAATTTTAAATGCGGCGGCTTCCTGAGTAGGGTTAGGGTTTAGTGAAATATGATTGGCCGAGGGTGTATTTATATATAATTTTAATTTCTAAAAAAGGAAAGTTTCACATACGAACACCAAATCGAACCCACCGCCTGTCGTCCCTAGCGTAATACCCCCGTTCCGAACACAATGGGATATGTATCGCAAGCTGATTTGATTGTTACAATCAGTTTCCGTTAAATTTACATTTAAATCACTATATATATATATAATAATGTTATTTAATTTCCGGAAATTAAGGTTTCACGTCCGAACTCTAAATCCAACCCAACGACTGTTTCCCCTAACTAAATACCCCCATTCTGAACTCAATGTGATATGTTTCGTAAGCCAGTTCGGCTGTTTCGATCTGTTTTTATCAAATTTAAGTTTAAAATAATATATGTTTTAAATTCGAATTCAACGTACGTTTTAATTTGCCGGGGCCACATACGAACTCTAAAAATTCCCTAAAAATATTTTCTAGCTTCGTATTGACGATACGGTCCTAACAAAACTAGTTTCGTCGAATTCTGAGGCCGTTGGAAAAATGGCCATTTTCCAGTCGATTAAAATCAACTGAAACCGGTCAAACGCGTTTTCCTATGCCACGCTCACATATCGATTCGAAAAATTATGAAATTTGAAACCTAGCAATAATTCGACATCACGGACCTAACAAAACTGGTTTCGTCGAAATCCGAGGTCGTTTGCAAAATGTCCATTTTTAAGGGCCTGAATTCCACAGCGACTATTCAGAATTTTCAACTGGACATATCTTTTGATTCCCGCTATGAAATTTTGATTTTTCGGATTCGTTGGAAAGATGCTATCAATTAGATCCTATCATTTTTTGTTTCACTAAAATCCGGATTGTTTTGCACCCGGTACATTCAATTGAAGTTTGAAATCGAATTATCGAACTACCGCGCCATTTTCAATTCTATTTATAATTATATATAAATATTTATATTCTAACGACGACGTATATAAATATATACGTTCGAATTATATTCAAAATAAATTTCTCGTCGATTTTATTTAAAATAATTCATTTTAAATAATCAAAATTCGCTAAAATTGCCAAAATAAAAATTTTAAACTGGCCCAGATTTTCCGGGATGTTACTATCTCCCCCACTTAAAACTTTTCGTCCCCGAAAAGGAACAAAGTCGGAAGTGGTTTGATTAATCAACTCTACGCTCGATCTGACTTCCATTCTCCAACTCTTTAGTTTCTGAGAATTTTCAAAACTTCAAAAATTTGGCTAACACCCTAAATTTTCGAAAAATTTCGCCATAACCTCCCCTGCACCGGGAGCATCGGGGAATTTCAAATAGCTTCCCCGGTCCTTCAGATCTCAAAAAGAAAAAGAAAAAGCCAAGCGGCTAGCCAATAGGCTCACAAAATCATCATCACCTAAACAAAACAGGAAATTATGTAGTAAACATGTACCTATTTGTCGGGCAAACAAATTTTATTCTTCGGCTCTAGCCTCCTTGCTATGACCTGTTCAATGATACACATGTACATGCAAGCATATGCGACCAAATTTCAATACAATTCAATATTTGGTTCAATTAGGCATAATGGTTCAAAATTAGCAAACAAATAAACAAACAACACAAACATCAATCAATTAGTTGATTAGCTTTCAAATTGATAATTTTGATACATATACAAAAATCATGTTCTTGATGCCAAATCACAACCATAGGCCCTATCTAATTTTTGGTTCTCACACCAGTCAATAGGAAATATATAGATATCACACCTTCGTTACTCGAACATGAATACTAATGATGACTAGTCAATCATCAGAATCATCTTCGGGCCACTAGAGTATGATTCTATATCTATCCAGTACATTAAAATTTCAAATACACGCGGATCAGACGTATACGCAAAATCTATATATACTGGACTGTCCAACCCAATATAAATAGATAATCAAATACGAATAATTGATTTAAATTTTCAAAACAAAAATTTGTTTTCACTTTCAAAAAATATACTCTTCACACTCGTTCTAGGATACTACTGATCCCATCTCTAACGAGTCATTCTCGTTGGATATTACTAATCCAATTTCTGATGAATTCTTTCGTACGGTTCTAATGTGTCTTGTTCTCTAGCTTTGTAAACCAAAGCTCTGATACCAACTGTGAAAACCCGTAACTTCCCCGTAAAGGAAAGCGTCGGATAGTTCGAGAACACGCCACAACAGAACGCATACAGAAGAACATTTCATTGTATATAACAACAATGCATCAGATTACAAGAATATACAGAGTATAAATGAATATTACACAGAAATATCAGAGATTTAAATTACATTTAAATACATAGCAGCGGAAAATAATACAATACACAACTAGAAAGAGATATACGGATACAAAGCTTTCCGGATATCGTTCCAGCTGTAAACCAGGATCCTGTGAATATAAATCTGCAAAACCAAAACTACTAGCTGCCCGTGTCAAAAATAGGGGCACCCAGAGTTTAGGTTAAAACAATAAACTCCAGGTCAGTCATGGGACTGGTGTGAGAACTAAAACAGTTAATCTTTATTTTTAAAGTTAGGTAAATCAAGGGACCACGCCGTATAACACGGAACGGGTTTCCTCCCAAGAACACCAGTGCATAAAACAACAGCGCAATGCTAAATAAAGAAAAATGAAGCTATTATAAGACCCAGGTCCTATCACACAATGCAACGCAAGCCGGGGGATAGGGTTTTTACCTTATAATAGCCAAGAATGCTTGATACGTTTAAAAGAAATCATTTGATACTATAATAAGTGTATAGTGTATAAAACAACTTCAAATCATAAGTATCAATCATAGGCGGCATGAATGCCCCATACCACTATGTCGCCATATATAGGTTTACAAATAAAACCGCAAATGTCACGTATTTGGAAATTAGATTTCCGTCTATGAACCGAGGCAAAAGATAGTCCTCAACCGATTCGAGACGCTCTAGCCCGTGTCTCAGGATCAGAGCTCGAGTGACCCTTCGATCGTCAGGGCCATTCCACCGATGTGGATTAAACTTAAACCCTGAACATGCGTTTCCCCACCCTTTGGGGTGTCAATGAGCCAACGAATGACTCCATCGGTTCGAGAACGACCGATCAATCCGAGGCGCCTCGCAACAGCAACAACCACATAAGTCAAACTCGTCAGGGCGTGTAAAACCACTGACGCCACTTTTTAGCTAGAAGGAAACGCATGCCCTCCCTGAGGTCCTCTCCCGTTTTTGGTTCATACCGGGTGTGAAACTCGCGAAGTAAACGTTACACAAAGCTATGCCACAAAGGCCGTGCTTTGATCATCACCACAAGACTTTGCTTTTCAACAGAAGCCTCGATCAATTGCCACTTAGGCATGCCACACAGGCAATTCACTCCATGCGTTTGATATCCATCAATATATAACCCCTGAGCTCGTACGTCTCAGAGAAGGGCGTTAAGCAAGAGAATAAATTCTCCGCCGCCAAACAGATATATATATTTAATAGAGATCAACCACACAGACTAAAATCCAATGTCAGACACACAGTCCATTTACAAGTCCGTTCTGGGTCTGAACGAAACCGGAGGCACCTAGTACCCCGCATATCCATCGATCTCCAAGTACGTCTGGACGATCACTAACTGTTTCCATCTTCTTGGGTGTACAGCCCAATCAAGATCATCAGTAATTACCCAAACGACGTGAAGACCTCCGGTCTTCGACCATCGTCTTCATCTTCGACTTATCGTCGTATCAGTTATTCAGAATGGGATAAACCCGGTCTTTCCGAATAACTCGCGTATATTTTGAATAAGTGTTACACAAACACAACATACGCCTCATTCCAATTCATTAGTCACTAACCGTAAATTAATCAAGAGAATAATTCCCTAAATATTAACCCCGAAGGCCGAAACCAACATCAGATCAATATCCAGAAAACCATTCTGCTTGGCTAACCGACAGTTAGTTTCTAAATTTCACATTCATAGGGAAAGGTTCCCATTAATTTTATCCAAGATAAATTCCTTGAATTTATTCTTTATTCTATTTTTGAATCTCAATTCAAACTAGTCGGGATTAGCGAACCTTACCGAAGTAATCATTTGTTTTAATTTCCCAATCCCAACCTATTTATCCCATGAAGTAAAACTGGTAATACTTCATATCTAACACCACAGTGTTATCGGTAAATTCAATTACCATTTCACGTTCAAATCTAATTAAAGATTTAACTATCGCTTGGAGCAAAACTGGTGGTACTCCATTTTCGATCTTTTCAATCTAATTAAAGATTCGTTAAAACTCCACTTAGTTTTAATCTGTGACTGGGTTAAAGAATCAGTGTCATTTAAAACACGGTTCACGATAAACCCAAAATCACATCACATTTCAATCAGTCCCTAATTGTAAATTAGCAAGTGAGCAATTCCCTAAGTATGAATCCCGAAGGCCGAAACCAACATCAGATCAATACCTCGGAAACTATTCAACTTAACTAATCTCCAGTTAGTTTCTGATTTTCTTAACTCCTTTAGGTCTAAGAACTGTATTATTGAAGATACCGTTCACGACAACCCAAAGTCACATTTCATCAATGATCGGGTTAAAGAACGAGTGTTATTTAAAACACTGTCCACGATAAACCCAAAAATCAATATCGATTCAATTCCAATTAAATATTATTTAATTGGTACACTTCATTAAATCTAAATAAAAAGATTTAATCTTTTCTCAACTGGGTTCAAGAACAGTGTTAGTGAAGACACCATTCACGACAAACCCAAATCACATTTGATATTAAATACAAGGCTCTGAATAGAAAATATCCCGGCCTATATTCAATATCAAATTCTACGATTAACAAATGTCGTATTGGAAATAACGATATAAATATATATCTTTCAAATTTCCATAACAACATCTGTATAATCTCGAATTCCAACATCGAAATAATCCGAAGACAATTTCGATTCAAATCCACTCCAATGCAATCATTGGAAATTTTGGTTATTTTTAAAACCCTTTTCAAATTCAATTTATTTCTTTAAAAATAAATAGAATTATATTTCTAGTTCAAAACTAGTTCATTTCGATAAAAATCTATTTTTATCTTTTTAAATATGAAGTTTTTCATCCCAATTCTTTCTAAATCATTTCTTATGATTTTACACAAATTATTACTATTTTTAATAATTTTATCAAGGCCCGTACAGTCGATTTCCATCAATGGCCATCGAACTGCACTTACAGCAACCTTTTTCAAATTTGATTTGGACATAATTCCAAATCCAACCGCTAGATTTCAAATTTCTAATATTCGTTAGAAAGCTCTTTTCGATACGAACCCAACGGTTCCGGTTTTAGGAGAATCCGACGGTCGGATCTCCCGTAATGTTCGTTGAAATAAATGGTCGAAATTCGCGAACTGCCGCGGCGCGGCGCGTTCTATTCAGGCCATTATATTATATATATAATATATATAATATATATTTCGTCGATTTTTATTTAAAACGAATTATATAAATAGTTTTAAATTTGTTTCAAAAACAATTTCAACTTCCATTTACAATCCAAAGCAAAATTGAATTCTTCTTTATAAATCCGTTTTAAAATTCATTTCTATTCAATTCAAATTTCAATTCAATTTGAATTCATTTCAATTCGCTTTCAATTCAATTCATTTCGAAATCATTTTCAATTCAATTCATTTCGAAATCGTTTTCGATTCAATTCATTTCGAAATTGTTTTCAATTCAATTCATTTCGAAATTGTTTTCAATTTAATTCATTTCGAAATTGTTTAAAATCGATATAAATATCGTTCGCGTCAAAATGGCGTCAATCTAATCAACACGGCTTCATAAATTTCTATTTTCAAATATTCTATTTCAAATATTTGTTTTTCAAAATAGTTGTTATTATCAAAATATTTCGTTCAACACATGACCAATCTCAATGGATGAGTACTGTCAACACATGAACTTTTATTTTATAATATAAAGATGTAAATTTTATTACAAAAATATTTCGTTCAACACATGACCAATCTCAATGGATGAAACTGTCAACACATGAACTTTTATTTTATATTGATAAAGATGTAAACTTTATTATTAAAATATTTCGTTCAACACATGACCAATCTCAATGGATGAGACTGTCAACACATGAACTTTTATTTTATAATATAAAGATGTAAATTTTATTACAAAAATATTTCGTTCAACACATGACCAATCTCAATGGATGAAACTGTCCACACATGAACCTTTATTTTATAATATTCTTCATTTTTCAAAATTGGAATGAGGCCCAATCAATCACCATATAAAGTTAATTATATGGATTTCATACAACACATGTATATAATAGCATTGAAAATAATCAACCATCAACCAAAGTGCACTACACTGTATAAGCATCAAATATAGATATTCGACGCTTATAACAGCCTGTCAATCAATCGATCGACATATTTAATCCATCAGGATGAGTGAACTTCAAATTTCATCCCAACACCCGTGTGGGGTTTCAAACAATCAAACACCTATTTTATTTATGCTGTTGGGCGATGTGTGAAATTTATCGTCCCAATCAATGTCATTCAAATAGGTGTACATAAACAAACCGTCCGGTTTGTAAATGAATATTTTATTTATTCACATTCACTATATTCATATTCACGTTAAAAATTATATTTTTAACGATAAAACATTTTATTTCAACACATGAATTTCTATTCAATTCATTTATTCAATAAAATGATAATTTTATTTTTCTAACATATTTTAGAAAATTTTGGCGGCATAACGGCACGGTACTAGAAACGGGACAAGGCCTAGCCTTATCCCCGGTCTAGTGAAGGCCCACGCCATACACACATCAATCAAAATCACCAAACAACCAAATTCAAATCCAATCATATAACTAATCTATGCAACCAAACAAACAAGTCCATGGTCTGTGGACGATTGTGTCGGGTGCTACTAAGCACCGTCTGCATCCTAGTATATATATATATAACTAGAAAATTAAATTGAAAGGTGAGAAATTCTCACATATAGCTATCCCGATTCCACGACTCTTCCAGTGTAGAAGTCTTCGCTGTTCTCGTCTCTTCGTCATCTTCGTTGCCCGCTTTCACTACCTATGTAAAAATCCAATTTTTACTTCGCTATTCAATATATAAAAATCATATTTTTTATTTTGCTATTCTATACATAAAAATCGAATTTTTACATCGATGTTCAATATATAAAAATCACATTTTTATTTCGAAGTTCAATATATAAAAATCACATTTTTATTTCGAAGTTCAATATATAAAAATCCTATTTTTCTATCGAAGAAAAATCTCGCCTTTTCATGATTAAAAATCATTTCTTTACATAACCAAAAGTACGATATTTTTGTAATTGAAGATCTTAACTTTCTTATTTTATAAACCTCATTTTCCTAATCTCTTTCATTTTTAAAAATCATATTTATGAAACAATATTTATTTATTTTATAAACAGTACTAATTTTATATTATAAACTGATTTATAAAACCATGATTTCTAATATAAAAACTGAATTAAACAATGATTTTTAGTGTAAAAACTGAAATAAACAATGTCATTATACCTTAGAGATCACCTTTTATTGTTTGTTCTTCTTCCTCTATTCAAGCAACAGCAGATACCAGAAGCATCGTCGGTCCTTGACCGGAATCGGGTCAGAACACCTCACGGCGTGGAGCTTGGACGTCACCACCAGCGGCCAGAGACTGGCGGAGCTCGGTGGGCCCCCGGCGTCGAAAGGTGGCTGTGAACGGCGCGACTTCCAGAGGGAAAATCGAGTAGAATTTCGCACGAACCACCATCAAACCCATACGAAATCGAATCTCTTCAAAATCCCTTTAAACTTCATCGTTGAGTTGGATTTTAATTCGATTTGAATTGAGGGAAAAATTGGATTGAAATTGGGACCATTTCGCTCGTTTAATTTTAAATGCGGCGGCTTCCTGAGTAGGGTTAGGGTTTAGTGAAATATGATTGGCCGAGGGTGTATTTATATATAATTTTAATTTCTAAAAAAGGAAAGTTTCACATACGAACACCAAATCGAACCCACCGCCTGTCGTCCCTAGCGTAATACCCCCGTTCCGAACACAATGGGATATGTATCGCAAGCTGATCTGATTGTTACACTCAGATTCCGTTAAATTTACATTTAAATCACTATATATATATAATAATGTTATTTAATTTCCGGAAATTAAGGTTTCACGTCCGAACTCTAAATCCAACCCAACGACTGTTTCCCCTAACTAAATACCCCCATTCCGAACTCAATGTGATATGTTTCGTAAGCCAGTTCGGCTGTTTCGATCTGTTTTTATCAAATTTAAGTTTAAAATAATATACGTTTTAAATTCGAATTCAACGTACGTTTTAATTTGCCGGGGCCACATACGAACTCTAAAAATTCCCTAAAAATATTTTCTAGCTTCGTATTGACGATACGGTCCTAACAAAACTAGTTTCGTCGAATTCTGAGGCCGTTGGAAAAATGGCCATTTTCCAGTCGATTAAAATCAACTGAAACTGGTCAAACGCGTTTTCCTATGCCACGCTCACATATCGATTCGAAAAATTATGAAATTTGAAACCTAGCAATAATTCGACATCACGGACCTAACAAAATTGGTTTCGTCGAAATCCGAGGTCGTTTGCAAAATGTCCATTTTTAAGGGCCTGAATTCCACAGCGACTATTCAGAATTTTCAACTGGACATATCTTTTGATTCCCGCTATGAAATTTTGATTTTTCGGATTCGTTGGAAAGATGTTATCAATTAGATCCTATCATTTTTGGTTTCACTAAAATCCGGATTGTTTTGCACCCGGTACATTCAATTGAAGTTTGAAATCGAATTATCGAACTACCGCGCCATTTTCAATTCTATTTATAATTATATATAAATATTTATATTCTAACGACGACGTATATAAATATATACGTTCGAATTATATTCAAAATAAATTTCTCGTCGATTTTATTTAAAATAATTCATTTTAAATAATCAAAATTCGCTAAAATTGCCAAAATAAAAATTTTAAACTGGCCCAGATTTTCCGGGTTGTTACAGAAATTGAAATAAATTTTCACAATACCAGACCGTTCTGGGATGACAGAGAGGATATGTCTAGGCTTGGGTTTGGAAATCCAGTTTCCTGCTCTCCCTGGCTATCCCTAACTGGTCCGATGGACGGGATGGTTACTTCAATTATAATTTGAAATAGTTTTATAACTTAGGAAACCAATTGGAATTAAACTAAGAAATGTCGCGCAAGGACCAGAAATTCAAAATAAAAGGGTTTGATTCCTATGGTTTGCAACTTATTTAAATTTAAATTAAGATTTGGATTTGTGAAATGATTTTTGAGTAAACGTAATAATCGGTTTTGAAATTAAGTTATTTTGGAATTTATAAATCCAATTCGAAAGGATTTAAAGAATTTTATTTAAATCGATTTATAACGCGGCAAGGCGCGATAATTTGTAAAATAACAATTTCAATTTTGAATGGTTATAACTTGATTGTTTGAAATCGGTTTGACTTAAAATAAGAAACGTTGATTTTCAAATACATACAGTTTTTGAATGGAAGAGAAATTTTCGAATTTCAACGTATGATTTTTAAGTTATGCTCAAAACAAATTTGGGGGAAGGTTGCGGCAAGTGCAGTTAGGCGATCGTAACGAAATTCAAATAAATCAAGTTTAAAATTTGGGAAAATTTATGATGGATCTTACTTTATTAATTTAAAGTAATTAGAATTGAAACATTTGGATTTTGGACGATTTGGAGTCTACTTAATTTAAATGACTACTATTGCAGTGCTTTTATAACGTTTCCAAATGTTATTATTGCTTTTCCAAAGACAGATTTGGTTTGGAGTTATAAATCAGGAACCATTATTTTAAATGGTTAAAAAGAATTTTTTTAAATGGTTTGAAAATTTTAGAGTGGTTAAATATTTGTGTTTGGAATTGATATCAAACATAAGTCGATTTGACTCCATTAAAAACTTATGTTTGAATATGAAGTGTTTGGATTATCATAAATGTATTTGTAATCCAAGCAAAGATTTGGAAAATTTTAATGACTTATGAAATCAATAAATTATGTTTTGAACATAAGGATCGAAGGGTTATGTTTGATGATATGGTTGGAAAAATGAATATTTGATTTTAAAAAAAAGAAGAGTTAAGACGGTGACGAAATTTATGATCAATCCAACCTTGATTTAGAAATGAATGGATAAGGACAGGAAGGAGATTGAATTGTAACCTTGTGTGGTCCATAACTATTGTTTAAAAAATACGCTTATTAATTGGAAAGACCGAGATCGGATTTAAGTCCGAAAACCATTTCAAGTAATAATACGACGCATGAAGCGAATCTGGAACTTGGAATCGACGAATGAAGACTGGGGATCTTTGAATTTGTTCGGATTGGCTTCCGATGTCTCGACTCAGGCCACACACCTGATTTGAGGTTATAAGTGGTATGAGGTCTGAGTATATTCGGAGATTTTCGGTTTTTGTTCCGTTCAGACCTAGAATGGACTTCTATGGATTGTGTTTCTGAAATTGTGATTGACGGCATAACACTAATTTCCATTGATATGTATCTAATCTGTGACGTACGAGCTCGAAGTGGTTATGTACGAATGGAAATCAGTGGTCATGTTGTGAATGGACAATGTGACATACTTACGATATGAAATGAGCTTGTATGATTAGGGCATTGCTTACCTAGGCATTCTTTGTGTATGACGTGACATCGACAAACCTCACACCCCGGATTGATGAGAAACTGGCGGTTAGGTTGTGTACTTATATATGATTGATGATGAAGCTGCAGCAGTGGGAAACCACTTATGAACTTGGGGAAATTGGGTATATTCGAGGGGTCGTGTCTGGTCGAAAACTGTTGATCTACCCTGCGATTTGTTGTTGGTGTCCGAGATGGACGAAAAAGCCGTGTTGCACTTCACTTCGTATCCCTGATTGATCTTTCGTGCCAGGAATCATCAAGTTAGATACCCAAATCTCCAATACAAGCCAAACAGATTTTTGATTGTATACCTATATGTCCATATAATCAATTGAGGTTATGGGGGCTATGATTCTATATTTATTTGCAAAATGATTTCCATATTGTATATAATAATTAAAAGAGGATTTTCACGTATGAAAGCATGTTTGGTTATCATAAGATAAAACTCGCCCATCTGGTGTGCGCTTGCATTATGTGATATGGGACAAGCATATGATAGCCTCATTTCCGAAAAGTCATTGTGAATTTGTAACACCCCGTATATTCTATAACAATGAAATTCACAAATTAAAGTATAATTAATTTCAATAAAAGAATTAAGGGAAACGGGATACGCCATTGCGTTCGTCTTGGAATTCTGCTTGGGATAGAGTCTGAGTTTGCGTAAAATGGACTCTGTATGAAGAAGATATGGCCTCCAGAAGTTTCAGAATTCAGTTTAAAATTCAAACAGCTCAGAAAACCAATTCAAATTTCAAAAATCGGGCCAGATTGGCCAGGGCGGGAATTTTCCCGCCCAAGGCACCTAGGTCGACTGGGTAGTCGACCTGGGCTACCCAGGTTGACTGGGTAGTCGACCTGGGCTACCCAGGTCGACTACCAAGTCGACATGGAGGTCGACTGGGGAGTCGACCTGGCCCCTGAGCCAGGTCGAACCCAGCCCCCCCTGGCTAGCCTGGTCTGTGCTTGGCCGAATTTCTGAGCCTTGCCTTGTCACTAGGGCTAGGTGTCAGCTCCTGATTGGTCTCTCCTTCAAACGAACGACTATCATTAATCCAAGCTCCATCGACGGTTCTAATCAATTCACAAACTCTATAAAAAGGACCTAAGACTCCACCTAATTCATATAAATAAAAATGAGAATGAGACCGTCATGCTGCTGAGGAAAGACTAGGAATAGCCGTCAAAATTGAGAGACGATTAAGAGACAATTCAAAAGCTTAAAGCAACGACAACTAAATCAAAACAACGCCTACTACAAAGGACAACATCTCCAAATTCAGAATTCAGAATTCAGATTCCTGAATTGAAGATTCGTCATACATTGTAAGTAGAGTGCTATTCCGATATGAATGAATAATTGTGTTTTGATTTGTGTAAATGAGAAATGGAATTGTAATTAGTTTGTGGTGATGATAATTCATAATTGTATGTTGCTATGATTCTAATTATGAATAGATTTGGGATGTTGTGTGTAACACCCCGAATTTTAGTTAATACTAATATTCACTAATTACAGAATAAATAATCTCAGATGTGTGAATTGGGGGAAACGGGCTGCGTCATTGCGTTCGTCTCGGAAAAATACGCGAAATAGAGTCCGATTTTTCGAGAATCGGAGTCCGTATGGCCCAGTTATGGCCTAATGAAGTTTTCGTAAAATTCAAAGTTCAAAACAGATTTAAAATTCAGGTTCAAATTTCGAAATTGGGGCCATTGGGCGCAGGCGGAAAAATTCCCGCCTAGCTAACCAAGTCGACAGCCCTATCGACTTGGCTAGGACCAAGTCGACAGCCCTGTCGACTTGTGTGTCGACAGGGGGTGCTCGGCCAGTTTGGCCTGGTGCACCATTTTAGGGTTTGGGTTGTGTTTTGGGGCTGGTTTCTGGAAGCTTCCGAGATCTGATGGTCCTAATCTAATTTAGGGTTAATCTAATGGCCTAAAACACTTGCCTAATCTATAAATAAGACCTTAAGCAAGCCCTAAATGATCATAATCCTATCCTCTAACTAAACTATGCCAAAATTTTCTATGATCATGGCCTCCACTCAAAACCCTAGCCTCCATCCTCTTTCTAAACTATTTCTATGAAGGCTTCCATGTTCATACAAGCATTTTTAAGTTGTATGAGTGGTCACTAGCTTGCATTCATTATCAAGTTGCAAGCTTTATTTTCAAGGCTAGAGTTTTTGGGTGATTTTTGGCAAGGGTTTGCTTATTGGAGTTTAGTGGTGAGTTTCTATAGCCTTAATAATCAATTGTTAAATTGATTATGATAGGATATGATAAGATATGGCTATGTTTGTGGATCAATGTGTTTATGCAAGTTTAGTATAGTGTATGTTGTGTGTTTTGCAAGTTTAATGCAATGTTTTATGATGCTCATTATGCAAAACACTATGTTGAACATTGATTCATATGTAACATGTTATGCAAGCTATATGTGAGATTATATGCAAGTTCATATGTAACATGTAATGCAAGTTATGTGCATGATTATATGCAAGTTCATATGTAACATGTTATGCAAGTTATGTGTTTGGTTATATGCAAGTTATGTGCATGATTATATGCAAGTTCATATGTAACATGTTATGCAAGTTATGTGTTTGGTTATATGCAAGTTCACACCTTTGTATGACATAAGAATCATATGCAAGTTACCCCTTTGTGACATATGTGCTTCATGCAAGTTTGGCTTAAATGCTAGTTGGGTTTAATGTATGCTCATATATGCAAGTTGACACCTTGTAAACCCATGATAAAGTTATATGCTATATTGGTTAAACCCATGGCATTTGTGGTGAATCTTCCCTTTATTATTTCATGTTATGAGAACGAATTACGTGGGGAACGATGGGGTTAATATGCATGTTAATAAAGTGGTGTGAAATGGGTATGCTTAAGCATAACATAAAGTGAATGGACATAATTGGGAATTTACCTATAAAGTTAGGTCTACCCATATTATGGAATTGGGAATTTACCTATTAAGTTAGGTCTACCCATATTATGGAATTGGGAATTTACCTATTGAGTTAGGTCTACCCATATTCTTGAAATTGGTAATTAATTAGGGATAATTAATACAAATTATGGGGGTGATTAATTAGGTGTAATTAATCGACTAAGACACGAGGTTGGACCCTTTTGTAGCATAAGACTGCCCGGAACCGACCGGCAAATCCAGCGGCTACAAATGAATGGCCCAATGTGAGAGGTCTTAGTCATAAACTAAATACGTGACAAGTGTAAAGACACGAGGTTAGACTCTGTTATGGTGTAAGGCTGCCCGGAACCAACCGACATATCCAGCTGCCATAAAAGACAGTCTAATGTGAGAGGTCTTTACAAAGGTTACGATCTTAATTAATTAAGAAACACTTAACCAAATTAGCATGTAGTGGGGCATGAGGGGTTAAGTGGGTGCCTCGGGTGGCATGTAGTAACTAGTGGGGGGGCCTTGGGTGGCATGAGGAAACTAGTGGGTTGCCTTGGGTGGCAATAGAAAATACGATTAGAATACTTAACCAAAGTGGAACATGTAATTAAACATGATTAAAGGGTTAAGTAAGTGCCTTGGATGGCATGTGGGAATCAAGTAAGTGCCTTGGGTGGCATGTGGAAATCTAGTGGGTGCCTTGAGTGGCAATTAAAATATGATTAAAAGACTTAACCAAAATTTATAACATGTAAGTGGACATGGTTAAAGGGTTAAGTGGGATTCACTAGAAATGACAAACTTAGGTGGGTAGCTTGTGGGGGCCCATTTCAACCAATATCCCAAACGTATCTTTGTGGGCTCGACCCAAGTCGAGGACGGGACACGCATATTGGGCTTGACTGTAAGAGGCCAAAATGGGTTAGCGGTGGCAACGCAAGTCCAACGGGTTTCATATGCGTGTGTGGACCCGGGCTGGTAAGTAAGACGTTGTTGCATCGTGTAGGTATAAGCCGTGCACCGTTGATATTATCAGGTTGCCACTTTGGGGAATGATACACCCCACTGTGGGGCCAGCACGGGTATCTACGTTAGGGAGCCGATCGCTTGGGGAGTAGTGGGTACACCTAGTGGAGATAGGGGCAGACGGCACCTATGTAGTCAGCTAGGGGTACACGAAACTACTATTAAAAATTACTAAGTACACTTAGTGGGATCAACCTTTAAGTAGGAATTACCCTTGGGTGGGTAGAACTGGTGTGGTGCAGTGTAGGAATTACCCTTGGGTGGGTAGATCTGGGATGGTGCAGTGTAGTAATTATCCTTGGGTGGGTAAATGCGTCTTTTCGGTTATCTTAGTACATCCTGTGTTTAGTTGGCTACTTAGTGTAGTCATTATCCCCAGAGGTACCGTACCTTGTTTATATCATACCCTAATTACTTTAATGATTGTATTGTTAAGGTTATAGGACTCGCTCAGACTTATGTCTGACCCCGTTGTTTTTATCTTTTTTCCCAACCCTCAGGTTATCAGAGTGGGCCTAGCACTAGTGGGCTTTGATCAGACCGCTTTATCTATCTTTTGGAGCTTGGACCGTGGATGTAAAGCTCAGTTTATCTTTTCTATTATGGCTATTAAGTTATGTAGTGGGATTATGTACTTTTGTTTTATCAGGATGGATATTATGTACTTGACTCTTGTTTATGGTTTTGGTGTAACCAAACATGTTTTACTTTACGATGCAATGAAATGATGTTTTAAATTCTCAAGTATTACTTATATCTGTCTTGTTGTAATTTTTCTGTTTTATATTCACTTAAAATACTCCATCGATGTTATGGCATTCCCTTAGTGAGTGTCCGTAGCGGGTGTGGGGTGTTACATTGTGTTAGACCTATTGGATATTTGCAAGTATATGACTCATGTTGAAAGTTAACGACTATATGTTGTGGTAGTTTATTACAACACCTATTGGATATTTACAAATATGTGATTCATGTTGAAAGTTAACGACTATATGTTTGTACAACAAAGTTGAGATTCATGCAAGTATATGACTCATTATTATGCCAACATGATGTATATTTTTATGATCATTTTTAGTGTAGTTGGATCCATTTGGGTATTATGACTCATGTGAATTTATGTTGGAATTGGCATCATGATTCAAGTGTAAAACCATACTTTTGTATTAGAGACAAAAGTAAGCTTCTTTGTGAACTTGTGTTGAATCTATGAACTTGACTAAACTATGTTTGGTGTTATGCCTAATTGAAAACATGTTTTAGGCCTATGTTGTTATCAAAATCATATGATAATATATGTGACACATAATTAAGTTAGATTTACATTCCAATTGCAAGTTTACATAAATAGATTAAAAACCATGATTCATGTTTAGGTATGTTTATGCCATGATTATATGCTATTACAATGTAAGTTCACAAGTGCCTAATTCATGTTAATTGGATCGTTATGTTGCAAGTTCATGCGTTCACACTCCCCTTTTGACGTTACTTATAATATATAAACACCATGTTCTAAGCCTCCCCTTTTTCATGTGGCTAAGTTGGGTTTAAATGTTAAACCCAACATATGTTATATTATAGCAAACGTATAAGATGGGGGTAATGACATTTAGGTTAAAATATAAAACATATGTGTTGGCATGTTTGACGCATGCCGACGACCTTGAGAACATCTAAGGGGTATAAATTAATTTTTACCCAATAAAGATGAATTTGAATAATGGGCCGCAAATATTTACATATAAAAAGAAAAGAGACAAAATATGTAAATTTAGAAAATACGATGTGTTTAACCCGAGGTTGGATTGAGTTGTGATGTAAACCTGCCCGGAACCGCCCGGCTGTCCAGTAGTCACAACAATACCTATCCAATGTGGGTGGTTAAACATTGAGCCCAATAAAGACCCGAGGTTAGACTGAATTGTGACGTAAGACTGCCCGGAACCAACCGGCAACAGGCAGTCACAACAATACCTGTCTAATATGAGAGGTCGAGGCTTTAATAAGACAATTAAGGCTGAGTTAGGATTGATAGGATTAAGTAAATTGAATTAATACTTAATCAAAATGGAACATGCTAAACTATATAGAATGATTGGGGGTTAGGTTTACAAAACACTTAACCAACTTAGCATGTTGGCTAGAAATAGAAAACCTAGTAGCGGGGGACCCTTTTCAGCAGTAACCCTACAAGGTGTATCAGGATACCCTGAACTAGGTAGGGTGGGGCACGATTACTGGGCTGACTATAAGAGGTCAAATCGACGGCGGTGGTGCAGCAGTGTAGGTTCTAACGGGGTGCGGGCATGCACACACTCCGACGCAGAAAAATAAGGCACTGGGCACCAGTAGTATACCTGTGCATTCTAGAATTGTGTCGGGCCACCACCATGGGACTTGATACACCCCATGGTGGGACCAACATAGGTAACTACAACATCGGGGGCCGTAAGACACATGTAACTATGCGAGTAGGAGCCGATCATTAGAAATGGATCACTTCACCCTGATTATGGGGTGCCTGTTGGGAACTAGTTTATAGGGGTGCAGAGATTAATATGGGGTACGATAGTATATTCGACTCTAGACAACTTAACTTACTTTATGGTGCTTTCCCATTTCCAGTTTATACTTATCATGCCCAATTCTTTATTCATAGACTGAATAGTCCTAGACTTACTCAGGCTTTATGTCTGACTCTACTTTTCTCTCGTCTTCTTTCCTTTCGTTCCCCCCCAGGTCCACAGGGAGGGAATACCGCAGCTTGACCAGTTTTCCATCCAGCTTGAAGAGAAAGAATGTATTGCTTGGATCTCTTTCATTTTGGGCTATGGCTTTGGACAACAATTATGGGACATATGCAGTTTACTTATGTTTTTATGCTTCTTTAAATAATGAAATCAAGACAGTTATGAAAATGTAATGTTTTTGAAGTATTGTAAGACAATTATGACATGGTTTGTGTAACACGTATTTTGTTGAAATAAAAATTGTTGTTGTTTTCTGCTGTTTCTAAAATATGTGTATTTATATCTGTCTTGTGTATCTATGACTTATACTTATAAACCTCCACTAAAATTAGGGCATTCCCTTTGAGAGTGACCCTAACGGAGGTGGGGTGTTTCACTTGGCATCAGAGCCTAGGTTTACCAGATAAGATAAAAAGTTTTGAAAATTTATTTTCAAAAGAAAATTTAAAGAAGCATTTTTAAAGATAAAATATTATTTTATTTTAAAAAGGCATAGCCCCCCAAAGCCATAGGTACTATCTTTTATCCTTCGTTTTGAATCTATCCTTTTTGTTTCAGCATGTCCGAAGAACTTAACTTGCCAGAGGGTATACCAATACCTGGTTGGTTTAGATGATTCTTAGAAGCAAGGGCCACTCAGCCAGGTCCTACCTTTCCTCCTCCTCCAGTTGCAGGAAATCATCCAGCTGTAGCAACACCTCTTCCTCCACCTCCTCCGCGGGGTAATACTTTTGCTAAGATATGTAAAGATTTTAAAGCTATGGGAGGAAAGGACTTTCATGGAACCGAGTCCTTCGTGGCAGCCAGGAATTGGCTGAAGGAAACCAAGGACTTATTCGTCATCTTTGAGGTAGAAGATTGGCAGAAGGTACAACTGGCAGTATGGCTACTTAAAGGCGAGGCTTCCTACTGGTGGGAAGTTACCAATGCAGAAAGACCAGTGGAAACATGGGAGGACTTTAGGGCAAGATTTGAGGCTAAATTTCTCTCAGAAGCTGAAAGGAGTCTTCAGTTGGAAAAATTCCTATTTCTTAAGCAAGGGAATATGACAGTCAAAGAGTATGTTAATCAGTTCGATCAGCTGGCTAGGTTCGGACTGGACCTAGTCAACACTCCGCACAAGAAGGCTCTTCGCTTTGTCAAAGGATTGAATGAGCCATTACGCAGTTTGTCCATGACCCATATACCCATGGGAGCTACGTATGAAAGATTGGTGCAGATGGAATTGCTGAACGAAGAGGATAAGGGCAAGAAGGAGACAAAGGCAGAAAGCTCTCAAGGGAAGAAAGAGGGTTTGCAGCCTAAGAAGACAGACTTTAAGAAGGGCGGGAAAGACAACAAGGAGAAGAGGAAGTCTAATTTCTGTGGCAAAGTGGGGCACTTAGTGAAAGATTGCCGGAAAAAGAAGGCCAAGATGAATGGTGGGTGCTTTTCTTGCGGTGAGACAGGCCACATGGCTAAGGATTGCCCAAAGAAACGAGGGCAGGGGCAGAGGGCTGGATCCACCTCAGGGGCACAGGTTCATGTGCTAGAAGCGCCACCTCTGCAACAGCGAGGTATAAATACTTCTATAGAAAGTGTAGTTTATCTTTATGATCACCCAGTTCGCACTTTATTTGATTCTGGTGCATCACACTCCTTTATCTCATCTGCTTTAGTAGAATCTCTGCACCTAGAAACCAGTATGGTAGAGGACCCCTTAATTGTTTCAAATCCAATCAGGGGCCCGGCTCATTTGTCTATGATCTGTGTGGGATTGAAAATTTCTATTCTAAGCGTAGAATTTAGATGTAGTGCCTTTGTTTTGGGCTTCTTGGGATATGGTTTGATTTTGGGCATGGATTGGCTATCCAGTAATGGTGCCATCCTTGATTGTGAGAAAAGGGTGGTTAGGCTTCTGACCCAACTTGGTAACACTCTGGAAATTACTTGTAATCCCTCGTATGTGGTTATGCTTAGTTATCTTGAATCGCTAGATGCTTCTGTTGAAAGTTTGCAATCAGTTAGAGTGGTCCGGGAATATCCGGATGTCTTCGAAGAGGTGAAGGGCTTACCTCCGAAGCGGGAGACAGACTTCTGCATATATCTTGTAGATAATGCAAAGCCCGTTGCGTTGCCCGTTAGACACATGGCTCCACGGGAAAGGAAAGAACTCAGTAAACAGGTTAAAGAACTTCTAGAGAAGGGGTTCATTAGAAGGAGCATTTCAGAATGGGGCGCTCCAGTGGTGTTCGCCACAAAGGCGGATGGTTCACTCCGTCTATGTGTTGACTATAGGGAGCTCAACAAACTAACGAAAAAGAATAGACACCCTCTCCCCAGAATTGACGATCTGTTTGATCAGCTTGTAGGAGCGTCTATTTTCTCCCAACTCGATTTAGCGACCGGATTTCATCAGCTAAGGGTGGCTGAAGATAGTATCGATAAGACAGCATTCAGAACCCCAGACGGCTTCTTTGAATGGCTTGTCATGCCCTTCGGCTTGACAAACGCACCTGCTTACTTCGTAGACCTGATGAGTAGGGTGTTCAGGGAATTCCTCAACAAGTTCGTAGTGGTCTTCGTAGACGATATCCTTATCTTCTCAAAGAGTGAAGAGGAACATGCTCAGCACTTAAGGGCAATCATGGAAACTCTGCGAGTCCATCAGTAAAAGCCAAATTCTCCAAATGCCACTTTTAGAGAGAGGAAGTGAGGTTCCTTGGGCACATAGTATCCAAAGAAGGGTTAGCTGTGGACCATGCTAAGGTAGTAGCGGTACAGGATTGGAAGACACCAAGGAATGCAACAGAAGTCCGAAGCTTCCTCGGGCTAGCAGGTTTCTATCGGAAATTCATCAGAGACTTTGCAAAAATATCAGCTCCACTCACGAGGCTGACAAAGAAGAATCTAGTGTTCAATTGGGACTTGGATTGCGAGTTTGCTTTCCAACAACTAAAAAGGGCTCTTACAACAGCCCCAGTTCTGACGTTGCCAGATGGAAGCAAGATGTTCACAGTTTATACAAATGCATGTAGGACAGGGCTAGGCGCTGTCTTGATGCAAGAAGGGAGGGTAGTAGCTTATGGTGGGAGGCAATTGAAAGTTCATGAAAAGAACTACCCGACCCACGATCTGGAGTTAGCTGCCATCGTCTTTGCACTCAAGTCTTGGCGACACTATCTCCTAGGTGAAAAGTTCGAACTTTACACTGACCATAAATCGTTGAAATATCTTTTCTCGCAGAAAGATCTTAACTTGAGGCAACAGAGATGGATGGAGTTTCTTGCCTCGTACGATTTTGAGATCTCCTACACTCCGGGCAAAGGCAATATGGTGGCAGACGCGTTGAGCCGAAAGAAACTGACTCTAAGCCCGCTGTTTGTTGAAAGGCAAAGCCTAGAGTTTATAGCCAGCTTTGACTTTAGGCCCTCCTCCGATTTTGTACCAGGCTTGCTAGCATCTCTCGAAGTACGCCCGACTTTAGTGGACTCAATAGGGACAGCACAACGCGAAGACCCTCAGCTCGTGGAAACGATTGATAGGCTAATTAGGGGTGAGACTTCAAGTCACCTCAACAGATACTCCATCGACGATAAGGGTTGGCTAAGGCGAGACGGAAGACTATGCGTCCCACAGACAAGGGATTTAGTAAAGAAGGTTCTCGAGGAAGCACATCACTCCAAGATGACGATACATCCAGGCAGAGATAAAATGTACAAGGATATAAAGAGAACTTTCTTTTGGAGCGGCATGAAGAAAGACATGGCAGATTTCTTTTCTAAGTGTATGGTGTGCCAACAGGTTAAGGCGGAACAGAAGAAACCTGGCGGTTTGCTCCATCCTCTAGAGGTCCCACAGTGGAAGTGGGATAACATCTCAATGGACTTCATTGATGGGCTGCCTAGGTCTAGAAGAGGCAACACTAGCATTTGGGTAATAGTGGATAGGCTTACTAATAGCGCCCACTTTCTACATGTCAAGAGTAAAAGAACTGCCTCATCCCTAGCATCTCTTTATCTCAAGGAAATTGTTCGACTCCATGGAATACCCTCCGGCATTGTTAGTGATCGAGACCCTATCTTCACAAGTGAGTTTTGGCGGAGTCTGCAAGAAGCGGTAGACACACAGTTATGCTTGAGCATAGCCTATCATCCCCAAACCGACGGCCAGACAGAAAGAGTGAATAGAGTTTTGGAGGACCTTTTAAGACTGTGCATCCTTGACTTCGGAGGGACGTGGGAAGACCATCTTCCTTTGGTGGAATTTGCCTACAACAACAGCTACCAAGCCACCATCGGAATGGCGCCCTTCGAAGCTTTATATGGAAGACCGTGCCGATTTCCCACTTGTTGGTGGGAGTCTACTGACAAGCTCATACTTGGACCGGATATGATCCGAGAGACTTCAGAGAAAGTAGACTTAATACGGAGAAGAATGAATACAGCCCAAGACAGACAAAAATCCTACGCCGACAAGAGGAGGACCGACCTTGAATTTGAGGTTGGAGACAGGGTTTTTCTTAAGGTATCTCCGCTAAGGAACGTTGTTCGTTTTGGATCCACAGGGAAGCTAGCACCAAGATTCATAGGGCCGTTTCCTATTATCGAGAAAATTGGGGAAATGGCCTATAGATTAGAGCTACCTGAAAAAGTAGCCGGAGTTCACAACGTTTTTCATGTTTCGCACCTCCAAAAATGTCTACATGAATCTGTTGAAGTGGTAGAGCCAAACATCCTAGAAGAAGCTGAAGTGGAACGCGAAGAAACCGTGAGGAAAGTTCCAACACGCATCTTAGGAACTGAAGTGAAAAAGCTACGCAACCGCGAAGTCAAGATCGTCAAAGTTCAGTGGAGCGACGCCGAGGAAGATGCGACTTGGGAAACTGAGGCTAGAATACGCGCAACATACCCTTTTCTTTTCGAGGGTACATCTTTGATCTTTCTTTTTCCTTAAGTTGCGCTTTTATCTATCTTTTTAGGTATATCTCCTCGACCTTATCTTTTAGGTAGAAACAGTTTGGATGAAAACATGTAATTGAAACATGTTATGGATGGTGGTTGCAAGTGGTTGCAAGTGATTGCTAGTGGTTGCTCGTGGTTGCATATACACACACAATCTAGGTTTTAGATCGGCTCAGTCACTTCATATTGCATATGCATATATGTATTTATATTCGTATATGGTTGAAGTTTAATGTGTTGTCATATGGATGTTGCATTTATATATGAATGATTGTGCACTCATGTAGAATCATGAATTGGAAAATTTGCATACATAATGGATTCATGACACTTACATAATTTGCATTAAGGAGGTCAACTGAATCAGTAGGCCGCCTGATTTTGCATTAGATAAGTACATGTACACACACTTTAAATATGATCATGAAGCATTAGAAGTCTTTTAAGGACAATGGATGCTCGTGTTTGATGGATGAGTAGATGGACGTTTGGATGTTAAGATATACATTCTTCCTGAACTTGAAGATTTCGGGGACGAAATCCTTTTAAGTGGGGGAGAATGTAACACCCCGTATATTCTATAACAGTGAAATTCACAAATTAAAGTATAATTAATTTCAAATCAAAGAATTAAGGGAAACGGGATACGCCATTGCGTTTGTCTCGGAATTCTGCTTGGGATAGAGTCCGAGTTTGCGTAAAACGGACTCTGTATGAAGAAGATATGGCCTCCGGAAGTTTCAGAATTCAGTTTAAAATTCAAATAGCTCAGAAAACCAATTCAAATTTCAAAAATCGGGCCAGATTGGCCAGGGCGGGAATTTTCCCGCCCAAGGACCCAGGTCGACTGGGTAGTCGACCTGGGCTACCCAGGTCGACTGGGTAGTCGACCTGGGGCACCCAGGTCGACTACCAAGTCGACATGGGGGTCGACTGGGGAGTCGACCTGGCCCCTGAGCCAGGTCGAACCCAGCCCCCCTGGCTGGCCTGGTCTGTGCTTGGCCGAATTTCTGAGCCTTGCCTTGTCACTAGGGCTAGGTGTCAGCTCATGATTGGTCTCTCCTTCAAACGAATGGCTATTATTAATCCAAGCTCCATCGACGGTTCTAATCAATTCACAAACTCTATAAAAAGGACCTAAGACTTCACCTAATTCATATAAATAAAAATGAGAATGAGACCATCATGCTGCTGAGGAAAGACTAGGAATAGCCTTCAAAATTGAGAGACGATTAGGAGACAATTCAAAAGCTTAAAGCAACGACAACTAAATCAAAACAACGCCTACAACAAAGGATAGCATCTCCAAATTCATAATTCAGATTCCTGAATTGAAGATTCGTCATACATTGTAAGTAGAGTGCTATTCCGATATGAATGAATAATTGTGTTTTGATTTGTGTAAATGAGAAATGGAATTGTACTTAGTTTGTGGTGATGATAATTCATAATTGTATGTTGCTATGATTCTAATTATGAATAGATTTGGGATGTTGTGTTAGACCTATTGGATATTTGCAAGTATATGACTCATGTTGAAAGTTAACGACTATATGTTGTGGTAGTTTATTACAACACCTATTGGATATTTACAAGTATGTGATTCATGTTGAAAGTTAACGAATATATGTTTGTACAACAAAGTTGAGATTCATGCAAGTATATGACTCATTATTATGCCAACATGATGTATATTTTTATGATCATTTTTAGTGTAGTTGGATCCATTTGGGTATTACGGCTCATGTGAATTTATGTTGGAATTGGCATCATGATTCAAGTGTAAAACCATACTTTTGTATTAGAGACAAAAGTAAGCTTCTTTGTGAACTTGTGTTGACTCTATGAACATGACTAAACTATGTTTGGTGTTATGCCTAATTGAAAACATGTTTTAGGCCTATGTTGTTATCAAAATCATATGATAATATATGTGACACATAATTAAGTCAGATTTACATTCCGATTGCAAGTTTACATGAATAGATTAAAAACCATGATTCATGTTTAGGTATGTTTATGCCATGATTATATGCTATTACAATGCAAGTTCACAAGTGCCTAATTCATGTTAATTGGATCGTTATGTTGCAAGTTCATGCGTTCACACTCCCCTTTTGACGTTACTTAGAATATATAAACACCATGTTCTAAGCCTCCCCTTTTTCATGTGGCTAAGTTGGGTTTAAATGTTAAACCCAACATATGTTATATTATAGCAAACGTATAAGACGGGGGTAATGATGTTTGGGTTAAAATATAAAACATATGTGTTGGCATGTTTGACGCATGCCAACGACCTTGAGAACATCTAAGGGGTATAAATCAATTTTACCCAATAAAGATGAATTTGAATAATGGGCCGTAAATATTTACATATAAAAAGAAAAGAGACAAAATATGTAAATTTAGAAAATACGATGTGTTTAACCCGAGGTTGGATTGAGTTGTGATGTAAACCTACCCGGAACCATCCGGCTGTCCAGTAGTCACAAGAATACCTATCCAATGTGGGTGGTTAAACATTGAGCCCAATAAAGACCCGAGGTTAGACTGAGTTGTGACGTAAGACTGCCCGGAACCAACCGGCAATAGGCAGTCACAACAATACCTGTCTAATGTGAGAGGTCGAGGCTTTAATAAGACAATTAAGGCTGAGTCAGGATTGATAGGATTAAGTAAATTGAATTAATACTTAATCAAAATGGAACAAGCTAAACTATACAAACTGATTGGGGGTTAGGTTTACAAAACACTTAACCAACTTAGCATGTTGGCTAGAAATAGAAAACCTAGTAGCGGGGGACCCTTTTCAGCAGTAACCCTACAAGGTGTATCAGGATACCCTGAACTAGGCAGGGTGGGGCACGATTACTGGGATGACTGTAAGAGGTCAAATCGACGGCGGTGGTGCAGCAGTGTAGGTTCTAATGGGGTGCGGGCGTGCACACACTCCGGCACAGAAAAATAAGGCACTGGGCACCAGTAGTATACCTGTGCATTCTAGAATTGTGTCGGGCCGCCACCATGGGACTTGATACACCCCATGGTGGGACCAGCATAGGTAACTACAGCATCGGGGGCCGTAAGACACATGTAACTATGCGAGTAGGAGCCGATCAATAGAAATGGATCACTTCAACCTGATTATGGGGTGCCTGTTGGGAACTAGTTTATAGGGGTGCAGAGATTAATATGGGGTACGATAGTATATTTGACTCTAGACAACTTAACTTAGTTTATGGTGCTTTCCCATTTCCAGTTTATACTTATCATGCCCAATTCTTTATTCATAGACTGAATAGTCCTAGACTTACTCAGGCTTTATGTCTGACTCTACTTTTCTCTCATCTTCTTTCCTTTCGTTCCCCCCCAGGTCCACAGGGAGGGAATACCGCAGCTTGACCAGTTTTCCATCCAGCTTGAAGAGAAAGAATGTATTGCTTGGATCTCTTTCATTTTGGGCTATGGCTTTGGACAGCAATTATGGGACATATGCAGTTTACTTATGTTTTTATGCTTCTTTAAATAATGAAATCAAGACAGTTATGAAAATGTAATGTTTTGGAAGTATTGTAAGACAATTATGACATGGTTTGTGTAACACGTATTTTGTTGAAATAAAAATTGCTGTTGTTTTCCGCTGTTTCAAAAATATGTGTATTTATATCTGTCTTGTGTATCTGTGACTTATACTTATAAACCTCCACCAAAATTAGGGCATTCCCTTTGAGAGTGACCCTAACGGAGGTGGGGTGTTTCAGAATTTATGTGCACGGGCATTCACATGGAGTAAACCCGTTCCACGTCAGCGGCATAGTCCGGTGAATTTCCCAACTTTAAAATGAATCTTAAAGCATCTGTTTTATGTTCTCACACATGTCTCATGACTGACCTGGAGTTTATTGTTCCTTCCTAAACTCTGGGTGCCCATCAATTTTTCACACAGGCAGCTAGTAGTTTAGTTTTGCAGTTATGATTTGTTGGAGTGAAGTTCAAAGCGCTTTCTGAGTTGGAGTCCACGATAGAGTTTGAAGCTTCCGCTGTATCATTTTGTTCTTCCGCTGAGAGTATATTTATGTCTTTTCTTCCGCTGTATATATGTTGTAGCTCTGATATTCCATGTAACTCTGATGTAATAGTGTACTATGCAATAAAAGTTCTTTTATCTTGTGCAATATATATATGTACCCATAACAATTCGTCTTTGTGAACGGTTTAAGTCGGTTTAATTACCGCGAAAATCGGGCTAAAAAAGGCAGGTCATTACATACTCCATATCTAACACCCACAGTGTTATCGGTACTTTAATTACCATTTCACGTTCAAAACTAATTAAAGATTTAACTATGGCATGAAGTAAAACTGGTGTTACTCCATTTCAAACATTTCTTAAATTCGGTAAATTTAATAACCTCATTCACATTCCAATCTAATTAAAGATTCATCAAAACACCAACTTGGTTTTAATCTTCAAAAATCATTACTTGATGATTATTATTAAACTTTAGGAAATTAATCTTGCCTTTAACTGGGTTGAAGAACCGATGTCATTTAAAACAAAGTTCACGATAAACCCAAAATCAACTTCCATTTAATTCATATTATATTTATTAATTGGAAAAACTTCATTAATCTTAATTAAAGGATTTATTATTTTCTCAATAGGGTTTAAGAACAGTGTCATTGAAGACACCATTCACGAACCCAAAATCCAATTTGATATCAAATACAAGGCTCTGAATAGAAATCATATCGACTTATATTCAATATCAAATTCTAAAACCAACGAATATCGTATTGGGAATAACGATATCTATATCTTCCAAATTCCTCAACAATATCCGTATAATCATGGAATCCAACATCTAAATATTCCGAATATTATTTCCATTCAAATCCTTTCCAATTCATACGTTGGAAAAATCTGGATATATTAAGACCATTTCAATTCCTTTTCAGTTCTTTACTTAAGTTGATAAACCATTATTTAGATAATAATATATTTTATCTTTACAAACTTGGAATATTTCATCACAAAATATTTTAAATCATTTATTATGATTTTACATAATTTATTCATATGTTTAATAATTTTATTAAGGCCCTTACGGTCGGTTTCCAATATGGGCCACCGAACTGCATCATAGCGACCTTTTCCAAAACTGATTTGGACATATCTTAAAATATAACCATTAGATTTCAAATCTCTTATTATCATTCGAAAGCCCTTTTTGATACGAACCCAACGTTCTGCTTTTAGGAGAATCCGACGGTTGGATCTCCCGTTACGTGCATTCAAAGTTAATGGTCGAAATTCGCAAACGGTCGTTGCGCGAAACGTTCTATTCAGGCCATTTAAATATATATAATATATTTCATCGATTTCCATTTGAAATGTATTTTATAAAACGTTTATAATTTCGTTTTAAAAACGATTCCAACTTTCATTTCAATTTTAAATTGAAATTGAATATTCCATATTATTATAATATTAAAATGATAATATTTTCAAAATATCAGAATTTAAAATCAAATCTTTTTTATATTCATTATAAAATGAATAAAATCAACAGAAAATTTCATTTGAGTTAAAATGGTGTATGTCTACTTAACTCAGCTTCATATTCATTTCAGTTATGAATATTTCGATAATTTCGTGTCCACCCAAAATCAGACATCAAAGACATATTTTGATTCTTCACCGAATATTATTTAAAATAATTGTTATTTCTTAATTGGAATCGGACTCAATCAATTACCATATAATTTTATTTATATGGATTCCATACATCACATGTATTCAAAAATAGTGATAAACAAATATTAAACATTCCATTCACATCCAAAGTGCCATTTACAACTGTATAAGCATTAAATAAGTAAGTAACACTTATAACAATCTATCAATCAATCGGTTGACATACAATTAAATCCTATGGAGATGTGAATTAATTATCATCCCCAGACGTGTGTGGGGTTTTCAACCATAAACTATTATTCAATGAATCATTACCTACATACAATGCACACACCATAGTCATAAATAAATAAATGCTCGACTATCCAATGCCATTTACGGCGCCGCAAGTGTCCATCCATGGAGTATGAAATGCGAGTGTCACATATTCATACAAACCTTTCTAATGCAAATGATTTGTAAATAGTTCATGTGTTGAACTCCAAAAATGGGCAATATAACTACATGTTGCAATTTCTAACTTGCAACTTAAAATGAATAACTAACTAGCTACTCTAATATACTAATTTAAGATAGAAGTTCTCACCGAGATTTTTTATCGTTATAATAAGAATCGCTTTTGAGCTAAATTAAACGCGAGTTTACTTTAACCCAAATTTCCGAATAGCTCCAAATTTGACCAAATTAGTTTCATTGCGAATATATCGTTGATAAGGTTTCTATACATCTTGAATAGACTATTTTCGAGTTCATATGAAAAGTTATTACCATTACAAGTTTGCATATATACGTTAACCAAACACCTAAAAATATATCTATGATTTTATCTACATAAACTATATAAACTAAATGATAAATCTCACCCCGAGCATTCCAACACCTCGGCACTTCACCGTAGGAACTCCACGCGCTTGCTACGAGCTAAAGATCTCGCATTTTCAATCCAAATCAACTCTACACTTCTCACACACACTCAAACACTCACTAACACAAAGCATACAAGCTATAGGTGGGATTTTTATGGGTGTTTGAGCTTGTGAGTCCCACGGGCTCACTGCCCGGAGCGGTACAGCGAAAGGGGGTGACGTGGCAGGATTGTGAGGTGGTGCCGTGGCCATGTGGGGGGCACACGAGGTGGTTGGTGGAGGTAGAAGTGGTGTAATGTGCTAAAGGGGGCACCTTTGCTCACTAAAGAGGAGATCTAAGAGGTTTTCGAGGGGAGGAGTGGCCATGGCCATGCTGGCTAAGTGGTGGCTGCTGCTAACATGGCACAACAGTGGGGAGAGGTGGCGGCAACCTCCTAGGGCTTGGTGGTGGTAGTAAAAGAGGAGGGAGTAAGAAGGGCTTCAATTAATGAAGTTTAAAGCTCCTTAAGATCTAGTTTGTTAATGAAATGAACCCTTAGCCTAATTCCACTTAATTAGGAACTCATCGTGTCATGGAAACATCAAACAAGGAGAGGGTGCCAAGTGGAGGGGAGAGGGGTTGTTTGATTGATTTTAATAGGTTGGTTATTATTCACAATTTGATAGTTTATGACAATGTATTAATTCTACATTGCAAACTTCGTTCTACCCTCACGGTCACATGTTAACTCCAAAAATTATGAACTTTGGAATCTCGTTACGTTATGGAACTACGGTACCAAAGAACATAGCCGCATGAAATTTGGATACCATTCGAAAATGGCCTTATTTTCAGCTTAAACTGAAAACTAACTGAATTTTCAACTTACGTTCATATATCGTTCTCTCACATACGAACTCCTTTTGACTTGAAAATTGAAATCCTGGCATATTTCGACATTCCGAATCCAACAAAAGTGGTTTCGTTGAATTCCAAAACTGTTTGAAAAATGGTCATTTTATTAGCGATCGATATAACTCTTAAAATATCAATTTTTAAGTTCGTACTTATAAATCGAATAATAATTTTACTGAGCTTGTTTTAAGTAAAATAAAATATAAAAACTAATTTTAATGTTATTCTCAAATTTTATTAAGCAAAAACTAGCAATTTATATTCAAAATTCAATAAAATAGATTAAATTAAAATTTTAAATTGGTTCTGAAATACCTAGTTGTTACAATCTCCACCACTTAAAACTTTTTCATCCTCGAAAAAGGAACGGACCTGAAAGTCGTTTAACTAACCAACTCAACTTTCATTCTGGCTTGAGTCCTTCAACTTTTTAGTTTCTAAGAACTTCTAAATTTCTTTGAAATTTGGCTAACACCTCAAATTTTTGAAAAATTTCGCCATAACGTCCTTTGGACGAGGTGATTTGAACAAATTTATTGGGTCGTATTAGGCACCCAATAAATCAATATATCGCATACAAGTCAAATGTGAATTATCTATGCTCAAGGGAGATGTATAAAAATCATCCCTTAACCCAGTGATGGGAATTAATCATCATCCATATGCCGTATCTAAAACATGAGTGACGTGTATATTTTTGTCATCTCAAGACCTGTGTAGTGTTTGTTATTAAATTTGGCAATTTTCCTTTATATGTTATTTAATTCCATAATCAGTCTTCAGTTCAACCTGTAATTCAGTCCTCGTCATAAAAGCATCTCGCTCGTATGGTAATCCAAACTTCGTTATATAAGAGCTAAATTCTTATATGGAATATGATATGCTATGCCATCTTCACTAGTATGTTATGCAGCGTAGTTCATAATTTATTTGTTACTATCCTATGGCATATGTTTTAATTTCACAAAGAACAACCATCACAGCGTATCCAAATCATTTACAGTAGTTTAACATAATAATAAAATTTGCGCAACCAACTCATTAAGGTGCACCTGTTTGTTGGGCACCCAATTTATTTTTATACTCAACCGTACATCCATAACCAACTTAAAATATATATGTATATCCGTGCATATAAATCTAGTTTGAACAAATTTTCAATTCAGTTCAACGTTATATTTGATTTGGCTTAAATTAACTTTAATTCTTATATTGGTTTTATTATTCCAATATTTTTAAATTAGTCAAACTAACAATCACACAACACAACCAACAATCAATTAGTTGATTAGATTTTCAAATATATAACTTTTATATATATTGAAAATCATATTTTCGATGCCAAATCACAAAAAACAACTATAATTATGTTTTGGTTCTCACACCAGTCAATTGGAATTATATAGATATCCCTCTTTCGAAACTCGAAAATAAACACTGATGATGCGGTCGCTATCATTGGAATCAGCCCCTGGCGACCAGAGTGTGATACTAAATCTACCCAGTTTATTTAACACTTTGAATTCACGTTACAGATATATTCAAAATCTTCTTGTACTCGATAGTCCAAATTCAAAATAAAATAAAATACTCAAATACATATAATAAGATATAATTTTCAAAACTAAACTGGTTTTTATAAATAATACTCTTCAAACTCATTCTAGGGTATTACTAACCCTATCTCTAATGAGTTATTCTTATAGGATGTTACTAATCATATCTCTAATGAATTCTTTTTTTCGGTTCTAATGTGTCTTGCTCTCGAGCTTTGTAAACCAAAGCTCTGATACTAAGCTGACACGCTCTGAAATCCCCATCCGGCCTAGACCAAACGAGAATGCGAATTGCGTGAGAACATGACGCATCAGAACACAGAACAATTTACATCAGAGAATAAGAAACTAGAGTACAAATAAATAATTTATAGTGGAAAAATATCAGAGATTTAAATTACATTTAAATACATAAACATACTGTGCAGCAGAAAATATTAATTGCCACAACTGAAAGAGTTACACGGATACAAACATTCCGAATATAGCTCCGACCGTAATCCAGGATCCTATGACAATAAATATCTGCAAAACCAAACTACTAGCTGCCCGTGTGGAAAATATGGGCACCCAGAGTTTAGATAGAAACAAACTCCGAGTCAGTTATGGGACTGTTGTGAGAACTAAAACAAATATTAACTTCATTTTAAAGTTGGTTAAATCAAGGGACCACGCCGTATGACACGGAATGGGTTTTCTCCCAATAGTACCATAAAACAAACTACGCAATGCTAAAAAGAAAAAATGAAGACATTATAAGACTCGGGTCCTATCACACAATGCAAACACAAAGCAGAGGATAGAGTTTTACCTTATAATGGCCAAACATGCTTGATACGCAAAATTAATCTTTTATTATTACTATAAGTGAAGAAATCAACTTCAAATATAAATGTATCAATCATAGACAGCATAGTACCCCATCCTACTATGTCTCCATATAGTTTTACAACTGAAATAGAAAGTCGCGTATTGGAAATTGGATTTCCACCATGAGTCAAGGCAAGGGATGGTCTCCTGACCGATTCAGATCACCTCTTGCAAGACGACCCAGGATCACACACTTGGGCAACCCTCAGATTCTACATGGCCGATCCTCTCTTACTTTTGAGAATTAGTTATTCCTGAACAATAAGTTTTCCTCGGACCTATCACTTGGCCATTAGAGACCAATCATATTTGAGGCACCTCGTTATCCATCATCCATATAAGTAAAAATTTCTGGGCTCCATACCATGAAACCACTTCTAGCTAGAAAGAAGTGCATGTAATCCGTGCGTCCCTTATCCCGTTTTAGACTCATACTAGGGTGTGAGGTTTGCGAATTGACGCTACAACACAAGGTTATGCTAATTAAAGCCAAGCTTTGATCATCAACCACAAGAATCTTTTTTTTCAACCAAAAGCCGTTATATATTGGTGAAAACCAATGGTATGGTATGGAATGATAATGTGGCATGTTAAGATGCAATGATCAAAGCTCGTACGTCTCAAAGAAGGGTGTTAAGTAAGAGAATAAATTCTTCTCCACCAAACAAATACATATTTTCTAGAGATCAACAAATACAGCACGAAGTACAATGTCAAACATACAATTCATTTACAAGTTCGTTCAGGGTCTAAACGAAACCGAAGGCACCTTATTCCTTATCCTATATGTTCAATATACGAGAGAGGTTCTTGCATATCCGATCAATCTCCAAGTACGTTTAGGCAATCTACACTTATTACCTTGTCTTGGGTGTACAACCCAATCAAGACATTAGTAGTCATTCATTCGATGTGAAGATCTACGGTCTTCAACCACCATCTTCATCATCGACTTTTAATCTTCGTAACAGTTATTCAGAATCCGTTAAACCCGGTCATTCCAAAGAACTCGCATATCTTATAATCAAGTGCTATAACAACATATCATACGCCGCATTCCAGTCCAGAATATTCTTTTATACAATATTCATTACATTGGGAATCTTTCCCATAAATCTTATCAAAGATTTAATTCATTTAAACCACTTGTTTAAATTTTTCTTTGAAAACCATTGCAAAAGATTTTGTATTATCTTTTAACAATCTTAAACCAAATTAAGGTTTATCAAACTAGTCGGGATTATCGAGCTTTACCGAAGTAATCATTTGTTTTATTTTTCCAATCCCAACCTATTCATCCCATGGAGAAAAACTAGTAATACTCCATATCTAACACCCACAATGTTATCGGTATATTTAATTACCATTTCACATTCAAAACTAATTAAAGATTTAACTATCACACGGAGTAAAACTGGTGGTAGTCCATTTCAAACATTTCTTGAATTTGGTAAATTTAATTACCTCATTCACATCAATCTAATTAAAGATTCACTAAAACACCAACTTGGTTTTAATCATCAAAATTCATTACTTGATGATTATTAAAATTTAGTAAATTAATCTTGTCTTTAACTGGGTTAAAGAACCAATGTCATTTAAAACAAAGTTCACGGTAAACCCAAAATCAACTTCCATTTAATTCATATTATATTTATTAATTGGAAAAACTTCATTAATCTTAATTAAGGATTTATTCTTTTCTCAACTGGTTTTAAGAATAGTGTCATTGAAGACACCATTCACGACAAACCCAAAATCCAATTTGATATCAAATACAAGGCTCCGAGTAGAAATCATATCGACTTATATTCAATATCAAATTCTAAAACCAACGGATATCGTATTAGGAATAACAATATATATATCTTCCAAATTCCTCAACAATATCCGTATAAGCACAGAATCCAATATCGAAATATTCCAAAGATTATTTCCATTCAAATCCTTTCCAATTCATACATTGGAAAATTCTGGTTATATTAAAACCATTTCAATTCGTTTTCTATTCTTTACTTAAGTTGATAAACAATTATTCAGATGAAAATATATTTTATCTTTAAAAACTTGGAATATTTCATCCAAAATTATTTCAAATCATTTATTATGATTTTACATAATTTATTCATATGTTTAATAATTTTATTAAAGCCATTACAGTCGGTTTCCAATATCGGCCACCGAACTGCATAGATAGCGATCTTTCCCAAAACTGATTTCGACATATCTTAAATATAACCGTTAGATTTCAAATATCTTATTATCATTCAAAAGCTCTTTTCGATATGAACCCAACTTGGTTCCAATTTTAGAAGAATCCGATGGTCGGATCTCCCGTTACGCCCATTCAAAGTCAATGGTCGAAATTCGCAAACGGACGCTGCGTGAAACGTTCTATTCTGGCCATTTGAATATATTTAATATATTTCGTCGATTTCCATTTAAAATGTATTTTATAAAACATTTATAATTTCGTTTTAAAAACGATTCCAACTTCCATTTCAATTTTAAATCAAAACTGAATATTCCATATCATTATAATATTAAAATGATAATATTTTCAAAATATCAGATTTTGAAATCAAATCTTTTCGATATTCAATATAAAATGAATAAAATCGATAGAACATTTCATTCGAGTTAAAATGGCGTATATCTATTTAACTCGGCTTCATAGTCATTTCAGTTATGAATATTTCAATATTTCCATGTCCATCCAAAATCGGACATCAAAATCATATCTTGATTCTTCACTGAATATTATTTTAAAATACAAATTATTTCTAAATTGGAATCAAACTCAATAAATTAACATATAATTTTATTTATATGAATTCTATACATCGCATGTATTCGAAAATAGTGGTAAACAACTATTAAACATTACATTCACATCCCGGGTACAATTTACAACAGTATAAGCATTAAATAATTAAGTAACGCTTATAACAGTCTGTCAATCAATTGGTTGACATACAATTGAATCCAAGGGAGATGTAATTAATTATCCTCGCTAGACCATGTGGGGTTTTCAACCATCAAAAATTATTTAATAAATCATTACCCGCATACAATGCACACATCATAGTCGTAAATAAATAAATAAATAAATGCTCAACTATCCAATGCCATTTACGGTGCCACAAGTGTCCAGCCACAGAGTATGAAATGCGAGTGTCACATATTCATACAACGCTTCTAACGCAAATGATTTGTGAATAGTTCATGTGTTGAACTCCAAAAAGGGGCAATATAACTACATGATGCAATTTTAACTTGCAACTTAAAATGAATAACTAAATAGCTACTCTAATATACTAATTTAAGATAGAAGTTTTCACTGAGATTTTTTATCGTTACAATAACAATCGCTTTTGAGTTAAATTAAACGCGGGTTTACTTTAACCCAAATTTCCAGCTAGCTCCAAATTTGACCAAATTAGTTTCATTGCGAAGCTCTCGTCGATACGGTTCCAATGCATCCTGAATCGCCTAATTTCGAGTTCAAATGAAAAAGTTATGACCTTTATAAGTTCACATATATACGTTAACCAAACACTTAGCAACATATCTATGATTTTAACTACACAAACTATATAAACTAAATGATAAGTCTCACCCCGAGAATTCCAGCACCTCGACACTTCACCATAGGAACTCCCCGCGCTTGCTACGAGCCGAAGATCTCGCATTTTCAATCCAAATCAACTCAACACTTCTCGCACACACTCAAACACTCACTGATCCAAATCATACAAGCTAAAGGCGGGTTTTTATGGGTGTTTGAGCTTGTGGGGCCCATGGGCTCGCTGTCCGGAGTGGTATAATGGAAGGTAGTGACGTGGCAGGATTGTGAGGTGGTGTTGTGGCCATGTGGGGGCCACACGAGGTGGTTGGTGGTGGTAGAAGTGGTGTAAGGTGCTAAAGGAGGCACCTTTGCTCACTAAAGAGGAGATCTAAGTGGTTTTCGAGGGGAGGAGAGGCCCATGGCCACGCTGGCCTAGTGGTGGCTGCTGCTGATGTGGCACAGCAGTGGGGAGACCTAGTGGCAGCCTCCTAGGGGTCGGTGGTCGTAGTAAAAGAAAAGGGAGGAAGAAGGGTTCCATTAATGAAGCTTTAAGCTCCTTAAGATCTAATCTGCAAACGAAATGAACCCTTAGCCTAATTCCACTTAATTCGGAACTCATCATTTCATACAAGCACCAAATAAGGAGAGCGCGCCCAGTGGAGGGGAGAGGGGGTTGCTTGTTTGATTTTAATAGGTTGGTTACTATTCACGATATGATAGTTTATGATAATGTATTAATTCTACATTGCAAACTTCGTTCTAGGCTCACGGTCACACGTTAACTCCAAAAATTGCGAACTTTGGAATCTCACTACATTATGGAAATACGATTCCGAAGAACCTAGCCGCATTGAATTTGGAGACTATTCGAAAATTGGCCTTATTTTTAGCTTTAATTGAAAACTGAATTTTCAGCTTACGTTTATATATTGTTCTCTCACATATGAACTCCGCTTGACTTGAAAATTGAAATCCTGACATATCTCGATATTACGGATCCAACAAAAATGGTTTTGTCAAATTCCGAGACTGTTACAAAAATGATCATTTTATCAGCGATCAATATAACTTTAAAAATATCAATTTTTAAATTTGTACTTATAAATCGAATTAATAATTTTACTGAGCTTGTCTTAAGTCAAATAAAATATAAAAACTAATTTCAAAATTATTCTCATATTTTATAGAGCAAAAATTAGCAATTTATATTCAAAATCAATAAAATAGATTAAATTAAAATTTTAAATTGATTCTGAAATTCCAGGTTGTTACAGAATGATAATAGCAGCCGATTTCGACAACTCCATAATGATCGAAAATGACTACTCTGATTATGTATCTAACCTAAATTAGTTAAATACACATCCAAGGAAAATGTCTGGCATTCATCGTAGATTCAACTTGTCGCCAGGTCAATCCTATATCTTTATATTAGCAACCAAGCTCTAGTATCGCACTGTCTTCGAATCCATTACCAAACTTCAGTGTTGCTCTGTTGTCATATCAATCTACATGATTTGAATTATCCTTCAAGATTTCATCCCATCCATTCGAATCTACCATCCGTGTGTATTAAATCAATATGCACCAGTTTGTGCACTTGATGGTTAAACACCAACTCTTACGATTGATTTTCCTAGTACTTTATCGCTTGCGATCAGCCTTTTTGGTTGAATTAAGAGAATAATCAATCATGCAACTATTAGTCATACAAATTCCTAGACTAGCATCCAAACATTCATTACAACATTAATAAGTTATATAGAGAATATCAATAGTATCAAATTGAAATAAGTGTCAAAACAACCTAAATCTAAAATAGGGTTGAAAATAACGCACAAATGGGTAAATAGCTATAAGTAGGTAAAAATATGATATTCATGTTGAAACTACTTAAATCTCTTTTTAATCATTTTATTAATTTGTTTCTAGGTTCTACTATCCTTGGAATTATGTTTTATAATTGAAAATCAATTAAAAACATCAAACCTGTACTGTGTAAATAACTACCGTTCAACGAAAGATGGTATCACTCACCTTAGCTGAATCAATATAAACTGCTTCACCGAGTAGAGCACATCAATACGAGTCCAACAAAAGGAAAAGCGTCTAATTAAACCTGCTTCCCCAATCTATATGTACAGGCCATGCACCTTTATCGTGAAACCCACCAAGCTCCAATAACCTCTCTCCTCTTTTCTCCTTCATCTCTTAACGAGTTTCCAAACAGTCTTCGCTAAACCGAGCTATGCAGCCTCCCACGTCCAACCTCTCAACACCACACCCAACACCTTGATGAAAAACGCGTCCATGCCATCACCCTCACGACCCATACACGACGAGAATTTCATAGTGTTTTAGGCAGACCCAAAATTCGATAGGAGGTGCAGTTTTTTGATGAAGGACCGAATGGTAATCTTCAATTTGTTGATCGTCGCCTTAAGCCTATAAAAACCAGAACCCTAGTTCACTATGGCTAATAGCCATCTCTAGTATTGGCGTCTCGCCTTTCAAAAATGATTTAGGCACGAAGATCTTATTCATTCAAGATTTTAGAAACTGATTTCAAGATTTTAGTTGAGTATCGCTCTCTATTTAGATTTTTGAAGTGAAATATGGAGAGGCAACTATGATTTCTATTGAAACAACAATCGTGTGAGTGGAAGAGAATGGGTTATTATAGCATTGGTTTAGTTGTTTAATTTTATCAGTGGGCTTGAGTTCTCTATCCGGCACTAATATGCATTTTAGTATCGTACGATCAAATGCACTACTACAAAACTGGTTTGTTGCTTCGGTTATTTCCCCTTTGTTGCTTCAGTTCAGCAACCGAAACAACTGCAGACGATGTGATAGACCTAAACCTTTTGCTTCGGTTGTGTGACCGAAGTAAAAAGTTGTTTTTTTGCTTCCATTTCTCAAACAACAGAAGAAAAAAAAAAGAAATGTGGCTCCAATAGAGATCCTTCTGCTTCAGTTTCAATCTACTTACAACCAAAGCAAAACGTCCCTCTTTAAAATTAAAAAATGACAATAAACCTGTTATATATCACCATATGTTGATTCAGTTCTGATAATATACAAAGAACCGTAAAATAGAATAAAATAACAATAGTAGTGAATCTAATATGGCAAAAACTAAAGCATGAACCTTATTCTCATACAATTTTATACAATAATAGTGAAGATTTGCTTTAAATACTTCTCTACATCAATTCCATAAAATAAGTACATAAATATACATTCCTCAATATCCATATAACTCATATAACAAGAATTCTTTAAAAGATTGTGCAATCAAGTTTAAAATGAAGCAATGAATCCTATCATCAATCTAATGTGCCTTATATATAATCTCCATTACCTGCAACATTTATTCATAAATCATTGTTAATTAATCTCACCAAAAAAAAAGTACTAGCGCTTTTGCTAGGCTTACCATAAAAGCTACAAATAATCAGTGCCTTATTAGTTTTTTAAAATTTATTTTTACGTTATATGTTTGTAAATCTACAACACTGGTAAAAGAAAATGTTATGCTTCCGATGCAAATCAATTCAAGTTGTTTGTACCAGGTACATCAACATACATATATTCTCATTTCACAAGTTATTTCATGGATTTGACAAACCTACAAGGAAAAAAAGAAGAACAAATGCCATGTGAAATAGTAATTGTATAATACCGTGTCTGCAATACATACATACTGAAACACTTATGGTAGAGAGAATACTGTTGTAACTTTGTTATCAGTTGGTTGCAATTATACATATAAAAGTAACTTAATGCTTAAGTGTCTAAATGTGATTGATTTTTGTAATATAAAGTTCAATGTAGAAATAAAGTTTAACTCTAATGATTGCATATGCATTTTAGTAGAATCATAGCTAAAATCATACACTAGCATCAAAAACACATACGTTAAGAAATGACAAATTGTTTTAAAACAAATAGAGTTGAAGTAGATGCATGTCCTATTTGCATAAAAAGAGGGTTGGAATATGGAACAACTAGTAACAACTATTAAAAACAGTAAAACAATATACCTTACTAAGTTTTAGGTAAGCCATTTTCATACGAATAATTGACATGATTCATAATACAGAAAGAAACTTAACTTAGAAGCTATAATATAAGAACAAATTTATCTGATACGGAATATTAAGACTTATTAGAATAGCTAAGCTGCTTCAGGAACAACGGTGCATTTGTCATTTACCTCTGTACAGCAAGTGGTTGTGCTTTTTGAAATAATTTTAAAACCATTTCAAAATCTTTCGTTGGCTTTGCATCATCAATCTTTTTTTACTTACCTGCCTTTAAGTCAAAAAACAAGAAAAAAATCGCAAGTAAATTATTTAATCCAACAATAACATTTACTTTATTCTCAACATCATATGGTGCATGCAGATATATTATCACACACACGTTCGAATAAATGATCAGAGTGCACAGTAATAGAGTGGAACTATCCATACACCTATTTTCCAGCTCTACTATCAACAAAACAATTCCGTACACATATTATCTAAATCATGTTTCTAGAATCATCAAAGTATCACATAAATATAAAGCCAATTTCTACTCTCCTATCACATGGAAAGAAAATTCATTTTCATCAATTGTTACAAAAATACACGTATTTACTAACTTTGAAATTTCTGATTATTATACATAAACTTAAATGAGAGATCACAACCATTATATGAATTAAAAATGACCTAGGGTAATCGACAGAGATAACTTATATCTAAGGTTAAACTTTTATTTTGGGTATTTCATAACTAGGCCCGGTTTGTTTTAGTAACATGAATTACATTATATATAGTTGTATCATGTACATAATAGATTGTTAATTCAGTACAAAAGTTTGCATTCATCAAATCTTTCTGATCAAACTCTCAGATATATTCCTAAATCTGTAACACCCCGTAATTTTGTTTACATTAAAGAGGATAAATTAAAGAATAATCAATTTAATATTAAGAATTAAGGGAAACTGACTACTTCATTACGTCCGTCTCGAAATTCTGGTCAGGATAGACATCTAGTTTACATAAAACAGATAACATATGAAGAAGTTACGAACGATAAAAAGTTGAAAATCAAACAAGGTATAACTGGCGCACTTGCCAAGTGAGCAAAGGCAATTTTGCACTGGCGCACCTGTAAAGTGCACCAGAATAGTTGTCGGGTATTCATGGCTTTTCCCAAAGTGGGAGGCGACCCGTGACCTGATTGACCCTAGGGTTTATGTGGCAGTCGGTTCCAGATGGTTCTGCACCTGTAAATATATGGCCACTTCACATATTTCTTCATTAGAAATCATGGCGGCCAAACTCTGCAGGAGTCTGAACTGAATTAGGGTCTCTCATCTCCTTCTATTAACTAAAGCATATCAAATTCTAAGATTCAAGCATATACTCAAAACCAACCTTTTTTCTATCATCTTAGCAATCCAATCACAGTGAGTTCTAGCTGCTTTTAGGTTTAGATAAATAATAGTGAATCATGAAAGACTGTGATTTGGATACATTGTGAACCTTGAATCTCTGTTATTGTTAGATCGAATGCCATGTCATGATAGATCTATTTCTCTAGATCCAATTCAATTATGATTGCTCTACTATGTTATTATTATGGATCTTGTTTTGTAACTATATTATGGTTAATATAGATCTGTTAATTTGGACAGTTATATCATTGGATAGATCTAAACATTCATGTAAATCATGAACATATGTCACCTTAAATGGGTTAGGATTGGATCTAAACCTTTATCTTAATTGTAACTTTTATGATATGCTATAATGCACATGTGTACAGATCTATTTCTAAACTAGTAGATCTATTTTATGTGATCTAAATTTTCACCTCATTTTATCATGTTAGATCTATTTTATGTGATCTAAATTTGTCACCTCATGTTAACATCTTAGATTTATTTTATGTGATCTAAATTCTCACCTCATGTTATCATGTTAGATCTATTTTATGTGATCTGAATTGTCACCTCATGTTATCATGTTAGATCTATTTTATGTGATCTAAATTGTCACCTCATGTTATCATTTTAGATCTATTTTATGTGATCTAAATTGTAACCTTATGTTATCATGTTATATTTAAAATGATGGGACATCGAAATTGCTAATTTAGATCTTACCATGCTTATTGTGACATCACAGTTATTGATTGACAACCGTTCATCAGTTTTATGTCCACCTTATTATGATGATAATTTCATGTCCATGCCAGTTTGTATGTTCACCTTATTATCATACAAGTTTATGTTTATGCCAAGATGATCGTTTTAGTAATATTCCCATTATTTTCCCTATTATCACTTATGACTAGGTTATTTTCTAGCTTAGGCATGTTGCCAATTTTGTGAGGGCGCTAGTTAAGGAATGGGGGAAAAAGGTTAAAATGGCATAATTTGAATATGAACATTTATGGACATGTAATTCAAGTTATTGGGTAAAAAAGGGATTGACACCTATAAAAGGAAAGGATTAATTAATTGATTAACTAATTAAAAATGGAATGTCTAGTAATTACAATTAGGAATTGTAATTGTATTTATGACACGTGGTTAGGTTGCATTAGTGGTGGAAGTCTGCCCTGACCCGGCCGGCATATCCAGCAGCCACTAATGTTGAACCTAATTTGGGAGGTCTAAGTATGAAAATACGAATTGGGCTATGACACGAGGTTAGGCCCAACTGTGGAATAAGTCTGCCCGGACCCGACCGGCATATCCAACATCCACATGTTGTAGGCCTAATGTGGGAGGTCTGGCCCATTATGAAACCATAAATGGACATGGTAAAGAATTGGACTACTTAACATAAGTTAATCCATAGGGATTGTATAAACTTAAATTTAAGTTGGGGGTTAAGTAATTATGGTTGATGGGTGGGTTAAGTAAGTCTGAAGAGGGGGATGGTTAATATTCACATATAGACCCATAAACTTAACTCGAGGTTATGTAATTAAAGACACCTAGTGGTACACGTAACCAGAGAAAATAATAAAGTTATGTAATTAAAGACACTATTTAGGGTAAGCATAACTGGTAGAAATAAATATGGCTATGTAATTAAAGACACCTAGGGGTATACATAGTCAATGAAAACCTAGTGGGGGATACAAGACAAAGGGGAGAGCTTGTATCATATTGTGTGGGACCCATTTCAGTAAGTAACCCAAAGTAGGTATCAAACAAAGTACTCCATACTAGGAAGAGAAGGGACACGCTTACTAACTGATTGTAAGAGATCCAGATGTGGAGGACAGTGTGCGCGGCGCAAACCGGCCGGGCAATGTGCGTGCATGAGTCGTGCAAAGGGGGATAAGATGACTGTGACACATGTAGATATAGTTGTGCACATTATTATAATGAGGGGTTGCCACTTTAGGCAGTCTACTGTGGGGCTAGCACAAGGTATCTACGAGGGTTAAGGAGCTGATCGATCAGGCTAGTAGTTAGGATACTTTTGGACGTATCCCTAAGTCTACCACCTTATAGTTGAAGGGATCATCTCTTTCTGGATATACTAGTAACAATGTAGAGTAATCATTATAAGCATATACACCTTATCCTATCTACCTTGTTACACCTGCCATTTATGTAGTGATTTCCCTTATCCACTTTATATGCCTATCATGTTACTTTTATTTATTTACTGGCTAAAAGTAACTAGACTCGCCAGACTTTATGTCTGACCCATTTGTTTCTCCTTCTTTCTTCCATTCCCTCCCCCTAGGTTCCCAGCGAGGAAACACCCAGGCTTAGTTAGGACTCAGATATCACCTTGCTAGGAGCTACTTCTGAAGTATGGCTCAAGTCCTTGTCTCTACCACGTATTAACTCTTTCAATTAGGGAATTATGTTTTTATATTCTTATGTACTCTGATGATGCAAGACAGAAGTTATTTTATTGTAATGGTTTTTGTGACTTATGATATTGTGGACCACGATATTATCTTTTATGTAGAAATAAAAGTTTAAATTTTCGCTGCTATCTTATTTATATCTATCTTGTAATTATTCTGTGTCTGTTTACCTATAACGCTTCACGGAACTTAATGCATTCCCTTAGTGAGTGACATTAACAGACATGGGGTGTCACACTTGGTATCAGAGCTGAAGGTTACCAGATTAGATAAAAGTTTTTGAAAATTATTTTCAAAAGGGTTTTAAAGAAAGCATTTTCATAAAGAAAAGTCTGTTTTGAAAACAATCCCCAAAAAGCCATATGTAGTATCCTTCGGTCCTTTATCTAAATTTCTTCCTTTCTCCTTTTTCAGCATGTCTTCCTAATATCCCAGAAGGTGTCACTATACTCGGGTGGTTCCGTAGTATTTGGAGGCCGCAGCATCGGCCAAAGGCTAAATAGACGTTCCTCCCCCAGCTTCACCAATCATTCCTCCTCCTCCCCCTTCAAGAGCAGTTAACTTCGCCAAGATCTGCAAAGACATCCTTGCTATGGGAGGGAAGGCATTCCATGGGAAAGAGACATTTGTAGAAGCTCGGAATTGGCTCAAGGAGAATGAGGATTTATTCGTAATTTTTGAAGTGGAGGACCATAAAAAGATTCAGTTAGCTGCTTGGCTACTGAAGGACGAAGCCTCATTTTGGTGGGAAGTCACCTAAGCAGAACGCCCGATGGAAACTTGGGAAGATTTTAGATAGTGGTTCGAAATGAAATTTCTTTTCCAAGCTGAAAGTAGCATGCAGATGGAGAGATTATTATCACTAAAACAAGGAAACTTGACGGTTAAAGAATATGTGAACAAATTCAACCAGCTAGCAAGGTTCGGGTTAGTGTTGGTGGATACACCGCACAAAAAGGCTTTGCGGTTTGCTAAAGGGCTGATGAACCCGTTCATTGGTTAGCCATGTCCCATATTCCAATGGGGGCCACTTTTGAAAAACTTGTCGATGTGGCCCTGATGCATGAGGAGGACAAGAGACAGAAGAAGGAGGTAAAGGCTGAGGGAACATCACAAAATTGGAAGGTATAGCCCAAGAAAGGGCATTAGCAACAACAACAACAACAGAAGAAAGGAGGGAAAAATGATAAAGTCAAGGATAAGAGAAAATGTCACCATTATGGGAAGGAAGGTCATCTGATTAAAGACTGTAAGTGAAGGAAGAATTCTTGCTACCATTGTGGAGAGGCCGCACACTTTGCTAAAGAGTGCCCGAAGAAACACTATGCCATAAATGGCCTATCGCACCGAAAATCCAAGGTGTTGCTAGCTACAATGTAACTATAGGTATGCTATTTTTTGTCTATTGCAACACACGCTTCAAAATGTTACCATAGAAAATCAAAGGTGTTGCAGTAACCACGTGAATAAATTTATCAATCCGGGGGATTACAATCCAATGGTCCACGTTAGCAATCCGCAATGACGTGAAATAATCTTTAACGCAGGAAGCAAAAACAAAAAACCAAAAACTAAAAACAAAGCGGCAAAAAACTTAGCCAAATTTTCAATTAGGGTTTCAATCGAAAATTTAACAAAATACGCCGCCGCTCAATCTGTCAAAGACTCTTACTCGCAATTTCAATTAGGGCTAAAAGTTCAAATTTACAAGCTTAATTGGGGTTCGATTACAGCAAGTTCGAGTTCAAGTTCAATTAGGTCTTCGGTGTTTCAATTAGGTCTTCAATTGGGGTTCGTTTGGGTCTCAAATTTCAGTTAGGGCTTCGATTTAATCTATTGCTTAAGGTATCACACAATGTATATTTCAAGTATTTCCTAATTTGATTGTTGTATTGCCTAATTTACAGATTAACTTGTATATTTAGGTGTAAACATATTCCTGATTTTATTATTACGTTTATTTTTGTAACAAACCTATGTTGAGCACTGCTTATATGATATTATTCTGTTATTTTTCCTTATAGTCATGGCTAAATAATATTTGTGTATGCTATTTGTGTGTAAATTAGGATGAATGAGGAAAAAATATGGGCAGAACTTCGTATGTTTAGATGGTTGCATGTTATTTGTGTGTAAATTTAGGCCTCGATTACCAAAGAATACACGCATGTCCAAATGACTACATGCTATATTGAGCAAAACATAAAAAGGAAAATAATTGCAAAACTTGTGATGTTTCAAGGAAAACAACTGCATGCTATTTAGTAAGGAAATGTTGTTTCTGCCTTGATTATATGTTGTAACTGATGTATATCATATTTGAAGCCTCTTTTTGTATCTTTTTTTTACTATTTCTGCCTATATTACATGTTAGTGAAGTGGTTGTTTTATTTTATAATGTGGTTGGTTTATTTTATTTTGTAATTATTTCAATCGAATGCTAAATTCTCCATTTTGTGTAGGATGGAGGTAAATCTTTGGTTCCACCACAAGGGAAAATTTGGGAAGAATGGATATGTTGGTGGAGAGGAGGCTATTATCAAGGATGTTGATCTGGATAGGTTTTTGTACATAGTACTGATGGAGTTTGTCAAGGAAGAGCTAGTGTACACCGAAATTGGAGGAATATATGCATGGAAAGGTCCAACGAGTGGGTGGAAATTGGTGGCCGATGATGTAGAGCTGTTGTTTATGATGCAATTAAAAAATAATGGTGATTACATTGATTTCTATGTCGACACTGTCGTCGAGGATAGTACCGAGCCAATTAAACAAATGCAGCCACATGTCGTTGTATGCACGAGGAAGAATCTGTTTCTAGGTATAAACATGTCTTCTCATTTGTACTATTTTGATGAATTTGGTCATTTTGCTGAATATGTTTTTTATTTAGGACTTGTTTCATTTTTAGTGCACTTAGTATAATAATAAAGAACTTGTATGTTGAGGCTGCGAAATCATAGAAACGGCAGTTTGTCACCGCTCACCATCTACAACAGGTAGAAAAAAGAAGCAGCAGACCGATCAACTCTTTACTCCTAGAAAATTGACACGGCTAAACAATTCCCAAATGATCAGCGAAGCTGCTGTGAGTCCGCCTATCAACAACAAGCAGACTGATCAAGTCTTTACTCCTAGAAAGTCGGCACAGCTAAATAATCCAATTATGAACAATCCAGAAGTGATCAGCAAAACTGCTGCGAGTCCACATATGAAGAAGAAAAAGGGGTCAGCAAGAAGTAAACTAGTGTCAGTAGGATGAAGTAACCAGAGAAGGAAAATCCAACTGAAGTCAGCGATGCAACTTTGAATATCAACTCAGCAGGTGTCAAGAGTAAATAGGATTTCAATAATTCTCCACATAATGAAGAGGAAAATATAGATGAAAATGATTTTCTGGTAAGAAGACTACAATCTGATCTTCTAATATATGATCTTACATATTTTGCTAATATTTACAATAATGTCTTGTTTAATTACTTTCAGAATGATGATCTATCACCTACGCCACCTCCACCGCTTACAGAATACGAAAGGGAGAGAGACAAAAATGTCTCATAGAAGAATAATGTTTTTGAAAAACTTGGGTTGCCTAAATTAGTTTTTGGAATGAGAAATGAATTTGGAAAAATAAAGCAAAATCAAAGATGCTTGATGAGGAAAGCGAAGATTATGTTCCAGAATTTGAAGATGATACTTCAAAAAAATCAGGCAAAGGTGCATTATAGCCGAAGATTTAATTTTATGTTGGTAATCATAGATTAGCTTCATTATTTTTTTATTTTATTGTTTTTGTGTGCGTATTTTAGAGAACCAAAAAAGATAGGTTTACAAAGCCTCAGTCTGGACCAACAACTCGTTCACGAGCCAATGTTGAATCTGCAACTAATAATAATGCAACTTTGATGGCAGGGGAAGTACCGGTTCGTATGCAATCTGATGGTGCACCATGTAGCGTTGAGTTACCACATAATGAAGGGATAAGAACAATGGTGGCTTATTTGGCTATGCGAGAAAATCAGAAGATTAACAGTAGTGGGAGTGTAAGGAATAAGGCTGTTGTCGAAAATGTCTCAACAAATATTGAAAACAAAGAAAGATAAAGTAGCAAAAGATGAAGGTAGAATTTGACTGAGTTCTGATTTTGATAGTTTAAGTTCTCATTTATGTTTTTCCTAGCCTTCTCATTACTATTGTATGTACTTTGTAACGGTAGTCGGAGCTCCCAGAAGGCTCAGGGGAAAAACAAAGATGGATAAAGTTCATTCAAGGCCAGATGACAAAAGAGTTGTAATCCAAATGAATGATCGATGCCAACCTATTTTAGATGATGACGAAGTAGTGATTGAACTGAGTTATTTTTTAGGAACACTGAAGAGGAGCGTCCACTTACTTACAAGTCTTGGTTTGATGTTCCTGCAAATTTGAAAGACACGCTGTGGCGCTATGCGAAGGTAATTTGTAAACTTAGCAGAATTTTACGTAATATAATAAACTTGTCACAGAAGTAGCATGACTCTTCTTTTTAATGTTTGATTTTGTATTTAAGCAATGGTATATTATTCCGAATGAATGTGAATATTGGGCTTTGAGGTCAATTCGTGACGCTTGGAGGGGGTACAAGAATCGTATTAAAAAGGCACACTATATGGCTTATGAAACTAATGAAGTGATGCTTGAAAATAGGCTGGAAGAAATTCCACTTCAAGATTTCAAAGTACTCTTGCAGTTTTGGGGAGATGAAAAAGTTCAGGTATAATTTTAAGTTTTATCACAGAATTTTTTTTCCTTTTTATTCATTCAAATCAGTTAGATAAACATATTTATTTCATGTTGTTTTGTAGTCCAAGGCCCTTACAAATTCTGCAAATCGGAAATCGTATACTGACACACACACTGCTGGTCCAAAACTTTTTTCCCAAATTCGGCATAAAATGGTATGTATTTTGCTTATTTTTATGGTTGGCTAGTTTAACAATATAGGTCATATGGAGGTATGCTTGTTTAACTCGAATGCAGTATCCTTGTTTAACTTGTGAATAAACTACATATCCTTGTTTAATTTGTTTAGCAATATTAGTGATATATGTTCTGAAACAATTGGTTTGATATCCTTTTACTATCTAACGCTTTTTGTATCAGTCCAAGGAATCTGACGGAGAACTTTATGTTAAAACTCGCAAGCGGAAAGAAGGAAAGGTGTACAAGAATGATGCTTCAATAATGAACTACAGAATTGTAAGAATTTTATTTCCTCTTCAATCAGGTGTCAAAAACAATGCTTCATTTTGCACATGATCATCATTATTGTAGAATTAGATCATGTTTTGTCGAAACCGATAGCAGGATCGATCATAGCAATGGGTGTGATCTTTTACTTTGGGTTTCAATGTGTATATGCCACAATTCTTGTTTAAGAAACTTGTTTAAAAATTGTTAATTTTATTTAATGTGACATTTTAAAACTGCTTTATTTTGCAGGAGAAGATTGAAAAAGCAATTGGTGAAGGAAGCAATGATGGAGTTGTTCATGAACTTGTTCCTAATGTAAAGTCGCACGGTCCATCATGGCTTATAGGACGGCACACCAAGTCTCCAAAAGTTTCAAAAGCTGCTCCAACAACAGGCACATACATACAGGAGCTGGCAACGAAGATAAGGGAAGATATAGCTGACGAAGTCGAAGCAAAGGTGAACAAGATGGTCCAAAGTGAATTTGATGCAAAGGTGGACGAAAAAGTTGAGGAGAACTTGACAAGGATGCTGAAGAAATTGGGTGAAGCAAACCCGCACATGCACATTGATATTGGGGATTTTTGTGTGACAGGTCGCAGTGAAGGCACTGAAATTGAAAGCAGTGAACGCGGTGGAGGCTCGCACTCTTAGGCATGATATTGGGGATCTTTGTGCGCAATTGCAGTGAACATAAATAGATATTTACTATGTACTAACTGTGTTTGTAAGTATGCTCTGTGAACATGATTTTTCTGGCTACATTTGTAAGTACTAATATTTGTGCCACTTGTGAATCCAAGATAATCAGTAGTTTAACTAATCAGTATGATGATAAATTCTGTAATGTTGCAATATGTGATTTAATATTGCCATAGCTCTTATATAACGTTGCTGTATGTAATGTGAACTGTTGCCATTGCTATGATATAGCGTTGCCATTGGATGGTAAAAGCGTTGCATAGATTAATGCATGTGGGTCCCACAACATGATTCTGTGAACCCGGGCTACAGCCACAACAGGATTCCGTGAACTCGGGTTACATATTTTAGTGGACCCCACATTTTTCTAAATTTAGTACCTGTGGCAACACCTGTGATGATGTTGCCATAGGGTCGCAAATGTGTTGCCTTTGACTCTAAGGCAACGCGGTAAAAGGCAACCCCAAAAAAGTGTTGCCACAGATCATTTTTTGCCTATACCAACACTTTTTGGCATCTACTGCGTCATTTCTCTGGGGTTGCCATAGGCCATCTATGGCGTAGTGAAACGGGGATCACAGGGACAAGGTCAAAGGGTAGGAAATTCTGGAGGGAAGGTGCATGCTCTCGCGACCAGTGCTCCTGATAGAGGTAAAAAAATTATGTGGAAGGTTTAATTTCTCTTTCAAACCATCATATTAGAACACTTTTTGATTCTGGTGTCTCACATTCAATTGTATCAAGTTATGTAGTTGAGTCTCTGCACTTAATTACTAGTATGGTAGTAGATCCCGTAGCTGTTTCAAACCCCATTGGTGGTTCGGCTCATTTATCGATGATTTTTCGTAGTTTGAAAATATCTATGTTAGGCGTCGAGTTTGAATGCGACGCGTATGTGCTCGGATTTATGGACTATGGGTTGATTCTAGGAATGGACTGGCTTACCATGTATGGTGCCATTCTGGATTGTGAAAAGAGGGTTGTTAGGCTTCTAACTTGTCATGGGAGAACCCTCGAGATTTTGTGTGACCCACAAGGGTCGGTTATGCTTAGTTTCCTAGAGTCTCTTGATGCATCTATCGACAATCTACAATTTGTTCCAGTAGTCCGGGTTGTTTCCGATGTTATTTATGAGATTCGGGATTTACGTCCAAGGCGTGAGATCGACTTTTTTATATATCTGGTGGACAATGCAAAGACAGTTGCATTACCAATGCGACACATGGCTCCAAGGGAAATGAGGGAGCTGAATAAGCAAGTAGGGGAGCTACTTGAGATAGGGTTTATCAGACGAAGCATATCTGAATGGGGTGCTCCAGTAGTATTCGCAACTAAGGCGGATGGTTCGCTTCGTTTGTGGGTGGATTAAAGGGAGCTGAGTAAACTCACTAAGAAGAACAAGCACCCGCTTCCGAGGATTGATGATTTATTTGATCATCTTGTTGGTGCCTCGGTATTTTCCCAGTTAGACTTGGCCACGGGGTTCCATCAGTTGAGGGTGGCTGAGGACAACATAGATAAGACTGCCTTTAGGACTCTGGACGGTTTCTTTGAATGGCTCGTTATGCCTTTTGGGCTGACAAATGCACCCGCCTATTTTGTCGATCTGATGAGTAGGGTGTTTCGGGAGTTCCTAAATAAATTTGTTGTAGTCTTTGTCGATGATATTTTGATTTTCTCCAAAAGCGAAGAAGTGCATGCCCAACATTTGAGAGAAGTTTTGAAAACTCTCTGGGACCATCAGCTTAAAGAAAAATTCTCCAAATGCCATTTTTGGAGAAACGATGTGCGGTTCTTAGGGCATGTGGTCTCCAAAGAAGGGAGAGCGGTAGATCCCGCGAGGGCGGTTGTAGTGCAAGATTGGCAGAATCCTAAAAATGCAACCGAGTTGAGAAGCTTTCTTGGGTTAGCAGGTTACTATAGGAAGTTCATTAAGGACTTCGCAAAGATATCGGTCCCACTCAATAGGCTGACAAAGAAGAACTTGGCATTCTCATGGGATATAGACTGTGACGTTGCTTTCCAATGATTGAAGAGGGCTCTGACAACAGTCCCAGTTTTGACCTTACCCGATGGGAATAAAGTGTTTACCGTTTACACTAATGCATGCGGTACAAGGCTTGGTGCGGTTGTAATGCAAAAGGGAAAGTAGTGTGTTATGGGGGTAGACAGTTGAGAGTTCATGAAAAGAACTACCCCACCCATGATCTAGAGCTAACTGCAATAGTGTTTGCATTAAAGACGTGGCGTCATTATTTACTTGGAGAGAAGTTCGAGTTATACACCGATCATAAATCTCTCAAGTATCTGTTCTCGCAGAAGGTTCTCAATTTAAGGCAACAACGGTGGATGGAGTTTCTTGCTTCTTATGATTTTGAGATTTCTTATACCCCTGGCAAGGGTAATGTGGTGGACGACGCACTAAGTAGGCAGAGGGTGGCCCTGAATCCTCTGTTTGTAGAAAGAAAGCACTTGGAGTTCATATCAGCTTTTGATTTTAGACCCTCCATCGAGATTTTGCCTGCTTTGTTTACATACATGGAGATATGACTGACTCTTATGGACCAGATAGGAGCTTCGTAGCAAGGTGACCCACAGATTCTAGACAACATGGATAAGCTCAGAAGAGGGGAAACTTCTAGTCACCTCATCAAATATGCCATAAATGAAAAGGGGTGGTTGCGACGAGATGGAAGGTTTTGTGTTCCTCGAACTGGAAGCTTGATAAAGGCAGTCATACAAGAAGCCCACCATTCTAAGGTGACCAATCATCCAGGCGGTGAGAAGATGTACAGGGACATGAAGAGGGTTTTCTTTTGGGCTGGGATGAAGAAAGATGTGATTGAATTTGTTTCCCAACGTTTAGCTTGCCAGCAAGTCAAAGCTGAGCAAAAGAAGCCCGGTGGTTTACTTCATCCTTTGGAGGTTCCTCAGTGGAAATGGGAGAGCGTCTCTATGGATTTCATAGATGGTTTGCCTAGATCGAAGAAAGGCAACACCAGTATCTGGGTTGTGGTAGACAGACTAACTAAGAGTGCACACTTTATTCTAGTTAAGAGTAAGAGGACGACATCATGGTTAGCAGCAATTTATGTCCAAGAGATAGTTCAACTTCATGGAGTTCCTTCCAGCATCGTGAGCGATTGTGACCCCATATTTACCAGAGAATTTTGGAGGAGCTTGAAGTAAGCGTTAGGTAAACAGTTGCGTTTGAGCACCACTTATCATCCGCAGACTGATGGGAAAACGAAGAGTGCGAATAGAATTCTAGAAGATCTTTTAAGGCTTTGTATCCTAGACTTCGGAGAGACTTGGGAAGGGCATCTTCCTTTAGTACAGTTTTCCTATAACAACAGCTATCAGGCCAGCATCGGCATGGCACCCTTCGAAGCATTGTACGGACGACCCTGTAGATCACCAACTTGTTGGTGGGAATCTACCGAAAGATTACTACATGAACCATATATGGTTAGAGAAACGTCCGAAAAGATTGACCTTATTCGACGGCGGATGAAGACAGCTCAAGATAGGTAGAAATTCTATGCAGACAAGAGAAGGACTGACCTCAAATTTGAAGTCGGAGACTTGGTTTTTATCAAAGTGTCACCTCGGTAGGGAAGTTGGCACCTAGGTTTGTGGGACCATTTCCCATAACCAGGAGGATTGGCCAAATGACCTATAGTGTAAAGCTTCCTAAAAATCTATCTGGTGTTCATGATGTTTTCCATGTTTCTCAACTGCGAAAGTGCTTGCATGACACCGCGGAAGTTTCTGAGCATGGTATATTGGAAGAGGTAGAAGTGGAACGGGAGGCGACGGTCAGGCGAGTTCCTTCCCATATTCTTGGATTAGAAGTTAAGATGCTACGCAATAAAGAGCTCAAGTTGCTAAAGGTTCAATGGGGAGATAACCCAGAGGATGCGACTTGGGAGACCGAAGACAAGATTCGTGCTTCGTACCCTTTTCTCTTCGAGGGTATGTTCTTAATTTTTTTTCCAAAGCTTTATCAGTACTTGTTTCTATTCATTTGAGTATGTCCTATCCGTAGTATTTTTGACCTTTAGATAGGAATCCTATGGATGTAAACATGTGTTTGAGGCATGTTATGATTGATGGATGCAAGTGGATGCAAGTGTTTTCTAGTGGTTGCTTGTGGACGCATACACACACACATTAGGCACTAAGATCGGCTCAATCACTCTCATACTGCATATGGATGTATGTGCATTATCTTTTCTTTTATGAATGGAAATACATGAACTAGCATATGGATGTTGCATTTGGACGAATGAGTGTGTACACATGTGGAGCTTATATGTTATAATAGGCTTATTTGCATACATATTGGATTCATGGGACTAACATACATTGCATTAAGGAGGTCAACCGAATGAGTAGACCGCCTGATCTTCGCATTAGTGTTGGGACATATACACACACCTTTGCATATATTCATGAAAGCATTAGAAATCCTTAAGGACAATGGATGCTAGTGATTGATGAATGAGCAGATGGATGATGGATGGTAGGATATGCATTCTTCTCAACTTGGAGATTTCGGGGACGAAATCTTTTAAGTAGGGCGGGATGTAACACCCCGTAATTTTGTTAACATTAAAAAGGATAAATTAAAGAATAATTAATTTATTATTAAGAACTAAGGGAAACTGACTACGTCATTACGTCCGTCTCGAAATTCTGGTCAGGATAGACACCTTGTTTGCATAAAATAGATAACAAATGAAAAAGTTACGGATGATAAAAAGTTGAAAATCAAAACTGGGTATAACTGGCGCACTTGCCAAGTGCACCAAGGTAATTTTGCACTGGCGCACCTGTAAACTGTGCCCAGAATAGTTTTTGGGTATTCGGGCCTTTTCGCAAAGTGAGAAGTGACCCTAGGGCTTACGTGGTAGTCGGTTCCAGATGGCTCTGCAACTATAAATATATGGTTATTTCACATATTTCTTCATTGGGAATAATGGCGGCCAAACTCTGCCGGAGTTTGTACTAAACTAGGGTCTCTCATCTCCTTCTATCAAATAAAGCGTATCAAATTCTGAGATTCAAGCATAGACTCAACGCCAACCTCTTTTCTATCATCTTAGCAATCCAATCACAGTGAGTTCTAGTTGTTTTTAGGTCTAGATAAACAATAGTGAATCATGAAAGACTGTGATTTGGATACATTGTGAACCTTGAATCTCTGTTATTGTTAGATCGAATGCAATGTCCTGATAGATCTATTTTTCTAGATCCAATTCAACTATGATTGTTCTACTATGTTATTATTGTGGATCTTGGTTTGTAACTATATTATGGTTAATATAGATCTACTAATTTGGACAGTTATATCATTGAATAGATCTAATCATTCATGTAAACCATGAACATATTCACCTTGAATTGGTTAGGATTGGATCTAAACCTTTATCTTAACTGTAACTTTTATGATATGCTATGATGCGGATGTGTGTAGATCTATTTCTAAACTAGTAGATCTATTTTATGTAATCTAAATTGTCACCTCATGTTATCATGTTAGATCTATTTTATGTGATCTAAAATTGTCACCTTATGTTATCATGTTAGATCTATTTTATGTGATCTAAATTGCCACCTCATGTTATACCTATTTTATGTGATCTAAATTGTTACCTCATGTTATCATGTTAGATCTATTTTATTTGATCTAAATTGTCACCTCATGTTATCATTTTAGATTTATTTTATGTGATCTAAATTGTCACCTCATTTTATCATGTTAGTCTATTTTATGTGATCTAAATTGTCACCTTATGTTATCATGTTAAATCTAAACTGATGGGACATCTAAATTGCTAGATCTTGCCATGCTTATTGTGACATCATAGTTATTGACTGTCAACTATTCGTCAGTTTTATGTCCACCTTGTTATGAAGACAATTTCATGTCCATGTCAGTATGTTTGTTCACCTTATTATAATACAAGTTTATGTTTATGCCAAGATGATCATTTTAGTTATATTCCCAATGTTTTCCCCATTATCGCTTATGACTAGGCTATTGTCTAGCCTAGGCATGTTGCTAATGTTGTGAGGCCGCTAGTTAAGGAACAGAGGAAAAAGTGTTAAAAATGACATAATTTGAATATGAACATTTATGGACATGTAATTCAAATTATTGGGTAAACTAGGTATTGACACCTATAAAAGGAAAGGATTAATTAATTAATTAAAAATAGTAATTACAATTAGGAATTGTAATTGTACTTATGACATGAGGTTAGGTTGCATTAGTGGTAAAAGTCTGCCCGGACCCGACCGGCATATCCAGCAGCTACTAAAGTTGAACCTAATGTGGGAGGTCTAAGTACGAAAATACGAATCAGGCTATGACACAAGGTCAGGCTCAACTGTGGAATAAGTCTGCCCGGACCCGACCGGCATATCTAGCATTCACATGTTGTAGGCCTAATGTAGGAGGTCTGGCCCATTATGAAACCATAAATGGACATGGCAAAGAATTGGACTACTTAACCTATGTTAATCCATAGGGATTGTATGAACTTAAATTTAGGTTGGGGGATAAGGAAATATGGTTGAGGGGTGGGTTAAGTAATTCTTAAGAGGGGGATGGGTAATATTCACATATAGGCCCACAAACTTAACGCGTTAAGGTTATGTAATTAAAGACACTTAGTGGTATACATAACCGGAGGAAATAATAAACTTATGCAATTAAAGATGCATTTTAAGGTAATCATAACTGGTAGAAATAAATAAGGCTATGTAATTAAAGTGTATACATAGTCGATGAAAACCCAGTGGGGGATACAAGACAAAGGGGAGAGCTTGTATCATATTATGTGGGACCCATTTCAGTCAGTAACCCGGAGTAGGTATCAAACAAAGTACTCTGTATTAGGCAGAGAAGGGGCACGTTTACTGACTTACTGTAAGAGATCCAAACGTGGAGGACAGTGTGGGCGGCGCAAACCGACCGGGCCACGTGCGTGCATGAGCCGGGAAGAGGGGGATAAGATGACCGTGACACCTATTGATATGGTTGTACACATTATTACGATGAAGGGTTGCCACTTTAGGAATTGATACCTCCTACTATGGGGCCAGCACAAGGTATCTACGAGGGTTAGTGAGCCGATCGATCAGGCTAGTAGTTAGGATACATTTGGACGTATACCTAAGTCTACCACCTTATATTTGAAGGGATCATCTCTTTCTGAATATACTAGTAACAGTGCAGAGTAATCATTAGAAGCATATACTCCTTATCCTGTCTACCTTGTTACACCTGCCATTTATGTAGTGATCTCCCTTATCCATTTTATATGCCTATCATGCTACTTTTATTTATTTACTGGATAAAAGTAACTAGACTCGCCATCCTTTATGTCTGACCCTTTTGTTTCTCCTTTTTTCTTCCGTTCCCCCCTTAGGTTCCCAGGGAGGAAACACCCAAGCTTAGTCAGGACTCAGATATCACCTTGCTAGGAGCTACTTCTGAAGTACGGCTCAAGTTCTTTTCTCCACTATGGCTTAACTCTTTTAGTTGGGGAATTATGTTTTAATATTCTTATGTACTCTGATGATGCAAGATAGAAGTTATTTTATTGTAATGGTTTTTGTGACTTATGATATTGTGGACCACGGTATTATCTTTTATGTTGAAATAAATGTTTAAATTTCCGCTGCTATCTTATTTATATCTGTCTTGTAATTATTCTGTATCTGTTAACCTATAACGCTTCACGGAACTTAATGCATTCCCTTAGTGAGTGACATTAATGGACATGGGGTGTCACAAAATCAAATATTTACAAAAGTTTGTGATTCAATACAAAAGTTTGTTTTGATGATCTGTTGGTGAGGAAGTGCAGATGATGATTTGGTGTTGAAAGAATGTACAAAAGAAAGCTGAATTGTTATTATCACAAGTTGAATTGATACAGCCATGTACAAGCAAATATATACACTGGATAATGGGCTTATTTAACATCGTGGTTCAAGGTAAATACACAAGCCTACAAAGCTAAGTACGTAGTGAAGTACAACAATCATGTTAGTTGATGTATTTTAATTTATATTGCCTAATTACAAACGTTAAAGCACAAAGGAAACAACCAGAATCTTGTTAAACTTTTTGACTATCATAAACCACCGAAAATTTATTTTTTATTTCCTAGAAAGTTTGAAATTTGATTCTTAATTATATGTAAATGTACATATAAAAATATAATAGCTTAATTTAGGTGAAGAAACAAAATAAAAACTTTGTTTCCAGGTGTCTCAGATGCAGAGCCTTACCAATTTTCAGGGTGAAGATTCTTTTTTAAGTGTACAGCTTTCATATTGAGATAAATTTCTTAATCGTCAACAGTATTACTTCTATTGATTATGGTGGTATTAGCCAAAAATACACCATGAATACGTCCAAAATCCAGTCCCTCGATAAACCAATTGACTCCATACATAATAAACCATGATATGCGTTATAATGTGTTGCCAGAAATGAAAAGAAAAGAAAAAACAGAGAGCAATACCTCAAAGATACTTTAGTATCTTAACAGTTGCCTACATCGAGTTCATTAAGATAGATTGGGGAAAATCATTGAAAGAACTGAGAGTTTATCGGAAGGATGACCATTGTTTAATTCAGATCTACGACTTTGAGCGTCAATCCACTTGAAGCACCACAAATTGTTTCTTAAATCGACATTCTTTTTGTGGTTTTTGAGTGTCACTATGAGCAAGGATGTTTCAATTTTTAGGGTTAAGATTAAAAAAGGGCAGTTCGAGCTTCTGTTGATTAGTTTTATTTCATTTGGGTTGCTTTGCTTTTATCCGCTTTGCTTCTATTGTGTGCACTACTAGGCTGTCTAGGCATATATAATTTGTACAAATCTTTTCTTCTTTTTGAATAACCATTGAGCCGCCTATATAAGAAGTAAATAACGTATACGAAATAAAAGTAACTAGCTAAATAAAATTCTCTGCGTTGGCAATGCTTAACTACTGATGATACTGGGCAGAATGTTGATATTAATGATACTGAGCAGAATGTTGATATTGATGGTCATGGTCTTGATGAGCCTAATATTGTTCAATCAAATCTGGTTACCAATGCACATTCAGACTACACAGCTAACGCTGAGATGCGGACCTTGTTTGGCAATCTGTTTGATGATACAAGAGAACATTTAGAAACTTCAAATAAGGCTACTTGTATTGGAACTATTTCTTGTATTGATTTCTTGGGAACTAGTTCATCCTCTAGTGCTACTATTGTTGCTCCTTGTTCAGCTTTTTCTGCTTCTATGTCATGTTCATCAACTTATAGTCAGAGTTCTCCTGCTTCTTCTTGTATGAATTTTACTTCGGCTTTGAATGGAACTTTTTCTTCCAGTGCCAAGCAATCTGCTTCCCCATATGCAAATTTAAAGCCACCTGACCATCTAATACTTCCTCCTCCAGCAATCGAATTTTCCATGTTATCCTTAGCAGTTTCAACAAGTGCCTGTCCATCTCCAATATCCAAAGGCAAGAAACCTAAAGGAAAATTTTGGGTTGAAGATGACCTTGATGAGGGACATGAGTTCACATTTGAAGACATACTACCTGCTAGTAGCAAGGTGATGTCGCAAAAACGACACACAAGGCGCAATCCTGGCCCTTTTTTGATAAATTCTACACGTGAGTTTTGACTTGTGCCTTGTTTCATATCCGAGGGATTATGGTGCATGCAAGCTTGTCTTGGAATGTTTTTTTTTAACTGGATGTGTTAGAAGCAAGAGCAAATGGAACGTAATTGTGATTACTAGAGATTCTTTCTGTAATCACTTGCGGTTACCGAGTGAGTAATAGTGATTTTGAAGGGTATAGAGACGGATGGTGATATATCATAGCATACTTGTATATGCTGATATATGTAATGTAAATATTTTGGTGATTAATAAAATTTGCGCTTAACTTTCTAAAACATTCTCTTCGTTGAAGTAAGTTGCAACTACTGCAATTCGTGATGAAAGTAATCGACAAAATAAAAGTAATTTAGGATGCATATTTTCTCAAATTAATCAAATAAGCAATTGAATATTAATTATTGACTTATTATGAATAATTAATTATTAATGGATAAAATAGAAGTTATGTTAGTCTTTGTTACCAGTGAATTATTAATTTTAATTATTCAATAGTAAATGTTAATCGTTAGTTATCAAAAATAAATAAAAATAAAATATCTTTCATTAATTATAATTAACTAAGACTAATTTTTACATTTAATATTGTTTATTAATTGATACTAATTATTGAATATTAATTCATACTTATTAATTATAAATTTCAATTATATAGTTTGTTCATTATTAAATTATTTAGTAGCAATTAATAATTAATAACAAATAATAATTAAATACACTAATTATTAAATAGTATTAACAACAAATATTTAACTTCAATAATTAGTATCATATAGTTAATATTTAATAATAATTAAAAATACTAATTAGTAACTAGTACCATATAGTTAATAATTAATAAATATAAATAATTATCAAATAATCAATATTATTCGATAGATATTATTTATTAATACATATTATTTATATTTATTATTAAATATTAACTATATGATACTAATAATTAAAATTAAATATTACTGCTTAACTATTAATTGGTAACTATCATAATTCAATGTTGAACCATTTAACTGTACTTAACAATTAAAATTAATAACCATCAAGTATATAAATTATTAAATAATAATTAGTATGTACATATTATTTATTATATTCATTTGCTAATTATTCAACTGCAACAGTTTAATATTAATTATTAGTAATTGTACTTAATATATATTAAATTATATACAAAGTAATGTTATTCTTTGTTACCAGTTAATAATTATTACTTTTTAATTATTCAATAGTAAATGTTAATCACTAATTATCAAAAAAATAATACCGTTCATCAAATATTACTAATTAACGTTAATATTTATATTTACTATTGTTTATTAATCATTTGACACGAATTATTGAATATTAATTCATATTTATTAATTATCAATTTTAATTATAGTTTATTAATTATTAAATTATTTAGTTGTAATTGCTAATTAATAACTAATAATTGTTAAATATATTAATAATTAAATAGTAATTAGTAGGTATACATTATCTTATATTCATTTTATAATTATTTTATTGTAACAGTTTAAAATATATTAAGTATAGTTACTAATAATTAATACTAAACTATTACAATTAAATAATTAGAAAATGTATATAATAAATAATATGTACTTACTAATTATTATTTAATATATAATATACTTGATAATTATTAGTTTTAATTTTTAATAATAATTAAATTATTTAACAATGAATTAATGATAGTTAATAATTAATAATTAAGTTGTAATGTTTAATTTTAATAACTAGAATCATAAAGTTAATAATTAATAATAAACATAAATAATTACTGTTAATAAATAATATCTAACGAATAACATTGATTATTTAATAATTATTAATTATTTTATTATAAAAATTTAATATTAATTATTTATTATATCAATTTAATATTAATTATAATTATTAATTACACCTATTTCCTACTAGATATAGTATATAAATATTAACTAAGATTTTGGTAATTAATAATAATTAATTATTATATAAAATAATTATAACTAATTATCAATAATAATTGATAACTAAAAACTATTTATTAATAATCTTTAATTATCGTAAAAGTGACCAATGTAAACTATCATTGATAATTGTTAATTAGGCATTACAATTTATAAATTACTATGTAAATATTAAATATTTGTTGTTAATTACAAATTATAAGTATAGGTTACATTATTTACTTTAGTTCTTTTGCTTTGGTTGTAAGGTATTCAAAGCAAATAACATTATTTGCTATAACGCATTTGCTTCGGCAGTAAGCAGATAACATTAATTGCTTCAGTTGTTAAAGTAACAGAAGCAAATAATATTATTTGCTTTTGTGCATTAGCTTCAGTTTTAAAGACAACCGAAGCAAATAACGATATTTTCTTCGGCTGTCACAACCGAAGCAAATACAATATTTGCTTTAGCACATTTGCTTCGGTTGTAAGGATAACAGAGCAACCGATGTTATTTTCTTCGGTTATAAGGATAACATAAGTAAATGAGGCGAAACAACAAACAGAATTTGTACTAGTGATGGTACATCTAATAGCTACAAAACTTGACAACATGCAATAAATTACAGTTATGATTTCAAAAGTATAAACTTCATCGTAATCCAGTACTGTGTCTCTGAACGACATCGAAATTGTTTTAACCACCAAGTGGTCCAAACTCGAACTAAAGAGATCCATATACTTTATCTTCATGTAATAAACCATCCAGACTCAATGGAAATACCCTCGAATCCTAATTCAATCATATATGAATGAGCACATTTGGAACCACTTTCAATTAATGATTAATATTTAAATATCCAACCGCTAAAATATGGGTCGATACACCGTGCATATTAATGTACGAGAACTTTTATGACACTAGAACTGATCTTGCATGATATATGCTTAGTTATTATGATTCAAGAATTGGCCTTCCTAAGTACATATTATATTGCTTTGAAGCCCTTCGAAGAAAATTGTGCCATTTTGAATTTACTCACTTATGTTTCAAGCATACTTTTATTTCTTGCTAGTGTTCGATTTGAAGCACTTTGAAGAGGCTTCGCAAAAACCTTTTGAACTAATTTTATAGTTTCAAAGTACCTTTTGGCTTCGTAGTTGCTTCCTACTCCTTCGAAACAGATCTGTAGGATTTAAACCTATCTTTGTACACCCTTCAAGCACTTCTTTGGTAATAAAGGAAAGGTGTGATAAAAGGAAAGCTTGCGTGGATATGAGAAAAGGAAAGATGTGATAAAAGGAAAGCTTGTGCGTACAATATATTTCAATATCAAATATTACCACATATAGCATGTGCAACAGTCACCTGCACTAATAAAGGAAAGATGTGATAAAAGGAAAGCTTGTGTGTACAATATATTTCAATATCAAGTATTACCGCATAAAGCCTGTACAATGGTCAACTGCATTTGCCTATTTATACATCTTTCCTTTTGTTTTGTATATGGGCTGAACCAATTATTCTACTTTACATTATTATAAAAAGAAGATACCATTCTATACAATTTGTATCAATCTTCATTACAATTATGAAGTAATAAAACTTTTCTTCAATGTTGCCTCCGTTGTTCTTTATTTGTTTCATGGTATCAGAGCATTATTAAGGCTTAACAGCCATCGGTCCATCTCTTCTTCAACTCAAAAGAGTTCTGATCATATTTATGATTGATTCGTTGGTTGCGCATTATGGCCAACGATACTACTTCAACGGCTTCTAATAATGCCATTGGGACTATTGAAAGTCTAATGGTTGTAGACAAACTCACCAAAACAATAATTAGTCCATAATCACAACTAATTAGTGCACAATTGGATGAAAATAATTACTTACCGTGGAAACTGCAAATCGAAACTGTAATTCAAGGGTAGGGCCATGAAGGATTCATCGTGGGCACCTTATCTACTTCCCCAAAATTTATCACTAATCAAGAGAACAAAATTGTCAACGACGAAGAATATATGAAGTTTCATAGGAAAGATCGTTTAATCAGTTCATGGTTGTTATCATCTATTGATCAAAGTCTACTGCCGTAAGTAATTGGCTGCAAAAGTGCCAATGACATACGGACAACTATAGAAAAAGTTTTCAACAATCAGTCAGCAGCTAAAGTAATGTTTTATAAAAGGCAGTTACAGAAGATAAGGAAAGATAATACCATCATGAGAGAATACTTGAGCAAAATCGAATATGTTTGTGACATATTAGAGGCAGTTGGTCATAAAGTGCAAAAATCTGAACAAATTCTAACAATACCCAATGGTGTGAGTGAAGAGTATGAGGCTGTCGAAGCTATATTCTCTTCACAAAAGGAATTTTCTTCTCTAGATGAAGAACATTCAATTCTTTTAGCTCATGAAGCTAGAATTGAAAGCAAGAAATCTCAAGAAAGTGACTTCACTATCAAATATGCAGTCAACAAAAATAATGATAACAGCAAAAATTAGGGAAATATCTACTACTTATATATTAGTATCTGTGGATGATTTAATTATCACTGGCAATAGTGAAACTGAAATCAGAAAATTAGCGTACTACTTAAACATTCAGTTCTTAATAAAAGACTTGGGTGAATTATCCTATTTTCTTGGAATAGAAGTTAAGAGAAAATCAGACAAAGAAATTCACCTTTGCCAAAGAAAGTATATTGCAGAGTTGCTAAACAGAACAAACATGAATGAAGAAAATGAACAACCCACTTCCATGATATTAAATTAGCATTTATCAAAGAACAGGGGGAAGTTATTTTAAACATTAAACAATACAGGAGTGTTGTAGGAGCATTATAATATGCTACTATAACACGACCTGACATCTAATTCAGTGTTAACAAAGTCTCTCAATTTTGGCAAGAACCCAGAAGTGACCATTGGACAGCAGTAAAAAGAATACTTGGATATTTAAAGGCTACAATCAAATTTGGCATATCATTAAAAGGCAACAAAAGTTTGAACATTACAACCTATTCAGATGCACATTGGGCAACAGATATGGATTACATAAAAACAATTTCAGGTTACTGCATTTTAGGAGAAAGCTTTATTTCTTGGTGTTCTAAAAAGCAAACAACCATCTCAAGATCAAGCATAGATGCAAAATATAGGAATATGGCTAGCAATACAGCTGAAATCTTACAGTTACAATCACTACTAAAGGAATTAAAACTGTCATCCAGTAGGAATCCAATCATTTGGTTTGACAATTGAAGTACAATTTATATGACAGCAGATCCTATTCGGCATAATCAAATTAAACATATAGAAATCAACATTTATTTTATTCAAGAGCAAGTCCAAAAGAAGAATTTACAAGTGAATCATATTCTAGCTTATAACTATAGGACTGCCAAGCTTACAAAATCACTCTTAGCTAAAAAAATTCACAGATTCAGAGTAGCACTTGGAATTGAAGAATTGCAAACAAATATAAAGTAAAAGATTGAAAGTTTCTTCGCAATTTAGGGCAGCAAAACCTAACCCTAATTTGAGGGGCGGTAATAAAGGAAAGATGTGATAAAAGAAAAGCTTGCGTGGATATGACAAAAGGAAAGATGTGATAAAAGGAAAGTTTGCATGTACATTATATTTCAATATCAAGTATTACCACATATATCTTGTGCAACAGTCACCTGCATTAATAAAGGAAAGATGTTATAAAAGGAAAGCTTGCGTGTACAATATATTTCAATATCAAGTATTACCACATATAGCTTGCACAACGATCACCTGCACTTTCCTATTTTTACATCTTTCCTTTTGTTTTGTATATGGGATGAACCATTTATTCTACTTTCCATTATTATAAATAGAAGATACCACTCTATACAATTTGTATCAATCTTCATTACAATTATGAAGTAACAAAACTTTTCTTTAATGTTGACACCGCTGTTCTTTATTCCTTTCATTTGGTTTTGTAGCCGCTTTATATAATTTCGAATCACTTCTTTGGCTTCAAACCAATATTTCTAAACTTTGAAACAACCTTTGTACTTCAAGCTCACTCGTTTAGTTCCGAGCCACGCATAAAACCTCAATCACTTGATCTTGTTGTGATCATATGGAGTGTAGGGCCATTTTTTGGCTAATAAAGATCTTTTGAAATTTCAAAAAATATCCTATCTTACTAAATATCAACTGAAACTACTCAAAAAATGTTACAAGTAGATTTACACGTTTTCAAAAATTCATTCTTCAAAAATCATATTCTAACTAGGTTATGTGCTTGCTCAAATAGTTTCTAAATGATGTTTTGTTATGTGGACTTCTTCGAAGTAAAAGCGACCAATTATGAGAGTTAAAGCACAAAAGGAATAACAAACTAAGAAGAAGAAAATAACCATGTAAGGATAAAAGTTTACTTAAGCTAAATCATAAGAAACTTTTTATACAACAAATGAGGCAAGTGTCACAACAAAATTCAAGAACAATTGAACAGGCAAAAAAACATTACTTGCAATTCAAATCTACCACATCCGATTTTGTGAGTTTTCATGTATTAATGAAAGCCATTTTTAGCAAAAAGGGTCATCATGATACATCTTGAGGCAATAACTTGACAAAATATATGGCATTGGAGTAATCCAGCAAGGCCATCATAGTCCATTTCTGAGTAACAAAACAGAGCAATAAAGTCATGACGTGCAAAAGAAACAACATAAGTTGATACCTAAATAAATCCCATTGTTAAAGGTTTGATATGGTCGTCATAAAGAATTTTCAAGAAGTACTAATAAGTGTTCCTTTGAAGCTGCCGTGAAGAGTTTTGCGAGCTTGTCAAGTTCGTACAGAGCGATGTGATAAGTCTTGTGAAGCTTCCGCGAAGAGTTTAATAAGGCAATGTGATTGAGCTATCACTAAGGGTTAGACTTCGTCATCACCTCCATTCTTCTAATGGAAAATAAATTTATGGCAAAGAGTCATCATTGAATATTTCTATAAGGTCATTATGGTATATATATGTGTGTGTGTGTGTGTATATATATATATAATAGAGAAATTATGAAGAATCATCATGTATCATTCTCAAGCATCAAGGTAAAGTCATTGCCAAGAGTTTCTAAAACCCATCACGAACTATTCACAAGAATCAAGGTTGACGTGTATCATTCTCAAGCATCAGGGCAAAGCAGCTGCTAGAAGTTCCATAAGATCATTGCAAATAGTCATCCCAAGGTGCTCCCATAAAGTAAAATTACAAGGTCATCGCGATGAAATCAATAGATTGGTCATTGGGATACCATCATGGACTAAGTGAAAGCTTCACAGTACTCCCTTACTAAAAAGGAATGAATTTTTCTAAATTATTTTCTTCACTTCCATTTTTTTTTCATGTCTTACATAGAAAGCTTGAATCAAGAGCTTTAAATGCGACCATGTCATTTATGATTTGCAACTTTGTAAAAAGGGGCCTAGACAATTAAGAAATTACATAATGACATCTCCATAATGCCATCAAATAAGAAGTTCCATAGGGACATAGTGTTCACACGTGCTTTCAATTTATAAATTATTGATAAAAGTAGCTACTTCGTTTTCCCATCCCCACGCATATTCCAATAAAATCAATACAATGCCACAATAATATAATGAGCAATGCTAAGCACGTTCTTTCTAAGGAAGAATGAGCTTATACTTGTCACCCGATTGATGGGTGCAAATCATTTGGATCAGAGGATCCCTGTTCCCCTGGTCAACACCAATGAAATTGCCCCATTTGGGGAAATTTCATTGGCACGGACCAGGGAAACAGGGATCCCCTGGTCCAGGTGATCTGCTCTCCCGATTGATGGAAATGGATTGATAGTTGTTAGTATCATACATGTAATGATTGATGTCAGCCCATTTCCATCAATCGAATGGCAAGTATATGTACACTCTCATATGCTTAAACATTTAATTCTATTCAAAGAAAACCAGAATTAAATTTGCGTAGACAGACTGTGCAACAATAACCAAATATTACAGCAATTATGCATCCACTCAAGTGCTATTGTTTTTTCAAAAAGGAAAGGATAAACAGACGTGCATAATCCCTATTGTGAAAATGCACATCATTTTAATAACATCCATATAAAGAAAATAGTATGAAAACTCAATAAATGTCATGTAGATAACCCATAAACGGAAATTTCATATGTGAACACAAAAAAACTTTCTACACAGTATAATATGCATCAACATTTGAACAAACATACAACTAGCAAAAGAAAACGACATCTGAAGAATTTCTTACAAAATTCTACCTACACCTCAATCTTCAACATTACCCAATTTAAACTAAAAAAATGGACAATCAAATATTCAAGAATCAACTCGCTGCGAACCCTTGCGTCGTAGTCCAGGGTTAAAATCAATATTTTTGCATTATATATAGTAGATATCCTCCATCTATATACATACGTAGAATGCCTAAAAATCATAGTTGTTAGTATTATAATACCGGTAGCTAAAATTAAGTGAGACCAAAGAGTGATGGCGCATTCACTTCCCCAAACAAGAGCGCGATTGACTCCAAAGAACCAACCCGACAGCACCAAAATCGCGATACAAGTGCATTGTCAATCCTTCTAAGGTTCACATCCAAAGGAACCCCCACATGTAGGACCTTCCACATAAGGATGGAGGCGTTAAAAGGAATATTTCGATCCCAAATGAAAAAGAAAGCAGAATTTCTACTAGTTGGAACTCTAGTAGAATTCTATGCAGCCCTTAGGGAGAAAGGGCCCTCATTCCAAGCAGGCCCATGATTGTGACAATCAAAGAAAGGCTTGACTAATTACATTCGTTTTCCGCGTTTCACTAGCGTAAGACGAGGTCCTAGAGAAGTCTGAAGATAAGAGACTCCTATATTTGGCATGTAGGAACAAAGCCAAAAGAGAGTCATTGGATCGAAATCGAACCGGAGATTACAAGCGTAAGCCTTGCACGCATCCTGAGGTCTCCTATAATGTAATTCCCCCTCGCGCCTAGGACGACAGATGGTATCCTGGAATACCAAATGGTACTTCCTAAAATCGTCTCTGCTTACCCAAAAAAAGGACGAGACCAACAATCGGTAGAAATGAAAAGAAAAGATGAAATAGGGGTCATAGCTGCAAAGATATGTGACCTAAAAGAATCAAGCACTGACTTGATGAAAGATAACCTTCCGGCCTTGGAGATGAGGGTCGAGTTCCAGATCAAAATCTTCCGCCTAGCTTTATCAGTTAGGGGATCGAAAATCGAATTGAGCTTTCGACCTTAATACAAAGTGACAACGAGGTAAGATAGAGAGAGAGCTACCCGAAATCTCAAGCAAGACGCAATCCATAAGACTTTCTAAGGGTCCAGGGTTTTGGATGGAATGAAGAAGCTTTTCGATGCATTGATTAAGTATTGCAATCCATAAGACTTTCTAAAGGTCCGGGGTTTTAGATGGAATGAAGAAGCTTTTCGACGCATTGATTAAGTACCCCGAACACTCTTTGTAGATACAGAGAAAAACTAGTAGCCGACGAAAGGAGCGCGATTACCAATAGAGAAGATAATGATGTGATCTGCAAAAAGATAAGGATGAAATCACAAGACATTCGGTAGGGATACCTAACCAGTGAACAAGTCCAGAAATAGCGATGGTATGAATCCCTCTAACAAACGCCTAAGCGGCGATAATAAAGAGCATCGAAGAAAGGGGATCTCCTTGCCGCAGTCCCCTTCTCGAAGCAAAAAAATAATCCTTGGTCGTTTCGTTGATGAAAACAGAGAACCAAAAGTTTGAGATTGGTCACCAAATAAGATCAACAATCGGTTGGGAAACCGAAGGAACTTAGAACCTAGATGATGAAGATCGAAGACATGTGGTTATAAGCTTTACCCATATCCTGCCTGATGATCACATTGGATTCAAGAACCTTGCGATCGATTTTGAAAGTCAAATATTGGGAAAGAAGGACATTATCGGTGATAAGACGACTTTTGACAAAGCCGGACTGAAGAATTGGCCTTTCCAAATGCATATTATATTTTTTTGAAGCCCTTTAAAGCAAACTAAACCATTTTGAATTTACTTGCCTTTGTTTCGAGCATACTCGTATTTGTCAATAGTGTTTCGACTTGAAGCACTTCGAAGAGGCTTCGCAAAAACCAATTAAACTAATAGTATACTTTCGAAGCACCTTTTAGCTTCATACCTTCTACCTGCTCCTTTGAAGCAGACCTTTAGGCTTCGAAACTGTCTTCGTACACCCTCGAAGCACTTCTTTGGTTTTGAAGCCGCTTTATATGCTTTAGAAGCATTTCCTTGGCTTCAAATCTATATTTCTAAACTTTGAGGAAACCTTTGTGCTTTAAGTTCACTCATTTAGCTCTGAGCCACACATAAAACCTCGCTCACTTGACCTTGTTGTGATCATATGGAGTGTAGGACCATTTTTTAGGCGATTAAAGATCTTTTGAAACTTAATAAAAATCATATCTTATTAAACATCAGTTAAAACTACTAAAAAAATGTTTCAAGTAGATTCGCACTTTTTCAAAAATTATATTATAATAATGTTATGTATGTGCTCAAATAGTTTCTAAATGATGTTATGGAATTCCTTTTTGTCATATGGACTTTTTCAAAGTACAAGCAACCAATGATGAAAGATAAAGCCCCTAAGGAATATTAAAGTAAGAAGAAGAAAATAACCATGTAAGGACAAAAGTTTACATAAGCTAAATCATAAGAAACTTCTTATGCAATAAAGAAGGCAAGCGTTACAACAAAATTCAAGAACAAATAAATAGACAAGAAAACCTTGCTTGCAATTCAAATCCACCACATCCTGTTTTGGGAGTTTTCACATATTAATGAAAGCCGTTGTTAGCAAAAAGGGCACATCATGATACATCTTGAGGCAATCACTTGACAAAATATATGTCGTTGGAGTAATCAAGCAAGGCCATCACGGTCCATCTATGAGTAACAAAATAGAGCAATGAAGTCATGATGTGCAAACGAAACAACATAAATTTTTACGTAAATAAAGCCCATCGTTAGTGGTTTGATATGGTCGTCACAAAGAATTTTCAAGAAATACTAATAAGCATTCCTTTGAAGCTGCCGTGAAGAGTTTGGCAAGCTCGTCAAGATAATTCGTACAGAGCGATGTGGTAAGTCTTCCGAAGCTGCCACGAAGAGTTTAATAAGGCAATGTGATTGAGCCATTACTAAGGGTTAGACTTGGTCATCGGCTCCATTCTTCTAATGGAAAATAATTTGTCACGAAGAGTCATCAATGAATATTTCTATAAATCCATTATGATAAAAGAATTAATAATTATAGAGAGATAATATAATAGAGCAATTGTGAAGCGTCATCGCGTATCATTCTCAAACATCAAGGTAAAGTCATTGCCAAGAGTCTATAAAAACCATTACGAACTATTCTCAAGCATCAAGGTCGTCGTGTACCATTCTTAAGCGTTAGGGCAAAGCCGTCGCTAGAAGTTCCATAAGATCATCGCGAATAGTCACCGCACGGTCATAAAGTAAAACTACAAGGTTATCGCGATGAAGTCAATAGATTGATCATTGGGAAACCATCATGGACTAAGTGAAAGCTTCGCAGTACTTCCATGCTAAAAAGGAATGAATTTTTTTCCTTCACTTCTATTTTTTTTCCTTTTCTTACGTAGAAAGCTTGAATTAAGAGCTTTAAATGTCGACCATGTCATTTATGATCTGCAATTTTGTAAAAAAGGTCCTAGGCAATTATGAAATTACATAATGACATCTTCAGAATGCTAGGTTATCATCCATCAATTTGTAATTAGCTTATTTAACTAGATATATAATCCTACTCAAACTTACTCAACTATTCCTTGTGCCCGAGTGTTCAATAGTTGGTAGTATTCCTTTGACCCCCCCGGTTTCCATTCATATGTCTATTTTTTATCTTCCTCCCGTAACTTTTTCTTCTTTTACTATCTTATTCTACTATAAATGAAACATGAGAATAAAAACCTCAAATGAAGGCTTTATTTTTGGACTGTCATTGAACGTCCCTCTTCCTTGTATACTCAAATATTCCAAATTAGCTTTGCTAATGCATGTACCAACATTATGTTCACACGTGCTTTCAATTTATAAATTATTGATAAACGTAGGTACTTCGGTTTCCCATCCCCACGCACATTCCAATAAAATTGATACCATGCCACAATAGTATGACATTAAACATTTAATTCTCTTTACAGGAAAATAGGAATTAAATTTGGATAGACAGACTGTGCAGCAATGACCAAATATTACAGCAATTATGCATCCACTCAAGTGCTATTATTTTTTCAAAAAGGAAAGGATGCACAGACGTGCATGGTCCCTATTTGTGAAAATGCACATCATTTTCACAGCATACATAAGGAAAATAGTATGAAAACTCAATAAATGTCATGCAGATAATCCATAAACGGAAATTTCATATGTGAACACAAAAAAAGAAAACTTTCTACACAGTATAATACGCATCAACATTTGAACAAACATATTCTATTACACAGTACATACAGCTAGCAAAAGAAAACAACATCTAAAGAATCTCTTACAGAATTCTACCTACACTTCATTTTTCGACATTACCCAATTGGAACTAAGAAGAAGAAGCAGAAAGGACAATCAAAATATTCAAGAATCAATTAGCTGCAAACCCTTGCGTCGCAGCAGTCCAGGGTTAAAATCAATATTTTTGCATTATATATAGTCGTTACTTTCCATCTATACATAAGCAGAATGCCTAAAAATCATAGTTGTTAGTATATAAAACCAGCACCTAAAAAGATCAAACTTCGACCCTCCAAAGAACATTGTCGTCAACACAGCCATCGGCCACTTTAGACCTGTAACTACCAGCCATGGCATTGGTATCACTAACTGAAGCGGACTTAACATCAGAAGGCGGGATGAAGCAGTCTAAAGACAAGCCAGGAACGTTGAAGGCGACCTCTTCAATGGTCCATATCTCCTCCATTCTGGTCTTTGTATGGCTCAGGGCCACTTCACCAAACCTGAACAGAGTGACGATGGACCGACCGGAGTGGGCAATCATGACGCCTTCGACTGGGCGGTAGTCTTCGAGGAAGGAGTTGATGGTAGTTTCCCAGTAGACAGAATCCCCGCCGGAGGATGACTGGATTCTGGTGAGGTGGGAGTCCTCAATGTGGACGAGGAGGCCGCTCCTCTGGCTGAAGTAGCCAAAGAGGACATGCCTGATTATCTCAGCTGGGCCCTCACTTCTCAATTTTAGGGTTTGGGGGTCGGCACACAGTTTTAGGATGAAACAATCCTCACCGTTGATCTTCTTTTCACCGATGCATCGCGAGTTCGCGAACATGGTCGATGTGGTCAGTGGGTCAAGTCCCTATTTGAAACAAGTAACGTTAGATTTATGGAAAAGTACTGGTATGTGTGTACAGAAGCACATGCACGCAGATAGATACACACATGGAACACCATGATATGAATACACCCAATCTATGTAGAGCATCAATTCGCAGATTGATGGTGCACGTTATCAAACTTGGTGCACAAAGAGGGGGGATATATCACTCTTTAGTATTCAAAGTGATCCCGTTCCTTTTATTCGACTTGGAATATCTCCATTTATGATTGATCAATATAAAAGACAAAAAAAAGAAAAAGAAAAAAATCCACCATATATTTATCCTTTGGACAATGTAATGTGGTATCATTGTCAATAACCTTTAGGCTTATTCATATGTTAATGTTCCAATCACTATTTTGGAAAAAAATTAAAATTTTATGATCTGTATTCTGTTTTAAATTAACTCCTGGCAATTTCAAATATTATCAAAGTCTGATTCAAAATTTAGCTCAACGTATTTGAGGAAAAATAAAATAAATTAATACACATGACAATAATAAAACAAAAACTTACCCTTGGCATCACCATTCACAACAAAAAACTATTTTCGATTTAAAACTTGAAGTTTACGCTTTACAAACGAATCTCATTTTAAATACCCATGATTTTGTCCCAATAATGATAAAGGCATTTGATTGTAATTAAAGGTATTCCATCCAACAAGTAGAGGTACATATTTATATGGATATGTATGAATGATGCACACGTGTGTGTATGTATGTGCATGTGTATATGGATATACAAGGTGCACAAACATGTATATGAAGAGGTATACCTGAAGTGCACGGCGAAGAGGTCTAACAGGACCTTTAGCAGCGTGTGCACCAAGCCAGGGTGTGTGCCGCCAAACGAGCTTGCCATTGCAACCAGCATGGACTTTACTGCCCCCAACAGCAAGCTCAACGTACCACATTTCAGGTGCCATTTGCCAAAGCACAAATCCTCCAGATTCATTGGTTTTGGACCCATTCCTATTTTTAACGATTTTTGTTGCAGTTTCAAATTCAGATACTACCATTTTCAGTTTGCCCATTGCATATGAGTTTCTGATTGAGTTCTGTAGCTTTGTTCCACCTGAGGCTGCAATGTACTGCTGTAGAATATATTGAGCTGATGAGGTCTCCTACATTGTCATGGAATTTTTTAGTATGCACAGAAGAAGACGTTACAGCTACAAAATTTTAACTGTTTGCTCCTTATAATAATACATAATATGGATAATTCTCAGTGGTATCACAGATTTACACAGCATTTAAAAATAAAAAGTAAAGAACATGGCAATACTGAGATCCACATTAGAGGATCCAATGCCAGCCTATGGCCCTATGATCAAATTTATACCTAAAAGAACATCAAAACATTGTAGAGAATCCTTGGAGAAATGCTATCCACACATAAACACATATACATATGACAAAGACAAAACAACTTAGACAAAACAAAGATAATTTAATCATAACAATAAAGTAAACAAAACATAGGCTATTTCAAATATTAAGAAAGAAAAGGAATCAAATCTTAGGGAGCTTTATAAAGTCCATGCAAAAATTAACAAGAATTAAGTGGACATTTTTATGAGTAAAAATTAATAAATTCTATAGGCAATATTATAATATTATTAAAGAGCATCTAAATAAAGGCTATAAAGTAGATCTCAATAAACACAATTTATTAGTCCCAATTGAAAACAGTGATTTTCAATTAACCTACTGGACCGACATCTAAATTAGTTTTATATGGCTTACATGCGATTAAGCTCATAATCAATCAGTGCAATATCAAAACTATCACAGTCAAACCAAAAAGAATTAAATACAACAGACCCATTAAGACAAACTTCTATTGTTCCAAAATAGTTAGTAAATATTTTTAGCAAACATTAACAAAAAACACATATGTTGTCAGAATTTTCATAAAATCGAAGATAAAGAACAAAACCTAAAACCACCAAAAACTAAATTACATAACATACGTTTTTAATCTGAAGTAGTAAACTGCAAGAAAGCTAAAGAGAACTCACAATCGGAGTATCTTTTATGCTAAGATGAGGCAGCGGTTCGCCATAGCTAACACGAACCGGAGCAAGTGGGGCTCCCATTACGCCAAGCAGCAGCCTTAAATCCGACGGTCGGTTCCCACTAGTCGGATCAGAAGCGGAAGGACTACGAGCAATCATGAACCAATTCCTCTCCCTTCTTGGATCCGCACCGTCCCCCACCTCGCCCGAATCCATTACCGGCCCCTCCATCAACGGCGCCAAGCTACCTGGCCTTGCATTTATCGGGTCAACTAACTCGTTGTCCTTCCTCCATTTCCTCGAGAAAATAGACGTTTGGGATCGCACTGGGCTCGCAGAACGGGAACGGGACCTTGAAGTAGAAAATCCACTAGAGATTGCGGAGAAAATGGACTGCTTTTGGTCCATTTGAGAGTGTCGAAAAAGATACGAGCGGTACTTGAAGAAAGTTTTGAGTTGGGATGTATTATTTGGGAATGTGAGGGGTGAGAGGGAAAGAGTGGGAGAGAGTGAGGAGGGAGAGGGAGGTTGTTAATTGGGGATGGAAGAGAATGGCTGAGGTGTGGTCACTTCGTGGTGAGTTTATGAAAAATGGTTTTTTAACGGGCCATTTATGGTTTATGAATGTTTGGGATTGGGAAATGGAATTTATACACGGAAAGTTGACGGCTTCTGATTTAATTATTGGAAAGGATTAGTCATCGGCATTACTTTGTTCACACCTCTCTTAATAGACAGTGATAGTGTGAACAAAACACTACCAAAAATGATATGGATAAACTCTAACTCATTAGTCATTATGGAAAAAGAAAACTAATTAGACTTCTAGTTTAATTATAAGAATATAAAATTTCCTATACAATAATTGAATTTAAATTCCTACCTAGTATGGATATTTCTTTTAAGGACACATTTTAAAAGAAAAAATAGATCTAAGAACAAACAACCGTTATTATCTACGTAATGTAACTTTAATGTTTTAATTAGATAAAATTCAAATATTTTATACTAATGCGACACATTGACATTTTACAAATAATAAAAATTAATGTAGAAATGTTTTCATACATACACACACACAAAAACACACACACACACACACACACACACACACACATATATATATATATATATATATATATATATATATGTATGTATATGTATATGTATGTGCGTGAGAGAGAGAGAATGGTCACAGAAGACTACGAAAAGTCGCTCATCTTGGAAGGTATAGGGATACCTAGTCCGCAACCGCAAGCTTATACAACTTATCGCAATTCCCCTTTGACCTCCATTATACCACGTATAATTTACTTGGGGGATAGTGTAACGACCCGAAAAATCCGAACCAATTTAAATTTTATATTTTAAATAATTTGGTGGAAAAATGTGGCAGAAATTAAAAATTCCAATTTTAAATAATATTAAAGCCAGTAAAAATAGTCAATTTCGAACGATCTCTGTTTTCAACGAAACCACTTTTGTTAGAACCGGAAAGTTGGATTATTGCTAGGTTTCAATTTTTAGAATTTTTAGAATTAATATGTGAGCGTGGCGAAGGAAAATGTGTTTGGTCGATTTCAGTTAAATTTAAACGACTGAAAAATAGCCATTTTTCAAACAGTCTCAGAATTCGACGAAATTAGTTTTGTTAGGACCGTATCGTCGTAACAAAGACAAATATATTTTTTCTGGATTTTTCTGAGTCCGTATGTGGCCTTGGTGAATTTATTTATGTAGACAAATTAAATTAATAAAGGATTTAATTATTAAATTAAATAATTCAGGCTACAGACAGCCGTTTGGGCTCACGGGACCTGTCCCATTGGATCCGGAATATGGGTTATTGGCTAGGGTCACTTTCTGCTGGACTGGAAATAAATTGGTTTAAAAGTTACGGATTTATTTATAAAATAGCAATTAAAAAGTATAAATAATTGAGAAAATTAAAACCCTAATACTACCCACTCTGTAGCCGCCGCCTCCTTCATAAAATCCCTGGCCGAAATTGTCTGACCTTCTCCTAATTTCTCCTTCATTTCTTCGAATTGGAACCCAAACCACACACCACATCGAAGCCCCTTCCTTCCTCTTTCCATCCATACCGACCATCAACCTTCTCGTCGACTGTACACCGAGGACCAACCCTCCCAACCGCCGCCGCCAAAACACTCCACCGAGCCACCCCTCACCTCCAGCGAACCGGCGCCCTACCCCCCTTCCCTGTCGCACAATCTGATCGGCCTCTGGGGCCCCTGATTTGGTGAAAAACTTTGACCTAGGTTTGAACGAGTAAGAAGACTCGACGGCCTGTATCTGTTAATTGGGGAAGAAGGGTAAAACCCTTCAATTATTTTTATAATTTAATTTCAAATGTTTTCAATCTAAATTTAATCATATCTTAGTCGTTTCAACTCGGATTTCGGCGATTTCAGAAACGTTGGGTTCGTAACACCAAATACTACGCTTCAGAACTGACTAGGATTGATTCTGGGACTTTTGAAATTTTGGATCTGAATTTGGATTAAGGTGAGATTTCTAAATTTTGAATAATTAAATAATTTAATTATATTTGTTATGTGAATCATTGTATGTTATTATTTCTGATCTGCGATGTTGTGATTGTTGTATGGTTGTTAATATTCGTTGTGATATCATGATATAGCATGTCAGTTTAGATCTATAAGTTCTGATGTAATCTCTATAAAGTTCTCATCTTTATTGTTTTTATTTTTATTTTATTTTTTATTTTTTTATTCCTTTATAGAAATGAAAAATTGAATCTTGTTTGTTTTACAAACAAAAAAAATGAAAATTTGAATCTTTATTTTGTTTTACAAATTAAAATGGAAAATTGAATCTCTATTCTGATTTACAAAAGGACCGGGAAATGTGTGTTCAGGTATAACTAATCCACGACGCTTCGGAGTGGACCGACCCTGCAGCTATCCAAGGGTTGCCCATAGGTGTGATCCTGAGGCATTTGCTAGAGTGTCTCGAATCGGTAAGGAGCTCCTCCCTAGCCTTGACTCATGATGGAAAAACAAATCTCCAATACGACATCTCGTTTTCGATTGTATAACTAGTATGGCGACATAGTAGGATGGGGTACTATGTCGTCTAAGATTAATACATTTATATTGAAATGATTTATGAAAACACATACACACTAGTAGTGATTCGTTTTACATATTTATCATCTTTTGATCGTTATAAGGTAAAACCCTATCCTCCGGTTTGCGTTGCATTGTGTGATGGGACTTGGGTCTTATAATGATCTCATTTTTCTAAAAGGCATAGTGTTTTTGAACGATTTACTTTACTTATGCACTGGCAACCCAATGGAGTAAACCCGTTCCGCATTAGCGGCGTGGTCCTGAGATTTGCCACGTTGTTAGATAAATTTGTTAAGAATTCTCATACCAGTCCCATGACCGACTCGTAGTTTGTTTCACTTTTGCAAACTCGGGTGCCCTCTTTCCACACGGGCAGCCAATTGACAGGTTCAGGTGATACATTCTGATTGGAGCTTGCTTGGAAGGAAGAAGATGAAGACCTTTTTTCTAGTTTTTACTTCTGCTTTGAGACATTTTATCTTCTGTAGCTTTGATGTATGAAATGAGTTTGAGACTTGTTTCTTTTCCATTGAAACTTATTTCCCTTTTGTTGAGACTCTTTATTTGGCTAAGTTGTATCCTGTACTGCGTACTCTGATGTGTTGGATATTATGATGCTGATGACATTTATTTCCGCTGCAATGGTTTGTGTGTTATGATAATTATCTGAGATCTGTTTTTGTTGTAAATATGTTGTATTCCAAATTGATTATCCTTACTTTCGAACCACAGAAGTTTGGGGTCATCACAGATAGTTGTTGAGGGCACACGTCGAACTCCTGACCTATTACTGGGTATGAGCACACATTTCCACTAAGCTACTACCGCAGACACACACACACACACATACACACACACACACACACACACACACACACACATATATATATATATATATATATGTGTGTGTGTGTGTGTGTGTGTGTGTGTGTGTGTATGAATACTTCATTTTGAAGCTTTTGAAATCCCTGAAGTACCTTGCAAATATCTGATGCACGATAAGGTTATTTAGGTCATTCTCCAACGTTCTCATTGAGTGTCGAACCCATTTCTCTATCATCTCGCTTCCTTAATTTTTCTCCTTCCAAAACTCCATTTTCTTATGTTCTCTTCCTTCATGTTCTCAATAATTGTTTCATATAATTTCGTATCCATCCTCATTCTCCATTTTCCTCAATTTCCATTCTCCTCCTTCATAATACTTGATTACTAAAATATGTTCCAATTCCAACCGTAACTTACAAAGGCAACCAATTGGTAATTCTGATGAAGAGGAGCTTATCTACTACATCAAAAGGTATAAAGTCCAGTAAGAACATAATTGACATCTTGTAGTTAATGTTCCGGTGGACTGGCGAAGGTGGAGTCTAAGATGCAATTTCAGATTTGTTGGATGGTCGCATCATACAGATCGAGTATGTTGCCAAAGCCGTCGACAACAACAGCAAGTTCATCCTAAAATTTTGAGTAGGAATTGTGTGGGTTTTAGACATTTTTGTATTTAGGGGTTCGTTAGTTTTTAAGGAGTGGGCAAGCAAAGAGCTTGCTTATTCAAAGATGATGTTGCTTAGACTTACTTGAAGAATTCATTCAGTTCACAGTAAAGGGCTTGGTACGTAAGTTTATCAAGCTTAGTGTTATCATACTTCTTTATGTGCCTGTTGTTTGACACTTTCCTATGGAATAGAAAAACACACATTTATTATAAATTATTACAAGCACACAGGTGTGTAGTATGCAGGTCGAACACAGGGAGGAAAATTAAAATTTATTATTTATATATTTCGTGGGCGAGTTAGACGAATTTGGATGATTTGATTGAAATAGAAATTGAAACTGCATTTTGATTCAGAACAAATCGAATTGAACCAACAACCAAATCACAATTATCAGTTTAATACAAATTAAAACTGCAATTGAATTTAGTACAAATTCGAATCTAATCGAATCTATAATAAATTCATTGATAGAAAAATAAAACAGAATATTGAAATAAAACTGCAGAACAGAAGTAAACGAACAGGAAAGTAAAATTAGGATTACCATTGAATCTAATCAGACGGTCAATCACTAATGAGTAAATAAAATGCAACAGTAAATCGTTCTCTGTCAAATCAAATTGAATAGACAACACAAATTTAATAGACTCTAGAGGAGTATAGAAAAGAAAAGAATGAACTCCCAATTATTGGATAAAGTTTTACAATGAGAATACATAGGTATTTATAGGATAGAGAGCCAACCTAAACCTAATATAATCATAAATGGGTATGTTTACCCAAGAATTATTATATCATATCTCATGCCATTTTCTTGACTTTATTTTTGGGGAAATAATCCTGAGAATATCTTGTGAGTACCTTTGATAATATTTGTGCCTCTTAATTAGTAATTATTTCTCTCATATCTTCCTTTTTTTGGAATGCGAATAATTGATGAGAGATAAGATTTCAGATTATTTCTTCTGCCAAACATGAACACATCTTAGACTCCAAAAGCAACACAATGTGAAATCTTTATCTGCAAAATTTCATATATATATATATATGTGTGTGTGTGTGTGTGTGTGTGTGTATGTGTGTGTGTGTACACACACAACAATTTGATCTCCATTTTCTATTTTTCTGACTGCATGTGGCTTAGTCGGCATATTTGTAAAAGTGACAAAATAATACTTAAGTAATATTTATTTGTATACAAAGATAAAATATGAAAGCATAAAATAAAAACTTTTACATATTAATCAAATAATCCCGCACTTATCTTTTACTCGTCCTTGAGTAAAATGAAAATAATGAAAAACTAAACTAGATAGGCCACACTTTCGTAGGAAACACGGTTGTGTTGAGCATACGCAACAACCCTTTAAAACTTTAGGTGTCCCTAATAGGACGAGTGGTGTCTCAGAGGGTTTTTAGTGGATACTACCCACAAGATCCAAATGCAATATGTTATGGTTCTAATGCGACGGACATATGCAAATGAAAACAAAAATGAAAACATGACTTGTTCTTGAAAAGTTGCTACGTAGCAATGTACAATTAAAAATCAGTCTATAGAAATTTTTGGTTCCTCAACTCGTCGCAAATTTTAAACTTGAGTTAAGTTTTTAAGCATTAAATTCTAGTTTGGTCTGGTGGTTCGGTTGATAACATAGTACAGCCATGAAATAAATTCTTAATTTGCTAGTCACGGTTTGCAAAGTGGTATTTTGATTTCCTTGTGCATGGCTAGTCAAATCAATAAGGCCAAGAAGTGTTTGAGAATCATTACTTATTCTCTATCTCTATAAAAATGTAGATTTATAATTAATTACACACATCTAACTTAAAGGACCATGCTATGACACCCATGCACTACCTCGCGAACTGACATGAGAGGTTGGGACAGAGCTTGGAAGATTGTGCAGACCGACGTTGTCTTTGTCAACAAGACGTTGATAATCCTTATGGGTCCAACTCATAAAATGAGACCAAGTTGTACCACTCATGCACTACCTTGCTGGCTGATGTGAGAGTAGGGAAAAAGCCTGGCGGGTTTGCACCCTAACGCTAGATTTTCAAGCAATGTTGGATATCCTTGGATTACTATTATTATTGTTATTATTATTGAATATAAGAATAAGAGAGAGTTACATGAATTCAGCTTAACACAACTTAGTTTTAATGACTCGAAAAGTTGATATAAGTATTTTAATTCCTTCACTCATTAAACAAAGACTACAATTTAGAAATAAACCTCATGGCCATCACCTAAGAATCTCCATATATACTGGTTATACTGTTATCGCTCGTAATTCGACTTTTCATTATCTTTCTTATTCGATCTTAGTTGAAAGAAAGAAAAAAAATACTATCAACCGATCAAAAAATTGTTATTTTGCTTTATTATACCAATCTAAAATGAGTCGAATTACCAAAAAAAAATTATGATATGTTACTACGACCTAAAATGCATGATGGCCTTATCTAAATGCATGAAAACAAAAAAAAATAAAGAAAAACAAAAAGGATGCAATGCAAACTCCACCCCAAATTTGATCTAAACATTGTTCACACTGTAAAACACGTTTCCTAAATATAAAAGAGAGTAACCAAAGATGGATTATATGCAAAATAATTTGTAAAATGAAATGCAGTTTAACAACTATATGGGTGTGCAAATCAAATGCAAAATGAAATCTATGAGGACGATGGAATGTTTGGCAAAGAATGATGCTTCCTTTTTCTCCCATACTTGCCTCTATCGAAAATGATACGTGATGACTTCCTATATGATTTTTGAAGTATAACAGGCATGTCCATGAATTCAGAAATCAAAATCTTTCATATGAGAAGTTTACCGTGACAATGATTCATGCCATGTAGAAGAAAATTACCACAAGCCTACACACTTGAGCATTTAACCATAGTTTCTTTTGTTGATCTGGACTTAAAGGTTATCTTCGAGGTTTACTCCCAATTATTCATTAAAAAATTTAAGCTCATCCGCAAATAGCTCTTCAACAAACATAGAGAGGATGTGTCTACTGAGAAATATAGTGGCTTTCATTCATTTCGGAAAAATATTTAGAAGTGGCTACTATTTTAAAAATAGTATAAAATACTCGGTTGTGTTATATGAGTTGACAATCTTAAATAGAAGGAGGAAGAGGGTCTTATGGCCATCCACATATAGTATAAATACTAAGAGATACGTCCAAGGTTTTACGGGTAGTATGCAACCTCTTTTGCTAATAGTTCAATAAATCAAACTACTATATATCCGCGATCCAATTAAAATAGACAGTCAAGGTCACAAAACATGCCTTTTCAATTATAACTATTTTTTTATACGAGCTCGTGTTTTTGGGTCCTAAACCCAACGTCTAATTGAATTTTAGAGTTGAAATCCGATGAGAGATGATTTTAGCTATGGAAATTTCAGCTAACCACAATAATTAGACGAGAATAATTGCAGAATTTTTTTTCACAAGCCAGCCGCTGCCCTTGTAGAATTTGTTTACAAGCAATGCCAATATATTTTTAAGTAGCTGCAGAACCTGTAGAGTTCAGAAAATTTTATAGTGGTGTAAGGTTGCCTGTCTAGAGAAATTGAGTAGCTTGAATCCTTTCTTTTTTGTAGCCTTGGATTTGATTATGAATTTTTGTTTTATTTTTTTTATAGAAAAAAAATAAAGTCAAAAAAACTAAGAGATTATAAATTGAAATAGCAAAAGAAACGAACACTCGATAACAAATAGAAAAAAACTGAGCTAAGCCGTATAACACTAAAAAAGAAACAGTCTAGACCAAACAAGAAAATAACCAAAAAATAAAAACACGTCCACTAATGTTCTCAGCGATCCAAAGTCGTTCCCTTTTAAATACATATGGATTCACGCCCCCCCTTTTATTTCTCAATAATGAAAATTGCTCCAAAGGGATAAAAATCAGCACGCCACCCCATTTTTTTGATTTCCCAAAAGAAAAACACCTTCCTTGATTTTCAGTAACCCTTTTCCTTCTTCCCTAAACTAAAATATATATATATATATATGCAGTCCCTCAATAAAAGGACAGGTAGTCCCAAACTTCCTCATGCCAAAAACAAAAACAATCACCCACCTTTTTTTTAATCGAACCAAATTCTAGCGCTCAGATCAGATAACACAAACTGAGTTTGTGTGTGATCGATTCATAGATTTTCAGATTGCAGGAATTCGATTGGGGTTAGGGCTTTGTGATCGATTTTGGGTCTCAATTTGAATTTCCGTTTTGTTTTTTTTTTCGAATTGGGTTTTTGATTTGGGTTTATGTTGAGGAAGGTAGTCGCTTAGTTGTTGCATGATGATGATGTATGAGGATAGGAGTTGTCGATGTAGGGAGTTTGTGTTGAGGGAGTTTGGGAAAAACATGGATGGAAGCGATTTGAAAGACTGGGGGACGACGCGGAGGAAGGATTTCTGTGTGACTTGGTACTGCGTTTTTAAAACTGTGCAAGGATCGGTTCGATGTCTGAATTGGTGATTGGCTTTGCATTGTGAACAGAGGATTTTTATGTGGCAGTAGTTTCGGATTGTAGCGTGATGTGGTTTGGCTTTTGACAACTGGTGTAGGTGGTGGTTGATCACGAATTGGCTTTTGTGAAGGCAAGGATATGGGTTTGTGGAGGATGTTGGTGATTCTCAGGATTGTAGGAATTGTATGATCAGTGCGATTTTTAGTGGAGGGGTTTGTGTGTGGAGAATTTGAACATGAATTGAAGTTTGGTTTGTTGATTGTGTGTTTCGAATATTGGTTCTGCTGATGAACAGATGCGGCAATGGGTGTTGTGAGTTGATGAAGATGATTTTATGGATGAAGTTGTTGATCTTTGGGTAGGATTTATGACAGAAGATGGCTGATGAAGTTTGGTCGTTAATGGCAAGAAATCCACAGCAAGAAATATATAGAAGTTTTTTTTTTTGAAACTTGAAAAAGAAGAAAGATATTGTAGAAGGAGAAGAAATAAGAAAAAAGGAAAGAAATTGTATTGAAAACATAAAAAAAGATGAAAGGAAAGAATTCGAAGAAATTTGGCAAAAAAAATTCTCTTGTTAAGAAGAGTGCAGTATCATTGAATAATACAAAATCAAATCAATCAAGAATTTTTGTCTATATATACAAGAAAACAAAAGAAAATAAAATAAAAAACTAACACGAATCGGAAATTAAATAAATAATAAAATCCAATGTTTACCTCCTCGGCAATGGTGCTAAAAACTTGTTTGACACTTTCGTATGGAATAGAATAACTCAAATTTATTATAAATTATTGCAAGCGCACAGGAGTGTAGGATGTAGGTCGAACACATGGAGGAAAATTAAGTTTTGTTATTTATATATTTCGAGGGCAAGTTAGACGAATTTGGATGATTTGATTGAAATAAAAATTGAAACTGCAATTTGATTTAGAACAAATCTAAGACAACCAAATCACAATTATCAGTTGAAAACAAATTAAAACTTCAATTGAATTCACTATAGATTTGAATCTAATCAGATCTATAATAAAAATAATGATAGAAAAATAAAACAAAATACTAAAATAAAATTGCAGAATAGAAATAAACAAACATGAAAGTAAAATTAAAATTATTGTTGAGTCTAATCAGACGGTCAATCACTAATGAGAAAACAAAATGCAATAGTAAGTTGTTCTCTACCAAATCTAATTAAGTAAACAACACAAATTTACTAGATCCTATAGGAGTATAGAAAATAAAAGAACGAACTCTCAATTCTTAAATAAAGTTTTACAATGAGAATACATAGGTATTTATCAGATAGATAGCCAACCTAAACCTAATAAAATCACAAATGGGTCTGTTAACCCAAGAATTATTCTGTCATATCTCATTCCCTTTTCATGACTTTTTTAAGGAAATAATCATGAGAATATCTTGTGAGTATCTTTGAAAATGTTTGTGCCTTTTTGATTAACAATTATTCTTTCCATATCTTCCTTTTTTTTGGGTATATGACTAATTAATGGGAGATAAGATTTTAGGTGATTTCTTCTAACAAACACGAACACATCTTACACTCCAAAAACAACACAATGTGAAATCTTCATTTGCAAATCTTCATATACACACACACACATGTAACGACCTGAATTTTAGTGTTCTTTGAGTCGACTAAAAGTATACAAGTCCAACCCAAATTATACTAAAATTCAGATGCTCAAAAAAGAATTTGGAGGGTGAGAAATAGAAAGAAAGAAATTTAGAATTGAAGAAAAAGAAGAACAGAATCAGAGTAACACGAATCTCACAGCAGAACGAGTAAAATATATTAAACAACATAACGTGAAATATAAAACTGTATTTGTACTTACATACAACATCAGAGTACAACACATATACATCACAGTGGAAATAAACTCTATATATCTAATGCTGAAGCCTCCTGCTCCAAGCTCCTTCCAGTGTATCTGTAATCCTGAACTACTACTTGACTGCCCGTACAAATTTGGACACCAAAGAGTTTAGGGAAAACATAGTAAATAAACTCTGGGTCAGTCATGGGACTGGTGTGAGCAAACGTTTTTTTATAAACAACTTGATGTTAGCTTTCAAAAACATTTTTGAAAGAAAAGATAATCATAAGACCGATCCACACATAAATACTGGATGGTTTTTACCTTACGATAACCAAAACATTTTGAAATCGATATTGTTCTGATATTATAATAGTGTCTAAATACAAATGAATAACAATCTAGTGGAACGCTTGCATCTCACGCTCCACATATATAGTATACAATCAAAATCGCGGGCGCTTATTGGAGAATGTATTCCAATTATGGCAAGGTATGGGACTACCTTCCGACAATGTACCTCCGGAGATGAATACATTGGGGTTCAACAAGAACGTCTTGTAACCCGGCTACACATGACCAACCCCTCATTTTGCTTGAGAGTACCGAATATATCATCACCACAGTTGGGGGCTAGCCAACTAAACCGATAGCATATAAATAAAAGGGACGACCGAAGGCATTTGATTTCTCTAGATCAGGTAATGATACACCCTTTTAATGGGAGTGACCCGCATAGTCATGCTGCCTACCCGATTTTATACCATTTCCCAGTTGAAGAGGCTTGAGGTTAGAACATATCTTTAGACAGATCACATCCTTTTTACTTTGAATGTCACATCGTCAACCCCGCCAAATCACCAACTGACCTCCCCAAAAATAATTACGGGCATAAAGCTAAGAGAAACGAATTCCTCCGCCACCAACATAAATACGTTTGAATAGATCAACTTATGTGATTTATTAGGTATACTCTGTCAGACATTCGTCCATATAAGTTGTCTTGGGACTGGACAAACCGAAGGCACTACTATGTAAACAGAATAGCCATTGCATAAAACTCCGTCTTCAATTATCATCAAAAATCTTTGACTCTCAGCGTATAAATCGAATCGAGGTGGAATTTAGATTCCAGACTCTTTGAAACGATTACGTAGGGTCAAGTGATATTTAAATAATAATCAAGTCAACATATTACTTATTCAGACTTATTTTCAGACTTATCTACTACAAATATGTCACATATACGATTCACATTCCAGTTTAAAATAGTAATCTACACAAGATGATTAAACGTGACAATATTTAATTTACTATATTAGTTAGGGAAAGCACATCATATCATAACTAGAAATTCAATCAACTAATCAATGGTCATAATATATTTAGCAAATTCAAATTGATAATTTAAATATGTTCATTTAAGTGAAAACATATTTTTGATTTCAACAACGATCAACATAGTTGATTTAATTCCATAGATTGTGTCAACGTTTAACAATATTTAAATTTATTATGGTCTGTATTGGCTGGCCTTTAGTCAAAACGTCATATGTCACAATTATGAATAACGACATATTTATATTTAGAGAACGTCATCGGTTATCACAACATGATTCGAAGTTGTGAATTATTCACAAGGGATTACAAAGAACGTCGATTTCTTGATTTTAAAAGCTTTATCGACATATGCCAATTATATTCAACAATCCTTCAGTGTTCATTTCAAAATATTAGAATCTATAATCATACCGCATTTCTAAAGTCAACCACCTTCAGATATCGCATATAATTCAACGATCAAATTTGAATTTATTATTCGACCTTAAGAATTTAATAAATTCCATCCCTTTTTATTATTTAAAAGAACAAATTAAATTTTCCATTTATTTAAAATACAATTTGTTAATATAGCGATGAAGTTTAAACTTGATAAAAATAAAATTTGGCGAAACCCCGGTGCGATCACTCAAGAATGAATGTCCGACATGGGTCGATCAACTCGAAAATATTGGCCGATCACTTCTACTCTAATTGTCAAATCCGAAATTTTGGCGTCAAAAATAATAATATAACGCGATCAACACACGTATGGCAACTAAAATCACGCGATCACCACGTTCTGATCCTTCCATTTCTTCTTGCCCAATCCATTCATTTTTTTTGGCCAAAAAGAGAAACCCCAAGTGAAAGTTCTATGTCTGGTAAACACAAATCAGTGATCATCATGGTGTGATCATCGTTTTTCCCTCTTGTCAGATCACCATTCTGGTAACTCAAAAACAAGGATCCACACCACATGATCACCCCAAATCACATGGCCCTATCCATCTCTTCTCCTCTCCCCGTCTTTTCTGCCTTTTCCGAATGCACAGTTGTGCACCTGTACACATCCTCCGGCCACACGACCAATGCTACACCACCACTAACACGTCCAACATTCACCTGACAATCACCACTGACTGCTACAGTGTGCCCCGACTCCTCCTCACTTTTTCCTTTTTCCCTTCTTTTCTATTCCTTTACTTCTTTTCCTTACTCACTTTGTGCTGCTGCTACTGTTTTTCTCTCGCAAGTGCATATTGGATTGGTCCTTCCTCTCTTTCTTTTCTTTTTTCCTGCCGTTTCTATTGATACAGTCCTTCCCATTTTTGTCTCTCTCCTTTTTTGGTTGTTCTTCTTTACTGTTTTTGGTTGCTCTTCTTTACTGTTTTTGTCATTATTCTTTACAGTTTTTATTATCCTTGTTTACTGTTTTTGTTGTTATCAAAATTTCACTAATGTTTGATGTTGTGCTAACATTAATATCATAACTTATTTAATTTATAGTGTACCATAATGTAAGACCATAATGGAGATGTCACCGGCTATCACAACATTACTTGTTAAATAACATTCGATAGGAGTTGGTTCCTATTTCATGTTTTATTTATTTATTATTATTATATTTTTTTGTTTCTACTGCTGTTCTTTCTTCTCCTACATTTTCTTTTACTTATTTCATCCTAACATTTATCTACTGCTACCTTCACTTGCTTTGCTCATCACTGGCCAAACCACTACATGGCCCAACACACCACTGTTATCCCCCTTTTTCTTTCTTTTCTTCTGTTTTCTCTATTTTTTTCTCTTCATCACGTATTGGCGTTGTTCACCACACATTGGCATCGCTCATCACACACTGGCATTGTTCCATGCATCTAACTATGTTTAAAGCATGACCGTTTCCATGCATCTAGCTTTGCTTAAAGAATGTCCAGTCCCATGCATCTAACTTTATTTTATAGCACCAATATTCAAAGGCAGAACTGTAAAGAGTTGGCGTATCATCATTTGCAAAATCCTTATCTTTACCTGCTCACTTTCCTTTATAGTTTGCTAACCACTTTAAAGAACCCGCTTATTATTTTGCATCTACTTAAATCAATGCCCTCGTTCCATTTCATCCTTAAACAAATCCGCCAGCTTCTTCATTTGTTATGTAAACGTGTGTTGAGTTTCAAAGAACTTACGGTTAAAACAAATATTGTTTTTTTCTTTCCTTCGCCTTCAATTCATAGTTTTGACACTACCAATTTCTAGTCATCGCCTTCAATGCATTGTTTAGTTTATCCATTCAACTGAGTTTCAGACATTGACAAAGGATTCATACGTCCATTTATTGTTTGGTTTATTTGATAACAAGGTTAGCAATGAACAATTTGTTTTTACTATCTGCATCAGCCTTATTCCAGATCAGGGTTTGACTTGCATCAAGCTTTTGTGGTGTCGACATCAGAGCCAAGTTCATAGGCATTTGCAAATTGCATCTGCCTTAATCTTAATGCCAAGTCATTAATATTTTTCACTACTAAGCGATCTATTTGAAACTCTATATTGTCAAATATATTTTTCCCTGAAATGTCTGGACTGGTCTATTGGTTTTTAAAAACTAATGGGAGGTATACTTTACAAGTTTAGAACATCTAGGCACTTGTTTCAGACATCATCAGGATTTTTCAGTTGTATGTAATAACATAGTTTCATATGTATATAGATACATAAAAAGTTTAAATCAACAGAAATAACTTATATGAAACAGTAGAAAATGTTTGTGTTATACTCACATTTCTACCCTGTCTTTAGTTGTTCTCTATTTCCAGATTTTTCCTGGGTCTCTACAGGTTTCCTTGCCTCAATTTAGTTCCAGTGGTTTGTGAGTGAGTTGTGGGTGAATTTGTGTGGTCAATTTATGTATTTATAGGTGAAAAAAAAGAATAAACTAATGAGGTGTCTACTTGCTCATAGGCAATGAAACAAGAGGGTGGCTGTGTTTGTTGTTAGTAGCTGCGTTCCTACTGTTTGGAGCGATCATGTCATAGCTGTGCATACAGATTTTCGAGAAGGATTTTTAAAGCCCTTTCAAAGTTTAAACACCCAATCCCAGGCGTATATAGCTAGGTTTATTGAAGTACACAATATGTGTACAAAGCACATGCATGAGCCATACTTTGTTCTTAAGCAACAGGCTTCCCTTCTTAGATATGAAATCATAGCTTTACTGTCACCTATTTCTAGTGCTTAGGCAGGTTGATGTAGAAGTAATGTACACTGTATCAATATCTTGTGCAAACATTGATTGGAAAGCATACTTTGGTGTCAAGTAAATTCAACTATCTATAGCTTGATGCTGCATATATATTTGGTTTGAAAAGATTTAGTCTAGGATAGCTATGCAGGCTGATAGACACATACTTGTGACAAGGCTTTTCTGGTTTTGATTGAATGGATGCAGGCTAGTGTAGAAAGTGTGTATCAAAGTCATGTGAAAGCGATTGAAAAAGAATTTGCCAAAGATTTTGCTGTGCAAACATAGAAAGGAGCTACGACCAGTCTTGTCTTTGAGATACACACATATATAATTCATGTACAGATGGATATATTTTATTGTATACTTTGTGCCAAAGTAAACCAAGCTATAGGATTTTGATTAGAATATATGTCTATCTCTACGTTTCTAGGGTATTAAGTTGCTAGTAAGTTGATTGATTTAGATGCTGAGATGCAGTGTACTAAAGCCTATGCAAATGTTCATAAAAAACATACTTAACTCTTTAAGCATATATAGCTTGAAGGTGCCCATATTTGTAGCTGTGTGAGATTTTGACTTAAAGTTAGCTATGCAAAATAGTTTTGCAGGTGATGCATTGTCCCTAGGCACACTAGCTATATCCATTTTGAATTAATTGTACAGGTTGCTCTTCATTTATAAATATACAGGGTACTAAATGCTAGTTGTTTTCATGTATGTAGGCACATGTATATAACATAGTTGGTACATGTATAACATGAGTACTAATGAATGTAGCTAGCCAGGTATTCCATTTCCTATGTATCTCACTAATTTGCACATCACATTTTTGCACATCAAAAGATTTTATTCATGGATTTGATCTTGAGTACAAAAGGGCTTTAAATTTCTTAAGTCCTTCCGTGTTTCTTACACAGGAACAATTCAATGTTTTACATAAATCATTGATTTTTCATAAGTTAAAAAGGAATGTAAAACAAAAGTTAAAACGTTATTTATTACCTTATTTTACATATATATATAGGATTTAAAACGATCAAATTTAAATTCCTACAACTATTAACCCTAACTGTAACACCCCACCTCCGCCAATACCACTCTTGCAAGGGCGCTAGCTTTGGAGGGGCGTTAAACGAGGTAAACATGCATGCAGATATCACAAGACAGAACATATAAGTAAAACAGAGTAGTAAAGCAGCGGATAAAACTAGCATTTCAAAACCATAGTCAAGTTACATCAAAGTACTCGGTCATTATTTTCCCATAAAACAAAGTCTAGAATATAAACTGAAAACTGAAAAAGAAACATAAAGTAACTATCCCCAAAGTAGCATAAGGCCATAGCATGCTCAAACCATACGTGAGCTATCCAGAAAAGCAGCTAAAGATCCAGCTAGGTAACAGTGTTCCCACCCTGCAAACCTGGGGGGGGGGAACGAAAGAAAAGAGGCGAAAGAAAACGGGTCAGTCAAAAAGACTGGTAAGTCCTATCTACTATTAGTATAAAAACTAATAAAGTTAACTGAACATGTAAACAGGGATGTGATATGGGGTGATAACTGGCATGGTGAAAAGTTAACAAGATAGATCAAGTGTGGCATCACATATACAAGGTTAAGTTGCACCAGGTGTGTACTAGTATTCCAATCCATGTCAAGTATAATCAAGAAATGATCCCTTGGCCCAAAGCTGGCCCACATCATGAGATGACCTAAATCGAGGTCCAACTACTCGGTCTAGTCGATCGGCTCCCTATAAGCCTAACTCGTCGTGTATCGGTGTCATACGGCTTAATCGTGGAATGTAGTTAACTGTGCTAGGTCCACCCCAGGGTGTATCCAGCCCTAAGGTGTAAACCACAGACACAATTCAAGCACGCACAGTCTAAACCTACTAGTGCCCATGTTCAACTCCGGACTTAATGTGCACGACCATGGTTCGCCTGAACAACCGGTGCACCCTTCAGCCGTCCCTTTTGGCCTCTTACAATCAGTCCAGTAATCGTGCCCCACCCTAGCCTAGTCCAGGGTACCCATGATACTTCGAAGTTGGTTACTGCTGAAAAGGACCACGTAACTAGGATTTCAAGTGGGTTAAGTGTGGTTAACCCTATCCTAACCATGTATTGAGTTGGTTAAGTGTATTCAAGCAGTTCATGACTTAACCCTATCAATACATCAGGTTTAATTGGTTAAGTGTATTCAAGTAGTCCATGACTTAACCCTACCAATCCATCGTGTTTAATTGGTTAAGTATTCAAGTAGTCCATGACTTAACCCTATCATGTGGAATTAATTAATTTAATGCACCCAACCTCTCACATTAGACCTTGTTGTGGTTACTAGTTAAGCCGGGCGGGTCCGGGTAGCTTTACACCACAACCTAGTCTAACCTCGGGTTTAAGCACAACATGACCAACTACTCACATTGGGTCCTATTGTTTGTAGCCACTAGTTAAGCCGGTCGGTTCCGGGAAGATTTATGCTACAAACTCAACCCAACCTCGAGTTGGCCATTCTCATGTTTTCTAGAAGTCATGTCCAAATTCATGTTTACAAACATAATCACAAGTCAATGTTCATGTCATATTTTAAAATCATGTTTCATGTCATTAATACTACCCAAACCCAACGCATTCCTCTCGCATGTACGCTTCGCATAACATAACATATATCAAAAGAGGGAACTTAGCAAAACATGACAATAAGGGCATAAGGTAATAAGGTTGGCCACAAGTTAAACATGGTGGCATATGAGGCATAAATATGTTCATAAGCTTGCATATTACATCATGGGCCTCAAAACATGCATAATATCAACTTAAGCAAATAGGTGAAACATGATCATAAATGACATAGGATGATGACTAGAAGTTCGCATATAACATTATATGCAAGTTATCATGAAGTTTATGAGAGTTCTCATGTTGCAAAATGCAACATTCCAAATCAAAGGTCATAGCTTTCTATGCACATAGTCAAGGTGATAGCTTTACAAACTTGCATAGGGTAAATCTATGCATAACATGATAGGATCAAAGCACAAATCATACTTAGGCCCAAACTCAAACTTGCAACATGTCATATTTAACTTCATAGTTAGAATCTAAGAGTAGTATAGGGCTTACAATGCTATGAAGACTTATAAAATATAAATAAGATTGAGACGAAGCCACTAGCAACTCTAAACACTCCCAAATGATAAGCTCCAATGAAAACCCTTGAGAAACAAGCAAAAGATCCTTGCTTTGATGAAGAAAGATTGAACTTTGGCCTTAAATCAAGCTTAGAAACTCTCAAACAAGCTTAGGAACTCTCATATGAATGAAGATGGAGGCTATGACAAGAGGGTGGAGGCCATGATTAAACATTTTGGCAGCACTTAGTTACTAGAATTGATTTATGATGATTTAGGCTAGGTATTAGGGTCTTTTTATAGATGATTAGGTTAATTTAGACCATAGGATTAACCCTAAAACACATCAGGTCCGTCAAATCCCGTCAGAAACTTCTGGAACAAGACTCAGCATGTCACAAATGGTGCACCAGAAAAACTGGTTCGACCGGGGGGGGGGGGTCGACCCCTGGGTCGACATGGGTGTCGACCCATTGGGGGGGGGGTCGACACTGGTGTCGACCCTGCCTGGGGCGGGAAAATTCCCGCCCATTCTGCCTTGGTTGTAATTCGAATCTGAATTCGAATTTGAACTGTTTTCGGGCTTGGAAATTTTCTTAAAACTTCATTGGGCCATAACTTGGTCATACAGACTCCGTTTTTCGAAAACTCGGACTCTATTTCGCGTATTTTTCCGAGACGAACGCAATGGCACAGCCCGTTTCCCTTGATTCAGATTTTAGAATTTAATTCTGCCTTGATTTACATTATAACATGTTATTAAAAATACGGGTTGTTACATTCTCCCCTCCTTAAAGGATTTCGTCCCCGAAATCTCCAAGTTAGGAAGAACATATCCTACCATCCATCATCCATCTACTCAAAACATCATCCACAAGTAAACATTGTCCTTAAAAGGATTCTAAATGCTGTATGAACATATGCAAAAGGTGTGTGTATATGTACTTATCTAATGCAAAAATCAGGCGGTTACTGATTCAGTAAACCTCCTTAATGCAAAGTATGTTAGTGAGATGAGTCCATATGTATGCAAATTCCTAACATAATTTATAATCTCTACATGAGTGCACATAACATTCATCCATATGCAACATCCACGTGATAGCATACAAGTTTCATCCATGAATAAGCATAAACACTCATGCATATGCGGTATGAAAGTGTGTGAGCCGATCTTAGTGACTAATGTGTATCATGCATCCACGAGTATCCACTTGCAAACACTTGCAACCACTTGCAAACATCAAGCATAACATGTTTCAAATACATGTTTCATCCAAAGGGTTTCTACCTAAGGTTCTCATGACAAGGTTAACGAGATAACAAGATAAACAGGATAAACATGGATAGCAAAAAGAAAGATATGCTGATTAAGAACGGAGATTGAGAATGTACCCTAAAAAAGGAATGGATAAAGCCCACGCATCTTCTCCTCGGTTTCCCAAGTTGCATCTTCACCGGCTTCACTCCACTGAACTTTCACCAATTTGACTTCTCGATTCCTTAACTTCTTGATCTCTGTTCCCAAGATACGAATTGGAGCTCTCCTCAAGTTTGCCTCTTTCTCTACCTCCACGTCTTCAAGAATGCTTGGTTCAACCACCTCGGCGGACTCATGTAGGCACTTTCGGAGATGCGAGACATGAAAGACATTATGCACTCCGGCTAGCTTCTCGGGCAATTCCACCTTATAGGCCATCTTTCCAATTCTCTCTATGATAGGGAAGGATCCTACAAACCTTGGTGCCAGTTTCCCAACTGCTCCAAAACGTACCACATTACGCAAAGGAGAAACCTTCACGAAAACCATGTCTCCCACTTCGAATTCCAAATCTGCCCTTCGCTTGTCAGCATAGGATTTCTGTCTATCTTGGGCCGCTTTCATCCATCTTCTCACCAATTCAACTTTCTCGGATGTGTCCCGTATCATATCGGGCCCAAGTATAAGCCTATCTGTTGTCTCCCACCAACAAGATGGTGACCTACACGGCCTCCCATACAAAGCTTCAAATGGTGCCATCCCTATGCTGGCTTGATAGCTATTATTATAAGCAAACTCTACCAGAGGAAGGTGGTCTTCCCAAGTACCACCAAAGTCAAGAACACAAAGCCTCAAAAGATCTTCTAGCACTCTATTCACCCTTTCGGTTTGGCCATCCGTCTGGGGGTGATAGGCTGTACTTAGATTCAATCGCGTACCCATCGCTTCTTGCAAACTATTCCAGAACTGGCTAGTGAAAATTGGGTCACGATCGCTAACTATGCTAGAAGGAACTCCATGCAACCGCACTATCTCTCGAAGATAAATAGATGCTAGCCATGATGCGGTCCTCTTGCTCTTTACTGGAATGAAATGAGCACTCTTCGTAAGTCTGTCAACTATGATCCATATGCTCGTGTTCCCTTTCCTTGACCTAGGCAATCTATCCACAAAATCCATAGAAATACTCTCCCACTTCCATTGCGGGACCTCCAATGGATGTAATAGCCCACCTGGTTTCTTTGACTCGGCTTTCACTTGTTGGCACACCATGCACTTTGAAACATACTCTGCCACATCTTTCTTCATTCCATCCCAAAAGAAAATGCGCTTCATATCTCTATACATCTTATCTCCTCCAGGATGTATGGTCATCTTCGAGTGATGTGCTTCTTCGAGAACTTTATGCACCGAGTCTCCTACTTGTGGAACGCATAGCCTTCCATCACGCCTTAGCCAACCCTTGTCATCAATAGTATATCTAGCAAGGTGACTAGACGTCTCACCACGAATCAACTTGTCCATGACCTCGACTATCTGCGGGTCTCCCTTCTGCGAAGCCCCAACTTGATCAAGAAGTATAGGTCTAAGCTCAAGAGATGCTAACGAACCCGTCGTCGACTCAACAGCTGTTGTAAAATCAAAGGTTGCCAAGAACTCTAGGCTCCTCATCTCAACAAACAAGGGACTCAAAGTCAACCTACTTCTGCTTAGTGCATCTGCCACAACATTACCCTTGCCAGGGGTATAAGCTATCACGAAGTCATAAGATGCCAAGAATTCCATCCACCTTTGCTGCCTTAGATTCAGATCCTTCTGCGAGAAGAGGTACTTGAGTGACTTGTGATCAGTATACAACTCAAACCTTTCGCCTAGAAGATAGTTGCGCCAGGATTTGAGAGCAAAGATGATCGCCGCCAATTCCAAATCATGAGTGGGATAGTTCTTCTCATGAACTTTAAGTTGCCTACCCCCATAACATATCACTCTTCCTTCCTGCTTCAGAACAACACCTAACCCCGTGCCACATGCATCGGTGTACACGGTAAACATCTTACCGCCATCGGGTAATGCCAAAACTGGGGCTGTAGTAAGGGCCCTCTTGAGCTTTCGAAAAGCAAGCTCACACTCTAAGTCCCATGCAAAAACTAAGTTATTCTTCGTCAACTTAGTAAGAGGGGCCGAAATCTTAGCGAAGTCCCTGATGAACTTCCTATAGTAGCCCGCCAGACCGAGAAAGCTTCTTACTTCGGTTGCATTCCTAGGAGTCTTCCAGTCTTGAACCACAACCACTTTCGCGGGATCCACCGCTATGCCTTGCTTAGAAACTATATGTCCAAGAAACCGAACTTCCCTTCTCCAAAAATGGCATTTGGAGAACTTGGCTTTCAACTGATGAGCTCTAAGCGTATCCATCACTTCCTTGAGATGTCTGGCATGCTCTTCCTCATCCTTTGAGAAGATCAGAATATCATCCACGAAGACAACTACAAACTTGTTAAGGAACTCCCTGAACACCCTACTCATCAAGTTTACGAAGTAGGCGGGTGCATTAGTCAAACCGAATGGCATGACAAGCCATTCAAAGAATCCATCTGGAGTCCTAAACGCAGTCTTATCAATACTATCCTCAGCTACTCTAAGCTGATGGAATCCGGTGGCTAGATCGAGCTGAGAGAAAACAGAAGCACCAACAAGCTGGTCAAAAAGATCATCAATCCTCGGTAACGGGTGCCTATTCTTCTTTGTCAGCTTGTTCAACTCTCGGTAATCAACACATAGACGAAGCGAACCATCCGCCTTAGTAGCGAATACCACAGGAGCACCCCATTCAGAAATGCTTCGCCTAATAAAATTCTTCTCAAGCAACTCCTTGATTTGCTTACTGAGCTCTCTTCTTTCTCGTGGGGCCATGTGCCTAACGGGCAATGATACTGGCTTGGCATTATCGACTAGATAAATGCGGAAATCTATCTCTCGTTTAGGTGGTAACCCCTTAACTTCTTCAAAGACATCAGGATAGTCTCGGACCACCCTTACAGATTGCAGATCCTCGATGGACGAGTCAAGAGATTCAAGATAACATAACATGACGGGACCTCTAGGGTTACAAGAAATTTCTAGGGTATTACCGAGGCGAGTCATGAGCCTCACTACCCTATGCTCACAATCGAGGATGGCTCCATAACTGGACAACCAATCCATGCCCAAAATCAACCCGTATCCCGTGAACCCGAGAACATAAGCATTACACGTGAATTCTACGGTCAAGATAGAAATCTTCAAATCCACACAAATCATAGATAGATGGGCGGAACCCCCAATTGGATTTGAAACACTAACGGGATCCTCAACTAGACTAGTACTTAGGTGCAAACTTTCAACAATGTCAGAAGAAATAAAACTATGCGATGCGCCAGAATCAAATAAGGTGCGAACAGGATAATCAGAAATATAAACAAGGCTTTCTACAGAAATACTACCTCGGTCCTGAACTGGAGCAGTATTGAGGGCATGCACTTGCCCTCCAGAAGGTCCTGCACGCTGATTCTGCCCTTGCCCTTGTCCTTGGTTCTTGGGGCAATCCTTGCTAAGATGTCCAGGCTCTCCACAGTGAAAGCATTCGCCCAACTTCCTCTTCTTCTTTCTGCAATCCTTGGCTATGTGCCCAACAATCCCACAGAAGTTGCATTTTCTTGGGTCCTTTGCCTTGGCCTTGTTGCCCTTGTTGTTCTTGTTGTTCTTGTTGTTCTGATTGCTCTGATTTCCTCCCCACTTGGAGTCTGTCTTCTTGGCTTGAGTCTCATTAGGCTTGACTTCTTTCTTGCCATTCTTATCGTCTCCTTGAAGCAATGCCATGTCCACTAGGCCTTCAAAAGTGGCCCCCATGGGTATATGAGATAGGGCTAAACCTTGTAATGGCTCATTCAACCCTCGTGCAAAGCGCAAAGCCTTCTTCTGGGGGGGGGGGGGGTATTAACAATGTCCAAACCGAATCGAGCGAGCTGGTTAAACTTATTCACATACTCCCTCACTATCATGTCCCCTTTCTTCAAAGATATAAACTTCTCCAATTGCAGGTTCGCCTCAGCTGATGACAAAAACTATAGCCCAAACCTCATCCTAAAGTCGGCCAAAGTCTCTATAGGTCTAGTAGCATTGGTGACCTCCCACTAATAAGCAGCTTCTTCTTTCAATAGCCACGCTGCCAACAGAACTTTTCTATGGTCTTCCACATCAAAGATGGCGAAGAGATCTTCAGTTTCTTTCAACCAATTTCTCGCCTCCACAAAAGTCTCCGTCCCAATATAATTCTTGCCACCCATTGCCTTAAAGTCTTTGCAAACCTTAGCGAAATCTGCTTGTGGATTCTGAGGAGGAGGAGGAGGAGGGACCTCAGTTACGGTGGGGGTGTTTGCTGGGCCCACATCGTTGGCCCTAGCTTCCAAGTACCTCCGGAACCATCCGGGAATGGTCACTCCCTCGGGAAGGTTAAGATCAGCCATACTGAAAAAGAAAAAGATAGATTCAGAACGAGGAAACGAAGGATAGTGCTAATGGCTTTTGGGGAATAGCCTTTTAAAATAACTAGACTTTTCTTGGAAAATACTTAATTGGTTTTGAAAATAGTTTTTCAAAAGGTAAGTTTTAAAAACCTTTTGCTCAAATCTTGTAAACCTTATGCTCTGATACCAAATGTAACACCCCACCTCCGCCAATACCACTCTTGCAAGGGCACTAGCTTTGGAGGGGCGTTAAACGAGGTAAACATGCATGCAGATATCACAAGACAGAACATATAAGTAAAACAGAGTAATAAAGCAGCGGATAAAACTAGCATTTCAAAACCATAGTCAAGTTACATCAAAGTACTTGGTCATTATTTTCCCATAAAACAAAGTCTAGAACATAAACTGAAAACTGAAAAAGAAACATAAAGTAACTATCCCCAAAGTAGCATAAGGCCATAGCATGCTCAAACCATACGTGAGCTATCCAGAAAAGCAGCTAAAGATCCAGCTAGGTAACAGTGTTCCCACCCTGCAAACCTAGGGGGGGGGGGGAAACGGAAGAAAAGAGGCGAAAGAAAACGGGTCAGTCAAAAAGACTGGTAAGTCCTATCTACTATTAGTATAAAAACTAATAAAGTTAACTGAACATGTAAACAGGGATGAGATATGGGGTGATAACTGGCATGGTGAAAAGTTAACAAGATAGATCAAGTGTGGCATCGCATATACAAGGTTAAGTTGCACCAGGTGTGTACTAGTATTCCAATCCATGTCAAGTATAATCAAGAAATGATCCCTTGGCCCAAAGCTGGCCCACATCATGAGATGACCTAAATCGAGGTCCAACTACTCGGTCTAGTCGATCGGCTCCCTATAAGCCTAACTCGTCGTGTATCGGTGTCATACGGCTTAATCGTGGAATGTAGTTAACTGTGCTAGGTCCACCCCAGGGTGTATCCAGCCCTAAGGTGTAAACCACAGACACAATTCAAGCACGCACAGTCTAAACCTACTGGTGCCCATGTTCAACTCCGGACTTAATGTGCACGACCATGGTCCGCCTGAACAACCGGTGCACCCTTCAGCCGTCCCTTTTGGCCTCTTACAATCAGTCCAGTAATCGTGCCCCACCCTAGCCTAGTCCAGGGTACCCATGATACTTCGAAGTTGGTTACTGCTGAAAAGGACCACGTAACTAGGATTTCAAGTGGGTTAAGTGTGGTTAACCCTATCCTAACCATGTATTGAGTTGGTTAAGTGTATTCAAGCAGTTCATGACTTAACCCTATCAATACATCGGGTTTAATTGGTTAAGTGTATTCAAGTAGTCCATGACTTAACCCTACCAATCCATTGTGTTTAATTGGTTAAGTATTCAAGTAGTCCATGACTTAACCCTATCATGTGGAATTAATTAATTTAATGCACCCAACCTCTCACATTAGACCTTGTTGTGGTTACTAGTTAAGCCGGGCGGGTCCGGGTAGCTTTACACCACAACCTAGTCTAACCTCGGGTTTAAGCACAACATGACCAACTACTCACATTGGGTCCTATTGTTTGTAGCCACTAGTTAAGCCGGTCGGTTCCGGGTAGATTTATGCTACAAACTCAACCCAACCTCGAGTTGGTCATTCTCATGTTTTCTAGAAGTCATGTCCAAATTCATGTTTACAAACATAATCACAAGTCAATGTTCATGTCATATTTTAAAATCATGTTTCATGTCATTAATACTACCCAAACCCAACGCATTCCCCTTGCATGTACGCTTCGCATAACATAACATAGATCAAAAGAGGGAACTTAGCAAAACATGACAAAAAGGGCATAAGGTAATAAGGTTGGCCACAAGTTAAACATGGTGGCATATGAGGCATAAATATGTTCATAAGCTTGCATATTACATCATGGGCCTCAAAACATGCATAATATCAACTTAAGCAAATAGGTGAAACATGATCATAAATGACATAGGATGATGACTAGAAGTTCGCATATAACATTATATGCAAGTTATCATGAAGTTTATGAGAGTTCTCATGTTGCAAAATGCAACATTCCAAATCAAAGGTCATAGCTTTCTATGCACATAATCAAGGTGATAGATTTACAAACTTGCATAGGGTAAATCTATGCATAACATGATAGGATCAAAGCACAAATCATACTTAGGCCCAAACTCAAACTTGCAACATGTCATATTTAACTTCATAGTTAGAATCTAAGAGTAGTATAGGGCTTACAATGCTATGAAGACTTATAAAATATAAATAAGATTGAGACGAAGCCACTAGCAACTCTAAACACTCCCAAATGATAAGCTCCAATGAAAACCCTTGAGAAACAAGCAAAAGATCCTTGCTTTGATGAAGAAAGATTGAACTTTGGCCTTAAATCAAGCTTAGAAACTCTCAAACAAGCTTAGGAACTCTCATATGAATGAAGATGGAGGCTATGACAAGAGGGTGGAGGCCATGATTAAACATTTTGGCAGCACTTAGTTACTAGAATTGATTTATGATGATTTAGGCTAGGTATTAGGGTCTTTTTATAGATGATTAGGTTAATTTAGACCATAGGATTAACCCTAAAACACATCAGGTCCGTCAAATCCCGTCAGAAGCTTCTGGAACAAGACTCAGCATGTCACAAATGGTGCACCAGAAAAACTGGTTCGACCGGGGGGGGTCGACCCCTGGGTCGACATGGGTGTCGACCCATGGGTCGACATGGGTGTCGACCCATTGGGGGGGTTGACACTGGTGTCGACCCCTGTGTCGACCCTGCCTGGGGCGGGAAAATTCCCGCCCATTCTGCCTTGGTTGTAATTCGAATCTGAATTCGAATTTGAACTGTTTTCGGGCTTGGAAATTTTCTGAAAACTTCATTGGGCCATAACTTGGTCATACGGACTCCGTTTTTCGAAAACTCGGACTCTATTTCGCGTATTTTTCCGAGACGAACGCAATGGCACAGCCCGTTTCCCTTGATTCAGATTTTAGAATTTAATTCTGCCTTGATTTACATTATAACATGTTATTAAAAATACGGGTTGTTACACTAACTAATTTATTTAATACAATTAATCATTGATAAAATCAATGATTATCGATTAACAAAGTCAGCAAAAATCTGGGACATTATGATATACAGTAATTTGAACTCTATTTTCTATTTTTCTGATTGCACGTGGCTTAGCCGACATATCTGTACAAGTGGCAAAATAATACCCAAGTAATATTTATTTATACTCAAAATAAAAAAATATAAGAGCATAAAATAAAAACTTTTACATGTTAATCAAATAACCCCACACTTATCTTTTACTAGCCCTCGAGTAAAACAGAAATGAAAAAAAAACTAAACTAGATAGGTCACACTTTCATAGGAAACATGATTTCTACTGAGTGTATGCAACAAGCCGTTAAACCTTTAGGTATCCCTAATAGGACGAGTGATGTCTTGTAGGGGTTTTTAGTGGATACTACCCACAATCTGAATAAAATATGCTATTGTTCTAATGCAACTATGTGAATGCCACGGACATATGCAAACGAAAACAAAAATGAAAACACGACTTATTCCAGAAAAGTGGCAACGTAGCAGTATATAATGAAAAATCAATCTATAGAAATTTTTGGTTCCTCAACTCGTCGCAAATTTTCAACATAAATCAAGTTTTCAAACATTAAATTCTAGTTTTGCCAGTTGGTTCGGTTGATAACATAGTGCAGTCATAATTTTTTTTAGTTTTCTTGTCATAGTTTGCAAAGTGGTATTCTGATTTCCTTGTGTTTGGCTGGTCAAATCAATAAGGTTAAGAAGTGTTTGGACATCATTTATTATTCTCTATCTCTATAAAAATGAAGATTTATAATTAATTACACATACCTAACTTAAAAGTCCAAGTATACCAATCATGCACTGCCTCACGGACTGACGTGAGAGTTTGGGATAGAGCTTGGCGGATTGTGCAGACTGACGATATCTTTGTTAACAAGATGTTGGTATTCCTTAGGTGTCCAACTCATAAAATTAGAGCAAGGTATACCACTCATGCATGCCTTACGGGCTGACGTGAGATTTGGGAAAAAGCCTAGCGGGATTGCACTCCAACACTAGATTTACAAACAATGTCGGATACTCTAACACCCCACCTCCGTTAAGGACACTCACAAAGGGAATGCCTTAACTTTGGTGGTGCATTTTAGTAAATAGAACAGAAAATTTCAAGACAGATAAAAAAAACTTGAGAAATTATAACTTTATTACAGCGGAAAACAAAAATCAGTTTGGTTACATCTTTACCAAAAACTCAAGTACATAAATATCAGTCTTGTTCAGAAAATCATCAGAGTACAAAACTTTAAAATCATAATCTCCACAGAAGCTGCCATAAGGAGTCAACCCATACTTTAAGCACTCTAAGTACTTCAAGCAGAAGAAATCCGGATCAAGCTAAAGTGTTCCCTCCTTGGAAAACCGGTGGGGGGGAACGGAAGAAAAAGGGGCGAAAACAAGCAAGGTCAGACATAAAGTCTGGCAAGTTCAGTGACTTTCAGCATATGAACAGATAATAATAATTATGACATGAAAATAAGCTGGATAAGAGATAACAGTAAAAGGAGCAGCAGATGTACTTAGGTTAAACAGAAGAAACAGAATAATATTACTTTTTTTTTCTCTGCACTAATACTGGTATAACAGGATTAGGTGTCACCCAATATCTAAACTGAAACAGAAACGGGAAAAGAATAATTTCCACAGAAGAGAATGCTAGTAATGGGCCTTTACCACCCCAACAGAAACAGACAGAAACAGAATGCTAATAAGGGGCCTTTACCACCCGAACAGAAGGTACAGAAACAGATTAATCCCTACGGAAACAGAATGTAGAATTAGGTGTACACTAGTAAATGGGCCTTTACCACCCGAACAGATGGTACCACGCAGAACAAACAGGTGTTACCACCCAATAGAAACAGACGGTACCTACAGAAACAGACAGAACTAAGTGTACCCTAAAACCCTACCCCAAGCGATCAGCTCCCTAATACATAAATACCCTGTGTCGGCCCCACAGTAGGGTGTATCACTCCCTAAAGTGACAACCAATTGGCACGGACCTATTTAAAGATGTCACGACGTCTTACATCCTCAGAGGCAGACCGGGATCCATGCACGCACATGACCCGGTTGGAACGCACCATCAACACCCCTCGCCATTATCAGAACGAACCGCTTATAATGAGTTCAGTAAGCGTGCCTGGACCCTACCTACTGTTGGGTCATAGTTTTGATACCAGAAAGAGTTACTGACTAATATGGGTCCCTAACAACAGATGACACAAGTAATTTCCCTCCTGACCTTGTGTCCCCAGACTAACAGATTTCAGATTAACTTGTTTACAAGTTCAGACATACAGATTTCAGATCAACTAGTTCACAGATCAGACAAGTTTTCAGACTAACGGATCAGATATACGGATTTAACAGATTTACCGATTTATCTAACTTTGTAATTGGGCCTACAGATTCACAAAATGGGTTTGTTAAATTCATTAGTCCAATTGGTTTAACCCTATCCACCCAACACGTTTTATACATCATATTTATCTTAGATTTGTATCAATTAAAAATTAACGTGCAGACCTCTCACATTAGACTGACAGTTTGCGGCCACTGGTTAGGCCGGTTGGTTCCGGGCAAGTTTCTGCCGCAAACTGAGTCTAACCTCGGGTTTCAAGCACGTTATGACTAACTTCTCACATTAGAACCTATTGTTTGCGGCCACTGGATGTGTCGGGCGGTTCCGAGCAGGATTACGCCACAAACTCATTCTAACCTCGAGTTAGCCATGTTTCATGTTTGGCCAATGCATTCATTCACAGACTATGCTAATATCAGACTAATCATGCTAATTTAACAAATTAACTTCTGTACAAGTTACAGTAGATTATTCGAGGTTCTATTAACAAGTTTTTCTCAATTTTAAATCGAGCCTACAGATTTACATACTTCAAATTTCAGCATTTCAGTTCCAACAGATTACGCCATTCAACAGATTAAACAGATAACAGATCTTGCAGATTAGACGATTTAGCAGATCTAGCAGATAAGGCAATTTAACATAATTAGCAGATTAGGCAATTCAATCTAATTAGCAGTTTAGGCAATTCAACAGTTTTAGCAGATAACGGATTAGGCAATTTAACAGATTTAGCAGATAACAGATTTAGCAGATCTAAAACTCTATTTACATATCTTGTTTAATCATAAATTTAGCCTAAACTTACATGCCTAAATCAAGGTCATAATTCATAATACAATATATGCCCCAAATTTTAGCCTTAATATTCCCATTTACAGTTCATGTCAAAACTAGATTTAATATTCTAGTTCACCATTTATGTCCAAGACTAATACGCATGTAAATCATTCTCTATTATAGCCAATTCAAATTATGCCAACATATTTGCTATGCTTGATTTACTTAATTAAGCTACGCCCAATCCCCGTATAACATGTTTCCACAAGTTCTCTAAATACTCATGAAATGGCCCTAAAAAAGGAATAGGGGATAAGCACTAGAATTGATATAAAAGGATAGGCGTGCAATAATGAACCAAATACAATAATAATGGCCCAATAGGCTCGGTGTACATAACAGTGAATGAGAATAAACTAGTAAAGTTACATACTAAATATGAGATCTAACATCATTAAGGGAATAGGCATAAGAAACTAACTACAATAGTTATAGGCAACTAACCACAATAGTCATGGGCGACTATTCACAATAGTTTCTTATTCAATGTCATAGGCAATAGTCTCATTGTCATGAATCATAGTCATAGGCAATAGTCTCATAGGCATGAATCATAGACATAGGCAATAGTTTCATGTCCAATTATGCATTATTATTTGTCCCAAAATTTAGCGTTCGTGCGTTAATCTCTTATGAGATGTGGCACAGGCTCGTGGTAGCCAGGCTATAGAACAGAAAGAAGAAAGAGATACAGAATAAAATATATTAGAATAGAATGTACACAACCTTAAATTCAGATTTACAATCATGTCACAATTATAATTAAAGTTTATTTCGGAAAATAACTGTGCTTGACTTTCGTGGTTTTAAGAAAGGATAATAAACTGTTATTGATGCAGAAATGCTGAATTATTCCTCTCTAATTGTTGTTGTAGCTCTAAACTTTGATTTGAGATTTGATTTAGCTTTTAATTCTATTTAGGTTGGAAGAAGATGCATCAGTCCAAGTTTTGATTCCAGCAGAGTAACGACCCATTATTTTATTTAATAAGAACGGAGGCAGAATGAAATTATGCAGCATAAGGTTAGAGAGGAATGGTGTAAAGAGAATGGGGCTAGGGGGCTGTTTATATAGGGTTTCAAACTAATTAGAGCCGTCGATGAAGCTAGGGTTAATCAAGGCCATCCATCTCAAGAGAAGCCAATCAGAAAGTGACAAGTTAGCTCTAGTGACACAGCAGAGCTCATAAATTCGACCAGAACCCGACCAGGCCAGCCAGGGTCAAACCAGAAAGCTGTGCAGGTTTTCTCTCGGCCTGGGTGCACTTGGGAAGTGCGTCAATGTAAATTTGTACTGGCACACTTCCCAAGTGCGCCAGTGCAATTTTTTTTTGGCCACCAAACTTCGTTCGTCCATATCTTCTTCATACGGTATCCATTTTACGCAAACTCGGACTCTATCATAAGCAGAATTCCGAGACGAACGCAATGGAACGACCCGTTTCCCTTAATTCCCACATTTGAAATTAAGTATTCTTAAATTTTAGTTAATCTGATTATTCAAAAATTCGGTGTGTTACATTCTCCCCAACTTAAAGGATTTTGTCCCCGAAATCTTCAAGTTAAGAAGACTGTGTCCTACCATCCAATCATCCATCTACTCAACCATCATCCACAAGCATCCATTATCCTTAGAAAACTTCTAATGTTGTATGAAAATATGCAAAAGTGTGTTTATATGTTCGTTATCTAATGCAAAGATCAGGCGGTCCACTGATTCGGTTGACCTCCTTAATGCGAATTATGTCAGTGCCATGAGTTCAACATGTATGCAATTTTCTTATTTGATACATATCATTCTTATATGAGTGACAACCATTCATTCATATGCAACATCCATGTGATGAGTCAATCATTTTGCATCCACAGAAATTGAAAATGCTCACACATCCATATGCAGTATGAGAGTGTATTCGAGCCGATCTAGTGCCTAGTGTGTGTATATGCATCCACGAGCAACCACTTGCAACCATCAAACATAACATGTCTCAAACACATGTTTACACCCATTAGTTTCTACCTAAAGTTCGAAGATTCGATCGATAGGATACAGTCGAATGATGGAAGCGAGTACAGATAAAACAAAAACTTGGTTCCCATTATACATTGGTTGAGAGAATAATTCCCCTAAGTATTAGCCCCGAAGACCGAAACCAATATCATATTGACACCCAGAGGATTACCCTCTTTAGACAATGTCAAAACTGGAAATCTTAACCTTTTCAGGAATATCCAGATGCTTACAGACTACTAGTACAGATCAAATTATCGAATGATTCTTAGAAAACTAAGCATGGGAAAATCCCACCATATCCCTCAAAAACCCAGAATGTATGCATTACAATCGACTTGACGCCTAACACATATACCCCCAAACCCCAACCTACCACCAACAGATGAGTCCTAACCCCTATGGGGTTTGAGACTATAACCAGATCAGAAACAAGACTAGTATTAAAGTGCAGAGACTCGACTACAGAATCAGAATGCCATAATCGGAAAGAGTTCTAACTCAATAATCAGATAAGGAAACTAAACTCTCCACGGAAATTTTCCTACTTCTATCCTATCCACCAACTATGAGAGCATTCGCCTGCCTTCCTGAAGTAGGTCATGTCCTCTGTCCTTGCCCCCATTTCTTCGGGCAGTCCCTAGTGAAGTGTCCCATCTCACCACACCTGAAGTGAGTGTCCTTCCTCTTCCGGCAATCCTTGTTCAGATGAGTCAAGCTTCCATAAGTAAAGCACTTTTCTCCTCCTTTATCTTCAGACTTTTCTTCCCACTTTTGTGTTTACTTTTTGCCTCCTTTGTGAACCAAGTCCATATCCATGAGTTTCTCATCCTTGGGTTGTGCTCCTTAGCCGAACTCCCTTATTCTCATCTTTACTATCTGTGTGTAACACGTTGACAAGTCCCTCGAAAGCGGCCTTCATTGCACGGAAAATCCTACAAAGCTCGAAAGAAAATTAACCGTAGGTGAGACTACTGCGACTACAGATGGAAGTCGGGCGCTTATTTGCCCTTTGACCAGTGTCGTAGTTTTATCAAGCCTACAGAACCATGCCGCGATGAGGTTACTTCCCAGAAAGCTAGGAGCCCCGGAGAAAGAAGGAAACAAAGATTCAAACAGAGGATCAAAAGATAGATGTATGGCTTTTGGGGATTATGTTTTTCAAAAATAAGCTTTACTTTTGAAAATACTTCCTTTTAAAACCTTTTTGAAAATAGTTTTCAAAAACTTTACCCAATCTGGTAACCTTCAGCTCTGATACCAAGTGTAACACCCCACCTCCGTTAAGGACACTCACAAAGGGAATGCCTTAACTTTGGTGGAGCATTTTAGTAAACAGAACAGAAAATTTCAAGATAGATAAACAATACTGGAGAAATTATAACTTTATTACAGCGGAAAACAGAAATCAGTTTGGTTACATATTTACCAAAAACTCAAGTACATAAATATCAGTCTTGTTCAGAAAATCATCAGAGTACAAAACTTTAAAATCATAATCCCCACAGAAGCTGCCATAAGGAGTCAAGCCATACATTAAGCACTCTAAGTACTTCAAGCAGAAGAAATCCGGATCAAGCTAAAGTGATCCCTCCTTGGAAAACCTGGGGGGGGGGGACGGAAGAAAAAGGGGCGAAAACAAGCAAGGTCAGACATAAAGTCTAGCAAGTCCAGTGACTTTCAGCATAAGAATAGATAATAATAATTATGACATGAAAATAAGCTGGATAAGAAATAACAGTAATAGGAGCAGCAGATGTACTTAGGTTAAACAGAAGAAACAGAATAATATTACTTTTCATTTCTCCGCACCAATACTGGTATAACAGGATTAGGTGTCACCCCAATATCTAAACTGAAACAGAAACGGGAACAGAATAATTTCCACAGAAGAGAATGCTAGTAATGGGCCTTTACCACCCCAACAGAAACAGACAGAAACAGAATGCTAATAATGGGCCTTTACCACCCGAACAGAAGGTGCAGAAACAAAAACAGATTAATCCCTACGGAAACAGAATGTAGAATTAGGTGTACACTAGTAAATGGGCCTTTACCACCCGAACAGACGGTACCACGCAGAACAGACAGGTGTTACCACCCAACAGAAACAGACGGTACCAACAGAAACAGACAGAACTAAGTGTACCCTAAAACCCTACCCCAAGCGATCGTCTCCCTAATACATAAATACCCTGTGTTGGCCCCACAGTAGGGTGTATCACTCCCTAAAGTGACAACCAATTGGCACAGATCTATTTACAGATGTCACGGCGTCTTACATCCTCAGAGGCAGACCGGGATCCATGCACGCACATGACCCGGTTGGAACGCACCATCAACACTCCTCGCCATTATCAAAATGAACTGCTTATAATTAGTTCAGTAAGCGTGCCTGGACCCTACCTACTGTTGGGTCATAGTTTTGATACCAGAAAGGGTTACTGACTAATATGGGTCCCAAACAACAGATGACACAATTAATTTCCCTCCTAACCTTGTATCCCCAGACTAACAGATTTCATATTAACTTGTTTACAAGTTCAGACATATAGAGTTCAGATCAACTAGTTCACAGATCAGACAAGTTTTCAGACTAACGGATCAGATATACGGATTTAACAGATTTACCGATTTGTCTAACTTTGTAATTGGGCCTACAGATTCACGAAACGGGTTTGTTAAATTCATTAGTCCATTTGGTTTAACCCTATCCACCCAACACGTTTTAGACATCATATTTATCTTAGATTTGTATCAATTAAAAATTAACGCGCATACCTCTCACATTAGACTGACAGTTTGCGGCCACTGGTTAGGCCGGTTGGTTCCGGGCAGGTTTCAACCGCAAACTGAGTCTAACCTCGGGTTTCAGGCACATTATGACTAACTTCTCACTTTAGAACCTATTGTTTTCGGCCACTGGATGTGCCGGGCGGTTCCGGGCAGGATTACGCCGCAAACTCATTCTAACCTCGAGTTAGCCATGTTTCATGTTTGGCCAATGCATTCATTCACAGACTATGCTAATATCAGACTAATCATGCTAATTTAACAAATTAACTTCTGTACAAGTTACAGCAGATTATTCGAGGTTCTATTAACAAGTTTTGCTAAATTTTAAATTAAGCCTACAGATTTACATACTTCAAATTTCAGCATTTCAGTTCCAACAGATTACGCCATTCAACAGATTAAACAGATAACAGATAACAGATCTTGCAGATTAGGCGATTTAGCAGATCTAGTAGATAAGGCAATTTAACATAATTAGCAGATTAGGCAATTCAATCTAATTAGCAGTTTAGGCAATTCAACAGTTTTAGCAGATAACGGATTAGGCAATTTAACAGATTTAGCAGATAACAGATTTAACAGATCTAAAACTCTATTTACATATCTTGCCTAATCATAAATTTAGCCTAAACTTACACGCCTAAATCAAGGTCATAATTCATAATACAATATATGCCCCAAATTTTAGCCTAAATATTGCCATTTAAAGTTCATATCAAAACTAGATTTAAAATTCTAGTTCACCATTCATGTCCAAGACTAATACGCATGTAAATCATTCTCTATTATAGCCAATTCAGATTATGCCAACATATTTGCTATGCCCGATTTACTTAATTAAGCTACGCCCAATCCCCGTATAACATGTTTCCACAAGTTCTCTAAATACTCATGAAATGGCCCTAAAAAAAGGAATAGGGGATAAGCACTAGAATTGATATAAAAGGATAGGCGTGCAATAATGAACCAAATACAATAATAATGGCCCAATAGGCTCGGTGTACATAACAGTGAATGGGAATAAACTAGTAAAGTTTACATACTAAATATGAGATCTAACATCATTAAGGGAATAGGCATAAGAAACTAACTACAATAGTTATAGGCAACTAACCACAATAGTCATGGGCGACTAATCACAATAGTTTCTTATTCAATGTCATAGGCAATAGTCTCATAGTCATGAATCATAGTCATAGGCAATAGTCTCATAGGCATGAATCATAGTCATATGCAATAGTTTAATGTCCAATTATGCATTATTATTTGTCCCAAAATTTAGCATTTGTGCGTTAATCTCTTATGAGATGTGGCGCAGGCTCGTGGTAGCCTGGCTATAGAACAGAAAGAAGAAATAGATACAGAATAAAATATATTAGAACAGAACGTACACAACCTCAAATTCAGATTTACAATCATGTCACAATTATAATTAAAGTTTATATCGGAAAATAACTGTGCTTGCCTTTCGTGGTTTTAAGAAAGGATAATAAACTGTTGTTGATGCAGAAATGCTGAATTATTCCTCTCCAATTGTTGTTGTAGCTCTAAACTTTGATTTGAGATTTGATTTAGCTTTTAATTCTATTCAGGTTGGAAGAAGATGCATCAGTCCAAGTTTTGATTCCAGCAGAGTAACGACGCCATTATTTTATTTAATAAGAACGGAGGCAGAATGAAATTATGCAGCATAAGGTTAGAGAAGAATGGTGTAAAGAGAATGGGGCTAGGGGGTTGTTTATATAGGGTTTCAAACTAATTAGAGCCGTCGATGAAGCTAGGGTTAATCAAGGCCATCCATCTCAAGAGAAGCCAATCAGAAAGTGACAAGTTAGCCCTAGTGACACAACAGAGCTCAGAAATTCGACCAGATCCCGACTAGGCCAGCCAGGGTCAAACCAGAAAGCTGTGCAGGTTTTCTCTCGGCCTGGGCGCACTTGGGAAGTGCGCCAATGTAAATTTGTACTGGCGCACTTCCCAAGTGCGCCAGTGCATTTTTTTTGGCCACCAAACTTCGTTCGTCCATATCTTCTTCATACGGTATCCGTTTTACGCAAACTCGGACTCTATCTTAAGCAGAATTCCGAGACGAACGCAATGGAACAACCCGTTTCCCTTAATTCCCACATTTGAAATTAAGTATTCTTAAATTTTAGTTAATCTGATTATTCGAAAATTCGGGGTGTTACAGATTCCCTTCGATTACTATTATTTTATTGAATATAAGAACAAGAGAGAGTTACACGAATTCAGCTTAACACAGCTTAGTTTTAAAAACTCGAAAAGCCAATATAAGTATTTTAAGTCCTCCACTCATTAAATAAAGACCACAATTTAGAATAAACTTCGTGACCATCACCTAAGAATATCCCTATATACTAGTTACACTATTATCACTCGTAATTCAACTTTCCATTAATTTTTACTTGATCTTAGTTGTGAAATTTTTTTACTATCAATTGATCAAAAAAATTGTTAACTTGCTTTTTTATACCAATTTAAAATGATTTGTATTTCAAAAAAAAAATTATGATATGTTACTACGACCTAAAATTCATGATGGTCCTATCTAAATACAATAAAAGAGGAAAAATTTAAAGAAAAATAAAAAGGATGCAATGTAGACTCCACCCCACGCTTGATCTAAGAAGCGTCCACACTATAAACATGTTTCTTAATTGTAAAAGAGAGTACCCAAAGATGGATTAGATGCAAAATGATTTGTAAAATGAAATGCAGTTTAACAATAATATGGGTGCAAATCAAATGCAAAATGAAATCTATAAGGATGGTGAATGTTTGGCGAAGAACAATGTTTCTTTTTCCCCCCACGCTTTCTTACATAGAAAAAGATGCATGATGACTTACTATCTGATTTTTGAAGTATAACAGGCATGTCAGTGAATTCAGAAATCAAAATCTTTCCTTTGAGAAGTTTATCGTGACAATGATTCATGCCATGTATAATCCCATGCACTTGAGCGTTTAACCATAATTTCTTTTGTTGATATGGAATTAAGGTTATCTTCGAGGTTTACTCCCAATTCTTCATTTAAAAACTTAAGCTTGTCCGCAAATAACTCTTCAAAAGACATAGAGGATGTTATTGAGGTAGGAGAACTATAGTGGCTCTCATTCATTTCAAAAATATATATTTGGAAGTGGATTCTATTCTAAAAATAGTATAAAATACTCAATTGTGTTATATGAATTGACAATCTCAATTAGAAAGGGGAAGAGATCCTCGGTTAATCCTTAATTACAATTACCGGTGAGCTTAGTATCTTAGCTAATTTTAAGTGTCGCTATGTCAGTGCAAATTTGTTTTATATACATTGAATAAACAGAAAATAAGCTTATATAGCTAACATTGCATGGGCAACCAGAAAAGACTATGCAGTTGACGGTTCTTTATATAAGATTATACTTTCAGCCATAAAAGGTGACAGTGGATTTATCAAAGATTTAAATAGCAAGTAAGCATGTATAGTTTATAGTGTTTATATAATACAATATTTTCTACTAGAAAAGGATATGTAGTTGATAGCTTTAGTGCTTTGCATGTATAAGAATACGAGGTAACATTCCATTGGTAATTGGACTTACCTTTGTGTGAAATAATGCCTCCCTTCGGTTGTACATTATCTTTCTAATGTTACTGTTTCCACCATTAACGATGAGTCATCACTGCTATTGTTAGTATGGCTTCACGTTATTCATATTTATTAAGTAATGTATCATAATGCCTCAGGTTTAACTACCTATGCATGATTTTATATGATTGTCTCCCTTTTTTAATTTACATGGAATATATATTATCCATTTATAGTTGCTATTTCCAACCCACCGAATCAAATATTAACACCATAATACACTGATAGAATCTTGATGAGCCATTTTGTGTGGCCCACATTTGATTTTATACTGCAATGTATACATGAAAGCAGCTGTTTTTTTTCCATGATTCTATGTATAGCAACTCACCGAAATTTTACATGTTTTATCTAATTACTAGGTGTTGTAACTAAGAATTTATATATACTACCACCATTACTTACAGGAGCATATAGTTTTCATTTACCTATTGACTCTTTCTTTCCTTTTTTCTTTCTATTTTCCATTTCTTAACTTAAAGTCGACTAGCCGGATCTTTCAACGGAACGGTTTTCCTGATTTCCTCCCGCGTACTCATGTGTTGAGTGATTAATTTTTTAGCAGAGTTATAGTTATATCAGCGTCAATAATTTTGGCTTGCACATTAGCTGTTGTGTTAGATCATACAAACATTTGAGTTTTTGTCACACAAATTGAACTTTCACCTATATTTATTTTAAGACTCAAAAATTTATCGCTAGTCATTTATGTTTATACATTTGAAAGAACAATTGGATTTTTTTCATGTAGGAAACCACCAATGATGCAGATTTAACTATTGTTGCTGCAAGATTAAAAAATGTTGGCTTGATATGCGTATGAATTTGAATACATAGTATGATTTTTTTCGCTTAGTTTTCATGTGAAAGTAAGTTGGGGATCTTAATCATACAGTTTGTAGTTATTTATCCATGACCTTAAATTTTGAACAAGTCACTTGCTAGATTTCCATTTGCAATCTTTACTTCTGAGTAGTGACTTTTTCCATCAAATTTGAATGAGTGGCTCCTATTTACATCACTCAGTTTTGTTGATTCTCACACGTTTATATTAAAATTGTCTTTTTTGTTTTTTAAGATGTATTTATATATGCAGAGACTATCCATCATTATGCATAAACCGATAAAATCGTGTCTGATATGCTTGACTTTTCCAAAAGTTGGCTCAATGTGGCTGGCTTTTAGTTATGGGAAGTAAGAAACGTAACTTAATAGCTAATAGGTAATTGTGTTTTGGTTACTTTAATTTTGGTATTATTTTGTAGAATACTAAAGCTATATATTATTTATATTATCTTTATTCCAAACATTAAATCCAACCTTTATAAATGAATGCTTCATATAATTATATATTTTTATATTTTACAGTTTCAGATCGATAACAAGTTGATTTATTTGTTTTGGGTTTTCTTGCTGGAAAAATGTAATGCAAGAGGTAAAAGTTTATTATCGAATTTCAGTTTTAAGTGATAATTTAATATTTACTTTTATCTTAGTTTATTTCTCTTCAAATTCCAAATTAGATCCATACCAATATTTCCATGTATCATCTGCATATTTAGAAGCCCAATATAAAATACCAATTGAATAATTGAGTTGCAGAAGAGTTTAAGGACTGCAACTTTATTAGTTTATATTAATGCAAAAATGTACCATCCGTACCTTTGAAGTTACAATACTATTATTAGCTTTGACTGATCTAAAATTTGCAAATATAAAGGAAGTTCAATTTATTTTTGATGAAAAAGATGTGGTTTCATTTTCCAGTGGATGTAACATTCATTTTAATTCACTTGATCATTCCAATAGCTTTGTATATAAATTGCTGCACTTAACTTATGAGTTGAATACTCAACTATGATTTATTAATTGACAATGACTATGGAATTTTGTGTCCAATACGTTCTGTTTTAACTCTTACCCTTAACTTGAAAACACATATATCATATGTATGAACCATGTACTCTAAGTATCATTTATAATTTGTTTTTTCATCTTATAATACGTATTGTATATTACCTTTAGATCCTCAATTTATTTTGTACCTACAAATTATAATAAAGTTATTTAATTAGACTTGGTATTATGTAACTTTTCATATCAAGCTTCATAATTATAAAATAATTGTTCCAGTTTTTGTATGCTCCTGATGCTATTCTCTCAGCATTGTTACTTTTACCGTGAATTCTACTCTCAGCAAAACTACATACAAATTAATTGTTTCAGTGTTCGTAGCAAAGGCTTCTCATTTACCCTCATCTTTTGAGGAACATTTTATTCCCCAAATGATACCAGAAAAAGAAAAAATAATTCCACCAACTGTTGAAGAGAACAAAGAAATTAGAAGCATCTTTAAAGGTAAGCATAACCAGCAATGCACAAGTCATATAAAGTCGTAAACTTTTGCACAGACTACCATAAAAGAATTGTCAAATATGCATAATATATTAATAAGAACACTATCCTTGTAACACCCCGTAAAAGACATAAATATTAATGATAAATAAAAATAAATAGTTTAATAATAAGGCTGGAAAATGAGAATTTGCAGCTTTAAGAATTTGGCTACGATTTTTTTATTTGGATTCGTGGAGAAATTCTAAATCGTTTTCATATATAATATGCTGAAAGCAGTAAATGTATGAAGAAGTTACAAGTGAATGAAATTCACAATAAAATGCAGAAATATATATATATATATATATAATTAGATAAATAATATATATGTGTGCCCAAAATATATTTAAATAAATGAGGGGGAATTTGAAATTCAAACAGAGGATAAGATTTGGGGACTGAGAATGTTGTAAGTAACGAAGGAGGTTAGGAAATAAAGTAAGAATTATATAATTAAACACCTCAGCGCTAAATACATTCATTGGGCATTTCAGTGTCCAGGAGGTCGACCGCCCCCTACGAGGGGTGTCGACCATCGGTCAACTGCCGAGGTCGATTGCTTGGCCGCTGAAAAGGCCAATAAATCTATGATTGGTTAGGATTTTCTAAAGGGATATATATAAATATATGGCCGGGATTACGTATGAATAATCTAATGGCCTACGCTTACGCAAGAGACTATAAATAGGCCCTCAAATCACACAACAAACCCTAGCCACTCTCTTATCTCTACCTCCATATTGTCTTTTGACATTACTGAATTTAGAAAGGTTAGGAATTTCTCTTCTATTCCTCTAACCTCCATTCTTATCTTTTCCTTAATCTAAACTCGTGTAGATTTTAATAATTCTAGAATTTAGTTTTATATATGCATAAGATTCTAAAAATGATTCTTACATATATATTAGGAGGATTGGAGAACGTTTATCACGAAGATTAAGCACAGATATGACTTTACAACAAGAATCTTATTTGTTCTTCCTTGGATCTGTGAGTGGAATATTGTGTTCTTAGGCATATTCTATTTTTAATAGATTAACATGTTGATAGCTATGCCTAAAAGGATTTGGAAATCAATAACAACAATACCAAAACCCCCAAATCCTCTATTTTATATTTGCATAAGAATTGTCATGTTCTTTGGGTTTGTGGATTTGGATCTTAATATTGAATTGAGAATGAAATGGGTGTTGCTGTTTCTACTTTGTGTAATTCACTCTTATGTAAACATTTGATTGTAACTTAGTTTAAATTTGGTTGTTCCATGATTTTATTAAGTTTGGATTTTATTTTGAATCCAAAAGTATTCATACTTGAAATATATCAAATGTAAATGTTTGTATGTGCAAAACACCAAAAAAGGGTGAATTAGATAAAGTGGAACTTATAAGTATATATGTATATATATTATATGTATACGTTATACTCTATTTTTGATCCACTATTGAAATCATTCCAATAAGCCTAAAGTGCAAGTTGAAATTCATATGTATGTTGTAATTTCCATTCACTGCTATATGTTATTATGCTCTTATGCCGTCATGCATAAATTGTAGCGGTCAAAATATGGAAAATTAACTTGTATACCTTAATTTAGACAAGTTGACAATTTGTGTTTGTTAGAACGTTCTCTCGTTCATACGAACATTTCAGCGATACAATTATATATATATATATAGTGTACTTTACGTACTTAATGTAGTATTAACGTAATAAATTCGATTAGGATAGGATTAGAATTTGAAATGTTCCATATATATACATTGATTGCTTGTGTGTGCATGTAGAATGGCTTAACATATATTAATAGTGACACACATACACGAGGTTAGTTTCCATTTGTGGTGGAAGCCTACTTGGAACCGACAGGCAAATCCAGCAACCACAAGTAGGCCAAACTAATGTGAGGGGTCTGGTTTCCACTGGCCATTCAAACTTAGTACACTATGACACGAGGTTAAACCTACTTGTAGTAGAAGCCTACCCGGAACCGCCTAGCATATCCAGCATTTGCAGATATACATGAGAGGTCTAGTGTGTGTGTATGTGTGTATAACTATATATAGTTATATATATAAGTCTATTGTGTGTGAAAACACATAGGTTTACTACGCCTTGAGAAGGTCTTAAGTGGCTGACTCTCTTCCCGTCTAATTTGGGTCTTAAGTGGTTATGACTAGGATCACTCCGAAGGTTTATTCCTTGGAGAGGAACCAAAGTCATAGGACCTACCCTTATTAGATTAGAAATAAGTCTTTGGGTCCTCCTTCTCTAAAAGTGGTTAGGAATAGAGTGGTAATGGTGTAGGGTAGTTCATGGGAGTGTTCACTTCCTTTAGAAGCTTATAGGGGCACAACTAGGGATAGGATTGGTATATAAAAGATATGTAGCTATTGCATGCTCACCAACTGTTTAAGGGAAGTCTTAAGCGACTTAGATGTTCTATCGTAATACCAGTTAAGTAACAACATTCACAATACTAGTTCTCAAATTACAATTGAGGTATAGACTTAAGAACATTGACGTATTAGGACATGGCCTTAAGGGGATAAGGTCTGCCTTAGGGTTATAAGAGATCATAAGAATCCACCTTTAACAAGGCCATAAGTGACAGAGGATATCTAACTCATTGGGTCTTTACCCTAAAAACACTAATGAGCAATTGACTTGGATATCTACATCATTGGTTAGACACTTGGTGTTTATGTGAATGTTGTGTGCTGCATAGACATACCTTGACATATGTACCCTACTAAAAATCAGGGTACGATCTTTAACTAAACACCATATTTCAGTCACACAAAACTTTATGTTCTGATCCCTCTCCTTAACATACCCAACAGGTCAGTAGATGGGGTAGAGTTCATGGACGGAATCATGATGGGAGCTGAAGACGAAGTCGTTATGCTATTATTAGTTTTGCTGTACTTCTTATGGAAACATTTGAGAATGAATTTATTGATATACCCATGGAACAAATGTAATCTTGACTACTATGTTGGAATTTACATCTTATTTCAGTATTATATTTTCTCTTTTCACTGTGAGATATTTCCATTCGAAGTGTATATATATTATCTGTGCAAATGTAATTACTTACAGGAACCAACGACCCATTTAGAATGGTTCTAAGTTTCGATGGACCTTTTCTGGGTCGAAATTTAGGCCCATTATGGTGGGTTATTACATTTGGTATCAAAGCCTAGGTTACCCAATTATAAGGGAATTATACGTATGAGAGACATGTTTGTAATTTGAAAAAGGGTTTCCAAACTATATATATACCCCCAATAAGCATGCACATTTATACTAGGCAGCTTTTTCATTTTCTTCGCTTTTTAGCTTAAATACTATCTCAGGAGTATCCACTAAAGGATTCTTTCTTTTCTTTTCAGATAGTAGAATGGACGATAATCCTACTGAACAGGGTAACCAGGAAAGGCTCCGGTACTTGCCAGATTAGCTCCAACAGTATCTTCCTATTGTGGAACAGGTCCCTGTTGCTAATCCTGCTCCAGCGGCACCTGCAACTCCTGCCACTGAGGTAGCCTTTGACTTTTCTTGCTTTTGTAAGACTTTCGCGAATCATGGTGGGAAATCGTTCTCTGGAAATGAAGTTTTTTCTGATGCCCAATCTTGATTATGGACTGTGGAAGAATTTTCGAAGCTACTGGGTGGCCGGACGAAGTGCAAAGAAGAATAACAGCCTGGAACTTGAAAGAGGAGGCCCATAAATGGTGGAACTTAGTATCTAAGGAGAACGAGGGTCGGATATTTACATGGGCCGAATTCAAAAACCGTTTCAAAGAAAAGTTTTTTCCAAGGGAAGAAATGACTGTCGAGTTGGAGAAATTTATACACCTCAAGCAAGGAAGCTTAAGCTTGCAAGAGTACATGGCCAAGTTTATCGAACTGAGTCAGTTTGGAAAAGGTTTGGTAGACACCCCATGAACAAAGCCTTGAGATTTTTTAAAAGGCTAAACTCTCCATTGAAGGAAACTTTATTAGCCCAAGTAACATTTGGGGAAACTTTTGAAACCCTAGTAGAGACGGCTACCTTATGCATGGCTGAAGGCTCTAAGGAGGATAAAGAAGGTGAGAAAGGAGAAGAAAGTCCGAACAAGAATAAGAAAAATAAATGGTGGAAAAACAAGAAGAAGGGAGGAAAATTCAAGAAGGAAGCAAAGACTTGTACGAGGTGCAACCACAAGGGTCATAAGGACAAGGATTGTAGGACCACATTGGCGAAAAAGGAATTCAAAGGAAAGTGTTACAACTACCATGAAGAAGGACACATGTCTAAGGACTGCCCAAAGCCCAAAGTTATCCGAAGTGGCTAGAATTACGCAATAGAGGAAACATCGATTCAAAGCCAATCCCAAAAGACCATGGACAACCCGCACTTGAAGGTTTAACTTCTGTTTTTGGAAATTCTGTATACAGCTTGTTCAATTTCGGAGCGACTCGTTCTTTTATCTCTAAGAGAATAGTTAATCTTTTGAACCTTCCCATGTCTATCTTTGACAGTCCAATAGAGGTGGCCAACCCTATCAGAGGATCTAAGCATCTTGAGTTGTTGTGCGAAGACCTAGTATTTGTGGTCGACAATGTCGATTTCCTTTGCGAAGCATATGCATTGGATTTTATAGGGTATGAATTTATCCTAGGTATGTATTAGCTATCATTTTATGGGGCCGTCCTAGATTGCGATAAGAGAATCGTTCGTCTTAGGAGGTAAGGAGGATGTAGTATGAGTATTCCTTACAATGTTAGGAACAAGGATAAAACCTCGTTATATTCCTTGTCTCCTAGATCAAAAGGACCATCTTTGGTCCTTATTGTCTGTGAGTTCTTGAACGTTTTTGAGGAGGTCACAGGACTTCCACTTTACAGAGAAATCTATTTTCGTATTGACCTAGAGAAGGATGCTAGGCCTGTAGCACTACCCTTGAGGCACATGGAGCCTAAGGAAAGAAGGGATTTAGATAAGCAGATTTCAAAAATGCTACAAAAAGGTTTCATTCGTCGAAGTACCTCAGAATGGGGTACACCTGTTGTATTTGCCACCAAAGTAGACGGATCTTTAAAATTTTGTGTGGATTATAGGGAACTTAATAAATTGACCAAGAAGAATTAGTACCCCTTACCTACAGTCGATGACCCTTTTGACCGCTTGGTAGCTAGTGTATTTTCCCAATTAGATCTTGCTATTGGTTTCCACAAGTTAAGAATTGCGAAGGACAGTAAGGACAAAACTGTGTTCAGGACACCAAATAGATTGTTCTTGTGACGACCCCAAACCTGGTTCCACGGCGGCAAGGGTAATCTTTGGAATATAACACATAAACAGATACAGCATAACAAAAATAAATAAATACACCAGATAATGTACAGTAGAATACACTGGATAAACATAATCATCAGAGTTACACAGTGTACATGACCATGCTTAGTACAAAATATAGTTCAACTTTACATAAAATGTTTACAGCGGAAATCTAAACATAATATGTACAACAAGAGCTGAGCAGCACAAAAGCGATAAATGATAGAATCCATCTTCAGCTCCAGCTATCCAGAAAGGGCCTGCTAAAACCTGAATACAAGGCTGCCCATGTAGAAATAGGGGCACCCGAGTTTGCAAGTGAAACAAACTACGAGTCAGTCATGGGACTGGTATGAGAAATCTACTTAACTTACTTTATAATATGGCCAATCACAGGACCACGCCACTTTCGCGGAACGGGTTTACTCCACTGGATTGCCAGTGCTTTAAAACAAGTAAATCTTTTAAACATCGCAATGCTTTTTATAAAAATGAAGCCATTATAAGACTCAGTTCCCATCACACAATGCAACACAAAACGGAGGATAGAGTTTTACCTTATAATGGCCAAAATATGCTTGATACGAATAAAACAAAAGCATTTGATATTATTACTAGTGTTTATATGTTTCAAAAACAATTTCAATCATAAGCATCAATCATAGACGGCATGGGTAACATATATCATGTCGCCATATATAGATATACAATCAAAATCCCATGGTGTCGTATTTGGAAATTAGATTTCCGTCATGAACCAAGGCAAAAGATAGTCCTTACCGAATTCGAGACTCTCTAGCCTGAGCCTCAGGCAAGCGCGCAGGCAAGCTTTGGACCATCAGGGTCGGTCCACTCGATGTGGATTATTATGCCTGAACACTATGTTTCCCCGCCCTTTGGGGCGTAAATGTGTCCTATGACTCCATCGGCTCCACATAGTCACCGATATATCCGTGGTGCCTCAAAATCCAATAACCACATAGGTTAAAATAATATAAATGTCAGGGCTGGTAGGTCACTGACACCACCCTATCTAGAAGGAAATGCATGTCCTCCCCGAGGTCCTCTCCCGTTTCTGGTTCATACTGGAGTGTGAGGCTCACGAATTAACGTTTTACACAAAGCTATGCCACACAGGCCGTGCTTTGATCATCAACAAAATTTGATTTACACATACCTGAAAATCTAACCGTTGGATTTCCACAAAATTTTATATCATTAGAAAGATCTTTTCAAAACGAATCTAACAGTTTTAGTTTTGGGAAAATCCGACGGTCGGATCTCCCGGTACAATCGTTTGAAGTTACAATTTCAAAATACGAACTACAACGTCGTTATTCGATTTAATTTAATTATATTTTTGTATATATATATATAATCGATTCTGGCACTGTTTTTCTTTATATTTGAATTAAACATTCCAGACAATCCAACCGTTGGATCTTTACAAAGTGGGTGTCGTTGGAAAGATATTTCCAAAGCGAACCCAACGGTTTCGGTTTCGGGAAAATCCGATGGTCGGATCCCCCGCACTAATCGTTTGAAATCACGGTTTCAAAACACGAACTGCAGCTACGTTATTCGATTTATTTAATTATATATATATATATTATAAATATAATCCATTCTTCGATTTCAAAACCCTATTCACTTCATATATTTGATAAAAATCATATTTTTATCCAACAGATATTTATTCCCACACATCACTATTTTCAACAATTCATATATATAATAAAAATGTGATTTTTATTGTAAAACAACTTATTTCAAAACACGATTATTTTATATAGATTATACATAAGGTAAAAATGTTATTTTTATCTTTCAAAGAATTTATTCAACACATGAATTTCTATTCAACACATGAATATGGTTTCAACACATGAAAATAATTCTATATTTTATATATATATTAGAAATGTGATTTTTATTATTAAAACAATTTATTTAAAACACAAATAATTTATATAGTCTATATATGTGATAAAATGCTATTTTTATTTTTCAAAAAATTTATTCAATTCATGAGTTTTTATTCAACACATGAATTTCTATTCAACACATGAATATGGTTTTCAACACATGAAAAAAATTCTAACACATGAATATTATTGAAAATTTCGGCAGCATAACGGCAGGGTAGTTAAAACTGGCACCGTCCCTAGTATGGCTCCTCGCTCTACCTTAAAGCCTCGCAGCTTTTGACAATGGGGATTTCAATATCTAGTTCGTACGCAGACGAATTTTCCCATATACTAATCATATTGGGATATCAATCACAATCAATCATTTCCAATCAACCATTCATGATATTCACCAAATTTCACATCAACCAATAATCCAAACAATATCACAACCAATATATATCGTCCGTGGTCTGTGGACGAGGGGAGCGTGTATATATGTATATACGTATATAACTATATTTTGATTTCATTTCAATATCATTTCAATTCATTTCAACGCATGTATCATTTTTACAACGCATATATAACTTATACAACAAACGTAAAACTTATACAACACTTATACATGAGGTGTACAATGATTATATAACTTATACATCGACTATATAGTTTATACATCATTGTTTCCGTATCGTTTATAAATCAGAAATCTCACATTGGGTTCCACTCCACCAAAAATTGTAGAAGGCTCAGAAAAATATCCGGTCTCTTCTAGAATGTAGAAAACGTCCGCACGCGTCCACTATCTCTTGTTTCACTGGATTTCGTCAACATAGCAAAAAGATACGATTTTTAGAAGTTTGCAACACTTAAAAGTGTAAAAATCAGTTCAAAATGGCCATAGCCATTACCTCTCAGTTTAGTTCAAAACTAGGTTTAGGATTTTCTGCAAATCCGTGAAGTGTGAGGTCAATCGGCTGGTGCGACGTTGAAGGGGGCAGAGAGGCGCGCCAGGGGGTGGGGTCGCGGTTAGGTCCGATCACCGGAGTAAGGCAGGGCAGCGCGATGAAGACCCGAACTTCGGCGAGGTGATTCTCCCTCCACACAACACGATAGACGGCGAAACCAGGATGGATTTGAAGCTTGAGACTAGATCTACAAAAAGTTGCAAAGGAATAGGGGCTATCGACGATCGTGGCGGCCGGAAAGTGGAAGGGGAGCGGAGATGGAGCTTCTGTCGTCGGTCACGAGAGATAAAGGGTTTTCTGGTTTTTTTTATAATTTTTAATTAATGAACGGATTAATCCTATTGGCCCATGCTTTATTTAATTTTTAAAATAGTGTTTCTCCATACGAACACCAATTCAAACCCAACGGCTGTCGCTTCTAGCTAAATACCCCCATACCGAACACAATGGGATATGTTTCGTAAGCCAATTCGACTGTTACAGTCGGTTATTCTTCAAATTAAAATAGAAAACATTCAATATTCAATTTGAATGTACATTTCAATTTGCCGGGGCCACATACTGATCCCAAAAATTCCGGAAAAATAAATCTAACTATATTTTGATGATACGGTCCCAACAAAACTAGTTTCGTCGAATTATGAGACCGTTTGAAAAGTTGCCCTTTTCTGGTCGATCCAATTTAACAGAAATCAACCAAACACGTTTTCCTTCGCCACGCTCACATATTAACTTCAAATATTCTGGAATCTGAAACCTAGCAATAATTTGACATCCCGGATCCAACAAAAGTGATTTCGTCGAATTCTGAGGTCGTTTGAAAAATGACTATTTTCAAGGGCTATATATTTTCTATAGCGACCTTTCTGAAAATTTATTTGGCCATAACTTTTGACTCCCATTACGAAACTTCGATTTTTCAGATTCGTTAGAAAGATATTTCTAAACAGATTTAAATATTTTTGGTTTCACTAAAATTCGTTTTATTTTGCACCCGATACAGTCAGTCAAAGTTCGAATTCCAATTTTGAAACTACCGCGCCATTTCAGGACTTGTTTATAATTTAAAATAATTATATTTATTTTCAGACATCGATTCAAAATTACTTTTCATCGTTATTATTTAAAATAATTTATTTTAAATATTTAAAATCCACTAAAATAGCCAAATTAAATTTTTTAAACTGGTTCAGATTTTCCGAGTTGTTACTGTTCTAATGGGAAGTTATGCCCTTCGGACTAACGAATGCACCCACCATCTTTGTTGACCCTATGAGTAGAGTGTTTTGGGTGATTCTAAAGAAAATTGTGGTAGTCTTCATAGATGATGTCCTCATATTTTCAAAAGACAATAAAGATCATGAAAATTACTTGAGACAAGTTCTAGGGATATTAAGAAAGAACCAATTGAAAGAAAAATTCTCGAAGTGCCATTTCTGGAGGGAAGAAGTTAAATTTTTTTGATATAAACTGAACATTACACGAATAAAAGGTTTTCCTTCAAAAGTCGATATTAGATGTTCTCTTCAACATGCAGTTCAAAGTAAGGCCTCAATCAAAGGTAATTCTAAATCTCCAAATCTTAATTCGAAAGAGGAATTTCCAAATTTTGTTGAGACAGGTCAACGTTATCCTATTTTGGGTAATTTTAAACTATCGAAAGCTTGGATTGTTCAGAAAATAAATATTATCAAGATGCAATCCAACTTTCATATTTTGAAACGATAATTAAGGATAATATCAGGCTTGCTGAAATCAATGAGGAATTGACAAATAAGGCTAGAGATAGGTGGTTTAATTCGATTGTGTTCTATGTTTTCGAAAATAAGCCTTATTACAACTTTCTCAAAGAATATGTCAATCGAACATGGATGCCGAAGGGAAATTATCAGCTATATTATAGGGAAAATTGTTTTTTCATATTAAAATGTGAGAACAGTGAAGAATGCAATAGAATTCTAAACGTAGGACCCTATTATTAAAACTAGAGACTGATTGTTACGAAAAAATGGCAACCAAGATTAAAATTAACTCAATAATTTTTTCATTTGATCCTTATTTGGATACGTTTAACCAATCTAGATTTGGATTTCTGGACTGTTGAATCTATAAGTAGAATAGCATCTTTATTGGGTAATCCTTTAATGTTAGACAATGCTAAAGAGAATCTGTTAGAATCTCATATGCTATAATTTTGGTGGAAGTAAATTCTGATTTCAAGTTTCGTGACAGTACTCTAATTTAGCGCTTTAATGGTGAAACAGTTTGGAAGAAAATACTTTATGAATGGGTGCCATCTTTATGTACTAATTGCAAGATATTTGGGCATTTTAATGTTAGTTGAAGGTTTGGTCTCTCAAAAACAAATTAGATGTAGTGAATGGGATGGATATAGATGGCAATGAGAAATTACAGAATGGGAATAATTTAGACTGTGCTGAAAGTGTTGAGAAACAGGATGTGATCAGAGAGTTAGAGAAAGGCTTCAAAGAAAAGAAAATCATAGCTGGATCAAAAAGTAAATTTGCTGAGGTTAGTGATGTTGTTATTGATAATCGCTTTAATATATTGATGTTTGTGATGAAAGTATGCAGGAGAAAGGAGTTGTTACAAAGAAAGTAACTGATGATCGTAAAGCAGTTAGAAGAGATACTAAAGTTGTTAACAAAAATGATAGGAATGATGGGATCATTAGACAAAATGTTGGTGATGATCCGAAGAAGGTCTTCAATAACTTGGAGAAATTTGATGTTTCTAAAGATGATGAAAGTATGGGTATTATTGATGAATTTAGTGGTATGCAAGATAGTAAAGAGGCTATAAACAAAGATATACAATTTGAGGACTTAGACAGTTCATCGGCTAGTATAAAAAGGAGGAGAATCAAATTTAGAAATAACAAGTTTAAAGGTGTTAGTAAAGTGATAAATAAGGAATCATTGGTTGAGACAAACCCAGAATGGGTTAAATTAGTCTCACAATATTAAACTAGATCTAAAGCTAAGAAGGGTAAAGATGATGGTGGAAATTACGGTAGTATTATTAATGGAGGTATTAGCAAAAAGTAATTGCTTTTTTTATCTCATGCTTTTGGGTCCTCTGCAGCTCTTTTGTTCTTGCTGGATAGTGCTTGCTTTGTTGGATTTTGCCGTAACTGCTGATGTATTTTCTTGTTTGAGTTTGAGATGGGAGTTAATAGCAGGCATTTGCTTTGATTGCAGGGCTATCCTTATTTTGATGCTGTTGGTCTGTTCTTTTGCGGGCTTCGAAGTTGAAGGTTCTCTTTGGTGTTTTTGTTTGTTATCTAGGTTTAGCTCGGTTCTAATTTTAGTTGTTTTTGTCTGTAGCTTGTTTTATCTTTAGTTCATGCTGGTATTTGTCTTTAGCATATAGTAGTTGTTGTTTTTTGTATGTGCTGTTGTATATTATTACCAGCTTGAAATTATCTCTGTATCTGTTTTTTGTAATATAAGTACCCTTTTCTTTTAAATTAAAAAAGTTAGATTTTTAGGACATATTGTGTCAAATGAAGGCTTCGCCGTAGACCCCGCTAAGATCGAGGCAATCAAGGAATGGAGGATACCTTGAAATGCTACGGAAGTGAGAAGCTTCCTTGGAATGGCCAGATATCATCGGAAATTCACTAAAGACTATGCGAAGATTGCTACCCCTTTAACCCAATTAACGAAGAAGATTTGGTGTTGTCTCAGTGTAATAATTGTCACATAGCCTTTAAGAAATTAAAGGAAGTATTAACTAGCGCGCCAGTTCTAATTATACCCGTTGATTCAAAAATGTTTACAGTTTACATTGACGCATGTAGGATCGGTTTAGGAGCGGTCCTTATGCAATAAGGAAGAGTAGTTGCTTACGCTAGTAGATAACTCAAGGATCCAGAAAAGGGGTACCCAATTCATGACCATGAGTTAACCGCAGTAGTATTCTCCCTTAAGATGTGGAAGCATTATCTTTTAGGGGAGAAATCTGAACTTTTTACCGATCATAGATCTCTAAAGTACTTATTTTCTCAATGTGACCTAAACTAGAGACAACAATGGTGAATGGAATATATTGCCTCATTTGATTTCATGATCTAGTATACCTCGGGAGAGGGGAATGTTGTGGCGGATGTTTTAAGTAGGAAACACGCAACCTTGAATGCGATGACATAATGGAAACAATTAGAGTTCCTCTCTAATTTTAATTTGCAACCCTCGCCAACCACTTCTAATGGTTTTCTTGGAGCCATGTTTATTAGACCTTCTATAAATGAGAGGATCCGAAGTGCACAAGACCTTGATGAAGAATTAAGATGCATAAAGGAGAAAGTGGGAAAGAAGGAGACCTTTCCCCATTCAGTTAGATATTCGATGGGCGAAGATGGAAGTTTACTTTAGGATGGACAGCTTTACGTCCCTAAGGATGAAGGGTTGAGGAGAGAAATTCTAGAGGAGTGCCATAGGTCAAGAATGACCATACACCTAGTAGGGATAAAATGCACAAAGATATGAAGAGGAATCTCTGTTGGGAAGGAATGAAGAGAGATGTAGCAGAGTTCGCGGCCAAATGCTTGACGTGCCAAAAAGTAAAAGCGAAGCAAGGGAAGCCCGGAGGGCTATTACTACCTTTAGAGATCCCCATGTGGAAGTGGGAACATATTTACATGGACTTTGTAGATGGATTTCCTAGAAACCAAAAGGAAAATGAGGCCATTTGGGTTGTGGTAGATCATTTAACCAAAAGCGCACATTATATACTAGTCAGGAAGATAAGGACTGCAGCCTCGTTAGCCTAATTATATGTCAAAGAGATTGTGATGACCCGTATTTTTAATGGATAATAATAAATTTATTTAATTATTTAAATAATGGTTTGGAAATTTAAAGTGACCAGAATTGAATAATATTGAAAATTTAATTAATATTAGTAATTAAATAATATATTTAATTTTGAAACAATCAGAAATAGCTGAAATGGTAATATTGTGTGAATTGGACAATTTAAAATATATAAATCAGTTTAGAATTTAATTATATTAACGAATTTATTTATAAATGTTAGTTGAACATATAATTTATATTATAATTATGATCGAGCTTGAAATGGCACGGCAGTTCGTAATTTGGCAATTCAAACTTTAAACGAATATACAGAATCCGTTTTATGTCGGATTTCTATGAAACAAGAAACGTTCGGAGCTGGTGAAGTATATTTTTCTAATAAAAGTGAAAAATCGGGATTTCATCGTGTAGATTTTGAGTTATGTCCAAATCAAATTTTCGAAAAGTTGCTATGGAATTCCTTTATAATTTATAATGATTTATTTATATTATAAAAGGATTTTTAATATAAACTGAATATCGATATAATCTGGGATTTGAAATATCGAGTTATAAAGTCAGAGATATTTATTTTGGAGCTAGATGATATTCTATGTGAATATATATGTAAATATTAATTTATTAATATTTAATTTAATTATTTTTAAATATATTAATATTTAAATGGTGTATTTTGGGCCTTAGAAAATAGCCGTTTTTACAAATGACCTCTGTTTTTGAAGAAACTAATTTTGTTGGATTCGGAATATTAAATTTTCGCTAGATTTCAATATTCGTAATTTTTGGAGTCAATATGTAGCCTTGCGGAATTTTAATGTGAAAAACAGTCGATAATTCAACTTTTAAAAATTTCCTATGTGAGCAAACGGACTCGGAATTCAACGAAACAAGTTTCATTGAGTCCATAATGTCGAATTGTAGCTGTATGTCCATTTTCGTTGAATTTGGATATGTTATGTGATCATTTGAATCTTTAAACGGTGAACGAAGATAACGATTGGTAATTAATTAATAAAATAATCAATATAAAAATATTTAAATTTTCCTATAAATATACTAAATTCCTCTCTAACCCTAAGACAAATTTTCTTCTGGTAAATACAGCGCCGCAGCTTCTTTTGTGAAAACATGGAAAATTTCATCTTTTAAAATCCATGTAAATTCCTACAAATTTCTATAAATTATGAGACTTATATAGTTAGATTCTTATACTCAAATTCTTCAATACTATATACTTTAAGTTAAGCTCCATCAATCCTTTTTGGCTTGTGGTGTCCTTAAGGGACCTAGGGTTATTCGATTTGGACCCTTAATACACGAATTCAAGTTTTTAAGATTAATTTTGGTTTATGGAATCAGGAAACTTTGATCGCACTGTTTTTGTGGAGTTCGGTGTTGTCGATGGGTTCATGTAGTGGGTCTATGAAATCGCTTTCTAGAAAGAGGTCTCACGTCATTCATAGCAGTGTGGAGATGGTGGAGGATGTATACGGTGTAATGATTGTTGGGTCCATCGATGGTAAATGGGAGGAAGAGAAGTTTAGCGGTGAAATTGGTTTGTGGATTTGTGAAGTGGAAATGGAAGATGGGTGATAAAAAGATGCGCAAGTTCTTGTGGATGCCTGGGAAAAATGTTGTTGTTGTTGTTTCTATTATGGTCCCAAATTCAAGTTGTTAGTGACTGAAGTGTTGTGCGCGGGGAGAAGAATCAAATGGTGATGTCGGATTGTTGAACCGCGATGAAACCATGGAAGTTGGAGGTGGTTTAAATTTTGAAAATGTCTGTTCATGGAGGAGCAAGATTGCGAGTTTCATCCAGGAAGAAGGATAGGCCGGTCTAGGATTTTATGGGGTGGATGGGCCGTAACAAATAAAGTAAAGCCCATTGTTAATTTATTTAATAACCACAAATGTTTATAAATTTGTAAATTTAATATCTTATCCATACGTGATCAGAATTCAGCGAAACAAGATCTGTTGGGATCGTATGGTTGGTGGCTACACAATGGAATTGACTGGGAGTGAATTGGAGATCGTTACAATTTATAGAGAAATAAATTGTCTTTCTGAATCAACCGACAGTTATCCTTATTTAATGATAAACCGTCCACTGTGAGTAAATCTCACTAACTCTGTACAGTTTATATTTTTATAAATATAATCTCATATTGATAAATGATGATTGATTGCTGTGTGTTGATTGTTTGGTTGAATTACTGATTTATTGGTTGAAATTATAGATAACGATATATATATATAGATAAATCGTTAATCAAATATTGATTCTGTTTATCAGAATATTTCATATTGAAATGAAATCGATGTTATTTATATTGTTTGACATCCGTGGATGCAGGGAGACAGGTTAGAGGGATCCAACTGGATTCCTCAATATTATAATACAATTTATTTTCATATATTGTGATATATGATGTGATATATACTCCGTGATTGATTATAATGACACTGGTCATGTTATTTGGTATTTTAAATACCATATGAAATACTGGAATGTAAAAAGGAAAATTTCAAAGTGAACATTGAAAATGAAATATTTATATAAAATAAATAGAATTATATAAAATGATTTATATAAAATAAACAAAATTATATAAAAGGATTCATATAGAATAAATAGAATTATATAAAAGGATTTATATAAAATGAATTGAATTATATAAAAGGATTCATATAAAGTAAATAGAATTATATAAAAGGATTTATATAGAATAAATTAAATTATATAAAGGGAATTATAAATGATATTTAAGTGTTGTACATAAACAGGAGATTTGTATAAATGATTCTGCAAATAAAAATATAAATAGAATTTGGGTTTGAGATATTGTTTTTAAATACGAAATCAAACTGTATTGATTATATAAAGAAATATTATTCGCATTCTATGTGAAAAATAGATTAAAGTAAATATTTTGCAAATAAAATATTTATAAAGCAAGTAGGGTTTGAAATAGGAATTAAAATGGAGTTAAAAGAATTAGAAACTGACTGGAGATTAGTTAAGTTGAACAGCTGTCTGGGTATTGATCTGATGTTGGTTTCGGCCTTCGGGGTTAATACGTAGGGGGTTGTTCTCTTACTGGTTTACAGTTAGAGATTGATAGAGGTGGGAAGATATTGATGCGTGAATCAGAAATGGAAACGTTTTCCAAAGTTAATAATGTATAGTTTCTAATTTTTGAAAATAAGGAATTTATGAATATAGGGAAAAGATAAATGGGAAATTGGGAAATGAAATGATGATTGATCGGTAAGATTTCCATTTGGAAATACGACCATTGTTTGTACACATGTTTTCCTTTGATAGTTAAATCACCGACTATCAAAGATTTTGACCATTTCCGTTGTCAATACAGAGAGACCGGGATCAAATATATTATCTGAGAACCACTCCGTATGGCATTAGCGTTGCGAATCAAATATAATGAAGATAATTGAAGACGGAGTTATGCAAGGGCAGTTCAGTAAATCCTACGTAGAAATTGCCTAAGATGGATTTATAGAATTGTACCTTTGAGTTGTCCAGTCCCAGGACAACTTGAATGGACGAATGTCTAACAAAGTATATCTGGTGGACTGCATAAGTTGATCGTTTCAAACATACGTATTTACGTTGTTGGAGGAGGAATTCGTTTCTCTCAGCTTATATTTGTGGTATTTTTGGGGAAATCAATTTGTGATTTGACGGGTACGACGATGTGGCATTCAAAGTAAATGAAGGGGTGATCTGTTAAAAGATACGTTATGACCTCAAGCCTCATCAACTACGAAATGACAAAAATCGGGCAGGCAGCATCGCTAAGTGGGTCGCACCCAATTAGGGTATATTGTCACCATCTAGAGAATAATCATATTTGTTACTTCTTTCAATTCTGTATCTCCCGGGAATGGTTTTGTTGGTATACCAACCGTAAGGTGACAATATATTTGGAACATTCAAGCGAAATGAATGGTCGGTTATGTGTGGCTGAGTTACAAGATGTTCTTGTTAAACTCCAGTGTATCGCTTCTAGAGTATACTGATCGGAAGGCGGTTCCATACCTTGTCATAGTTGGGAATTCATTGCCTAATAAGAGCCCGCGATTTTTGATTGTATATTATATATGTAGAGTATGAGATGAAAGCGTTCTACTAGATTGCTATTTATTTGATTTAGACATTATTATAATATCAGAAGAGTATGGATTATAAAAGAATGTTTTGGGTTATCATAAGGTAAAAACCATCCGTGTTTATGTGTTTGTCGGTCTTACAATTATTCTTTCTTTTAAAAGGATTTTAAAAGTTAAACAATTGGTTGAAGTTTACTCACACCAACCACATGACTGACCCAGAGTTTATTTTGTTTTGTTTTCCTTAAACTCTTGGGTGCCCAATTTTGTACGGGCAGTCAAGTAGTCGGGATTTTACAGATATAATTGGAAAGATGGAGCGGGAGGCTTCAGGATTATATAGCTATTGTTATTTCTGCTGTGTTGTAAGTGTTGTACTTTGATAATGATATGTATATTCAAGTACAGATTTGTATTTCAAAGTTATGTTATATAGTATATTTTATTCGTTTCGGTGTGAGGTTTGTGTTACTCTGATGTTGTAGTTGTCTTCTTCTTCTTCTATTCTAATTTTCTATCTTATATATTCTCACCCTCTAACTTCTTTCTATTAACTATGCATTATTTCTGATGCTTGGATAGTCGACATTGAGTTTATGTCGATTACCAAGGTCGCATATCCCCCGGGTCGTTACAGTGGTATTAAAGCTGAAGGTTAAGTGATTACCTTGGCTCTGTGGCGTGACTCTGCAGAGGTGGGGTTAGCAATACCCCAGATTGAGTTTGAATGTATATATACGAGCGAACGTACTTGTAGACTTTATAAAAAAATTGTTTTATATTTTGGAGATTTAATGGTTGAGTTGTTTATGAGTTTTGGTCGATTAATTTGATCCACTGTATCGGTAAGAGTTTCTAAAACGGTTGAATACGATGAACCGACACAATATGTTTTGAAAAGAGGGTAAATGAAATAATTTTACCCAAATTATATTTTGATATAAAGGATTTATATTGGAATTATTATAATATATTGGATATATTGGTTGTTATTATAATTAGATAAGATTGTAATTTAAACAGTTATGTAAATAACCAATCAAAATTCGTACAAGTGTTACGAAATGAATTAAATCTGAATTTACGATCAGAATTGGAATTGAAATTCCTAAAAGTGGGAGAAGTGTTTGTAAATGGACTTGGATTAAATATATGTGAATTTTAAAATCCTGGGAGATTTTAAATTGTTTGACAAGCATCGAGAAGGATATTTTGAAATGTATTTCAAAATGAATGTGTTTAAAGAATGAGTTTTGAAAGGTGATATAGTATTGAACTCACTTCGATCACTGGGAAATAACTCTAATGATGCTGGCCACATCATTAGTGCTCATTTTCAAGTTGTAAGTGACGGAATACTACCAAAGATATTATTTTGGAATTGTTTTGAGAAAATAAGTGGTTTTGATTTCCGAAAAGGAATATTGGATGTTTGAAAAGGGTAAGTTGTTTAAAACTCTCAGGAAGATTGTTTTGAAATAAAAATAAATTAAAGTAGAACTTGTGAAAGCAAATTGGAATTAAATTAAAGTCTATAAAGTGGAAATTGAATTGAATTAGAATATAATGATATTGAGTAAGTTGGATTGAATTTGGCTTGGATATAAGCAAATAATTGTGTTGAGATTTAATTGATTGAAATTGATTGGGAATCGATTGGTATAGATGGATATGATTAGCAGGTATTGAGTAGAAGCGAGTGCAAGAAATAAAATGTCATATTCAACAAAAGGTACATGTTTCATACAGTTTGGTGACTTATGAGCCTATTTGTCAAGCCGCTTAGCTATTTGATTTTCTTTTGGGTTGGAGAAGGCCCAGAGAGGCGAGTTGTAGTTGTACCGATTGAGCCGTACAAAAGGAGGTGCTTGTGAAATTTTTCAAAAATTTCGGGTGTTAGAAAATTTTCAGGATTTTTGAAAATTTTAGTTATTCAGAATAAATTAATATTTAATTAAAATTAATCGGTTCAATTGAAACTGAAATTTAAAAAGTAAACAAATAATTTTTAACTAGTCAATTAGGTTGTATTTCTACCTTAGCAATTTCGAGGACGAAATTATTTTGCGGGGGGAATAACGACCCGTATTTTTAATGAATAATAAATAATTTATTTAATTATTTAAATAATGTTTTGGAAATATAAAGTGACCAGAATTGAATAATATTGAAGATTTAATTAATATTAATAATCAAATAATATATTTAATTCTGAAATAATCAGAAATAGCTGAAATGGTAATATTGTGTGAATTGGACAATTTAAAATACATAATTCAGTTTAGAATTTATTTATATTAACAAATTTATGTATAAATGTCAGTTGAACGTATAATATATATTATAATTATAATTGAGCTCGAAATGGCGTGGTAGTTCGTAATTTGGCAATTCAGACTTTAAACGAATATAGAGAATCCGTTTTAAGTCGGATTTCAATGAAACAAGAAACATTCGGAGCTGGTGAAGGATATTTTTCTAATGGAAGAGAAAAATCGGGATTTCATATTGTAGATTTTGAGTTATGTCCAAATCAAATTTTCGATAAATCGCTATGGAATTCCTTTATAATTTATAATGATTTATTTATATTATAAAAGATTTTTAATATAAATTGAATATCGACATAATTTAGGATTTGAAATATCGAGTTATAAAGTCAAAGATATTTATTTTGGAGCTAGATGATATTCTATGTGAATATATACGTAAATATTAATTTATTAATATTTAATTTAATTATTTTTAAATATATTAATATCTAAATGGTGTATTTTGAGCCTTAGAAAATAGCAGTTTTTACAAACGACCTCCGTTTTCAACGAAACTAATTTTATTGTATCCGGAATATTAATTTTTCGCTAGATTTCAATTTTCGTAATTTTTGGAGTCAGTTGCCATGTAGAATTTTAATGTGAAAAACCGTCGATAACTCAACTTTAAAAATACGCTGTGTGAGAAAACGAACTCGGAATTTAACGAAACAAGTTTCGTTGAGTCCGTAATGTCGAACTGTAACTGTATGTCCATTTTTGTCGAATTTGGATATGTTATATGATCATTAGAATTTTTAAACAGTGAACGGAGATAGCGATTGGTTATTGATTAATAAAATAATCAATATAGAAATATTTAAATTTTCCTATAAATACACCACATTCCTCTCAAACCCAAAAACAAATTTTATTCTGGTCAATACAGCGTCGCAGCTTCATTTGTGAAAAATGGAAAATTTCATCTTTGAAAATCCATGTAAATTTCTATAAATTATGAGACTTATATAATTATATTCTTATACTCAAATTCTTCAATACTGTATGCTTTAAGTTGAGCTCGATCAATTCTTTTTGGCTTGCAGTGTCCTTAAGGGACCTAGGGTTTTTCGATTTGGACACTTGAAACACAAATTCAAGTTTTTGGGATTTGGTTTTGGTTTGTGGTGCCAGGAGACTTTGATCGCACTATTTTTGTGGAGTTCAGTGTTGTCGATGGGTTCATGTAGTGGGTCTGTGAAATCGCTTTCTAGAAAGAGGGCTCGCGTCGTTCATAGCAGTGTGGAGATGGTGGAGGAAGTATGTGGTGTAATGATTGTTGGGTCCGTCGATGGTAAAGGGGAGGAAGGGAAGTTTAGTGCTGAAATTGATTTGTGAAGTGGAAATGGAAGATAGGTGATAAAAAGATGCGCAAGTTCCAGTAGATGCCTGGGGAAAATGTTGCTGTCGCGGTTTCTATTATAGCCGCGAATTCAAGTTGTTGGTGACTAAAGTATTGTGCGCGGGGAGGAGAATCAAATGGTGATGTTGGATTGTTGAACCGCGATGAAACCGTGGAAGTTAGAGGTGGTTTAAATTTCGAAAATGTCTGTTAATGGAGGAGAAAGATCGTGAGTTTCATCCGGGAAGAAGGATAGGCTAGTTTGGGATTTTATGGGGTGGATGGGCCGTAACAAATAAAGTAAAGCCCATTATTAATTTATTTAATTTAGTTAATGACAATAAATGTTTATAAATTTTTAAATTTATTATCTTACCCATACTTGATCGGAATTCAACGAAATAAGATTCGTTGGGATCGTATGGACGGTGGCTAGACAATGGAACCGACTGGGAGTGAATTGGAGCTCGTTACAATTTGTAATGAAATAAATTGCCTATCTGAATCAACCGATAGTTATCATTATTTAACGATAAACCGTCCAATGTGAGTAAATCTCACTAACTCTGTACAGTTTATATTTTTATAAATTTAATCTAGTATTGATAAATGATGATTGATTGCTGTGTGTTGATTGTTTTGTTGAATTGCCGATTTATTGGTTGAAATTATAGATAAAGATATATATATATATATAAATCGTTAATCAAATATTGATTCTGTTTATCAGAATATTTCATATTGAAATGAAATTGATGTTATTTATATTTTTTAACATCTGTGGATGCAGGGAGACAGGTTGCAGGGATCCAACTGTATTCCTCAATATTATAATACTGTTTGTTTTCATATATTGTGATATATGATGTGATATATAATCCGTGATTGATTATGATGACACTGGTCATGTTATTTGGTATTTTAAATACCATATGAAATACTGGAATGTAAAAAGGAAATTTTCAAAGTGAATATTGAAAATGAAATATTTATATAAAATAAATAGAATTATATGGATTTATTTAAAATAAATAAAATTATAATAGGATTTATATAGAATAAATAGAATTATATAAAAGGATTTATATAAAATGAGTAGAATTATATAAAGGATTTGTATAAAATCAATAGAATTATATAAAAGGATTTATATAGAATAAATAGAATTATATAAAGGGAATTATAAATGAGATTTAAGTGTTAGAAATATACAGGAGATTTGTATGAATAATTGTGCAAATAAAAATATAAATAGAATTTGGGTTTGAGATATTGTTTTTAAATACGAAATCAAACTGTATTGATTATATAAAGAAATATTATTCGCATTCTACGTGAAAAATACATTAAAGTAAATATTTTGCAAATAAAATATTTATAAAGGAAATAGGGTTTGAAATTAGAATTAAATTGGAGTTAAAAGAATTAGAAACAGACTGGAGATTAGTTAAGTTGAACAGCTGTCTGGGTATTGATCTGATGTTGGTTTCGGCCTTCAGGGTTAATACGTAGGGGGTCGTTCTCTTACTGGTTTATGGTTAGAGACTGATAGAGGTAGGAAGATATTGATGCATGAATCAGAAATGGAAATGTTTTCCAAAGTTAATAACGTATAGTTTCTAATTTTATAAAATAAGGAATTTATGAATATACGGAAACGATAAATGGGAAATTGGGAAATGAAATGATGATTGATCGATAAGATTTTCATTTGGAAATACGACTGTTGTTTGTACACATGTTTTCCTTTGATAGTTAAATCACTGACTATCAAATATTTTGGCCATTTCCGTTGTCAATATGGATAAACCGGGATCAGATATATTATTTGAAAACCACTCCGTATGACATTAGCGTTGCGAATCAAATATGATGAAGATAATTGAAGACGGACTTATGCAAGGGCTGTTCAATAAATCCTAGGTAGAAATTGCCTAAGATGGATTTACAAAATAGTACCTTCGGGTTGTCCAGTCCCAGGACAACTTAAATGGACGAATGTCTGGAAGAGTATATCTGGTGAATCGTGTAAGTTGATCGTTCCAAACATATTTACGTTGGTGGCCGAGGAATTCGTTTCTCTTAGCTTATACCCATGGTATTTTTCGGGAAATCAATTTGTGATTTAACGGGTATGACGATGTGGCATTCAAAGTAAATGAAGGAGTGATCTGTTAAAAGATATGTTATGACCTCAACCCTCATCAACTAGGAAATGACAGAACTTGGGCAGGCAGCACGGCTAAGTAGGTCGCACCCAATTAGGGTATATTTTCACAATATAGAGAATACTCATATTTGTTACTCTTTCAAATCTGTATCTCTCGGTAATGGTTATGTTGGTATACCAACCGTAAGGTGACAATATATTCGGAACATTCAAGCGAAATGAATGGTCGGTTATGTGTGGCTGAGTTACAAGATGTTCTTGTTGAACTCCAGTGTATCGCTTCTAGATTACACTGATCGGAAGGTGGTTCCATACCTTGTCATAGTTGGGAATTCATTATCTAATAAGAGCCCACGATTTTTGATTGTATATTATATATGTAGAGCATGAGATGAAAGCGCTCTACTAGATTGCTATTTATTTGATTTAGACATTATATTAATATCAGAAGAGTATGGATTATAATACAATGTTTTGGGTTATCATAAGGTAAAAACCATCCGTGTTTATGTGTGGGTCGGTCTTACGATTATTCTTTTTTTTAAAAGGATTTTAAAAGTTAAACAAATGGTTGGAGTTTGCTTACACCAGTCACATGACTGATCCAGAGTTTGTTTTGTTTTGTTTTCCCTAAACTCTTGGGTGCCCAATTTTGTACGGGCAATCAAGTAGTCGGGATTTTACAGATATAATTGGAAAGCTAGAGTAGGAGGCTTCAGGATTATATGGCTATTGTTATTTCCGCTGTGTTGTAAGTGCTATACTTTGATAATGATATGTATATTCAAGTACAGATTTGTATTTCAAAGTTATGTTATATAGTATATTTTATTCATTCCGCTGTGAGGTTCGTGTTACTCTGATGTTGTAGTTGTCTTCTTCTTCTTCTTCTATTTTGATTCTCTATCTTATCTATTCTCACCCTCTAACTTCTTTCTATTAACTATCCGGTATATCCGATGCTTGGATAGTCGACATTGATTTTATGTCAATTACCAAGGTCGCAAATCCCCCCGGTCGTTACAGAGATATAGTCAGATTACATGGTATCACATCGAGTATTGTGGGTGATAGAGACCCCTTGTTCATAAGCGAATTTTGAAGAAGCCTACAAGCAACATTGGGAATGACCCTCAATCTAAGCACATCCCATCATCCACGGACTAACGACTAGACGGAAAGAGTAAATAGAATCTTGGAAGACTTTCTCAGAGCTTGCACCATCGACTTAAGAGGAGTTTTGGAAGCTATACCTACTGCTCGCAGAGTTCATTTACAATAATATTTTTCAAACGGCGATTGGTATGTCCCTTTTTGAGGCACTTTACGAGAGGCCATGCAAATCACCAACTTATTGGTGGGAAACAACCGACAAGGTTTTACTTGGACCAGGTTTCTTCAGTGATTCCACAGAGAAGATATCCCTAATTCGTAAGAAGATAAGGCAACCCAAGACCGTCAGAAATCGTATGACGGTAAGCAAAGGAGGAAACTTGAGTTTAATGTTGGAAATTTAGTATTCGTAAAAGTATCCCCTCTCGAGAAGACGGTTCGGTTTGGTAAGACTGGGAAGTTGATTCCTGGATTTATTGGGCCTTTTCATGTTATCGAATATATAAGATCTTTGTCGTATTAAGTGGAGCTCCCAGAGCATCTATCTGGATTCCATAGTGTTTTTCATGCATCTCATCTAAGGTAATGCCTTCATGATTCTACTATCAGACTCGAGCTTAATGAAATTAGGGACATAGAGAAACTCGAGTTGGAGTCCAGGGACTACCACAAAAGAATTGGCATATGATGTGGATGTAAATATGCATATTTATATTCACACTTTTTTAGTTAAATAAATAACATATGTGGGCTATTTTTACATTTTTAACCAAAAACCCAAAATTCTCAAATTTTCATGCATTCATCTTCATATTAGGGGCAAAACAGACATTTGGTCATGTATTTATTTTTGATAAAATTTACTTGTTCATTTTCACGTGCCTTATAGGAATTTAGGGGAAAAAATGAAGTATGCACATGAAGTTTACATGGAGATATGCATGCACAAAGTGGAAACAAAGTAATGGAGATTGAATTAATTCACACACAACTTAGTGGAGGACCATACCATTATCACTCTTTCTTTAATGGAAAAATTAGAAGCTAATATATTGGCAAGTGGAGACAAAAAGGCTTCATGAACTTTTAATGATTAATTACGGGCTAAAGACAAATGAAAGCTTCATGAAGGGGTATTTTTGGTAGTCCCCAACAAAATGGATTAGGGTTCTAGGGTTATAAACATGTATATATACCCCTTTATGTCATGTAAATAACTCATTTCTTTTGTTTAGTTAGTTAGTTTGTAGGATCAAAAACAAAAGCTCTTTCTTTCTTTAATGGCTTCTTAGCCATGTCCCTCTTATTTAATTTTCTTGTTAATGCAATTTAATTTCTTGTTCATTTAATTCTTGTTATTTACTTTATGCATAGTGTAGTTTTATTTTATGCAAGTAGTTCAATTTGTTTATTTTTGTTATCTTGTTCTCTCTTTCCTTTTATTTTTGTTTATGTTGAAATCTACATTTATTAGCATGATTACATGCATGAGTAGCTAAACCCCTTCAACTTAGGGGTAATGAAGCTTTCTTGATTATGTAGATGCAACACTATTTGATTTTATGTTCTCTTTTTGTGCTTAATGGAAATAGTAGAAGTGGTTTAATTTGTTGTTTAGCTTTGAATTTGATAGTCTATATTGTTGACACCAAATAGACTATGCTTAAACAAACAAAATACAAATTGTCTTTTCATCTAAATATGATTATGGCAAAAAGTGATTGTTTATATTGAAATTTGATGGCCTGTATTCTAATTATTAGTAGGCCATGCTTAAAATGGAGTTGATTTTCATCTTGTTGTCATTTTCATGAGAGTTAAACAAATGGGTTAGTAGTTATGTTAAAGCTTCAAGCCATATATTGGGCTAATTAATAGCTCAAGTATGTCTTGCTTAGGATAAACACATCAACTAGTCATACTCATGACCGAAAAAAGAGATCATAATTTCATAATTTGTTGAACTATATGATCTAGAAATTGGATTTATTCTTAATTTGTCGTTTAATCTCATAGTTTTTATCTATCCTAGTTTGTTAGTTTAGTTTAGTTGTAGTCGTAGTTAAAATTTCACCCGAGTTTGGTTTAATTTGATTAAATATAATTAAAATTATTTCTTTCTCCGTGGATCGACCCGTATTCGCCACTACTACAAGTGTACGGCATGCGCTTGCGGTTTTATACACTTTGCAACGAATTTTTAATCAATAGAATGTTCGTTGTTGAACAAGTTTTTGGCGCCGTTGCAGGGGAAGGAATTTAATTTTAGTTTTATTCTTCGAATTAGTTTTCTTATTTGTTTTTCTTTTTTAAAAAAAAATAAAAATTGTGTAGTTTTGTGTTTGTTTATTGTTCTTATGTGTATTGTTCATTTCTATTTTGTGTGATCTTGTGCGACTTTACCTCATCTTGCATATTTTTTTAAAAAAAAGGGTTTTTTAGCTTAGTTCATTTTAGTGTAGTTTCAGGTGTGTTTCTTTCTTTCTTTTAATTTAATTTCTTTTATTAAAAAAAGTTTCCCTTTTGCTTAAAAACCATGTATTTTCATAAGGTTGTTCTTGTTCTCTAGCATATTGATTTTTATTTTTGTTTGCATTGCACTGTTTTGTGGATTTTTATTATGTTGTTAGGTCTCCGTCAGCTTGTGCTTTGTTCATATTGATCTCTTTTGTTTTTGTTAGTTCCCTTGTTTAAAAAACAACATTTCTGTTTTTGCTTTGTTCTTAGTTTTGGACTGTTCTTTTTGTTTCTCCCTTCACCATTCTTTCTATTTCTTGCTTCTCAGCCAGTTCATTTCTATTTTCATTTTGTTCTTGGTTTTCCACTATTCTTTTGGTTGCTTGCTTCTCTATCCATACTGGATATCCCAAACAACAAATACCCATCAATCCAAAGCAACAATTCGACCATTAATAGCCACACCGCCATCCACCTACAACTGTAACCAATCAATACACTTTCCAACTCCTCGACCTTCAACCAGTCCATATCTAACATCATTCACTTCAACTACCATACACATCCCTATAATTGTGCTCCATCCACATTCGAATTAACCCACTCATCTTCAACACACTGACATGAAACTCATATACAATATCCACAAACTTCATTACATTGCCCACAACCACCTCAAATCCCTGCCTCAACACCATTCCAGTCACCACACTTCCTCTCTGGACCAGTCCTCTTCAACCTACTTTAGTTCAGTCCCTGCGAATCATTTCCAACCAATGAAAACAACTCACACCATTACAAATGATCAACAGACCTCATTTCACCATCACTCCAAATCCATACTCCAAACACCAGTGCAACCAGAAAACACACTTCAACTCTCTGTCCAATACTTTATCAAACGAAACCACTTCAACTCTCTGTCCAATCTTCACAACTGAAAGCTCCCATATGCAATTTTACCATAGTCTGGAACCGCCTCCCCTTTGTTTCACCTACGAGCCACCGCTTGAACCAAGATTGTAATTCACAATCACGAAATTGCCCAAACACCATCGTCCCTAAAATCGAATGGAACTACTTCCCAGTAGCTCGCGATTATCAAATAACAGATCTTACAACCTGCGAATTTAAGGAATCCGGAATCAAAATCGTCCCTCACCTCACTCGAGCCTTAAAACTTGAATTTCAAACCCTAAACCTACCACCTAAAAGTTCCTTCCACAATCAGAAGCTAGTTGTGGCCGCGAAATTTTATTTGGGACGTTCGATTTGTGAATTTCAGTTGTTTGTGAATTTCGATTTTTATAATTGGGATAAAGTCTGATTATATGATTTGAGAGGCTGATGAATGTGTTACTTATTTTTATTTTTGGTCAAGCTTATAAGTGGGGCCTTTCCCATTTTCTAGTGGGTCGTGTGTCCAGTCTTGGCTAGTGGGGTTTTGTAGTTGTTTCATTTCTTTTCCTTAGTTTAGTTTTATCAAGTTTTTATTTTTCTATTTTTTCGTTTTTTCTTCTTTTTCGTTTTCTTTTCTTAAAAAAGAAAAAAAAGGAAAAAAAATTGTTTTCTTATTTTAATCTACCTTCGTCTTCATTTTCCCTTGGAATAATTTTCCTTTGCTTCCGTAAAAAAAATTCAGTTTTAATTTTCTTTATGTACTTTTGTTCAAAAATCATTTCAGGTCATAGAAATTCAGGATAACTGCTTTGCTTCCCTCTACATGCTTGATTAAAAAAAACGCCGCTTAAAAAAAATTTGCTAATAAATTCTGCACGCTTAGGTATTATGTTTTAACCTCTTTGTTTTAATTGCATTGTTGTTTGATTGCATTTGCATTAAAAAAATCCAAAAACAAAATAAAACTTCATTAGTTGCTTTGGTAATTCACGTTTAATTTTTGTTTTGCATTCATCTCACTTTATTTTTATTTTCTAAGGACATTATTATATTTTGACAAATTGGTTTATTTTTAACAAATTATTTCTTGGTGTCTAAACTATGGCAAAGAAATAACCGTTTATAAATATTATGGTGATTCGTAAATATTATATCGGTTGTTCCTCTGAAGGTACTTAAACCTTTGGATGCATTGCAAAGATGATTCCTGGTGCACCGATAATTCCTGTCCGTTAACTGGCTGAGAAATCTTTTGTTGAAATAAATATTGTAGGATCTAAATTAACCGTAAAGGGGAGGGGGTGAATAGGGTTTATCGTAGATTTTCACAGAGTAATTAAATAATCACAGCACTGATAATAATCAAAATAAATGCAAAAAATAAATAACACACAGATATACCCAGCTTCGGTAAAACCCTGCCTACTGCTGCATTTCCCAAGGTTTCTACTAGGAGTTAAAACAATCTCTACGCTTACAATCCCCTGTAAACTCGCGACACTCGCTCCCAACTTTTCTTAACCCTACGCTCAAAACCCTGCACTGGTTTCTATCCCCCAAACCAGATTTCCTCGAATTACAAATCCCGTAATTCGTCTCCTTAGTTTTAGAGACAAACTAGAAAACTCTAGACTGATTACAACTTGAAGTTAAAGACGAAATAAAAAAAAAATTTAAAAAACAATGCTAAACCCTAGTTTTTAATTTAAAAAAAACTCTAAGCCCTTTTCTCTTTTATAACTTCTTGGCCGGCCTTCCTTTTGATATTGGTTGCACCATATTTCATTTTTGCCCAATCTCCCTTTTTATTTTATCTGAAGAAATGGCGGCTGGCGATTTTGCTAGGGTTTCTTCCTCTTTTCAAATCGTGACTTTGATCCTTCTTCTTGAGATGAATTCGTGATGCTCCGTATGTTGTTGCCCTTCTCGTTGCTGATTTGATGTGGTTCAGTATCCAGTGGCAAGTGGTAATCTCTACTTTGATTGAATGTAGATTTGGATCCAAGTTTACTCCTTTTGCTGGTATGGATTTTAATTTCGAATATTGCTTTTAATTAGTTTGAACTTGGTTGGTAAAAGCCAGTGATTATTGGGTGTATTTATATAGGTTTAAACAAACCCTAGACTCTGATTTCTCGGATATGATTTGGTCATTGATATATGCTAAAAATATTGGGGTTTTTGAAATACACGGCTTTGAATTGTTCTTGTGATTTCTCTAGAAAAATCCTTTTTGCGAGGCCTTGAATTTTTTGAGTTTGAAATCTTCAACCACTCTGGAATTTGCGTGTTCATAGTTTGGATTGGTCATTAAAAAAAAACAGCCTTGTATATATTTTTATGGACTTGATTGTTGTCTTCAAAAACATATTTATGAAATTTTGAATTTTACTTTCTGGTTGACCATTTTTTAAATTATACTTTGTCAACAAAAATTCGAATGGACCTTTTTACTACTTCATTAAAACCTGATACGAACAGATGCTTTACTTGACCTTGTGAATGGATATTTCACTTAAGTATTTTTCCTTTTGCTGCACCATAAATATTTACTTTTGAAGTTCTTAACTTGATTACTTTGGCATTGTAATGTTATTGCTTGTGTTCTCTATATACTTGCTGTGTCTTTCATGAAGGCTTGAGTACTCCTCCAATTAAACAAAACTGAAACTTGTATTTCAGCTGCTCCACTTTTGTCTTGACCAAAACTAAAACTATTTTAACTTGCTCCTATATATTGCTGTTTATACTCGACTGTGCCTTTGTTTTTGCTCGAACATAATGCTTCACTTGTCGTTTGGACATGTTTGATATGTAACTCGAACGCTTGGCTTGAGAACTTAATGTTAGTCTACACATTTTATTAGCTGCTCCATTTTTGGTTTGAATACTGATTAAAAGACTGAACAGATACTATGCTGTGTGTAAGTGACTTGACCATTTAGCTGCTTTACTACACTTTGCACCCTTGAACATGTTGTATTTGCTGTTGCCATGAGCCTTGCGTGCACCATTTATCAGTTGTTTGCTCACCCATGTTTCATTCTGACCTGTTTGTGCTGAATTGTTGCACTGTCCAAGTTGTCTCACCATTCTTGTCTTGCATACATGAATTCTTTAATACTTGCTACCTTGCAAATATGTTCTTGTGGCTATACATGCTTTTATGGGATGTCTTTGATCACACTTCATATGCACCTGCACCTTGTTTAATCATTGTAGTTCACTATCCCATTCTTTATTTGTTTCTTGCCATTTTATTTGACCATGATGAACTTGAGTTGTGTTTCATGTAGTCCATGCATTTGTACCATTCACCACTGTATAGTTGCACCTGGTTGTTGTTCCATTTACATGCATGTTTTCATTGTGATGTGCACCTTATTTATGAACCATTCTTGTTTCTTGATTGTACTTGAAATGTTGTGATGCTTGGCTTGAAAAAATTGTATGGCTTGGTCTTTGACACTTGTAAACTGTTTTGACCTATGCCAACTTGTACATCTATGTTGCTCTAATTTGAACCTGACTTGGTGCTCGGCTCTTTTGTATATTTGCACCAACTTTGAATTTTTTTCGACCATTTTGGTTTTTTATTTTATTTGTACTTTTGGCTCGACCATTTGCACATTGATTTGCACTGAGTTGAGATGGTCCTTGTGGCTACTCCTCAGTTGCACACTGGATTGGCGAGGCAATGCACACGTGTATATATACACGTGTGTATATGCAGCCATCCAGATGATTTTTTTTGTCCTTGCATATCAGACCAAGTCTGGAAAAATGATGAGAAACACACCGTAATTCTGGGGCAAATAAAATTTAAAAAAAAAATTTATTTGCTTGTATTTAATTTCATTTCTAATGCAGTGTACTGTAACAACCCGGAATTTGGGGCCAATGCGACCAAAATGATGTTTTAAAATGTATAACAAATAAAAATGTAAAAGCCCCTTATTCTTTTTATTTACATATAAAATGTAAATCTCTTTTTATTCTTTCCTATTTACATTGAAAATGAAAATGTCTTTTTATTTTTACATTGAAAAATGAAAGCTTCTCTATTTATTTTCATTACATAAGAGAACCCAATTAAAAAGTTAATTCATCTTTCTACGTAATATTTGTATTGCAAAATGCAATTAAAAAGGTGAACTTTATTTCTAATGTAAACATCTTTTCTAGTGTCAACATTCCTAATATAGATATATTTTCTAATGCCAATACTTGATTCATTTCAACTATATTACCATAACGATGAAATTTTGTTCATGTCAACTATATAAACATGACGATGAAATTTTGGTGTCATTACAACTAATTTAACATACGATGAATTTTTGTGCATTACAACAATGGAAACATATGATTGGTTGTAAAATTTCTATGAATCAAAATAAAAGATCCCACTTTATTCATTTTATGGGGTAAAATATCAAATCTTTATTCATTATATAAACCCAACTTCTTTTATTTTATAAGTCAAAATAAAAGATCAAATCTTTATTTTTTTATTAAAACAAAATGAAAGGCTCCACTTTGTATTGATTTGAAAGAAAATATAAGTAAGTTCTAATCTTTTATCTTTGAAAACAAATTAAAGTTGAATCTTTTGTTTTTGATTTACGAATAAAACAAAGTTTTAGTCTTTTGTTTTGATTAACAAGATATTGTTTTTTCAAAAACAAAATAAAAGAAAGTTTGATCTTTTGTTTTTCAAAAACAAAATGAATTTAATGAATTTAAATTTTGTTTTATAACTTGTTGATTATGACAAATTCAATTTTTCAGAAAAATATTCTATAAGTTAATTAGTGGAATTCATGATGTTATTCATGAAATTTTACAATCTTGACAAATTTCCTTTTAAATTAATATATTTTGGAAGGTATCTAATTAATACTATAAATTCTCATAAGTTTCTTCATTTAACATTGTATATGATTTGTTTAAATGCATGCCTTTTAGTTCTTTATAAATAACCATATACACATTAAACGTAAATCAATCAACCAACCTTCCTTAGTTCTTTTTCTTGGTTTTGATAAATACACATCAATCATAATTACTGGTCATTAATTCCAAAATAGACGTTCTCTTGCCAATCCTTAATTTTTTTTACACATTGACCAGTATTAAAGTCCACGAATTATGCCTACTCAATTCCTTTACAAATACCATATTAGGAATGTTGATTACAAATTATTTCAATTAAATATATAATTAATGTACATAAGTCTTAGTCCTATAATTATTACATTGTTTATTCATTAATAGGAATACCATTGTAAATTTCGCTATTTACATATTTCTAAATTTTAATTATTATTTGTCAGTTTCCAAACTATAATATTCCTTTTTATATTTTAGTTTATTTGAGCTATCCTTGTAAAAAGATTATCATTATATTTCTTTCATAAATTAACCAAAAATAAGGTTTCTACTTTGTTTGAGATTTCAATAAATTGAATAACTTATGGAATTTGCATGAAATTGTTTTAAATAAATTAAAACTCCAAAGTCTCATTTTAAGCGTACTATGGTAACTTTACTCACACTACAATTATAAATTTTGGAGCATCTACACAATAATATGGACATTCTATAAATAAATACATGAGACTGATTTCTAATGTTCAAATCTATTGTATATATTATTCTTGTTTTATTCATATCATAAAATCTTTAATTGCTTTTACTTAGATAATGCTAATATCCAAGCCATAGCCACCATTCCTCTCTTCTTCCTTCCTCCAACCAATTCTCTTCTTCTCCTCACTTAAATTATTTTTCCTATCTATTAGCTCCACTTACCTCCCTTCGCCCATTGCAAATTCAAGAAAAAAGGAAAATCAATCAAATTTTGTAATTAAAGTTTCAAAATATAATAACTTCGTCATATCAAAACAGAATTCAACGATTCTCATTGCGTTGGAACCGTCTTCGCAAGAGCTTCGACGTGAAGCTGACTAGAACCATTTCTGAGCATGTTGAAAATTCAGGAAATTTCAGAACTGAATTGATTGGTGAGGTTTCTATTTTTTTTTATTAAAAAATTATCATTTATCTCATCGTGAAATTTATATTTGTTCTGTATAAAATTTATGTTGTTGTTGTATATATAATTATTTCAACGTTGATTGTTTGTGATGAATTTTGTGTATTTATGTTTGACATGATTTTTGTGTGTACGACGAAAACAACATTTTATTGTATATATAAAATATACAATATTCATGTTTGTCGAAAATGTTCATTTAGTATATAAACATTGATTTTGTCAAAAATGTTTATTTGGTATATAGACATACATTTTATGTTAAAACTTGTTAGCGTAGAGAATATACATTTTTATGTCAAAACATGTTAGCGAGAAGAATATACATTTTTGTTAGAAAATAAAAAGGTAACAAAAATTCACATTTTTGTTAGAAAATAAAATTGAAACAAAAATTCACATTTTTGTTATCGAATAGAATTGAAACAAAAGTTACATTATTGTTTAAATGTAATGAAATGACAAAAGTTACTTTTTTTTAAGAAAGATAAAGGACAATTTTGTCAAATATGTTTTGTGGAAGAAAAATACCATTTATGTTAAAAACATGATTAGTGATTAGAAATGACATTTATGTTAAAAATATAATTAGAGAAATAAACAAAAATCATACTTTGTACATTAAAGAAGAATTAGAAAAAAAAAATATCAGTTTGGTCATTTTAAGAAGAATGATATAAAAAGAGCCATTTTTATACTCTTAAAAGAATGATATGAAAAGAGCCATTTTTGTTTATCTTAAATGAATTAGACAAAATGAACATTTTTGTCAAATTTTGATTAATGAAAAGAAATAACCTTTTTATCATATTTTGTTTAAATGAAAAAGAATAACATATTTTTGTCAAATATGATTAGTGAAAAAGAATAACATATTTTTGTCAGTCTAAAGAAATGATTTAAAAACAGTCATTTTTGTTTATTTAGATAAATGAATTAGAAAACATGCATGTTTGTCAAATTTAAAGAATGAAACAAAATTCCCATTTTTGTTTGCATTTGATATTTACAAACAAATTCACATTTTGTTTGTATTAGAAGTTTACAAACCAAATGCATATTTTTGTTACATCAAAAAAAAATGTACATTTTGATACATTAAAAGAAATGTCAAAAAGGATTAAAAAGAACATTTTGTTAAAATGTACATTAGAAAGATAAAAAGGACATTTTGTTTAGAAATGATTATAGAAATAAAAATCACATTTTTGTGAATACTTGATTTGTGAAAAATAGAACCAACATTTTTGTCAAAACTTGATTAATGAAACAATCATATTTTGTTGCATTAAAAAGATTAAACAAAATTATCATATTTTGTTGTACGAAAAAGATTAAACAAAATTATCATATTTTGTTGTATTTAAAAGAGCTAGACAAGATAATCATACTTGGTACATTAAAGAAGAGTTAGACAAAATTATCATATTTTGTCAAAAAAAAAAAAGAATAAAGTAAAATATTCATTTTGTCATTAAAATGAATGAGACCAAAAATATGCATTTTGGTACATAAATAAAAGTTAAGATTTTTATTGTCATATGTTCACAATAAAGAGAATTGAAATATTTGCCTGTGATGTTGAAATGTGGATGTGTTAAATATAATGTTAGTATATTCAAACTGAATGCTACACTGCCATTAACAAGTTTCCTGACTTGTTTATGTTGATTGGGACGTTAATTTTCACATATCGCCCAAGTGCACATATAATTTATTTAATTATTTGTTATGTGTTATGTGTTGGTTGAAAACCCCACACGGGTCTTGGGTTGATATTCACACATCGCCATTGTGATTAGTTATGAGCGTTATTTATTTGACGCTTATACAATATATGATGCACTTTGGATGTTGTGGATGTCTTTAATAATACTTATCATTAGTATAGAATACATGCGATGTTTGAAATCCATATAAATAAATTATATGGTAATGGTGTGGGTCTCATTCCAATTTTGAATTAAAAGAATATTTTAATATAATATTCAGTTAAAAATAATAATCAAATAATGGCTTTGATTTTGTTGAATTTAAAAGAGTTTATTTTTATTGTTAAAAGGGTACAATAAAAGGGTTGAGTTAAAATACGAAACGGGCCATGACACGAGGTTAAGCCCAACTTATTGGATAAGTCTGCCCGGAACCAACCGGCATATCCAGCATCCATAAGTCGCAGGCTTAATGTGGGAGGTCTGGCCCAGTATAAAATATAAATGATTAAGATAATGAATTGGGCTGTTTAATCTGTTTTAAATAGCAACGCCATTTTGACCCGAACATGTTTATCGATTTATTTTATCCATTTTATAATGCAAATTAAAAGAGCTAATTTCTAAATTAATATTTTAGAAATAATAATTATTATTTTAATATGATAATAGATAGAAAATTAAATTTGGGTTTTGAATTGAAAATATTACATTTTTCAATGTAATAAAGAATGAATTGAAAATATTACATTTTTCAATGTAATAAAGAATGAATTGAAAATATTACATTTTTTCAATGTAAAAAGGGTTGAATTAAAAAGATTAAATCTTTTAATTAAGATTTTTTTGGAGTTTCTAATTATATTTAATAATTGGAATTAAATGAAATGTGAATTGGATTTATCGTGAACAGTGTTTTAAACGACACTTGTTCTTTAACCCAATTTGCAGTGAAATATAATTTGGGATTTATAAATCTTTTATTAAGATTTAAAATAAAATATTTTCCAAGAGTAAGGTTCTCCAATTTAATATATTAAATTGGGATTGAATGGAATTTGATTTAATAATATTCGAGATGAGCTTCTGTAAAAGAAGGCCGTTAATATATATGGAATTTAAAAGGCTTTGCCGTTATTCCATTTATATTAATAGTCCGATACAGAAATTTATATCGATTATACATTGGTCTGATTTCTATGAAAATTCCATATTTAATGGAAGATGAAATTGAGTTTATCGTGAACAATGTTTTAAATGACATTAGTTCTTTAACTCAAATAAGGATAAGATTAATTTCTTAAAATTAAATAATCATTAAATAATGATTTTGATATTTAAAACCAAATTTGAGTTTTTAATAAATCTTTAAAAGAAAGATTTAAGAATAAAATTTAAGGATTTATCTTTGATAGAATATTCTGAATTGGAATGAGGCGTTGATGTGTTTTATACAGCACTTGATTTTTAATTATAAAAATACGCAAGTTATTCAGAAAGACCGGGTTTAACCCATTCCGAATAATTATTACGACAATGAAGAGTCGAAGATGAAGACGGTACAAGACCGACGATCTTCATGTCGAATGGATGAGTTACCATTGACGCCCATGATTCGAGTAGCCTTTACAGATATATTTATAGGATCCTGGTTTACAGCTGAAGCGGTATTCGGGAAGCTCTGTATCCGTGTATTCTTTTCAGTTGTGTATTTGTAATATTTTTTCTGCTGCTATTTATATGTATTTAAAATCTCTGATATTATTGTATTTCTATTATGTAATAAGTATTCATACTCTGTTATATTCTTGTACTCTGATGTAATTGTTGTAATCAGCAATAAAATGTTCTTCAGTTTATGTCCTGATGTGTGTTGTTCTCAAAGCAATCCAGTCTTTCCTTTACGGGGAAGTTTGGGTCGTTTCAGTTGGTATCAGAGCTTTGGTTTACAGAGCTCGAGAACAAGGCACATTAGAACCGAACGAAAGAATCCATCAGAGATTGGATTAGTAATATCCAATGAGAATAACTCGTTAGAGAAGGGATCAGTAGTATCCTAGAACGAGTGTAAAGAGTATTATTTTCTTTAAAATAAAAATGAAAACAAATTTAGTTTTAAATTTTTTATCTAAATATATGTAGTTGAGTATATTATTATATTTTAATGTGGACAATCGAGTATATAAAGATCTCGAATAGACGAGTAATTAACGGATATTCGAAGTTTTAATATACTGGATAGATATAGAATCACACTCTAGTCGCCCGGGGATAAGTCTGGTGATGCGGCCGCATCACCATTATTTATTTTCGAGTCTCGAAAGTGGGATTTCTATATATTTCCATTGACCGGTATGAGAACCAACACTTAGTTAGGACACATTGCTGTGATTTTCACTAAAAATATGATTTTTGACTATATATAAAAGTTATATATATTCGAAAAGTTAATCACCTAATTGATTGCTGGTTATGATGTTTGATTATTGGATTGACTAATTAAATTATTGGAAACAATAAATAAAAATTTAATTAAGTTAGTTAATTAAACAACTTTTAGCTACGTTCCTTTTCGAGGACGAAAAGATTTTAAGTGGGGGAGACTGTAACAACCCGGAATTTGGGGCCAATGCGACCAAAATGATGTTTTAAAATGTATAACAAATAAAAATGTAAAAGTCCCTTATTCTTTTTATTTACATATAAAATGTAAATCTCTTTTTATTCTTTCCTATTTACATTGAAAATGAAAATGTCTTTTTATTTTTACATTGAAAAATGAAAGCTTCTCTATTTATTTTCATTACATAAGAGAACCCAATTAAAAAGTTAATTCATCTTTCTACGTAATATTTGTATTGCAAAATGCAATTAAAAAGGTGAACTTTATTTCTAATGTAAACATCTTTTCTAGTGTCAACATTCCTAATATAGATATATTTTCAAATGCCAATATTTGATTCATTTCAACTATATTAACATAACGATGAAATTTTGTTCATGTCAACTATATAAACATGACGATGAAATTTTGGTGTCATTACAACTAATTTAACATACGATGAATTTTTGTGCATTACAACAATGGAAACATATGATTGGTTGTAAAATTTCTATGAATAAAAAAAAAGATCCCACCTTTATTCATTTTATAGGGTAAAATATCAAATCTTTATTCATTATATAAACCCAACTTTTTTTATTTTATAAGTCAAAATAAAAGATCAAATCTTTATTTTTTTATTAAAACAAAATGAAAGGCTCCACTTTGTATTGATTTGAAATAAAATATAAGTAAGTTCTAATCTTTTATCTTTGAAAACAAATTAAAGTTGAATCTTTTGTTTTTGATTTACGAATAAAACAAAGTTTTAGTCTTTTGTTTTGATTAACAGGATATTGTTTTTCAAAAACAAAATAAAAGAAAGTTTGATCTTTTGTTTTTCAAAAACAAAATGAATTTAAGGAATTTAAATTTTGTTTTATAACTTGTTGATTATGACAAATTCAATTTTTCAGAAAAATATTCTATAAGTTAATTAGTGGAATTCATGATGTTATTCATGAAATTTTACAGTCTTGACAAATTTCCTTTTAAATTAATATATTTTGGAAGGTATCTAATTAATACTATAAATTCTCATAAGTTTCTTCATTTAACATTGTATATGATTTGTTTAAATGCATGCCTTTTAGTTCTTTATAAATAACCATATACACATTAAACGTAAATCAATCAACCAACCTTCCTTAGTTCTTTTTCTTGGTTTTGATAAATACACATCAATCATAATTACTGGTCATTAATTCCAAAATAAACGTTCTCTTGCCAATCCTTAATTTTTTTTTACACATTGGCCCGTATTAAAGTCCACGAATTATGCCTACTCAATTCCTTTACAAATACCATATTAGGAATGTTGATTACAAACTATTTCAATTAAATATATAATTAATGTACATAAGTCTTAGTCCTATAATTATTACATTGTTTATTCATTAATAGGAATACCGTTGTAAATTTCGCTATTTACATATTTCTAAATTTTAATTATTATTTGTCAGTTTCCAAACTATAATATTCCTTTTTATATTTTAGTTTATTTGAGCTATCCTTGTAAAAAGATTATCATTATATTTCTTTCATAAATTAACCAAAAATAAGGTTTCTACTTTGTTTGAGATTTCAATAAATTGAATAACTTATGGAATTTGCATGAAATTGTTTTAAATAAATTAAAACACCAAAGTCTCATTTTAAGCGTACTAGGGTAACTTTACTCACACTACAATTATAAATTTTGGAGCATCTACACAATAATATGGACATTCTATAAATAAATACATGAGACTGATTTCAAATGTTCAAATCTATTGTATATATTATTCTTGCTTTATTCATATCATAAAATCTTTAATTGCTTTTACTTAGATAATGCTAATCTCCAAGCCATATCCACCATTCCTCTCTTCTTCCTTCCTCCAACCAATTCTCTTCTTCTCCTCACTTAAATTATTTTTCCTATCTATTAGCTCCACTTACCTCCCTTCGCCCATTGTAAATTCAAGAAAAAAGGAAAATCAATCAAATATCAACGAGTTAGAGCGCAAAAACACGGTGAGGTGTAGAGGCGGCGGCGGACGAACTTGCAAGACGGCGATGGGTTCCAATGAACAACGTACTACAGAACGATGAGGAAGATGATTAGCTAAGTAATTAATCATTTGTAATCCAATTTTGTAATTAAAGTTTCAAAATATAATAACTTCGTCATATCAAAACAGAATTCAACGATTCTCATTGCGTTGGAACCGTCTTCGCAAGAGCTTCGACGTGAAGCTGACTAGAACCATTTCTGAGCGTGTTGAAAATTCAGGAAATTTCAGAACTGAATTGATTGGTGAGATTTCTATTTTTTTTTATTAAAAAATTATCACTTATCTCATCGTGAAATTTATATTTGTTCTGTATAAAATTTATGTTGTTGTTGTATATATAATTATTTCAACGTTGATTGTTTGTGATGAATTTTGTGTATTTATGTTTGACATGATTTTTGTGTGTACGACGAAAACAACATTTTATTGTATATATAAAATATACAATATTCATGTTTGTCGAAAATGTTCATTTAGTATATAAACATTGATTTTGTCAAAAATGTTTATTTGGTATATAGACATACATTTTATGTTAAAACTTGTTAGCGTAGAGAATATACATTTTTATGTCAAAACATGTTAGCGAGAAGAATATACATTTTTGTTAGAAAATAAAAAGGTAACAAAAATTCACATTTTTGTTAGAAAATAAAATTGAAACAAAAATTCACATTTTTGTTATCGAATAGAATTGAAACAAAAGTTACATTTTTGTTTAAATGTAATGAAATGACAAAAGTTACTTTTTTTTAAGAAAGAATTCATACATATTTGTCACTTTGAAATAAAGGACAATTTTGTCAAATATGTTTTGTGGAAGAAAAATACCATTTATGTTAAAAACATGATTAGTGATTAGAAATGACATTTATGTTAAAAATATAATTAGAGAAATAAACAAAAATCATACTTTGTACATTAAAGAAGAATTAGAATTTTTTTTTATCAGTTTGGTCATTTTAAGAAGAATGATATAAAAAGAGCCATTTTTATACTCTTAAAAGAATGATATGAAAAGAGGCATTTTTGTTTATTTTAAATGAATTAGATAAAATGAACATTTTTGTCAAATTTTGATTAATGAAAAGAAATAACCTTTTTATCATATTTTGTTTAAATGAAAAAGAATAACATATTTTTGTCAAATATGATTAGTGAAAAAGAATAACATATTTTTGTCAGTCTAAAGAAATGATTTAAAAACAGTCATTTTTGTTTATTTAGATAAATGAATTAGAAAACATGCATGTTTGTCAAATTTAAAGAATGAAACAAAATTCCCATTTTTGTTTGCATTTGATGTTTACAAACAAATTCACATTTTGTTTGTATTAGAAGTTTACAAACCAAATGCATATTTTTGTTACATCAAAAAAAAATGTACATTTTGATACATTAAAAGAAATGTCAAAAAGGATTAAAAAGAACATTTTGTTAAAATGTACATTAGAAAGATAAAAAGGACATTTTGTTTAGAAATGATTATAGAAATAAAAATCACATTTTTGTGAATACTTGATTTGTGAAAAATAGAACCAACATTTTTGTCAAAACTTGATTAATGAAATAATCATATTTTGTGGCATATCCAGCATCCATAAGTCGCAGGCTTAATGTGGGAGGTCTGGCCCAGTATAAAATATAAATGAATAAGATAATGAATTGGGCTGTTTAATCTGTTTTAAATAGCAATGCCATTTTGACCCGAACATGTTTATCGATTTATTTTATCCATTTTATAATGCATATTAAAAGAGCTAATTTCTAAATTAATATTTTAGAAATAATAATTATTATTTTAATATGATAATAGATAGAATATTAAATTTGGGTTTTGAATTTAAAATATTACATTTTTCAATGTAATAAAGAATGAATTGAAAATATTACATTTTTCAATGTAATAAAGAATGAATTGAAAATATTACATTTTTTCAATGTAAAAAGGGTTGAATTAAAAAGATTAAATCTTTTAATTAAGATTTTTTTTGGAGTTTCTAATTATATTTAATAATTGGAATTAAATGAAATGTGAATTGGATTTATCGTGAACAGTGTTTTAAACGACACTTGTTCTTTAACCCAATTTGCAGTGAAATATAATTTGGGATTTATAAATCTTTTATTAAGATTTAAAATAGAATATTTTCCAAGAGTAAGGTTCTCCAATTTAATATATTAAATTGGGATTGAATGGAATTTGATTTAATAATATTCGAGATGAGCTTCTGTAAAAGAAGGCTGTTAATATATATGGAATTTAAAAGGATTTGCCGTTATTCCATTTATATTAATAGTCCGATACAGAAATTTATATCGATTATACATTGGTCTGATTTCTATGAAAAATCCATATTTAATGGAAGATGAATTTGAGTTTATCGTGAACAATGTTTTAAATGACATTAGTTCTTTAACTCAGATAAGGATAAGATTAATTTCTTAAAATTAAATAATCATTAAATAATGATTTTGATATTTAAAACCAAATTTGAGTTTTTAATAAATCTTTAAAAGAAAGATTTAAGAATAAAATTTAAGGATTTATCTTTGATAGAATATTCTGAATTGGAATGAGGCGTTGATGTGTTTTATACAACACTTGATTTTTAATTATAAAAATACGCAAGTTATTCAGAAAGACCGGGTTTAACCCATTCCGAATAATTATTATGACAATGAAGAGTCGAAGATGAAGACGGTACAAGACCGACGATCTTCATGTCGAATGGATGAGTTACCATTGACGCCCATGATTCGAGTAGCTTTTGCAGATATATTTACAGGATCCTGGTTTACAGCTGAAGCGGTATTCGGGAAGCTCTGTATCCGTGTATTCTTTTCAGTTGTGTATTTGTAATATTTTTCCGCTGCTATTTATATGTATTTAAAATCTCTGATATTATTGTATTTCTATTATGTAATAAGTATTCATACTCTGTTATATTCTTGTACTCTGATGTAATTGTTGTAATCAGCAATAAAATGTTCTTCAGTTTATGTCCTGATGTGTGTTGTTCTCAAAGCAATCCAGTCTTTCCTTTACGGGGAAGTTTGGGTCGTTTCATGTACTGTGTGTTTTTTATTTGTGACAGGTAAGAAGATTGGACAGACTGAAAGCTGTGAAGACAGGAGATTGAAGATGACAGAGAAAAATATATAAAAATATCTATATATGGGTGAGTCTGTATATGTGAGTGTAAGTGTTGTAGAGAGAAGCTAAGTATGAAATTGAATATATTGAAATGTATATCAATGATGTATATACAAATAGTGGAGTTGAAAATCTGTACTATTTAGATATTGAAATAAAATATTCTTATTCAAATAAAATACTATGTGAATGTTTAATTTCTGTACAGTTGTATTTTAGTTAAATAGAAATATTATATTCATGTCTGATGTGTAGTATACCAGTAAAGTTACAAACACATTCAATAATAAAATGTATTTGATTGTTATCATCAAACAAAAATCATATAATTGTATATACAACACTGTTATATACAACAATCTCCCCCTTTTAATGATGACAAACTAGTAAAAGATTTTGAATGTGTTTGAACATGAAATATATTACTCCCCCTATTTGTATGCTCCCCCTACAACTGAACTCCCCCTATATATATGGAAAATATAAATGATGAAATTTAATCAACAATTTTGCCTCTAGATATTTAATTTCCAATCTTAAAATATTTTTGAATTATATACCCATTAATCAAAATCTTGACAATTCTCCCCCTTTTGTTATCATCAAAAGGATAATAGAAATCGAAACAGTGATGAATATAGACTATAAATATAAATTCAAATTAATAGAGAGAATATATATCGTAAAACCCATTTAATCAAACAAAAATCATAATAATCTTTAAATCAGAAGCAAAATTCCACTTTCAAAATGAATGGATTTACGATGGATTTTATTGAACAAGGAGAGTTCAATAAAAAATTGAATATTTGAATACGATTTTTGAAGATTTTAAAAATGCTCAAATTGTGTTAAGCACTTTCTAACCACACATAGCCTAAAGGTCTTTTAAATGGGGTTAGCAGTAACTTAATTTTATCCTCTCTAATGAGTTCCATCCATGCACAGTGCACACTACAAGAAAAATACCTTATTGCAACTGGGTATTTGCAATAGACGTCAAATGACAGTTGCAGTAAATGATATTTAGCAACGGACCTTTTGTAACTGTTGCAACAGATAAGATTTAACAACAGACTTTTTCTTCCTGTTTCGAAAAGCATATTTTTCACAACAGCGTTTTCATACCTGTTGCAAAAACGTATTTTTAGCAACTGCTCTTTCATTCCTGTTGCAGTAGAAAAATTATTTGCAACTACACTTTCAAGCTAGTTGCAAAAAATATATATTTAGCAACTGTTTTCACCACTTGCGATAGCTGTAATTTTTTTACAACTCGTAATACCACTTGCGAAAAACATACTTTTTAAAATATTTTTTCCCAGGGTAATATTCAGTTATAAAATAAGAAGTATAAGCATAATAGTTAATATATATATATATATGATTTTCAAATATATATATATATATATGTATGTATATGTATACACGCACATGTGTATATATATACATGTGTTTGTATAAATATACGCATTGATTAACATTCGGTTATAGTCATGAAATAACAAGCAATCAATTATTAGTGAATAATGAGTTATATTTTAATAAATAATTAGTATAATATAATAAATAATTATTATTTGATATATAACTATAAAATAATGTGGGCTAATTATCACAACAATTATTCCTTATCAATTGCAACCGATGAGATTTTACAACTGGCATTTTCAACCTTTTGCAACAGATAAGATCTAACAACTAATGTATCACTTGCAATAATTACATTTAATAGTATATATTCAATAATTTATAATTAGTCATTAATACATACATACATATATATATATATATGCATAATTAATTTTCAAAAATATATATACATAATTACTTAATAGTTTTTAATAATTATATTAAAAGGTAATAAATAGTAATTAAGAGGGCGGCAACTAATGAAAACTGGGTGGCAACTAATGAAAACTAATGAAGTGCCAAAATATTTTGCTCCAAAAACTCACGTCGTTTTTCCTTTCTACGCCGCTCCACACTAGTTTTTCCTCTTTTCTTCTCCTTCTCCTGCTCCCAAACTCGTGCAACCCCTGCCAAAGTACCATTGGCTTTCCTTACTAAAACCGATACTCTGTAAATCTCTAATCTCAAACGCAACAAGACGGGCACCAGTCTTAACTGCTAAAACTAGATTTCCCCTCGGAAGGTCTGACAAACCCAACTTCAGCATGCGAAAAAAAGGACCCCAAAACCTATTTTACTTGCAAATCCAACATGCGTTTGGACAATGAACTCACTGCTTATGACAATAACACACCGCAGTTCAGTCTCCATGCCAAAGCTAGGTGATTATTATCTGAAATTTCATAACTTTGTTTTTAGTTGTTTGATTTTTGATGTTATTATGGGTCATCGTGATTTACAGTTCAGCAATAGGAAAACGTTTCCTTGCCATGGTGCAACTATATAATTTTAAGTTATAGTGGGTTACTGGGATTTACCGAATATGTAAATAAAGTGTTTGTTAGAAGTACTCAATCGGATTTGGATTATGATATTGAAATATGCCATACTAATGTCGATTAAGGAGGTTTTTGTTTGACATTTTAATAGCATGGGATTAATATAGAAGGGATGCATACTTAAAATCGCAGTGAGTACTATATGTTGCATTTCCCTTAGAAATGTCTTCTTTTATAAAGAAGAAGAGTCTGAAGTAATTACATACTTCTCTTCCGTACATTTTATAATAGCATATAAGTTTCAATATAAGAGTATATAAAACCAATACATGTCAAAGAGAATGAGAATTGCACAGAAAGCTTAGGTTCTTAATCCATAGATGATAATAGTCCTGATCCATACATGATAATCATGATTTTTTAAAAGTAATATGTCAATTCTATCCAGAACTTGCGTCCCTTGGTTTCTTATGCTTATGACCAGTCTCTCATCTCAGACAATGAACTTTAACAATTGGCTGCTGTTGCCTTTTGTCCTCTTGTTGCTTGGTATAGTGACAAACTGGTCTAAGTCTTGAGCTTGGTTCTTTTGCTGCTGGAGTAATCATTTCAAGCATGCATTTTGCACAACATGCTCTTGAACATGTATGATTTTCTTTTACTTTCACAAAACATAGTAGAATTTATGTCATATATGCTTGGTTTACTACTGCTAGCACTTAATACACTACGTAAGCTTGGAATTCAAAGCCGTGAATAGTATCACATATATGTGCAAATACAGTTAATATATCATTATGTTGGTAGGCGGATGAAATACTAATATGGTACGGAATACATACCATTTCTCCATATATTTGTAAAAACTGAACGGTTAATTCAGAAATCAGAACAATGTAAAAGAGAAATGTCCTTTTCATGTCATGCAAGTATTTTATGCAAAACTGGAAACGTTTTCATTTTATTTTCCTTCTATCTTTTCTTTTTTATATGATGGAAAATTGTAAGATAGTATTTTATATCTATCCCTTAAAAAAAGCCAAAAAAAATCAGTTTAGACTTCATATTTTAGACCATTTATCAAATTAACCAATTTTCACCCTTTCTTAAACACAAACTGAAAACATAAATAACAATTGGAATTTAAACTAAATAGGTCCTTAGCTTTATAGTCACACTTTATTGTTTAGACTAAATTGCCTAGGTACTTGTGGAACATAAAATTTTAGGCTCATTGGATGGGACTGTTTGCTATGGTTCTTAATCAGAACAGTGATATTAGCCACTTATAAATTCTAATTTCTGGTATTCGATTGTACAGTAATGATTACTCTTCAAGTGAATTGGTAGAAAGAAAGGAAAAAAATGTTTAGTATATATTGAATTAGAATGATAAATTACTGGCAATTATCACACCTTAGTTTTCTGCTTTTTATTTACTGGGTTGCCAGAGGCTGTTAGGCCAATACTGAATTGTAACTAGAGCTATTTTAAAAACATTTTTTGTTAAGAAGTATGAAATGTGTATCACTGAAGGCATTTCACTCTACTAGCGTGCCTCAAAAGCTAAGTAGTTAATACAATTTGCATTTTGTACTTCGGAATATCATTCTCATGTAATGAACGAGGTAAAGATTCTTTGTTGCAAATTTGATGAAAGAAATTATTAGTAATAATAGTAGTTAAACATTGCTAAATAAGTCCCAATAACTTTTGTAAAACCCTCCTTTTAAATGAAAAAAAAATACAAAGCAGTTCACTCCAAGATGCAAGTTATTAAAAAAAAATCCTTCCTAGGAAGTTTGCAGGAAATGTTGTATTAGAATTTTTTTGAGTATACTGCCGACTCCCCTTCTCTTTGTATTACTTATGTTATGCAGAAAACATTTGGCATATTGTCTTTGCATGCAAAAAGATATTGGCTGTCATGACTCCATGATAGTAAACCAACTCCTTGTTTTGGGTTGGGCTTACCAGTAGGTGTCTTTTGAGATGGTAAACTAACAAGTATATCCATAACTGTATACTTTACTATAGAAATTACATCAGCTGCATTATTAGAAAAACAGTAACTCGAATTGGATATTACATCCAATTTGTGTCCCCGTAAGATTTGTAGACATTTTATAATTTCAGTTCTTATTTTTATTCATTATATATGAATATGATTATAGTCGTATAATTTCTTCCTTTCTTTTAGGACTTTGGAACATATCCAATCTGATAGAAGTGAAGTACAGAAAGAGTTGAAGGGGTCCCTCAAGCTATACAACTTGGAATGTTTCTCCATGGAAAGTTTTAGAATGGAAAGTTTTAGAAGGACAAGACAGAAGATGTTTTGGAAAATATGATCAGAAAAATTGTATTTTCAAAAAATGTATTATAGGAGAGAATAGGAATTATTATATATGTGAATAGTGCATGAAAATTTTGTGAATTTTTGCTGCAATTGTTTGTAGTATTTTATTTCTATTGAAATAAAATATATGTTATTTCTTGATAATATATGTTTATTTATTTCTTGACAATATATGCTTTCATTCCTACATTATTAAATACAAATGATGGCATATCATAGTAGGCAAATAGGTATTTATTTGAATTTTGCAACGAGCATGTAGTGTTTCAAATAATCATATTGCAACTGTCAAAAATAGTTGTAGTATCTTGTATGTTTAATGCCTATTGTAGGTTTACAACCGTCATTTGTTGTTGCGAAATGATCTGTTGCAACAACAAAGGCCAGTTGCAAAAAAGTATACTGCAATGTCTTATTGCAACATGAAGAAAACGTTGCGGACTTTTTACAACTTCGGCTATGCCAACAGGCGCGGGCCTGTTGCAATTGGTCTACTGCAACAGATATTGCCTGTTTCGAAAAGTGTTTTTTGTTGTAGTGCCAAAGGTCTTTTAAGTGAGAATGGATGCACATGGAGATTAAGGTAATTCACCCACGCATAACCGCGAGGACTATTAAATGGGAGTGAATACCAAGGATAAATTTTTATTTATTTATTATTTTATTTTATTTTTAATTCAAGAATAATTAGAACTCCCCAAATAAAATAAAACCACAATGAATGACAGAAATATGGTAGATATAGAAGATGGTCGTGAAATAAGCTCTAATTCAAAGATATTATAAAATCTGTCCAATCATCATGAGATTTAAAATAATATCTCCTATAATTATGAATTATACCATAGTCACAACCCATCACAAATTCATAAATCTATTTATTATTTTGATGGGTCACAAAACAGTTCAAATCAATCAATAATTTCAATTTTTGAATAAATAATCAAAAATAATTTTAAAATTGAAAATATCAATTTCAAGAGGAGTTTTGAAAATATCAAAGCAGGTTTGAAAAATAGTTTCAAAAGTCAATCAGTAGAATATGAAATTATCTAATATTTCTAATGCTGATTGTTCCTAGACATTTTTAAAACAACTTATATATCAAATTGTCAATGGAATTTAAAGATATTTAATTACAGTTTTTTTCAACTCATCGTCCAATCACCAAATCAAATCAATTTCCTTATCAGAGCAGCACATGATCATTTTCAAAGTAGGAATCACAAGTGAATTTTTTTTGAGAATTTTTAAAACAAGCATAAGAAACAGTAAACGATCAAATTTGAAGGTAATTATTTGAAATCTCTTGAAAAAAAATCAAATTTTTATAATCCAAGAAATTCAACAATCATTAATGAATGATTTCAAGATCAACCAAGTAAAAAATAAAGAAAATAAAGAAATAAAAACTAAAAAAGAAAATAAATTAAAAGGAATTAAAATAGAAATACGAGTTTAGAGATCATACCTGACTTACCATAATTGATGTGTTCCAATGAATTTCCAACTCTGAATCTATGGCTAAGGAACTTTAAACAATTCAATAAAATGGAACAATTTGAATTTTTATCTTTTAAACACAATTGTTCCTTAGCCTATCCCCGGTACCTAAATGTATATAGATCGAGTGGTCTAACAAAAATTGTTTGACCACTCTTATCTTCGTTTACATGTTTTGGTACCCGAACCCGTTTATATAACAATCCATTACTATCCACTAGCGTACCCTTTTGAACCCAAATTCATTTAGATTTATTCAAATTCATTTTGTTATTTTTTGGAATCCAAATTCGTTTAATTGAATTGTTTCTAAATGAGTTTTCATATCGTTCATGATTTAAAAACCCTCTGAAATTATTAGAGTTCAAAATTTCAATTTGATTAATTTCAAAACCATTTAAAGGATTTTTAAAATCATTAGGGTTTTGTTTTTCAACTTGATCAGATCCAAAGCCAAGTCCCTTTTTATTCTGAACAAAAAATTGTTTTTTAACAACATATTCAACGATTTCCCTCCTTTAGAAAATTTAATCAAAGTTGACTCTAGTCGTTGAATTTTAAATTTAAGATCGCTTTTTCTTTCATTAAATTTGAACAATGATTAATAGTGATTTCCCTCTTTTCAGCATCAGTTTGTCTCAAAACAAAATTTTCGTTTTCAAGTGCGTTGATTTTAGCATTGGACTTAGAAATTTCAATTTCAAACTGTTTTCACTTTTCAAAATCAAGTTTTTCAGATTCTCTAAGCTTTTCGATCTCCTTCTCAAAATAACGATTTTCATTTTTCAAATTCACGTTTTCACTTTTGAGTAATTCAAAATCAGTTTTGAATTTCAAAGGATCATTACTCAAAAATTTACATTTTTCGCATTCTGAAAATGGTGAATTCTAAACTTTTTCAAGTTTTCTTTCTAAACTGTTATTTTCTTGAACTAGTTTTGACCTATCAGATTTCAATTTCTTAACTTTTAGTTCAAGAGAATCAATGGTTTTTGTGAGGTCATGACACATTAAAATTAATTCTTTATAGGTAAAATCTGATACCTCACTAGGATCCTCTTCACTACTTTCCAAATCAGATTGAGCCATAAGACACAAATTAGCTTCCTCTTCATCACTTTCAGAAACTTTTTCTCCTTCCTGGTCATCCCATGTAGCAACAAAAGCCTTCTTCTTTCTTCTGAACTTCTTCTTCTTTTCATTTTTGAGCTGTGGCAATTCGGTTTGATATGTCCAGGTTTCTTGCAATTGTAGCAAAACACTTCATCGTCTGAACTATCTGAACTTTCGGACTTGTCGGTTTTTGAATTTTTCTTTCGTGGCTTGTAATTTCCTTTGGCCCACTTTCTCAAAACCATGGCTAGCACTTTAGCGGAATCTTCATCATCACTTTCAACAGTATTATTTAGAGAAATCGTCTTTTTCTTTGATTCAGAATTCTTTCGTTCTTCTCTTGCTTTTAACTCCGTCTCGTAAGTGATGAGATTACCAATCAACTCCTCCATGCTTATTTTATTAAGATCTTTTGATTCTTGAATCGCCATCACTTTTGCTTCAAAATTCATTGGTATCACTCTCAATATTTTTTCTGATCAATTCCACTTCGGTATGGGTTTTGCCAAGAGCTTTTGTATTGTAGACTAGTGACGAGAAGCGACCATACATCTCTTTTATATCTTCATATCGTTGCATTGAGAAATTTTCATATTCGTTGCTGAGAAGAGAGAGATGAGATTCCTTCACTTGTGATGTTCCTTCATGTGTGACCTCCAACGTATGAATATTTCCTATGCAGTTTCGCAATGAGAAATTCGATTAAATTCAGTTTTATCAAGAGCACTAATTAAAGCATTCATCGCTTTGGCATTGGTTGAAAATAATTTTTCATCATTAGCATCCCACCTGTCTTTTGATTTAGGAATTTCAACACCACTGACAATAATAGCGGGAATTCTATAACCCATTTCAATAATATCCCACACATAATAATCGACTGAACTCAAATAATTTTTCATCTTGGCTTTCCAATTTGCATAATCTGTTCCATTAAACATTGGTGGCCTAGCTATGGAATGACCCACAGAAAAAGCGTTATTAGATAGATTCATGACTCTAGAGTTAAAATAAAATAAAAAATACCCGCTCTGATACCACTTGTATGATCTAAATTAACCCGAGAGGTGGGGGGGTGAATAGGGGTTATCGTAGATTTTCATAGAGTAAATAAATAATCACAACATAGATAATAATCAGAATAAATGCGAAAAATAATAACACACAGATATACCCAGCTTCGGTAAAACCCTGCCTACTGCTACATTCCCCAAGGTTTCTACTAGGAGTTAAAACAATCTCTACGCTTACAGTCCCCTGTAAACTCGCGACACTCGCTCCCAACTATTCTTAACCCTACGCTCGAAACCCTGCACTGGTTTCTATACCCAAAACAGATTTCCCCGAATTACAAATCCCGTAATTCGTCTCCCTAGTTTTAGAGACAAACTAGAAAACTCTAAACTGATTACAACTTGAAGTTAAAGATGAAATAAAAAAACAAAATTTAAAAAACAAAGCTAAACCCTAGTTTTTAATTTTTTAAAAAAACTCTAAGCCTTTTTCTCTTTTATAACTTCTTGGCCGACCTTCGTTTTGATATTGGTTGCACCATATTTTAATTTTGCCCGATCCCCCTTTTTATTGTCTGTGAAGAAATGGCGGCTGGCGATTTTGCTAGGGTTTCTTCCTCTTTTCAAATCGTGAATTTGAACCTTCTTCTTGAGATGAATTTGTGATGCTCTGTATGCTGTTGCCCTTCTCATCACCAATTTGATGTGCTTCAGTATCCAGTGGCAAGTGGAAATCTCTACTTCGATTGAATGTTGAGTTGGATCCAAGTTTACTCCTTTCGCTGGTATGGATTTTAATTTCGAATATTGCTTTTAATTAGTTTGAATTTGGATGATAAAAGCCAGTGATGATTAGGTGTATTTATATAGGTTTAAACAAACCCTTGATCTGATTTCTCGGATATTATTTGGTCATTGGTATATGCTAAAAATATTGGGATTTTTGAAATACACGGCTTTGAATTGTTCTTGTGATTTCTCTGGAAAAATACTTTTTGCGAGGCTTTGAATTTTTTGAGTTTGAAATCTTCCACCACTCTGGAATTTGCGTGTTCATAGTTTGAATTGGTCATCAAAAAAATTGCCTTGTATATAATTTTCTGGACTTGATTGTTGACTTCAAAAACAGATTTTTGAAATTTTGAATTTTACTTTCTGGTTGACCATTTTTTAAATTATACTTTGTTAACAAAAATTCGAATGGACCTTTTTACTGCTTTATTAAAACCTGATACGAACAAATGCTTTACTTGACCTTGTGAATGGATATTTCACTTAAGTATTTTTCCTTTTGCTGCACCATGAATATTTACTTTTGAAATTCTTAACTTGATTATTTGACATTGTAATGTTATTGCTTGTGTTCTCCATATACTTGTTGTGCCTTTGTTTTTGCTCGAACATAATACTTCAGTTGTCGTTTGGACATGTTTGATATGTAACTCAAACGCTTGGCTTGAGCACTTAATGTTAGTCCACACATTTCATTAGCTGCTCCATTTTTGGTTTGAATACTGATTAAAAGACTGAATAGATACTATGCTGTGTGTAAGTGACTTGACCATTTAGCTGCTTTACTACACTTTGCACCCTCGAACATGTTGTATTTTCTGTTGCAATGATCCTTGCATGCACCATTTATCAATTGTTTGCTCACCCATGTTTAATTCTGACCTGTTTGGGCTGAATTGTTGCACTGTCCATGTTGTCTCACCATACTTGTCTTGCATACATGAATTCTTTAATACTTTCTACCTTGCAATATGTTCTTGTGGCTATACATGCTTTTATGGGATGTCTTTGATCACATTTCATATGCACTTGCCCCTTGTTTAATCATTGTAGTTCACTGTCCCATTCTTTATTTGTTTCTTGCCATTTTATTTGACCATGCTGAACTTGAGTTGTGTTTCATGCAGTCCACGCATTTGTACCATTCACTACTGTATAGTTGCACCTTGTTGTTGTTCCATTTACATGCATGTTTTCATTGTGATGTGCACCTTATTTATGAACCATTCTTGTTTCTTGATTGTACTCCATAGTTGCACACTGGATTGGCGAGGTAGTGCACACGTATATATACAAGTGTGTATATACAGCCATCCAGACGAGTTTTTCTGTCCCTGCATATCAGACCAAGTCTAGAAAAATGATGAGAAACACCAGAAGACTGAAGATGACAAAGAAAATAAAAATAAAAATATCTGTATATGAGTGAGTCTGTATATGTGAGTGTAAGTGTTGTAGAGAGAAGCTAAGTATGAAATTGAATATATTGAAATGTATATCAATGATGTATATACAAATAGTGGAGTTGAAAACCTGTGCTATTTAAATATTGAAATAAAATATTCTTATTCAAATAAAATACTATGTGAATATTTAATTTCTGTACAGTTGTATTTTATTTAAATAGAAATATTATATTCATGTCTGATGTGTAGTATACCAGTACAGTTACAAACACATTCAATAATAAAATATATTTGGTTGTTATCATCAAACAAAAATCATATAATTGTATATACAACACTGTTATATACAACAAATATAATCATTGTTAGATCCAAAATTGGCTCCAACACCCAAGTTGTTCAATTATGCAGAGATTAATATCAGAAAAAATGCAAGAGAAACAGGAAAGACACGAGATTTATAGTGGTTCGGCGTTAACAAGCCTACGTCCACTTTATATCTATGATTATACTTAAAATTCAAGTTCAATCGATGATTCATCCCTCAACCTCACTTTTACAATGTTGATTCACTCAATAAATTGAAGACAACTCTGAACAATAATAATATAGATATAATAATGGTGGAGTTAGAGCTCAGAATTGCCAAAAGTGATCTTCAAAAATGCCAAGTCTGGGGCTATTTATAGGTGATATTTGCAAACGGATCGCAGTCATACGTGGCACAAATCCCGAGGATCTCAGACTGGTTCGTAACTTGATGGAGAAATAGTCAATATGGCCATTGTGGACAGGTGTCATCAGATCCTGTGTTCACGGATCGTGGTGGACTTGGTCATAACCTTCACCACGTCTTCTGGGCTCGGATCGGATCGCATAGGAAAGGATAGGTCGGATCAAGGTGGTGCGAACGGATCGGATCGTGGTCATGGGGAGGCGATTGCGAACCGTGGAAGGTAGGGCGATCCGATCGGGTCTTCGAGGGCTAATGGTGTGAAGTTTCATATTTTCTTCATATGCGAACCTTGGTGGCTTGGTCAAAAAGCTAGCCAGTATTTTGCCCCCTCGAAGTATGTTTTATCAAGGATGAAACATGCTTCGAAACTGCGGAGATATCTTTTCATAGAATGATGCAAATCAGTAGTCGTAACTATTCGAAATGTCGTACTGCTTCAGAAGGTTACGTCCTTTGACTGGTATAAGTATCGGTTTAAACTATCAACCATTTCTTTGTTCATCGAATAGTTTTCTCCTCTGGAGTTTTCGGGGATATCGTTATCAAATCTCCAAGTAAATCTTCAAATTTTTATGAGTACTTTCACTGTTTTCATCTACTGGTTGCACTCGAGTCTAGGTCATCGGACAATATCACGATCCGTGAATACAACCTCCATCACGAGTCGATGGTCAAGCGGGCTTCTTTTTTTGTTAAGACAGCTCTTTTGGTTTCGTCTCCAGGCCTTTAGCGGAACGGGCCATACCACGAGTCGAAGTGGGCTCCTATTCACGGCCCGTTCGCTTCAAATAAAACAAAAAAAAGAGGAGATGAATGGTCGCCGCTTTTTCGATAAAAACGGAGCCCTCTTCCTCCTTTCCCCTTCTTCTTCTTCTTGCTGCCGCCGCCCATCTTTCCAGTTAAAACCCTAATTTCGACCCTTATCAAAAACCAAGAATTAATTAGAAGGTAATGGCATGAAGCTTATTTTCTATTTCAAGTTAAATTCTCTTTTATTTCCGTCGAGTTTCCAGCGTTTTGGCGATGGCAATAACGAGGGCACTGGATTTAAGCGATGGCCATGGGTTTAATTTCACGGGTTCAAAGATGGAGAGGAGAAAAGAGGAGGAAGAAGAAGGAGCAGGTCGGGCTGGTTCATGGTGATGGCGAGGGAATGGTTCGTGAGGGTGGTAGATGGAAGGATTAGGGTTTGGATAGCGAACCGGGTCGTGGTAATTAGTGGGTCACTGGTTCACGAGAATATAGGAAAAGGTGGATCGCGAGGGGTGATCGCGATCCGCACCGGTTTCCACGATCCAATGCTCTTCCATGAGCTGGTGCTTTGCCGCGAGCCCACACCTGTTCACAATCCGACGATGCATCACGATCCAGACCCTGTCCATTCGATGAACAATCCGATGCGCATGTTGACCAAATAATGCAATGCAACTATGATAAATCAATGGACAGTTAGGCTAGATCCCTCGAGACGATCTTTCTGAACTGAACAACAACATAACTTGACAACATATAACGACCATTATCCCGCTCGTTTAACTAACTTCATGCTTCTTTTACATGTATGCATGGGTACACACACTTGCACTTACACACACGGGGAACGAGTAACTTGTGTTCTAATTTTTTCTCGCCAACATAGCTATGTCGGATAAACTAGTGACTGAGACATCAAGTGAAAGTACCGAATCAGAGACATTAATACATCATGACCCTGATGTGCTTTCCTCTGATTCAAATGAGGAAAGATCCAATCCTGATTACGAGACAGGCACCGATATAGAGTCAGCAACTTCCGAGAGCACGTCCCTTGAAGATGAGGATGATCGAGCTCCTGATGAAATTTCGGGTGTTAAGGAAATAGAAAAATTCAAAGATTCCTTACCCTCTAAGCTAGATGATATAAAACTTAAGAAGATATGTTTAAGACACGGAATTCCCTGGGACGACGTGAAAGTTCCAAAAAACGAAGATAGACCTCATTCTGCCCTAGAGGGGTACATGACCATTCGTCGACTCATGTGCTTGGTGGGGGCTATTCCTCCTTTTCCTCCACTTATTGTTGATCTCTTGATACAGTTACACATTGCCCCCATGCAACTCCACTCGAATGCCTATACGGCTTTGTATACTCTGTACGTTGCGTATATGGAGATTCTGCAGACTGAACTTACTCTTAAAGATTTGAAGTTCTATTAACATTTCAAACATCGTTCCACAGGGGCTCCCAATTTCTCTTTCTTCAAATCGGTCTCCAATAGAAAAGTTGTGACAGATGGTTATAGTAATATAGGGGATGTCAAATCGACTGGTTTTATATAAAACACCAAGCCAGATGCGCGAGGAGGTGGCTACAAGCAAGTATGTTTCCAACTTTTCTGCGTTTAATTCGAATGCATAACTTCAGTGCTAACGAATCATTTTGTTCCACACAGATCACAACTTTGAGAGAACAGAAGGATCGATATACGAAGACCGAATGTCCCGCCTCCTCAAGAGTAACTCAGATTTCTTAAGGATTAAGAAATGTATCACTGACGAGAACCTTCACAAACACCGTCTCTTATATATAAGGTTCGGACATGGAGCGGGCGGTAAACCTTACAAGTATATACCTTCGACTGAAGGAGAAGGAACTTCTCAAATTGTAAAGACAACTACTCTTCGCAAGAGTCCTTCGCCAATGATTAATCAGGATGATGAGGATTTAAACGTATACAAAGGAGATGAGGGACGAGCCGATGAATCAAAGGAGGTTATGACCTCTGAGGGGCAGTCTCCCTTAAGAACTTCATCGCCAGTTGAGTCTCACTACACCAAATAGGCCATTTTGTAATATTTTTCTTAGTTCATTTTGTAACAGTTATTATCGTGATAAACTTGTAACAGTTATTTTCGTTATACTGTAATATAACGGTTATTTCTGTTATTACATTTGCGAATTTTGTAAATAGAGAGAATAATAATGGATAGAATAGTAATTTCCTTCTTTATTCTTAGTTTCTCACTTATCACGCTTCTAACCCTTTTCTTTTCGTTTTTTCTTCTGAACATCAAAAAGAAAGAAAAAAACCGTTTTAGGGTTCGCCGCTTCTTTCTTGTTCTCCATTAGATTGTCACACGCCTCCTCTTTCGCCTCGTCTGCATTGCACGCCGTCTGCGCTTCTGCCTCTTCCAATCTTCCATCTCGAAGTCAGGTGATTTTTATGTGTTCGCTCAACCTTATTATTGATTTATGTAGCTTAAAATATTCCTGATTTATGTAATTTAAAATATTATCAGTTTGATGATGATTGTTGTGGACTACATTTCCTTGTTGTTGGTCAAACCCTAATTTGATAGATCATTTAAAATATTACCGATTTGCAATGTGAATGAGTTCTAGGTCTAACAGTTATATCTCTCTTCCCCACTGATTTTCAATGTTGATTACTGATTTACAATATTACTGATGGATATGACATGGACAACTGGCGAATATGCATGTGGTATAGAAAGGGAATGTGGCTCTAAAAAAACGATTATCGAATAGACTTAGGATGCATAGCCCATGGTTCAAACATCTCGATAAAATAGCTGATATATTAAAATTTTAAACTGTAGACAAGTTCTAGGTTTTTGGATTGTAGTTTTTTTAGTCCTTTATGTACATGCTAGATTCTGATGTATAAGAAATGCTCAGTAGAGAAAAATAAGCTAATAAACTCTTAAAATATTAACCTGAATAAAATAAAGTCCCATAAGAAAGGAAGCCAAAACTACTTATGCTTCTTAGCCAAAACTATTTATATCAAAGCCAAGTGTCCAAGTCTTAATAAAAGCTTATCAATGGCAACTTTTGAGAACAATTTGAGATATAATCATGTACGTCTAATTATATGATATACCTATTAATCCTTGTTTGCATTTTATATCAAAGTCAAATGGAATTATGTTGTCACATGGATGAAAGATTACCCGAAATTAATCTAATTTTAGTTTCAATATTCGACCATTTTGTTGATTCAACGTAGCCTTGTTTTGGATTACAGTTCGTTTATGATCTTCCAGTTCACTTAACAAGTGCGTCAAGGCTAAAGCATATACTGATGCAGTACGATTTTTCACTGGAGCCAAGCCCATTTTGAAGTAATTGTTTATTCATATTGTTTCTCCGATTTACTATTATCTTTTGGTTCAGAATCATAGGTTGTGTTAATCAATTTTTTTACCATGGTTGCAATTTATGTCTTGTATGTACTGTTATGTATAGGCATATAGGGATATATCCTTCCAAGATTTCAAGAGTGCATCTGAAGTAGCCATGGAGCTAATCAAACAAAATCTTCAAGTAAATAGCTCTTCAAACGGCTTTTTGTGACTAATTTAGATTATGACAGAGGCTTCTTTCCTTATTATCAGTAAATGGAGATAATCATGTACATCCATTAAAGTTATGTTAATTATGCATTTTTTTTTGGTGCAGGAGAAGCTTTCCTCTTATAACGAGCCTATTGAAGCAAAAGCAGAAGCTATTGTACTTCTCAAGCAGTTGAACTTCCCTGTTGGTATTCAATCCTTTTACTTTCCAATAAGATCAAATTCTTATTTGCTTGCAAAATGTTATTTCTTGTTGTTTTGTGTGTGCGTGCATGCGTGCTTTTTGTTTTTGTTGTTGTTTGAGGCATCGCAATATCAAATTTACCAGAAATTACCGTTAATTTTGTGTTCATGCTATTCTTTTGAGCTATTTGCTGAAGCTTGACATTGTCTTTTCGGTGTTAGATGCATGCATTATCTTTTACACTGATATTCATATGATTCTAGCAGTTTACTATAGTTCAAAACCTTCAGCGATGATGCTTGTATTGATTACCGGTAAATGTTTATGTATAGTATAAACATTTGAATGTAATATTTTGTTGGGATATTTTGGTTGGAAGAAAACTTAAAACGTTCTTGCGGGCTTCCATCTAATTCACACAGTTAACCATATACTAGGAAATTAACAATGAGAAGAAGTTAGATTTTTTGTTTTTGTTTTAAAATCTGTCTTTATCCTTACTGTCATAGGTGGAAAACTTGAAAGAAAATCTACTCAAAAAGCTAGAAGGCTATCTAGTGAAGTTTCAGGAGTCTAATGCACTGGATTTGAATGACAGTCAACCATCGGGGATTGACAGGCTTTCTGGTGCATCACCTGCTTGATCACCTAATGCTAATGAAGACTTGGTATATTAAAAAATTCTTAGGTATGTATCATCATCTCAACATCCAAGATTTTATTTTTCTATAGTCATTAGTACAAAAATCTTATGATAGACATAGGAAACTTTGGCTGGATAACTCAGTTTTCATGATTAGCTACAGATTATTTGAATGTGATAAACTGTGGTTTCAATCCTTTATCAAGTGCACTAATTATGTTTCCTTTAACTGGAAATGTTTCTTTAAGTTTTATAATAGCGGTAGGAAAGTTTGACTGGATAACTCAATTATCAGGATTAAGTACAATTATTTAAATGTGTTAAAGTTTTTTTTGTATATTTTATTAGAAAAGGGAAAATCCAGAAAGTAAGCCTATGCGAACTCTTATTTGGAAAATAGCACATATAAGCAAAAAGATGGGGTAGTACATCCATGTGCCACTGAAAAATATGTAAGTAATCTGAATCTTTTTTTTAAATTATCAGTTAAAAACATTAATTGTTAAGGTCAATATTTAATGTGTTAAGCTGCTATGAGGTTTATTTATTTTTGTAGTTTTCTTGGTTATAACAATAATTATTTAAGTATTGAATTTCATTATTTATACGTTGTTCAATCATGTAAAACCAATACTACTTTTTCTAAATTTGAAACCTGAAACCTAAAACAAGTTTCGGTATCACTAAAACCTGTTTCTGGTTTCATCCATTTCGGGTTTCAGGAATGAAACATGAAACATGTTTCAAACCTGTTTCAGTCTTGTTTGCTGCTATTGTCCAGTGAAACGTTCAGCGTTTTAGTTGGCGCTAATTAAACTTACTTCGGTGGATAGAAAATGAAATATATTATAACTGATCAACTGGTTTTGGTTTGGAAAAAAAGGAAAATGAAGTAAGTTAGAGGTCAAAGAAATTAAATTAATAGCAAACTTAACATTGCGGAAAATTCAAAACTAGTATAATGCAAATAAATGAAATATGTGGATTTTTACATGTGACCATATTGCTCCACAGTTTTATGATGTAAACATACAGCTATGTACATGATCTAAGCAGATATAATACAAAACCAACATAAGATGGCAATCGATGGGATTGCCTGAGTTCCGACTTTGCAATTTAATTAAACATAAGTTCTGTTGGTGTATGCCATTACACCAATTTCTAGAGTTATTTATTATTGGTCAGTAATAGGAAAAAATGATTGATACAAACAATCTATTTTGTACAATATCTGCTTATTCGAAGAACATCGGCACTCTGTTTGTATATTTATGCATAATGCATCAATATCTTTTAAACTGTCTTCTGCTAAATGAATGTTCAAATCAGTTTCTATAAGGCCATTTTTTTAGCCATACACACACGTACACACACATACACACATATATACATACACACATACATACATACATACATACATATGTATATATATGAAATAAAGAATCAATAGTTCTCATATACTAGGTCATTTTTGTTGTATATATACGTAGTTTTTCTATATAAACGTTATAAGCAGATTTCTAAGAGAAACACCCTGTACATGAAAATGATAAATGACGACAGCTACTTCAATAAATCATATATGTGTAAGAAAACAGCAGGACGATGGTCATGAAAATGTCCCATCAGTTTTTGAAATTGAATGTGAACTCTGATTCTTTATTTATTATGTGTTTAATCATACTTGTACATTCCTTTGGAAGAAGAAAAGACAATGGTTGCACCTTGTCGTTTATGATGGTGGATGTTAGAATCAATATGAAAGAAACTAGTACAGACCAAAATTTAAAATGTATGTGCATTTTGATAATATTAATTATCAGAATACCTTCAGCATACAAACGGATGGAAATTTGACCTATGATATTAATTATAGACATGACAAAAGTAACGCATGCTAAAGCTGTAATACAATGAACTTACGATTTGAAACTAACAAATGGGTTTAGTTCTTAATAATACATGATAAAGCTGTAATAGATGGACAATTTTTTAGCTGCTCTTTGATTATCAGTCATGTTTTCCTATTAGCATGCCAGTGGTTCTTGTGTAATATCATTATTCATCTATCCTAGATGGACTTTCACTAAAAGGTTGACATAAATTAAACATTGAAGAAGAAATGAATTCAAACAAAATTATATCACCATGTTTTCAGTTTTTGAACACAGTCGATTGCATTATACTAATGTGTGTAATAAGTTGCATTTCCTGGATCTCATGTAAATTGTCTCTAACCTGAAAGTGGTAGTAGTAATATAGAGAAAATCATTACAAACCTAAAAGAAAATGTAAACTCATGTAATCAATGCTCCTTGTTAGGTTCTCTACCAAGATTTTTATTTTTTATTTTTTAATTTCAAATTAAAGATAATAACAATATATCAAAGCACTAGTCAAAGCTCTAACTGCAGCCAAATATCACATCATGTAATTTATTTCTTAGCATGGGCATATCCAAATTTTGAGCCCAAATATCATATTTTTAATTTTACTAATACACATTAGATATTTAAGAGATAATTTTATTAGAAAGATGACACCTAATACATATTTAAATTAATTTTCTTTTAGAAATGAACAGAGCTTTGTAGAACAATTATTGATCAATACATTAACTACAATGCAATAAGTACTATATTATCATGATTCAACCAACATATTACATATAAACAAGTACAGGTTACCCTAAAATCTGTCATTTTGGAATCAAAAAATAACCACATGCTCCCTATGGAGTTTAAAACTTTTTAGTCGAACGTCAGTGGAGAGTTTAACTAATGCTTTGAACATTAACTAAATCAAAATTATTATTACTCAATATTTGTATAACCATTAACTATAACAATTAAATAATTTTAAATGAAAAATTGTTTTCAACATCATGGATTCAAAAGGCAGATCAATATAAAAAATAATAAGTAACGATAACAAAAGTTGTATGGATTCTATATTTTATTTTTTTTCTAGCAATTTCTTTGTGAATCAGAAATTAGATTAAAAATTGTGTTCGAGGTCAAATCAGATCAATAAAAAAATTTGTAATGATGTCAAAAGTTGAAACAAATCAAAACAAGTAAACTTTTTAATCAAAATATAGAGATTATAAAGAATTATACCTTCGGAAAAAAGAAAAAGACGAAAACATGCATGAGCAATCATGGCGACCTATCTAGTCGCCTTTCGTCGCAGCCTTTTGGTGATGGGTGAAAGTTCTAGGCAGTGGGATGGTCGTAATGGTGCAAGGTAGTGGCTTACAGGCTTAATGATTGTAATGGTTGCAAGCTAAATGATTCTAATGTGATATAAATGTGCACTTGAGCCGGCAGTGATCTTATTTCTTTACTGTACTTAAATAAGTTTTTCTTTTCTTTCATAAAGCACTTCGAAAAATTGATTAATTTGCAGAAAAACACAAATGAACTCTTTTTGCTGCATGAATTTTTCTCGTACATACATAAAACATTGGTAGCTAAGTTCATTCATTTCAAGCCAAATCGGTGCTTTTCAAAGTAAATGAAAATCAATTTCCTTCTCTTGTTTTCAGATTTCATAGGTGAAATCATTATCCATAAAGTTGTTCCAAATTACATCGTTAATTCTTATTTAATAACGAATCTGATATTTTATTTGGATAGAGATTTGGCTATGACGTTCTAGGATCTCAAATCCTTGACATTTAGAATATTTTTAGGCTATTAACAATTATGTCGTTCATTAAAACAATTATTTGTTGGAAATTAAATCTATAAATCAACGGTACTTTAGTTTATTATAACAAATTAATTATTGTAGATTTGACTCTAAATAAACAGAAATATAATGTTTTTAAAAGTCAGCGAATGAGTTCAGTTGCTTGGGAAGTTGACCAATAAGAAAACGCAAATGCGTACGTAGTGGGTAGAAAATGGTGCCATATTGATATAGATGACTTTCTCATGCCACTCTGCCTTGCTGTCTTGCGTCGTGTATCCAAATTCAATACAATCATATTTAATCCAATCTGACTTCAACAAATATATAATACTATTATGAAAGCTCCCATGTTAAATTGTCAAAATAGAAGATCGCTTATTTTATGATAATACGAAATGATTCCAAGTCCCAAGTCTATGTATTATATTCATTTTATCCACCAAACAAAAAAATGATAATGTGATAATTAAATCACCAATTACTAGAAACATAAGCATAGGAGTTTACCAATGTAGAGTCAGCGAATTGGGTTCATGTTCTGAACTGTTACCTGCAGATATTATCTCATAGGTGAATGTATTCTGTTTATTACATTTCAAATAAAAAAATCAGACTTTACCCTAAAGAAATTTTGCAACAGACATGCTCTCAATGCCGAGCACCCCAACACTGGAATATTATCGTCTGATGTCGCATGCCTGAAACCTAGATCCAACTCCGCTTTCAAAGATAACAAGTTGTTGTGTGACTACAGGATTTCATGACCACTGGTCTTCGTTTGCTGATGTTTTTTTTGGCTGATGTATTTAATGCTTGCACTGAGTGTCTTGAGAGAGATGATTTTGTTTGTATGAAGACCAACAAGGAAGTATACGACTAATTTCTGGATGACGTTATGAAGACGAGTTTAGGTTGATGTATGATGATAAGCTTAATCTGCTGTGTTGATGTAGAGCATGAGACGAAAAATGTCATGCCTTGTGTTTTAGGATGTTGCTTAGATGAGCAGGCTCATATGCGAGCGAGATAACCATTGCTATTTGCTAAAGGTGAAGTTGAACCCGTGTGTTTGCATGGCCTTATTGATGGACTGACTGTTGATGAGCGAGATAACCATCGCTCTTTATCCTTACAATTTCCTAACTAGGTCTGGCAACACAAGACGGTCACCATCTTCTTTGATTTGCTTTTATAATTTTTTCTGCTTGCAGATGGATCAGATAGGTTAATATGATACTATGAATACGTGTATTGAGTGGATAGTTTTGAATTTGTGTTCCATCCGAACTTGTATGTTTGATATGGCTTCAACAATGATGAACTTCAGGGCTTTGAGGTGATATGAATTTAATGATTTTGATCGGATAAAATATTTATATGAATTGATAAGTTAGACATAAGAGTTTTATCCGAAAAGCTGAAGTGAAGTGGATTTATCGAAATCGAAACAGGTTTCAGATTTCATTCTTGAAACCTGAAACAGGTTTCAGGTAGAAACTGAAGACTGTTTCAGGTTTCATTTTTGAAACCTGAAACAGGTTTTAGTTTTTAAAGGAAACTGACCTATTTCAGATTTTATTCGAAAACAGGTTTCAGATTCCTAAAACCGAGCGACGCCGAGCGATGTTCATGTCTTGATTCATATTATTTGTTATAAAACTATTTGTTAGAAGGGTAATATGCATTGTTTTCATGTCTTGACTCATATTAGTATATTTGTTGAACATTGTAGGCTCTGGTTGAAGCAGCGGAAGCAAGACAGTGATCAGAAGATGACAGTGAAACTCAAGGTCTATATAATTTTGAGAAAGATCCCATTGCTGAGTTTTAAGGATGATAAAAGAAGCTTTTATCGTTTGTGTTTTGTGTAATGGTAGTATGTTAAATTGTGATACTTCGATGTTATTTGATATTTGTTATGGATGATGAATGGTTGTATGTTAAATTGATTTAGTTTGATGGAAATAGAATTTGCTTTAGGATACAAATTGTGATATGTTGTTGTATTTGCTTTGGGTATCGTTATATTATATGTATATTTTATGGGTATATGCTTTATGAGATTAGTTACAACATATTATGATTTTTTTACTTGTTTAAAGAAATTACGTGATAAAAGCCTGGTATAATATTCAAGTTTGTAACAGTTATAATTGTTATTAAATTTATTGTATTAAATAGCCTGTTTTACATACCATTAGTAATAACTGTTGCATATTTAATTTTTATAATGGTAAATATTGTTATAAAAAAAAGTATTATAACAGTTATAAGTGTTATAAATTTTTATATACCAACGGTTATAAGTGTTATAGAGTCAGAGTTTTGTAATGGTTATAACTGTTGCAAAATACACACTTTATAACGGTTATAACCGTTACAACAGTCGTGACAACAATTTGTCACCTATGCTGTAGTAACGATTATAACTGTTACATAGTATATTACTAACGGTAATAATTGTTAGAAACACCCTTTTTTGGTGTTGTGTCTGTCACCCAAGATGAATTAACGGAAGAATAGATACTCGGGGAATTAAATAAAATTCCTTTGCCAGACGATATTTATACTCAAGAAGATCTCGGAGGGGAACCAATTTTTCCCATCTCTGAAGAGACGAGTGCCCCAGTTGGAGAAAAAGAAGTCATCCAAACGAGCCTAGCTCCGGGCCCTCGTTCGTTTAAAAAGGGGATTTCACGGGATGCACAAATCACATGCACCATTTACCATAACACTCCTTTGCTACTGTGGCTTATAGTTCTAACACGCACTTGTTTCCTTTGCATGGAAAATGTCTCGCAAATTGTCTTATTCTTATCGTTCCCTTCGCGAGGGCACACCAAGCCTCCTTCCACATCCCGAGCATACTCGTAGCGATAGTCGGGGAAGGGACGGCCACCAGCCCCGGGATTCTCATCAATCTTATTCTGCACGACCTCGATCTCCACCGAAGCAAGGTTATGGAAAGCCACATAGTCGTCCATTGCCACCGGCTGGGGGAAAGCAACTTCCTAGAGATTTAACTCCTCCGAAAATTACTCCTTCTCATGCCTAATCTTCCAGAAAACACCCCGAGCCAGAGGGCAAGAACAAAGATGAGGGCATAATTATAGAAAAGGGGAAGACAGCTTCTGTTTCCTCTAGTGAGCGTGGCTTGGATACTACTGCCGCAGAGGATATTGCCCCCAGTTCTGAGATTATGGCCAGGCTAGAGCACTTGCGAAAGCAGTTCCCTGATATTTACTTTGAGAGGATGGTGTTCGTCCCAGATCTTGAATCGGTCCCCGAGGATTGGGATACAGAGGTGATAGGGTATGTCTGCCATATGGCTAAACAATATGAGGTAATGAAGAAGCATGCTGCTACACTTTCCACTATCATCCGCCAAATGGAGACGGATGAGACCAGAGCCAGAGTAAAGATTGATAATGATGCTAGGGCTAGGAGCAAAATGAAGAAAGAACTAGAGGATGCACAGGCCCAACTGGCTTTAGCTCAGCGAGACGCGAGAATTACAGGTCCGAGTTAGAAAGTGCTAGGGAGCGTTTTCGCAATGAGCCTGACTTAAACAACCAGGAATGGGTGGCCCTAAGAAAGGAAGTGGAAGATCTCAGGGCAGTTAATGTCGAGCTAAAGACAACACAAGAACGCTTTGCTGCTGAGAAAGATGCCTGGGAGAAAGAGAAGGCAAGCTTAAAAGATGGCCTCTCTCTCGCCAAAAAGGAAAAAGAGATTTTAAATGATCAAATTGCTCAAGCTGAGGAGCGTGCAGCTCTCGCCGAGAGTAATGCTAGTAACGCTCTTGAGTCGGCCACTACTACAGCCGATAAGCTCTCAGAAAGAGAGAAAGATATGGCTAGTTTTGAGGAATTGTTGTTCGACTTCTTTTGTCAAGTCATCAAGACTCGAGACATCTCTTGTATTCCAGACTATCATGTTACCTTGGCCAATGTATGGGACGAAATTGTCGAGGGCGAGAAGCGGCGATTGGGGGTCGACGAGATTGAAGAAAGCCAGCTGATGCAGACCTTTCTCAGAGGTGAAGAACCTGAGGCTTTGGAGAAAGGTAGACGCCTAATCCATGAGGAGATGGAGAGGGAGAAGAGTAGGCTCAAGGGCAAGAATGTGGTTGGCGAAAGCTCAAACTCGGTGGTGGAGCCCAAAACTTCTGAGGTTGAGGGATATAACCCGATGATCCGTTGATCCCCTTGGCTCCAACTCCTCCGATTATCGGGACCACCAGTACAAGTCTGGGAGATGAGTCGGCTGAAGGTATCTCCATATTCTCTCCATAGTTCATTAAAGCAATCGTAACTTGTCGTCGTCTCACGGGACAGACAACTGACATGGCCACATCTCCTCCTGATTCACTAACCTTTGCTTCTCATGGTGTAGGTACCAAAGTGGTCGAAAAGGGTGCAGAGGAGAAGGCAGTGGCAGAGAAGGTTGATGTCCCTCCGGGTTCTGGTATTGAAGTTTCCAAGATTGCAAAGCAAACTAAGGGCTCAACAAGTGATAGAGTAACGGTAGTACCCATGGAATCTGGCACTGGCGTTCCTGCAGATGCCGAGATTATTGCTGCTTTGCATGACACAGATGGCGGCCATGGAGATGAGGAAGAGGAGGTAGAAATCATAGACAAGGCCAAGGATGATGATAGTGAAACCTTGGCTGACATACAAGCTAGGACGGAGAAGCAGTTGGTTCTTAGGAAGGGGGAACAGGATCCTGTATTTGTGCCCCATATTTCTGAAATCGACCCCAAAACTGGGTTGGTTATAAGATTCTCTTCCAAATCAATAACTTCACAACTTGCCTCCGAACCCTCCATTCCTCCCCCGGAGCCTCTTGTTGGTAAGAGGAAAAGGAAGAAAAGTGATCGCTCTGGTAAAGAGGAGTTGGAGAAACAGAAGTAGGACAAGAAATCAAAGCCATCTCCCAAGCGTAAATAGAATGCAGTTATTAGCTCATGTTTTAGTTCTAGGATTTCCTTTGGCCAAAAGATGTAGTCGTGAGATTGGCCCTTACTTTTGTTTAGCTTCTCCTTCTTTGTAAATCCGCTTTCAGTAAATAAAAATATATTTCTTTTGCACCACTATGTTCCTGCGAATTCATCATGTTAACAGAGCCTAAATGGTCATGACTGAAATATTCGTAGTTAACTATTAAAGTCATAAGTAACAATTATTAATCATGACTGAAACAATTATCGAAAAATACACGTGCTAAGTAAGTGTGTAGTGGTGCACGAATATACCCCTAATCAATCGTCATTATAGTGCCTGGCCAGGGCTTATTGGCGATCGATTAGGATTATATTCGTACTATCCCGATCTTTCAATGGGGTAAAGATTCTTGTGGTGCTAAGTCTCTAGAGCTTTTATACTCTCCCGATCCTTCAGCGGGTTAGAGTTCTTGTGGCACTAAGTCTCTAGCGCCTTTATACTCTACCGATCCTTCAGCGGGTTAGAGTTCATGTGGCGCTAAGTCTCTAGCGCCTTTATACTCTCCCGATCCTTCAGCGGGTTAGAGTTCAAGCTCGATTCTTGGTCTGCTCACCGATCCTTCAGCGGGGCAGAAGTTCTAGGGGTGCTAAGTCTCTGGCGCCTTTATACTCTCCCTATCCTTCAGCGGGTTAGAGTGTTATCAAGGCGGTTTTATCATGGTGCACCTTCACGCCTTGGGGACGTTATCTCCGCGTCCTTTATATTCTCTCCCTGAACTCGGGAGTCAGAGTGCAAGCAGTAATGTGATTTACCTCGTTGCACCTTTTGGAGCTTTAATCACCGTGAGTCTTCCGATCTGACAGACAGCATTTTGAACCAGCTGTTTTGAGATTACTACATAAATTTAAAACAAATCTCAAAATGATAACAGTTTATATTGACCAAAATAAAAGAGCAGTTAAGAAATGGTGCAGTAAAGGTAAATGACACGCGATATTTTTATAGTGGTTCGGTCGAATCATGACCTACGTCCACTTTATAATCTTCTGTTCAAATAACCAGACTATTCTAGGCAAGTCGAGCCTTTTTACATGGTTCTAAAAACAAAAGAGTAAAACTGACATTTTTATGTCAGATAATGCCGCAAATGCTAGGCATTCCACACTCTGGGGATGTCATCTCCATCTATGGTTGCTAGCTTGAAGGTTCCATTATCAAGCCTTCGTAAAATGAAGTACAGTCCTTCCCACTTCGGGCCCATATGTACTGGGGCGGAAAGACACGCTTCAGAACCAAGTCTCCGGGTTCAAATGTCCGAGCTCGTACTCTTCTGTTGTAGTATCGAGCTATTTGTTGTTTGTGCCTCAGGGCACGTAAGTCGGCTTCGTCCCTTTTTTCCTCAACCATGTCCAGGGATTCAAGGAGCAACACATTGTTGGTCATCGGATCGTAATAAATGGTTCGATGAGATAGTACTTCCAACTCGACCGGAATAACTGCTTCAGCTCCAAAAGCAAGGGAAATGGGGTGTGACCCGACGTCGACTTGCACGTTCTTCTATGGGCCCATAGTGCCAGGGGTAACTCATTAACCAACATGGCTTTATCCCTCTTCAATCTTTTATTTAGAATGGATCTGATCACCTTGTTTGCCGCTTCAACTTGTCCGTTCGATTGCGGATGTGCCACAGAGGTGTATCATTTCTCGATGTGATACTTCCGACAGAAATTTTGAAACTCTGTGCTGTCGAATTTGGTCCCATTATCGGTTACAATGATTTTTGGAATCCCAAATCGACATATAATGTTCTTAACGACAAAGGTGATCACTCGCTTGGTTGTGATCGTGGTCAAAGGCTCTGCTTATACCCATTTAGTAAAATAATCCACGGCCACAATAGCGAACTTTGCTCCGCCCTTTGCTATGGGAAGACTCCCAATAATGTCAATTCCCCACATAGCAAAAGGCCACGGACTTGTCATTGTCTTCAACTGGTTAGGTGGCGCCCTAGGAATTTTGGAAAACTTCTGGCAAGCATCACAACGTCGTGCATACTAGGATGCATCCTTGTTTATGGTGGGCCAGAAATAGCCGTATCACAATATCTTCTTTGCCAATGTTTGCCCTCCAGTGTGGTCGCCACACTCATCTTCATGGACTTCCTTCAGTACACGCTTGATGTCGTCATGGGAGATGCACCGGAGGAGAGGCATCGAGAAACCTTGTCTGTACAGGACTTCGGCTTGCAACACATATCGGGAAGCCTTCTGTATAAATGCACACCTCTCACTTTTCTTTGTTGGGAGTGTTCCATTCATCAAAAAATTCTTTAGGGGGTCATCCATGACTCCCTTTCAGGTTCAATCTATAGTACCGGATCAACTTCCATCTGATCCACGCTAGGGAACTGTAGTACTTCAATCGGGACTCGCTACGTATGTTCTGGATTATCGGAACTAGCATTCTTCGCTAACTTGTCTGCCCTTTGATTCTCTGTTCGAGGAATGTGAGATATACTGTGGTGGTCAAAACCATCCAGCAATTTCCTTACTTTTTCCAAATATGATATCAACCTTGGACTCTTAGCCTGAAACTTTTCATTAACTTGGTTCACGACTAAATTGGAGTCACAAAAGATGTCTAGCTTTGTTATCCCTAGTTCCTTTGCAAGCTTCAACCCAGTAATTAGAGCTTCATACCCGGAATCATTATTAGTTGCGTGGAACTCCAATCTAAGAGCGTAATACATTAGCCGTTTCTCTGGAGTTTCAAGAACCACTCTGACACCAGATCGTCTGTCATTTTTAGCCCCGTTAGTGTATAGTTTCCAGGCATTAGGGTCAAGGAGTAGCTTTGGCGGATCGTCTTCCTCGGTTACCGTATCATCTTCTGGGATGGTAAATTCTGCTATAAAGCCTGCAAGTGTCTTCCCTCTTATCAACCTCCGAGGTTGGAAGTTCAGGTCGAATTGACTCAGCTCAATGTACCATTTGAGCAACCTTCCCGATGCTTCTGGCCTTTGTAGGACTTGCTTAAGCGAGTGATCAGTATAAACAGTGATGGGATGAGCCTGTAAGTAGTGACGAAGCTTCCTAGATGCAATCAGCAAACTGTATGCAAGCTTTTCTATTTTTGGGTAATTTCGTTCTACAGCAGCCAATTTCTTACTCACATAGTACACCGTTCTTTGCTACTTATCTCTTCTCTTACCGAAGCCGAACTGATTGCGTGGGATGACACTGCCAAGTACACAAATAAATCCTTATGATCCACAGGCTTAGACAGTATTGGGGGTCTTTCCAGATGATTCAACAGATTCTGGAATGCTTCTATACAATCAGGAGTCCATTTAAAGTTGCGCTTGCCTCGCTTTATTAGCTCAAAAAAGGGATGCATTTATCTATAGCTTTTGAGATGAATCTGCTGAGCGCCGCTACTTTTCCAGCAAGGCTTTGCACATCTTTAATTTGCTTTGGCTCCTGAATATTTCGGATCGCTGTAATTTGGTCTGGATTGATCTCAATTCCGCGCGAGCTTACGATGAACCCTAGGAATTTTCCAGACGCTACCCCAAATGAGCATTTCAAAGGATTCAGTTTCATCCCATATTTTCGGAGAATTCGAAACATCTCTGCTAAATCGTTAGTATGATCGAATGACTGTCTGGACTTTACCAACATATCGTCGACGTATACCTCCATCGTTTTCCCGATTTGGTTGTAGAACATCCTATTCACCAATCGCTGATATGTAGCGCCGAAATTTTTCAAACCGAAAGGCATCACCACATAGCAGTATAATCCCAAATCTCTAATGAAACTGGTATGCTCTTGGTCTGGGATGTGCATGGGGATCTGATTGTACCCCGAGTATGAATCCATAAAAGAAAGAAGTTCATGACCTATAGTTGAATCTACCAACTGATCGATTCTAGGCAATGGGAAGCTATCCTTCAGACAGGCCTTGTTTAGATATGAGAAGTCGATGCACGTACGCCACTTTCCATTGGCCTTTTTTACCAAAACCGAGTTTGAAATCCAGTCAGGGTAAGTTGAATCTTTAATGAACCCATTACTTCTCGGATTTTCGACTTCTTCTTTCAAGGCGGCAGACCTCTCTGGGCCAAGCATCCGCCTCTTTTGTTTGACATGAGGATGTTTCGGTTTAATGCTTAACGAATGACTCATAATCGAGGGAGATATCCCACACATGTCCGCTTGGGTCTAGGCGAATACTTCCAAGTTAGCTTTCAAGGAAATTATTAATTCTCTGGCTCGAACAGGATCCAACTGGGATCCAATCTTCAGGACCTTCTTTGGGTCACTATCATCGATTGGTACATCCACAGTCGCTTCATTGGGAGTCTCCATTTTGCCTCCAGGCTCTTCATCCTCTCTGGGATCTATGTCCTCGGGCAACTCTCTGGGCGACCCTTCTGGGGGTATTTCCCTTAATTGCTATGACGATTCCTCCCTTGGAGGGGAGGAACCACCTTTTTCTTCTACATCTTTCCCTTTGCGGAGCAACTTTAACTCTGCAATGTAGCATGCTCGGGCAACAACTTGATCTCCTCTAACTATACCCACACCGGAATCCATTGGGAACTTCAACAATAAGCACCAGGGTGCAATACAGGCCCTGTATTTGGCTAGGGTCGGTCGGCCTAAGAAGGCATTGTACGGCGATTCAATATCCAGGACCACGAAGGGGAGGATCCTCACTCTCTGGCGTTCTCCTTCCCCAAGGTTACTGATAATTCCACGTATCCTATTGGAGCGGTCGAGGCCCCATTAAATCCACGTATCCAACCTTCACATGGCTTCAAATCCTTCGGCTCGAGTTTCATTTGGTCGAATGTTTTCTTGAACAAAATGTTGACTGAACTCCCATTATCTACCAAAATTTTATGAACTATAGCCGGGCCGATGGTGACGGTGATCACCAGTGGGTCCTCGGTTGGGGAGTGTACTCCAATACTCTCTCGCTCACGAAATATGACGTCATCGGGCATCATCTTTTATTGCTTAATAGGAGCGTTGTCCTCGGGGTTACTACATTCCCCCACCTCGAAATGTTGTTTAGCTACATTTATGTATTGGTCCATAGCTCTGAAACTGTGCCCTGCCAGGTGAAGTTCACCAACTATGGTATTGATAATGATATTTTTTCCTTTTTGCTGAGCCGTTGGTTTGGCAGCGGGTTGGCTTTGGTTCGGGGCTTGTATGGCTTGCCCCCTGTCCCTAGGAGTCACCTTATACTCATCAAGCTTCCCTTCTCGGAGCAGCCTTTCAACCATGTCTCTTAAGTGACGACATTCGTTTGTGGAATGGCCATGGATCTGATGAAAAAGACAGAATTTCCCAGTTTCACGCTCTTTCTCTGTAGAATCTCTCGGAGGAGGCCTTTTATAGTGGAGGACATTATATGTATCCAGGAAGATGTTTTCCAACGTACCATTTAACGGTGTGAAGCTCTCAAACGGTCTGAGCCGGGATCTCCTCTGAGAATCATTTCCTCGATTTCTTTTCCGATTATTATTATTATTATTATTCCCTGATTGGCGACCACTACCTTGATTCTTGTTCCCGACGTTTACTTCAACTTTTCCCGAGCTATCTCCTGGTTGCTTGATTGCCACGTTGCTTTGGATATCTTCCTTATCCATAGCCTTTCTTTTCCGATTAGCGTATATCTCCTCCCGACGCAGGCGAACATTAGCTTTTTCGTAAAATATTTCTCTGGGCAGGGGTGGCTTGACGGCCAGATATCTTCCAAACTCGGTATCTTTATCGACGCCATCGATCAGGGCCATCAACACAGTTTGTTCGTGCGGATCTTTGACTTCTGTGACAGCCAAGTTAAAACGCTCCAAATATGACCTCAGGCTTTCGTCTGGTCGTTGTTTAATAAGGGATAGCTCAATTATATTCTTAGACTTCTGGGCATAAAGACGGAATTGGTTCACGAATTTCTCACTCAATTCCCTGAAGATGGATATTGACCGTACCGGCAAGCGGGTAAACCACAATAACGCCACATCTTCCAGGAATATAGGGAATGCTTTACATTTTACCGCGTCTGTAGCTGCAGCGGCATTCATTGACCAGGAGTGTCGCATTAGGTGCTGGATGGGGTCAGTTCTGCCCGTATAGCGATTCATGGTTGGCATATTGAAGCGCCTCGGGAATGTAACATCTAGTATGTCATCAGTAAAAGGCGTATGACTGTGATCTATGTCCCAATCTTCATTCCTTTGTCCACGGGTATCTACCATGACTTGCCTAATCATTGCTTCAATCTCTGCATGGGTCAGGGTAGATTCGGGATCATCACTTCTTGCCCGACGGCCTCCACCATTATTTCTTTGACGTGCTGCTACAAAATCTGGGACCTGAGTAGAACTCCCTTGCCCCCTGTTGCCGTGGTCGATTAAGCGACGAGCGGGAGGCACGTCGTTCCTCGGTGGTAGAGCGGGCTCATTTAAGTTGCGGTTCCCTGATTAAGTGCCTCTTCTTCACAAGATGGAAGTGACCCAAATCGAAGCTGCTCTATGTTCTCGGCCCTTTCTAACGGGGGCCATCGTCGGTTCCTTCAGGGTTCTTCAAACGACGATGTATGTTCCGAAGAGAAAGGGTGAGCTGGAGGCGGTGAAACCTGCCTTTGAATATTGTCAATTCTTGTTCCTAGGGCAGTAATATTTTGACGCAGCAACGAACTCTGCTGCCTTTGAGCGGCCAGTTCATCAGTTTGCCTGTCCAATGCTTCAAGTATTCGAGTCAGATATCCTTCGGTAACTGGGGCAGAAGGGTCGAACTGTTCATCTTCATCTTCTCTTATACGCAAGGAACTTGAACCGGGTTGAGCAGAAGTACCAGCATGAGAGGAACGAGCCATAATTTCCTTCCCAGGTCGGGTAGTAGTCTGATTATCAGTTCGGATCGTGGTCCCCCTATGTTGGTGGCTCGCGGTACCCTCCTGGCATCGGTTCGTGGCAGTTCCCTGGGATCGGATCGCGGAAGGGTTAGTAGGGGGATGGCGACGCTATCTTGGGATCGGGTCGTGACACCCTCAGCTGCTCGGGTCGCCATGCCTTCATTGGATCGGATCGCCCCCTCTTCCCCACAATCCGGGGACAGAACTTCGATCTACTCCTGAATGCTCTCTTCAATTGCTTCGTTCGTAGCCTCAGTCGCTTGGGAAGCTCGTACTTCCTTAGACTTCTTTCCAGCCATGATATCTGAGCTTTACTGAAATCTTCAAAAATCAAAACAGTGGAGTTTTGGACCGTTTTCTTCGAACTTGATTATCCGAATAATAGAACTACAATCCAATATGCTGAGACTTTGTTCTTAGTGAAAGCACCAAAATGTTAGATTCAAAATTGGCTCCAACACCCAAGTTGTTCAATTATGCAGAGATTAATATCAGAAAAAATGCAAGAGAAACAGGAAAGACACGAGATTTATTGTGGTTCGGTGTTAACAAGCCTACGTCCACTTTATATCTATGATTATACTTAAAATTCAAGTACAATCGATGATTTATCCCTCAACCTCACTTTTACAATATTGATTCACTCAATAAATTGAAGACAACTCTGAACAATAATAATAGAGATATAATAATGGTGGAGTCAGAGCTCAGAATCGCCAAAAGGGATCCTCAAAAATGCCAAGTCCGGGGCTATTTATAGCTGATATTTGCAGACGGATCGCGGTCATACGTGGCACAAATGCCGAGGATTTCGGACTGGTTCGTAGTTTGATGGAGAAATAGTCAATATGGCCGTTGTGGATAGGTTTCGTCAGATCCTGCGTTCACGAATCGTGGTGGACTTGGTCATAACCTTCACCACGTCTTCTGGGCTCGGATCGGATCACGTAGGAAAGGACGGGTCGGATCGAGGTGGTGTGAACGGATCGGATCGTGGTCATGGGGAGACGATTGCAAACCGTGGAAGGTAGGGCGATCCGATCGAGTATTCGAGGGATAAAGGTGTGAAGTTTCATATTTTCTTCGTATGCGCACCTTTGTGGCTTGGTCAAAAAGCTAGCCAACAACCATCATAATATAATTTTAGAAATTTGTGAATAAGTAATTAGCATTCATATTGTTGCATTAGGTTCATGCATATACAAAAAAAAACAAAAGAAATTCAAAATAAAAAAGGATTTCATTTGTAAATAATCTCTTTCCTTTTTTATTTTAATCATTTTTAATAAAAATCATTCAAAAATCCAAAAAAACTTAAAAACAAAAAATCCAAAAAAAAAGGGATTTCTCTTTTGTGAATACTCATTTCCTTTTCTGTTAAAAAAACAAAACTCAAAAAAGAAAAGAAAAACCATTTGCTTAAAAAATGTCTCGATTTTCATATGCATCAAAATTTTACGATAGTTGTGAAAACCAATATAATCCATATAATTTTACACCAAATCCATACGAATATTTTAATAACAACTATTGTACAAATAATTTGGATTATGCACCACAAAATTTTCAAACTAATAATCATCCCTCAAATCTTGAATCTTTACTTGAAATGAGCACAAAAAATGCAGTGAACGTATGAATGGTGTAATTCATACTTGTGCAACAATTCAAGTCAAAGTTTTCAAAATAATAAAAATTCAAATTCAATCCTAAATTCAAATGATTTTGATTATAACCCTTGCTAATTCAATTTCGAACTCCAAAATGAATTTCAAACTCAAAATGAAAATGTGAATCACTTTACAAATGCTTCTGGCAATGGAAATAATTTCAATTGTGATGCATTTGAAAATATTTGTTCTAAACAATGTCAAATTGAAAATTCTCAAGAAAATAATTACAAATTTGATTTTTTTTGAACAAATGAACAAAATTCATGATAATTACATGGATTTATTATATGAAACCTACTTAAATTTTTGTGAAAAACAAAATTAAATTTCAATGTGTAATGAGTCAAACGATAATCCACCTTTTACCACATTCGATAATTTTCCAATAAAAACTTTTGAAATAGAAAATGACGATCTTAACGAAGTTATTGAAAATATGGTAATTGAATTGGGTTTCAAATTTGATTTTGTTAAGCAAATGAACGAAATTAACGATAATTACATGGATTGATTGTATGAAACCTACTTGAATTTTTCTGGGAAACAAAATCAAATCCAAACGTGTAATGGTTTGAGTAATAATCCACCTTTGTCTGTAATCAACGATTTTGAAACAACAACTAGTGGAAAATGACAATCTTAACGAAGCTATTAAGAGTACAATAATTGAGTTGGATTTCGATTCTTTTGAGAGGGTGGAACCAAATCACAAATTCGATATTCCTTTTTCTGAAAATAACAAATTTCAAATAACAACTTTGGACTTTGAAAATGATATAAACAATGGAGTTTCAGACACAATTTCAAAATAAAAACTCATTTTCAAGCTTAAACTGTGTCTCTCATACTTAAAGAGACAAATGAATCAGTCTTTGGATGACCGTTTCATTTACTTCTTGTCAATATATTTTCTGATACACTGTAAATAATTTTTTTCTCATGAATATAGAGGATATTTTCAAAATTCCCATTTTCTTTTCTCCTTCCACTTGGGTTGCCTATGGGGACACAGCCGAAATCAAGTATGGGGGGAGTTTCATATTTATTTTAGTTTTGCATAGATTTTCGATTTTTATTTTTCGTTCAAAACAAATTCAAAAAAATTGCATTTTAATTTAGTTTTAAATGGGTACGATGGAGTAGTCATACAATTTTAGGCATCCGAATTAAAATGCTTGGAAATTTACTTCTCTTAACGGACAACGGAAGAAAAGTTTGAATTATGAGCAAGTCTAGTGTAACTGGTATATAAGGAGATTCGTAGTTGATGAGTATGAAATATTTTTTAAATTGTAATCCGATTAACTGAATGGTTGATTTAGACTACTTGCGATAGCGTTTTAGTTCCTTTAAGTGAAATTGTGCTAAGATTTTCTCGCTTAACTCTGTTTCTTCAAAACAAAACAAAAAACAAAAAAAGGAAAAAAAATGTATATATAATAATCCAAGGGCATCCAACATTGCTTGTAAATTTATCTTTGGTGTGCAAACCCGCCAAGCTCTGTCCCAACTCTCACGACAGTCCGCGAGGCAGTGCATGAGTAGGATACCTTAGTCTCATTTTATGAGTTGGACACATAAGGATTACTGACACCTTGTTGACAAAATCAGCGTCGGTCTGCACAATCCGCCAGGCTCTATCCCAAACTCTCATGGGTGGTGGTATACCTTAGTCTTTTTAGGTAGATGTTTGTAAATAATAATGTAAATATTTTTAAAAATAAAGAGAGAGTAAGCACTTGAAATCCAAGCATTATCTTCAACCTAACTTGTTAATCAAAAGGAAATTGAAATGCCATTTTACAATTGTTGATAATCGATTATAGAATTCATTTCTTATTTGCACCATGTCTTCAACCGAAACAACTGGCCAAGCTGGAGGAGTTTGTAATGATAACCAGTTTGAAGTTTCGATTAGTAACGGACTGAAATTTCATAGTGACAACCCAAACTTGTGTTTAACTCATTCGCAAATTCTTTTGAAAACTTTCATTCATCTTGTAAATATTTTCGAATCTTGCATTTTGTAAATATTTTATGCATTTAACATTTGAATTTTCTGGGTAGTATTCGTTGAAAACCCTCACTAGACAATACTCGTCCTACTAGGACACCCAGAGATTTAATGGCTTGTGGCATACGCTCAATGCAATCGTGCTCCCTACGAAAACGAATTTAATTTACTTTGTTAGTGTATTCATGTAACAACCCGAAAATTTACTGCTTGAATTAACAGATATTCAATAAAAATTAAATATTGAAGTGATGAGTCGTGACTAAAATAAAGCTCTTTTAAATAATAAAGAGTGAAAGTAAATAATTTTTAAAACTAGTGCACAAAAGTATTTAATTTGATGAGAAATTGAAAATGTGAGCAAAAGTTATTTATCAAATTGACGACCTTTCATCAACTAAAACTTATCAGAAAGGTCATGACGCTGCTAACACACATTATGTATTAAGTTAGCATGGTTGTATGTATTCATGTGACGGAAAATAAATTTAATATGAAGAGGCTTCTTATGTAAGCTTAAAAAAAAGAGAAGAAAAGAGATAAGGACACATAACCCTCTTAGGTGTCCATGTGTAGAAACATCTTAAGACAGCTAAGTAGGCATGTCTCATCATCCTATGATTTTCATGAAGATAGGGTGGACAAGTGTCTTAAGAAAGAAAAAAAATAGGAGTTTAGTGGCTTCTCTTAGAAGCCTAAGTGTTAGTGACTTCTCTTAGAAGCCTAGTCATATTTTAGTAGCTTCTCTTAGAAGCCATTTCTTGGTGGCTTCTTTTGGAAGCCAATTCTTAGTGCCTTCCTCCTTAAGCTATTCTTAGTGCCTTCCTCCTTAAGCTTTTTAACACTTATCTTATGCATGCTTAGTGCTTTCCTCCTTAAGCTATTCTTAGTGCCTTCTTTCTTAAGTGCATAGCTTCTCAAAGAAGCAAAAGGGAGTAATAAGTGTAAGAAGACAATTTTGTTTTTTTCCTCCATAAGCTTATCACTTCTTAAGGAAGCTTTAACACAAGTATACTTACATGTTAAGTAACAGTAGGAACATGACAAGTGTCCCTAAGTTAATGACATAAATGCCCTTATACATGGCTATATAAAGGCACCTGCTCTTCTCATTTCCATGGCATCCGTACCTCTTTCCTTCTTCTCTTTCCTCCTCCTTTATACCTTTCAGCCGAACCCCTCTTAAAATAAATAAATAAATAAATAAAGCAAAGGAAAAGGAGAAAAATAAAGGAAAGCCATAGATTTGGGAGCAAACAACCCTTAGTTAAATTCTGGGGGAGTTTGGTAGCTTTTTAGGCGAGGAAATCTCAACTTGTAAAAGGGTTTTATTTGCTACTTTATAAGATGCCTATAAGGTGTATGATGATATGTCTCTTAGGAAATTAATGGTTTATAGGTGGTTACATTGATGGTATATGTTTACTAATGATTCTTAAATAGATTAATGGAGTAAAAATGACATCTTTATGGAATTTGGGAGTGAAACACCTTATGTTAGTTCACAAAATTACGCATTTATGGAATATTACTTATATACATGCCTTAGTTGATTTATTGTGGTATGTTTGAATTATTTGCAAGTGATTTGATGTGGTAAAGGAAATTAAACCCTCAAAGATTCGATCTTTAAGTAAAATTGGTGAAGCTACTTAAGTACGTGATAACTCTTAAATGATTTTAAGGGCTAGTTAGTTATTGATTAATGTTTGTGCACTTGATTGATTATACATTGACTTATGATTAATAATATGAGTTTATGAGACGGTTTAATGATTCTTAGTAAGGGAAAGATTCAATTTTCAAGTAATATACATATAGTCACTTAAGTATGTGAGAAGCTATTAACCGAAAAAGGGCTTGTTTATTATTAACTATTATTAGTAAACTTATATGCATTATATAATCATTAGTGGAAAGTTTAAACGAGGCATGAATAGTGTTGAGGTATGATTAGTGTTTAAACGAGGTATGTATAGTGTGTAAACGAGGTGTGTATACCCTTTAACCGAGGCATGAATAGTGTGTTTTTAAACAAGGTATGATTAGTCTTTTAAACTTGGTATGAATAGGGTGTGTTTTAACGAGGTATGAATGGTATTGAACTTTAACTATTTCAGTTCAATCTTTGAAGATATTTCCAAACATATATTAGAGGGATATAAAGGTGGTTTGAGATTGTTTATAAAGGAGTCTGTTTTGCATAAAGAAGTGGGTTAGTATGTAATATAAAAGATATTTATCTTATAAAAGAAAGTTTTACAACTGATATCTTTTAAATCGAGTATTAGCAGAGTAGTTTTACTTGATATAAGAGTATTTTTGGAAGTGATTATTTTTAAAGTTTGGTGTAAAGAAGAACTACGTTGGCTTGACCCTTTATCTAATTGCTTACCCAATTAGATATAGGTATGTAGGCAGTCACAAGGGGTAGTGATGCAGCTGCTTTATTAATTAAATATTTTTTGTTTATTATTTGATATTTAGTCTTATGTTGGTGCCTTTTTCATGTTTATTATTTAAGCCATGCTAACGTGTTTATCAAGTGTGCAAGAATGAATATCGATGTCCTTCTCATTAGAGTTGCACAATGGTAGATTTACGGTAATTGTGTTTAATTCATATTTATGCACAAATGGTTAATTAGATAAGTGATATTTATTAAATTTTTATCCATATCATTTATTGATGTTGTATATTTATCAACTAACGTGGAAACTGTCATTGTTTGTTTTAGACGGAAGGATTTTCGGCAATTTTTACTGGTTCGAAATTCCGGGGCGTGGCAAAGTTGTATCGAGCTTAGGTTATGTGCCTAAATAAAATATCATCTAAGATTAGAATATAATCTTAGAAATTTTGAAATAAAGTTACCTTAATTTGATAAATAAAATAGGATAGGGTAAGGCACCATACCTTTGACCAGAGTTATGGGTAGTCTTTATTTATGTGTTTAACTTTTATATAGTATGCACACTAACACGTATAATGTGTTGATTCGTTATCAAGCACCACATAGAGAGAGGTTTAATGAAATTGTAAGTATATATGATTAGTCATAAAACAACGAAGGTAGGAATGAAGTGACACACAGAGGGAGGTATGTAGTAGCATGAAATGGATGCAATGGATTAGCTTAAAAGGTTGTGAAATAACATCTTGTCGAGGGTATAATTAAATGGGATTAGGCAAATAAAATTGATGGAGATCAAGTTGAGAAAATTGAACCTTACATTCATGCAAAACCAAGGTGAGATTTTTTTAATAATAAGATGTTAGAATTGTTTAGCATTGATGATGTTAGCTTAGCTGCTAAAAGATCTTTCGGTAATTCAAACATAACTTTTGATTCCTTGATTGGGTTGGTTGAAGTTAATCTTACTGGGAAGCTAGAATAATTATCTAGAATACTTACATCATACACATTTTAAATTTTTGAAAGTTTGTTATCTCAAAACATTGTTGCAAACTGACCATGTGTTTGAAAAAAAAAGGATTCATATTTGAGATAATTTTCGAAGTTGAGAGTGTGGATTTTCCAAAAAGAAATGATTATCCATGTGAGAGTAATGATTACAAAGTACAAAAGTGTTTTGAGAGTATACTTTGTTTATATTTACTAAAGTTTTTTATTGATTATTTCATCAAGGATGGATACTTTCGGATGATGTTGACAATGTGCGGTATAAGACAATAGATCATGGGTAGTGCACTTTTATTGTGTGTTGGTATCGATCCGAGTAGAGTACATCCTATTTGATGACGGGATGCCGGCATAAGACAATAGATCTTGTATAGTGCAACTATTACTCTATGTTGGTATCGAGCCGAGTAGAGTACATCCTATTTGATGACGGGATGCCAACCACAATAGGATAAAATATCCTAAATTGAGTGTATATATTGGATCCACTTTGATGAATGTGATCCTAGTTTTGACAAAAGAATACTTTTATAAAACTTATTTGACTTAATTACAAATATTGATTGGAGACTATTTTGAAAATATTACTCTCTGGTACATTTTGATGGGTACTGCAATAAGGAGAGTACAACATAACTGATGAGTTGACTTTGATGTATATAATCATTGAAGATATTCTTTGAGATGTCTATTTTGAAAATATAACTCTCTGGTACATTTTGATGGGAACCACAATATGGAGTTTACATCCTTACTTGATGATGATGAGTCAGATTAGCCGAAGCACGATGAATCTTTGGTACATTTCGATGAGTACCAAACAAGAAGAGTATGTGTTTACAGGATGATTTGGCATTGGCTGTAATTATGTATAAAAAGGGAAAGCTCTAAAATCTATTCCAAATTGAGTGTATGTTCACGGGAAGGAGACTGTGTATCGATGTGGACTGCAAGGAACATGATCCTGAATTTGGGCATAAAAAGAAACTACGGCGTGCCTGATCCAGTAATAGCTTGCAGATTTGATGGAATGTTGGCCACAAATTGAAAGGTTCAGGTATGTCTCAGAGTTTTAATTTATGAAATTGTTTTGAAAGTATACTTTGAAGAAAATGACTTGAAAACTTAGAGTTTTATGTGTGGAACTTTTGTCATTCTTCTGATTAAGTATTGCATAGAATTTCGGGGACCAAATTCCTTTTTAAGGGGAAAAGAATGTAACAATCCAAAAATTTACCGCTTGGATATTCAATAAAATTTAAATATTGAAGTGATGAATTGTGGCTAAAATAAAGCTCTTTTAAATAATAAAGAGTGATTGTGTAATAGTTATCAAAACTAGTGTACAAAAGTATTTAATTTGATGAGAAATTGAAAATGTGACTGGAAGTCGTTTATCAAATTGACGACCTTTCATCAACTAAAACTTATCTGAAAGGTCATGACGCTCTCGTGCATGCATGGTTGTATGTATTCAAGTGAGGGAAACAAAATTTAATATGAAGAGGCTTATTATGTAAGCTAAAAAGAAAAAGAAAAAGAAAAAGAAGAAAAAAGATAAGGACACATAACCCTCTTAGGTGTCCATGTGTGGAAACATATTAAGACACCTAAGTAGGAATGTGTCATCATCTTATGATTTGCATGAAGATAAGGTGGACAAGTGTCTTAATAAAGAAAAAAACAAATATATGGGAGTTTAGTGGATTCTCTTAGAAGCTTAAGTGTTAGTGACTTCTCTTAGAAGCGTAGTCATATTTTATTAGCTTCTCTTAGAAGTCAATTCTTGGTGGCTTCTTTTGGAAGCCAATTCTTAGTGCCTTCCTCCTTAAGCTATTCTTAGTGCCTTCCTCCATAAGCTTCTTAATACTTATCTTATGCATGCTTAGTGCCTTCCTCTTTAAGCTATTCTTAGTGCATTCTTTCTTAAGTGCATAGCTTCTCAAAGAAGCTAAAGAGAGTAATAAGTGTAAGAAGACAATTTTTTTTTTCCTCCTTAAGCTTATCACTTCTTAAGGAAGACTTAACACATGTATACTTACATGTTAAGTAATGGTAGGAACATGAAAAGTGCCCCTAAGTTAATGACATAAATGCGCTTATACATGGCTATATAAAGGCACCTACTCTTCTCATTTTCATGGCATCCTTACCTCTTTCCTTCTTCTCCTTCCTCCTCCTCTATACCTTTCGGCCGAAGCCCTCCTAAAATAAATAAATAAAATAAAGCAAAGGAAAAGGAGAAATTAAAGGAAAGCCATAGATCTGGGAGCATAAAACCCTTAGTTAAATTCTGGGGGAGTTTGGTAGCTTTTTGGGTGAGGAAATCTAAACTTATAAAAGGGTTTTATTTGTTAGTTTATAGGATGCCTATAAGGTATATGATGACATGTCTCTTAGTAAATTAATGGTTTATAGGTGTTTATAATGATGGCATATGTTTGCAAATGATTATTAAATAGATTCATGGAGTAAAAATGATATCTTTATGGAATTCGGGAGTGAAGCACCTTATGTTAGTTCACAAAATTACACATTTATGGAATATTCATTATATACATGCCTTAGTTGATTTGTGGTGGTATGTTTGAATTATTTGCAAGTGATTTGATGTGTTAAAGAAAATTATACCTTTAAAGATTCGATCTTCAAGTAAAATTGGTGAAGTCACTTAAGTACATGATACTCAAACGATTTTAAGTGCTAGTTAGTTTTTGATTAATGTTTGTGTACTTGATTGATTATCCATTGACTTCTGATTAATAATATGAGTTAATGAGACGGTTTAACGATGCTTAATAAGGGAAAGATTCAATTTTCAAGTAATATACATATAGTCACTTAAGTATGTGAGAAGCTATTAACCGAAAAAAGGCTTGTTTATTATTAACTATTATTAGTAAACTTATATGAATTATATAATCATTAGTGGAAAGTTTAAATGAGGTATGAATAGTGTGTGAGCTATGATTAGTGTTTAAACGAGGTATGAATATTGTGTAAATGAGGTATGTATACTATTTAATCGAGACATGAATAGTGTGTGTTTAAACGAGGTATGATTAGTGTTTTAAATGAGGCATGAATAGGGTTTGTTTTAACGAGGTATGAGTGGTGTTGAACTTAACTATTTCAGTTCAATCTTTGAAGATCTTTCTGAACATATATTAGAGGGATATAAAGGTGGTTTGAGATTGTTTATAAAGGAGTCTTTTTTGCATAAAGAAGTGCATTAGTATGTAAGATAAAATATGTCTAACTTATGAAAGGAAGTTTTACAAGTGATATCTTTTAAACCGAGTATTCACAGATTATTTTTACTTGATCTAAGAGTATTTTTGGAAGTAATTATTTTTAAATTTTTGGTGTAAAGAAGAACTACGTTGGCTTGATCCATTATCTAATTGCTTACCCAATTAGATACAGGTACGTAGGCAGTCACAAGGGGGTAGTGATGTAGCTACTTTATTAATAAAATAATTTTTGTTTATTGTTTGATATTTCGTCTTATGTTGGTGCATTTTTCATGTTTATTATTTAAGCCATGCTAATATGTTTATCAAGTGTGCAGGAATGAATATCGATGTCCATCTCGTTAGAGTTGGTTTGACACCTCACATCCGTTAATGTCACTCATTAAGAGAATGCATTAAGTTTCATGAAGCATTATAGGTAAATAGAAACAGAAACATTACAAGACAGATTAAAATAGCAGCGGAATTAAAAACTTTTATTAATCATAAAGCATCGTAGTTCAAAACATGGTTACATCATATGTCTTAAAACATAAAACCCAGTACATCATAAAAATTCTGTCATGCACTTAAAACATCAGAGTACAATAAAAGAAGCATATCCCCAGCCATAGTGGAAGAGATAAGAACTCGAGCAATACATTTATGCAGCTCTAAGCAAGATAAAAGCAGAATCCTGATCAAGCTTAAGTATTCCTACCCTGAGACCTGAGGGGGTGGACGGAAGAGGAAGAAGAGGAAACAAAAAGGGTCATCTGGTGAGTCCAATTACTTTTAGCATAAAAATAAGTAAAGTATCATGACAGGCATATAAAATGGATAAGTAACGTAACATCAAAAAAGGCAGGTATGACAAGGTAAACAGGATAAACATGATAGAGTATATTGCGCTTCCCTAATGATTTTTCTGCACCAATACTAGTATAACCAGAATGAGATGATCCCTAACCTATATAAGATGGTAGACTTAGGTGTACTTCCGGTGAGAGGTTTTCACCCCATACAATCAACAAGTATCCCAACATACCATATTTACCCCTAAGGGTATTAACGGGCTCCCAAACCTACCAGAGTCTAAGTGTACCCTAACTACTATCCTAATCGATTGGCTCCCTACGCCCCATAGTAGGGTGTATCACTCCCTAAAGTGGTAACCCTTCGTTTTCAAGATGTGCGCAACCATATCTACCGGTGTCGTAGCGTCTTTTCTTCCTCTGTCCGGACCATGCACGCACATGACCCGGTCCGTATGCGCTACCCACACCATCCCCCACTTTTGGATCTCTTACAATCAACCCAGTAAGCGTGCCCCGACTCCGACCTAGTTCGGTGTACTTGTTTGATACATATACATATATATGGGTTACTGACTGAAATGCGTCCCACACTCAAGATGATGCAAGCTCTCCCCTTTTTCTTGCATCCCCACTAGGTTTTCCGCAGATTATGCCTATCTACCGGTGTCATAAAATTGCATAATCCCAACAGGTTTAGTTTGTGGGCCTATATATAAATATTACCCACCAACCTAAGATTTACTTAACCCACCCACTGTTCAAACAAGTTTACTTAACCCCTTATTCAATTTATCATATTCATACAATCCCTATGGATACAACTAGGTTAGGTATTCAACTTCATAGCCATATTCATTTATGGTTATAATGTACTAGACCTCCCACATTAAGCCTTCCACTTGTGGATGCCCGTTATGTTGGTCGGTTCCGGGAAGACTTCCTCCACAAGTCGGACTTAACCCCGTGTCTTAGCACATCTCATGTTTATGTACTTAGACCCCTCACATTAGATTCACCACTTGTGGTCGCTAGATGTGCTGGGCGTTTCCTGGCAGACTTCCACTGCAAGTGTAATCTAACCTTCTGTCAAAGCACGGTTACAGTTTCTAATTACTATAATCCTAGGCATTCCAATTATAAAACAATTATTCCTATGTCGCTATGGGTTTTCATGCCCCTTTCCCCGGTCATGTTCATAATGAACCATATACCCCAAATTAAGGTCTTTAATCATAAGTTGATTTATATCCCCAACTTTATGTTCATATGTTCATTCAATTTATGCCCAAACTTCCAATTACAAGTTATGCCCCAAATTATTCTGTTTTACCCCTCGTTCCCATTTTAATGCATTTGCATATTTTAGCGGCATGCCTATGCTCGAAAGTAGCCTGGCTATATAAAACAAAGGGAAAGGATGAAGGGAAGATGATAGAAATGAACATACTAACTAGGTGGATATATAATGGCATAAACATATAGTGGCATAATGACAAGATAAGCATATAGGAACGTATCTGATGAACATGTGACAATAGAACTAATTCCAATATAATAAGGATGTCATAACAGGCATGATAAGATATAATTAATTAGATAACTAACTATAACAGATCTGATTTAGCCATAATATAATTGTAACAAGCACGATGTGATCTAAACAATAGACTAGATCTACAAAAATGTCAGGTCTTGACATGATAGAGGTTAAGATCTAAGTCATAGTCATGTCAGAATATTATAAATACACAAGTTATAACAGATCTGATATGATTCAAGTAGTCACAGGCATAGATCCAAGTTATAGTAATGTCAAGATTAACTTTTTAATTATTTAGATCTAAAATTAACATAGACTCACAGTGTTTGGATCTAGAAAAATAGAAGAATCGAATCACAGACCTCTAAGCTTGAATAACTTGATTGCAGAAGAAGAAAAGACTTGATTTAATCTGGGTAGAGGTAGCATCTAGTTCTCCATTATTTTTGGTGTGCAAAAACATAAGAAATGAGGCTATATTTATAGCCAAACCCAAAACCCTAATCTGCCAGATCTACCGCGCGGGGGGGGGGGGGGGGGGATGACCCCCCTTATGGGGTCGACCCATGGGTCAGCACCCCCTTTTGGGGGCCGACACCTCCCTTAAGGGGTCGACACCCCTGAGCGGGATTTTTTCTGCTTCCCCAAATTTTGAATTTCGAACTAATTTTTGAGTTCTGGATTTAATTATATATATATATATATTCTTCTTGCGCGTATACAAACTTCAAACCTTAATAACTTCTTCATACAATGTCCGTTTTACGCAAACTTGGTGTCTATTTTGACCAGATTCCGAGATCAACGCAATGGCGCAGTCTGTTTCACTTAATTCTAAATATTAATTTAATTGTCCTTTAATTTATCGTCTAGTGTTCGTTAAAATACGGGGGTTACGTTCTCCCCTACTCAAAGGATTTCGTCCCCGAAATCTCCAAGTTAAAATGAATGTATATCCTAACATCCACATCCATCTACTCATCCACCAATTACAGGCATCCGTTGTCCTTAAAAGATTTCTAATGACTATATGAACATATGCGAAGGTGTGTATATATCCCAATACTAATGCGAAGATCAGGCGGTCTACTGATTCAGTCGACCTCCTTAATGCAATATATGTTAGTGCTATGAATCCAACATGTATGTAAATAATCCTATTATTACACGTAAGTTCTATATGTATGCTCACTCATCCATCTTAATTACATCCATATGATGATACATTCACTTTCATCCATAAAAGAAGAAAAATACACACACATCCATATGCAGTATGAGAGAGATTGGGTCGATCCAGTGCCTAATGTGTGTGTATATGCATCCACGAGCAACCACTATCAATCACTTGCATCCACTTGCATCCATCAAACATAACATGTCTCAAACACATGTTTACATCCATAGGATTTCTACCTAAAGGTCGAAGATTCGATCGATAGGATATATTTGAATAATAGGAACAAGCATGAATAAAAGCTTTGGAAAGGAAGTTAAGAACATACCCTCCAAAAGAAAAAGGGTACGAAGCGCGAATCTTGTCTTCGGTCTCATAAGTTGCATCCTATGGGTTATCTCCCCACTGAACTTTCATCAACTTGACTTCTCTATTGCGTAGCTTCTTAATTTCTGATCCAAGAATACGGGTAGGAACTCGCCTAACTGTCGCCTCTCGTTCCACCTTTACTTCCTCCAATATACTTGGCTCAACTACTTCTGCGGTGCCACGCTAACACTTCCGCAAATGAGAAACGTGGAAAACATCTTGAACGCCGGATAGTCTCTTGGATAGCTTTACTCTTTAGGCCATTTGGCCAATCCTTTCTGTTATGGGAAATGGTCCTACGAATCTTTGTGCCAGTTTCCCCATAGATCCAAAGCGAACCACATTTCTTAATGGTGATACCTTAACAAAAACCATGTCTTCTACTTCGAACTCAATGTTAGTCCTTCTCTTGTCTACTTAGGACTTATGCCTATCTTGAGCGGTCTTCATTCGCCTTCTAATAAGATCAGTCTTCTCGGACGTTTCTCTAACTATATCTAGTCCAAGTAGTAGTCTTTTTGTAGATTCCCACCAATAAGTTGGTGATCTACAGGGTCTTCCGTATAATGCATCAAAGGGTGCCATGCCAATGCTAGCTTGACAACTGTTGTTGTAGGCGAACTCTACTAAAGGAAGATGCTCTTCCCAAGCCCCTCCGAAGTCTAGGATACACAACCTTAAAAGATCCCCAAGAACTCTGTTCACTCTTTCCGTTTGTCTATCTGTCTGAGGGTGATAAGCAGTGCCCAAACACAACTGTGTACCTAATGTTTCTTGCAAGCTCCTCCAAAATTCACTAGTGAAGATGGGGTCACGATCACTTACGATGCTGGAAGGTAATCCATGAAGACAGACTGTCTCACGAACCTAAACTGCTGCCAACCATGCTACCGTCCTCTTGCTCTTAATCGGAATGAAATGAGCGCTCTTTGTAAGTTTGTCTACTACAACCCAAATACTTGTGTTGCCTTTCTTCAATCTTGGCAAACCATCTATGAAATCCATAGAGACGCTCTCCCATTTCCACTATGGAACCTCAAAATAATGAAGTAAACCACCGGGTTTCTTTTGCTCAGCTTTAAATTACTGGCAAATCAAACATTGAGAAACAAACTCCATCACATCTTTCTTTATCCCAATCCAAAAGAAAACCCTCTTCATATCCCTATACATATTATCGCCACCTGATGAATAACCATCTTAGAATGATGGGCCTCTTCTAGAGTTGTCTTTAACAAGCTCCCAATTCGGGGAACACAAAGCCTTCCATCTCATTGTAACCACCCTTTGTCTTCTGTGGAGTTCCTACTGGGGTGACTAGAAGTCTCCGCATTACTGAGCCTATCCAAAATGTCTCAAATCAGTGGATCCTCTCACTGCGAAGCTCCTATTTGATCCATAAGAGTGGGTCGCACCTCCAGTGATGCAAATAAGGTAGGTAAAAACTCGGTGGAGGGTCTAAAGTCAAAAGTCGTTATAAACTTCAAGCTTTTCCTTTCTACAAACAGAGGACTTAAGGTCATCCTCTTCCTACTCAGTGCATCTGCCACCACACTACCCTTGCCAGGGGTATAAGCAATCTCAAAGTCATGAGATGCTAGGAACCTCATCCACCTTTGCTGCTTCAAATTAAGATCCTTTTGCGAGAACAAGTACTTGATAGATTTATGATCAGTGTACAACTCTAACTTCTCTCCAAGTAAATAATGGTGCCACGTATTAAGTGCGAATACAATGGCAACTAGCTCTAAGTCATAGGTAGGGTAGTTCTTCTCATGAACCCTTAGTTGTCTACCCCATAACATACTACCCTTCCCTCTTGCATCAGAACCTCGCCAGGCTATGTACCACGTGCATTAGTGTATACTGTAAACACTTTGTTTCCGTCGGGTAAGGTCAGGACTGGGGCTATTGTCAGAGCCCTCTTCAATCGCTGGAAACCAACACCACAATCTAAATCCCATGAAAACGTCAATTTCTTCTTCGTCAGCCTAGTGAGTGGGGCTGATATCTTTGCGAAGTTCTTAATGAACTTCCTCTAATAGCCTGCTAACCCTAGAAAACTTCTTACCTCCGTTGCATTCCTTGGTATCTGCCAATCCTGAACTGCAACCACCTTTGCGGAATCTACTGCTATCCCTTCTTTAGAAACCACGTGCCCGAGGAATCTCACTTCTTTTCTCCAAAAATGGAATTTGGAGAACTTTGACTTGAGCTGATGCGCACACGAAGTTCTCAAAACCTCCTTTATATGTAAGGAATGCTCTTCCTCGCTCTTTGAGAAAATCAAGATGTCATCAACAAAGACCATGAGAAATTTACTTAGAAACTCCTGAAGTACCCTACTCATCAGATCAACAAAATAGGCGGGTGCATTCATCAACCCAAAAGGCATAACGAGCCATTCAAAGAAACCATCCGGAGTCCTAAAAGCGGTTTTTCTATATTGTCCTCAACCACCCTCAACTGATGAAACCCCATGACCAAGTCGAACAGGGAGAATACAAAGGCACAAACAAGTTTATCAAACAGATCATCTATCCTCACGAGTGGGTGCCTTTCATTCTTAGTGAGTTTATTCAATTCTCTATAGTCTACACCTAAGCGAAGCAAACCATCCGCCTTAGTTGCGAATACCACCGGAGTACCCCATTCAGGTATGCTTCTCCTAACAAATCCTTTCTCAAGTAGCTCCCATATTTGCTTGCTCAGCTTCCTCCTTTCCCTTGGAGCCATGTGGTGCACCGGTAATGCAACTTGCTTTGCATTGTCCACCAGAAATATACGACAATCGATCTCGTGCCTCGGAGGTAAGCTCCGTACTTCATCAAAAACATCTGGATAGTCTTGGACACTGGCACAGATTGCAGATCATCAATAGGTGCATTAAGAGACTCTAGGAAACTAAGCATGACAGACCCTTGCGGGTCACAAAAAATCTCGAGGGTCCTTCCATGGCAAGTCAAAAGTCTAACGACCCTTCTATCAAAATCCAGAATGGCGCCATACATGGCTAGCGAATCCATCTCTAGAATCAAACCACAGCCCATAAAACCGAGCACATATGCGTTGCACTCAAACTCGGCGCCTAACACGGATATTCTTAAACCCGACAAATCATGGACAAATGAGTCGAACCACCAATGGGGTTTGAGACAACTACGAGATCAACTACTATACTAGTATTTAAGTGCAGAGACTCAAGCACATAATTAGATATAAATGAATGCCAAGCGTCAGAATCAAAAAGAGTTATAATAGGATGATTGGAAAGAGAAATCAAACCTTCCACAGAAACTCTCCTACCTCTGTCTGGAGCAATGGTCACGAGAGCATGCACCTGCCCTCCAGAAGCTCCTGCCTTTTGACCTTGTCCTTGTTTCTTCGGGCACTCCTTAGCAAAGTGTCCGACCTCTCCACAATTGAAGCAAGTATTCTTCCTTCTTTTGCAGTCCTTTACCAAGTGACCCTCGTGTCTGCAATCATGACACTTCCTCTTATCCTTAGCCTTGTCATTCTTTCCACCCTTCTTCTATTGTTGTTGCTATTGCTATTGTCCTTTCTTGGGCCATACTTTCTTGTTTTGTGTTTCCCCAAACTTAACTTCCTTCTTGTCGCTTTTGTCTTCCTCGTGCATCAAGGCCATATCAATAAGCCTTTCAAAAGTTGCTTCCATTGGAATATGGGACATAGCTAACCCATGAAGGGGTTTATTCAGTCCTTTAACAAACCACAAAGGTTTCTTATGCGGAGTATCTACTAGATCTAACCCAAACCTCGCGAGTTGGTTGAATTTGTTAATATATTCTTTAACAGTCATGCATCCTTTCTTGGGTGCCAGAAATCTCTCCATTTGCATGTTTTTCTCAGCTTGAGAAAGAAATTTCATTTCACACCTCTATCTAAAATCATCCTAAGTCTCCACCGGATGTCCTGCTTGTGTAACAAAGCTTCATCTTTCAGTAGCCAGGCGGCTAACTGAATCTTCCTATGATCGTCCACTTCGAAAATTCCAAACAGATCCTCCATTTCTTTGAGCCAATTCCTTGCCTATATGAACGTCTCGGTTCCACAGAATGGCTTTCCTCCCGTAGCATAGAAATCTTTGTAGATCCTAGAGAAGTTATCAACACGCGATGGAGAAGGAGGAACGACGGGTTCAGCTGGGGGAGGAACGTTAGCTTGACCACCAGCAGGCGCCGTGGCCTCAAGATACCTACGGAACCAGCCTGGTATCGTAACGCCTTCTGGAATAATAGGTTCCCCATACATGCTGAAAATAAAAGGAAAAGGATTCAGACAAGGGATCAAAAGATATTACATATGGCTTGAGGAATATGTTTTTCAAAACAAACTTTTCTTTTTGAAAATGCTTTCTTTTAAAACCTTTTTGAAAATAATTTTCAAAAACTTTTATCTAATCTGGAAACCTTCAGCTTTAGTACCAAGTGTGACACCCCATGTCCGTTAATGTCACTCATTAAGAGAATGCATTAAGTTTCGTGAAGCGTTATAGGTAAACAGAAATAGAAACATTACAATACATATTAAAATAGCAGCAGAATTAAATTTTTTTATTAATCATAAAGCATCGTAGTTCAAAACATGGTTACATTATATGTCTTAAAACATAAAACCCAGTACATCATAAAAATTTTGTCGTGCACTTAAAACATCAGAGTACAATAAAGAAGCATATTCCCAAAACATAGCCATAGTGGAAGAGATAAGAAATCATGCAATACATTTATGCAGCTCCAAGCCAGATGAAAGCATAATCCTAATCAAGCTTAAGTATTTCACCCTGAGAACCTTTGGGGGGGGGGGGAGAAAGAGAAAGAAGAGGAAACAAAAAGGGTCAGACATAAGTCTGGCGAGTCCAATTACTTTTAGCATAAAAATAAGTAAAAGTATCATGATAGGCATATAAAATGGATAAGATAGTTAACATCAAAACTAAGCAAGTATGATAAGGTAAATAGGATAAACATGATAGAGTATATTGCGCTTTCCTAACGACTTTTCTGCACCGATACTAGATTAATTAGAATGAGATTATCCCTAACCTATATAAGATGGTAGACTTAGGTGTACTTCCAGTGAGAGGTTTTCACCCCATACAATTAATAAGTAGCTTAACATACCGGAGTTTCCCCTAAGGGTATTAACAGGCTCCCAAACATACCAGAGTCTAAGTGTATCCTAATTAATACCCTAATCGATCGGCTCCCTGCTCCGTAGATACCTTGTGCTTGCCTCACAGTAGGGTGTATCACTCCCAAAGTGGCAACCCTTCGTTTTTAGGATGTGCACAACCTGTCTACAAGTGCCATGGCGTCTCATCTTCCTCTGTTCAGACCATGCACGCACATGACCCGGTCCGTATGCGCCGCCCATACCATTCCCTACTTTTGGATCTCTTACAATCAGCCCAGTAAGTGTGCCTCGACTTCGACCTAGTTCGGAATACTCGTTTGATACCTATATATGGGTTACCGACTGAAACGGGTCCCACACTCAAGATGACGCAAAACTTTCCCCTTTGTCTTGCATCCCCATTAGGTTTTCCATAGATTACGCCTACCTACCAGTGTCATAAAATTGCATAATCCCAACAGGTTAAGTTTGTGGGCCTATATATAAATCTTACCCACCAACCCAAGATTTACTTAACCCATTCACTATTCAAACAAGTTTACTTAACCCCTTATTCAATTTATCATATTCATACAATCCCTATGGATTCAACTAAGTTAATTATTCAACTTCATAACCATATAAATTTTTGGTTATAATGTACTAGACCTTCCGCATTAAACCTACCACTTGTGGATGCCGGATAGGTTGGTCGGTTCCGGACAGACTTCTTCCACAAGTCGAACTTAACCTTGTGTCTTAGCACGTCTCATATTTAGCACTTAGACCCCTCACATTAGATTCACCACTTACGGTCGCTGGATATGCCGGGCGGTTCCGGGTAGACTTCCGCCATAAGTGTAATCTAACCTCGTGTCTAAGCGCGGTTACAATTTCTAATTACTGTAATCCTAGGCATTCCCATTATTAACCAATTATTCCTATGTCGTTATAGGATTTCATGCCCCTTTCCCCAATCATGTTCATAATGAACCATATGCCCAAAATTAAGGTCTTTAATCACAAGTTGATTTATATCCCTAACTTTATGTTCATATATTCATTCAAGTTATTCCCAAACTTCCAGTTACAAGTTATGCCCCAAATTATACTGATTTTTCCCTTGTTCCCATTTTAGCGCATTCACATATTTTAGTGGCATGCCTAGGCTCAAAAGTAGTCTGGCTATATAAAAAAGGGGAAAGGACGAAGGGAAGATGACAGAAATGGTCATACTAACTAGTTGGACATATATTGTCATAAATATATAGTGGCATAATGATAAGATAAGCATACAGGAACATATCTGATGATCATGTGACAATAGAACTAATTCCCATATAATGGGGATGTAATAACAGGCATGATAAAATCTAATGAATTAGATAACTAACTATAACAGATCTGATTTAGCCACAGTATGATGGTAACACGCACAATGTGATCTAAAAAATGGACTAGATCTACAAAATGGCAGGTCTTGACATGATAGAGGTTAAGATCTAAGTCATAGTCATGTCGAAATATCATAGATACACAAGTTATAAAAGATCTGGTATGATTCAAGTAGTCACAGGCATAGATACAAGTTATAGTCATGTCAAGATTAACTTTTTAATTATTTAGATCTAAAATTAACATAGACTCACAGTCTTTGGATCTAGAAAAATAGAAGAATCGAATCACATATCTCTAAGCTTGAATAACTTGATTGCAGAAGAAGAAAAGACTTGATTTAATCTGGGCCGAGGCAGCATCTAGTTCTCCATTATTTTTTGTCAGCAAAACATGAGAAATGAGGCCATATTTATAGTCGAACCCAAAACCCTAATCTGCCAGATCTGTCGTAGGTGAGTCGACTCATGGGTCGACGCCCCCCTTGAGGGGTCGACCAAGGGGTCGACACTCCTGAGCGGGATTTTTGGCGTCTCCCCAATTTTTGAATTTCGAACTAATTTTTGAATTCTGGATTTAATTATACATATATTCTTCTTGCGCATATACAAACTTCAAACCTTAATAACTTCTTCATACAGTGTCCATTTTATGCAAACCAAGTGTCTATTTTGACCAGAATTTCGAGATGAACGCAATGGCACAATCAGTTTCACTTAGTTCTGAATATTAATTTAATTATTCTTTAATTTATCTTCTTTTAGTGTTCGTTAAAATACGGGGTGTTACAGTTGCACAATGGTAGATTTACGGTAATTTTGTTTAATCCATATTTAATAACAAACGGTTAATTAAATAAGTGTATTTATTAAAATTTTATCCATAGCATTTAGTGATGTTGTACATTTATCATATAAAATGGTAACTATCATTGTTTGTTTTGGACGGAAGGATTTTCATCAATTTTTATTGGTCTGAAATTCAGGGGCGTGACAATTCGAGGACGAATAAAAAATAAGTGTGGGGGAATTTGATATGCATGTAAATATGCACATTCATTTATTCTTGTTTTAGTTAAATGAATAACATAAATGGGCTATTTTGCATGTTTTAATCAAAAACCCAAAATTCTCAAATTATCATGCATTCGTCTTGATATTGGGTTGAAATAGTTATTTGTGCATGCATTTATTTTCGATAAAATTTACTTGTTCATTTTCATGTTTCTTACAGGAATTTAGGAGAAAGAATAAGTATTCACATGAAGTTTACATGGAGATACGCATGCGCAACAAAGGAATGGAGATGAAATTAATTCACACACAACTTAGTGGAGGACCCTACCATTATCACTCTTTATTTAATGGAACAATTAGAAGCTAATATATTGGAAAGTGGAGTCCAAAAAGGCTTCATGAACTTTTAATGATAATTAAAGGCTAAAGACAAATGGAAGCTTCATGAAGGGGTATTTTTGGTAGTCCCCAACTAAATGGATCAGGGTTTTAAGGTTTCAGATATGTATATATACCGCTTTATGTCATGTAAATAACTCTTCTCTCTATCTTTTAATTAATTAGTTTGTTAGACCAAAAACAAAAGCTCTTTCTTTCTTTCATGGTTTCTTAGCCATGTCACTCTTATGTAATTTTCATGTTAATACAATTTAATTTCTTGTTCATTTAATTCTTGTTATTTACATTATGCATCAGTGTAGTTTTATTTTATGCTAGTAGTTTAATTAGTTTATTCTTCATGTTTGTGTGAATGTTATGTGTTGCATAAACATACCTTGACATATGTAACCTGCTAAAAACTAGGGTATGGTCTTTAAGTAAACACCATATTTCAGTCACACAGAACTTTATGTTTTGAACCCTCTCCTTAAAATATCCAACAGGTCAGTATATGTGGTAGAATTCATGGACATAATCATGATGGGAGCTGAAGATGAAGACGAAGTCATTATGCTATTATTAGTTGTTATTGCTTTACTTCTTATGGAAACATCTGAGAATGAATTTATTGATGTACCCATGGAAAAAATTAAATTTAGTCTTGACTGTTGTGTTGGAATTCTGTGCTATTTAATAAAGCAGCACATCTTATTTCAGTATTATATTTTCTTTCTCCGATGTATGAGATTTCCATTCGAAGTGTATATATGTTATCTATGCAAATGTAATTCCTTACAGGAACCAACGACCCATAAGAATGGTTCTAAGTTTTAATGGGCTTTTTCTGGGTCGAACTTACGCCCATTCCGGAAGGGTTGTTTAATTCATTAAGAACTCCCAAGAGATGCATGCCTTTAACTACTGGTAAAATATGTTCTGTGAATGGGGAATTGGTTTCTAAGCCAAAACCTATGAGCAACACAGTGCACAAATCTTTAATTTATTTGTTGGAAACAATGGCTTGGCAGAGTCGTGGACTAGGTCACTTTCTTGAAGACGTTTCAACGATCAATTGAAGGTGCAAAGTAGGTCGTACAGTTCGCCGCCGCCTCTGGGATAAAACCAGCCTCTTCCTTGTTTTTTTTATATCGGATCATTTGCACATATGAAGCCGATTCTGTTTCCACTCTAAAATAATATTGCTCAATTTTTTTATTTCGTAAAAGAATGGTGGAGGAGAGGATAGAAAATATATATGTGTTTTTTTCTTTCTGAGGAAGAAGGAGAAAGAGGGTTTTTCTTCTATATTTTGTATAATTCCTTGTCTATGACCAATTTCTTATATAAAAGAAATGGTAGCTATGTTAGTAGGAGGATAATTGGACTGCAAGTAATGCTATATTGAATAAAAGAAACACCCATTTTTTTTTTGCAATTTTCAACGTGTAAATAACATATGTTTCAAAAGAGATGAATGTTAATAAATATTAATTTATTATCATTCATAGCAATATTTTGATACCATGTATTAAAATAAAGAAAACGGACAAAAGATTATAACTTATATAGTGTAAACTGTATATATTCCAAAAATAACAAGAGATAGTAAATTTAATAAATTTGTTGTCATTCATAGTAATATGTCAATGCCATTTATATTTTTTTATAGCTCAATCTTATACAAGCATGTGCGTGTGTGTACACACACACACACACATATATATATATATAACTGTTATGCAAATGTAATAGCTCCCAAAAGAAATTAGTGATACAACATATAATACTGTTTATAGCTTCAAAATGCTCTATGCATTAATGGCTCATAAATATATTGTCTGTAATAAAATTGCACCATATCAAAATAATAATGGCACGAAATATGTTACCGTCATTAATTTAGAACGGCTCAATTTGTATTTATTCTTACTTTTTAATAAATTCATAAGATGTTCCGACAATCCCCCACATAAATTTCTTAAAAAATATTTTCAAGCAATTCAAAAAAAAGCATAAGATTGTGCATAAACAAAGGTATCTTCGGACTTGAACCTTTGCATAGTGAGTAAGATTTAGTTTTACTAGAGTGACACATAGTCTTGAACTCTATTCCTGACATCAAACCACACATAACCTTTCTAGAGTGCAATCAAATAATCCCGTGTATTTATGGCCATGCACGTCTATCCTAGTTTAGTGAATGCTCTAGGAATCTTGCCTAAAACTCTATAGGAAACAGCCACATTTCCACATTCATATATGTGATTCTATCAAGAGTATTCCTGAAGGTAGGTACTCCACTCCAAATAGAGTTTAGATCTCATTAAGAGTTTCTATTAACTCATCCTCTAATCATTTCAGGAATACATGCTTCTTATTATACTAATTTAGAACGTTCATCTACTATCACAACACAACTTGTTTTTACCCATTGAACCTAGTTCCTTGGATCTTCAGTCATTTAGGTCGGGTTACCATTGTGCGTGATTCCACATTCTCAAGGAAATAGTCCCATTCTTTTAGAGTCATTAAGGACTTTTTTTATGGTCGGTCCTTTCGTCAAAGGATCTGTCAAATTATCATCACTTCATATGTGATGTTCTCTAACAATACAATGCATACGACTACCATTTCTTACCCTTGTAATATCGGTTCTGTCCTTTTTAATAGTCTCCAAATCGTCATCACTACATATGTGATGTTCTCTTACAGTATTGTGCTTACGACTGTCATCTTCTACCGTTGTAATAACGGTTATGTACTTTTTTCAATAGTCGTTGAACTATCACAGTAGATTACACCATTGGTGTCTGTTTTTCCCATATGGAGATCTCAACTAGCAGATTTCTTTAGTTCTCTGTTTCTTCACTAGTTGTGGCTAGTGCTATTATCTCAGTCTTAATAGTATACTGAGTCAAAATAGTATGTTTCCTAGATTTTTTCAAGAAACAACTCCTCTAGTAATGCTAAATATAAATAGCCATTGGTCGCATTTGAATCATCATATAAAGTATTCCAGTGTGCATCGGAATAACCTTCAAGAACAGCTGGAAACTTTTCATAATGTAATCCAAGGTTCATAGTTTATTTTAGGTATCTCATGACCCTCTTAATAGAATGTTAATGATCTATACTAGGTCTACTGATAAACCTGCATAATAATCCCATGACATCAGCAATGTTAGGTCTAATATAGTCATTGGCAAATCAAAGGTTGTCAATAATGCTCACATAGTCAGATTGTTGTATACTTTTACCTTTTTTTAATAACTTTGCACTAGGATCATATGTACACCTACAGGTTTATGGTCAAAGTAATTGTATTTCTTTATAATTTTCTCAAAATAATGAGACTGATCAAAAAATTCCTTTTTTGGACCTAGTAATCCTTGTACCATGGATTACATTCGCCTCACATGGACCTTTCATATCAATGTTGACACTTAGTATGGAGTTAACAATGTTTATGACATGAGTGTTTGAATCAAAAATAAGTAGGCCATCAACATATAGACATATGAAAGTACAAATGCCATTCTCAGATTTGTGATAAATGCATTTGTCACTTTCATTAGCTCTAAATCCAGGTGAGGTTATTAAGTTATTAAATTTTTCATGCCATTTCTTAGGTTTTTGTTTTGAACCATATAATGATTTATCTAATTTGAAAACTTTTTGTTCTTGACCATGAACTTTAAATTATTCAAATTAGCCCATATAAATTTCCTGTTCCAATTCACCATTTAAAAATGCAATTTTAACATCCATTTGAAAATTATGAATATTTCCAAGTGAAGTTAATGCTCAAATGGATGTAGTTCCAGTTACAGGTGAAAGGTACCAATAAAGTCTATATTATGTCTTTGCTTACATCCTTTAGCTATTAAACAGGCTACATATTTATTAACTATGCCATCATATTTTGATTTCTTTTAAGCACTCATTTATTTACTAGATTTACACCAAGTGGTAAATTTACTAAGTGCCAAGTCTTATTAGATTCCAAAGAATTCAACTCATCATTTATAACTCCTTGCTAAAGAATTGGCATCTTAGTAAGATAGGCTTCTTGGAGGTTTTAAGGGATTCTCCTTTATAGTAAAAGCACAAAAATATAAGCCACGATCTTTTGCCTTTTTTCTCTTTTATTTTTCTATATTTATCATAAAGAAGAATTAACATCTACTTAGGGCATTACAAAAGCATGGAAAGTAGTAAGTCAAATAAATACCTAAATAAATGTTATTCTCGAATACTTGAAAGCAACCCCCAATATTAAAAGGAACCCCCACTATTTTTCTTAAATTGAAAACAACATTATATGATTCTTCAACGGTGTATGTATTAGATCATAGAAAATTATCTTCTTTTTTTATTTCATAACAAAAATATATACATGATTATACAATTGATTTTCTTTACTTGTACACTTGATCAATGTTATTTATTTCCAAAAAGATACTCACTTATTATTCAATAAATGTTCTCCATCTATACATTCAACCAATGTCATTTGATTACATGACTACTTAATGAATGGTCATTATTTATTCAGTAATTGTCATTTAATGACATCTTAAAATATATGCATTTATTGTTAAATAAATGTCATTTAGTTAATGTTATTTCCTATAACATTTTCTAAATTTGCATTTAATTAATGTAAACTTTTATTTGAGACGTCTTCAAAATTTGCATTCAATTAGTGCCTATTCTAATGACATTTTCAAACAACATATTCCCTTCAAGTATTGTTGTTCATAAGTTGCAAATAACAACATTGGAACGATCATCAATAATTGTAGTATGACACTGATTTTGTGTATATGTAAATAAAACTAATTACTTTAATTGGCTCATAAAAAATAAATCTAAAATTCAAATTCTCTAATAAAAAGAAACTTCCAAAATTAACAAATATGATCATAAGTAAATATCTAATCTTATACCAATATTTAAAGTTTATTACAACTTTAAATTCACTGATTGAATTTTACTATAATGTTTATGACCCATCAAATGTGATTACTATTTCATTTACTATATCATTAAAGGTTGTTTAATAACATTTATTATGTAGTTAAATGTTTAGTTACAAACATTTATTGCCCCACTTAAAATTCTCTAAGCAAGAAGGGCAAACTTCTAAATATATGCTTCCTGTAAAAGTTTTCCTTAGACAAATTTCATAGGTTAGTAAATTGTTAATATGCACCTTAATAAATCATACAAGCACTTTCAAACGGTTCTCTAAAACAATTATTTTAGCATAACATGAATGAAATATAAAATTATAATATCTAGTTAATAATATAATTATGCTTATATTGTTTTCTTAATCTTAATCATTCTTGGAACAAATTTATTCCATTGAAAATCAATTTCAGGACTTATAAGATTTACTATTCTTTTCCAAAAATCTCTTAATTGATTTTTTTTAGTTGCTAAAATAATGCAAAATACAAAATAAAAATAATCAAATTCTTTCCAAACTGGGAGCAGTTTGTCAATTATACCAGCAATCTAAAACTGTTCATCTAAAGACATACCTTTGAAGATGATCTCAAAAGCTATTTTGAAGCTCATGCGATGCGTCTCTACTGACCTGTCGTTCGTCAATTTTTTTGATGCTATTGTTTGAAGTGCGGTCCTTAAAAATTGAAAAGCCCAGCACCGACCATTGGAAGTTGAAACTTGGATGATGGAGCAGCATCATTCAGACTTGCAGTCGAAGCCATTATTTTCTACAAAACGTCTTCAAATTGTTGGAAACAATGGTTCGGCTGAGTCATGGACGAGGTCACTTTATTTAAGACATTTCGACGATCTACTCAAGGTGCAAAATCAGTCATACTGTTCTCCGCCACCTCGGGGATAAAACAACCTCTTCCTTATGTTTTTTCTATATCAGATCATTTGCACATATGAAGCCGATTCTGTTTGCACTTTAAAATAATACTACTCAAGTTTTTTATTTTGTAAAATGTTACTACCAAAATTGTCTTAGCATAAGATGGCAGTGAAGGGATATTGAATGAATATAATCACGGAAGGAAGAACCCAAGAGCAACATAGATCAGCACCCCTCAGGAAGAAAAGAGCTCAAGACCCACAGAACGACAGCAAAGTTCACCTGGCATGGTCCATCCGATGGGGACTACCCAAAGAAGGGTTCCGTGATGAAATGTAATCTAATACAAGGATCAGGAAAGAGGAGAGGACATGCCCTGCTTATCTAAACCCCGAAGGACTATCGTGATCAATCCACTTAATGCCGACATACCAGAGGAAGAAGAATATCAGACCAGTACATAAGGATTTTCTAGGACCGACTTTCGAGAATCGACTTCATGTATAACAATGGGCTACCTTCACAAGTAATAGAAATATCACTGGAAGCCACCTTCTGGAGAATCAAACCATCTCAAAAGTTCCACTGAAAGGCTAAACCAAGACCCAAGCGGGGATATAGGCTACCCGTACTAATCCACCTAATACCTAAACCAGCAACGGTTTCGAACTGGCAGGTATCTACGTACATCATGAGGGCAAGCTCCTCTAAGTAGTCACGATAAAGCCGAAAGCCTACACCCGAAAGCTTACGTCTGAGAGACAACGCCCAAAAGCTGCTAACGGGGGTTCAAACATCATCCGCAAACCGCCATGACAACAAACCTGTTTCAGTCTCGGGGAAGCCCAAGTCGTCCGGAACCTTCACTTCAAAGACCGCAATCAGTACCACAAGGACAACCGAGAGAAAGACGCCCGAGACCAGGAGAAAAGCAGCCAACATAGGCCCATGTAGGCCCAATATCCTATCAACGAAAGGATGCTGGATTCTCTATAAATAGGACCCCAAGAGTCACATATGAAAGGGGGAAAACTTCTTTCACACCAATTCTTCCTTCTTCAGGGATCATGAAGAGGTCCTCATTCTCCTCCCTCTGAGATGTTAGAGAATAGACCCTAATTTGTAAATCAATCTAGGGCATTGTTTATATAATCTCATATATGAATGGAATAATAAAAACCCTTCAAATGGACGTAGATTCAAGCCAAACCGAACACTATAAAATTGTGTGTTCTTGTTCCTTCTGTGTATGGTTCCTTTTTTCAACTTATTTTTGTAAGTATTATGTTGTGCTGTTAGGTTCTCCAAAGATCCTTGCTCAAGTCGTCAGGTGCGTGGAAGCCTGACGCTTTCTGATGAGGAAATTCTTCTATTGAAGAAGCGACGAGTTAACTCAAATCGGGAAGGGTCGAATAATCCCTTCTCCTCCCCTTTGGATCATCCCCTCAGATCCATCTCGGGTGCTGATGAAAAATATCGTTAACATTTTGGAGCTAGAAGGAGGTCCTGAACCTCCGTTCCTATTCCCGCCTTTAACCTTTCGAATAGCTTACCACATTTCTAACCATGCTACTCCGTCCTGAGTTGGACTAAGCTTTGGAGAAGAAAGATCGTAGACAGGGTCTCGAAAAGGGGTTTCCAAACTCCGACTTGCTACTCAGAGTATTACTGATCAAGTGGTTGTTTAAGCTTAAACCATTAACCTTTCCTCTCACCTTCTTCCCTATTCCTCATACCATCTTCACCTTATAACCCATCGTAAGAAGATACTTCCCGAATCCGTTAAAATGGTTGGGTCTCAAGAGAATTAGAGTAGGGTTCCGATGCTTCCTCCATTATATAAACCAACATCCAATCAAGTGCCAATTCCACAAATCTGAGAACTGAGAAGCCTCCGGTTTTAGCAAAAATAAAGGATGAAGAAGTGGAAGTCTTAACTTTACGAGTTGACGTTACTAGGAGGTCTGCCGAAGAGATCTCTGCCAAAAGAACTTTTGAAGTGGAGTCCTATCAGACGGAACTGAAAATGAAGGCATCTCCCGAATTTAGTGGCAAAGTTATATCCTTGTCGCAAACCAGCCTTGTTTCACCAAAGGACAGTCGAATGCCAAAAGTGGGCAATGAAGCAAAAATATTACTCTTGGCAACACAAATTGATAATACTAAAAGATATATTGAAGCAGATCTAGCCCAAAGATCCTTAGGGATAACTCCTTATGGAGTAGATTCAAGAGTAATTGCACTTTGAGTACCCTACATCCAATTTGAACCCTTATCAATTTCACAAAGTAGTCCATCTTTACAAAGGGATAACGGAATGTCAAGAGAGGCTACTGGTTCAGAGGAGACCCGAAATCCGTTACCACTGGAAGATAAAAAGGAAGAAGTGACTGAAGCTCTACCTTATATAAAGATACCACACCTCTTATATGATGGAACGACAGACCCCGAAGAACACCTTGATGCCTTTGAAAGTTATATGGATTTCCATGATGCTTCTGGAATCGTACGATACTGACTGTTTCCTCTGACCTTACGAGAAGCAGCTGCTAAATGGTATCGCCAGTGTCAGGGAAAAACATCCATTCTTGGAAGCAATTCTTTTGCGGTTTTTCTGCAAGAATCCAGCAATGGACTACCCTACTGTTATAAGCATAAAACAGGGGCAAGACGAGTCGCTAGCTGACTACATAATGCAATTCAATGTTGAAGCTTTGGGGGCAAAGAGTATGATCAACCGCGATAAGCTTGTCGCCATCCATTCAGGACTGATCGAGAAACACCTTTTTGGGAAGAATTGTACATACGCAGATGCAAAGACCTACCAGAATTCTACCATAGGGCAAATACATTCATTTGCATGGAAGAGTTGTATCATATGAAAAGGAGGCTCGGTTGTTGCAGGGAAGACTGGAAACCGCACGTTCATCAGAGTCCTCGAGATGGGAAGCCCAGATTTCATAAAGACCGAAAGAACCCAAAGGAGGAAGGATCAAGTTCCTATACCATAACCTTAAGCAATCCCATCTCACACATATATGCGGTGATGAAGGAGAGAGTCAACTTCTTAGTGCCTTTCAAATCTAAGAATAATCCAATGGAGGGAAATATTATGAATACCATAAAAATGGATACCAAACCGACAAGTGCAAGGTAATGGAAGGTGTAACACAAAAGCTCATTCAAGAAGGGCACCTGGGGGAGTTTGTCAAAGATAATCAGGAATCAACTCAACTACCACTGAACCTCAAGCCAAATGACCTAGCAGTCGGGGACGCTTCTGTGCCTTTGCCTCCTAAACTAAGGTTTGCTAACTCTTATGGCAAAGGTCCCGAGCCTGGGAGTGAGGAGGAACCCTCCGGACTTGGAACTTTCAATTCTACTCACGGGAATAGTTACAATTACGGATCAAAGGACCATTACTCTAGTAAATGTCCAGGGACCATACTTGTCGCATTTGCCAAACTTCGGGACGTGCAACGTTTTCATGCCCCGCGTTTTGGATAGGTGATTAGGTGCTGAGTAAGCCCCTGGTGACACTTCCTCTGAATCGAGTAGTTGCCACTCTACCAATTGTTAAGTTTTGTATGAACCTTGCGCTTGCTTGTGAATGTTTTATGTAATTTGTGCCCAGATAGTTGCAATAGGAGTTATGTGCCTACTTGAGGCTTATGCAGCGTTAAGATTAGTATAAGGTCTCAGTCTTGGTAGCCTTTGGATACAACCTTTTCCCTTAGAAGACGGAGTTAAGAATAGTACTTAAAATAGTTAGCTCAATGAGTTTAGGGTGGATAAGAGATCTTCTGCCAAGTGTCATGGATGATTGTATGAATGATTGTGTTGTTTCACTTTTTAAACGTACTATGAACCTTTATTTGGATCAAAGATATCATATGTCAAAACGTTTTTCCGAAATACCTCGACGTTGTAGATTCTGACACAACCACTTTGTTTTGTGAATTAGTGGAAGGTTTTCAATCTACAAGTTTCTAGGCTAAGCGGCTATGCGACATTGGATTAATTTCGCTTGCCTAGGAAGCTTTATGTGAATATACTTTTCACATTACCTTAGATGGGATTAATAATTTGGCCATCTGCGGGACTACGGTTCCGCCCCCAAGTATTTCTATGATTTCTCACTACGTAAGCTATATTCTCATTATGATGTGACCTGTGTAGTCTTCACTACACGAGTTGTGCGCTCATCTAACCAGTGCTCTATACGAGTACATCCTGACTAATGCTCTACATGAGTATGTCCAACCAGTGCTCTAAATAGGGGTACGTTTCTATAACACCATCCCGCAGAAGGGAGAAAAAGCTCAAAGGGAGCACTCAAGAGAACGTACATCCTATGCTCAAATCACTATCCCATAGAAGGGAGCGAAAGCTCGAAGGGAGCACTCGCAGCACATACAGCCTCTGCTCAAATCTCATCCCGCGAAAGGGAGAAAAAGCTTTAAGGGAGCACTCGGTGCACGTACAGCCTCTGCTCAAATCTCGTCCCGCGGAAGGAAGCAAAAGCTTGAAGGGAACACTAAATGCACGTACAACCTCTACTTCACAAATCAAATCCAAAGGGAATACCAACTACATTAATACTTAAAGGGGTTCCCGGTCTTTTATGATTTAAATACCTGAATCAGCGTTGCGTTTGGGACTTCTATTACGTTAGTACGGAAGGGGTTCCCGGTTTTCTGTGATTTGAATATCCGAATCTGGGTTGGGTTTGGGACTTCTATTACATTAATACCGGAGGGGGTTCCGGTCTTCTATAAATTAATACCTGAATCTGGGTCGATTCGGCGCTTCATAGATACTGGAGGGGGTTTTAGTCTTCTATTATCAGTACCCAATTTGGGTCAATTCGGCGCTTCACAAATACCGGAGGGGGTTCCGGTCTTCCTTAAATTAATACCCGAATCTGGGTCCATTTGGCGCTTCATGAATAACAGAGGGGGTTCCGGTCTTCTATAAATTAATACCTGAATCTGGGTCTACTCAGCGCTTCACTAATACCAGAGGGGGTTCTAGTCTTCTATGTATCGATACCCGAATCTGGGTGGATTCGGCTCTTCGTTAATACTGAAAGGGTTCCTGGTCTTCAGCCTTTAAAATACCCAAATTTGGGTGGATTCGGCTCTTCGTTAATACCGAAAGGGTTCCCGGTCTTCAATCATTAAAATACCCAAATCTAGGTGGATTTAGCTCTTCTTTAATATAGGAAAGGTTCCAGGTCTTCAGTCTTTGAATCTCCGAATCCGGGTAGGATTCAACCCTTCATTATTATTACTGGAAGGAATTTCCGGTCTTCTGTTTGCATCAATGCCCGAGTTTGGACCAGTTCGTTTCTCCACAAACACCGAAAATGGATCTCTTCGCTAGGATCTATGATGTAATCCAATATTGAGAGACAACTGGTAAATAAATAGCAGAGAGAGCTTGGAAAGAGAAGCTTGACTTGGAAAGTTGAAGACACCCCTTTACTAGGGCGGGCAAATGTTACTACCAAAATTATCTTAGCATAAGACGGTAATGAAGGGATGTTGAATGAATATAAGCATGGAAGGAAGAACTCGAGAGCAGTATAGATCAACACCCCCTAGGAAGAAAAGAGATCAAGACCCACATAAAGACAAAAAAGTTCACCCGGCATGGTCCATCCGACGGGGACTACCCAAAGGAGGGTTTCGTGATGAAAATTAATCTAAGACAAGGATCAGGAAAGAGGAGAGCACAGGCTCCGCTAATCGAAACCCCGAAGGACTGTTGGGATCAACCCACTTAACGCCGACACACTAGAGGAAGAAGAGTATCGGACCAGTACATAATGATTGTCCAGGGCCAGCTTTCGAGATTCGACTTCATGTATAACGAAGGACTATCTACACAATTAATAGGAATACCACCGAAAGCCACCTTCCAGAGAACCAAACCATCTCAAAAGTTCCACCGAAAGGCTAAACCAATATCCAAGCGAGGATACAGGCTACCCGTACTAGTCCACCTAGTACCCAAACCAACAATGGTTTCGAACCGGCAGGTATCTATGTACATCATGTGGGCAGGCTCCTCTAAGTACTCACTATAAAGCCGAAAGCCTACACCCGAAAACTTACGTTTGAGAGCCAATGCCCGGAAGCTGCTAATGGGGGTTCAAACATCGTCCGCAAACCGCTACGACAACAAACCCGTATCAGTCTCGAGGAAGCCCAAGTCGTCTAGAAACTTCTCTTCGAAGACCATAATTGGCACCACAAGGACAACCGAGAGCCAGACGCTCAAGACCAGGAGAAAAGGCAGCCAATAGAGGCCCATTTAGGCCCAATAGCCTATGAACGAAAGGACCCCGGATTCTCTATAAATAGGACCCCAAGAGTAATATATGAAAGGGGAAAAAACTTCTTTCTCACCAATTCTTCTTTCTTCAGGGGTCATGAAGTGGTCCTCATTCTCCTCCCTCTGAGATGTTAGTGAATAAACCCTTATTTGCAAATCAATCTGGGGAATTGTTTATATAATCTCCTCTATGAATGGAATCGTAAAAACCTTTCAAGTGGACGTAGATTCAAGCTGAACCGAACCACTATAAAATCATGTGTTCTTGTTCCTTCTGTGTATGGTTCCTCTTTTCAACTTATTTCTGTAAGTATTCTATTGTGCTTTTAGGTTCTCCAAAGATCCTTACTCAAGTCATCAGGTGCTCGGTTGTCTGGCACTTTTCTAACGAGGAAATCCTTCTATTGAAGAAGGGACGAGTTAACTAAAACTGGGAAGGGTCGAATAATCCCTTCTCCTCCCCTTAGATCATCCCCTCAGATCTTTCTCGGGTGTTGACGTAAAATATCGTTAACATAAAAGAATGGTGGAGGAGAGGATAGAAAAAGTATATGTTTTTCTTTCTGAGGAAGAAGAAGAGAGAGGGTTTTTCTTCTATATTCTGTATATTTCCTTGCCTATAACCAATTTTTTATATAGAAGAAATGGTAGCTATGTTAGTGGGAGGATAAATGGACCACAATTAATGCCATATTGAATAGAAGACACATTCAAAAAAAAAATTCATTTTTTAACGTGTAAATTGCATACGTGTCAAAAGAGATGAATATTATTAAATATTAATTTATTATCCTTCATAGCAATATTTTAATACCACGTATTAAAATAAATAAAATAGTATAAAATATTATATCTTATACAATGAAAATTTTATATATTCCAAAAATAACAAAAGGTAGTAAATTCATTAAATTTGTTATTATTCATGGTAATATGTCAATGCAGTTAAATGCAGTTATAAATTTTGTAACAGCTCAATCATATACAAGCATGTGTGTGAGTGTGTTTATATATACATATATATATATATTACTGTTATGCAAATGTAACAGCTCCTAAAAAATTACTGATACAAATATAATACCGTTTATAGCTTCCAATGGCTCTATGCATTAATGGCTCATAAATATGTCGTTTATAATAAAATTGCGACATCTCAAAATAATAATGGCATAAAATATGGTACTGTTATTAACTTACAATGGCTCAGTTTGTATCTATTCTTATTTTTTAACAAACTCACAAAATATTCCAACAATATTCTCCATCAAAAGCCGACGAAGGGTTGTCAGACCATGTTAGCTATAAAAGAAGAAGTATTTTAGTTGTTGATGTTATTGGGTTTGCTAATACAACAGCCCGAGATGCAAGTTTAAATACATTTTAGAAATTTTAATTTGTGCCTATAATTGACTTATTGTAGTTTCTTATGAAGTGGCTAAAATATCTTTTGTTTTATGGACTTTAATTGTTGGTGACATTATAAGTCACTGATGTTCAGAAGGTATCGGCTATGCTTATCAAAAAATACTATTCATACTAATAATAAAATATATATACAATTTTTTTATTTGTAACGGCCCATATTTTTAACCATTTAATTTAACATTTAATTTTGTTTTAAATATCAACTTCAATTTAAATGGTTCGGATTTAATAAATTTGAATAATTTATTAGTTCAAATAATAAAATAATAATAATTTAATTTCGAAATAGTTGAAATGGGTTGTAATTGCAATATTATATGATTTGGTGATATTATTCGATTATAAATGCTGCTTGAATGTTTAATTTATAATTTTAATTATATAACGAGCTGCAGCGGCGTGGTAGTTCATAATATAATGTTTTGAACTTCAATTGGTTATACATGATCCAATTTAAGTAGGATTTCATCGAAACAAGAAATGTCCGAATACATTTGGTGATAATTTTCTAATGAAGGAGGAAAATTGAGTTTTCATTGTGTATATTTTGTTTTATGCCCAAATCACATTTTCAAATAGTCGCTATGAAATTCGTTTATATATTATAGCGATTTATTATATATAAAATAAAGGATTTTTAATTTATATAATATCGTTTTGGCTTGAAATTCAACCTGGGATATTTTATTTTGAAAATATGGGAAATTCCACCTGGGTATGGCCAATTATAATATTTTTATATTGAGGTATTTTAAAATTGATTTATTTAACTCAAACTGGACCTTTTAAAAGGGACTTTATTCAAATGATCTCCGTTTTCAACGAAACAAATTTCATTGAGACTGTAACAACAAATTATTGTTATATTTCAAGTTTCACGCCAAATGGAGTTATTCTGTGAGCATGGCATAATAAAATGCAAATAAATCGATCATTTTGGCTCAAACTAGCGCCATTTTCACAAACGGATTCAGAATTCGACGAAACATGATTCATTAGGACCGTAACGTCGAATTATACTATGACGTCCATTCTCATTATGATTAGAGTTGTGTGTGATCATAATAATCGATAAACAGTGTTTGGAAAATGCAATAGATATGAATAAAAATCACTAGTCATATCAATATAAATCTTCGGTCAAATCAGAAATAAAATAATTGAAATATTAAAATAATATAATAAAATATAATATTTTTACCCTATAAATATACACCCACCTTGACCATTCTCAGCAACCAAAATCACTTTCCTATCTCCCTCTCCATTCTTGCTTCAAACCATCCTCCAGTAAAATTTCTTCCACTTTTAAATTCCAAAAACAATTCCATGAAAATATTTATAAATTCAATGATTTATATGCTTGAATTGCTGCTAGTTTAAGGCTCAAGATGGTACAGAAATTATTTGCTGCGATCAAAGGGTTTGCGTTGCTCCAATTTACATTTAGCGTGGATTTTGTCTCGACCCTGGTGAAGGTGGGGGAGATGGTCGGATATGTTTCAGGTGAAGGTAGAGGGAAGTCAGGGAGTTATTTTGGTAGCGGTGTGCCCATCGCTGGTAGCGTAGGGTCGGAGGACGGAGGAGTTGATCGTGTTTGAACTGAGTTGCGGTTTTTAAATGGCATGGAGGAGTTGTAGGTGATGGAAAGATGCGAGGCTAGTGCGAGGTGAAAGCTAAGGGCATGGGGTTCATCGTGGTGTCGGACGGCGGTGGTCCGATGATCGGAGTTCGGTGGTGGGACGGTTTAAACGAGGGCGATTTGCTGTGGAATGGGTGTGGTTTTTGCAACTATGGTGGAGTTGTGCACCACGGGTGGAGGCAAGGTAGGTCAGGATTGGAAGCTTGAGGGTTGGCGAAGGTGCTGGTGGCGGACTGGTGGGATCTGGTGCCGTAGTTGGTTAGCGACGAGGAGATTAACTGATGGTTTTCTATGGTGTGTCCCTTCGATGTCTGGGTCACTTCTTTTTGGTCCATGGTTGAGCTGAGGAGGGAACACCGAAGCATGGAGGTCGGTGTCGCGTCAGAGGTGAAGGTGACGGCAGTCTGGAAGTCACCATAGGCGGTGATGGCAGGAAACAAAACATTGGGTTTCAATTGAAATAGGACATCGAGTTCCTTTTACTTCAGGAAGAAAGTTGGATTTCAAAGTAGAGGCAAACGCGTGGACCTGGTCTACCGTGATGATGTGGATTGCAATTGTTAAGGTAATCAACAAGTAGTTAATTAATCATAATTAGTAATTAATTAGTATTAATGATGGAGTTAATTTAATTATTCCAATTTAAAATCAAATGTTGTAATACGTATAACTTTCACGTCTGTGGACAGAATTGGACAAAACAAGTGCCTATGGGATCGTATCGACGGTGCCGACATATACGAGCTAAAATGAAGTAATTCAGACAAAGCTGGGATTTTATATAATTTCAAACATTAGTTTGAAACTGTATAAAACAACATAACCTCATCGGAAACTAAAAATTGATGAGTTAATTCTCACATTTCTGAAATACTGTGATGTGTTAAATTCATATTATTAATATTTATCATCAATAATTATAAATTGGCTGAATGGATGCTATGGATGAATTTTTAGTTGATTGTTTGTCTGTATTTATAAATTGGTCATTCAAATGCATGATATTTCATATATTAGTGTTAAACGATATTATAAACTATTGTGCAGGGAAGAACATGTTAGAGGAATCCAACCGGATTCCTAAAATAAACTGTATGTTATTTGTTGTTTTCATATTTTTTGTTTATTCCAATTTATATCATATCCAGTTTAGATATCAGTGATTGAATAAATATTGATCATTGAATCTAAATTCAACAATTGTCATGTGTTAAATCATTATGCAGTATTGATCGGGTAATTGGCAGTAGATGGTCTAAATCCATCGTTTTGAAACAATAATTCAGCGTCAGGCGAATTGATGTATTTTAAAGTTAAATTTTTTAATTCTAACTAAATCAAAATCTAATTTTTAATTTAGTTATTTAGATAACGAGTTTTTAAATAAGACAATATTTTGTGACTTTGTTTATAAAAAGGAATATTAAAATAATGTATATAGTTTTATTTCATAAAGAAGTCATAGGTTAACCGAAGGGAAAATAATATAGAATAATTGTTTCCAAGCGAAAAGTTAAATGAGGTTTTTTTATTTTAATTTAACGATTTTTTTACAAGAGTTAATTAATCTTAAGTAATTGTATTTGAGATGATTATTGAATAGTTTATTATTTTTAAAATAAGTTACTGTTATTTTAATAATATTTACTAACCTTGGTTAGTTAAAAATGAGTTAACATACATGTACTTCAGCGATGATCAAGGGCTTAAGAATAAGAATTGAATTATATGAGACTTGTTCATAAGGGATTTTAAGTGATAAGGTTTGTGATCAGGAAAGAAGTTTACTTAATCGTAAATATCAAGTGGAAATAGATATGATTGTAAAGGGGATTTTCAAATGTAAGGAATGATTTGTAAAACCATATTAAAATGGAAATACTTACTTATTTAAGTAAAGAAGTAAATAAAAAGGGTTTTTGTTATAAAATCCAACCATTAGTTTTAACGATGTTAAAAAGAGTTTAGATAAAGTATTTGTAAACGAATGCAAGTTTATAAGCAAAGTGGATTTGAAGTTACTAAGGGGAGGGCTTTACATATTTTACTTAAGAACAAAATTAGGTAAATGGCATAATCAAAGTGAAATTTGAAAGATAAAATGGATAGTTAAGGTTTTGAATAAAAGAAACTTAAAAAGGGATTTATGGCTATAAATCCAAACTTAGATTATATAATGAAAAGGTTTTTAGAAAAAAGATATTAGCGAATGGATTAGTGTAATATAATCCAAGTTATGAATAGAATACTACACAGTATTTTTAAAGCAAACGGTTAATATTTGGCTAAATGAATTACTTAATATATTAAGTAAAATGGTGATGGTCGATTAAGATGTTCAAAAGAAAAGATATGGTTCATAAAACCATGGTTTAAATGAAAATAGGAAGTAAGATCTAATCGATAGTATATGAACGTGGGTTTTATGTTACGAACTTCTGTCTACTCTGAGATAAGAACATTGTCGATTTAGGTCTGAGAGGTAAATAAAATACCCTAACTTGACCGACTTCACTATTATCGAGGAACGGTATTAGTTCGAAATGGTAAAGGAGTTTGGAAAGGAGTTATTGTTCTCATAAAACATTTGCAATTCATTTTCAAGTTTTTAAATGAAATTTAACGCAATAAGTTTTAAATTAAAGAGTGTACATTAAGATTGTTTAGTCCGAGTTGAGCCATATAGTTTAATTATACCAATATGTTATTTATATAACACTATTTTCAAGAAAATAAAAATAATATGAGTAAAGTATATTTATTAAAATAATAAATAATTATGGAATGTTTATATTAATTTTGAAATAGAAATAAATATTTGGAATCTAAGTAGTTAAAGCCATTGAGTTTTAAATAAGAAAGCATGGTCGTTGAACAGGGTTTTTACCGCATAAGAATTGGCAATGGGATTATGTTAGTGAATTGATGATGTATCAATATATGGACATTTCCAGAATTAAGGAAATAAATGGTTGATGAAAATATAGCAATATTTTTGGAATTTAAGGAGAATAAAGCGAAATGAGAACAAACGAGAGATATTGTTTCCAAATGGTGAAACAAAAGATGAGTTGGCCAGATATTTAAATGGAATCAACTTTAAGTCTAGGGAATGAATTTAAACGATTTAATAAAGAGTTTTAATGAATGGTTTTAAAAATGGGAACCTGAGCTGCCAATATACTTGACCGCACTAGTTTGACATTGATAGTTAAAACACCAAACTATCAATGAATATCTTTTTGGACCTTTTGACGTGTTGTTTCGAAGAGACCGGGATGGAAACTAGACCCAAAACCACTTTGAATCAACGTTACGTAGGAAGCTAACTTGCAAGGGATAAAGATGGAGCAATTGAAGACCGTTGACATTCATAAATGGAAGAAATTATAATCTCTGGTTTGCAGCCAAAGATATACTGTGGTTCTATCGTGATTGAGATCTACGGATTTGCAAGGACTACTCACTATTGATCTATAAGGTGATTCCTTGGATGCGGTAGGAGGGTGCCTTCAGTTCATCCTGTTCCTGGATGACTTGTATGGACGAGTGTTTAACATGGTATTTCCAAAGGAATCACATACTTTGTTTTCCTCAAACATATTGTTGTTGGTAGCGGAGAAGACACCTTCTCTTAGCTTAACGACTAGTGTATTTTTGAGGACGTCAATTAGTGAATTCTGGCGGATCTGACAATGTAACATTCAAAGTGAATTGTGGCCGGATGTTCTAAAGGAAATTATAACCTCAAGCCTCATCAACCGGGAAATGACAAAAATCAGGCAGGCAACATGGCTATGTGGGTCGCTCCCATTAGGATGTATAATCACCTATCTAGAGAAATTCCATTTCCTTCTTTAATCTATTTCGATGTTGTTCCTTTTCGGGAGACGGTTGATGATCCCAACCATTGGTGATATACATTCGATACAATCAAGAGAATTGAGCGGTCGGTCATGTGTGGGCCGGGTTGCAAGGCGTTCTTGTTGAACCCAATGTATTGGCCTCTAGAGATACACTATCGGCAGGTGGTTCCATACCTTGTTATAGTCAGAATCTAATCTCCAATAATTGCTCGCGGTTTTAATTATATACTATATATGTGGAGCATGAGATGCAAGCGTTTTACTAGACTGCTATTTATTTGTGAATTGATAGACACTATAATAATATCAATATAATATTGTTTTCAGAAATGTTTTGGGTTATAGTAAGGTAAAAACCATCCGTACTTATGTATGGGCTAGTCTTACTATTATCCTTTTCTGTCAAAAAAAGAATTTTTAAAGTTAAGCTGATTGTTAATGTGAATTTAGAACTGAAAGTATTCCACACTGATCCGAGTGTTTTTGTTTTGCTTCAAAAATGTGCTCGGGTCAGACCGAACATATTTGACAGGTTAGTTTCGCTTGGAGTTTCAGAAGCTGGGAGCAAGGGGCTTCATCATTAGTTATTTTAAAGTTGTTCCACTGTATCTGATTCATGTTGTACTCTGATGATTGGTATGTATACAAGATTTTCACTTGTATAAAGATATGTTGTTTTATATATATTATGCGTTCTGCTGTGTGATTCTGATGTTCTTCTTCTTCTATTCAAATATTCTTTCTCTCTCATACTTTAATTTCTTTCTCTTAACATTCTGCTTTTCTGTGCAATTTGGGATGACTATGGTAGTAAAATGTCAGCCTAAATTGTACTGAAAAGTGGGACGTTACAACATGGTATCAGAGCTATTGGTCTAGTGATGACCTTGGCTCTGTGGCGTAACTCGATAGAGATGGGGTTAGTAATACCCCAGATTTGAGTTTGATTGTATGTATATATATATGAGTGCACGTATTTGTAATTTGAATATAAATTTATTTTTAAATTATTTTGTAAAGGGGGTAAATGAAATAATTTTACCCGAATCATATTTTGGGAATAAATTGTTTCAAATTGTTGATTTGATTGTTGATACTTGCATTGACTTGATTGGTTGATTTGAATGTGTTTGATTATAAGGTTGTATTGGATGAATCAAAGGACATTTCAAATTTGAAATGTGAAATTTTAAAATTTACCTCATGTTGGGTTAAATAAATCGTATAAGTCAAATTTGAACTTGAATATTGATATAAATTATAACTTAAGTTAGCACTAAATTGACTTGATTTAAGAAATAGAAATATCCAAATGGAATGTTTTGGAATTATCTGGTTGAAATTGATTGCATAGATATGGATTTAAAGTTGAATGAACTTGATTGCATAAATCCAGGATGATATGGATATTTAAATTTAACTGGTATGTTTTGAAACTAATGAAGTTCATTAGAGTTGATGTAACAACCCGGAAAATCAGAACCAATTAAAAAAATTTATTTTGGCTATTTTAATAAATTTTGAATATTTAAAATGATTTATTTTAAATAATAACGACCAGAAATTTATTTTGAATAGAATTAGAATGTATAAGTATATTTAAATCGAAGTTAGCATATAAATATTTATTTTAATTATAAAGGGAATTGGAAATGGCGCGGCAGTTTGAAAATTCGATTTCAAATTTCAAATGAATGCACAAAATTCATAATAAACCGGATTTTAGTTAAACCAAAAATATATGAATTTGTTTGAAAATATCTTACCAACAATGTGAAAAATCCAGATTTCATAACGGGAATAAAAAGTTATGTCCAGTTGAAAATTCAAAATAGTCGCTATGGAATTTTATATAATATATAGCCCTTAAAAATAGAGATTTCGCAAACGACCTCCGTTTTCGACGAGACCACTTTTGTTGAATCTGGAATGTTAAATCATTGTTAGATTCCAATTTTCATAATTTTTGGAATTATTATGTAAGCGTGGTGAATTTAAACGTGTTTGGTCAATTCAGTTTGAATTTAATCGACTGAAAAATGATTGTCTTTCAAACGGTCTCCAGATTCGACGAAATTAGTTTTATTAGGACTGTATCATCAAAACGTTGCTAGATTCATTTTTATGGAATTTTTGGAGTCCGTATGTGACACCGGTAAATTAAAATGTGCGTTTGAATTTAAAATATAATGATTTATATTTTAAATTTAGCAGAAACTGGTTGTAACAGCCGAATTGGTTACGAAACGTATCCCATTATGTCCGGAGTGGGGGTATTACGCTAGGCGCGACAGCCATTGGGCTCGGTTGGAGTTCGAATAAAAACTCAACCTTTTTGAAAATTAAATTAAAATAAATTAAATATATATTATATTTCCCACCCCTTTCTCTCTCACGGGTTCAAATCAAAAACGAAATTAAAAAAACTGATGGAGCTCGGAGCACCCCCTCCCCAGCGACGCCATCGTCACGCCGCCCCCAGGCGCCGCACACCGTCCATCGCTCCCCTCTCCTCCGACGCTCGCTCTCCTCCCCCATTCAAACCCCGAAACCCGCGAGACCCCAAAAACCCCATGCCTTAGCTTTGAACCACCGCCGCCACTCCTCCCTAGGCTCATCCCTACGTCGAGCATCCGACCGCCGCCGCCTCCAGGGAGCTTCAGGCCCACGACAGCCTCCTCCGAACATGAAATGGTGAGTTTTTACATATTTAGTTTAATTAATTTTGTAATTAAATAAAATCTGATTTTTAATATGTAATAGCATTAAGAATATATGGTTATAAATTAAAAAGGTGATTTTTGAATATATATATAGGTTGTATATTAAAAATATGATTTTTAAATAAAACGATTAGATTTTTCAATTGGAAAAAAAATAGATTTTTGTATAATTTTTAGCGAAGTAAAAATATAATTTTAGTGAAGTAAAAATATAGTTTTGGGCGAAGTAAAAATATAGTCTTTAGTCAAGTAAAAATATAACTTTTAGCAAAGTAAAAATATAATTGTTAGCTATGTAAAAATTGGATTTTATATATGAAGTAGCAAAGTAAAAATTGGAGTTTTATTTATATAACAGTAGAATAAAAATATGATTTTATTGTTTGAATGGCAATAGAAAAATATGATCTTTATGATAAGAAAAATACGATTTTTGGTTTATAAAGATATGATTTTTATAAAGAAAGAGAGCTTATAAAAATTCGATTTTCATATGAATGGTATGAACATAAAAATACGATTTTTATATATATGAGAAGTGTTATAAAAATATAATTTTTATATATACAGTAGCATTATAAAAATACGATTTTTATATTTATATAGCAATATAAAAAAATGCGATTTTTTTAATATATAAACATCATATTAAAGATGTGATTTTCACTATGAGCAACGTGGAAAAGAATGCGTTGGAATTTCGGGCAAATCCTAACGGTTCAGAAATTCAGAAATAAAACTGGAGGAGTGGATCCCAAAGGTGAGAACTTCTCACTCTAATTTTATTTTCAAGTTAAAAACATATACTAGGATGCAACCGGTGCTTAGTAGCACCCGACACCTTTGTTTGAAACCATGTTTGTTTGGTTGATCGGATTATTTGTTTGAATTTGGCTTAGGAAGTGAAATGATTTGATTAGAATTTGGTTTGTTTATGGCGCAAGCCATTATTAGGCGAGGGATAAAGCTGGACCTTATTCCGGTTCTAGTATCGCGTCGTTATGCGACCGAAATTTTCTAAAAATGTTATAACGATAAAAATATCATTTTTATTGTATAAATGAACTAAATAAAATATTCATGAGTTGAAATAAACATTTTATCATTAAAAATATAATTTTTAACGAGTATATGAATGAAAATAAATATTCATTTACAAATCAGATGATTTGTTTATGTACACACATTTGAATGGTATTGATTGGGATGATATATTTTACACATCGCCCAAATGCACAAATAAAATATGTATGAAAACCCTACATGGGTATTGGGATGATATTGGATATACACTAATCCCAGTATTTAGTTGTATGTCAATCGATGGGTTGACGGACTGTTGTAAGCATTAATTATTTATATTTAACGCTTATGCAGTTGTGTAATGCACTCTGGATGATTGTTGACTATGTTTGATTGTTTATGTGTACATGTGTGTATAAAATCCATATAAATAAAATTATATGGTAATTGACTATGCCTAATTCCAATTCAGAAAGAACGAATATTTTAAATTAAAGAATATTTTAAAAAGTTGAGTAATGAATATTTCAAAATAACTAATATTTTAAAATAATATTCAGTAATGGATCAAAATATGATTTTGATGTCCAATTTGGGATGGACACGAAAATATTTAAATATATAAAGCCGTGTTGATTAAATTAACGCCATTTTGACGTGAACGATACTTAATCGATTTTATTCATTTTTATAATGAATATTGAAAAGGAAGTGATTCCAAAATCTAATGTTTTGAAAATATTATCATTTATATATTAATGACATGGAATATTCAATCTTGATTTAAAATTGAATATGAATTTGAAATCGTTTTGAAACCGAATTTAAAATGATTTATAAAAATACGTTTTAAATGGAAATCGATGAAATATATATAATAAAAATATTATATATATTTAATGGCCTGAATAGAACGCGTCGCGCTGCGGTAGTTCCTGAATTTCGACCATTGACTTCGAATGGACATTATGGGAGATCCGATCATCAGATTCTCCTAAAACCTGAACCATTGGGTTCGTATCGAAAAGAGCTTTCCAAAGAATATAAGAGATTTGAAATCTAACAGTTGGATTTGGAATTATGTCCATATCAAATTTGGAAAAGGTCGCTGTAAGTGTAGTTCGATGACCGTTTGTGGAAATCGACTGAACGGTCCTAGATAAAATTATTAAAAATATTAATATTTATGAAAAATCATAATTTATGATTTGGAAAGAATTTGGATGAAAAATTCCATGCTTGTAAAGATAAAAATATATTTTTATCAAAATGAACTATTTATGAACTAGAATTATAATCCAATATTTTTAAATAAATAAATTGGATTTGAAATGGTATTAAAAATAACCAGAATTTCCAATATGTGAATTGGAATGGATTTGAATCGAAATCATCTTCGGAATATTTCGATATTGGATTCCGTGATTATATGGATATTATGGAGGAATTTGGAAGATATATATATATATATCGTTATTCCCAGTACGATATTTGTTGATTTCAGAATTTGATATTGAATATAAGTCGTTATAATTTCTATTCAGAGCCTTGTATTTAGCATTGAATTGGATTTTGGTTTTGTCATGAATGGTGTCTTCATTAACACTGTGCTTAAAACCAGTTGAGAAAAGAATAAATCTTCAATTAAGATTTAGTGAAGTTTTTTTTTCCAATTAATTAATATTTAATTGGAATTGAATAAAAGAATTGGATTTCGGGTTTGTCGTGAATGGTGTCTTAAAAAACATTGTTCTTGAACCCCATGTGAAAAGAATAAATACTTAAATTAAGATTATTAGTATTTCCAGTTAATTAACATTTAACTGGAATATAATGGGATGTGAATTGGGTTTATTATGAACTGTGTTTTTAACGACATTCGTTCTTTAACCCGATTTACAGTGAAATATGATTTGGAATTTATAAATCTTTTTATTAAGATTTAATGGAAAATTTCCAAAGTAAAGTTTTCCAATTTAATATATTAAATTGGAATTGAATGGAATTCGATTTGATAATAATCGAAATGAGCTTCTGTGGAGGAAGATTGTTAATATATATGGAATTTAAAAGGCTTTGTCATTATTGCATTTATATTATTAGTCGGATACGGAAATTGATATCGATTATATATATTGATCTGTTTTCCGTGAAGATTCCATAGTTAGGAATGTGATTTGGGTTTATAGTGAACTGTGTTTTAAATGACATTAGTTCTTTAACAGAGTTAAATATAGGATTGCATGTCCAACATTGTATTTCGAACTATATGGTTGATCTCTGCTAAATATATATCTGTTTGGTGGCGGAGAATTTATTCTCTTGCTTAACACCCTTCTCTAAGACGTACGAGCTTAGAGGTTATATATAGGCAGAAATCAATAGAACGGTGTAGATTATCGATGCGGCATGTTTGATTTTCCCAAGTTAAATAATCATTAATATTGATTTTTGGGAAGATTAAAACCAAATGGAGTTTTAAAGAATCTTTAATTAAATTGAAATGCGAATGTAATAATTTAAATTATAAAATTTGGTAAATGATCAAGAATGGTGTGCCACCAGTTTTACTCCAAGCAATAGTTAAATCTTTAATTAGATTTAAACGTGAAATGGCAATTAAATTTACCAATAACACCATGGTGTTAGATATGGAGTATTACCAGTTTTGCTCCATGGAATAAATAGGCTGGAATTGGGAAATTAAACAAATGATTACTTCGGTAAGGTTCGCTAATCCCGATTAGTTCGGATAAACCTTAATTTGGTTTGAATGATATCCAAAGGAAGAATAAAGAATAAATTTAAAGAATTTATCTTTGATAAAATTAATGGGAACCTTTCCCAAAGGATATGAATATTTAAATAAAAGAAAATTCAGAATTGGAATGAGGCGTATGTTGTGTTTTATAGCACTTATTTATTATATACGTGAGTTATTCGAAAAGGCTGGATTTATACCCATTTTGAATAACTGATTCGACGATAAGTCGTCGATGAAGACAGTGGTTGAAGAATGGAGGTCTTAACATCGTTTGGATGATTATTGATGTCCTGATTGGGCTGTACACCCAAGATAAGGTAATAAGTGGTGATCGTCCAGACGTACTTGGAGATTGATCGGATATGCGAGGACTTCTTTCCTGTATTAGACATATGGGATGAGGAATAAGGTGCCTCCAGTTTCGTTCAGACCCTGAATGAACTAGTAAATGGATGTGTGTGTTACATTGGATTTTATTTTGTATTGATTGATTTCTATTAAATATATATCTGTTTGGCGGTGGGGAATTTATTCTCTTGCTTAACGCCCTTCTCTGAGATGTACGAGCTCATAGGTTATATATCGATAGACATCAGTCGCATGGCGTGAATTGCCTGTGTGGCATGCTGAGATGCAACTGATCGAGGCTTCTGTTGAAAAGCAGAGTCTTGTTGTTGATGATCAAAGCACGGCTTTAATACAACATAGCTTTGTGTATAGCGTTAATTCGCGAGCCTTACACCTCGGTATGAGTCAAAAATGAGATAAGGGACCCAAGGAGGACATGACGTTTCTTTCTAGCTATGGGTGGTGTCATGGTACGGAGCCCAGACATTGATTATATTTTTACCTATGTGGATGATGGATAGCGTGGCACCTCGGATATATCAGTTACTATGGAGCCGATGGATATAGGTCCTATAGGACTAGGAAACGTGTGTTCAGGAATAATTAATCCTCAAACGTAAGGGAGGACTGGCCTTGGAGGATCTTGGGGTCTTCTGCAGGAGATCTTGAGGCATTTGCTAGAGTGTCTCAAAGTCGGTGAGGAGCACATCCCTTGCCTTGACTCATGACGGAAATCCAATTTCCAATACGTGACATTTCTGTTTTAGTTGTAAACCTATATGGCGACATAGTAGCATGGGATACTCTACCGCCTATGATTGATACATTTATATTTAACACTGTTTTGACACTATACACTTATTATAGTATCAAATGATTTGTTTTAAACATGCCAAGCATGTTTGGCTATTATAAGGGAAAAACCTATCCTCCGGCTTGCATTGCGTTGTGTGATGGGACCTGGGTATTATAATAGCTTGCATTGCATTGTTTGTTTTATGCACTGATATTCTTGGGAGGAAACCCGTTCCGTGTTATATGGCGTGGTCCCTTGATTTACTTTATTTTTAAAGTAAAGATTTAATAACTGTTTTAGCCCTCATACCAGTCACATGATTGACCTGGAGTTTATTGTTTTAAGCTAAACTCTGGGTGCCCCTATTTTCCACACGGGCAGCTAGTAGTTTTGGTTTTGCAGATATTATATTCACAGGATCTTGGTTTACAGTTCGAGCTATATTCAGAACGCTCTGTATCCGTGTATTTCTTTCAGTTGTGTTTTGTATTATTTTCCGCTGCATAATAATTTGCAAATCTCTGATATTTATCACATGTATATTATTTGTTCATACTCTGTATATTCTTGTACTCTGATGTAAATTGTTGTAATAAGCAATGAAATATTCTTCTATTTGCGTTCCGATTAGACTTGTTTTCAGACAATCCGTTCTTTCTCTTTTCTTCGCAGAGCGGGGAAGTTTGGGTCATTACATGTGGTGTCAGAGCTTTGTTTTGCAGCGCTCGAGAACAAGACACATTAGAATCGAACGGAAGAATTCATCAGAGGTTGGATTAGTAATATCCAATGGGAATGACTCGTAGGAATGGGATCAATAGTATCATAGAATGAGTTGAAAGAGTGTTATTTTTAAAATAAAAATGAAAACAAATTTTGTTTTGAAAATTTAAACTCATTCAACGTATTTGAATATTTATTTTATATTGAATTTGGACAATAGAGTATATAAAGATTTTGCATATACGCCTTGCAAACGTTGTAACAACCCGCATTCTACGCGTCGGAGTATCGTAGAGTATTTATTTCTTTCCCATATGAAGTCGTATGGTCATGTAACTTTGGGAAACAACCGTTAGACTCATTTCCCATGTCCATGATTTTTTTCGATTTTTAAATGACCATTTTGCCCCTAGCTGATCTTGTTTCGGCCATAACTTTTGATTGGAAAGGAATTTTGACCGGGAACCACTTCCATTAGATTCGTTTGATGGTTTACCTTTCCGTAGAGTGGTCACATGTGAAAAACGGACTTACCGTTAGGGAGATATGGCTGAAATAAGGCTTGGAAGGTGAAAAACAGCTTAACCGGGCCAATTAGGGTGATTAGCAAATGGGCCCATAACCCATTTCGGGATTAGGGTTATGGGGAGGCTGAAATGAGTTAGGTCTTCATTCTATTTCAGTTTTCTGGCCTCCACTTACCTCTTAGAAACCCAAAAAATGGCCTCTAACCTCTTAATCACCTCCAAATCACTTCTAATCAAGGATTAAGCTTAGCAACACCAAATCAAGGGAGATCTACACCAAATCAACGTTAGAGCTGCTGCTTAGCATTGGGATTCGCACCAAATCAGAGATTTATTTTAGATTTAAGTTTTATTTGTGGCCAAGGTGAGTGATTTGCATAGTTCCTCACTAAATATGGCTAATTAAGGGTAATTAGTGATAATTAGCGAATTTAAACATGATAAAAATCTGGGAAAATATTTATAAAATTCGAAATGATGTTTTAGACATCTGATATGAATTTGGGTTAATTTGGTTAAGTTTTGCTAATCATATCATTAGTTTCACCTAAACATGCTTAAGGGAAAATATGGGGTTTTGGCTATGTTTGATCCATTTTAACCTATCATATTGTTGTTTTGGTGTTTGTGGTTGATTATACATGTTGCTTTGTGTAATGACCCGAAAATCCCAGCCCTTTGGACCGACCATAAACCACAAAGGTCTGACTCAAAAGTTAGAAATTCTCGAATGCATTAACTCTGAGCATACAACACATCAGAACAATAACAGCAGACTTTTATTACATCATGGTAATATAACATCAGAGTACAGAATATATCAGAGTACATCGAAATAAAATTACAGCGGAAGATAAATTACAATATATTTAATACATTGAAGCGGAAACAATAAAATAGATACAGCGGAAGCTAACTATGCTCTGGACACAGCTTTAAGCTTCAATCCAGCATCCTGCTCGAGATAAGGACCTGTAGATAAACTACTCGACTGCCCGTGTGGAGAAGAGGGCACCCGAGTTTGTAAAGGTGGAAACAAACAACGGGTCAGTCATGGGACTGGTGTGAGAATTCTTAACTAATTTAACTAATAGTAATAAGGCAAATCCATGGACCACGCCGCTAATGCGGAACGGGTTTTATTCCAATGGATTGTCGTGCATAACTTAAAGTAAATCGTAAAACAACGCAATGCTTTTTAGAAAAATGAAATCACCATAAGACTCAGGTCCCATCACACAATGCAACGCACACCAGAGGATAGAGTTTTACCTTATGGTGATTAAACATGCTTGATACGTTAAAAACGAATTTGATATTATTATTAGTGTGTATATGTTTTAAAAACAATTTCAATCATAATGTATCAATCCTAGGAAGAATAGTATCCCATACTACTATGCCTTCATACTAGTAATACAATCAAAACCGAATGGGCCGTATTGGAAATTTAGTTTCCATCATGAGTCAAGGCTAGGGAGGAGCTCCTTACCGATTCGAGACACTCTAGCTAATGTCTCAGGGTTCCCCGCAGTTAACCCTTGGATCCTGCAGGGCCGGTCCACACATACAGCTTCGTGGATTGTCAATTCCTGAACACACGTTTCCCGGTCCTATAGGACCTATCTGAGGCGCCTCATTCCATCATCCACATAAGAAAAATGTCAGGGCTGGTAGGTCACTGACACCACTCTAGCTAGAAAGAAACGTGCTGCTCTCCCTGCGTTCCCTTCTCCCGTTTTAGACTCCGCCGGTGTGTGAGGCTCGCGAAGTCACGCTATACACAAAGCTATGCCTAAACAGACTATGCATTGATCGTCCCACAAGGCCTGCTTTTCAACAAAGCCTTGATCACATGCATCTTAGCATGCCACATCATCACTCCATATCACACTACCAATCCTTTGCCGAAATATATGAACGGGTGTTAAGCAAGAGAATAAATTCTCCGCCACCAAACATCCATACATTCGACAAAAGATTAATAACATGATATATAATGGAGTACGATGTCAGACACACAATCCATTTATAAGCTTATGCTCTGGGTCTGAGCGAAAGCCAAATCTGTACAAATCAACACTACGTCTGGGCAACTCCTACTATTACCTTATCATGGTAGCGAGCCATTCTAAGGCAACAGTCATCATCGTCCATTCGATGTGGAGATTTGACGGTCTTCAATCGCCGTCTTCCAATCTTGGATTTTTAAACGTCGTTTAATTATTTGGAATGAGATAAACTCGGACTTTCCAAATAATCCTCGTATATATATATATATATTGAAAATCCTTCTTACACATCAATAATTATTTTTATTAACGATTCATTCCTATTTCAATTATTTAAAATAATTAAATTTTTATATAACGACGCCTTAAATCCATGGGCGACTATGGCGCTGCATTCAACCAATTTTGATTTTTACATTTCTCAGAATCTAACCGTTGGATCTTAACATAATATATATCATTGGAAAGATTTTTCCAAGACGGTCCTAACGGTTTCAGTTTCAAGAAAATCCGACGGTCGGATCTTCTTGTATAGTCATTTAAAAGTACGATTTCAAAACGCGAACTACCACGCCCTATTCATTCAATTTTGATTATATATATAATCATTGAATCGTAATAACGTCGTTTGATTAAAACAACACTCCACACAATTACTGATACTTACTAAATTTTAATTCATTTGAAAATGAAGATAATATTACCGCATCCTAAATTCATTCTTTCCTTACATTGAAAATGTAAATTTTGATACATTCAAAATCTTTAAATTACATATAAAAATATAATTTCTAATGACAATGCAAACTCTACTCTTAATTCACATTGTGAAAACATGATTTGTAATTACAATGCAAACACTACATCTAATTCACATTGTGAAAACATGATTTGTAATTACAATGCAAACACTACATCTAATTCACATTGTAAAAATATAATTTTTAAATACAATGCAAACACTACATCTAATTCATATTGTAAAAATATAATTTTTAAATACAATGCAAACACTACATCTAATTCACATTGTAAAAATATAATTTTTAAATACAATGCAAACACTACATCTAATTCACATTGTAAAAATATAATTTTTAATTACAATGCAAACACTACATCTAATTCACATTGTAAAAATATAATTTTTAATTACAATGCAAACACTACATCTAATTCACATTGTAAAAATATAATTTTTAATTACAATGCAAACACTACATCTAATTCACATTGTAAAAATATAATTTTTAATTACAATGCAAACACTACACCTAATTCACATTGTAAAAATATAATTTTTAATTACAATGCAAACACTACATCTAATTCACATTGTAAAAATATAATTTTTAATTACAATGCAAACACTACATCTAATTCACAATTTAAAAATATAATTTTTAATTACAATGCAAACACTACATCTAATTCACATTGTAAAAATATAATTTTTAATTACAATGCAAACACTACATATAATCCACATTGTAAAAATATAATTTTTAATTACAATGCAAACACTACATCTAATTCACATTGTAAAAATATAATTTTTAATTGCAATGCAAACACTACATCTAATTCACATTGTAAAAATATAATTTTTAATTACAATGCCACATTTCTACATCTAAATTACATATGAAATAAATCAATTTTATTTCTAATGTTCATTCTCATTTTATGTTACATATATACAAAAGAAAAATGCAATTTCGATCATACAATGAAATTGCATCCTTTAATTGCATAGAAAAATGTAGTTTTGTCATACGGTATACTTTCCTATAGACATTACATATAAAAATGTAATATTTAACACACAATATAAATTCATGTTTTAATTACATATTAAAATGTAAATTTTATCCTACAGTGTAATTCCCTATATAATTTACATATAAAAATGTAAATTTTAACATACGATGAAATTTCCATGTTAATTACAAAGGAAAATGTAATTTTTAACATACGGCATAAATTCACTTTATAATTTACATATAAAAATGTAAATTTTAACATACGATGGAATTCTCATATTAATTACAAAGAAAAATGTAATTTTTAACATACGACATAAATTCACTTTATAATTTACATATAAAAATGTAAATTTTAACATACGATGGAATTCTCATATTAATTACAAAGAAAAATGTAATTTTTAACATACGACATAAATTCACTTTATAATTTACATATAAAAATGTAAATTCTGACATACGATGGAATTCACCTTTTAATTACAAAGGAAAATGTAATTTTTAACATACAACATTAATTCACTTTATAATTTACATAAAAAAATGTAAATTTTAACATATGATGAAATTCACTTGTTAATTACAAAGAAAAATGTAATTTTCAACATATGGTATAAATTCACTTTATAATTTACACATAAAAATGTAAATTTTAACATACGATGGAATTTCTATTTTATTCACACTAAAGATAATGTAAATTTCATACGGTGAAATTCTTATTTACTTTACATTAAGAAAAAAAAATAGAATTTACATAAGGTGAAATTCCTATATATTTACATTAATAAAAATGTAAACCTTTCATACGGTGAATATTCTATATATTCGCATTAATAAAAATGTAAACTTTTTATACGGTGAATATTCTCATTATAATCACATCTAAAAAATGTCATTTATACTTTATCGTTCTAATTTACATTAAATTAACATATAAAAATGTCATCTTTATTTCATCGTTCAATTTCACATTAAAATAACATATAAAAATGTCATCTTTAATTCATCGTTAAATTTTACATTAAAATAACATATAAAAATGTCATCTTTAATTCATTGTTAAATTTTACATTAAAATAACATATAAAAATGTCATCTTTAATTCATGAGACCTTTACTTTATATTTACATTATAAGTCCTACTTTTATATTCAAAGTAAATCCTACTTAATAATTTAATGAAAAAAAAAATCTATTCTTTAATGATTCATTGAAAATTTCATTCTTTAATAATTCATTGCAAAAATTCATTCCTTAATAATTCATTGCAAAAATTCATTCCTTAATAATTCATTACAAAAATTCATTCCTTTCATAGACAATGAAAAATCATACCTTTTATTATTTACAATGAAACATATCTTTTGATTTTTAATCTAAAATTTTCATCTTTCATTTACAATGTAAAATTTATTCTTAAATTACAATGTAAATTTTACTCTTTTACATGAAAAATATCATCTTTTAATATTTTCATGAAAATTTACATCTTTAATATTTCAATTGAAAATTCAGCCTTTAATAATTTAAATCAAAAATTCAATATATAAAAGTTAGTCTTTCTATTTACAATGTAAAGAATAAGCCTTTACCATTTACCACATCGTATTTCATGTCACATCCAAACAACAACAACATTCAAATAAACCAACATGACTAAATCTAACAATTCACATCAAGGTAATATACAGGGTGATGTTTACATTGGCATATGACAAATCAACGAGGCATGATTCAATAAAATTAACAAATAATTAATTCTAATTAATCAATAAATTCAGATCTAATATTTAGATTTGCAGATCTAACATCATACAGAATAAACAATTCAGATCCATATTTAAAATATCACGACATAGCAGATCTATTTATAAATATTTTTAATAACTAAGAATTAATAATTAAATAAATTAAATTAAATTAAAAATAAATTCTCACCTAGCTCGGATCTGAAATGAATTGTCAACTTTGATCAGGTCTTGTGTTTGAATTCAAAGAGATTTCGGATCTGGAATGGTTCAAATTCAAATTCGTATGAAAAATCAAAATTCAGCCTTTAACAACTGCCACAGCGACGCTACAAAGCGTGACAAAATCTGAAATAAACATTACCTAAAGTTCAAAACTTTGAATCGAGATAACTCGAGCTACGATCGACGGTTTTACGAACGGTTTGCGGGAGATTGGAGAGCTACGAGAGGGCTATCTTCACCGGGAGTTGGAGGAGGTGCGGCGGCTTGTGGGTGGCGCGGTAGGGGCGCAAAGGCCGCGGCTTTGGAGGCTTGTGGCGGTGGCTACGGTCGATGAGAGGTGGTTATTCTTGTCGGAGAAGAAAGAGCTCGAAAATCTCTTCGAAACGTGTATTTATACGAAGGTTTTCGTTGAGAATTGAGGGAGAAATCGAAGAATCAATTTTTGAAGAAAGGGGCGGCTATGGGTTCTCACGGCTGAAAGACAACGTGAGGAAGAAGAACCCGATCATTTTATAATATTATTTTATTAGGTTAATCTAATTTTTTGAGAACAAAAAATGTGTGATCTTCTGAAGAGAAGAGAGCACACATATATATAATAAAAACTAAAATACATAGTCCGACTGTAGAACAAAAGAAAACTATATAGCACATATCACAACTCTAAGAATGTACTGGATTGTAGATAGATGAGCTCCGGATAAACCACCGCCCATCTACTTCAATATCGAATTCCGGCAAGGCCACCACTCGATATTGAAGTATATCTACTCCAATACAATAACTCATACTCACTATGTAAAAAATAATGAAGTACAACAACAAATACTCCCTATCAATAAAACCAAAAGATTACAAATGAAATGAAAATCTTCAATCCAAACAGAAATCTTCAAAGCTCCACAATACTATCCATCAACCAGAAACCTGCTACCAGTCCATCCATCTATCCCCTAAGTACTTCCTCTGAATCAACTTCCTAAAACTGCGAAAAAACTCAAACACTATTAGTAATTTGCCACACACCTATATATATGTAAATATAAGTGTCTAAATATATATATATATATATACATATATATATATATATTATATAAGCCAATATATATATATATATATATATATATAAATATTCATAAATAAATATTTACCATACATAACTGTGTAAATGAATATACAATGAAAAAACCAATAAAAGAAATTAACAATCGATACGATATCTATTACTAAAAAAACTGTTGATTCTAATAAATAAATACAAATTCGATCTAACCTTAATCAATAAAGTTTCAAAGCCCGGTTTCCCAAATAACTTATAATGCGAATTAGACATCCAGTTCAAACAAAAATTGACTATATTAATGATTAATTTATCTGCAGAAACAGAATTAGAATGGAAAGATCTCTGATTTCTCTCAGCCCAAATGAACCAGCATATGATTATGATTAAAGAATCTAAAATGTATCTTTCACTAGTATTAAAAACAAATCTATAAGAATCCCAATAATTAGCACAACAATTGAAAGAATAATGATAATCAAGAGCAAAAATCCGTAAAACCATACTAAATATGTAGTTAGTGATATTGCATAAGAAAAATAAGTGATCTACATCCTCATTTATAGTATTACAAAAATAACACTTAACATCAAAAATGATATTCTTTCTCTTAAGAAACTCAATCGTATTAAGTTTCTTGTGAATGATTAACCACATTATAAATTTTTCTTTAGGAGGAGAGTTAGATTTCCAAATAAACTTAAAAGCTCGAAATGATATTCCCGAAAAATTTAAAAAGTTATACATAGAATTAACCGAATAAATTTTGCTTTTATTCAAACCCCAACTAGTAGAGTCCTTGCACTCATCTATATGATATAAAGATAACTTAGCATAAAGTAAAGCTAATTGTCTTAACATTTCCCCTTCTAATATATTATCAAAAGAAAACTCCCATAGGGGATCCAAATCACTTCTAAAGATATCTTTTATCAATGCATTTTTAAAATTACAATTATTAAAGAGCTCCCTAAATTCAATTTTAAGTGGTAAAAGAGAAATCCACCTAACATGCCAAAAGTAAGTCATATTACCAGAATGAACAATCACCTTATAACCTAAACTAAAGAAGTCAAAACACTTTAAAACTGACTTCCAAAAGTAAGATAATTTATTATACCAACTACCACTAGATCCAACAATAAATTCTCCCTCTGAATAGTAAAATTTAGATATAATAGCTTTCCATGTTGTAGTTACTTCAGGCGACCTAAATTTCCATAACCATTTGGCTAGTAAGGAAGAGTTAAAATTAACTAAATTAATTATTCCCAATCCCCCATCTTTCTTAGCCTTACAACTCACCTCCCAATTTACTAAACATTTGAAACTCCTACAAATAGAATCTCTACCCCCACCCCATAGATAATTACGTCTAATTCTATCGATCTTATCGATAACCCATTGAGGAAATCTATGTACTGACATCCAATATGTGGGGATGGCCGACAGCACTGAATTAACCAAAACTAATCTACCTGCTCTAGACAAAAATCTATTGTTCCAACTTGATAGTCTACAATTAATCTTGTCAATTATGACTAACCAATCCTCTTTCTTTAATTTTGATGGCCTTATCTTAAAACCTAAATAATCAAAAGGAAATTTCATGACAGAGCAGTTTAAAGTGTTAGCAACCATAGCTTCAACAATATCAAAATCATTAATGACCATAACAGAACTCTTGTCAAAATTAATTCTAAGACCTGATAACATCTCAAAACAATACAGAATAAACTTAAGAGCAATAATGTGTTTAGGTAGATGAGAAGAAAATAATAAAGTATCATCTGCAAATTGGAGTACAGACAATTCATTATTAAATACATCATTACCGACATAACCTAAAATACCTAATCTCCCCGCTCTCTTGATAATTCTAGAAAAAACGTCAGCTGCTAGATTAAATAATAGAGGAGACAGAGGATCTCCCTGTCTAAGACCCCTCTTAGATTGGATCTTCTTTCCCATAACCCCATTGACAACGATATTAGAACTACCAGACTTAAGTAGATGCAATATCCAATTAGTCCAACGGACACTAAAACCTCTAGCTAGACATACTTCACATATATAATCCCAGTCAATAGAATCGAAAGCTTTCTCAAAATCTAGTTTCAAAATAGCACAAGAAAAATTATTTTTAACACAAACATTAATATACTCTTGAACGGCTGCCACTCCATCGACTATTTGTCTACCTTTAATAAAAGCAGTTTGCGAATGATCTATGAGATCATTCATCTTCCTACTAAGCCTATTCGCTAGGACTTTAGAAATGATCTTTACAGTAACATTTATTAAAGAAATAGGTCTAAAATCCTTTAAGAACTTTGCATCCTCTCTCTTCTTAATAAGTATAACGTTTGCAAAATTAAAGTTACCTAGACACAAAACCCCACTATAGAAGTCATTAAATAAATTTACTAAATCAGATTTCAATACCTCCCAAAACTGTTTGTAAAATATAACAGGGAAACCATCAGGTCCCGGAGCTTTATCACTAGGCATATCACAAATTGCCTTCCAAATCTCCTGTTCAGAAAAAGGTTCATCTAAATCTAATAACACTCCCTTGTCTTCATTAGGATAGATTTCCTTCCAATTAACGTTAATTCTTCTCTTAATCCTAGTCCCAAAATTTTGTTTGTAATAATTGGTGAAAGCTACATTTAAATCACGCTGAATTGTCAGTTCCTCATCATTCAAGAAAATAGAATGAATTAAATTATCACGTCTCCTTTTATTAGCTATACTATGAAAAAATTTCGTGTTATTATCCCCTTCCTTAATCCATTGAACACATGATCTTTGCTTCCACATTATTTCTTCTTTTTCCATAATCAATTTGAAATCATTTCTGAGATTATAAAGTCTATCTCTCTCACCTAGATTAAGAATCCTAGATTCACTTAACTTATCTAAGTCTAGCATCTCACATAAAATCTTATCTTTCTTTATTTTAACACTACCAAAAACAAATTTATTCCACCTCTTAAGAAAAAATCTTAATTTACCAAGTTTTGACACAAAAATCTTTGCCGAATTGCCATTATATAAATTATTAAAATAGCATAACGACTTCCATTTAACAGAAACAAGATTAATAAAACTAGCATCTAGTAACCACATTCTTTCAAATTTGAAATTGTTACTAATTAACATATTCGAATCACACGTAAGGATTAAAGGACAATGATCTGAAAGAAAAAAAGGTAACCCTTTTACTTTACAAATTGGAAATCTTTCATCAACCTCTGTACTTATAAAAAATCTATCTAATAAAGCAAAAGACGGCCTGTCACTAATATTAGTCCTAGACCAAGTAAAAGATCTATTACTAAGCGGAACCTCGATCAGATTATTACCTAAAATAAAGTCATAAAATTCTTCCATGGCAGAGAAATCTCCTTCTCGAGGAGATCGCTCACCTAAAAACCTAGTAACATTAAAATCCCCCCTATAATCCAAAGATTAGAGGCGAGGTTCCTAAAATACGAACATTCGTCCCACAAACGTCTCCTCCCAACCTTCGTGTGAGGGCCATACACATTAGTAATGCCCAGCGAAGAATTATCTATAAGTGAAGTTAATATAACGTGTAATGAATATATTTTGGGAAATTCCTAAACAAGTCTATACTGACTATCTTTCCAACCTATCAAAAGCCCCCCGGCTGTACCAATAGCCGGTAAACATGCCCAATTGCGGAAAATGGTTCCACCTAATCTAACATAAAAACTAGAATCGGGGCATTCAATTTTAGTCTCTTGAAGTAAGATAATATCAATGTGATAATCCCTAAAAAAATCCTGACTTTAGCACATTTCTTAGGATCATTTAGACCCCTAACATTCCAGCTAACAATCCTCATCTACTCAAAGAAGAAACTCTCTCTAATTCCCTACTCCTAATGTACTCAGCATCAATCTCAATATCAGAAAAAATAAAGGCAGTATCAGTGGCAAGCTGAGATAACTGACTAGTCGTCAAACTACCTAAAGCAAAAGGAGTGTAATCACTACCAAGAATCGGGGACGTACCTGAGCCCAAATCCATACTGCTTCTGCTAGCATTTGGATTCGGGAACTTACCTCGTGAAGAAGATGAGCCATACCTGATCCTAGCACTACGCCGAAGTAATCCAGAACTGGGATTCCCATTCCTACGTCTCCTCCTCCTAGTCAAAGGAGTAGATAAATCACTACTCCGATGATGATCATCACTCGGCTCCTGCGATCCATTACTAACTACCATGCTGGACACAATATCCAATGAAGGTACTGATCGAGTCCAAACCGACATATAAGAGTTCACAACAAAATCCGACCTTAAAATTAATGAGTAAAGACCCACACCCCTCCTGCTAATAAGCACTAACATCAGATCAGTATTCAACGATATCGATAATCCACACAAGACCGAACTTGCAACCACCAAATCCCAGTCAGACCATCTCAGATCTACATACACAACCCCAGTAGCCATACTAGATACAACGTCCAGCACTAACTTACGCCCTGATAAACTATTATCATCAAACTCTTGCTCAACATTAGGATGAGTACGCTGAAAGCCCAAGCCAACTCTCATATCACTGCCTAGAGAAACAAGTGTTGAATTCAAAGATTCCTTCTTCTCCTTAGCAGGATCAGCAAAATAATCCCCACAGATGACTTTCCTACTGACATTCTTTCCCATTTTAAACCGCCTAACTTTAAATCCTTTACTATACACAGAAGAGAAAACCTGAGATTTCTCTATACTAATATCTGCACCCAGCACTGATTCTAACTGATTTAATCCAATCTCATCCTCGAAGTTATTCAACAATTCAAAGTTATTTTTAAGAATAACATCTTCAGCCACTTTCCAACTAGCTTCCATAACAGGCCTGGAAAACACACCCCCCTCGACATCCTCTTCTACAACTCCACACATATCAATCCCATCATCGCCTGTCATCAATTCCCTCATCCCCCTACCATTACTTGCCTCTGAATAACAAAAATCCTCTCGAAACCCCTTACAGAATATCACAGCAGGGTCAAAGTTCAGGGGATCCACACGCCATAAATCGCATCCATGCCCAGCAGTACCCACAAAAAATTCATCAATGAAACTCCCTTTATCTTCAACCCCATCCAAATTTTCAACCTGAAAGTGATCCACCTGTGCCTTATCCACCAGAGCCGAATGAATAGGAACCTCACGAATTGGGAAATCCTGAAAGTTGATCGATCTTTTATCACAATTGATGATGGTATTAATAACATCAAAATGCTTCAAAATCTCATTCATGTAACTGCCCTTCATCTTATTATTTGCCATCGAACCCGCAAACATCCTACGAAGCTTCAAAAAATTTAGACAGAAAGAAAGAGCGTGCTCTTTTCTTCCTAAAGGACGAGGCAATGGAGGGAACACCACATTTCGATCAATCCTCTTACTCCACAAAATTCCATCAACAAGCCCCTCAAGGTGCCATCCCAATAACAACAGTAAGTAAGCCCCTTCATTCTCTTTTTCATAAGATTCCAGAACAATGAAATCTGATAGCATAATAATTTTTTGACATATTCTCAAACAGTTATAGTGCAATAAGTCGAAGACTGATTTCCCTCTAAACGTCGCTGGACAATTCAACTTCCTATGGCCCAGAACGCCACAACTGAAGCAACGGATACCATTTCGACAATTCTTGGCTAAGTGAGACAGATCACCACATTTGAGACAACTTCGAACACTATTGCTTTTTCTAGGAAAAGAGTTTTTTGTCAAGAACGAATTCCAATCCAAAGAGATAGGAGATTCTCTGACCATATCGGCATAAGATCTTGCAATATGGTCGCGTTCTCCACAATTGAAACATCGATCCACAGAAATGGAAGAGAAATGCACATCTTGACGATAGGGAAAATTAGCCCTAAACTCCTTGCCCTTCTGATTTGAATCTCTCGAAAAAAGACGAGGAAACGAGAGATTTGAACGATATCTGTTCCAAGAAGATGAATAGGAATTAGACGCCATTGAAGTTCTTTTACTTTGTTATTGAAACCTTCAGTATTACCAGCCCGTTTAAGTCTGTTTTGGTCCGAACTCCGATTCAGGCCCAACGACTGTCGTTCCTACCATTTAGCCCCCATTCCGGACTCATCTGGACCTGTCCCGTTAGCCCAAACTATCATCTTGGCCTCCGTTTTTCAGTTTTAAAATTTAAGTCCTTTATTTCTAATTTTTCCGTACAAATAATTTTACCGGGGACACAAATTAACTCAGAAAAATCCAGAAAAATTATTTTTGGCTTTCTTATGACGATACGGTCCTGACAAAATTTATTTCGTCGAATTCTGAAACTTTTTGAAAAATGGCTATTTTTCAGTCGATTAAAATTCACTATAAATTGACAGAACAGAATTCTTTTTGCCACGGCCACAAATTAATTCCAAAAATTATGAAAAATTAAAATTAACAATATTTTGACATTCCGGATCCAAAAAAAGTGGTTTCGTCGAAAACGGAGGTCGTTTGCAAAATGACTATTTTCAAGGGCTATATATTTAATATTAAAAATACATTTTTAAACAAATAATTTCCGAAACTCAAAATATATAAGTGTTTACTGTTTTTCAATGTAGAAACATCATTCTGAACTCAATGGAAGTGGTTTCGAGTTCAAATTCCTTTATATGCCAAAAGTAGCATTTTTGACCTATGCAAATTACCTAGCGACCTTTCTAAATTTTAATTTGGGCATAACTTTTGATTCCTGCTATGAAATTTCAATTTTTCGGATTCGTTGGAAAGATATTTTTAAATAGATTCTAATATTTCTGGTTTCACTAAAATCCGTTAAATTTTGCATCCTGTACGGTCAGTCAAAGTTCAAGTTTGACTTTTCAAACTACCGCGCTATTTCTAACTCTTTTTATAATAAAATTAAATTATTCATTCTAACTTCGATTGAATCAAATTTGTGATCATTATTATTTAAAATAAATTATTTTAAATATCAAAACTCATTAAAATCACTTAAAATAAATTTTAAATTGGCCCCAAAATTCAGGGTTGTTACAGTCTCCCCCACTTAAAAACTTTTCGTCCTCGAAAAGGGACGAAGCTAAAAGTTGATTAATTAACTAACTAATATATATATATATATTTTCTCCATTGGTTTAAATAATTTCATTAGTTTATTAACTTTCAAATATATAACTTTTTATATATTCAAAATCATATTTTCCAAAATAGAGTATAATTAATCACAAATACGTATATTATAGGCTTGCTACTCTCAACTCATTCTAGGGCATTACTAACCCTATCTCTAATGAGTTTTCTCATTCTAGGATACTGCTGATCCTATCTCTAATGAGTATTCTTATTGGATATTACTAATCCAATCTCTGATGAGCCTTTTTTTCAGTTCTAATGAGTTGTACCCCAAAGATTTGAGCTAACCAAAGATCTGATACCATATGTAATAACCCGAAAATCCCAGCCCTTTTGACCGACCATAAACCACACAGGTCTGACCCAAAAGTTAGAAATTCTCGAATGCATTAACTCTGGGCATACAACACATCAGAACAATAACAACAGACTTTTATTACATCATGGTAATATAACATCAGAGTACAGAATATATCAGAGTACATCGAAATAAAATTACAGCGGAAGATAAATTACAATATATTTAATACATTGCAGTGGAAACAATAAAATAGATACAGCGGAAGATAACTATGCTCTGGACACAGCTTTAAGCTTCAATCCAACATCCTGCTCGAGATAAGGACCTGTAGATAAACTACTCGACTGCCCGTGTGGAGAAGAGGGCACCCGAGTTTGTAAAGGTGGAAACAAACAACGGGTCAGTCATAGGACTGGTGTGAGAATTCTTAACTAATTTAACTAATAGTAATAAGGCAAATCCATGGACCACGCCGCTAATACGGAACGGGTTTTATTCCAATGGATTGCCGTGCATAACTTAAAGTAAATCGTAAAACAACGCAATGCTTTTTAGAAAAATGAAATCACCATAAGACTCAGGTCCCATCACACAATGCAACGCACACTAGAGGATAGAGTTTTACCTTATGGTGATTAAACATGCTTGATACGTTAAAAACGAATTTGATATTATTATTAGTGTGTATATGTTTTAAAAACAATTTCAATCATAATGTATCAATATTCCTAGGAAGAATAGTATCCCATACTACTATGCCTCCATACTAGTAATACAATCAAAACCGAATGGGCCGTATTGGAAATTGAGTTTCCATCATGAGTCAAGGCTAGGGAGGAGCTCCTTACCGATTCGAGACACTCTAGCTAATGTCTCAGGGTTCCTCGCAGTTAACCCTTGGATCCTGCAGGGCCGGTCCACACATACAGCTTCGTGGATTGGCAATTCCCGAACACACGTTTCCCGGTCCTATAGGACCTATCTGAGGCGCCTCATTCCATCATCCACATAAGTAAAATGTCAGGGCTGCTAGGTCACTGACACCACTCTAGATAGAAAGAAACGTGCTGCTCTCCCTGCGTTCCCTTCTCCCGTTTTAGACTCCGCCGGTGTGTGAGGCTCGCGAAGTCACGCTATACACAAAGCTATGCCTAAACAGACTATGCTTTGATCGTTCCACAAGGCATGCTTTTCAACAAAGCCTTGATCACATGCATCTTAGCATGCCACATCATCACTCCATATCACACTACCAATCCTTTGCCGAAATATATGAACGGGTGTTAAGCAAGAGAATAAATTCTCCGCCACCAAACATCCATACATTCGACAGAAGATTGATAACATGATATATAATGGAGTACGATGTCAGACACACAATTCATTTATAAGCTTATGCTCTGGGTCTGAGCGAAAGCCAAATCCGTACAAATCAATACTACGTCTGGGCAACTCCTATTATTACCTTATCATGGAAGCGAGCCATTCTAAGGCAACAGTCATCATCGTCCATTCGATGTGGAGATTTGACGGTTTTCAATCGTCGTCTTCCAATCTTGGATTTTTAAACGTCGTTTAATTATTTGGAATGAGATAAACTCGGACTTTCCAAATAATCCTCGTATATATATATATATATATATATATATATATATTGAAAATCCTTCTTACACATTAATAATTATTTTTATTAACGATTCATTCCTATTTTTATTATTTAAAATAATTAAATTTTTATATAACGACGCCTTAAGTCCATGGGCGACTATGGCGCTGCATTCAACCAATTTTGATTTTTACATTTCTCAGAATCTAACCGTTGGATCTTAACGTAATATATATCATTGGAAAGATTTTTCCAAGACGGTCCTAACGGTTTCAGTTTCAAGAAAATCCGATGGTCGGATCTTCTTTTATAGTCATTTAAAAGTACGATTTCAAAACGCGAACTACCACGCCCTATTCGTTCAATTTTGATTATATATATAATCATTGAATCGTAATAACGTCGTTTGATTAAAACAACACTCCACACAATTACCGATACTTACTAAATTTTAATTCATTTGAAAATGAAGATAATATTACCGCATCCTAAATTCATTCTTTCCTTACATTGAAAATGTAAATTTTGATACACTCAAAATCTTTAAATTACATATAAAAATATAATTTCTAATGACAATGCAAACACTACATCTAATTCATATTGTAAAAATATAATTTTTAAATACAATGCAAACACTACATCTAATTCACATTGTAAAAATATAATTTTTAAATACAATGCAAACACTACATCTAATTCACATTGTAAAAATATAATTTTTAAATACAATGCAAACACTACATCTAATTCACATTGTAAAAATATAATTTTTAATTACAATGCAAACACTACATCTAATTCACATTGTAAAAATATAATTTTTAATTACAATGCAAACACTACATCTAATTCAAATTGTAAAAATATAATTTTTAATTACAATGCAAACACTACATCTAATTCACATTGTAAAAATATAATTTTTAATTACAATGCAAACACTACACCTAATTCACATTGTAAAAATATAATTTTTAATTACAATGCAAACACTACATCTAATTCACATTGTAAAAATATAATTTTTAATTACAATGCAAACACTACATCTAATTCACAATTTAAAAATATAATTTTTAATTACAATGCAAACACTACATCTAATTCACATTGTAAAAATATAATTTTTAATTACAATGCAAACACTACATATAATCCACATTGTAAAAATATAATTTTTAATTACAATGCAAACACTACATCTAATTCACATTGTAAAAATATAATTTTTAATTGCAATGCAAACACTACATCTAATTCACATTGTAAAAATATAATTTTTAATTACAATGCCACATTTCTACATCTAAATTACATATGAAATAAATCAATTTTATTTCTAATGTTCATTCTCATTTTATGTTACATATATACAAAAGAAAAATGCAATTTCGATCATACAATGAAATTGCATCCTTTAATTGCATAGAAAAATGTAGTTTTGTCATACGGTATACTTTCCTATAGACATTACATATAAAAATGTAATATTTAACACACAATATAAATTCATGTTTTAATTACATATTAAAATGTAAATTTTATCCTACGGTGTAATTCCCTATATAATTTACATATAAAAATGTAAATTTTAACATACGATGAAATTTCCATGTTAATTACAAAGGAAAATGTAATTTTTAACATACGGCATAAATTCACTTTATAATTTACATATAAAAATGTAAATTTTAACATACGATGGAATTCTCATATTAATTACAAAGAAAAATGTAATTTTTAACATACGACATAAATTCACTTTATAATTTACATATAAAAATGTAAATTTTAACATACGATGGAATTCTCATATTAATTACAAAGAAAAATGTAATTTTTAACATATGACATAAATTCACTTTATAATTTACATATAAAAATGTAAATTCTGACATACGATGGAATTCACCTTTTAATTACAAAGGAAAATGTAATTTTTAACATACAACATTAATTCACTTTATAATTTACTTAAAAAAAATGTAAATTTTAACATACGATGAAATTCACTTGTTAATTACAAAGAAAAATGTAATTTTCAACATATGGTATAAATTCACTTTATAATTTACATATAAAAATGTAAATTTTAACATACGATGGAATTTCTATTTTATTCACACTAAAGATAATGTAAATTTCATACGGTGAAATTCTTATTTACTTTACATTAAGAAAAAAAAATAGACTTTACATAAGGTGAAATTCCTATATATTTACATTAATAAAAATGTAAACCTTTCATACGGTGAATATTCTATATATTCGCATTAATAAAAATGTAAACTTTTTATACGGTGAATATTCTCATTATAATCACATCTAAAAAATGTCATTTATACTTTATCGTTCTAATTTACATTAAATTAACATATAAAAATGTCATCTTTATTTCATCGTTCAATTTCACATTAAAATAACATATAAAAATGTCATCTTTAATTCATCTTTAAATTTTACATTAAAATAACATATAAAAATGTCATCTTTAATTCATTGTTAAATTTTACATTAAAATAACATATAAAAATGTCATCTTTAATTCATGAGACCTTTACTTTATATTTACATTATAAGTCCTACTTTTATATTCAAAGTAAATCCCACTTAATAATTTAATGAAAAAAAATCTATTCTTTAATGATTCATTGAAAATTTCATTCTTTAATAATTCATTGCAAAAATTCATTCCTTAATAATTCATTGCAAAAATTCGTTCCTTAATAATTCATTACAAAAATTCATTCCTTTCATAGACAATGAAAAATCATACCTTTTATTATTTACAATGAAACATATCTTTTGATTTTTAATCTAAAAATTTCATCTTTCATTTACAATGTAAAATTTATTCTTAAATTACAATGTAAATTTTACTCTTTTACATGAAAAATATCATCTTTTAATATTTTCATGAAAATTTACATCTTTAATATTTCAGTTGAAAATTCAGCCTTTAATAATTTAAATCAAAAATTCAATATATAAAAGTTAGTCTTTCTATTTACAATGTAAAGATTAAGCCTTTACCATATACCACATCGTATTTCATGTCACATCCAAACAACAACAACATTCAAATAAACCAACATGACTAAATCTAACAATTCACATCAAGGTAATATACAGGGTGATGTTTACATTGGCATATGACAAATCAACGAGGCATGATTCAATAAAATTAACAAATAATTAATTCTAATTAATCAATAAATTCAGATCTAATATTAAGATTTGCAGATCTAACATCATACGGAATAAACAATTCAGATCCATATTTAAAATATCACGACATAGCAGATCTATTAATAAATATTTTTAATAACTAAGAATTAATAATTAAATAAATTAAATTAAATTAAAAATAAATTCTCACCTAGCTCGGATCTGAAATGAATTGTCAACTTTGATCAGGTCTTGTGTTTGAATTCAAAGCGATTTCGGATCTGGAATGGTTCAAATTCAAATTCGTATGAAAAATCAAAATTCAGCCTTTAACAATTGACACAGCGACGCTACAAAGCGTGACAAAATCTGAAATAAACATTACCTAAAGTTCAAAACTTTGAATCGAGATAACTCGAGCTACGATCGACGGTTTTACGAACGGTTTGCGGGAGATTGGAGAGCTACGAGAGGGCTATCTTCACCGAGAGTTGGAGGAGGTGCGGCGGCTTGTGGGTGGCGCGGTGGGGGCGCAAAGGCCGCGGCTTTGGAGGTTTGTGGCGGTGGCTACGGTCGATGAGAGGTAGTGATTCTTGTCGGAGAAGAAAGAGCTCGAAAATCTCTTCGAAACGTGTATTTATACAAAGGTTTTCGTTGAGAATTGAGGGAGAAATTGGAGAATGAATTTTTGAAGAAAGGGGCGGCTATGGGTTCTCACGGCTGAAAGACAACGTGAGGAAGAAGAACCCGATCATTTTATAATATTATTTTATTAGGTTAATCTAATTATTATTTAATTAGCCCGTTTAAGTCCGTTTTGGTCCGAACTCCGATTCAGGCCCAACGACTGTTGTTCCTACCATTTAGCACCCATTCCGGACTCATCTGGACCTGTCCCGTTAGCCCAAAGTGTCATCTTGGCCTCCGTTTTTCAGTTTTAAAATTTAAGTCCTTTATTTCTAATTTTTCCGTACAAATAATTTTACCGGGGACTCAAATTAACTCAGAAAAATCCAGAAAAATTATTTTTGGCTTTCTTATGACGATACGGTCCTAACAAAATTTATTTTGTTGAATTCTGAAACTTTTTGAAAAATGGCTATTTTTCAGTCGATTAAAATTCAATATAAATTGACATAACAGAAATCTTTTTGCCACGGCCACAAATTAATTCCAAAAATTATGAAAAATTAAACTTAACAATATTTTGACATTCCGGATCCAACAAAAGTGGTTTCGTCGAAAACGGAGGTCGTTTGCAAAATGACTATTTTCAAGGGCTATATATTTAATATTAAAAATACATTTTTAAACAAATAATTTCCGAAACTCGAAATATGTAAGTGTTTACTATTTTTCAATGTAGAAACATCATTATGAACTCAATGGAAGAGGTTTCGAGTTCAAATTCCTTTATATGCAAAAAGTAGCATTTTTGACATATGCAAATTACCTAGCGACCTTTCTAAATTTTAATTTGGGCATAACTTTTGATTCCTGCTATGAAATTTCGATTTTTCGGATTCGTTGGAAAGATATTTTTAAATAGATTCTAATATTTTTGGTTTCACTAAAATCCGTTAAATTTTGCATCCTGTACGGTCAGTCAAAGTTCAAGTTTGACTTTTCAAACTACCGTGCTATTTCTAACTCTTTTTATAATTAAAATTAAATTATTCATTCTAACTTCAATTTGAATCAAATTTTTGATCATTATTATTTAAAATAGACTATTTTAAATATCAAAACTCATTAAAATCACTTAAATAAATTTTAAATTGGCCCCAAAATTCAGGGTTGTTACACTATGACTGTATGGTATGCTTTGTGATTGATTAGAATAGTTGGAATGGTCAAAAACGCCGTCGAGTGGCGTAAACTGTTTGCTGGAGAAAGTGCAGAAAATTGGTCGATCTGGATCGGAACAGAGGAGAGGACCCGATCCGAACCACCTCCCATGCGAGTTCAACAGCTCCGACCCGATCCGTTCAAAGATGGTGAGCACGAACCGTTGTACCTGGCCTGGAGGAGAGTACCCCGATCCGAATCACCAGGAGGACCCCGACCCGATCTGTTTAGCCACCTCCGAACCGATCTGTAGCGATGGAGCTTGGAGACCTGACCCGACCCGATGATGGTGATGACGATCCGATCCGGAGCAGAGGGGAAGGCTTGTGCTGGAGAACCCGATCCGATCCAGTGGAGGATGTTGAAGGCCGAACTGAACCGATTGTTAAGAGGGAATCCGAACCGATCCGGTGATGACCAATAACCCGAGATGCAAAGGTAGTCCAAGTGAAAGTTAGAGCTCAGGAACCAGTTGGGAACCAATGAGTTCACTTCATGGTTGGACTTTGCTGCGGGACGTATGCTAAGGAGTTGTCGACGTTCATAACTTTGATTCACCACTGAAAATGGATGATGGACTACTTATCAGTGCAGTAGAGTCACTATGACTCGAGGGGCAAGGTGATGGTAGCAAGACTACGTTATCAGTGCAGTAGAGTCATTATGACTCGAGGGGCAAAGTGATGCGTAGTAAGACTATGAACCAGTGCAGTGGAGTCATTGTGACTCCATGGGGCAGAGTGGACATAGTAAAGGATTAGTAAGGCTATGAGCCAGTGCAGTGGGGTCATTGCGACTCCATGGGGCAAAGTGGACATAGCGAAGGATTAGTGGCTATGTATCAGTGCAGTGAAGCCATTTATGACTTCATGGGGCAAGGTGATCATAGCCAAGTATTGAGGTGATCGAAGTGGTGAATATCGTATGCTTTACGCACTGAGTGAGAGATGTGAGGATGGTTGCTATGCTTGATTGTTTGTCATCACTATAACATGCACACCCCCACCCCCGTTATCTTTACACCAATTGAAATGGCACCTTAGAGTGTTGTACAGTATGTAGTGCTAACTCTTTGGTTGTAGGTCCAGGTTCAGGCACGGTTTAGTATACCTGTTATTGTTCTATTTATATGTTTATCGCTCATACCAGGCTTTATGTCTGACCCAGAGTTTTATGTCTCTTCTTATTACTCTGGGTGCTCACACGAGCAGACTAGAGACAGGTTAGCTGGTGATGCGCGAGTAGCTGATTCGGAGGCGAGCAGGAGGCTTCCACGTATGATATATAGATATTCTCCCTGTGTCGTTGGTAGTCACTACTTGGGCATTAGTAGTGTACCTCCCTTATCTTGCTTTTGCTTTTTGAGACAGCTTGAAAAGTTTTAATAATGTTGACTTTGGATTATAAGCTGTACTTGAATTTTCCGCTGCTATGTTAGTTGTTTTCAGCTTATGCACCATCTCATATGTTTTATGTCAAGTATGTTGTTATTAGATTTTGTTCCATGCGCTGTGAGACATTCTACAGGTTCCTTGTTAGTTCATTTCCTTCTTCCCTTTCCTTCTGACGATCCATCCCGTACTAACTGGACATGTGTACAACACACTTTTGGGGTAAATGTCGGTTGGTGCGGGGCGGGCCGTCACATTTGGTATCAGAGCTCTGGGTTGTGTAGTTAACATAGGGAAAGACAGTAGGGAGAGATAGTACGTATATGAGAGCGCGTATTTGTGATTACTTTGGTTTTCAAAAGCTATATATGTATATTTACTATTAGTAGTATAAGAATGAAGTCGTACTACACTTGCACCACTATGGGGTCGTTAATCGTTCCCCCTTTACAGATTGAACGACGAGTTGATACGCAAGAGGTGCTGGTAGAGGGACCAATAATGGGGGTGCTCCTGACATGAGGACGATGTTCACTAACTTCATGAGGGAGATGCTTAGGGATGTTCAAGGGGCAATTCCCAATCCCGGAAATGGTGGTGGTCCCGTAGTGCAGGCGCCTAGGGTCGATTTCGCCAAGTTGTGCAAGGATTACACTAACCTTGGTGGGAAACCGTTCCACGGAACGGAGTCGGCCACAGATGTTCAGGATTGGTTGGATAGCTGTGATCGTATCTTTGACGACTTGGGTATCGAGGATGCGATGAAGAGAAGGCTAGCGTCTCGTCAGCTGTAAGGGCAAGCGATGAATTGGTGGAATGCCATTAGAACAACTACTCCTGAAGATCAGGTTACTTGGGATCAATTCAAGGCTCGCTTTAGCGAGAAGTTCATTCCAGCTGCCCAGAAGTCAGTGTTGTTTGAGAGATTCTTGGAACTCAAGCAGAATGGTAGGGCAGTCTCGGACTATATTGCTGAGTTCGACACTTTGTCGAAGTATGGACTATCTCTTATCGATACTCCTGAGAAGAAGAACGAGAAGTTCATTACTGGGTTGGATGGATACTTGGGGGAAAGGCTTATCAATCACATCGATAAAACTTTTGAATCGATTGTGGGGAAAGCTTTGAGATCAGAGAGTCTTTACCCTAAGTCAAAGACTGAGGTTGCATCTGCAGAAGGGCCAAAACCGCAAGCGAGCGGTGGAGGCAAGAACAACTCTCAGAACAAGAGAAAGCAGAACCAATCTAAAGATGGCCAGAAAAAGAACAAGAAAGATGTTGAGTGCTTCAGCTGTGGTAAGAAGGGCCATTATGCTAAAGAATGTCGGGCCAAGCCAGCGGATAGGAAGTGCTACAACTGTAGCCAAGTGGGACATCATAAGGATAAGTGTCTACAACCTCTTAAAGAGAAACAAATTGTGAAAGCATATGCTATCGATGTTGTTCCTTCTTCGTCGAATGCCCCAACTGCGGCGGAGAAAGGAAAGAATGTCATCATTCAAGGTATGCTTTCTATTTATGATGTACCAGTTCGAGTTTTGTTTGATACCGGGGCTTCCCGTTCCTTCATATCTAGTGACCTGGTGGATAGGTTGGGACTGGAACCCGAGATAGTCGATAGACCATTGTTTGTGACGAACCTGATTGGTGGTTCGACTAACCTTAGTATGATTTGCCGAAATTTGGTCTTATCCAGTCATGGATGTATGTTTGTTTGTGATTGCTTTGTTTTGGCCTTTACTGGGTATGGCATTATACTGGGGGTCGATTGGCTCCAAAGATACGGGGTGGTGGTAGACTGTGAGGGCTTTTTGGTGACAGTTAGGGCGGATGATGGGCGGAGGGTAGTGTTTGGTAGTCTCCTAGTGATGGGGTAATGGCTAGTTTTATAAATTCCCTCGACATCCCGCATGATGAGTTGTCAGATGTGCCTGTGGTTGGCCAGTATCCGGACGTCTTCGAGGAGGTGACCGGGCTTCCACCACACCGAGAGATTGAGTTCCGTATTGATTTAGTGAAAGATGTATAGCGATGCCGCTTCGTCGTATGGCACCAAGGGAGTAGCGAGAGCTCGCGGTGCAAGTCGGCAATCTTTTGAAGAAGGGATTTATTAGAAGAAGGGTCTCCGAGTGGGGAGCACCAGTTGTGTTTGCCACTAAGGCAGATGGTTCCCTTCGTTTGTGTGTGTATTATCGCGAGTTGAATAAGGTGACGAGGAAGAATAAGTATCCTCTACCGCGGATAGATGATTTGTTTGATCAACTGGAAGGAGCAAGAGTGTTCTCCCAGTTGGACCTCGTGACAGGATTTCATCAGCTCTGAGTAGCGGATGAGAGTGTTCCGAAAACGGCATTTAGGACGCCGTCTGGATTCTATGAGTGGTTGGTCATGCCATTTGGGTTGACCAATGCACCAGCCTACTTTGTGGATCTTATGAATCGAGTATTCAGAGATCAGTTGAATAAGTTTGTTCTTGTGTTCGTAGACGATATCCTTGTTTACTCGAGGACAGAGGAGGAACACAAGGGACACTTGAGGGTAGTGATGGAGGTGTTGAGGAAACACCAATTGAAGGTGTTGAGGAAACACCAATTGAAAGCGAAATTCTCTAAGTGTCACTTCTGGAGGAGGGAAATGAGATTCTTGGGCCATGTTGTTTCAGTAAATGGTATTGCCGTGGACCCTGCGAAGGTGTCTACGGTATAGGATTGGCCTACGCCCAAGAATGCAAAAGACGTGAGAAGCTTCTTGGGGTTAGCTGGATATTATCGTAAGTTTATCCAGGACTTCTCCAAGATAGCAGCACCGTTGACTCAGTTGACTAAGAAGAATCAGGCCTTCGTCTTGGACGGAGTGTGTGAGAATGCATTCAAAAGTCTAAAAGAAAAGTTGACGCGTGCGCCAGTGTTAGTCATTCCTAAATGGAATGAAGAGATGATGGTATACACGGATGCTTGTGGTACCGGAATAGGTGCTGTATTGATGCAAGGAGGTAGGGTTGTAGCTTATGCTAGTCGGCAACTAAAGCCACATGAGAAAAGGTACCCTACCCATGATTTGGAATTAGCAGCGATCGTGTTTGCACTAAATATGTGAAGACATTATCTCTTGGGAGAGAGATTTGAGTTGTTTACCAATCATAAATCGTTAAAGTATCTCTTCTCTCAGGAAGATCTGAATCTCCGTCAGCAGAGATGGCTAGAGTTCTTGGCTTCGTATGATTTTGATATCGCATACACCCCTGGGAAAGGTAATGCGGTAGCCGATGCCTTGAGTAGGAGACATGCCAGTTTAGGGGCTATGTTTCTTGAATGAAAGCAACTGGAGTATATCGCAGGGTTCGATTTCAGACCAAAGTGCGAATTGGATCCAGAAATGTTAGCTAGTTTGGCGATCAGACCCACTTTGATAGAGCGGATTGGTTCCAGCCAGAGGGACGATCCTAATCTATTGGAAATCATCTCCAAGTTAGAGATGAACATCGACGGTGGGGAGATGAATTTGTATGGGCTTGATCGAGAAGGATGGCTTCGAAAGAATGGAAGACTAGTTGTACCTAACGTGAATGGTTTGAGAGATGAAGTGCTTAGGGAATGTCATCACTCAAAACTAACTATACATCCCAGTGGTGATAAGATGTATCGAAACATGAAGCAGACTTACTACTGGGAAGGGATGAAAAGAGACGTTGGGAAGTTTATATCCAAATGCATGAATTGCCAGCTAGTTAAAGCCAAGAAAAAGAAGCCTAGTGGTTTGTTGCAACCATTAGGAATTCCCGAATGGAAATGGGAGCAAGTCTCGATGGATTTCATCGATGGTTTACTGATGACTAGATCGGGACATGATAGCATTTGGGTAATTGTGGATCGATTGACTAAAAGTGCAAGATTTATACCAGTCAAATTGACCAGAACGACAACTAAGTTAGCAGAATTGTATATGAAGTGGGTAGTGAGATTTCATGGAGTACCTAAAAGCATTGTGAGTGACCGAGACCCGTTGTTTACTAGTGGGTTTTGGAAGAGCTTACAAGAGACTCTAGGGTCAGAATTACGTCTCAGTACCGCATATCATCCTCAGACCGACGGTCAGATGGAGAGGGTGAATCGTATATTGGAAGATCTCTTGAGAGCTTGTATATTGGATTTTGGTGGATCATGGGATGACCATTAGCATCTAGTAGAGTTTGCATATAATAATAGCTACCAATCCAGTATCGGTATGGCTCCATATGAAGCTTTGTACGGAAGACCGTGTAACTCACCATCATGTTGGATAGAGACTGGCGAGAAGTTTATGCTTGGACCAGATGTGGTGAGGGAAACTTCAGATAAGATTAAGACCATTCAACAACGAATGAAGGCTGCCCAAGATATGCAGAAGAGTTATGCTGACAAGAGGAGAAGAGACTTAAAATTCTCCGTTGGTGACTTGGTGTTTGTCAAGATTTCTCCGTTGAAGAGCGTGATACGATTTGGCAGGAGAGGAAAATTGGCATCAGGATTTGTTGGCCCATTCCCAGTTCTTGAACTAGTCGGGAATTTGGCATATAGAGTTGGCTTACCCGAAAAGATGGCGGGAGTTCACAACGTATTTCATGTTTCCCAACCGAGGAAGTTCGTACACGACCCAGATATGGCTATTTCACCTGATCAGTTAGAGGACTTCGAAGTGGAACCCGAGGCAGTTGGGAATCGCAAGCCGATTCGTATTGTCGAGCACGATACGAAGCAACTTCGAAGGAAGGCGGTGAAGCTAGTCAAGGTTCAGTGGGGCGAGAACGAGAATGACTGTACTTGGGAGACAGAGGAGAGCATTAGGAAGACGTATCCAGAACTCTTTGCCTGGTAAGATTTACTTTGCAATTTAGTTACTCTGCATGCTAGGATAGACTTGTTTTGCATGTTTGATTGTTGTTTTATGGTTGATAGGCATGCGGGACCCTTTGTGTGTTTTGGTTAGGGAATTTCGGGGGCGAAATTTCTTAAGGGGGGAAGAATGTAACAACCCGCATTCCACGCATCGGAGTATCGTAGAATATTTATTTCTTTCTCATATGAAGTCATATGGTCATGTAACTTTGGGAAACAACCGTTAGACTCATTTCCCATGTCCATGATTTTTGTCGATTTTTAAATGACCATTTTGCCCCTAACTGATCTTGTTTCGGCAATAACTTTTGATTGGAAAGGAATTTTGACCTAGAACCACTTCCATTAGATTCGTTTGATGGTTTACCTTTCCGTAAAGTGGTCACATGTGAAAAACGGACTTACCGTTTGGGAGATATGGCTGAAATAAGGCTTGGAAGGTGAAAAACAGCTTAACCGGGCCAAATACGGTGATTAGCAAATGTGCCCATAACCCATTTCGGGATTAGGGTTATGGGGAGGCTGAAATGAGTTAGGTCTTCATTCTATTTCAGTTTTCTAGCCTCCACTTAACTCTTAGAAACCCTAAAAATGGTCTCTAACCTCTAAATCACCTTCTAATCAAGGATTAAGCTTAGCAACACCAAATCAAGGAAGATCTACACCAAATCAACGTTAGAGCTACTGCTTAGCATTGGGATTCGCACCAAATCAGAGATTTATTTTAGATTTAAGTTTTATTTGTGGCCAAGGTGAGTGATTTGCATAGTTCCTCACTAATTATGGCTAATTAAGGGTAATTAGTGTTAATTGGCGAATTTAAACATGATAAAAATCTGGAAAAATATTTATAAAATTCGAAATGATGTTTTAGACATCTGATATGAATTTGTGTTAATTTGGTTAAGTTTTGCTAATCATATCATTAGTTTCACCTAAACATGCTTAAGGGAAAATATGGGGTTTTGGCTATGTTTGATCCATTTTAACCTATCATATTGTTGTTTTGGTGTTTGTGATTGATTATACATGTTGCTATGACTGTATGGTATGCTTTGTGATTGATTAGAATAGTTGGAATGGTCGAAAACGCCGTCGAGTGGCGTAAACTGCTTCCTGGAGAAAGTGCAGAAAATTGGCCGATCCGGATCGGAACGGAGGAGAGGACCCGATCCGAACCACCCCCCATGCGAGTTCAACAGCTCCGACCCGATCCGTTCAAAGATGGTGAGCACGAACCGTTGTACTTGGCCTGGAGGAGAGTACCCCGATCCGAATCGCCAGGAGGACCCCGACCCGATCTGTTTAGCCACCTCTGAACCGATCTGTGGCGATGGAGCTTGGAGACCCGACCCGACCCGATGATGGTGATGACGATCCGATCCGGAGAAGAGGGGAAGGCTTGTGCTGGAGAACCCAATCCGATCCAGTGGAGGATGTTGAAGGGAGGGAATCCGAACCGATCCGCTGATGACCAATAACCCGAGATGCAAAGGTAGTCCAAGTGGAAGTTAGAGCTCAGGATCCAGTTGGGAACCAATGAGTTCACTTCATGGTTGGACTTTGCTGCGGGACGTGTGCTAAGGAGTTGTCGACGTTCATAACTTCGATTCACCACTGAAAATGGATGATGGGCTACTTATCAGTGCAATAGAGTCACTATGACTCGAGGGGCAAGGTGATGGTAGCAAGACTACGTTATCAGTGCAGTAGAGTCATTATAACTCGAGGGGCAAAGCGATGCGTAGTAAGACTATGAGCCAGTGCAGTGGAGTCATTGTGACTCCATGGGGAAGAGTGGACATAGTAAAGGATTAGTAAGGCTATGAGCCAGTGTAGTGGGGTCATTGCAACTCCATGGGGCAAAGTGGACATAGCGAAGGATTAGTGGCTATGTATCAGTGCAGTGAAGTCATTTATGATTTCATGGGGCAAGGTGATCATAGCCAAGTATTGAGGTGATCGAAGTGGTGAATATCGTATGCTTTACGCACTGAGTGAGAGATGTGAGGATGGTTGCTATGTTTGATTGTTTGCCATCACTATGACATGCACACCCCCACCCCCGTTATCTTTACACCAATTGAAATGGCACCTTAGAGTGTTGTACAGTATGTAGTGCTAACTCTTTGGTTGCAGGTCCAAGTTCAGGTACGGTTTAGTATACCTATTATTGTTCTGTTTAGATGCTTATCGCTCATACCAGGCTTTATGTCTGACCCAGAGTTTTATGTCTCTTCTTATTACTCTGGATGCTTACACGAGCAGACTAGAGACAGGTTAGCTGGTGATGCGCGAGTAGCTGATTCGGAGGCGAGCAGGAGGCTTCCACGTATGATATATAGATATTCTCCCTGTGTCGTTGGTGGTCACTACTTGGGCATTAGTAGTGTACCTCCCTTCTCTTGCTTTTTCTTTTTGAGACAGCTTGAAAAGTTGTAATAATGTTGACTTTGGATTATAAGCTGTACTTGAATTTTCCGCTGCTATGTTAGTTGTTTTCGGCTTATGCACTGTCTCATCTGTTTTATGTCAAGTATGTTATTATTATATTATGTTCCATGCGCTGTGAGACATTCTACAGGTTCCTTGTTAGTTCATTTCCTTCTTTCCTTTCCTTCTGACAATCCGTCCCGTACTAACTGGACATGTGTACAGCGCACTTTTGGGGTAAATGTCGGTTGGTGCGGGGCGGGCCGTCACAAACGTACATTCGAAGTTTTAATATACTAGATAGATATAGAATCACACTCTAGTCACCCCGACGATGATACTGATGATTGAGATCTCATCATCAGTGTTTATGTTCGAGCTTCGAATGTGGGATATCTATATATTTCCAATTGACTGGTGTGAGAACCAAAACTAGATCAGATTTATTGTTTGTGAATTGGTATCAAAAATATGATTTTTGAATATATATATATAAAAGTTACATTTTTGAAACGATAATCAACTAATTGATTGTTGATTCTGTTGTTTGATAATTGGTTTGATTAATTAAAATTTTGAACCATTAAGCCAAATTGAATCAAATATTGAACTGAACTGGAAATTGATTGAAGTTGCATGCATATACATGTAGATTCATTAGACAGGCCATGGCAAGGAGTCTAGAGAAGAGGAATAAAATTGTATGCCCGACAAATAGGTACATGTTTACGATATTTTTTGGGTTTGGATGATCTAATGAGCTGAATTGCTAGACGCTTGGATTTTTCTTTTACTTTTTAGATGATGAGGGCCTTGCGTGGCTAGTTGCGGTTTTAAATGTCTCCCCTTACAAAGGAGGTTATGGTGAAATTTTCCGAAAATTTAGGGTGCTAGCCAAATTTATTGAAGAATTAGGAAATTCTTAGAAACTGAAAGGTTGAAGAATGAAAGCCAGAATGAAAGTTGAGTTGATTAGTAAAACAATTTTCAGCTCCGTTCCTTTTCGAGGACGAAAAGATTTAAGTGGGGAGACTGTAACAACTCGGAAAATCAGAACCAATTTAAAAATTTTATTTTGGCTATTTTAATGAATTTTGAATATTTAAAATGATTTATTTTAAATAATAACGACTAGAAATTTATTTTGAATAGAATTAGAATGTATAAATTTATTTAAATCGAAGTTAGCATATAAATATTTATTTTAATTATAAAAGGACTTGGAAATGACACGATAGTTTGAAAATTCGATTTCAAATTTCAAATGAATATACAGGATTCAAAATAAACCGGATTTTAGTAAAACCAAAAATATATGAATCAGTTTGAAAATATCTTTCCAATGAATGTGAAAAATCCAGATTTCATAAAGGGAATAAAAAATTATGTCCAGTTGAAAATTCAGAGTAGTCACTATGGAATTTTATATAATATATAGCCCTTAAAATAGAGATTTTGCAAACGACCTCCATTTTCAATGAAATCACTTTTGTTGGATCTGGAATGTCAAATCATTGCAGGATTCCAATTTTCATAATTTTTGGAATTAATATGTGAGCGTGGTGAATTTAAACGTGTTTGGTCAATTCAGTCTAAATTTAGTCAACTGGAAAATGATCGTTTTTCAAACGGTTTCCAAATTCGACGAAATTAGTTTTTTTTTGGACCGTATCATCAAAACGTAGCTAGATTTATTTTTTTTGGAATTTTTGGAGTCCGTATGTGGCGCCGGTAAATTAAAATGTACATTTGAAATTAAAATATATTGATTTATATTTCAAATTTAGCGGAAACTGATCATAACAGCCGAATTGGGTTACGAAACATATACCATTGTGTCCGGAATGGGGGTATTACGCTAGGGGCAACCGTCATTGGGTCTCGGTTAGAGTTCAAATAAAAAGTCAACCTTTTTGAAAATTAAATTAAATTAAATTAAATATATATATATTATATTTCCCACCCCCTTTCTCTCTCACAGGTTCAAATCAAAAACAAAATATTAAAAAAAACTGAGGGAGCTCGGATCCCCTCCCTCCCCCCCCCCCCGAGCGATGCCATCGTCGCGTTGCCCTCATACGACGCACCCCGTCCATCGCACCCCCCTCCGACGCTCGCTCTCCTCCCCCTTTCGAACACTGAAACCCACGAGACCCCAAAAACCCCATGCCCTAGCTTTGAACCATCGCCGCCACTCCTCCCTAGGCCCACCCCTACGTCGAGCATCTGACTGCTGCCGCCTCCAGGAAGCTTCAGTCCCACGGCAGCCTCCTCCGAACGTGAAAAGGTGATTTTTTATATATTTAGTATAATTAATTCTGTAATTAAATAAAATCTGATTTTTAATATGTAATAGCATTAAGAATATATGGTTATAAATTAAAAAGGTGATTTTTGATTATATATATATAGGTTGTATATTAAAAATATGATTTTTAAATAAAAAGATTAGATTTTTCAATTGAAAAAAAAATTAGATTTTTGTATAATTTTTAGCGAAGTAAAAATATAGTTTTTTAGCGAAATAAAAATATAGTTTTAGCGAAGTAAAAATGTAGTTTTTAGTGAAGTAAAAATATATTTTTTAGCTATGTAAAAATTGGACTTTATATATGAAGTAGCGAAGTAAAAATTGGATTTTTATTTGTATAGTAGCAGAATAAAAATATGATTTTTATTGTTTGAATGGCAATAGAAAAATATGATCTTTATGATAAGAAAAATACGATTTTTTGTTTATAAAGATATGATTTTTACAATGAAAGAGAGCTTATAAAAATATGATTTTTAGATGAATGATATGAATATAAAAGTACAATTTTTAAATATACAAAAGCATTATAAAAATATGATTTTTATATTTTTATAGCAATATAAAAAAATGCGATTTTTTAAATATATAAACATCATATTAAAAATGTGATTTTTACTATGAGCAGCGTGGAAAAGACTGCGTTGCAATTTCGGGAAAATCCAAACGGTTCAGAAATTCAGAAATAAAACTGGAGGAGTGGATCCCAAAGGTAAGAACTTCTCACTCTAATTTTATTTTCTAGTTAAAAATATGTACTAGGATGCAAGCGGTGCTTAGTAGCTCCCGACACCTTTGTTTGAAACCTTGTTTGTTTGGTTGATTGGATTATTTGTTTGAATTTGTCTTAGGAAGTGAAATGATATGATTAGAATTTTGTTTGTATATGGCATGAGCCATTATTAGGCGAGGGATAAGGCTAGACCTTATTCCGGGTCTAGTATCGCGCCGTTATGCTGTCAAAATTTTCTAAAAATGTTATAATAATAAAAATATCATTTTTATTGTATAAATGATCTAAATAAAATATTCATGTGTTGAAATAAACATTTTATCGTTAAAAATATATTTTTTAACGAGTATATGAATGAAAATAAATATTCATTTACAAATCGGACAATTTGTTTACGTACACACATTTGACTGGTATTGATTGGGATGATATATTTTACACATCGCCCAACTGCACAAATAAAATCTATGTGTGTTGATTGAAAACCCCACACGGGTATTGGGATGATATTGGACATACACTAATCCCAATATTTAGTTGTATGTCAATCGATGGGTTGACAGACTGTTGTAAGCATTAATTATTTATATTTAACGCTTATGTAGTTGTGTTATGCACTCTGGATGATGGTTGACTATGTTTGACTATTGATGTGTACATGTGTGTATAAAATCCATATAAATAAAATTATATGGTAATTGATTGTGCCTGATTCCAATTTGGAAAGAATGAATATTTTAAATTAAAGAATATTTTAAAATGACGAGTAATGAATATTTTAAAATTATATTCAGTAATGGATCAAAATATGATTTTGATGTCCGATTTGGGATAGACACGAAAATATTGAAATATATGAGGCCTTGTTGAGTAGGTTAACGTCATTTTGACGTGAACGATATTTATATCGATTTCATTCATTTTTATAATGAATATCGAATAGGAAGTGATTTCAAAATCTAATGCTTTGAAAATATTATCATTTATATATTGATGATATGGAATATTCAATTTTGATTTAAAATTGAATATGAAGTTGAAATCATTTTGTTCGCGAATTTCGACCATTGACTTCGAATGAACATTACGGGAGATCCGACCGTCGGATTCTCTAAAACCGGAACCGTTGGGTTAGTATCGAAAAGATCTTTCCAACGTATATAAGAGATTTGAAATATAATAGTTGGATTTGGAATTATGTCCAAATCAAATTTGGAAAAGGTCGCTGTAAGTGCAGTTCGATGACAGTTTGTGGAAATCGACTGTACGGGCCTTGATAAAATTATTAAAAATATTAATAATTTGTTTAAAATCATAATAAATGATTTGGATGAATAATTCCACGTTTGTTAAGATAAAAATAAATTTTTATCAAAATGAACTAGTTATGAACTAGAATTATAATCTAATATTTTTAAATAAATAAATTGGATTTGAATTGGTTTTTAAAGTAACGAGAATTTCCAATATGTGAATTGGAATGGATTTGAATCGAAATCATCTTCGGGATATTTCGATATTGGATTCCGTGATTATACGGATGTTGTGGAGGAATTTGGAAGATATATATATCGTTATTCCCCGTACGATATTTGTTGATTTCAGAGTTTAATATTGAATATAAGCTGATATAATTTCTATTCAGAGCCTTTATTTAATATTGAATTGGATTTTGGGTTTGTTGTGAATGGTGTCATCATTAACACTGTTCTTAAACCTAGTTGAGAAAAGAATAAATCTTTAATTAAGATTTAGTGATGTTTGTTCCAATTAATTAATATTTATTTGGAATTGAATAAAAGAATTGGATTTTGGGTTTATCGTGAATGGTGTCTTAAATAACACTGTTCTTGAAACCCATGTGAAAGGAAAAAATCTTTTAATTAATATTATTAGTGTTTCTAGTTAATTAACATTTAATTGGAATAAAATGGGATGTGAATTTGGTTTATTGTGAACTGTGTTTTTAACGACATTCGTTCTTTAACCCGATTTTACAGTGAAATGTGATTTGGAATTTATAAATCTTTTTATTAAGATTTAATGGAAATTTTCCAAAGTTTTACAATTTAATATATTAAATTGGAATTGAATGGAATTCGATTTTATAATAATCAAAATAAGCTTCTGTGGAGGAAGGCTGTTAATATATATGGAATTTAAAAGGCTTTATCGTTATTTCATTTATATTATTATTCGGATACGGAAATTGATATTGATTATATATATTGATCTGTTTTCCGTGAAGATTCCATAATTAATGGAATGTGATTTGGGTTTATCTTGAACTGTGTTTTAAATGACATTGGTTTTTTAACCCAGTTAAAGACAGGATTACATGTCTAACATTGTATTTCGAAATGTATGGTTGATCTCTACTATATATATGTCTGTTTGGTGGCGGAGAATTTATTCTTTTGCTTAACACCCTTCTCTAATACATACGTGCTTAGAGGTTATATATAAGCAAAAATCAATAGTATGGTGTAGATTGTCGATGCGACATGTTTGATTTTCCAAAGTCAAATAATAATTAATATTGATTTTTGGGAAGATTAAAACCAAGTGGAGTTTTAATGAATCTTTAATTAGATTGAAATGCTGATGTGATAACTTAAATTATCAAATTTGGGAAATGATCGATAATGGAGTACCACCAATTTTACTCCAAGCGATAGTTAAATCTTTAATCAGATTTAAACGTTAAATGGTAATTAAATTTACCGATAACACTGTGGTGTTAGATATGGAGTATTACTAGTTTTGCTCCATGGGATAAGTAGGTTGGGATCGGGAAATTAAACAAATGATTACTTCGGTAAGGTTCACTAATCCCAACTAGTTTGGACAAACCTTAATTTGGTTTGAATGATATCCAAAGGAAGATTGAAGAATAAATCTAAAGAATTTATCCTTGATAAAATTAATGGGAACCTTTCCCAAAGGATAAGAATATTTAAATAAAAGAATGTTCAGATATGGAATGAGGCGTATGTTGTGTTTTATAGCACTTATTTATTATATACGCGAGTTATTCGGAAAGGCCGGGTTTATACCCATTCTGAATAACAGATTCGACGATAAGTCGACGATGAAGACGGTGGTTCAAGACTGGAGATCTTCACATAGTTTGGATGATTACTGATGTCTTGGTTGGGCTGTACACCCAAGACAAGGTAATAAATATTGATCGGCCATACGTACTTGGAGATCGACCGGATATGCGAGGACCTCTCTCCTGTATTGGACTTATAGGACGAGGAATAAGGTGCCTTCGGTTTCGTTCAGACCCAGAACGAACTAGTAAATGGATATGTGTCTGACATTGGATTTTATTCTGTTGACCGATTTCTATTAAATATATATCTGTTTGGAGACGGAGAATTTATTTTCTTACTTAATGCCCTTCTCTGAGACGTACGAGCTCAGAGGTTATATATCGATAGACATCAGTCACATGGCGTGAATTGCCTGTGTGGCATGCTGAGACACAAATGATCAAGGCTTTTGTCGAAAAGCAGAGTCTTGTGGTTGACGATCAAAGCACGGTTTTAATATAGCATAGCTTTGTGTATTGGGTTAATTCGCGAGCCTCACACCTCGGTATGAGTCAAAAACGGGATAAGGGACCCAAGGAGGACATGACGTTTTGGTTACTATGGAGCTGATGGATATAGGTCCTATAAGACTGGGAAACGTGTGTTCAGGAATAATTAATCCTCAAACGTAAGGGAGGACCGGCCTTGGAGGACCCAGGGCTCTTCTACGGGAGATCCTGAGGCATCTGCTAGAGTGTATCAAAGCTGACGAGGAGTACATACCTTGCCTCAACTCATGATGGAAATCCAATTTCCAAAACGTGACATTTCAGTTTTAGTTGTAAACCTATATGGTGACATAGTAGCATGGGATACTATGCCGCCTATGATTGATACGTTTAAATTTGAAGCTGTTTTGACACTATACACTTATTATAGTATCAAATGATTTGTTTTAAATGTACGAAGCATGTTTGGCTATTATAAGGGAAAACCCTATCCTTCAGCTTGCGTTGCATTGTGTGATGGGACCTGGGTCTTATAATAACTTCATTTTTCTAAAAAGCATTGCGCTGATTATTTTATGCACTGATATTGTTGGGAGAAACTCGTTTCGTTTTATATGGCGTGGTCCCTTGATTTACTTTAATTTTAAAGTAAAGATCTAATAACTATTTTAGTTCTCACACTAGTCACATGACGGACTTGGAGTTTATTGTTTTAACCTAAACTCTGGGTGCCTCTATTTTCTACACGGGCAGCTAGTAGTTTTGGTTTTGCAGATATTATATTCGCAGGATCTTGGTTTACAGCTGGAGCTATATTCGGTACGCTCTGTATCCGTGTATTTCTTTCAGTTGTGTTTTTTATTATTTTCCACTGCATAATAATTTGTAAATTTCTAATATTTATCACATGTATATTATTTGTTCATACTTTGTATATTCTTGTACTCTGATGTAAATTGTTGTAACAAGCAATGAAATGTTCTTCTGTTTGCATTCCGATTAGTCTTGTTCTCATACAATCCGTTCTTTCCGTTCACTTCGGAGATCGGGGAAGTCTGGGTCGTTACAGTTGAGAACAGGTGCAAAAGAGCTAATTTATCTTTAAAATATGTCCAAGAAGATTCTGCAGTTAACCGAATCCAGTCTGATTGGAGCTACATAGTATTTGAGCAAGCTCGCATATTGTTTATCGCTTATTGCATAATAACGCTCAAAAAAGGTACGCCTACGCAAAATATAAATTTTGGGTTTTTGATTTGGGTTTTGAGTTGGGTTTTTTTTTCCGACCGTGTTGGTCGAGTTAGATGTATTTATTGTACCTGCAATATTGTAGATGTCCTTCCGTACAGGGGAGACTCTGCCAAAAATTTCCAAAATTTAAGGTGTTAGTAAAATTTCAAAAAAATTGAAATTTTTGTTGAAAAGAATGATTTTATTTTTTGATTGAAATCGTTTGGATTAGCTTTTAATTAAAAATTTAGAAAGTGAGGATATGACTAAAATAGATTTTTGAAATATAATGGGTTTGCAGCGTTATTCTTACCTTAGCAATTTCGGGGATGAAATTATTTTAAGGGGGAAGAAATGTAACGACCCAGATTTTTAACCATTTAATTTAACATTTAATTTTGTTTTAAATATCGATTTGGATTTAAATGGTTATGATTTAATAAATTTGAATAATTTATTAGTTTAAATAATAAAATAATAATAATTTAGTTTCGATTATAAGCGTTGCTTGAACGTTTAATTTATAATTTTAATTGTACAACGAGCTGCAGCAACGTGGTAGTTCGTAATATAACGTTTTGAACTTCAATTGATTATACAAGATCCAATTTAAGTCGGATTTCTTCGAAACAAGAAACATTCGAATCCATTTGGTGATAATTTTCTAATGGAGGAGGAAAATTGAGTTTTCATGGTGTTGATTTTGTTTTATGCCCAAATCAAATTTTCAAATAGTCGCTATGAATTTCGTTTAAATATTATAGCTATTTATTATAAAATAAAGGATTTTTAATTTATTTAATATCGTTTTGGCCTGAAATTCAACCTCGGTTGTTTTATTTTGAAAATATAGGAAATTCCGCTCGGGTATGGCCAATTATAATATTTTTTTAATTTTATATAGAGGTATTTTAAAATTGATTTATTTAATTCAAACTGGACCTTTTAAAAGGGACTTTATTCAAATGATCTCCATTTTGAACGAAACAAATTTTATTGAGACCGTAACAACAAATTATTGTTATATTTCAAGTTTCACGCCAAACGAAGTTTTTTTGTGAGCGTGGAAAAATAAAATGTAAATAAATCGATCGTTTTGGCTCGAACCGGCGCCGTTTTCACACACAATCGGAGTCAAAATTCGACGAAACAAGATTTATTAGGACCGTAACGTCGAATTATACTATGACGTCCATTCTCGTTACGATTGGAGTTCGTGTGTGATCACTGTAATCAATAAAAAGTGTTTGGAATATGCAATAGATATGAATAAAAATCGCTAGTCATATCAATAAAAATCTTCGATCAAATCATAAGTAAAATAATTAAAATATTATAATAATATAGTAAAATATAATATTTTTGCCTTATAAATATACACCCACCGTGACCACTCCCAGCAACCAAAATCACTTTCCTATCTCCCCGTCCATTCTTGCATCAAACCATCCTCCAGTAAATTTCTTCCACTTTTAAATTCCAAAAACAATTCCATGAAAATCTTTATAAATTCAATGAGTTATATGCTTGAACTGATGCTAGTTTAAGGCTCAAGCTGCTACATAAATTATTTGGTGCGATCAAAGGGTTTGGGTTGCTCCAATTTACAGTCAACGGTGGATTTTGACTCGATTCTGGTGAAGGTAAGGGGGAGATGGTCAGATATGTTTCAGGTGAAGGTAGAAGGAAGTTAGGGAGTTATTTTAGTGGCGGTGTGCCCATCGCTGGTGGCATAGGGTCAGAGGACGGAGGAGTTGATCGTGTTTGAACTGAGTTGCGGTTTTTAATGGTGTGGAGGGGTTGTGGGTGATGGGAAGAGGCAAGGCTAGTGCGAGGTAAAAACTGAGGTGATGGGGGTCGTCACGGTGTTGGACAGGGGTGGTCCGATGGTCAGAGTTTAGTGGTGACACGGTTTGAACGAGGGCGATTTGATGTCTATTGTTTTCTATGGAATGGATGCAGTTTTTGTGACTGTGGTGGAGTTGTGGACCATGAGTGGAGGCAAGGTAGGTCAAGATCAGAAGCCTGAGGTTTGGAGAAGTTGTTGGTGGCGGACTTGTGGGGTCCAGTGCCGTAGTTGGCCAGGGACGAGGAGATTAACTGATGGTTTTCTATGGTTTGTCTCTTCGAGGCCAGGATCGCTTCTTTTTGGTCCGTGGTTGAGCTGAGGGGAAACATCGAAGCATGGAGGTCGACATCGCGTCAAAGGTGAAGGTGACGGCGGTCTGGAAGTCTCCATAGGCAGTGATGGCAGGAAACAAAACATTGGGTTTCAATTGAAATAGGACATCGAGTTCCTTTTACTTGAGGAAGAAAGTCAGATTTCAAAGTGGAGGCAAACATGTGGACCTGCTCTACTGTGATGACATGGATTACCATTATTAAGGTAATCAACGAGTAGTTAATAAATCATAATTAGTAATTAATTAGTATTAATGATGGGGTTAATTTAATTATTCCAATTTAAAATCAAATGTTGTAATATGTATAACTTTCACGTCTGTGAACAGAATTGGATGAAACAAGTGCCTATGGGATCGTATCGACGGTGCCGACATATATGAGCTAAAATGAAGTAATTCAGACAAAGCTAGGATTTTATATAGTTTCTAACATTAGTTTGAAACTGTATAAAACAACGCGACCTCGTTAGAAACTAAAAATTAGTGAGTTAATTCTCACATTTCTGAAATACTGTGATGTGTTAAATTCATATTATTAATATTTATCATCAATATGTATAAATTGGATAAATGGATGCTACGGATGAATGTTTAGTTGATTGTTTGTCTGTATTTATAAATTGGCCGTTTAAATGCATGATATTTCATATATTAGTGTTAAACGATATTATAAACTGTTGTGCAAGGAAGAACAGGTTGGAGTGTGACGATCCCAAAATCCGAGGGGCGGTATTAAGGATAATCATTAGGAAATAACACATTAATCATCATAGCAGAGTACAGATAATAGCAGAAACAATAAATAAAATAATTTTACATGGATATGACAGCGGAATCACAACATGTAGGAATATCAGAATAGCATAACGTGGGATATACTTAGTAAAAAGAAAGGGAAGTGATCAGTCATCATCGCCAGAGGCGGAATACATACATGCAGTGACATAATAAGAGTATCAGTCTACATCGCCGAAGGCGGAATACATATACATATAGTGAGAAATACGGAAAGTAAATCAGTCTGCATCGCCAGTGGCGGAATCATAACATAAATACAGGAATGGCGGAAAATATCTAAGTCATCTCTATGAAGTCAGCCTCGCCATGAGCCAAAAGTGCATGCTATGCAGCAGTGCAGAACCAAAAACCACCTGTCACCTGTGTACTAGGCTGCCCGTGTGAAAATAAGGGCACCCGCGTTTGCAAAGTGAAACAAACAACGAGTCAGTCATGGGGACTGGTATGAGGAATCTATTTAACAGTTAAACAACAGTAATAGCTAATCATAGGACCACGCCACTTTCGTGGAACGGGTTTACTCCAGTGATTGCTAGTGCATTTAAAACAAAGTAAATTCTTTTTAAGACAACGCAATGCTTTTAGAAAGAATGACGCCATTATAAGACTCAGGTCCCATCACACAATGCAACGCAAGCCGGAGGATAGAGTTTTACCTTATAATAGCCAAATATGCTTGATACGTATAAATCAAAATCATTTGATATTATTACTAGTGCATATATGTTTCAGAAAACGAATAGCATCATAAATATCAATCATAGGCGGCATAGCTACCATCTACTATGTCTCCATACTAGTTCTACAATCAAATCCGTTATCTCTTATTGGAAATTGGATTTCCGTCATGAGTCGAGGCAAGGGGTAAGCTCCTCTCCGCTTCGAGACACTCTAGCAAATGCCTCAGGACTACGCACACTGGGTAACCCCTGGATCTTCAGGGCCGGTCCTCACTTACGTTAGAGGATTAGTTATTCCTGAACACACGTTTCCCGGTCCTTACAGACCTATAATCGAGGCGCCTCGCATTCCAACAACCACAAAGGTGAAAAGTAGATAAATATGTCAGGGATGGTAAGTCACTGACACCACCATAGCTAGAAAGAAACGTCGTGCTCTCCCTGCAGTCCGTATCCCGTTTTTAACTCATACCGGGGTGTGAGGTTCGCGAATCTACGAAATACACAAAGCTAGGCCACGTAAGCCTTGCTTTGATCATCATCCACAAGACTTTGCTTTGCAACAGAAGCCTTGATCACAGCATCTTGGCATGCCACATAGGCAGTCCACTCCATACGATTGATTTCCACCGATATATAACCTCTAAGCTCGTACGTCTCAGAGAAGGGCGTTAAGCAAGAGAATAAATTCTCCGCCGCCAAACAGATATATATTTAACAGAGATCAATCAGTATAGAACAAAATCCAATGTCAGACACACAGTCCATTTACAAGTCCGTCCTGGGTCTGAACGAAACCGGAGGCGTCAAATTCCTCGTATATCCGTCCAATCAACATATACGTTCAGACGGCTACTACTTCCGTCCCTTTCCGGTAGCTACTCCGGTTAGGAACCTCAGTAGCGCCCATCCAACCGATACGAAGATCGTCGGTCTTGAATCGTCTTTGCATTTTCCAATTCGAATCGCTCGATGAATTATTTGAAATGAGGGTTAGCTCGGCCTTTTCAAATGATTCACGTCATTAGAATTTAAATCGGTTCTTTATATGGTTATATTATTCGACATCCATCTTTCAGTTATTTAATGTTATTTTCATGTCATACACATACAACCATCAAATATCAAACAATTCAAGCCCACTTGGTTTATTTGCAACCTATGTTGCTTATAATATTTTATAATGATTTTTCGCCATTTTTATTTATTTAAAAATGACCATATTTAATTAAACGACGTTTCAGGTCGTTTCGTGTCACTGGCGCTGTTTTTCCCTTAATTTGTTTTACACATATCGGAAAATCTAACCGTTGGATCTTCACAAATTTTACATCATTAGGAAGGTCTTTTCAAAACGAATCCAACGATTCCAGTTTTGGGAAAATCCGACGGTCGGATCTTCCACACTAACCATTTGAATTTACGATTTCAATTTACGAACTGCAGCGTCGTTATTCGATTAAATTTAATTATATTTATATATATATATATATAAATATAATCGTTTCTGGCGCTGTTTTTCTTTAATTTTGAATTAAACATTCCAGACAATCCAACCGTTGGATTTTTACAAGGTTGGTGCCGTTGGAAAGATTATTCCAAGGCGAACCCGACGGTTGAGGTTTCGGGAAAATCCAATGGTCGGATTCCCCGCACTAGTCGTTTGAAATCACGGTTTCAAAATACGAACTGCACGGCCTCGTTTCGTTTTAATTTTATTTATATTTATATAAATATAGTTCATTCGACGATTTCAATATCGTTTTCACTTCAAATATTTTTCTAACACCCTAAAATTTTGGAAAATTTCGCCATAACCTCCCCTGCACCGGGAGCATCGGGAAATCGCAAATAGCGTTCCCGGTCCTTCTAATCTCAAAAAGAAAAAGAAAAAGCCAAGCGGCTAGCCAACAGGCTCATAAAATCATCACCTAAACAAAACAGTAAATGTGTACCTATTTGTCGGGCACAAAATTTTATTCCTCTTCTCTAGCCCCTTTGCTATAACCTGTTCAATGAATATGCATGTACATATATATACAGTTCTTATCAATTATCATTTTCTATTCAACTTCATATTTGATTTCGGTTTGGTTTAAAAACACCATTCATTCTAATGTTACATAAATAGGTGCAAATCATTTCATTGGCTAATTAATGAATATTTCAACTCATATATGTTTATTTTGAACAAGTGGCTATTCTTAACACTTCACATTTCAACGATTTATGCATACAATAAAAATGTGATTTTTATTGTAAAACAATTCATTTCAAAACACTATTTTCCTATATAGTTTAAGTTGGTGATAAAAATGGGATTTTTATCATAAAACAATTTCTTTTAAGACGAGATTATTTTACACAGTTCATATAGTCGATAAAAGGTGATTTTTATTATCGAACAGTTTATTTCAAAATATGAATACCATTCAACACATGAATTTCTAATCAACGAATGAATATCAATTCAACACATGAATGTTTTCTATAGTTTCTATATATAGATAAAAATGTGATTTTTTATTATCTAACAATTTATTTCAAAATATGAATACCATTCAACACATGAATTTCTAATCAACGAATGAATATCAATTCAACACATGAATGTTTTCTATACAATGAATAAATATAGTTTAAGCATATGAAAATAATTCAAACACACGAATATTATTCAAAATTTCGGCAGCATAACGGCAGGGTAGTTACACCGGCACCGTCCCTAGTACGGCTCCTCGCTCTACCTTAAAACCTCGCGGTTTTTGACAATGGGGATCATGCATCTAATTCGCACGCAGGCGGCATGTTTATATTTATTTCATTTCCACAAACTAATCCTATGTGGTTTCAACCAAATATTTTTCAACCACAAACGGGTATTTTTCAACCGCAATCAACCAATATCAATCACAACCAATCCCAAACAATCATTCGCTATCAATCAATTTCCACAACAATTTCAACCAATAAATATCGTCCATGGTTTGTGGACGAGGGGCGTATATATATATATATATATATATAGATATTTATATATAGCAATTCACTTTCATTTTCAACATATATAATATTTATATAAAAAGAAATTGAAGAGTGAGAAATCCTCACCAATAGCTATCCAATAACACGACTCTTCCTTAATAGAAATCTTCGCCTATTTCGCCTTCTTGTTGCTTTCGTTGCCTGTATTCTCTACATAGGTAAAAATCGAATTTTTACTATGTTATTCAATATATAAAGATTGCATTTTGACTTCGCTATTAAATATATAAAGATTATATTTTTATTATTCCCATGATGTAAAAATTATATTTTTATTGCTTTAAAAATACAAAAATCATGTCTTGCTCCTTCTACCTAATAAAAATCCCGTCTTTTCTCTTTTTAAAAATATGATCTTTATTTTTGCAAGTTCAAATCTTTTTCCTTTAAAAGATTAAACCTTTTTCTATTTCAAAGTTTAAACCTTTTTCCTATTTTAAACCTTAAAATAAAATTAGTTTTTATTTCCTTTAAAAATTCAGTTTTTAAATTCTAATTAAAATCAGTTTTAAAATTCTTTTTAAATACAGTTTTTAAAATTCTTTTTAAATATTCAGTTTTAAAATTCTTTTTAAAAATTCAGTTTTTAAAATTCTTTTTAAATACAGTTTTTAAAATTCTTTTTAAATATTCAGTTTTAAAATTCTTTTTAAAAATTCAGTTTTTAAAATTCTTTTTAAATACAGTTTTTAAAATTCTTTTTAAATACAGTTTTAAAATTCTTTTTAAATACAGTTTTTAATATTTAAAAATATCAGTTTTTAACAAAACAAAAATAAAAATAAAAATAAAAATAAAATAGATTCTCACCGATAGCTTGCGGAAAAAGGGGGGAAAGGGAAGAAGAAGCGTCAGCGGCTCGTTGGTGGCGTTCGGAGGTGTCGCGGCGGCTTCGAGGCTTCGACTGGGGGGGCTGCTTCGATTTGCGAGGGCGAGGGTTCGTCGGCGTCTTCGAGACGAGGCGGCGGCTTCGAGGTAAGGCGGGTGGCGATGTCTGGAGGGAGGAAGCGGCGGCGATTTGATTTAGGTTAGGTTTTCTTTTTCTTTTTTTTTCTCGTTTCTGGTAAATGAATCGGGGGGGGGGGGGGGGGGGGGGGCAAGCAGAAGAAAAGGAGGGAATATATATATATTTTTTTTAATTTTATTATTTAATTATTAAATTTTGCAAAAGGGTTGACTTTTACATACGACCTCGAAACGAGGCCTACCGCCTGTCGTCCATAGCGTTTTACCCCCATTCCGAACACAATGGGATATGTATCGTAAGCTGGTTTGATCGTTATAATCAGTTTCCGTTGAAATTACATTTAAATCCTTATATTGAATTTTAAACGTACATTTCAAATTACCGGGGTCACATACTAACTAGAAAAATTCCAGAAAAATATTTTCTAGTTTCGTATTGATGACACGGTCCTAACAAAACTAGTTTCGTCGAATTCTAAGACCGTTTGAAAAATGGCCAATTTCCAGTCGATTAAATTCAACAGAAACTGGTCAAACGCGTTTTCCTTTTCCACGCTCACATATTGATTCGAAAAATTATGAAATTTGAAACCTAACAATAGTTTGACATCCCGGACCCAACAAAAGTGGTTTCGTCGAATTCCGAGGCCGTTTGCAAAATATCAATTTTCCAGGCCTATATATTATATATACCGACTCTTCTGAAAATTCATTCGGCCATAACTTTTGATTCCCGTTATGAAACTTCGATTTTTCAGATTCGTTAGAAAGGTATTGACTAACAGATTTAAATATTTTTGGTCTCACTAAAATCCGTTATATTTTCCATCCTGAACAGTCAGACTTAGTTTGTACTCAAAATTTCAAACGGCCATATTACACACAATTCTATATTTTATGGAAATAGGCTATTTTAATCATTCAAATTTCTTGTTAATAACCTAATTTAAAATTTTTAAACTGGTTCACATTTTTCCGGGTTATTACAATCTCCCCCACTTAAAACTTTTCGTCCTCGAAAAGGAAATAATAGTTAAGCAGGAAATAAAATGTAAATGCAAAGTATTGTAAAGGTACCTTGCACCGGAGTTAGTCAGAGATGTCCACTCTGCATTTGGGATAAGCTTGTTTAATGCTTTCCTCAGTTTCCCAAGTACAGTCTCTAGGATCACTACTCCACTGCACTTTGACTAAATGGATCTTTTTCCTCCTTAGCTCTCTGGTTTCTTTGCCAACTATCTTTAATGGATCTCTTTTGAGTGCTAATTCGGGAGTTATGTCAATATCATGTTGTGCTGCTTCTTCCACAACAAGATCTGGATCGTGAACATGTTTTCTGAGTTGAGATACGTGGAACACATCATGTACACCAGGCAACTAATTAGGTAATGATACCCTATATGCAAGAGTTCCAATCCGTTCAAGTATAGGAAAGGGACCAATAAATCTCGGTGCCAACTTCCCAGTCTTGCCAAATCTGATTACTCCTCGCATTGGAGAAACTCTCAAATAAACATAATCGCCAACGGCAAACGATATATCCCTTCTCCTCGCATCAGCATAACTTTTCTGTCGGCTCTGTGCGGTTTTTAATCGCTTCTTAATGAAATCGACTTTATCCGATGCTTCTTGAATCATATCGGGTCCTAACACAAGTCTGTTGCCAGGTTCTACCCAACATGCGGGAGATCTGCACGGTCTACCGTATAGTGCTTCAAATGGGGACATTCCCAAACTTGCTTGATAGCTATTGTTGTAAGAGAATTCTGCTAAATGTAAATGATCTTCCCATGAGCCTCCAAAATCAATAACGCAAGCCCGCAACAAATCTTCTAAAATTCTATTCACCCGCTCAGTTTGGCCGTCTGTCTGAGGGTGATAAGCGGTGCTTAGATTTAATTTGGTTCCCAATTCTTCTTGGAATGCTTCCCAGAATTTGCTAGTGAACAGGGGATCTCTATCGCTGACTATATTGAGTGGTACTCCATGAAGTTTAACAATTTCTTTAAAGTAAATCTGTGCCAGACTTTGAGCCGTTCTGTTGGATCGGACAGGTATAAAATGGGCAGTCTTCGTGAAGCGATCTACGATTACCCATATACTGTTGTTTCCTTTTCTAGTCCGAGGCAAGCCATCGATAAAATCCATCGAGATTTGTTCCCACTTCCAACCCGGAATTTCTAATGGTTGTAATAATCCAGCCAATTTCTGCTGATCACTCTTGACTAGTTGGCAAGTGGAGCATCTGCTAACATATATTGAAATATCTCTTTTCATAGCTCTCCACCAGAATGTGCGCTTGATATCGTTATACATTTTGCTCACACCGGGATGGATACTTAATTTGGATTTGTGGCACTCATCAAGTATTTCTCTTCTGAGCTCGGGGAGGTTTGGGATGCAAATTCTACCCTTTAATCTTAGAACCCCTTTGTCATCAAGTCGAAAACTTGTGGATTCACCTCCTTTGATTCTTTGACTGATTCTTTGAATAAATTCATCGTCTTTCTGAAGAGTCGAGATCCTGTCTATTAATGAAGACGTGATGACAAAACTGGCGATGATTTCATTCTTTCTGCTGAGCGCATCTGCTACAACATTGGCTTTCCCTGGAGTGTATATAATTTCAAAATCGTATGCTGCAAGGAATTCTAACCAACGCTGTTGCCTCAGGTTTAGATCCTTCTGAGGTGAACAGATATTTCAAGGATTGATGATCGGTGTATAGTTCGAATTTCTCGCCCAATAAATAATGCCTCCATATTCTTAAAGCGAACACGATAGCTAATAATTCAAGATCATGAGTAGCATAGTTTCTTTCATGCGGCTTTAGTTGACGACTGGCATATGCGATCACTTGGCCTTTTTGCATTAACACTGCTCCTAGCCCTCTAATAGAAGCATCTGTCCATACTGTCAAGTCTTGGTTACCTTCTATTATTGTCAATACCAGAGCGGTTGTCAACTTCAGTTTCAGCTCCTGGAAAGCTTCTTCACATTCGGGAGTCCATTTGAATTTCTCATGCTTCTTTGTAAGCTTTGTCAGTACTCCTGATATCTTTGAAAAATCCTGAACGAATTTCCGATAGTAACTAGCTAACCCAAGGAAACTTCGAACTTCAGTGGGTGTAGTAGGTTGTTTCCAGTTCTGAATCGCTGTAATTTTGCTTGGATCTACAGCAATTCCTTCCTTTGACACGACGTGGCCAAGGAATTTAACTTCATTCTGCCTGAAGACACACTTAGAAAATTTAGCTTTCAAGACATTTCTTCTCAAAATTTTCAACACTTGTTCTACATGTTTTGCATGTTCTTCTTCCGACTTAGAGTAGATTAGAATGTCATCGATGAAGACTAGAACAAATTTATTCAACACACCACGGAACACTCTGTTCATAAGATCAACGAAGTATGCCGGAGCGTTGCACAAACCGAACGGCATTACTAACCATTCGTAGAATAAATCGGGACCCCTGAAGGCTGTCAAAGGAACACAGTCTTCGGCTATACGCAATTGGTGGAAACCTGTAGCTAGGTCCATTCTGGAGAATACGGTTGCTCCATTCAATTGATCTAACAGATCGTCTATTCGGGGCAAAGGATATTTGTTCTTCAGTGTTTGTTTGTTGAGATCCCTGTAATCAACGCAAAGTCTTAGAGTACCGTCTGATTTAGGGACAAATACTACTGCGGCTCCCCATGCTGAAAAGCTTGGTCTGATCAGACCTTTCCAAAGTAATTCTCGGGTTTGGCTACTTAGCTCTTCTTTTTCTTTCGGGGCCATTCTTCTTATTGGATGGACTACTGGTCGGGCATTCGGAATTAGATCAATTCTAAATTCAATTTCTCTTTGCGGCGGTAAGTTCTCTACTTCTTCAAACACATCCGCATAATTTTTCACGACCGGTATCTTTTCTATTGAAGGGGGAGTAATTTCTAAAGAAGACCAAAATTCTGTTCTATTAATTTCTGAACCGAGACATGGTATAGTGATATGCCCCGATTTTGTTTCAACTTTCACAATTCTCTCGGCACATCTAACTTCGGCCTTATATGTTGTCAACCAGTCTAGTCCCAATATCATATCAAATTCGGAAAGGTCCATGACAATCACCTTAAAAGAGAACTTATAGCAAGAATAAGAGATAGGCGCTCTACAGTATGAACTGAGACTAATAGAACCTCCTATCGGGTTTTGAACTTTAATCGGTTCCTTTAGAATTCTATGTTTCAAATTTAACTTGTGTACAATTTTACCAGAAATGAAGCTACGTGATGCACCAGTATCAAAAAGTACTGAAACAGGAATATTTTTGATAGTAAGGGTACCTCCCAAGACATCGGGTTTACCTGATCCGTCGGTGATAGCTGGCGGGGTATTCCGGTCATAAACATGGGCCACTTGTGCGCTCTTCTTCAAAGGAAAATTCTTGCTATAGTGCCCCTTCTTGTGGCAGTTGTAGCATTCAGCTGAGTCACTGGCCCTTGGCTTCTTTGGGGCTTTGCACACATTAGAGAAATGACCGGGCTTCCCGCAATTGTAGCAGTTTCCTTTCGGGATCTTCGCGGGTTTTGAGTAGCGGCCGCGGTGATGCTAGATTCGGGTTGGTCAGTTGAGGTCTTGCGCTTATTCCCTGCTTGGCTCTTAGCGCGGTCTTGGCTAGCATGCCTCTCATCCATGTCCTCGTAGTTGCAAGCCATCTCTACGAGTTCTGTAAAAGAAAGTTTGATGTTGCTCATAGCTCTATCATGGTATTTGCGCTTCAGCCCAAAAATGAATCTCTTATTCTTCGCTTTGTCGGTCAAAACCAACTCTGGGGCATAGCGCGATAGCTGAGTGAACTTATTCAGATAGTCTTGAATAGAGAGGTCTCCCTGTTGGAGATTAGCAAATTGCTCCCGCATCCTCTCAAGAGCTTGTTCTGGCACAAACTTCTCATTGAATAAAGTCTTGAACTGCTCCCAAGTCCGGATAGTACCAGCTGCATCCCCAGAAGTAATGGCATCCCACCACAGCTCTGCCTCTTCCTGAAGGAGCCAAATGCCAAGTCGGGCTTTGTTGTTAGTTCCCATGCCCATACCTTCGAAGATTTTCTCACAGGTTTTCAGCCAAGCGATAGCTTCGGTCACTGTGCCAGTGCCAGTAAAAGGTTTCCCTCCAAGATTTCGGTATCTCTTTGCCACTTTATCTAACTCAAAGTCTTCTGGTGCTGGTGGCTGAATAATAGGGACTTCCACAGCTACGGGGATATTCCCCCGTCCTCCTGCTGCAACTCCTCGGCCTCCACGGCCTCCTCTAGCTGCTGCTGCTCGTGTAGCCATCTAAGAGTACTGTATAAGCAAGAAAAGAGTCAAGCTCACAGATTTGATAATTTTCATAAATGATAAAGCAAGGAAATACAAGGAAAGATAATGATGATGTACTGATCAAATTGTTTTGCTAATCTGCTTAGCTCATTCTAGGACATTGCTAATCCTATCTCTAATGAGCTACTCGCATTAGAACACTACTGATTCTATTCTGACGAGGTGTTTAATGTGTTAGATCCCTGAACTAAGGTTAACCAAAGCTCTGATACCAACTGTGACGATCCCAAAATCCGAGGGGCGGTATTAAGGATAATCATTAGGAAATAACACATTAATCATCATAGCAGAGTACAGATAATAGCAGAAACAATAAATAAAATAATTTTACATGGATATGACAGCGGAATCACAACATGTAGGAATATCAGAATAGCATAACGTGGGATATACTTAGTAAAAAGAAAGGGAAGTGATCAGTCATCATCGCCAGAGGCGGAATACATACATGCAGTGACATAATAAGAGTATCAGTCTACATCGCCGAAGGCGGAATACATATACATATAGTGAGAAATACGGAAAGTAAATCAGTCTTCATCGCCAGTGGCGGAATCATAACATAAATACAGGAATGGCGGAAAATATCTAAGTCATCTCTATGAAGTCAGCCTCGCCATGAGCCAAAAGTGCATGCTATGCAGCAGTGCAGAACCAAAAACCACCTGTCACCTGTGTACTAGGCTGCCCGTGTGAAAATAAGGGCACCCGCGTTTGCAAAGTGAAACAAACAACGAGTCAGTCATGGGGACTGGTATGAGGAATCTATTTAACAGTTAAACAACAGTAATAGCTAATCATAGGACCACGCCACTTTCGCGGAACGGGTTTACTCCAGTGATTGCTAGTGCATTTAAAACAAAGTAAATTCTTTTTAAGACAACGCAATGCTTTTAGAAAGAATGAAGCCATTATAAGACCTAGGTCCCATCACACAATGCAACGCAAGCCGGAGGATAGAGTTTTACCTTATAATAGCCAAATATGCTTGATACGTATAAATCAAAATCATTTGATATTATTACTAGTGCATATATGTTTCAGAAAACGAATAGCATCATAAATATCAATCATAGGCGGCATAGCTACCATCTACTATGTCTCCATACTAGTTCTACAATCAAATCCGTTATCTCGTATTGGAAATTGGATTTCCGTCATGAGTCGAGGCAAGGGGCAAGCTCCTCTCCGCTTCGAGACACTCTAGCAAATGCCTCAGGACTACGCACACTGGGTAACCCCTGGATCTTCAGGGCCGGTCCTCACTTACGTTAGAGGATTAGTTATTCCTGAACACACGTTTCCCGGTCCTTACAGACCTATAATCGAGGCGCCTCGCATACCCACAACCACAAAGGTGAAAAGTAGATAAATATGTCAGGGTTGGTAAGTCACTGACACCACCATAGCTAGAAAGAAACGTCGTGCTCTCCCTGCAGTCCGTATCCCGTTTTTAACTCATACCGGGGTGTGAGGTTCGCGAATCTACGAAATACACAAAGCTAGGCCACGTAAGCCTTGCTTTGATCATCATCCACAAGACTTTGCTTTGCAACAGAAGCCTTGATCACAGCATCTTGGCATGCCACATAGGCAGTCCACTCCATACGATTGATTTCCACCGATATATAACCTCTAAGCTCGTACGTCTCAGAGAAGGGCGTTAAGCAAGAGAATAAATTCTCCGCCGCCAAACAGATATATATTTAACAGAGATCAATCAGTATAGAACAAAATCCAATGTCAGACACACAGTCCATTTACAAGTCCGTCCTGGGTCTGAACGAAACCGGAGGCGTCAAATTCCTCGTATATCCGTCCAATCAACATATACGTTCAGACGGCTACTACTTCCGTCCCTTTCCGGTAGCTACTCCGGTTAGGAACCTCAGTAGCGCCCATCCAACCGATACGAAGATCGTCGGTCTTGAATCGTCTTTGCATTTTCCAATTCGAATCGCTCGATGAATTATTTGAAATGAGGGTTAGCTCGGCCTTTTCAAATGATTCACGTCATTAGAATTTAAATCGGTTCTTTATATGGTTATATTATTCGACATCCATCTTTCAGTTATTTAATGTTATTTTCATGTCATACACATACAACCATCAAATATCAAACAATTCAAGCCCACTTGGTTTATTTGCAACCTATGTTGCTTATAATATTTTATAATGATTTTTCGCCATTTTTATTTATTTAAAAATGGCCATATTTAATTAAACGACGTTTCAGGTCGTTTCGTGTCACTGGCGCTGTTTTTCCCTTAATTTGTTTTACACATATCGGAAAATCTAACCGTTGGATCTTCACAAATTTTACATCATTAGGAAGGTCTTTTCAAAACGAATCCAACGATTCCAGTTTTGGGAAAATCCGACGGTCGGATCTTCCACACTAACCATTTGAATTTACGATTTCAATTTACGAACTGCAGCGTCGTTATTCGATTAAATTTAATTATATTTATATATATATATAAATATAATCGTTTCTGGCGCTGTTTTTCTTTAATTTTGAATTAAACATTCCAGACAATCCAACCGTTGGATTTTTACAAGGTTGGTGCCGTTGGAAAGATTATTCCAAGGCGAACCCGACGGTTGAGGTTTCGGGAAAATCCAATGGTCGGATTCCCCGCACTAGTCGTTTGAAATCACGGTTTCAAAATACGAACTGCACGGCCTCGTTTCGTTTTAATTTTATTTATATTTATATATTTATATAAATATAGTTCATTCGATGATTTCAATATCGTTTTCACTTCAAATATTTTTCTAACACCCTAAAATTTTGGAAAATTTCGCCATAACCTCCCCTGCACCGGGAGCATCGGGAAATCGCAAATAGCGTTCCCGGTCCTTCTAATCTCAAAAAGAAAAAGAAAAAGCCAAGCGGCTAGCCAACAGGCTCATAAAATCATCACCCAAACAAAACAGTAAATGTGTACCTATTTGTCGGGCACAAAATTTTATTCCTCTTCTCTAGCCCCTTTGCTATAACCTGTTCAATGAATATGCATGTACATATATATACAGTTCTTATCAATTATCATTTTCTATTCAACTTCATATTTGATTTCGGTTTGGTTTAAAAACACCATTCATTCTAATGTTACATAAATAGGTGCAAATCATTTCATTGGCTAATTAATGAATATTTCAACTCATATATGTTTATTTTGAACAAGTGGCTATTCTTAACACTTCACATTTCAACGATTTATGCATACAATAAAAATGTGATTTTTATTGTAAAACAATTCATTTCAAAACACTATTTTCCTATATAGTTTAAGTTGGTGATAAAAATGGGATTTTTATCATAAAACAATTTCTTTTAAGATGAGATTATTTTACACAGTTCATATAGTCGATAAAAGGTGATTTTTATTATCGAACAGTTTATTTCAAAATATGAATACCATTCAACACATGAATTTCTAATCAACGAATGAATATCAATTCAACACATGAATGTTTTCTATAGTTTCTATATATAGATAAAAATGTGATTTTTTATTATCTAACAATTTATTTCAAAATATGAATACCATTCAACACATGAATTTCTAATCAACGAATGAATATCAATTCAACACATGAATGTTTTCTATACAATGAATAAATATAGTTTAAGCATATGAAAATAATTCAAACACACGAATATTATTCAAAATTTCGGCAGCATAACGGCAGGGTAGTTACACCGGCACCGTCCCTAGTACGGCTCCTCGCTCTACCTTAAAACCTCGCGGTTTTTGACAATGGGGATCATGCATCTAATTCGCACGCAGGCGGCATGTTTATATTTATTTCATTTCCACAAACTAATCCTATGTGGTTTCAACCAAATATTTTTCAACCACAAACGGGTATTTTTCAACCGCAATCAACCAATATCAATCACAACCAATCCCAAACAATCATTCGCTATCAATCAATTTCCACAACAATTTCAACCAATAAATATCGTCCATGGTTTGTGGACGAGGGGCGTATATATATATATATAGATATTTATATATAGCAATTCACTTTCATTTTCAACATATATAATATTTATATAAAAAGAAATTGAAGAGTGAGAAATCCTCACCAATAGCTATCCAATAACACGACTCTTCCTTAATAGAAATCTTCGCCTATTTCGCCTTCTTGTTGCTTTCGTTGCCTGTATTCTCTACATAGGTAAAAATCGAATTTTTACTATGTTATTCAATATATAAAGATTGCATTTTGACTTCGCTATTAAATATATAAAGATTATATTTTTATTATTCCCATGATGTAAAAATTATATTTTTATTGCTTTAAAAATACAAAAATCATGTCTTGCTCCTTCTACCTAATAAAAATCCCGTCTTTTCTCTTTTTAAAAATATGATCTTTATTTTTGCAAGTTCAAATCTTTTTCCTTTAAAAGATTAAACCTTTTTCTATTTCAAAGTTTAAACCTTTTTCCTATTTTAAACCTTAAAATAAAATTAGTTTTTATTTCCTTTAAAAATTCAGTTTTTAAATTCTAATTAAAATCAGTTTTAAAATTCTTTTTAAATACAGTTTTTAAAATTCTTTTTAAATATTCAGTTTTAAAATTCTTTTTAAAAATTCAGTTTTTAAAATTCTTTTTAAATACAGTTTTTAAAATTCTTTTTAAATATTCAGTTTTAAAATTCTTTTTAAAAATTCAGTTTTTAAAATTCTTTTTAAATACAGTTTTTAAAATTCTTTTTAAATACAGTTTTAAAATTCTTTTTAAATACAGTTTTTAATATTTAAAAATATCAGTTTTTAACAAAACAAAAATAAAAATAAAAATAAAAATAAAATAGATTCTCACCGATAGCTTGCGGAAAAAGGGGGGAAAGGGAAGAAGAAGCGTCAGCGGCTCGTTGGTGGCGTTCGGAGGTGTCGCGGCGGCTTCGAGGCTTCGACTGGGGGGGCTGCTTCGATTTGCGAGGGCTAGGGTTCGTCGGCGTCTTCGAGACGAGGCGGCGGCTTCGAGGTAAGGCGGTGGCGATGTCTGGAGGGAGGAAGCGGCGGCGATTTGATTTAGGTTAGGTTTTCTTTTTCTTTTCTCGTTTCTGGTAAATGAATCGGGGGGGGGGGGGCAAGCAGAAGAAAAGGAGGGAATTTTTTTTTTTTTATTATTTAATTATTAAATTTTGCAAAAGGGTTGACTTTTACATACGACCTCGAAACGAGGCCTACCGCCTGTCGTCCATAGCGTTTTACCCCCATTCCGAACACAATGGGATATGTATCGTAAGCTGGTTTGATCGTTATAATCAGTTTCCGTTGAAATTACATTTAAATCCTTATATTGAATTTTAAACGTACATTTCAAATTACCGGGGTCACATACTAACTAGAAAAATTCCAGAAAAATATTTTCTAGTTTCGTATTGACGATACGGTCCTAACAAAACTAGTTTCGTCGAATTCTAAGACCGTTTGAAAAATGGCCAATTTCCAGTCGATTAAATTCAACAGAAACTGGTCAAACGCGTTTTCCTTTTCCACGCTCACATATTGATTCGAAAAATTATGAAATTTGAAACCTAACAATAGTTTGACATCCCGGACCCAACAAAAGTGGTTTCGTCGAATTCCGAGGCCGTTTGCAAAATATCAATTTTCCAGGCCTATATATTCTATATACCGACTCTTCTGAAAATTCATTCGGCCATAACTTTTGATTCCCGTTATGAAACTTCGATTTTTCAGATTCGTTAGAAAGGTATTGACTAACAGATTTAAATATTTTTGGTCTCACTAAAATCTGTTATATTTTCCATCCTGAACAGTCAGACTTAGTTTGTACTCAAAATTTCAAACAGCCATATTACACACAATTCTATATTTTATGGAAATAGGCTATTTTAATCATTCAAATTTCTTGTTAATAACCTAATTTAAAAATTTTAAACTGGTTCACATTTTTCCGGGTTATTACATGGAGGAACCCAACCGGATTCCTAAAATAAATTGTATACTATTTGTTGTTTTCATATTGTTTGTTTATTCCAATTTATATCATATCCTGTTTAGATATCGATGTTCGAATAAATATTGATTGCTGAATCTAAATTCAACAATTGTCATGTTTTAAATCATTATGTAGTATTGATTGGGTAATCGGCAGTAGATGGTCTAAATCCATCGTTTTGAAACAATAATTCGCCGTTAGGTGAATTGATGTATTTTAATGTTAAATTTTTTATTTTTAACTGAATCAAAATTTAATTTTTAATTTAGTTATTTAGATAACGAGATTTTAAATAAGACAATATTTATGACTTTGTTTATAAAAAGGAATATTAAAATAATGTATATAGTTTTATTTCATAAAGAAGACGTAAGTTAACCGAAGGGAAAATAATATAGAATAATTGTTTCCAAGGGAAAAGTTAAATGAAGTTTTTTTATTTTAATTTAACAATTTTTTTATAAGAGTTAATTAATCTTAAGTAACTGTATTTGAGATGATTATTGAATATTTTATTATTTTTAAAAATAAATTATTATTATTTTTGTAACGACCCGGATTTCTGGTTAGTTTATTTTAAATATTTAATATCGTTTTAGATATTATGTTGATAGTATGAATGAAATGTTATATTAAGTTATCGATTTGATAATCGACTTCGATTTAATATCAAATATATTAAATTATCGTAATATGATTTTTTATTAATTTCAAAGTTAGAAACAGAATCAAAACGATTCAAATGATCAATATAAATTTGAATTTGACTATAAATGATGATAATAATAATTTATTATCGGGGAATGGATTTGTTTCTGAATTTAAATTATAGTATATTAATTTATTATGGTTATTTTAATATATATACGTTCGAATTAGAATTCAGAATATATTCTGTTGAGCTCAGAATATCGTTATTACATTTAAATGTTGGTCTATACACTAAAAATAGCGGTTTGTGATTTAAATTAATGGACCCCGAAATATTTGATTGTGGGTAGATTCGAAATCAAATCAAAATCCATTTAAAAAAAATTGATTTATTTCACATCACATTAAATTAATATCAAATCACATTTAATATATAGTGTACCATACACATATCAAATTACTTAGTTCCTAAGTGATCCTCATTTATAAATATAGTGCATACCCTCTTTTAAGTTTCTTTAGCTCATTCCTTTGATGAAATCAAATACGAGAGCTTCTAAAAACAAATGAAAGCTGCCCCCTTTTGAAATTTATTCCTTTCAGTCCCAGTATTAAAGAAATCGAAACCGTGCCATTTTATTTCCTCAAATAAAAACTTCGTTAACAAAATCGAAACCAGATATGAATCGCGAAGTACCGTCCCTCGACATAGTGGGCGAGATTTGTGGCATCGCGATGGGTATTGGTTGGAGTTTGGGATTTACAGCAAATCTAGGGTTCGTTGCGTTCATGATTGGAGAAATCGATCTTCGTATAGGCTATCTGAGGAGTTCGAGCATGGTGTGAGGCGCGATGGGAGGAATAAGGATGTCGCAATTTTTGAAAGAAAGAAAAAAACGATGTTGGTATTCTTAGCAAGTGGAGTTCGAACGAGCTGTTCATGTTTGGGAAGTGAAGTCGCATTCAACAGGAAGGGCAATCTTGGGTTATTGGAACATGCGTGAGGATGGTAACAAGTTGATGAGGCAGCAAGTGCAGATCTGGGTATTAATTCACATCATTTGAATTCGGAACACAAATGTTAGAATTGTTAATGGTGAGAGGAAGGTTGACACTAGGGCTTTAATTTCAGTTTAGAGCAGGAAGTAAGCTGAAGCGAGAAAGGAGGGAAAGGCTGTGATTATGGGTTTGGATTTTGGCAGAGGAAGGATAAGGACCTGCGCAAATAATCCTAGGTAATTATCCTAGTTTAGCAATTAAAAATGTTTAATTTTATTAGAATTATTCGACGACTTATACGATAAATCTTTAACTCAAACGAAAGCTAGATTCGAGTGACGTTGAGCTTGTAAGGACGGGAGGCTACAACCTGGACTTGTTTGGGATTTTTGCAGGATCAAAAGTGGATTTTAAATTAAATCGAACATTGTTCAATTTGATTTAAAAATGGAGCGAGCTGCAATAAAAATTACGATGAGTCAATCTCACTCAATTTATTATTTAGAATTATTTTTAGTCATTAAAAATAATTGTTTGATGGTTATTTGGTTGCATTAAAATATTATTGTTGCTATTAAAAATATATTAGTTATTTAGGATTGGTATTTGTGGCTATTATATATATATATATATTGGTGATTGGATAGTTCCTGCAGTACCATTAGCAGATGCCCGCAGTATCATTAGCGGATGACCCTATGCACCCCACGCTATGATAGTAAATGACCTTCTATACTGCGATATCCTACCACGAAGATGGATGGGTATTATTTATGTTGACTGACGTCTGTGGATGCAGGAAAATAGGTTGGAGGGATCCAACTGGATTCCTCAAAAATATTATTATTTATTTGTTTCATATACCTTATCATATACGATGTGTTAGAACCCTATGATTGATAATTGGGTGTTTATGAATGATTAAATACCATTGGGCCCTAGATGTTAATTTATAAAATATCGTGAAAATGAATTTTGTAACTTAAAAGGAAAATTCTATTTAAAAAAAATAGAATTTGATATTCGAATGGTCAAGAAATGGTAACTTGTTTTGAATAAATAAAACAAGTATTGACTTTATAAACGTTGTTTTTTAAATTAATAATGCAGAGAATTGAAATGAATTTATAAACAGTGTTTATAAATAAAGTGGAAAAATTATCATTGGATAATTTGAATATTTAAATTCAAATGTGAATTTAAAAATAGAAATGGGGAAATCGTTTTAAAGAAATAAATGATGGAATTTATTCTGATGTTCAGAATATAAATTGAACAAAAATAAATCCGTAAGGATTTATGATTCGAATTTGATTAATTCGAATTTATTTAAATAGAAGTTAAATTGAATATGAAAATAAATTGGATGTTATATATATAAGTTATTATAAGTAGAAATTTCCAAAATAAGCTTTTGATTTTAAACAGATTTCGAAATAGACTTGTTTAAAAATATAAACAAGGAAATTTATAAAATGGTGTTCGTAAATATAAAGAATTAACTATCATTGGATAATTCGAATATTTAAAGTCAAGTATGAATTTAGGTTAATGATGGTTTTATTCCTGAAATAGGAATATACAAGGAATTGAGTTTCAGAACAGATTTTTGGAATGAAGCTTGTTTTATTATATAAAACAACGAAGTTGGATTTATAAACAATATTTATAAGTCTGGTGAAATAGATTATCATAAAGTTAAAAAAAATAGAAATTTGAAAACAGAAATTTGAAAATAGAATTTGAAAACAGAAATTGAAAGTAGAAATTGAAAATAGAATTTGAAATCATTTAGCGGGAACGACGAAATAGATTTTAGAATGCGGATTGTAAATAAATCCAAGGATTTATATTTTATCTCCAAAAGAATTGGAATATTATATATAAGATAGAGTTGTAAATAAAATTTACAATTGAGTTATGAAAATCGACGATTTAGAAAAATCGAAATGTTTAACTTAAATTTGGAAAGTCGATCTTATATATATATATATATATATTGAAATAAATTAGAATGGAAGTGAAATTTATTTATAAACAAAGTTTAAAACGTTTATATATTAAATATAATTAAAATGAGCTTGCCGCAGCGCGGTGGTTCGTAAATTGGCGTTTCGAACTTCAATTGAGCATATAGAACTCAATTCAAGTCGTAATTCTTTGAAACAAGATTCGTCAGGACTAGTTGAATAATAGTTTTCTAATGGAAGAGAAAAATCTGGATTTCGTCTGATAGATTTTGAGTTATGTCAAAATTAAATTTTCAGAAAAGCGGCGCCAAAATCATTTAAAAACCATAATGGTTTATATAAATAACTATAAGGATTTTTAAGCAAAAAAAAAATTCCGAATTTCCATTTGAAAAAAAATCTAGACTTGAGTTATAAAATAAATATGAACTTGAGTGGAGTAAATGGATTGTTTTTTTGAAACAAAATCAGTTATTTATTTTAGAATAAAATTAACTAATTAGAAGAATAATTTGTTAGTCGAATTTAAGATTGAGATATTTCTTTTGATAAGGAAATGAGACTTATGAATTTCATATTCGAAATCGAATATGAAACCTGAAGTGAAAATAGAATCTAGTTGATTTATAAGCAAACTAAAAATACATACGAACATGATACGTTCAAACAACAAGTGAAATAGGCTAAGAAGCCAATTAAAAAATAAATGGGCGAAACTGAATTCAAACGATCGGATTGAGTTGAATTGAATTGAAAACAGGCGAACATTTGTTAAACAGGTATGGAATGAAGAGAATGAAGTTTATAAATTTAGTGCCCGAAAAAAAGGTACACGTTTAAATTCCATATGAGATTTTATGCGGCGAATCGGCAAGCCGCTTGCCTTTTTGATTTTCTTTTTGAATGGAAAGGGCCTAGAGAGGCAAGTTGAGGTTTGAACTATTTGCTGGTACAAAGGAGGTTATGACGAAATTTTCCTGAAATTTAAGGAGTTAGAATATTTTTTAAGAAATTTTGATAGTTAGAAATCAATGTATCGATATATATAGAATTCGATAAGGAAACGAACTTGAAAATAGAATACTATAAACAAATAGAAAATCTATAACCAAATCTGGTAAAATTAGAAGGTGAAACGTATACAGGTGAAAATGAATAATTGGTTTTTATGGTGTTGATTATTCGGGAATAATGGTCTTGTCTGTTTTGAAGTTAAGGATGTTTTCAGTCAAGGTCTGAGAGGTAATTTTACCCCAACTCGATTGATTTCATTTTTAACCGATAAATAGCAAGATCCAGTTTCAAAGATCAATAGTTGAATAAAAGATAGTTGAATGAAATATTTTGGGTTGTTTGTAATGATTTTTTACACTACATTCGTTTTAACCCAAATAAGTGGAATTTTGGAAATATAATAATATATATTTCCTGAGAGTAGAATTAAATGAGTCGAGCAAGAGATAAGTAATTGGAATGTTATCCAATTATAAATAGAAAATATTTTCTAAGTATAGAAAATAAAATAAGGCGAGATATGGAAATGTTTTCCAAACAGCGTAAGAGACCAAGATGATTATTGAAAATATTTGGTTAACAAATATTGATAGGGAAATGAAGAAGTGAATTAATTAATGAAATATTAATTAATAGGCCCCGTGATTGATTGATGTTATGGATGAATGTTTGCTTGTTTTTCTTCGATAGTTAAATAACCGACTATCGAAGTATTTGCCAATATCGTTGTCAATATGGAGAGACCGGATGGATTATTATCCGTGAACCACTCCGTATTGGCTGTAACGTTGCGAATCAGATTATATGAAGATAATAAAAGACGGAGTAAAGTGCAAGGGATTTTTCTATTAATGGAAATTGTGCCTTCGGTTTTATTCAGTCCCCGAACGAACATAAATGGACGATTGTCTAACATAGTATTTCCAATGATCGCATATGTTTGTCTGTATAGATATATATGGTGGCGGAGAATTTATTCTCTTAACATAATATCCAGAATATATTTGTGCAAATCAATTAGTGTTTAAGGATTTGACAATGTGGCATTCAAAGTGATTGTGATATCAATGAATGGAAAGTAATCGTAGCCTCAGGCCTCAACAACCGGGAAATGACAAAATTCGGGCAGGCAGCATGGCTATGTGGGTCGCTCCCATTAGGGTGTATAATCACCTATCTAGAGAAATTCCTTTTACTTCTTTAATCTATCGATGCTGTCCCTTTTCGGGAAACGGTTGCTGATCCCAACCGTTGGTGATATACTTTCGATACACTCAAGCGAAATGAGTGGTCGGTTATGTGTGGGCCGGGTTGCAAGATGTTCTTGTTGAACCCAATGTATTCCTCCCTAGAGATACACTATCGGAAGGTGGTTCCATACCTTGTCATGTTGGAAATCCAATCTCCAATAAGCGTCATGCGGTTTTTGATTTTATATTATATATGGAGCGTGAGATGCAAGTGTTCCACTAGATTGTTATTTATTTGATTTAGACACTATTATAATATCACTGAAATTTCGTATCAAAGGGTTTTGGGTTATAGTAAGGTAAAACCTGTCCATGTTTATGTATGAGCTGGTCTTACTATTATTCTTTCTTTCAAAAGGATTTTGAAAGTTAAACAATTGGTTGGAGTTTACTCACACCAGTCCCATGACTGACCCAGAGTTTATTTTGTTTTGTTTTCCCTGAACTCTTGGGGGCCCATATTTGTACGGGTAGTCAAGTAGTCGGGATTTTACAGATTCACTTGGAGGAGTTTGAAGCAGGAGGCTTCACCAGTTAGCTATAGACTATCGTATATTCCCCTGTGTACCATGTTTGTATCTGAAAACAGGTGTTTATAACTGTTCCAGGAATAACTGTTGTGCTCTGATAATGGTATATATATACAGTTACTAATTTGTATTTCAAAAGTTAGGTTATGTAATATATTTTATTCGTTCCGCTGTGAGATTTGCGTTCTTCGTTTTTCTTCTATTCTAATAATTATTTCTTTCTATTTCTCATCCTCTAACTTCTTTCTAATAATGATTCGTATTTTTGTGCAATTTGGGTTGGACATGTGGTGTTATTAGTCAACTCAGATGGTACGAATTTTCGGGCGTTACAGTTGGTATCGGAGCTTAGGTTGAGCGAATACCTAGGCTTTGGTAAGGTTGTGCTCATTAGAGATAGAGTCAGTAATACCCTAGAATGAGTTGAGTGTATATGTACGAGAGCGCGTATTTGTTAATTGATATAAAAAGTTATTTTATATTGTATTGACTTGTCTGTTGAGTTGTTTATGAATTCTGGTTGAATCGTGGGACGCCACGACGTCGATAAGAGTTTGTAAATACTTGAACAGAAAATTCGACACAGTATTGTTTTAAAGTGGGTAAATGAAATAATTTTACCCAAAATTCTATTTTGATAGAAAAGAAATAATTTTCTGGAATTATTATATTATATGGATGTGTTGGATGTTAATATTTTAATTAAATGAGACTATAAAATTGGAATGGTTATATATAACCAAATACAATTTGTATATGAATAAAATATACAAATGAGATTAACTGAAACTAGGTTCAAACCATAAAAAGAATTTGAATCCTGGGTAGTTGGAAAATATTTTTGGTGTATATTAAAATAATATAGCTTTGTTTTGAAAGGGATTTTTGAATAAAAATCATTTTAGATGGATTTTGAAAGTGATAAAGCATTGAACTCACTTCAGTGGCTGGAAAATAATTCTGATGATGATCGCGAAATCATCAGTGTTCATTTTCGAGTTTCTAAGTGATGGATTGCTACCTTAGAAGAGTTTTGATGGAAATTTGTTTGAAAGAAAACAAGTTTAGTTGGAAAACTCAAATGTTTTGAATTTGAAAAGATCATAAATATATGTTATATTTATGTTGGTTCAAAAGAATTCGAAATGAAAACTCGGGAATTTGAATTCTGAAATTTAAATAAACTTAAGCAAGTTAAATGGATTGAAGTGAATAAACTGATTAAAATCAATTTGAAGAATATGAATTGGATGGTAATATATTGGATGTAAATCATTCAGATTAAACGAATGGAAACCAAATGTTTTGGTAGAACTTAAGTTGAGAAATATGAAGAGTTGAGTTTCAACATAAGTGTGATTTTGAAAAATTTAATGGGCTTGTAGCATTTTTCTTACCTTAGTAATTTCAGGGATGAAATTCTTTAAAGAGGGGAAGAATGTAACGACCCGGATTTCTGGTCAGTTTATTTTAAACATTTAATATCGTTTTAAATATTATGTTGATAGTATAAATGAAATTTTATATTAAGTTATCAATTTAATAATCGACTTCGATTTAATATCAAATATATTAAATTATCGTAATTTGATTTGTATTAATTTCAAAGTTAGAAACAGAATCAAAACGATTCAAATGATCAATATAAATTTGAATATAAATGATGATAATAATAATTTATTATCGGGGAATGGATTTGTTTCTGAATTTAAATTATATTATATTAATTTATTAAGGTTATTTTAATATATACGTTCGAATTATAATTCAGAATATATTCTGTTGAGCTCAGAATATCGTTATTACATTTAAATGTCGGTATATATGCTAAAATAGCGGTTCGTGATTTAAATTAATGGACCCTGAAATATTTGATTGTGGATAGGTTCGTAATCAAACCAGAAACCATTTAAAAGAAATTTAAATCGCTTTATTTCACATCACATTAAATTAATATCAAATCACATTTAATATATAGTGTACCTTACACATATCAAATTAGTTAGTTCCTAAGTAATCCTCATTTATAAATATAGTGCACACCCTCTTTTTAGTTTCTTTAGCTCATTCCTTTGATGAAATCAAATACAAGAGCTTCTAAAAACAAATTAAAGCCGCCCCCTTTTGAAATTTATTCCTTTCAGTCCCAGTATTAAAGAAATCGAAACCGTGCCATTTTATTTCCTCAAATAAAAACCTCGTTAACAAAATTGAAACCAGATATGATTCGCGAAGTACAGTCACTCGACGCAGTGGGGGTGATTTGTGGCATCGCGATGGGTATTGGTTGGAGTTTGGGATTTACAACAAATCTAGGGTTCGTTGCGTTCATAATTGGAGAAATCGATCTTTATATAGGCTATTTGAGGAGTTCGAGTTTGGTGTGAGGCGCGATGGGAGGAATAAGGATGTCGCGATTTTTGAAAGAAAGAAAAAATCGATGTTGGTCTTCTTAGCGAGTGGAGTACGAACGATCTGTTCATGTTTGGGAAGTAAAGTCGCATTCAACAGGAGGGTAATCTTGGGTTATTGGAGCATGCGTGAGGATGGTAACAAGTTGATGAGGCAGCAAGTGGAGATCTGGGTATTAATTCACATCATTTGAATTCAGAACACAAATGTTAGAATTGCTAATGGTGAGAGGAAGGTTGGCACTAGGGCTTTAATTCCAGTTTAGAGCAGGAAGTATAGTGAAGCGAGAAACGAGGGAAAGGTTGCAATTATGGGTTTGGATTTTGGCAGAGGAAGGATAAGGACCTGCGCAAATAATCCTTGGTAATTATCCTAGTTTAGCAATTAAAAATGTTTAATTTTATTCGAATTATTCGAGGGCTTATAAGATAAATCTTTAACTCAAATGAAAACTAGATTCGAGTGACGTTGAGCTTGTAAGGACGGAAGGCTACAACCTGGACTTGTTTGGGATTTTTGTAGGATCAACAGTGGATTTTAAACTAAATCGAACACTGTTCAATTTGATTTAAAAAATGGAGCGAGCTGCAATAAAAATCACGTTGAGTAAATCTCACTCAATTTATTATTTAGAATTATTTTTAATCGTTAAAAATAATTGTTTGATGGTTGTTTGGTTGCATTAAAATATTATTGTTGCTATTGAAAATATATTAGTTATTTAGGATTGGTATTTGTGTCTATTATATATATATATTGGTGATTGGATATTTCCCACAGTACCATTAGCGGATGCCTGCAGTATCATTAGCTGATGACCCTATGCGCCCCACGCTATGATAGTGGATGACATTCTATACCACGATATCCTGCCACGAAGCAGGATGGGTATTATTTATGTTGACTAACGTCTGTGGATGCAGGAAAACAGGTTGGAGGGATCCAACTGGATTCCTCAAAAATATTATTATTTGTTTGATTAATATACCTTATCATATATGATGTGTTATAACCCTATGATTGATAATTGGGTGTTTATGAATGATTAGATACCATTGGGCCCTAGATGTTAATTTATAAAATATCGTGAAAATGAATTTTGTAACTTAAAAGGAAAATTCTATTTTTCAAAAATAGAATTTGATATTCGAGTGGTCAAGAAATGGTAACTTGTTTTGAATAAATAAAACAAGTATTGACTTTATAAACGTTGTTTAAAAATTAATAATGCAGAGAATTGAAATGAATTTATAAACAGTGTTTATAAATAAAGTAGAAAAATTATCATTGGATAATTTGAATATTTAAATTCAAATGTGAATTAAAAATAGAAATAAGGAAATCGTTTTAAAGAAATAAACGATGGAATTTATTCTGATGTTCAGAATATAAATTGAACTAAAATAAATCTGTAAGGATTTATGATTTGAATTCGATTAATTCGAATTTATTTAAATAGAAGTTAAATTGAATATGAAAATAAATTGGATGTTATATATATAAGTTATTATAAGTAGAAATTTCCAAAATAAGCTTTTGGTTTTAAACAGATTTCGAAATAGACTTGTTTAAAAATATAAACAAGGAAATTTATAAAATGGTGTTTATAAATATAACGAATTAGTTATCATTGGATAATTTGAATATTTAAAGTCAAGTACGAATTTAAAGATAGAAGATGAAATCATTTCGAAAAGGTGAACGATGGTTTTATTCCTGAAATAGGAATATAAAAGGAATTGAATTTCAAAACAGATTTTTGAAATGAAGCTTGTTTTATTATATGCAACAACGAAGTTGGATTTATAAACAATATTTATAAATCTGGTGGAATAGATTATCATTGGATAATTTAGAGTTTAAAGTTTAAAAAAATAGAAATTTGAAAATAGAAATTTGAAAATAGAAATTGAAAGTAGAAATTGAAAGTAGAAATTGAAAATAGAATTTGAAATCATTTAGTGGGAACGACGAAATAGATTTCAGAATGCGGTTTGTAAATAGAATTGAAATAAATCCAAGGATTTATATTTTATCTCCAAAAGAATTGGAATATTATATATAAGATAGAGTTGTAAATAAAATTTACAATTGAGTTACGAAAATCGACAATTTAGAAAAATCGAATTTTTTAACTTAAATTTGGAAAGCCGATCTTATATATATATATTGAAATAAATTAGAATGGAAATGAAATTTATTTATAAACGAAGTTTAAACCGTTTATATATTAAATATAATTAAAACGAGCTTGCCGCAGCGATGTAGTTCGTAAATTGGCATTTCGAACTTCAATTGAGCATATAGAACTCAATTCAAGTCGGAATTCTTTGAAACAAGAATCGTCAGGACCGGTTGAATAATAGTTTTCTAATGGAAGAGAAAAATCTGGATTTCGTATGATAGATTTTGAGTTATGTCAAAATCAAATTTTCAGAAAAGCAGCGCCAAAATCGTTTAAAAACCATAATGGTTTATATAAATAAATATAAGGATTTTTAAACCAAAAAAAATCTGAATTTTCATTTGAAAAAAAATCTGGACTTGAGTTATAAAATAAATATGAACTCGAGTGGAGTAAATGGATTGATTTTTTTGAAACAAAATCAGTTATTTATTTTTGAATAAAATTAACTAAGTAGAAAAATAATTTGTTAGTCGAATTTTAGATCGATATATTTCTTTTGATAAGAAAATGAGACTTATGAATTTCATATTCGAAATCGAATATGAAAACTGGAATGAAAATGGAATCCAATTGATTTATAAGCAAACTAAAAATACATACGAACATGATACGTTCAAATAACAAGCGAAATAGGCTAAGAAGCTAATTAAAGAATAAATGGGCGAAACTGAATTCGAATGATTGGATTGAGTTGAATTGAATTGAATTGAAATCAAGTGAACATGTGTTAAACAGGTATGGAATGAAGAGAATGAAGTTTATAAATTTAGTGCCCGACAAAAAGGTGCATGTTTAAATTCCATATGAGGTTTTATGTGCCGAATCGGCAAGCCGCTTGGCTTTTTAAATTTATTTTTGGATGGAAAGGGCCTAGAGAGGCGAGTTGAGGTGTGATCTATTTGCCGGTACAAAGGAGGTTATGGCAAAAGTTTCCTAAAATTGAAGGAGTTAGAATATTTTTTAAGGAATTTTGATAGTTAGAAATCAATGTATCGATATATATAGAATTCGTTAAGGAAACAAACTTGAAAATAGAATACTATAAACAAATAGAAAATCTATAAACAAATCAGATAAAATTAAAAAGAGAAACATATACAGGTAAAAATGAATAATTGGTTTTTATGGTGATGATTATTCGGGAATAATGGTCTTGTCTGTTTTGATGTTAAGGATGTTTTCAGTCAAGGTTTGAGAGGTAATTTTACCCTAACTTGATTGATTTCATTTTTAACCGATAAATAGCAAGATCCAGTCTCGAAGATCAATAGTTGAATAAAAGATAGTTGAATGAAATATTTTGGGTTGTTTGTAACGATGTTTTACACAACATTCGTTTTAACCCAAATCAGTGGAATTTTGGAAATGTAATAATATATATTTCCTGAGAGTAGAATTAAATGAGTCGAGCAAGAGATAAGTAATTGGAATGTTCTCCAATTATAAATAGAAAATATTTTCTAAGTATAGAAAATAAAAGAAGGCGAGATATGGAAATGTTTTCCAAACAGCGTAAGAGACCAAGATGATTATTGAAAATATTTGGTTAACAAATATTGATAGGGAAATGAAGAAGTGAATTAATTAATGAAATATTAATTAATAGGCCCAATGATTGGTTGATGTTATGGATGAATGATTGTTTGTTTTTCTTCGATAGTTAAATAACTGACTATCGAAGTATTTGCCAATATCGTTGTCAATACGGAGAGACCGGTTGGATTATTATCCGTGAACCACTCCGTATTGGCAGTAACGTTGCGAATCATATTATATGAAGATAATCAAAGACGGAGTAAAGTGCAAGGGCTTTTTCTATTAATGGAAATTGTGCCTTCGGTTTCGTTCAGTTCTAGAACGAACGTAAATGGACGTATGTCTGACATAGTATTTCCAACGATCGCATAAGTTGGTCTGTATAGATATATATGGTGGCGGAGAATTTATTCTCTTAGCATAATATCCAGAATATATTTGTGCAAATCAGTTAGTGATTAACGGATCTGACAATGTGGCATTCAAAGTGATTGTGCTATTAATGAATGGAAGGTAATTGTAGCCTCAGGCCTCAACAACCGGGAAATAACAAAAATCGGGCAGGTAGCATGGCTATGTGGGTCGCTCCAATTAGGGTGTATAATCACCTATCTAGAGAAATTCCTTTTACTTCTTTAATCTATCGATGCTGTCCCTTTTCGGGAAACGGTTGCTGATCCCAACCGCTGGTGATATACATTCGATACACTCAAGCGAAATGAGTGGTCGGTCATATGTGGGCCGGGTTGCAAGACGTTCTTGTTGAACCCAGTGTATTCCTCTCTAGAGATACACTATCGGAAGGTGGTTCCATACCTTGTCTTGTTGGAAATCCAATCTCCAATAAGCGCCATGCGGTTTTTGATTTTATATTATATATAGAGCGTGAGATGCAAGCGTTCCGCTAGATTGTTATTTATTTGATTTAGACACTATTATAATATCACTGGATTTTTCGTATTAAAGTATTTTGGGTTATAGTAAGGTAAAACCCGTCCATGTTTATGTATAGTCTGGTCTTACTTTTATCCTTTCTTTCAAAAGGATTGTGAAAGTTAAACAATTGGTTGGAGTTTACTCACACCAATCCCATTACTGACCCGGAGTTTATTTTGTTTTGTTTTCCCTAAACTCTTGGGTGCCCATATTTGTACGGGCAGTCAATTAGTTGGGATTTTACAGATTCACTTGGAGGAGTTTGAAGCAGTAGGCTTCACCAATTAGCTATAGACTATCATATATTCCGCTGTGTACTATGTTTGTTTCTGGAAACAGGTGTTTATAACTATTCCAGGAATAACTGTTGTACTCTGATAATGGTATGTATATACAGTTACTGATTTGTATTTCAAAAGTAATGTTATTTAATATACTTTATTCGTTCCGCTGTGAGATTTGTGTTCTTCATTTTTCTTCTATTCTAATAATTCTTTCTATTTCTCGGCTTGTAACTTCTTTCTAATAATGATTCGTATTTCTGTGCAATTTGGGTTGGACATGTGGTGTTATTGGTCAACTCAGATAGTACAGATTTGCGGGCTGTAACAATTTTAATAATATTTACTAGCCTTAGTTAGTTAAAAATGAGATAACATACATGTACTTCATAGATGATCAAGGGCTTAAGAATTAGAATTGAATTATATGAGACTTGTTCATAAGGGATTTTAAGTGATAAGGTTTGTGATCAGGAAAGAAGTTTACTTAATCGTAAAGATCAAGTGGACATAGATATGAGTGTAAAGGGGATTTCAAATATAAGGAATGATTTGTAAAAACATATTAAAATGGAAATACTTATTTATTTAAGTAAAGAAGCTCACTACAAGAAAAACCGAGATTAGCGACAGATTTTTAGCAGCGGAAAATTCCGTCGCTAATTAGCGGCGGATTTCCGTGGGCTTTGTAAGAGAAAATATTTTGGATTTTATATTTCATCTTATTATAAATTATTACCGTCGAATACTAATTCTGTCGCTAAATCAATGGAAATTGCAACTCTTTACCATCATATAATATTTGACGCTAAATTCCGTTGCTAATAGATTCGGATTACCTTCGACATAATTTTGAAGCTATTTTCCTGCAGTTTTCCAAGAGATTTGAAACGAACTTTTATATTTTTTATTTATTAAATTTTTTATTTATTAAATTTTTTAAATTTGTGTTATTACTTAGTAATTAATTAGTAAATTTAAATTTTAAATAATTAATGTTAATAATACATTAGTAATTAATAATAAATAATTACTATTAGAAGTAAATAAAATTCAATAGTTAATGCTGATTTTTTTTTGAAAACTAATGCTGATTAATTATTAATTACTATATAATATAAATAAGAGGTAATAGTAATTAATAAAATACGTTGTTGTTCGATGTTTATTAAATTTGTTTTGATAATCAATGATTATTTAATAGTCTTTAATACGATTAATTAAATTAATATCAAGAAATTATTAATACATATTTGCTTTTAAGAAATTGATTGTATGTATTATTTGATAAAGTTATAGGTCTAAATCAGGGTTTTAGGTCTAATGATTTTGTCATGTTGTCATGTTGTAGGTCTAATTAATAATGAAATTTAATTATTATAAAGTTATATTTATAGTTTATAATTAAATAATTAAGTAATAGCTAATAAATAATGTCTAATAGTCAGTATTAAAATTTTAAAACCAGGTGTTTAGTTGGTTCAAGTGGTGTATTTCTTGTGTTGAGGTAGAAAAGAAGCTGGTGTCCCTTGCGTCCATAACAACAAAAATGGGAAAACAGAATTTTACATTGTTTAAATGTTTTTTCACAATAAAATCACCTTTTTACAATGTTTTTTTTGCAATACTGATAACAAAACATTGTAAAATATGTAATTTTACAATGTTTTTGACAAAAATGTTTAAAAATCTTATGTTTTCAGAACATTTTGTTTAGAAACATTGTAAAATATAAACTTTTACAACACTTTCATATAACACCGTAAAGTATGAAGTTTTGACAATATTTATTACTAATGATTATCAATTAACCTTTTAACAACTGTTTAAAAGGTTATGAAAACATTGGTTCCAACTACAAGGATTAATTATTGATAATTTATAATAAAATGATTATAAATAAATAATTTATAATTTATAACTCATAATTATTGTTTATAATCAGTAGCCAAATTTAAATTTAATATTTTATTATGATTAATTATGAATAGTTAGTAAATCGTAAATAATAATTTATATGTTAAATCTTGTTTGCTCCAAACATGAAAGTATGAAACTTTTGGCTCCAACGACCCATTTTTTGGCTCCAACCCCAAAAAATTAACTTCGTAAGCCACGTTTTTACTGAACCATTCTCCTTCCTTCTCTCACTACTACACAAAAATCTGGTCCACTTCAATAATTGCTTCATACAGCTTCCCCAAAAAATATTGGAACTGGATAAAAGCATCACTGGATCTGATGGAGGGGTACTGGTGAAGTCATAAATCTGGATCTGAGGCAGGAAGAAGCTCGATGCGGAGGAAAAGTGGGTGAACAGGATTGAAATGCGAGGACAGGACTGGGTACCGGGTAGCGAGGCGGCGGAAGAACAGTGGATACAGGTAGAAGAGAAAAGAAAACCGGGAGGGTGGATTAGGTGTAGATGAGGCGGAAGAGAGGTAGGATGAGAGCGAGAAGAGCACGAAAGAATAGGGCACGATGGTGGATACAGAGATTACTAAATTAATAATTAAGAAGCAACAATAATTAATAATAAAGATTAATAAGTAATCTATAATAATCAATGATTAAAAAGTAATTTTTAATAATTAACAAGTAAAATTTATTATCATGTATCTAAAATTTAATAATTATAATTGATAATTATGTTTAATACATATTAATTCAAGTATGAAATTATTGCCTTTGATAATTAGTGATTAATTAATAACTAATCAATTAATCATCACTAAATAGTTAATAATTATTCAATTAATAATTAATAATTCATAAATAATATTTACTATTAATAATAGTAACTAGCAACTAATATGTGAATTTTTTTTACAATGAATTTCATTATGATTTCATATAAATCAGTTTAGTATTCTTCATCGTGGAGCTATTCATAAAATTTAAATAAATATATAGTTCAAAAATTAAAATATTCCTGTAGTTCAAAAATAAAAATTTACAATAATAATTGTTATTCTTTGGTTTGTTTACTGCAGGAAGCTCTATCACTACAACAAAAACACCATTTTACAACTGTAGCTTTACAACTGCCGCAAAATAGTAGTTGTAATAAAACGTTTTTACAACTTTTTTGTTATGAGAGTTGTAGTAAACTTATTTCTAACAACTGTTTTACTTTGTCAATTGTAATATACTGTCTATTACCACCTTGCTATTTCGTCAGTTCTCATTAATGCTTATTTTTACATTTTTCTTCTTCTTCTGTTAACCGTAAAAGACGCTCTAGCTCCAATCCAAATTTCATTTTTGGCTCCAAAATCAATTTTTCGGCTCCAAATCAAAATTTTCCGCTCCAAACAAAAATTTTAACATATATTCACCACTCCTTGCTAACCTAAATTTACTTTCCCCAAATTTACATAATTTCTCCGTGTTTCATCTTCTTCCTCCATCCAAAATTCTCAAGCCAGCCCACCACCCGAAAACCAAAGCTCCATCTCCGGACCGTGCCTTCGCCTTGCTTCTCCGTCCGCCATTGAAGACCCTCCCATCGGCCCTTCGTTGCATCTGCCAATGCTCCTTCTTCAGCCTTGCACCTCCTCACAGATCTGAACCAAAGCATGCCACCGTCGCACCTAAGTTCCCCCTCGCCTGAACCCGACCACACATCTAAAACCTAGGCTTGAGCCACTCCGCCTCTAGACTGACCAACAAAGTAGCCTTTTCATAGTTGGATTTAGTTTCCTTCTCTTTGTTTCGAAACTGCACCCCTCATCGACGACCGGAATGAATTTCGACCCAAGCAATTTTTTGTTGTCCGGTTGGTCTGTATTGCAGATTTGCTATTATGTTGTTCTGGGTTTCATATGTTTTGTTGTTTGCTGATGATGCTTGTTGAGGCATACTCTGGCTTTTGTGGTTGCCCGGCACTAAATATGACTGGTACGGATGGTATTTTTTTTTAAACATTTGCAAGACGCTAGTGCTAAAGTTGAACCTACCAATGGTCAGTATTCTAAGACCAAACTTATTCCTTTTATTTGTGTTGCAAACAAAACCTTTGTAGCTGACTAAACAAAAACCAAAATGGAAATTTATACACAAATAGGTAATGAGTCTACCATTACATGCACGAAGTATTGAAAAATCCATACAAAGGGGAACACAAAATACATCTAGAAATTGGGCATCTATAACTACAGTGACCTTACCCATGGTATCTTACATTGTGCTCTTTTTAATTAGCAACTTTTAAGGATTAACATAAAGATTAAGTGAGGGGTTGATATCGGTGACATCAACAGGATTTGCAGCTAGCTCAAATTATCAAGAGCCCTGATAAACTCTAGAAAATTTGCTTAGGACCATATAGAAAATCAATGTTGACCTTAACATCAAACTATCGCAAAGCGATAACATAAAAACCATAAGCTGCATCCAAATTATTATATTGGGGCTTCTTAGACATGTCTGATAATTCCTTTTTTAAATTATAAACTTTATACAAAGTCTGCCAACTCAGCACACGCCATATTCTTTGCTAACTCGAGATAATTCTTCATTCCTCACCACTAGAGTGCTCCGCATAGTCATTGCAGCCTCAACTTTAGCACTCATATATTTATTAATAGTATCAGACATATAACGTGACTGTTGAATGCATGCACGTGGATAAAGAGGGCAATATTTTATAGCTGTGTATATGATATTTTGCAACAAGTAGTACTCGGGTGACTTCAAGTTTATCTCAAGTAGTTATGAAACCAAAATTACTATGAATACGTCTTGAAGATACGTTAGATAAATGGTATTGCGAATTTATGCCGTGCTATCTTATAATAATAATGTAGAGGTACAAGAGTAGTTTTGCGATTTATCTTCCTACAACAAATGCGTAGAGAAACATATATGTATAAATAATATCAATCACTACTCGCTTAAACTAAGGGTAAAGGTTATTTTGTTAGGATTTTGAGCTCGATATATTATAAATGCTTCCTGTAAATACATGAAATTACTTTACCCAGTGAAAATTTGAGAGAAATGTTTATTTATATGTCTTTTGGATCTTTTGAAAAAAATTATATGCTTTGATGAAAGCTGCTATTTAAATGAACTCTTATATTGAATGTTGGGTAACTTGTTTTCATGATCAGGCACGTGAATGTTAATTCCACTGCAAGTCACATGCTTCTTTTGACCAAGTTAGTAACACTACCTAAATAAACCTTATGTAATTATGCTACTCGAATAGATTCATTAGAATATATGGTTTTCGAATGAAATAACTTAATTTGCTTTTGTTATGCATCTTTATACTAATTGCATGGTGCCTTAGGAACTCTACTATAAAGTGTTCATTTTTAATGTTGTTCGATTTAAATTTTTTGGCATGCCATTAGTGCAACGTATGTAAGTTGTAAACTTGTAAGGCAAACATATGTTAATGCTATATATGAAAAAAAAGGAAGAGAAAAAATTTGGGCTGAAATTTGGAAACTGTAACACCACTATACAACGTAGAATTCATTTCATACTATCTTTCATATATTCCCGATTTCGACGATCTTATCTATTCTTGAAAGCTAAGAGTATAAACAAAAGCTATTATTCTACAAAAGTTGTCGTAGTCTCAACTTTAGCACTGGTATATTTATTCTTCCATTGATGGGTTGGTTTGGGTTGTCATTTAACTGTTGGTGGTGTTGTCATTTTTTGACCTGTGTATTTGTCTGTATTTTTATGGAGTTTGTTTCCCAATTTTACTGCATTATAGTTGTATGGCAGAGGAGGTCGTGTTTTTTTTCCCAAATGTAATGGTAAGGTATTATGTAAGGAAGCGTATATTTATTTTTGTTTGCATAAATTATTAACAAAAGAATCTTTTTTCAAATAGATATAAAGGCCAAAAATATTAATTAATTATTTTTAATAATTAACACTTGAAATAATCCTTTATCCTTACTTAAACAGGCTATTAAAGACGTGTAGGCTTGTGAAATATTTTGAGTTATTAGCTATGGATTATCCTCATATTAGTCTGTCGTTGTTTTAGCTGTAATGTAAATTTAACATTTTTTTTGTAATTTGTTTGAAGGTAACTTTGCATGTGTTGGTGAAACTCTAGAGCAACGTGAATTTGGATCAACAATTGATGTTGTTGCTGCTCAAACAAAGTCAATTGCTGGTAATTCTATCAGTTTATTTGTTTACCCAGTCATGAAATGCTTAACGACTAATTAAGCATTTGGCGATTGATTATTTTACTGTTATGTCGCATTAGATTCACAAAAATTGCCTAAAATCATACCTTAGAATGATATATTATGACCACCTTAGATAGGAAAGTGTTCACTACGTAAAATTAATTAAATTTATTCTTTGTGATATTTTGGTGATGGTAGTCCTTTTTTAACTTGGTTTAAATTTGTCATCAACTCATTGCTTCCTATAACTACTATTGAAAATTTGTTACTGCAGAAATCCTGTTAGATGGCATGCAAGTTAATTTTATTGTTTGTTTATAGCTGTCCAAATCATTTGTATGTTCCGAAACATGTTATTTATTATAGTTATCATACAATATGCGAATAGGTACATGAGGGTCTGAGGAAGTGGCTTCGTGAAATGTTAGTGCAAAAGTTGTAGAATCAACTAGGATCATTTATGGAAGTATGATATAATCATATAAATTTTGCACTGCAATCTTATTAGTACTATTTTTCATTTCATTTTAGAAAGTTACAATATACATTGTTTATTTGTTATGTTGTAAGTTCTGTGAACGTGGAAATTGTAAAGAATTAACTGGCCAAACAGATTTTGATGGATTCTTTATTGGTGGAGCTTCCTAACTCCTAACCTTAAAAAAATTTACAACTATGTTAAGCGGGATTAACTTTACAATAGCCAAACATTGATTTATATGTGTGTTTGTGTTTATGTGTGTGACCGTGATAACGCATAATTATAACTAGTTAACTATACTCATGGATTGTGTGTGTGTGTGACCGTGATAACGTCAATGGGTGTTTGTGTAAGGGTGATGGTGGTGGTTGTTTCCTCTTCCCTTTCGATTTCCCTTTCGATTGCATGCATTATAATTATAGATGATAACTATAATTTCTATGCTATGTTATATCATGATATCATAATTTACTATATTCTCATTACACTTTTTTCTATCATGTTTATCAGATGCAATCCTAATATAAGCTGCCAACTACCAAATGGTTTGCCTTATAGCAATGCTACTACTATAGAGTAAACAGAAAACCAACCATCATTTCCTGATATAATGATGCTGCTTCTTATGGATTATGCATCATGTACTTCACAAATTCATGCGGTTAGTTTTTATTTAAATATTTAGTTTATACGTTTAATTTATGTAGCACTTTGTTTGAGGTTGAAACCGATTTTCAATCTAGATCGAAATTTGGTTTATATGTTTGATTATATTTCTCTCACGACATGTCGATAACTGTAGAAGTCTGGATTGAAATCGGTTTTCAATATGGATCAAAATTTGTTACTATCACTGTTCTATTCAAAACTGATCATGTACAAATACAGCACAAATTATATTGCAAAAAAATACTAAGTTGTTTTTTTTCCTTTGTGTTAGTCCAGCTCTTACCACAATGATTTTGCTGAGTTATGTTTATGTCGATCAGCTCATTTCATCATGCCAGTATCGTTGTTAATATATTGCGTTGCATGCACCTAAAATGGAAGAAAATCAAGATGTTAACTTAGAGATGTTTGGTGTGAGGGATAGTAGATGATGATGCTCCTGTTGCTGACTACTTTGTGATGGTAAAAAAGAAAGTGAACTTGAGATGTTGACCGTAGCTTGATTGAGAGGAGCTTAGTTTAGAGCATTGGTTTTTTAACAGTTGAGAGTAAAATTTTATATGTATTGCATTGATTGTAAATGACATGTATTATATTGTACTATTTTGTGTTAAATAGTAATGAATTTGTGTATTGTATTCATAACTGCATTCTTTATTTATTTTTGTCAGGTTATGCTATTTATTTTATTATTGATAGTTGAACGATGGTATTTGGTAAAGCTATAAGCAAGAAACATGAAAGAATGTTTATTGGCAGAATAGAAAGGGAATAGCGACGGATTATCTACAGAAAGCATTTGATTTAAAAAATATTTTGTCCCTAATCCCTAGCTAATTAGCAAGGCTTTACCGATGTTTCTGTATAAATAATAAATTATTATTAATTAATTATCCATCGGTAAATAGTCGGTATAAAAATTAAAATTAAATAAATACATAAATTTTATTTTTATTATATAATTAGTAAAGTGACAGAAAATTGTTGGAAAACTCATGCTAAATTCCGTCGCAAAATCTGACACAGATACCGTCATGGTTTTTACCGACTATACCATTATGCAGGAAATCCGTCGCTAATGCCTGTTTAGCGACGGATTAGAAGCGGAATCGGCCGCTGCTATATGCAGTTTTTCTTGTAGTGAAGTAAATAAAAAGGGTTTTTGTTCTAAAATCAAACCATTAGTTTTGACGATGTTAAAAAGAGTTTAGATAAACTATTTGTAAACAAATGCAAATTTATAAGCAAAGTGGATTTGAAGTGAATTCCTTGGATGCAAGTAATTGTAAACGAATGCAAGTATTTGTAAACGATATTAAAATGCAAGTTTAGATAAGGTTTGAGATCTATGGATTTACAAGGACTAATCCCTATTGATCTATATGGTGATTCCTTGGATGCGGTAGGAGGGTGCGTTTTGGTTCATCCTGTTCCTGGATGACTCGTATGGACGATTGTTTGACATGGTATTTCAAAAAGAATCACGTACGTTGATTTCCTTAAACGTATTACTGTTGGTAACGGAGAAGACACCTTCTCTTAGCCTAACGACTAGTGTATTTTTAAGGATGCCAATTAGCGAATTCGGGCGGATCTAACAATGTAACATTCAAAGTGAATTGTGGTCAGATGTTCTAAAGGAAATTATAACCTAAAGCCTCATCAATCGGGAAATGAAAAAAATCGGGCAGGCAACATGACTATGTGGGTCGCTCCTATTAGGGTGTATAATCACCTATCTAGAGAAATTCCATTTCCTTCTTTAATCTATTTCGATGTTGTTCTTTTTGGGAGACGGTTGCTGATCCTAACCGTTGGTGATATACATTCGATACACTCAAGCGAAATGAGTGGTCGGTCATGTGTGGGCCGGGTTGTAAGACATTCTTATTGAACCCAGTGTATTCGTCTCTAGAGATACACTATCGGCAGGTGGTCTCATACTTTGTCATAGTCGGAATTCAATCTCCAATAAGCGCCTGCGTTTTAATTGTATACTATATATATGGAGCGTGAGATGAAAGTGTTCCACTAGATTGCTATTTATTTGTGAATTGATAGACACTATTATAATATCAGAATAATATTGTTTTCAGAAATGTTTTGGGTTATAGTAAGGTAAAAACCGTCCGTATTTATGTGTGGGCTGGTCTTATTATTATCCTTTTCTGTTAAAACAAGAATTTCTAAAGTTAAGTTGATTGTTAATGGGAATTTAGAAATGAAAGTATTCCAGACTGATCCGGGTGTTTTTGCTTTGCTTCAAAATGTGCTCAGGTCAGACCGAACATATTTGACCGGTTAGTTTCGCTTGGAGTTTCAGAAGCTGGGAGCAAGAGGCTTCATCGTTAGTTATTTTAAAGTTGTTCCGCTTTATCTGATTCATGTTGTTCTCTGATGATTGGTATGTATACAAGATTTTCACTTGTAAAAAGATATATTGTTATATATATATATATTATTCGTTCCGCTGTGAGATTCTGATGTTCTTCTTCTTCTATTCTAATATTCTTTCTCTCATCCTCTAATTTCTTTCTCTTAACATTATACTTTTCTATGTAATTTGGGATGACTGTGGTAGTAAAATGTCAGCCTAAATTGTACTGAAAAGTGGGACGTTACATTATTGGGTTTTTTACTTTTAGGTTGATGCAAAGTGATTTCTTCTAAGCTTTTTTATAAGAAAACTATAATTCAACGGGTAAGATTTTATCATTTTTTAGTACTTAATTTCAATTTTAAGTGATATTTTTTTTATCTATTTGAGTTCACGGTTTGCAACTGATGCTACTTTGCAATTATATGAAACTGTGAGCTTATATCCTTTACAAAGTTTCTAGACTAACGATGTTTTGAATTTGTTATCTTAAATTCTAAAAACTTGAAAACACATATATCATACGTGAATCTAAAAGTGAAGATTTATAATTAACTTAAATTACTTTTTGGCTAGTTTAGAAAAATGGATTGAATTTAAGGTTTTATGTCATTTTCCAGCTTAGACCGATCTTGTATGAAATGAACGATTGTAACTTTATGATTATAAGAAAAATCACCGAAATTTCAAGACTGGTTAAATATTTTGATCTTTTTTATTGATTGTTATCTGTAATATTCTAACCTTTTTTATTGATTATAGATTATTTTGATCTTTTTTATTGATTGTTATATGTAATATTCTAACCTTTTTCATTGATTGTTATCTATAATCATTTATTTAGGCCAGAGATTGGAAATAATAACCAAAGGATGTAAATAACATAGCTATAAATATTATTTGAAGCATATTTTGAAAAAACCACGTGCCTCAAACCTCATCCACTATTGATACCAATATATTGGCAAATTCGCTAGGCCTCACTACACCATAATGGTCATTTGGCAACCCTTTTTTTTCATAATCGCCAACACTTATTTGTGTTGTAGGGTAATAACAATAATAAGCGTTGCTATGCAGAAATGTGTTACCATAAATATATATCTATAATTATTATTTTTACCAACGCTTATTTATGTTGAGGGATATGTTTAAATTGATAGTTGCTGAATATTCCTGGGCAAAAAGGTAAATTGGTAAGGCTTACCCTAATTTTCTACCTCCAACGCTTATTCACGCATTTTCCATTCATCGGCCGCTAAAACAGGAGACTCAACACCTCTAAAAAATTGAAATCGCGATCCGATTCAAAATCAAAATCGTACGAGTATCATAACCTTACGAATCGAAATCGGGCTTCTCCTTGACGAATCGGCCTCTCGTTTGGATGATTTGATTTCAGCTACGACATCAAGAGATCCGATTTCAACTTCAGGCGATTTCTTGTTCAGGTGAATCCTACTTAATCCTTGTTATTATGGTAGCGTGTAGTTAAGAACTAACTTAATTCGTTATCTGCTTTATTATTATAAGTGGTTGCTGATCCTTTTCTCTTTATTGTGGTAGCTTATAGTTAAGAATTAATTTGATTCTTTATCTGCTTTATCATTAAAAGTGGTTGCTAATAAGTTTGATAGTCAGAACTATAATTTTTCCAGCAGACTTTGTTATATGGAGTTTATTAAAATGTTAACCTACCTACCCAATTACTTTATTTTTACAGATCACATAAAGTTAATTAATACTAGATGGGCTCTTCTCTAAAAAAAATTAGATTATGCTATATTTCTGACAGTAGATCCATGCTAATTATGATCTATCTCACGTGAACATATAATTAGTAAAGAGTATTTTATAAACATGACATTATGGTCAAAATGAAAAGGATGATTATGATTTCATGTTTGATTTCAATATTAAGGATACTAATGAAGCCGACGTTGGTGATGAATAAATTATGGAGGACATTGGTATGGATGCGTAAATAAACATAAGACGCAAGAATTATATTTTTTTCGGTCTGAATGTTGACAATTTAGAATTTTAGGAGTATTATCTTTTTTATTATATCCTATTTGAGCTGAAAGGAACCTATGCTAATGGTTTAGTTGTGTAGCAATATTTTCAACTAAAATTATATTTTATGGTCGGGACGTGGCAAGCTGCTCATTATTTGGCTATGAACTTATGTATAATACGATCGTTTTCATAACCTTTACCTAAGTTTTTGATATATTCATCAGGTGTTTTTGCTTTGCAAACACTAACCATAACAGCCACTCGGTGCTTATCATGAGTTATACTAAAGTCTGAGCTTTGAAGTAGATGAGACAATTAAAAAGTTTTTTTGCTTTGCATTTCCAAAGCTATTCTCTAATAAGGATTTTAGATAGATACTTTTTTCTAGTGAAGCGTTCAAGTTATATCATGATTTATATTAAAATTTGAGCTTTGCAGTAGATGAGACATTTAAAAGTTTATTTAGAGAAGTATATATGAACAAAATATTTGCATCTGAGTTGATATATTTTAAACATTGTAGCTACATGCATACGAGAGATGAGACGCTGGAAACTACTACTGTTATATTTTAAACTTTTTAAATGATTGTTTCCAGTTTCATGCATTTGGGACGCACATATGCTAATTAGGAAAAACTAATCAAACCTGCAGATAGATGATTTATAGCATGTGCACATCTTGTGTTGCATAGATTTGAACAGTAATTGTGAAGCCAAAATGGGGGTAATGGTAATTATATGAAATACTTGAAGTAGCCTATAAAAAATGAACATTTCTCCTCGTTTAAGTTATAGCACATGCCCATCTTGTGTTGCATAGATTTGAACAGTAATTGTGAAGCCAAAATGGGGGTAATGGTAATTATATGAAATATTTGAAGTAGCCTACAAAAAACTTCTACTGTTTTGTTTGTTTGGCTGTTATCCTAGCACCTTGGTACATTAAATAACCTGCTTTATTACATTGTTTAAACGACATTAAAAAAATCATTTGGTTTGCAAACTATAAAAATCTAGGCTGTCTTTCAGTTAATCTTCTGAATAAAGAATTTCAAATGATTTATCACTTGGCTAACATCTCAAAATGAAAGGCAAAATCCAGCTTTGGCTCAGCAACTGCTGAGCCTTACCGCTTAGCTTTGCTGAGCCACAGGCTCAGCATTTGCTGAGGTTTGGCTCAGCAAATGCTGAGCCCACGGCTCAGCAAATGCTGAGCCTGAGGCTCAGCATTTGCTGAGTTTTGGCTCAGCAACTGCTGAGCCTTATTGCTCAGCTTTGCTGAGCTCAGCATTTGCTGAGTTTTGGCTCAGCAACTGCTGAGCCTTACCGCTCAGCTTTGCTGAGCCACAGGCTCAGCATTTGCTGAGTTTTGGCTCAGCAAATGCTGAGCCCACGGCTCAGCTTTGCTGAGCCTGAGGCTCAGCATTTGCTGAGCCTGAGGCTCAGCATTTGCTGAGCCTCGGCTCAGCATTTGCTGAATGCTAAGCCCGAGGCTCAGAATTTGCTGAATGCTGAGCCTGAGGCTCAGCAAATGCTGCTGAGCCACAGGCTCAGCAAATGCTGCTGAGCCACAGGCTCAGCAAATGCTGCTCAGCTGTGGCTCAGCAAAGCTGAGCCGTAAGGCTCAGCATTTGCTGAGTTTTGGCTCAGCATTTGCTGAGCCAAAACTCAGCAAATGCTGAGCCTTTTTGCTCAGCAACTGCTGAGCCGAGCCTTACCTAATTTGCAAGAAATTACCTAATGCTGAGCCGAGCCTTACCTAAAGCTGAGCCGAGTCGTAAGGCTCAACATTTGCTGAGTTTTGACTTTTGTGAATTCGGTATTTTGTGCGAGATGTTTTTCTGTTTTTAACAAGAAACTGAAATTTTCAATTTAATATGATATTCAATGAATGCAGGCACTTCTAGAGGCAGCGGAAGAAAAGAGAAAATTGGATGGTAGTTCTAGTGGCGCAGTAGATGATCTTGATAATGATCCAATTGCAGAAGTTTTTGGTTCCGACATGAAGAAAAATTATTGTCGAGCAATTAGTTCTACTTCTTCTATAAAACAAGTAAAGGTGGCTCGAGCTGTAAAAGCTGTAGCTGATAAAAAACAAGCCGTGGATTTGTCCGTTTGGAAATTGGAGATAGAAAGGCAAGTAGCTACTCAAGTTAATAACGCCATCAATTCAATTACTTCAACTTTTATGAAATTTATACCTAATTTGCAAGAAAAACTTGTTGCAAGTCCTTCCACTCCTCGTACAGAAGGTGCTTCTAATTTAAGGCATTCTCCTATAAGTAATAATGTAACCGTTACTCCAAATGTGTCACTTAATGATCTTCATTCATCTACAATGGAAAAGAAATACGTAATGCTATTGTCAAATGATCTAGAGAAGGAGGTAGCAAAAGGTTATCTTGGAACACAAACAGTTTGTCATTTTAGGAAAGTGGTACCGAATATAGAGAAAGTAATTTGGGTTGTTGAAGTTCTTGAACCGGATGCACCAATTTATGATGGTCCTCAAAATGGAAAGTACAAGTTATGTGAATTTTCAGATGGAGGCTTCGTTATATGGCCAGAGTTTCGTATTCCTTATTTGTAGAATCTTATTTATGTATTGAATTTAGCAAACTAATTATGTATTATTGAATTTGACATCTTAATTATGTATTGTGTTTGTTTATTGTTAACTGATATTCTATGTCGTTATGTTATGAATGTTATCTATTAGTATGCATTGAGTTTAATATTAGTTTTTGATTCATATTAAATATCGTCTATATTATCATCATGTTGGTTATTAATTGAATATTAATGTTAGAATATGCGAGTTGTTAATACATATTTTTGTTATTATTAAAATTTATATTTGTTGTGAATTAAAATTTTGCAACATGTATAGGCGTTACAAACAAATGTATTGCAACATGTATAAGCGTTGCAAACAAAAATCTTACAACGATTATAAGCGTTGGTAAAGAAAATCTACCAACGCTTATAAGCGTTGCTAAAGAAATTCTACCAACGCTTATAAGCGTTGCGACTGAAAATATACCAACGCTTATAAGCGTTGGGACAGAAAATCTACCAACGCTTATAAGCGTTGGTACTAATTTGCCACCCCTTCATAGCAACACTAATAAGCGTTGCTGAAATTGTTTGCGACGGTTATACTCGTTGGGAATCACCTGTTTTGGTGTAGTGCCTGTCCTGTCAAAAATATGAAATATGTGCTACCTTTAGTTTGGCTTAGCTTTCGTGTTTTGTTGGACATGTTGTCGCATGTAACGTCCAACGGGAAGCAAGATATATACCGGTTTAGTTAAATGAGCTACTTGAAACTCCATCGTATCGTAATGTCCTACCTTTCATTTTTGTTAAAGTAATTATTTTTTTATTCATTAAATAGTTTTTAATAATTCATTTATGCTAAGATTAAGCAAGGCTATTAGATTGATTGGCCACTTCTGATAATGATGATAGAAGCTCATGTGTACAAGTAGCTGTAGATAAAGCTACTGTAGAATATATAGCTTGAGGTAGACTGAGCTGCATATGAGTATGCAGCGATGAAGAAGCAGATGACAACAAAATGAAACTGTGCTTTACTTAGTTTGCCCCATAGTTGAGTTAAAACAATCACTGTATTATGGAAAGTTGGATGGGCATGTTTGGACTAATGTTGGAAACTTGAGTGCTACCAATGACGCAAGACATGCTGCTAAAGAGATTGATTTTTATGAAATCCAGAGCAAAACTTAACATATCTTTATATATTTGAATAGAGGGAAAATATGATTGATAAATATTTGCAGTGTTGTTTATTCTTGTTGTGTTTGTAGCTATTCATTTTGAATGAATATCATACTATATGGTTGTGTTAGAAATAAGACATTCAACTATTGAAGCAATGTATATTCCATTGGTTTTCTATATTATTTATTAAGATTTCTATATTATTTATTGTTGAACTATATTAAACTATTTATTGATTATTTCTTCCATCAAATAGCCTTTGAAATCTCAAGTACTACTACATCATGCATGTATTTCCTCTTGGATATCTTCCTTCATGCTCCATCCAAAGCATGGGTGTGTCGTGTAACAATATAATCAATAAGACAATATTTTAATGTTTACATATTTTTATTAATGTATGTTTGCATGTCCATATCTATTCAGAAGCAAACTTCTACTAAGGATACAATTAGTTTCATAATATACCAACATCTTGATTTTGCTGTAATAAAAAATATTCCCTCTGCTAAAAAAAGTTGATAAAAGAAGATAAAAATATAAAATGCACGTCGATGCTCTTTAAGTACAAGGAAAATTTTGAGTTATGATAAAACATTACAATCAGTGAAATATTGTGAACTGGGTAAGACACGAAAATACCTCTCAACCTTTGGCTATCTTTTACATGTACAAAGTAAATTTGTACTCTTTCTCTTAAGCTTCTACGTCGTAGGCTATTTCTTTCCTATATGAATATATAGGTTGTCGTATTTGTCATATATACCATTTACCTTATGTAAACAAGTATCATTAAAGGTCCTAAATTTTAAATAACTATGTCTTACACTTAAATTGCTTTTCGAAGTCCTAAACGTATTATACAACTAGAGGAATACAATATAGGAATAGGAGATGACTTCGATCTAGGCTACTAACGTATCAGTGAGTATCTGAAACTGTACAATGTCTTCTTATTAGGCAAATTAAAATCTGCCACAAACTGTAATTCCACGTACATGCATCATGGTATTACCAATTAACAACCATGCATCTACGAACGTACATAACATGCCCTCCTCTTATAAATACAAAGACCCAATTACTCATATCGTATTTGTAACATACCGTTAATTTTAACCATTTAAGTTATTTAATTAAATTTAATTAAATTTAATTATTGAATTAAAATGGTTTTAAAATAACCATTAAGTGACAAACGTAACTTAGAATGTATTGGTTTAAGTCATGGAATCGATTTATAATGAAATATTTATTTTCGAGTTTTTTTTTTAAATTTGATATTGAAATTTATAATTCTATTTAAAATTTTAGTTCTAAGCTATGTGTGAATACTTGGAATTTGAAACAATTGGTAGATTATATATTTATTGACTACAATATTTATAATATTCAATACATTTAATTTTTGGCATTAAATTTCAGTTAATAATTAACGCATTTAGTTTCTTTCCATTTTCTTTCGTGTATAATAAAATTCTGTAACCTACCTTTTATGTCCTATTTTTCGTCAAGCCTAAGAAATGTCTACATTTGCTTCTCTTACATTTTCTTTTCTAATATTTTTCTTTTTGGTTTCAATCCAATGAATGAAACGTCAGCCTTGCGTTTCCAACGCAAATGAAAGAGAACAAATAATCGAATGCATGAAACATTAGTTCATGCATTTGTAAACTCCTCTCCCTTATTTTCTTCTTTGTTTGTATATCATATTTATTATACATTTATTGCAACCTTTGAAATTTTCTTCCACTAGAACCGGTAAGTAGCGCTTACTTGTTTAAAGGATCTAATATCTCGCTTTGCACGTGCTCCACCCTTTATGAATACAACCGTACCCTAAAATTTCACGCAGTCTATCTCCTTTATTCTTCCTCTAAATTTTTTCTCTCAGATCCCTACTTTGTCCTAAAACAACCATCCTCAAATAAAAATGGCTGAAGCATTCTCCTTCCTAATTTGAATCCCCATCGATTTCCTCTCCTCCCCGCATTTACAGATCCGAGCTCATGCACACACCCGACCGAGACTCCTTCGCTCCTCCATTTCCACTGCAATCGGAGCCGCTCCATTCGTTAATTACCTCTTTGCTACTCTAAAACGTTGCAAGCCCCACCAATGACCGCCTATCATCCGAACAAAGCCCAAGCCGCGTGTTGCCTTGGTTGCCGCGAAACCAAAATGGTCAGAAATGCTTAATCGAACACTACCGCGCCTTCTTCCTTTTGATTTAAGGTGAGTTTCTCCTCACGATTGATCTTTATGCAAGTAACCTAATTTCAGTAAACTAAAAAATATATGGTAATTTATGGCCTTAGTATTGAACAGTCATCATATTGTTCGGTTGGTTGTCACTTGATTGTTTTTTCATGATATTGGTTCTCTATTGGTAAATAAATTACATGGTTTCTAAGTGTAGATACATATGTATATGTATCAGCAGTTTATTTGGCTTCCAATTTTCATACACTACTGTTAACAAAGAAATTCCTAAAATAATGTAGTGTACATCACTTGTGTACCTTGTAAATCTTTGTAGGCTTGTGCTTTGTCTTGTTTTGCACTATTAAATTTATGGTAACCAAATGCGCAGACCATATTAGCTTGTCCATATGATTCCAAATATCCAATAGTTTGGATTGACCTTGTAAAATGGGACATGTGAAAACAACTCATTCTATTTCCCCCTCACTAATTTGCATGATTCATATGGTATCCGCGTGTATTTTGATTTGGACGTCTCATCATGGATTTGTTTGATCGAAATTCAATAATTGTTTGGATCTACTAAATATATTTTAGTATTTATTCGAAATCATTTTACTTGAATAATGATTAATCCTTACTCGAGTGTTTTGTGTTTTGCATGGAACTCTCGGGTAAGATACAAGTGTTGCAGATTTAAAGCTTTCAGCTATCGAAGTTAAAGAGGCATGTGAAGACGTGCACGCTTTGGATCAAAAAATTTGTACATTTTATTTTTTTAAAAGCTATGTATTTTCTGCTTTGTAAAATTTGTAAACTCTGATATTTTGTTATAAAATTATTCCGTTGCATGTTATTGTGTTCTATGATTCTGTGTACTGACTATGTTAAATTTCATAAGCAAAAACAATCTCTCGTTTCGAACGATTTAATTTGGTTTGATTACGGACTTGAAGCGGTCAAAAAGACAGGTCGTTACAGTTGGTATCAGATCTTTGGTTTATACAAAGCTTAATGTATGAGGTTTAACAAGAATTGTCACCAGAATCTCTAAGGACAACGTATTTTGAAAGTTTAAGTATTCTTTAGTATAAATTAATTTGAAAAATAATGTATTTAGAAATATAAATCGATTTGAAAATAAAGTAATTTGGTATAAAGAATTTAGGAAAATAAATCAATTTGAGATATAAAGTGTCTTGAAAATAGAATTTGATTTAAAGTATAAAGTATTTTGAGAATATAAATTAATTTGAAATAAAGTATGTTTAGAGTATAGAGTATTTAGAGTATAAACTGATTTGGAAATAAAGTTTGTTCAAAAGTATAAATTGACTTGAAACATAAAACATTTCGGTATATAAGTTAATTTGAAATACGAAGTATTTTTAAATTTTTAAATCTTATGATGAGAAATAATTTGAAACAAATTTAAGCATATTAAAAAAATTGAGACCAAATAAACGTTTGGAAGCAAATGAGACCTAAATGAATTTGTATATAAAATAAAATATCATTTGAATTAAATGAGAATCTAAATAAGCCTACATAAATAAGGTTATGTTTTGTAAATTATTTGGAAATATAAGAATAGTGTATTAACTAATTTGACTGAATCAAGTTATGTTTTGTAATTTGTTTAGTAAAATAGTATGAGTATGATTAACAAACCAGATATTGAATGGTGTATTTTGAAATCTCTTAATGGTTTTGAAAAATGATTGTTTTTGAACTCCAACAAATGAGTTTTATTATATAAATTTCATATAGAAAATACTGATTTTAAATATAAAGAAAGTTACGAGTTTTCAAAAAATATATTCATAACGGTAAATCGATGCTTGTCTTTACTGTAGTATATTTAAGATATACGAATGGGTGATAACCGATATTCGGATTAACAAACTATAGATATCAAACCATTGATGAAATATGAAATGTATATCATGAAAATATGACATACTTATTTAGTTAAAACTAAGGAGATCGTTTGACTAAAATTTGAGAATTTGATTCCTGAATTTTGTAAAATTGATTTCCAATGTTTTGAAGAAAAAGACTAGTAGTATATACAAGTATTTCGAATAAAAATGTTTGAAGTATTTTCTGAAATATTTTCAAAAAGAAAATTATATGAATGAAGAACCCACTTTTGTCGCTAGAAAATAATTTCAATGATAATTTTACTTCATTTGAATTTATTCTCGAGCCTAAAAGTAGGGGAGACCACTTTGGTTGCTTTGCGACTTGTTTATCATGGTCAAACAAAGCTTGATTTGTAAAGCATGATTTGATATGCAAATATATATATATATATATATATATGAACATTTAGAATGATTGAAAGAAAATCTGGAATAGATTCTTGAGTTTAGTCGAATGGTAATCCTCTGTATTAGGATAGTGTAATTGTACATCTTGAAGAGATGTCTTGATAAGAAATGATTGAATTCATGATTTCTAATTATTGAATTGAAAAATAGATTTTTCCAACTATTTGAATATTCCGACCCTTTGTTGAACAAGATTAGAGTTTTAAGCGAGTATAATTTAAAATAAGCTTAAAGCAAATAAAATATCAGAAGTGCAAATGAAGAAATTGTAAGTATGAATATTTTAAATATCTTAAATAAAATTTTGTTTGAGGAATATTTCAACAAAAGTAGTCATTGAGAAAAATTATTTTAGCTTGACATTTAAAATCAAAGGGTTTGATATTAAATTGCAAACTTAGATTAATGTGTTAGAATATTCAAATTGAAGGTATGAATTTAACTTCACTAATTCGATGAATGACTTTGACTTACTGAAATTTAGTTAGTATGTTAATAATTGAAAACAATTGTAAAGTTTAAATGGTGTTTAAATTCAAAACTTAAATTGGTTAACTTAAGGATTCTATTAAGTTTAATGGTTTGGTATATTAAATAAAATAAAATTTAACTTGTGAAGGATTGATTTAAGTGATGAACTTGACATTTAGAAATTCAGAAGTTGGTTATAAACCAATAATAAAGAATGAATGAAGAATTCAAAATTCAAATGAAAGCTGAAAATGAGAAATTGGAAGAGAAATTTGAGTTGTGATCTAACTTGAACACCCGGTTCAACTGAAAGGTTTTTAATTTAATCTTTAGTTAAAATTGAGTTTAGCTTTAACAGCGGAATTAGTGTCAACTAAAATTTTGAAAGTTCGGAAAATTGATTCAGATTGGAATTTTTTTTGAAAATTTGTATCATTCATTTTACAACTATCGTATGTTTTACCATCGTTTTATTTGAACTAAAGTATTAAAATTATTTATATTATTTATTTACTCTATACCAAATCAATTTTTATTCTGAGCAATTTTGCAAACTATTTTGTTTCAAAACTTGTTATATTTCAAACCTATTTTATAAAACCTATCTAATTTTATACAAACTTATTTTGTCAAAAACTTGCTTATTTTACTCAAAACTATTTTATTTCAAGCCTATTATTTTACTTAAACTATTTTGTACTTAGTTATTTTGAAACAGAAATAAGTAATTCCGATCTGAGCAATTTAGTCTGAAATGGTTGAATGTAAAGATTCAATTGAATAATGATATTGGCAATATGTAACCCAAATCGAAAGTAAAGTTTTGATAATGAATTGATTGTCAATATGAACTAGATTTGAAATGACATTGAATATTCAAATCAATTGTGAAATCAAAACTAAATTGATACAGAAATGAAAATTTTGAAGACTTATCGACTTATGAATATTATGATTTAAAATGTTTGAATTTTATATGACTTATGTAAGTATAAGATTAATACGAAAACCACTGATTTGAAAGATAATTGATAGAAATAATAGTCTTATATAATAGAATTTATATGAGAATGATATATTGGAAAAACGTGTTTTGAAAAGAAAATCTTATGTAAATCGATACTTATGTAAGTGCGATATATGCGAAACGTGAAATGAAGTACTATATATATTTAATATGTATGTTTTCCAACTGAAGATATGGGAAGTGCCTTCCAATGAAAAATTGTAAATTGAAAATTGTAGCTACGCTGGTGCTCCATTGATATTGGAATCCCACTCGGTGGGATCATGTTGATTATTATTACTTTCTGTTTAAGCGTAATTCGAGTTGTGCAAAGCCTATAGTTACGAGCGGTTCCATCGGGATAGTGGTCATAACCGCCGTGAAACTGCAATCTAGATGCCATAGAAAATTCGAGGGGCATGATTCCTACAAGACAAGCGATTCCACTGGGATAGTGGCGTAACCGCCAAGTAACTGTGATCTATGGCAATAGCCGTGGCAAAATTCGAGGGGTGTGATACCTATAATTACAAGCGATTCTACTCGGATAGTAGCGTAACCGCCAAGTAACCGCGATCCATAAGGGCACGCATTTTTCCATATATATTTTAAATATTTTAAGTACTTTCACTAGGAGTTGAAACGAGTATATTTAGTACTTAGAGATTTTAGTCATGCACTGGCCAGCGTATTCCTAATGTCTGTAAGAACGACGGTAATCTTATTAAACTTCGAGTAATCAAATATTTTTAAGTGTTAAATAACAAATCAATAAACCTGCAATTAAATTTATATGACTTCAACAAAATAAACTAAGAAAGAAAAGTTTTAAATGCCTTAAGAAATACAACAACTTTGAAATTTTTAATAAAATACTTATTTCTAATTTCAAAAGTTATTTTCAAAGCGAGAATTATATTTTCAAAATATAAGTTTGTTATAAATCAATTTGAGTTGTGATTATAAGAAAACTTGAACTTTAATAAAAAAAGTTTGAAATAAATCCTTTTAATTTAACAAATATATTTATAACAAATGAATTTAATTAAAAAAATTAAGGATAAATTTTCGAATTTAAAATCCTATAATTTATTTTGTTCCAAACTTAGTAAAATTTGTATAGGTAAGTAACAATATTTTGTTATATACATATGTTTTTTTTTACAAACCCTTTATCGAGGACGAAAAATTCTGAGTAGGGGAGATTGTAACATCCTGTTAACTTTAACCATTTAAGTTATTTAATTAAATTTGATTACTGATTTAAAATGGTTTTAAAGTAAGCATTAAATGATAAACGTAACTTAGAATGTATTGGTTTAAATCATGAAATCGATTTATAATGGAATATTGATGTTCAAAATTTTATTTGTTTAAGAATTTGATATTGAAATTTAGAATTTTATTTCGAATTTTCTAAGCTTTGTGTGAATACTTGAAATTTGAGACAATGAATATATGGTAGATTATATATTTATTGACTACAATATTTATAGCATTCAATACATTTAATTTTCGGCATTAAATTTCAATTAATAAAATTTAATTTCTTTCCATTTCCTTTTGTGTATAATTAAAATATGGAACCTACCTTTTATGTCCTATTTTTCTTCAAGCCAAAGAAATGTCTGCATTTGCTTCTCCTACATTTTTTTCAATATTTTTCTTTTTGGTTTCAATCCAATGAATGAAACGTCAGCCTTGCGATTCCAACGCAAATGAAAGAGAACAAATAATTGAATTCATGAAATGTTAGTTCATGCATTTGTAACGGCTCTCCCATGTTTTCCTCTTTGTTTGTACATTACATATATTATACATTTATCGCAACCTTTGAAATTCTCTTTCACTAGTACGGGTAAGTAACGCTTACTTTTTAAAAGGAGCTAATATCTCGCTTTTCACGTGCTCCTTCCTTTATGAACACAAACGTAAACTAAAATTTCACAGCAGCCTATCTCCTTTATTCTTCCTCCAAAATTTTGCTCTTAGATCTCCACATTGTCCTAGAAAAATCCTCCTCAAATAAAAATGGAGGAAGCCTTCTCCTTCCTAATTTGAATCCCCATTGACTTCTTCTCCTCTCCGCGTTGACGGATCCAAGCACATGCACACACGGCCGAGCCTCCTTCGCTCCACCATTTCCACTGCCTTTGGAGCCACTCCGTTCGTTGAGACCTCTCCGCTGCTACAGAACATCACAAGCTCCACCAATGATCGTCTGTCATCTGATCGAAGCACATGCCACGTGCTGCCTTGGTTGTCGCGAAACCAAAATAGTCAGAAATGCTTAGCCAAACACTGTTGCACCTTCTTCCTTTTGATTTAAGGTGAGATTCCCCTCACGATTGGTCTTTATTTAAGTAACCTAATTTCTGTAAACTAAAAAATATATGGTAATTTACGGCCTTAGTATTGAACGGTTGTAACACCCCACATTTTTAACTCAAGATAATAAAATTAGAATAACGTAATTAAATGCTCAGAATTAAGTAAAACAAACTACGCCATTGCCTCGATCTCGAAATTCTGGCCGATATAGGCACCTAGTTTGCATAAAACGGACATCGTATGAAGAAGTTATTAAGGTTTGAAGTTTGTATACGCGCAGGAAGAATATATATATATATATATTAGGATCAAAAATTCAAAAATAGGTTCATAAATTCAGAAATCGGTTCAAAATTCGAATTTTGGGAAGGCGGCAGATTTCCCGCCCAAGGGTTTCGACCTCCTTGTCAAATCCGAGGCAGAATACATTTTTCTGAATGTGGACACCTTTCTTGACCAAATTCGTTGATTCTAGGCTATAAATAGGATCCTAGACCCATTGTTTTATTCATCTAATTCAATGGCGACGACAAAGTGCTGCTCCAACGTAGTTTAATCTAGCCTTTTTCTTCTTTAACAATCAAGAGTTAGACTGATTCAGAGATTGGTGATTCGACTTCTGCAATTACTCTTCTATTTCTTAGATCCAATCAATGTAAGGTAACTTTCTAGATCCGATCTATTCAATTTTCCTCCTCTTTCTTTTTCTTTCTATTTTAGTAAAAAAATAGTCAATTGTGGTTGCTAGGTTCTGAATCCTATTAGGGGAAAACAATGGAAGATTAGATCTGGACCAGATCCAGGATTTGGAAAGCTTATGAGGTGAGTGGGTTTAAGCTAGCCTTTAGATATTAATATGTTATCCTTTAGCATTCCCTTTTTTATTAATTGCGAAATTGCCAGATTAATTACAAACTAATGTTATAACATGTTGAGATGTTAATATTAATAATTCGTACATTGAATCAGTTAAAGTGTTGGAGTGATTGCATGTTGAATAAACTTGTTTGAATATGGGCAATGACTATTGTTGTTATAATTATATGATTCACTTGTGGCATATTATTGAGTAAACGACATGTTAAACTTGTTGGATTTGAATAATTACCTGATTGAATGTTTACATGTCAAAATAGAATTAAATATATGTCAAAAAAAGGACATGCGACGAAGTATAGGCATAATTGGACGACATGTAAACTAGATTACAGTAAAAATGATAATATGCCTAAAATGTACATGAAATAGGAATAATTGTTAAAGAACATGCATGCCTAGATTCACAGTAATTTGACACTGTAACACTCTTAGATACGAGGTTAGATTACACTTGTGATAGAAGTCTGCCCGGCATATCCAGCATTCACAAGTGGTAGATCTAATGTGAGGGGTCTAAGTGCATAATTAAAATATGTGATGGTGATTAGACACGAGGTTAAGTCAACTTGTGGTAGAAGTCTTCCCGGACCCGCCCGACAAATCCAACGTCCACAAGTGTAGGTCTAATGTGAGAGGTCTACTGCATTTATATTCATATATATATATATATATAATGAGATATGAATAAATGGCAATGATGGTAATTAAATATCTAACTCATAAAATAAGAAATATGTAATGGATTGAGTTAGTGCAATACAAAGGAAAAGTGATGTATTTCCCTAAATGACCTATTTCTGTGAACGTGATTGCAAGTAAGCCACAGTAAATAAAGTAAGAAAAAGGAAAGAAATTACTTGCCATAATGGATTTAGATGGGAATACGTTATGAAAATAAATCACTGATTCCTTCTATACCTCAAACTGATAAGGTGCATGAAGTGTTTTCCTTAATTAAAATAGAAACATATATTACTGTGAATGAAGAATAATGGGTTACAACGGTAAATAGTTTAAACGGGGAATGATAATAATCTATTATAAATAAATAACATTAATGAAAATAATGTATAATAGATAGACTTGTCTTGAGGACAAGCGAAGATTATAAATTAGGTTATAATAAACTAGTAAGGAAATGGGATAACTGGTGAAATGAGATAAGGAGCACTTAATTGTAAATTAAGTAATCGATAAACGGGGAAAGCCAGAAACCAATTGAGAAAAAGGGGGAAAATATTTGAAATATAATAAGTTATACGTAATTATAAATTAAGTAATCTGTAAACTTGGAAGTCTGAAACCCGCTGATAAGAATAACATATTTGGACTTGTCCTAGGGACAAGAGGAAATTATAACATAAGGTTATAATAAATGGGTAGATAAACTTATTAATGGGCCTTAGTTTAGAGAACCAAGTTAATAAGTAAACAACGATAAGTTGTAGTAACTCCGTAAAATGGGATTATGATTAAATATGAAAGGATGAGGAAACTTATGAAATGAAATAAGTTTTATTAACCATAAACGGTAAGTGACATGTTAATTAGAAAATATGTGAATTGAGATATGCTTAATAACATATTAAGTAGAACATGTTATTGTAACCGTGAAATCAAACAAGAATATGAAAGAGATTGTGGATTACAGACCTTGGACCACAATGTAGAGAATAACAGGTTGTAGGCTTATTAATAAACTTAAATAGGTTAAGTTATATAACTGAAATTAATAAGCAAGAGGGGCCCATTCCTCAGAGATATAAGGGGCTAGGAAGAACTTGGTAGCCTGAATAAAAAGTTAAGATAACCAAGTTAAATGGAAACCTGATAAGATAAAGTAAGCACGTAAAAGAATGTTTAGACAAAGGGTCTAACAACATATTAAAGTGAGGAGCTTAGACCAGTCCGCACGTTTGAGGGTGAATAAGCCAACGGGGAAGATCATCGTGGTGTTATAAGGCACGAGAGGAGTGCACATTCATATGATTGTTCTGACGGCTCCGAAGGACTGGAAGGGGAAGCACGCGGCTTCCTGAGATACGAAAGGTGCTCTTAGTAGTCCTTTGCGCGGTGGCAGATGCTTAGGCTGTGCTCGCAGGGGTTGGGTATGCGCGTAACTACTAGGTGGGTGGGATTTGACTGCAAAAGTAGCTATGCAGTTAGAATGTTGTGACGTGCTGACACTAGGGTGATTCGGCGGTTGCCTCAATGGGGAGGCGGAGGGTCACGACCAACAACGATAGTAGATCGTCGGATACCCGTTATCGGCAACCAGTGGGATGCAGAAAGACTAGAGCTAAAACCAATAGACCATTCACCCTTCACTACCGGGGTACGGTGATTGAGGGAAGAAGCCAAATGGATGTTTAGATTGTTTTCTTTAGGGGCAGTCGTTTTAATAGTTGAGGGATGGGCCAGGGTAGTGCCATAGCCACTGCGAAAACAGACCCTAGGTATATCTGTACATATAAGCTCTTAAAGGCGGGCCGGTACAGATATGGAAAAGCTCCCGACCGAGTTTCGTGTTTCTTGTATCGCCTTGCCACGGGACTCGGTGCACATTCGAGGACGTGCGGTTAAGGCATCGAGCTACAATTGATGATACGTATATAGGACAGTCTAGATACATGCATGTCAGCTCTGGGTGGTGTATCGTAGACTTGAGGGCATTATTCCGGTATGGAATCTGATTCGATCGACGATGGCAGTCCGTACGCTCACGCACCGTAGTAATCATAGATATATGTGGAACGTAACATTGTTATGTAGAGATCTGTACGTCACCCCGGCATAGGATGAGGGACTGCATTCCTTTTTGGGGCATTACGGTGGAGAACGTGCAAGTGGGGTACCACAGGGCGTACCTCAGTATTGAGGGGTAGCTACATATATACCATATTAGGTTGATCCACTAGAAAGTAAATGGGTACGACATGTGTGTAAACCTTGAGTGCTTTAAACTAAGTAACCTAATAAATAAGAAAATATGATTGAACGGTATATGTAGTGTTATCCAAAGTGTATAATTTAAATCCAGTCACCAGAATTTGTGTTCTAACCCCCTCCTCGTAACATACTTGCAGGTTAGATTTGTGGCAGAGACATGAGACACTATAGCTTTGGATGATGGTTAGGAAGTATTATTAATACGGTAAGGTTATACTTTGATTATATTATATTTTGTCGATTCCCCTGTGATATATTTTCTGATCTATGACATATTTTTTGTCTCTGTCTTTTCTGTAGGATACCATAGCAAACCAATCCCGGTTTCGATAGATTGGATTTAAAAAAAAAATTGATTTGTCAGAATTCGGGTTGTTACATCTGGTATCAGAGCTTAGGTTTAGGATTCGTGTATAAATAGTGAGTGAACATATTTGTATTTTTAAAAATATAGATATATTATATATACCTAGATCCAGAGAGAAATCCACTAAATAGAAAGAGTATAACATGGTAAGAAATGGGATGTTTGTTTTGTACACTAAGGAATGAATATGGAAATTTGAGACCCTTAGGAAATCTGGGTGAGAAGTGTACAATATATTTTGAAATAGAGAAAGGAGAATCCCATATGATCAGTATTCTTGATTGGTCGGTTTAGCGGTAAAACCTTATACATTGGAAAAGGTCGAAAAGGGAAAAATGTATTAGGAATATATATAGTTGAGAGAATTGACTTTGTGTGAGTGTCTAGGATAGCCTAGAAAATTTGGAAACTCGCTTTGAGTCTAAGCCTATTGTCAACTTTTAAGAACTTGAAATTATAAAAGTTTTGGGAAAATGGGTTATGGTGTTTTCAAGTTTTAATCTTAAAAGTTATAGTTTTAAAATATGTAAAGAAGTACATATTGGGTTTTGAAGTAAAATGGGGTATATTTTGTAAATAGTGATTTCTTGCGAAAACTTTGTCTAAAATAAATTTCTCTCAGTAAAAGGTGCATATTATAGAGCATGTATAGCTCACTAGTTTTCTTGTTATATTTCATATAAGAATTTTAAATAAATAAAGTTTTGAAGTCTCTATTTTTTAAAATCATTTTTGGTAAATTGTTTAAAAGAGAAAATTTTGTTGGGTGGACAAAATAAGTTGTAGAAATTAAGAATAGAGTAGATGGTTGCAGCTTGAGGTAAGAGACTGAACCGACCTTATAGATAAGAACAAGTTATAAACTCGATTGAGGAATAATTGTCCTTATCTACTTCCGTTTTTGTGATTTGAAAAATAAAATGATTTACTTTTTTTTAAGATGACATGTTTTTATGGTTGGGCAAAAGAAAGTTTTCATGAGGAAAATAAAGTCTTGACACTTTTAATTTTGGAAGAAAAGTGAAATGAGAAGGCCAAACCTTGTTTTAAAAGTATGGAGTAGGTAAGGATTAGTGCCTAAGAAAGGCGAGAATAGTTTTGAGGCTATGAAGTAAATAGCTAGAATTATCTTGGAAAAATTGTAAGTTCTCGTAGAATGCATAAGCAGTGAAAAGCCTAGGGTGGTGCTTAAAACAATTGTTGGTACACAGCTAGAGTTAGTAGTGACTACTCGATAGTAAAGGGCAAGTAAGTGTTTATATCTTGTTGCTAATTTTCTTGTTAGGGGTAAAACACGTTACTACATTTCTGTTGGGATCATTCCGTTATTTTATTCTTGTTGGGTATTTAGGGTAACACCTAAACCTGTCGGGGATCCCAAAGTTTGGAATTTTCTGTCTGAGGGGGACATAATCCCGAGATTCTTGGCTCTTTGTAGTAGCTGCGTAAGGTGTCTGTTCTCCTGTTTTAGTTGAACGGCTAGAAGGCTTATTTAAAGTTTAAACTAAGATAAGATGATTAAATAAGCTAAGAAAAGAGAAATGGTACAACTAAAAAGGAAACATCAAATTCAATAAAGCAACAAAAATGGAAGCTTATCAGAAAAGATGGATATGAGTAAAAATTTCGAAGATAAGACGAAAAAGAAAATCAGTAACAAAAGAAAATTTTCTTATGTGTGTTGTGCTTGGATAGGAAAATATGAGAATCTTTATAAATAGTTTCAGAAAAATCCAAGTACGGTTGGAAAAAGGAATATAAAAGAAAACCGGAAGATGTGAAATTTTCCATTTTCCACCTTTTTGTAAAATAAGAAATCGAATTTAGAAAATTAGATTTTTCTAAAATTCGAAAATAAAGTTGGTTGGTAGGATTATGGATGCAACAATTAGATGAACTATTCTCTTATTCAGTAAGAGTGTAGGAAAATTTGGATGAAAAAGCATTTTGATTTTCAAAATATTGCATTCATGTAGAACTACCAGTATATTTAGGACGTAAGCATTATATTTTAAAAGGATTTTTGAAAAATTAACATACATAGGAGGTAGCGCTTAGGCATACATCCATTATTATGTTTTATTTCACTTTGCACAAGTGCACAATGTTTGCAAAAAATGGATGCACACAAGATGGATGTATACTATGCGAGGGGTTAATTGATTTTACCCTTATCAAATTTCGGAGACGAAATTTCATAAGGGTGGGAGAATGTAACACCCCGCATTTTTAACTTAAGATAAAAAAATAAGAATAACTTAATTAAATGTTCAGAATTAAGTAAAACAGACTACGCCATTGCGTCTATCTCGAAATTCTGGTTAAGATAGACACCTGGTTTGCATAAAACGAACATCGTACGAAGAAATTATTAAGGTTTGAAGTTTGTATACGTGTAGGAAGAATGTATGTGTGTGTATACCTATATATATATATTGGGATCAGAAATTCAAAAATAGGTTCATAAATTCAGAAACCGGTACAAAATGCGAATATTGGGAAGGCGATAGATTTCGCGCTCAAGGGTGTCAACCCCCTAAGGGGTGGGTCGACCCACCCTCTATCAGATCCGAGGCAGAATACATTTTTCTGAATGTGGACACCTTTCTTGACCAAATTCGTTGATTCTAGGCTATAAATAGGACCTAGACCCATTGTTTTATTCATCTAATTTAATGGCGACGACAAGATGTTGTTCCAACGTAGTTTAATCTAGCCTTTTTCTTCTTCACAATCAAGAGTTAGACTGATTCAGAGAACGACGATTCGACTTCTGCAATTACTCTTCTGTTTCTTAAATCCAATCAAGATAAGGTAACTTTCTTGATCCGATCTATTCAATTTTCCTCCTCTTTCTTTTTCTTTTTATTTTAGTTAAAAATAGTCAATCCATGGTTGTTAGGTTCTGAATCCTATTAGGGGAAAACCATGGAAGATTAGATCTAGACCAGATCCAGGATTTGGAAAGCTTACGAGGTGAGTGGGTTTAAGCTATAGCCTTTAGATATTTAGCATTCCCCTTTTTATTAATTATGAAATTGCCAGATTAATTATAAAATATAGTTATAACAAGTTGAGATGTTAATATGAATAATTCATACGTTGAATCAGTTAAAATGCTGGATTGATTACATGTTGAATAAACTTGTTCGAATATGGGCAATGACCATTGTTGCTATAATTATATGATTCACTTGTGGCATACTATTGAGTAAACGACATGTTTAACTTGTTGGATATGAATAATTAACCGATTGAATGTTTACATGTCAAAATAGAATTAAACTGGTTATAGGCTTATTAATAAACTTAAATGGGTTAAGTTATATAACTGAAATTAATAAGAAAGAGGGGCCCATTCCTCAGAGATATAAGGGGCTAGGAAGAACTTGGTATTCTGAATAAAAAGTTAAGATAACCGAGTTAAATGGAAACCTGATAAGGTAAAGCAAGCGCGCGAAAGAATGTTTAGGGTCTAACAACATATTAAAGTGAGGCGTTGGGACCATTCCCCACGTTTGATGGTGAATAACCCAATGGGGTAGATCATCGTGGAGTTATAAGGCACGAGGGGGAGCGCACATTCATCTGATTGTTCTCACGGCTCCGAAGGACTGGAAGGGGAAGCACATAGCTTCCTGAGATACGTAAGGTGCTCATAATAGTCCTCTGTGCGGTGGCAGATGCTTAGACTGTGCTCGCAGGGGTTGGGTCTGCGCGTAACTGCTAGGTGGGTGGGCCTTGACTGCAAAAGTATCTCTGCAGTCAGAATGCTATGACGCGGTGACATTAGGTTGATTCGGCGGTTGCCTCAATGGGGAGGCAAAGGGTAACGACCAACAAGGATAGTAGATCGTCGGATTCCCGTCATGGCAGCCAGTGGGATGCAGAAAGACTAGAGCTAAAACCAATAGACCATTCACCCTTCACTATCGGGGTACGGTGGTTAAGGGAAGACGCCAAATGTATGTTTAGATTGTTTTCTTTAGGGGCAGTTGTTTAGCTCTTGTAGTCTTTACTAGTTGAGGGAGGGGCCGGGGTGGAGCCATAGCCACCGTCAAAACATACCCTAGGTATATCTATATATAGAGGCTCTTAAAGACGGGCTGGTACAGATATGGAAAAGCTCCCGAACGAGTTCTGTGTTTCTTGTATTGCCCTGCCACGGGACTCGGTGCACATTAGAGGACGTGCAGTTAAGGCGTAGAGCTACAATTGATGATACGTATATGGGACAGTCTAGATACATACATGTTGGCTCTGGGTGGTGTATCGTAGACTTGAGGGCATTATTCCGGTATGGAATCTGATTCGATCGACGATGGCAGTCCGTACGCTTACGTAGCGTAGTAATGACAGAAAAATGTGGAACATAACATTTTTATATAGAGATCCGTATGTCACTCCAGCGTAGGATAAGGGACTGCATTCCTTTCTATGGCATTACGGTAGAGACCGTGCGAGTGGGGTACCATGGGGTGTACCTCAGTATTGAGGGGTAGCTACATATATACCATATTAGGTTAATCCACTAGGAGGTACATGGGTACGACTTGTGTGTAAGCCTTGAGTGATGTTAACCGAAGTAACCTAATAAATAAGAAAATATGATTGAATGGTACATGTAGTGTTATCCAAAGTGTATAATTTAAATCCAGTCACCAGAGCTTGTGTTCTGACCCCCTCCTTGTAACATACTCGCAGGTTAGATTTGTGGCAGAGACTTGAGACACTATAGCTTTGGATACTGGTTAGGCTGTATTATTAATACGGTAAGGCTATACTTTGATTATATTATATTTTGTCGATTTCGCTGTGAGATATTTTCTAACCTTTGACATATTTTATGTCTCTGTCTTTTCTGCAGGATACCAAAGCAAACCAATCCAAGTTTCTCCTCACGATTGATCTTTATTCAAGTAACCTAATTTCAGTAAACTAAAAAATATATATTAATTTATGGCCTTAGTATTGAATAGTCATCCTGTTGTTTGGTTGGTTGTCACAGGATTGTTGTTTCATGATACTGGTGCTCTATTGGTTAATAAATTACATGGTTTCTAAGTGTAGATATATATGTATATGTATCAGCAGTTTATTTGACTTCCTATTTTCATACACTACTGTTAACAAAGAAATTCCTAAAATAATATAGTATACATCACTTGTGTACCTTGTAAATCTTTGTAGGATTGTCTTTTGTCTTGTTTGCCACTGTTAAATTTATGGTAACCAAATTTGCAGACCATATTAGCTTGTCCATTTGATTCCAGTTTCAAATATCCATATGTTTTGATTGACCTTGTGAAATGGGACGTGTGAAAACAACTCATTCTATTGACCCTCACTAATTTGCATGATTCATGTGGTACCTTCGTGTATTTTGATTTGGACATCTCATCATGGGTTTTTTAATCGAAATTTAATAATTGTTTGGATCTACTAGATATATTCTATTGTTTATTCAAAATTATTTTACTTGAACAATGACTAATCCTGACTCGAGTGTTTTATATTTTGCATGGAACGCTCAGGTCAGATACGAATGTTGCAGATTTAAAGTTTTCAGATATCGAAGTTAGAGAGGCATGTGAAGACGCGCATGCATTGAATTGTAAATTTGTAAATTTTATTTATCTAAAAGCTATGTTTTTTCTACTGTGTAAAATTTGTAAACTCCATATTTTGTTATAAAGCTAGTCCATTGCATGTTATTGTGTTCTGTGAATTAGTGTATTGATTATGTTAAACCTCATAAGCAATAACAATCAGTCATTTCGAACGGTTTAAGTTAGTTTAATTATCGTCTTGTAGCGGTCGAAAAGACGGGTCGTTATAGTATTATTACAATATGTCATAACACTGTAATAGTTTACTTATAGTTATGAATCCCTATAGAATTTAAAATAAGTCGAATAATTTTTATTTATAGTTCTATTTAAGTTTATGAGTGTAAATCCACATAATATTATTTTCTCTATTAAATATCAAGAAAAAAAATTAAAGCTTGAAAATATAGGAGTGAGATATGTACATATAATTAAGTCTATATCAATGTAAACAGCAGTTAACTCACATTTTTATTTGTATCAAAGCATTATCGATGCATATAGCTATATCTCACAATAAATAAATTGTCTAAAGATTATCTTTGCACATGTCCAATGGATGTGCCTAACGTACTAGTGATTTTAAGGCTAGAAATAATAAAAATTAATTAGAAAATACTTTTTTCGTAGATATAGGAAAAAGAAATTCAAGAATATTCAGGATAGAAAGCAAAATGTATATAATTCTCTTTTTCTACATATACCCTTTTCCGAATGTTAAATGATATTAGCTTTAAAATGACTTAGTTCTTTGTTTATGTGACACAATATAAAGCTATATATTTAAGTTATAAAGCTACATTCATTCTGAGCTGTCACTTTTCACTCACCCTTTCATATCTTCCCCTGCCGTCCTTCCTGCTGCGTCCTTTACAATCAAGAACCCATTATACCCTCTGAACATCCTACCTCGTCCTTCGTGCCAGTTAACCCTGCTCCTTCTAAACCTCACTCTGACCACCGCCCTTACCCCTGACCCTCCGCCCACTATCCCTAAGATAACTGAATCTATTCTTCCTTTATCCAAAGCAACTCCCTCGAATCTGTCGAAGGTAAGTGATTGTCAATGGTCATGGACTTCCTTATTCAAGCGTAGGCTATTGAATGTTGGTAAGTACATTCCCATTGACCTCTCTCTAGTGTTAACAGATGATGTGCTTGAGATCTTTAATGGTGTTCTTGAGGTAGGGACAAAGGTTTAGCAAGAGTATATAGTTAGTTCATTTTTGGGCAAACCATTATCCTACTTTGCCATCGTAAATAAGTTGAAAATTATATGGAAATTTAAAAGCTCGGTAAGAATCAAATCTGATGGTGTTTTATTTATATTTTTTGAGTTTTTAAGTGCTGAAGACAGAAATAGAATTCTTCAGGCATACCCTATCATTATGAATAACAAGTTATTCATACTAGAACCCTATAGTTCAACCATAAGCAATGTTTGTCGTAACGTTCCTGCAATCCTTGTTTGGGTTAGGTTGTACAATATCCCTATTTTCTTGTGGTCGAACTTGGGAATAAACCAGATTTCTTGTTGGCTTGGAAGAATGCTATGTATGGATAAAATGATCGAGAGAAGGCAAAGACTTGAGCACACAAAATGCTTGGTAGAAGTGAAGCCAAATAGAGAGTTAGTTAATGAATTTATGATAAAGCTGGTTGATGGGGGTGTGCATACAATCGATATGAAGTACCTTTGGAAACCAGATATATGTATAAAATGCAAATCTTTTGGACATGTGAGTGAGAATTGTGACAACACTGTAGTTAACAATGAGGATAATAAAGGAAGAAAAGGAAGTAAATTGGGCAACCAAGTTGTTCAGAAAGAAACTGTTATCAAGCCCAAAGTGGATGTTGGAAAATATAGAAAAAAATCAAAAATAGCCAAAAGGTGACAAGTAATAAAAGGAGAATCAATGTTAGAATTAATAATAAAGTTTTATAAGATGTTAGTTATTCAGCTGGAAGAAAAGTTGTGACGTTCGCCCCGAACCAGCCGACATTTCCCCGAACTGCGCTGTGCTAATGCCAGACTAGCACGAGACGGTTGCCAAAGGAAAGGTATTTGAAACGACTAATCATCAATGAACTTGTTGTATATCTCACAGCACATGGAATAAAATATAATAATAACATAACTTGACATAAACCAAGCGAGACAGTGCAAAAGCTGAAAACTAAACCATCTAGCAGCGAAATCCAAAATACAGCTTATGATCCAAACCATTATTACAACTTCAAAATACTGTCTCTAAAGAAAAATAGAAAATATACACTACTAATGCCCAAAGCAGTGACCAGAAACAACACATGGAGAATATATGTAAGTAGTACATGGAAGCCTCATGCTCGTCTACGGACAGCTACTCGTGCATACCACCTAACCTATCTCTAGTCTGCTCGTTTAGGAGCACCTAGAGTAATAAGAAGAGACACAAAACTCTAGGTCAGACAAAAGTCTGGTATGAGCAATAGCAGCAAAATAGAACAATAACACGTATAAATAAATCATACCTGAACCTGCAACCAAAGAGTTAGCACAACAAGATGTATAGTACTCTAAGGTAACACTAACATAAAGTGCAAAAGTAATATGGGAGTGTGCATGACATGGTGATAGCAAACATCAAACATTGCAACCATCCTCACATCTCTCACTCTGTGCGTAAAGCATGCGATATCCACCACTTTGGTCACCCATTCCTTTGCTACAGTCACTTTGTCCTTGGGGGTCACAATGACCTCATTGAACTGATCCATAGCCACTAATCTTCTCTCAGCGGTGAACCAAAATTATGGATATCGATAACCCCTTTGCACATTTCCCGCAACAAAGTCCTTCTTTAGAAGTTGACTCGTTGATCCCCATTTTGAACTTGAGTGATAACTTCTCATCTGGACTTCCTTTCCTTATCAGTTAGTCTTCACCTCAGTTGGGTTTGAAATCAACTTCTCTATGTCTCGGTTCGTGAGCCTCGACGTGCTCTTCCTCTATCCAAATCGGTTCGTGGGTCTTTGCACCGGTTCGTGGTGCACCTTGCAACGGCTCGCAACTTGCCCCTTGACATCGGCTCGTGACTCCTACTCATGCCATCGGTTCGTGATGCTCCACACTCCAATTCGCGGTTCTCCTAGGTCCACTCGTGATGTTCCACCAGCTCGTGGTGGTCCTCCTTCTTTCGGTTCGTGGTCATGCTCGCGGCTCGTAGGGGACATCCATTTCGTGGCTCGTGGAGGGTTGTTGGCTCGTGAGGTGGGTACACGACTGGGGTCGGGTCGTGGTCGTGATATGCCTCACGAACGAGGACCTGCTCCAATTTCCTACAACTTTCCAACAAGCAATTTACGCCATACGATGGCGTTTTCGACCATTCTAACTTTAGTAAGAAATCACAAAGCATACCATACAGTAATAGCAACATGTATAATCAACCATAAACAACAAAACAACAATTTAACATGTTAATATGGAGCAAACATACCCAAAACCCATGTTTTCCCCTTAATCCTCTTAACCATGATTTAACCATAAGATAAGAAAACTTAATGAAATTAACCCAAATTTCAAACAGAGGTATAAAATAATATTTAAGAATTTCTACACATTTTTATAATGAATGATTTCGTTAATTATCACTAATCACCCCTAATTAGCCGTAATTAGTGAACAAAAGTGCAAATCACTCATCTTAGCCACAAATAAATTTCAGATCTGAAACTATAATTGATTAGGCATGGATCCCAATGTATTCCAGCAGAGCTATCTCTGGTTTGATGCTATTCCGACTTAATTGATGTAGATTTGGCTAACATGTGACTAGAAAGTGATTAAAGATGAATATAGAAGGTGGAAGCCAATGCTAGGTTTCAAGAGATGTAAGTGTCGGCTAGAAAGCTGAATAAAACTAATTTCCCAAACCCTATCAGCCTCCCTATAACCCCAATCCCGAAATGGGTTATGGGCCAAGCTGCTAACCCCTATTTGGCCCGACTAAGCTATTTTACACCTTCCAAACCTTATTTCAGCCATATCTCCCAAACAATAAGTCTGTTTGATTAATGTGACCACTCAACGGAAAGGTAAACCATCATCTTAATCCATTTGAAGTGGTTTCAGATCAAAATTCCTTACCAATCAAAAGTTATAGATGAAACAAGATTCGACTGGGGTAAAACGGTCATTTAAAATTCGAAAAAAATCGTGAACATGGGAAATGACCCCAGTAGTCATTTCCCAAAGTTGCACGACCATACGTCTTCGTATGAAAAAGAGATAAATATTCTACGATCCTCCGATACGTAGAATGCGGGTTGTTACACTCTCCCCCATTAAGAAATTCCGCCCCCAAAATTCCTTAACCAAAACATACAAAGGATGTCGCATGCCTATCAATAGTTTGCAACAATCAAACATACACAACAAGCCTATCCTAGCATGCGATTTACTAACAAGGGATTACTATATCGATATTAAAACAGTACCAGGTAAAGAGCTCTGGATATGACTTCCTTATTTTCTTCTCGGTTTCCCAAGTATAGCTATTCTCATTGCCACACTACTTCATATACAGTTCTTCTAACTTAGTTGTCGCTCTAATCGACTTGACTGGTATAAACCTTACACTTTTGGTCTATCAATCCACAATCACCCAAATACTATCATGGTCGGATCTAGTCCTTGGTAAACCATCGATGAAGTCCATTGAGACTTGTTCCCATTTCGATTAGGGAATTTCCAACGGTTGTAACAAACCACTAGGCTTCTTTTGCTCAGCTTTATATAACTGGCAATTCATGCCCTTGGAGATAAACTTCCCAACGTCCCTCTTCATCCCTTTCCAGCGGTAGGTTTGCATCATGTCTTGATACATTTTGTTACCACCGGGATATATAGTCAATTTCGAGTGATGACATTCTCTAAGCACTTCATCTCTCAATCCATTAACGTTGGGTACAACTAGTCTCCCATTCTTTCGAAGCCATCCTTATTTATCAAGTCCATACTTGTTCATTTTCTCACCATCGATATACATCTTTTGCTTGGAGATGATTTCTATTAGTTTAGGATCGTCCCTCTGACTGAAACCAATCCGCTCAATCAAAGTTGGTCTAATCATCAAACTTGCTAACATCTCTGGACCTAATCCATACTTATGTCTGAAATCATATCCCGTGATATACTCGAGTTGCTTTCGTTCAAGAAGCATAGCATCTAAACTGGCATGTCTCCTACTCAATGCATCAGCTATCGCACCTAGTCTGGTAGCATATGTATCCGTGTATACTGTCATCTCTTCATTTCCCATCGCCATATTCCTACAGGTGATAATCTACTCAAGAGAAGAAAAATAGTAACAACCATATCAACCATCAAACAATTCTTATCTATCACCTGATAAAGCCATCAATACGTCGATATTCATATGACTGGTCCAACCAATACCAAGGGCCTATGGAAGCCCCAGCTCCAAACGGACTACCGCACGTCCAACGTACGCTTATCCTCCAAGGAGAACTAAGATTACGTCCAAGGGATCCAAGGTAAATGGGAATCCCAGATAATCCTACTTCGAGTCCGCTTAGAATACTCCAAACTATCGACGATTCCTTGACACCTCATCAGAAGAGCTATCCACAACTCCATCTTCAACTCGAGTCCAACCCAAGTCAATCCATTATATTGCAGCCTTCTCGAGTCCCACTCGAGTTATCTCATAGCCCTATAGAGTCCAACTCGGGGCATCAAACAGTCTTATCATGTCACGACTGTCCATCAATCCTCGAGTAAACTAAGACATCATTCAATGGAAATCACAACAACTAGTTATATCTCACACAAACCACCCTAGTCAAACTCAACATTCTCCAAGCACAAGCCCCAAAGGCCTAAACCAATATCAGACAAGCACTCAAGGAACATTACCTCTGAATCCAGACAATCTACGTGAGATGATATGAAAAAAACAACCAAACACTCTAGCACTCATAACTAACTCTGCTATCGTCACCAATCCTGCTTCGAAACTACCGTTGATCGCATGACGGCCCAAGCCATATGTCAAGGGTAAATAGCAACCCCAGTTCTAACCAGACTACTACACATCCAATGTACATTTTCCTACCAGAGACATAAGAACTTACAACAACGATAATCTCTCTATAACTCTAGTCGGCATCGCCGGCGACTATCCCCAAATTCAGACCCAGTCTCAAGTATCCATTACTGTAACACCCCGTAATTTTAAAACATGACATAAGTGATAATTAAAGAATAATTAATTTTTTAAAGAAGAAATAAGTTAAATGGTTTACTCCATTGCGCTCGTCTTGGAATTCTGCTTGATATTGAGTTCGAGTTTGCTTAAAACGGATACCGTATGAAGGGGTTATGGACGATGGACGTTTGGCAGAAAAATCAGAAAATAGGCCAAGATAACTGGCACACTTGTGAAGTGCGCCAGAAGAAAATTGCACTGGCGCACCTGGGAAGTGCACCCAGGCCAAGCCAGAATCTGCAGAATTCTGGAGAGTTCCATTGATGACGTGTCTTTCTGGGATTGGCTAGACGACGTTTGCCTTTTTAATTTGAGTGGTTCATATGGTCTCTAATCTAATCTAAAGGCCCTAATTCACCTAATACATCTATAAATAAACACCTAAACCTAACCCTAATCTCATTGTTATCATCCATGGCGCCTCCATGCTGCTCTAATCTAAACTAGCCTTTCTTCACCACCAAAACAAATCAAAATAGGAGTATTCCAATTAGACGATCAGATCTACAAATCAAAGTAAAGATGAGTCAAGATCAGAATTGCTACAACAACACCTAATTCTCTTTTCTAAGAATCCTATCATTGGGAGTCTATGTTACTTTCACATATAATTGAATTAAAAAGTAATTGTGATAGGATTGTAAATTGGATCTGATGTATATGCCTGTAAATAAGATGAATCATATCAAGTTTTGTAATTTGTTATCCTTTAGATTCATACCCATTTGCTATTATCATATGCCTATCTGATCTACTTTGTCGTTATTCATTTCACATGCTCATTTATATGTTTATGCTAGTTTTGATGTTTTGATTCTCTTCCCTTCTTCTTTTCCTTTTTTATGAGATTAGGCTAACTTCGAGCCTAACATATTGCGCAGAGATTTACGTATGAATAATGTTGGAACGATTGGGAAAAGTTTGGGAAATATGCAATGAAATGAGATTATTGGCATAAATTGTTGATGAATATGGAAATTGGTTTGGGCATAATTGAGTGTAACTTGTATACATGAGATTTGGCATAAACTGTTAATAACTATGAAAATGGTTTTGGGCATAATTTGGATTGAAATTATAAACATGAATTAGATTGTAAAATATGGGTAACTGGAAATCCAAAGATTTGAAATTGGGACTTGAATCAAGAAAGTGATAACGAACGCATAAGACACGAGGTTAGATTTGGATTGCGGTACAAGCCTACCCAGAACTGCCTAGCAAATCCAGCAACCGCAATTTGGTAATCTAATGTGAGAGGTCAAAGGCAGAAATTAGATGCGTAATAATGCAAAGACACAAGGTTAGATTTAGATTGCGGTATAAGCCTACCCGGAACCGACCGGCAAATCCAGCAACCGCATAACAGTAATCTAATGTGGCAGTATGTTGCAAGATTACGGTTATAATGAATTAATGAACACTTAACCAAGATGAGACATGTGATTAGTCATGGGGATAATAAAGGGTCAAGTGGGTAACATGGGTAACATGTGAAACATAATTAAAGCACTTAACCAAGATGAGACATGTGATTAGACGTGGGAATAAAGAGGGGTTAAGTGGGAATTCCTAGTGGGGACCAAGCTTAGGAGGGAAGCTTGTGTCAAGTGTGCGGACCCTTTTCAACTAGTAACCCATTTTAGTGTTTATATAAGCTCGAACTAGGTCGAGGACAGGAACATGCTTACTAGGGTTGATTGTAAGAGGTCAACAAAGAGTTAGCGATGGCAGTGCAAGTCCAACGGAGTCATGTGCGTGCGTGGGTCCAAAATGGTAGGTAAGACGTTGTTGCATCGTGTAGGTATAAGCTGTGCATTTCAGTAGTATCAGGGTTGCCACCTTAGGGAGTGATACATCCTATTGTGGGACCAACATAGGTATCTATGAGGTTAGGGAGCCGATCGAATGGGAAGGGTAGTGGGTACAACTAGTGGTGGTAGGAGCAAGTAGGGCACCTACGAGAGCAGCTAGGAGTGCACGAAGCTACCGTTATTATGATCAGTAGGGAGGGGTTATCTCTTAATATGTAACTAGTATGTTGGTATGGTGCAGGGCATATCTTATAGTGGTTAGGAGCGCAGTCAATGTTCTATCTTGCTTACCTTGTTTACCTTATCACATATGCTTATGTTATAGTCATCTCTTATATCCAGTTTATGTTCTTATCCTGTTACTTTACTGATTATATTGCTAAAGTCGCAAGACGCGCCAGACTTATGTCTGACCCTTTTTGTTTCGCCTCTTTTCTTTCTTTCCCCCCAGTTCCTTAGGGGGCGATTAGTGAAGCTTGACTTGGATCTCTTTCTTCTTGAAGTGCTTGGAAGTATTGAAAGTAATGCTCAGCTTTATCTCTTTTTCATTATGGCTATTTGCAGTGGGATTATGGGTTTTCTTTTATGTACTCTGATAATAATTTTGCACAAGATGGATATTTGTGTACTTGGCTTTAGTATGTGGTTTTGATGTTGTAACCAAACATGTTTTGCTTTTCCGCTTCAATGAATAAATTTTGAATTTTCTTAAGTACCATTTTATATATATATCTGTCTTGTGATATTCTGTTCTATACTCTTATAATACTCCATGAAAGTTAATGTTTTCCCTTAGTGAGTGACATTAATGGACGTGAGGTGTTACACGTGGTATCAGAGCTGAAGGTTACCAGAACAGATAAAAGATTTTGAAAATCGTTTTCAAAAACATGTTTTAAAGAAGGTATTTTCAAGAGAAAGGTTTATTATGAAAAACATAATCCCTAAAAGCTATATATCTTTCTTTCGGTTCTCTGTTTTGAATCTCTTCCTTTTTCCTTTCAGCATGTCTGGGGAATCCGATATACCAGAGGGCGTATAGATTCTAGGATGGTTCAGAAGGTATGTGGAAGCTAGGGCTACTACCGTAGGCCCAGCAAACGTTTCTCCTCCCGCAGCTGTAGACCCTTTTTCTAAGATATGCAAAGACTTCCGTGCGATGGGCAGAAAACCGTTTTATTGAACTGAGACATTTGTCGAGGCTCGGAATTGGCTCAAGGAAGTGGAGGGCTTGTTTGGTATCTTTGAGATAGACGATGGAAGGAAGATTCAGCTTGCTGCTTGGTTGATGAAGGATGACGAAGCTTCCTTTTGGTGGGAAGTAACTAATGGAGGACGTGCAATGGAGGCGTAGATGGATTTTAGACAAAGGTTCGAGTTGAAATTTCTTTCACAAGCAGAGGAGAGTTTATACATGGAGCGGTTCTTGGCTTTTTTTTTTTGAGAAGAAAATTGTGTGATCTTCTGAAAAGAAGAGAGCACACATATACATTTATAAAGAGTAAAAATTACAAATACCGACTACACAACACACGAGCTATGGCTAATCTCTCCAAACTGAAAACAACAAAAACATGAAAAAATACAATCCCAAAAAACAGGCACTTCAAGACTAAACAAAGAAAGCTCCCAAGCAAAAGCCATCTTCGATCCAGGTCAGCACTCTATAAATCTCCTCAACAAATACAACTACCCGAATCTGTATACGATCTAATACGCTCGCTACGCCGGACCCAGCCCATGTGAGTACCTCTCCTACTCCTACCCCTCCTAGCCAAAGAAAACGTCTGATCACAAACATGAGATTTCACTCCATTATCCTCTTGCAATCCATCCAAACCCAGGTCTCTTAACTGTCTAGGAACTTCTGACACCAGCCTAAAAAGATCACCAATCATATAATCACAGCCAGAGAAAGAGAGCTGACTGTTATTCAAACCTGAAATCACCGAATCCACACAAAAATCCTTATTCATAGACAACCAAAGTTTATTCTTCATGGGAGTGGTTCTTGGCTTTGAAACAAGGGAGTTTGTCTGTGAAGGAGTATGTTAACAAGTTTTACCAATTAGCAAGATTTGGTAAGGAATTAGTTAATACACAACATAAGAAGTACTTGAGATTTGCCAAGGATCTGAATGAACCATTAAACGGGTTGGCTATGTCCTACATTCCTATGTGGGCTACTTTCAAAAATCTTGTTGATATGGCATTGATACATGAAAAGGAGAAACATGCTAATGCACATGATAATTAAGGGGATCCAAAGAAGGCACAACAATAACAAAAGAAGGGCGGTAAGGATAACAAGGGCTCAGTGAAAAGAAAGTGTCACAATTGTGGAATACCTGGCCATTTGAAGACAGAATGTAGGAAGAAGAAGAGGACTGGTTGCTTCCAATGTGGTGAGGTAGGACATATGATTAAAGACTGCCCAAGGAGGCAAGGACAAGGGCAAGGACAGAGGACAGGATCTACTTTTGGGGGGCAGGTTCATGCTCTCATAGCAGCTACACAAGCGAGAGTTAGAAACATTCCTGTTGAAAGTTTGATTTTCCTTTTCAATCATCCTGTACGTACTTTGTTTGATTCTGGCGCCTCACATTCGTTTATATTTGCTTATGTTGTTGAGTCTTTGCACCTAAATACTAGTATAGTAGTGGATCCCGTTGTTGTCTCAAATCCTATTGGGGGTACGACTCATCTGTCTATGTTATGTCGGGATATGATAATATCTGTGTATGGCATTGAGTTCGAATGCAACGCTTACGTGCTTGGTTTCATGGGCCATGGGTTGATTCTAGGAATGGATTGGCTAGTCGAGTATGGTGCCATTCTCGACTGGAGTGTAATTAGACTGTTGACTAGTTTGGGGAATACTCTCGATATCTCATGCGATCCTAAGGGTTCGGTTATGCTTAGCTACGTAGAATCTCTTGACACATCTATTGATGATTTACAATCTATTCGAGTAGTCCGTAAGTATGCAGATGTCTTTGAGGAGGTTAGAGGCTTACCTCCAAAACACGAGATAGACTTCCGTATATACTTGGTGGATAATACAAAGCCAGTTGCATTGCCTGTGCGCCACATGGCTCAAAGAGAAAGGAGGGAGCTTAGTAAACAAGTGAAAGAGTTGCTTGAGAAAGGGTTCATAAGAAGAAGGATCTCGGAGTGGGGTGCTCCAGTTGTTTTTGCCATGAAGGCTGATGGTTCGCTTAGATTGTGCATGGACTATAGGGAGCTGAATAAGCTCACAAAGAAGAAAAGACACCCATTACCAAGGATAGATGACTTGTTCGATCAGTTGGTTGGTGCTTCGGTTTTCTCGCAGTTGGATTTAGCTATAGGATTTCATCAGCTAAGGGTGGGTGAGGATAGCATAGATAAGACTGCATTTAGAACTCCAGATGGTTTCTTTGAATGGCTCGTCATGCCTTTTGGTTTGACGAATGCACCCGCATATTTCGTGGACTTGATGAGTTGGGTGTTTAGGGAGTTTCCAAACAAGTTCATGGTAGTCATTGTGGATTATATCCTGATCTTCTCTAGAAGCGAGGAAGGGCATGCCTTACATCTTAAGGAAGTCTTAAAGACCCTTCGAGCACATCAAATCAAAGCTAAGTTCTCCAAATTTCACTTTTGGAGGAAGGAGGTAAGAGTTTTAGGGCACGTGGTCTCTAAAGAAGGGATAGCAGTGGATCCTGCGAAGGTAGTGGCAATCCAAGATTGGAAGATTCATAAGAATGCAACGGAAGTAAGAAGTTTTCTTGGTTCGGCGGGCTATTATAGAAAGTTCATCAAGGACTTTGCTAAAATATCAGCCCCACTTACTCGGTTAATGAAAAAGAATTTGACCTTTTCTTGGAATATTGACTGTGATGATGCTTTTCAACGATGTTAGAGGGCATTGACGATAGCTCCAGTTTTAGTTTTGCTAGATGGTAGTAAACCGTTCACAGTGTATAGCGATGCTTGTGGGACATGGCTTGTTACAGTTTTGATGCAAGAGGGAAGGATGATATGTTATAGTGGAAGGCAGTTGAAGGTCCAAAAGAGGAATTACCCTACCCATGACTTAGAGTTAGCTGCCATAGTTTTTGCACTTAAGTCTTGGCGCCATTACTTTCTTGGTGAGAGGTTTGAGTTGAATACAGACCATAAGTCACTAAAATACTTGTTCTCTTATAAAGGTCTAAACTTAAGGCAATAGTGGTGGATGGAGTTCTTAGCATCCTACGATTTTGAGATTGCATATACCCCTAGCAAGGGTAACATTGTAGCTGACGCCTTTAGTAGAAAGAAGTTGACTTTGACTCCTTTGTTTTTTGAGCGGCAGAGTTTAGAGTACATATCTACCTTTGACTTTAGACCCTCTATCGATTATGTACCCGGTTTGTTGGCATCGTTAGAGGTGTGACCTTCGCTTTTGGGACAGATAGGTGCGGGCAACACAGCGAGATGACCCACAGCTGATAGAGATAGTGGACAAGCTTATAAGAGGGTCTTCGAGCCATCTTAATAGATATATTATACATGAAAAAGGTTGGTTGCATAGGGATGGGAGACTTTGCGTATCACGAGACGAGAGTTTGAGAAGGACAATCCTTGAAGAAGCTCATCATTCTAAGATGACTATACATCTCGGTGGTGACAAGATGTATAAGGACATGAAGCGAGTTTTCTTTTGGACGGAATGAAGAAGGATGCGGCTGAGTTCGTTTTTAGATGCTTAGTGTGACAACAAGTCAAGGCTAAGCAAAAGAACCCTGGTGGTTTGCTTCACCCTTTAGAGGTTCCACAGTGGAAATGGGAACGTGTTTCCATGGATTTCGTTGATGGGTTGCCGAGGTCAAGGAAGGGTAATACGGGGATTTGGGTAGTAGTAGATAGACTTACCAAGAGCGCCCATTTCATTCCCGTTAAGAGTAAAAGAACAGTAGCATGGTTAGCATCGGTTTATCTCCGAGAGATAGTTCGTCTACATGGCATACCTTCTAGTATTGTGAGCGATCGAGATCCCATTTTCACTAGTGAGTTTTGGTAGATCTTGCAAGAGGTGGTAGGAATGCAACTGTATTTGAGCACCGCTTATCACCCTCAGACGGACGGCCAAACAGAAAGAGTGAATCGGATTCTAGAAGATCTTTTGAGATTATGCATATTGGACTTTGGAGGGACATGGGAGGAACACCTTCCATTAGTAGAGTTTGCCTACAACAACAGCTATCAGACTAGTATTGGCATGGCACCTTTTGAAGCTCTATATGGATGACCTTACCGATCACCAACTTGTTGGTGGGAATCTACGGATAAGATTTTGCTTGGGCCCGAGATGGTTAGGGAAACCTCGGAGAAGATAGACTTGATTCGAAGACGCATGAAGACGGCACAAGACAAGTAAAAGTCATACGCTGATAAGAGACGAACCGATCTTGACTTCGATGTTGGAGACATGGTTTTTATTAAAGTATCACCATTGAGGAATGTAGTTCGTTTTGGATCTGTAGGGAAATTGGCACCAAGATTCGTAGGGTCATTCCCCACTACATAAAGAATTGGACAGATGGTCTACATAGTGAAGTTGTCTGAGAAGCTTAGTGGTGTTCATGACATTTTTCACGTATCGCATTTGAGTAAGTGTTTACATGATAATGCGGAAGTAATAGAGCCGAGCATGCTTAGAGAAGTGGAAGTCGAGCAAGATGCCATGGTTAGACGAGTTCCTACATGCATCCTTGGATCGGAGGTCAAGAAATTACGCAACTGAGAGGTCAAGTTGGTTAAAGTCCAATGGGGAGATGATCAAGGAGATGCGACTTAGGAAACGGAAGACAAGATATGTGCGTCGTACCCTTTTATTTTTGAGGGTATGTTCTTAACTTCTCCTTTTTCTACCGCTTTGTTTATACTTGTTCTATCTTTTACTGTATCCTCTCGTTTATATCTTCGACCTTTGGGTAGAAAATCCTATGGTTGTAAACATGTGTTTGAGACATGTTATGTTTGGTGGATGCAAGTGGGTGTAAGTGTTTGCTAGTGGTTGCTCGTGGATGCATTTACACACACATTAGGCACTAGATCGGCTCAATCACTTTCATATTGCATATGGGTGAGTGTGCATATTTAAATTAATGGATGTATATTGAATGTGTTATCATATGGATGTTGCATTTGGATGAATGGTTGTGCACTCATATAGAAATGATATGTATCATTAGGATTCTTTTGCATACATAATGGACGCATGGAACTATCATGATTTGCATTAGGGAGGTCAACTGAATCAGTAGACCGCCTGATTTTGCATTAGGATAAGGACATATACACACAATTTTCATATGTTCATGAAAGAATTAGACATCTTTTAAGGACAATGGACGCCTGTGATTGATGGATGAGTTGATGGATGATGGACGGTAGGACAAACATTCCTTTCAGCTTCTAGATTTCGGGGACGAAATCCTGTAAGTAGGGGGAACGTAACAACCCGTAATTTTAAAACATAACATAAGTTATAATTAAAGAATAATTAATTTTTTAAAGAAGAATTAAGTGAAGTGGGTTACTCCATTGCGTTCGTCTCGGAATTCTGCTTGAGATAGAGTCCAAGTTTGCGTAAAACGGATATCATATGAAGGAGTTATGGATGATGGAAGTTTGGCAGAAAAATCAGAAAACAGGCCAGGATAACTAGCGCACTTGTGAAGTGCGCCAGAACAAAATTGCATTGGTGCAGCTGAGAAGTGCGCCCAGGCCGAGCCAGAATCTGCAGAATACTGGAGAGTTCCATTGATGACGTGTCTTTTTGGGATTGGCAGGATGACGTGTGTCTTTTTTATTCGAGTGGTTCAGATGGTCTCTAATCTAATCTAAAAGCCCTAATTCACCAAATACATCTATAAATAAACACCTAAACCTAACCCTAATCTCATTGTTATCATCCATGGCGCCTTCATGCTGCTCTAATCTAAACTAGCCTTTCTTCTCCACCAAAAAAAATCAAAATAGGAGTATTCCAATTAGAAGATCAGATCAACAAATCAAAGTAGAAATTATTCAAGATAAGAATTACTACAACAACTCCTAATTCTCTTTTCTAAGAATCTTATCGCTGTGAGTCTATGTTACTTTCACATATAATTGAATTAAAAAGTAATTGTGATAGAATTGTAAATTGGATCTGATGTATATGCCTATAAATAAGATGAATCATATCAAGTTTTGTAATTTGTAATCATTTAGATTCATACCCATTTTCTATTATCATATGCCTATCTGATCTACTTTGTCGTTATTAATTTCACATGCTCATTTATATGTTTATGCCAGTTTTGATGTTTTGATTCTCTTCCCTTCTGCTTTTCCTTTTTTATGAGATTAGGCTAACTTCGAGCCTAACATATTGCATTGAGATTTAATTACATACGAATAACGTTGGAACGATTGGGAAAAGTTTGGGAAATATGCAATGAAATGAGATTATTGGCATATATTTTTTATGAATATGGAAACTGGTTTGGGCATAATTGAGTATAACTTGTATACATGAGATTTGGCATAAATTGTTAATAACTATGAAAATGGATTTGGACATAATTTGGATTGAAATTATAAACATGCATTAGATTGGAAAATATGGGTAACTGGAAATCCAAAGATTTGAAATTGGGACTTGAATCAATAAAGTGATAATGAACGCCTAAGACACGAGGTTAGATTGGGATTGCGGTATAAGCATGTCGGGAACCGCCCGGCAAATCCAGCAACCGCAATTTGGTAAACTAATGTAAGAGGTCAAAGGCAGAAATTAGATGCGTAATAATTCAAAGACATGAGGTTAGATTCGGATTGCGGTATAAACATGCCCAGAACCGACCGACAAATCCAGCAACTGCAAAACATTAATCTAATGTGGCAGTATCTTGCAAGATTACGGTTATAATGAATTAATGAACACTTAACCAAGATAAGACATGTGATTAGACATGGGGATAATAAAGGGTTAAGTGGGTAACATGGGTAGCATGTGAAACATAATTAAAGCACTTAACCAAGATGAGACATGTGATTAGACATGGGAATGAAGAAGGGTTAAGTGGGAATTCCTAGTGGGGACCAAGCTTAGGAGGGAAGCTTGTGTCAAAGTGTGTGAACCCTTTTCAACCAGTAACCCATTTTAGTATCTGTATGAGCTCGAACTAGGTCGAGGACATGGACATCCTTACTAGGGTTGATTGTAAGAGGTCAATAAAGAGTTAGCGATGGCAGTGCAAGTCCAACGGAGTCATGTGCGTGCGTGGGTCCGGGCTGGTAGGTAAGACGTTGTTGCCTCGTGTAGGTATAAGTTGTGCATTTTAGTAGTATCGAGGTTGCTACCTTAGGAAGTGATTCACCCTATTGTGGAACCAGCACAGGTATCTACGAGGTTACGGAGCCGATCGAATGGGAAGGGTAGTGGGTACCACTAGTGGTGGTAGGAGCAAATGGGGCACCTACGAGAGCAGCTTGGAGTACACGAAGCTACCATTATTATGATCAGTTGGGAGGGATTATCTCTTAATATGTAGCTAGTATTTTGGTACGGTGCAGAGCATATTTTATAGTGGTTAGGAGCGCAGTCAATGTTCTATCTTGCTTACCTTGTTTACCTTATCACATCTGCTTATGTTATAGTCATCTCTTATATCAAGTTTATGTTCTTATCCTATTACTTTACTGATTATATTATTAAAGTCACTAGACTCGCCAGACTTATGTCTGACCCTTTTTGTTTCGCCTCTTTTCTTTCTATCCCCTCAGTTCCTTAAGGTGCGATTAGTGAAGCTTGACTTGGATCTCTTTCTTCTTGAAGTGCTTGGAAGTGTTGAAAGTAATGCTCAGCTTTGTCTCTTTTTCATTATGGCTATTTACAGTGGGATTATGGTTTTGCTTTTATGTACTCTGATAATAATTTTGTTCAAGATGGATATTTGTGTACTTGGCTTTAGTATGTGGTTTTTATGTTGTAACCAAACATATTTTGCTTTTCTACTGCAATGAATAAATTTTGATTTTTCTTAAGTACGATTTTATATATATATCTGTCTTGTGATATTCTGTTCTATACTCTTATAATACTCCATGAAAGTTAATGCATTCCCTTACGAGTGACATTAATGGACATGGTGTGTTACAATTACCGACAAAATCAAGACCAATGTGAGTCGCCTCCCTACTCGTTGCATCTCCAAGTTTAACGAACAACCATTGTTTATGAGTTCAAGTCCAACTTGAATCGTCCTAACCTTTGTTGCATCCCCATGGTCAACGAACACATCTTATCACTTCGAGATTTCCCCATTGAATTTACTCCGAAGTTATTACCATTCTTGAACCAAAGAGAACATCAACATAAAGTCCTAAACAATCTATAGCAATCACTCATTTACTACAGAATACCACAATGCTCATGCTATTCACCACAGCATTAAAAAATGATTCCAAAAGCCCTTCCTTCAGGAGTCATGGCCGACTGAATCTCTTTGTTCCCCTATTTCCCGTTATTATTGCCATCACTTGGTAGATACCCAATACCACCCTGTACCCTTGGAGCCAATCGATTCCCAAAATAATGCCAAACCCAGTAAACCCCAAAATAAAGCAATCACAAACAAACATACATCTATGACTCGATAAGGCCACATTACAACAAATCATACTAAGGCTAGTCGAACCGCCAAATGGGTTCGTCACAACTAAAGGTCTATCAACTATCTCGGTTCCAATCCCAACCTATCTACTAGGTCACTAGATATGAAGGAATGGGAAGCCCGGTACCAAACAAAACTAGAACAAAAACCTCTTAAATGGAAAGCATACCTTGAATAACGACATCCTTCTCCTTCTCCGTCGCAGTTCGGGCATTCGACGAAGAAGGAATAGCGTTGATAGCATATGCTTCCACAATCTGCTTCTTCTTACGGGGTTGTCGACATTCTTTCTTGAGATGTCCCACTTGTCCACAATTGAAACACTTCTTTTTCCTTGGCTTTGATCGACAGTCTCTGGCATATTGGCCCTTCTTGTCGTAGCTAAAGCACTGGATATCCTTCCTGTTCCTCTTTTTCTGGCTAGCCTTGTCTTGGTTCTTCTTTCTCTTTTTTGGGGACTCCTTATTAAGCTTGGAGAAATCATCCCTAGGTGCCTGCACTACTGCACCACCACCTTTAGTAGCGTTAGGAACTTAACCCAGACCATCCCTAAGCATCTCTCGCATGAAGGCAGTGAACATCGTCCTTATATCAGGGACATTCCCATTGTTGGCCCCTGAACCCGCTTCCTCTTCAACTCTCAATGTGGTGTTCCTCACCGTACTCCTCGTATTTTGGCTCATAGTTTAATCTGTAAAGAGAAAACGATTAACCATCTCCTTAGTGGTGCCCATGCAGTGTGACTTCATCCTTAGATATACTAATAGTGTGTGTATATATATATAGTTTTGAAAACAAAATATCATAAATATGCGCTCTCATATACGTATACTATCTCTCTCTCTGATGTCTTCCCCTAGGTTAACTATGCAATCTAGACTCTGATACCAAGTGTGACGGCCCGCCCGAACCAGCCGACATTTCCTCCAAATGCGTTGTGCTAATGCCCGACTAGCACGGGACGGTCGTCAAAGGAAAGGGATTTGAAACGACTAATCATCAATGGACCAGTAGTATATATCACATCGCATGGAATAAAAAATATAATAACATAACTTGACATAAAACAGGCGAGACAATGCATAAGCTGAAAACTAAACTATCATACAACGGAATTCAGGATGCAGCTTATGATCCAAACCATTATAACAACTTCAAAATACTGCCTCTAAAGAAAATAGAAAAGGTACACTACTAATGCCCAAAGAAGTGACCATCAATAACACAGGGATAATATATGTAAGTAGTATGCGGAAGCCTCATGCTCGTCTCTGGACAGCTACTCGTGCCTATCACCTAACCTGTCTCTAGTATGCTCGTTTAGGAGCACCCAGAGTAATAAGAAGAGACATAAAACTCTGGATCAGATAGAAGTCTAGTATGATCAATAGCGGCAAAACAAAACAATAACATGTATAAATAAATCATACATGAACCTGGACCTGTGATCAAAGAGTTAGCACAACAAAATATACGGTACTATAAGGTAACACTAACATAAAGTGCAAAAGTAATATGGGAGTGTGTATGATAGGGTGATAGCAAACATCAAACATAGAAACCATCCTCACATCTCTCACTTAGTGCGTAAAGCATACGATATCCCCACTTTGGTCACCCAATCACTACAACAAAATGACCCTATTACAACGGTGGAACACCGTTGTAATAGGGTTTTTACAACGGTGGGCAAACCGTCGTGTCTTAAGAAGTTGTAATAGCCTAATATCTTTTACAACTTTTCTGCACTGTTGCAAGACCGTTGTAATATGTATATTTTACAACTTTTTTCCACCGTTGTAATAAGTTTATTACAACAGTTATGCACCGTTGTTGTTTTAATTTTTACATTTTATTACAATTTTTATATTTTACAATTGTAATATATCCACAAATTATATACATATTACTAATAAAAGAATTCATTGCAGAACATATTATCTACAAAACTGAAAATATCAAACAAACTTAAACCATGAACCAAAACAATATATTATTAATTTCAAACTCATCATTTTTTTTACATAATACATTGACAAAACTGAAGATACAAAGACTTTATAACAGTTCTAACTTTCTTCTGCTCCTGTTAATCTCCTTGTGCTCCTTTTTCTCCTTAATATCCATTCCTAAGAAAGAAATTATCAAACTGTTAGTGCTGCAGTATAGATTTATGCATGTAACAAAAATTGGAAAAATGTGAGTGCACAAAATAAACAGCTAATACAATGCATTCAAACCATTATATACGTAAATAACCTGACCATTATATACAATGCATGTAAAGTTGGATGATTCATTTTGTTATATACAATGCACTGAAAAGCTTTGTCGTGGCAAAGCCATGCAGTGCAATCACTTTGCCGCGGCAAAGCTTTGCAGTGCAAAGCTTGCCGCGGCAAAGCTATGCAGTGCAATCACTGCATAGCTTTGCACTGCAAAGCTTTGCCGCAGCAAAGCTTTGGCAAAGCTTTTACATAGCAAAGCTTTGCACTGCAAATAGCAGTGCAAAGCTTTGCCACAGCAAAGCTTTGCCGCAGCAAAGCTTTGGCAAAGCTTTTGCACAGCAAAGCTTTGCACTGCAAATAGCAGTGCAAAGCTTTGCAGTGCAAAGCTTTGCAAGCTTAGGCAAAGCTTTGCAGTGCAATCACTGCATAGCTATGCTGCAGCAAAGCTTTGCAAGCTTAGGCAAAGCTTTTGCATAGCAAAGCTTTGCACTGCAAATAGCAGTGCAAAGCAAAGCTTTGCAAGCTTTGGCAAAGCTTTTGCACATATATACATCCAGATTTGAGTGCATAAAACCATTTGTCATGAACCATTTCCCAAGACCAAGCTAAATATGCCAATTCCTTCTACAATAACCAGAATTTCAGAAGAAAATAATAATTAGAAAAACTTGCTCGGGATTACAAAAATCTTCAAATCTTATGATATAAATAGATCCCATTTACGAATCATGCCTCTCCAATTATGTCATAACTCTCAAGGTGTTGCAGTTTATTAATCAAGCCCAATATTCATACCAATCAAATCTGGATGTATATATGAGCATTCACATCTATTAATGGCATACAATCAATCATTATTATTAACTAATATCTCCCTTTACTACATTCTCAGATCTTATATAGGTGCAACCAGGAACGAATCATTAACACAACCATACATTCAAACAAGAATACACACATCACATAAACAATCTCAACTTTCTGAGATTAAATCGTGTATGTCAATGTCTATAACAAACAGGCTCAACTTTCTGAGATTAAATCTTATTTAGCTCTATGTACACAACTAATGGCAAACAAATCAAATATCACAACTTTCTGAGATTAAATCATGTATGTCAATCTCAACTTTCTGAGATTAAATCTTATTTAGCTCTACGTACACAACTAGTGGCAAACAAATCAAATATCACACATCCATTCACGGGAACCATCCACACTAACCCATGAATCAAACATTAAGCACATATATCTCATTATCTTAAGCATACAGTGAGATATAACACACAAACAGGCTGCCTATTAAAGGTCTTAGTGCCAAAAAGAGGGGAAAATACACTCACCAGGCTTAGATCTCGACTTTATCCCTTTTTTGAGGTCCCAATTTGGCTGCGAGGTCCTCCTAGACTCGCTGCTCCCTCTCTCGAGCTCATCTCCATCATGAATCCATCTTTGTTTTGATGTGAGATAATCGATTTTATTGTTTTTGCCCCAATTGAATTTGCTAGGGCTTTCGGCCATTATCGGTTTCATTTATTTTGATGAGGCGAGAATAAAAATGGAAAAGGGTCGGCTGATATTTTCTTTTGTTTTCAATGTATTATACAGCTAGGGTTTTATTTTCTGGCCAATTCCCATTTTGCCCTCCCTTGGTTATGTTAACCATTATGACTTGTATCCAAGGAAAGGTTAGCCCGCCTAAATTTTGGATTTGCCCGCCTAAAAAAGGATCTATTACAACGGTGCTTTTGCACCGTTGTAAAATTAAAGTTGTAATATGGTAATATATATGTTCTTTACAACAGTGATTATTGCACCGTTGTAAAAAAGGATCTATTACAACGGTGCTTTTGCACCGTTGTAAAATTAAAGTTGTGATATGGTAATATATATGTTTTTTACAACAGTGATTATTGCACCGTTGTAAAAAAGGGTATATTACAACGGTGCTTTATGCACCGTTGTAAAATTAAAGTTGTAATATGGTGTTTTTGTTGTAGTGAATCCTTTGCTATGATCACTTTTCCATCGGGAGTCATAATGACCCCATTGAACTGATCCATAGCCACTAATCCTTCTCTCTGCGGTGAACCAAAATTATGGATATCGGTAACCCCTTCGCACACGTCCCGCAGCAAAGTCCATTTTTAGAAGTTGACTCGTTGATCCCCATTTGGATCCTGAGTGATAACTTCTCATCTGGACTTCCTTTGCATCTCGGGTTTCAGTCTTCACCTCAGTTCGGTTCGAAATCAACTTCTCCAAGTCTCGGTTCGTGAGCCTCGACTCGACAACCAAGCGGTTCGGTTCGTGCTCTTCCTCCATCCAGATCGGTTCATGGGTCCTTGCATCGGTTCGTGGTGCACCTTGCATCGGCTCGCGACTCGCCTCCTGACATATGTTGGTGACTCCTACTCGTGGCCATCGGTTCGTGATGCTCCACACTACGGTTCGCGGTTCTCTTAGGTCCGCTTGTGGTGTTCCACTGGCTCGTGGTGGTCCTCCTTCTTCCAGTTCGTGATCATGCTTTCGGCTTATGGGGGACATCCGGTTCGTGGCTCGTGGAGGGTGGACGGCTAGTGAGGTGGGAACACGACTGGGGCCGAGTCGTGGTCGTGATATGCCTCACGATCGGGGACTTGCTCCAATTTCCTGCAACTTTCCAACAAGCAATTTACGCAATATGACGATGTTTTCGACCATTCTAACTTTACCAAGCAATCACAAAGCATACCATACAATAATAGCAACATGTATAATCAACCATAAACACCAAAACAACAATTTAACATGTTAATATGGATCAAACATACCCAAAACCCATGTTTTCCCCTTAATCCTCTTAATCATGATTTAACCATACGATTAGCAAACTTAATCGAAAAATTAACCCAAATTTCTAACAGAGGCATAAAGTAATATTTAAGAATTTCTACATATTTTCCAGATTTTTATAATGCATAATTTCATTAATTATCACTAGTCACCCCAAATTAGCCGTATTTAGTGAATTAAAGTGCAAATCACTCACCTTAGCGACAAATAAATTTCAGATCTAAAACTATAACTGATTAGGCACGGATATTAATGTATTCCAGCAGATATATCTCTGATTTGATGCTATTCCGACTTAATTGATGAAGATTTGGCTAATATGTGATTAGAAATTGATTAAAGATGAATTTAGAAGGTAGAGGCCATTGCTAGGTTTCAAGAGATGTAAGTGGTGGCTAGAAAACTGAATAAAACTGATTTCCCAAACCCTATCAGCCTCCCCATAACCGTAATCCCGAAATGGGTCATGGGCCTAGCTGCTAATCACCTTATTTGGCCCAACTAAGCTGTTTTTCACCATCCAAACCTTATTTCAGCCATATCTCCCAAAAGGTAAGTCCGTTTGATTAGTGTGACCACTTTACGGAAAGGTAATCCATCATTTGAATCCAATGGAAGTGGTTTTAGGTCAAAATTCCTTATGAATCAAAAGTTATAGGCAAAACAAGATTCGTTAGGGGCAAAATGGTCATCTAAAATTCGGGAAAAATCGTGAACATGGGAAATGACCCCAATAGTCGTTTCCCAAAGTTGCATGACCATACGACTTCATATGCAAAAGAGATAAATATTCTACGATCCTGTGATACGTAGAATGCGGGTCGTTACCAAAGTGATAGGAAAAGACAAGGAAAAGGAGGTTAAAAGTTTTGAACAAGAAAATATTTTGTAAGAAGGTGAGATTAGAAAAGAAAAAGAAGCTGAAATAGTGGGAAGTGATGTTGTGATTCAGGAGGGTATGAACTCTTTAAATATTATTTCTCATGTGCAAAACAATGCTATGAAATTTAATGAATTTGTAGGGAAAGTATTTAAAGAAGGTAGTCATGCAACACTAAATGAGAATGAAAACCAGGACAAAATCTTTGATGAGGGTACACAACATGTTAATTCTGAGAAAGGAAAAGGTAACTTTGTTTTAGAAGTTAGTAACATGTTTGACCTCTTACAAAATCAAGTTGAATTTCAGAAAGAAATGGTAGAGAATGTAACTAGTTTTAATGAACATGTATTAGTTAATTGTGCACATGTCAATGTACATGCACATGAGTTTAATGCTGGTAATAAGGAGCTACAACAAGACTTTTTAATGCAAAAAAGAAAAGCCCATTACTCCAAAAATTCTGCATGTTTCTAAAAAATCCAAATCGAAAGTCTTTCCAAAGCTAGCCATGATTTAATTAACCTCCTCTCAAATGATGAGACTCAACCCCCAAACCTTCTTGAAACTAATGCTAACACTGTTGATGTTATAAACCATGTACTTACCACCCTTCACTTTAAAACCTCCAGTAGCCATACATCAGTCAATGATACTCTCTCAGCAAAGTTGCCACCTGAAACCACTCTCTTACAACGCCATTCCCCAAACAACCTTCCTGGTCAACTAATACCTAACCCTTACTCCCATATCAAATCACAGTCTGCTTACAAACCACCATCCTCATCGCCTTTGGCCAAAATACAAACTCCCCAAACTTGTTGCTAAGAAATGACAAAAACAAAACACCCCTTCCCCAGCAACGCATGGTTATTGTATAAGGAGTAGGAAAGAAAATGATTCCACTCCCAATTTTTTAACTAATGATGATAACCATAGGGGTGTGGAACATAAGAGGATCTCTGCATGATATTAAGCTTGACCAGTGTAAGGTTGTCATAGCTGGAAACAATTTAAGTGTTTTAGCTATTTTTGGAATAAAACTCAATCTTGAGTTAACTTCAAGAGCTGCAAAATATATCAACACTATTTGGAAAATCATAGATAATCTGACTCAAGCCTCATATAAGAAAATCATAAATATGTTTGATCCTTCTTCCATCCTACTTTCTCCAATCACTTCCTCCCCTCAAATGATCCATTGCCATGCTCTGTCCCTTCAACCAATGCTCATTTTACTTTTCTTTCATATATGCGAAGAACTCTATCAATGCCAGAAGCTACCTTTTTTATACCATTCCCTTCCTACATCAATCCATCCATCCTGTGATTTTATTTAGAGATTTCAATAGCTGTTATGACCTTTCTCAAAGAATTGGAGGCAACCCCCTAACCTTAAATGAAATTAAACCCCTCAAGAATGCCTTAGATTAAGCTAAAATATTTATCATCAAACATAGTGGTTTACCGTATACATGGACCAATAAGAAAATTCTTGGACCTAGAACCTTAACTGAGATTGACTATGCCTTTTATAATCAACCTACCATTGACAAGTGGTCTGCAATTTTTTACCATTTGCCTCACCCACTTCTCTCTGACCATTCCCCATTCTTTCTCCAATTGCGTGGTTTAGGCATGAAAGTTAAAAAAAAATCTAATTTTTTTAACTCCTAGGTCAATGAGCTTGAATTTATTGGCGTAGTAAGTGTATATTTTACAAGCTAAACTAAAGGCAGTCAAGGTTGCTCCAAGAGATTTGCCGAGTAGAAAGTTTGGACTAGAAATAAGCAGAGTACATACTAGAGTAATCAGCTTAATAAAATGCAAATTGCCATGATAGAGGATACCAACAACTCAATACATTCAAATACAGAAAACTTATATTACAAGACAGTTCCAAGAGGCTCTCCTGAAAGAAGATTTGATGACTAAGAAAAAAGCCAGGATAAAATGGAAAGACGAGGGTGATCGTAACTCTGCCAACATTCATGCATCTCTTAAGGATATATAGTCAAGAGAAAACTTGATTTTTATCATAGACTCAAATGGTAAATTGGAAAACACTAAGGATATGGTAAATGTTGCTTTTATAAAACATTTTATGCTCTTTTTGGAAATACTAACAATTTTATCCCTGTTATCGAGTTAATTGACCCTTACATTTTTTTCTAAGCTAAACAAATCTGAATATATAACCTATGTCATGAAGTCATTGATTCTGAAGTCAAGCAAGCTTTGATCCCTCTCAAACGTACATCCAGTGGTGGTCATGATGATCTTAATGCATGCTTTTATCTTACTGGCTAGATTATCATCAGTATGGAAGTTTGTAATGCTCTCAAGCACTTATTCAAAAGAGCCAACATGATGCACTCCTTTAATAATACTAATATTCTTCAGATACATAAAATGAAATTTGCTAGTAATGTCTCTGACTTTAGATCTATATCCTACTGCGACACAATCTACAATGAATAACTTCATAGCATTCAGGATGAAAAAAGAACCACCTTTTACCATCTCAACTAATCAAGCAACTTTCATTAAGGGTAAAAATATTCTTGATAATGTTCTATTATCTCATGAATTGTTAAATGGAGAATGTGTCCCCTCATGACATGTTAAAATTGGATGTCATGAAAGCTTTTGACATGCTACAGTGGAATTCTATAGTTAGAATAACGGGCTACATGAATTCCCCCCTCATTTCATTGCTTGGATTTATATGTGCATCTTAAAAGCTAAGTTTTCCATTATTCTTAACGACCCAAGCACATGTTATTTTGGTAGACAGAAAGGTATTAGGCAAGGGGATCCTATTTTAGCATTTCTCTTTATCATCAATATGGAATTTCTCACACAATTGGTCAATAGCAGTGTTGCCAGTGGAAATTCCAAGTTGCATCTGAAATGTATTAACCCTAAAATCACGTCTTTAATGTTTGCATATGACCTTGTCATCTTCTGTAATCCCGATTTCTCTACTATGAATGCCATCCGGGATATAAGTAGTAAGTTTAATGTAATGATAGGCTTGAAAGTTAATATGGAAAAATCTAAAATTAAACTTGTTGGTATCTCTAGCAACCAGAAAAATGAAATTCTTCTAAGAACTGGTTTGGGAAGTAGTGATTCTCTCTCCTATTTAGGTCTTTCTCTCACTACCTTTAAAGTGACAACGAATCAATGCCTACCCATATTAAATAAAACCGCAGCCTGGTTAAATTACGGGACCACTAGGAAGCTTAGTCAAGCTGGCAGGTGGATCTTGATCAATTCTATGGTGTTCTCCATGCAAGTTTACTGGGCACATACATTTATATTGACAACTAAACCGATTGGTATGGTCAGAACAACTTTTGTGAAATTCTTATGGAAGGGAACCAATGAAGGAAGATACTTATCCTCTGTTGCTTTTAAGAAGGTTGAATAGCCAATTAGTAAAGGTGGTTTGGGTATTGTGAACATGATGCACTGGAATAAAGCTGCTTTTGAGAAACATATTAATAATTTCCTTAAATACTGTAAAATGTGTGAGTGCAATGGTCCAAGATTCAAGATAGGCATGGAGAAGTATATTCAAGCTTAGAAATAGCATGCTGCCGCTTGTTCAGTATAACATAAGCCTATGTCAAAAGTCAAATTATTGGACGATCCTTGGCTATGTAGGTAATCAATCCTCAAGAGAAATTTAACATGTCTTGAAATAGAGATGAAAAGAATTAGAAATGATGCTATCATTGAGGATAACGTTGATAATAATGACATTACCCTCCTTGGCAATTCTAATCAGAATATCAATCACCTATAGATGCTTCTCACTGACATTCATTTGAATGATAATAGACGCAACATGATTAGATGGGGAAGTGTTGGATGTGTCTTTCCCATTAAAACGTTATACAATCATTTTGCTGTCATTGATGATATTCCCATATGCAAGTGGAGTAGGAAAGTTAGGAGTAGAGATGTAACACCCCACATTTTTATAAGTATAAAATAATTAATGGTGCATATATGTATGTATATATATATATATACGTGTGTGTGTGTGTATATATATGTATGTATGTACATGCATGGACATTAATAAATGAAAGATACAATAAAAATAATTGTATGAATGCATGTAATAAAATGGTACATGCATTTAAAAAAGAAGATTAGTGCAATGCATCCATTAAATGGTTTTAAAAGAAGAAAGTAATATATGAGCACATGCAATCAATTAATAAGTTTAAAAGGAGAGAAAGATTATGAAATAAAATAAATGCATGCGACTGCTTGTAAGGCAATAAAGCTGCATGCAGTAAATTAAACGAAAACATATTAAAAAGAGAAACATGACAGTGCATGCAAAAATAAAGAGAAAGCAAACAATTAATTAATTGCATAAAGGAGGCATGCATTATACATGCATTTCAAAAATAGAACTTATAAATCTGTAAGTTATACTTGGAAGAAAGCTAGTATTATAAATTAATATTTAAAAGCATTAGAGAATTATATGTATTTATACATACATAACATTTGAAAATCAAGTCTAATGAATTAATTACATGCAATAGAGAATTAAATACAAAGATTAGGCATGCGCATAAAACTGTGCAATTGAAACCAGATGAAGATTTATAAAAGGCATGTAATTAATTAAAGGAAGAAAACGAGGCAAACAAAATAAATCAATAGAAGTAAAACAAGAAAGTAATGGATGTCTAATAATTAAATGTTGCAAACTTCAGTAGAAGCCGCGTAGAATGTGCACTAAGACCCATATGGGTCAACCCAAGCTGTTCCTGGGTCGACCTATTGGTTGACCCAAGGGGGTCGAGTCGACCCTGGGGACGACCTAGGGGTAGGTGGGTCGACCCACCCCTTATTTGGGCAGATTCATTTGACGAATCTGGGCTGCTTTGAGGCTTTATTCGTTGTTGATTCAACACTACATGTACAAGATCAAATTCACTTTCTTGAACACCTATAAATAGGCTAGTAGAGCCTAGCCTAAATCTGGTATTTTCTGAGAGGCTGTCTAGCCTCTGCCATTCTTCTTCCTCTTCAAATCTCTTCAAAAAATAGAACAATTACTCTAAGGAAATTATGATTCAAGATTTGGAGGAAAGGAATATATATACCTACAAGTGGGAGTTCAGAATTCTGATCCGAGATAGGTAAATTCTTAGATCTGGTAAATTTAGAATTCTGTTCTTTCTTCCCTTTTCTTTTAGTTTTAGAATTGTGAATCCATGGTTATTTAGGTTCTAGATTCTGTTAGGAGAACCATGGAATGCTAGGTCTGGATCAGATTCATGAATTGGAAAGCTATTAGGTGAGTGGATCTAAGTTATACCGTTTTAAATAATGGTATATCTATCGTTTGCATTCCTTGTTAATGTGTATTATAAACCTGCTAATGTAAACCTACTGAAATGTAAATCTGCTGAAATGTTTAATCTGCTGAAATGTATAAATATACTGAAATGTAAATATGTTGAAATGTATGAACCTGTTAGAATAAATGGAAACGATTACTATTGTATATAGACCTGTTCTAATAATCTGTTAACTGGATATTGTAAGATAAGTTACAGTAAAATTTAGGAATAATGAGAAAGAGATATTCCTAATTTGTATGAATATTCACAGTAAGTAAAAAATTGTAAATAACTGCGCTGAGACACGAGGTTAAGTTTAGCTTGTGGTAGAAGTCCATCCGGAACAGCTCGGCAAATCCAGCATCCATAAGTGGTCAATTTAAAGTGAGGGGCCTGTTGCATAAACATACATATGATGATAAATAACGTACTGAGACACGAAGTCAAGTTCAACTTTTGTTAGTAGTCTATCCGGAACTGCCAAACAAATCTAGCGTCCACAAGTAGTCAGCTCAATGTGAGAGGTCGGATGCCTACACACACACACACACACACACACACACACACATATATATATATATATATATATATATATGTGTGTGTGTGTGTGTGTGTAACGGGAAACATATAAATGACATTAATTGTAATTAACGGAAATGAATGAATGTTAGAATAGTATAAAAACTGAAATGAACGGGTAATGATAATAACCTATTATGAATAAACCGGGGTGTGAAAAATGAAAGATAATAGGTAGGCTTGTCCTAGGGATAAGTGGAAGTTATAATGCAAGTTATAATAAACGATAGAAAACTTATTAGTAAAACTTAGTTAAAGGGAACTAAGTAATATGTAAGTAACAATAGGTTGTGATAAATAGAGAAATGAGATAAACTTATGAGATGAGATATGTTGTACATAATTATAAATTAAGTAATCTGTAACGTGAGAACCTAAAACCTACTGATTGTAAGAAGCTGAAACTTATCGATTTAGATTAGAAGAACATGTTATTGTAACCTGAGAACCTGAAATCTAGAAAACAACATGTTAAAAGAGTATTAGTGAACTTAAATAGGATTAGGTTAATATAATAGAAAATGACCAAGTTGACTGGGAACCTGATGAGGAAGAGCAAGCTCTTAGTTAAACGTTTAGACATAGGGCCTAGTAAGACGTTAATGTAATGCGCTTGAACTAGTCCACACGTCTGAAGGTAAAGAACCCAATGAGGTAGATCATCACGGTATCTTGAGACACAAGGGAGCGCACGTCAATTTGATTATTCTACCTATTAATCTGTTGATATCCTGCTTGTTGGCTCCGAGGGACTGGAAGGAAGCATGTGGCTTCCGGGGGACATGATAGGGTACTCCATGAGGTTAGGTCTACCGTTACCACCCATCGAGTATACCTTGACTACAACGTAGTTGGAAGTCAGAAGGATGTGGCGATATGACGTTAGGTGATTCGACGATTTTGCCTAGGGATATGTTGGGTCACGACCATCTGAAGGATAGTAATCATCGGGTACCTGCCATCGACAGACAGCGTGATGCGGAAAGACTAGAGCTAAAACCAAGAGACCAATGATCTTCACTATCGGGTCATTGGATGAGGGGCCACATGTATATTTAGATTGGTTGTCAGGATGGTCACTTAGCTCTCACCTATAATCTTTCACTTGTTAAGGGAGGGGTCAGGTAGGACCATATCCACCGTAGAAATGCTGACCATTGTATCTATACTTTAGGCTGCTTAATCGACCTATACAGATATAGAGAAAGGCTCCCGACCGAGTTCCATACATTAAATGTAGCCTTTATTATGGGTCTCGAAGCATAAAAGACAGTGCGTGTGAGATACATGCATGTCGTTCCAAAAGGTGCATCATAAAGGTTAAGGCATCGAGTACGGTTGATGATACATACGTGAGAAGGTTTAGATACATGCATGTCTGCTTCGGGTGGTGTATCGTAGACTCTAGGGCATTACTCTATAATGGAATTCGATTCATTTGAATGGTTAAAAGGTGGCAGTACGTACGCTTACGTAGCATGGTGATGGCGGTTCTATGCGAAACGTAGTGTTGTTATATAGAGATCCGTATGTCTTCGCGGTATAGGATAAGAGACAACGTATATTTCTATGACGTAACGGCGGAGACCGTGCGAGTAGGATCCCATGGGGTGTACCTTGATATTGGGGGTAGCTACATATATACTATATTAGGTTAATCTATTGGGGAGTTGATGGGTACGTATGTGTCATCCTTGAGTATTGTTAACTCAAGTAACCTAATAAATAAGAAAATATAATTGATCGGTATATGTTGTGTTATTTTAGAATGTGTAATTTAGGTACAGTCACCAGAACTTGTGTTCTGACCCCCTCCTCATAACATATCCATAGGTAAGGTTTTTAGAGGAGATGTGATTGCTTTGGATACTGGCTAGGCAGTATTATTACTTTGGTAACCCTATATTTGATTATATTATATTTTATTCCATTCCGCTATAAGATCTTTTCTGAGCTCTGATATATTCTTTATCTCTATCTTTTCTACGGGATACCAGACAAGCCAACTTGAGTTTTGATAAATTGGAATAAAAAAAAACGGTCTATCGGAATTCTGGTTGTTACATTTGGTAATAGGGCTTTGGTTTATGATTCCTGTATAGATAGTGAGTGAGCGTATTTGTATACTAAAAAAACATATAAATATATTATATATATACACCTGGATCCATGAAAGGAACTCACTAAATAGATAGAGCATAATAAGGTAAGAGTTGGGATATCTTTTTGTACACTAAAAGTGTGAACTTGGAAATCTGAGACCTTTAGGTAATTTTGGTGGGAAGTGTACAAAATGCTTTGTAAATGAGAAAAATGGATACCGTATGTTAGTGTCTGAAATGTTAGTATTTCAGATTAGTGGTTTGGCTATTAAATCCTATAAATTGGAAAAGGTTAAAAAGAGGAAAATGGAATAGGAATATTTATAGTTGAGAGGATTGGCTCTGTGGCAGTGTCTAGGAAAGCCTAGTTAAGTTGGAAACCCACTTTGAGTCCAACCCCATTGTTAACTTTTAAGAACTTGAAATTTGTAAAAGCTTTTGGAAAATGGTTTATCGTGTTTTCAAGTTTTGATCTTAGAAGTGTTTTTGATGTTTGAAAAATATATGTAAGAAACCTATTTAAAAAGTACATATTGATTTTTGACGTAAAATGGGGTATAATTTGGAAACAATCATTTATCGTGAAGATTTTATCTAAAATGAATTCTCTCAGAAAAAGGTGCACATTGTAGAGCATGTATAGCTCGCTAATTTTCAAGTGATATGGTATGAAAGGATAAAAAAGAAAACATAGAAAATGTTACATTAAAGCTAGAATTTTCAGTACAGAAAGTTTCGAAATCTCCATTCTTTTGACAATCATTTTGGATTGTTGTTTTAGCATAAAAATCTTGTTAAGTAGACAAAATAAGTTGTAGAAGTTAAGAATAAAGTAGAGGTTTGCACCAAGTTGTAAGTAGCCAAACTGACATTGTAAGCAAGAATAGTGGTATACATGATTAAGAAATAGTTTTCCTTCCTACTCCAGTTTTTGTTATCTAAAAAAACGATTTGCATTTTTATGAGATGACATGTTTTTATGGTTTGGCAAAAGTAAATTTTGACGAGTCAAATAAAGTTTTAACACTTTTATTTTTTAGAAGAAAAAATGAAATAAGGAAGCCAAACCTCGTATTAAAATTTTGAAGTAGGTAAGGATTAGTGCCTAGGGAAGACGGGAAAAAGTTTTGAGGCCATGAAGAAGATAGCGAGAATTATCTAGGAATAATGGTTAGTTCCCGTATAATGCGTAAGCATTGAGAAGCCTAGGTTATTGCTTGGAAATGACTATTAGTACACAGCAAGGACTAGTGGTGACTACTAGATAATGAAGGGCAAGTGAGTATTTACATCCGGTGGTTTGAACTTTTCTCTGTCTGAAGGGAACATAGTCTGAGATTCTTGGCCCTTAGTAGTAGTTGTGTATAGTGTTTGTTTTCCTGTTTTATCTAAAGGATTAGAAGGCTTATTTGAAAATTAAGCTTAGATCAGAGGATTAAGTTAAATAAGCTAAGATAAAAGTAATGGAATAACTAAAAAGGAAACAACAAATTCAGTAAAGCTACAAACACGAAAGTTAAAGAAAAATAGAAAATTTTGATAAAAGGTGAGTAAGAGTAAATTTTTCCAATTTAAGTTGAAAAAGAAAATCAGCAACAAAGAAACTTTTCTTATGTGGGTTGTGCTTGGATAAGGAAAATAAGAAATCTTTATATAAAAGTTACATAAAATTGAAGTACAGATAGAAAAGGTAGCTAAAAGAAAAACGGAAGATGGGAAGTTTTCCATTTTCTAGCTATTTTTAACATAAGAAATAAAATCTAGAAAATTAGATTTTCATTAATTAAAAATTTAAAGATGGTTGGTAAGATTTTGGATGCAACAATTGGATGAACCACGCTCTTACTCTGTAAGAGTGTGGGAAATTTTGGATGAAAAATTATTTTGATTTTCAAAATATTGCATTTCATGTAGAAATTGCCAGTATATTTAGGAGTGCGCGTCATGATTTAAAGGAATTTTTAAGAAAAAATGGCATACATATAGGAGGTACCGCTAAGACACACATGTATTACTATGTTGTATTGCACTTTGCACGAGTGTACAAATGTTTGCAAAAGTTAGATGCACGCATGATGGTGTATATTATGCGAGGGATTATTTTATTTAACCTTTATCAAATTTCAGAGATGAAATTTCCTAAGGGTGGGAGAATGTAACACCCCGCATTTTTATAAGTATAAAATAATCAATGGTGCATATATGTATATATGCATGGACATTAATAAATGAAAGATACAATAAAAATAATAGTATGAATGCATGTAATAAAAATGGTGCATGCATTTAAAAAATAAGATTAATGCATGCATGAATTAAATGGTTTTAAAAGAAGAAACTAATATATGAGCGCATGAAATCAATTAATAATTTTAAAAGGAGAGACGGATTACACAATAAAATAAATGCATTCAATTGCATGCAAGGCAGTTAAGCTGCATGCAGTAAATTAAAGGAAAACATACTAAAAAGAGAAACATGACAGTGCATGCAAAAATAAAGCGAAAGCAAACAATTAATTAATTTCATAAAGGAGGCAATCGTTATACATGCATTTCAAAAATGGAAGTTATAAATCTGTAAGCTATACTTGGAAAAAATAAATATTATAAATTAACATTTAAAAGAATTAGAGAATTGTATGTATTTATACATACATAACATTTGAAAATAAAATCCAATGAATTAATTGCATTCAATTAGGCATGCACATAAAATTCTGCAATTGAAACCTGATCAAGATTTATAAAAGACACCAATTAATTAAAGGAGGAAAAAGAGGCACACAAAATAAACCAAGAGAAGTAAAACAAGAAAGTAAAGAACGTTTTATAAATAAACGTTGCAAACTTTAGTAGAAGCAGCGTAGAATGCGCAACTAGGCCTATATGGGTCGACCAATAGGTCGACCCAAGGGGGCTGGGTCGACCCTAGGGTCGACCTAGGGGGTTGGTAGGTCGACCCACCCCTGATCTAGGCAGATTCATTTGAAGAATCTAGACTGTTTGAGGCTATATTTGTTGCTGACTCAGCATTGCGTGTACAAAATCAAATCCACTTTCTTGAACACCTATAAATAGGCTAGCAGAGCCTAACCTAAATCTCATATTTTTTGAGAGGCTGTCTAGGTTATGCCATTCTTCTTCCTCCTCAAATCTTTTTAGAAAATAGAATAATTAGTCTAAGGAAATTCTGATTCAAGATTAGGAGGAAAAGAATATATATTTCTACAAGTGGTTGTTCAGAATTCTTATCAGAGAGAGGTAAATTCTTGGATCTGGTTAATATAGATTTCTCTTCTTTCTTCACTTTTCTTTTAGTTTCAGAATTGTGAATCAATGGTTATTTAGGTTCCAGATTCTGTTAGGAGTACCATGGAATGCTAGGACTAGACCAGATTCATGAATTGGAAAGCTATAATGTACATGGATCTAAATTATACCATTTTAAATAACGGTATATCTTTCGCTTGCATTCCCCGTTAATCTGTATTACAAACCTGTTAATGTAAACTTGTTGCAATGTTTAACCTATTGAAATGTTTAACCAGCTGCAATGTAAATCTGCAGAAACTTTCAATCTGATAAAATGTAAATCTGCTGAAATGTAGATCTGCTGAAATGTATGAACCTGCTAGAATATATGGAAAGGATTACTGTTGTATATAGATTTGTTCTAATAATCTGTTATTTGGACATTGTAAGATTAGTTACAGTAAAATTTGGGAATAATGAGAAAGAATATGCATTCCTAATTTGTATGAAAATTTATAGTAAGTAAAAATTGTAAACAACTACATTGAGACATGAGGTAAATTTCAACTTGCGGTAGATGTCTGCCCAGAACTGCCCGGCAAATCCAACATCCATAAATGCTTAATTTAGTGTGAGGGCCAGGTGCATAAACAAACATATAATGATATACAACGGTACAGAGACACGAGGTTAAGTTCAAATTGTGGTAGAAGTCTACCCGTAACCGCCAGACAAATCCAACATCCACAAGTAGTCCGCTTAATGTGAGAAGTCGGGTGCCTTAATATATATGTGTTATATGTGTGTGTGTATATATATATATATGAATATATGTGTGTAACGGGAAACATATAAATGACATTAACTGTAATTAAGGGAAATAAATAAATGTTACAATAGTATAAAAACTGAAATGAAAGGGGAATGATAATAACCTATTATGAATAAACCAGAGTGTGAAAAATGAAAGATAATAGGTAGACTTGTCCTAGGGACAAGTGGAAGCTATAACGTAAGTTGAAATAAATGATAGAAAACTTATTAGTAAATCTTAGTTAAAGGGAACCAAGTATAAGTAACAACAATACGTTGTGATAAATAGAGAAATTATATAAACTTATGAGATGAGATAAGTTGTACTTAATTATAAATTAAGTAATCCGAAACCAGAGAACCTGAAACATGTTGATTGTAAGAACTTAAAACCTGCTGATTTAGAAAAGAAGAACATGTTATTGTAACCTGTAAACCTGAGAACCTGAAATCCAAAAAATAACATGTTAAAAGCGTATTAATGAACTTAAATAGGATTAAGCTAATATAATAGTAAATAACCAAGTTAACTGGGAACCTGATGAGGAAGAGCAAGCGCGTAATAAAATATTTAGACACAGGGTCTAATAACACATTAACGCGATGCGCTTGAACCAGTCCACACGTCTGAAGGTGAAGAACCCAACGGGGTAGATCATCTTGGTATCTTGAGACACGAGGGGAACACACGTCCATCTGATTATTCTGTCTATTATTCTGCGGGTATCCTACTTGCTGGCTCCAAGGGACTGGAAGGAAGCATGTGGCCTTCGAGGGACGTGGTAGTGTACTCTGTGGTGGTCCTCTGTTGCGGTGCATGCTTAGGCTATACTCACAGAGGTTAGGTATGCGCGTTACCACCCAACGAGTATACCCTGACTGCAACGTCGTTGGAAGTCAAGGCTGTGGCAGTATGACTTAGGTGATTCGAGGATTTTGCCTGGGGATAGGCCAGGTCACGACCATCTGAAGGATAGTAATCATTGGGTACCTATCATAGACAGTCCGCGTGATACGGAAAGACTAGAGCTAAAACCAAGAGGCCAATGATCTTCACTATCGGGTCCTTGGATGAGGGACCACACATATGTTTAGATTGGTTGTTAGGATGGTCACTTATCTCTCACCTGTACTCTTTCACTAGTTGAGGGAGAGGGGTCAGGTGGGACCATAGCCACCGTAGAAATGTAGACCAAAGTATCTATACTCTAGGCTGCTTGGTCGACCTATACAGTTATAGAGAGGTTCCCGATCGAGTTATGTACATTAGATATAAATCTATTATGGGACTCGGTGCATAGTAGACAGTACGTGCGAGATACATGCATGTCATTCCTGGTGGTTTATAGTCGAGGTTAAGTCATCGAGTACGGTTGACAATACATACATAAGAAGGTCTAGATACATGCATGTCTTCTCCAGGTGGTGTACCGTAGACTCTAGGGCATTACCGTGTGATGGATTCTGATTTTATTGAAAGGTTCGAAGGTGCAAGTCTGTACGCTTACAAAGCGTGGTGATGGCGATCCTATGCGAAACGTAGCGTTGTTATATCGAGATCTGTATGTCGCTCCGGCATAGGATGAGGGACTGCGTATATTTCTGGGACGTGACGGCAAAGATCTTGCGAGTATGGTGCCATGGGGTGTACCTTGATATTGGGGTAGCTACATATATATAGTATCAGGTTAATCCACTGGGGAGCAGATGGGTACGATATGTGTGCAAGCCTTGAGTGTTGTTAACCCAAGTTACCTAATAAATAAGAAGATGTAACTGAACGGTACATGTAGTGTTATTTTTGACTATGTAATTTGGTCCACTCTCCAAAACTTGTGTTCTGACCCCCTCCTCATAACATATCCACATGTTAGATTTTTGGCAGAGTTATGATAGCTTTGTGTACTGGTTAGGCAGTATTATTACTTTGGTAAGGTTGTATTTGATTATATTAAATTTTGTTCCATTCCACTGTGAGATGTTTTTTGAGCTCTGGTATATTCTTTATCCCTATCTTTTCTACAGGATGCCATACAAGCCAATTCGAGTTTCGATAGATTGGAATAAAAAAATAATCGATCTATTGGAATTCTGGTTGTTACATCTAGTATAAGAGCTTATGCTGATTGTAAGAACCTGAAACGTGTTGATTAAGATATGAAGAACATATTATTGTAACCCGTAACCCTAAGAGCCTGAATACCTGAAATCCAGAAAATAACATGTTAAAAGCGTATTAATGAACCTAAATAGGATTAAGTTAATATAATAGGAAATAACCAAGTTAACTGGGAACTTGATGAGGAAGAGAAAGCGCGTAATTAAACATTTAGACATAGGGTCTAGTAACACGTTAACGTGATGCGATTGAACTAGTCCACACGTCTGAAGGTGAAGAACCTAACGGGGTATACCATCATGGTAACTTTAGACACAAGGGGAATGCATGTCCATTTGCTTATTCTGCTGATATCCTGCTTGCTGGCTCCGAGGGACTGGAAGAAAGCACGTGTCTTATGAGGGACATGGTAGGGTACTCCGTGGTGGTCCTCTATTGCGGTGCGTGCTCAAGATGTACTCGCAGAGGTTAGGTCTGCGCGTTATCACCCAACGAGTATACCTTGACTACAACGCGTTGGTAGTCAGAAGGCTCTGGCAGTATGGCATTATGTGATTCGACGATTTTGCCTAGGGATAGGCTGGGTCACGACCATATGAAGGATAGTAATCCTTGGGTACATGTCATCGATAGTCAGCATGATGCGGAAAGACTAGAGCTAAAACCAAGAGGCCAATGATCTTCACTATCGGGTCATTGGATGAGGGACCACATGTATATATAGATTAGTTGTCAGGATGGTCACTTAGCTCTCACCTATAGTCTTTCACTAATTGAGGGAGGGGTCAGGTAGGACCATAGCCACCATAGAAATGCAGACAATTGTATCTATACCCTAGGCTGCTTAGTCGTCCTATACAGATATAGAGAAAGGCTCCCGACCGAGTTCCGTACATTAGATATAGCCCTATTACGGGGCTCGATGCATAATAGACAGTATGTGCAAGATACATGCATGTAGTTCCAGGAGGCGCATCGTAGAGGTTAAGGCATTAAGTACATTCGATGATACATACGTGAGAAGGTCTAGATACATGCATGTCCGCTCCAGGTGGTTTATCGTAGACTCTCGGACATTACTCTATGATGGAATCTGATTTGTTCAAATGGTTCAAAGGTGGCAGTCCGTACGCTTACGTAGCATGGTGATGGCGGTTCTATGCGAAACGTAGCGTTGTCATATAGAGATTCGTATGTTACTCCAGCGTAGGATGAGTGACTGCGTATATTTCTATGACATGACGACGGAGACCGTGCGAGTAGGGTACCAAGTGGTGTACCTTGATACTGGGGGTAGCTACATACATAATGTATTAGGTTAATCAATTGGGGAGTAGATGGGTACGACGTGTGTGTCATCCTTGAGTGTTGTTAACTCAAGTAACCTAATAATTAAGAAAATGTAAATGATCGGTATATGTTGTGTTATTTCATAATGAGTAATTTAGGTACAGTCACCAGAACTTGTGTTCTGAACCCCTCCTTATAACATAGCCATAGGTTAGGTTTTTGGCAGAGATATGATTGCTTTGGATACTGGCTAGGCAGTATTACTACTTTGGTAAGGCTATATTTGATTATATTATATTTGATTATATTATATTTTATTCCATTCCGCTGTGAGATCTTTTCTGAGCTCTGATATATTCTTTATCTCTGTCCTTTTTACAGGATACCAGACAAGCCAACTTGAGTTTTGATAGATTGGAATTTTGAAGGAAAATCGGTCTGTCGGAATTCTGGTTGTTACAAGAGATAAATATGCAAGGGAAATCTTAGTTATTAATAATTTCTTGCTCACAAAGGTCAGCCTATATGATAAAGGCATGCAAATTAACATTCTCTGTGTTTTTTATAATATGTAGGTTGAAATGGTTAAGCATCTTTTCTTTGAATGTAGTCTGCAACATGAATAAGCGAAATTGAGTGGAAAAGATTGGAAGGAGTGACAGGCAGAAAGAACCCAACTAATGGCTGTTGTGTTTTGTCCTTAAGACATAATGTCTATTTGGAGGGGAAAAAATAATAAAGTTTTCAATGCTGAGAAGAAGAAAGGTCGTGCAACTTCAAAGAAATGCGTTCGTGGGGGTTAGAGAAGGATTAGAAATGCTTGGTTTTGTTTTTTATAATGGGATATTCTTAGTTGTTTTTTAGAATTACTTAGTTTGTGCATGCCCGTGCTTAGCTTGCTTTGTGTGCATGTAGTATTGTTCTATGTTTTTTTCCTATATCGTGTTTCCTGGTGTTTTAAGTGCCTTGTTTCTTCGTTTTCTTATGTTGTGTTGTATTTTTTTCTCTAAGTTGTTTCGATAAATTGATAGGGGACCATTCAACCCTGTCGGCCTTGCTAAAAAAAACTTTTTGAGTTGTTTATTTCTTTATGTTTATAGTAACAACATTTGACAAAAAATAAATTTCAAATCACCTTTTCTTTTCCATTTTGAAGGGTTGTTTTTTATTTTTTTAATTAATTTAGCAAGGATAAGAAATTGAAGTGAACTTCAAGTGCACATAATATAATATGTTGTCTATTCTTGATCTAATTATTAAACTTAGTTGTCCCTGACCCTTATTTTATACGAAATGTGTAGTTAAAACTAAACTACCCAAAAATAAATCATAAAACATGAGTGAAAGAGTTGTAACTTTTTTGTTCGAATAAAATTTCGAAAATTAATTTTATTTACGTTTAAAACAATAGATTATTTTGACATATATATTAAGATATGTTTTTCATAATATTCAAATTTCTGATCTTTTGTTCTCGTATGAGGATATTTTTGGACCTCGTGATTGGATTCAAACTCCTGTCCAACTATTAATAAAGAAATAAACATTAATGTATGTTATTAGTATTAGTTAAACTTGTATAAAAGGGAATTCTAAAACTACACAATCAAGCAAAAAAAATGCATTTCTACTTCAACTATTAGTAAAGACTAAGATAAAGACTCGTTTGAACCTAAGTATCATTAAAAAACATAAATCATATATTTATCCCTTTAGAAAGTTAAATACTCGAGTTGAAGTATGATAAATGTTTAGGACTAGCCAACATTACTTATTTCATACTCGATTGCCATTTATTTACAAAGAGAAATGACGTTTTAGTTTTTTTTATTGAAAATAATTTACACGGACGCATCAAAGAAAAAAAATTCACTAGGTAATTAATACTCTATCAAATGTGATATGAGTGGTGATATAGTAAATTCTTACGATTGGATTTATTAATTTTCTTATATGAAGTTTAGAGATTAAGGGTAAACCTAATGGTTAAGGCTTATATATATATACACACACACACACGCACCACACACACAAACACACGACTGTTATAACACGTACTTCAGGCATGATTATGGCATGCATTTGCACTTGAAATGTTTTTACTGCAAATCATGTATGTTTGGCCATATTTTTTTCGATGGTGCTGACATATATTGCAATGAATAATTGGTTTGAATTTTATTTCTATGTTACAACATTTAACACTCATTTAATTTTAGGTTGTATTATTATTTAATAAAGAACAAAATTATAGAAGACTTTTATTTATTAGATCATATTTTAAAAAGTGTTAAAATTTGATGGTATTTACGGAGAGATGGTTTGAATTTGTAGTGGAATTATTTATCATGCCCAATTTTTTGAATAATATTAGAGAGGTGGTTTGAATTTGTGAAAAAAGTTACTGAATCTCATTTTAAGTCATACTAAATGGGTGTTTTGGAAGGTTTACATTTACAACAAAAAAATGTGACGCCAGAGTTATTACAACTATTATTAATGACGATGTGTGCATATGTTTTTGTGTATATGTGTACGTATATTATATATATATACACTGATTAACATAGAAATGTGTTTATTTTATGCTCTTATATTTTATCTTTTGTTAATAAATAAATGATACTTTGGGTACTTTTGTGTGTTTTTACAGGTTGTCAAGAAATGCCTCCTTCGTTTCAAATTAAAGGCCAACTACAGATAAAAAGCTACTTCCCCGTATTAAAGCCATCTCAATTACAAAAGATGTTGTAGCTCACTGGTAATTGCATAGAAAATTGTACTGAGAGACCTGAGTTCGATCCCCGTCGAGCTCACTTTTTGCCAAAGAACGGAACTTTCACTCTGCCCTTTTGCTATGAAGAATATATTAATTAGTGTTATATTATATATATACATATTCATGTGTATGTATAATATTCACTAATAAACATTTCAAGAGTAGTCATGGAAATCAATTCAGAACATTCATTTTTCAATTTCCAATTAGAAGAATTTCTGATTGATTTATTGCCAAGAAAAGATCAATTTTGAAGATTTTATCCGTTGTTACCTTTGGAGTCTAATGAGTATCCTTGTTTGGAAGAATTAATCACATGCAATCTGCTCATCAATCAATCAATCAATTTGACACATGGAAGATAGGGAAGATTTGGAAGATATTCACCGTGATTTGCTTTCCAATCAAGCTTGGTTAAGAAAGGCAAGAGATATATGGATGATGAGGCCCATTTATTCATAGACTTAATTAGGATTTTTCCTATCTCATCTATAAATATACGTTGTAACCATTGTAAGAGGATCCCAATTTTTGTACTCTCTTTTAGTTTTAATAAAGCTCTTCTTCGTCTAGTTTATTTGCTTTACTTTCATAACAATTTGTGTTCTACTCAATTAGTTTTGGTAGACAGAAATTGCTATTGTTATTTCTATTGCTTATTAGTGATTAGTCGTTTGATTAGTTTCAACGACACTCCTAATTTACTTTTTGTTGTTCTTCTTTTCCTGCAATCTTAATTTCTGCATTTTATTTCTGTTTTGCATTTTAATTTCCAATTGATAATTGTGATTTGATCGTCGGTTCAATTAGATTTGTTCTCAATCAGATCGCAGTTTCAATTTCGTTTGCTTTCAAAACCAACCTCAAAGATTTGTCTAACTCGCCCAAGAGATTATTTAAATAATTTGATTGAATTTGCCTCCCTGTGTTCGACCTGTATGCTACACACATGTATGCTTGCAGTAATTTAATTTAAAATTCGCGCTTTTCTAGTTCAAAGAAAAGTAGCGATCAAGTTTTTGGCGCCGTTGCCGGGGAGGTAACGATTAAATTTTATTGTTTATTTAATTTCTGATTCGTGTTAGTTTTTTTTTCTTTTGTTTTCTTGTGTATAAATATAGAAAAAAAATTCTTGATTGGTTGATTTTGTATTATGAATTGATACCGTAATCTTCTAAATCAAGAGAAAAAAAATCTTGTCAATTTTTGTTTTAATTTGTTTCCCCTTCTCCCATATATTCTTTCTTTTTCTAGTATAAATTTCCCTCTTGTTTTACAAGCCTAAAAAAAAAATCTTGATTGGCAGATTTGATATTAGTTATTGATATTACAATCTCCAAAAACAAGGAAAAAAAATCTTGCCCCTTTTTCTTTTAATTTTCCTTCTTTTTATTTTCATTTATTTCTTTTTTTTTGTTTGCATTTCTTCCAATCTAATTCCTTCTTCAAAAAGAAAAAAATATATACAAAAAAAGAAACTTGCTAATTTTTCTTCAATTTCTTTCCATCTTTCTACCACCTCGCTGATTTTCACATTTTTCTTTTCCCTTTCCTTTTCTTTTTATTTGTTTCCATCTTTTGTCTACAACTTTCTAAAAAAAAAACTTTCGCAATTTCTTCTCTGTCTACTTTGATTTCTTTCTTGTTTTTGTCTGCTTTTATTTCTTTCCTCAATTTCTTCTATCCTTCCTCTCTACTCAAAAAACCTTGCTTTTTTTCTCTTATTTCCTTCCTCTTTTAATTTTTTTTCCTTTTTTGTTTGGGTTTTTACCATTCATTTCTTTCCCATTCTTCTTGTTCAAATTTTCATAAAAAAAACTTGCATTCTTTTTTTTTTATTTCTTTCCAATTGCATTTCTCATTCACCTCCTACAATCTCTCTTTCCATTTTTTTTCATTTTTTTCTTTCCGGCTCTCTCCTTCATTAAAAAAAACAACTTTCAATTTTCCTTTATTCTTTCCACTTTCTTCCCAATCATCTACATTCTTTTTCTTTTTACAAATTTCAAAAAAAATAAAGATTCCTCTTTTGCAATTTTTTTTTCCTTTCTTCTTTTGTCTTTCTTGTTCTCAATACATTTGATTTCTTTTCTTCTCTTACAAATTCCCTTTCTTTTCAAAAAAAAAATCCTCTTCTAATTTTACAACAATAAACAAAAGAAAAAAAATTCTTTCTGTTTTTGTCTTCTCTTTTATTGCTTTCCCTTCTCAATTTCTTTTCCAAAACTTTTACAATTACTTTTCTTCCTTCCTTTACAATTCTCTTTCTTTCTTGAAATCTCTCTTCCCATTTTTTTTTGTCATTTGTTTCTTTCCTATTTGTCCACTTTTTCAACAATAATAAAAAAAAGGGAAGATCATAAAAAGATTCATTTTTTTTTCAATTATTTTTCCCTGCTTCATTTCTTCCCTCTGATCAAATACCCCTTCCTCTCACATAATCTCATTTCACCACAGTTTTTTTCAATCCACACTTCAGCACCATCTTCTCCAAAAAGTTAGCTTTTTTTTTGTTAATTCCTTTGTTTCTTTTTCTTGTGCTTTTTTTGTTATTCAAAAAAAAAACCAAAAAAAAAAAAAAGAGATTTCGAACTAAGGACAAGGTGACTGGAGTTCAAGCAACAAATCAAGATTTCAGAAATCAAAAGAAATTGCAAATAGTGAGATTTCAATCATTGACGCTACTCATTTTTTCTGGATGGACAACCATGCCCCACTGTAATAATTTCTTTAACTCTATAGGTGCTCTGTTGCAGTTGCTTAAAAATATATAGAAATTGCTTGTAAAAATCTTGTGCAGGGGCAGCGGCTTGCTATGTACAATTTTTAATTTATGCAATTACTCTATCTGATTGTTGTGAGTTGAAATTTCCATAACTACTATCATCATTCTCATCGTTTCTCAACAATAAAATCTGATTAGATATTTCAAAATAATATAATTGAAAAGTGGTGCTTTGTGAAGTTGACTGTCTCGTATAATTGGATCGCGGATATATAGTAGTTCAATTTATTGAACTATTAGCAAAAGAGGTTGCATACTACCCGTAAAACATTGGTCGTATCCCTTAGTATTTATACTATACGTGAACGGCCATAAGACCCTCTTCCCCATTCTAATTGAGTCAGTTAATTAATAGAGAACAACTCGGTATTTTATACTATTTTGAAATGAGAATAATTCCTGTCTTCCCTTGATTTCATTCAATGTCTGATTCAAAAAAATCATTGAGAGATATGTGGGATAATAATCGGAGTAGACGTCCGCTTGAAGAGTATGATTTTGAATTACAACTCATGAAGCAAAATTTTCCAAAATTTCGCGAGCCAAATGTCAACAATTTTCAAAATTTTCAAAATGACCAACATTTTCAAAGTTATGATCGAAATGACGACTTCAATTCAAATTTCAATAATTTCGATTATGGGCCAGATCCACATCAAAATAGCTTTGAATCTCAATACAGCTTTGATCCACATCAATATGAGGTTGAAAACCAAAATTTTCAAAATTATAGCCCATATCAACATCTTGAAAATAACCAAAATTGCAATTTTCCCTCGAATTTCAACAGTTTTGGTTACGAACATAATTTCTATGATCAAAATGATTTCCAATATCATTGTAATTTTTCTGAAAATTCAAACAACCACCACATTGGAAATAATTTTGATTGTGAAATTTATGTGGACTTGTAACGGCTGGAAATTTTCGACTCCTCGAGAGTCGAAAATTCCGAGACGTTAGTGAAAGAAATTAGAAGGTGAGAAAGAAAAGATAGAACTAATAGAATAGAAGAAGAAGAACATCAGAATCAGAGTAAACACGAAACTCACAGCGGAACGAATAACATATAATATATAACATATCTTTGAAACATAACAGTTATATATTAAATAGCACTTTATCAGAGTACAACACTTACAACACAGCGGAAATAACTATAGCTATAGAATCTTGCAGCCTCCTGCTCCAAGCTCTCCAAGTATATCTGTAAATCCCGACTACTTGACTGCCCGTACAAATTTAGGCACCCAAGAGTTTAGGGAAAACAACAAAGTAAACTCCGGGTCAGTCATGGGACTGGTATGAGTAAAATAGTTTAAAACAGGTATAGGATATCTCATAAGACCACGCCGTGAATACGGAACGGGTTTTTCCCTTATGAGTATCTGAACAACTTTGACAAGCAATATCATTGTGATATTATAATAATGTCTAAGTACAAATAGGTATCAATCTAGCAGAAACGCTTGCATCTCACGTTCTACATACATAGTATAAAATCATAAACCGCAGGGCGCTTATCGGAGAATGGATTCCAACAGACAAGGTATGGGAGCACCTTCTGAATAGTGTACTCTAGAGGTGATACACTCAGGGTTCAACAAGAACGTCTTGCAACCCGGCCACACATGACCGCTCACTCATTTAGCTTGAGTGTCGCGAATATATTGCCACCACGGTTGTAGGCCATCAAACCGTCATCCGAAGATACAGAATCAAAAAGAAGTATAAATATGAATATTCTCTAGATCGGTGACAATACACCCTGCTTGGGGATGACCCAACTAGCCATGCTGCCTAGCCCAACTTTTGTTACTTCCTGGTGTGAGGCTAGAAGCTACGCTTTATCATCACATCAGATTCACTTCGAATGCCACATTGTCAGATACATCGAGATCACTAATTTGACGTCTACAACCATACATTATGTGTTAGCTAAGAGAAGTTTCCTTCTCCGCTTCCACTCTTGGTACGGTCGAAGAAATCAAGGTACGTGACTTTTCTGGAAATACTCTGCCAGACATCCATCTTCATTTACTTAGAATGTCACATCGTCATACCCGCCAAATCACAAATTGACTTGTCCAAAAATAACACGGGTATACAGCTAAGAGAAACGAATTCCTCCGCCACCAAACGTGAATACGTTTGAACAGATCAACTTACGCGATCCATTGGATATACTCTGTCAGACCTTCTTCCATATACGTTGTCCTGGGACTGGACAAACCGAAGGCACTATTCAGTATATCCATCTTAGTCACTGTTATCTAAGACTTATACAACAGCCCTTGCACTTTACTCCGTCTTCAATTTATCTTTGGCATATATTGCTCGCAACGCTTATGCCGATACAGAGTGGTTCTTTGGATAATAATCCAACCGGTCCCTCCATATTAACAACGTTAAAATGGTAAAAACTTTGATAGTCTGTGATCTAACTATCAAATGAAAACATGTCGGTGTACAAACAACGATCTTATTTCCAAATGGGAATTCGATCGATCAATCATCATATGTTCATATTTCCTTATTTCATATATTTAGAAAATATATGTTATTAATCATTGGAAAACATTTCCATAGCTTATTTTCACATCACTATTATTTCGCAACTATCAGTCCCTAACTGTAACTAGTATGAGAACAATTCTCTAAGTATCAATCCGGAAGGTCGAAACCAACATCAGATCGTCACTTAGAAAACCGTTCAACTTACCCTCTCCAGTCAGTTTCTGAATTTGCTTAACTCTATTTCTTAAATTCTTATCGTGAAAACATTTCATTTTCTATGTTTAGAAAACATATCCGACTATATTTGGAAAACGTTTCCAAAACTCATTTACGGATTTCCAATGAACGTTGTATAAAACATCGTTTCGCTTAATCCATTTATCGCTTATTCCTTAACTTTATTCCTAATCAACCTTTTAGATCGAACCACAACTATTCCTTTGTCAATTCTGAAGTCAATCAAGTTGGGGTATAATTACCTCGCAGACCTTAATTGAACAACGTCCTTTACTGTGAAATAGATGAAGCTCATCACTCACTTTTTACAATCATCTGTTTACGCAAATTCTCGGATTCAGGTTACGAATCCACTTCTTATATGACAGTGTTTGATTATAACTATAACGTTATAATTCCTACCCCTAAAATGTCTAACCTAAATTATAAATTTATTTCCTAACTCGAATAATTTAACAGACACCTAATTTCTAAATCAATAACTAAATCTTGATTTAAACCCTGGAAAGTAAATAGTACTTTCCCGAATTCGCTATAATCGAATTCGACGTATAACTCTCTTTCGGGTAATCTCTATTCAATTAACTCTCCCTTTTTAATAACTTATATTCGATAAACTCTATTTCGATTAACTCCTATCGAATAACTAATATTCGAATAACTCTTCTTGGTTGGCTCTATTTCATTAACTCTTATCGAATAACAAATATTCGATTTTCTTAAATGTGTCAATTCTTATCGAATAACTAACATCCGATTAACTTAAATGGATTTACTCTTATCGAATAACTTATTCGATTAACTCAACTTGATTTTCTTAACTCGATTATCTCAACTCGATTTCTTAACTCAGTTACTTAACTCGATAACTTAACTTAACCCAAATCGATTAACTCAACTCTAATCGATTAACTTAATTTGATTTACTCCTTCGAATAACTCATCCGAATAACTTAATTGATTAACTCCTTCGAATAACTAATTCGAATAACTTACCTTCGAATAACTAATATTCGATTTACTCTAACTCGATTAACTTAATTCTAATCGATTAACTTAACTCAAATTGATTAACTCCTTTCGAATAACTAAATTCGATTTAACTCTTCTCGAATAACTAAATTCGATTAACTCAAATTGAATGACTAATATTCAATTAACTCTTACGTGTTTAACTCTATTCGAATAAGTAATTCGAATCACTCTAATGTGTTTAACTCTATTCAAATATCTAATTCGAATAACTCATTTCAAATAACTAAATTCGATTAACTCTTTTAACTTAACTCTATTGGGCTGACCCTATTGGGTTGACTCTATTTGCTTTAACTAACTCCGAATAACTCCTTTGGATTAACTAACTCCGAATAACTCCTTTGGATTAACTCTTCGACTAACTCCTTCGGATTAACTAACTTCGAATAACTCCTTTGGATTAACTAACTCCGAATAACTCCTTTGGATTAACTAACTTCGAATAACTCCTTTGGATTAACTAACTCCGAATAACTCCTTTGGATTAACTAACTCCGAATAACTCCTTTGGATTAACTAACTTCGAATAACTCCTTTGGATTAACTAACTTCGAATAACCAATATTCGATAACTACTCTTCGAATAAATAATATTCGATAACTCTTCTCAAATGAATCACATTTGATTTCTCCACTCGAATAAACTATATTCGATAACTCTTCTCAAATGAATCACATTTGATTTCTCCACTCGAATAAACTATATTCGATAACTCTTCTCAAACGAATCACATTTGATTTCTCCACTCGAATAAACTATATTTGATAACTCTTCTCAAATGAATCACATTTGATTTCTCCACTCGAATAAACTATATTCGATAACTCTTCTCAAATGAATCACATTTGATTTCTCCACTCGAATAAACTATATTCGATAACTCTTCTCAAATGAATAACATTTGATTTCTCCACTCGAATAAACTATATTCGATTACTCTTCTCTCGAATACACTATATTCGATACTCTACTTTGAATAAGTGATATTCGACAACTCTACTCGATTAACTCCACTTGGATAACTCTAACTGGTCAACTTTAACTGGTCAACTCTAACTGATCAACTCTAACTGGTCACCTCTAACTGATCAACCCTAACTGGTCAACTCTAACTGGTCACCTCTAATTAGTCAACTCTAACTGGTCAACTCTAACTGATCAACCCTAACTGGTCAACTCTAACTGGTCACCTCTAATTAGTCAACTCTAACTGGTCAACTCTAACTGGTCAACTCTAACTGGTTAACTCAAATAGTTAACTCTAACTGGTTAACTCAAATGGTTTACCCTAACTTGATTTACTTGTCTCGATTAACTGAACTAATCCACTTAGTTTAACTTAGTTAATTCACGTTGATTAACTCTAGCCGGTTCACTTAGTTTAACTCAACTAATTTACTTCGATTAACCACTTAGTTAACTTAACTAATTCACATCGATTAATCCTTTAGTTTAACTTAACTAATTCACATCGATTAATCCTTTAGTTTAACTTAACTAATTCACATCGATTAATCATTTAGTTTAACTTAACAAATTCACTTTTTAACTTAACTAATTTACTTTGGTTAACTTAACCAATTACTTTGATTAACTCGACTAACTCGCTTTGGTTAACCTAACCAATTACTTTGTTTAACTCGACTAACTCGCTTTGGTCAACCTAACCAATTACTTTGTTTAATCCTTTATACTCGATTAACAAATATTTCTCCTTTATACTCAAAATCCCCTTTTCTTTATAATATAAAATCCATCGATTTTATATAAATAAATTATTTTCAAATTATAGTTTGAAAATCTCTTTCTATATCCTGGTATTTCTTATGGTTTTTAACACATCATCTAACAACGATGAATATCGTCCAACCACACATAATCACAATAGATTATATATATCGCATTTATATATCACAATACATAAATTACAGTAAAAATAACTGTTGAGGAATCCAGTTGGATTCCTCCAACCTGTTTCCCTGCACCACAGATGTTAGACAACAACAGTATAATATTATGATAAACAGAATCAACATATAACTATTTGACGGTTTATATATATATACGTAAATATATATATATATATAATCTCTACTAACTGACTAGCAGTTCAATCAAACAGTCAACATACAGTCAAACAGACAATAATTAACAGTCCTAAGAATACACTGTAAAAATAGAACTATTTAGAGTTGGTGAGTTTTACTCACATTGGACGATCATCGTCAATGACGATAACCATCGCTTTATTCAGCTAGACAATTTATTTTGCTATAAATTATGACGGACTCCAATCGACTCGCGGTCAGTTCCAGTGTGGAGTGCTCGTCCATACGATCCCAACGCAACTTGTTTCGCGCCATTCCAACTCCGGCCCACTCCACTATGCCTGACCCGTATCCCCTTAAAGCCCAGACCCTCCCTCTTTAATCCTTCTTCCCGAATGAAGTTCACGCTCCAGTACTCCACAACAGCCGACTTCATCTCCTCCTTTCCACCTCCATGACCATCAATCGACTTCGCCACCACCACCAGAGAATCCCTCGCCTAAATCCGCATCAACCGGTACCCAAAGGGTGAGACTCGGACCTCCCTCCTCGACTGCGACGCAAGCAGTATCGAACTATCTGTAGATGCACCCACGGCCAAAGCCAACACCGGACTTCGCCCAACTCCTCCCCAAGGTGTTTAAACCTCCTTCTAAATCCGAATACGACCCTACATCTTGATTCGATGCACCCAAAATCCCAGTACCCCAAACCCTAGTTCATGCGACATATTCTCGGCGCCGCTAAGATGAGTTCGAGCCTAGTATTTTGTATACCAAAGTGATGAGTAGTTCACCAGCAACTCATATGTATTTATTTTAGGATATTTAGGTTTTTACTTCATTTGTTTTCATTTTTCCAAGTTTACTGCTATGGGTCTTATGCGGTATTTATGTGTTTGTTTGGGTTGGTAAAGTCTGTGGTTGAGAAGAGAGGTTGCGTGGCCCTTTATTTGGCCAAGAAAAATGGTGGGATTATTTTATATTTGATTTATTTATTTTATTTATCGATTTCCTACTCGTTCCTGGTCCTTAAAAATCTCTGCGACCAACTACGATACCCAAAAATCGCCAAACTGGACATGTAACTAGAGTTCGACATTACGGTCCCAACGAAACTGGTTTCGTCCAATTCCGACTCCGTATGCTCACACAGCGTATTTTTAACTGTTGAAATACTGACTGTTTCTCACTCTAAAAATCTGTACGGCCACACAGTGACTCTAAAAATCACGAAACTGGAAATCTAACAACTATTTGATATTGCGGATCCAACAAAACTGGTTTCGTCGAATTCCGACTTCGTATGCAAAAGTGGCTATTTTTAACGCTCTAAATAGCCTATTTAAATATATAAATATATTTAAATATAATTAAATTAAATATTTAAAATTAATTATTATCGTCTGTATTCACAGTGTAATGCCGTACAGCTCTAGACTATTCCTGTATATATTTACAACTCGATATTACCTTGTCAGAGTTATATCGACGCTCGATTCCTATTTAAATCCCTATTTAAAATATAATTAAATCGTTATGGTCAGGGCGCTGTATTTCTGATATTTTGATTTGGACGTAACTCAAAATCCACACGACGAAATCCCGATATTTCTCTTCCACTAGAAAGATATACTCCACCAGCTCCACACGTTTCTTGTTTCACAGAAATCCGGCTTAAAACGAATCCTGTACATTCAGTTGAAGTTCAACTCGCCAAATAACGAACTGCCGCGTCGTTACGGGCTTGATTATAATTATTATTATAATTTATATGTTCAACTATCGTTTATTTAATATATTTGTTATTTAAATAATTAAATAACTTAATTATTATACCTTACAAAACGCGCCATTACAGACTTCCCCCCTTAAAATAATTTCGTCCTCGAAATTGCTAAGCTAGGAAAATGCTACCAACTTTACTAACTAGATTCAAATATCTTTTAGTTTACTTCTCAACTCCAGTTTCAACTGAACCATTAAATTTTCAATTAAATTATTAATTCATTCTGGCTAACTGAATTTCCATAAATCATGAGAATGTTCTAACGCCTGGAATTTTCGAAAAATTTCGCCATAACCTCCTTTGTATTGGTCAATATGACAAACCACCTCTCGCCTCTCTAGGCCTTCTCCAACCCAAAAGAAAATCAAACAGCCAAGCGGCTTGCCAATTCGTCTCATAAAATCCAAACTCATATATAATATAAACTTGTACCTTTTTGTCGGTCGTATCATTATATCCCTACCCTCTGTTATCAACTCGGCATATACAAATGCCATCCCAATCAACTCCAACCAATTTATTCTTAACACAACCATTCGCTTATTCAGGCCGAATTCAATTTCAAATTCGAGTTTCAAATTCCAAACTCTCAACTAATCGTTTCAAATCCAAAACCATATTATTCTCAAATCACTTCCAGTTTTTCTTAACCTATCATCTCAAGTTAAATTCTGGTTTATTATTTACTTTTACCATCCCATTCGAATTAACTTCACAAATTGAATTTTAATTTCTAGAACTTAAATTCCTAGGTAAATTTCAAATCAATTCGAAATCATACTGCCAATTCAAAGCCTTTGAATTTTCTAAACAACTTGTTTCCTCAAAACAATTCAAAATAAAATCTTTGGTAGTAATCCACCACTTAGAACTCGAAAACCACACCGATGATACTGCGCAGTCATCATCGGAATTATTTTCCAGCGACCCAAGTGATTTCAATACTATATTATTTTCAAAACCATTACTAAATACTTCCATTTTGAAAACATTTCAAAATCTCCCAGGAACTTAAAATTTCCTTATTTTAATTCCAAATCTGATTTAAATTCATATTTAATTCATCTTATTTCATATACTTTACTTATATGAATTCTGATTAGTTATATATAACCATTTCACATGTTAAAATCTTACTCGATTATAATAACAACCAACACTGCCAATATATTATATCAAAATATATTCGGGTAAAATTATTTCTTTTACCCTCCTTTCAAAACATACCGTGTCGGTCCATCGTATTCGAGTGTTTAGTAACCCCTATCGATACAGTGGATCAAACTGATCGAACAGGATTCACAAACTACTCAACCAATGAGTCTCCACAATATAAAATCACTTTATATTAAATAACAAATACGCACTCGTATATATACACTCAAACTCAATCTAGGGTATTACTAACCCTATCTCTACCGAGTCACGCCACAGAGCCAAGTAATTCTTAACTTAAGCTCTGATACCAACTGTAACGGCTGGAAATTTTCGACTCCTCGAGAGTCGAAAATTCCGAGACGTTAGTGAAAGAAATTAGAAGGTGAGAAAGAAAAGATAGAACTAATAGAATAGAAGAAGAAGAACATCAGAATCAGAGTAAACACGAAACTCACAGCGGAACGAATAACATATAATATATAACATATCTTTGAAACATAACAGTTATATATTAAATAGCACTTTATCAGAGTACAACACTTACAACACAGCGGAAATAACTATAGCTATAGAATCTTGCAGCCTCCTGCTCCAAGCTCTCCAAGTATATCTGTAAATCCCGACTACTTGACTGCCCGTACAAATTTAGGCACCCAAGAGTTTAGGGAAAACAACAAAGTAAACTCCGGGTCAGTCATGGGACTGGTATGAGTAAAATAGTTTAAAACAGGTATAGGATATCTCATAAGACCACGCCGTGAATACGGAACGGGTTTTTCCCTTATGAGTATCTGAACAACTTTGACAAGCAATATCATTGTGATATTATAATAATGTCTAAGTACAAATAGGTATCAATCTAGCAGAAACGCTTGCATCTCACGTTCTACATACATAGTATAAAATCATAAACCGCAGGGCGCTTATCGGAGAATGGATTCCAACAGACAAGGTATGGGAGCACCTTCTGAATAGTGTACTCTAGAGGTGATACACTCAGGGTTCAACAAGAACGTCTTGCAACCCGGCCACACATGACCGCTCACTCATTTAGCTTGAGTGTCGCGAATATATTGCCACCACGGTTGTAGGCCATCAAACCGTCATCCGAAGATACAGAATCAAAAAGAAGTATAAATATGAATATTCTCTAGATCGGTGACAATACACCCTGCTTGGGGATGACCCAACTAGCCATGCTGCCTAGCCCAACTTTTGTTACTTCCTGGTGTGAGGCTAGAAGCTACGCTTTATCATCACATCAGATTCACTTCGAATGCCACATTGTCAGATCCATTGAGATCACTAATTTGACGTCTACAACCATACATTATGTGTTAGCTAAGAGAAGTTTCCTTCTCCGCTTCCACTCTTGGTACGGTCGAAGAAATCAAGGTACGTGACTTTTCTGGAAATACTCTGCCAGACATCCATCTTCATTTACTTAGAATGTCACATCGTCATACCCGCCAAATCACAAATTGACTTGTCCAAAAATAACACGGGTATACAGCTAAGAGAAACGAATTCCTCTGCCACCAAACGTGAATACGTTTGAACAGATCAACTTACGCGATCCATTGGATATACTCTGTCAGACCTTCTTCCATATACGTTGTCCTGGGACTGGACAAACCGAAGGCACTATTCAGTATATCCATCTTAGTCACTGTTATCTAAGACTTATACAACAGCCCTTGCACTTTACTCCGTCTTCAATTTATCTTTGGCATATATTGCTCGCAACGCTTATGCCGATACAGAGTGGTTCTTTGCATAATAATCCAACCGGTCCCTCCATATTAACAACGTTAAAATGGTAAAAACTTTGATAGTCTGTGATCTAACTATCAAATGAAAACATGTCGGTGCACAAACAACGATCTTATTTCCAAATGGGAATTCGATCGATCAATCATCATATGTTCATATTTCCTTATTTCATATATTTAGAAAATATATGTTATTAATCATTGGAAAACATTTCCATAGCTTATTTTCACATCACTATTATTTCGCAACTATCAGTCCCTAACTGTAACTAGTATGAGAACAATTCTCTAAGTATCAATCCGGAAGGTCGAAACCAACATCAGATCGTCACTTAGAAAACCGTTCAACTTACCCTCTCCAGTCAGTTTCTGAATTTGCTTAACTCTATTTCTTAAATTCTTATCGTGAAAACATTTCATTTTCTATGTTTAGAAAACATATCCGACTATATTTGGAAAACGTTTCCAAAACTCATTTACGGATTTCCAATGAACGTTGTATAAAACATCGTTTCGCTTAATCCATTTATCGCTTATTCCTTAACTTTATTCCTAATCAACCTTTTAGATCGAACCACAACTATTCCTTTGTCAATTCTGAAGTCAATCAAGTTGGGGTATAATTACCTCGCAGACCTTAATTGAACAACGTCCTTTACTGTGAAATAGATGAAGCTCATCACTCACTTTTTACAATCATCTGTTTACGCAAATTCTCGGATTCAGGTTACGAATCCCCTTCTTATATGACAGTGTTTGATTATAACTATAACGTTATAATTCCTACCCCTAAAATGTCTAACCTAAATTATAAATTTATTTCCTAACTCGAATAATTTAACAGACACCTAATTTCTAAATCAATAACTAAATCTTGATTTAAACCCTGGAAAGTAAATAGTACTTTCCCGAATTCGCTATAATCGAATTCGACGTATAACTCTCTTTCGGGTAATCTCTATTCGATTAACTCTCCCTTTTTAATAACTTATATTCGATAAACTCTATTTCGATTAACTCCTATCGAATAACTAATATTCGAATAACTCTTCTTGGTTGGCTCTATTTCATTAACTCTTATCGAATAACAAATATTCGATTTTCTTAAATGTGTCAATTCTTATCGAATAACTAACATCCGATTAACTTAAATGGATTTACTCTTATCGAATAACTTATTCGATTAACTCAACTTGATTTTCTTAACTCGATTATCTCAACTCGATTTCTTAACTCAGTTACTTAACTCGATAACTTAACTTAACCCAAATCGATTAACTCAACTCTAATCGATTAACTTAATTTGATTTACTCCTTCGAATAACTCATCCGAATAACTTAATTGATTAACTCCTTCGAATAATAAATTCGAATAACTTACCTTCGAATAACTAATATTCGATTTACTTTAACTCGATTAACTTAATTCTAATCGATTAACTTAACTCAAATTGATTAACTCCTTTCGAATAACTAAATTCGATTTAACTCTTCTCGAATGACTAAATTCGATTAACTCAAATTGAATGACTAATATTCAATTAACTCTTACGTGTTTAACTCTATTCGAATAAGTAATTCGAATCACTCTAATGTGTTTAACTCTATTCAAATATCTAATTCGAATAACTCATTTCAAATAACTAAATTCGATTAACTCTTTTAACTTAACTCTATTGGGCTGACCCTATTGGGTTGACTCTATTTGCTTTAACTAACTCCGAATAACTCCTTTGGATTAACTAACTCCGAATAACTCCTTTGGATTAACTCTTCGACTAACTCCTTCGGATTAACTAACTTCGAATAACTCCTTTGGATTAACTAACTCCGAATAACTCCTTTGGATTAACTAACTTCGAATAACTCCTTTGGATTAACTAACTCCGAATAACTCCTTTGGATTAACTAACTCCGAATAACTCCTTTGGATTAACTAACTTCGAATAACTCCTTTGGATTAACTAACTTCGAATAACCAATATTCGATAACTACTCTTCGAATAAACTATATTCGATAACTCTTCTCAAATGAATCACATTTGATTTCTCCACTCGAATAAACTATATTCGATAACTCTTCTCAAATGAATCACATTTGATTTCTCCACTCGAATAAACTATATTCGATAACTCTTCTCAAATGAATCACATTTGATTTCTCCACTCGAATAAACTATATTCGATAACTCTTCTCAAATGAATCACATTTGATTTCTCCACTCGAATAAACTATATTCGATAACTCTTCTCAAATGAATAACATTTGATTTCTCCACTCGAATAAACTATATTCGATTACTCTTCTCTTGAATACACTATATTCGATACTCTACTTTGAATAAGTGATATTCGACAACTCTACTCGATTAACTCCACTTGGATAACTCTAACTGGTCAACTTTAACTGGTCAACTCTAACTGATCAACTCTAACTGGTCACCTCTAACTGATCAACCCTAACTGGTCAACTCTAACTGGTCACCTCTAATTAGTCAACTCTAACTGGTCAACTCTAACTGATCAACCCTAACTGGTCAACTCTAACTGGTCACCTCTAATTAGTCAACTCTAACTGGTCAACTCTAACTGGTCAACTCTAACTGGTTAACTCAAATGGTTAACTCTAACTGGTTAACTCAAATGGTTTACCCTAACTTGATTTACTTGTCTCGATTAACTGAACTAATCCACTTAGTTTGACTTAGTTAATTCACGTTGATTAACTCTAGCCGGTTCACTTAGTTTAACTCAACTAATTTACTTCGATTAACCACTTAGTTAACTTAACTAATTCACATCGATTAATCCTTTAGTTTAACTTAACTAATTCACATCGATTAATCCTTTAGTTTAACTTAACTAATTCACATCGATTAATCATTTAGTTTAACTTAACAAATTCACTTTTTAACTTAACTAATTTACTTTGGTTAACTTAACCAATTACTTTGATTAACTCGACTAACTCGCTTTGGTTAACCTAACCAATTACTTTGTTTAACTTGACTAACTCGCTTTGGTCAACCTAACCAATTACTTTGTTTAATCCTTTATACTCGATTAACAAATATTTCTCCTTTATACTCAAAATCCCCTTTTCTTTATAATATAAAATCCATCGATTTTATATAAATAAATTATTTTCAAATTATAGTTTGAAAATCTCTTTCTATATCCTGGTATTTCTTATGGTTTTTAACACATCATCTAACAACGATGAATATCGTCCAACCACACATAATCACAATAGATTATATATATCGCATTTATATATCACAATACATAAATTACAGTAAAAATAACTGTTGAGGAATCCAGTTGGATTCCTCCAACCTGTTTCCCTGCACCACAGATGTTAGACAACAACAGTATAATATTCTGATAAACAGAATCAACATATAACTATTTGACGGTTTATATATATATATATACGTAAATATATATATATATATATAATCTCTACTAACTGACTAGCAGTTCAATCAAACAGTCAACATACAGTCAAACAGACAATAATTAACAGTCCTAAGAATACACTGTAAAAATAGAACTATTTAGAGTTGGTGAGTTTTACTCACATTGGACGATCATCGTCAATGACGATAACCATCGCTTTATTCAGCTAGACAATTTATTTTGCTATAAATTATGACGGACTCCAATCGACTCGCGGTCAGTTCCAGTGTGGAGTGCTCGTCCATACGATCCCAACGCAACTTGTTTCGCGCCATTCCAACTCCGGCCCAATCCACTATGCCTGACCCGTATCCCCTTAAAGCCCATACCCTCCCTCTTTAATCCTTCTTCCCGAATGAAGTTCACGCTCCAGTACTCCACAACAGCCGACTTCATCTCCTCCTTGCCACCTCCATGACCATCAATCGACTTCGCCACCACCACCAGAGAATCCCTCGCCTAAATCCGCATCAACCGGTACCCAAAGGGTGAGACTCGGACCTCCCTCCTCGACTGCGACGCAAGCAGTATCGAACTATCTGTAGATGCACCCACGGCCAAAGCCAACACCGGACTTCGCCCAACTCCTCCCCAAGGTGTTTAAACCTCCTTCTAAATCCGAATACGACCCTACATCTTGATTCGATGCACCCAAAATCCCAGTACCCCAAACCCTAGTTCATGCGACATATTCTCGGCGCCGCTAAGATGAGTTCGAGCCTAGTATTTTGTATACCAAAGTGATGAGTAGTTCACCAGCAACTCGTATGTATTTATTTTAGGATATTTAGGTTTTTACTTCATTTGTTTTCATTTTTCCAAGTTTACTGCTATGGGTCTTATGCGGTATTTATGTGTTTGTTTGGGTTGGTAAAGTCTGTGGTTGAGAAGAGAGGTTGCGTGGCCCTTTATTTGGCCAAGAAAAATGGTGGGATTATTTTATATTTGATTTATTTATTTTATTTATCGATTTCCTACTCGTTCCTGGTCCTTAAAAATCTCTGCGACCAACTACGATACCCAAAAATCGCCAAACTGGACATGTAACTAGAGTTCGACATTACGGTCCCAACGAAACTGGTTTCGTCCAATTCCGACTCCGTATGCTCACACAGCGTATTTTTAACTGTTGAAATACTGACTGTTTCTCACTCTAAAAATCTGTACGGCCACACAGTGACTCTAAAAATCACGAAACTGGAAATCTAACAACTATTTGATATTGCGGATCCAACAAAACTGGTTTCGTCGAATTCCGACTTCGTATGCAAAAGTGGCTATTTTTAACGCTCTAAATAGCCTATTTAAATATATAAATATATTTAAATATAATTAAATTAAATATTTAAAATTAATTATTATCGTCTGTATTCACAGTGTAATGCCGTACAGCTCTAGACTATTCCTGTATATATTTACAACTCGATATTACCTTGTCAGAGTTATATCGACGCTCGATTCCTATTTAAATCCCTATTTAAAATAAAATTAAATCGTTATGGTCAGGGCGCTGTATTTCTGATATTTTGATTTGGACGTAACTCAAAATCCACACGACGAAATCCCGATATTTCTCTTCCACTAGAAAGATATACTCCACCAGCTCCACACGTTTCTTGTTTCACAGAAATCCGGCTTAAAACGAATCCTGTACATTCAGTTGAAGTTCAACTCGCCAAATAACGAACTGCCGCGTCGTTACGGGCTTGATTATAATTATTATTATAATTTATATGTTCAACTATCGTTTATTTAATATATTTGTTATTTAAATAATTAAATAACTTAATTATTATACCTTACAAAACGCGCCATTACAGGACTATAATTTTGAGAATCAAGAAATCCACAACGAGAGCTTTCAAATCAACGATTCTGAAGAATATCACCTTAACATTCTTAGAGAGAGGGTAGAAAAGCAAGATAGAGAGCTTGGTGAAAAGATAGACAGCTTGATGAACTTCTTTGTTTAATGACGTGTTTTAAAGAACAACTCGAGCAACAAAATCAAACATGCGATGATTCAGAAAATAATCCACTCTTTACTGATAGTGAAAATTTTCAGATAACAACTTTCGAAATTGAGAATAACGATCTAAATGAAGTTGTTCAAAATTCAACAAATGATTTGGATTTTGATTCTTTTCAGGAAAAAGATTTAAGCTCAGATTTTGATCTTCCTCTTTCGGGGTGCGAGAAACTGGAAATTTTAGAAATTGAACAAAATAAAGATGTTGAATTTTTTAATTCAAATATGGAATAGGATTTTAATGAACATGATTTTTTTGGACTGTATGAGGATGAAAGCGATAATTTGGTCAACCCGGTTAGCACCACTAGGTTCGAAAAAACATTTGAAATTAATTTCGGCACTCCCAATAACTCTTCAATCCGAACCTCAAATCAAAATCTTGACGCTCTTCCAATGACAACAAAGACCGATTTTTCTGAACCTTCCAAATCTCCATCTTCTTCGAATGTTGGCAACCCCAACATCTCTTCTTATGAGGTCGGAAACCCCATCGATATCCCTTCTTTTAATGTTGGCAATCCCAACATCCCATACTCTATACCTGTACCGCCTTCACTTACCTTGCCGACACTTTCTTCTTCGAATAACCAAGATTCTTAAATAGAATCAAGTCACCAATCCATCTTTGAAAATTTTACCTTTGAGGAAATTTCAAACGAACTTGAAATTGTCATTGTTGAAAATTCGTTGTCCAGTAATGAAATTGAGAAATGTGATCGAACAGTCTTAAATAATACTCAGCTTTCAAATTTCACGATTGCAACTGAATTTATATACGATCATATATTCTTGAACAATTACACTGATAAGTTTGTTGAACACATGAATTATTTTTGGAATGTTAGCTTGGTTGAAAAACATCGTGTTAGGATGACACTGGACAATTATCTACTGGACTATAAATCTAGGTATAAAGATGAGATGGTTTTCAAAAACCTTTGCTTATTAGAAAACATGCCTAGACATAGTGGGAATGAGATTCATCGGACTAGAACCAAGTGTGGGGGAAAAAGATGGTGGAATTCTTTGCATCGCATGCATCGTAAACACATATATCATTGTACATATGATTTTCATTCGCATATAGTGGCTAAACTCCATTTCATTCTTCAAATAATTTTGCATCTCATTCACCTTTGGGTGCGATCTTTCAAATTTAGGAAACGTTTACAGTGTGGACACTGTTTGGTTCTAGTGTGGGGGGAGTCTGCATTTCATTCATTTTTCATTTTTCTTTCTTTTCATTTTCAGCCATTTAAATAGGACCATCATGCATTTTAGACTGTACTAACATGCCATTTTTTTTTTTGAAACATGGCTCATTTTAGTTTGATGCAACAAAATAAGTTAACAATTATTAGTCAGTTGATAGTATTTTTTTCTCTCAACTTAGATCGAATAAGAAATATAATGAAAAGATTATTTTTGAGGGATAATAGTGTAACCGGTACATAGGGAGATTCTTAGGTGATGGCCATGAAATCTATTCTATATTGTAGACTTTGTTTAAATAAGTGGAGGACTTAAAATACTTATATTGGCTTTTCGAATCTTTAAAACTAAGTTGTGTTAAGTTGAATTCGCATAACTCTCTTTTGTGCTTATAAATTCAATAATAATAATAGTAATCCAAGGGTATCCAACATTGCTTGTATATATAGCGTTGGTGTGCTAACCCGCCAAGCTCTATCCAACATGTTGTTGACAAAGTCAGCGTTGGAATATCTTGGTCTCATTTTATGAGATTGGACACCTAAGGATTACCGACACGTTGTTGACAAAGTCAAAGTCGGCCTGCACAATCCGCCAAGCTCTTTACCCACTCTCCGTTAGTCCGCGAGGCAGTGCATGGGTGGTAAACCTTGGTCTTCTAAGTTAGGTGTATGTACTTAATCATAAATTTTAAAATTTTTATAGAATAAAGAATAAGCGATGATGCCCAAATACTTCTTGACCTTATTGATTTGACTAGCCATACATGAGAAAATAATAATACCACTTTGCAAACCGTGCCAAGCAAACTAAGAATCTATTTCATGGCTGCACTATGTTGTCGACCGAACTAACTGGCCAAACTGGAATTTAACATTTGAAAACTTGATTTATATTGAAAATTTGTGACAAGTTGAGGTATCTAAAATAAAATCAACTGATTAGAAATTGTTAACTTAATTTGTTGTACCACTTTCCTGAAACAAGTCGTGTTTTCAATTTTTGTTTTCAACTGCATAAGTCCTCTGCGTTCATGTAGTTACATTAGAACCATACCATGCTGCATTTGGATTTTGTGGGTAGTATCCGCTGAAAACCCTCACGAGACACCACTCGTCCTACTAGGGACACCTAGAGGTTTAACGGCTTGTTGCATACGCTCAATGCAATCGTTTTTCCTACGAAAGTGCGACCTATCTAGTTAGTTTTTTATTTTTGTTTTACTCGAGGACGAGTAAAAGATAAGTGTGGGGGTATTTGATTAACATAGAAATGTGTTTATTTTATGCTCTTATATTTTATCTTTTGTAAATAAATAAATGATACTTTGGGTACTTTTGTGTGTTTTTACAGGTTGTCAAGAAATGCATCCTTCGTTTCAAATTAAAGGCCAACTACAGATAAAAAGCTACTTCCCCGTATTAAAGCCATCTCAATTACAAAAGACGTTGTAGCTCACTGGTAATTGCATAGAAATTTGTACTGAGAGACCTGAGTTCGATCCCCGTCGAGCTCACTTTTTGCCAAAGAACGGAACTTTCACTCTGCCCTTTTGCTATGAAGAATATATTAATTAGTGTTATATTATATATATACATATTCATGTGTATGTATAATATTCACTAATAAACATTTCAAGAGTAGTCATGGAAATCAATTCAGAACATTCATTTTTCAATTTCCAATTAGAAGAATTTCTGATTGATTTATTGCCAAGAAAAGATCAATTTTGAAGATTTTATCCGTTGTTGCCTTTGGAGTCTAATGAGTATCCTTGTTTGGAAGAATTAATCACATGCAATATGCTCATCAATCAATCAATCAATTTGCCACATGGAAGATAGGGAAGATTTGGAAGATATTCACCATGATTTGCTTTCCAATCAAGCTTGGTCAAGAAAGGCAAGAGATATATGGATGATGAGGCCCATTTATTCATAGACTTAATTAGGATTTTTCCTATCTCATCTATAAATATACGTTGTAACCATTGTAAGAGGATCCCAATTTTTGTACTCTCTTTTAGTTTTAATAAAGCTCTTCTTCGTCTAGTTTATTTGCTTTACTTTCATAACAATTTGTGTTCTACTCAATTAGTTTTGGTAGACAGAAATTGTTATTGTTATTTCTATTGCTTATTAGTGATTAGTCGTTTGATTAGTTTCAACGACAATCCTAATTTACTTTTTGTTGTTCTTCTTTTCCTGCAATCTTAATTTCTGCATTTTATTTCTGTTTTGCATTTTAATTTCCAATTGATAATTGTGATTTGATCGTCGGTTCAATTAGATTTGTTCTGAATCGAATCGCAGTTTCAATTTCGTTTGCTTTCAAAACCAACCTCAAAGATTTGTCTAACTCGCCCAAGAGATTATTTAAATAATTTGATTGAATTTGCCTCCCTGTGTTCGACCTGTATGCTACACACCTGTATGCTTGCAGTAATTTAATTTAAAATTCGCGCTTTTCTAGTTCAAAGAAAAGTAGCGATCATACACACACACACGAAATAAAATATAAAACTAGACACAATAAATATTTGCCATTCAAAATTATTTTATCTTCATAAGGAAGGTGGAATTTAGAATGGTACCTAATACTCAAGATCTCATATATGGTATCCACATTTTATGTTAACCGGCCTTTTAGGGTCGGCTACCAAAAGCAGACCAAGCCCACACGACTCAGCCCATCGCGTGGTTCAATAACCTAGAAGCATTGTCGAAACACTCAGTACTCAAGCCTAGATGGAGTCGTGCAAGAACGATCGTCCCTGCTCGACCGAACTGCTCAAATTAGCTAAACATTTGGGAACGAAGTGGACCTCATCACGAAATTTGCATCCTTGCCATAGCAATTCCTCAAATATCCTAAAATCCCAATTTTTGTACTCCCGAATAAGCATGTAATATTTCGTATCTCGACTCCCTTGCACATTTTGTATCTGGCTGCCTCCTAATTTTCGCATGCTGAAGTTCCTAATGGGGGTTCTTATCCCAGCCTCAGTCGAATTTCCAAGATTCGACCATGTGATGGGACATGAAAAGTGTTGTCATGCTTTTTTGTCAAAGCTGTCACATGCCAAGTATTTGGCGAACGACGTGCTCAAGCATTAAAAAGCACAAAGCAGTTGGGTCAAAGTCGTGTCGCAAACACATGGAAACCCGAAGCCTCTATCAGATGTCCCCTGTCGGGCCCAATGGATTCTTAGTCAAGTCATTATCCGAGCCGTCCAGCGGGTCCGGGCGCAGTGCCGGTGGGGGTCCGGGGCCCTACAGTCCCGGCGGCGATCGACCTAGCCTATTAGGTAAAAACTATGGGCACCAACCGATTCATCCGATTTTCTCCATGCCGGAAGCTCATATTCCTTCACTTTGGACCAGCAGAACTGCGGATTCCTTCACTTCACATTCAGAGACTTCACTCCCTCGACAGTAGGATTTTCGCCTCATCCACTATCAATTTCGCACCTCACCAGTGGGGTCGAGATTTCGCACCCTACCAGTGGGGTCAAAATTTCGAACCTACCGGTAGGTTCGAAATTTCGGACCCCACCTGTGGGTTTGAAATTTCGAACCCACTCTATGGGGTCGAAATTTCGAACCCAACCAGTGGGTTCGAAATTTCGAACCCAACTGGTGGGTTTGAAATTTCGACTTCGGGGCAAGGGTGCGAAACTTTGAACCCGCACTAGGAGGTGCGAATTTCCTGCACATGGCTCGTTCTGGGTGCGAAAATTACTGTTGTAGGCCCTGCTGCTCGCCTAGTCCCACCTAACCTCCTTCCTATGAACACCCCAAGCCTTGGCCTTCAAATGGATCCTTCTCCCTTGGAATTTTCCGACCTTAAGAGCTCCAAAAATTCATTGATGGCTTCCAATACCTCCAACATGGCCATGGGAGATGAGATAAGTAATTAAAACATGACATGCATGTTTTCCTTCAACGCTTGAGCACTAGCAAGCCTTGCTACACCGCCTCTAGACCTCTTGGACACTAAAGCCTACCTTGCCTATAGTTGACCAAGTCAACTCACTCCAAGGAAGAAGAAGGACAACTTAGTCAAAGTTCACCATACATACAACTTTGTACACAAATATGGTAACATCTTTTGAAATCGATCAAAGATATGATGAATGAGAAAATATAAAGTGGACGTAGGCGTTAGTGCCGAACCACTATAAAGTTGTGTTTCCTTGCATTTACATGATTTACTGCTTATTCTGATAATTGTTCACACTCGTACATTGGGTGTTGGCGTGCGACAATTCTGCCCGTCAACATTTTGGCGTGCCATGAAGGGGACGCATAACTTCGACCTCTACATTGGATTAAGTACTCAAATTTGTCTTCAAACCTCGTCTTCAACTTCAACCATGGTTGCTCTACATCATGGTTAAGCGCAAGAAGCTCCTAGCTATCACTGAAGCTCATGCTGAAGATGAAGTAAGTCATGAACTTTCTTCGAATGAAGTTCCATCGAACTATGTCACTCGAGAAGACGTCGATGGATTGATTAAGAACCTCGCTACTAATTTGGATGCTCGACTCGAGCGACAGGAAGACGCCTTCAATACCTTACACGCTCGCATTGAAGATAGAATAAGGAGCGCTTCAAGGCCGACTGCTCAGGCTGACATTATTGGAACTAGCACCAATGTTCCTCCACCCGCGACTCGAGACGCGGGGGCAACCCTGCCTACTAACCAACAGGCTGACGCCGCCCCTCAGAACAACGACGGTCCCGCCACACGCGGGGGCACCCCAAACCACGACGTCGCTCCTTCCAATGGTGACAGTCCCGCCACATGCGGGGGCACCCCAAACCTCGACGTCGCTCCTTCCAGTGGTGCCGGTCCCGCCACATGCGGGGGCACCACAAACCTCGACGTCGCTCCTTCCAATGGTGCCGGTCCCGCCACACGCGGGGGCACCCCTAATCTCCACGTCGCTCCAGCCCGTGATGCTACTTAACTTGGACAAGTTGTGGGTTCCACTGTAGGAAATGTTGCTCAAGCGCCAACGCGCGCAGCTTTGGACTGTAGCGATCCTACAGTTCCGGGAGCCAGGATTGCACCTAATGTGGCCCCCCAAGTTGGAGTCCAACCAAACTTCCTTTTCAACTAACCAATTCCCAACTTGAAGTTGAACATGGGGGCACCAGTACCACCTTGGGTAATTTAAACCAGTTGCTCGCTCTTGGAAACGGGTCCGAGATTGCGGATGTCCTTCGTCGGTTCACTCGAGGCAGCGCTTCTTTTATAGACATGGACTATGTGACTCACAGCTCGCTCTCTTTGAATATCAGGAACTCTCAGAACCCACCTGACTTTAAGCTACCCGGCTTGGATGCTTATGACGGTCGCAAGGACACCACCGCTCACCTCATGAGATACATTCGGCACATGGAAGTTCTCTCAGCTTCAAAAAATGTCATGGCTAAGTGTTTCTCGCTCTTCTTAACCGACATCGCTGCGATGTGGTATAGGCAGCTGGAGCCGGACTCCATCACTTCTTGGAACGCTCTGGTTACCCGATTTGTGGAACAATTTAGAGTCAACATAACTCGACCAAAAAGTGTCAGGACTCTCAACAGCATTAAGCGGAAACCCGGAGAGGCCCTGCGGAAGTTTCTGAAATGATTCAATGCTACGGTGGCTTCAGTCGAGAGACCTAACCCTCCATGATTCTAATGGCTGCAGTATCAGGTGTTCTAGACAAGTCTAAATTCAGGACTTCACTACATCGGGACCCGCCGAGGGACCTTAGTGAGTTCTATTTCGAGGCCGAAAGATTTCTACGGGAAGAGGATGAGAAGGCTGGAAACAAAAAAGCCCTCGACGCTAATACGGCCATCGAGGTAAACCTTGCTACGAATGAAAAACCATCCGACCCCAAGAAGGGAAAAGCTCCCGCTACCGTTAAGGGACTCGCCTCGGGAAGTAAGCCCAATAGAGCTTGGGGTCAACCCAAGTTCCCGTCTTACTCAGAGCTTACTCATACCCTCAAGGATATCTTTCGAGAGGTTCAACCCCTTCATCCATTTAGACGGCCTCCCTCCAGGGAACCAGCACGAAGCGAAAGGGATTCTAATGAGGTTTGCGAGTTTCACAGTTTCCGCGGCCATCACACGAATGGTTGTCGGCACCTTAGGAACATGTTAGAAAAGCGTATCAGGCATGGATTTCTAGGTCGGTTTGTTCGAAAGAGGGCTGCTGAGCCAGGACAAACACCACTCTCTCAAGGGTTGAGACAAGTTGTGCGCGGGACCTACGATCTTCCCGCGTGCATGATTATCAACTAACAACTGGCTAGCTCTAATGTCTTGGATGCAAGTCTCCTTGACATCAGTATCTTGTGAGTTGCGGCTTTGGATCTCCTAGTAATGTGGATTTGGTTCTCTCGACCTCGGGACTCAAGTCTTGGTTCTCCGGCCTTTAGTACTTAGGCAATAATTATGTTTTTCTTCGGTCTTCATGGCTTTAGGATGTTATGATCTTCAAATAAGGCGCTCCTCACTTACAGCTTTCTCAATCTGGCTCTCTAGGCTCGCTTATCTGGGCTTTAGCCCATGGTTTTGGCTTCAAGAGCTTTAGCTCTTCAAATGTATCCTCCCTTTTGGTTATTTGGGTTATTATGGTTTTAAAGTGGTTGAATCGGTATACCCATGTACAGGAGCTGTTATAATCCCTAGGCATGCTCTTTGCCAATGATACACCATCACCCCCTTGGTTATTAATGGAAAAATTACTTTTCCGGCTTTAATGGTGAATGGTTATGTTTGTTTACCCATGTAACAGGAACCGACGAGATCCTAAGCATGCTCTTCACGAACAATAAACTATTCACTCTCCTTAACTAATGAACGTGGAATTAAAAAACGGCCAAGTCCGCTTAACCATGCACGGGGGCAAGCCAGCTCCCTAGGCATGATCTTTGTGGATGACGAACCATTGGGTTTTCCTCTGGCTTTACTAAAAATCCTTAACATTTATAACTTCAATAAAATTACTTCGCAAAGTGATGACGCTTACTTATGAAGTATGAAATCAATAACGGGATTGCAAACCCTAATAAGCATTTGTCTATCTTAGCTTCTCGTCCTACGTCGATGAGATTTCCTTGACTCGTAGCAAGCATCGGATCGTGCACATTCCTGCTTGTTCGGATTATTGGGTCGCCTCGTTAATGACCTTGGATTATGTCGGGTGGATTTTTCTGTGACACGACAAGAATATCCACTCATGGATTGGTGGCGAATGTCGGATTGTGCACGGTCCTACTCGTTTGGATTAGTGGTTCGCCTTGTCCACGACCTTAGAATACATCGGGGGGGCTTGTTAAGTGGCATGACAAGGTTATCTACTCGCTGATTTGTGGCAAGTTTTGAATCTCATACGATCCTTCTCGTTAGGATTAGTGGGTCGCTTTGTCAACGACCTTGGCTTAGTACAGGTGGACTTTTCCATGACACGACAAGAATATCCAATCGCGGGATATGTGGCGAGTTTCGGATCTCATACGATCCTTCTCGTCTGGATTAGTGGGTCGCCTTGTCAGCGACCTTGGATTACATCGGTAGGACTTGTCGGTGACACGACAAGAATATCCACTCGTGACCACCTTGGCCTCTTGCTCTACTTCGATAAGGTTGCTGCAACTCGTGGTGAGTGCTAAGTCCTAGAATTTAGGTTGACAGATTCAGCTCGTCTGGTTGTTGGATCGCCTTCAACAGACGGATTATATGGTTACCTGGCTATGTGGTTATCTTGGTTGTCTCCCGAACACGATCCCAAGTGATCATCGGATTTCTCTCCTTAATACGATCCTAAGCGATCATCGGATTTCTCTCCCTAATACGATCTGGCGTGGTCGTGGCTCTCCCATCTTATGAACGTACAAGCTCGCTCCGGACTTCTCCCAGCTTTGGTTTATGGATATTTCTTCTCCTCGCAAAACACATCCTCCTTAAAAACCAAGCAAGATATGTTTTGGGGGCAAGTGTTGATATGCTTTTTTGTCAAAGATGTCACACGCCAAGTATTTGGCGAACGACACGCTCAAGCATCAAAAAGCACAAAGCAGTTGGGTCGAAGTCTTGTCGCAAACACATGGAAACCCGAAGGCTCTATCAGATGGCCGCTGTCGGGCCCAATGGATTCTTAGTCAAGTCATCATTCGAGCCGTCCAGCGGGTCCGGGCGCAGCACCGGTGGGGGTTCGGGGCTCTACAGTCCCGGCGGCGATCGACCTAGCCTGTTAGGTCGAAACTATGGGCACCGCCCGATTCATCCGATTTTCTCCATGCCGGAAGCTCAGATTCCTTCACTTCGGACCAGCAGAACCGCGGATTCCTTCACTTCACATTCAGAGACTTCGACTCCCTCGACAGCAGGATTTTCGCCTCATCCACTATCAATTTCGCACCTCACCAGTGGGGTTGAGATTTTGCACCCCACCAGTGGGGTTGAAATTTTGAACCTACCTGTGGGGTCGGAATTTCGGACCCCACCTGTGGGGTCGAAATTTCGAACCCCGCTAGTGGTTTCGAAATTTCGAACCACCTGGTGGGTTCGAAATTTCGACCCCCGGGCAGGGGTGCGAGACTTCAAACCCACACCAGGAGGTGCGAATTTACTGCACATGGCTCGTTCTGGGTGCAAAAATTACTGTTGTGGGCCCCGCTGCTCACCTACTTCCACCTAACCTCCTTCCTATAAATACCCCAAGCCTTGGCCTTCAAATGGATCCTTCTCCCTTGGAATTTTTGGACCTTAAGAGCTCCAAAAACTCATTAATGGCTTCCAACACCTCCAACATGGCCATGGAAGATGAGATAAGTAATTAAAACATGACATGCATGTTTTCCTTCAATGCTTGAGCACTAGCAAGCCTTGCTACACCGCCTCTTGACCTCTTGGACACTAAAGCCTACCTTGCCTATAGTTGACCCAGTCAACTCACTCCAAGGAAGAAGAAGGACAACTTAGTCAAAGTTCACCATACATACAACTTTGTACACAAATATTGTAACATCTTTTTTAATCGATCAAAGATATGATGAATGAGAATTATAAAATGGACATAGGCGTTAGTGTCGAACCACTATAAAAGTTGTGTCTTCTTGCGTTTACATTATTTGCTGCTTATTCTAATAATTGTTCACACTCGCACATTGGGTGTTGGCGTGCGACAATTTTGCCCGTCAACAAAAAGATTCAAATACGAAAAGAAGGGGAGAAACGAGCTTCTAAGTGGCCAATTAGGAAAGAGCAAACACCAGGATATGTATCGATCCCAGGATCGACACCGATCCTGGGGCATGAAAATTAGGGAGTGTTCCTCACTTCCTATGTACACCTCCCTGCTCCACTTCCTCCAGCTCTTTTATAAATTACCACCAACCTGCAACGTGAAAAGTGTTCGCTCTTGGCTCTTTGAACACTTTGGGAAGAAAAGGACCTTTATAAATCCTTTTAAGCATATTCCATCACTCTGGGAAGAAGAAAGAAGCTATTCCTTAGACACTTGGACCATTTTGGGATACATGGGCATTTCGGGAAGAAGGAAATTACCTCCAACTTGGACATACTAGAACCTTATTTCCACCATTATCGTTAAAGTGACATTGAACGATTTTTCGTACCATTGTAAACTTGTACAAAGAACATATAAAAGAGCAAAGTCATTCAAAGTGGATGTAGGCCTTCTCGGGCCGAATCATTATAATATCGTGTTATTTACCTTCTTGCACGTTACATCCATTATGGACATATAGTTTCGTTGTCTTGGAACTCATTGGGTGTTCCTCCAACTTTTATGCATTAACATTCTAGTGCTTTCACTAAGAAACTAAAGACTTCGCCTTTCCTACCGTTCGATCACTGCGAATTAAGCGCTACTTAGGTCTTCCTAGGCTTTCCTACCGAGTCCATCGATAATAGTGACCATGGGAAAAACGATTATGTTTGGACCTTCCACGATTGATCCTAACTCGGAAAATCCTCTTCGGCATCCATTCACTGAAGTTCTACCAATGCAAATATCACTACTTCTTCTGGTCCCGATGCCTGGATTTCCCGAACTCAATTTTCTGAAACTTTGAGAAATTGGGAGAAACGCAAAGAAGCCTAGACAAACAAATCAAGAAAAAACTTGAATTGATGCAGAGGATTCAAGAACATGCTCAATGAGACAACCTTAGCCTTCAATAAAATAGGAGAGCTCGGTCTCTTTCGAATCATATGTCCCCGAGCTCCATTCCCATTTCTCTTCGCAATAGTCATCCTCGAAATCGGAAAACCAGCAATGATGGCATCGGAATAGCCATCAAAGAGGGAACATGTCATCCCGACTGTTCCCAGTTTGGGCCTAATCTTGACCAAAGGTTCAGTGCTCAACACCCTACTCGGTAGGATCGACCACCCACAATCCGAAACTTGGTTCCCATACCTAAAACAATGATTTAGGCCTAATTTGCCATGCATCAACCTCTACAAAGTATAAGAACAGAGGTCGAGGATTCCTTAGATGAAGTCAACATTCATTCGAGAAGACATCCGAGGCTGTGCACTCCTAAGTCAGATCACGGATGTTGAGATTCATTGGAGATCCGAACTCTCGTTCTCGCCAACCTAGTTTGCACCATCATGAAAGAATCTCGAGATTACGTCACCGACGATTGGGAAACTAGTGCAAGACGTAACCCCATTACCAAAGATATGCTCAACACCAAATGATCCATATACTTTAACATACCGCATATAGGGGATTACTCGAGGAAGTTAGATGCACGAGACTTCACAAACCTCTACGAATCGCGTGTGGATTCCGCTCATGCCACAGATATAGTGAAGTGCGTCATTCTAGAAGGCGTACCTCTATTATGGTTCACTCGACCTCGGTCAAGGACCATCTCAACCTTTGATCATCTTGCAAGGGTTTTGTTCAGACAATTTGGAAAGTACATCTACCAAGGCACAGAGAATTGCTAAAGAGTTACCTTGAGAGATTTGACAATGCGTTGGTGGTGGATGTTGAAGACCCAAGTCCACGTTTTCTTCTCTCCTTCTTCTTTTTGTTGCTCATATTTGGGATCATTGACAAATCGAGCATTGTTAGGCCCCGCTTGCTTACATCCCTACCACCAGTCTTGGACATTCCTCTTCCAGGTCTGTCCCTGTCTACAGTTGTCGTCATCGGTGCAAGGGTCAGAAAATAAGGAAGTGGGACCGTCGATGCTCTTCTTGATGGAGAATGCAAGTAATATTCTTGATGATGAGGCTACTTTCAGACTCATGGTACTTATTCTTTGTATGCAGTTGTGTACTTTCGAAGAAATCTCCCATGATGCCTCTTTTCAACCCTTGAGAGTGCCTCCGATCTCAATCTATGTCGCTTTCCTTAGTCATGATGCTTGCACAAAGCAAACCTTAAATCAAAATTAAACATCCTACACGCACGAATCAAGTGTTGTGATTTGCAGTTCTCACGAGTGTGTGTATCCTAAGTTTTCACCCATGGACCAAGTGTTATCTTTCTTGAAGGGTAATTTTCCTAATGCTCGACAATAAGCTTTCGACACTAACGTTGCCAAACCCAGAAGAAGGTATCTCTATGGTAACCAAATCCAGTCCTCTGAACTGGCGCTCATCCTTCATTGATGTTGTGGTCCACCCGTTGCAGTTGGAGAACTTGATTCAAAAGCCTCTCTCAACCTCGCCTCCTCAACCGAAGAGAAAATGGGAGTAGGTTGTAAATCATACCCTCTGGTTAGCTCATCCCCATCACCATTGTCAGCACCTATGTCCTCCTGAGCTCTTGCGATCTCCTTCTTAACTGGGGACATGTAAGGAAGCACAACAGGGAGAACCTCTTCCTGCGGACCCAGAGAAATTTCTCCTCCCTCGGCTTCTGCAACTTCCTCTTCTCCTTTATTTCCATCCCTACATCCCGTCGAGTAGCCCTCGAGAAGTAAACCTAACAAGTGAAGAAGATGGTCTGATAGTAGAGTTTGGGAATTATGATATGTGTTTGGCACGTTCCTTAATGTCAGGACTCACTCCATATTTTCGCCACTCCTCGAAATCCATGGAATACACGCCTCATAAAATTCCAAGTTAGTTTAGAGTTTACGAATCAATCAATTTGGGATATAGTCTAAGTATTATATACTTACAGTCTGTAAGCCACCTCCTCGCAAATAATGGTGAGCATCGAATGTAGAACGAGTCGTGCTTAAAATAGCTAAGTTGTTCCAAGCTCTCAGGATGAAGCAGCTATCAGCTTGCATCCTTGAAGTGATAATGAAATGTGAGAGAGTATATCTTCTTTTCAAGGAGTAGATGTATATGACGTATTCCCCACTCGGTTCTATGTTCAACCACCCTATATACAGGATATAGTTCCTTGGAAGGAAGGCATATGCGTTTGGATGAAGCTGCGTTGGTGCTAGTTGAAAGACATATAGAATTTCTCGGATATGTGAATGCAATAAGGGCACGCATCTGATGGAGCACATATGCCTATTCTAGGTAGTATACCCTTCTAGAGGAGCGTGCGCTCTATCTTCCCCTCTATGAACCGGAACATCCCCCAAGATATTTCATGCCTATCTTTCTCATCGAAGCTTCTGCTATTCACGAGGAAACCAAATCTGGGGGACTCTCAAGAACCCACAAGATCTCCCGTCATATCCGGAGCCACAAAAATGCCTTCTTATTTGTCGTTGGCACCCTCCTCTTCCAACGGTTCCTCTGCTACAAGTTTGGCTTCTCCTTGAACGACTTGCTCATCCACATGTTCATTTGAATGTTGTGATCCTTTTGGTTGTCCCTCTCGTTCGGGTATGCTGGATGAGCCTACTTTTCTAGAAGGGGTGGAAGCTTTAGAGATCCCACAATCGCTAACCGATGGACTAGAACTGTACAATGAAGAAATTGAATACGATGGCTAAAGATCAGGAATCTTCACATCATAAGGACTTCTTGTTAATGCCTTAGGTCGCTCCTATTATGAGGTTATATATAGCAGTGGTCTGGGTGTACTTGTTGATTTTCCAGAATTGCAAGGGCCTCTCTCTTTAATGGACTACGAATGAGGTTCCTTTGGTTTCATTCAGTCCCAAAACGAACTTGTATGGATGTGTGTTTGAAATTATATTTTATAACATACTGATTGGTTTTTATTAAACATAAGTCTGTGGTGCTTGAGAGGTTATCTCAACTTAACACCCTTGTTTGAGATGTACGAGCCTAAATGTGATATGGTTAGCAATTATCGATTATACATTATGAAATGACAACATAATGAGATGACCCGAACTTCCCCGATAAGGAAAGCACGGATTATCTTAAGAACACGACAAAATAGAATGCAAACAGAAGAACATTTCATTGTTTATCACAACAATTCCATCTGAATACAAGAATATACAGAGTATGAATAAATATTACACATTTGACAAATATCAGAGATTTAAATTACATTTAAATACATAGCAGCGGAAAAATAATACAACACACAACTGAAAGAAACACACGGATACAGAGCTTTCCGAGTATCGTTCCAGCTGTAAACCAGGATCTTGTGAATATAAATCTGCAAAACCAAAACTACTAGCTGCCCGTGTCGAAAATAGGGGCACCGCTTTAACGATAAAATATTTTTATATATCCACTTCCAATATAAAGATCGAATTTTTATATCATCACTATAAAAATCCCATTTTTGTTTCAACATATATATAATAAAAATCAGATTTTTATTACGCTACATAAATAAAGATTAAATTTTTACTATCTATATAATATAAAAATCGTATTTTTATTCTTCTACTAATAAAAATCACATTTTTATATTATACAGATAGTAAAATTTTGATCTTTATTTATGTAGCGTAATAAAAATCTAATTTTTATTATATATATGTTGAAACCAAAAATGGGATTTTTATAGTGATGATATAAAAATTCGATCTTTATATTAGAAGTGGATATATAAAAATATTTTATCGTTAAAAATATAATTTTTAACGTGAATGTGAATAAATAAATATTCATAAACAATCCATCCGGTTTGTAAATGAATATTTATTTATTCACATTCACGTTAAAAATTATATTTTTAACGATAAAATATTTTTATATATCCACTTCTAATATAAAGATCGAATTTTTATATCATCACTATAAAAATCCCATTTTTGTTTCAACATATATATAATAAAAATCAGATTTTTATTACGCTACATAAATAAAGATCAAATTTTTACTATCTATGTAATATAAAAATGTGAACTAGTCGGGATTAGTGAACCTCACCGAAGTAATTATTTATATTATTTCCCAATCCCAACCTATTCAGGTTTTGCATATACGCGTCATGAACGTATATTCGAAGTTTTATTATACTCGATTCTCCAAATTCAATACAAATAAAATATTCAAATACGTATAATTGAATTTAACTTTCAAAACAAAAATGTTTCCATTTGAAAAATATACTCCTCGCACTCGTTCTAGGATAATACTGATCCCATCTCTAACGAGTCATCCTAATTGGATATTACTAATCCAATATCTAATGAATTCTTTCATTTGGTTCTAATTTTATATATGATAAAGATGTGAATTTGATTGTTAAAATATTTCGTTCAACACATGAATCTATATTTCCTTCAACAAATGACTAATCTCAACACATGAGTACTGTCAACACCTGAATCTTTATTTTATAATATTCTTTATTTTCCCAATTGGAATGAGGCCCAATCAATTACCATATAATGTTAATTATATGGATTCCATACAACACATGTATATAATAACAATGATAAATAATCAACCATCATCCAAAGTGCACCACACAACTGCATAAGCATTAAATATAAATAATTAATGCTTACACAGTCTGTCAACCAATCGATTGACATACAACTAAATAATTGGGATTAGTGTACACCAAATATCATCCCAACACCCGTGTGGGGTTTCAATCCACAAACACTGAATATTATTTGTGTAGTTGGGCGACATGTAAAATTTATCGTCCCAATCAATGTCCTTCAAATAGCTGTACATAAACAAACCGTCCGGTTGTAAGTGAATATTTATTTATTCACATTCACGTTAAAATTATATTTTTAACGATAATTAATTTATTTTGCACCCGGTACATTCATTTGAACTTTGAAATCGAATTATCGAACTACCACGCCATTTTCAATTCCTTTTATATATATAAATAAAAATTTATATTCTAACGACGACGTATATAAATATATACGTTCGAATTCTATACAAAATAAATTTCTTGTCGTTATTATTTAAAATAATTCATTTTAAATATTCAAAATTCGTCGAAATTGCCAAAATAAAATTTTTAAATTGGCTCGGATTTTCCGGGTTGTTACAATCTCCCCCACTTAAAACTTTTCGTCCCCGAAAAGGAACGAAGCCGAAAGTTGTTTAATTAATCAACTCTACTTCCATTATTTTTCTTTACGGCTTAAGTCCTTCAACTTTTCAGTTTCTAAGAACTTTTCGAATTTTTCACATATCATGCTAAGTGATGGGCTATTGATGATCAAAGCATTTCTTAGTGAAGCATAACTTTGTGTGATGGGACTTCGTCAAGCCTCACGCCCTAGTATGATGGTAGACTGGTGGTTGGATTTGTAAGCTTGCTTTTCGGAGTTGGATGTTTCGGTGCACCTAGGTATCAAGTTTTATTTGTACCTCATGATGGAATATAGAGATGTTTGAGTCCTTGGATATTATTTGTTGTATATTCAATTTCATGTAGTTGTGGGGAGTATAGCGATGTCTATGTCCTTGGATGTTATTTGCTATATTCTGTGTATGATCCCACAAATTGGTCTTTCGTACCAGGAAGCATCCATTGGAAATCCATTCTCCACTATGAGTTTGTATGGTTTTAGTTATAAACCTATATGGTGACATAGTAATATGATACCTATGCCATCTAGGATCGATATATTTATTTGAGAAAGTGATTTCCATATAATGCACTAGTAATAATATCAAATCATCTTCGCGTATCAAACATGTTTGGATTTTATAAGGAGAAATCTCGCTCAAGTCTATGTTTGTATTGTGTGTGCTACAAGACCTTATGGTAGCTTCATTTTCCAAAAACCTAGCGAGTTTTGATGAACTGGTGTTTATATGTCGAAAATCTGTTCCGTGTTATGCGACGTCGTCTTATGAATTACATAACTTTTTAAAGATAAATCTGTTTAGCTGCTCATACCAGTCCCATGATTGACCTGGAGTTTATTGTTTTCCTTAAACTCTGGGTGCCAATTATTTTCCATGCGGGCAACCAAGCAGTTTGTGATTTAGCAAATTTAGTCTTGAAGTCTTTTTAGAGTGGGAATTGGATTATGGCTGGAGCATACTCGGAATAATTTCTAAGTCTTCCACTAAGAGTCTATGTTTTCCGTAATGTATGTATTTTCTGTATACTCTGATATTCGTTATACTATGATGTAATATTGTAATGATATTAACGAAAAAGTTTATTTGTTTAGTTCTTATGTGTTATAACCCTAAGGCATCGCAGAATCCGACATTTGAATCTCTGACATTTGATGCTTAAGTTGCGTCGAATGCCAATTTTCATTGTCTGAAAATCTGGGTCGTCATACTCCGCTTAGGATAAATATTGCTTATCACATTCAGACTGATGGAAAGATTAGGAAGGTAAATAGGATTCTTGAGAATTTAATGAAGATGTGTACCTAGACTTCGAAGGGATATGAGAGGAGTATCTACTCTTTGTAGAATTTGTCTATAATAATAGCTTGCAAATGAGTATAAGATAGCTCCTTTCGAAGCACTTTATGGATGACCTTGCAGATCATCCTTGTGTTAGTAGGAGACTATAATTAGATTTCTTATTGGTCTAGACATTGTGAGAGAGACCTCAGAAAAGATCCACTTGATAAGGAAAATGATGAAAATAAGCCAAGATTGTCTAAAATTTTATGCTGATAAAAGGATGACGTATTTTGAATTCGAAGTTGGAGATTTGATATTTGTGAAGGTGTCGCCACTTAGGAATGTGGTAAGGTTTGGCTCGTGGGGAAGTTTGGTCCAAGATTCGTGGGACCATTTCCTATTGTAACCGGAGTTAGAAAGATGGCATACATATTTAGAAAACCTGAAAAACTTTCTGGAGTTCATGACGTATTTCATGTTTTGCACTTGCGAAAGATCTTGCATGATTCAACTGAGGTAGTTGGGCCCAGTCCACTTGAGGATGTGGAGAAAAAGTGAGAGGCGTTTGTTCATCTCATGCCTATATGGATTCTAAGACATGAACTAAAGAAGCTTAGGAACAAAGAAGTTAAGCTAATTAAGTTTCAGTGGGGAGACAATGTAAATGAAGGTATGTAGGAGGTAAAAGATCGAATGTGTGTCTCATATCCCTTTCTTTTTAGTGGTAAACTTTAAGTCGTTCCATCATTATCATTTCTTTTGAATAGGTGCTTTCATATCCTTAGTATGAATTAGGATATAAACTATGGATGATAGGAGTGATCACAAACATGTTATATATATGATGTACGCAAGTGTTTGCTAGTGGACGTAGTGGATGCATAACATAATAAGCTCTATTAGAGATTAGCTAATTGGACTCAAACATATTGCATATGGATGTGTGATAAATTTTATTTAAATTCCATGATTGTAAATTCTAATGATGAGCTTTTGATTATTTATATGAATGATGATTTCAACACACATGTAGAACTATCAGTTTTCATTAGCAAACCTGCATTCGGTTGGATACATTGCACGGGTATATTTGCATAAAAAGGAGGTTGACTGAATCATTAGACCGTCTAATCTTTTGCATTAGTTATGCTGCATCCCAAGAAAATTCGACTCTCGAATCCAGACATTAATACATCTCGTATCCAAATTCAAGTATCGAAATCCCAGTAGGCTAATAGAAAGAAATAAGAGGATGGGAAATAGAAAAAAAGAAAGTTAAGAATAGAAGAAATAAGAAGAACAATAATACACAGTCTCACATCGCAACGGAATAAAATATAATACAGAAATAACTCTTTACTAAATAACTTGAAACAATACTTACAATTATCAGAGTACAGTGGTCATTCAACATATTTAGACAGTTATAACAATCTGTACTTGTTTACAACACACAGCGGAATAATATATGAATCACATGTCTGAACTCCTCCAGCTCGTCTCCTGGAATTTGTATCTTATCCTGAACCTAAAAAACTCGGACTGGCCCGAGCATTACAAACGCCACAGGTTAGTCTGTGAAGCAGCATGAGAAAAACCTGCAAAATTATTGGTATTATCCAATTTGATTTCAACGTTAAAAATCCTTTTGGAAGAAAAGATATCCATAAGACCAATCCATACATAAACACAAATAGTTTTTATGTAACAACCCGCATTTTACGTATCGAAGGATCGTAAAATATTTTTATTTTATTCCATGAGGGTTGGATCATTCTCATATTTTGATATGTTGTTTATGGGGATGTGAAACATGTCCATAATTTTTACCAATTTATTTGTGATCATTTTGCCCCTGTCAATCTTGTATAGGGCATAACTTTTTACGTGGATCGAATCAGACATTGAGACCTGTGCCATTGGAAAGGAAATGATGATTTCCTTTCCGTAGAATGGTCACATTAAAGATTTACCCAGCAGTTTGCGAGAAATTGTTGTTTTAAAGTTTCACAGTTGGTTGTTTAGGTTTTTGGAGCATTAATGTATTGATTTAAAGAGGCACATTAGTGGGCTGGTGGGAGGCTATAAATAGGAGTGAGAGGTATAGAGAATAGTTTACTTTCTCCATTCTCTCATTTGGAGGAGCTTGTGATCCTCAATTTCTTCATTCTCCAACACCTTTCCACTATTCGAATTCAAGATTGCCATAAGAGAATCGAAGATCTACATTGTTTAAAGCTAGATCTACATCGTTTAAAGGGAGAATCCATCAAATTGAAGAGTTTATATCATATTCTATGCTGTCCGGATCTAGATCTAGGTGTTTTTGTGCTGTTTTGGAGAAATGGTGAGTGATATACATCTCTTCCATGGATTCAATCAAGTATATGCGTGTTTGATCTTGTTTTTCATCAAATTCAAGTCGCTTTCCTTAGATCTACATCATGGTAAATCTATCTTCATTTGAATCCCCACAGGATCTAGTTTAGCAACTTAAAACCAGTAATTCTCAAATATTTTTATATGTTTATGCAAGTTAGATCCACAATTTAGTTCATATGTTCATTTATCATGATTTTGGTCAAATTTGCATAATTATTGTGATAATCGTCATATTCATGGTGTTAGCGATTTCATAACATGCTCTTGGTTGTGTTGAATGAATTAGATGAGTTGGATTCGTCGAATTCGTTGTTTGGCGAAGTTTTGGTCGAATTCGGAGATGGTTCGGGGCTATACAACGAATAGGTTGGTTAATTTCATATGGGTCGGTCGCATAGCATAAGTGAAGTACAGATGTAGTACGAGTGAAGTACAAGATGTAGTACATGTGTTCTGGTCAGTCGGCAAATATGGGGTCGGTCGAGCAGAAGGTGGTCGGTTGGTCAGAGCTTTGGTATGGTTGGTCGGGCAAATATGGGACGGTCATATATAGGTCGGTCATATATGGGTCGATCATATATGGGTCAGTCCTATGTAGGTCGGTCATAATGAAGTGATGTGTTAGATTGGTTGCATTGATGGATCAGTTTCTTTTGTCTTCATTGATGGGTCGGTCGGGTGCATTGGGTAGGTCGTGGGGCATGGGTCGGGCATGTACCATAGATTTAACAATGCTTTGAAAACGCTGTGATTGATGGCATAAACGTTGCGGTTTGTTCCCATAGTCATGAACGAATGCTATGGATTGGTGATGGACCTTATATTGATGTTGTTGGTTAAATAATGGTGATGACTTCAAAGTAAATTCAAGTGAGAATGTCGATGTTTTGTGGTGTGTTCGTTGTTCGCCGTATGCAACAAATGTGGAAATGACTCAAGGATGTTTCGAGTTCGTGGATAATGGTTGCCCAAAAGTGTTCTAAGCTTATGGATGGTCGTCATCGTTGACGACTAGAGATACTGAAGGATGAGGGATTACCATTGTCGTAGGTTCTAAAGGACTCAAAGCAGGGGTATAATAGGGATACCTAAAAGACCGATTGTATGGTCGAGTACCCTTGGCGATGTGTATGGCTTGGATATGTCAAATTGTATAACGTATAGGGTTTCCTTTAGAACTAGAGTTACCATTAGTCTTTGATGGATGGTAGTATGATATGGGCAGTCATACGATTAACGGTGGTTTCCAAGCAGGATTGGCAGTGATAGCTAGAGTCAGTCATGGATGTTGGTTGCTTTGTTTGTACCATCTCACATAGATTGTCCGACGTCGAAGGAGATGTTTCTTGGATGCTTGTTTGACATTGGTTTAGTCCTCTGGGGCTTATGCTTAAGGGATGTTGATCTCGATTAGGATGGTTTGCGTGAGATATAACTAGATTTTGATTCCTATTGGATGATGGTCATTTTACAATTGGTTGGTTACTTCTGAATGACATGGATGTATGGTTGAAATGTTTGTTAGTAAAGGCTATCACTGACCGATGTGGGGAAGGCTGATATGGGTTCTTCTCTAGTGTTTTGGTGGATTAGTTCGTTTATCTACCTATTCTCATATACTCGGTTGATGATGTTAGAAAGCTGTTTTATCGCTCACTAAGACTGTTGTCTGACTCAAGGTTTTATGTTTCCCTCTTATTAACTTGGTATATTCATCCGATTTTTGGATGGGCACACTAAGTGGTAGGAGATTGGTGATTAGTGAAGATGATGTTATTGTGTGGTGGCGAGCAAGAGTCTAGCGTATTATCTTACAAGTAAATGGTACCTTTGTTTCCGTTGTGTGGTTTATCTCAGAACGTTGTAGTGAGGAAAATTTGTAAAGACACTTATGTTGAAATTTCCATATTGTGTGGAGGTTTTCTCTAATTGTTATGAGGGTATAAGTTTCTGCTGAAATGAGCTTCATTATTATTACCTGTTGTATATGTTCTATTATATTTTATCCTTGTGCTATGAGTTATACGACAGGTTCCTCTTGTGTTTACCTACTCTGATGATCATACATAGCTGCCTGGCACACCTTTCATCGCACTTTTCCTCTTTTTTAGTGCATTTACCTTATGATAACCCAAAAACTATATCTATTCTGATATTATAATAATGTCTAAATCAAATAAATAATCATCTAGTAGAACGCTTGCATCTCACGCGCTACATATATAATAAAATCGAAAACTGCGAGCGCTTATTAGAGAATGGATTTCTGACTGTGACAAGGTATGGAAACACCTTCCGATCAGTGTAATCTAGAGGACATACACTGGAGTTCAATAAGAACATCTTGCAACTCAGCCACACATGACCAACCACTCATTTCTCTTGAGTGTATTGAATGTCTTATCACCTTACGATTGGTATACCAACATAGCCGTTCCTAGGATGTACAGAAATGAAAAGAAGTAACAAATATGAATATTCTCTAGATGGTGATAATACACCCTAATGGGAGCGATCCACTTAGCCATGTTTCCTGCGTGATTTTTTTCATTTCCTGGTTGTGAGGCTTGAGGTTTAACACTACCTTTAGAACACCACATCACCATCCACTTTGAATGTCACATTCTCAGATCCATCAAATCACTAATTGACGTCCACAAAAATACTCTGGGTGTTAGCTAGCACCAACAGAAGTACGTTTGTAAAAATCAATGTATGTGACTCTTAAGAAATACTCTATCAGACATTCGTTCATACAAGTCATCTAGGAACATGATGAACCGAAGGTAAGCTCCTACCATATCCTAGGTTTCACCCTAGAGATCAGTAGCGAGTAGTCCATGTAAATCTGTAAATTTTCAACCACAACAGAACCACAATATATCTCTCGACGCAAAACTAGTGATTTTAAGTCGTTCCCGGTTGGAATGGTTTTCAAATATAAATTCGATCCCGGTCTTTCCCTATCAACAATCGTTTAGGTCAGATTTGATAGTCGATTATTTAACTATCAACTAAAAACACTCATTTATCCATAAAAGAAAATTTAATTTACTAATTCAATTATAGCCTCTTAAATTAATCATTCTTTAATTCAACTTCTCAATTTTCCGCAACATTAGAAATACTCATTCCATTTCCTGTATTAGTAGAAGAATATTCTTAACCATTATTTTAAATACTTTTAGGACGAACTTCTCATCTTGGTCATTGGTCCCCAACCGTAAACTAGTAAGTGAATAACTTCCCAAATATCAACCCCGTAGGCCGAAACCAACATCAGATTGATACTAGGAAAACTATTCATCTCAACTAATCTCCAGTTAGTTTCTAATTCCATTAACTTCATTTCTTAATTTCTAACGAATATAAATCTCAAATATTACTTATCACTTAAATGAGATATTTATCTCAACTTATACAAATTTCAATATTTTCATACAAAACGTTTGCTAAACATTATTCATTTTTAAAACTGGAAGCGCGATTTTCTTATAAGGATATATTTGATTAACCAACTCAATTTCATTTTAACATTCGTAAACCAGGTTCTATATTAAGTCTTTATTCCATAGATAGTCTTTACAAACATCTATATATTTTTATTTCACTCATTCCAGTTTTATTTTTTATAAAACTTCATTCCATTCTATTTGTTCTAAAATATTCTTAAATAACTATCATTTGCAAATCCTAATAATATTTACTAATTATAAACCATATGTAAAATTACTTAATATAATCCATAGTATATTATTCAAATTAGTTAAATTCAATTAGAATTTATAATTTCAAAAACCTTTTCTAACTTACTTTTATACATTCCTATTTTTCCACACCACTTATTTTATCCTCCTTATTCACCTTAATCATTAATAATAATTTCAATACAAAACCATACTAGACTTTATTTGATAAATCAAATTTCAAGTTTCAATCCTACTATAACTTCTGATTATATGGTTATTTTATATAATCCAATTTATAATTTCCATTGAACGTGGAAAATTCAAATCTATTAACAATACTGATTTTAAACCCAATTTCCGTCCATCTTCATACTCAGATTATATTTTCTGAATAAAAATAATAATTTCACTTCTTTATAAACGTCGCTTACAAAATCAACTTCTCATCTTATTTGTTAAAATAAACCTTTACTATTCAATTCTATTTATAATTTGGTTCTAAATAAATAATTTATTTGAAAATAAAATTCCTTTTTTATACTTTTATTTAATTAAATTTTGTTTTATCATCCATGTATTATTTTTGACATTCAAAATATCAAAAATCAAAATCCACTGTTAATACCCATCTAAACATGTCAGGCACTATCACAGGTTATCAATCATAGTATATATGTGAAAACAAATAAATAAATGCTAAGGAATCCAGTAGGATTCGTCAAACCTATTTTTTATGCATCCACATATGTTAATCAACAATTATAACACCCATCCTGCTTCAAGCCAGGATATCACGGTATAGAGGGTCATCCATCATATATATTGTGGGGCGCATAGGGTAATCTTCCGCTAATGGTACTGCGGGAAATATCAAATCACCTATCACCATATTATTATATATATTATTATATATATACTATTATCACTTTATATCAATCAATAATCATCTAACAAACAATAAATTAAATTTGAACTATTAAAAATAGTTCCCAATAATCATCTAAGTGAGTTTAACCCACCTCGATTTTTCCATTGTTGAATATGCTGTTAAATTCTATATCGTCGGCTACGAAACTAGTCGAATGAAATTTACTGCGTACCTATGATTATTTAATTTAATTTATCGATAAGCTACTATTTAATTTGAATTAATAATTAAATTATTCAATGAAATTTTAATTTTAAATTACCTTATTGCTTTGCCAATTATTCGACTAACCGATGAAGCAACTTGCCAATCAACTCCACCATTCGCTTCTTATCACTTATAGCCACCAGTGCTACCACTGACATGCCACCCACATTATTGCATACTGTCTCGACTCCATCAGTACATCATCACCCACATACCCCATAGCCTATCCCTCAAACATCCCAGTTTGTCAACGAGAAATGGAACTCCACCTAATACACAACTCCAGTCTCCCTCATTATATCTGCATCACTCCAGAACCACAAACCCGCACTCCCGTTCAACACAGACCGTCCCCATATTGCTATAGTGTTGCACCCTCCCAAACTTCATAGAAACCAACTTCCTAGAAAAATAGGGATTGAGCTTCTACATCCTATTGTCGAGCCACGATATCCCCTAGTTTGACTCCCAACACCCTGCGATGTCCATCAGTATCGCACCATATAGAATCACACCCTCCTGTAATTCAACCCAGCTCGCATAGATGTATTGAACTCCATTCATCTGCTAGCTTCGAACTCTAGTTAGTTGTAATCACCACCATCGACTTCTCTAACCTTGCAGCGCCCGCCTCCATAAATTCCAGAACAACCGGTGACAACCCCTTCTTCGTGAGTGCTTCAAACTCGGTGACGTCGAGCTTTAGAGAAAATCGTGGTTGAAATTGTGATCCAAGATTTGCAACCGTCTAATTCGAGTTCGAGAAAACTCACAAATTCAAATTGTGATTTTGATTTCGCAAATCCTTTTTTATGTATACAGAGGTCGATCTGATTTCGCGGTTTGGAAAAATGGGATGGAGAAAATGGTTTCCAATGGTTTGAGGGATTAATAGACTTCGTTTTGTCTAAGGAAAAGAAAAAAGAAAATGGCTAAATTATTTGTTGTTTTTGTGATGGAAGAACCGATCACCAAAGCTAATTTATAGGGGGGAGACATAAGGATAAGAAGAACGTCGACTTCAACCAGGTTAGGCATTGACATTTGGAAGAAGTAGGCTTGCAACGTTTCTTGATGGATGATAGAAGAGAAAGAACGAAGCAGCTACTTTGGATAGGATTGCATAATTTCTTTGGTTTAAAGGAATAGGTATGTAATTAAATGTAACATATGTTAGAAAATATATAGGTCCGCTACCCAATTTATTTTGAACTGATGTGATTTTATTTAACGTAAAATATCATGAAATTTTGGACTCATTTGAGCGCAACAAATACCATTCCTAGGGTTATACCACCATTCTGAACACACTGAACAGGTTCCTAGGTCAAATTTGATCGAATGGATAAGATGTTAATTTAAATTGATGATTTAATTATATTCGATTTAATTATTTCTAAACGTTTTCTGATCATATGTTCAATCGTTAAATCCAAACGTTGCGAAATTCGAACTCCGATAATAATATACTGTTACGGATCCAATGGAATTTATTTAGTCGAATTCTAAGAACGTTTGAAACATCACTATTTTCACTTATTAATAATATCGATTAAATAATCAATTGATTATAAACACTTTAATTTACCGAATAAAATATTCCTATTTAATAAATTGAATAAATGAACTTTATATTAACACCCATTTTAAACTCAAATCAGATATTTAAATGTTTTAAATTGTTAAACGTTAAATGTTGAAAAATACGAGATGTTACATTCTTTTCCCTTAAAAGAATTTCGTCCCCGAAATTACTAAGTAGAAAAAAGTGTTACACCTTATTAACTTCCCATAATCTATTCATGCGACTCTACACTTACCTAAACATCCTTACTACACAACCAATCTATTAATTTTCAATTCATTCAGAAATTCAGAACTTCAATTTCCAATTGAACATTAACTTTTTGTTAACAAAAGTTTTCCAAAAATTTTGAAATTTTTTCAAACTCCCTAAATTTTCAAAAAAATTCGCCAGCACCTCCTTCGTATGGGCTGATCGGTACAACTACAAAAATGCATGTCTAGGCATTCTCCAATCAAAAAGAAAATAAAAAAGCCAAGTGTTTTGCCAAATAGGCTAATAAAATCCTATATTGAATTAAATATGTACCTTTTTGTCGGATATTCAATATTTTCTTCGCACTTGCTTCCATCTCATACCCCTGCTTAATCATATGCACCTGCATTTGTAATTGATTATATACAACTTAACTTCTTACTTCCAATTCAACATTTCATCCACTAACTTGTTCTCTTTCTTAACGAATAATAGTTAAAACATCCATGTTTGTATATATATACTTTTGCTTATAAACAAGTCAAATTTACTTAGTTCAAGTTTCAAGTTAAAATTTTAATATATGAGTCCATTTATATTTAAGTTCAAATTTCAATATTGATTAAACTCAATTTGATTTATTCTTCGAAGTTATTTATATTGGAATACTTCTTTTTTTTTGCTCGACATATTCAAACTATAGGTATCAAGCTCAATTTAGATTATCAACAATCAATTTATTCAGTTCACCTGAATCATATATATCTAATAACTCAATTACGAATTTTATTAATGGAAATCTAATTTTTATCCTTCCATTTGAATTAATATATCATTTTAATTTATAAACGATTTCATAACGACTTTCTTAAAATTTGATTTTGACATAACTCAAAATCAATAATATGAAATCTCAGTTTTCTCTTTCATTAGAAAATTATAATCCAATAGATCCGGATAATTCTTGTTTCAAAGAATTCTGACTCATATTAGATTCTATATACTCAATCGAAGTTCAAATCGTCAAATTACGAACTACCATGATGCGGCGAGTTCATTTTTTATTTAATATAATTTCAGTTCCAATCCAAATTTATTTACTTGTTCTTCAAATCAAGTTTCAATTCATTATATTGGAATTTTTTTTCTTAGTTTCCAATTTATATTCCTAAGTTATGATTTTTATTCAAAATCATTTATTTTATCTTTTGGTTATATTAACCCATTTCAATTCCATAATTCCATTTGAATTCCATTCAAATCAATCAACAACCAAATACCAACATAATATAGAAAAACTATTTTATTTTCTATACCAAAAATGTACTTTGGGCAAAATTATTTCATTTGCCCTCTTTACAAAATAATATTGTGTTAGTTGCTAGTTCAAAGAATGAACCGATCAATTAACACAATACAAAATAATTTTATAAAATCTACAAATACACGCTCACATACACACACACACACACACATGTATATGCACTCAAACTCAGTCTAGGGTACTACTAAAGCCATCTCTATCAACTTACACCACAGAGATAAGATTATTCCTAAACCATTTCTCTGATACCAACTGTAGCACCCTGGGAAAATTCGACTCTCAAATCCAGACATAATACATCCTGTGTCCAAATTCAAATATCAAAATCCCCGAAGGCTAATTGAAAGAAATAAGAGGATGAGAAATAGAAAGAAAGAAAGCTAAGAATAGAAGAAAGAAGAAGAACAATAATACACAGTCTCACATCGCAATGGAATAAAATATAATACATAAATAACTCTTTATAGAAAAACTTGAAATAATACTTACAATTATCAGAGTACAGTGGTCATTCAACATATCTGGACTATTATAATAATCTGTCCTTGTTAACAACACACAATGGAATAATATATGAATCACACGTCTGAACTCCAACACTTCGTTTCCTGGAATTCGTATCTTATCCTGAACCTGAATGTTGACGGGCAAAACTGTCGTACGCCAACACACAAATAAGCAGTAAAGTATGTAAACGCGGGAAGACACAACTTTTATAATGGTTCGGTACTAACGCCTACATCCACTTTATAATCCTTATTCATCATATCTTTGGTTGATTACAAGGTTGTACAAGTTCAGACAATAGCTAAGTTCAAAGTGTTACAATGGAATAGCAAAATATATGTTTGTTCTACACTTTGACTAAATTGCCCTTCTTCTTCTTCGCTGAAAATTGTTGACTTGGTCAACAATATCCAAGTTTGGTGTTCATGTCCATGAAGTTCAAAAGTAGCATAACAATCCTTGTTAATGTTCAAGTGTTGAAGGAAAACATGCATGCCATGATTTATTTATCTATGTCATCTCCCATGGCCATGGTGGAGGTGTTGGAAGCCATTAATGAGTGTTTGGAGCTCCCAAGGTCCAAAAATTCCAGGGGAGAAGCCTCCTGATGAAGGCCAATGCTTGGGGTATTTATAGGAGCAAGTTAGGTGGGAGTAGGCGAGCAGCAGGACTCACAAGAGCAAATTTCGCACCCCAAAACAAGCCATGCGGAAAATACGCACCTCCTGGTGCGGGGTTCGAAATTTCGTACCCCTTCCCAGGGGTTCGAAATTTCAAACTCACCAGTGGTGTTTGAAATTTCGACCTCACCAAGGGGGTTAGAAATTGCGACCCCACCAGGGGGTTCGAAATTTTGAACCCACCAAGGGGGGTTCGAAATTTCGACCCCTTGGGGGTACGAAATTTCGAACACCCTGGTGGGGTGCGAAATTTCGACCCCACCGGGGGGTGCAAAATTTCGAACACCCTGGAGAGGTTCAAAATTGATGGAGATGACACGGAAATCGTGCTGCCGAGGGAGTTGAAATTCCCGAATGCGAAGTGAAGGAATCCGAGGTTTTGCTGGTCCGAAGCGAAGGAATCTAGGCTTCCGGCATGGAGAAAATCAGGTGATCGTCGTGGGGACTGTCGGGCCCCAGACCCCCACTGGCGCTGCGTCCGCACCTGCTTGACGGCTCGCCTTCAGCTCGGAGAACGGCTCGCCTTCGGCTCGGAGCATGGTTTTCTTAAGAGTTCATTGGGCCTGTAAGAGGCCATCTGATAGAGGTTTCGGGTCTCTTTGTGTTTGCGACGCGACTTCGACCCCACTGCTTTGTGTTTTTTGACGCTTGAGCACGTTGCCCACCAAATACTTGAAGTGTGACAGCTTTGACAAAAAAGCGTGTCAACACTGAAAAACTCAGACTGGCCCGAGCATTACAAACGCCATAGTTCAATCTGTTGAACAACCCTGAGAAAAACTCGCTTAATTATTGGTATCATCCAACTTGATTTCAACGTTAAAAATCCTTATGAAAGAAAAGATAATCGTAAGACCAATCCACACATAAACACAGATGGTTTTTATCTTATGATAACCCAAAACATTTTGGAACTATATCTATTCTGACATTATAATAATGTCTAAATTGAATAAATAATCATCTAGTAGAACGCTTGCATCTTACGCTCTACATATATAATATAAATCGAAAATTGTTGGCTCTTATTGGAGAATAGATTTCTGACTATGACAAGGTATGGAACCACTTCCTATCAGTGTAATCTAGAGGGGATACATTGGAGTTCAACAAGAACATCTTGCAACTCAGCCACTCATGACCGACCACTCATTTCTCTTGAGTGTATCGAATATCTTGTCACCATACGATTGTTATACCAACATAAACGTTCTCGGGAGATACAGAAATGAAAAGAAGTTACAAATATGAACATTCTCTAGATAGTGACAATACATCCTAATGGGAGCGACCAACTTAGCCAAGCTGTCTGCCCGATTTTTGTCATTTCCCGGTTGTGAGGCTTGAGGTTTAACACTACCTTTAGAACACCACATCACCATTCACTTTGAATATCACATTGTCAGATCCATCCAATCACTAACTGACGTCCACAAAAATATCTGGGTGTTAGCTAGCACCAATAGAAGTACATTTGTAAAAATCAATGTATGTGAATCTTAAGAAATACTCTGCCAGACATTCGCCCATACAAGTCATCTAGGAACAGGATGAAACGAAGGCACCCTCGTACCATATCCTAGATATCACCCTAAAGATCAATAGCGAGTAGTCCTTGCAAATCTGTAAATTTTCAACCACGACAGAACCATAGTATATATTTGGCCGGTAAACCAAAGTTGTTCTTCTATTTTATGAGGGTCTACGGTCTTCAATATTCTATCTCGATCAGCGTCGGATATATTCAATATTTTATGTATTTGCTGGCCGGAATAGTTTTCGAATATAAATTCGATCCCGGTCTTTCCCTACCAACAATCGTTTAGGTCAGATTTGATAGTTGGTTATTTAACTATCAAATAAAAACACCCATTCATCCATAAAAGAAAATTTAATTTACTGATTCAATTATAGCCACTTAATTTAATCATTCTTTAATTCAACTTCTCAAATTTTCCCAAAAATGGAAATACTCTTTTCTCTTCCTATATTAGTATAAGAATATTAAAAACCGTTTATTTTAAATACTTTTAGGGGACACTTCTCATCTTGGTCATTATCCCTAGCCGTAAACTAGTAAGTGAATAACTTCCTAAATGTCAGCTCGAAGGTCGAAACCAACATCAGATCGATACTCAGAAAACTATTCATCTCAACTAATCTCCAGTTAATTTCTAATCCCATTAACTTTATTTCTTAATTTCTAATGAATATAAATCTCAAATATTACTTATCACTTAAATGAGATATTTATCTCAACTTATACACATTTCAACAATTTTCTTACAAAACGTTTGCTAAACGTTATTCATTTTAAAAACTGGAAACATGATTTTTCTTATAACGATATATTTTATTAACCAACTCAATTTTGTTTCAACATTCGTAAACCAGGTTCTATATTAAGTCCTTATTCCGCAGATAGTTTTACAAACATCTTTATATGTTTGTTTCATCAGTTTTATTTTTATAAAACTTCATTCCATTTCATTTGTTCTAAAATATTCTTATATAACTATCATTTGAAAATTATAATAATATTTACTATTTATAAACCATGTGTGAAATTCTTTAATATAATCTATATTTTATTATTCAAATTAGTAAAATTTCAATTAGAATTTATAATTTCAAAAACCCTTTCTAACTTACTTTTATACATTCCTATTTTTCCACACCACTTATTTTATTCTCCTTATTCACCTTAATCGTGAATAATAATTTCAATACAAATCCATACTAGACTTGATTTGATAAATCAAATTTCAAGTTTCAATTCCATTATAAATTCCAATTATATTGTTAATTTATATAATCTAATTTATAATTTCCATTGAACTTGGAAAATTCAAATCTATTAACAATACCGATTTTAAACCCGATTTCCATCCATCCTCATACCTAGATTATATTTTCTGAATAAAAATAATAATTTCACTTCTTTATAAACATCGCTTACAAAATCAACTTCTCGTTTATTTGTTAAAATAAACCTTTACTATTCAATTCTATCTATAATTCGGTTCTAAATAAATATTTTATTGGAGAATAAAATTCCCTTTTTATACTTTTATTTAATTAAATTTTATTTTAAGATCCACGTATTATTTTTGACATGCAAAAATGTCAAAAATCAAAGTCCACTATTAATACCCATCCAAACATGTCATGCACTATCACAGGTTATCAATCATAGCATATATGTGGAAAAAAATGTTGAGGAATCCAGTTGGATTCCTCCAACATGTTTTTTCTACATCCACAGATGTTAGTCAACAATTATAATACCCATCTTGCTTCAAGGCAGGATATCGTGAAATAGAGGGTCATCCACTATATATATTGTGGGCGCACATAGGGAAATCATCCGCTAATGGTACTGAAGGCATCTGCTAATGGTACTGCGGGAAATATCCAATCACCAATATTATTAAATATATGCTGCTATCACTTTATATCAGTCGATAATCATCTAACAAACAATAAATTAAATTTAAACTATTAAAAATAGTTCTCAACAATTTATCTAAGTGAGTTTAACTCACCTCTATTTTTTCATTGCTGAATATCCAGTTAAATTCTGTACCGTCGGCTACGAAACTACTCGAATGAAATTTACTGCGTATCTATGATTACTTAATTTGATTAATCGATAAGCTACTATTTAATTTAAATTAAATATTAAATTATTCTATGAAATTTAAATTTTGTATTACCTTATCACTTTGCCAATTATTTGACTAACCGATGAAGTAACTTGCCGATCAACTCCACCATTCACTTCTTATCAATTATAGCCACTGGTGCTGCCACCCGCATTATTGCATACTGCCTCGACTCCATCAGTCCATCCTCACACGAATACCCTACATCCTATCCCTCAAACACCCCAGTTTGTCAACAGGAAATGGAACTCCACCTAATACATTACTCCAGCCTCCCTCGTCATGTCTGCATCACTCCAGAACTACAAACACGCACTCCAGTTCAACACAGACCATCCTCATATTGCTGTAGTGTCGCACCCATCCCAAATCCTCACAGAGACCAACTTCCCAAAAAAACAGAGGTTGGGCTTCAACATCCTGTTCTCGAGCCACGATATCCTCTAGTTTGACTCCTAACACCCAGCGATGTCCATCATTATCGCACCCTCCTGTAATACAACCTTGTTCGCTACCAATGTATTGAACTCTATTCATCTGCCAGCTTCGAACTCTAGTTAGTTGTAATCACCACCCTCTACTTCTCTAACCTTGTAGCGCCTTCCTCCGTAATTTCCAAAACAACTGCTGATAACCTCTTCTATCGCGAGTGCTTCAAACTCGGTGACGTTGAGCTTCAGAGAAATTCGTGGTTGAAATCATGATCCACGATTTGCAACCGTCTGGCTCGAGTTCGAGAAAACATGTGAATTCAAATTGTGATTTTAATTTCACAAATCCTTTTCTATATACAGAGGTCGATCTGCTTTCGCGATTTGAAAAAATGGGATGGGGAAAATGGTTTCCAATGGCTTAAGGGATTAATATATTTTGTTTTGTTTGAGGAAAAGAACAAATTAAATGGCTTAATTATTTGTTGTTTTTGTGATGGAAGAACCGATCGCCAGAGCAAATTTATAGGGGAGAGACAAAAGGATAAGAAGAACGTCGACTTCGACTAGGATAGGCATTGACACTAGGAAGAAGTAGGCTTGCAGCGTTTCACGAAAGACGATAGAGGAGAAAGAAGAAGCAACTACATAGGACAGGTTTGCATAATTTCTTGGGTACAAAGGAATTGGTAGGCAATTAAAAATAACATACATTAGAAAATATATAGGTCCGCTACCCAATTTATTTTGAACTGGTGTGATTTTATTTAACGTAAAATATGTTGAAATTTCGGACTTCTATTTGAGCGCAACAAACGCCATTTCTAGGGTTATACCGCCATTCTGAACACACTGGAATAGATTCTAAGATAAGATTTGATCGTATGGATAAGATATCAATTTAAATTGATGATCTAATTATATTCGATTTAATTATTCCTAGGTGTTTTCTGATCATAGCACAATCGTTGAATCCAAACATTACGAAATTCATAATCTGATAATAACACATTATTACGGATCGAGTGGAATTTATTTCGTCGAATTCTAAGAACGTTTGAAACATCACTATTTTCACTTGTTAATAATATCGATTAAGTAATCGATTATAAACACTTATATTTATAGATTACAAATAGTCTTATTTAGTAAATTGAATATATTAGTTTTATATTAACATCCATTTTAAATTCAAATCAAATATTTAAACAATTTAAATCGTTAAACGTTGAAAAATATGGGATGATACAAGTTAGGGACATACATACTACACTATTTCATAATTACATAAATTGCATTATGAAACTTAAGCATAATGGAGGTTAATGGTTGATGATTGAGCAGATGGTTGTAAATGTTTGGATGAAAATACTTATTTTATATTTTTATCCTTGAAGATTTCAGGGACAAAATGCATTAAGTAGGGGAGAAAGTAATAACCCAAACTTTATGTCACAGTAATTAATTTAATAATAATACAAGTTTATGAATTGTTTTAATTTAGCTACGGATGTTGCACCATCAAGTCCACGGCTATTTTTCGTTAATTTGCACATATAATTTGTAACAATCGGAGCTAGAACCAATAAGATGTCGCATAAACAAGCTTAGAAAAATAGTTAGGTCCACTGCAGATCGACCAATAGGTTGACTCACATTTGTGCCTGGGAGAAATTTCGCCCATGTGCATACCAAAGTAGGAAACCTTTTATATTGGCTTACATGGTCAATTCTGGTACATGAGATTTGAGACTCGAAGGACCATATCCTTTTAGTGACTTGGTTGGCTTGGATTTATTTTAGAAATCCAATGGTCTGATATCCCTAGGCTACACAACAAACCAATCCCAAAAACGTAGCTATTCCGTCACAGTAGATTCTTTTCCCCTTAGGATTATCTCTTTTAAGATGGAGCTATCCTAAATTTTTCTACGCCAAAGGTTTATACAATAATTTTTTTATATAATCCAATTAGAGGCGATATTTGCAGTAGTCACAAAGAAAGAGCTTAGGACCACCGGTGAGTATAGTAATTATTTAGATTTTAAGTAGTTTAAAATGTTAGAGTGTTTAATAATTTTACTTACAGTTTTTCTAGTAGTTCTTAGTAGTTTTTTCGTAAGCAGTTTACTGTTTTTCTTACAGTTCCTTTTATTTACTTAAGTTCTGGGAGCACTTCTTTTCCTGTTTTCCTTTTGCAAGTCTGTTTCTTTTCATCCTTAATAGTTATTTCTATCAGTTTTTTCAGTCTTTCTGAAATCTTTTCCATTTTTATAGAGAGTTGTAAATGTTAGTTTAAAAACATAATTTTTAATCCTCTTTTTACTCTTAGATTAGAATAATCACATAGGACTTTGTGAATATAGATTAAATAAGAAATGCTAAAGTTACAGTACTACATGTACAATTTGCAAGTTAATAGTAAAAAGTAATTAGACTAAAATATGTAGATTTACAGAAGATTTCAATGAATTATGATCAGTATTATAATTCATAAGACACGTAAAAAGTAAGTTGACTATTATGGTAATAAAAGAGCAAAAAATCATAATAAACAGAAAAAGAACGAAACCTGTTATATTATTACTCAGTCAGGAACTAGGTTAATAGATTGGGATTAGATCTAGGATTGAGCTAAGAATAAGAGATAGTACATATTAGTAAAATAGGAGCAATTCCGACCACGTCCCATTTTAGACAAGATCTGATGGTATCACGAAGACCAGGCACACTTAGATGGAACAACGGTTGTAACTGGTGAAAAGAATAAAATTGGGTTAGGGTGCAAAACCATAATTTATTTGTTATATGAGACCCGCCCGACTGTATTCTCTTTCAGACAGTATCTAATAGTTTCAGGAAAACTAGGCATGCTTAGGTGGAAGTGAGGAATGATTAATAGAGCATATGTTGCTTTCTAAGCATGTAGATTTCGATCCGAGGCAACTATAACATGTGCTAGTTTACATATCAATTTTCTAGTAAGCCAGACCTACTAGTGTCACATTACCATAGTATGATGGAGGCCAAAAGATGGCAATAGAAGAGTGTAGGAGCCGATCAAAGGGTAGGATAAGGAAATATAATCCAAATTGAATGTATTCAGAATAGTAAAAATGCAAACAATTAATGAAGAAACTCAGTTATATGACTTATTATTAATAATAATCTCTTTTGTGCATTGATACAGAACTCAAGCCTAACCTTTTAGTTACCTATCATGCTAGTTGTTACTTTATTCACTAGGCTTTACGTATAATCTACACTTATTTCTTCCTTTTTCACCCTTTAGGCTCGTAGGTAGATTTTGATTATTTCGAATTTCATGGAGGAGCTTCTTGTTGGAGTTCATTCTTGATTTCAGATGTATCTCCTTTTCTTTTATCACTTTCAGTCGGTTGGTTCGTATTGTTATTTTGGAGGATATCATATGTTTTATACTCCGATTTTCTTGTGATATTGAGTGAGACATGTGGTTTATGACATGATATTATTATCATGAATTTTCTAAGATGAAGAATATTTTCTGAGATAAATGTCAAGTTTATGTTTCCCTTATGTTTCCACTGTATCTATTTTATATGTCTTGTACATTTTAGTATTAGTGATGTTATTCAAGCTATTCCTACAAAAACTTTGCATTCTTTAGTGTTCCTATTTTAGGGATACAGAGAGGTACAAGGTGTTTCAATGTTTCAGTGAGCTCCATGACTTCAGTCAAGTCTTTCCAAAAACATTGAAGTCCATCCTCAGGTCTTGAGCACTTTGCTAGCCAAAAACCCAAAGCATTACGTCTTTGTATAAAGATAGGTCAACAAAATGGTTAATGCACATGATGTAAATGAAGATTCTTCTAGGGTTTATTAACGGTCCTTGCTAATCCAAGACCTTATAAATACACTGTTATTCAAATCTTAATTCATTAGAAAATAAATAGTGTATAAAAACTACATTAAACTCTTTTCTCTTCAACCATTTTTTTTTAAAAACAAAATTACATTAAAATTCAAAAGAGAAGAAGAGGCGATTAAATCAAATATACAGAAGATCTATACCAAACAGAGGTAATCGCATGTGCTAAAAGAAAGGAGGTATCTTTCAAATTAGGTCAAGAAAATTCCCTTTAATAAGGTGGTTTATATACAATTAGCATTACTGTACCTTATTTGATATAGGTTGTTATAAGTCAAAATATTAACATTTTTTAATTAAAATGTAAATTAATTTGTTAGTATATGAATGTAATTGTAATCACCTGCCTTTTTGAGCATTTATAGTCCATGGTAAAACCAACTCAAATCATTCGAAATAATAGATTGCTACTAATGTGGGGTTAAATATAAAATCATCACAGAATCACAGACGGATCATAAGCACAAAATGCAGAATAGCTCATAGTGGAATAAATAAAACACAATAGTAGTTGATGAAGCTATTAAATACAAAAATCAAAATTTATACATAATATCAGAGTTATACAAAATCAAATACAATCGAAGTCAAAATACAATAGATTTCTAATACAAAAAGAATACCTGTTGGATCTAGAATAACCCTAGAGGGGGGGTGAATAGGGTTTTTCACAGTTTTTAAACTGAATTGAAAAACTGACAGGATATTAAAATAATAAACAGATCACTGAATATAGCAGAAACAGAAATGCAGAAAATAAATCACACACAGATATACCCAGCTTCGGCAAAATCCTGCCTACTGCTGCATTCCTAAGGTTTCTACTAGGTGATAGAACAGATCCCGCATACAAGACCATGTACACTCGCAAACCCTGCTCCTATTCTAACCCTACGCTCAAAATCGTAGACTGATCGATATCATCTCGATCAGATTTCCCCTGAATTACAACCCTGTAATCCGTACCCCAGATTTTACAGACTCTGAAACTGACAGCCAACTCCCTGACTGATCTCCCCTAGATTTTTACAGAATCTAGAACTGATTCAGACGATTTACAAGAGAAAATAAAAACAATAAAAAAAATAAACCCAAAGCAAAACCCTAATGTTAAAAATCTAGAATTAAAAATAGGGTCATCCCTCTTTTAATCTTGGCCGGCCCATTTCTCTTGTATTGTCTCTTTGACAAAAAATGTCGGGTTCCACTTCCTTCTGGAAATGAAATGGCGGCTAGGGTTTTACAATTCTCCCCAAATCGATCGATTAAATTGATGAAAGGTAACCCGATGGCTTTATCTCGTTGTATGGTGCTTCGTGATTGATTTCAGAGGCTTCTTGCTTCACGACCTTGGGTTCTTCTACTGATCGAAAACTGGCAAGTGATTTGATTCTCTGCTCCTTGAATTTTTGCTTGAAATTTTTATGCTTGGTTTTTCGATGCTATGCCAATGATGTAAGAGGTGTGGTAAAATAGGATTATCAATCCGTAACTCACTCTGATTTCAAATATGTGACTTGGCTTGATTTTTGCGGTTTTCCACCTTTTGAAATTCTTGATAGAATCGGCTGAAAAATGAATTTGTTCCCTTTAAATCTTCTTGTGAGGTTTCCTCTTTTGTTCATGCGTGATTCCTTGATTGAGTAGTCTGTAATGACTCTCGAATTAAAAATTGCCTCTTTTGCAAAATCTTTGACTGATTGGAATGATCTTTAAAACAGTTTCTATATTTGTGAATTCGGCTTGAAAGAGTTCTTGCGTGTAAAATCCTCTTTTGAATTCTCTGCATTGATAAAAATGGCTCTTGCTAATTTTTGATGACTTGCTCGATTTAAAAATGCCATAAAAATTGAATTATTCTTCCCACAAATGCTTGCTGATTTGCAGAGATTTTTAGCCCAAAATATTGCATTGAAAACATTTCCAAAACTGTTTTCTTATTTCTGGCAACATTTAAATGAAATCTTTTTGCCAAATATTCTCCTCGATTTCATACTTCTTGCTGAACAATGTTGCTCACTGATATAATTCTTGCGTGTAATATGATTCACCATGCAATTTAGACAGAACAAAACAAAAACAAAAAATCACTGAAGCTTTTTCCTTGGAAACTCATAACTGCTTAAAACATTACTGCTAGACTTATTCACCATTGCTTTGTTGATCATATGCTTTACCTATGCTGACATACATTGCCCCAGTTTTGTGCATGAAATCTGGAATTGGTAAACTCGGCTTCTTTTTGCTGTTTGCATTCTGGAAACATTATGCTACTCTCGAACTTGATGTTACCACGGTCATTTTTATATTGTTTGAAAAAACTAGCTTTGCTGCTTCATGATATATTGCAGCCATGAACATATATTGTCCCTGCCTGGTTGACATACATGAACTTTAAACTGAGCCGGACCAATTTTGTACTCATGTACATGCATTTATATATGATCATTCACACCCTTGTGTATTTTATAACCATTCTTGCATTTGAACATGAACTTGCATTTCCCTTTCATGTTGGAACCTGAACTGAACTGGATATGCAGTGACATGCTGTACTTTACATGCTGCACTTCATTGTTAGCAATGTATACCAAAGCTTCACCCATGTATGATGATGTAAAGTTGCTGTGTACACAATCATGCTTGCTGAAACATCTCGAATGTTGTTCTTTCGTTTGAACTCGACTATTTTCATGCTGTGTACATACACTGCATATACCACACTTGCTGTTTGCCATTCTGATGCACCAAAAACTGTTGAACCATGGTGTTTCATTACTGAGCTGCTTGACCTATTGACCATCACTTTGATTATGCTGCTACACCATTTGAATTTATTGGTAAACTTGCCCCATGCAGACTTGCTTGTGGTCACTAGCTTGTTTAGAATCATGCTGTCTTGATTTGTTGCATATGAGCATGCTCGACCATGCTGTTAAACTGTCCAGCTTTGTCATAGTTGTACACCATTGTTTTGAGTTGAAAAGTTATAGCATGACTTAGCTCGACACTGGGGCTTGCTTGTATTGCATTTGTCTTATATCATGTGTGACATCTCATTATTGCTCGACCATTTGTGATATGCTTACACGTGTCATACTGACTTGAATACATTGACGTTTTTGGGTTGCTTTGTTGAGTTGTCTCGACTTTGATTGATTTTGTTGCTCTTCAGATGTGCACTGAGTCGAGCTGGTCCACGTGGCTACTCCTCAGTCGCAACACTGATTGACGAGGCAGTGCACACGTGTATATTCATGCACGTGTGTACATGCAGCCATCAGAACAGTTTCTTGTCCCTGCATTGAGATATATATATATATATGTTGTCTGCCTTGTGGTATTTACAGTGTATCACTGTGAATATCACAAGCTGTCTAGACGCAGATTGATGATTTTATAAATCAGATCAAGTCATGAAAAATGATGAGAAACACACCAGAAAACTGAGGCAAATAAAATTTTTAAAATAAAATTTATATTTGCATGTATTCAGTTTTATTTTTATTGCAGTGTACTGTGTGTGTGTTTCATGTGACAGGTAAGCAGAAGATGACTGGACTGACGGTGAAGTGCTGCGAAGACTGAAGACTGAAGATACAAGACAGAAGATGAAGAAGCGTGTGTAAAAAGAATGTATATATGAAAATGTACGATAAAGTGATGAGTGTTGAGTGAAGACTTGATGTGTACTGAAATGTATTACAGAGATGTACAAATAGTGGAGTATAAAATTTGTACTGTTTGATATTGAAATAAAATATTCTATTTAAATAAAATACTGTGAATATTTGAATTTCGGTACAGTCGTATTTTATTTAAATATAAATATTATATTCATGTCTGTGATGTATATATATATATATATATAACAGTACAGTACCAAACACATTTATAATAGAAATATATTTGGTTGTTATCATCAAACAAAAATCATATAATTGTGTATACAACACCGTTATATACAACAATCTCCCCCTTTTGATGATGACAAACAAACATGAAGATTTTGAATATAATAAATGTGTTTGACAATGAATATTGAACTCCCCCTTTTTATTAGCTCCCCCTACAACAGACAACTCCCCCTATAACTGTGCACGAGTGAAGTGAATGAATTTAATAAATTTTCAAGGTTAAAAATATTTATAAAATATTCACTCATAAATCAAAATCTAATCCATTCTCCCCCTTTTGTTATCATCAAAAGGATATAGAATTTAAAATATCGATGAAAAATGACTAAAAAAAATATAATTTCAGCTTAAGAGGAGGAATGGTCATCATAAATCTCAATTAGTCAAACAAAAATCATAATAAACTAAGAACTGGTGGCATATATCACATTGCAGATAATGACGGATTTACGATGAAATTTATATATAATGGAGAGAGTTAAAAAATTTGATATTTTCCAATTATTTTCCGATAAGGATTTTATAAAAATGAAGCTCAAAAAAACAGTGATGGATTTGGATTATAATCATAATTCAATTTAAGTGACAAAATCGAATAATCTCAAACCCCAATACCTATCAATCAACAAATCATAATACGTCATAAAATTTCAACACATTTCACAGATTAGAAAGTGGATTGATAGGCTGGTTATTATACACCAAGAAGAATTTCAAAAGAAATTATTTATTGCAAATTATTTTCTTTTCTTTTTCTTTTGATTTAAGAGCACCCTGACCACGCATAACCAGAGCTTGGATTTTTAAATGAGGTCAGTCGCAGCTTAAATTATAAGTTGTCTCATAACCATGCATAACCAGAGCTTGAATTTTTAAATGAGGTTAGAGACACGCTTATGTATCAATTATATATTTTATCATTTTCAGTTTTAAATAAAAAAAACTCCCCAGTATATACAACCAATATGAATGATAGAAATGTGATAGGTACAGAAATGGACTGTGAAATAAATTTCTAAATTAATTATATTATGATGAAATATGACCAACTGTACCGGGATTATTGAAAATTTTCAATTGACACTAATTCTGAAAAATAACATAACCACAATTCCATCACAAATATTTTCACTGTTTATTCAAGACGATTTTAAAAAAATATTAAACTCTCCACATTTATAAAAAAAATTATCATGGATGATAGAATGATGATAGATAATGAGGATGGTTGTGAAATAATTGCCAGTTCAAAGATATTATAATAAATATTCAACCAGCATGAAAATCCAGATAAGATCTCCTCTTGTTGTGAAATATATTGCAGTCATAATTCATCACAATTTCAAGTTCTGATATATTTTGATGAATTATAAATACAGAACAATTTGGATATTGATTTCAATTTCTGAATGAATAATTAATAAATAATTTTAAAATTGAAAATCAATTACAAGAGGGATATTAAGTTCTATACAAGACATGAGGGAATTAAAAAAAAACAAGACAAAAAAAAAACTCCACATCTGATACCAATTGGTGTCTCTATTAATGAGGATTTTAAAATGACACTTGTGGCTAAACAAGGGTACCTTAGTCAACAAAGATAAATAATTACAAGGCAAGCAACTCAAGCACACAAATTTCATTTATCAGAACATGATAAACTTTTGACATCAAATCAAGCAGTCCTAAAAAATATATTTACAAATCAATTTCTTTTAATCAAAGCAGCATGATTCCAAAAACAAACAGTTTTCAAAACAGTATCAGAGCAGCACAAAAAGATAATATCACAGCAAACTTGTCAAGATGACGGCCACATAAGATGATTCAAGATCTAATGAATAAAAATACCGTTTATTTGAAATCATTTGAGAAATATGAAAATATCAGGATTTAATAAATCAATCACACCAATTTATAAATTTTTGATTCGAGATATGTGTGAGATTTAATAAATCAATAATTTCAAATGATTTTAAACAAACAAATATTTAAATCAAATAACCATGAAATAACAGAGAAATTCAAGACCGGATTTTCAAAGAATTTTCACAAGAATTTTCTGACAAGCACAAGAGTAATTTACATCAGGATTGAGTAATAATTCCTGATCCAAAAGTAATGGTTTATTCGAAATCACTTGAATAAATGTAAGTCACGAGATACAATGAATCAATCACACAGAGTTAATAATTTCAGATCTGAGAGGTGTGTGAGATTCAAAATATCAAAAGTTTCAAATGATCTCAAACAAACAAATACTCTAAGTCAGATGCTCATGTATGACAGTGAATTTCAGGATGTAAACAACGTGATTCAAGACATTCAGAATTTCCAAGTCAATCTGAAAATCAATGAAATTATCACGACTGAAGAGAAGCAGTGTGCTGTAATGAGTATAATATTTCAAGCTTTTCTAAAATAAATTAGAAGAAACTCAAAACAGCATAAGTGTGTGAAATTTCATTAATCATTCAGATCTTCAAAAATTTAGAATTCAAATCAACAGTGTTCAAGATATTACAAGAATTCATCAACACTGTTACGAATTCAGAAAACAGAAAAATAAACTTCAAAACAATTGCAGATATATACAAGTTTCAAATTCAGGATCTGGAAATGATTAACACATTATGATTTTATACCAATAAAGCAAATTTCCAAACAATCATGAATTCTGCAACTGGAAGTTTAAGAAGTACAAAACTTTTTACAATGATATGGCAGTGACAAAACAAGCAAAAAGAAAAATAAACAGAAGAGATAAAGAAGGAGAGAATAAAAATAAAAAATATTTACAAAGATGAGTTTAGAGATTATACCTGAAATCGATGCAAGCAAATGAATCTCTAACCCAACACATCTTGGCCAAGGAACTGTAAAGAATACAGAAGTATAACTCAGCTTGATTTCAAATTTCTTTTTGCACAATAGTTCCTCAGCCTCCACTGGTACCTAGCAAATGAAGGGATCGAGTGGTCTAACAAAAGTAGTAAAACCACTCACAGTTATATTCGTACGTTTTGGTACCCAAACCTGTTTGTATAATAATCCGTTTGAATCTATTTTCGTACCCTTTGGAACCCAAATCTTTTTGAATTTCATGAAGTTTGTTTTATTTCTTTTTGGGATCCAGAATTGTTCAACTGAATTATTATAAAACAAATTCACATCATGTTTATGATTCAAAAATCCTTTGCGATTATCAGAGTTTGAATTTTCATATCGGTTCTTTCCAAAGCAGTTTAAAGGATTTTTAAAATCATTTGAGTTCTGATTTTCAAAAACGTTATTTTTCTCAAAACCAAGACCACTTTTATTACCAGATGAAAATTGATTTTTCAATAGCATATTCAGAGATTTTTCACCGTTAGAAAATTTAGTCAAAGTTGACTCAAGCTGTTGAATTTTAGTTTTAAGATCACGGTTCTCATTCATTAAATCCGAACAATGATTTTTAGTGATCTTACATCTTTCAAAATCAGATTTTAAAACCAAATTTTCATCTTCAAGAATTTTAATTCTGGCTTGAGATTCCATGATTTCAGATTCAAAACGTTTTTGTTTTTCAGACTCAAATTTCTTGGATTTTTCGATCTCATTTTCAAGTTCTTTCAAAATCAAACCACTTTTCACCAAATTTTCATTTTCAGCAATTTCAAATTTGGAATACATTTCAGTCTTAAAAATTTCAAATTCTTCTTGTAAAAAGTTATTCAAACTTGATAACTCAATCTTGTTCTCTTTTAAGATCAGAATTTCCTTTTCAAATTTTTGAATATTTTTATTGAGATGAACAAGATTGGTTTTCAATTTCAAACAATTTTTGCAATCTGAATTTGAAGAATTTTTGAAATGTTCAAGTTGTGATTCCAAATAATCAATTTTGCTGATCAACTCAGAATTCCTAGATTTCAGAGATTTATTTTTCATTTGGAGTTTATCAACAGATTTTGTTAAATCAAGACACATGTAAACCAGATCTTCATATGAGAAATTTTCTGTTTCAGCATTTGTTGATTCTCCATCATTTGTTCCATCTGAAGTTTCGTCTGCATGGCTTGTTAGGCACAGATCTGAGTCTGAGTTGTCATCCTGGGGTTTTGAGCTGTTGTCAGGTTTTCCATACAGCTTGTTGAGAGTTCTCCAGACTTCCTGTGCAGATAAACAATGACATATAAGATTAAACTGTTCAGTACTGAGATAGTCAAATATAACTTTCATAGCACGAGCATTGAAAGTAATATCTACACTATTAAACCCATTAATAACAACATCCCAACATTTAATATTAACAGATTTTAAATAACATTCCATGTTGGATTTCCAGTTTGAAAAATCTGTTCCAGTGAAAATAGTTGGAGATGAGCTGGACTGACTCTCACTAGACTGACGACTAGGATTACCCATGACTCTAGAGTTAAACACAAATACCTGGCTCTGATACCACTGTTGGATCTAGAATAACCCTAGAGGGGGGTGAATAGGGTTTTTCACAGTTTTTAAACTGAATTGAAAAACTGACAGGATATTAAAATAATAAACAGATCACTGAATATAGCAGAAACAGAAATGCAGAAAATAAATCACACACAGATATACCCAGCTTCGGCAAAATCCTGCCTACTGCTGCATTCCTAAGGTTTCTACTAGGTGATAGAACAGATCCCGCATACAAGACCATGTACACTCGCAAACCCTGCTCCTATTCTAACCCTACGCTCAAAATCGTAGACTGATCGATATCATCTCGATCAGATTTCCCCTGAATTACAACCCTGTAATCCGTACCCCAGATTTTACAGACTCTGAAAGTGACAGCCAACTCCCTGACTGATCTCCCCTAGATTTTTACAGAATCTAGAACTGATTCAGACGATTTACAAGAGAAAATAAAAACAATAAAAAAAATAAACCCAAAGCAAAACCCTAATGTTAAAAATCTAGAATTAAAAATAGGGTCATCCCTCTTTTAATCTTGGCCGGCCCATTTCTCTTGTATTGTCTCTTTGACAAAAAATGTCGGGTTCCACTTCCTTCGGGAAATGAAATGGCGGCTAGGGTTTTACAATTCTCCCCAAATCGATCGATTAAATTGATGAAAGGTAACCCGATGGCTTTATCTCGTTGTATGGTGCTTCGTGATTGATTTCAGAGGCTTCTTGCTTCACGACCTTGGGTTCTTCTACTGATCGAAAACTGGTAAGTGATTTGATTCTCTGCTCCTTGAATTTTTGCTTGAAATTTTTATGCTTGGTTTTTCGATGCTAAGCCAATGATGTAAGAGGTGTGGTAAAATAGGATTATCAATCCGTAACTCACTCTGATTTCAAATATGTGACTTGGCTTGATTTTTGCGGTTTTCCACCTTTTGAAATTCTTGATAGAATCGGCTGAAAAATGAATTTGTTCCCTTTAAATCTTCTTGTGAGGTTTCCTCTTTTGTTCATGCGTGATTCCTTGATTGAGTAGTCTGTAATGACTCTCGAATTAAAAATTGCCTCTTTTGCAAAATCTTTGACTGATTGGAATGATCTTTAAAACAGTTTCTATATTTGTGAATTCGGCTTGAAAGAGTTCTTGCGTGTAAAATCCTCTTTTGAATTCTCTGCATTGATAAAAATGGCTCTTGCTAATTTTTGATGACTTGCTCGATTTAAAAATGCCATAAAAATTGAATTATTCTTCCCACAAATGCTTGCTGATTTGCAGAGATTTTTAGCCCAAAATATTGCATTGAAAACATTTCCAAAACTGTTTTCTTATTTCTGGCAACATTTAAATGAAATCTTTTTGCCAAATATTCTCCTCGATTTCATACTTCTTGCTGAACAATGTTGCTCACTGATATAATTCTTGCGTGTAATATGATTCACCATGCAATTTAGACAGAACAAAACAAAAACAAAAAATCACTGAAGCTTTTTCCTTGGAAACTCATAACTGCTTAAAACATTACTGCTAGACTTATTCACCATTGCTTTGTTGATCATATGCTTTACCTATGCTGACATACATTGCCCCAGTTTTGTGCATGAAATCTGGAATTGGTAAACTCGGCTTCTTTTTGCTGTTTGCATTCTGGAAACATTATGCTACTCTCGAACTTGATGTTACCACGGTCATTTTTATATTGTTTGAAAAAACTAGCTTTGCTGCTTCATGATATATTGCAGCCATGAACATATATTGTCCCTGCCTGGTTGACATACATGAACTTTAAACTGAGCCGGACCAATTTTGTACTCATGTACATGCATTTATATATGATCATTCACACCCTTGTGTATTTTATAACCATTCTTGCATTTGAACATGAACTTGCATTTCCCTTTCATGTTGGAACCTGAACTGAACTGGATATGCAGTGACATGCTGTACTTTACATGCTGCACTTCATTGTTAGCAATGTATACCAAAGCTTCACCCATGTATGATGATGTAAAGTTGCTGTGTACACAATCATGCTTGTTGAAACATCTCGAATGTTGTGCTTTCGTTTGAACTCGACTATTTTCATGCTGTGTACATACACTGCATATACCACACTTGCTGTTTGCCATTCTGATGCACCAAAAACTGTTGAACCATGGTGTTTCATTACTGAGCTGCTTGACCTGTTGACCATCACTTTGATTATGCTGCTACACCATTTGAATTTATTGGTAAACTTGCCCCATGCAGACTTGCTTGTGGTCACTAGCTTGTTTAGAATCATGCTGTCTTGATTTGTTGCATATGAGCATGCTCGACCATGCTGTTAAACTGTCCAGCTTTGTCATAGTTGTACACCATTGTTTTGAGTTGAAAAGTTATAGCATGACTTAGCTCGACACTGGGGCTTGCTTGTATTGCATTTGTCTTATATCATGTGTGACATCTCATTATTGCTCGACCATTTGTGATATGCTTACACGTGTCATACTGACTTGAATACATTGACGTTTTTGGGTTGCTTTGTTGAGTTGTCTCGACTTTGATTGATTTTGTTGCTCTTCAGATGTGCACTGAGTCGAGCTGGTCCACGTGGCTACTCCTCAGTCGCAACACTGATTGACGAGGCAGTGCACACGTGTATATTCATGCACGTGTGTACATGCAGCCATCAGAACAGTTTCTTGTCCCTGCATTGAGATATATATATGTTGTCTGCCTTGTGGTATTTACAGTGTATCACTGTGAATATCACAAGCTGTCTAGACGCAGATTGATGATTTTATAAATCAGATCAAGTCATGAAAAATGATGAGAAACACACCAGAAAACTGAGGCAAATAAAATTTTTAAAATAAAATTTATATTTGCATGTATTCAGTTTTATTTTTATTGCAGTGTACTGTGTGTGTGTTTCATGTGACAGGTAAGCAGAAGATGACTGGACTGACGGTGAAGTGCTGCGAAGACTGAAGACTGAAGATACAAGACAGAAGATGAAGAAGCGTGTGTAAAAAGAATGTATATATGAAAATGTACGATAAAGTGATGAGTGTTGAGTGAAGACTTGATGTGTACTGAAATGTATTACAGAGATGTACAAATAGTGGAGTATAAAATTTGTACTGTTTGATATTGAAATAAAATATTCTATTTAAATAAAATACTGTGAATATTTGAATTTCTGTACAGTCGTATTTTATTTAAATATAAATATTATATTCATGTCTGTGATGTATATATATATATATAACAGTACAGTACCAAACACATTTATAATAGAAATATATTTGGTTGTTATCATCAAACAAAAATCATATAATTGTGTATACAACACCGTTATATACAACAATACCGACATAAGTAAATAGTGGTGATGTCTTCAACAAGTATCCAGCTCCGAAAGGTGAAATCTCAATACTATAATACTCGATCTGACCCGAACATAAAACAAAACACTCAAGTCAAGACTAACATTCTTATATAAGTGAAGCAACTTAACTGAAATGCTCAAATGAAATGCATTAATGACTTAAAAGACATTTGAGATTCCCATCCTATAAGAATCTATTAAACTATTTATTATATAATACAATATGCTATTATAATAATGTCTGCTATAAATATGCTATTGAAAATAATTTAAGTAGGATTACCGTTACCAGCTTACACTGTTCGTTATGTCGTAGTCTATATAGTACCGTAAATCAACCGTAAACCAGTGTCATACGAGGGCACTCCATAGTGTAAGACATAAATCAAAATCTTAGTGGGTGCATTCAGGATTATATGACAAAGCACACGAGGCAATACCCATGTAAGATTCTACTGTTTTGCAAGATGGCTACAACCACCACTCACCTTAACAATCCCAAATTCCAGGGTGGTCAACAATCAATCACAGTGTAAGAGATATCATATCGAAGAAGTGTGTCCGATAGGTGGAGTGACCTAACTTGGCCACGAGTAGCTCCTATATTAGTTATTTTAATTATGACTTAAAGGTCAGGGCTATCTGTCATCATTTCCTTACTTCATTCCAATAGTGTTCACCAAACCAACCTATTTCATTCTAGATTCTTCACCACTTGAACAGTTGTTAAAGTGGTTCCCGACATTGACAGAGAGTATGACAATATTCGCACCCGATCACTTTGACAATCAAAAGTTTATTTCACACCGTGGTGATCTATATTTAAAAATCGTATTAAATTTCATAAATCAAATATCAATAATATTTGTTTATATTCAAATAATTTAGTACAAATATTTCAATTTCATAAATCATAATCAACTAATTCATTAATTTAACATGTTTAAAATTTCAGATTTCATATTTACAAAAAAATTCGTTAAAAAATTACATTTTGGTTTTAAATTTCAATATCTCAAATATCAATATTCTAAATTTCATATTAACATTTGGAATTAATAATTCGGATTGGAGATAGATCTTCTTTTAAAATAGCAAATAAGTATAAATAGTTAAATTAAATAACTATCATATTAATATAAAATATATTGATTTTAAAATAATTATAAAATATTTAATAAATAATTTAAATAAAATAGAATTTTTTTTAAAATAGTTATAAAATGCATCATAGTTAAGTTAAATACAAATTGTTATAAAATAATTTGTTATATAAAATAGTATAAAATAGTTTAATATAAAATAATACTAGTTTAAAATAATAAAGTTTAAATAATACATATTTAAAATTGTAAACTTTAAATAATAGTCCAATTTGAACCATATATCTGTCTTCCCAAGGCTCAACTTATCATTAATTCGTATTTCAGAACTTCAATTCTAATTAATTTGAAGCCTAAATCATATATTCTTAATTCCAATTCATTTTTAAAATAGTATTCAAGTTATGTTTCAATTTTATTACATAAATCAAATTTTTACAATTTCTCACTAATTAAATCTCAGTTTCCAAGTTTAACCAATTCTAAATATTTAGTTTCAACTATATATGGATTTAAACCATTACTTAATAAGTTATTATCAAATCAAAATAAAATTTAATGAATTAACAAAAGAATGTAAAATGAAAAAGAAACCTAATAAATGGCAACTGTGACTGCGATTTGATTTGACTTTCTTGGCTCTGACGCCGTTCCTTTCGCTTCCACTTCACACTCCGACCCACTCATGTTGACTCCATCCTCTCCACACCGGCAGCCTTCGTCGACCAGATCTGGGCGAACTTACTCCAACACTAAATCCAAATCTTCAGTGTCGCCCAAGTTCGACAGCGTCATAGATTTCTCTCCATTCAGAAGTGCTTCTGACCTTCTACTTGTGAACCCTTTCTCCATGCTACTAGATTCATTGGCCTCTTCGATTTCTAGTATCTTGGCTTATATGATTATTTCTTCCCAAACTTCGAACTTTATAGCTCAGGAAACCGACGAAGCATCGACGTTTCCTAGCTTCCCTGTAAGTTTGAGAAATTTTGTTTCGTATAGTATTGTTGAAAATGTTGTTCTGCCTACGAACTAGGTGTTGGTGGCTTTGACATTACAGTTGAGGAATTTGTTGGTCCTGGTAATGTTAAATTAGGTAGGGGTGATGAGTCATTGCCTTGTGTTGTGCATTACCCAGGAACTAATGTTGGAAGGGAGAAAAGAATAGCTGAATTTGCTGAAGTAGCAGTTGTTGTTAGTACAACTTCAGTAGATAATTAGCCTAATGCTAAAGTGACTACGAATATGAGTGATTTGCCTGGGCATATGTCTAAACCTCCTCGGGCTCTTGTTTGGGTCCCAATGTTTGACAAGATGCCTAGTAATGCGGGTGTTTTTACCCCAGTTCATTTTGACATTGCTGACTCTCGTATAGAGTTACCGAGAATAGTAGTGAAGGTTGGTGTTGATTTTTGGTCAGATTGTTTAGTGGGCTTCTTCGTGAGTCCTAGCCCTATTGTAATAGATGTATGTGAGCAGGTATGTCGTGTTTGGAAAATTAGTGGTGGCCTTAGAGCGGGCTTTGTTGATGACATGTTCTACCTTGAGTTTACTAACCCGGAAGAGAGATGGAGAGTGCTTGAGTCTACACCTTCTATTCCAGCAGGAAACCCCTTCATCGTTACCTCGTAGTGCCCATCTGTTAACTTACTCGTGAGCACATATTCTTCATCCCTGTTTAGGATCACTTTACTCACGTTCCATCTGTTTTATAGTCCCTTCTGAGCTTGAATTGGTTGGATTGCCACATAGGCATATTAAAATGTTTTGATGAGAATACCGTGGCGAGAAGAAAACTCTCTTTTTCCAAGGCCTTGATTGAGATTAATCCTGAGACGTTTTTTCCTTTCGAGACAGAGGTGGTTACCAAAGGACATATAGTTGTGATAGATGTCTGCTATAGTCAGAAACCTGACATATGTATTGGATGCCATTCCTTTGGTTATACTAAGAAATTTTGCAAATGCTCCTCTTCTTGTAACCCACTTCCTTTGCTTTAAAAATACCACTCCCCCATCCACCGATCAAAAGGTGTGTCCTAAAAGTGCCACAACCTTGTCCTAAACCTGCACCTGGGCCTGTTCCAGCTCCAGTAGATTTTGTGGTTGATCCTGCCGCGGTTGTTGACGGGAAAAATTGTCGCACGCCAACACTTAAATGTGTTTGTGTGAAAAATTATCCAAGTAAGCAGTAAAGCATGTAAATGCGGGAAGGCACAACTTTTATAGTGGTTTGGCACTAACACCTACGTCCATTTTATAATCATCATTCATCGTATCTTTTGTCGATTAAAAGGTTGTACAAGTTTGGACAATAGCTAAGTTCAAAGTGTTACAATAAAATAACAAAATATATGTTTGTTCTACACTCTGACTAAATTGCCCTTCTTCTTCTTCGTTGTGAAGCGTTGACTTGGTCAACAATATCCAAGTTTAGTGTTCATGTCCATGAAGGTCAAAAGTAGCATAACAATCTTCATTAATGTTCGAGTGTTGAAGGAAAACATGCATGCCATGTTTTAATTGTCCATGCCATCTCCCATAGCCATGATGGAGGTGTTAGAAGCCATTAATGAGTATTTGGAGCTCTAAAGTCCGAAATATCCAAGGGAGAAGGCCCCCAATGAGGGCCAAGGCTTGGGGTATTTATAGGAGCAAGGTTAGGTGGGAGTAGGCGAGCAGCGAGACCCACAAAAGCAAATTTTGCACCCCAAAACAAGCATTATGCAGAAAATTCACACCCCCTAGTGTGAGGTTCGAAATTTCATACCCCTTCCAGGGGGGTTCGAAATTTCGAACCCACTGGTGGGGCTCCAAATTTCGAACCCACCAGGGGGTTCGAAATTCCGACCCCACTAGAGGATTCGAAATTCTGACCCCACTAGTGGAGTTCAAAATTTCGACCCCACCAGGGGGGTTCGGAATTTCGACCCCACTAAGGGGGTTCGGAATTTCGACCCTACCTGGGTGGTTCAGAATTTTGACCCCACCAAGGTGGTTCGAAATTTCGACCCCACCAGAGGGGTTCGAAATTTCGACCCCATCAAGGGGTACGAAATTTCGAACACCCTAGTGGGGTACGAAATTTCGACCCCACCGGGGGGTGCGAAATTTCGAACATCCTGGAGTGGTTCGAAATTGATAGAGACGACGCGGAAATCATGCTGCCATGGGATTTGAAATTCCCAAATGTGAAGTGAAAGAATCTGAGGTTTTACTGGTCCGAAGCGAAGGAATCTGGGGTTCCGGCATGGAGAAAATCAGATGAATCGGATGATCGCAGCTGGGATTGTGGGGGCCCCGGACCCTTACTGGTGCTACGCCCAGACCCGCATGACGGCTTGCCTTCGGCTCGGAGCACGGCTATCCTTCGGCTCGGATGACGGTTTGCTTAAGAGTTCATTGGGCTCGTAAGAGGCCATCTGAAAGAGGTTTCAGGTCTCTTTGTGTTTGTGATGCGACTTCGACCCTTCTGCTTTGTGTTTTTTGATGCTTGAGCGCATTGCTCACCAAATACTAGAAGTGTGACAGCTTTGACAAAAAAGCGTGTCAACAACGGTCATTGTTTGGAATACTCAGGAAGCGGCTTGGATTCATAAATCATCTGATATGCGCTATAATCATGTTCGTAATTTTTTTAATGTTTGTCAGCGAGATGGAAGTGGAACATAGACAGTTACATTACTATTATAAAGGGAACAAACTGGTAGTATATGAAGATGGAGAATTTGTAAGTAGGAACAAGAATGTTTTAGAGGACATGAGTTGGGATAGGAAGTTCCTGTATGACATGGACTATGCTAGTTATGGTCCCAATATGGTTTCCTCTTCTGATGGAGGGGAAGGACTGTAGGTTATCTAGTGGACATGGCACTTTAAAAACCTTGTTATAGTAGTTAGACAATTTATCTTACTTGTGTACTTAAAACTTTTTCTTTTGTTTATTAATAAACAGTTAAAACTGGTTGCCTTACAATTTTTTTTATTATCAAATCAATTTATCAAGTTTCATTATCATAACGTATTCACATAAAACCTATCTTATTAATTTCTAAATCATATCTTAAAAACAACTCAACTTAATTTGATAATTTCATTTCAGTTAAATCATTTAAACAAATTAGTATACAGTTAAATCTCTAACTCCTCTTTTAAACCTTTCTTAAGTTTGGTATTAAGAGAATATATATTTATATTATTATAAATTTCTATATTTATTTACTAAATTTAAAATTTAAATAATATTAATTTATTGTAAAAGATCTATTAAATTACTTAGAATTATTTAAATTATTTAAATTTTAAATAATATTATAATTAAAAATATTGTAAAATAGCTTTTTTAAATCAAAATATATTTATAATTTAGAAATTACTTTTCAAAACAGAACAACGGTGTCTGTATATAATTTCCTACCTGGGCCAATTAATACAGATATGTATTATTCAAGATGTGTTAAAATTCGAACTCCGGGTATGTATATATCATTTCAACCTTCATCCCAAATCGATTCAGTTTCATTTCCTAAATCTATATAGTAGTTCGAGTATCTACCATTTCAATCTATAAGAAACTTGCAATGTGAGAATAATATAACTAAATATAGCAAGTCAAACATATACATATAACTAACACATGTCACTTGTGCACATTTAGCATCATATATCGTATGTCATAAATGAGTGTCATCCACATAGCATTTCAAATGTGCTGAATTTCACTTTCACAAGTATGTTAGTCAAGCGTGTGATAAACCCACATTTGGAGGCAAGGAAAAGAAAATATTGGTGTGAGCGGACACACGCACATGAACATACATAAGGATACTAACAGAGACAACGCCAAAAATCTCAAGAACTCAAAGCACGATTAAAGCAATAAATTTTCAAGCATGATAATGGCAAAAAGGGTGACAACTCGAACAAATTCAATCGCAATTCTAATACGAATTCTCTTGTTCAGCCTCAACTTGCAAACAAATATATTTTCTCAAACAAGATGTATTGCTACAACAAATTTGGGCTCCAGTAAAACTCTCAACGAAATCAAATGTGACACCCCACGTCCGTTAACGTCACTCATAAGAAAATGCATTAAGTTCTATGAAGTGCAATGCGTAGCAGTACAGAAGTTTACAGAGTAGATATAAAACAAGTAGCAAAAATTTTCAACTTTATTATTAAAATAAAATGTAGTTCTCAAAACCAGTTACATCAACCACTTAAAAAGTACTTAAAATATGTCTTTCAAAACAAAATAACATAATGTCATAAAAACAAAACCATATCCCCACAACAAGTCATGATAGAATAAAGTAAGAAAGATACATCTCAAGAAATCCAAGTCCAAGTTGCTGCAGAAAGTCCTAGTTACTGTTGAGTGCTTCCACTCTAAGGACCCAGGGGGAAAGGAAGAAAGAAGAAAAAGGATCAGACATAAAGTCTGGCGAGTTCTAGTGATTTACAAATGCACATAGCATAAAAATGCCAAGACAGGAAAATAAGACTGGATGAGAAAGGTAAAATGTCATATCAGGTAAACTTAAACTAAACAGCAGGATAGACAGAATAACAGAAATAAACTATGATCAAGTAATTCTTCAAAATTATATCTTAAACAGGTATGTCTGAACATGTATGTCTGCTCCAGTACTAGTATAACAAGTTCAACATGATTACACATCAGCAGGATTAACTGTAGGATTAGGGGTACCCTAATCACTACCCAGGCGATCGGCTCCCTAATATGTAAATACCCCATGTCACTCCCGGCAGTAGGGTGTATGTAACACCCCGAATTTTCTATTAACACTAAAGTTGCTAAAATATTAATAAGTGTGTAAGAGAGGGGATGTATCTAATATGAATATAAAAATATTAATAAGTGTGTAAGAGAGGGGATGTATCTAATATGAATATAAAAATATTAATAAGTGTGTAAGAGAGGGGATGTATCTAATATGAATATAAAAATATTAATAAGTGTGTGAGAGAGGGGATGTATCTAATATGTACATTGTAGAAAATATATATATATTTATGACATGAATAGAAGTTTATTAATATGCTGAGTGTTTGCTGAGTCACTTCTGACTCATTGCTGAGTCAACAAGATAAACCCCATCTTGTCTGAACGGCTGCGGTTATTTCTAGGTTAAATCTAATGGCCTAAATGAATTCTAAAATCTATAAATAAGTGGGTAGACCCTAGACCTAAATCACTTGTAAAATTAGAGAAGCTACCGTCATGCTGCTGCCATGGAGTTCAGCATAGCCGTCACAAACTAAGAAGAGGAAGCCTAATCATCTACAACTAAATCTACACAAATCAAATCAAAAGATCTCTCTTTCTCTAATTCTTTTCTTTTGTTGGTGAGTATGATGATTCTCACAAGACTATTACAAACTAATTTGACTCAGTTATGAATGGATCACAAGAAAGTGATGTGATTTGTAATTGTAAATTCTATATATTGTGGATCTCTTATTATGTTATTATGTTGTCGTATGATGTAAATTATATATGCTATGTCATGCTATGTTGTAAATTCTCTTATGATATGTCGTGCTATGTTGAGAATCATGTCAAGCTATGTTATACTATCATACTATGCCATGTTATAAATCATGCTATATTATGTTGAAAAATCATGTTGTTGGATCATGCTTAAAGTTATGTTTTTTTTTCTTAATTTAAATGGATCTTGTTTATGGGAATTTGCCTATTAGGTTAGGTGTACCCATAAACTTGAAACTATAATTAAATAAAACTTGATTATGGGAATTTGCCTATTGAGTTAGGTGTACCCATATAAAACCATGTTGTTAAAAAATTAGATGATGTTGATTCACACATGTTCATATGTAAGTTTATGAAAATTGATTGAGATCATATTAGGTGAATTTTGAACAAGTTGACACCTTTAGATCCATGACATGTATAATCTATGCAAGTTGGACATATGCAAGTTTCACCCCTTATTATGATTCATTTGGTCACATATACATGTTGTTATTATGATAATCTCTTTTATGCTATGAGTTAGGCTATTCGAGTCTAACATATATTTTGCGAATAAACGTTCAAACGTGGGGTAGGGGTAATATTAGGAATTAATAAATTGGGTGCAATTTTGTAAGATGTTGCATACCATGAATGAATGTCCATAATTGAGTCAATTATGGACATTGTTAAAAATTGGAAGTAATTAATAATTCAAGTAGGGAATTATTAAAATTGGGGGAAAGTGGATTATTATTAATAATCAATGCTTAGGACACGAGGTTGGACCCGTTTGTGATGTAAACCTGCCCGGACCCGCCCGGCAAATCCAGTAGTCACAAATGTCGGCCCAATGTGAGAGGTCCTAGGCCCAAACTAAAGCATAACAGTTGTAAAGACACGAGGTTAGACTCTTTTATGGTGTAAGACTGCCCGGACCCGCCCGGCAAATCCAGCTGCCATAAATGCCAGTCTAATGTGAGAGGTCTTTATGAGGTTATGGCCTTAATGAACTAAGAAATACTTAACCAGATAATCATGTAAGGTGGGACATGTGGGTTAAGTAGGTGCCTTGGGTGGCATGAGGAATCTGGTGGTTGCCTTTAGAGGCATTTGAAATACGATTAGACTTAACCAAACACACATGTAAATGAACATGACTAAGTGGGTTAAGTGGGATGGACTAATGGGGACAAGCTTAGGTGGAATGCTTGTGGTAAATAGTGGGGGCCCATTTCAACCAGTATCCCAAAACGTATCTTTGTGGGCTCGACCCAAGTCGAGGACGGGACACGCATACTGGGTTTGACTATAAGAGGCCAAAACAGGGAGCGGTGGCAACGCAAGTCCAACGGGTTTCATATGCGTGTGTGGACCCGGGCTGGTAGGTAAGACGTTGTTGCATCGTGTAGGTATAAGCCGTGCATGTCCGTTGTATCAGGTTGCCACTTTAGGGGAGTGATACACCCCACTGTGGGGCCAGCACGGGTATCTACGAGTTAGGGAGCCGATCGAATAATGGGAAGTAGGGTACACCTAGTGGAGATAGGGGCAGGCGGCACCTATGTAGTCAGCTAGGGGTACGTAAAGCCATTGGGAAAGTTTCTAAGTGAAGCTAAGTGGGATGAATCTTTAGGGTGACTGGTGTGGTGCAGTATAGTGTTTATCCTTTAGTATTTAGGAGCGCCTATAACGTTGCCTTTAGCGATTGTCTATGTCCTTAATCTGCTCTTCATAGACATTTTCTTGTTTTCCAGCTTATGCCTTAGTCCAGTTATTTTGGTAATAGTATTGTAGAATTATCATATTCACCAGACTTTATGTCTGACCCCCTCTTTTCCATCCTTTTTCTCCCTTCAGGTCCGCAGGTTGGGCCAAGTTCTAGTGGAGTCTAGTTGGATCGCTTATCTTCTGGAAAGCTTGGACTACTGAAGTAAAGTCCAGCTTGTTATCTTTCTTTTTAATGGCTATTCATGTAATGGGATTATGTACTTGTTTTATCAAGATAGATATTGTACTTGACATTGAATATGGTGTTATGATGTAATCAAACATGTTTTGACTTCTGCTACAATGAAATAAAGTTTTTGAATTTCCAAGTACTATTTTATATCTGTCTTGTTGTAATTTTACTGTTCTATATTCACTTAAAACCTCCATGGAAGTTAATGCATTCCCTTTGTGAGTGACATTAATGGACGTGGGGTGTTACACGTGGTATCAGAGCATAAGGTTACCAGAACAGATAAAAAAAAAATTTAGAAATTTTTTTTTTTTCTAAAGTATTTTTGGAAGAAGTGCTTTCAAAAAAAAAACATGTTATTTAAAGAGAGTTTTTATGAAAAACATAATCCCAAATAGCCACATCCTTATCTTTATCTTTCGAATTCTCCATTTTGAATCTTTCCTTTTTCGTTTCAGCATGGCTGAAGATCTTAATCTCCCAGAAGGTGTGACGATTCCAGGGTGGTTTAGGAGATACTTGGAGGCTAGGGCCACCACTGCAGGCCCAGCGGATACTCCTCCACCCCTAGTTGCACCCATTCCTCCTCCTCCTCCTCCTCGTGTTGACACTTTTGCAAAGACGTGCAAGGAATTCAAGGCTATGGGAGGAAAAACTTTTCAAGGGACTGAGACGTTTGTGGAGGCTAGAGATTGGCTTAAGGAGACTGAGGAATTGTTGGATATCTTTGAAGTGGAAGATGGGAGGAAAGTCCGTTTAGCTGCTTGGTTAATGAAGGGAGAGGCCTCGTTTTGGTGGGAGGTCACTAACGGGGAACGTCCAGTTGATTCATGGGCGGATTTCAGACGAAGGTTTGAGGCAAAGTTTCTTTCAAGGGCAGAGGAGAACTTAAATATGGAAAAATTCCTGGCACTAAAGCAAGGGAGCTCATCAGTAAAGGAATATGTCAATAAATTTAATCAGTTAGCAAGGTTTGGCTTGGAGTTGGTGAACACGCCAGAGAAGAAAGCTTTGAGGTTCGTTAGAGGCTTGAATGAACCGTTGCAAGGGTTGGCTATGACCCACATCCCTATGGGAGCCACCTTTGAAAAGCTAGTAGAAATGGCACTTATGCATGAGGATAAGGCAGTTGAAAAGAAAGGGGATCAGAAGAAACCCCAACAGCAAAATAAGAAGGGTGGTAAAAACAATAATGGCAAAGGGAAGAAGAAATGCTTCAATTGTGGGACGCCTGGCCATCTCAGCAAAGATTGTAGAAAGAAAAAGAAGACTGGTTGTTTTCATTGTGGAGATGCGGGACATTTAGTGAAGGACTGTCCAAAGAAGGGGCAGAGGGCAGGGTCTACCTCGGGAGGACAGGTGCAGGCTCTTATGGCACCAGGGCAGGCAAGGGGGCAAGTTCAGGCTATTGCGGCCCCACCGCTGCAAGAAAGAGGTAGAACAATTTCTGTTGAAAGCTTAGTTTTTCTGTTTGATCATCCTGTCCGTACCTTATTCGATTCTGGCGCATCTCATTCGTTTATCTCTGCATCATTAGTTGAATCACTGCACTTGAACACCAGTTTAGTAGAGGATCCCTTGGTCGTTTCAAATCCAATTGGGGGTTCGGCTCATTTGACCATGATATGTTTGGATTTGAAAATCTCTATACTTAGCGTTGAATTTAGATGTGATGCTTATGTATTGGGCTTCACGGGCTATGGGCTAATTTTAGGAATGGATTGGTTGTCTAGAAATAGGGCCATTCTTGATTGTGAAAGGAGAGTAGCTAGGCTTGTGACTCGCCTTGGTAATGCTCTCGACATCTTTTGTAATCCCATAAATTCCGTTATGCTAAGTTATCTTGAATCGCTTGACGCGTCTGTAGAGAACCTGCGATCGGTAGAAGTGGTCCGGGAATATCCGGATGTGTTTGAGGAGGTGAAGGGCTTACCTCCAAAGCGGGAGATAGACTTTCGAATTTATCTTGTGGATAATGCTAAACCCGTATCTTTGCCAGTGCGCCACATGGCTCCTCGTGAAAGGAGGGAACTCAATAAGCAAGTAAAGGAGTTGCTTGAGAAGGGGTTCATAAGACGTAGTATATCGGAGTGGGGTGCTCCAGTAGTTTTTGCCACAAAGGCGGATGGGTCTCTTAGACTTTGTATGGACTATAGAGAACTAAACAAGCTTACTAAAAAGAACCGACACCCACTGCCGAGGATTGACGATCTCTTTGATCAGTTAGTTGGCGCCTCAGTGTTTTCGCAGTTGGACTTAGCCACTGGCTTTCATCAACTGAGAGTGGCTGAGGATAGTATAGATAAGACTGCTTTTAGGACTCCTGACGGATTCTATGAATGGCTTGTGATGCCCTTTGGTTTGACAAACGCCCCTGCATATTTTGTTGATTTGATGAGTAGGGTGTTTAGGGAATACCTTAACAAATTCGTGGTAGTCTTTGTGGATGACATCTTAGTCTTTTCTAAGAATAAAGAAGAGCACTCCCTACATCTTAGGGAAGTGTTGGAAACCCTTCGAGCGCATAACCTTAAGGCAAAATTTTCTAAGTGTCACTTCTGGAGGAAGGAAGTACGGTTCTTAGGGCACGTGGTTTCCAAAGAAGGGATAGCAGTGGATCCCGCAAAGGTGGTGGCCATCCAAGATTGGAAGGTCCCTAAAAATGCAACCGAAGTAAGAAGTTTCTTGGGGTTGGCTGGCTATTATAGGAAGTTTATCAAAGACTTCGCAAAAATATCAGCTCCATTAACACGGTTAACGAAGAAGAACCTGGTTTTTACGTGGGACAAAGATTGCGATGATGCGTTCCAACGTTTAAAGAGAGCCTTAACTTCAGCCCCAGTCTTAGTGCTGCCAGACGGGAATAAACCGTTTACCATCTATACTGATGCTTGTGGGACGGGACTTGGCGCGGTCCTCATGCAAGAGGGAAGAGTAATAGCCTATGGTGGAAGGCAGTTGAGGGTTCATGAAAAGAATTACCCCACGCATGACTTAGAGCTAGCCGCAATTGTTTTCGCGCTTAAGTCTTGGCGTCACTATCTTCTTGGTGAGAAATTCGAACTGTTCACTGACCACAAATCATTAAAATACTTATTCTCTCAGAAGGATTTGAATTTAAGGCAGCAACGGTGGATGGAATTCTTAGCCTCCTACGATTTTGAAATAGCATATACCCCGGGCAAGGGTAACGTGGTGGCAGACGCCTTAAGTAGGAAAAGGTTGTCCTTGAGTCCGTTGTTTGTTGAACGGCAAAGCTTAGAATTCATCTCTATGTTTGACTTTAGACCCTCCGTTGACTTAGTACCCGGTCTGTTAGCATCCTTGGAGGTTAGACCTACACTTCTAGGACGGGTTGGTGAGGCACAGCGAGACGACCCACAGTTGGTTGAGATAGTAGAAAAGCTCAAAGGGGGGGAGTCGTCAAGCCATCTTCGTAGGTATACCCTAGACGATAAGGGTTGGTTACGAAGGGATAATAGACTTTGTGTACCACAAGATGAAGACTTAAGGAAGGCCATTCTTGATGATGCTCATCGCTCAAAAATGACCATTCATCCCGGCGGGGATAAGATGTACAAAGATATGAAGCGGGTTTTCTTTTGGGCCGGTATGAAAAAGGATGTGGCCGAGTACGTCGCTAGATGCTTGGTGTGCCAACGAGTTAAAGCAGAACAAAAGAAACCCGGTGGGTTGCTTCACCCATTAGAAGTTCCACTATGGAAATGGGAAAGCATCTCAATGGATTTTGTGGATGGATTACCAAGATCAAGGAAGGGTAACACGGGGATTTGGGTTATAGTAGATAGACTTACTAAAAGCGCCCATTTTATTCCCGTGAAAAGTAAGAGAACTGCTCCGTGGTTGGCTTCTGTATACATTAAGGAGATAGGTCGTTTGCACGGTATTCCTTCTAGTATAGTAAGCGACCGTGACCCCATCTTTACTAGCGAATTTTGGAAGAGTTTACAAGAGGTGGTAGGGACTCAGCTATGTTTGAGCACCGCATATCATCCTCAGACAGACGGCCAGACCGAGAGGGTGAATCGCATTCTAGAGGATCTTTTAAGGCTTTGTATCCTAGACTTTGGGGGTACATGGGAAGAGCACCTTCCGTTAGTAGAATTCGCATATAATAATAGCTTTCAGTCTAGTATTGGCATGGCACCTTTCGAAGCTCTTTATGGAAGGCCTTGCCGTTCGCCTACATGTTGGTGGGAATCTACCGATAAAATCCTACTTGGGCCCGATATGGTTAGGGAAACCTCGGAGAAGATTGAGTTGATTCGAAGGAGGATGAAAGCAGCACAAGATAGGCAAAAATCGTATGCTGATAAGAGGAGGACAGATCTTGAGTTTGACATTGGGGACATGGTTTTTATCAAAGTATCTCCGTTACAGAATGTTGTTCTCTTTGGGTCCGTGGGGAAATTAGCACCAAGGTTTGTAGGGCCGTTTCCTGTAAAAAACAGGATTGGGAAGATGGCATATAGGGTGGAGTTGCCTGAGAAACTTAGTGGAGTACACGACGTATTCCATGTATCACATTTGAGGAAGTGTTTGCACAAGACCGCGGAGGTGGTAGAGCCGAGCTTGCTTAAAGAGGTGGAAATAGAGCGTGATGCAACAATTAGACGAGCTCCTACATGCATTCTTGGGTCGGAGATCAAAAAGTTGAGGAATCGAGAGGTCAGACTGGTTAAAGTGCAATGGGGAGATGATGAGAGCAACGCAACTTGGGAGACAGAAGAGAAGATGCGTTCGTTGTACCCTTTTCTTTTTGAGGGTATGTCTTTTAATTTCTCCTTTATCGCTTAGCTTATCTTATCTTATCTTTAGTATGTCCTCTCATTAGTATCTTTGACCTTTAGTTAGGATAATCCTATGGTTGAAACATGTGTTTGAGACATGTTATGTATGATGGATGCAAAATGGATGCAAGTGTTTGCTAGTGGTTGCTCGTGGATGCATATATACACACACTTTAGGCACTAGATCGGCTCAGTCACTTCATATTGCATATTGCATATATATGGATGTATTTAGTATAATGGATGTATAATGGTTGTACCATCATATGGATGCTGCATTCGGTTGAATGGGTGTGCACGCATATAGAAGTAGTATGTAAGCAATTAGGATCTTTTGCATACATAATGGATTCATGACACTTACATAATTTGCATTAAGGAGGTCAACTGAATCAGTAGACCGCCTGATTTCGCATTAGGTAAGGACATGTACACACACTTGCATATGATCATAAAGCATTAGAAGTCTTTTAAGGACAATGGATGCCTGTGTATGATGGATGAGTAGATGGACGTTTGGATGGTAGGATATACATTCTTCCAGACTTGAAGATTTCGGGGACGAAATCCTAAAAGGAGGGGAGAATGTAACACCCCGAATTTTCTATTAACACTAAAGTTGCTAAAATATTAATAAGTGTGTAAGAGAGGGGATGTATCTAATATGAATATAAAAATATTAATAAGTGTGTAAGAGAGGGGATGTATCTAATATGAATATAAAAATATTAATAAGTGTGTAAGAGAGGGGATGTATCTAATATGAATATAAAAATATTAATAAGTGTGTGAGAGAGGGGATGTATCTAATATGTACATTGTAGAAAATATATATATATTTATGACATGAATAGAAGTTTATTAATATGCTGAGTGTTTGCTGAGTCACTTCTGACTCATTGCTGAGTCAACAAGATAAACCCCATCTTGTCTGAACGGCTGCGGTTATTTCTAGGTTAAATCTAATGGCCTAAATAAATTCTAAAATCTATAAATAAGTGGGTAGACCCTAGACCTAAATCACTTGTAAAATTAGAGAAGCTACCGTCATGCTGCTGCCATGGAGTTCAGCATAGCCGTCACAAACTAAGAAGAGGAAGCCTAATCATCTACAACTAAATCTACACAAATCAAATCAAAAGATCTCTCTTTCTCTAATTCTTTTCTTTTGTTGGTGAGTATGATGATTCTCACAAGACTATTACAAACTAATTTGACTCAGTTATGAATGGATCACAAGAAAGTGATGTGATTTGTAATTGTAAATTCTATATATTGTGGATCTCTTATTATGTTATTATGTTGTCGTATGATGTAAATTATATATGCTATGTCATGCTATGTTGTAAATTCTCTTATGCTATGTCGTGCTATGTTGAGAATCATGTCAAGCTATGTTATACTATCATACTATGCCATGTTATAAATCATGCTATATTATGTTGAAAAATCATGTTGTTGGATCATGCTTAAAGTTATGTTTTTTTTTCTTAATTTAAATGGATCTTGTTTATGGGAATTTGCCTATTAGGTTAGGTGTACCCATAAACTTGAAACTATAATTAAATAAAACTTGATTATGGGAATTTGCCTATTGAGTTAGGTGTACCCATATAAAACCATGTTGTTAAAAAATTAGATGATGTTGATTCACACATGTTCATATGTAAGTTTATGAAAATTGATTGAGATCATATTAGGTGAATTTTGAACAAGTTGACACCTTTAGATCCATGACATGTATAATCTATGCAAGTTGGACATATGCAAGTTTCACCCCTTATTATGATTCATTTGGTCACATATACATGTTGTTATTATGATAATCTCTTTTATGCTATGAGTTAGGCTATTCGAGTCTAACATATATTTTGCGAATAAACGTTCAAACGTGGGGTAGGGGTAATATTAGGAATTAATAAATTGGGTGCAATTTTGTAAGATGTTGCATACCATGAATGAATGTCCATAATTGAGTCAATTATGGACATTGTTAAAAATTGGAAGTAATTAATAATTCAAGTAGGGAATTATTAAAATTGGGGGAAAGTGGATTATTATTAATAATCAATGCTTAGGACACGAGGTTGGACCCGTTTGTGATGTAAACCTGCCCGGACCCGCCCGGCAAATCCAGTAGTCACAAATGTCGGCCCAATGTGAGAGGTCCTAGGCCCAAACTAAAGCATAACAGTTGTAAAGACACGAGGTTAGACTCTTTTATGGTGTAAGACTGCCCGGACCCGCCCGGCAAATCCAGCTGCCATAAATGCCAGTCTAATGTGAGAGGTCTTTATGAGGTTATGGCCTTAATGAACTAAGAAATACTTAACCAGATAATCATGTAAGGTGGGACATGGGGGTTAAGTAGGTGCCTTGGGTGGCATGAGGAATCTGGTGGTTGCCTTTAGAGGCATTTGAAATACGATTAGACTTAACCAAACACACATGTAAATGAACATGACTAAGTGGGTTAAGTGGGATGGACTAATGGGGACAAGCTTAGGTGGAATGCTTATGGTAAATAGTGGGGGCCCATTTCAACCAGTATCCCAAAACGTATCTTTGTGGTCTCGACCCAAGTCGAGGACGGGACACGCATACTGGGTTTGACTATAAGAGGCCAAAACAGGGAGCGGTGGCAACGCAAGTCCAACGGGTTTCATATGCGTGTGTGGACCCGGGCTGGTAGGTAAGACGTTGTTGCATCGTGTAGGTATAAGCCGTGCATGTCCGTTGTATCAGGTTGCCACTTTAGGGGAGTGATACACCCCACTGTGGGGCCAGCACGGGTATCTACGAGTTAGGGAGCCGATCGAATAATGGGAAGTAGGGTACACCTAGTGGAGATAGGGGCAGGCGGCACCTATGTAGTCAGCTAGGGGTACGTAAAGCCATTGGGAAAGTTTCTAAGTGAAGCTAAGTGGGATGAATCTTTAGGGTGTCTGGTGTGGTGCAGTATAGTGTTTATCCTTTAGTATTTAGGAGCGCCTATAACGTTGCCTTTAGCGATTGTCTATGTCCTTAATCTGCTCTTCATAGACATTTTCTTGTTTTCCAGCTTATGCCTTAGTCCAGTTATTTTGGTAATAGTATTGTAGAATTATCATATTCACCAGACTTTATGTCTGACCCCCTCTTTTCCATCCTTTTTCTCCCTTCAGGTCCGCAGGTTGGGCCAAGTTCTAGTGGAGTCTAGTTGGATCGCTTATCTTCTGGAAAGCTTGGACTACTGAAGTAAAGTCCAGCTTGTTATCTTTCTTTTTAATGGCTATTCATGTAATGGGATTATGTACTTGTTTTATCAAGATAGATATTGTACTTGACATTGAATATGGTGTTATGATGTAATCAAACATGTTTTGACTTCTGCTACAATGAAATAAAGTTTTTGAATTTCCAAGTACTATTTTATATCTGTCTTGTTGTAATTTTACTGTTCTATATTCACTTAAAACCTCCATGGAAGTTAATGCATTCCCTTTGTGAGTGACATTAATGGACGTGGGGTGTTACAGTGTATGACTTCCCAACCTAGAAACTATATAACACAAACGTATTTACTGGTGTTACAACATCTTATCTTCCCTAGTCGGACCTATGCACGCTCATGACTCTGTCGGAACTCGTCCATACCCACCTCCATGTGAACCTCTTATATTAAGCTCAATAAAGCATGCCCTAGCCTCTACCTAATGTGAGCCCCCACTATCAAAATACCAATAGGGATACTGACTAATATGGGTTCCAAATAGCAGATTGATATAAGCCAAACCCTTAAGCTTGTGCCCCAAAAACTAGGATTTAAGAGTCCCAAAACCCGATACAACAGCAAGAATGAGGGACCTCTTAGCTTATTAATACTCATGTTTCACCTAGCAGGTTTAGGTTTTAATAAGCATGGTTGTTATCATTACATGTCAATATGTGTGCATAACCCCTACCCCAAAACACATGCCCAGGTGTATACAACTTCTCTAACATGTCAGTTTATTAATATACATATGATATTTTCCAATATTCTAACTTGGTATTTACTTAATGTATGTTTTAAGTCAAATTTAACATGTCCAATTCATATCCATACTATTCATCAACTATGTTTCCAGTTTACAGCATATACCGGTTTACGTATACCATCCAACAACTTATAGTAATTATATACACATTATCCTTTTCGGTTTACAACGTGTCTAAACATGTCTATAATGTCCTTTTTGCCAAATTATAATTAATCAGTCCCAATTCAGTTATATGCCAATTTTCCTCTTTTTATGTCATTCATTATTACCCCAATTTATACACACACTCTAATCTGGTATAGCATAGGCTTCCGAAGGCCTAGATTTAGCGTAAAATAAAAAGGGGGGAAATAGAGGAAGAAGAATAGAATCAAATCACGTAGGCATACTGGAATAAATATAAAACATGGAAAATGGGAAAAGGAAGATGGATACATAAAACTTGTATAACATATATAACATAAAACTTGTCGAAACATGTATAACATATCCAATGTTACAGGTATATGTTTTACTATCACAATGACATAAGTGTTTAACATGTATAACATATGTTTAACTATCACTATGACATAAGTGTTTAACATATATAACATATGTTTAACTATCACTATGGCGTAAGTGTTTAACATGTACAACATATGTGTTCCACCATATATAGTTTTTATCCTATTAACTGTCATGTTTAAAATCTAAGAAATCAAATCTGTAAACGATAGGAACTCATAGTGGGTCTTGGTGAAGAAGAGAATAAATTTCTTATATATATAACACTATGTTGTAAAAATAGTCCAAGCCCATATCAAATTGTATATATGTAAGTCCTAATGTTGTCTCTGTTTGATCCAGTCTCAGTAGCATTTCCCCATTATATGTTTATATTTTTTAGAATAATTTCATAAAGGCAGAAGAAGATATGAAGAATTTGTGTGAATTGGGAATGGGAGAATCCATTTATTTGATAAATTCACAGAGTCAAACTTAACCTTTAGATTTTAGGGTTTAAATCCAGTCTGTACACTTAGTGCCGAGTCAGCAATGAATATATTACACAAAACAGTCCAGGCTCGCACCCAGTATTCGGCCGGATCTAGGGTGGGTCGACCCACCTACCACTTGGTCGACCCTAGGGTCGACTTAACCACCTTGGGTCGACCTATGGGTTGACCCGGGCAGAGCGTGGGTCGCCCCCCATTAGGCCTAGTTCCCTTTTATTTTTCCACTACGTTTCATTTGATTTTTTTGGAATTATTTTTGCGTTATATTTACATATAAGCACCTTATATGTATAAAAACTTGTATTGCCTATAACTTCTTCATACGTTATCCGTTTTACGCGAACTTGGGATCTGTATGAACTATAATTCTGAGATGAACGTAATGATAATGTCGCTTTCACTTAATTCTGAATTTTATTATGTTATTCTCAATTTATCATCTTAACATATGGTTATAGTGTATTAAATTATGGGTTGTTACATTCTCCCTTACTTAAAGGATTTCATCCCTAAAATCTCCAAGTTAAAAAGAATGTACTATCCTAACATCCACCTATAACTATCCAATTATCCATCATCCATAGGAATCTATTGTTCTTAATAAATCTCTAATGCTTAAATGGACATATGCAAAGTTATCTATGTATATGTTCTAACACTAATGTGAAAATCAGGCAGTCGTCTGATTCAGTTGACCTCCTTAATGCAATATGTGTTTGTGTTATAATCCAAAATGTATGCAAATAGTCCTAGTATAACATATAATTTCTATATGTGTGCACAATCATTCATTAAAACGCGACATCCATATGATGATACACTCATTTCTATCCATAGAAAAATTACAAATGCACACATATCCAGATGCAATATGTAAGTGATTGAGTTGATCTAGTGCCTATTGTGTGTATATGTATCCACAAGTAACCACTAGAAAACACATACATCCACTTGCATCCACCAATCATAACATATTTCAAACACATGTTTCTAACCATCAGATTCTACGTAAAGTTCGAATGATAGGATAACCAAACTCGAATGATAGAAGAAAATGCAAAGTAAAAACTTGGAAAAGAAGTCAAGAACGTACTTTCAAAACGAAAAGGGATAAGAAGGGAGAATCGTATCTTTAGGTTCCCATATTGCATCTTCGCGGTCTTTTCCTATTGTACTTTAATTAATCTGATTTCCTTATTACATTGCTTCTTGATTTCTGTTACAAGGATATGAGTTGGAACCCGCCACACTGATGCTTCCTTCTCAACTTCTACGTCCTTAACAGTGTTCGACTTTACTATCTCCACCGTATCGTTGAGACATTTCTTTAAATGTGAAACGTGAAATACATCATGTACTCCCGTTAGTCTATCCGGTAGCTTAATCCGATAAGCCATCTGGCCTATCCTCTCTACTATAGGGAATGACCCTACAAATCTCGGAGTCAACTTCCCTACTGAGCCATAGCAAACTAAATTCCTTAGCAGTTGCATTTTAATGAAGACCATATCTCCCACTTCGAATTCCAAATCGGTCCTCCTTTTATCAGCATAAGATTTCTATCTGTCTTGAGCAGTTTTCATTCTTCTACGGATAAGATCAATCTTCTCGGAAGTATCTCGAATCATTTCTAGTACAAGAAGAAGTCTGTCTGTAGACTCCCACCAACAAGTCAAAGAACTACAAGGTTATCCTTATAATGCTTCGAAGGGTGCTATGCCTATACTCGATTGGTAACTATTGTTGTGGGCGAACTCCACCAAAGGAAGGTGCTTCTCCCAAGTCTCTCCAAAGTCTAGGATACACAGTCATAGGAGATCCTCAAGAACTCTATTCACCCTCTTAGTATGTCCACCTGTCTGAGGGTGGTATGTTGTGCTCAAACATAGCTATGTACCTAATGCCTCTTGTAAGCTCTTCCAAAACTCGATAGTAAAGATGGGGTCGTGGTCGCTTAGTTTGATGGAAGGTACTCCATGCAATTGAACTATCTCTCGAAGATAAACTTACGCTAGCCAAGCCACCGTCCTTTTACTCTTAACATGAATAAAACGAGCGCTCTTTGTAAGTCTATCCACTATCACCCAAATGCTAATATTTCCCTTCCTTGATTGTGGCAATCCATCAATAAAATCCATGGATACGCTCTCTAACTTCCATTGTGGGACTTCTAAGGATTGAAGCAATCCGCCTGGTTTCTTTTGTTCAGCCTTTACTCGCCGGTGAGCCAATAATCAAGCTACAATTCCACCACATCCTTCTTCATGCAAGTCCAAAAGAAAACTCTCTTCATGTCTCGATACATTTTGTCGCCACCCAGATGGATAGTCCTCCGAGAGCGATGAGCTTCCTCTAGCACTGCCTTTAGCAAATCCCCAATCCTAAGGACACATAACCTTCCATTCCATCTTTGCCACCCTTTCCCATCCATAGTATATCTAGAAAGGTGACTAGAAGTCTCTCGTCTACCAAGTTTGCCCAAGATGTTTGAAATCTGCGGGTCCTCCCGCTGAACAGATCCAAATCGCTCTGATAGAGTAGTCGCACCTCCAACGATGCTAGTAATCCAAATGTGAAATACTTAAACGTCTTAAAAATCAAAGATCGAGATGTACTCCAAGCTTTTCCTTTCTGCGAATAGAGGACTTAAAGTCATCCTCTGCCTACTCAATGCGTCCGCCACTACATTACCCTTGCTTAAGGTATAAGTTATCTCAAAGTTATAAAACGTTAGGAACTCCCTCCACCCGTTGCTGCCTTCGGTTGAGATCCTTCTATGAGAACAAGTATTTGAGCGACTTATGATCTGTGTATAGCTCAAATCTCTCTCCAAGTAGATAGTACTGCCAAGACTTCAATGTGAACAATATTGCAGCCAACTCTAGATCATGGGTAGGGTTGTTTTTCTTATGAACCCTCAATTGTCTACTTCCATAGCGTACAACCCATCCTTCTTGCATCAGAAAGATACCAATCCCCATGCCACAAGCATCTGTGTAGACCGTGAACATATTGCTTCCATCTAGGAGAGTCAAAACTGGGGTTGTTGTCAAAGCCCTCTTTAATATTTAAAAGGTGTCCTTGCAATCAATGCTCCATGAAAAAGCCAAGTTCTTTTTCATCAATTGGGTAAGCGAGGCTGATACCCTTGCAAAGTCCTTGATAAACTTTCTATAGTATCCCGCCCACCCTAGGAAACACCTCTCCTCTGTTACATTCTTTGGACCCCTCCAATCTTGAACTGCAACGATTTTTCCAGGGTCCACTACTATCCCTTCCTTGGAGACCACACACCTTAGGAACCTCACTTCTTTTATCCAAAAGTGACACTTAGAAAATTTTTCCTTGAGTTGATGTGGTCGAAGAGTGCTCAGAACCTCCTCTAAGTGTTGGGCATGCTCCTCCTCGTTCTTTGAGAAGATCAGAATGTCATCCATGAAGACCACCACAAACTTGTTCAGAAACTCACTAAACACCCTACTCGTTAAGTCCACAAAATAGGTGGGTGGATTTGTTAACCCCAAAGGCATAACCAACTATTCAAAGAAACCGTCTGAGTTCTGAATGTAGTCTTATCAATGTTTCCCTCTGTCACCCCCAACTGGTGAAATCCCATGGCCAGATCCATCTGCGAGAAAACCGATGCGCCCACTAGCTAATCAAATAGGTCGTCAATTCTCGCTAGTGGGTGCCTATTATTATTAGTGAGCTTATTCTGCTCCCTGTAATACACACATAGACATAGTGAGTTGTCTTCCTTAGTTGCGAAGACGACTGGAGCTCCTCACTCTAAAATGCTGCACCTGATAAAACCTTTCTCTAATAGCTCCCTAACTTGCTTGCTAAGCTCTCTCTTTTCTCTAGGAGCCATGTGGTGCACTAGTAGAGCAACTGGCTTTTAGTTCTTTACCAAGTAAATATGAAAATCTATCTCATGCCTTGGAGGTAACACCTTAATGTCCTCAAACACGTCTGGATAATCTCTAACTATGGGCACAGATAGCAAATCGTTGATAGAAGTATCAAGTGATTCTAAACTGAGAATCACCGACCTTCATGGGTCGTAGGAAATTTCGAGACTTCTTCCATGACAAGTAAGAAGTCTAACTACCTTCTTTTCGCAATCAAGAATGACACTATACATGTCTAGCCAATCCATTCCTAGAATCAAACCATAGCCCATAAAACCCAGTACATATGCGTCACATTCAAACTTGATGCCCAATATAGAAATTCTCAAACTCCTACACATCGTGGATAATTGAGCTAATCCTCCTTTGGGGTTTCAGACTACTACAGGATCAGAAATTATACTAGTATTTAGATGCAAACTATCTACTAAAGAACTTTATATAAATCAATGTGAAGCGACAAAATCAAACAAGGTTCAAACATGATAGTCAGAAAGGGAAATCAAACCTTCAACTGTGACATTCCTACCTCGATCAGGTTTGATAGCCTATAAAGCATGTACTTGTCCAGAAGTTCCTGTCCCTTGTCCTTGCTTGCAACGGAATTGTTTCCTGAAGTGTCCTACTTGCCCATAATTAAAGAAGGCTTTCTTCGTCTTTCTGCGGCCCTTCACAAAATGACCTGTAGCACCACAAGCATGACACTTCATATCCTTTTTGATTTGAGCCTCATCAGGGTTTTCACCTTTCTTTTGTTGATTTCCTTTTCTGGGCCACCATATATGTTTCTCGCTCTTAACTTGAGTCTCCTTAGTCTTGTTTTCTTTCTTCTCCTCCTTGCCATCTTCATGCATAAGCGCCATATAAACTAGCCTTTCAAATGTTGCCCTTATCGGTATATGGGACAAAGCAAGTCCTTCGAGAGGTTGATTTAATCCTTTTGCAAATCTAGGCGCCTTTTTGTAGGGCGTGTTCACCAAGTCTAGTCCAAACCACGCTAGTTGATTAAACTTATTAACATCTCCTTGATAGGCATGTACCCATATTTCAAAGGCAAAAATCTCTCTATTTGCAGTCCCTCTTCCGCCTGACATAAGAATTTCATTTCAAATCTTCGCCTGAAGTCATCCCATGTAGCTACGGGTGGAACTTTTGTATTTCCCACCAGTAGGAAGCCTCATCATTTGGTTGTCATACAGCCAACTATATCTTTCTTCGGTCGTCGATCCTGAAAAATCCAAATACGTTCTTCGTCTCTCGTAGCCAATTCTGTGCATTAACAAAGCTTTCGGTTCCACGGTATGGTTTTCCTCCAATAGCGTAAAAGTCTTTGCATAACTTAGAAAAATTATCTACTCGTGGAGGTGGAGCGACAATGGCTACAGCTGGGGGAGGGGCATCTCCTTGACCTCCGGCAGGTGCCGTAGCCTAAAGATACCTACGAACCATGTCGGTAACGGAATGCCCTCGGGAAGATTGGGTTCCCCAGACATGCTGAAAAGAAAAGAAAAAAGATTCAGTAAGAGATCGAGAGAAAATTAAATATGATTTGAGGAGATTTTTTTAAAAATAGATTTTTATTTGGAAATACTTCGCTTTTGAAAACAGTTTCAAAACTTTTTCTCTGTTCTTGTAACCTTCAGCTCTGATACCAAATGTGACATCTCACGTCCGTTAATGTCACTCATAAGAGAATGAATTAAGTTCCGTGAAGCGCAATGGGCAACATCACAGAAATTTATATAGCATATATAAAATAAGCAGTGGAAATTTTCAACTTTATTATTAAAATAAAACGTAATTGTCAAAACTAGTGACATCAACTACTTACAAAGTACTTCAAATCTGTCTTTCAAAACAAAACAACATAATGTAATAAAAAAATCATATCCTCGCCAAAAGCCATGAGGGAATAAAGTCAGAAAGATATATCTCAAGAAATCCAAGTCCAAGCTGCTACAGAAAGTCCTAGTCACTGTTATGTGCTTCCACTCTAGCGACCTGAGAGGAAGGAAGAAAGAAGCGAAAGAAAAAAAGTAAGACATAAAGTCTGGCGAGTACCAATGATTTACAAATGTGCATAACATAGAAATACCAAGACAAGTAAATAAGACCGGATGAGAAAGGTACAGTGTCATATCAGTTAAACTTAAACTAAACAGCAGGATAGATAGGAATAATAGAAAAAAAAAACTTTGATCAAGTAAGGCTTCACATTTATAACTTAAACAGGTATGTCTGAACAAGTATATCTGCATCAATACTAGTATAACAAGTTCAGCATGATTATACATCAGCAGGATTAGGCGTACCATAATTACTACCCAAGCGAACGGCTCCCTATTACGTAAATACCCTGCGTAATCCCCATCAGTATGGTGTATGACTTCATAACCCAACAACTATATAACATAGACATATTTACTGATATTTCATCGTCTTATCTTCCCTAGCCGGACCCATGCACACTCACGACTCCATTGGAACGTGCCTGCACCCGCCCCCATGTGAACCTCTTACTATCCAATGCAGTAAAGCATGCCCTGGCCTCAACTTAGTGTGAGGTCCCCTTTATCAAAATACCAACAGGGATACTGACTGATATGGGTTCCAAACAGCACATTGATACAATCTAAACCCCTTAAGCTTGTGTCCCCAAAACTAGGATTTTAGAGTCCCCAAAACCCGATACGACAACAAGAACGGGGGACCTCTTATTAATACTCATGTTTAACCTGGCAGGTTTTGGTTTCAAATAAGCGTGGTTGTTATCATTACATGTCAATATGTGTGTACAACCCTAACCCTAAACACCTTCCCAGATACATACAACTTCTCCAGCATGTCTATTTATTAATCTACGTCTGGTACTTCCAATATTCTAACATGTTTTTTTTTTACATAAAGTCTGTATTAAGTCAAACTTAACATGTCCAATTCATATGCATACTATTCATCAACTATATTTCTAATTTACAACATATACCGGTTTAAGAATACCATCCAATTCTACCAACCTATAGCAATTATATACACATTATCCTTTTCGGTTTAATGTAGTAAGCATGTGTATAATATCTTTTTTCCCAAGTTATAATTAATCAGTCCCAATTACGTTATATGCCTATATTTCTCTTTTTATATCACTCGTTATTACCCTAATTTATACGCACACTCTAGTAGGGTATAGCCTAGGCTTTCAAAGGCTTAGCGTAAAATAAAAAGGGAAAAACAGAGGAAGAAGAATAGTATCAAATCACATAGGCATACTGGAAACAAACATAAAACATAGAAATGGGAAAAGGAAGATGGATACATAAAACATTAATTATCCAACCTTACAAGCATATGTTTTACTATCACAATGACATAAGTATTTAACATGTACATCATATGTTTAACTATCACTACGGCATAAGTGTTTAACATGTATAACATATGTTTAACTATCAATACAGCATAAGTATTTAACATGTATAACATATGTGTTCTAACATATATAGTTTTTATCCTACAAACACTACATATTCTAAAAAATTTATTTAACTATCATGTTTAGAGTCTAAGAAATCAAATCTGTAAATGACAGGAACTCACAGTGGGTTTTGGTGAAGAAGAGAATAAATCTCTTATATATAACACTATGCCTTAGAATAAGTCCAAGTCCAATCCAAGTTGCATGTATGCAAGTCCGATGTTATTACTGTTTGATCCAATCCTCAGCAATATTCTCCCATTATGTGTTCATATTTTCTAGAATAATTTCACAAAGGAAAAAGAAGATATGAAGAATTTGTGTGAATTAGGAATGGCAGAAACCATCTATTTGTAGATTCACATAGTCCAGGTACGCACTCAATATTCAGCCTGATCTGGGGTAGGTCGACCCTAGGGTCGACCCAACCACCTTGGGTCGACCAATGTGTCGAACCATGTTGAGCGTGAGTCGCCCCCAACGGGCCTGGTTCCCACTTATTTTCCTGCTACATTTCGTTTGATTTTTCTAGAATTATTTTCACTTTATATTTACCTATAAGCTCCTTATATGTATACAAACTTGTATTTCCCATAACTTCTTCATATATTATCCATTTTATGCAAACTTGGGGTATATCTAAACCATAATTCTGAGGTGAACACGACGGTAATATTGATTTTACTTAATTCTGAATATTTAATTAAGTTATTCTCAATTTATCATCTTAATATATGGTTATAGTGTATTAAATTCTGGGGTGTTGCATCAAGCGACACAACTTGGATCAAATAACAAATCCAAACTTCTCTCTATTTTTTAAAACAGGAAATGGCATAAAAAGAATGATGCATGACTTAGCCCTGGCACCATGAAATCAATGCAGCAATAATATGATAGTAATACACGGATTTTATAATTTTTTTGGAAGGAGAAAACAAAAAAATACACAACATATCACAAACAAGGAGGCATGCCAACTGGGTTGTTACAAGCTTTGTCCCGTGATGGGGTCGAAGGTGACAGCGGGAGCATAGTAGCAGTGGGTAGGCAGAAGGGAGGTGGCACTTGGGTTTTATGATAGTGGGAAGTGTTGGTTGTTATCAGACTGGTTTTTTTTCCTTAACATAGGCATGATCTAGCATGATAGAAAGAAGAAAAGAAAAGGAAGGGATAGCTTGTAGAAAGAACACGTGTTGGGTTAGAGGAAAAAATAGAAGTGGTGAGAAGATAAGGTATGTCGCATGCATCGTTTTCCTTTTTTTACTTGCTCAAGAAAAAGTAGAAAACAAGGTTGCTTGAAGAACAAAGAAGGGAAGAAAAAATGTCATGTCTGGATGAGAAAGTAGGGAAACCAAAAAATGTATGAATGTAAATAAAGAGTAGACGAACTAACGTATGTAGAGCCTTTTTGTTTCATAACAGATGAAAAACTTTTAGAATACCAGGTTATTTTAAATTTCCAAATACGAAAGTCCACACTATTAAAATTTAAGACAACACATTACGAATAGACAAAAAACAACAAAGAACATGGCTATAGAAATTTATAGAACTTGTTGACTAATTTTTGCACATTTTTTCATCGAAATTAAATAATCGGAGAAATAAACATCCTAACTACGTAAAATGAAAAATGACAACTTACTCAAAAAATGGTCTGGTATTTTTAGAAAAAGGCCTAAATTCCGATAATATTTTATTTTCAAAATGATTTATTCAAATTTAACTAAATTTTTGAACATGACAGATTTATGTATTTTACTATGAAATTTATTTCTACGCTATGTTTAGTTAAACACGTCTCAAATATAAAATTTCTAATTTTAATTCTAATTTTAATTCAAATTTTAAGTTTTAATGTTAGTTTGCGCTATACAGGTTGTTATTACCGTAAACAGATTAAGGAAAAGTTGATGTTTTTTATCACAAAATTTACACGATCCCTTTTATGTAATATTTATTATATTCCAAGGATCAATATTTCAATGTTTTATTAATTGATTTGACATTAGTTTCCAAACAGCCAGTTCTAAATAAATGATCATTTTAATTTCGGCTATTCAATTAGGTGTTCATATATTTTATTTATGTTCAAAAAAATTTGAAATGGATAAAAATTTAAGTAAAATTTCTGTAAATGCGTTATTTAAATTGATAAAGTATCATATTGTTACATTAATTCCCCTTTCCTAACCCAAATGTGTAAACATAATATGCAAACTGATGTGAAATGAGGTAACTTGGGATGTTAATAGCAATGTTCGATCGAACCATTTCAATATATATTTATCCATTAAAATTGAATATGGAATTTTGGATAGTAAGAAATTTTGATATTCACATGGTTGAGAAGTTACAACAAAGGTTAGCGTATGGTAATACATGATCTAAGGTTTACATAAAAAGATTGGGAAAGAACGGCGACGACACTAATTAATAGGCAAAAACAATTTACAATTGATAATTAAAAACCCAAATTAGCAACGATCGCTCAATAACATAAACTGTAATAGTCGATAGCAAATGCTTAACAAGTTAGCTTTCCCAAAATACAATGTAAACCCTAGGGCAAAGGCCTAAGACGTAAACAAGATTTTAAATTGGATTATCTAGTATGTATATGCGGATGGTAGGCCCAGGTCATAAACTGTAATGAGGTATTAAGATTATTTATTTCCATTGCGTACCTTAATAATTCATCCGTGTTTAAGTCGTGTAAACGTTAATTTTAACATTCATTTCTATTCCTAGTTTTATTTGATTTTCTAATGATTTTTTCATGCATTAATTTTCAATTTAAATGCGTATTATTAATACGTGCACGCTCAAATAAATTAAAACTTAACTTAATTAACTTCGTTTAAATTTCCTTTCATTACATGGTTATATACACTTAATGAGGTGCGTTTATTTTGTGCGTTACTGTTGTAATTTATGTCTAAATATATTTATATACTTATATGTGTGTTCACATGTGTGTCCACACTCCAAAACTAATCATATGTTTCCAAACTTTGACATTACTTTCATTATTTCTCTTTTAATGTCATTTATAACATACATTGTCAATGAAAAGGAAATGTTGCGATTTTAATATTAGTCATTTCCCATTCCTTGATTTAATCCTTTCTACCACACACATTTATTTTCCTATTTTATTAAATGGTTAAGTTTGTTAATATGTTAACGTTAATAATCTTCCGCTACTTTCAAATTCAAACACACATTGTTTATACAATTAATATGCATATATATTTTCCGATTATTTTATAACGTACCATTTATTAACTTCCATTCTTTTTATTTAATTCTATTTATACCATTACAATGTTATATTTGAATAATGACAACCTTTTATTTATTGCTCATTTTGTAACATGCATTTGTTTTTGAATTTCAAATGCACATTGTTACATAATTATTTTGATAATTTCATTACTTAAAATGCGAGGTGTTACACTCTCCTTCCCTTTCTAGATAATTTCTATCCTACTCTAAACTACTCCAGACAGCTAGGTCGTTGGTACAACTTCTGCTAAAATTCTGGGGTTTACTTTACGCTCCAAGTCGAGCCTTCAGCTTCACTCTTCGACTAAATCCATACCAAATCCTATCAATTTTCAATTTTTAGCCTTGTCTCCCACTTATATCGCTCAACCCCATAACTTATATTTTTCCTTGTCAAAAAAGACCTCTTTTTAATCAAAATTTATTTTCGAGCAATTATTTACTTTAAATTGAGTAAATATTTTAATATCGTAGGTTTCAGATTTAAAAGCTCAAGAAATTTCAATTTTTCGTTATGTTCTAACAATACATTTATTAGGCTGGACTCAAAGTGAGCTCTCAACTTCCTTTATCTCACTTATCCATTCCAAAAAGTCGCTTTCCTTTATAATTTGGCTATCTATGCAAATTCCAATGGGGTCTTCCATTTCTATAGTGTAATCTGCCTTCAACACAATTAATAAGATATATTTCTAATCACTCTCTCTCTCTTTTTCCAAGACTATATTATCTTAGCCACAAATCTGAAATAACTCCTAAATTCTAGATACATGACATACCAATTCTCAACTTTATACAAAGCTTATTGTATATCCTATCCGATGGCCATTATAGGACCTTACCACTGGATTTCCATAATCCCAGTCTCGATGTACAAAAACTATACCCAAAACAATCAGTGTGTTATTCCTTTGTAATTGTGTTTCTTGGGGTGTAGCTATATATATATATATATATATAATATTCATATTTTTAAAATACAAATACATTCACGTACTATCTATTTAGGACCACTAAACCCAATCTCTAAAAGAAAATGTAATAACTCAAGCCTCAACGGACTCTGATTTTATGCAAAATTCTAAATTCCAAGTCCGCAAAAGTTTGGGTTGGGTATTTGGTATCTTGCAAATAGGAAAATATAAATATATCAAAGCTTAAGTAAATAACTCATAAGGTAAATGAATGAATTATAGTATTAAATGTATACTTACAAAGGTGATGGCACTTTTGATGTCAGTTATCTCTAAGTTAAATAACCTATGCATTCTCTCTAACCTGCTGGTTTTTATGAGAAGTGGGTCGGAACTAATGGTGGTGACCGAAAAATTATGTAATTTCAGACATAATACCATATATATACACCCCCCCCCCATTTTGTTGCTATTTTTGTTATATTAGGTTTATTAAGGTTACATTCCCCACATTTGCATGCATAACTAGTACTTATATACTCGTAAGTAGATCTGACCTAATATCATGTATATACATATAGTGTATACATATATGTATAACTATATTCCCTTGAACCGTCTCAGTCCTAAGTACCATCCATAGTACTTTTGTATCCTTCTCTCTATGATTCCACCGTCTCTTCATGAGAGTGTGGAGACTACATCCATAAAGGTCTGCTTCGTAAGGCCAACAATACATATGTTCCGTCATTCGATAAGAAAATGTTTTAACTTTATTTGTTGGACCACTCCAATGCCTGCATTGCAGATAACCACAGTGGACTGCTCCAACATCGATATTATGGACCTACATGTAATTGTTCTTCCTATATTTATGAGCTCTGCTCACAGATGGCACTCTATGCTTGCTCCGTACAGTACTCACTCGAGGATTTACTATAACTATGGTCTGTCACTTTATCTATGTGGTTGTGGTCCCGCATAGCCACCTCGCATCTTGTTGGAATGTATGTCCCTTAGGTCAATGACCGTGCCATTAACAAACAAACAAAAACAACCATGTGGCATTTCCTACCTCAATCCATGTATCCATAGTGAAACATCATGCATATTCGGTCTAACCAAGTCCTTTTTTGCACTCGCTACTGACTGATGATGCCCGGTACCCGAGCCGTAACTATCCTTATGGGTATCTCCACCAAAATCTACACCATACAAGTCACCCCTGATTACCAAATCACACACCAATCTTTACACTAGTTCATGCAATTTTGGGACACCCTTCTGATGGACCTAAACCTGCCTCCAATGGACTGCCCTAATACCTGCATCTGAGGGCCATCTTAGGTTACCCTTAAATATCTTTGAAGTCGCTTATCCACCCATGCTAATGACCTTATGGTCGTCATCGATGCATACTCCCTTCGCTCTGAAGGATCTGCGATAAAGCATCCTGATTTCCTACATCCGAATCCCTTTAAATCGCTCAAACGTGTCCCATGAGGTTATTGCCAAGGCCTCACCTTTTTATTAGACCCAATGTCTAATATTTTTGTAGCAACCTGAAATTTCACAACCAATTTAAAAGTTATTTTTAATATAATTTTATAAGAAAATACGACTAAATTTAAAAAATCGATTTTACAACGTTTCATAGCCCTTAAAAATGAATATTTTGCTAGCAACCTCCATTTTCGATGAATTCAATTTTTTAGATTTGGAATAACAAATCATTGTTAGATTTCAAGTCTCGCGCCAAATGGAGTTAGTATGTGGCCGTGCGCGATAAATCCATTCGATGTAACACTAACGACCAGTTTACAAAGAAACATTATTAAGATGACCTCGGGATTCAACAAAACTTTTTTTATTGAATCCCTAGCGCAGAATAAGAGGAAAATCCCAAGTTTTATAATTTTGGTCGCTAACGTGTGGGCGTGCGGGAAGAAAATGTACGCTAAAATCACATTTTTAAAGCAAACTCAAACATGACCAAAAATTTAATCGGAAGGTCAAATAAACTCGAAATTCGACAAAACCTAATCCTTTGGATTTAGAACTACGTTTATTATCATAATCCGAAATTTTGTAGCAAATGGTATTAATTTGTTATCGCATGCTCAAAACAGGTGGAGGCTAACTAGCAAACTTTTATAAACTTGAAGCTATCGAGTTTAAATTGAAACGAAGGTCATCCAATGGGCCAAGGTGATTTTGTTTGGACTCACGGGATCGCGCCACATCAGCGATCTACGTCAAGGGTGGTAATTTTGCATTTAGGCTCTCCTTTTCTTTTCTTTTCTTTTCTTCCTTCTCCTTTCTTTCTCTCCCTCCTCTTACTCCCTCCTATTTTCCACTTTAATGGCGCCTCCGCTTCCCTAACCCCTTGCGCTGCCCCTCCCTCCACCTGACTGCCCTCCCCCACCACCTCCCGTGCCACCACATGCACCACCCACCGCCAAGGCCGATGACCCAGCCCCCTTGCCCTCTTTTCACAAAAATCTCACCTATTCTTCCCCGACACCTCCTAACTCCTTCTAAACCCTCTAAACACCAAATTACTCCTCCCCTTGTAGTGACAAGTTTAGACTGCGGAGCCCTTGTCTCTAGCACCTCTGTTCATGTCCATTTCGCCTTCCGTTAAGCTCCATACTCCTGGATTTACCAATATCCGCGAGTTAGAGAGTGTTAGCGAGTCATTCGAGCTACGTGGACCTTCAGAAAGTCATGTAAAAGCTAGAAAAGGTTGCAATCTTCTGCATAAAAGATTTGGTGGAGTGGAAATCTCTGTGAATTTTTTTTGAAACGCACTTATAAAAAGGGCTAGAATAAAAATAAATCAACTTCAAGTTAATTGTTAAGTTAAACAATGAATATTAGTTCATAAATAAAATTTATTAAGATGTGACATAATGTTTACATGGTTAAGAATATCATTTTTAACTATTGTATGCGAAGTAATTCGGAAATTTGACATGTACACGTAAAATCGTATCGATGATAAGAAACTGTAGTTTGGAAATAATTAAATAAAATTAAAAGTAATCGTTAATTGATAGTAATTAAAAATAAAATTAACCACGAAGTTATGCATTGAATAATAGATTAATAATAACATTTTATTAAGATGTAAATTGGAATTTGGAAACATAAAATTATCATTTTTATCGATATATGCATAGCTAGAAGTGCTCAAGCGAATCTAAAAGTCGCGTAAAAAGGGAAATAAATTTAATTTACTATGGATTGTTGATTATAATTATCTAACTATGTTTATCATTGAGCATCTAATTTTATTCCCAAGGTAGACACTGATTACTTAAATAAAAATATCATTTTTATCAGATATATGTGATTTACATTCTAGTTCATCACTTGGATTACATACCAAGTTTATTTAGAATTAACCGCTCCTTAAATGGCATTGGTTGCGCAATTTATTTATTATAATTGGTTATGTGTGAATTAAATGCATTGTGATGATATCTTGGATGTAATTGAACCAACACCATTAGATAGTAAACAGTTATGGACCACACTACATATCATAGCATAACACAACTGCATAAGCATGTAGCTACTTGATGCTTACATGTTGTGAACCGTATAACATGTAATTGTGGAAGCTATACGATGAGGATTGAACAACTAAAGAACAGGTAATTGACAGGTGACTATCTGATGTGGATTGGACAATAAAATCATATAGCACGAAATTGTGGATGCTTATATGATATGTACTAAATAAACCTATAACGAAAATAACAGGATTTAATAACAAATCCCATATGGATCTTGAAATTACATAAATATACATGTCACTCTAGCATGTACGCAAGTCACAATGGTTGTTCACATGATTTAAATCCCACTCACATGTGTCGGGATGATATATTTTTACACATCTCCCAATTTTCATTGAATTGATATATATTGAATTGATATATATATATATATACGTATATGTAGATTTATGTGAGCCTTTTTAGGCCAGTTGTGATTTTTCCGAGCACTCCGTACAAAAGAGGTTATGGCAAAAAAAATCGAAAATATAAGCGTTAGCTAAATATTTAACAAATTAAATAATTTATAAGTTGTTCATTGTACAATATTTATATACGTCTAATATAAATTAAAATAAACGTACTGCGTGGAGGTAGTTTGCGTTTTCAACTCGTAATTTTAAATGAGTATACCGGCAGATCCGGCCGTCGGATTTTCCTAAATTAGAACCATTGGATTCGTTTCGAAAAGATCTTTCCAATGATAATAAATATGCTAACATCCAAAGATTACATTTTTAGAAATGTTTAATTCAAATTTGAATGAAAACAATGCCAGTTCGGTTGAATGACCTAAAACATCGTTCAACTGAAATGGACTACTTCTACACATATAAAAATAGCGAAAAATCATTTTAAATTATTATAAACGATTTGGAGTGCGTATAAACAAATTTTACTGGGTTTATAAAACAGGAATGGTTAAGTGCAACTTGCCAAGAAAACTTATGAAATAAATTTCAGCAACATTTTGAAATGAGAAATTTAATTCGTGGACCGAATTAAATTCTTGATTAAACCTTTTAATACCCGATAATGAAATGAATTATGAAAGCCAATGACTTAACCAAAGAATAAAATTTGATTTGATTTGTATACGCGAGAATTATTTGAAAAAAGGGGTTAAATCCCATTTCAAATAATTAAATGATGATTTAAAGTCAAAGGTATTGAGGATGGTGCAAGACCAACAATCTTTACATCGAATGGATCACTACTGATGCCGTGGACTTGGGTAGCTCCCTTGAAGGGGTTATGGTGGTAGTTGTCCGGACGTACTTGTTGATTGTCCGGATATGCGAGGATCTCTTTCATGTATTGGACATATAGGATGAGGAATAAGGTGCCTAAGGTTTCGTTTAGACCCAGAAAGGCCTTGTAAATAGGTTTTGTGCCTGACATTGAATTTCGTTCTGTATTGGTTGATGTCTATTAAATACATATCTGTTTAGTGGCGGATAATTTATTCTGTTTCTTAACACCCTTCCCCGAGACGTATGAGTTTAGAGATTATACATTGGTAGACATCAGTTGTATGACATGGATTGTCGATGTGGCATGCTGAGATGTAGTGATCAAAGCTTTTGTTGAAAAGCAGAGCTTTATGGATGATGATTAAAGCACGACTTTAATATTGCACAGCTTTGTGTATAGTATTGATTCACGAACATCACACCTTGGTATAAGTCAAAAAAGGGATGAGAGACCGTAGGGAGAACATGTGTTTCTTTCTAGCTAGGAGTGATGTCATGGTATGGAGCCCAGATATTTTACTTATGTGGATGATGGATAGCGATGCGCCTCGAATATAGGGCTATAAAAGCTCGTATGGTCGATGTACTGATCAGGTTATAGGACTGGAAACGTATGAATCAGACATAAACAATCAGAAACATGTAGGCTGACCAGCCTTGTTGGTCCAAGAGTTACCTGTAGGCATGATCCTGTGTATCCTGTTATGAGTTTAGAGATTATACATTGGTAGACATCAGTTGTATGACATGGATTGTCGACGTCGCATGCTGAGATGTAGTGATCAAAGCTTTTTTTGAAAAGTAGAGCTTTATGGATGATGATTAAAGCACGACTTTAATATTGCATAGCTTTGTGTATAGCATTGATTCGCGAACATCACACCTTGGTATAAGTCGAAAAAGGGATGAGAGACCGTAGGGAGAACATGTGTTTCTTTCTAGCTAGGAGTGATGTCATGGTATGGAGCCCAGATATTTTACTTATGTGGATGATGGATAGCGATGCGCCTCGAATATAGGGCTATAAAAGCTCGTATGGTCGATGTACTGATCAGGTTATAGGTCCAATAGGACTGGAAACGTATGAATCAGACATAAACAATCAGAAACATGTAGGCTGACCAGCCTTGCTGGTCCAAGAGTTACCTGTAGGCATGATCCTGTGTATCCTGTTATGAGTTTAGAGATTATACATTGGTAGACATCAGTTGTATGACATGGATTGTCGACGTGGCATGATGAGATGTAGTGATCAAAGCTTTTTTTGAAAAGTAGAGCTTTATGGATGATGATTAAAGCACGACTTTAATATTGCATAGCTTTGTGTATAGCATTGATTCGCGAACATCACACCTTGGTATAAGTCGAAAAAGGGATGAGAGACTGTAGGGAGAACATGTGTTTCTTTCTAGCTAGGAGTGATGTCATGGTATGGAGCCCAGATATTTTACTTATGTGGATGATGGATAGCGATGCGCCTCGGATATAGGGCTATAAAAGGCTCGTATGGTCGATGTACTGATCAGGTTATAGGTCCAATAGGACGAGAAACGTATGATTCAGACATAAACAATCAGAAACATGTATGCTGACCAGCCCTGCTGGTCCTAGAGTTACCCGTAGGCGTGATCCTGGGTATCCTGCTAGAGATATCCCGAATTCGGTTAGGAGAGATCCCTTGCCTCGGCTCATAGATGGAATCCAATTTCCAATACATGACTTTATGGTTTTCGTTGTAAACATATATGGCGACATAGTAAGATGGGGTACTATGCCGTCTAAGATTGATACATTTATGTTGAAATTGTTTTAAAACACCTAGACACTAATAGTAATATCAAATAATTTTTATTTTCCTCGTATCAAGCATATTTAGCCATTATAAGGTAAAACTCTATACTTCGGCTTGCCTTGCATTGTGTGATGGGACCTGAGTCTTATAATGGCTTCATCTTTCTATAAAGCATTGTTCTGTTTATTTTATTTACTTTATTTTATGCACTCACAATCTATTGGAGTAAATGCGTTCTGTATCATACGACGTGGTCCCGTGATTTGCATTATCTTTTAAATAAGTTAAATAACTACAAGATTTCTCATACCATTATCATGACTGACTCGTAGCTTGCTTTTCCCATGACTCGGGTGACCATAATTTTACATGGGCAGCAAAGTGATCAGGTTATATGCTTTCTTTTGGATATGCACTGGAGCTGTGGGTGCTATTTTGGTTGAAGATGAAGATAGATCCTTTATCATTCCTTTTGAACTTTTAAAACACTATCTTATGTATATTTATGTTTGATTCCACTGCAAACTTATTAATTATTTGATGCAATAATGTTCTATACTAAGTAGGATCCTGTAAACTATGTGACTCTGATGATGATGTTTATTTCCGCTAATATGATATGATGTATATTATTCTTTGATATTTTGTATTATGCTATGTTCTATGATCTTCTGATGTGATTAATGTGTTATATTCCAAAGACTGTCCTTACCACCATGAATCGGCAGTTTGGGTAGTGTTATCTTGGTATTAGAGCTTTGGTTAACCTTAGTTCTGGAATATAACGTATTAAACGACTCGTCAGAGATAGAATTAGTAGCATTCTAGGACGAGTAACTCATTAGAGATAGGATTAACAATATCCTAGAATGAGTACAATAGAATAACATATAACTCAGTGATTATATCGTTATTTATGCATATCTCTTTATGCTCATACCATTCCTTAAGATATCTTTTCTGTTGGCCTGACTCTTTTCTTGCTATTCGTAGAAGTAAAGGAAAATGAGTGGAATAGGCAGGGGCAGGAGAGGTAGGAGCCAAGGGGCAATATCCCCGCTGTTAATAATCAATCCAACGTTGAAGAAATAGAATCAAAGGCCAATAATGAGCCCGTATTGTAACAGCAGCCGCCTCAAAAACAATTTGATCTTGATATTATCGCCAAGTAGTATAAGAATTTGGGCGAAGTAACATTCATATGAAACGAGTCTATAATCAAAGCTAAATTGTGGATGAGGTCTTGTAAATGGATCTTCGAAGGCCTATAATTAACAGATAATAGAAAGAGGCTCTTAACATCCTGGTTACTCAAAGATGAAGCCTTGATTTGGTGGGAAGGTGTGACAGTGGGTAATCCGAGAATTGACATGACTTGGGGAAGGTTTAAGGAGGTTTCTGAAGAAAGGTTTGTCACACAACAAGAATTAGAGGCTCTTATGATGAGTTTGCTAATCTCCAGCAAGGTGGAAAGACCATTCAAGAATATATCAATAAATTCAATGAACTCTCTCGTTTTGGACTAGAACTAATTCAAGAACCAGTTAAGAAAAACAAGAGGTTCACTAAGGGTCTTCAAAGGAGGTACTGCAGTAGAGTGAAAGCCCTTATAAAGATCCCATTTGCCAAGGTTGTCGAGATGGCTTGCAGGTATGAGAATATTGACCAGAGGAATGCTCAAGAAGACAGGGAAAGAAGTCAATCGGATAATAAAAGAAAATTTTCAAACAAGAGGCCCGAGACAAGCAAGACCGAAGAAGCAAATCTCCAAGAAGATAAACGAGCAAAGGTTAAGTGCTATAACTGCGACCAGCTTGGACATTGGTATAATGAGTGCAAGTCCTCTAAGAGGCCAAGGAGAAATGAATCCAGATCTAACCAAAAACCTCGTGTTAGCGAGGAATGCTATAATTTTCGTATGACATAACATTTTAAAAGGAATTTCCCATTGCTAAAAAAGTCCAAAGTGGCTCATGTGTATAATGTGGCAGAGGCTCCAACGGCTCCTATTGGAGGAGGAAGGCCATATGTCTTAGAAGGTACGTGTTAGATCAAAATTTGGACCTAACACCCAAATTGTTCTGAATCTTATAGAGTTTCAACTGAAGAATGAGGAAGAATAAAATAACACACAGAATTTATAGTGGTTCGGCGTTAACGAGCCTACGTCCACTTTATGTCTTATTGATTATACTTTGTGTGCTGGTACAATCAATGATTTCTCTCTAGCTCACTTTTACAATTGTGATTTCTCTCAGTAATCTAGTAATAAAACTGATAAAAAATGGTAGTATGACAATAATGGCGGAATCAGTCCTCAATATTGCCAAAAGGATCCCAAAAAATGCCAAGCTCCAGGCTATTTATAGCTGATTTTGTCAGGCGGATCGTGGTAACACGTGGCACGAATCCCGAGAACATCGGATCGCATCGCTGCCATTGAAGAAATAGTCAAATTAGCCGTTGTGGACAGGTGTCGCGATCCCCTTGAAAGTCGGATCGAGCAAATGGGGAGAATCAGTCAAAATGACGGTTGGGGACACGTGTCGCTGGATCCGTGCGTCTCGGATCGCAGAAGACTAGCTCATGCTTGAACGGGTCTGAGGCTTCGCTGTGCATCAGGGGATCGGATCGGTCTATACTGGGTAGTAATGTGTGTACGGATCACATAGAGGTGTCGTTTCGCTAATGGTATGGGGCGATCCGTTGAGGTGCGATCCGATGAGGTGCGATCCGGTAAGGGGCGAGTCGATGGTGCGATCCGTTCCTTCATGTACTTAGGGAATGTAGTTTCATACTTTCTTCTTATGAATGAACCTGGGTGGCTTGGTCAAAAAGCTAGCCAACATTTTGCCCCCTCGAAGTATGTTTTATCGATGATGGAACATGCTTCGAAGCTATCGAATCGTCTTTTCACAACGAGATGCAAATCAGTGAACAATTCCTTTTCTGGGATCTTTCAGAGTCTTCATCTCTGGATCTGTCGGTCATTTATCGATTCGGATCGCGTGCTCGAGTCGCGGTCCGTTAGCAAGCCATTCGCCTCGTTCTTTGGTGAGCATTTGGACCTCTTCAAGGAACGGAACGAGATGGGCTTCTCTTCGAGACGTGGTGGGCTTTTGGTTCGCGGCCCGTCTATTTTCGCGGATCGAATAAGACAAAAAAGGGGAGACAAACGGTTGCCCATTTTGCCTATATAAGTCGACCCTCCTCTCCACTTTCCTCCTTCTTCTCGCTTTCGTATCGTATCGCTATCTCACCGAGGAAAAAACCCTAGTCTCGATTTCCAAATTTCCGCCCGATTTCAAACTTTTAAAAAGGTAACTAGATGATTTCTCTTGAATTTCTACCGTGCTCGCACTAGTTTAGAGAGCATGGACAGCGGGATTTTATAAGATTTGGTGAGAATGGACATGAGTGTGCCTAGTGCGAAGGGGAGAGTTTAGGAAGAAGATGGAAGAGATGACCATGTCGACTCGTAGGGGTACTAGAGCTTCGGATCGTGGAGGAAATGGTGAAGTGGTGAATCGGATCGTGGAGATGCTTGTGAGGATGGGAGAAGAGCAAGCAGCGGATCGTGACGAGGTGGCGGGGACACGGATCGCTACGAGATTATAGCGATCCGATCCGAAACACTTCCTGGAGTTAGCGCCTCTGTTGCTGGTCCAGGCTGGCCTCGCGAACCCGTGATCGCGCCACGATCCGATCCACACCCCACGATCCAAAAGGGTTTTCACGAACCGAAGAGTGAATGCTCCAAAGAACTTGTAGAATAAGCAATGCAATTTAATTCCAGTACACTAATGGACAGTTAGGCTAGACCCTTCATGACGAACATTCTGGACTGACCAAGCGCATAACTCAACAGCATAAAATGACCAATATTTTGAAGATCTCATTAGCCTTTACGCTTTTCTTTAATGCATGCACAAGCACACACACTGGCACTTGCACACACGGGGGACGGGTATTTTTAATCTCATTTTTCATGTTTTCTCGCCTAACAGTAATGTCGGATAATCAATCTTCTTCAAGATCCGTTACAGAAACGGAGTCCGAGGTTCCTGAGCAATACAACCCCGAGATCTCTCCAATTAACCCAGGAGGCGAAGATTCTGGATCTGAATACGAGGCAACGGAATCGGATCCGTCTGGAAGTACTTCATCTAGTGAAGAGTCTGAGATAGACAGGCGAGCTCCCGACGAGATTCCTGGCGCGCTCGGGATAGAGAAATTTTCTGATTCTTTAGCATCTAAACTCGATGATATAAAGCTTAAAAGAATCTGCCTGAGACATGGGATCCCTTGGGATGACGTGATGACACCCGGTAGCGAAGATAGACCCCACTTAGCTCCGGAAGGGTATATGGCAGTCAGTCGAACCATGTGCTTGGTAGGAGCTATTCCTCCGTTTCCTTCAATCGTCATCGAGACTTTAAAACAACTGGGTATCGCTCCGATGCAGCTTCATCCTAACGCCTACGCATCTCTATACACCCTATACGTTGCATACGCGGAGATCCTACATACCGAACTCACATTTAGAGATTTGACATTCTTCTTTCTTTTCAAGCATCGCTCCTCGGCAACCCCAAATTTCTCTTTCTTTGAATCGGTGGCGAATAGGAAGGTTCTGTATGACGGATACAACAATATAGGGGATCCTAAATCTGATTGGTTCTATATAAAGAAACAGGCCGGATGCTCAAGAAGATGGCTTAAATCAAGTAAACTTTAATCTTTTGACTGAATATCTTGTTCAAGAAGCCGAAGCATTAACATTCTCCCCCTTTTTTCTTTGTTTTAAACAGATCACGTCTTCCCGTAAACGGAGGGTCCGTTATACAATAATCGATTGTCTATTCTTCTACAAAGCAGATCCGACTTTCTAAGGATCAAAAAGTGCATCACTGATGAAAATCTTCATAAGCATCATCTTCTAGATATAAGATTTGGACTTGGCGCTGGCGGCAAACCCTATAGATACGTGCCCCCAACGGAGGGAGAGGGAACATCGCAAGCGGGAGAAACAACTAAATTTCGCAAGAGTCCTTCCCCGATAGTCATCCAAGACGATGAGGACCTGAACATATACAGAGGGGATGAGGCCCGCGGTGACAAGTCCAAGGAAATCCCAGTCTCTACTTCAATCGAACCCGCTGCTCCCGATGATTTGACAGAAGAACAGTTATTCCATGAGCAGAGCAAAATTCCTCTGCCCGATGATATATACACAGAGAGGGACTTTGAAGGGGAGCCATTCTTCCCTGCTCCTGTAGAGGCCATCGCTCCAACTAGAGAACAAGAAACTAGTCAGATGAGCCTGTCTTCAGGCCCGGGTCTGTTAGGGGGAATTATATGGGATGCACAAATCACACACTCTCTGACCCCGCACTCTTATATCGTCAGTATTCAAAGTTTTAATATGCTCTTTTCTTTTTTGCAGGAAGGATGTCCCGCAGGCGATCTTATTCTTATCGTTCTCTTCGTGAGGGCACACCCAGTCTTCATCCGAGTACAGAGCGCTCTTGCGGTCCTTCTCACAAGCCGACTTCCTCGCAACCCCGGTCTCCACCGAAATCGACATCTGCCAAGCTCCCCAGCTATCCGGTAGTTCCTGCAGGGGGAAAGAAACTTCCTAAAGAGTTAACTCTTCCAAAGAGTGCACCTTCTCACAGCAGGTCGTCTAAAAGGCATCACGAATCTAAAGATAAAGGCAAAGATCCAATCAAAGAGTCTGAAAAGGAGAGGAGTGACATCGTCCCTTCCAGCCAGCCAGAGTTGGCTGCCCCCGGGTCACGGGATTACATCCATGGTCCCGAGATTCAAGGTAGGCTGGAAAAGCTGCGGGAACAATTCCCAGACATTTTCTTCGAAAGGATGACGTTTGTTCCAGCCTTGGAACCAGTCCCTAAGAACTGGGATAATGAAGTTGTCGGGCACATCCGCCACGTAGCCAGGCAGTATGAGATGATGAAGAAACATGCAGTTAACCTTTTAGAAGTCATTCGAACGCTTGAAATAGAAGCACATAGATCTAAGGCGAAACTTGATAACAATGAAAGGGCCAGGACAAAGATAGAGAAGGACCTGGAAGATGCTCAATCCCAACTCGCCTTAGCGCGGAGAGATGCCGAAAATTATAAGACCGAGTTGGAGAATGCTAAGAAACGCTTTCATTCGGAACTTGACTCCAATAGCCAAGAGAAAATGGCCTTAAAGAAGGAGGTTGAAGATCTCAAAATGGCCAACATTGAGTTGAAGACAACACAAGGCCATTTTGAAGCTGAGAGAGCTGCTTGGGAGGCAGAAAAAGCAAGTTTGAAAGAAAGCTTAGCTCTGGCTGAAGCGGAGAAGGTGATTTTACATGATCAAGTCGCGGATGCGGAGAGACGGGTGGCTCTCGCCGAAACGAATGTTGAGAGTGCCACCGAATTGGCTACTGCTTCTAACAGCAAGCTCCTCGAGAAAGAGAAGGATATCGAGGGGTTTGAAGAGATGATTTTCGACTTCCTTGGCCAAGTCCTCAAAACCCGCAACATCTCGTGGATCCCAGATTACCACGTTACTTTAGCCAATTTATGGGATGCCATTGTTGAAGGTGAGAAGCAGAGATTGGGAGTCGAAGAAATTGATGAAGATGAGTTGATGAAGAGCATCTTGAGGGATAACGAGCCCGAGGACCTGGCAGAGGGTCGTCGTCTAATTCTAGCGGAGATGGAAAAGGAGAGGGCCCTGGCTAAGGGTAAAGGCAAAGCTGACAAAGGTTCGAGTTCAGCCGTGGAGCCCAAAACCTCCGGAGTTGAGGAATACCATCCTGATGATCCACTAATCCCTTTGGGCCTAACTCCTGTGGTTGTTGGAGCTCCTGCAGCTACCCAGGAAGGAGGATCTGCGGAAGGTATCTCCCTTTTTTCCTCACAATTTGTCAAAGCAATTGTGAATTGTCGTCGTCTGGTAGAACAACCAGTTGAATTAGTAACATGTGTTCCCCATAATACAGGTGGTGAGCCCGTCGACAAGGGTGTTGAAAAAGGAAAAGAGGCGGAGAAGGAGGCTGTCTTGCCAGGTGCCGGTGTTGATATATCGATGCAGACTGAGGCTACAACAGCAGAAAAACGCGTCCTGGCGCCTAGTGCTGATGTCCCCAAGGATGCTGAAACCATCGAGGCCTTGAAGGACATGGATGGGCGCCATGTAGAGGATGAGGAGGATATCATAGGCGCCAAAGAGACCGAAGACGATGACGACGAAACTTTAGCCAGCAGAAAAGCCAGGCAGGAAAAGGAGATGGCCTTGAAGATGATGGGACAAGAGCCTCTGAACATAGTCCCTATCGCGGAACTTGATCCCAAAACTGGGATGATTTTGAAAATCCAGCCCAAATCCATCAGCAGACAACTTTATTTTGCGAATCCTGATGATTTCCCGGCTTCCCTTGCTGATAAAAGGAAGAGAAAGGAGGCGGAAGAGGAATCTTCTGAAGAGTCGGATGTTCCCCTCATAGACAAAAGGAAGAGGAAGAAAGGAGATCAATCCGACGCTGACAAGGCGAAGCTGGAGAAACAGAAGCAGGAGAAGAGGTCAAAACGTAAATAGGATGTTGTCGCTGGTTTATACTTTGTCTTTAGGTTTTCCACTGGCCAGGAAGTGTAATTGTGAGACTGGCCCTCACTTTTGTTTTCTAGGTTGTTTTTCACTTTGTAGGCTTGCAGTATATAAATGAAAGTTTATCTCTTTCTGCATCATTGGGTACCTGTATTCAAATAAACTTTTCATGCTTAGTCACAGACCATCTAATTATAACTACAAATCAGTCAAGCAACAGAAAGAAAAATTAAAAACTTTCGTGCTGCATTGCTGCGTTAAAGTTCATGTGTATATGCATATGGCCCCCAATCAATCGTTAATGTAGCGCTTAACTAGGGTTTATTAAAGATTGATTAACATTATTCGCATGTTGCCCCCTATTTCTGAATATGGGGGACTTAGAAAATTTCATAAGATAACTGTTCTTGTGGTACTGAATTTCAGGCACCTTTCTGAGTGCCTAATCATAGACTTCTTTATACTCTCCTGGCGGTCGCCGAGGTTAGAGTTCAAATTCGGTAGTTCTTTCTCTGCGCTCAATCAGAGACACTTTTATACTCTCTCTCTCTCTCTCTGGAGAGTTAGAGTTCGAGCTCAGCAATTCAATCGTTCCCCGATCCTTCAGCGGGGAAGGAGCTCTTTCTCAGCGCTCAATCGGAGACGCTTTTATACTCTCTCTCTCTCTCTCTCTCTGGAGAGTTAGAGTTCGAGCTCAGCAATTCAATCGCTCCCCGATCCTTCAGCGGGGTAGGAGCTCTTTCTCAGAGCTCAATCGGAGACGCTTTTATACTCTCTCTCTCTCTGGAGAGTTAGAGTGCTATCAACGATATAATTTACTTTATTGCATCCTCAGAATTTTGACTGGTGATTACATTCCATTCTGATGGATGGCACCTAAAATCATTGCATGATTCACAGTAATTTTCATAAAAATAGAAAGATAGATAAATAATGCAATAAAGGTAAACGACACACAATATTTTTATAGTGGTTCGGTCGAATCATGACCTACGTCCACTTTATAATTTTTTGCTTTAAGGAATCAGACTATTCTAGGCAAGTCGTGCCTTGTACATGGTTCTCAACAAAGCAAAAGAACAGATTTGAACTTTTTATGTTAAGTATGGCCGTAAATGTTGGGCATTCCACACTCTGGGGATTTCCTTTCCATCTACGGTTGCCAGCTTGAAGGTTCCATTATCAAGCTTGCTCAGAATGGAGTACGGTCCTTCCCACTTCGCACCCATATGAGTTGGGGGGTGGAAAGACACGCTTCAGAACCAAGTCTCCGGGTTCCATGGTTCGGGATTGAACCTTTTTGTTGTAATATCGAGCGACCTGTTGTTTGCATCTCAAGGCACGCAGGTCTGCTTCATCCGTCTTTTCTTTGATCATATCCAGGGACTCAAGGAGCAATTCATTATTGGTCATCGGATCATAATAAGTCACCCGGTGAGAAGGTACCTTTATCTCAACCGGGATGACCGCTTCCGTTCCAAAAGCAAGGGAGAAAGGGGTATGTCCTGTTGCCGATTTATATGTTGTCCTGTAGGCCCATAGTGCCAAGGGCAATTCATCAGCCCACATGGCTCTGGCCCGCTTCAGTCTTCTTTTCAGAATGGACTTAATCACTTTATTCGCCGCTTCGACTTGTCCGTTCGATTGCGGGTGAGCCACAGAGGTGTATCGATTCTCAATGTGGTATTTTTGGCAGAAATTTCTGAATTCAGTGCTATCGAACTGAGTTCCGTTATCCGTTATCACAATCTTTGGAATCCCAAATCGACAGATGATGTTTCTAACGATAAAATTGATCACTCGTTTGGTTGTGATTGTAGTCAGTGGTTCAGCCTCGACCCATTTAGTGAAATAATCCACGGCCACAATAGCGAACTTTGCCCCGTCCCTAGCTATGGGGAGACTTCCAATGATATCAATTCCCCACATAGCGAAAGGCCATGAGCTCGTCATTGTTTTTAACTGATTAGGAGGTGCTCTAGGTATTTTTGAAAATCTCTGGCACGCATCACACCGTCGTGTGTATTTTGCCGCATCCTTGTTTATGGTAGGCCAGAAATAACCATGCCGCAACACCTTTTATGCCAAAGTTTGCCCTCCAGTGTGATCGCCGCATTCGCCTTCGTGTACCTCCTGCAGCACACGCTTGATGTCATCGTGGGCTATACACCGAACAAGGGGCATCGAAAATCCTTGTCTGTAAAGAACTCCGCCTTGCAGAACGTATCGGGCAGCTTTACGAATTACTTTACGCCTCTCGCTCTTCTTGGTCGGAAGCGCTCCATTCATCAGGAAATTCTTTAGAGGGGTCATCCACGACTCCCTTTCTGGTTCCGTCTCTAGTATTGGATCGATTTCCATTTGATCTATACTAGGGGACCGAAGCACTTCAACGGGGGCTAGCCCGGTCTCTTCAGGATTGTCGGAACTAGCCATCTTTGCCAACTTATCCGCCTGCTGATTCTCTGACCGCGGAATGTGAGATATGCTGTAGTGATCAAAATCGTTCAGCAACTCCTTCACTTTCTTCAAGTATAAAATCAATCTTGCACTTTTAGCTTGGAATTTCCCAGTGACCTGGTTCACAACTAACTTGGAGTCGCAAAAAATGTTCAGCTTTGTGACCTCCAACTCCTTTGCGATCCTTAATCCGGCTATCAGGGCTTCATATTCGGAGTCGTTGTTAGTGGCGTGAAACTCCATCCGGATAGCATAGGATATCAATCGTTTCTCAGGAGTTTCAAGCACTATTCCAGCGCCGGATCTTTCGTCATTCCTAGCGCCATCAGTATACAATCTCCAGGCATTGGGATCGAGAAGTAACTTTGAGGGATCAACTTCTTCGTTTACTATATCCTCCTCCGGGACGGTAAACTCTGCTATGAAGTCGGCTATCACTTGCCCCCGAATTGACCGTCTGGGCTGAAAGTTCAGATCAAATTGACTTAACTCAATGTTCCATTTGAGTAATCTTCCAGACGCCTCTGGTCTCTATAAAACTTGCTTGAGTGGATGATCAGTGTATATGGTAATGGGATGCGCCTGAACATAATGTCGAAGCTTTCTAGAGGCGATCAGTAAACTATACGCCAACTTTTCTATCCTTGGATAATTACGCTCTGCTGCCGTCAATTTTTTGCTCATGTAATACACAGGTCTTTGGACCTTATCTTCTTCTCTTACCAACGCTGAGCTGATCGCGTGGGATGACACTGCCAAGTACACGAATAAGTCCTCGTGATCCATCGGCTTAGATAATATCGGAGGTTTCTCCAGGTGCCTCAGTAAGTTCTGAAATGCTTCTACGCAGTCAGGCGTCCATTTGAAGTTGCGTTTTCCCCGCTTTATGAGTTCGAAGAATGGGATGCATTTGTCCGTAGCCCTGGAAATGAATCTGCTCAGTGCGGCTACTTTTCCTGCAAGACTTTGCACATCCTTAATTTGCCTAGGTTCCTGAATGTCTCTGATTGCCGCGATCTGGTCCGGATTAATCTCAATCCCACGGGAACTGACGATGAACCCCAAGAATTTCCCGGAGGCAACACCGAATGAACATTTTGTTGGGTTGAGTTTCATTCCGTACTTTCGAAGAATGCCGAACATCTCTGCCAAGTCCATAGTGTGATGGGAGGATTGCTTGGACTTAACCAACATGTCGTCGACGTATACTTCCATTGTCTTCCCGATCTGGTTATAGAACATTCTGTTGACTAAACGTTGATATGTAGCGCCTGCGTTCTTCAAGCCAAAGGGCATCACTACATAGCAATATAATCCCAGATCCATGATAAAACTAGTGTGTTCTTGATCTGGAACATGCATCGGAATCTGATTATATCCTGAGTATGCATCCATAAATGAGAGAAGTTCATGACCCGCCGTCGAGTCCACCAACTGGTCGATCCGGGGTAGCGGAAAACTGACTTTTGGGCAGGCTTTGTTCAAATCCGAGAAGTCGATACACGTTCGCCACTTCCCGTTGGCCTTCTTTACCAAGACTGGATTTGAAATCCAGTCTGGGTAGATCGAGTCTCTAATAAATCCATTACTCTTTAGCTTTCCAACCTCTTCTTTCAAGGCAGCGGACCTCTCTGGGCCCAGCATTCGCCTTTTTTGCTTTACCGGAGGATGTTTAGGGTTAATGCTTAATGAATGGCTCATGATTGATGGGGATATCCCGCACATGTCTGCGTGAGTCCAAGCAAATACATCCAAGTTATTTTTTAAGAAATCCGTCAGTTCTTTAGCGAGATTCAGATTTAACTTGGATCCAATCTTAAGGACCTTCTCCGGGTCACTATCATCGATCGGTACATCCATAGTTGTCTCGTTGGGTGTCGCCATTCTGCCCCCAGGTTCTTGATCCTCTCTGGGATCTATATCCTCGGGCAACTCTCTGGGCGACTCTCCAACGGTTATCCTCTTTAGTTGCTATAAGGTCTCCGCCCTTGTAGGGGGAGAAGCGCCTTTGGTTTCTAGGTCCCCTCCATTGCGAAGTAACTTTAGCTCGGCAACATAACATGCTCGTGCAGCAACCTGATCTCCTCTAACAATACCAACGCCAGCTTTTGTGGTGAATTTCAATAATAAGCACCAGGGGGCTATACAGGCTCTAAACTTTGCGAGGGCCGGTCGGCCCAGGAAGGCATTGTAGGGTGATTCAACATCTAAAACCACGAAGGGAAGGATTCTCACTCTCTGGCGTTCTCCTTCCCCAAGCGTAACTGGTAACTCTACATAACCCATTGGAGCGGTGGATGCTCCGTTAAATCCACAGATCCATCCTTGACAGGGCTTCAAGTCTTTTATTTCGAGGTTCATCTGGTCGAATGTCCTTTTGAAAAGAATGTTTACGGAACTCTCGTTGTCCACTAAAACCTTATGAACAGTGGCTGGTCCAATAGGTACTGTGATTACAAATGGATCTTCGGTCGGAGCATGGACTCCAATGCTTTCTCGTTCGCGGAAAACGACATCGTCGGACATCCTCTTTTGTTGCTTTAACGGGATATTGTCCTCGGGGTTGCTACACTCCCCTACCTCGAGGTGTTGCTTGGCTGCATTGACATATTGATCCAATGCCTTGGAACTATGTCCGGCGAGATAAAGTCCTCCGATTACGGTATTGATAACGATGTTCTTTCCCTTTTGCTGGGCAGTTGGCCTGGCAGCAAGTTGATTCTGGTTCTGATTTGGGGCCTGTACTGCTTCCCCCCTATCTCTGGGCGTTACTCTGTATTCATCTAATTTTCCTTCTCGAAGAAGCCTCTCGACTACATCTCTTAGGTGACGGCATTCATTTGTCGAATGGCCATGAATCTGATGAAAGAGACAAAACTTCCCCGTTTCTCGTTCTTTCTCCGTCGACTCTCTAGGAGGCGGCCTCTTATTCTGGAGGACGTTGTACGAATCCATGAAGATATTTTCCAGAGTATCATTTATTGGCGTATAACTCTCAAAGGCCCTGGGACGAGTCCTTCTCCGGGAGTCGTTCCCTCGGTTCCTCTTCCGGTTGTTGCCATTATTATTATTATCATTGTTCCCTGACTGACGACCACCCTAATTCCGATTTCCGACATTAACTTCGACCTTCCCCGAGCTGTCTCCTGTCTGCTTGATGGCGACATTGCTCTGGATTTCCTCCTTATCAGCCGTTTTTGCCTTTCGGTTAGCATATACTTCTTCCCGACGTAAATGTACGTTAGCTTTTTCGTAGAATAACTCTCTAGTATGGGGTGGCTTGCCTGCCAGGTATCTCCCAAATTCAGTGTCTTTATCTACTCCATCAATCAGAGCTGCGACAACGGTTGGCTCATGGGGATCTTTAACTTCAGTAGCGGCCAAGTTGAAACGGTCTAGGTACACTCTCAAACTCTCGCCTGGTCGTTGCTTGACAAGGAACAAGTCAATCACACTCTTTGTCTTTTGTGCATAGATGCGGAATTGTTCTACGAACTTTTCACTCAACTCCCTGAAGCTAGAAATCGATCTTGCTGGTAAGCGAGTAAACCATAACAATGCTACATCCTCCAAGAATATGGGAAATGCTTTGCACTTGACAGCGTCAGAAGCTGCGGCAGCGGTCATTGACCAAGAATATCTCATCAGATGCTGGACGGGATCAGACCTACCCGCGTATCGGTTCATCTGTGGCATGTTGAAACGCCTCGGGAAAGTCGCATCCAGAATATCATCAGTGAAAGGGGTGTGACTGCGGTCGATTCCCCAATCTTCATTCCGTTGTCCACGGCTATCCGCCAGAATTTGATGGATCATAGTTGCAACATTTGCACTGGTCAGTGGAGGTTCAGGGTCAGTGCTTCTTGCTCGGCGGGGTTCTCTAATCTCTCTTCCGGGAGCAGTCACAAAATCCGGGGCTTGGATAGGGCTTCGTTGCCCCCTGTTACCATGAGCATTTGCGCGGCGATGGGGCTGAGGTAGTCTGTTCTGTACAGGACTGTCCGCACCTCGAGCTCTGGGAGTTGCGGCGTGATCGTTCACATTATGGTTTGAGGGCCCTGCATCCAGTGCCTCTTCTTCTCGTGACGGCAAGATCCCGAATCGAAGCTGCTCTATGTTTTCGGCTCTCTCATATGGTCGCCGCGGTGGCCTTGGCGGTTCCTCTGATGAATAAGAATATTCTGGGGTGAGCGGACGAGCTGGTGGCGTCCTTTGCCTTGCGAGTTCATCAAGCCTTCTATCCATAGCGGTCAAATTTTGTCGCAGGACGAAGCTTTCCTGCCTTTGGGCAGCCAATTCATCAAACAGTCTCTCCCACATTTCGGAAAAGTGAGAGAGATCCCCCTCAGTAACGGGAGCAGCAGGGTCATATTGATCATCATAACTTTCTCTTATGTGCAAAGAGCTTGAGCCAGGTCGAGCAGAGGGGCCAGGACGGTAGGAGCGAGTCATAGGCTCTTTTCCAGGTCGAGTTGTAGTCCGATCATCAATTCGGATCGCTGTGGATTGAGGATGATGGCTCGCTGCACCCCCCTGGGATCGATTCGTGGTCACGGTACGCGGAAGATTCGAGGCGTTATCTCGGGATCGAGTAACAACCCCTTCAGCAGTCCGGATCGCCTCGTTCTCGTCGACTCGGAGCGTGGCGTCTTCATCGGATCGGTTCGCCCCCGGCGCTCCGCGATCCAAAGTTCCCTCATTGCCTAGCTCGTGGACACTTTCTTCGACTGCTTCATTCGCGGTTTCATTGGTTCGTGAAGCTCGTACTTCCTTAGATCTCTTTCCAGCCATGATACCCGAATCGCTGGAATCTTCAAAGAACTGAATAGTGAAACTTTAGGACTGTTTTCTCAGTGAAAGCACCAAAATGTTAGATCAAAATTTGGACCTAACACCCAAATATTTCTGAATCTTATAGAGTTTCAACTGAAGAATGAGGAAGAAGAAAATAACACACAGAATTTATAGTGGTTCGGCGTTAACGGGCCTACGTCCACTTTATGTCTTATTGATTATACTTTGTGTGCGGGTACAATCAATGATTTCTCTCTAGCTCACTTTTACAATTGTGATTTCTCTCAGTAATCTAGTAATAAAACTGATAAAAAATGGTAGTATGACAATAATGGCGGAATCAGTCCTCAATATTGCCAAAAGGATCCCAAAAAATGCCAAGCTCTGGGCTATTTATAGCTGATTTTGTCAGGCGGATCGTGGTAACACGTGGCACGAATCCCGAGAACATCGGATCGCATCGCTGCCATTGAAGAAATAGTCAAATTAGCCGTTGTGGACAGGTGTCGCGATCCCCTTGAAAGTCGGATCGAGCAAATGGGGAGAATCAGTCAAAATGACGGTTGGGGACACGTGTCGCTGGATCCGTGCGTCTCGGATCGCAGAAGACTAGCTCATGCTTGAACGGGTCTGAGGCTTCGCTGTGCATCAAGGGATCAGATCGGTCTATACTGGGCAGTAATGTGTGTACGGATCGGATCGCATAGAGGTGTCGTTTCGCTAATGGTATGGGGCGATCCGTTGAGGTGCGATCCGATGAGGTGCGATCCGGTAAGGGGCGAGTCGATGGTGCGATCCGTTCCTTCATGTACTTAGGGAATGTAGTTTCATACTTTCTTCTTATGAATGAACCTGGGTGGCTTGGTCAAAACGCTAGCCAACAGTACGCTTACATTTAATGGTATTTTTGTTATGGTGTTATTTTATACGGGAGCATCACGAAGTTTTACTTCAAATAGTATGGTTAAGACACTAAATTTGAAGCTTCTATATCTAAAAGAACCCATTAGCATTGACAATCCAATAGGAGGTTCCCTTGATCTCTGTATATATTGCATAGTGTCTGTTTCTTATTCTCGCTTTCGATTTTTCTTTGATTTGGTCGTCATGTATATCGCTGAGTTCAATATTATTCTTGGGTCGAATTGGATGACAAAATATGAAGCTGAAGTTAAATGTGGTGAAAGGATTGTTAAAGTAAAAAATATGTTTGGAAACATTATTATTATACCATGCGAAGGATCAAGTTTAGATAGAAAAGAATTTTGGTTTGCTCTTGAAGTTTCTCCCATTTCTATTGAGAATATTCCCATGGTTAAGGATAATCCAGATGTGTTTGAGGAAGTTGATAGTCTACCCCCGCGAAGAGAAATTGATTTCAGAATTGATCTAGTTCTGAATGCGAGGCCAGTAGTGCATGCAATTCGAAGATTGACATTGGAAGAAAAAGAAGAGTTGAGTGATCAAACTCGATAGTTTTATGGAAAGGTCTGATCAGGCCTAGTTTCTCTAGTTGGGTGCAGCCGTGGTATTTGTTACGAAGTCAGATGGTACTCTCAGATTATGCGTAGATTACCGAGACCTCAATAAGCAGACTTTAAAGAATAAATATCCACTACCACGCATCGATGATTTATTAGATTGCTTAAATGGAGTGCGAGTGTTTTCAAAGATGGATCTAGCTACATGTTTCCATCAGTTACGAATTACCGAAGAATGTGTTCCTTTGACAGCTTTCAGAGATACAGATTTGTTTTATGAATGGTTAGTAATGTAGTTCAAATTATGTAACGCTCCAGCTTATTTTATTGATTTAATGAATCCGGTATTTTGCAGGGTGTTGAATAAATTCGTGTTAGTTTAATTGATGATATTTTAATCTTCTTGAAGTCAGCTAGCAAGCATGCGAAGCATTTAGAACAGGTGTTTGAAATTCTGAGAAAGGATATATTAAAGACCAAATTTTCTATATGCATATTCTGGAAAGATGAAGTGAAGTTCCTTGGCCATGTTGTATTAAAGGAAGGAATATCTGTGGACCTAGTCAAGATTGCAGCCATCCGAGATTGGATGCAACCTAGCACCTCCCATAGAAGTTAGAAGTTTTATGGGATTGGCAGGTTGTTATCAGAAATTCGTTAAGTATTTTTTGAGTTATCTAGTCCATTGACGAAGTTTATAAAGAAGCATGCCAAGTTTAATTGGACAATAGTATGCGAAACAGCTTTCCAAGAGCTAAAAGAAAGATTGATTGCTGCTCCAGTGTTGACTATTATAGATGGTAATCAAGATCTAATTATCTATATAGATGCTTCTGGTGAAGGAGTAGGAACAATGTTGATGCAAAAAGGAAAAGTTATTGCTTATGCTAGCTGTTAGTTGAAGCCACATGAGAAAATGTATGCTACTCATGATCTAGAGCTGTTAGTTGTGGTATTTGCCTTGAAGATATGGAGGCATTACCTATTGGTTGAGAAGTTTGAATTTTATATAGATCATAAATCATTGAAATATCTGTTCACCCAAAATGATTTGAATTTGAGACAGCAATGTTGGTTAGTGTTTCTTGTAGCATATGATCTAGATATTTTGTATACTCCAGGGAAAGCCAATGTTGTTGCTGACACACTTAGCAGGAAGAATGCAATCATAGCTAATCTTATTATTATGCCTTCTTCGATTGAGAAGATTTCTGTTCTTCAGTAAGGTGATGATTTATTCAAAATATTAGCAAGAGAGTTCAGGAAGGAGAAGCCTTGAATTTCCAGGTTGATAGCAAGGGAGTTCTGAGATTGTTAGGCCGAATCTATGTTCTGAATATTCCTGAGCTCAGAACAGAATAATGGATGAATGTAACGATTCTAAACTTAGTTTCCATCTAGGGGTGAGTAACATGTATCGAGATCTTAAGTGCACATTCTAGCGGAAGTCGATGAAGGGAGATATCATTATATTTGTTAGCAGGTGTCCAACTTGCCAACAAGTTAAAAGTGATCAGCAGAAGGTCGCTGGACTGTTGTAACCGTTAGAGGTTCCAGAATGGAAGTGGGATCAGATTTCTATGAATTTCATTGATGGTCTTCCTAGAACCAAGAAAGGCAATGATAACATTTGGGTTATAGTAGATCATCTAACGAAAAACACTATTTTATTCCAGTAAAATCAAATAGGACAGCTCAGAGTCTTGCTCAAATATATGTGAAAAAGATTGTTAGATTGCATAGTGTTCCCAGTAGAATAGTTAGTGACCGAGATCCAATTTTCGCCAGTAAGTTCTGGGAGGCATTTCAGCCTGAGTTGGGAATGAAGCTGAATCTTAGCATGACATATCATCCTCAAACAAATGGTCAGACCGAGATAGTGATCGTGTTTTGGAGGATCTATTACGGGTCTGTATTCTCAATTTCGGAGGATCTTGGGAGGATAATATACACTTTGTTGAGTTCTCATATAATAATAGCTACCAAGCGAGTTTGAAATTGTCACCATTTGAAGCACTATATGGTAAATCATGTAGATCTCGTGCATGTTGGCTAGATCCGGATAATCGACTAGTACTGGGTCCAAATATGATCTAAGAAGCTGCAGATAAAGGGGATTTCATTAAGAAGCTATAGAAAGCAGCACCGAGTCGATAGAAAAGTTATGCATATTCCAGAAGAAGAGACTTAGCATTTTCCATTGGTGATCAGGTATATCTGAGGGTTTCTCCGTTAAGGGGAGTGATTAGATTTGGGAAGACGGGAAAATTGGCACCTAAGTACATTGGTCATTCCCGATACTAGAAAGGATAGAGACTCTAGCTTACAGGGTTCGGTTGCCAGAGTGGTTGCCTGGAGTTCATGATGCCTTTTATGTTTCTCAGCTTCACAGACATGTTCATGATTCCAATTTGATTGTGGAAGAAGCATCGCAAGAAGATTTGGATATTACTCAGAGTTGGCTGTGCGAAAAGAGCCGATGGAGATCATTGGCGGAGAAACCAGAGTTCTATGTAATAAGAAAGTGAACTTGGTCAAAGTGCAGTAGAGCGGAGATCCTAGAGACTCTACATGAGAGACAGAGGATAACATTAGACATGCTTATCTAGGTGCAGAGCGGATATCTCTGAGTAGCTTTTGTGTGAGGTAAACTTATGTTATGATTTGTTTTATTTCCTGCTTTACTGTTTTCTTTCTTTTTGGAAATGAAAAGTTTTAAGTGGGGAGATTGTAATAACCCAAAATTTCACAACCAATTTAAGAATTATTTTTGATATAATTTTATAATAAAACATGACTGAATTTCAAAAATAGATTTTTATAACATTACAATGCCCTTAAAAATGAATATTTTGCTAGCAACCACCATTTTCGATGAAACTAATTTTGTTGGATTTGGAATAATAAATCATTGCTAGATTTCAAATTTTGCGCCAAACGAACTTCGTATGTGGTTGTGCATGATAAAACCATTCGATGTAATACTTACAATTAGTTTACGAAGGAACATTATTAAGATGACCTCGAAATTCAACGAAACTCTTTTTATGGAATATGTAGTGCAGAATAAGGTTGGAATCCTGATTTTCATAATTTTTGGAGCTAGCATGTACGCGTGCAAGAAGAAAAAGTACGTTAAAATCGCATTTTAAAAAAGCTTAAACACAATAGAAAAATAAAATGGAAGGTCAAACGAACTCGAAATTCGACGAAACCTGATCCGTTGGATTCAAAATTACGTTTATTATCATAATCTAAAATTTCATAGAAAAACAATTAATTTGTGATCTTGCGATCAAAAGAGGTGAAGGCTAACTAACACACTTTTATAAATCTGAAATTATCGAATTTAAATTGAAATGAAGGTCATCTAAAGGACCAAGGTGGTTTTGTTTGGACTCACGGGATCGGGCCACGTCAACGATAAGTGTGAGGGGTGGTAATTTTTCATATAGGCCTTAATTTTCTTTCCTTCTCCTTTCCTTCTCTCCCTGCTCCTCCTCCTCCCTTCATCTCTCCACTTTAATGGCACCTTCGCTCCTCGTAACCCCTTGCACCGCCTCCCCTTCCACCTAACCATCCTGTGACGGCCTGGAATTTCGCTCGATCCGAATCAGTCGTTAAACCGATCTAAACCGTTCGAAACCCCTGATCGTTTGAGAACAGGGCAAATCAGAACACAAACAGAAGAACATTTCATTGTTATTACAACAATTCCATCAGATACAAGAATATATAGAGTATAAATGAATAAATTACATTCGATAAATGTCAGAGATTACAATAAATTACATAGCAGCGGAAAAAATAATATAAAACACAACTGAAGGTGATATACGGATACAGAGCTTTCCGGATATCATTCCAGCTGTAAACCAGGATCCTGTGAATATAAATCTGCAAAACCAAAACTACTAGCTACCCGTGCGGAAAATAGGGGCACCCAGAGTTTAGGTTAAAACAATAAACTCCAGGTCAGTCATGTGACTGGTGTGAGAACTAAAACAGTTATTTAAAACTTTACTTTAAAAGAGAGTAATTCCAGGGACCACGCCGTATAACACGGAACGGGTTTCCTCCCAAGAATACTAGTGCATAGAATAAACAGCGCAATGCTTTTTCGAAAAATGAAGCTATTATAAGACCCAGGTCCCATCACACAATGCAACGCAAGCCGGAGGATAGGGTTTTCCCTTATAATAGCCAAACATGCTTGGTACGTTTAAAACAAACCATTTGATACTATAATAAGTGTATAGTGTCAAAACAATTTCAATCATAAATATCAATCATAGGCGGCATAGCTACCATCTACTATGTCGCCATACTAGTTCTACAATTAAAACCGCAATACTCGTATTGGAAATTGGATTTCCGTCATGAGTCGAGGCAAGGGGCAAGCTCCTCTCCGCGTTCGAGACACTCTAGCAAATGTCTCAGGGCTACGCACTCTGGGCAACCCTGGATCCTCCAAGGCCGGTCCTCACTTACGTTAGAGGATTAATTATGCCTGAACACACGTTTCCCGGTCCTTACAGACCTATAATTGAGGCGCCTCGCATTCCAACAACCACATAGGTGAAAAGTATATAAATGTCAGGGCTGGTAAGTCACTGACACCACCATAGCTAGAAAGAAACGTCATGCACTCCTTGGGTCCTTATCCCGTTTTTGACTCATACCGAGGTGTGAGGCTCGCGAATCCACGCTATACACAAAGCTACGCCACGTAGGCCGTGCTTTGATCATCAACCACAAGACTTTGCTTTTCAACAGAAGCCTTGATCCATGCAACTCAGCATGCCACACAGGCAATTCATGCTATGCGATTGATATCTATCGATATATAACCTCTAAGCTCGTACGTCTCAGAGAAGGGCGTTAAGTAAGAGAATAAATTCTCCGCCGCCAAGCAGATATATATTTAACAGAAATCAATCAACATAGAATAAAATCCAATGTCAGACACACAATCCATTTACAAGTTCGTTCTGGGTCTGAACGAAACCGGAGGCACTTTCCTCGCATATCCATCGATCTCCAAGTACGTCTGGACGACCACCAACTATTTCCATCCTCTTGGGTGTACAGCCCAATCAGGATCGTCAGTAATTATCCAAACGATGTGAAGACTTCCGGTCTTCGACCACCGTCTTCATCTTCGACTTATCGTCGAATCGGTTATTCAGAATGGGTATAAACCAGGCCTTTCCGAACAACCCGCGTATATTAAAAACAAATGTTACACAAACTCAACATACGCCTCATTTCCAATTCTGAATATTCTGTTATTTAAATATTCACATCTTTTGGGAAAGGTTCCCATTAATTTTATCCAAGATAAATCCTTTAAAATTTATCCTTTAATTTTCCTTTGGATGTCATATCAAACCAAATTTTGGTTTTTCCAACTAGTCGAGATTAGCGAACCACACCGAAGTAATTATTTATTTTATTTCCCAATCCCAACTTATTCATCCCATGAAACAAAACTGGTAATACTCCATATCAAACACCACAGTGTTATTGGTAAAATTAATTACCATTTCACGTTCAAATCTAATTAAAGATTTAACTATCGCTTTGGAGCAAAACTGGTAATACTCCATTCTCGCTCATTTTCTAAATTTGATAATTTAGATTACAAATTTACATTTCAATCTAATTGCAGATTCGTTAAAACTCCTTTTATTGGGTTAAAGAACTAATGTCATTTAAAACACAGTTCACGACAATCCCAAATCACATTCTATTTATCATCGGGTTAAAGAACTAGTGTTGTTTAAAACACAGTTCACGATAAACCCACAGATCAATTCTAGTTCAATTCAAATCAAATATATTAGGAATTCCATTTATTTAAAACCCCTTTTTAAATCTAATTTATTTATTAAAAAAAAATCGGGTTTTAAATTTAGTTCATTTCGATAAAAATCTATTTTTATCTTTTCAAATATGGAGTTTTTTTCATCCCAAATTTTCCCAAATCATTTCTTCTGAATTTACACAAATTATTACTATTTTTAATAATTTTATCAAGGCCCGTACAGTCGATTTCCATCAACGGCCATCAAACTGCACTTACAACGACCTTTTTCGAATTTGATTTGGACGTATCTCCAAATCCAACCGTTAGATTTCAAATTTCTAATATTCGTTAGAAAGCTCTTTTCGACACGAACCCAACGGTTCCGGTTTTAGGAGAATCCGACGGTCGGATCTCCCGTAATGTCCGTTTGAAATAAATGGTCGAAATTCACGAACTGCCGCGGCGCGGCGCGTTCTATTCAGGCCATTATATTATATATATAATATATATAATAAATATTTCGTCGATTTATATTTAAAACGAATTTTATAAATCGTTTTAATTTCGTTTCAAAAACAATTTCAACTTCCATTTCATTTCAAATCAAAATTGAATTCTTCCTTATAAATTCGTTTAAAAATTCATTTCTATTCAATTCAATTTGAATTCATTTCAATTTGTTTCCAATTCAATTCGAATTCGTTTTCAATTCAATTCGAATTGGTTTTATATTCAATTCAATTCAAATTCGTTATCTATTCAATTCAATTTGAATTCGTTTTATATTCAATTCATTTCGAAATCGTTTTATATTCAATTCATTTCGAAATCGTTTTATATTCAATTCATTTCGAAATCGTTATTTATTCAATTCATTTCAAAATATGCGATTTCGAAATCACTTTTCAATATTCATTTTAAAATGAGTAAAATCGATATAAATATCGTTCACGTCTAAATGGCGTCAATCTAATCAACACGGCTTCATACATTTCCCTTTTCAAATGTTCTGTTTCAAATATTTCTTTTTCAAATATTTCTATTTCAAATATTTCATTTTCAAATATTTCGTTTTCAAATATTTCTATTTCAAATATTTCTATTTCAAATATTTCGTTTTCAAATATTTCTATTTCAAATATTTCGTTTTCAAATATTTCTATTTCAAATATTTCGTTTTCAAATATTTCTATTTCAAATATTTCGTTTTCAAATATTTCGTTCAACACATGACTAATCTCAACGGATGAGTACAGTCAACACTTGAACCTTTATATTATATTGATAAAGATGTAAATTTTATTATAAAAATATTTCGTTCAACACATGACTAATCTCAACGGATGAGTACAGTCAACACATGAACATTTATATTATATTGATAAAGACATAAATTTTATTATTAAAATATTTCGTTCAACACATGACTAATCTCAACGGGTGAGTACAGTCAACACATGAACCTTTATATTTTAATATTCTTTATTTTCTAAATTGGAATGAGGCTCAATCAATCACCATATAATGTTAATTATATGGACTTTTCATACATCACACGTATATAATAGCATTGAAAATAATCAACCATCAACCAAAGTGCACTACACTGTATAAGCATCAAATATAGATATCTAACGCTTATAACAGCCTGTCAATCAATCGATCGACATATTTAATAAATCAGGATGAGTGAACTTCATATTTCATCCCAACACCCGTGTGGGGTTTCAAACAATCAAATACAGATTTTAGTTGTGCAGTTGGGCGATGTGTAAAATTTATCGACCCAATCAATGTCCTTCAAATAGGTGTACATAAACAAACCGTCCGGTTTGTAAATGAATATTTATTTATTCACATTCACGTTAAAAATTATATTTTTAACGATAAAACATTTTATTCCAACATATGAATTTCTATTCAGTTCATTCTTTAAATAAAATGATATTTTTATTTTTCTAACATATTTTAGGAAATTTCGGCGGCATAACGGCACGATACTAGAAACGGGACGAGGCCTAGCCTTATCCCCGGTCTAGTGAAGGCCCACGCCATTCACACATCAATCAAATCCATTCTATTTCACCAACAACTCAAATTTCAATCAAATAATCTAACTAATTTTTGCAATCAAACAAACAAGTCCATGGTCTGTGGACGATTGTGTCGGGTGCTACTAAGCACCGTCTGCATCCTAGTATATATATATAACTAGAAAATGAAATTGAAAGGTGAGAAATTCTCACCAATAGCTATCCAATCATCTTGACTCTTCTTTTGTAGAAGTCTTCGTCGTTCTCGCCTTTCGTCACTTTCGTCGCCCGTATTCTCTACATATGTAAAAATCGAATTTTTACTTTGCTATTCAATATATAAAAATCGAATTTTTACTTCGCTATTCAATATATAAAAATCGAATTTTTACTATGCTATTCATTATATAAAAATCGAATTTTTATCACGCTTCTTCTATATAAAAATACGATCTTTCTTCTTCTAAAAATTCAAATCTTTACTTTCAAAAAATCAAATCTTTTCTATTCTATAAAAATTATATTTTTAACCTTCTCCTAATATAAAAATCATATTTTTCTATGCTATACGAATATATAAAAATCATATTTTTATTATGCTATTCAATATATAAAAATCCTATTTTTACATCGCTACTATATAGATAAAGATTCTATTTTTACATCGCTACTCTCTATATAAAGATCTCGCCCTTTCAACTATAAAGATTCCTCCTTTTCAAATTTAAAGATTTCATCTTTTCAAAAATAAATATGATATTGCTAATATTCCTATCATGTAAAAGTTATATTTTTAATTCTCTACATAAACAAAAATCATATTTTTGCATCTTCTACATAATAAAGATTATATTTTTAATACTTTAAAAATATAAAAATCATAACTTTGCTGTCATAAAAATCTAATCTTTATTTAAACAAAATCCTAACTTTATTCGCTATTCAAACAAAATAAGAAAAATCAACTTTTTACCGTCATTCAAACAAAGTAAAAAACAAATTTTTGTGCTACTACTTCATATAGAAAAACTATATTTTTCTTCGCTCCACATATGATAAAAATCGAATTTTTATGCTATGAACTAATATGTAAAAACCGAATTTTTTTACTTCATACCAAAATCAAGTTCTTTATTATATATGTTTAAATAAAACTGAATTTTCAAACTATGTTTTCAGTTTAAATAAAATCAGGAAAACTTACTGCATTTCCTAGGGTTTTGCTGCTCGAATTGGAAGGCGGACCCGTGGTGCTGGTCACAGCATCGAAGGGGGGGAGGGTGGCTCGCCTGACCGGCGGCAGTAGGGGGAGGTGGCGCGACAGTCCTTGGCTCGTGGCGGTCTTCGTCTTCCATCGACAACGAATTTAGGTGGTTGGGGCTTGCGAGCAGGTGGAAGAGGGAGGGGGATCAGAGGTCAACTCTGGCGGTTGGGTGGTGGCGCGGCGCGCCTTGGAGGGGGGGCGCGATGGATCGATGAAGGCGGCGGTTTTTTTATTTTTTTTATTTTATAATTTCCTCTAACCTAATACTGACCGGGGGGGTGATAAAGGAGGAAGGGTATTTTTTATTGTTTAATTATTTAATCTCTCAGCAAAAAGCAACTTTTATTTTCGACCTCGAAACGAGGCCCACCGCCTGTCGTCCATAGCTAATTACCCTAATTCCGAACACAATGGGATATGTATCGTAGGTTGATTAGGTCGTTTCGATCAGTTTCCGTTAAAATCAACATATAAAGTTATATATGAATTTAAACGCGCATTTCAATTTATCGGGGTCACATACTAACTAGAAAAATTCCAGAAAAATATTTTCTATCTTCGTATTGACGATACGGTCCTAACAAAACTAGTTTCGTCGAATTCTGAGACCGTTGAAAAAATGGCCATTTTTCAGTCGATTAAAATCAACTGAAACTGGTCAAACGCGTTTTCATTTGCCACGCTCACATATTGATTCGAAAAATTATGAAATTTGGAATCTAGCAATAATTTTACATCACGGACCCAACAAAACTGGTTTCGTCGAAATCCGAGGTCGTTTGCAAAATTCCCATTTCTAAGGGCCTGAATTCCATAGCGACTATTCAGAATTTTCAACTGGACATATCTTTTGATTCCCGCTATGAAATCTTGATTTTTCGGATTCGTTGGAAAGATATTCTCAAATAGATCCTATTGTTTTTGGTTTCACTAAAATCCGGATTGTTTTGCACCCGGTACATTCAATTGAAGTTTGAAATCGAATTATCGAACTACCGCGCCATTTTCAATTCTATTTATAATTATATATAAATATTTATATTCTAACGACGGCGTATATAATATATACGTTCTAATTATATTCAAAATAAATTTTTCGTCGATATTATTTAAAATAATTCATTTTCAATATTCAAAATTCGTCAAAATTGCCAAAATAAAAATTTTAAATTGGCTCAGATTTTCCGGGTTATTACAATCTCCCCCACTTAAAACTTTTCGTCCCCGAAAAGGAACTAAGTCGAAAGTGGTTTGATTAACCAGCTCTACGTTCGATCTGGCTTCCATTCTCCAACTTTTCAGTTTCTGAGAATTTTCAAATTTTCAAAAATTTGGCTAACACCCTAAATTTTCGAAAAATTTCGCCATAACCTCCCCTGCACCGGGAGCCACGGGAAAATCCCGAATTGCCATATAGGCCTTCTGATCTCAAAAAGAAAAAGAAAAAGCCAAACGGCTAGCCAATAGGCTCATAAAATCATCATCACCCAAACAAAACAGTAAATTATGTAGTAAACATGTACCTATTTGTCGGGCAAACAAATTTTATTCTCTGCTCTAGCCTCCTTGCTATGACCTGTTCAATGTAAGTATATGTATATGCAAGCAAATGCGACCAATTTTCAATATAATTCAATATTTGATGCAATTAGGCATAATGGTTAAAAATTATCAAACAAACAACACAAACATCAATCAATTAGTGGATTAACGTTTCAAATTCATAATTTTGATATATATATATACAAAAAATCATGTTTTTGATGCCAATTCACAACAATGTATTCTAGCTATATTAGTTTTGGTTCTCACACCAGTCTAATGGAAATATATAGAAAATCACACCTTCGTCACACGAACATAAATGCTGATGATGTTTCGAACCACCATCAGAACATCTCCGGGCTACTAGAGTGCGGTTCTATATCTATCTGGTATATTAAAACTTCAAATATACGTTCATGACGCGTATATACAAAATCTTTATATAGCGGACTGTCCAAATTCAAAATAAACAAATAATCAAATACGTATAAAGTGATTTAAATTTCAAAACAAAATTGTTTTCATTTGAAAAATATACTCTTCACACTCGTTCTAGGATACTACTGATCCTATGTCTAACGAGTCATTCTAATTGGATCTTACTAATCCAATATCTGATGAATTCTTCGTATGTTTCTAATATGTCTTGTTCTCGAGCTCTGTAAACCAAAGCTCTGATACCAAATGTGACGGCCTGGAATTTCGCTCGATCCGAATCAGTCGTTAAACCGATCTAAACCGTTCGAAACCCCTGATCGTTTGAGAACAGGGCAAATCAGAACACAAACAGAAGAACATTTCATTGTTATTACAACAATTCCATCAGATACAAGAATATACAGAGTATAAATGAATAAATTACATTCGATAAATATCAGAGATTACAATAAATTACATAGCAGCGGAAAAAATAATATAAAACACAACTGAAGGTGATATACGGATACAGAGCTTTCCGGATATCATTCCAGCTGTAAACCAGGATCCTGTGAATATAAATCTGCAAAACCAAAACTACTAGCTACCCGTGCGGAAAATAGGGGCACCCAGAGTTTAGGTTAAAACAATAAACTCCAGGTCAGTCATGTGACTGGTGTGAGAACTAAAACAGTTATTTAAAACTTTACTTTAAAAGAGAGTAATTCCAGGGACCACGCCGTATAACACGGAACGGGTTTCCTCCCAAGAATACTAGTGCATAGAATAAACAGCGCAATGCTTTTTCGAAAAATGAAGCTATTATAAGACCCAGGTCCCATCACACAATGCAACGCAAGCCGGAGGATAGGGTTTTCCCTTATAATAGCCGAACATGCTTGGTACGTTTAAAACAAACCATTTGATACTATAATAAGTGTATAGTGTCAAAACAATTTCAATCATAAATATCAATCATAGGCGGCATAGCTACCATCTACTATGTCGCCATACTAGTTCTACAATTAAAACCGCAATACTCGTATTGGAAATTGGATTTCCGTCATGAGTCGAGGCAAGGGGCAAGCTCCTCTCCGCGTTCGAGACACTCTAGCAAATGTCTCAGGGCTACGCACTCTGGGCAACCCTGGATCCTCCAAGGCCGGTCCTCACTTACGTTAGAGGATTAATTATGCCTGAACACACGTTTCCCGGTCCTTACAGACCTATAATCGAGGCGCCTCGCATTCCAATAACCACATAGGTGAAAAGTATATAAATGTCAGGGCTGGTAAGTCACTGACACCACCATAGCTAGAAAGAAACGTCATGCACTCCTTGGGTCCTTATCCCGTTTTTGACTCATACCGAGGTGTGAGGCTCGCGAATCCACGCTATACACAAAGCTACGCCACGTAGGCCGTGCTTTGATCATCAACCACAAGACTTTTCTTTTCAACAGAAGCCTTGATCCATGCCACTCAGCATGCCACACAGGCAATTCATGCTATGTGATTGATATCTATCGATATATAACCTCTAAGCTCGTACGTCTCAGAGAAGGGCGTTAAGAAAGAGAATAAATTCTCCGCCGCCAAGCAGATATATATATTTAACAGAAATCAACCAACACAGAATAAAATCCAATGTCAGACACACAATCAATTTACAAGTTCGTTCTGGGTCTGAACGAAACCGGAGGCACTTTCCTCGCATATCCATCGATCTCCAAGTACGTCTGGACGACCACCAACTATTTCCATCCTCTTGGGTGTACAGCCCAATCAGGATCGTCAGTAATTATCCAAATGATGTGAAGACTTCCGGTCTTCGACCACCGTCTTCATCTTCGACTTATCGTCGAATCGGTTATTCAGAATGGGTATAAACCCGGCCTTTCCGAACAACCCGCGTATATTAAAAACAAATGTTACACAAACTCAACATACGCCTCATTTCCAATTCTGAATATTCTGTTATTTAAATATTCACATCTTTTGGGAAAGGTTCCCATTAATTTTATCCAAGATAAATCCTTTAAAATTTATCCTTTAATTTTCCTTTGGATGTCATATCAAACCAAATTATGGTTTTTCCAACTAGTCGAGATTAGCGAACCACACCGAAGTAATTATTTATTTTATTTCCCAATCCCAACCTATTCATCCCATGAAGCAAAACTGGTAATACTCCATATCTAACACCACGGTGTTATCGGTAAAATTAATTACCATTTCACGTTCAAATCTAATTAAAGATTTAACTATCGCTTTGGAGAAAAACTGGTAATACTCCATTCTCGCTCATTTTCTAAATTTGATAATTTAGATTACAAATTTACATTTCAATCTAATTGCAGATTCGTTAAAACTCCTTTTATTGGGTTAAAGAACTAATGTCATTTAAAACACAGTTCACGACAAACCCAAATCACATTCTATTTATCATCGGGTTAAAGAACTAGTGTTGTTTAAAACACAGTTCACGATAAACCCACAAATCAATTCTAGTTCAATTCAAATCAAATATATTAGGAATTCCGTTTATTTAAAACCCCTTTTTAAATCTAATTTATTTATTAAAAAAAATCGGGTTTTAAATTTAGTTCATTTCGATAAAAATCTATTTTTATCTTTTCAAATATGGAGTATTTTCATCCCAAATTTTCCCAAATCATTTCTTCTGATTTTACACAAATTATTACTATTTTTAATAATTTTATCAAGGCTCGTACAGTCGATTTCCATCAACGGCCATCGAACTGCACTTACAACGACCTTTTTCGAATTTGATTTGGACGTATCTCCAAATCCAACCGTTAGATTTCAAATTTCTAATATTCGTTAGAAAGCTCTTTTCGACACGAACCCAACGGTTCCGGTTTTAGGAGAATCCGACGGTCAGATCTCCCGTAATGTCCGTTTGAAATAAATGGTCGAAATTCACGAACTACCGCGGCGCGACGCGTTCTATTCAGGCCATTATATTATATATATAATATATATAATAAATATTTCGTCGATTTCTATTTAAAACGAATTTTATAAATCGTTTTAATTTCGTTTCAAAAGCAATTTCAACTTCCATTTCATTTCAAATCAAAATTGAATTCTTCCTTATAAATTCGTTTAAAAATTCATTTCTATTCAATTCAATTTGAATTCATTTCAATTTGTTTCCAATTCAATTCGAATTCGTTTTCAATTCAATTCAAATTGGTTTTATATTCAATTCAATTCAAATTCGTTATCTATTCAATTCAATTTGAATTCGTTTTATATTCAATTCATTTCGAAATCGTTTTATATTCAATTCATTTCGAAATCGTTTTATATTCAATTCATTTCGAAATCGTTATTTATTCAATTCATTTCAAAATATGCGATTTCGAAATCACTTTTCAATATTAATTTTAAAATGAGTAAAATCGATATAAATATCGTTCACGTCTAAATGGCGTCAATCTAATCAACACGGCTTCATACATTTCCCTTTTCAAATGTTCTGTTTCAAATATTTCTTTTTCAAATATTTCTATTTCAAATATTTCTATTTCAAATATTTCGTTTTCAAATATTTCTATTTCAAATATTTCTTTTTCAAATATTTCGTTTTCAAATATTTCTATTTCAAATATTTCGTTTTCAAATATTTCTATTTCAAATATTTCGTTTTCAAATATTTCTATTTCAAATATTTCGTTTTCAAATATTTCTATTTCAAATATTTCGTTTTCAAATATTTCGTTCAACACATGACTAATCTCAACGGATGAGTACGGTCAACACATGAACCTTTATATTATATTGATAAAGATGTAAATTTTATTATAAAAATATTTCGTTCAACACATGACTAATCTCAACGGATGAGTACAGTCAACACATGAACATTTATATTATATTTATAAAGTCATAAATTTTATTATTAAAATATTTCGTTCAACACATGACTAATCTCAACGGGTGAGTACAGTCAACACATGAACCTTTATATTTTAATATTCTTTATTTTCTAAATTGGAATGAGGCCCAATCAATCACCATATAATGTTAATTATATGGACTTTTCATACATCACACGTATATAATAGCATTGAAAATAATCAACCATCAACCAAAGTGCACTACACTGTATAAGCATCAAATATAGATATCTAACGCTTATAACAGCCTGTCAATCAATCGATCGACATATTTAATAAATCAGGATGAGTGAACTTCATATTTCATCCCAACACCCGTGTGGGGTTTCAAACAATCAAACACAGATTTTAGTTGTGCAGTTGGGCGATGTGTAAAATTTATCGACCCAATCAATGTCCTTCAAATAGGTGTACATAAACAAACCGTCCGGTTTGTAAATGAATATTTATTTATTAACATTCACGTTAAAAATTATATTTTTAACGATAAAACATTTTATTCCAACATATGAATTTCTATTCAGTTCATTCTTTAAATAAAATGATATTTTTATTTTTCTAACATATTTTAGGAAATTTCGGCGGCATAACGGCACGATACTAGAAACGGGACGAGGCCTAGCCTTATCCTCGGTCTAGTGAAGGCCCATGCCATTCACACATCAATCAAATCCATTCTATTTCACCAAACAACTCAAATTTCAATCAAATAATCTAACTAATTTTTGCAATCAAACAAACAAGTCCATGGTCTGTGGACGATTGTGTCGGGTGCTACTAAGCACCGTCTGCATCCTAGTATATATATATAACTAGAAAATGAAATTGAAAGGTGAGAAATTCTCACCAATAGCTATCCAATCATCTTGACTCTTCTTTTGTAGAAGTCTTCGTCGTTCTCGCCTTTCGTCACTTTCGTCCCCCGTATTCTCTACATATGTAAAAATCGAATTTTTACTTTGCTATTCAATATATATAAATCGAATTTTTACTTCGCTATTCAATATATAAAAATCGAATTTTTACTATGCTATTCATTATATAAAAATCGAATTTTTATCACGCTTCTTCTATATAAAAATACGATCTTTCTTCTTCTAAAAATTCAAATCTTTACTTTCAAAAAATCAAATCTTTTCTATTCTATAAAAATTATATTTTTAACCTTCTCCTAATATAAAAATCATATTTTTCTATGCTATACGAATATATAAAAATCATATTTTTATTATGCTATTCAATATATAAAAATCCTATTTTTACATCGCTACTATATAGATAAAGATTCTATTTTTACATCGCTACTCTCTATATAAAGATCTCGCCCTTTCAACTATAAAGATTCCTCCTTTTCAAATTTAAAGATTTCATCTTTTCAAAAATAAATATGATATTGCTAATATTCCTATCATGTAAAAGTTATATTTTTAATTCTCTACATAAACAAAAATCATATTTTTGCATCTTCTACATAATAAAGATTATATTTTTAATACTTTAAAAATATAAAAATCATAACTTTGCTGTCATAAAAATCTAATCTTTATTTAAACAAAATCCTAACTTTATTCGCTATTCAAACAAAATAAGAAAAATCAACTTTTTACCGTCATTCAAACAAAGTAAAAAACAAATTTTTGTGCTACTACTTCATATAGAAAAACTATATTTTTCTTCGCTCCACATATGATAAAAATCGAATTTTTATGCTATGAACTAATATGTAAAAACCGATTTTTTTTACTTCATACCAAAATCAAGTTCTTTATTATATATGTTTAAATAAAACTGAATTTTAAAACTATGTTTTCAGTTTAAATAAAATCAGGAAAACTTACTGCATTTCCTAGGGTTTTGCTGCTCGAATTGGAAGGCGGATCCGTGGTGATGGTCACAGCATCGAAGGGGGGGAGGGTGGCTCGCCTGACCGGCGGCAGTAGGGGGAGGTGGCGCGACAGTCCTTGGCTCGTGGCGGTCTTCGTCTTCCATCGACAACGAATTTAGGTGGTTGGGGCTTGCGAGCAGGTGGAAGAGGGAGGGGGATCGGAGGTCAGCTCTGGCGGTTGGGTGGTGGCGCGGCACGCCTTGGAGGGGGGGCGCGATGGATCGATGAAGGCGGCGGTTTTTTTTTTTTTTTTATAATTTCCTCTAACCTAATACTGACCGGGGGGGTGATAAAGGAGGAAGGGTATTTTTTTTATTATTTAATTATTTAATCTCTCAGCAAAAAGCAACTTTTATTTTCGACCTCGAAACGAGGCCCACCGCCTGTCGTCCATAGCTAATTACCCCAATTCCGAACACAATGGGATATGTATCGTAGGTTGATTCGGTCGTTTCGATCAATTTCCGTTAAAGTTATATATGAATTTAAACGCGCATTTCAATTTATTGGGGTCACATACTAACTAGAAAAATTCCAGAAAAATATTTTCTATCTTCGTATTGACGATACGGTCCTAACAAAACTAGTTTCGTCGAATTCTGAGACCGTTGAAAAAATGGCCATTTTTCAGTCGATTAAAATCAACTGAAACTGGTCAAACGCATTTTCATTTGCCACGCTCACATATTGATTCGAAAAATTATGAAATTTGGAATCTAGCAATAATTTTACATCACGGACCCAACAAAAGTGGTTTCGTCGAAATCCGAGGTCGTTTGCAAAATTCTCATTTCTAAGGGCCTGAATTCCATAGCGACTATTCAGAATTTTCAACTGGACATATCTTTTGATTCCCGCTATGAAATCTTGATTTTTCGGATTCGTTGGAAAGATATTCTCAAATAGATCCTATTGTTTTTGGTTTCACTAAAATCCGGATTGTTTTGCACCTGGTACATTCAATTGAAGTTTGAAATCGAATTATCGAACTACCGCGCCATTTTCAATTCTATTTATAATTATATATAAATATTTATATTCTAACGACGGCGTATATAATATATACGTTCTAATTATATTCAAAATAAATTTTTCGTCGATATTATTTAAAATAATTCATTTTAAATATTCAAAATTCGTCAAAATTGCCAAAATAAAAATTTTAAATTGGCTCAGATTTTCCGGGTTATTACACATCCTCTCCGCATAATAGATTTGGTGGAGTGGAAATCTCGATGAGAAATTTTAAGTTCACTTATAAAAAGGGCTAGAATAGAAATAAATCAATTGCAAGTTAATTGTTAAGTTAAACAATGAATATTATTTAATAAATAAAATTTATTAAGATGTGAAATAATGTTTAAAAGGTTAAAAATATCATTTTTAACAATTGTTTGTGAAGTTGTTTGGATATGTGACATATACGCGTAAAATCGTATAGAGGACAAGAACTTGTAGCTTGAAAATGATTAAATAAAATTAACAGTAATCATTAGTTGATAGTAGTTAAAATAAAATAACCAAGACATTATTCATTGAATAATATATCAATAATAACAATATATTAAGATGTAAATTGGAAAATGGAAAGATAAAAATATCAATTTTATCGATGTATGCATAGCGGGAAGTGCTCGAGCGAATCTAAAAGCAGCGTAAAGAGGGAAATAAATTTAATTCACTATGGATTATTGATTAGAATTATCTAACTATGTTTATCATTAAGCATATAAGTTTATTCCCATGTTAGACACTGATTGTTAGATAAAAATTGCATTTTTTGTCAAATATACGTGATTTACCTTTTAATTCATCACTTGGATTACATGCCTAGTTCATTTTGAATTATCTGCACCTTAAATGGCATTGGTTGCGCAATTTATTTATTATAATTAATTGTTTGTGAATTGAATGTGTTGTCATGGTTTCTTGGATGTAATCGAACCTACATCATTGGATAGTAAACAATTACGGATCACATATAAGCATATAGCTGCTTGATGCTTATATGTTGTGAACCATATAACATGTAATTGTTGATGCTATATGACGAGGACTATATAGCCGAAGAATAAGTAATTGACAGGTAACTATCCGATGTGGACTGGACAATTAAAGCATATGGAATGAAATTATGAATGCTTATATGATATGGACTAATAAACCTATAACCAAAATTGCAGGATTTAATAGCAAACCACACACGGGTCTTGAGAAGACAGAAACATACATGTCACTCTTTGCATGTATGCAAGTCACCATGGTGGTTTACATGATTTAAATCTGACTCACGGGTGTTGGGATGATAAAATTTTATATGTCTCCTAATTTACATTGAATATATATATATATAAATAAATTTATGTAACCTTTTTAGTCTAGTTGTGATTTTTTCGAGCACTCCGTACAAAGAAAGTTATGTCGAATTTTTCCAAAAATATAAGGCGTTAGCCAAATATTTAACAATATAAATAGTTTAGAAGTTGTTCGTCATATAATATTTATATATGTCGAATATTAATTAAAATAAATGTATCGCGCAGCGGTAGTTCGTGTTTTCGACTTGTAATTTTAAACGAGTATACCGGGAGATCCGACCGTCGAATTTTCCTAAAATCAGAGCCGTTGGATTCGTTTTGAAAAGGTATTTCTAGCGACAATAAATATGCTAGTTCCAATGGTTAGATTTTTAGAAATGTTTAATTCAAATTTGAATGAAAACATTACTAGTTCAGTTAGATGACATGAAACGTCGTTCGACTGAAATAGACTACTTTTATAAATATAAAACTAGCGAAAAATCATTTTAAATTATTATAAATGATTTGGAACGCGTATAAACCAATTTTACTGGGTTTATAAAATAAAAATGGTTAAGAGTGATTTGACATGAAAATTATAAAATAGATTTCGACAATGTTTTCAAATGAGAAATTTAATTTGTGGATCGAATTAAATTTGCGATTAAACTTTTTAATACATGGTAATGAAATTAATTGTGCAAGCCATTGGCTTAATCAGATAAAAGAATTTGATTTGATTTGTATACGCGAGAATTATCTGAAAATACCGTCTTATATCCCATTTCAATTAATTAAACGACGATTCAAAGTCTAAGGTATTGAAGACTGTGCTAGAACGACTATCTTCACATCGAATGGATTATTACTAATGCCCTGGACTTGGGTATCTCCCTTGAATCGGTTATGGTAGTAGTAAGGAATAGGATGCCTCCGGTTTCATTCAGACCCAACGGAATTGTAAATGGATTATGTGCTTGACATCGAATTTTGTTCCGTATAGATTGATTTCTATTATATATATATATATGTTTGGTGGCGAAGAATTTATTCTCTTTCTTAACACCCTTCTCTGAGACGTATGAGCTTAAAGATTATATATTGGTAAACATCAGTTATATGGCATGAATTGTCAACGTGGCATGCTGAGATGTAGTGATCAAAGCTTTTGTTGAAAAGCAGAGCTTTGTGGATGATGATCAAAGCATAACTTTAATATAGCATAACTTTCTGTATAGTGTTAAGTCATGAACATCACACACCGGTATGAGTCAAAAATGGGATGAGGGACCGTAGGGAGATCATGCGTTTCTTTCTAGCTAGGAGTGATGTCACAGTATGGAGCCCAGACGTTTTACTTATATGGATGATGGAAAGCGACGCGCCTTGGATATAGGGCTGTATAAGGCTCGTATGATCGACGTACTGACCAGGTTATAGGTCTGATAGGACCGGGAACGTATGATTCGGGCATAAACAATCAGCAACGTGCAGGCTGATCGGCCCTGCCGATCCAAGGGTTACCCGTAGGGGTGATCCTGGGCACCCTGCTAGAGATGGTCTGAATTCAGTGAGGAGAGATACCTTGCCTCGGCTCATAGATGGAGTCCAGTTTCCAATACATGACTTTACAGTTTATGTTGTAAACCTATATGGCGACATAGTTGGATGGAGTATTATGCCGTCTAAGATTAATACATTTATGTTGAAATTGTTTGAAAACACCTAAACACTAATAATAATATCAAATGACTTTTATTTTCCTCGTTTCAAGCGTATTTAGTCGTTATACGGTAAAACTCTATCCTTCGGCTTGCTGCATTGTGTGATGGGGCCTGAGTCTTATAACGGCTTTATTTTTCTAAAAAGCATTGCATTTTTTATTTTATTTACTTTATTTTATTCGCTGGCAATCTAGTGGAGTAATCCCATTCCATGTCATACGGTGTGGTCCCATGATTTTCCTTATCTTTTAAATAATTTATGTAACTGTAGGATTTCCCATACCAGTCTCATGACTGACTCATAGTTTGTTTTTCCCTTGCAAACTCGAGTGCCCAAAATTTTACATGGGCAACTTAGTGATCATGTTATTTACTTTCTTTTGGATATGAACCGGAGTTGTGGGTGCTATTTTGGTTGAAGATGAAGATAGATCATTAATCATTCTTGTTGAACTTTTAAAACACTATCTTATGTATAATTATGTTAGATTCCCCTGCAAACTTATTGTCTATTTGATGAAACAATGTTGTGTGCTAAGTAGGATCATGTAAACTGTGTAACTCTGATGATGATGTTTATTTCCACTAATATGATATGATGAATATTATTCTTTGATATTTTGTATTATGCTATGTTCTGTGATCCGCTGATGTGATTAATGTGTTATATTTCAAAGACAGTCCATACCATCGTGGATCGGGGGTTTAGGTCATATAACTTTTCTAATGCATTTAGTTTGTTTACCTCACGCTTTTTTATGATATTTAATTATGTTTTAGGTTCCTTACCATTATATGATAGTCTCAATCCGAAAATTGTACCTACCTAGTATAAACCATTTATCATAATAATTACTTTCATTTCTTTTATTATTTGTGCTTTGCAGGTAGATCTCAACCATTCTCCTTATTTAACCTTTTTCCTATTTCTTTATGAATACAAAATATTCAACTTAATCACTCTCCATTTCTTTTTATCTTCTCTTAGCCAACATATTTCTATTTTGCTTACTACCATTTTAAGTTTTATCCTTAGTGAATTACTCATATTCCATTTGGTTGATTATTGAGGCTTTACTGAAAATCTATTTCTATATTTGTTGTAAAATAACTCTATATGCAGTGGTCCATAATTGGAAGGTATCTTTTCCATTTCTTTTTTCTAGGTAGCTCAAAATACAAAAATATTCATATTTTGCACTAACCCAGCTTCTTTTTCCTTATTCTTGTAATTACGTTGACTATTCCTTTGTAAATTTTAGAATATAGAAATATATTATTTTTTCCAACCCACTAACTAAAATATTACTGATGTCCTAAATCAAATTAAATATATGTACATTTTAAATTCCCTTTTTTTATTTGCATTTTGATAATGTTACTATAAATATTCCAAATCTTATGCCCTTCCTTTTTTTCAATCCCAAAGTTATTTATATGTCCAGATTCTATTCCATTAGAACCACTTTTACATACAAGTGCAACATATTTAGGATTCATAGTTTAACAAGAAAAACATGAATAAATTAATTTCCATAATTAATCTAAATATATTAATGTCAATTTCGATAACTATAATTGTATCTAACGATACTATATATTTTATCATAAAAGATATATAATTTAAATCCACTCAACTAGAAAATGCACTCTAAATTTTGGATCTAATTCAAATTTAGTGCTATTATTCATAGTCTTCCCATTCATAATCCCTATTTGGAAACTCAAAATGGAACATACACAGATCTATAAATCTGGATTTAAATAAATAAATTAGCTAAATAGAAGCAATTCAGATATGAAATTCTACCACGTACGAATGATCCACTTTGAATGTCTTTACTAGGTCTACAATTTCTTGCTCCAATTTATAGTTTAGAAAGCCTAGATCTAGAATATGTATTTTCTGAAAAGTTGGAAAAGAAAGAAAAGTGGAAGGGCTTCTACACCCATACAAAAAAAAGAGTTTGGAGGCTAGCCCTGCTTATTTACTTATAGGGATTCAAAATGGTATCGCTTGTTCGATCAAAAAACCAAATTCAGTTCATTAGGCATGACAACTTCACACACATTCTAAGCGTGTTCGTCTCGACCTGGCATTAAGATGGGTCAACCTATAGCTTGACCCGACCCCCCCATGGGATGACCCCCATGGCCTTATACGCATAAATAAGGCATAACATAATTCGTGGATAAATTCTTTGTTTATAACATTATATTATTTAACGTAAACATTTTAATTAATTTCTATGTGTTAGTTTTTAAATTTCAAATGCACGTTCATTTTTGGAATTTCCACAAACTTATACTCATGAAATATATATGTATATATATATGTGTGTATATATATATATATATATGCAAACGTTTACGCACATAACTATTCTCTAACACAGAATTTTGAATGTCGAAAACATTTCTATTTTCGTTTGAAGCATATTATTTATGAAATTGATCAAAATTGCTACAAATGAATGGTATAAGCCCCAAGGCCAAATTATGAAAATTCCAAAAATGATTATTTCCTCTATTCATAATTAAATTATATTCATATTTACTCTAAAACATGCAGGGTGTTACATATCCATATCAACCTTCAACAAACTCTCCATGAAAATTGTAGAATTGTTCCGCATGTACACACTTGCACCAAAAATGTCATGTCCGTATCTAACATCTTTCTGAGGACCAGAGAGTAACTGAAAGACTTCCTAGAGAGATTCCACAATTCTTCAACGAAGGTGAATAACCCAAAGATGGACATCGTCTATATGGCTATTACTCGAGGCATTCAACCTAGCATAGATTTAAAGGCTTGTATGTGAAAAACTCTAACCATACGGGAAAGCGTTTAGATAACTACATCCCATCAATGACTCTTTGGAGAACATTTATCTTTAGACCTGCAATAAAGTCCAATACCAGAAAACCAATCCTGGGGAAATGATAAAGAAAGCAAAGCAGTATATTATTTATTACACAAAATGTACGACCACAATTTCAATGACTGCCTTCACTTGAGTGATGCTTTTGAAAAACACATTTGCATGAAGAAACCATAGTTGTACGTACAAACTCCACCAAACGGAGCCCTATGGATTTCCAATCCTGATCAAGAATGACGACCCAAAAGGCATTGATTATCAATTAGACCTCAAGTGGTAACACCAAGCTTTAAAACAGGCGATGTCATTTTTTTCGTCATAAGATTTATGATGATTTGAATTAAACTTTTAGATAACACATACTTTGTTTTTTTTAACTTTTAGAAGACTCTTCCAGTTATGAGTCTTATTTTCACATATTTTATGGGTAGTTAATACGACCGGCTCAAACAAAGTCATATGTAAATCATGTAAGTATCCAGTGTTATGTGTTGGAAAAAACCACTTAAATTCACAATTGGACCCTCGGAGTACCACTAAGACAAGCGCGCTCAGACCAATCAGCTCCTTACTCTTCCACTTGCAGTGGGAGTTCGTAGAATTCAGTAGCTTGATAATCAACTCCTAGCCTTCGATCCATTGAGCATAGTACAACCTAAAGTGGAAATGATCCTTCCATCTGCTCGCCTAACCATGCTTTGAAAATGATGGTCACTGGTTTCTCAGACTTGGGTCTACCACATATAGTATGATAGTTATGATACGACGGGCTTACTTACACAAGCGCAAAACCCTCCAACCTTGGTGCTTTAAAGCTCAGTGTTAAATAATTCATCTAATTTCATGATTGAACTTCCTAAATTATGGATGTGAATCGACCTTCCTTCACCAGCTCTTGCTCATATTTTTATGAGAAGATTATAAATCAAAAAGTTGATATAAACCAACAACTTCCTCACTAACTCGAACACTGGAAAAATGACAAGATCGAGTATAAACTACTCGAATACTCGCAACTCGAGTGTTCGATCACCAAACCTTGTCTCGTTACATGGAGGCAACCAAATCTTGTCTAAGTGAATGTTATACTGACCGTTTACTTAAGTTAACTTTAACCCTATCCAACGATGAGAGAGTATAAAGGACGAACCAACAAAGTCCTTAATTCCAACATGAAGCAATGACGATGAGTACAAATTCAAAGGGTTGATCAAAATATCCAACTCTAAGTTCCACATGATTTAGGGTCAAGACTGAAAGGAGGCCTTAAGAATATAACTTCCAGCTCTAAATTCTACAAAATTTAGGGCCACAAATGAGAGGAGACCTTGAGAGTGGAGCTTCCAATTCTAAGTCCCATACGACTTATTGTCACAATCAAACGGATCCCTCGAGAGTGGAACTTCGAACAATAAACCACACGACCGAAAATGGGCTTTAAGAGAGATGTGTCTAGTCAATAAGCCATCTGACCCGAAGCGTCAACCGAAAGGAGGCTTTAAGAGTGGTTGAAAAGATTTCTGGAATTGTATCCTAAAGGGAACTGTAATTTTTTGTATTAATTGATAAACTGAACACTTAGTATCTGGTACATATGACCCGCTATATATATATATAGCTATAAGATTACGTGTGCTGAAATAGGCCCAGACTAAAGAAAGAAAAAGAGCCCATGAGGCTTGATATATTGTACAAGTCGGTTTGCATATTAGTCCATATGTCTAACAGCCCCCCTCAAACCGATCCAGGGTTTAATGGCTTCTGCTCTGCACCGCCACTCGTAACCTTCAATTCAGTCCTTAATCTTTCAAAATTACTTCTGGATAAAGCCTTCGTCAAGATATCGGCCTTCTGATAGAAGGCTGGTAGATGATTGATCACCAACTTTTGTGCTTCGGTTCTTTCTCTGATGAAATAGAGGTCAATTTCTATGTGCTTCATGCTTGAATGTTGTATTGGATTACTGGACAAAGAGACTGTGCTCTTGTTGTCACACCAGAGGACTGGCTTCTTCGTCATGGAAAGGCCTAATTCCTTGATTAGGGTTTCTACCCAAATGATTTCAGCTGTAGCCGATGCAATCGCTCTATACTCTGCTTCAGTACTCGATCTGGACACTGTCGTCTACTTTTTGGTACACCATGAGATTGGATTTGGTCCCATGAACAAACAATAGCCGGTAGTGGATCTCCGATCATCTGGGTCGTTAGCTCAGTCAGCATCACTGTAAGTATTCAAATTTAAATCTTTTCCTGCTTTGATTGTTAAGCCATAATCCATTGTCCCTCATAAATAACGTAAAATCCGCTTGACTGCTCTCCAATGTTCACTTAGAGGATTAGCCATGAATTGACATACTTTATTTACGCTATAGCAAATTTCTGGTCTCGTGATAGTTAAATACTGTAATGCTCCAACTATACTTCGATATTGTTTGCTATTATCTATTGCTTCCCCACTATGTTTAGATAAACGTAAACTGCTAGTCATAGGTGTGGAGATGGGCTTAGCTTTATCCATGTTAGCTCTAGCAAGAATCTCTGATATGTATTTCCTTTGGGATAAGAAAATTTCTGACTTTGATTGTCTTAAAACCTGGATTCCCAGGAAGTAATTTACCTCACCCATATCTTTGATAGAAAAAGTTTTGTTCAGATGGCATATGACTTTATTGATTTCAGTATTATCACTTCCTGTGATGAGAATGTCATCAACATAAACCAACACATACACACTTCCCTCATTTTGATTTCTGGTGTATAATGAACTGTCAGACTTAGTTGCTTTGTAGCCTAGTCCAGCCAAAGTGCTTTTCAATTTAACATACCAAGCCCTTGAAGCTTGCTTCAAGCCATATATTGCCTTCTTTAGTTGACAAACATAGTTTTCTTTGCCTTTAATTTCAAACCCCTTTGGCTGCTGCATGTAGACAGTTTCATTTAGGTCCCCATTCAAAAATGCATTGCATACATCTAACTGCCTTATGTTCCAGCCTCTGTAAAGTGCTATGGTTAAAATTATCCTGATTGTAGTGGGCTTAACTACAGGGGAGAATGTTTCATTAAAATCAAACCCATATTGCTGAGAGAAACCCCTTGCAACTAGTCTGGCCTTGTGTTTGCATATGTTCCCCTCTGCATCCTTTTTTAACTTATAAGTCCACTTGCACCCAACAACATTTTTATCTTTTGGTGCCTTGACCAGAGTCCATGTTTTATTTCTTAATAGTGCTTCATATTCTTCATTCATGGCCTTGCACCAAGATTTATGCCTGACAGCCTCCTCATATGTAACTGGTTCAGTAGTGTCTGCTTTTTCACTGATTGCATTGTAGACCTTTGGTTTGAATATCCCACTTTTAGCTCTTGTGATCATGTGATGTCCTTGTGGTTGTCTTTGAACATTGTTGTCATTACTGTCAGTATCTGGTGTGTTATTATCACTGCTTTGATTCTGGCTGTGGTTGTTGTGAGTGTCATAACCTTGATATGGATCTTCATTATCACTTAAGTGCTCACTTGAACTATACCCAGATCTAGTGCTAGAAACAGTTGGAGTAGCTAATGTGAATTGTGGTGTCCCTTTGTCCTCAGGTTGCACAGACCATTCTGTCAGTGTAGGAATGGGTCCCATAGTTGTTTTGGTCTGGTCATTATTCTGATTATTTTTGCCTTTCTTATCTGCATCCTATTTATTAGATAAACACTTGTGCTAAATGCCTCATTCCAATATTTTAAAGGTAAGGAAGACATTGATAGCAATGTCAGTCCTGTTTCCACTATATGTATGTGTTTTCTATCTACAATGTCGTTCTGTTCAGATGTGTGTGGGCAAGTAGTTCTATGTATGATGCCTTTTTGATTGAAAAACTGTTTAAGTGGTAAGAACTCACTGCCTCCATCTGTTTGAACAGTTTTAATGCTGCAGTTTATTTGTTTTTCAATAAAATTCATAAACTGTAGCATTGTACTATATGTATCTGATTTGGCCTTAAGAAAGAAAAATCCATGTGTACCTGGTATATGCATCCACAATAGAGAGATAATACCTGTGTCCTTGTCTTGAGCATAATGGTGCAGGACCCCATAAATCTGCTGTAACTAATTCAAGCGGTTTAGAGTAAACTATTTCAGATTTGCCAAAGGGTAACTTGTGGCTTTTCCCAAGTTGACAATGTTTACAAATGTTAGGGACAGGTGAGGGTTTAAAAGGAATATTATTGCTTTTCAATATTTGCATTACAATGTCATAGCTAGGATGTCCAAATTTACAATGCCAAGTATTCAAATCATTTTGGACACTATTACTACTATCAGAATTAACAGAATGATTTTCAATTACATTGTTAACATGATCATTTTCATTAATACCATCAATCTGTATATTTGCATTACAACACCATGTGTTGTCTTCTTTACCTAATCTTGATTGCACATTGCTGAATCTGTATAGACCATTATTCAGCCTACCCTGTAATAATATATCCTTGCTTAGCAAGTCTCTAATTAAGCAATACCTGGGGTGAAACTCAAAATATACCTGATTATCATTGGTGAATTGGGACACACTAATTAAGTTTTTCTTAACAGTGGGAACCCTAAGAAGAATATTTAGATAAAGTTTTCTTTTCCCCTTGACATATCCTGCCCCAATATGAGATATATTCATAGTTTCACCATTGCAAGTATGAATAACTTGTGTGCCTGAATAATTCTTGTTACCAAGATTCAAATTTTGAAGGTTGTTGGTTAGATGATTTGTAGCTCCTGAATCTGGAAACCAATCTTCAGTGTTTATGTCATCAGTTTTGCTGTTATCATCACTGCAGGCATTTTGTGATGTTGAACCTTCTGAATTTTTTTTTCCTTGATAATTTGCTTGTGCCATGTTAACATTTATTCCTCTCTGCCTACCTTGGCCTTGCTGTACATAGTTGACATCAGTATTAAACCTGAAGTAGCATCTGTTTGCTGTGTGTCCTGGTTTGTTACATATCTGACATTTTACTCTATTTATATTATTTGATCTGCCTCTTCGCCTGCCTCTTTGATTGGGATTGCCTCTAGGTCCCTGTTGGTTGCCTCTGCCATAGCCAGGTATGCTTCTTGGCTGGTTAGCATTGTTATTTCTTGAATTTGCGGCCAAATTTATACTGAGTTCACCTTGAATATCCTTTCTTTGTTTCACTCTCCCTTCCTGTGCCAACAATGCTGAATATACTGCTTATATATCTGGTAAGGTTATTTGTGTGGCAATGTATGTAACTAAAGGCTCATATTCCTTGTCAAGTCCATTTGTTAGTGTCAAGATTTGTTCACTGTCTGAGACATAATGCCCAACTGCTTTAAGTTTGTCACATAGAGTCTTCACTTTAGAAATGTATTCACGCATACTCAAATCACCCTTTCTTGCATTTTGAAATTCTCTCCTGTAGTGCATAATTCTTGCTGCTGATTGAGAATTAAAAATCTGTTGAATTGTGGTCCAAATTTCATATAATGAATTGCATCCTATAACTTGTGACAACAGATTGGCACTGATTGAAGATAACAGCCATGAGGATAGTAGGTTGTCCTGTTTTTGATGATGAATGAACTCTGGATTACTGATCATATTATTTTGTGCATCTGTGATCATTGCAGGTAGTGTGATTTTAGTTCCTTTGACATAATCTTGAAGGTCATATCCCTTCAAGGCTGTTTCAACTTGGAACTTCCACATCAAGTAATTGTCTTCATCAAGAGGGATGGTAATGACTTGGCTCTTTGGCTTTACCAGAGGCTGAGAAAAAGGTGGTGGACCATTGTTATCAGTTCTTGAGGTGGCAGATGACAGTTCAGTGCTTCTATCAGCCATGATGGTGGAGACAAGTTGTCAGATATCGATGATCAAGAATATGGCGAGGCCACTACACCAAAAGTGGCAGCCTATTCCAAACGGTAAAAGGGAAAAAGTGTACACAGTGGTTCTTGTTTCTTTCTCAAGATTCAAGAATCTATGTTTTACACTGAGTGATGAAAGAGAACCAGATGAAGAGATTGCAATCTCTGATGGTCAGTAAAAGAACTGCTGAAGCCGTCGAGAATATAATTCCGGCAAGGCATGCACAGTTCTGATCTGATAAGAACAGAACACTACACGATCAGAAAGGGATGATCTCCGATGATGAAATGATCTCCGATGATGAAATCTCTCTGAGGAGACTTGCACTGTTCCTTCCTTTCTGAATCAGAATTCCAGTTACTATGATTTTTCTTTATTTTGATTTTGTCGTTTGGCTTATAAGCTCTGATACCATGAAAAGATTTCTGGAATTGTATCCTAAAGGGAACTGTAATTTTTTGTATTAATTGATAAACTGAACATTTAGTATCTGGTACATATGACCCGCTATATATATATATATATATATATATATATATATATATAGCTATAAGATTACGTGGGCTGAAATAGGCCCAGACTAAAGAAAGAAAAAGAGCCCATGAGGCTTGATATATTGTACAAGTCGGTTTGCATATTAGTCCATATGTCTAACAGTGGTTCACTCAACTAAGCTCAAACTCACAAGCGAACAAACTAAAACTTAGATGTAACGATGAGTGATTAAATACAAGTACTTTCAATGGAAAGCATAACAGCATGAACAATTAAATGTCACAACACATAGTAGCAGGAAGCTCAACTTTTATTCATAACTAAAAATTATGTATAAGTTTTATTCCTAACTAACTAAAAGCAAGGACCGTACTCGCATATACTCTGCCAATAAAGGTCAAAAAGTAGTCTATATGAAAAATGAAATCCACCCAATATTGCCTCGCTCGTCAATCTTAGTGTTCTTTAGTGACTTTCTCTTAGGATTCTTTCTTTCCCTATTTTGGGAGCCTCTCCCGTCCCATACTCTTGTCGCCTTTCTTTGGCGCAAATTTGGATGGGTTGTAATGATCCATAAATTTACCGTTTAAAAATTTATGAACGAAAATTTATTTCAATTTGATTTTGAATATATACACACACACACACATATATATACACACATATACATATACATACATATATATTTATTTATTTATAATAGATATGTTTAATTTGAATTTAAGAAATTAGAACAATCATTTATATAAGAATTTATTTGCTTGGAAATTTAGACGTGAAATCTGATAATACAATGTCATTGTAAATTTATTTTTTAATATGAATATTTAATTTAAATTTGGTTTAGAGAATTTTATAACTTAAATGTCGATGTTCATTTTGTCGAACAGCAAATTTCCAGCTTTGTTTAAAACGATTTATACTATCAATTTATAGTAGCAATAATCGATGTAGCATAAACAGTGAATTTTCGGAAAAGGTTAAATTACCAATTTTCATAGTGGTATTACACTCATATTGATATGCTGAATGCAACAATGTTCTATTCCGCATGTTTATACACTTGGTTGGTATATACAACATCTTAATTTATGGACGGACGATGTTTACGATCTAAACTTAACGTACGTAAATTTATTTAAACCAAGCCAAACGATTGTTTTAAGTTTCTTGAATGCATTACCAATTTTTTTTGATAAACTATATGTGTGTTAGAAGCAAAATTTTATCACATGAACATGTTAATGGAAGGATAAAATGTTAGATCTAAGATTCATTGCAAAAAGAAAGGCATGCACCCTGTTTGCCAAATTCGATTCTGTCGTTTCTCCATAAAGCCTTTTGCTTCTTTATTTCTTTGGAAGCTTACAATTGCTATTTTTAGAGGAAAAAAATAGAAACTTGCTTGCACCATTCCTCTTCAAGCATGCTTCCCTTACTTCCCTTGCTCACTTTTCTTCAATATTTTTCTCTAAGTATAGGTTTGGCACTCCGAAATAAAAAATGTTTGCAAAAAAAAAGGGCGAGCAGCCGCCTCTGCCATTTTCCGACTCTACGAGTACACCTAGATCGTCCGCGCCACCAAATTCTGATTTTCTCTTCCTCCTCGCATTTTTTTGACCAACTCGAATCACGTTACCACCCTCCAGGCTCCAAAAGTCCAACAGCACCTGCTCAGCCTCCTCCTCCGGCTTAAGGGAGCGTGTAGCTAGCTGTGCATCGTGGGGATGGAGGAATGTTTTGGTGGCTGTGTATATGTAAGAGAATGTTGTTAGTGGTGGTTGAAGATGGAAGTGACGGGTCTCACGGGGAGATGATATCCAGGTCAGAGTGTTCCTGTAGTATAGTGGAGTTAGTAATATGGACGTGCTGACTTGGCATATATATATATATACACACACATGTATGTATGTATGTATGTATGTATGTTTGTGTGTGTGTTGTAAAATTTATTTGACAAATGAATTGTTTGGTTGCATATGATTTGACTGTGATATTTGTGCATATATTGATACGATATACGCAAAACGTGTATAATTTGAAATTGATACTGACACATGATTTAGGAAATTAAGACTAAACATATGTTGTTACACCCATGTTATCGATATTTGATTATGTTATGTGTGATATTAATTACCATTATGAATATCGTTAGTTCCTTGTTGATGACGGGCATGTTTAGACATATCTACTTGTAACGTTGAAAAGGACTGAAATGATATAAACCCAAATTCAATTTTAAAATATTTCTCATGGCCTAGGCAGAAAATTAAATTATGAACACCATTAGTTAAAAATGAATTGTTTTATTAATCGAATTTGGTTTGAAATTTAATAATGAACGATTGCATTTTTCATTGAATTTTTTATAATTTTTTTATTACTTGACTCGATTTTTTATATTGCAATATATAAAAAAGAATTAATGGCGGAAGCAGATCCTATGAATAAGGAAATCGGATACTCATCAGAAAAGGCAACAGATCCACCAGATCCAACTATAGGAAACACATCTCACATATCAAAAGCAACGACTACTACATGGGCAGATAAAGTAAGGGTGGATTCAAATACAACACCATCACAAAAATTCAAATTGGGCAGAAACATAAAAAAATATGAAGTATCAGACGACCGTGTAGTTTTACCAGAAGCAATCGTTGATAGATCTAAAGCTAGGTGGAATAATACTCTGATCTGTAAGGTATACTAGCACCTTCTTATTACCAATTTAAAGGTTATATAGATCGAATCTGAAAACCGAAAAATCAGTACAAATTACAAGTTCAAACTGAGAATTACATGGTACAATTTTCAAACGCCACTAATTTCGAAAATGTTATGGATAATGGACCATATACATATCAGTCTAGATACATTATTATGCAAAAATGGAAACTTGGCATGGAGTTATTTACAAACAATATTACAAAAATGCCTATCTGGATTCAACTTTACAACTTGAAGCTGGAACATTGGGATGATGAGGCCTTGAGTAGAATAGCAAGTGCTATTGGAGAGCCACTAAAACTCGATGATGTCACCGCAAATATGAGAAGGATGAAATATGTGTGGATATTGGTTAACATAGTGCCTACAATTGAGTACAAGCAGAAATTCTCAGTACGGGCACACAATGATGAAATTTCAAAGATAAAAGTGGTGTATTAGGTCAAATCATATATATGCACACATTGTAGTGTTTTTGGACCTAAAACTGAAGCATTATGCATAAACAAAAATCATTGTGGCAGAGAAAACAAATGCAAAGTGAAGGTGGAAAAGAAGTAAGTAATGAGCAAGAAAATCAAGCAAAGAGCATGCAGGAGAAAAACAAGTAGATATCAAACGAAAATGAAGGAAATTCAGGAAAAGATAATTTAACTCCAAAGGAAAAGCAGAAAGAAGTGGCAATAGGAAGATCTGAGGACCCCTCAACATCAACTGCACATGAAATAGTGGACACTGAAGAGTCAGAAAATCTGCAAAATAAAGAGAATGAATCTAATGCACATGAAGTAGTGGAAATTGAAGATTCTAAAACCTGCAAAATAAAGAAAATGAATCAGCACTTGTAAATGAACAAGAGAAGGATTAAGCAGAATTCATTAAAAATATAGCTACAAATATAAAAGACAAAGCATAAATTCCAGAAGAAACAATTCAGGAGCTGATATGGTCGAGGAAAATCCTGCATACATAAAAGAGAAGATGAAGGAGACACCCAAACAAGTAAGAAAAACTAAGCCCCCTAAAAGAAATAAAAGGGCTTCAGCATCAGGGAAATGACGATTATTTCATGGAATGTAAGAGGAATTAATATTGATTTCAAGATGAACGGTTTACTGGAAAATAAACTAAATGATGAGATGATTGACAAATTTATACTGAAAATGAGTAAAAATTAGGAATGTTAGCATAATAATGATTTGTGGTGCAAAAGGGAGAATAATATATCTCTAGGAAAAAAGATGCGAGCAAATGCTAGTCACAGGGAAAAGTGATCAATATATCACTTGTAAAGCAACAAACAAAGGTGGATTTAGCATGTACTTAACCATTGTGTATGCAAAAATTCTGTTTTAAAACAGGGAAACATTATGGCAACAATTGACAGATATGCATGGAAAAATTAATGAAGCTGCTAATAGGAGATTTTAATAATGTTCTGAAATCCAAAGATAAGAAAGGAGGACTGCCACACATTGTCCTTTCTCTCATATCAGAGGGTTTACAAATTGTCTAACAACATGCGAACTCGCAGAGACCAAAATACATGGATATAATTTCACTTGGAGAAGAAAAGGGATTGCAACACATGTTGATAAAGTGCTGATAAATATATATATGCTTCAAATATTTAAATACTTGGCATAGTATTGAAGGATATGAAAAACAGTTATGTGCTGCTTTAAATTATCCTTCTTGCGGAAATCCAATTCAAAAATTAAGATATAGAATAAAATTGGTCAAGAAGAACTTGAAAGCATGGAAAAAAAGTCAGACCAAAAAGTAATGCAAATATCATTGAATTGGAAAAAAATTACGTGGACAAATTACTGCAAACTGATATGCATCTGGAAGATGTTTATGCTTTGATGAAATGATGGAAACAAACACAAAGTTAAAAACAGAACTACACATAAACTATAAAGAAGCAGTGAAAAAATCAAAGATCAGTGGGCTAAATGAAGGGGATTATAATACAAAAAAATTTATATGCTAAAATGTCGATGAGAAGACATAGAAATAATATCCAAGCATTGATAGATGAAAATGGGAGTGTCGTATATGATGCGGTCTTGATATAGGAACAAGCTATTCAATACGACAAAGACATGTATAATATAGAAGAAGTTCAATGTGAACAGTTTGAAAACATCAATTGCAGAAAGCTAATCAATGATAAAGGCAGGAAATACATGACAAAGCAAGTGACTGAAAATGAAATAAAAGAGGCAGTTTTTTCAGTAGAGGATGAAAAATCTCCAGGGCCAGATGGAATGTCAGCTAAGTTTTAAAATTACATTGGATTCAAATTAAAGATGATCTTATTACTGCTATAAACTACATGTTCAAAAATCATGAAATGCCTAAAGGTTTAAATCATACCTTCATAACTCTTATCCCAAAAAATGTTAAACCTTCATGCATTTCAGATTACAGACCTATTGCTTGTTGTAACATGCTTTATAAAATCATAACAAAAATCTTTTGTAATAGAATTAAGCATGTATTGACACATCTCATTTCTGAAGCTCAATCTGCTTTCATTCCAGGGAGAAATATAGCAGAAAATATTCTTCTATCACATGAGCTAATCAGAAATTTCAAGAAAAGAGGCATTAATTTTTTTGGTATTAAGGTGGATCTCCAAAAAGCTTATGACAGGGTAAACATAAATTTCATTTACTACATGATGCATGGGATGGGTTTTACTCAACAACTTATAGAGCTAATAAAGGAATGCATATGCACCCCAACCTTTTCTGTAAACATAAATCGAATTCCAAGAGTATATAACTTCCAACAGAGGCATAAGACAAGGAGATCCTCTATATCCTTATCTGTTCACAATTACAATGGAATACATGTCTCTAAAACTAGAGGAAGCATCTAGAAGGAAGCATATTACTCCTATAAATAACATGCAACCATGCATCTCACATTTACTTTATGTAGACGATGTGATGATATACGCAAATGCAGATTTGAAAAGTGCTCAATACATAAAAGAATTAGCCAATAAAATGGGAGAATATGCTAGACTGAAATTCAACCAAACCAAAAGAAAAATATACTTCAGCACAAGTTGCAATAAAAGAACTAAAATATTACAAGTGTTGGAACTACAGGTTGGACAGTTGCCAGTAAAATACTTAGGGGTGTCTATGTCAAGTGACTATCTACATTATGCAAAATGCACAAGCCTTTTTCAGAGAATAATGGATTAATTTATAGCTGGGAAATTAATATGCTATCAATGGCTAGAAGAGCTGAATTAATACACATTGTAATAACACCTATGGTGTTGTACTGGTTGCTTGTATACTATATACCAACAATAACAATCAACAAGATAGATAGTCTATGTGCAGACATTTTTTGGGGAGGGAAAACACATAAAATTGCATGGAGTAAACTATGCAGACAAAAGGAAGAAGCGGGTATTGGTATCAAAAGTTCTGAAGAATTAAGAAAAGTGGCTATTCTCAAGTTTATACATAAAATGTTCTTTATTGAAAATATATGGACAAAATGGATGAAAGGAAAATATTGCAATAATGAAATTTTTTGGGTTATGAATATTAGCAACAAGATGTCCTGCACTTTTAAAAACATGCTGAGACACAGATCAGAGGTTCTACAATGAATGAATAGACAGATTGCTAATGGGAAAAGAACAAATATATGGACTGACCCATGGATAAATAGCAAATGTTTGGTTAATATTTTGGGATGGGACAGATTTCATATGAGTGATTGTAGAGATAAAGAAGTGGCTGATATGATAAATGGTGATCAATGGAATACTGCGAACTACACTGAGACTAGAGAAGTAGAAAACGAAATCAAACAAATGCACATACATGAAAATCAAGTTGAAGACTATTGGTCCTGGTTGGAGACAAAAAAATTCTCGTTTTCGCAAACTTAGGACAACATCAGGTATAAACAAGATAAGGTTAATTGGAGCTCAATCATATGGAACTCTATCAATAATAGAAAAATGGCATGTTGTGCATAGAGAATCATGTTACAAAGCATAAATGCAATGGATAAACTCATCAATTGGGGCATGAACGTAAATGACAAGTGTGTACTATGTGAATAACTACCAGAAAACATAGAGAATATATTTTTCAATTGTCCATACGACAGGCACGTTTGGAACATAATCAAAGAAAAATTTGGTATAACCGAAAATAGAGACATTCCCCTATATCTCCAGAATGAAATCCAGAAGATCTAAAACTAGTACAAGCCGAAAGATAAGAGCATGAACCAACTAACATCAGCAGCCATCGTTACTACGACCTATCATGTATGGCAGGAAAGGAACGAAAGAACTTTTAAGCAAAAGAAGATGAATAAATTTGAAAAAGAAAAAGTAACCCAAGTTAAAATCACATACCTGATGCGTGAATCATTCAGGAAGAAGACGAGCAGAAATTCATTCAATAGCATAATACATAATTGGGGAATCAAATTAAGAGATAATGGATAAAGAAAACCATAATTTTTCGCCCATTTTTGAGGACGTCAGCCAGCTTTGCATTTGGTATTTCTGAAGGAGCTGAAGACTTAAAGAAGGAGTGGGATTTTCTACATGGGCCGGTTGTTTATTTCTTTATTTAGCTTGAAGGGCCTATAGATAGATTTAATTGTATATTTTGCATAATATGTTGAGATGTTTTTACTAGTTTGATGTCGTACTCTTTCCCTACTACGATGGTAGGGTTTTTAAAGGAGACGAATCAACTAGGTGTTCTTTAACGTCATTAATAAAGAACCAATTTTCAAAATAAATAAATGAATAATAATATATATGTATATGTGTGTGCGTGTTGTAAAATTTATTCGACACATGAATTGTTTGGTTGCAAATGATTTGACTATGATATTTGTGCATATATTGATACGATATACACACAATGTATATAATTTGAAATTGATACTAACACATGTGTGGGTAATTTAGACTAAACATATGTGTAACACCCATGTTATCGATATTTGATTATGTTATGTATGATATTAATTACCATTATGATTATCGTTAGTTCCTTGTTGATGACGGACATGTTCAGACATATCTACTTGTAACATTGAAAAGGACTTAAATGATATAAACCTAAATTCAATTTATAAATATTTCTCATGGCCTAGGCAGAAAATTAAATTATAAACACCATTGGTTAAAAATGAATTGTTTTATTAATCGAATTTGGTTTGAAATTTCATAATGAATAATTTGCATTTTTCACTGAAATTTTTTATAGATTTTTTATTACTTGACTCGATTTGTTAATAAAAATGAAATTTTATGTATTACTGGATAATTATTTACCTATGATTTTTTTTTTTTTGGAATTTTGACATATATTCGACTAATATTGAAAATTTTAGTATTTGAATATTTTAATATAATGACGTTAATGAGGATTTATTAATTTGATTAACGATGCTGAATGTAATTTCATTAACGTGGATTTCCAATTTAATAAAATTTTGTAAAGTTCGATTTGAAATTGGAATTTAATTTGAATTTAATTGAAGTTTAATTTAACTTGTTCTTAAGATTGGAATTTATCCTACCTTAGATTGGAATTTATCTTACTTTAGATTGAAATATTAAAAAGGGATATTCTAAATTAATTTGAATTTAAGGTTTGATCTTAAGTTGAATTCATTATCTTGGAATATACATTAAAACTGAACTAAACGGGTTTGGCTGAATGAAACCAAATTCAGAACCGAATTCTAATTTTAAATGAATTTTATAAGGAAACTTGGTATATTAAAATTAAGAATTTGATAATTCCAAATCAACTTGACAAATGAAATGATTTAAACATTTTAATGGAGTTGTTAATTTAAATTGATTTATTGATTTACATTAGAATGTTAGTTCTGACTCGAGTGTTATGTTTTTCATAATACTCGGGTCATCCCTGAGTATAACAGTCAAGGATTGCTTTTCTGTTGACGAAAAATTAGTGGGTACTCTATTTATTTCTGGTTATCTTTGTTCATGTTCTGTAATTGATTCTATTTTATCCTACTGATTATCTATCATCTTGAGAAATTTGTGTAGTTTAAAATGGTGAATCATCATAGTTGCCACCAAAGCTTAGGTTGGGCAAATATCTAAGCATGTTAAGTATACCCTAGAGATAGGAAAGTATATATTACATTAGATTGAGTGGATTCTTCCTCGAGAGTGTGTATTTTAAAATATAACAAATGTTTTTCAAAATATCTAATATTTTAAAAATTATTTTATATTGCTTCTCCATCCTTTGTAGACCCACTTTGATTTAGTTCTTTCCTTAATTCATCTTCTAACCTACATTTTAAAACTTGTTAACTCGAAAATAGCGGTAACACCTGGCTAATTGCAAAAGCACCACCCCGTGATGGAGAAACAAAGAAAGAAGTAAAAATAAACAGAAATAGTAAAGAAATAGAAAGCAAGGAAAATAAGACAATTTTATAGTGGTACAGCCTGAGATCAAGCCTACAACAACTTTGAACAATATTAGTATAATCCTTGCGATGCCAAATACAATACATTATAGATGATTATAAAGATCACCAAAGTAGAGAAAAACAGATAATCACTAGTACTACTGGTTTCAAAGAATCACGATAACCAACCTATATGAACTAGATTTGCAATATCTAGAGAAGAAGCTTTGTTATAGGAGAAGGGTAATGGCCGTTGGAAAAGAAGGTATATCTTTGCAAAGCTTTGGCACAGCAAGGAAATCAATCCTCCTTCATGATGGTGCATTGGGGATATTTATAGGTGTTCAGAATAGAGTTAGGCCAGATCCACTTATAGGAGACCTTGGAATAGCTTGTCGACCTTTCCCTTTGAACTTATTTTCAAAATATGTTAACCTCATGGGTCGGTACCGGTCCATTATGGACTGATACCCGTCCATAATGTTAGCATATTTTATATTTCGGACTTTGCTGTCGTGATCCTTATGCCTCACTTAGCCTCTGGTTCAATCTGGTATGATCTGGGTCTGCATTGATGCTATGTCGAGCATCACTTCATGCCTTCTTGATCCCACTCTTTAGTTTGTTGAGTAATGACACTAAACAAGCTTGATTGACCTGAAACTTCACACATAAACACCATACAAGGCTAGGAAGGCACTTGCATGGGTCGCATGCCTAATAGGGAAAGTATTATGGATCGATATCGGCCCATAGATTTAATGTTTACAGGCCTAAAACATTCGGAGGAGATGTGCCTTGTTACTTTAACCACTTTTGTGCAGTTTGAACCATTTCCAAGGCAATATGATCTTGCTCTTTACTTTGACATACACAAATATCCGTCGGATTTATAACTAGGTTAACATTTGCCCTCCCCCCCCCCCCCCCCCAGAGTACATTTGTGTTGCAAACATGATGTGCTCTGGAATGATGATTTTTCCCTTCTCACGAGGATGTTATCTGGAATTGAAATGTTGTATTTCTTGAGAGGTGACCATTGATCTGAAGCTTATAATTTGGCATCGTTGCACTAGTGTTTAGATTTGCATCATAACAGGCTTCCTTAACTTGATATTCTCACTACGGACTCGGGAATACACATATGTGCTGCTTACTTTGGGATATTTGTCGAAGCACTATGGATCGGTACCGGTCCATGGGTGATGGACTGGTATCGGTCCATGGGTGATGGACGGGTACCGGTCCATTCACTTAAAATATTCTTTTCCATTTCTTTCAACTTATATACGGTCCTCTTTTCTTATTTCTTAATTCTACTATGGTAAAACTAGGGTTTTGGTCTCTGAGCTCATTTGTTGCTGATCCATCGAGTTTACCTTACCGTTGACGATCTACCTTCGGTGTTGGCTATCACGTCGCCTCGGCTTCATCTCCAACCAACTACACCTGGCCCTAACCCAGTATCGACCCCAAATTCACTAGAACTCGAGCACAAGCTCCAATTAACCCATTTTATTGTTGTTGCCCTTGATTTTGATCGTATCCGGTCGCTTTTATGCCAATCACAAACTGCAGGTGCTGATCCCTTACTATCTTTGCCAAACCCTATTTGATTTTTGCCTAGTTGAGTGTGTTGAGTTGTTTGTTTCTGAGAGATTAGGGTCTTTTGAACTAATTCATACATATGCTTTGGACTTAGGGCGATGTCCCATAATATTGGAATGGTAATTGACTACACTGAGCATAAGATCGCATTCGAGTTTAAATTTCAGATTTTGGCAACCAATCCTATATTACTTGGCTCTCGCTTTTAATCAAACTAATTATTTTCAAGAAAATTGATTTACCTTGCAAGCATACATACTTTAATAACCTGAATGACGACCACCAAGTTGCTTTCAATATATGTAGTTGCTTTTGCTATACGTTTGTTTCCAGCGGATTCTTAATAAAAGAGCTTCCTACGCCACTTTGGATTGTGTACTCGTGTTCGATTGCTCAAATCGACAAATGTTTAGGCTAACTAAAGAGATTGAAGTGTTGGAAGTCCTTTTGTGTTAATGTGGACAGTTTCCGTAAATACGCTTCTTTAGAAAACTCACACTCTGCGAAATACGCTTTTATGGTAACGTGACACTAAACTTGCACATGGATGACGCTTTGACATTGCCAACTGACACATACTACTTTTGATTGTAAGCGTCGTTCCCTCTCACAGCACTTCCACTTTTGTATGATACGCATACCTGAATATTTTGAATATGAAGTTAATTATGAAGAATGGCCTCTCATCCTTTAGAGTACCTTCAATCTGGAGAAGGTATGTAACACCCCACACCCGCTACGGTCACTCTCTAAGGTAATGCCATAACATCGGCGGAGTATTTTAGTGAATATAGAACAGAGAAATTACAGCAAGACAGATATAAGTAATACTTGAAAATTTAAAACAACATTTCAATGCAGCGGAAAGTAAAACATGTCTGGTTACATCACAAAACCATAATAAGAGTTAAGTACAAATATCCATTCTTGCTAAATAAAAATACATAATCCCAATACATGAACTGATAGCCATAAAAGAAAAGGGTAAGCTGAGCTCTACATCTAGGGTCCAAGCTCCAAGAGAGTAATAAAAGCAGCCTGATCAAAGCCCACTCGTACTGGGCCCACTCTGAGAACCTGAGGGTTGGGAAAAAAGATAAAAACAACGGGGTCAGACATAAGTCTGAGCGAGTCCTATAACTTTAACAATACAATCATTAAAGTAACCAGAGAAGACATAAACTTGACATACGGTAATGTCTGGGGATGAATGGCTACACTAAGCAGCTTGGTAGACTTAGGATAAACTAAGATAACTGTAAAGACGCATTTACCCACCCAAGGATAATTACTACACTGCACCACACCAGTCATTCCTACTTAAAGGTTGATCCCTCTCAAGGACTTAGAAAATTTACCCAGTAGTTTCGTGTACCCCTAGCTGACTACATAGGTGCCGTCTGCCCCTATCTCCACTAGGTGTACCCACTACTCCCAAATGATCGGCTCCCTATCGTAGATACCCGTGCCGGCCCCACAGTGGGGTGTATCACTCCCCAAAGTGGCAACCCGATATAATTAACGGTGCACGACTTATATCTACACGATGCAACAACGTCTTACCTACCAGCCCGGGTCCACACACGCATATGAAACCCGTTGGACTTGCGTTGCCACCGCTAACCCGTTTTGGCCTCTTATAGTCAAGCCCAGTACGCGTGTCCCGTCCTCGACATGGGTCGAGCCCAATAAGATACATATGGGTTACTGGTTGAAATGGGCCCCCACAAGCTACACACCTAAGCTTGTCCCTTTTTCTAGTGCATCCCACTTAACCCTTTAATCATGTTTAATTACATGTTTCCACTTGGTTAAGTATTCTAATCGTATTTTCTATTGCCACCCAAGGCAACCCACTAGATTTCCACATGCCACCCAAAGCACCCACTTAACCCCTCATGTCCCTCTACATGCTAATATGGTTAAGTGTTTCTTAATTAATTAAGAACATGACCTCATAAAGACCTCTCACATTAGACCGTCTTTTATGACTGCTGGATATGCCGGTTGGTTCCGGGCAGACTTCTGTCATCAAAAGGGTCTAACCTCGTGTCTTTACTTTAATCACGTATTTAATTTATGACTAAGACCTCTCACATTGGGCCAATCATTTGTAGCTGCTGGATTTGCCGGTTGGTTCCGGGCAGACTTCCGCTACAAAAAGGGTCCAACCTCGTGTCTTAGTTGATTGATTACACCTAATTAATCATCCCCATAATTTGTATTAATTATCCCTAATTAATTACACAATTTTAAGAATATGGGTAGACCTAACTCAATAGGTAAATTCCCAATTCCATAGTATGGGTAGACCTAACTTAATAGGTAAATTCCCAACTCCATAATATGGGTAGACCTAACTTAATAGGTAAATTCCCAATTATGTCCATTCATTTTTATGTTACACACATTTCTATTAACATGCATATTAACCCCATCGTTTCCCACGTAATCCGTTTTCATAACATGTCATATAAATGGGAAGATTCACTATAAATGTAACGGGTTCGATCTTAGCACAACGTTGGCTTTTACATGGGTTTAAAAGGTGTCAACTTGCATCATGATATTAAACCCAACTAGCATCATTAAATAACCCAACTTGCATGTGTACACATATGTCATATAAAGGTAACTTGCATAAGTGTTCATAGGTTACACAAAGGGTGAACTTGCATATGTGACTTGCATCATAAAATAGGGTAAACATGCATATGTATGCATAGCATACAAAGGTATCATCTTGCATATGTATGCATCTTATTTAAAAAGGGTAAACTTGCATGTCATAAGGTATGCATAAAACCAACCACTTAGCATGCATGAAATCAAGTACTTAGCATGCATAAACCCAAACACTTAGCATGCATAAAATCAAATACTTAGCATGCATAAAATCATGTACTTAGCATGCATAAAACCAAACACTTAGCATGCATAAAATCAAATACTTAGCATGCATAAAATCCACCACTTAACTTGCATAAACCCGCATACTTAACTTGCATAAACCCACATATTTAACTTGCATAAACCCACATACTTAACTTGCATAAACCCACATATTTAACTTGCATAAACATAGGGTTAACATTAAACATAGATTAGCAAACTAACATCATATCATATGACTTAAAACCCACTAATCCGCATACAAAACCGCATGATCTCATCATATCTCATCTACTTAATTTAGCAATTGGTTATTAAAGTGATAGAAACTCACCAAAACCAAGATTAGCAAACCTATGAAGTAGAATTAGTTGCTATATTTGAAGATGGTGATGATTAGAGGTTGATTAGCTTGCAACTTTCTTCATAAACTAGTGGAGGCTCCTCTTAAGTTTGATTTTGGCGGCATGATGGCATCATTTCTATTTTTAGTATGGATTAGGCTTGCATTAGGGTGTATTTATAGGATTAGGGTGTGTTTTAGACCATAGGATTAACCCTAGGCTAAATTAGGTCCGTCAGATTTAGGAAGTTTCTAGAGATTAGCCCAAAACACAGCCAAACCCTAAAATGGTGCATCAGGTTTAACTGGTCGAGCACCCCCTGTCGACACCCAAGTCGACAGGGCTGTCGACCTGGTCCCACCCAGTCGACTGCCCTGTCGACAGGGCTGTCGACACGGGTAGCTAGGCGGGAGTTTTTCCCTCCAGCGCCCAATGGCCCCAATTTTGAATTTTAAACCTGAATTTTAAATCTATTTTGAACTTTTAATTTTCTGCAAACTTCATTGGGCCATAACTGGGCCATAGGACTCCGATTTACAAAATTTCGGACTCTATTCTGCGTATTTTTCCGAGACGAACAAAATGACGCAGCCCGTTTCCCCCAATTCTCACATCTGAGATTATTTATTCTGCAATTATTGAATTTTAGCATTAACCGAAATTCGGGGTGTTACATTCTCCCCTCCTTAAAGGATTTCGTCCCCGAAATCTCTAAGCTAAGGAGAATGCATATCCTACCATCCAAACAACCATCTACTCAATCCATCAAACACGGCATCCATTGTCCTTAAAACAATTTCTAATGATGTATGAGCATATGCAAAAAGTGTGTGTATATGTTCCCTATCTAATGTATGAACATATGCAAACCATGATAGTGCCATGCATCCATTATGTATGCGAGAGAACCCTATCGACACATACAACATCTACATGAGTGCACAATCATTCACCAAAATGCATCATCCATATGATAACACAACCATCATACATCCATAAATATAGCTATCTACACACATTTATATGCAATATGCAATATGAAGTGACTGAGCCGATCTAGTGCCTAGAGTGTGTGTATATGCATCCACGAGCAACCACTAGCAAACACTTGCATCCACATGCATCCATCAACCATAACATGTCTCAAACACATGTTTCAACCATAGGTTTACCCTATCTAAAGGTCAAAGGTACTAACGAGAGGACATACTAAAGATAAGATAAGTACTAGACAAACGATAAAGGAGAAGTTAAAAGACATACCCTCAAAAAGGAATGGGTACAATGAACGCATCTTCGCTTCCGTCTCCCAAGTAGTGTTGCCCTCATCTTCTCCCCATTGTACTTTGACTAGTTGAACCTCTCGATTCCTCAATTTCCTAGTCTCTGACCCAAGGATGCGAGTAGGAGCTCGTCGAATAGTTGCATCACGCTCTATCTCCACTTCTCTAAGCAAGCTTGGCTCTACCACCTCAGCGGTCTCATGTAGGCACTTCCTTAAATGTGATACATGGAATACATCATGTACACCACTAAGTCTGTCGGGCAACTCCACTCTATATGCCATCCGTCCAATCCTTTCCTTAATAGGAAACGGCCCTACGAACCTTGGTGCTAACTTCCCAACAGATCCAAAGCGAACCACATTTCGTAACGGAGACACTTTGACAAAGACCATGTCCCCAACTTCAAACTCAAGATCCGTCCTCCTCTTGTCTGCATAAGATTTTTGCCTATCCTGCGCTGCTTTCATCCTTCTTCGAATCAAGTCAATCTTCTCAGAAGTCTCCCTAACCATATCTAGCCCAAGCAAGATCTTATCCGTAGATTCCCACCAACATGTAGGTGATCGACAAGGCCTTCCATAAAGAGCTTCGAAAGGAGCCATACCAATACTGGACTGAAAGCTGTTATTATATGCGAACTCCACCAATGGAAGATGCTCTTCCCATGTACCTCCAAAATCTAGGATACAAAGCCTCAAAAGGTCTTCTAGGACACGATTCACCCTCTCAGTCTGGCCGTCCGTCTGAGGATGATATGCGGTGCTCAGACACAATTGAGTCCCCACTGCTTCTTGCAAACTTTTCCAGAACTCGCTAGTGAAGATAGGATCTCGATCACTCACTATGCTAGAGGGTACCCCATGCAATCGAACTATCTCTCGAAGATATACTGAAGCTAGCCATGGAGCAGTCCTCTTGCTCTTCACAGGTATGAAATGGGCGCTTTTAGTAAGTCTGTCTACCACAACCCAAATTCCCGTATTACCCTTTCTCGATCTGGGTAACCCGTCAATAAAATCCATCGAGACGCTATCCCACTTCCATTGCGGAACTTCCAATGGGTGAAGCAACCCACCTGGTTTCTTTTGCTCCGCTTTCACCTGTTGGCAGACCAAGCATCGAGCGACATATTCGGCCACATCTTTCTTCATACCGGCCCAGAAGAAAACCCGCTTCATATCTTGGTACATCTTATCCCCACCGGGATGAATGGTCATCCTAGAACGGTGTGCATCATCAAGAATAGCCTTCCTCAAACCCTCGTCTTGCGGTACGCAAAGTCTACCGTCTCTACGCAAGCACCCCCTATCGTCTAGGGTGTACCTACTCAAATGGCTGGACGACTCCCCCCTTATGAGCCTCTCTACCAACTCAACCAACTGTGGGTCGTCCCTCTGTGCTTCTCCAATCCACCCTAAAAGAGTAGGTCTGACCTCCAAGGATGCTAGCAAACCGGGTATATAGTCAATGGAAGGTCTGAAATCAAACATCGAGATAAATTCCAAGCTTCGTCGTTCCACGAACAATGGACTCAAAGACAACCTTTTTCTGCTCAAGGCGTCCGCCACCACGTTACCCTTGCCAGGGGTATACGCTATCTCGAAATCATAGGATGCTAAGAACTCCATCCACCTTTGCTGTCTCAAATTCAAATCCTTCTGAGAAAACAAGTACTTCAATGATTTGTGGTCAGTGAACAATTCAAATCTCTCACCAAGAAGATAATGGCGCCAAATCTTAAGCGCAAAAACAATAGCGGCCAACTCTAGATCATGGGTAGGGTAATTTTTCTCATGTGCCCTCAACTGCCTTCCACCATAGGCTATTACCCTTCCCTCTTGCATTAAGACTGCGCCCAGTCCTGTCCCACAAGCATCGGTATAGACCACAAATGGCTTACTCCCATCTGGCAACACTAAAACTGGAGCGGTGGTTAAAGCTCTCTTTAACCGTCGGAACGCATCATCACAATCTACGTCCCATGTGAATACAAGATTCTTCTTCGTTAAGCGGGTTAATGGGGCTGATATCTTCGCGAAGTCTTTGATAAACTTCCTATAGTAACCCGCTAACCCTAAGAAACTTCTTACTTCGGTAGCATTCTTCGGAACCTTCCAATCTTGAACTGATACTACCTTCGCGGGATCCACAGTTATCCCTTCCTTGGAGACCACGTGCCCCAAGAACCGCACTTCCTTCCTCCAGAAGTGACATTTAGAGAATTTAGCCTTAAGGCTATGTGCTCGAAGAGTCTCCAACACCTCCCCAAGATGTAGGGCATGCTCTTCTTCACTCTTAGAAAATACTAAGATATCATCCACAAAGACCACCACGAATTTATTTAGGAACTCCCTGAACACCCTACTCATCAAATCAACAAAGTATGCAGGGGCGTTCGTCAACCCAAATGGCATCACCAGCCACTCATAGAAACCATCCGGAGTCCTAAAGGCAGTCTTGTCTATGCTATCCTCAGCCACCCTCAACTGATGAAACCCCGTGGCTAAGTCCAACTGAGAAAATACTGAAGCGCCAACCAACTGATCGAAAAGATCATCAATCCTCGGCAATGGGTGTCTATTCTTCTTTGTGAGCTTGTTGAGTTCTCTATAGTCTACACAAAGTCTGAGGGACCCATCCGCCTTCGTAGCAAATACCACTGGAGCACCCCACTCCGATATACTTCGTCTTATGAACCCCTTCTCAAGCAACTCCCCTACTTGCTTATGGAGTTCCCTCCTCTCACGAGGAGCCATGTGGCGCACTGGTAAAGATACAGGTTTAGCATTATCCACCAGATATATTCGGAAGTCAATCTCCCGCTTCAGAGGTAAGCCCTTCACCTCCTCAAACACATCCGAGTATTCCCGGACCACTCTAACAGATTGCAAACTCTCGACCAAAGCGTCAAGCGATTCAAGATAACTTAGCATAACAGAATCCATGGGATTACAAGAGATCTCGAGAGTGTTACCCAAGCGGGTCATGAGCCTAACAACTCTCCTTTCGCAATCAAGAACAGCACCATTACTGGATAACCAGTCCATGCCCAAAATCAACCCATAGCCCGTGAAGCCCAACACAAAAGCATCACATCTAAACTCAATGCTAAGTATAGAAATCTTCAAACCCAAACATATCATGGACAAATAAGTGGAGCCCCCCAATTGGGTTTGAAACAACCAAGGGATCATCTACCAGACTGGTGTCTAAGTGCAGTGACTCAACTAATGATGATGAGATAAACGAATGCGATGCGCCAGAATCAAACAATGTACGGACAGGATGATCAAATAGAAAAACCAGACTTTCAACGGAAATAGTTCTACCTCTTTCCTGAATCGGTGGAACCGCGAGAGCCTGTACTTGCCCCCTAGCCTGACCTGGTGCCATAAGAGCTTGCACCTGTCCTCCTGAGGTAGACCCCGTCCTTTGCCCCTTCTTAGGACAGTCTTTCACTAGATGCCCTGCTTCGCCACAGTGGAAGCAGCCAGTCTTCTTCTTCTTGCGACAATCCTTGCTTAGGTGGCCCGGTGTCCCACAATTGAAACACTTCTTCTTCTTGCCCTTGCCACCGTTGCCTTTCCCACCTTTGTTTTGCTGTTGTTGCTGAGGTCTCTTTTGATCTCCCTTCTTCTCGGGTGCCTTATTAGCATTGGGACCCTTCTCTTCTTCATGCATGAGTGCCATGTCAACTAGCTTCTCAAAGGTGGCCCCCATAGGGATATGAGTCATAGCCAACCCATGCATCGGTTCATTCAAGCCTTTCACGAACCTCAAAGCCTTCTTCTCCGGTGTATTCACCATGTCTAGGCCAAACCTTGCCAATTGATTAAACTTGTTGACATATTCCTTCACTGAGAGATTTCCTTGCTTTAGAGTCAAGAATCTTTCCATATACAAGTTTTCCTCCGCCCTTGAGAGAAACTTTGCCACAAATCTTTGCCTAAAATCCGCCCAAGAGTCAACGGGGCGTTCTCCATTAATGACCTCCCACCAGAATGAGGCCTCTCCCTTCATTAACCAAGCAGCTAACTTGACTTTCTTTCCTTCTTCCATCTCAAAGATATCTATCAACTCTTCCACCTCCTTAAGCCAGTCTCTAGCCTCCACAAAAGTTTCAGATCCTTGAAAAGGTTTCCCTCCCATAGCTTTGAATTCCTTGCAAGTCTTAGCAAAAGTATCCGTGCGAGGAGGAGGGGGAGGAGGAAGATCGGGTGCTACGGTTGGTGGAGGAACATTTGCTGGACCCGCAGTGGTGGCCCTAGCCTCCATCAATCTCCTATACCATACTGGTACCGTCACACCCTCCGAAAAGTTAAGATCCTCAGCCATGCTGAAACGAAAAAGGAAAGATTCAAAACGGAGAATTCGAAAGATAAAGATATGGCTATTGGGGATTATGCTTTTCTTTCAAAAACTTTTCTCTTTAAAGACATGTTTTTGAAAATATCTCTTCCAAAAATGTTTTTAGAAAAATAGTTTTCTAAAAAAAAATTTATCTGTTCCGGTAACCTTTGCTCTGATACCACGTGTAACACCCCACACCCGCTACGGTCACTCTCTAAGGGAATGCTATAACATCGGCGGAGTATTTTAGTGAATATAGAACAGAGAAATTACAGCAAGACAGATATAAGTAATATTTGAAAATTTAAAACAACATTTCAATGCAGCGGAAAGTAAAACATGTCTGGTTACATCACAAAACCATAATAAGAGTTAAGTACAAATATCCATTCTTGCTAAATAAAAATACATAATCCCAATACATGAACTGATAGCCATAAAAGAAAAGGGTAAGCTGAGCTCTACATCTAGGGTCCAAGCTCCAAGAGAGTAATAAAAGCAGCCTGATCAAAGCCCACTCGTACTGGGCCCACGCTGAGAACCTGAGGGTTGGGAAAAAAGATAAAAACAACGGGGTCAGACATAAGTCTGAGCGAGTCCTATAACTTTAACAATACAATCATTAAAGTAACCAGAGAAGACATAAACTTGACATACGGTAATGTCTGGGGATGAATGGCTACACTAAGCAGCTTGGTAGACTTAGGATAAACTAAGATAACTGTAAAGACGCATTTACCCACCCAAGGATAATTACTACACTGCACCACACCAGTCATTCCTACTTAAAGGTTGATCCCTCTCAAGGACTTAGAAAATTTACCCAGTAGTTTCGTGTACCCCTAGCTGACTACATAGGTGCCGTCTGCCCCTATCTCCACTAGGTGTACCCACTACTCCCAAATGATCGGCTCCCTATCGTAGATACCCGTGCCGGCCCCACAGTGGGGTGTATCACTCCCCAAAGTGGCAACCCGATATAATTAACGGTGCACGACTTATATCTACACGATGCAACAACGTCTTACCTACCAGCCCGGGTCCACACACGCATATGAAACCCGTTGGACTTGCGTTGCCACCGCTAACCCGTTTTGGCCTCTTATAGTCAAGCCCAGTACGCGTGTCCCGTCCTCGACATGGGTCGAGCCCAATAAGATACATATGGGTTACTGGTTGAAATGGGCCCCCACAAGCTACACACCTAAGCTTGTCCCTTTTTCTAGTGCATCCCACTTAACCCTTTAATCATGTTTAATTACATGTTTCCACTTGGTTAAGTATTCTAATCGTATTTTCTATTGCCACCCAAGGCAACCCACTAGATTTCCACATGCCACCCAAAGCACCCACTTAACCCCTCATGTCCCTCTACATGCTAATATGGTTAAGTGTTTCTTAATTAATTAAGAACATGACCTCATAAAGACCTCTCACATTAGACCGTCTTTTATGACTGCTGGATATGCCGGTTGGTTCCGGGCAGACTTCTGTCATCAAAAGGGTCTAACCTCGTGTCTTTACTTTAATCACGTATTTAATTTATGACTAAGACCTCTCACATTGGGCCAATCATTTGTAGCTGCTGGATTTGCCGGTTGGTTCCGGGCAGACTTCCGCTACAAAAAGGGTCCAACCTCGTGTCTTAGTTGATTGATTACACCTAATTAATCATCCCCATAATTTGTATTAATTATCCCTAATTAATTACACAATTTTAAGAATATGGGTAGACCTAACTCAATAGGTAAATTCCCAATTCCATAGTATGGGTAGACCTAACTTAATAGGTAAATTCCCAACTCCATAATATGGGTAGACCTAACTTAATAGGTAAATTCCCAATTATGTCCATTCATTTTTATGTTACACACATTTCTATTAACATGCATATTAACCCCATCGTTTCCCACGTAATCCGTTTTCATAACATGTCATATAAATGGGAAGATTCACTATAAATGTAACGGGTTCGATCTTAGCACAACGTTGGCTTTTACATGGGTTTAAAAGGTGTCAACTTGCATCATGATATTAAACCCAACTAGCATCATTAAATAACCCAACTTGCATGTGTACACATATGTCATATAAAGGTAACTTGCATAAGTGTTCATAGGTTACACAAAGGGTGAACTTGCATATGTGACTTGCATCATAAAATAGGGTAAACATGCATATGTATGCATAGCATACAAAGGTATCATCTTGCATATGTATGCATCTTATTTAAAAAGGGTAAACTTGCATGTCATAAGGTATGCATAAAACCAACCACTTAGCATGCATGAAATCAAGTACTTAGCATGCATAAACCCAAACACTTAGCATGCATAAAATCAAATACTTAGCATGCATAAAATCATGTACTTAGCATGCATAAAACCAAACACTTAGCATGCATAAAATCAAATACTTAGCATGCATAAAATCCACCACTTAACTTGCATAAACCCGCATACTTAACTTGCATAAACCCACATATTTAACTTGCATAAACCCACATACTTAACTTGCATAAACCCACATATTTAACTTGCATAAACATAGGGTTAACATTAAACATAGATTAGCAAACTAACATCATATCATATGACTTAAAACCCACTAATCCGCATACAAAACCGCATGATCTCATCATATCTCATCTACTTAATTTAGCAATTGGTTATTAAAGTGATAGAAACTCACCAAAACCAAGATTAGCAAACCTATGAAGTAGAATTAGTTGCTATATTTGAAGATGGTGATGATTAGAGGTTGATTAGCTTGCAACTTTCTTCATAAACTAGTGGAGGCTCCTCTTAAGTTTGATTTTGGCGGCATGATGGCATCATTTCTATTTTTAGTATGGATTAGGCTTGCATTAGGGTGTATTTATAGGATTAGGGTGTGTTTTAGACCATAGGATTTACCCTAGGCTAAATTAGGTCCGTCAGATTTAGGAAGTTTCTAGAGATTAGCCCAAAACACAGCAAAACCCTAAAATGGTGCATCAGGTTTAACTGGTCGAGCACCCCCTGTCGACACCCAAGTCGACAGGGCTGTCGACCTGGTCCCACCCAGTCGACTGCCCTGTCGACAGGGCTGTCGACACGGGTAGCTAGGCGGGAGTTTTTCCCTCCAGCGCCCAATGGCCCCAATTTTGAATTTTAAACCTGAATTTTAAATCTGTTTTGAACTTTTAATTTTCTGCAAACTTTATTGGGCCATAACTGGGCCATACGGACTCCGATTTACAAAATTTCGGACTCTATTCTGCGTATTTTTCCGAGACGAACAAAATGACGCAACCCGTTTCCCCCAATTCTCACATCTGAGATTATTTATTCTGCAATTAGTGAATTTTAGCATTAACCGAAATTCGGGGTGTTACAAGGTAATTCCTCTCTAATGCAAATTCATTCTACCTCTGGTACACAGTCGTCATCAATACAAACTAGAGAGTCTTCATATATTCCTTTAGGGAGTGCCATTATTGCTATGGGGCCAGTCATAGATAGATCCCGTTCGATCCTCATGCTTATCACGAATCCGCCAAAGAGAAGTCCTTCCATGGTGACCCGTCGAATGCTTCATCATGTTTGCATACAATTCAGTGTCCAGAAGAGGATATTCAATTACCTCAGAATGAGTTAACTGCTTGTCATCGTTATATATGCTCTCATGGCGCCGTCCTTCCTTTTAACCCTTTCTTACAATTGGTCCTCGAGGAGCTTGGGGTGTCCCTCCACAACTGCACCTAAATAGCTATGCTATGCATACCAGCGTATACATATTGTTCATGCGTACTCTGCAGCGTGCCCCAGAACTCGAGAGATCCAATATCTTTGCATCTTTAAAAGGAGGAAAAACCATCCTTCCTTGATTTTCTTTGAGGATGCTAGAAATTGGAATCTTTTCCTTAGTTTGCAAGATAAAATTCCTTTCTTTTTGTACATATTCTTATATGTCAAATGTCTGAAGAATTTTAGTAGATTTTGGACATGTGTGGGTGAGTGTTTGCCTTAAACCCAACCCTTTCGAATTCATGGGGTTACATCATTCTGACTCAACCCCCTTCTTTCTTCTTTACCTTTGTAGCTTTTCATTATCATATATAGGATTGCTAGCACTTCCCGGTGTTTGAGTCATCAAAACCAGTTGATGAAGATGAAAGGCGAAAGGACTTCCTGCTCCAAGATGATTTCCTTCATCAGTTCAGCTTGTTAGAGTCTTTCCGGTCGGTTGTCCCTTGAGAGATTTTGACCTCGGCCATGGTATATGACATTTCCACCCAACAATCAGAAGAGGGAAAAGTGGTGGAAATTTCTTCTGGCCCTCAATTTAAGAATCCCTCTAGTGAGGAATTTTCCAGTGACAATTCTGAGAACAACTCCGGAGACATAGCCTTTGATGACACTAAGACTGCCTCGGCTCACACATCGCCTGCACAGGCTTCAGGAGGGAACGACTAAGACATCATTGGTGATTTAAGTGATATGTATATTACTCCTTTCGAGATTTTTAAGGATTTCGCTGCGCCAATCACCCCTGTGACATCCAACTCTAGTACTCCTTGCGTTGTCTAGTTCGGGGACCCCGAAATTCGTTCTGCGTACCCAGAAGTTTACCCCTATGCTCCCTACGATTCCCACGACCCCCTCTGTGCCAACAGGTTCATAGGGGAATGGGATTTAGAATGCACTCACATACACTTTAATCCGACTACATTTAATTTTAACGTACTTCCTATATTTGTCATTTTTATGCTCGATCCTCTTACTAAATTATGCCTTTATTGTTTGTAGGTCCTGTCATGAGTCAAAAAAATGACTACTACGATGATTTTTCTCATCTATCTTCCCAGGTTCTCAGAGGTCCAGGCCAGTTTTATCCACGATGGCATAAGACATATAAAGAAAGGAGAGAAAGAAGAGACGCGAAGAATATGGGCATTGGGATATGGAAAGCACAATAAAAGAGACCGTGAGGACATGGAACAAAAGGGATAATGAGCCTTCTGCCCAAGATCACAGTTAGGAAGACAAGCATACGAAGTGCATGAGAGACGACCCTAAGGAGGATGGTGCTTTTAAGGAGACATCAAAGCATATAAGATTCGACCAAAGCTCGGTTCCTTCTGCCACAACACCTACCGCCACTGCTCCCATTGGCCTTTCTACTACAGATCCATCTTCTATCACTTCTGTATGTCCTTCTAGCTCGGGTAAAGATGACATTTATACGATATGAAGAAACCTTCATTCTCTCTCTCGAAGTCTCCAAATCAATTGTTGCAAAGGTTCCCTAGATGGTTTCTAGATGGAGCGCGTTTTGACTTGGACATCACTCCAATTAACAAAGAGCGGATGCTGAAGAATATCGATATCTTTAGAAATAAGGTGGAAAAGCTTTCCAACTGGCAGAAGCTTGCTTCAGAACTACATAGGGTTAACAGGCTGAACTACGAAGCTCAGCGCACACACTGGAGAAAGAACGTGTTGGATAGGAGAATGTCCTCAAGGAGCAGGATGAAGAGATTGATCGGATGGCCACTGCATATGAAAAGATGGAGGTTGCTAAAAAGAAAGCTGAGGAGGATTTAGTAACCACGGTTCAATCTTACCAATAAAAGGAAGCTTTAATAAATATCTAAGTGTGTGATGCTTATGCCGTGCAGAATCAAGCCGAGGATTTATTGTACATAGAGAAAAGGACTGTAAAAGACTACCACAAGAAGATGGCGGGCCTCACCATGTCTCTTAACAATGAAACTCTTGAGATTTCGAGGCTGAAAGAACAACTTGCTAGAGTCCAACAAGAGCGTAAACAAGCAATGAAGGAAGAAGTTGTTGTTGAGGAAATTCATGCCTGCACGATGAGCACTCTTAATGCCAACATGTTTGAGTTTTACATTCTTTGTGTTATGGGAAAGCGGAGACTGGAATTCTTGGAGGAGTGGTATCTCCGTACTCTGGCTGAGGTGTGGGAAAGGTCCTGAAGAGAGTGTGCGATGGTGGTTACATGGAAGAGGAACTCCTAGCCTTCTATTTGGATAATGATTTGGGATGATGTGGCTAAAGGACATGAAGAATTAAGGAATGAGAGGGAGGTTACAACTACTAAAGGAGCTGGACCTTCTAATGAACCCTCTTTTAATCCTCCAACTACTAGTAAAACTCTGATTTCTCCTAATGACCTATCTCACACTAAAGTTTCCCCTGCCGAGGTTACCGCTGGTGCGACTGCTACTCCTACCGATGTCACTCTTGCCACTGTAGCCCTTATCAATTTTACTACTGGTGTGACTGCCCCTTAGACTACAGCTGCTGACGATGCCAATGTTGGGGCGAACTTGTCAAGTAATGAAGGCAATGAGCACGATGCTTAGGTTTTCGAGATTACAACACCGGTGTCATTAGAAGCAGGTAATGATGATACTTTCAGTGGCTCGGGCAACCACTTCCTTCCCATATACGAGTTTGATGATTTATTCGAACATTTTTTAATTGATGTAGGACTGGACCTACTAAACACTTGGCTTTTATTTGCAGCTCAATAGGGGCTACTGCTATTTTTACCCCTTTACTGATTGTTACAATGGATATTATGCCAGGATTGACTTCTCCTCAGATAACTATGGCCCCCATCATCCTTTCCTCATCTTTCACTCCTGCCCCTCATCCGGGTTCACAAGTACAGAAAATTCCTACATCATAGGACTTTGATGACCCGATAGTTTCTTTGGGAGGCGGCGAAGACCAAATCGATTAGATAGAAACTATGTAAGGTGAATCGGGGAGTGATAAAGGATACAAAAAGAAGCATAGTGGGAATCGTAGTGCATTCAAGAAGTCGAAGTTCGCCTCCATTACTGACGACGAGGTGAATCCTATAGTCTTGGCTTGTACAGCTTCCACCCCGACAACATCGACCAGGCCTACTAAGATGATTATTAAGTCAAGCGAGACTTCCAAAGGTGGGAAGAAGAAGAGTTGATGCCTTTATCCATTATTTTAGTTTTCTTGGCCTTGATTGTGTGAGTATCGACCCTCGTTTTTAATGCTTTTGTATGACTATGTAAATGGTTGTTGTTAAGAAAACATGTCTTTCTTGTCATACACCTTTGTATTACCCGAATTGTGAAATTTTCTTGTGCAATTTTGGTTTTCCATATTTCAATTTGACCGTGACTCCTATGTGTTATTTTCCTTTATATGCATCTATCTTGTTGCATTGCTAGGGACGACCCTATCATATGTCTCATTTAAGTGTTGTTTGAGGTCATCGTAAGTTGCATTGCCACTATATCATGGGTCATCGTGGGTATTATGATGACTCAAACTAATAGGCATTTTGCATGATATCCGATTTCGTCGATCTCTGGTTCTCAATATTCTTTCCAGGCCATGTTTCTCGAATTGATAATCGAGACACGTTACAGGAGTGAGTTTCATCGTCCAATAAATGTTTATCTTTCATCACAAGCCTTTGGTAGGGGCCATCTTATATTGGTCGTGTTTTCCGAAGTCAAACTTTATCATGATGTATGCCGAGTGCCTCATTATGGTGAGGTTTTAATCCACTCGATTTTTAACGATCGTCATGTGCCTTTATTCGAGGTCAAGACCAGTTTTTGCTGGTCGCGTTTCCCGAGGCCAGACACTATCATGATGTATGTCGAGCGCCTTATTGGAGCGATTTTTTTTCCCACTTGAAGTTTATCGATCGTTATGTGCCTTTATTCCGGGTAGGGATCAGTTTGTGCCGGTCGCGTTTACCGAGTCTAGACTCTATCACGAAGTATATCGAGCGCCTCATTGGAGCGAGTTTTTACCTACTCGATGTTTACCGATCGTCATGTGCCTTTATACGAGGTCAGGAAAAGTTTGTGCTGGCCACGTTTCCCGAGGCCAGACTCTATCACGATGTGTATCGAGCGCCTCATTTGAGCGAGGTTCTTACCCGCTCGATGTTTATCGATCGTCATGTGCCTTTGTCAGGGGTCGGGACAAGTCTGTGGTGGTCATGTTTCTCGAGGCCAGATTCTGCCACCATGTATATCGAGCAGCTTATGGGAACGAGTTTTTTACTAGAATCTGGCTATGCGATCGTTAGCGACTCCTTCATGCTTTGGCCCTATGGATCCGGCTTTTCATAACATTTCTGCTTACTTAATTTTTTTTTTTTTGGCCTGGATCCTTATTAAGGGCAGCTTTCCTGGAGGCTGTGTTGTTTTTATGTAAATCATGCATACGTTCTCAAACTTGTTGCCTGTAAAATTTTAAATTGAATTTTAGTTTTTTTCAATATAAAGAAAAGAATGAATTTTTCAATGAAAAGACACAAATTGCACAGGCATATAGTCGTATTCATCCAACAATAGATTTTATTAATAACTTAAATAGCAAAAGTTTGAATACAATCCCTCGGCTTGAGTGGTGGCTTATTTAAAATATCAAAAGAAAAGAAAACAAACATTACAACTTCCAGACATTATTTCTAATGTAAATTATAGGCTTGCTGTAAAAACTTGAAACAATGTCCACTTTGTTTGCATAGATACATTCTTCAAATTTGTTAAGTTTTGTGGTATTTGGTCATAGTTTGGAGGTGCTTAGGTTTTTCCAGTGGATATGGCTATGTGAGGAGGTTCTAGGGTTAGACATGAAGTGGCATAGAGGAAGGGATAGGTGAAATAGAGGATGTAGTGGTGTTCATGGCTTGGAGAGGTTGTTTTTGGCAAAGTTTGGTTGGTTTTCATGACAATGTTTGTCGCACCTGTTATGGGGAGAGGCTTCAGGGATTTCAGGTCGGTTTTTAGGTAGGAGCAATGGAGGTAACGAGGTAGTGGCCTTGTCAAAGAGAAAATGGAGGTGAGCTTAGTAATAATCTACGGTGGATCAACGGTGGTAGCCAAAGTGATGGTGTCACATGCACAAGTGGCACTCGTGTGGGTTTTAGGCAATTTTGAAAGGAGGTAGGTGAAGAAGCGGTTGGAAGAAGAGAAGGGACGAGCCTATTGGGTATTGGGTCGGGTTGTTAAGATGAGAAGCTTGATAATTATTTTTATGGATAATTTTATACGTCTGATCGTGTGTTGGATTAAACTTTGAACATCACACTCTTACAAACTCTGTTTGACAAATAAATTGTTTCATTGATTTTGTATCTATAATGTTATAGTGTAGTTTTCTGATAAGTCTAGATCAATATAAATTTATGATATTTTAAATCAGACAGGTTTTAAATAGCGTTATTTTAAATAATAGTGCTATTTAAGATTTCACACTTAAGTTTATGTTTTTTATTTGGCAAAATAAAATATTGTCAAGTTAATATGAGTAGTATAAATCATTATGGACATCTTCTAAGTAGAATAAAAGCTCATTTTGTGTTTGATAAGTGACAATTTAAATTGTGTGATAAATTATTATCGATATTGATTGATATGGATTAGACTGTCATTTAACTATTGATTGTTGATTGTTAAACACCCAAACCTTTGTGACTTGGTTATACTGTTTATATCATTGACTTGTGAACTCATTTAAACGTAGAAATTTATGGTAATTTAATTAAGTACCATAGTGGTTGTTGATCCTAAAAAATTAGAAACTATTTTTTAGTTGTTCAAATTAAAAAACGGATTGAGCTTAATAGCTAAATATTCCATTTAGGAAAGTTTAAAAGAACTCTTTTCAAAGATTGGAAGAATGAATTAAATATTAATTAAAATAATTTATATTGATTAAATTTTCAAGATTTTTCTTATTAATTTAGTTTCAAAGTTATTAATTATTCATTAATAATGGTTTAAAACTTAAGAATTGCTTTTTAATGATATTTCGATTTATTTTTTTACTTAATATTGATGTTTTAAGTAATATTTGTACTTAATTTTCATTTAAGAAGTTAATTAACAATTATTATAATTAATTAATGTAAATTATTGTTTATTGAATCATTAAATAATTAATTATTATTTAAATTATTTAATTAAGATTAAGTAATTATTATTTATCTAAAAAAGGTTTAATATTTATTTAAATTATCAATAAAGCTTTTAAGTGTTATTTAATTATTATATATATATATATTATTTGGGTTTTAAATTATTTACTTAAAGATTAACTATTATTTAGTTATTTATTTAAAGATTGAATAAATACTTATTTATTTTAATATAAATAATTAATTATTATTTAATTAACAAATGTTTGAAAATTTTATTATCTTAATTTAAAAGTGATCAAGTTATTTCATTTTTATAAATGATCATTCTAAGTTAAATTAATATATTAATTTATGATGTTTTAAGTTAATTAGTTATTTAAAGGTAAGGGATTAAAATTGATAATTTATTTTAATAACAAGGATTTTACTCGTTGTTTATTTTAGAGTTGATTTGAAAGTAAATTCATTTATTTAATAATAAGAGTTTAACATAAATGAATCATTTTACTGGATGAATTCAAGACACTACGCCATAGATTGCATATGGCAATCCCAAAGAAATGATGCAGGAAGTGCAAAAAAATGTTGCTATAGGCCAAAAATGATATATGGAAACATTTTCTTGGGGTTGTCATTTGTCGTGTTGCCTTAGAGTCAAATGGAACATCTTTGATATCCTAAGGTAACATCGCTACAGGTACTAAATTTACAAAAATGTGGGGCCTACTAAAATCTGAATCCTAGGTTCATGGAATCCTGTTGTGCCACTAAAATATATAGTTGGGTTCACGAAATCCTGTTGTGGGGCCCACATTCATTAATTTATGGCAACACTGTATAATAGCTATAGCAACATTTAACATTACATACTGCAACATTATATCATAGCTATTGCAGTTTTTTATAACATACTGCAACATAACAACAATTAGCCTCACACAATGAAACTAATAAAGAATTTTCATTTCGAATTGGCCAGTAACAAAAGTACTACTTAGTCAACTACAGAATAACAAAACATAGCCGATAAATTCAGTTTTACAGAGTACTTACAAACACAGCTTGTACTAAATTCTTGTTTACATCAATAAAACAATTTCAAATTAATATAGTGCGAGCCTCCAGTGCATTCAGTGCCTCTACTGCCTCCAGTACCTCTAGTGCCTTCAGTAACAAGTTCTTGAACAACTTCATCACTGCCTCCATCACTTGCAAAATAAAGCAGTTTCAAAAGTCATGCATTTCAGCAAAAGCCTTTACTAATGCATTTCAGACCAACCAAAGTCATGCATGCCTCAGTTACAAATTAATGCAATGCCTCGTTTATATTGTAACACAAAATGAAAGACATGCATGCCTCAGTTGCATTTCAGCACAAGCTATGGCCATAGTATAATTGACTTGCATTTCAGCACAAAGACATTTCAGCATAATATATGGCATGCATACCTCAGTTGCATTTCAGTTGCATAACTGGGTTGAATTTCAGCACAATCTATGGCCGAGTTGCAAATTGATGCAATGATTCAGTTTGTACAAAGCACGAACGACATCAAGGAATGCAATAGTATGCCTAAGGCACTGCTTTAGTGTGATACAATTTGAAGAAATGCCTTTTTTACTTTAGTAAAAATTTAGACATGTCATGACACGTTCAAGTACAAACTCAACCATTGCATCAATTACGAATTGACACGGTCATTGCCGATTGAAGAGAAAATAAAATTCTTAAAATTCTATAATTCATTACTGAAGCATCAGTCTTGTCCATAATCAGTTACATGCCAGCACTGAACTACAGAATTGTAAGAATTAGATTAATGCTTCAGCAAGTGGAAATTGTAAGAATTTTGTAGTTCATTACTATAGTTCATACTGAAGCATACCTCCAGCCAACCATAAAAATAAGTAAAAATACATACCAACAGTACGTGTCTGTATATGATCCCCGATTTGCACAATTTGTAAGGGCCTTGGACTATAAAAACATGAAATTAATAAGCCTGTTTTTTCACTTTCGTACGTGGAAGGTGGATTCGTCTTATTAGGACATCATCTCTACACAAACGAACATCAAAATCTTGATTTCCTATTCCATAAGCAGGCTGGATATTATTCAAATATTCATTTTCATATTCTCTTTCGAGTTCGCACTAGTCTTTCGGCAATTTCTTAATAACATTATGGCACATATTATCAATTGGATCTTCAATATAAAATACCTATTTACTTGTGAAGCTGTAACAACATAAGGATCAGATTTCTTGCACAATCGATTAAAATTGACATGAGTCAGCCTATATAAATCTTTCTCTTCTTGGCACCAACAACACTTAAATAAAACCACACTAAATTCTCCCCAATAATCTAGTTCTAATATTTCTTCAATTGATCCATTGTAATTAACTTCACCAACCAATGGATTTTGGTCTTTCGAACTTGCAATGCTAGTAGTCAAGGCTATCAAAAATACACCACTGTTTTGTATTGTACATTTGGCATCTCTGAGCCTTATATAAAATTTGTATCCATTGATAACATATCCAGTAAACCACTTAGCTGTTGGAAGAGGCCCCATTGCAAGCATTTGTACTTCTTTTGAAATGACCTCCTTTTTTCCAACCTCTTCCTTTAACCACTTCTAAAATTCTTCACTTTGTTCTCTCTCTCTTTTATATTTTTTTGATGATGCATGACTATCAATCAAAGCTCGATGTTCCCTAGAATAAAGAACTGGTTAATAAAAGATAGAAACAAATTTGGTTGGATCTATTAGTACCCCGATATTTTCTTCCTACCCCCCGCTTAAACCATTAAAATTATAATCCCTACCCTGCCCTTAGTAAAGCTGAAACTGACCATACCAAAAACAATTTTATATGAATGAGAACATAACTTAAGTACAAACCATGCCTGAAATCCCTGAAAGAGTTAAAACTTGGAATTTACAACTATCACTACGTGAGGCTAGAATCAATAACATGTTTGTAGACTACTTAAAAGAATTGATTTTGCTGGCAAAAGGATGGCATCAAAAACAGTTTTTTTTAATCTAGTTCACATCATTTCACAAGCTACGCGAAGAATATTATTACTGATGTTAATTGAACTTGTCCACTTTTCTAATTAAATAGCCGTTGTAAACTTTAATTGCATAAAATTCCATCAACCAGGTTCAAAATGGAAAACATTATTTATTATGAAAATAGTGAACCAAGGAAAAAACTGCAAGGAACAAAATAACTAATAAAGGATTCATAAAGATAGGGATAATACTGGCACAAAATTGGGTGGAAAAGGAAATTCATGGGGTGTAGATTTTTTCTAAAAATACCGGGGTAAGGAAAGAAATTTGTGGGGTGTAATAGACTTAGCCAACAAATTTTCTAATTCTTCAATACTTACTAAAATAAAAATAAAACTTGAAAACTTACCCTAGTACACTCTCTATTTCCTTGTTACCACAATTGAATAGAATGTAACGGTGACATTCCTTCCATTGAGAATTTTTAAGATGAATAGCTTTTCCATCTTTGTTTCTTCTTGTGCCAATAGGATATTCCAGATTCTGTGGACATGTTTCAAATAGCATTTTTCCTGCTCCATCACAACCTAAGAACCTTGAATAGAATATCAAACATTCTTTTGCAAGATAACCTTCAGCAATTGACTCCTTGGGTTTACTTTTGTTGCGAACATATGATTTCTATTTACAAAGATAACGCTCAATAGGAAACATACAATGAACATGTGCAAGTCCACCATATTCAAGTTCCTTGCATAAAACTAGCAAGTGCACCATTGTATCAAAGAAAGCATTTGGGAATATCATCTCAAATTGACAAAGAATTTCCATAATTTCCTTTTATACCTCTTGAGATTAGCCAAATCAATACTTTTACTCCAAAGACTTCATAGAAATGCACCTAATCTTATCATAGGTATTGCAATTTAAGATTATACATATTTATTCACAGCAAACTACAGCAAGTAGTGGAGAAGAAAATGAGCATTGTGGCTCTTATACCCTACAATTTTCCTCTCTTTCTTGTTTACATACCGGCTGATATTAGCTGCACAACCATAAGGCAGTTTAACATTCTCCAACACCTAGCAAAATATTTCTTTCTCCTTGTTCATCATTTCAAATATGGCAGCCCTCATTTCAAGGCAATTCCCATCAGTTGATAGGACCGGATGAAGGACCTCCCTAATGCCTATCTCTTGTAAGTCATACCGAGCATTTAAATGGAATTTAAACTTCCATCTACATTTAGTAAAGTACCAAGTATGTTATCATAAATGTTTTTCTCTATATGCATAACATCAAGGTTATGTCGACATACATTTTGACTACAATATGGTAAATTAAAAAATATTGACTTTTTTTAAAAGGAGATTCATTTTTATGCTTTTTACCACTTTCTTCCTAAAAATATTTTCATAACCAGCCAACATTTCTTTAATGACGGTCCCAGATAAAATACCGGGAGGTGTTCCCATTTCAATTTCACCATTGAACCTTTTCTTATCAAACCTCCACTTGTGTCCCGGGTCTAAAAATTTCCTATGATTCATGTAGCACATTTTTTTTACTATGTTTCAAGTAAGTTGAAGAAGTCTCGAAATGGCATATGGGACAAGCTAAATAACCCTTTGTGCTCCAGCCGGATAACATTGCATAGCCCAGAAAGTCATCATAAGTTTGTATGCCAAGATCCCATAATTCTTTCAATTCTGCGATAAGAGGCTGCATGTAGACATCAATGTAATTGTTAAGAGACTCTGGACCAAGGATAAGGGTTGAAAGTATCAAATTTACTGTCTTCATGCATAACCAAGGTGGAAGGTTATAATTTACCAATACGATTGGCCATGTGTTGTGCTGTGTAGTCATTGTATGAAAAGGACCGAATCCATCAGATGCTACTCCTAACTTGATATTTCTGTTTTTTGATGAAAAATGAGGATAATTAGCATCCATCATCTTTCATACCTCGCCATCAGCTGCATGCCGAAGTCTGCCATCATTTTTTCGTCCCACTGCATGCCATTACATGAGTTCTGCGTACTCCTTGGACATGAACATCCTTTGCAACCTTGGTTTAAGTGGAAAATAGCGCATCACTTTTGCTGGTACTTTGTGAATCCACTTCTTCGAATCTTTGTCAGTAGCCACTTTCTCTTTCGATATAACCCACCTTGAAAAACCATAACTTTGTAGTAATTTTCCTTTCATTTTCTGCCCAATATAACAGGCAGTCATTTGAACATGCATGTATTCTTTGGTAATCGAGGCCTAAACCTTTAGTGATATTTTTGGTAGCATTGAAAGATAAAGGGATGTGAGCTTGTGGAAAATCATCTTTCATCAACTCTAATAAATCGCTGAATGCAGACTCAGTGATTCTATGTAGGCATTTTAAAGAATAAAGCCTAACAATGAAACTTAATCGCGAAAATTTAGTACACCCGGGATATAATGGTTGTTTTCCCTCTTCAATATGTTGACGAAATTTTCTAGAATCGACATCTACTCCATTTTATCCATTAGAAGATCCATCTTCATTGTTCTGCATATTTCCACAAGTATGTTGCAACATCTCATCGAGATTATCTCCAAAATTTATTCTTACTTCATAATCCATATCGTTATTACTCCTATCAGGATTTAAACATGAAACCTCACAAATCCATTTCATGTACAATTCAGATGGACCATTCCTAATCAGATGGTTGTAGACTACTTCTTGACAGTGCCACTTGCGATTATGACACTTTTTGCAAGGGATGTTATTCATCATCTACCGAAAATCCAAAAAAAGTATAAAAAGTTTCACTCCACTGATGTACCCTTCACTGAACTTAGGAAGATATGCCCATAGTTTTTCCTTGTCGTTCATTGAGTGATACCTTCAAGCAGTAAATTAAGCACAAGTAAAGCAGTAAATTAGGCAACACAACAATCAAATCAGAAGAAATTGAAATGTACATTGAGTGATACCTTAAGCAACAGATTAAATCGAAGCCCTAACTAAAATCTGAAACCCAAACGAACCCCAATTGAAGACCTAATTGAAACACTGAAGCCCTAATTGAACTTGAACTCGAACTTGCCCTAATCGAACCCCAATTAAGCTTGTAAACTTGAACTTTTAGCCCTAATTGAACCTGAAAGTGAGTGTTTGAGAGGTTGAACGGCAGAGTACTTTGTTAAATTTCGATTGAAACTTTCAATATTTTGTTAGTTTTACCCCTTTGTTTTTGCTTCCCGCCGTAAACATTATTTCACGCGGATTACTATTCTGGACTAAACATTATTTCACATGGATCGCTAACCTGGACTGTTGGATCGTGTTGACGTGGATTGATAATTTTATCCACACAACTACTACCACACATGTTGATGTCTATGTTGACACATTCAAGCAAGCGTTGCAATAGACAAAAACAACATAGCAATGGCAACATTGTAGCTAGCAACACCACGGATTTTCATTGCGATTGGCCATCTGTGGCGTAGTGAGATAAGTAGTATGTTAGTTAATATATTTATTAACTAGTAAGATTTGAGTTGATTCAATTAATTTAAAAATAAGCTTTAAATTTAAGTTTTGATTTTGAAATTAGATTTAAAGCTAATAAGTTAATTATGACTTGAAAATAAGCTTTAAATTTATGTTTTGATTTTGAAATTAGACTTAAAACTAATAAGTCAATTATGATAAGGGAATTTACTTGAATAAAATAAATCAACTAAAATGTTTTATGAAATGTAAAAGTAAAGTATTTAAAATATAAATTATTTTCACAAAAGAATTTATTTAAAAAAGGGATTTATGAACAAGAATGTCTTTTTAATTAGATATATTTTATAAAGGATTTATCAAAGTGATTTATAAAAGGAATTGAGATTGGATTACCTTAGATTTAATCTTCTTAAAAGTGGTGGTACAGACATTTATTTTGCACTTAACACCGGAGGAATCATCTCTGAGATTATTCTTATATTTGTTTCATTTTAAAATCTTTTTGTTTGATTCCTTAAAAGGAGTTGGAAATAAGTAAGCTCTTTGAATATACTTATTAATAAAATAAATTGAGGATATTTTTTCTATGTACTGAAAATATAACGTTTACTAAATATTCGTAAGTCGGTGAGACAAATATATGAATATAAAAAAAATGAGATTTCACAATGGAAGATTCATTTAAAAGAGGGTCGATGGTTTATTTTGGAAAATTAAATCCTTAGATGATCTAAGTTGCATGTTTATTTGATAGGTAAATAACCGCTTATCTAATCTGGCCATTTTAACTATGAAAATTTATCCGGCAAAGAATAAGGAAACCCGTTCTCATAAACGGTTAGGAGGTGAACTCCATACTTATGTATTGTTGGTTGTTCATAAAGAACCGTAGTTGATTTTTCCAAAAACAATCGACTGTCGTTTCGAAGAGACTAGGACATGGCCTACTTCTTGAAAACCACTTCAACCTTGATGATGCGTATTGAATTGGAAATATCTTGAAGATAATTAAAGATGGGGTTATTTGGTTTCGTTCAAACTCAGAACGAACTTGTATGGAAGAATGTTAGTATTACATATTCTGGAAGGCAGTGTTAGCATTTCAAGATATTTTGCTATTTATAAGGTAAACGCAACATTTATCCTCATCACTCGGTAAATGAATAAAGCAGGGAGAAGTCAGAGGGCTATACGTGTAACACCCCACCTCCGTTAGGTCACTCTCAAAGGGAATGTCTTAACTTCGATAGAGCATTTTAAGGTACAAGATACTAATAAATTACAAGATAGAAAATTTATGCAGCGGAAAAAGATCAATATTATTTCATAAAATACTTGTTCAACACAACAATTCAACAACTGTTTCAACCTTCCAAATTATTACAACTTTTCATCTGTCTTGAAAACATAAAGAAGCTATACTGAAAATAAAATGACATAAATCCCCAATAAGTGCTTAACCATAGTCATAGCTCAAAAAGGAAAGTCCAAGCCTTACATCTACGGTCTTCAAGCTTTGGCTAACCTGGACTAAGCAGAAGTGTTTCCTCCCTATGGACCTATGGGGTGGGGGGGAACGGAAGAAAAGAAGCGAAAGGAAAGTGGGTCAGACATAAGTCTGGTAAGCCCAGTTATTTAATAGCATGTAAACAAGTAAAAGACTATGACATGAATAAACTGAACTTAGAATGATACCACAAGGATATGGTAGCCCTAAAACGAGGTAAAGTAAGATTTAACTAGATTTGGCTATCGCACCCACTTTTACTTCTCTGCACCCACTAAGAGCTGTTTAACTAGCAATGTATGTTCATGATAAAGTGATCCCATTCATGTATTGATCGGCTCCTACTCGCATTCATGTATTCCCGGTGTCATGTGGCCCCATGTGATTTTTAAGTACTTGTGCTGGTTCCAGTATAGGGTGTATCAAATCCTATAATGGCAACCCTGACATGATTCAAAGATGCACAAGTGTACGCCTAGTGCCTGTTTTTTCCACTCCGGAGCCATGCACGCCCGTACTCTGTCGGAACCTACACTGACGCATCTAACTGCCGCCCTTTTGACCGCTTATATTCAGCCCAGTAATCGTGCCCCACCCTACCTAGTTCAGGGTACCTTGATACATTCATGTGGGTTACTGCTGAAATGGGTCCCCGTTACTAGGGTTTTTATAGTCAACATGCTAAATTGGTTAAGTGTCCTTGGTTTGACTTAACCCCTATCAATCTTGTCTAGTTAACATGTTAAGTTGGTTTAGTGTTTCCTCAATTACTTAACCCCACCAATCTTGTCTTGTTAACATGTTAAGTTGGTTAAGTGTTCCCTTAATTACTTAAACTCACCATTTCTAGCTTGATTGTTCATGAGCTTTAATTAATTAATTAATTAATTAATTAAAGCACCAACCACTCACATTAGACAGGTATTGTTGTGGTTACTAGATGTACCGGCTGGTTCCGGGCAGTTTTACACCACAACTCAGTCTAACCTCGGGTCTTTCTGGGCTTGATGCACTAACCTCTCACATTAGACAGGTATTGTTGTGGTTACTGGATGTGCCGGTCGGTTCCAGGCAGGTTTACACCACAACTCAGTCTAACCTTGGGTTAGGCATATTCATCTTTTACATTTTATATATGTGAATTTTCTAAAAATGTTTCATGTCACATATTTTAATTATGTTCAAGACTAATGGTATAAATTATACCAATCATGGCTTAACCATTTACATGGTTTTGGGCCCACCTACATTATTAACATGTTTTGATTTAATAACTATCCCAACGTTACCCCCGTTTGTTCGTATTAATCACATAAAGTCATTGGGCCCGCATATTAGCCCAATTTATAAACAAGAGGTAAAGAAGGGAATATGCATAATATAGATTCAACCAAACATGTAAATTTCGCATAAAACTTTATTCATATAATTTAACATGTCACATGAACTTGCATATAATTTAGACTTAGATAATCATAAGCCTAAAACATGTTAATATGTAGATCTAGGCATGTGTGAACATAACCTCAATTATAAACTAGCGTATGACATAATCATGACATGTCCAATCCCAAGGCATGTATAATTTTAACATTAACATATAGGAGTGAACTAGATCTAACAAGGTGAACTTGCATAAGTCCACTTTACAAACGTGCATATAAATAGATCTAGTTTTGGATCTAACATGTAACTTGCAAATGAACATATGTATAATTAGATCATGACTTGGATCTATCATAAAACATATAACTTGCATTAATCATATGAACCTAGATAGATCTTGACGTGAATCCAACATAAAACTTGTAACTTGCATATGAACATATGAACATATATATAGGCATATGGATCTAACATAAAGCATATGAATATATATATATATATATATATGTCGATCTTGACTTGAATCTAACATAATACATACAACTTGCATTAATCATATAAACATATATATGTAGATCTTAACATGAAACATATAACTTGCATATGATATTGACAGTTTCATTCTCAATCTTTAATAGATCCAACACCAAGTCCAATAAGCCACAAACATCCCAAGACAATTCATGATAAAATCATCACAAGAAACAAACTTGAATTAGCATCGTCAATATTATACAACATGGTATAATTCTATTTTTCACTTTATATCAAATCACGTCTTTAATTTATTTACATCTAAAAGATAACTACACTTACAAAAGACAATCTTGATTTCTGGAATATGTATTCTGAAGTTGAAATGCTCGCCTTTGATGTAGACAATCATTTTTTTAGTTTAATTTTGATTTGATTTGGTTTATCTCTTTTAATTTGCTTCAAGTTAAATGGCGGCTACTCGAGGTTATCCAATGGCAGCATGACATTTCTTGGTTTGATTTTTAATATGATTTAGGGTTGAGGTATTAGGTTGCTTATATAGAAGTTTGATTTAATAAGAACCGTCAGATTAACCTAGAGCAAATCAAAGCCATTCGGACAAGATAGAATAGCCACATCAGCCCTAATGACTCAGCAAGGAGTCCATTAGAACCAATCAGATGCCACATCTGCCTTAGAGCGAATCGGCCCACGGGTTGACAGCCAAACACCTTGAATCAACCCCTAGTCGACCCAGCAGGGCTTGGGTCGACCTCAAAATGGGCCGGTTCGGTTATTTCCCCTCCCGATTCACTGTTTTGAACTTTTTTGCATATTTATTTATTTAATTTTTATATATATCTATATATATATATATATATCTCATATGCATACAAACTTCAAGGCTTAATAACTTCTTCACAAGAATCCGTTTTATGCAAACCAAATGTCTATCTTGACCAAAATTTTGAGACGAATGTAATAGCGCAACCCATTTCACTTAATTCTTCTTCTAAAAATTAAGTGTTCATTAATTTGTTAATTTTAATATTCTTAGAAAATTCGGGGTGTTACATTCTCCCCTCCTTAAAGGATTTCGTCCCCGAAATCTTCAAGTTAAGAAGAATGCATCTTAACATCCAATTATCCATCTACTCATCCATCATCCACAAGCATCAGTTGTCCTTAAAAGTCTTCTAATGCCATATGAACATATGCAGAGTGTGTGTGTATGTCTCTTATCTAGTGCAAAATCAGGCGGTCTACTGATCAAGTTGACCTCCTTAATGCGAATCATGAGAGTGCCATAAGTTCATTATGTATGCAATTTTTCCTATTCATAATTCTACATGAGTGCACAATCATTCATACAAATGCAACATCCAAATGATAACACATCAAGTTTCAATCCACATACAATTTCATACGTTCATATGCAAATGCAACATGAAAGTGATTGAGTCAATCTAGAACCTAATGTGCACGTGCATATGCATCCACGAGCAATCACTAGCAACCACTTGCAACCACTTTGATAACGGATCAAGAAATAGGACTAAGAAGATAACTAAGCATGAATAAACTTATGATAAAGGAGAGATCAAAGATATACCCTCAAAAATATAAGGGTAGGCTGCGCGTATCTTGCTTTCGGTCTCCCAAGTCGCCTCTTCTTCATTGTCACTCCATTGTACTTTAACAAGCTTGACTTCACGGTTGCATAGCTTTTTGACTTCAATTCCCAAGATACGAGTTGGGATTCTTCTCATTGTTGCTTCTTGTTCCACTTCTACCTCTTCTAGTATCTTAGGTTCCATCACTTCCGCAGACTCATGTAAGCACTTCCGTAGGTGAGAAACATGAAGACATTGTGAACTCCAGCCAACTTTTCAGGTAGCTCTAATATATAGGCCATCGTCCCAATTCATTCAATGATAGGAAATGGTCCTATGAATCTAGGTGCCAATTTCCCTTTGGATCCAAAGCGAACAACATTCCTCAAAGGAGATACTTTAAGGAACACTCTGTCTCCAACCTCAAACTCAAGGTCGGTCTGTAACACCCCGAATTTCAATTAACACTAATGGTTAGTAATTGAAGTATAATTAATCTCAGATGTGAGAATCAGGGGAAACGGGCTACGTCATTGCGTTCGTCTCGGAAAAATACGCGAAATAGAGTCCGAGTTTGCGTAAAACGGGTGCCGTATGAAAGAGATATGGACGAACGAAGTTAGGCAGAAAAACCCGAAACATGCCAGAAATGCACTGGCGCACTTGTGAAGTGCGCCAGCACAAAAATGCACTGGCGCACTTGTGAAGTGCGCCAGTACAAAAATACACTGGCGCACTTGGGAAGTGCGCCCATGTCGGGACAGGAAACCTGCACAGTTTCTAGAGAGTTCTGTGGTTGGGTGCACCAGTTTGGGGTTTGGGCTTGGTCTTAGGGCTGGTTTCTGGAAAGTTCCGAAATCTAAGGGTCCTAATCTAATCTAGGGTTAATCCTATGGCCTAAAACACTTGCCTAATCTATAAATAAGACCCTAACCTAGCCCTAAATCATCATTAATCTATCCTACAACTAAACTATGGCAAAATTTTACCTCTCATGGCCTCCACTAATTTATGAAGAGGGTTGCAAGCTAATCACTCTCTAATCAACCTCTAATCCATTCTAAGCATCTTAATCTTCTTCATTTGGAGTGCAAATTGGCTAGTAGTGAGTTTCTATCACTCTAATGATCAATTGCTAAACTAAGTAGATGAGATATGATGAGATCATATGGTTTTGTTTGTGGATTAACGGGTTTTAAGTCATATGACATGATGTTAGTTTGCTAATGTATGTGGGTTATGCAAGTTTTGTGCTTTGTGATCATATGTTAATATGCAAGTTACATGTATGATAATATGCAAGTTACATGTATGATAATTATGCAAGTTGTATGTTTCTTCATATGCAAGTTTATGAGTTCATATGCAAGTATGTAACATGTTATGCAAGTTCATATGCAAGTTTATGAGTTCATATGCAAGTTATGTAACATGTTATGCAAGTTCATATGCAAGTTATGTGACATATTATGCAAGTTCATATGCAAGTCATGTATTTGTTAATATGTAAGTTTAGGTAACATATTATGCAAGTTAATATGCAAGTTATGTGACATGTTATACAAGTTAATATGCAAGTTATGTGACATGTTATACAAGATTATATGCAAGTTATGTGACATGTTATGCAAGTTCATATGCAAGTTATGTGTTTGTTAATATGCAAGATGGCACCTTTGAAACATGTTCATACATATGCAAGTTGACACCTTTTATATGTGTTATGTCATGAGAACGAAATTACGTGAGAACGATGGGGTTAATTAAATGCATATGTTAATAAGATTGTGTGAAATTAATATAATTATGCATAACATAAAATAAATGAACATAGTATGGGAATTTGCCTATTAAGTTAGGTGTACCCATACTATGTGTTGGGAATTTGCCTATTAAGTTAGGTCTACCCATACTATGGAATTGGGAATTTACCTATTTAGTTAGGTCTACCCATATTCTTAAAAATGTGTAATTAATTAGGGATAATTAATATAAATTATGAGGGTGATTAATTAGGTGTAATTAATTGACTAAGACACGAGGTTGGACTCAGTTGTAGCGTAAAACTGCCCGGACCCAACCGGCTTAACCAGTTGCTACAAATGTTAGCCCAATGTGAGAGGTCTTAGGCACAAACTAAATACGTGATTAATGTAAAGACACGAGGTTAGACTCGGTTATGACATAAGGCTGCCCGGACCCAACCGGCTTAACCAGCGGTCATAAAAGACAGTCTAATGTGAGAGGTCTTTACAAAGGTTACGATCTTAATTAATTAATTAAGAAACACTTAACCACATTAGCATGTAGAGGGACATGAGGGGTTAAGTGGGTGCCTTGGGTGGCATGTGGAAATCTAGTGGTTGCCTTGGGTGGCAATAGAAAATACGATTAGAATACTTAACCAAAGTGGAACATGTAATTAAAACATGATTAAAGGGTTAAGTGGGAAACACTAGTGTGTGGGCCAAGCTTAGGGGGATGGCTTGTGCTGGGGGCCCATTTCAACCAGTAACCATACGTATCTTAGTGGGCTCGACCCATGTCGAGGACGGGACACGCATACTGGGCTTGACTATAAGAGGCCAAAATGGGTTAGCGGTGGCAACGCATGACCAACGGGTTTCATATGCGTGTGTGGACCCGGGCTGGTAAATAAGACGTTGTTGCATCGTGTAGATATAAGCCGTGCACCGTTAGTTTTATCAGGTTGCCACGTTGGGGAATGGTACACCCCACGGTGGGGCCAGCACGGGTATCTACGTTAGGGAGCCGATCGAATGGGGAGTAGTGTGTACACCTAGTGGACTGTAGGGCCCCGTGGCGTCTACTTAGTCACCTAGGGGTACGCGAGAACTATTAAGTTAATTTTATAAGTCCATGGGTGGGATCAACCTTTAAGTTAGGAATGACTGGTGGGGTGCAGTTTAGTAATTTACCTTTGGAAGGGTAGATGCGTCTTTATCTTTTATCTTAGTTTAGTTGACTGCTTAGTGTAGCCATTCATCCCCATTAGTTACCGTATATCAGTTTATGTCTTCTCTGGTTACTTTAACGATTGTATTGTTAAAGTTATAGGACTCGCTCAGACTTATGTCTGACCCCGTTGTTTTTATCTTTTTCCCAACCCTCAGGTCCTACGGTGGATCCTAGCAGTAGTGGAGCTTGATCGGATTGCTGTTCTAGTCTTTAGGAGCTTGGATAGATGTAAAGCTCCAGTTACCCAGTTATCTTTTCTTTTGTCATGGCTATTGTATGAGAGTGGGATTATGTACTTCTTTATTTTGATGGATATTGTACTTGACTTTTATTGTGGTTTTATGATGTAACCAGACATGTTTTACTTCCGCTGTTATGAGATGATGTTTTAAATTTCAAGTACTATTTATATCTGTCTTGTTGTAATTTTTCTGTTCTATATTCACTAAAAAATACTCCACCGATGCTGTGGCATTCCCTTAGTGAGTGAGCATAGCGGGAGTGGGGTGTTACACGTGGTATTAGAGCTGAAGGTTACCGGAACAGATAAATTTTTGAGAAAAATATTTTTTTTAGAAAATAGTAAAGGTATTATTTTTGGAAAAAGTATTTTCAAAAACATGTCTTTTAAGAGAAAAGGTTTTGAAAAAGAAAAGCATAATCCCCAATAGCCATATCTTTATCTTTCGGAATCTCCTTTTTGAATCTTTCCTCTTTCGTTTCAGCATGGTTGAAGATCTTAACATCCCGGAGGGCTTAGTTATACCACTATGGTATAGGAGGTTACAAGAGGCTAGGGCCGCAGCTGCGGGTCCAGCCAATGCTACTACACCAGAGGCAACCGCTCCTCCTCCTCAGCCTAGAGTGGATAATTTTGCTAAGATTTGCAAGGAGTTCAAGGCTATAGGAGGAAAACCTTTTCTAGGTTCAGAGACTTTCGTAGAGGCTAGAGATTGGCTTAAGGAAGTGGAAGAGTTGCTAGATATCTTTGAAGTGGAAGAGGGAAAGAAAGTCAAGTTAGCGGCTTGGTTAATGAAAGGAGAGGCCTCATTCTGGTGGGAGGTCACTAATGGAGAACGCCCTGTTGACTCTTGGGCAGATTTCAAGCAAAGGTTTGGGGCTAAGTTTCTCTCAAGGGCGGAAGAGAATCTGTTTATGGAGAAGTTCTTGAATTTGAAGCAAGGGAATCTCACGGTGAAAGAATATGTCAACAAATTCAATCAATTAGCAAGGTTTGGCATAGAGTTGGTGAATACACCGGAGAAGAAGGCTTTGAGGTTCGTTAGAGGCTTGAACGAACCATTGCAAGGAATAGCTATGACTCACATTCCTATGGGGGCCACCTTTGAGAAGCTTGTCTACATGGCACTTATGCATGAGGATGATAAGAGTTCTAAGGCACCAGAGAAGAAGGGGGATCAGAAGAAACCGCAACAACAACAACAAAGCAAGGGTGGAAAAGGCAATGGTGACAAGGGGAAGAAGAAGAAGAAGTGCTTCAATTGTGGGACCCCAGGCCACCTCAGCAAGGATTGTCGCAAAAAGAAGAAGACCGGTTGCTTTCATTGTGGTGAAGCAGGACATCTTGTGAAGGACTGCCCAAAGAAGGGGTAGAAGACGGGGTCTACCTCAGGAGGTCAGGTGCAAGCTCTTATGGCACCAGCTCGGGCAGGGGGGCAAGTTCAGGCTCTCTCAGTTCCACCGATTCAGCAGAGAGGTAGAACTATTTCCGTTGAAAGTCTGGTTTTTCTGTTTGATCATCCAGTTCGTACTTTGTTTGACTCTGGCGCATCGCATTCTTTTATCTCAACATCGTTAGTTGAGTCACTGCACTTAGACACCAGTCTAGTTGATGATCCCTTGGTTGTTTCAAACCCAATTGGGGGCTCCATATATCTGTCTATGATATGTTTGGGTTTGAAGATTTCTATACTTAGCGTTGAGTTTGGATGTGATGCTTTTGTATTGGGCTTCACGGGCTATGGGTTGATTTTGGGCATGGACTGGTTATCCAGTAATGGTGCCGTTCTTGATTGTGAAAGGAGAGTTGTCAGGCTTATGACCCGCTTGGGTAATACTCTCGAGATCTCTTGTAATCCCATGGAATCTGTTTTGCTAAGTTATCTTGAATCGCTCGATGCTTCGGTCGAGAGTTTGCGTTCTGTCAGAGTGGTCCGGGAATATCCGGATGTGTTTGAAGAGGTGAAGGGTTTGCCTCCGAAGCAGGAGATAGATTTCCGAATTTATTTGGTGGATAATGCCAAACCAGTGTCTTTGCCAGTGCGCCACATGGCTCCTCGTGAGAGAAGAGAACTTCATAAGCAAGTAGGGGAGTTGCTTGAGAAGGGGTTCATAAGGCGAAGTATATCGGAGTGGGGAGCTCCAGTAGTGTTTGCCACGAAGGCGGATGGGTCCCTCAGACTTTGTGTGGATTATAGAGAACTTAATAAGCTCACGAAGAAGAATAGACACCCATTACCGAGGATAGATGATCTCTTTGATCAGTTGGTTGGCGCCTCAGTGTTTTCGCAGATGGACTTAGCTACAGGGTTTCATCAGTTGAGAGTGGCGGAGGACAGTATAGAGAAGACTGCTTTCCGGACTCCGGATGGTTTTTATGAGTGGCTTGTGATGCCATTTGGGTTGACAAACGCCCCTGCATACTTTGTTGATCTGATGAGTAGAGTGTTCAGAGAGTATCTGAATAAGTTTGTAGTGGTCTTTGTGGATGACATCTTGGTCTTTTCCAAGAGTGAAGAAGAGCATGCCTTACATCTCAGAGAAGTGTTGGAGACTCTTCGAGCATATAGTCTTAAAGCTAAATTCTCTAAATGTCATTTTTGGAGAAGAGAAGTGCGATTCTTAGGGCATGTGGTCTCTAAGGAAGGGATAGCTGTGGATCCCGCAAAGACAGTATGTATCCAGGATTGGAAAGTTCCTAGAAATGCTACCGAAGTAAGAAGTTTCTTGGGGTTGGCAGGATATTATAGGAAGTTCATCAAAGACTTCGCGAAGATATCAGCCCCATTAACCCACTTGACGAAGAAGAATCTGGTTTTCTCATGGGACGTAGATTGTGATGATGCTTTCCGACGGTTAAAGAGAGCTTTGACCACTGCTCCAGTTTTAGTGCTTCCAGATGGGAGTAAGCCGTTTGTTGTTTATACCGATGCTTGTGGGACAGGATTAGGCGCAGTCTTAATGCAGGAGGGTAGGGTAATAGCCTATGGAGGGAGGCAATTGAGAGTGCATGAGAAGAATTACCCTACCCATGACCTAGATTTGGCCGCGATTGTTTTCGCACTTAAGTCTTGGCGCCATTATCTTCTTGGTGAGAGATTTGAGTTGTTCACTGACCATAAATCATTGAAGTACTTATTCTCTCAGAAGGATTTAAACTTAAGACAGCAAAGGTGGATGGAGTTCTTAGCATCCTATGATTTCGAGATAGCGTATACCCCTGGCAAGGGTAACGTGGTGGCGGACGCCTTAAGTAGAAAAAGGCTATCTTTGAGTCCATTGTTCGTAGAACGGCGAAGCTTGAAGTTTCTTTCTTTGTTCGACTTCAGACCTTCTGTTGACCTTGTACCTGGTTTGTTAGCATCCTTGGAGGTTAGACCTACTCTTTTGGGACGGATTGGCGAGGCTCAGCGAGACGACCCACAGTTGGTTGAGTTGGTAGAGAAGCTTATAAGGGGGGAGTCGTCCAGCCATTTGGGTAGATACACCATAGATGATAAGGGATGGTTGCATAGAGACGGTAGACTTTGTGTACCGCAAGATGAGGGTTTGAAGAAGGCTATTTTGGATGATGCACATCGTTCAAGGATGACTATTCATCTCGGTGGAGACAAAATGTACCAAGACATGAAGAGAGTTTTCTTCTGGGCCGGTATGAAGAAAGATGTGGCCGAGTATGTGGCTAGATGCTTAGTGTGCCAACAAGTTAAAGCGGAGCAAAGGAAACCCGGTGGGTTGCTACACCCATTGGAAGTTCCGCAATGGAAGTGGGATAGTGTCTCGATGGATTTCATCGATGGGTTACCGAGATCGAGGAAGGGCAATACGGGAATTTGGGTTGTGGTAGACAGACTTACCAAGAGTGCCCATTTTATACCCGTGAAGAGTAAGAGGACCGCTCCATGGCTTGCTTCAGTCTATGTAAGATAGATTGTTAGATTGCATGGCGTACCATCCAGCATTGTGAGTGATCGAGATCCTATCTTCACTAGTGAGTTTTGGAGAAGTTTGCAAGAGGCGGTAGGGACTCAGTTGTGTTTGAGCACCGCATATCATCCTCAGACGGACGGTCAGACCGAGAGGGTGAACCGTATCTTAGAAGATCTCTTGAGGCTTTGTATCTTGGATTTTGGAGGTACATGGGAAGAACATCTTCCTTTGGTGGAGTTCGCATACAATAACAGCTTTCAGTCTAGTATTGGCATGGCACCTTTTGAAGCTCTTTATGGAAGGCCTTGTCGATCTCCTACATGTTGGTGGGAATCTACGGATAAGATCTTGCTTGGGCCAGATATGGTTAGAGAGACTTCAGAGAAGATTGATTTGATTCGAAGAAGGATGAAGGCAGCGCAAGATAGACAGAAATCTTATGCGGATCGGAGAAGGACGGATCTTGAGTTTGAGGTTGGGGACATGGTTTTTGTCAAAGTATCTCCGTTGAGAAATGTTGTTCGCTTTGGGTCCGTTGGGAAGTTAGCACCGAGGTTTGTTGGGCCGTTTCCTATTAAGGAAAGGATTGGACGGATGACATATAGGGTGGAGTTGCCCGACAGACTTAGTGGTGTTCATGATGTATTCCATGTATCACATTTGAGGAAGTGCTTACATGAGACCGCAGAGGTGGTAGAGCCGAGCTTGCTTAGAGATGTAGAGGTAGAGCGTGATGAGACGATTCGACGAGCTCCTACTCGCATCCTTGGGTCAGAAACTAGGAAGTTGAGGAACAGAGAAGTTCAGCTAGTTAAAGTGCAATGGGGAGATGACGAAAGCAATTCTACTTGGGAGACGGAAACGAAGATGCGTTCTTTGTACCCATTTCTTTTTGAGAGTATGTCTTTTAACTTCTCCTTTATCGCTTGTCTAGTACTTATCTTATCTTTAGTATATCCTCTCGCTAGTACCTATGACCTTTAGATAGGGTAAAACCTATGATTGAAACATGTGTTTGAAACATGTTATGGTTGATGGATGCATGTGGATGCAATTGTTTGCTAGTGGTTGCTCGTGGATGCATATACACACACATTAGGCACTAGATCGGCTCAGTCACTTCATGTTGCATATCGCATAAATGGATGTGGTAGTTAGATTGATGGATGTATCATGACTGTGTTATCATGTGGATGATGCATTTTTGTGTATGGTTGTGCACGCATATAGAAATTGTATGTGTCAATAGGGTTTCGCATACATATTGGATGCATGGCACTATCATGGTTTGCATTAAGGAGGTCGACTGAATCAGTAGACCGCCTGATTTTGCATTAGTATACGGACATATACACACACTTTCTGCATATGTTCATACATCATTAAAAGTTTCTAAGGATAATGGTTGCTTGGGGTTGATGGTTTAGTAGATGGTTGTTTGGTTGGTAGGATACGTTCTTCTTGACTTAGAGATTTCGAGGACGAAATCCTTTAAGTAGGGGAGAATGTAACACCCCGAATTTCAATTAACACTAATGGTTAGTAATTGAAGTATAATTAATCTCAGATGTGAGAATCAGGGGAAACGGGCTGCGTCATTGCGTTCGTCTCGGAAAAATACGCGAAATAGAGTCCGAGTTTACGTAAAACGGGTGCCGTATGAAAGAGATATGGACGAACGAAGTTAGGCAGAAAAACCCGAAACAGGCCAGAAATGCACTGGCGCACTTGTGAAGTGCGCCAGCACAAAAATGCACTGGCACACTTGTGAAGTGCGCCAGTACAAAAATACACTGGCGCACTTGGGAAGTGCGCCCATGTCGGGACAGGAAACCTGCACAGTTTCTAGAGAGTTCTGTGGTTGGGTGCACCAGTTTGGGGTCTGGGCTTGGTCTTAGGGCTGGTTTCTGGAAAGTTCCGAAATCTAAGGGTCCTAATCTAATCTAGGGTTAATCCTATGGCCTAAAACACTTGCCTAATCTATAAATAAGACCCTAACCTAGCCCTAAATCATCATTAATCTATCCTACAACTAAACTATGGCAAAATTTTACCTTTCATGGCCTCCACTAATTTATGAAGAGGGTTGCAAGCTAATCACTCTCTAATCAACCTCTAATCCATTCTAAGCATCTTAATCTTCTTCATTTGGAGTGCAAATTGGCTAGTAGTGAGTTTCTATCACTCTAATGATCAATTGCTAAACTAAGTAGATGAGATATGATGAGATCATATGGTTTTGTTTGTGGATTAATGGGTTTTAAGTCATATGACATGATGTTAGTTTGCTAATGTATGTGGGTTATGCAAGTTTTGTGCTTTGTGATCATATGTTAATATGCAAGTTACATGTATGATAATATGCAAGTTACATGTATGATAATTATGCAAGTTGTATGTTTCTTCATATGCAAGTTTATGAGTTCATATGCAAGTATGTAACATGTTATGCAAGTTCATATGCAAGTTTATGAGTTCATATGCAAGTTATGTAACATGTTATGCAAGTTCATATGCAAGTTATGTGACATATTATGCAAGTTCATATGCAAGTCATGTATTTGTTAATATGTAAGTTTAGGTAACATGTTATGCAAGTTAATATGCAAGTTATGTGACATGTTATACAAGTTAATATGCAAGTTATGTGACATGTTATACAAGATTATATGCAAGTTATGTGACATGTTATGCAAGTTCATATGCAAGTTATGTGTTTGTTAATATGCAAGATGGCACCTTTGAAACATGTTCATACATATGCAAGTTGACACCTTTTATATGTGTTATGTCATGAGAACGAAATTACGTGGGAACGATGGGGTTAATTAAATGCATATGTTAATAAGATTGTGTGAAATTAATATAATTATGCATAACATAAAATAAATGAACATAGTATGGGAATTTGCCTATTAAGTTAGGTGTACCCATACTATGTGTTGGGAATTTGCCTATTAAGTTAGGTCTACCCATACTATGGAATTGGGAATTTACCTATTTAGTTAGGTCTACCCATATTCTTAAAAATGTGTAATTAATTAGGGATAATTAATATAAATTATGAGGGTGATTAATTAGGTGTAATTAATTGACTAAGACACGAGGTTGGACTCAGTTGTAGCGTAAAACTGCCCGGACCCAACCGGCTTAACCAGTTGCTACAAATGTTAGCCCAATGTGAGAGGTCTTAGGCACAAACTAAATACGTGATTAATGTAAAGACACGAGGTTAGACTCGGTTATGACATAAGGCTGCCCGGACCCAACCGGCTTAACCAGCGGTCATAAAAGACAGTCTAATGTGAGAGGTCTTTACAAAGGTTACGATCTTAATTAATTAATTAAGAAACACTTAACCACATTAGCATGTAGAGGGACATGAGGGGTTAAGTGGGTGCCTTGGGTGGCATGTGGAAATCTAGTGGTTGCCTTGGGTGGCAATAGAAAATACGATTAGAATACTTAACCAAAGTGGAACATGTAATTAAAACATGATTAAAGGGTTAAGTGGGAAACACTAGTGTGTGGGCCAAGCTTAGGGGGATGGCTTGTGCTGGGGGCCCATTTCAACCAGTAACCATACGTATCTTAGTGGGCTCGACCCATGTCGAGGACGGGACACGCATACTGGGCTTGACTATAAGAGGCCAAAATGGGTTAGCGGTGGCAACGCATGACCAACGGGTTTCATATGCGTGTGTGGACCCGGGCTGGTAAATAAGACGTTGTTGCATCGTGTAGATATAAGTCGTGCACCGTTAGTTTTATCAGGTTGCCACGTTGGGGAATGGTACACCCCACGGTGGGGCCAGCACGGGTATCTACGTTAGGGAGCCGATCGAATGGGGAGTAGTGTGTACACCTAGTGGACTGTAGGGCCCCGTGGCGTCTACTTAGTCACCTAGGGGTACGCGAGAACTATTAAGTTAATTTTATAAGTCCATGGGTGGGATCAACCTTTAAGTTAGGAATGACTGGTGGGGTGCAGTTTAGTAATTTACCTTTGGAAGGGTAGATGCGTCTTTATCTTTTATCTTAGTTTAGTTGACTGCTTAGTGTAGCCATTCATCCCCATTAGTTACCGTATATCAGTTTATGTCTTCTCTGGTTACTTTAACGATTGTATTGTTAAAGTTATAGGACTCGCTCAGACTTATGTCTGACCCCGTTGTTTTTATCTTTTTCCCAACCCTCAGGTCCTACGGTGGATCCTAGCAGTAGTGAAGCTTGATCGGGTTGCTGTTCCAGTCTTTAGGAGCTTGGATAGATGTAAAGCTCCAGTTACCCAGTTATCTTTTCTTTTGTCATGGCTATTGTATGAGAGTGGGATTATGTACTTCTTTATTTTGATGGATATTGTACTTGACTTTTATTGTGGTTTTATGATGTAACCAGACATGTTTTACTTCCGCTGTTATGAGATGATGTTTTAAATTTCAAGTACTATTTATATCTGTCTTGTTGTAATTTTTCTGTTCTATATTCACTAAAAAATACTCCACCGATGCTGTGGCATTCCCTTAGTGAGTGACCATAGCGGGAGTGGGGTGTTACACGGTCCTTCTTTTATCTCCATAAGATTTCTGTCTATCTTGAGCAGTTTTCATTCGTCTTCTTATTAGGTCCACCTTTTCGGAGGTTTCCCTAATCATGTTTGGCCCAAGTATAAGCTTATCTGTGGATTCCCACCAACAGGTTGGTGATCGACACTGTCTCCGGTATAAGGCTTTGAAGGGAGCCATGCCTATTGTAGCTTGGTAGCTATAATTGTAGGCGAGCTCCACCAGTGGAAGATGATCTTCCCATGTCCCTCCAAAGTCAAGAACACACAATCTCAAGAGGTCTTCTAAGACTCGGTTCACCCTCTCCGTTTGTCCATCGGTTTGGGGATGGTAGGCAGTGCTTAAACAACTATGTGCCTACAACCTCTTGCAAACTCTTCTAGAACTCGCTTGTAAAGTTAGGGTCTCGGTCGCTTACTATGCTGGAAGGTATCCCATGCAGTCGAACAATCTCTTTAAGATATAGAGATGCTAGAGATGAGGCAGTCCTTCTACTTTTGGCAGGTATAAAGTGAGCGCTTTTTGTGAGCCGGTCCACTATTACCCAAATACTGGTATTGCCCCTTCTTGACCTAGGCAACCCATCAATAAAGTCCATCAAAATGCTATCCCATTTCAATTGTGGGACCTCTAGAGAATGAATCAAACCACCTGGCTTCTTCTGCTCCGCCTTGACCTGCTGGCATATCATGCACTTAGAAACGAATTCAGCTACGTCCCTCTTCATGCCATTCCAAAAGAAAACTTTTTTGATGTCTTTATACATTTTGTCTCCGCCTGGGTGTATGGTCAGCTTTGAATGGTGTGCTTCTTCTAGAACCGTTTTCACTAAATCTCTTACTTGTGGGACGCATAGCCTTCCATCCCGTCTCAACCATCCCTTATCATCGATGGAGTATCTATTGAGGTGACTCGAAGTCTCACCCTTAATTATCTTATCTATCACATCTACTAGCAGAGGGTCTTCAAGTTGTGCGGTTCCTATTGAGTCAAAAAGTGTAGGCCGCACTTCCAGTGTTGATAACAAGTCAGGTACAAATTCAGAGGAGGGTATAAAGTCAAAGTTGGCTCCAAGCTTTGCCTTTCTACAAAGAGAAGGCTTAAGGTTAGCTTCTTTCTTCTCAGAGCGTCTGCTACCACATTTCCCTTTCCATGAGTATAGGAAATCTCAAAATCATATGAGGCAAGAAACTCCATCCATCTTTGCTGCCTCACGTTGAGATCTTTCTACGAGAAAAGGTACTTCAACGATTTACGGTTAGTAAACAATTCAAACTTCTCACCTAGGAGATAATGGCGCCAAGACTTAAGAGCGAACACAATGGCCGCCAATTCTAGGTCGTGGGTTGGGTAGTTTTTCTCATGTACTTTCAACTGCCTTCCACCATAAGCTACTGCCTTCCTTTCTTGCATCAAGACAACACATAATCTTGTACCACAAGCATCCATGTATACGATAAACATCTTGCTCCCATCAGGCAATGTCAGAACTGGGACTGTTGTTAGAGCCCTTTTCAAGCGTCGGAAAGCAATATCGCAATCCAAATCCCAAGCAAAAACTAGGTTCTTCTTCGTCAACCTTGTAAGTGGAGCTGAGATTTTCCCAAAATCTTTGATGAACTTCCGGTAAAAGCCTGCTAGCCCGAGAAAGCTTCGGACTTCAGTTGCGTTTCATGGAATCTTCCAATCTTGCACAACAACCACTTTTGTGGGGTCCATGGCTAACCCCTCTTTGGACACCACATGTCCAAGGAATCTAACTTTTTCTCTCCAGAAATGGCATTTGGAGAATTTGGCTTTCAACCGATGTGCACGGAGAGTATCCATGACTTCCCTTAAGTGCTGAGCATGCTCTTCCTCACTCTTCGAGAAGATCAAAATATCATCCACGAAGACTACCACAAACTTGTTGAGGAATTCCCGGAACACCCTGCTCATCAAGTCCACGAAATAGGCAGGGGCGTTTGTCAAGCCGAAAGGCATGACAAGCCACTCGAAGAAACCATCTGGGGTCCTAAATGTGGTCTTGACAATGCTATCCTCGGCCACTCTTAGCTGATGAAACCTGGTAGCCAGATCTAGTTAGCAGAAAACGGATGCACCTACGAGCTGATCAAACAGATCGTCAATTCTTGGGAGTGGGTGCCTATTCTTCTTGGTCAGCTTGTTCAGCTCCCTATAATCCACGCATAGGCGGAGCGAACCATCGGATTTGGTCGCGAACACTACTGGAGCACCCCATTCAAAAATACTCCGTCTTATGAACCCCTTTACAAGCAGCTCTTTAACTTGCTTGCTGAGTTCTTTTCTCTCCCATGGAGCCATGTGTCTAATGGTAAAGCAACGGGTTTTGCATTGTCAACGAGGTATATGCGGAAGTCTATCCCCTGCTTCGGAGGTAAGCCTTTTATCTCTTCAAACAAATCCAAGTATTCACAGACCACTCTAACAGACTGCAAATTCTCAATAGATGCATCAAGAGATTCTAAATAACTTAGCATAACAGAATTCATGGGATTACAAGAGATTTCGAGAGTGTTACCGAGGCAAGTCATGAGTCTAACCACTCTCTTTTCACAATCGAGGACGGCACTATTACTGGATAGCCAGTCCGTGCCTAGAATCAGCCCATAGCCTGTGAAGCCCAAAACATAAGCATTACATTTAAACCCAATGCTTAAAACAGAGATTTCCAAATCCAAACAAATCATTGACAAATAAACTGAGCCCCCAATTGGATTTGAAACAACCAAGGGATCCTCTACTATATGGGTGTCTAGGTGCAGAGATTCAACTAAAGCAGTAGATATAAAAGAGTGCGATGCACCAGAATCAAAGAGAGTGCAAACAGGATTATCAAACAGATAAACTAAACTCTCAACAGAAATATGTCTACCTCGTTCCTGCAGAGGTGAAACGAGAGCATGAACCTGCCCTCTAGAAGATGATCCAGTCCCTTGTCCCTGCCCTTGCCTTTTTGGTCAGTCCTTAGACAAGTGTCCAGTATCCCGCACTGGAAACAAGCACCAAATTTCCTCTTTTTCTTTTTACAGTCTCTAGCCAAGTGTCCAGGTATCCCACAGAAATTGCACTTCATCTTCTTACGGGATTTATTATCCATCCCTCCTTTCTTGCGGTCCGTCTTCTTGTTCTGACATCAATCTCCTTTATTGTTTTGAGGCTCTTCCTTCTTCACCTCCTTCTTGCCATCTTTGTTATCCTCTTGCAACAGAGCCATGCCCACCAGTCTCTCGTAAGTCGCTCCCATAGGTATATGGGACATTGCCAAACCTTACAGTGGCTCATTCAGTCCTTTGGCAAAGCGGAGAGCATTCTTGTGTGGAGTGTTTACTAACTCCAGTCCAAATCGAGCAAGCTGGTTGAATTTATTGACGTATTCTTTGACCGACAAGCTGCCCTGTTTAAATGATAGGAACTTCTCCATTTGCAGACTCTGCTCAGCTTGTGAGAGGAAATTCATTTCAAATCTCGCCCTGAAGTCCTCCCAAGTCTCTATCGGTCTTTCTGCATTAGTGACTTCCCACTAGAAGGAGGCCTCGTCTACACCACCAACTGTAGTTTCTGCCTCTCATCTACTTCAAAGATAACGAATAAGTCCACAGTCTCCTTGAGCCAGTTTCTGGCTTCCATGAATGATTCGCTCCCCTTAAAGTATTTTCCACCCATGGATCTAAAGTCTCTACAGATATTTGAGAAAGCATTTCCTCTCGGAGGAGGAGGAGGAGCAGCAGCTGGGGGAGGAGGAATGTCTGTTGGGCCCGGGTCATTGGCCCTAGCTTCTAGGTATCTCCTGAACCAACCAGGTATCGGTACACCCTCTAGAAGGTTAAGATCCCCAGACATGCTGAAACAAAAAGGAAAGATTCAAAACGAAGGATAGAAAGATAGTGCATATGGCTTTGGGCATTATGCCTTTTTAAATTAACACTTTTTCTTGAAAATGCTTCTTTATGACATCTTTTTGAGAAATAGTTTCAAAATTTTTATCCGATCTAGTAACCTTTAGCTCTGATACCAAGTGTAACACCCCACCTCCATTAAGGTCACTCTCAAAGGGAATGCCTTAACTTCGGTGGAGCGTTTTAAGGTACAAGATAATAATAAATTAAAAGACAGAAAATTTATGCAGCAGAAAAAGATCAATATTATTTCATAAATACTTGTTCAACACAACAATTCAACAATTGCTTCAACCTTCCAAATTATTACAACTTTTCATCTATCTTGAAAACATAAAGAAGCAATACTGAAAATAAAATGACATAAATCCCCAATAAGTGCTTGACCATAGCCATAGCTCAAAAAGGAAAGTCAAAGCCTTACATCTACGGTCTTCAAGCTTTGGCTAACCTGGACTAAGCAGAAGTGTTTCCTCCCGTGGGACCTACGGAGGGGGGGGGAACGGAAAAAAAGAAGCGAAAGGAAAATGGGTCAGACATAAGTCTGGTAAGCCCAGTTATTTAATAGCATGTAAACAAGTAAAAGACTATGACATGACTAAACTGAACTTAGAATGATACCACAAGGATAGGGTAGTCCTAAAACGAGGTAAAGTAAGATTTAACTAGATTTGGCTATCGCACCCACTTTTACTTCTTTGCACCCACTAAGAGCTGTTTAACTAGAAATGTATGTTCATGATAAAGTGATCCCATTCATGTATTGATCGACTCCTACTTGCATTCATATATTCCCGGTGTCATGCGGCCCCATGTGATTTTTAAGTACTTGTGCTGGTTCCAGTATAGGGTATATCAAGTCCTATAATGGCAACCCTGACACGATTCAAAGATGCACAAGTGTACGCCTGGTGCCCAGTGCCTGCTTTTTCCACTCCGGAGCTCGTGCATGCCCGTACTCCGTCGGAACCTACACTGACGCATCTAACTGCTGCCCTTTTGATCGCTTATATTCAGCCCAGTAATCGTGCCCCACCCTGCCTAGTTTAAGGTACCTTGATACATCCATGTGGGTTATTGCTGAAACGGGTCCCCGTTACTAGGGTTTTTCTAGTCAACATGCTAAATTGGTTAAGTGTCCTTGGTTTGACTTTACCCCTATCAATCTTGTCTAGTTAACATGTTAAGTTGGTTAAGTGTTTCCTCAATTACTTAACCCAACCAATCTTGTCTTGTTAACATGTTAAGTTAGTTAAGTGTTCCATTAATTACTTAATCTCACCATTTCTAGCTTGATTGTTCATGATCTTTAATTAATTAATTAATTAAAGCACCAACCACTCACATTAGACATGTATTGTTGTGGTTACTGGATGTGCCGGTCGGTTTCGGGCAGTTTTACATCACAACTCAGTATAACCTCGGATCTTTTTGGGCTTGATGCACTAACCTCGCACATTAGACAGGTACTGTGTGGTCACTGGATGTGCCGGTCGGTTCCGGGCAGGTTTACACCACAACTCAGTCTAACCTCGGGTTAGGCATATTCATCTTTTACATTTTATATATGTGAATTTTCTACAAGTGTTTCATATCACATATTTAAATTACATTCAAGACTAATGGTATAAATTATACCATTCATGGCCTTAACCATTTACATGGTTTTGGGCCCACCTACATTATTAACGTGTTTTGATTTAATAACTATCCCAACGTTACCCCCATTTGTTTGTTCGTATTAATCACATAAAGTCATTGGGCCCGCATATTAGCCCAATTTATAAACAAGAGGTAAAGAAGGGAACATGCATAATATAGATTCAACTAAACATGTAAATTTTGCATAAAACTTTATTCATATAATTTAACATGTCGCATGAACTTGCATATAATTTAGACTTAGATAATCATAAGCCTAAAACATGTTAATATGTATATCTAGGCATGTGTGAACATAACCTCAATTATAAACTAGCATATGACATAATCGTGACATGTCCAATCCCAAGGCATGTATAATTTTAACATTAACATATAGGTGTGAACTAGATCTAACAAGGTGAACTTGCATAAGTCCACTTTACAAACATGCATACAAATATAGGTCTAGTTTTGGATCTAACATGTAACTTACATATGAACATATGTATAATTAAATCGTGACTTGGATCTATCATAAAACATATAACTTGCATTAATCATATGAACCTAGATAGATCTTGACATGTATCCAACATAATACTTGTAACTTGCATATGAACATATAAACATATGAACATATATATAGGCATATGGATCTAACATAAAGCATATGAATATATATATATATATATATATGTAGATGTTGACTTGAATCTAGCATAATACATACAACTTCAATTAATCATATAAACATATATATGTAGATCTTAACATGAAACATATAACTTGCATATGATATTGACAGTTTCATTCTCAATCTTTAATAGATTCAATACCAAGTCCAATAAGCCACAAACATCCCATGACAATTCATGATAAAATCATCACAAGAAACAAACATGAATTAGCATCGTCAATATTATACAACATGGTATAATTCTATTTTTCACTTTATATCAAATCACGTCTTAAATTTATTTACATCTAAAAGATAACTACACTTACAAAAGACAATCTTGATTTCTGGAATCTATATTCTAAAGTTGAAATGCTCGACTTTGATGTAGACAATCGTTGTTTTAGTTTAATTTTGATTTGATTTGGTTTGTCTCTTTTAATTTGTTTCAAGTTGAACGGCGGCTCCAATGGTAGTATGACGGCTCTTGGTTTGATTTTTAATATGATTTAGGGTTGAGGTATTAGGTTGCTTATATAGAAGTTTGATTTAATAGGAACCGTCAGATTAACCTAGAGCAAATCAAAGCCATTCAGACAAGATAGAATAGCCATATCACCCATATTGACTCAGCAAGGAGTCCATCAGAACTAATCAGAGGCCACATCTGCCTTAGAGCGAATCGGCCCACGGGTTGACAGCCAAACACCCTGAATCAACCCCTAGTCGACCCAGCAAGGCTCGGGTCGACCTCAAAAATGGGCCGGTTCGGTTATTCCCCCTCCCGGTTTGCTGTTTTGAACTTTTTTGCATATTTATTTATTTAATTTTTATATATATATATATATATCTATATATATATATTTTTCTCATATGCATACAAACTTCAAGGTTTAATAACTTCTTCATAAGTTATCCGTTTATGCAAACCAAATGTCTATCTCGACCAAAATTTTGAGATGAACGTAATAGCACAACCCATTCTTGAATTTGTTAATTTTAATATTCTTAGAAAATTCGGGGTGTTACAATATGGGTCGATCCCATTATGATATGATCATTCCATATATATAGTCGATTTTTCTTTCTATGCTTCAAGGTCCAATATAGTTGTTTTTCAATCGGGTGATCATATTCGGTGCTGCTCATTTTAGAGGTGGGGACGTTTCTGATTTGCTTAGGTGCAAATTATTGCGCATCCCATATATTTTATCTAGAGATATACAAAATCAGTGGGTATCATGGACGTATAAGTGTCCTTACCCTTTCATAGTTGGAATCCATTCTCCAGTACGAGCTCTCAGATTTGAATGTATACCCATTATGCTAGAACTTGAGATGCAAGCATTCCATCTATATTAATATATTTTTTGGTGGATTTTAGACATTATTATAATATCACTAGATATTTATTATAAAAGTGGTGTGGTTATCGTAAGGTAAAAATCCGCCCGTGGATATGTCTGACGTGGTCTTACGAGATACCTTTTGTTTTCAAAAGGGTTATAAGATAACAAGAAATAAAGTTCCTGTTACTTGAGTTTTCTCACGTTGTTTTCCAGCCTGACCTGGGTGTTATTTCGCAATAATGCACGGGTCAGATCGCGCATATTTGGCAGGTTAGTTTAGATGCCTGAAGCTTAGGAGAAGAACTTGAGATGAAACGTACTTCATAGATACTTATATACTTTGTGCTAGTGTTCTTGATGTCATCTAAGTTGGTCCGGACAGGTTGTTATAGCTCTCCAGGCTAGTATTGGTTGTGTACTTTAATGTGCATATGTATATTAAATAAAAGTTCTTTTAATTTGTAAAGACTTGTTATATATTATATGTTATCCACTGTGATTGTGAGATTTTGTTCTAATTTCTTTTTCTTTAACCCTTAATTATTAGTTTTCCAGAATTCAGACGTTCGGCACGTGAATACCATGGATGTAAAAGTGTCGACTCTAAGGGTTGAAAAATTGGGTCGTTACAAAGGCTAAGGTTTACAATGAAATAAGTTTTATAAAGAGATTTTGACTATTTTAATTAGTTTATAATTTGATTTGTAAATTTATGAGACGACTTAATCGGGGTCAGAACTTAAAGTTTGAAATGCATGATGTTTGGAAATATAAACGAGAGCCTAAAATTGTTTGAATTTGATTTGTAAGTTAATTCTAAATGATTTAATTTAAAATCAAGAAATTTAAATAAGAAATGAAGTTTATTAAAGAGAAAACAAAATTTATGTTTATAATAAGATTTATAATGGATTTTATAATTGAATCCAAGTTTGTAAACATGCTTAATAATAAGGAATTTAAAACAAATAAGATGGATTCAATAAGGATTTACTTAATAATGAATTAAGTAAAAATGAATATATTCGAAAGAGATTTTGAAATGCAAGAAAGAGTTTTCACTACGCCATAGAGTGCCTACTACAATGAATATCCAAGGTGTTGCCAGCTAAAATGTTGCCACGGCTATGCTGATTTTTGTGTATTGCAAAGCACTCTTTAATGTGTTACCATAGATATCAAATTTTGTTGCAGTAGCTATAGTTATAAACTTATAAGTTTAATTTGCCATGTTATTATTCTGCATCTATAAAAAGATGCATATCTATCCGTCAATTTACCTTTTAAAAACATCTGAAGTTGACGCCTCACCAATCCGTTAAAATACTTCACCACCAATAGGAAATCAACTTACATTACTCATTGGATACCTCTTTCTCGGTTTCTTTTGTTCTCACCCCCCAATTTCCAATTCCAATCCCTAATTTTCATTCACCTTCTTCCATTCCAACCCTCTCTGCGTCCTCCACTTCTACCATCGAGTCCTCGACTCCAAGCGCACCCACTTCTCCCTTTCCCCATCATCAAATGACAGTCAATCCAAGAAGAAAGGTGCTAGCTTTTTATCCTGTGTTTCTCATGTATGTTTCTGTTGGTTTTTTTTATCATTGTTATTCCTTGGTCTACCGAGAAACAGAAATTATTATCACTATGAGTATAATTTTGTTTGGTTGGTGGTGTTTTTTTGTGGTTTTGTTGTATGTTAATTCATAGAATTGTTCTTTGAGCCGTTATTTGGTTGTTAATCAATTTAATAACACAGAACTTTAGTTCCTAGTAAAGTGTGGTTGTGAACAATTAGACCATTGACCTTATATGAGCTGCATCTTCTAAACAACTGCTCGGGTTTCCCAGGTTCTTGTTTCCTGTGATGATTGAGACATGATACACTGGTTTATGAAAATGGTTTCTTAAGTATGCTTACATATACATGATAATTATCATTTCTTAAGTATTATCATGATCTGTATCCATAAGACTGTCTAATAAGTATACACATGATTTCTTAAGACTGTCCCACCCCATCATCTTCTCTTCCCACCCCAATCAATTCCAATAATGCCCTTTTTTCTAGTTTTGAAAGAACTGAATCTAACCTAATTCTTCTTTTTTCCATTTCTTTTTGAGTTTCTTTCATAAAGGAATTTTAAGTCTAAGATGCAGAAGAAAAATGTCAAAACCATGATCCAGTCTTTAAATTATTTTCCTAATTAGTATAAGTTGTTAAATGCTGCACAAATTGGATTGAAGAACCTAATACTTAGGATTTGTTGAGAACCTAAGACGATTCTCTTCTTTAGTATTGCTCAAATATGAATGGTAGAGTTACAGTATGATGTTAAAATTGGAAGTTTCCTAGTTACATTTTCTGTCCAGATTTTTAATATAGCTGCAGATAAATTATATGCAAATATAAACTGATTCCAAAGAAGAAGGACTACTATTTTTAGTTTTTATTTCCAATGTTTTGAAGTGAGTTTGAATTCTGATTTTTACAGAGGATATTTATGTCAAGAAGAAAACAATTTTTTGTATGGGTTAAGAAGAGAAAACTAAGGGGTGAGAATAGAGCTAACGTGTAAGAATGGCTAATAAATATACGCGTGCTTTGTTTTGGTTATGCACACAAATACTGAATACATGAAATACATGCCTGAAAGCTTACTGAATGATTTGCAGTTTGTGATATCACTTCAATTCTTCCTTCAATTCGAGTTCAATAACCACTCAGTCAATTTCTACTTCAAATTCGTCAACAGCGGCTGCGAGAAAGAACTGCCACCACAAAATCCCAGCGAATATGAGGACTGTGAAGGTAGGGTCGAATGCGGGGAAGAAGTTTTTCGGTTTCTCCATGTGGCCGATAAGTATAAATTAGTTTTTTTTGTTGCTCCATGTCGATTATCATATCTTTCATTGATGTTTTAGTCGAGAATTTAAGATATGTGCAGAATGGCAATTGCGGGTATTTTATATTGTATGACGAAGTGTATGAAATCAACAGCAATGCTGAATTGGATGATACTACTATTAAATTGATGGAAAAAGAAAAGACTATATCGCAATTGTTTGTGGAAAAGAAGAAAATTGAAGAAAAGCTGCTAAAGCAAAAGAGGGAAAAAGCCGATGAATTTGTGGCGATATGAAGGAAGAGTTGGCCCTAATGCGCATTGATTGTGGAAAACACGATACAAGAGAAAAATACTTTGCAAAAGCTTTAGCTATGTCCTGGATCATGTTTGGAGTTCTTTTGTATGTTGTTATGGCAATGTAGAGTAGTGAAGTAACATGAAATAGCATGCACGGGCAGTTTTTTAGGTATAATTTTAAGTTTTGTCACATTGTAGATTAGTGATATTTTTTGCCACATTGCATATTAGTGATAATTTTTGCAACATTGCCCATTAAACCTAAATAACTGATTACTGATAAATTTATCCACGTTGTAACTGTCTAATTATTTACTTAGTATACATTTGTATACACACTATGTTTCTGCTATACTATGTATACACTATGTTTCTGTTATACTATGTATACACATTGTTTAGATTAGTATACACTTGTATCCCCATTGTGCCTCTGTTATGCAACTCAGTTATGTAAATGAAACGCAAATGCAAATGAAACTCAGTTATGTTTAGATCAGTATACACTTGTATACATATTGTTTAGATCAGTTATGTAACTCGGTTATGTTTAGATTAGTATACACTTGTATCAGCATTATGCCTCAGTTATGTAACTCAGTTATGTAAATGAAACGCAAATGCAAATTAAACTCGGTTATGTTTAGATCAGTATACACTTGTATACACATTATTTAGATTAATTATGTAACTCACACACTGTTCAGATCAGTACACTTGTATACACATTGTTTAGATCAGTATATTATGTTATACTGAAATGCAAATGGAATTCAGTTATGAAACTCAGTTTGTTCTGAATGGAAACTCAGTTATACTATGACAATAGTTTGTGCTGAAACGCAATTGAAACATGCATACCTCTTATTTTGTGATGAAATGCAACTGATGTATGTAGGTGAAGGAGGCAGTGTTGAGGATTTTCAAGAACTTGTTACTGAAAGCACTAGAGGTACGATCGATGCAGTAGAGGCATTGAATGCATTGGAGGTTTGCGCTATATTTTGAAACTGTTTTAGTTTTTTGTAAACATGAATTTAGAATTGGCTGTGTTTGTAGTTGAAATGTCTGTAAAATTGAATTTAGTGTCTATGTTTTGTTATTTTGTAGTTGACTATGTACTACTTATGTTTGCTGGTTAATTAATTTGAAATAAAAAGTTCTTTGTTAATTTCAGCTTGATGTTATGTTATGTAATGTTGCCATATATATGATATAATGTTGCAGTATGTGATGTTAAAAGTTGCCATAGCTATGATATAGTGTTGTCATTGGATGGTAAAATTGTTGCCATAGATTTATGTATATGGGCCCCACAACTGGCTTCCATGAACCCGAGCTACAGATTTTAGTGGCGATTCCGTATACCCGGGTTACAGATTTTAGTGGGCTCCACATTTTTGTAAATTTAGTACATGCGGTAACACTTGTGCTGATGTTGCCGTAGGGTCGCAAATGTGTTCCCTTTGACTCTAAGGCAATGCGGCAAAAGGCAACCCCAAGAAAGTGTTGGAACAGATCATTTTTTGTCTATAGCAACACTTTTTTGCACCTACTGCGTCACTTCTCTGGGGTTGCCGTAGGCCATCTATGGCATAGTGTTTTAACCCTTATTTGAATTGAATAATAAATGGAACTTATTGTGACATTTACTGAATATCAAGTTTTGCGTTAACCAACTTCTATTTATCTCGAAGATATACGTGTTGTTGAGTCAAGGTCAGAGTGGTAAATAAAATACTCCAACTTGATTTACTTCACTGTTATCCGAGAGATAATATTGGTTTAAGATTGAGAGTAGATGATTTAAAATTTGATATTTATAAAGGAGTTTTGAAATGTTGATAACAACAAAAAGAAGTTTAAAATTGATTTTTTTATATATTTATAAATAGATTTTACAAATGATTTATTTAAAAAGGCTTAAAGAGCATGTATGAGTTTTAAGAAGAAATATTATTGAAGGATCTATTGGAGAGATTTATAAAAAGGAATTGAGATTTAATTCTTCCAAATCGAAATTCTTAAAAATGGAAGTATCAACATTTGTTCCACTCTTAACACCGAATGAATCATGTTTAAGGTTATTCTTATATCCATTTCTTTTCAAATAACTTTGTTTGATCCTTTAACATGATTTCGAAATAATAAAGCTTTGCCTAAATGTTCCTAAATGTACTTATTCATATTTATTAAATTATGAATATAATTGTACTAATAATACAAGTTATCAGTTTATTATCTAAGTACTGAAATATAATGTTTTGAAAAAAATTAGGTAGCGGAGAGAAGTATAAAGATATTTTTAATAAATATTCTTAAAATGAGATTTATAAATGAAAGATTCATTTTTGTAAGGCTTAGGAATTACCATTGGTAAATAAATCTTTTTATTGATTTGTTGTTCGTTTATTGATAGTTAAATAACCGACTATCAAATCTGACAATTTTCACTTTGGAAGTTAATCCGATAATGAGAAGGAAATTACCTGCTCTAGTAAATGGTTAGGAGATGAATCCAATTATATATTGTTGGTTTATTCCTAAAGAATCAATGTTGAGTTTTTTTCAAAAACTATTAATTGTCGTATCGAAGAGACAGGGATCAAGCCTGCTTGCCCAAAAACAAATTCAATTCAGATGATGTGTTTTGAATTGGAAATATGTTGAAGATGATTGTAGATGGAGTTATTTGATTTTGTTCAGGTCCAAAACGAACTTGTATGAATGAATGCTAGCATTACGTCCCTCTTTGGAAGGCAATGTTAGCGTTCCAAGATAATCTACAATTAATAAGGTAAACGTAACCTTTACCCTTATCCCCCGATAAATAAATAAAGTAAATCAAAGTGCCACGGCTACGTGGGTTGTGCCCATTAGGATATGATCATCCCGTATCTAATATCCATCTCTTTGTATGTTTTGGGGCCTAATGGTTGTTTATCAACTGGGCTGATCATTCAGTGATATCTAGTAAGAGATGTTGTCGGTCCTGAGTAGCTGAAGTGCAATATGTTGTAGCCTCCTATACACATTTGATCTAGAGATGTGCAGATTCGATGCGTATACCATTACCCTTCCACAGTTGAAAACCATTCTCCAATAAGAACTTTCGGCCTTAACTGAAAACCTATTTTGTTAGAGCGTGAGATGCAAGCATTCCAACTATTTTAATACATTTACTCGTAAATTGTAGATATTATTATAATATCACGGGATTTATAATGAAAGCGCTTTAGTTATCGTAAGGGAAAAACAATTCTATATATTTGTGGCCATGTCTTACTTGAGTTCCAATCTTTTAAAGGATTTTTGAAATTAAGCAAGTTGTTTGTGATATGAGTTTTCTTTTTATGTATTCCAGACTGATCCAAATGGTTTTTCTTTCTCTCGAAATATGATCGGTCAGACCGAGTATATGTTCTAGATTTGCTTGGAGCTGCAAGAGAGGAGCTGGAATTGTGACGTATTCTCGTATTTTCCGTTTTATTTAAATTCCGCTATTTGGAGGTGGGGATCGGAAGCACCATGGAGATATTGAGACCTTTACCCCAATATTTGAGTTAGAAGAACAAGAGTGCTACTTCAAACTTTCTACGATAGAGAAGAGTGAACACCACTGTGTTTATCTTCCCATTTATAGTTCAGATTGTAAAATCTTGGCACAAGAAAGTTTGAAAATATGATTGAGTAAAATATATTGATCGAGAGCAATGGAGCAAGCCAAAATGTTTTATGGTATCAATGATTACAATATATACATGAAGCTCTCCCTATCTATTTGGCAGCTAAAAGAAGAATTTAGTTTTATGTGGTACTTGGAATAAGACTAAGCTTTTAATTTCTAAAGAAGTTGTTGACTACTGCAACTATTTTCGCAATCTGTGACAATTGAGCATATTTATTTCCTTTCCAATGCTTGCAATACAGGAAGTGGACGTTGTTTTGATATAAGAAATTGAGTTTTTTTTTTTTTTTTTTTTTGTTATACTTGTAATTGTTAAAACTACACATGAAGGGTGGCCATTGGCCAAACCCATGATCTTGAGGTGATAGCTCTTGTTTTTCCATTAAGCCTTAGAGGCAGTTAATCTTCTTTTATAAAATAAAATCTTCAAAGAATTAGTTATCTGGGACATATCTGGGGAGGAACATATCTATGGTCATTGTGGTGTGGCATTTCGGGTAATGTTACGTTGCTCATGTTATTTTTGGATTGGGAAGTTATATCATTATATGTATCAATCATGTTGTTTTGACTTGATGAAGTATAGGTAAACAGACAAGCAAATGATCATCTTATAGTATATGTCATATATGTTAAGGAATGGTAAATTTTGGAAACTCAAACTATGAAGATATTGTCTATGGAGTTGGAGTCAAGATTGCGCAAGGAAGGGTTAATTCAAGGATTTGAGGTTCCATTAGGAATATTAAGGAATTTCTTAAAAAAATAAGACATAGGAGTATTTTATGTAAATTTGGAGAAGTAAGATATGGTTCTTTTCAGTCAGCACTCAAATGGGAAAGGTTATTTATATAAGGAAATCAATGGAAGAATGATTTAAGAAACAAGCTTTGTTCTGGATAACAACTGCACATAAACGAAGTACCATTTAAGTGATTACTGTCAATCTATATTATTTATCGGTTACAACTTCAATTGATTGCAACACTTTTATTGTTAATCTTGAATAGGAAAACATGTTAAAGTTAAATTAGATTAGATCACTGTGTACTATAAATATGATATTTAGGTACCATGAATATGGAAGGATGGGAAAACTAATCGTAAGAAAAACGAGATGACTAACGTGAATCAAATTAGAAAAGAAGTAATGCTACTATGTTCAAAGTATTAAGAAATCTCTAAGTTTGGATAATCTTGGGTGAAAAGAAATAACAAAGAGCTAAATAGAATGTGATAATACACCGCCCAGTTTAGCATTGTCTCACCGAGTATCTATAAGATGAAGTGATTAGGTATACTATTCTATAATTTAAGGCATCATGTTGTGCATTAAATTGCGTAAGTTAACGATTGCATATACAAGAGCATACTTATGTTTAAGTTATACAGCATGGTGCACCCATCCGTGTTATTAAGCATGAGATAAAGTGACTTCATAATGAAGAATTAAAAGGTTATACTTCGTAGAGAGACAACCTGGCTGTGTGTGCGTAAGAGCATGAGTAGAATTGGGCTACCTATCTACAGCTCTTTTCTAGTACATCTCTATTTTATTTTTGTTAGGTAAACATAGACCTCCTTTGCATTTATGTTCCATCTTATTATACCCATAGGTAGGGATAAATGAATGGTCAAAGTGGTTGTGAGTATCTCACTAAGACATGTTATGGGGATGGTAGGGGTGAAAATCAATCGGACCGGACGGAGGTGTGTTCAGTTTCTGTTCTTAAAAAAATCGGACCGAACCAAATTTTTCTCAGACAAATTTCGTTGTTCTAATTCGTGTCCTAAATAAAATCGGTCGGACACGGACTCATGGTTTTCGGACACGGACACGATCGGACTCGGTCAGACAAGGATATTTATATCACCTTTTGTACATTTTAGTAAATTTTCTTTCAACTATATGCCGAGTTGCAAGGAATTCAGACGAATTTGGACGAGGCCGGACCGGATGTGATTTTTTCTCATACAATTTTTGTTGTCCTAACTCGTGTTCTAAATGAAAATCGGACAGACTCGAATGGACGTATTCCGGCCACGGACACGAACGGATGTCGGACATTCGAACAAAATTTACATCCCTAGGGATGGATGTTAGTGGATGTGTTAGATTAGTATCTGTACACTTAAGTAAGTACATCCTTTAGTTCATAAAGATATCCGCTTTTATTTTATTTTATTTGGTATTGTAACAACTAGCTAAAAAAACCTAGATCTGACTCTAAGATCCATAGAAACTTAGAACCATTACAAGAGAAGCTATTGATTAATAAAAAATTTAAAAATGCACAACAAAGAAGGCTATCTATTTATACTTTCAAAACCTCATAGCGGAAAGGATTAAATGTAATATAAAACTTCTACCCACTGGATAAGGAAAACCATTAATAGCATAGCAGTATCATCACAACATCTTATAATGTTTCACAGATAATTCAATGGTATAATATTTTTAAAAATAAAATAAAATGACAATATTGTAACAACCCGGATTTTCGAGTAATTGAGAAGTACAAATTTGTTGTCTTTTGTGATTATTGAGACAATATGTTGGTGATACGAGTTTGTGAGACCAACATGTATAATACTTAAATAAGGAAATTAGGATGTGAGCATTTCTAAATTTGAGTATTTGGATTAAATTACACAACTTTGTTATAATAGAAATTTATTCTAATCTATAATCAAAAGATTATGACTAAATGACTAAGTGGATATTGAAAATATAATATTTATTAGAAATCAAAATTTAAGGGGAAAATATTTTTTCTATATTAAAGATAAGTTGTTGGCTGAAAATTTTTTAAATTAATAAATTGGGATATTATTTTTAAAATACCGATAATATACATAGGCGTATATGTATAGTATTGAAATAAAAAGAGTAAATGTTTTCTCGTGACATAATGAATGTGTAAAACCATTTTAATGATGGTTTGTTGACGATTAGTTCAATTATTTGTTATGGAATCAAAATGTTAGATTTGGGCTAACATTGGAGTTCTGGATAGAAATATGTAGCCTAATGTAAATTATAAAATCCAAAATAGTTGTAAACTAATAACAAGTGCAAATTTTGTATTTTGACACATTTAAATATTTATTAATTTAAAATGAGCTATTTGGAATATTTATTTTGTGTGTATGTAAGAATTACGCAAATATTAGTGTAATGCGTAAATATGTGAAATTTGTATAAATGGTTGTGAATTGCAAATTCTGTGTGGAATAAAGATAATTGTGTTTAAAATAAGATTAAAATATGGTTAACAAGGTTTATTTATCCTTGTGATTAATCTATGGTTGTTGAGTGGAAATAGCATAAGATATTAGTATAAAACATGGTTTGTTAGCCTAATTATGTGTTTAAGTGTTTATAGGGGGTGTTATTTTGTTTAATTACTCTTTTGTACTTGAATTGGGTATTTAACCAATTTCCCTTTTGTTTTTATTATTTTTGGAGGTTGCCAGAGAAAGATATGTACTCTTTCTCTGCCTCTTCTTCTTCATCTTCTTTGAAAACACAGAGAAATAAAAAGGGTTCTTTTGCTTTTCTCCTTCAAAGTTCATGCATGATCCAATTATAAGAATAAATAGGTTCTATCTTGTTCTCTCTCCATTACTTGGCCTAATCCAACCCCAAATCCATCGCCAGCACGAGAAATCAGAAGTTGGAGGTTTATGTAAATTAGGGATTACTGCATGTTGGCATTTCTTCCTCCAGTTAGGTTCTAAAACCTCAAGCTTCCATCTTGCAGCTGAAATATATCTAGTCCCCTTGAATTCAGTCAATAATCTAATCAATGTGAGTTTTAAAATTCACACTTTCTAGTTTAGATTGAAGTTTCTAGACTAGATATCTCATTTTTATTTGTTGCATGTTTATTTATGAATTGTTGTTTGTAAACCAATCGCATCTCTTTCATTTTAAATTGGAATTTGTATTTGTTTTGAAGTTTTGGAAAGCTTAGAAAAAATGTGCAACTTTTATGTTAAACAAATTCAAAATTTTTGAGAGTAAGGGGTCGAAAACATTGATGCAAACTGACTGTCTATCACAATAATGTCTTGAGCTACATATTATATGTTATTTGAGCATATCTTACTCATTTAAGGTCCAAATTTGACGATTCTTAATGTTTTGGAAAGCGTGGATTGAGTACTAAGAATTTAGTGTTTTGAGTTTTTTGCAGTTTCAAAGCTAGCTTGGTCGAAATTGAGTATTTCTTCTATTATCCCGAGAGAAAAACAAATATTGCTCTGAATTTGAAGCAGAAATGAATTTGGGTAAATCTTCCACATCTCTTAGCCAAATTTTGATAAATCTTTTAGCTTCGGAATTTGATAAATTTTTTAGCCACGGAAAGCCTAAATCATCTACTCCAATTTTTGTGTTGTAAGATTTGTGATATTCTGCAGTTTATATGGTCAAAAATATATTTTTGTATCGTTATCTGAGAGCAAAAATCGACATCAACTATAAAATGAATCTAAAACAAAATTGCCCTATCTTTTTCGTTTCTTATCAGAATTTGATCATTTCAGATGATCTGGAAAGCAATGAACATGTCCTCCAAGTTCCATATTTTGAGTTTTCCATGATTTTGATGAATAGGGATGTTATGGTAACGGTAAATTTACCATTACCATACCATTATGAGTCGATTAGTAACCATTTTTGATTGAAATTGGTATACCAGTCAAAACGATATAGTAACTGTAAATTTACCATTTTTAACAGTAAATTATCAGTAATATTTCTTCAATACTAGCAGTAACGGTAATTTTACCAGTTAATTCAAAACATAAGTATACTCATCTGATATGTTTTATTGCATGCATTTAGAATCAAATAAATTATTTTATTTAGTTAAATAATCAAGTGAAATAATTTCAAGTACACTTTTTTCGAGTAACATGGGGAACCTTAAGATCATAGTATGCATTGATACTCATTTAACTAAACCTCACGCCGTGTGTCTACCCCGCTTTGTTTAGTCGTCACACACGAATGCTTAACGCCCAACTCCCAAAGTGGTTTGCAGCGGGAGTTAACCCTGCCCACACACAGTGCTTTGATTCCCATCTCCCGACTCCCAAACTACAAGTGGTATGAACGACGGGTATTTATTTTCTTTCTTATTTATGTTTTTTATAAATTAGCACTACATATAATATAATAAAGATGCACTGTGAACAAAAAATATGTCAAGATATAAACTTTGAAGGACAACGATAATTTACCGTTACTAATGTAACGGTTACCAGATTATCAGTATATTAGTCGTCGATATGCCAGTCGACCAGTAACGGTAATCAATCCTGTCTTATTAGTAAAAACGATATGGTAACAGTGTTTGCCAAACGGTAACGGTAACCATCACCATAACAGCCCTATTGATGATAACTTGTTCAATTTTGCACTTTGTATTACTATTCTGAGAACATAAATCGATAGTAGCTATATCTTGAATCTAAAATAAAATTGAGCGTATCCTTTTCATTTCTTATCGAAATTCGATCATTTTGTATGATCTAGAAAGCTCATAACATGTTCTACAAGTTTCATGTTTTGAATTTTCTATGATTTTGATGATAACTTGATTAAAATGTCTAGGTAATCCTGTCTATTTCTTGTGTGATCTCGTGTTGCTTCGTGCGAGTTTTGTGGCATTTTCAGCGTTAACTCATGAAGTATTCATGTATGTTTCAAGTTTCAATATGACATCACTTCGTTGAATAGAATTCTAATGAAATCTTGTTTGGATTTCGTGATTGTTTCATCAACATAGAAGTAGCAATTCTTGTTATTTTCTAGTGTTTTTCCATGGTTTTTGTAAATGAAATCTTAAAGATGTTTCTTGTTTTTCCATGAATACGTACATGATTTAATAAACTATTTTCAAAAAGTTTTGGAAAGGAAATATGCTTTTGGAAATATGTATGGTTTTAATAAAATGTTTTGAACCTATTAATGATATTATTTAAGTATTTTTAAGCTAATTGATTTTACAGAGACTTCCAGTGAACTCTACTTTCAAATTGTTTTCGCAAAGTACATTTTATGTAAAAACTACACTTATTGCATACTTCGAGCAGGCGTGTTAGTGATCAAATAGTGTTGCAAACCCCACGGTGTGGGACACGGCGGTATACCGCGTTATTCAATCCAGATTCGTCCAATCAGAGTAATAATCTTTGTGTTTACCAGTGACCTTTGTGGCCCTATGTGATATTTAATGTTTTGTGATGTCTTAGTGTGTACCTGTGACCTTTGTGACTATTGTGATACCCAGTGTTTTGTGATTTCTTGGGGGTTTGTGTTTCGCAGTGTAAAGCTGACTTACGATGTGTGAACCGTTTAGTGATGATGTGTGGTATGGGACACACGATTATTACTGTTCGGGTTACTATCTGAGTGTCTGTGACATGTTCTTGTGTGACCGCCAGTACTCGACCTCTGGGTCAATCCTGTGTGAACTCTATGTGGACCTTCGAGTCAATCCTGTGTGAACTTTGTGGACATTCGGGTCGTCCGAGTATCCTTCTACATGATATTGTACTGACTATGGCTTTAAGCCATCCTGTTTGATAGCACGTGCAATCATATCTTCAGGTTGCCACTCTGGGTTGGATCCAAACTCTGTGTTTCTATGTTTTGAGTTTATCATTGATTTCATCATAGTTATTATTATTATCATAAAATTATGATGATTTCATTAGTGGTTTTAAACTCTTGAAAGAGTTTTCTGTGATTCCATGAATCTAGGTTTTAGTGATTTAGTGTTTCTGTCTTTTAGCGATTTGGTGATTCTTTGTTTTAGTGTTTCCGTGATTCTGTGTTTTAGTGATTATATTTTTTGTGACTTCATGATTTCTGTGATTTCAGACTCTTCCATTAGAATTATGTAATTCCAAGTGTTTATTACCCTAACTGGGGAGTTCGGGTAATTCATGTCAAGTCAGTGTTCAAGTTTGCATGCTTGTTCTTGTGCTCACTGCCATATATTAATCTTGTGGCGTTTGGTGTATGTGCTTCGTTAAGCAATGTATTTAATATTCCTTTCTAGTGGAAACGAAATTAATGTATCAGCGTTTCCGTATAAACCCGTGTTTTGAGATTCCATTTCGTATGGAAAGGAATTAGTGTTTGGTTGGCATCTTATTTTACCTTTTCATTATAACTGATATGTAAACTAGACTAATCTGTGTATGTAATACTTAGGTTAGAACGAGTTATTTTAGGTCCAGTCGTGGTAGATTCGTGGTTTGCTGCTAAATCTTGGACCATCCTTGAAGACTCTTTCTATGTTGCACATTAGTTTATTCATGTCATAGTAGAGTTGTATCATTTTCCCATGATGTATTCGTATCTGTGTTTGATTCTGTGATTATTATATATTTGTGATTGGCACCTATTTCTGATTAATCCAAAAATATTTCATACAAATTATAAAATTCCATTAAACACTATTTCTCCCCTCTAGTTTAAGTTTGCTTTAAGATCCGTAATCTGCATTTCCTAACAACCATATATTTGATGAAGTAAAACTACATGCTAGTTCTTGGTCGTGAATTTGCTAGAGTAGCCATACAGAAGATTGAGATCATTCGAGGTCGGATGAAATAAGCTCCATCCAGACAGAAGTTTTACGCGAACAAAAGGCATAAGTATTTGGAATTCTATGTTGGAGAAAGGATTTTCATCATAGTGTTACCGATGAAAGGCGTGTTCCATTTCAGAAAAGCAGGAAAGCTTGCACTAATGCTTGTTGGGGCTTTTCTGGTTTTAGAAAGGATTGGAAAGCTTGCCTATCAGGTAGAGCCACCAGATAGACCAGCCGGAGTCCATATATGTTTCATATATCATCATTGTGGAAGTATGAACATGACCCTGACGCTACCATTGATCTAAGGGTATTGGAGGAGTTCATAATGGAACCTGATTTGACTATCGTAGGGAAACCGGTTCGTGACATAGATAGAGACGAAAGGAAATGAGAACTAAGGTAATTAAATTGGTGAAATATCAGTGGAGTTAAAACGAAAGAAACCGTGCTCAGAAGATAGAGGATAGGGTTAGAGAGGCTTTCCTTGATTTTCGTTAGGTTATTAAGATCTATATTGCTTTATATACTGGTTATGTAACAACCCAAAATTTAAATAAAGAAATTTAAATAAAAGGTTAATAAAATAAATATAGTAAAATAATAATGGGAATTAAGCAACATGGGTTGCTCCATTAGGTCCGTTACGAAATTCTAGTTGAGATAGACATTTGGTTTGCTGAAATCAGACTTAAGGCGAAGAAGTTATAAAGGAAAGAAGTCCGAAATTCAAATAGCATAAATTTATTAATATAATCAATTATTTGGAAATCACGATAGAACTGGAGTGACTCAATCCCAAGCAGGGTCAACCCATGGGTCGACCTAAGCCCCAAAGTGGGTCGACCCATTCCTTTGTAATGTGTGTTCATTTGTGCGCACGTTACCGATGTTACTAAAAAAATATTTCAAGGAGTTTCTGGAGTCTTCCTAGATCTGATGAACCGAGTTAAAAACCTAATATCTAATAATCCTGGCTCCCTAACTCTATTATAAATATAGCTCCAACCTAATCATATTTCTCTTTACTCCATTTTATCCATTCTCAACCTCCATTATACAAAACACTTATCCTCTAAAATTTTGATGGAGTTATGAGACTTATGTTTTTGCATATATAATTTTGAAGAATATTTATACATAGATAATTTCAATCGGGACCTATCGGATTGCATAATTCAGTGAGTATTTTATGTGATTATAAGATCAGTATAATTTAGGGGTTATTTGGACAATATAATAGTTGTTAATTTCTTCGATACTTTATAGATTTCTGTATTTATCTTCTATAACTGATTTTTGTATATTTGATTGCTACTTCTATCCCTTCTTCGGTTTAATTCAGTAATTTATGTATTACTGTAAATCATCTAGTTTACTTATATCCCTTTTTCTTCGTAGATTATTTTGTGCACAGTTCAAATTTTGCCCTATTTCATTTATAGATCTGTTTTATTTATTTCACACTAGGCCTTGCAAGAGCCTGGGCCTTCATCCTTTTGATTCATGTTGAGTTTAGACCTTTCAAAGAGCCTAAACCTATATCCCTTTAAGTTTCTGCGCATATTGGGTAAAATTATGAATTTGATTGTTAAAGCGCATATTGGAAAAAAATATGAATTAAATATAAAAGGACTAATTGGGGATTACTAAATTAATACAATAATGGACAATTAAATTGTAGTTTTGGTGAAATCACTAACAAACCGAATAATTGAAAATTTTAATAGACGGTAAGTAGCGGGGGTTGGGTTGTATAATGAATATAAACAAGATAATGTCTAAATGCAGCCTATAATATAACAAGAAGTTACATGGAATAAGTAAGCTTATTAATAAACTTAAAATAGGCGTTAAGTTTAATATGAACAAATTATTAAGCATGAATATGGATCTGTTCCAGCAGCAAAAGATGATTAGGAAAAATAAGTGGCCTATTAAGAAAACTCATAGTGGGAGTTCGTTCCGGCAGCGATGGCTGATTAGGCAAAATAAAAGGCTTATAGTTGTATTCCATTCTGGTAGCAGGTGTAGGCTAATTAGGGAAAATAAGTAGCTAGTTAAAATAATTAATTGTAACCTAGGTGTTTGTTGACAATTCCATGGGGTCTAGGGTAGCTAGGCGGTCAATAATAATTTCATGGTGGCCTTGGCGACAATAAATTAAATTGGGGACTAAATATAGGGTTGACTTGTGTCAAATTGCATTTAGGTTGGGAACCCGTATCATAGAGTATCCCTTTTTATCACACTATATAAAGGTCTCACGAGGAGGCGAGGGTAAGCTTTATTGTACTGGGTAGTAAGAGGCCCGAATGAGGTGGGTATGGGCACCTTCTGGCGAGGCGGTGAGCGTGCATCGCACCAATTTGAAAAAATAATACGTTGTAACGCCAACGGTTAATGTTCTGTCCTTTAGAGCTGATGGGTCGGGGACTCGGGCCTGATAAACCCGAGACCATGGGTTGCATAGATTATCATAAATGTGCTTCAGGAGCCGATGGATGGGTAGAGTTAGGTTACATCCTAATTTTGAGTTGTAGTAAACGGTGCAAAATTGAATGATACAAATGAGACGATAACCGGCTATATCCTTGCTTATCTTTCCATTGCCATATTTACTATTATTGTGCCTTAAACTACTATCCTATCTAGATTTCCTCTTTTATCACTTATGTTAGTAATTACAAAACTCACCAGGCTTTATATCTAACTAGTTTTCTTTCTTCTTCCTTCCTTCCTTCCTCCAAGGTTCCCAAGGTGAAGGATCAAGTATTTGGTAGATTTTTGGCCCAGCTTAGCTTAATGGAGATTTTTGTTTGTCTTATTCTCTGCTTGTTTGTGTACTATTCCACATTTGACTTGCTTCTATAATTGATGTTGAGAGAGATTTTGTTTTATACTCTGATTATATTTCTTTTTCATAAAACAGTTCTGGGTTTATGATTGAAGTACATTTTATGATGTAATAAAGTTTATGTTTTGCTTTAAATAAAGTTTTAAATTTCGTTGTTTTTCATATGCTATCTTGTGAATTTTAGTCTCTGTTATGTTATTTTATACCTCTACGCTTCATATTGCTTAGCGAAATCCTCGCACGGGTAACGTTAATGGTTGTGGGTGTTATATTTGGTATCAGAGCCTAAGGTTACATGTAACACCCCGTAATTATGTAACACTAAGATTCACAAATCAAGGCAGAATTAAATTTTAAAAATCAAAATCAAGGGAAACGGGCTGCGTCATTGCGTTCCTCTCGGAATTCTGCATGAGATAGAGTCCGAGTTTGCGTTAATCGGACTCCGTATGAAGGAGTTATGGTCTTCAGAAGTTTCAGAATTCGATTTAAAATTCGAACAGGCCAGAAAACGAGGTCAAAACTCAAAATCGGACCCAGATTGGGCTGGGCGGGAATTTTCCCGCCCAAGACCCAGGTCGACTGGGTAGTCGACCTGGGGCACCCAGGTCGACTGGGTAGTCGACCTGGGGGTCGACCTCCCCCGCTTTTTCCAGATCTGCAGCCTGGTTCGTTTTTCTGTATCCGGACGCCATTCTGACCAGATTCGTTGACTTCTACACTATATAAACAGCCTTGGTCTCCTTCTCTATTCACAATTCTTTTCTATCCTTATGATGCCTCTGAGAAAATGTATAAATAAATAAAATAATATATAAAATAAATCAAGATGAGGAAATGCTGCTCAAGACTTTCAAGAAGAAGATTCGAATCAAGATTAAAGCTTCAAGATAAGAATCAAAGGCCAACTCAAACGGTTTCGAGCAACGTCGCACGAATCATAGCAACGCCATCTTTCTATTCTAAAAACCGATCAATGTAAGTCAGTTACTTTATAGATTTGAACATTTTTTCTATTCGTGACAGGAAATTAAAGGAATAAAAGAATATGCCAAATCTTTCTATCAGTGCTTATATCCTTGGACCTAATTAAGAACTGTTATGATTCAATGACAAATTAGACTGTGACTATGAAACTATGGACCTTAAAACCATATGCCTCTTTGACTATGAACATTGCCTATGACTGTGACTCATGACTGTGAGAACTATTTTCCTTTGACTATGAACATCGCCTATGACTGTGATTCATTAACTGTGAGGATTTATTGCCTATGACTATGGATATAAGATTATTATTTATGCCCATGACACTGTAGTTACAAAACCATGTTGTACCCCAAACTGGCATTATATTGGACCTAGGCTTGACTTCCTATTTCAGTTTATTCTTAGATCTTGATCATGGGAATTTACCTATTAAGTTAGGTCTACCCATGTTCTTGAATTTATACTATTCAACCCTTCTCATGTCGTAATCTATATGCATGTGAATTATTATTTTATGCCAGTTGTTATGTCCGTTCTTTCATGGCATTTTGGTTCATTCCCTTTTATCCACGAATCTAGCATTATTTATGATCTAGGTTGAATCACGATTATAATAACGATGGGAATATGTTTTGGGGAAAAACATGAAATTGACTAAACTTGGAAATTGGCATAATTTGGGAACATGCATTATATCATGAATATTAAGATGAAAATTTGAATAACAAGTCTAGTTTTGACATGAACTGAAATTAGAATATTAAATCAAAATTGGCATGATAAGTATATTAGCATAATTGTGAATAATTTACATATATTGGGCGTAAATGGTAAATGGTTAAATGGGCCACAAAGTAGGTAGTTGGTATGCAAATTAAGTTTTGGGCATAAACGGTGAACTAGAATATGAAATCTAGTTTGGCATAAACTGTAAACTAGAACATAAAATCTAGTTTTTGGCATGAACTGTAAATGGGGGTGTTGGATCTAAATTGCTATAAACTGTAAGATAGGATTTGGGCCTAGAATATAAGTCCATTAGTGGGCATGGCAAATGTATGTGGTATAGGCCAAATTTATTTATAGAGGGAAAATGGACTTTGAGAATAAATGGTTAAACTTTGAGGATAAATTGTTAACAATTTATTTATATACAAAAGAAAGGTTTATTAATGACATCTCTTTTAATAATACATACACCAGAAAGTTCTAGGGTGACAGAGAGGATAGTGTCTAGGCTTGGGTTTGGAAAATACAATTTTCCTGCTCTCCCTGGTTATCCCTAACTGATCCGACGGACGGGATGGTTACTTTCAAAACCTGATTTGAAAATTAATCAAAACCCTTTGAACTTAGAAAACACGAATATGCCTAACCCGAGGTTAGACTGAGTTGCGATGTAAAACTGCCCGTAACCAACCAGCACATCTAGTAATCGCAACAATATCTGTCTAATGTGAGTGGTCGCGGCTTTAATTTATTTAGTTAAAGTTAGAACAAGAATGGTAGGGTTAAGTTAACTAAGACACTTAACCAATTCAACATGATAACAAAACCGATGGGTGGGGGTTAGGGTCGTACAGACACTTAACACAGTTAAGCTAGAATGGGAGGGCTAAGTCCATAGGGACACTTAACCAACTTAACATGGTAACAAGACAAGATTTGTAGGGGTTAAGTAACTAAGAAAACACTTAGCCAAATAAACATGTTAACTAGACTAGAAGGTGGGGTTAAGTAAAGTTAATACACTTAGCCAAATTAACATGTTAACTAGACTAGAAGGTGGGGTTAAGTAAAGTTAATACACTTAGCCAATTTGATATGTTAGCTGACTAAACCGTAGGGTTAAGTAAACTTGAACAGTTAACCATCAGATTGCGATTAAGGAATAGGGTTAAGTCTAAAACGGGAAGGGATAATACTTAACCATTAATAAAATGTTAGTTAAAACAGATGGGCAAGGTTAAGTAAAAAGGAACACTTAACCAATACAGGATGAATGAATAGGATTAAGTAATAAGAAATACTTAACCAATTTAACTTGGTTTGTGGTAGGGTTAAGTCAACATGAATTACTGATAACACTTAACTAATTTATCAGGATAAATGAAGAGGGTTAAGTTAGCTTGAATTGACTAATGACACTTAACCAATCCAAATGGACGAGAAAGAGAACTAAGTAGTAAACCTTAGTTAAAGGGGAGCTAAGTAGTAAACCTTAGTTAAGAAAACAACGATTCTGGAAACTAAGTGGTAAACCTTAGTTAGAAAAACTAAGTAGTAATTCTTAGTATAACACGGGAAGGAGCGAATGTCCGTCTGAGTAAAAAGAAGGCTCCAACGAATTGGGTTACGAAGCCCGAGGCTTCGAGGGGACGTGAGGGTACTCTTGGTATCCCTCTATGAGGCTGCAGATGATCCTCCTGGGCTCACAGAGGTTAAGGTTTGTGTTAGAAGAACCAGGGGTATGCCTTGGTTGCAATATATGGCAACCTAAAGACTAGGATGGACCAACGTGATTCGGCGAGAAAACGATAGCCCTGTGATAGCAACTCGTCGTCTACCATCCATCTTGAGTCAGTCGAGATACATGAAGCGGAAAGGCGGAGAACTCCAAAAGACCATATACTTGCTATCTAGTTATGGGTGAGGATGGCCATAGGTTAGTGGGGGCATAGGGGGCCTGCGTATAGTTCTCATTTTTCAAGGTGTGCCTTTCATTAGTTGAGGGAGGGGTCGAGTGGGACCATAGCCACTGGAATAAAAACAGACCTTAGCATCTGCATCGGTAGATATCTGAAAGCTCTCGACCGAGTTCTGTGTTTCTTGATTTGCCCTGCCACAGGACTCGGGCCGCACATTACAGGACATGTGCATCTAGACAAGCGATAACGATTCGCGATACATGCGTGGGGAAGTATAGGAACATATACCACTCTAGGTAGTGTGTCCTAGACTTGGGGGAATCGTTCGACAGGTAGCATAATCCCTAGTTGGACTAGGTGGCATAAACCCTGAATCCGAGAAGCGTTCAGCAGATAGCGTAAACTCTAGTTGAATCTAGAAAGCACTTGATAGAAAACCCTAGATTAGATCTAGGTAATAAATAATAAATGTATGCCTGAAGGCAATGGAAACTACAGGGATTGGGACCACGTTATCATTACTAGTTGGGACACTAGTTAGGTGGTGCAGAGATATAGAAACCAGCATAACAAGGAAATAGCGAAGCGGCGAAAGTATTAGATCATATCCAGTCTATCTTAGCTTAGCATATCTTGTGATTATCTTGTCTAATCTTGCTAACCCTATCGTCATGGTGTTGTCTTGTATTCAGTTAATTCATGTCGTTTTGTTTTTCCATGTTCACATGCTAGAAGTTACTGAACGTACTCAGGCTTTATGTTTGACTCTGTTTTTCTTTCGTCTTCTTTTCTTCCATCCCCCCCCAGGTAGTAAAGGAGGGAATAGTATAGCTCAGGTTAAGTCGGACTGTCACTCTTTCCCAGCTTGAAGATTTGTCGAAGTTTTGCTTGGATTCTTAGTATAACACGGGAAGGAGCTAATGTCTGTCTGAGTAAAAAGAAGCCTCCAACGAATTGGGTTACGAAGCCCGAGGCTTCGAGGGGACGTGAGGGTACTCTTGGTATCCCTCTGTGAGGCTGCAGATGATCCTCCTGGTCTCACAGAGGTTAAGGTCTGCGTTAGAAGAACCAGGGTTATGCCTTGGTTGCAATATATGGCAACCTAAAGACTAGGATGGACCGGCGTGATTCGGCGAGAAAACGGTAGCCCTGTGATAGCAACTCGTCGTCTACCATCCATCTTGAGTTAGTCGAGATACATGAAGCGGAAAGGCGGAGAACTCCAAAAGACCATATACTTGCTATCTAGTTATGGTTGAGGATGGCCATAGGTTAGTGGGGCATAGGGGGCCTGCGTATAGTTCTCATTTTCCAAGGTATGCCTTTCATTAGTTGAGGGAGGGGTCGAGTGGGACCATAGCCACTGGAATAAAAACAGACCTTAGCATCTGCATCGGCAGATATCTGAAAGCTCCCGACCGAGTTCTGTGTTTCTTGATTTGCCCTGCCACAGGACTCAGGCCGCACATTACAGGACATGTGCATCTAGACAAGCGATAACGATTCGCGATACATGCATGGGGAAGTATAGGAACATATACCACTCTAGGTAGTGTGTCCTAGACTTGGGGGCATCGTTCGACAGGTAGCATAATCCCTAGTTGGACTAGGTGGCATAAACCCTGAATCCGAGAAGCGTTCAGCAGATAGCGTAAACTCTAGTTGAATCTAGAAAGCACTTGATAAGAAAACCCTAGATTAGATCTAGGTAATAAATAATAAATGTATGCCTGAAGGCAACGGAAACTACAGGGATTGGGATCACGTTATCGTTACAAGTTGGGACACTAGTTAGGTGGTGCAGAGATATAGAAATCAGTATAACAAGGAAATAGCGAAGCGGCGAAAGTATTAGAGCTTATCCAGTTAATCTTATCTTAGCATATCTTGTGTTAATCTTGTCTAATCTTGCTGATCCTATCATCATGGTGTTATCTTGTATTCAGTTAATTAATGTCGTTTTGTTTTTCCATGTTCACATGCTAGAAGTTACTGAACTTACTCAGGCTTTATGTCTGACTCTGTTTTTCTTTCGTCTTCTTTTCTTCCGATTCCCCCCAGGTAGTAAAGGAGGGAATAATATAGCTCAGGTTAAGTCGGACTGTCACTCTTTCCCAGCTTGAAGATTTGTCGAAGTTTTGCTTGGATTCTCTTTTCAGATGCTATGGTTGGCTCTTGCCAAAATTGGGGAATATAAATGTTGTTTTATGCTTCTTTGTTTTGTAAGACAGATGATATTCTGATATTGTAAAGAAATCATTGTACAAACTATCTTATCAATAAAGCAAAGTTTTATTTTCCGCTGTTTAATTTTTGTCTGTCTTGTAATTTGTCTGCATCTTTTACCCTAAATGCTCCACAGAACTTAGTGCATTCCCTTTGTGAGTGACACTAACGGATGTGGGGTGTTACACGTGGTATCAGAGCTGAAGGTTACCGGATCAGATAAAAGATTTGAAAAATTATTTTCAAACGGTTTTAAAAGAAGCATTTTTAAAAGAAAATATTTGTTTTAAAGGCATATTCCCCAAAGCCATACGCACTATCTTCTCTTCCTCTGTTTGAGTTCTTGTCTCCTTCTTTCTTGAGTCTCTGGGGCTCCTGGCTTTCTTGGAGGTAACCTCATCGATGGCGAAGTAGTGCCCCGGCTTCCATCCATAGCCGTAGTTGTTTCACCTACGGCTAGTTTTCTTTCAAGCTTATAGGGTTTTTGTACGATGGAAGCAGCTTTCGAGAGATTTGTCAACATGACTACACACGGAAGAGGATGAGGAATTCATGGATGTAGATTTAGCTCACAAAGGAGGAAGGAATTATAAAACCTAAGATAAAAGGAAATATCTTTACTATGGTGTAATAAGGCATGTAATTAAGGGCAAAGGACAAGATTTTCAGAAGGGCAAGTACCTACTTTCGCCACCAAGCGTACCTAGGAGAGAGGTAGTAAAGTTCTGTTGGAAGGGTCTAGTTTTGCTGTTCGTACTCTTTCCTATGGTTTTAGCGCTTCGCATTTGTTCATATCCAATTCCATAGTTGAGTCTCTGCACCATGGTACTTGTATAGTAGAAAGATCCCACTAGAGTCTCAAATCCAATTGGTGGTCCGACCAGATTATTTTTGGTTAGTAGGGATTTGAGAATAGCTATCCAGTTTGCTTATATCATCTCACGTAGATCGTCTAAATTCAGGGGAGATATTCCTTGGGTGCTTGTCTGATATTGGTTTAGGCCTTTGGGGCTTGTACTTGAGGAATGTCGAGTTCGACTAGGATGGTTTGCGTGAGAGATGAATAGTTGTGGCAGGCACTCTAAAAAGCACGTAGTAACCTTTCGACCCTTATAGTTATGGCATGGTGGATAAGAGGGAGACCTCTAATCATCTTAGTACATACACTTGGTACCGTAATTGACATCTGTTTATTTTGGAAATGGAGGTCAGAAACTTCACAATCGTGAAGTCAAATTAGTTAAGATACAGTGGAGTAAAGCTCAAGAAGGCTAGATACTAACATCATACCCTTTTTCCTTAAGGGTGCATCCTTGATTTCTTTTTTTTAGGAGCTTTACGCATAATTGTTTCTCTCTTTCCAAAGTAAATCCTCTAGGTCGTATCTTCGATCCTTAGGTAGAAGCCAATGGATGTAAACATGTATTTGAAACATGTTATGGTTGATGGTTGCTAATGGTTGCTCGTGAATGCATATGCATACGTATTAGGCACTAGATCAGTTCGGACGCTTTCATATTGCATTTACATATATGTATTTGTTTGTAAGTTGAACTTCATATGTTATCATATGGATGTTGCATATGGACGAATGGTTGTGCATGCTTGTAGTATTTACATAACCAGGGATGCTTGCATACATGATTGGACGCATGGCACTGACATGATTCGCATTAAGGAGGTCAACTGAATCAGTAGACCGCCTGATTTTGCATTAGATAAAGACATATACACACACTATGCATATGAACATGAAAGCATTAGAAATCTTTTAAGGACAATGAATGCCTGTGATTGAATGGTTGAGTAGATGGGTGATTGGATGGTAGGACACATTCTTCCTAACTTGAAGATTTCGGGGACGAAATCCTTTTAAGTGGGGGAGAATGTAACACCCTGTAATTCTGTAACACTAAGATTCATAAATCAAGGCAGAATTAAATTTTAAAAATCAAAATCAAGGAAAACGGGCTGCTCCATTGCGTTCGTCTCGGAATTCTACATGAGATAGAGTCCGAGTTTGTGTTAATCGGACTCCGTATGAAGGAGTTATGGTCTTCAGAAGTTTCAGAATTCGATTTAAAATTCGAACAGGCCAGGAAACGAGTTCAAAATTCAAATCGAACCCAGATTGGGCTGGGAGGGAATTTTCCCGCCCAAGATCTAGGTCGACTGGGTAGTCGACCTGGGGGTCAACCTCCCCCGCTTTTTCCAGATCTGCAGCCTGGTTCGTTTTTCTGTATCCGGACGCCATTCTGACCAGATTCGTTGACTTCTACACTATATAAACAGCCTTGGTCTCCTTCTCTATTCACAATTCTTTTCTATCCTTATGCTGTCTCTGAGAAAATGTATAAATAAATAAAATAATATATAAAATAAATCAAGACGAGGAAATGCTGCTCAAGACTTTCAAGAAGAAGATTCGAATCAAGATTAAAGCTTCAAGATAAGAATCAAAGGCCAACTCAAACGGTTTCGAGCAACGTCGCACGAATCATAGCAACGCCATCTTTCTATTCTAAAAACCGATCAATGTAAGTCGTTTACTTTTTAGATTTGAACGTTTTCTCTATTCGTGACATGAAATTAAAGGAATAAAAGAATATGCCAAATCTTTCTATCAATGCTTACATCCTTGGACCTAATTAAGAACTATTATGATTCAATGACAAATAAGACTGTGACTATGAAACTATGGAACTTAAAACCATATGCCTCTTTGACTATGAACATTGCCTATGACTGTGACTCATGACTGTGAGAACTATTTTCCTTTGACTATGAACATCGCCTATGACTGTGATTCATTAACTGTGAGGATTTATTGCCTATAACTATGGATATAAGATTATTATTTATGCCCATGACACTGTAGTTACAAAACCATGTTGTACCCCAAACTGGCATTATATTGGACCTAGGCTTGACTTCCTATTTCAGTTTATTCTTAGATCTTGATCATGGGAATTTACCTATTAAGTTAGGTCTACCCATGTTCTTGAATCTATACTATTCAACCCTTCTCATGTCGTAATCTATATGCCTGTGAATTATCATCTTATGCCAGTTGTTATGTCCGTTCTTTCATGGCATTTTGGTTCATTCCCTTTTATCCACGAATCTAGCTTTATTTATGATCTAGGTGGAATCACGATTATACGAACGATGGGAATACGTTTTGGGGAAAAACATGAAATTGACTAAACTTGGAAATTGGCATAATTTGGGAACATGCATTATAACATGACTATTAAGATGAAAATTAGAATAACAAGTCTAGTTTTGACATGAACTGAAATTAGAATATTAAATCAGAATTGGCATGATAAGTATATTAGCATAATTGTGAATAATTTACATATATTGGGCGTAAATGGTAAATGGCTAAATGGGCCACAAAGTAGGTAGTTGGTATGCAAATTAAGTTTTGGGCATAAACGGTGAACTAGAATATGAAATCTAGTTTGGCATAAACTGTAAACTAGAACATAAAATCTAGTTTTTGGCATGAACTGTAAATGGGGGTGTTGGATCTAAATTGCTATAAACTGTAAGATAGGATTTGGGCCTAGAATATAAGTCCATTAGTGGGCATGGCAAATGTATGTGGTATAGGCCAAATTTATTTATAGAGGGAAAATGGACTTTGAGAATAAATGGTTAAACTTTGAGGATAAATTGTTAACAATTTATTTATATACAAAAGAAAGGTTTATTAATGACATCTCTTTTAATAATACATACACCAGAAAGTTCTAGGATGACAGAGAGGATAGTGTCTAGGCTTGGGTTTGGAAAATACAAGTTTCCTGCTCTCCCTGGCTATCCCTAACTGATCCGACGGACGGGATGGTTACTTTCAAAACCTAATTTGAAAATTAATCAAATCCCTTTGAACTTAGAAAACATGAATATGCCTAACCCGAGGTTAGACTGAGTTGCGATGTAAACCTGCCCGGAACCAACCGGCACATCCAGTAATCGCAACAATATCTGTCTAATGTGAGTGGTCGCGGCTTTAATTTATTTAGTTAAAGCTAGAACAAGAATGGTAGGGTTAAGTTAACTAAGACACTTAACCAATTCAATATGATAACAAAACCGATGGGTGGGGGTTAGGGTCATACAGACACTTAACACAGTTAAGCTAGAATGGGAGGGCTAAGTCCATAAAGATACTTAACCAACTTAACATGGTAACAAGACAAGATTTGTAGGGTTTAAGTAACTAAGAAAACAATTAGCCAAATTAACATGTTAACTAGACTAGAAGGTGGGGTTAAGTAAAGTTAATACACTTAGCCAAATTAACATGTTAACTAGACTAGAAGGTGGGGTTAAGTAAAGTTAATACACTTAGCCAATTTGATATGTTAGCTGGACTAGACCGTAGGGTTAAGTAAACTTGAACACTTAACCATCAGATTGCGATTAAGGAATAGGGTTAAGTCTAAAACAGGAAGGGATAATACTTAACCATTAATAAAATGTTAGTTAAAACAGATGGGCAAGGTTAAGTAAAAAGGAACACTTAACCAATACAGGATGAATGAATAGGGTTAAGTAATAAGAAATATTTAACCAATATAACTTGGTTTGTGGTAGGGTTAAGTCAACATGAATTACTGATAACACTTAACTAGTTTATCAGGATAAATGAAGAGGGTTAAGTTAGCTTGAATTGACTAATGACACTTAACCAATCCAAATGGACGAGAAAGAGAACTAAGTAGTAAACCTTAGTTAAAGGGGAGCTAAGTAGTAAACCTTAGTTAAGAAAACAACGATTCTGGAAACTAAGTGGTAAACCTTAGTTAGCAAAACTAAGTAGTAATTCTTAGTATAACACGGGAAGGAGCGAATGTCTGTCTGAATAAAAAGAAGGCTCCAACGAATTGGGTTACAAAGCCCGAGGCTTCGAGGGGACGTGAGGGTACTCTTGGTATCCCTCTGTGAGGCTGCAGATGATCCTCCTGGGCTCACAGAGGTTAAGGTCTGCGTTAGAAGAACCATGGGTATGCCTTGGTTGCAATATATGGCAACCTAAAGACTAGGATGGACCAACGTGATTCGGCGAGAAAACGGTAGCCCTGTGATAGCAACTCGTCGTCTACCATCCATCTTGAGTCAGTCGAGATACGTGAAGCGGAAAGACGGAGAACTCCAAAAGACCGTATACTTGCTATCTAGTTATGGATGAGGATGGCCATAGGTTAGTGGGGCATAGGGGGCCTGCGTATAGTTCTCATTTTTCAAGGTGTGCCTTTCATTAGTTGAGGGAGGGGTCGAGTGGGACCATAGCCACTGGAATAAAAATAGACCTTAGCATCTGCATCGGCAGATATCTGAAAGCTCCCGACCGAGTTCTGTGTTTCTTGATTTTCCCTGCCACAGGACTCGGGCCGCACATTACAGGACATGTGCATCTAGACAAGCGATAACGATTCGCGATACATGCGTGGGGAAGTATAGGAACATATACCACTCTAGGTAGTGTGTCCTAGACTTGGGGGCATCGTTCGACAGGTAGCATAATCCCTAGTTGGACTAGGTGGCATAAACCCTGAATCCGAGAAGCGTTCAGCAGATAGCGTAAACTCTAGTTGAATCTAGAAAGCACTTGATAGAAAACCCTAGATTAGATCTAGGTAATAAATAATAAATGTATGCCTGAAGGCAATGGAAACTACAGGGATTGGTACCACGTTATCATTACTAGTTGGGACACTAGTTAGGTGGTGCAGAGATATAGAAACAAGTATAACAAGGAAATAGCGAAGCGGCGAAAGTATTAGATCATATCCATTCTATCTTAGCTTAGCATATCTTGTGATTATCTTGTCTAATCTTGCTAACCCTATCGTCATGGTGTTATCTTGTATTCAGTTAATTCATGTCGTTTTGTTTTTCCATGATCACATGCTAGAAGTTACTGAACTTACTCAGGCTTTATGTCTGACTCTGTTTTTCTTTCATCTTCTTTTCTTCCGTTCCCCCCCAGGTAGTAAAGGAGGGAATAGTATAGCTCAGGTTAAGTCGGACTGTCACTCTTTCCCAGCTTGAAGATTTGTCAAAGTTTTGCTTGGATTCTCTTTTCAGATGCTATGGCTGGCTCTTGCTAAAATTGGGGAATATAAATGTTGTTTTATGCTTCTTTATTTTGTAAGACAGATGATACTCTGATATTGTAAAGAAATCATTGTACAAACTATCTTATCAATAAAGCAAAGTTTTATTTTCCGCTGTTTAATTTTTGTCTGTCTTGTAATTTTTCTACATCTTTTACCCTAAATGCTCCACAGAACTTAGTGCATTCCCTTTGTGAGTGGCACTAACGGATGTGGGGTGTTACATTACAATATCAAAAAAAAAAATTGGTTTTCAAAGAAAAAGTCTTTAAAATAAAAGTTATTTCGAAATAAAAGTCTGTTTTTGAAAAATGTTCCCTCAAGTCAATTCCAATGTTCTCTTGATTCCTTTCCTGAATCCTTTCCACTTCTCTTCTTGCCGCACGTCTGGGGATCTCAACTTTCTTGAGGGTATCCCCATTCTGACTTGGTACCATAGGTAAGTGGAAGCTATGACACCAACCGAAGAGAAAGAAAATGCCCAAGCTCCAGTTCCAGCTATGGTGGCTCCTCCTAACCCCCCACCAGCGGCTGATTTATCTAAGTTTTGTAGGGATCTCACTGCACTAGGAGGAAAAACCTTCCTTGGTACAGGGACTTTTGTTGATACCCGCGCTTGGCTAAGGAATACAGAGCGCATATTTGGACTTTTGGAGCTTGAGGATAGGAGGAGAGTTCAATTGGCTGCATGACAATTGAAGGGAGAGGCTTCTTATTTGTGGGAGATGGCTAAGTCAGAGTGTAGATTTGAGATATGGAATGAGTTTAAGGAGAGGTTTGAAAGGAAGTTTCTATCCTAGGCAGAAGAGGTTATGTAATTTGCAAGATTTCTAGGATTGAAATAGTTTGATCTTTTTGTGAAGGAATATGTTGATCAGTTCAATGAACTTGCTATGTTCGGAATGGATTTGTTGAATACAAATCATAAGAAGGTCATGAGATTTGCTAAGGGTCTGAATCAACCCTTACAAGGACTTTCTTTGACCCATATTCGAATGGGTGCTACGTTCGAGAATCTTGTTGAGATGGCACTTATGCACGAGGAAGGGAAAGGTGATTCCAACGAAAGTAATGCTGAGATGGTTAAAGGCAGTAAATGAAAGGAGAAATGGTGGCATAAGAAGGGTAATAGGAAGAAGGGCGAGAGGCTAGAGAAAGCTCAGATAATGAAATACACTGAATGTCATGGGTGCGGCATGACGGGCCATTTTGTGAGGGACTGCAAGAAGACTGCTAAGAAAGGGAGTTGCATTAATTGTGGACAGTCGAATCATTATAGTAAGAAGTGTCCTCAGAAGCAAGGGAAAGGGACTTGTCCATCTGGAGCCCAGATGCATGCATAAAAGGCGACTCAGGCCCATGCCGGTCAGGATAGAGGCAAGAAGGTCATAGTCAAAGGTTTGATCTCTCTTTATGACTTCCAATTATGACTTTATTTAATTATGGCGCTTCTTATTCATTTATTTCTACTTCTTTAGTCAATTGTTTGTACCTTAGTATGTCTCTTGTTTTTGATCCAGTAGTAGTTTCAAAGCCTATAGAAGGTTCATCTCACTTTTCTATCATGTGTCAGGGTTTGAGGCTTTCTTATAGGAATTGAGTTTGATTGTGATGCCTATGTACCGGGGTTTCGGGGTACTGGGATATCAGGGTACTGGGGTTTCGGGGTAGGTATTATTCTAGCGACTGATTGGCTGGTCATGTACGGTGCCATTCTTAACTACAAGAGGAGGTTAGTGAGACTGATGGCTTGTCATGGCAGGGCCCTTGATATATCTTGCGACCCACGAGGTCAGTGATGTTGAGCTTCTTAGAGTCCCTAGATACTTTTATTGATGATCTTAGTTTGGTACCCACAGTTAGAGATTTTCCGGATGTATTTGAGGAGTTGAGAGGGTAACCTCCGAGATGAGAGATCAACTTCGGAATTTATTTGACAGAGAACGCTAAGCCAATTGCATTAGCAGTGCACAATACGGATCCGAGGTAAAGGTGGGAAGTAAGCAAGTAGGTGTGCTATTGGAGAAAGGCTTTATTAGATGGAGTATATATATGAGTGGGGAGCACCAGTAGTTTTCGCCACTAAGGCAGATGGCTCTCTCCTTCTATGTGTGGATTATCGAGAATTGAACAAGCTCACATAGAAGAATCGACACCCACTGCCTCGGATAATTGTAACAACCCGAATTTTTAATATATAATAAGTAATTAATGAAATAATTAATTGAGGAATAAACTGATAAAATAAATATTAATCAGAAAAATAGTGAGAATCTGACAACGAGGGTTGCACCATTGGATCCATTACAAAATTTTAATTTAGATAGACTTTTACTTTGCGTAAATCAGGCGAGAAACGAACAAGTTATAATTAATCAATTTTTGAAATTAAATTAGAGAATTTAATTAATAAAGCAACGATAAATGGGCGACCCATCCCTTAACTGGGTCGACATTTGTGTCGACACATGTCTGAGGTGGGTCGACCCAGCTTTGAGCCTGCTTTGGATAATTCGTTTCTGATGTATTGCTGCTGTGTCTTCTTCGGTTTAGATTAAAAACCTAATATCTAAAGGCCTAAAATATAAATATAAAATACAATGAATCGGGATAATAAATCAAATGAACCTGGACACCTAACTCTACTATAAATAGTCATCAACATTTAACCAAATTTTCACTACTCCATTTCTCTACCTCTCTCAAATAACCTTTTTCTCAAATATAATTTTAGTGGAGTACAAAGGGCTTCGTTCAACACGTATTATGGGGAGATATTCATAGATAGAGAGGATCTACCAACGCCTATTGGATTTGCTCAAATTTTTGTGAGAATTACTGTGATTATCAGATTTCTTCTAAGTTAATGTAAAATAGATACAATAGTTGTTACAATAATTAGCAATCTAAATAAAAAGGATTTAGACAATAAAATATATTGGATCTGAAAGTTTGACAATTACAGTGTTTACAAGTTTATCTTTTACATGTTATTGTTCATTTCAATTGCTATCTATTACTTATTCCTTTTCAGCTGTTATATGTTTATAAGTACATTCTTCTTCGTTATCCCCTTCTCTGTATTTGTTTAATTTACAGTCTTGTAATGCCTAATTATTTATTATGTTCATTTCTGAGCTTAGATTCATTTCTTATTTTTCCTTTATTTTGCGCTAAGCCTAGGCCAATGATAGCCTAGGCCTTTACCGTTAAATTTGCATAAAATTGAGATAATCTGAAATATTATGGAGATTTTAGGCATATAAGAATTGGTAAAATATGGGATGTAAATGGGTTAAATTTTAAAGGAATAATATGTAAACATGTTATTTGACTTTAATTTGTAAGCAGGTTAATTTAGCGCTGATATTGGAAAACATGTTATTTGACATTAATTTGTAAACGTGTTAATTTGGCATTGATATTGAGAGACATGTTATTTGACATTAATTCGTAAACATGTTAATTTGGTATTGATATTGAAAAACATGTTATTTGACTTTAATTTGTGAAATATGTTCATTCGACATTTATTTGGGGAAAACATGTTATTTTGACATTTAATTTCATTTGACATTAAAAAGCAAAATATGTTCATTTGACATTCATTTAGGAAAACATGTTCGTTGAACATTAATCTGGAAATTATGTCCATTTGGCATCAATTTTGGAAAACACGTTCGTTCGACGTTAATTTGGAAAGCATGTTAATTTGACGTTAATTCGGAAAACATGTTAATTGTACTTAATATGACATTATGTTACCTATATTTGGAAAACGTTAATCGGAATGAATTATACTTAATTTGACATTAAGTAATCTGCATTGGAAAACATGTTAATTGGAATTAATGGTACTTAATTGGACATTAGCAAGAAAATGGAAAACATGTGAATTGGGGTAAGAGATACTTAATTATACATTAAGTAAAACATGTTATTGTAACTTGTAATTGGACAATAAATGACATGGTAATAAAAAGGGATTGTAGATTACTTTCCTTAATTACAATCTAAGAAATAACATGTTATGTCACTGGGCTTATTACTGAACTTAAATCATGTTAAGTTAAACCTGTATGATTAATAAGCGGGATAAAAGGTTGTAGGGTACTTTCGTTAGTTACAATCTAGAGGCAAGGGGTTGTAGAATACTTCCGTTAAAATCCTGGGATAAAAGGTTGTAGATTGCTTTCGTTCATTTCAATCTAAGAAATGAAATGTTATGTCACTGAGATTATTAGTGAACTTAAATCATATTAAGTTAAACCTGTACGATTAATAAGCAAGAGAGATTATGTCACTGGGCTTATTAATGAACTTAAATCATGTTAAGTTAAACCTGTATGATTAACAAGTGAGAGGGGTCCATTCTTTCGATATATGAAGGGCTCGTAAAAATCCTAGTTAACTTGGGGTTCATGTCTCGGATGGCTTGTGTAATATGCATTTTGTGTGGAAACCCATATCAATCAGTATTCCTTGTTATCAACGAGGCCTCGCACTAGGTAGGGGTTAAGGCATGCTTACTGAACTAGATAGTAAGAGGTTCAAACGAGAGGTGGGTATGGGCGCATTCCGACGGAGTCATGAGCGTGCATGGAACTAAAAGCGGAAGATAAGATGTTGTAGTGTGTAACGACCTGAAATTTTGGAACCAATTTAAAAAATAAATAAATTCCAAGTTTAATTAATTTATTTAAGAATTTTATGTCAACTACAAATTTGATAAGGACATTTTGCAAACGATCTAGGAATTTGTCAAAACCAATTTTATCGGATCTGAAACGTCAAATTATGGTAAGATTTCAAATTTCGCACCAATCGGAGTAAGTATGTGACTGGCGAAATTTAAATGTCAATAGGTCGATAATTTAAACTCAAACTGGCACTTTTAAAGAAAACATACTCGGAATTTGATGAGTCAATTCCGTTGGAGCCACATTTCTGAAAAATAAAGGGTTTCAAATTTTGTAGAATACCGAAGCAATATGTGGTCGTACGAGTAGTAAATGGTTAGATAGCTTACATGTACCCTAAGCTAAGTATTCACACATAAACTAGTTATCTTGGATTTGTGTTTGTTTTAAGTTTTCATGCAATGAAGCTCCCTAATTGTGCTTTTTCCCTTCCATCCTACGCCGACATCTCAGTGATCCAAGGCAACTTCATTTGCCTATAAATACAAGGCCTCCTCTCCACTTTCTCACTTTGCTTCTTCTTTCATTTCTCTCCTCTCCCCTCTCTGTTGCTCCACCGCCTCTCCCTAAGCCCACCCATCATTGCCCAGGCTTCCTCCATCACCATGCCCTCCTTCCTGCGCCCACCCCATGTTGTGGGCCCACTCCTCCCCTAAAGCACTGTACACCATTTAAAGCTCCAATACAACACCTCTCCCCCCTTAAAAACCCTAAACCCACCCCTCCTCAGCCCACGCCTACCACCGTGGACCCCACTTCAGCCCATCCGTGCACCCACTAGCCCCCGTGGGTCCCACCCCTCCAAATCTGATCCCCTTTGCTTCCACGCCCCTCTCCGTTTACTCCTAAAACCAAAATATACCACCACTTGTTATCCCATATTTTATGAAATCCAAATAGCGTCGAACCCCTCCCTGTTCGATTTTCAGAAAATTTCGGTGATGCCGAAAGGTTGTCGAAATCGTCCGGGATAGCGAGGACATCCTACAATCAAAGTTAGGTAGAATGGAATCCAAGTTAAGAAACTATGAACGAAAAAAGGCTATATATATGTTGGTTAATGTATGTGAACTGGTTTGAGATATATAATGAACTATGATGGATAATATAAGTTCATAAGATGGTTCGATAATGTTTGGGATGGATTAATGGTGTGTATTATGAAAAAGATACGATTTTTAAGTGAAGTATATATAGTTACTTGCATATATGACACGTAGAACTGAATTTGTAGACATTGAGATGGATTTGAACCTTAAATGTTCATTGAAATGCAAATTAAATTGATATTGGTTAATAGATATGGGTGTGAACCCTATTTGGTATTGAATGCATATGATTGTATATTATGGTTAATCTGTTGATTGACAAAACCATATAAGCATTAATGGTTTAAGGCTTGTATGGTATGAATTGTGCCATGATTTTGTAGATAAATGTTATCACCATTGTTGATAATCTGGTATGTGATTACCATGGTTAATATGGCCAAAAAGTATGATTATTGGCTCATTGGTAAAGTCTTCATTCATTAAAATGGTTTTAATGAATATTTTATTAATCTAATAATGGGTGAAAAATGAAAATCAAAATTTGATATCCAATTTTTCATGAATGCGAAGTAAAAATTATTCGAGTAACTTTCGTACAGGAAAGAAATGGTTTTGGAGAAATTAAAAGTAGGTTATGGCCTGTCGGAGTTTTTACTTAAAAATGAATAGTAATGGGAAAAAGTGACGTTCAGTTAGGGTATGTGGAAACGATTTAACAAGATTTCCTTTTCAAAACTTTCTTATTTATTTTTATAATAGGCATCTGGAAAATTTTGATTTAAAATAATGAAGTTTGAAAAATAATATTAATAATATTACAATATCCGTTTAATGGGAATATTTGAATTTGAAGTGAAATATTGAAAATATATTTCCGGAAATTATTATATATTTTTTATATAACTAATAAACTATTTTTTAAGCAATTCGATTGAATTTATAATATAAAAATCAAAGTATGTCCCGAATAGAACTCGTCTCACAATAGTAGTTCGCGAATTTCGACCATTGACATCAAACTGATGTATTGGGAGATCCGCCCATCGGATTTTTCTGGAAACAAAAAACGTTTAGTTCGAAATGAAAAGAACTTTCAAATGATATATAGGGTTTTGAAATTCAATGGTTATATCTTGAAATATGTTCAAATCAACTTTGAATCAAAACAACATCAGGGCCGTTAATGACCCGAAATCAGAATTGATTGAAATGAACTAACTTTAAACAATTAAAAATATGGAAAAATTATAAATGATTTTAAAGAGGTTTGAACCAAATACATATGATTTTGAATGATAACAACTCGTTAAGTGGAAATTAGCTATTTTACAACGCCTTTTATAACGAGTTTTAAGAAACTTTGGGAAATAAGGGTATTAAATTCCTAAGACAAATCGAACCTGTTAGTAAACATTTTTATAAGGATAAAAAGAATTGAAAATATGATTTTGGAAGCCGTACAGGTCTACCAAATTTGAGAATAAGATTTAATCTTATGAAATGATTTCCAATTTAAGGAGAATCAACTGGAGGGTTAATAATTCGAAAAAGATTTTGTTTTGATACTAATTATTTTGTAAAGTCCGGGTTTAACCTATTTCAAATAATTTTAAGATGAATTAAAAGTTTAAGATGATGGAAGACCGGAAATCTGCACATCGAATGGACTGCTTATTAATGCCTTGGATATAAGTTGCTCTAGTTTAGGAGTTATAGTGGTAGTAGTCCGGACGTAGTGTTGATTGTCCGGATGCGCAAGGGATTCTCTCCCTAATTGGATGAGGAATAAGATGCCTTCGGTTTCATTCAAACATAGAACAAACTTGTAAATGGATGTGTGTCTAGCTTGTATTTTAAAACATAACCAATTGGTTTCTATTGATGTTATATCAATTGGTGGTGGAGAAATTATTCTCTTAGCTCAACACCCTCCTCTAAGACTTATGTACTCAGAGGGTTATATATTAATAGACACCAATTATATGTGGTGCCATTGTATTGATGGCAGAGATAAGGACTAACGTTTCCTTCTAGTGGAAAAGTGATTCCATGGTATGGAGCCCAGGTAGGTTTACTTATGTGGATGATAGAATAGGTGCCTCAGATGATGGTCAAATACGACCGAGAAACATTATATTCAGGAAAGATCCTAATCAGTCCATTAGTGTTGGCTGGCACTGTCGCTCGAAGGATCACTTGCATGTAAATCTTCGGACATTTGTTAGAATGTTCCTAATGGTTAACGAGGATCTTTTGCCTTAGTTCATTGATGAAATCCAATTTACAATGAGTGCCTTTGCGTTTTCAATTGTAAACTATGTAGCCAACATAATAGGATGGGGCATTATGCGAGCTAAGATCTGTACATTTATTTTCAAAAGTGATTTCCACACTTGGACATTAATAATAATATCATAATCAAAATGTTTTACGTATCAACCATATTTGACTATTTTAAGGTAAAACTCTATCCTCTGGTATGCGTTGCATTGTGTGATGAAACTCGAGTCTTATAATGGTTTCATTTTTCTTAAAAGCATTGCAAAGTTTGTGCACTGGTATTTATATGGAGGTAACACGTTCCATATTACACGGTGTGGTTTTGTGATATGCCTTACTTTTATAAAGATTAATAATAACTACTTAGAGTTTCTCATTCCAGTCCCACGACTGACTCGTAGTTTGTTTTTCCCTTGAAAATTAAGGTGCCCTTGTTTTCACATGGGCATGCCAGTAAACAGTTTGTTAGTTAACAACTTTCGGAAGCTATGACTATTTATGCATGGAAGCTATCGGGGAAAGCTAGTTTTGGATTTGGAGTAGGAGCATGATTTGGATGTTCTTTTGGACTCTCTCTAAGACTCTGTCACGTTGACATATCATTATTTCTGATGTAAATCTCCTTACTTATTATCTTTGTAATGTATGATATTTGGGTCCGATGGGATGTATTAACTCTGATGAAACACTAATGTAATTTGATCTGTATTCTGATGTTAAATGCATGTTTTTATCCTCTGCTGTTATATTAGTGTGTTATATCCTTAAGGCCATTTGTTCTTTCGGGCATCGGGACAACGGGTCGTTATATAATGCATGTTATTAAGGCTGTGTCTTTTTAGTTGATGGGTTTGGAACTAATAACCCCAAATGCCATAGCTGGCACATGTTATTCACATTTGGAGAGCCGCTCGATGGGTAGCATTAGGAAATTACTTCCTAATTACTTGTTTCTGTCTGAATCTGTAGAAGTGCAAAACAGTCAAACAGATTTGATATGGTCATTATTATCATCATTGTCCCTTGGATAAGACTAGTTTATCCTTTATGTCAATTCATATCGGTTACTGTTCACCTTCAGATATGTACATACACTTACCCTTTTATGACACTAGAACCACAATTTGTCTATTTTCCTTAACTTAAAAGTCAGGATGGTAATCATAGCAAACTTTATGTCTGACCCATTTCCTTTCTTTTTTCTTTCTTTTCCCTCAGGCTTAGATGGAGAAAGTGTATAGTTCATATTTTTTTGTTAGATTAATCATGATGGATTACTTCCTGTTCTCTTTCCAAGGTTAGGTTGTATCTTTCTAACTATTTGAGGATAATATTATTTTACATTGATGTTGTTTTTGATTAAAATTTTGAGGCATGACATTTTGTAACTATTTGATTGTTCCGAAAAGCCTTTAAATAGTAGTTGAAGAGATGTGTCTTTTTGGGAAGAGATGTGAAGGGATGGAGGAAATTTTAAAATTCGAAAATCGGGAAAATGGTATATACGGTGACATATATAAACTTATATGTTGACATCTCTGTATATGTCAACAAATATAAACATATATGTCAACATACTTCTATATATGTCAACATATATAAACTTATATGTCAACATACCTCTGGTATATCTATATGTGGATATTGGTGATACGATTTAGGTTAATGATCGATGAGCTTCAAGTATAATTGTCATGGGATCTTTTAATAAGATATTCTAAGGTTCAACAAACTGCTCATCACTTCAAACGCCTGGTTCTTCATCATTCTTATCTTATATGCTTTAGTCTTCAATTATTCTAATTATCCTTCCTCTATTTCTCCGATTAACCTTCTTCTATAATTCTTCTTTTGTATTCTTGTTTATCTCTATAAACGTCTTTGTAATATATTATATGTAACTGCACAACTTGAGGATACGTTACTAGTAATTTTTATAAGTTTGTTGCCATCAAAATCAATACCTAGGGAATTAACAATCCCCCCCTTTTTGATGATGACAACCATATAAATATTTGAGAGATAAAATATAATACTTTTTATATTTGACTCCCCCTAACTCTAGGAACTCCAACTATCGTTTTGTCTTGTATATTTTATACATTTTCTCCCCCTTTGTCATCAATAAAAATGGTTAAAAAGAACTATTTAATTTTACTTCTAGACAATATGTTGAGCTTTCATATGAATATAAATAAAACACAAAAGGGAAAACTAAATAAAAACATGGAATAAATTTTATATAATAAATAAACGAGTTTTAGAGCTACCGACTTTGCTGATGCTAATTAACAAATCAATTTCATATTTATTCATGGTTCAGTAGATTTCTTGTCATATGCTTTGAGGTTCTGTTGTTTGGTACATGAAAAATTATTAAATATGCACACTGGTACTCTTTTTTACTTTAGGGTCCATGGGGTTAAGTTTTGGGATGCCAAACTGATGAAGAGTATGAATGCCCTTTCAAAATATAATTATTTGATAAATAAACTTTATCAATAAAATTATCAATATATTTTTCTTTTTCAGTATTATTCAACCTTTTTGGATCCCATAAGTTAATAAACCTACGTAGAGGATTTAATTTATATTTCCTTGGTTTAGGTTTGAACTTGGTAGAATTAGTACTTTAAGTACTATTTTTCTTTGATTTAGCCTTAGGGGTATATTCAAGTCCATGTTTATTTCTTATTGTGTTTAGATACATATAATAATTTTTCTAGATTATCCCTCCCTTTGTTAAATTTATCAATATAAGTTTTTATTTTATCAAAATTCTTATTATGGTTTGAATGACATTATGTAGAGATGTTATTTTGTCATTCAGATCAATGATCTATGACTTCATTAAAATATTTTCTAATTTTAAGGACTCATTTCACTTTTTCAAAACTTCCAAGTGTTAAATCCTTTCCATTTTTATTAAAACTAAATATTTCAATTTCATTTTTTTAGAAATTATTTTTCTTTACTGAACTTCTCATTAGATATTTTTAATCTATCTATTTCTGCCAAACTATTGTTGTATTTTTTCCTAAGTATTTCATATTCCCCGATGCATATCATTTAAAACATTAGTAATTTCTTTATTAAAACTCCATGTCTAGTCATCCATTGCCATGAAGAACATGTTGACATTTTCTGAATCACTATCACTTGATGTATCTGAATTATCCCATCTTGCATTGAATGTCTACTTCCTCTCCTTATTGAAAGTATCTGAAATGTGTTTTTGTTTCTTCAAGTTGGGACAGTCTCTTTTCAAATGACCGGGTTTATCACCTTCGAAACATTTTACAACATTTCCGTTTCTGAAATTATTGCTGTTAGTTTTTCAAAAAAATTCGTTATCCAATACTTGAAGAATTTCTTGATCTTCTTGGTAATCAACTCAATATCACCATCAATGGTATCATCATCTGGTTCATCATTATCGATCATAACATTAAGTGCTAGTGATTTCTTCTCATTTCCCTGATTCTCTTTTCTAACTTGTAATTTTACTTCATAGGGCATTAGCTATTTGTACATTTCAAAAACCAATTGATTAATTTTTGAAAACCAGTGCTTTGATACTAATTGATTGGGACAGGGGAGCCTACAACACGGTGTTAATAAATCTTAAGGCTATTTAAACACTAGAGGGGTGAAAGGTATTTATGAATTTAACATTATATCTATTCAAGTTGAAAACAGAATGAAATAAATAATAAAATAAAATGTGGTAAAGTAAATAATACTAGGGTTTTTTGCTGGTCGGATTAACCAATCCTATATCCTGTCCTGCACTTCACTATGTAGAATTTCACTATAATCGCACGCTTGGGTGGAAAGAACACTTTTACAATCTTGATTTTACGAGCTCGAAGATACACCTTCTCCTTATCAATAACAACTGATAGTGGCAAGTAGTCATATCTTCAATACAGATTCTTGCATATTTGGTACAATGATCCTATAGGCCTCCAATGGTAATATATCTTTAAATTCTTTGAGGAAATAAGATGAAATCAGAGAGAGAATGATGTGAGTTCAAATAAACTCTCTGATATTTTGTGGCTTGCAAATTAATGAAAAAATGGAGTGAAAGAGAGTGGATTTGCAAGGATAATTGAATAGTATTCAATGGATTTAAATTGAAAATGTATGGAGAAGGAGTAGGAGAAAATGTGAAAAATCGATATTAAAATTCGTTTATAAAGGACGTTATATATTAGTTGAAGAGAAGTGTCTTTGGGTGAAGGGATGTGAAGGGACGGAGGCAAATTTAAAATTCAAAAATCTAGAAAGCGGTATATATGTCGGCATATATAAACTTATATGTAGACATATCTCTATATATGTCAGCATTTATAAACTTGTATGTCAACATATCTCTATATATGTAAACATATATATATATATATATATATATATATATATATATATATATATATATATGTCAACATACCTCTGGTATAAAATTTCGTATATGTGGATTTTGGTGGTACTATTGTGATCAATAATTGATGAGCATCAAGTATAATTTCCATGGGAACTTTAACAAGATATTCTAAGGTTCAACCAACTCCTCATCGTTTCATACACCTTTGTTCTTCGGCATTCTTCTCTAATAAGCTTTGGTCTTCAATTGTTCTGATTATCCTTCCTCTATTGCTTTTATTAACCCTCTTTTATAATCTTTCTTTGGTATTTTTGTTTGTCTCTATAAATGTCTTCATAACATATCTGATGTAAATGCACAACTTGAGGATATGTTAGTAGTAATGTTTATTGGTTGTTTTCATCAAAATCAATACCTAGGGTATTAACAAACGGAAAAATATTATTATATTTAAATAATCTTCTTAGAATTCCCAAAACTAAAATAATGTTTCTAAGTTTTCCGGTGACAGTAAAGTATTTTTTGAATTTTACCTTAAATAGTGCTAGGTTAAAGATATACTGACTAGAGAAATTCTCTCGTAGGGTGAAGGTGTTAAAGGTCTTTACAAGTTTAATTCTGTTACTTATTATCATGTTGTAAATGAAAGTGATTGTCATAATAATTCTGATCAAACAGAAGACTATAAAACTAGAAATGTTTTTGATTACTTATAATCATGTTGAATGCAGTGTAAACATGCTGCATGCACTGATTTATAAATATTATGCATTAATAATAAAAGAGAATTAAAAGAAAAAGATTCATGCAATGGTTTAAATGAAACATTGTAACAAACATGAAAAAAAGGAATAAGAAGAGAACAATAACTATCCTTGCTCTAAGCCTTGTTAATAATAACCTTAGTTGTCCAGTTGGTTAGAACATGTGGCTTACATATAAAAGGTTAAGAGTATGATCCCCACTGGCCTTATATTTTTGTTTTAAGGGAACGACTGAAATGACACATGTTCTAAAGAGAAAATATGTATAAACGTACATATAAGGAAAATTATACATATAAGAAAGTGTAGAAAAATATATGTATAAATGTATATGAGAATATATATGTATATATATGCAGAAATATATATATATATATATTTTTTCATATATATATATATAAGAGAAAAGTTTAAAATAAGGCTGCAATCAAAGAAATATGGCAAGAACTAAATAGCGGTACAATACCGTTTTAATTTTGAAAACGAAATATAAGTTGCGCACATATATACACGGTAAAATGGTCATTAGAAGTTTTATATATATATAAGGACCTTATATATAAATATAATTCAAATCAATTCAAAATAAATGGAAGATAATACAAACGTTAAATTAATGCAATGGATTGATTGAAATAAGGAAAAAGAAAACATGGTAAAATGATTGTATTAAATAAAAAGATAAGGCATGTAAATAATAAGGAAGATGTGTATAATTATATACACATAACATTTGAAATTCAAAAGTAAAAGAATTAATGATAGGCAATAGAAGGTAAACAATAAGTATTAACGGAAAGAGAAAAATTAAATAAGAAACAATTTATAAGTTTATATACATATATACAAAATGTGCATGCAAATATATAGAAAAGAAAAATAGGCGCATAATCAATTTAAAAGGAGCCAAACCAGGAATTATCATAATGAATTAATTTAAAAGGAACTAATGTGCATAATGGTAGAAAATTAATGTGGCGCCTAATTGGCACATTTAATTGATAGGAAATAACAATGCATGCCTTGTAGGCTTTATTTTATTGGTCCAATTCAAAAATTATATTTACTTGGCAACTTCCGATTGGCCTTATGACGTGGAGAGAATAGATTAGACAGTGTCAATTTGAGCTTTATATATAAAGGTCCCTATAGCTCTCAATTCTCATTTGTTGTTTCTTCACTCTCTTCTTCTTCCTCCATATAATTTTTGAATAAAATTATTAGTTGTAATATTGGAGCGCTATCTAAATGAAGATTAAAAAGAAAATTTATCGTCAATAACGACATATTCAGAAAATAAGGCGTTTTCAACTGCAACGACAATACACACTCTTGACTCTCCATCTACAACCAATCTAAAGAGATTCTTTTCTAGATCGTCATATCAATGTGAGTGTATTTGAGTTATATCATTTTTGATAATGATATGTTATCGTTTGACATTCCTCATTAGCATGCAATGTAAATCTGTTAGAAATGTTAATATGATATGATTATACGTTAAAATGATTAAAAATTGAAAAGTTAATATGTGGAAATGTAAACTTGTTAAAAATATGGAAGCAATTATTGTTGTATACATGTAAGTTTTAATTACATGATAATTTGTGACATATTATGTAAATTAACGCTTAGTCGTTAACCTGTGACATATTATACTTGAACCTTTGACTGTAGAGTTGTGATTCTTACATGTTAAATTTGAAAGGCATTTATCGTTTATTCACACAAGAATCAATTACAATGAGTACAAGATAACATCTCCAACTATTCTAGCACTATACAGATCACTATAACACTCTAATATGTAGTAATGGGAAAAGAAAAAATATATACAAATTTACAATTGAAGTTCAGAAAAAAAACTCAATACCACAAAAATCTGAAAGCAACGCTTGCGTCAACCATTTTCCAGACTGCTGGAATGTCTCAACACTTGAAAATACTTCTTGCGTGACCTTCATACCATGACTTGCCAAAAAACTTGCATATCAAGATCACACAGATTGAATATGCCAAGTACGAATCATAGCAGAACGATCAGTAATCAATATTGAGGATTTTTCCTCGTATGTCTCTTATCAGATTTCGAATTACTATCAGAAGGTATTACATCCTCCAAACTGTAATTTATTCCCTCATCCAAGTCATTAAAATTCACATTAGCTTTCTTCTTCTTACCTCGTCCTTTGCTATTCTTAGAAGTGACAGGTGGTTCCTTATCATCATCATCAGCCCAAAATTTACCAGTAAGCCTAGATGAAGATGACAACCCACTCTGAGAAGGAGAAGGAGGCAGAATCATATGAGCAGGAAGCCTTAAATGAGAATATGGAGTGGTTGTGTTCACATCAGGATAACCCTGACCCGGAAATAGGTGTTGAAATTGCAATTTTGGAAGACTGAACTGGTGTAGCTGAACTACTAGCAACATTACTAATAAACCTGCTACCTGTTTAACAAGAGGAATTCAAGGTAACCCCTGAAAGAGAAACAGATGTCTGCTTTGGAGATGAACGATGAAGAGCAAGACATAGTTAATGATGAGCTTGATAAGGATGCAAAGCTGTTCAATCCAGACAATGATAAAGAGGAGGCAGCAATGGTAGAGTCTAATCCAGAAATACTAGCAGATAAAATGCCCAAGTTTCCTTCATCAAACAAAGTTACATGTTAAATTGTTAGAAATGAATAATTACATGATTTTATGATTACATGTTGTCATTTTAAAATGAAGTTAATTACAAGTTAGGAAAAACAGGCGACTTGGCAATTAGAAATGGACTTAATGTGAAATTAAGTATGACATGTAAAGTATAGATTACAACTGAAATGTCCCGGATTTTTACTGAGCCTGTACTACAGTATATTATGGATTATTTCGGTAATTGTTTTAAATTAAATAAACTTAAAATAATAAATTGAATTTAATATTCCAGGAGTACATATTTTAATGGTTTAAAATTTCTTTAACCATTGTATATAGGGATATAAATTAAAGGATATGGTGTTTTGTTAAATTGTTTATATTTTCACTTTTGTTAGAAAAATAGATAATGTCGGATTTGAATATTATAACAAATTAGAAGAATAATTATTTAAATATCCTATATATATATTATTAACTTATCGTACTATATATGAACAAGTGAATGATTTGTTTTAACTTGGATTTACATCTAAAATCTTGTTTAAGCTTGTTTAAATCTTTAACTTGTTTGTATTCTTTAGCATATATATATGTGTGTGTGTGTGTATAAACATATGTATACTAATATGGTTGTTCTAACTTTGTTGACATTTGAATTAGTTTAATTCATGTAAATGTAAAACTACATAGAATTGCCCAAAGAATTTGATAAGAGTATTACAAGATGTCTATTTCTTCACACCTAAGTAAAAAATAAGGATGTAGGCATAGGTATCTGCTACATCATAGCCTAGGAACCTTAGAAGCTAAGTTTGGATATTTAAAAACATATTCACACATAGGTTTGAACAAGCTAAGAAAGCTGGTCATGCATTTTTGGCTGAAGCTACGTGAACAACAATAGGACCTAATCTAACATGTCTTTCAACCCAATAGTATATGCAACAGAAATACCTTCACATCAAGTGAAGGCATGCAGCACGATATAGCTAAAATTTGACATTGTTTGCACATGACTTGTACACTTGTGTACTCCAAATTCTGGCCGTCCATGTGCAAAAACTGAAATGGGTTAAATGAAGCAGACAACCTAAACTCTACACTATCCAAAGCCCAAGCATGTACACCTTTTCAATCACCACTTCATAGTTGATGCATAGATGCATTCCTTTTAAACAACAAACAATAACTGAGCCTATGAAGTCTCATACCTATTTCTTGTCAAAACAGTATAGAACCAGCAGCTTAGACCTAGGTGAAAATATAAAGCATAGTTCATTTCTTCCCATCAACTTAGCAGTTATGTCCCATCCCCTCACCTATGTTGCCATGTTATTTTAATCATTGATTTTACCTAAAAATACACACAAGAAGCCACTATACACAAATCATTCAAACCAAACTAGAACTATAAATGGAAAAGAAAACCAGAGAACTAGAATCTGGAATAAGAAGGGTAGACCAAACTTTGAAGCACTAAGCATAAAAGACTTGAAAACCAGCGAGAAAATCAGCAGAACAAAAGTGGAGGACTGTTAACCTTTTATGTGAGTAAATATATATGCCTTTCCCTACTTTTTTTCAAGTTATTATCCACATATGTACATTTACATACAGGCACCTAATTTAACCTGAATTTTTGGATTATAGTAAGCTGATTCAGAAAAAATATTGTCATTATGATGCCTATATGTTTACATTTTGCTAATGATCTTAGAAATGATCTTAACTGAGATTTAGACTCTTTAATCCTATATGTGTTTAGTTGATAACAAGATCACCAGAATAATCCGGGTATATGTGGATTAATAAATATAAAGACTGTTAAGTAAGATCTATTGCAAACCATGACCTTGAATGTAGAAAAACAGAGAAAACAGAGGACAACAACTATGAGTAAAACAACTATTTATTCCCAGTTGTGTTTTCTTATACATGTTGTCTGGATATATGGATTTTTCCTGCACATAAAACCTAAAACTGCATAGCCCAATATGTTAATAAACTGTCTCATTGTTACTAATGACTATGCAAATGTGTATGTTTTTGGATGTACATATATCATGAAAACAGGAAATGCATTAAAACCTGTATCCTGGAACTAGGAGTGATAAAACCACAGGGACAAATATGTGGGTGAGCACTTTTTAATGATCTTGAATCCAACCCAGTAGATGATTGCATGATGATAGTATAAGACTTAGTTATAAACCTTGGTTGTTGATAATATTGCTTGTGTAATGTCTGAGACAACTTCTCTGGAATGTATAGGGATAAAACCATGAACACTTCACTATCAAAAAAATCAAGTACTTCAAATCTAGAAAGTTTAAACAATGATGTAAAAACAAAAGTTATTACAAATTAAATCTAGTTTATATTAAAATTAGCCTTAGCCTCTAAAATGCTATAGGTTAGTAGTAGTTCGGAATTTACAGGGGAGAACAAATAAATTGTCAAAAATCAACTCTGTTAATTCATAGTTTCAGGCTTGCTAAGCTATTAGGAAATTAAAACCATGATTTTTAAATCTAAAATGGGGATTTTTAGTTGTGTATATCAGTGGGAAAATGGGGATGACCGTATGACGGTCATGAGGCTTTTCCGATCAACCAAATGATTGAAAGACATGAAATTGATAGTGGAGCAGCACGGAGGGTTAAAGAATCTAGGAAAAATATGAAATGATTTTTCAATTTAGTGGATTTTGAGTTCGAGATTTATTTAGGGTTTTCAATGGTGTTTGAAAGGGGCGACTTTAACGTCGAACTACGGGATGCCGGTGCTATCGAGTTGGACCAGAAGCAGGGTGGAGGTCGAGGCATGGGTTGGCTTCACTCTGGTGAAGTTTTATGTTGATCGGTGGAGAATGGTGGCAGAACGAGAAGGTTTCTTGGATCGAACTAAAAGCAATGATGTCACGGTAGGAACATCAAATTTCGATGTAGGGGATCGAAATGATATCTGATGCTGGAAATGAGGTTAGTAGGAGAAGATACTGTTAGAACTTTTGTAATTACACAATTGTATTACAAACAGACAGCAACAACAATCACTGTTAATCAATTATGTCACAATTGTCACGTCAAACTATGTTTACAATAATCATAGAAAGCGTAACCGATTTGTGCATAAAATCAAAGATAAACAGAAAGTATTCTGTTTAAATAATGTCCGAGTCCAGAACTTTTCTGTTTCCTTGAAACAATATTGCCGTCGTATACACCAATCGACGTAGTTGCAATTTGTTTTCCAGGATAAAACGGACCAACTCCGTAGCTTAGTGCCAGCAAACGGAGCTCCGACGAACTGAAGTTGGTTATAGAAACAAGATCAGAGAATTACGTTGAAGAAAAAGGAATAATGCAGCAGAAAAAAGTAAATTCTGTCTTTGTTTTGGGCAGTGTATATATAGGCAAGGAGGAGTGCCTGTTCGCATGCATCAGTAACCGTCAGAATAGGAAAGGTTGCGACCCTTTAACCGCTCTGTTATTAATATGCATATGCTGAGAATTCAAATGGTTGTATTCGTTCAGTTAACAGACATTCCTTTCGAATTCTGGACTGAACAGACACACCTTTTAAAATTCTGAGAAAAAATATTCTCATGTCAGTGCACTAGCCCAATCAGCAACGTCGGCCATATCCAATCAGGAGACCCCAAGAGCCCCAAGGCCCTTATCTTTGACTTTTTAATATATTTAATATGGCCAAGTCCACATCCTTTTATCATCCCTCTCTTTTTTATTTTACATAAGCCTATTTGGCTTCTAATATATAAGGAGAGATTGTGCTAATATTTCTATGATGTGGGACTTTAAATGTTGCTACCCCTATCTCTTCTTCTTCCCACTTTTCTCTTTCGTTGCTCATTCATTTTCCAACAATCCCCCACATGAATGAGCAATCGATCTTAGTTTCACGAACCATTTATCGCATCGGTTAAAGTAGCACAAGGGCTTTGAACTTTCCTAGTGATTACCTATTTGAATCACAGGCGAATCAGTAGACATAGACTATCCTTGAACTGTAAGCCTTTTGTGTAATTCCAAAGTAGATAACACACGATAAATGTTTCTTATAACCCTTCGTTCTCTGTGTGTGTTCGTTTTTGCCTTGAACACCTGCCTGGTCTCATAAGTGCTTAGAGAATTTGGCCTCATAATTCTCTTTGAAGCGGCGCCTTCGCACTTACGTAGGTGATTCTGTAAAGGGTATTCTTTAATTCCTCAAGTACAGACATCATTAAAAGTACTAATACTTATCCTTATTCAACATATAATGCACTGACTTATCATAGGAATGGTTTGTGTATAACAGTGCCATCAAGTTTCTCTAAAACTTCGTTGTCCCTTTGAACCTAGATCTTGGGATCTCCAGTCAACTAGGTGGGGTTTCCATTTCAGAAAAACCTTTAGTCTACAGGCCTTAGCCCCATTCCCTTCGATAAGGTTTGAACTTTCTCTCTTGGCAAGCCTTTTGTAAGTGGATCCGCTAAGTTATCTTTAGATCGAATGTAATCTATTGTGATAACCCCATTAGAGAGAAGTTGTCTTATCGTTTTATGTCTACGACGAATATGCCTAGATTTATCATTGTATAGTGTACTATTAGCTCTTCCAATAGCTGATTGACTATCACAATGTATACATATTGGAGGCATAGGTTTGCTCCAATTAGGAATGTCTTCCAAGAAGCTTCGGATCCATTCTGCTTCTTCTGCAGTCTTATCTAGTGCAATAAACTCTGATTCCATCGTAGATCTAGCGATACAAGTCTGTTTGGATGATTTCCATGAAATTGCTCCATTTCCTAATGTGAACACGTATCCACTTGTAGACTTTGTATCATTTGATCCAGTGATCCAATTTGCATCACTGTATCCTTCCACTATTGAAGGATAGTTTGTATAGTATAGACCATAACTCTGTGTATACTTTAGATATCCTAGAACTCTGATTATCGCTTTCCAATGATGTTTACCAGGATTGCTGGTAAATCTACTTAGTTTGCTTACAGCATATGCGATATCAGGCCTAGTACAGTTCATAACATACATGATACTTCCTAGTATACGAGAGTATTCCAATTGGTAAATACCGTCACCAGGGTTCTTTACCCAATTTTGGTTCATATCTACTGGTGATTTTGCAATAGTTACATTATATTGCTTGAATTTCTCAAGTATTTTGGTGATGTAATGCGATTGGGATAATGCATATCCCTGTGGTGTTCTCAGAATTTTTACACCCAATATTACATCAGCCAGTCCTAGGTCTTTCATATCGAATCTGGAGGATAACATATCCTTTGTAGATGTTATTATGGCCTTGTTGTTGCCTAGGATCAATAGGTCATCAACATAAAGACAAACAATGACATATCCAATGTGTGTATGTTTTATGTACACACATTTATCTGATTCATTTATCGTGAATCCATTTGATAACATAGTATTGTCAAACTTCTCATGCCACTGTTTTGGAGCTTGCTTAAGGCCATAAAGTGATTTTACCAATTTGCAAACTTTATGCTCATTTTCTGAGCTTAGAAATCCTTCAGGTTGTTTCATATAGATTTCCTCCTCTAGTTCACCATTCAAGAATGCAGTTTTAACATCCATTTGATGTATTTCCAAGTCATGTACGGATGCAATTGCAATGAGCATTCTAATTGACGTTATCCTCGTTACAGGTGAATATGTATCGAAATAGTCCAGGTCTTCCTTTTGTCTAAATCCTTGGACTACCAGTCGAGCTTTGTACTTGTCTATTGAACCATCAGGTTTCAATTTCTTTTTAAATATCCATTTATTACCTAAGGCCTTACATCCTTGAGGTAAATCAACCAATTCCCATGTATGATTTGACATAATGGATTCAATTTCATTGTTAATTGCCTCCTTCCAATAAGGGGCATCGTTGGAAGACATAGCTTGTTTGTATGTCAATGGATCATCTTCTAAAATAAATGTATAGAAGTCCGGTCCAAAGGTTTTTAAAGTCCTTGACCTTTTACTTTTTCTTGGTTCCTCCACTTGCTGCTCAACACTACTTTGCTGAGTGTTATTTTGTTCAGCGTCCTCAATAGAGTAAGGAACTTCAATTTCCCTTGGTCTCTTAGGTGCATGATTTTCAGTACCATGTTTCAAGGGAAATACATGTTCGAAAAATCTAGCATTTCTCGACTCAATGATGGTATTTTCATGAATATCATCAATTTCAGATTTGTGTACCAAAAATCGATATGCAGCACTGTTTTGTGCATATCCAATGAATACACAATCAATTGTTTTTGGTCCAATTTTGACCTTCTTTGGTTTTGGTACCTCTACTTTGGCAAGACACCCCCACACTTTTAGGTATTTGTAGGATGGTGGTCTGTTTTTCCAAAGTTCATGAGGAGATTTAGATATTTTCTTTCGGGGTATTTTATTTAAAATATGATTTGCCGAAAGAATAGCTTCTCCCCAATAGTTATCTGGCAAGCCAGAGCTAATTAGTAAGGCATTCATCATTTCTTTAAGAGTTCTATTTTTCCGTTCAGCTATACCGTTGGATTGAGGTGAATACGGGGCTGTAGTTTGATGTATAATTCCATGTTCAGCACAGAATTCCTCAAATGGAGACTCGTATTCTCCTCCTCTATCACTTCTTAAAGATTTTATTTTCTTGTTGAGTTGATTCTCAACTTCTGCCTTATACTGTTTAAACATTTCGAATGCTTCGTCCTTACTTCTAAGGAGATACACATGACAGTATCTGGTACAATCATCAATGAATATAATAAAGTACCTTTTTCCACCTCTAGTTTGACACATTTTCAAATCGCATACATCAGTATGTATTAAGTCTAGAGGTTCTGTCACTCGTTCAATATGATGAAACGAGGTTCTTGTCAATTTTTCTTCTGCACAAACTTGACATTTATAGTTGGAATCTATATTGCATTTTGGTATAAATTCTAGATTAATCAATTTTCGCAATGTATCAAAGTTTACATGCCCTAATCTAGAATGCCATATGTTAGAAGATTCAACAATATAAGCAGAAGATTCACTTTCATTCATTTCAGTGCGTGGTACAATAGTGGTTACATTTGCTTTAAATAAACCATCACACACATAACCTCTTCCAACATACACCCCATTCTTGGAAAGAACAAATTTGTCAGCTTCAAAGATCAATTTGAAGCCATGCTTGCTCAGCAACGATCCTGAAATCAGGTTCTTGCGAATTTCTGGAACATGGAGAACATCATTTAAAGTCAGTTCCTTTCCAGAAGTCAGTTTCAGCACAACTTTTCCTTTGCCTTCGACCTTGGAAGTGGAAGAATTGCCCATAAAAAGTTGTTCAGCATCAGTTGCAGTTTTATAGGTTGTAAACATACACTTGTTAGCACATATGTGTCGAGTGGCTCCAGTGTCTACAAACCATTCCTTTGAGTTGCCAATAAGATTGCATTCTGATATTACTGCACATAAATCAATATCAGAAATGCCTTTCGAAACATCAGCCGTATTTGCTTCCAACTTCTTCTTTTTAGGCGCACGACATTCGGCTGCTTTGTGCCCCTTCTTTCCACAGTTGTGGCAAGAACCCAGAATTTTCTTTGACTTCTTAGGAGCATTCTCCCTTTTTCTTTTGTTAGTTTTGTCTGACTCAACAACATTTGCTTTGGCAGCAATATTCTGAGAAATCTTTTTCTCAGAATTTCTGTTATCTTCCTCAATGCGAAGCCGAACTATGAGATCTTCCATTGTCATTTCCTTACGCTAGTGCTTAAGGTAATTTTTAAAGTCCTTCCAAGAAGGAGGCAATTTCTCAATAGTTGCAGCAACTTGAAAAGTCTCGCTAAGAGTCATCTTTTCATCTTCTAATTGACGGATGATAAGTTGCAGTTCTTGAGCTTGACTTATCACTGTCTTTGAGTCAACCATTTTGAAGTCTAGAAATTTTCCAGCAATGAATTTCTTTATGCCTGCATCTTCAGTTTTGTACTTCTTTTCCAGAGCCAACCAGAGTTGTTTGGACGTTGCAAAAGTACAATAGACATTGTAGAGGCTATCATCCAGACCATTCAGAATATAGTTTTTGCACATGAAATCTGAATTTGTCCAGATATTAAGTGCCTCTACTTTAGTAGCGTCAGGTTCGAGTTCGTCTACCACAGGAGCCTCTTCAGTCAGAAACTTTGCAAGTCTTAGTGTTGTTAAATAAAACAACATTTTATGTTGCCAGCGCTTGAAATTGATTCCATTGAACTTCTCTGGCCTTTCGCCATGAGACAGAGCCATTGTCGGAAGCACAGGCGCTGGCTGAGCAGTTTTCACTGTCTGAATCGGTGCAGAATCAGTGCTGCTGTTTTTCGTCATATGCAACAAAATATTGTTTCAAGATTGTTAGAACTTTTGTAATTACACAATTGTATTACAAACAGACAGCAACAACAATCACTGTTAATCAATTATGTCACAATTGTCACGTCAAACTATGTTTACAATAATCATAGAAAGCGTAACCGATTTGTGCATAAAATCAAAGATAAACAGAAAGTATTCTGTTTAAATAATGTCCGAGTCCAGAACTTTTCTGTTTCCTTGAAACAATATTGTCGTCGTATACACCAATCGACGTAGTTGCAATTTGTTTCCCAGGATAAAACGGACCAACTCCGTAGCTTAGTGCCAGCAAACGGAGCTCCGACGAACTGAAGTTGGTTATAGAAACAAGATCAGAGAATTACGTTGAAGAAGAAGGAATAATGCAGCAGAAAAAAGTAAATTCTGTCTTTGTTTTGGGCAGTGTATATATAGGCAAGGAGGAGTGCCTGTTCGCATGCATCAGTAACCGTAAGAATAGGAAAGGTTGCGACCCTTTAACCGCTCTGTTATTAATATGCATATGCTGAGAATTCAAATGGTTGTATTCGTTCAGTTAACAGACATTCCTTTCGAATTTTGGACTGAACAGACACACCTTTTAAAATTCTGAGAAAAAATATTCTCATGTCAGTGCACTAGCCCAATCAGCAACGTCGGCCATATCCAATCAGGAGACCCCAAGAGCCCCAAGGCCCAAGGCCCTTATCTTTGACTTTTTAATATATTTAATATGGCCAAGTCCACATCCTTTTATCATCCCTCTCTTTTTTATTTTACATAAGCCTATTTGGCTTCTAATATATAAGGAGAGATTGTGCTAATATTTCTATGATGTGGGACTTTAAATGTTGCTACCCCTATCTCTTCTTCTTCCCACTTTTCTCTTTCGTTGCTCATTCATTTTCCAACAGATACATGTGCGTGGATGGTCTGGAGGGATGGACGTTGGCGCAGGGATGTGTGCATGTGCACCAGTGAGGATGTACATGTCATCTTTGGGTTTCGTCCAGTTTCCTCATAAATAAAATAAAAAGAAAAAGAATGGGCTGAAAGAGCTAGGGTCCGATTGGACCAAAGGAAAGAAACAGGAAAATAGAAAATTAAATAAAATGGAAGGAATAGTAATCTTAGAGAAGAAAAAGAAAAAAAGGATGCCTCTTTAATGTATAATATAATATTAAAAATACATATGTAGATGCATATATAAAAGAAAATAAATCCATCTAAAAATGAATGGGAAGCGGTATCGGTATCGGATGATGAAGTCTAAAGTGAACAGATAGCAGATGGGCGGTAGTAGTGAACAAGATTGTACGTTGTTAGAATTAAATAAGGTATTTTATAAAAATAAATAGATTTAAATTTATACTCTTTTGTAATTAATTCAAAACTAGAATTAAATCCAGATAATTGACTCAAGTCATATTATTTGAACAGTAACTAACAATAGGTTATGATGACTGATCGATAAAAATATCGCATTATAATATTTTGAGAAGAAATATTATTTAATCGACTTAGGTCGATAGATATATTTTTAATCAAGAAATGATTTCCGAGTTAAAATAACGGCAATCAACGAAAATGGAATTTGGGTAAATAAATCATTATTGAAGTGACTCAATAAACTGCAAGTGGGTCTGAAATAGTATTTTAAATGAAATCAAGTTGATGTAAGAAAAGAGTTCAAAAGGAAGAATATTCGCAATTCAAAGTGAATAAATGTTAGAAGCAACCGTTTCGCAGACAAGAATGGATGGAAGGGAATACTGGGCAGAAGAATTGAGTTGACCGTTGACAATAAGGATTTTTCCGAAGTTCGAAAATATATCGGAATGGAAGTAGTTCCAAAGGAGATATTCGAGTTGATAATTGACTATGTCGATTTAGAAAAGTATCTATTACTTTTCGGGTTTAAATAAAGATTTAAATAAATTAGTAATTATTTACCTAGTGAACTAAGAAATAAAATATAAGTGATATTTTATAATGCTATGGACTATGACTAAAAGAAGGTGGATTCCTAACGAAATCAAATAGTCGATAAATATTATATTGTAATAATCGTTACCTAAGATTAATTGATTTATAAACAACGATTGATTGAATTCGATGGTCGGATTAAAATCGACAAATTTGTGTGATGATGGATGGCTTTGTTGATTGATTTTAATATTGTGGTATTACCCGAATAACTTGCTTAGCATATGTTAAACATTTGATATGTCATATTAAGTTAAATCAACTTATACTATTATTGTTGAATCTAGAATATGAATTTGTATTTGGAATAATTTCAGTAGACAAGATAACCAATAAGTATGTAAACAAGTTGGTACTTGGTTTTTTATAAATTGAAGTTTTTTTGAGACTTAGCAGATCCAGTGGGAATAAATATATTTATTTTATTTTTATATTTGATAGTTAAAACACCGACTATCAAATCATGACCTTTTACGTTGTCGTTTTGAAGAGTCAGGAATTTAATTCCACTTTAATTCGATTTATACGGTTCAAGTTGGAGATTATTGAAGTCGTAGTTTATGGTAGGGCTGTTCTGTTTACAGAATAGTGCCTTCGGTTTGTCCATCCCCAGGACAACTTGTATGGACGAATGTCTGACAACGTATACCTAACAGATCGCGTAAGTTGATCTTTCCAAAACTATGTTTGGTGGCAGAGAAATTCGTTCCTCTTAACTTTTTACATGTGGTTTTGGGGAAATCAATTTGTGATTTGACGGGTTTGACAATGTGGCATTCAAAGTAAATAAAGATGTGTTGTTGCAAACGTTAAGTTTTGACCTCAAGCCTTACAACCGGAAAATGACATAAATCAGGCAAGCAACATGACTATGTGGGTCACTCCCATTAGGGTGTATTGTCACCTATCTACAGAATATTCATATTTATTTCTTCTTTCGCTTCTTTATCTTTGGATAACAGTTATGTAGGCCCAACCGTTGGTGATAATATAATTGATACACTCAAGAGAAATGAGTGGTCGGTCATGTGTGGCCGGGTTGCAAGACATTCTTGTTGAACCTAGTGTATTCCTCTCTAGAGATACACTATTGGAAGGTGGTTCCATACCTTATCATATTCGAAATCCAATCTCCAATAAGCGTCGGCGGTTTTGATTGTATACTATATATGTGGAGCGTGAGATGCAAGCGTTCCGCTAGATTGCTATTTATTTGTATTTATACACTATAAAAATATCAGACGGGTATTTTTTTCAAAGAATTCTTTAGGTTATCGTAAGGTAAAAAACCATCCGTATTTATGTGTGGATTGGTCTTACGATTATCTTTTCTTTCAAAAGGTTTTGGAAAGTAAAAATCAAGTTGTTTTAAAATCTTTACTCACACCAGTCCCATGACTGACCCAGAGTTTATTTTTCTATGTTTTACCTAAACTCTTGGGTGCCCAAATGTGTACGGGCAGCAAGTAGTTCAGGATTTTAAAAATTTTCTGGAGCAGCTTGGAGCAGGAGGCTTCAACATTAGATGTATAAGGTTTATTTCCGCTGTGATGTATATGTATTGTACTCTGATGATGTATGTAAGTTCAAATAAAATTTGTGTTCCAAAGTGATTATATATATCTATTATATTTAATTCGTTCCGCTGTAAGATTCGTTTTTACTCTGATTCTGTTATTGAGTTCTTCTTTCTCTTCTATTCTAAAATTTCTATCTTATCTTTTCTCATCCTCTCATTTCTTTCTTCAACGCCTGAGTTTTGGTGTTCTTTGTGTTTGAATTGGGTTGTTTTTGGTTAGCTCAAAGAGTACTGAAATTCGGGTCGTCACAACAGTAAAACTTGAAAGAATGAACATGCCTAAATTTACAGTAAATAGAAAAATGTAACCGCACTTAGACACGAGGTTAAATTAACCTTGTGGTAGAAGTCTGCCCGGAACCGCCCAGAAAATCAAACATCCACAAATTTTCAATTTAATGTGAGGGGTGTAGCACATAAATAAACATGTAACGGTGCTACGACACGAGGTTAAGTCAACTTGTGTAAGAAGCCTTCCCAGAACCGCTTGGCAAATCCAGCATCCACAAGTGGTAGGCTTAATGTGAGAGGTCTAGTACATAAGCATATATATAAATATATGAATATAAAAGGATAGAAATAAATGGCAATAATTGCAATTAATGGAAATGAATGGAATTGAATGAAAGTTACAACAGTAAAAGGATTGGAATGAACGTGGAATGATAATAACCTATTATAAATAGTTACATTAATGAGAATGTTATATAATAGGTAGGCTTGTCCTAGGGACAAGTGGAAATTATAACTTAGGTTATAATAAATGGTAAAGAAAATGGAATAACTTATGTAATGAGGTAAGTTGTACTTAATTTGTAAATTAAGTTATTTGTAAGAACGAGAATCTGAAATCTATGGATAAGGACAACATAAGTTATATTTATGGGAGGAGAAACTTATTAGTAAACCATAGTTAAGAGAACAAAGATAATAAGTGAACAACGATAAATGATAGAGATAGTATAAGATGGAATTATGATTAAATAAGAAAGAATGAGGCAAACTTATGAAATGAAATAAGTTATATTTAATCATAAATAATGAGTGACATGTTAAACAGAAAACATGTGAATTGAGATAAACTTAATTAAATTAAGTAGAACGTGTTATTGTAATGATGAAATCAAACAATAATATAAAGGGATTGTGGATTACAGACCGTGGATCACAATCTAGAGAATAACATGTTAGGGGCTTATTATTAAACTGAAATGGGTTCAGTTATATGACTAAAATTAATAAGCAAGAGGAACTTGGTAACATGAATAAGAAGTCAATATGAATGGGGATAACCAAGTTAAATGGGAACCCGATAAGATAGAGCAAGCGCATAATTGAATGTTTAGACATATGGTCTAATAACACATTAAACTGAGGCGCTTGGATCGGTCCGTACGTTTGAGGGTGAATAACCCAACGGGGTTGATCATCGTGGTGTCATGAGGCACGAGGGGAGCGCATGTTCATCTGATCATTCTGTCGGCTCCGAAGGACTGAAGGGGAAGCACGCGACTTCCTGAGACGTGGAATGTAACATCCCGTAATTTAACAACACTAAAAGATGATAAATTATAGAATAACTAATTTAATATTCATAATTAATGAAACGGGCTGTGCATTGCAATCGTCTCGGAATTTTGGTCGAGATATACACCTGGTTTGCGTAAAACTGACACCGTATGAAGAAGTTATTAAGGTTTAAAGTTTATACACGCGCAAGAGAATTATATATACACATTAAAATCAAAAATAAGTTCAAATGAATTATATACCCATAAGGGGGGTCGACCCCCCTGCGGTAGATCTGGGCAGAGGGTTTGGGGTTACGGCTATATATATGGCCTCCTTTTTGTTGTTTCTCCACACAAAAATAATGGAGGACTAGATGTTGTCTCTGCCTATATTGAATCAAACCTTTTCTTCTTCAGCAATCAACTAGAGCCTTGAGATCTGTGATTCAACATCATCAATCCTTTCTTCTATTTTTCTAGATCCAAACACTGTGAGTCTATGTTAATTTCAGATCTAAATAATTAAAACGTAAATATTGGCATGACTATAATTTGGATCTATACCTATGACTTTGAGAAACATATCAGATCTGCTATAACCTTTTTATCTAAGTTATTCTGACATGACAATGAAAATAGATCTGAACCTTTACCTACTTATCATGTCAGATCTGCCATTGTTTATAAATCTAATTCACTGTGTAGATCACATCATGTCTGTTCTTATTATGTTTGTGGCTAAATCAGATCTGTTGTTAGTTGGTTATCTAATTCATTGTTTTCATCATGTCTGTTCCTATTATGTTTGTGGCTAAATCAGATCCGTTGTTAGATGGTTATCTAATTCACTGTTTAGACCTTATCATGACTATTATGATGTCCCGGTTATGTTAGAATCAATTCTATTGTCACATGTTCATCAGATTTGTCCCCGTATGCCTATCTTATCATTATGCCATTATATGTTTAAGCCTATTTCTACCATTACATGTCGATCTTGTTAGTATAATCATTTTTTTCCTCTTCCCTCTGCCTTTTCCCTTTTTATTCTTATATAGCCAGGCTACCTTCGATCCTAGGCATACCGCTGAAATATGCGAACGCGTTAAGCAGGGAACGAGGGGAAAACGTTAAAATTGCGGCATATCTTGTAATCTAAATTTGGCATAACTTGAATGGAATATATGAACATGAATTTGAGGCATAAATCTAATTGTGATTAAAGACCTTAATTTGGGGCATATGGTTCATTATGAACATAACTTGGGAAAGGGGCATGAAAACCTATACCGACATAGGATCAATTGGTTAACAATTGAAATGCCTAGGATCACAGTAATTAGAAACTGTAACCGTGCTTAGACACGAGGTGAGATTACACTTGTGGTGGAAATTTGCATGGAACCGACCGGCATATCCAGCGACCACAAGTGGTGAATCTAATGTGAGGGGTCTAAGTGCATAAATACGAGACGTGCTAAGACATGAGGTTAAGTCCGACTTGTGGAAGAAGTTTTCCTGGAACCGACCGACATATCCAGTATTCACAAGTGGTAGGCTTAATGTGGGAGGTCTAGTACCCATAAATGAATATGGTAATGAATTGGAATACTTAACCTAGTTGAATCCGTAGGGATTAACATATAACTTGAGTAGGGGTTAAGTAAACTCGTTTGAAACAGTGGTTGGGTTAAGTAAATCTTGGGTGGGTGGGTAATATTTATATAGATATAGGCCCACAAACTTAACCTGTGGGGTTATGCAATCTTTTACTCTGATATAGCATAACCTGTGGAAAACCTAGTGGGGGTGCAAGCGTGGGGGGAAGCTTGTATCGTCTTGTGTGTGGGACTTGTTTCAGTCAGTAACCCATATATAGATATCAAACGAGCACTCCGAACTAGGTAGGAGTCAGGGAACGCTTACTGGGTTGATTGTAAGAGATCCAAACGTGGGGGACGGTGTGGGCGGCGCAATCCGACGGGGTCATGTGCGTGCATGGGTCCGACAGAGGAGGTTTAGATGTCGTGACACCTGTAGATATGGTTGTGCACATCCTGAAAACGAAGGTTTGCCACTTTAGGGAGTGATACACCCACTGTGGGTCCAGCACAAGGAATCTACGGAGTAGGGAGCAGATAGATTAGTGTAGTAATTAGGGTACATCTAGACTCTGGTATGTTGGGGAGCCTGTTAATACCCTTAAGGGGAACTCCAGTATGTTGGGCTACTTGTTGATTGTATGGGGTGAAAATATCTCACTGGAAGTACGCCTAAGTCTACCATCTTATACTTAATAGGGATCATCTTGTTAATAAGACATTAGTATTGGTGCAGAGAAATCATTAGAGAAGCATAGTATATACCATCATGTTTGTCCTATTTACCTTGTCATACCTACCTATTATGATGTTATCCCTCTTATTCACTTTATATGTCTATCATGATACTTTTACTTATTTATATGCTAAAAGTAACTAGACTCGCCAGACTTTGTGTCTAACCCATTTTGTTTCCTCTTCTTTCTCTTCTGTTTCCCCCCTAGGTTCCCAGGGTGGGAATACTCAAGCTTGACTATGATTCTACTTTCATTTGAGCTGCTTATATGTATTGCTCGTGCTCTTATCTTGTCTACTACGGCTATGTATTTGTTTGGGGAATCATGCTTCTTTTACTATTGTACTCTGATGTTTCAAGTATAAGACATAATTTTAAGATGACATTCTGGGTTTATGTATTTTCAGACTTATGATTTTTTGAACCACGAAGTTATGTTTTCTGCATTAATAATTTTTTTAATTCCGCTGCTATTTTATATCTAACTTGTAATGTTTCTATTTTTTTTTCCCATAACGCTTCATGAAACTTGGTGCATTCTCTTAATGAGTGACATTAATGGATGTGGGATGTCGCACTTGGTATCAGAGCTGAAGGTTACCAGATTAAATTAAAGTTCTTGAAAGTTAATTTCAAAAAGGTTTTAGAAGAAAGAATTTTCAAAAAGTAAAGTCTGTTTTGAAAAACATATTCCCCAAAGCCATATGTAATATCTTTTGATCCTTTGTCTGAATCCCTTTCCTTTTCTTTTCACTATGTCTGGGGAACCTAATATTCCTGAGGGTGTTATGATACCAGGCTGGTTCAGTAGGTATCTAGTGGCCACGACGCCTACTAGTGTTCAAGCAGACATTCCTCCCCCAGCTGCACCCGTCGTACCTCCTCCTTCGCGTGCAGAATGTTTCTCTAAGATCTACAAAGATTTTTATGCTATGGCAGGAAAGTCATTCAGTGGAACTGAGATGTTCGTAGAGGCCAGGAATTGGCTCAAAGAGACGGAGGTTCTGCTTGGAATTTTCAAAGTGGACGATTGTAGGAAGATTCAGCTAGCCACCTGGCTACTGAAAGATGAAGCTTCGTTCTGGTGGGAAATGATGCAAGCAGGACATCCAGTGGAGACTTGGGATGATTTTCGCCAAAGGTTTGAAATGAAGTTTCTTTCTCAAGCTGAGATAAGCATGCAAATGGAAAGATTTCCGGCACTGAAGTAAGGAGGCATGAGTCTCATAGAGTATGTTAACAAATTCAACCAACTAGCGAAATTTGGGCTGGAGCTAATGGATACTCCGCATAAGAAAGCTTTGTGGTTTGCTAAAGGGTTGAATGAACCCCTTCATGGGTTAGCTATGTCTCATATTCCAATGGGAGAAACTTTTGAAAGGCTCGTTGATATGGTCTTGATGCATGAGGAAGATAAAGCTGACAAGAAAGAAGTTAAGGTTGAGGAAACACAAAACAAGAAAGTATGGCCCAAGAAGGGATAACAACAATAACCGAAGAAAGGCGGAAAGAATGACAAGACTAAGGACAAGAGGAAGTGCCATAATTATGGGCATGAGGGTCATTTGATCAAGGACTGCAAAAGAAGGAAGAATGCTTTCTTCAGTTGTGGAGAGGTCGGACATTTTCTAAGGAGTACCATAAGAAACAAGGACAAGGTCAAAGGGCAGGAGGTTCTGGAGGGCAAGTGCATGCTCACGCAATCAGTGCTCTGGATCGAGGAAAGTTTCCATGGAACGTTTGATTTCTCTTTTCGATCATCCTATTAGAACTCTTTTTGATTCTGGTGCTTCACATTCATTTATATCTAATTCTATAGTTGAGTCTCTGCACCCTATTGTTGTCTCGAACCCCGTTGGTGGTTCGGCTCATTTGTCCATGATTTGTTGGGATATGAGAATATCTTTGTTCGGCTTCGAGTTTGAGTGCGATGCATATGTGCTCGGTTTTATGGGCTATGGGTTGATTCTAGGAATGGATTGGCTAGCCAGATATGGTGCAATTCTGGATTGTGAGAGGAGGGTCATTAGAATTTTGACTTGCCATGGGAGGACCCTTGAGATTTCTTGTGACCCCAAGGGGTTTGTCATGCTTAGTTTCCTAGAGTCTCTTGACACATCTATCGATGATCTGCAATCTGCACCAGTAGTCTGTGAGTATTCTGATGTTTTTGAGGAGGTTCGGGGCTTACCTCCGAGGCGCGAGATCCACTTTCGTATATACTTGGTAGACAATGCAAAGCCAGTTGCATTACCTATGCGCCACATGGCTAAAAGGGAAAGGAGGAAGCTTAGTAAGCAAGTAGGGGAGGTACTTGAGAAATGGTTTATTAGGCGTAGCATATCTGAATGGGGTGCTCCGGTGGTATTCACAACTAAGGTGGATGGTTCACTTCGCTTATGTGTGGATTATAGAGAGTTGAACAAACTCACAAAGAATAATAGGAATCCACTCTCGATGATAGATGATCTGTTTGACCAGCTTGTTGGTGCATTAGTATTCTCTCAGTTAGACTTTGCCACGTGTTTCATCATTTAAGGGTGGTTGTGGATAGTATAGACAAGACCGCTTTTAGGACTCCAGATGGTTTCTTTGAATGGCTCATTATGCCTTTTGGGTTGACGAATGCACCCACCTGTTTTTTGATCTGAGGAGTAGGGTGTTTCAGGAGTTTCTAAATAAGTTTGTCGTGTTCTTTATTTATGATATTTTGATCTTGTCAAAAAGCAAGGAAGAGCATGCCCAACATTTGAGAGAGGTTTTGAAAACTCTGCGTGCGCATCAACTTAAGGCAAAAAATTTCAGATGCCATTTTTGGAGAAAAGATGCGAGATTTCTAGGGCGTGTGGTCTCTAAAGATGGGATAACAGTAGATCCCGCAAAGGTAGTCGCCGTTCAAGATTGGCAAATTCCTAAGAATGCAACGGAAGTGAGAAGCTTTCTTGGATTGGCAGGGTATTATAAGAAGTTCATTAAGGACTTCGCAAAGATATCAGCCCCTCTCACCAAGCTAACGAAGAAGAATCTGACTTTTTCATGGGACATAGATTGTGATATTGCTTTCGCTCGATTGAAGAGGGCTCTGACAACAGCCCCAGTCTTGATCTTGCCCGACGGAAACAAAGTGTTCACAGTTTACACTGATGCATGTGGTATAGGGATTGGTGCGGTTCTGATGCAAGAAGGAAGGGTAGTATGTTATGGGGGTAGACAACTAAGGGTTCGTTAGAAGTATTACCCTACCCATGACATAGAGCTTGCTACCATAGTATTCACGCCTAAGACATGGTGTCATTATTTGCTTGGAGAGAAGTTCCAGTTGTACACCGATCATAAATCCCTCAAGTACTTGTTCTCGCAGAAGGATCTTAATTTAAGGCAACAAAAGTGGATGGAGTTCCTAGCATCTTATAACTTCAAGATTGCTTATGCACCTAGCAAGGGTAATGTGTTGGAGGACGCACTGAGTAGGCAGAGGATGGCCTTAAGTCCTCTGTTTGGAAAAGGAAAAGCTTGGAGTTTATATTGACTTTTGACTTTAGACCCTCCACCGAGTTTTTTCCTGGCTTATTTGCAACACTGGAGGTGCGGCCTACTCTTATGGATCAGATAGAAGGTTCACAGCAAGAGGATCAACATATTTCAGACATCTTTGATAGGCTTAGTAAAGGGGAGACTTCTAGTCACCTCAGAAGATATTCCATAGACGATAACGGTTGGTTGCGACGAGATGGAAGGCTTTGTGTTCCCCAAACTTGGAGTATTTTGAAGACAGTCCTAGAGGAAGCTCATCATCTAAGATCACTATTCATCCAGGTGGTGATAAGATGTATAGGGATATGAAGAGGGTTTTCTTTGGGTTGGGATGAAGAAAGATGTGGCGGAGTTTTTTTTTCAATGTTTGACTTTCCAGCAAGTTAAAGCTGAGTAAAAGAAGCCCGATGGTTTACTTCATCCTTTGGAGGTCCCGCAGTGGAAGCAGGAAAGCGTCACTATGGATTTCATATATGGTTTGCCTAGATCAAAGAAAGGCAACACAGGTATTTGGGTTGTAGTAGATAGGCTTACTAAGAAAGCTCATTTCATTCCAGTTAAGAGTAAGAGGACAGCGGCATGATTGGCAATAGTTTACGTTCATGAGATAGTCCGTCTTCATAGAGTATCTTCCAACATCATAAGTGATCGTGAACCCATTTTCACCAGTGAATTTTGGAGGAGCTTGCAAGAATCCTTAGGTACGCAGTTGTGTTTAAGCACCGCTTATCACCCTCAGACAGATGGACAGACAGAAAGAGTGAATAGGGTTCTTAAGGATCTTTTAAGACTGTGTATCCTAGACTTCGGAGGGACTTGGGAAGAGCATCTTCCTTTAGTGGAGTTCACCTACAACAACAGTTATCAAGCTAGTATTGGCATGGCACCCTTGGAATCATTGCATGGACGACCCCGTAGATCACCAACTTGTTGGTGGGAATCTATAGAAAGACTTCTACTTGGAACTGATATGGTTAGAGAAACATCCGAAAAGATTGAACTTATTAGACGACGAATGAAGACATCTTAGGATAGGAAGAAGTCCTACACAGATAAGAGGACTGACATTGAGTTTGAGGTAGGAGATATGGTTTTCATTAAAATATCGCCTTGAGGATTATGGTTCGCTTTGCATTTGTACAGAAGTTGGCACCAAGATTCGTATGACCATTTCCCATAACAGAAAGGATTGGCCGAATGGCCTATAAAGTAAAGCTACCAGAGAGACTGTCCGGTGTTCATGATGTCTTCCACTTTTCTCATTTGCGGAAATGCTTGCATGATACTGTAGAAGTAGTCGAGCCAAGTATATTAGAGAAAGTAGAGGTAGAATGGGAGGCGACAGTTAGGCGAGTTCCTACCCATATTCTTGGATCAGAAGTTAAGAACCTACGCAACCGAGAAGTCAAGTTAATAAAGGTTCAGTGGGGAGATAACCCAGAGGATGCAACTTGGGAGACTGAAGACAAGATTCGTGCTTCGTACCCTTTTCTTTTCGAGGGCATGTTCTTAACTTCCTTTTCAAAGCTTTTATTTATGCTTGTTTCTATCATTTGAGTATATCCTATCGATCAAATCTTTGACCTTTAGGTAGGAATCCCAAGGATATAGATATGTGCTTGAGACATGTTATGTTTGATGGATACAAGTGGATGAAAGTGTTTGCTAGTGGTTGCTTGTGGATGCATATACACACACATTAGGCACTAAATCGGCTCAATCACTCTCATACTGCATATGGATGTGTGTGTATTTATCTTCTTTTTATGGATGAAAATGGATGTATCATCATATGGATGTTGCATTTGGCGAATGATTGTGCACGCATATAGAACTTACAAGTCATAATAGGAATATTTGCATACATGTTGGATTCATGGCACCAACATACATTGCATTAAGGAGGTCGATTGAATCAGTAGACCACCTGATCTTCACATTAGTATTGGGACATATACACGCACCTTTGCATATGTTCATATAAGCATTAGGAATCTCTTAAGGACAATGGATGCTTGTGATTGGTGGATGAGTAGATGGATGTGGATGTTAGGATATACATTCTTTTTAACTTGGAGATTTCAGGGACGAAATCCTTTGAGTAGGGGTGAATGTAACACCCCGTAATTTAACAACACTAAAAGATGATAAATTAAAGAATAATTAATTTAATATTCAGAATAAAGTGAAACAGATTGCTCCATTGCGTCCATCCTGGAATTATGGTCAAGATAAACACTTGGTTTCCGTAAAACGGACACCGTATGAATAAGTTATTAAGGTTTGAAGTTTATATATGCGCAAGAGAATTATATATACGCATAACCATCAAAAATCAGTTCAAATCAGTTCAAAATCACAGAATTGGGGAGGCGGGAATTTTCCCGCTCAGGGGTGTCGACCCCATAACGGTTGTGTCGACTCTTGGGTCGAGCCCATAAGTGGAGTGTCGACCCATGGGTCGAGCCCATGGGGGGGTCGACCCCTCTGCGACAGATCTGGGAAGATTAGGGTTTGGAGTTACGGCTATATATATAGCCTCATTTTTCTTCTTTCTCCACACCAAAAATAATGGAGGACTAGATGTTGTCTCTGGCCAGATTGAATCAAACCTTTTCTTCTTCAGCAATCAACTAGAGTTTAGAGATCTATGATTCAACATCAGCAATCCTTTCTTCTATTTTTCTAGATCCAAACACAGTGAGTCTAAGTTAATTTTAGATCTAAATAATTAAAAAGTAAATATTGGCATGACTATAACTTGGATCTATACCTATGATTATGAGAATCATATCGGATCTGTTATAACCTCTTTATCTAAGTTATTATGACATGACAATGAAACTAGATCTGAACCTATACCTATTTATCATGTAAGATCTGCCATTGTTTATAGATCTAATTCACTGTTTAAATCAGATCATGCCTGTTCCTATTATGTTTGTGGCTAAATCAGATCTGCTGTTAGTTGGTTATCGAATTCATTGTTTAGATCTTATCATGACTATTATGATGTCCCGATTATGTTAGAATCAATTCTATTGTTACATGTTCATCAGATCTATCCCCATATGCCTATCTTGTCATTATGCCATTACATGAGTATGCCTATTTCTACCATTACATGTCGATCTTGTTAGTATAATCATTTTTGTCCTCTTCCCAATGTCTTTTCCCTTTTTATTTTTATATAGTTAGGCTACCTTCGAACCTAGGCATACCGCTTAAATATGTGAATGCGTTAAACTGGGAACGAGGGGAAAACATTAAAATTGGGGCACAACTTGTAATTGGAAATTCGGCATAACTTGAATAAAATATATGAACATGAATTTAGGGCATAAATCTAATTGTGATTAAAGACCTTAGTTTGGAGCATATGGTTCATAACGAACATAACTTGGGAAAGGGGCACTAAAACCTATAATGACATAGGAACAATTGGTTAATAATTTAAATGCGTAGGATTACAGCAATTAGAAACTGTAACCATGCTTAGACACGAGTTTAGATGTCACTTGTGGTGGAAGTCTGCCTGGAACTGACCGGCATATCCAGCGACCACAAGTGGTGAATCTAATGTGAGGGGTCTAAGTCCATAAATACGAGACGTGCTAAGACACGAGGTTAAGTTCGACTTGCGGAAGAAGTCTGCTCGGAACCGACCAACATATCCAGCATCCACAAGTGGTAGGCTTAATGTAGGAGGTCTAGTACATTATAACCACAAATGAATATGGTAATGAATTGGAATACTTAACCTAGTTGAATCCATAGGGATTAACATATAACTTGAGTAGGGGTTAAGTAAACTCATTTGAAACAGTGGGTGGGTTAAGTAAATCTTGGGTAGGTGGGTAATATTTATATAGACATAGGCCCACAAACTTAACCTGTAGGGTTATGCAATCTTTTACTCTTGTATGACATAACTTGTGGAAAACCTAGTGGGGATGCAAGCGTAGAGGAAGCTTGTATCGTCTTGTGTGTGGGACCCATTTCGGTCAGTAAACCATATATAGGTATCAAGCAAGTACTCCGAACTAGGTCGGAGTCGGGGCACGCCTACTGGGTTGATTGTAAGAGATCCAAACGTGGGGGACGGTGTGGGCGGCGCATCTGACGAGGTCATTTGCGTGCATGGGTCCGGCAGAGGAGGTTTAGACCCTGTGACACCTGTAGATATGGTTATGCGCATCCTGAAAACAAAGGGTTGCCACTTTAGGGTTTGATACACCCACTGTGGGGCTAGCACAAGGTATCTATAGAGTAGGGAGCCGATCGATTAGGGTACATCTAGACTCCAGTATGTTGGGGAGCCCGTTAATACCCTTAAGGGTAACTATGGTATGTTGGGCTGCTTGTTGATTGTATGGGGTGAAAACCTCTCATTGGAAGTACACCTAAGTCTACCATCTTATACTTGTTAGGGATCATCTTGTTAATAAGACACTAGTATTGATGTAGAGAAATCATCAGAGAAGCGTAGTATACTCCATCATGTTTACCTTGTCATACCTGCCTATTATGATGTTATCTCTCTTATTCACTTTATATGTCTGTCATAATACTTTTACTTATTTATATGCTAAAAGTAACTAGACTCGCTAGACTTTATGTCTAATCCATTTTGTTTCCTCTTCTTTCTCTTTTGTCCCCCCCCCCTCCAGGTTTTACGGTGGGAATACTTTAGAATGACCAGGTTTCTGCTTTCATTTGAGCTGCTTAGATGTATTGCTCGAGCTCTTATCCTTTCTACTATGGCTATGTTTTTGTTTGAGGAATCATGCTTCTTTTACTATTGTACTATGGTGTTTTAAGTACAAGACAAAAATTTTAAGATGATGTACTGGGTTTATGTATTTCTAGACTTATGATGTTTGAACCATGAAGTTATGTTTTCTACATCAATATTTTTTAATTCCATTGCTATTTTATATCTGTCTTGTAATGTTTCTGTTTACCTATAGCGCTTCACAAAACTTAATGCATTCTCTTAATGAGTGACATTAACGGATGTGGGGTGTCACATGGAAGGTGCCTCTTGTAGTCCTGTGTGGTGGTGCAGCATTCGGGTTGCACTGGGTCTGCGTGTAACTACCCTGTTAGTAGCCTTGACTGCAAAAATAGTTTCGCAGTCAGAAAGCTGTGATGAGGTGACACTAGGGTGATTCGGCAATCACCTCAATAGGGAGGTAGGGGTCACGACCAACAAGGATAGTAGATTGTCGAGTACCCATCATCGGCAGCCAGTGGGATGCGAAAAGGCTAGAGCTAAACCCAAGACGCCATCCACCTTTCACTATCAAGGCACGGTGGTTGAGGGGAGACGCCAACTGGATGTTTAGATTATTTGTTAGGGGCAAGTTGCTTAGCTCTTGTAGTCTTTACTAGTTGAGAAAGGGGCAGAGGTGGGGCCATCGCCACCATGAAAAGCAGACCTGAAGAATATCTATATTTTGAGGCTCTTAAAGGTGGGCCTGTACAGATATCGAAAAGCTTCCGATCGAGTTCTGTGTTTCTTGTTTAGCCCAACCACAGAACTCGGTGCACATTAGAGGTTATGTGCGGTTAAGGCATCGAACACGGTAGACAATACATACGTAGGAAAGTCTAGATACGTGCATGTTTGCTTTATGTGGTATATCGTAGACTTGAGGGCATTAATCCGTGATGGAATCTGATTCGATCGAAGGTGGCCGTCCGTGCGCTTACGTAGCATAGTAATGACAGATATATGCGGAACGTAACATTGTTATATAGAGATCTGTATGTCACTCCAGCGTAGGATGAGGGACTGCGTACATTTATATGGCATTACGGTGGATACCGTGCGAGTGGGGTACCATGGGGTGTACCTAAATATTGGGGGGAGGGGTAACTAAATATATGTTGTATTAGGTTAATCCACTGGGAAGTAGATGGGTACAAAGTGTGTGTAAGCCTTGAGTGTTGATAACTTAAGTAACCTAATAAATAAGAAAATGAAATGAACGGTATATGTAGGATTATCCAAAGTTTATTGTTTAAATCCAGTCACTAGAGATTGTGTTCTAACCCCCTCCTCATAACATACTCGCAGGTTAGATTTGTGGCAGAGATATGGTAGCTTTGGTTACTGGTCTGACTGTATTATTACTACAGTTAGGCTATATTTTGATTACATTATATTTTATCCATTCCTTTGTGAGATGTTTTTCTGAGCTTTGATATATTTTATATCTCTGTCTTTTCGGCAGGATAGCAGAGCAAACCAACACGAGTTTCAATAGATTAGAATTTTGAAAATAATCCAGTCTGTCGGAATTCGGTTTGTTACATCTTGTATCATAGCTTAGGTTTAGGATTCATGTAAGATAGTGAGTGAAAGTATTTGTATTTTTAAATATATATATATATATATATATACCCAGATCCATAGAGGAACCCACTAAATAGAAAGGGTATAATATGGTAAGAACTGGGATATCCACTTTGTACACTAAAGGAATGAATATGCAAATTTGGGTGGGAAGTGTACAATTTTTTTTTTTTTTTGAAATAGAGAAAAGAGGATCCCATATGTTAGTATTTCGGATTAGTGGGTTTGGCAGCAAAACCTTATAAATTGGAAAAGGTTAAAAAGAGAAAAATGGATTAGGAATATATATGGTTGAGAGGATTGACTTTGTAGGAGCGTCTAGGAAAGCCTAGGAAAATTGGAAACCCGCTTTGAGTCTAACCCCATTACCATTGTTAACTTTTAAGAACTTGAAATTATAAAAGCTTTTGAAAGATGGTTTGTAGTGTTTTCAAGTTTTAGTCTTAAAAGTTATAGTTTTAAAATATTTAAAGAACATATTAGAAAAGTAAGAGAAGTTGTGACTTTGTAGGAGCGTCTAGGAAAGCCTAGGAAAATTGGAAACCCGCTTTGAGTCTAACCCCATTCCCATTGTTAACTTTTAAGAATTTGAAATTATAAAAGCTTTTGAAAGATGGTTTGTAGTGTTTTTAAGTTTTAATCTTAAAAGTTATAGTTTTAAAATATTTAAAGAACATATTATAAAAGTAAGAGAAGTTGTGAACATAACTGAGAAATAGTTGTCCTTATCTACTCCAATTTTTGTGATTTGAAAAAAAAAACGATTTGCATTTTTTTTATAAAATGACATGTTTTATGGTTTGGAAAAAGTAAGTTTTGGTGATGAAAATAACTTTTTGAGACTTGTAATTTTTGGAAGAAAAGTGAAATGAAAAGTCCAAACCATGTTTTAAAAGTATGGAGTAGGTGAGGATTAGTGCCTACGGAAGACAGGGAAAAGTTTTGAGGCTATGAAGTAAGTAGCAAGAATATCTTGGAATAATAATAAGTTCCCTTAGAATGCGTAAGCATTGAAAAGCCTAGGGTTTTGCTTGAAATAATTGCTGGTACACAGCTAGGACTAGTGGTGACTACTAGATAGAAAAAAATGGGGCAAGTAAGAGTTTAGAACTTGTTGCTAATTTTCATGTTAGGGGTAAAATCCGTGATTACATTTCTGTTGGGATCGTTCTGCTTTTTTTTTCATGTTGGGTACTTAGGGTAACAGCTAAACATGTCATTGATCCCGTCATTCAAGCTTGCTGTCTAAGGGGGACATAGTCCCGAGATTCTTGGCCCTTAGTAGTAGCTGTGTAGAGTGTCTGTTTTCCTATTTTAGTTGAAGGCTTATTTGAAAATAAACTTAAATCAGATGATTAAATAAGCTAATAAAAGAGAAATGGTACAACTAAAAAGGAAACAACAAATTCAATAAAGCAACAAACATGATAGTTAAAGAAAAATAGAAAATTATGAGAAAAGATGGATAAGAATAAAAATTTCCAAGATAAGACGAAAAAGAAAAGCTGTGACAAAGAAAATTTTCTTATGTGGGCGATGGTTGGATAGGAAAATAAGGGAATATTTATAGATAGTTACATAAAATCCAAGTACGGTTGGAAAAAGATACAAAAAAGAGAAACAGAAGATGTGAGTTTTCTGTTTTACACCTTTAATCGAATTTAGAAAATTAGTTTTTTGTGAAATTCGAAAAATAACGTTGCTTGGTAGGGTTTTGGATGCAAAAAATTGGATGAACTACGCTCTTCCTCAGTAAGAGTGTGGGAAAATTTGGATGAAAAAGTACTTTTGATCTTCAAAATATTGCATTCATGTAGAACTGCTAGTATATTTAGGATGTGAGCATCATATTTTAAAAAGATTTTTGCAAAACTTGCATAAACATAGGAGGTACCGCTTAGGCATACATGTATTATTATGTTGTATTTCAATTTGCATAAGTGCACAATGTTTGCAAAAATTGGATGTACACGTGATAGATGTACATTATGCAAGGGATAATTGATTTTCACCCTTATCAAATTTCGGAGGCGAAATTCCCTAAGGGAGGTAGAATGTAGCACCCAGCATTTTGTAACAATTGAATAATTAAATAATGCATATGTGTATATATATGCATATACATAAACATTTAAAAGAAGAAAAGATTAATGCAAAAAAATGTAATGCATGCATTAAAAGAAAAAAAGGATTGGTTATATGCAGTGTAAACATGTTGCATGCACTGATTTACAAAGATTATGCATTAATAATAAAAGAGAAATAAAAGAAAAAGATTCATGCAATGGTTTAAATGAAACATTGTAACAAACACGAAAAAGAGGAATTAAAAGAGAACAAAAACTACCCTTGTTCTAAGCCTTGTTAATGATAGTCTTAGTAGCCTAGTTGGTTAGAACATGTGGCTTGCATATAAGAGGTTCAAAGTTCAATCCCTTCCAGTGTCATATTTTTGTTTTAAGGGAACGACTGAAATAACACATGTTCCAAAGAGAAAATGTGTACAAATGTAAATATAAGGAAAAATATCACTACAAGAAATATGTTCATTGACAACGATGAAAAAACTCTGTTATATAATTTTACAGCGTTTCGAAGAACGCTGTCTAACGACACGCTGTTATAGGTTAGGGGGACTACAACAATACTTTGAAAACGCTGTAGAAAAAGGAGAAACTATAGCGTTTTAGTTGATGTTGTTGTTACGTTTTGTACAGCATTTTAGTAGCGCTGTCATTATGTTTATACAGCGTTTTGTGTTATTGTGTTTGCATAGCTAACACAAACTATTCCTCCTTCATCACATATATAACAGCGTTTTATACGGGGCAGAAACATTGTTATCGTCTTCAAACCACAGCGTTGTTATGAATATATAACAGCGTTTTAAAACAGCTATAACCATTGTCATCGTCCACATATTATAGCGTTTTCAACATATATAACAGCATTTTATAACATCAAGAAATGTTATGCACATCCAAATAGCATAGCGTTTTCCAACTTACATTACATCGTTTATTTCTAGCTAGAAAAGCTGTTACTACCTTCATATCACAGCGTTTCTGTAGAGTTGTTGAGCTACATCTATCAGCATTTATCGTTTTTACACAATGCAGTTCAAAATCATCACGAAATTCAAACAACACAAAAGAATTATAATTATAAAACTATATCACATAAGTTATAATAATTCCATATTCCAAGTATACAATAGTTGGACATAACATTTTGTAATCGATGTTCCCATCTAACTTGTTTTTACAAAAGATGCTTACTAACAAAAAAGAAAAATATAAATCATTCAAAGTCCAAGCTTGCGTGCTCCAAAGTTGAATTTCCGTCATGCTTCAAACATCAACACCTGATTTGGCAATAAGAAAATACATAACTACTTTTGTTGTATATGTATGACATTGAGTAATTGTGCAACATTTCTTGTGTCAACAAATATGCATATGGCTTAGTACGACCAAATTGCAAGAAAGGAAAATTGTATAAGATCAAAATGTTAGAGCACATCTAGGTCACCGTATCTTCTATTTTTTCCGGTTTTATCTACCTAAACGAAATTTAAATATTAATACAGTTTTAAGAGGTGAAAAGGGAAATCATGCTTGAAGTAAAAGTCTACCAAAACAATCATAATAAGGAGTATTCCATCATTCATACTGACGGTAAGTAAAGAGAAGTATAAGTCATTCTTACTTGAAAACGATTATGAGGCGACATTTGCAGAAGGCCAAGCTATAGTAGAACCAATTGCATCTTCAATAAACTCAAACTCAGATGTAGGTCTCCATAAAGGTGCATTTGCATCTTCAGTCAACTTGCATTTGATGTTTGACTTGAAACTAGTGGTCTATCATGCAATATTTGAAACAGTTTAAATATGTTTTCTACAAAACAGAAGTGATTATAATAATAAAACAGTATCAAGGTATATCCATGTTTTTATAAATTAAATCATAGAGCTAATGAGTGCATAAAGAATTAAGTATACAATTATGCAAGTAATTATTAATTGGTGGGGATCGTGATGCAATTATGCAAATTAAGGGGACGTCTCATAAAAAATTAAAAACCAGACGTCTGAATCAATAAACGAGAAGTTTGAAAATTGACATGGTTAAAATAAAAACAGGACAACTAAAATCAGATGTCTGAAAATATTAGCAGACGTCTGAAAATATACACTAGTTTAAAAATCATTCAACACAGACGTCTGAAACTATTCCCAGACGTATGAAAACTTCCTCGGGTTGAAAATAACCCTAAATAAAACGTTTGTTTTTCAAACGTGAAGAATCATTCAGACGTATGGATATGTATTCATTGATTCACCTTTTATGAACAGCTCATTTTGATAAGTTCTAGATGAGAAGATACGTGTATATACACATATTGAGTCATCTTTTATGAACATGGTCCAACTTTTTATGTTTTGGCATATAGCCATGATTCATTAATTCACCTTTGAGCATACCACAATATAGAAACCATGTGTACATGCAGCAGTGTCAAGCCTGTACATGCAGTAGTGTCCAGCTTTAATTTATTCTATCTCTGGATTCATCTTTTGGTTTTGCGAAAAGTGAAGTATGAAACTGCTGCATGTACTCAATCTTTATTTTATCTTTGGGTTTACATGACAACTTGAATTTTATTATGAATTATTTATGCAGTCATTACTCAACAAAGAGTTTATGGGGACATTTTGCCATTCCTCATTCAACATAAATCTAGCCTGTAATTAAAAAAAATGAAAATTTGCATTTAGCCCTCTTCTGAGAACTTATAACGGATATAAATTGCTGGTTTAGGCCTCATTTGGGTATAAACTTCAGTTGCCTCCTAAAATTAACTTCAATGGCCAAAAATCAAAATTTTCCTCTGAAATTAACTTCAATGGCGTCCTCTTATTGTCAACCGCCTCGTACTAGTAAGTTTGACTAACTATGTTGTATAAAGTTTGTATGTGTATGTTTAAAATTAAACTTGTGATTAAAGTTCAAGTTATCCATATTTAGTTGTGTATCTTAACTGATTACAGACTATGAAGCAGACGAAGTGTGACCAAGCTGAAAAATTTACTCGGTGATCCACTAGGCGGTGCATCTTAGCTCACGGACCTATTCGGGCTTTCATGCATTAATAGCTTTATTCAAGAGACAAATGTTGCTTCACTTAACGTAATGAATTTTGCAACTACTTGCAGTTCAGAAATTTACTTTGAAGCAACTTGTACTATCTTTGAAGCAAACTGTGTAGTGTAGGCAATATACATTTGTGCTGCTGTAGGGAAGTGTTTTCCTGAGGTTATCTCTTTTTCATTTTCTGCAATGGAAAAACAGATAAACCCATGAAAACATTTCCCATGTATAGCAACACAAATATATATTACTTGCACTACACAGATTGCTTCAAATATAGTAAAGGTTGCTTCAAAATAAATTGCTGAACTGCAAGGAGTTGCAATTTTCATTACGTTAAGTGAAGCAACATTTGTCACTTGAATAAAGTTAATAAGCATGAAATCCTGAATAGGTCCGTGAGCCAAGATGCATCCACCTATTGGATCACCAAGTAAATTATTAACCAGAAATTAAGTACGTAAAAACCTTTAGCTTGGATATGTTATGTTCGATATGCACCTCGGACACGTTGTTGCTATGTTCGTTATCATATTTGGGTATGTTATTGTTATGTAATTCGGATATGCTATTGTTATGTAATTCAGGTATGTTATTGTGGATGGAAAATATTGTGGTTATGGAACTTTAATTATATATGGTTATAGCTCGACAACAAGGAAGACATGCACAGGTGAAATAGGTGTTTCAGACGTCTGGCTATTTTTTCAGACGTCTGAGAGTATAAAAAAAGCAATCTGAATATCAATCAGACGTCTGAAATTATAACCAGACGTCTGGATTTCTCTACGGCCTAATGTAAAATGTCTAAAGATGATTTCAGGCGTCTGGATATTTTATCCAGACGTCTGAAAGTGTTCTCTGACTAAAAGAATTATATGCAGAAGAATACAGACGTCTGATATTTTATCTAGACGTCTGGATTTTTTTGTGAGCCTAAAATATTAATCCTGAAAAAGTACTCAGACGTCTGAGTATTTTATCCAGACGTCTTATATTTTTCTGGGCTTATAATATTATACCTGAATAGATATGCAGACGTCTGATATTAAATCCAGACGTCTGGATTTTTTATTTGGCGTAAAAAAATGAGTTAAATAGACATACCAAGATAAAAATCACAAAATATTCCTGAATGCAATCCCATAAAATGGCATTCCCTAACATAGCTAGTGATATATTACTCAAGTATTCCTTCGCAATCTTCCCTAACATTGCCAAGATCCTCGGCAGCAGCATCAATCTCCATATCGGTTTCTTCAAGATTTCCGATATCCATGCTAAATTCCTCAAACGAGTCATCTGTATCTATTTCATGAAAAGTTCTTGACGGTGCCTTCATCACAACATACCAATTAGAATCATCATCTTCCCTTGAATAGAAAATTTGTTTTGCTTTAGATGCAAGGATATGCGGATCTTTTGAAAATGAAGCTTGATTTTGTTGTAAATTAACAAGGGTAAATCCATCTTCTACCTTCGCACCATTTCCTAAATTTGTCCAATTACACTTAAAGATGGGAACATAAAAGGCATGATAGTCTAACAAAAATATATCGATCAACATCCCATAATAAGTAATCATGTCAACCACTTGGGAAATATCTTTTGCGCTAGCCCTACAAATGGTGGTTGCGTCATAAGTGACTCCACTATTTTGAGTTTTTCTCTCAATATCTTTTGTGTGAAAATGTTCTCCATTGATGATATAACCTATACAAGACAATACACTACTCCTTGGACCATAGGAAATCCATTTTTAACAGTGCGTCGTGATCGTTCACATCATAAGGTATCTGTAAATGAAAATATTATCTATGTCAGATCTCGATAATGAAGCTTTTCAAAATTAATGAGAATATATTTTAAAATTCAACTCACCTTCTTCTTAATTCAATCGGCAAAGTTATTTGTGTGGGTTTTCCAAAGTAAGGTCACATTTTTTCTATGCGCTTGTTTGAGTGTTGCAACTCCCGAAGATGCAAACTATTGTAAAAGAAAAAAAACAGATAAGTTACACTATAAAAATAATTAAACAATAGAACAAAATGCACTAGTCACTTACTCTACAAATGGTTCCACTATAGCCATATTCATTAGGACAGCCAAATGAGCAGCTTGTTTCTCATTCTCGGACAGTGTAATTATTTTGCAAGCTGAAGTTGGTCATCCTTCAAGTATGACATCATTTTCATAATCTTCATTTCGGACTTCCTTCTCTTCTATTTTTCCTGATTTCTTTAAGAAGACATTAAAATATTTTATGCACTCCTCTGCAAGATAGGATTCTGCAATACACCCCTCAGGCCGTGCAGTGTTTCTTACATAATGTTTTAGTGTCTTCATGTACCTTTCAAATGGGTACATCCAACGAAAATGGACCGGTCCACATAATCTGGCTTCTTTTCCAAGATGAACCGTCAAGTGTATCATTATATCAAAGAACAAAGGTGGAAAATATCTTTCAAGTTCACATAAAATTGGAATAATCTCATCATCAAGATGTTGTAGTTTTTCTCTATCAAGAACACGTTGGCATAATTTATGAAAGAACAAACATAAATGAATTATTGCTTCCCCTGGCTTCTTCGGTAACAATCCTCTTATTGCAACCGACAACAACTGTTGCATTAGGACATGATAGTCATGTGACTTCAAACCACTAATTTTACAATCCTCCAACGATATAGAGTTCTTGAAATTCGAGCAATACCCATCAGGTCCCTTAAAATCATACAGTCTTTTACAAAATTTTTTTTTCAGATTTGAACAATGTATATGGAGCAGGTAGAAGATATGTTTTTGTTCCACGAGCTTGTGCATAAAGGCCACGTCTAATTCCCCACTCTTCTAAATCTTTTCTACAATTATTTCCATCTTTCGATTTGTTATCATGCAGCATCGTGCTTATTACGCTTTCACTAACATATTTTTCTACATGCATTACATCTAAATTTTGACGCATTGGCAGTTCCTACAAAAATCAACAATGTTAAATTTCATTACTAAAGAACTGTATTATTGATCAATGAAAAATAAAAAACTAACCTCCCAATATGGTAAATCAAAGAAGATTGATCGTTTTTTCCACCTTGATAGCTCTATATTCACAAGATCACCATCTTCGCCTCTATTTATTTTTTTATTATTATATTTTCTCTTCTTGCTCTCCTGCTTAATTTGTTTCTTCTTACCCTTCCCATTCTTGCTATTATAATTATTTACATTTTTGATTTCTTTCCCAAAATTATTCGGAAAGTTTTTCAAAATAGCAGGGATGTTTCTTCCTGTCAAAACTCTAGGACTACGACCATTTTCTACAGTATTATCAAACCAGGTTTTTTTATTTCTCAATGAATCTAAAGGGGGTAAAAATCTCCTATGACCCATATAACCGCTCTTCCGACTAGGTTTCAACCATCGATGGTGAGTATTGATACCGCATAATGGACAACCATTTTTACCTTTCACACAACATCTAGCAAGATTTCAATACGCTGGAAAGTCATTTATCGTCCATAGTAAAATCGCTCTCATGTTAAAAAGCGATCTACTAAAGGCATCATAAGTTCGAACTTCGTTACTCCACAAATGTTGCATGTCTCCAATTAATGGCTCCAAATATACGTCAATATCATTTCCTGGTTGCTTTGGACCAGGAATCAACAATGTTAAGATGATATTTTCTTTTTTCATGCATAACATTGGCGAGAGGTTGTATATCACAAGCATCACAGGCCAACAACTATATTTGGAACTCATTGTCATAAAAGGATTAACATCATCGGTAGCAAAACCATGTCTAATATTGCGTGGATCAGCTGCAAACGATTCCCATTTCTCATCTACTACATTCCATGTTTTTGAATCCATAAGATGACGCATTTTCCCATCATTTTTTTATTACTAAAATGCCATCTTAAATCTTCTGTCGTATTTTGAGATCTAAACATTCTTATAAATCTAGGAATGTTTGGAAAATATCTCAAAACTTTAATCGAAATGCCATGCATAATTTCATTGGTACGTTCATTCTTCTTCCATCTTGACACACCACATTTAGGACAACTTTCCAAATCTTTGTACTCTCTTCTAAAAAGGCAACAATCATTTTGACAAGCATGAATTTTTTCAAAACCCATATCGAATATTTTGAGAAACTTTTTTACCTCATATAATGTTTTCGGAAGTACATTATTTTTTGGCAACAACAATTGTTGCACATTTAGAAGTTTATCGAAGCCGGTGTCAAACAAACCAGTCTCACATTTAAGATTATACAAGGCGAGGATGGCAGATAATTTTGTTTGATCGATACAATCAGGATACAATAGGGCTTTTGCTTCTTTGAAGTTCCTTAACAAATCATCCTCTCGTTTTTGTGCGCTATCTTCATCTTTATCATCATTGAAAAAGTATAATTGATGAAATCTTCATTTTCATAATCGATACCTTCAAATAAATCATGTATGTCATCGGACTTAACATTTGTGCTTATATTTATGTGCTCACCGTGATAATACCAGCTACTTGTCTTATATACACGATCCATTCCTTTTATAATCAGATGCTCAACTACCACCTTCTCATATTGACGACTAAGATTTGGACACTTTACGCAAGGACATAGAATTTTTTCTATATTTCCAGAATTTTTCATAGTGGTATCCACAAACTTCCGAGCTCCTTGCTTATACTCACTACTAGTTCTTTGGAAAAAAAATTATCTTTTAGCTTTCGTCAAAATATTGGATATGATTTTCAAACTACATTTATGTTGAGAATTATGTAGTTACCTGTGTAGATTCACCCAATTTTTATCCATCATCATCTACTACATAAGCAAGAAAAATTCTAAAATTTGAAGTAATAGTCTATTGTTGAGTACAATCAAATTAACAAAACTCTAAAATAAAACTGTGATACTAAATGAGACACATCAACTTATAAACTGCTCATAACACAGTCAACATTTTCAGCAGGCATACCAGATGTTAGAAAAAACTGAACATCGGCTAATCAATGAAAAAGATAAACTAATCAAGGCAACGCTTACAGCGACTTAAGGACGACGAAGATTGAACGGAATCTATGGGTCCGACCTCCACTGGAATGGAAATTCCTCCACTGGAACCGATTGCCTTCCGTTATGACAACCGAGAGACCACGAGCAACAGTGCGAAGTGACTGGAGATTCGAGAGTGAGACGAAGTCCAGGCAGACGACAAAAATTGGATGGAAAATTTGTAATTGAGAATTTAAAATTTTGGGGAAATATTAAGAATTCGCGGCCGATTTTAGTAATAGTAGAGGGCAGTGAAAATTCATTCCCGCTTAAATTTATCTCAACGTTTTAAGATAAAACCAATGTACTCCTGCTTGATTTCTACAGCAAGGAGACCAAAACGCTGTGAGTTGCAATTGTAGATAACTCCTTTTCTTGTAGTGTATACATATAAGGAAGTGTGTAGAAAAATATATGTATATATGTATATGAGAATATATATATATGTGCAGAAATATATACAGTATGTATGTGTGTGTATATATATATATAAAAGAGAAAAGTTCGAAATAAGATTGCAATCAAAGAAATATGGCAAGAATTAAATAACGATACAACACTGTTTGAATTATGAAAACGAAATATAAGTTGTGCACATATATATACGCGTAAAATGGTCATTAGAAGTTTTGTATACATATAATGACCTTATATATAAATATAATTTAAATCAATTTATAATTGATGGGTAGATAATACATGCGCTAAATTAATGGAATGGATTAATTAAAATAAGAAAAAGAAAACATGGTAAAATGATTGCGTTAAATAAAAAGATAAGGCATGTAAAATAATAAGAAAGATGTTTATAATTATATACGCATAACATTCGAAATTCAAAAGTAAAAGAGTTAATGATAAGAAATAGAAGGTAAACAATAAGTATTAATGAAAAGAGAAAAATTAAACAAGGAACAATTTATCAGGTTATAAACATACATACATACATACATACAAAATGTGCATCCAAATATATAGAAAAAGGAAAATAGGCGCATAATCAATTTAAAAGGAGCCAAACCAGGTATTGACATAATGAATTAATTTAAAAGGAATTAACGTGCACAACGGTAGAAAATTAATGTGGCGCCTAATTGGCATATTTAATTAGTAGGAAATGACCATGCATGGCTTGTTGGCTTTATTCTATTGGTCCAATTCAAAAATTATATTGACTGGGCAACTTCCTTTTGGCCTTATAACGTGGAGAGAATATATTTCATCAAGAAAAATAGACGGTCAGTGTCAATTTGAGGTTTATATATAAAGGGTCGTATAGCTCTCCATTCTCGTTTGTTGTTTCTTCACTCTCTTTTTCTTCCTCCATATAATTTCTGAATAAAATTATTAATTATAATATTGGAGTGCTATCGAAATGAAGATTAAAAATAAAATTTATCGTTAACAACGACAAATTCAGAAAATAAGGCGTTTCCAACTGCAACGACAATACACACTCATGACTCTCCATCTGCAACCAATCTAAAGAGATTCTCTTCTAGATCGGCATATCAATGTGAGTGGATTTAAGTTATATCATTTTTGATAATGGTATGTTATCGTTTGACATTCCCCGTTAACATGCAATGTAGATCTATTAGAAATGTTAATTTGATATGATTATATGTTAAAATGATTAAAAAGCTGAAATGTTAACATGTGGAAATGTAAACTTGTTAAAAATGTGGAAGTAACTACTGTTGTATACATGTAAGTTTTAATTACATGATAATTTGTGACATATTACGTAATTGAACGCTTAATCATTAACCTATGACATATTATACTTGAACCTTTGACTGTAGAGTTATGATAGTTATATGTTAACTTGTTAGAAATGAATAATTACATGATTTTATGTTTACATGTTGTCATTTTAAAAATGAAGTTAATTACATGTTACGAAAAACATGCGACATGGAAATCATAAATGGACTTAATGTGAAATTAAGTATGACATGTAAAGTATAGATAACACTAAAACTTGAAAGAATTAACATGCCTAAATTTACTGTAAATAGAAAACTGTAACTGCACTTAGAACCAAGATTAAATTCAACTTGTGGTAGAAGTCTGCCCAGAACCGCTCGGCAAATCCAGCGTCCACAAATTGTTAATTTAATGTGAGGGGTCTAATGCATAAATAAACATGTAACGGTGCTAAGACACGAGGTTAAGTCAACTTGTGGAAGAAGCCTGCCCGGAACCACCCAGCAAATCCAGCATCCACAAGTGGTAGGCTTAATGTGAGAGGTCTAGTACATAAGCATATATATAAATATATGAATATAAAAGGATAGAAATAAATGGCATTAATTGTAATTAATGGAAATGAATGGAATTGAATGAAATTTACAAATTAAAATGATTGGAATGGACGCGGAATGATAATAACCTATTACAAATAAGTTACATAACCGAGAATGTTATATAATAGGTAGGCTTGTGCTAGGGACAAGTGGAAATTATAACTTAGGTTATAATAAACGATAAAAAATGGAATAACTTATGTAATGAGGTAAGTTGTACTTAATTGTATATTAAATTATTTGTAAGTACGTGAATCTGAAATCTACGGATGAGGACAACATAAGTTATATTTATGGGAAGAGAAACTTATTAGTAAACCTTAGTTAAGAGAACTAAGTTCATAAGTAAACAACGATAAATGGTAGAGACAATATAAGATCGAATTTTGATTAAATAAGAAAGAATGAGGCGAACTTATGAAATGAAATAAGTTATATTTAATCAAAAATAATGAGTGACATGTGATCACTAGAAAAGCATGAATTTTGTAATAATAACTGCAAGCGCACAGATCGTGTAATATGCAGGTCGAACACAGGGAAGAATTTTAAATTTTAAATTTTATTATTTATATATTTCTTAGGCGAGTTAGACAAAACTTAGAGGTTGGGTTGAAAAACAATAAAAATTGAAACAGTAATTTGATTCAGAACAAATTTAATTGAACCGACGATCAAATCACAATTTTCGATTGAAAATCAAATAAAACTATGAATCAGATCTGAATCTAATCAAATCCAATTTAACCTAAGAAAGAAATTAAAAAGCAAAAATTAAAAATGCAGAAATTGAATAACAAACAGAAAATAAGATTAGAATTACCACTGAATCTAATCAAATGGTCAATCACTAATGAAAATAAATGCAAAATACAATAATGCTCTACCAAATCTAATTGTGTAGATAACAATAATTGCTAAGAAAATAAAAATGTAGAAAAGAGAAAGAAGAAAACTAGATTAATGGTAAAAAAGGTACAGCAGAAAGTATATTTTTTTCCAATGGGTATACATGTGTATTTATAGCTGAGTTGCAAAACCCTAATCAAATCTATGAATATACCGGCCTTTTCTCATCAAAGATTATGCTATGATCCTCCTCTTATCCTTGTTTGACATGTGCCCAGTTGATTGATTTCCGAAAATCTTTTCTACCAATCTGCTTCCAAGGTGACAAATGTGAATACAACTAGCCTCCAATGACAGCTCCTTATCACTCTTCATGTATATGGTATCAATTTTTCACTTTTAAGGCTGTATAAGGCTTAAACAACTCATCTGCAAAAACAATAAAATAATACCCAATGTAATATTTATTTATGTACAAAAGATAAGATATAAGAGCATAAAATAAACACATTTCTATGTTAATCAAATACCCCCACACTTATCTTTTACTTGTCCTCGAGTAAAACAAAAATTAAAAACTAACCAAATAGGTAACACTTTCGTAGGAAACACGATTGCATTGATCATATGCTATAAGCCGTTAGACCTCTAGGTGTATGTAGTAGGACAAGTGGTGTCTCGTGAGGGTTTTCAGCGGATACTACCCACAAAATCCAAATGCAGTATGTTATGGCTCTAATGTAACTACATGAATGCAGAGGACTTATGCAATTGAAAACAAAAAATGAAAACATGACTTGTTTCTGGAAAGTGGTACATAAAATTAAGTTAACAATTTCCAATTAGTTGATTTTATTTTAGATACCTCAACTTGTCACAAATTTTCAACATAAATCAAGTTTTCAATGTTAAACTCTAGTTTGGCCAATTGGTTCGGTCGATAACATAGTGCAGCCGTGAAATAATATCTTAGTTTGCTTGTCACAGTTTGTAAAGTGGTATTATTATTTCTTTGTGTAAGGCTAGTCAAATTAATAAGGTCAAGAAGTGTTTGAGCATCATCACTTATTCTCTGTCTCTATAAAAGTTGAAATTTACGATTAATTACACACACCTAACTTAAAGACCAAGGTATACAACCCATGCACTGCCCTGCAGACTGACAGAGAGTTGGGACAGAGCTTGGCGGATTGTGCAGACCGATGCTGACTTTGTCAACAACATGTCGGTAATCCTTAGGTGTCCAATCTCATAAAATGAGACCAAGATATGTCGACACTGACTTTGTCTACAACATGTCGGATAAAACTTGGCGGGTTTGTACACCAACGCTAGATTTGCAAGCAATGTTAGATACCCTTGGATTATAATGATTATTATTATTGAAAATATAAGAACATGAGAGAGTTACGCGAATTCAGCTTAACACAACTTTGTTTTAAAGATTCAAAAAGCCAATATAAGTATTTTTAGTCCTCCACTCATTAAATAAAGACTACAATTTAGAATAGACTTCATGGCCATTACCTAAGAATCTCCCTATGTACCGGTTACACTATTATCCCTCAAAATTCAACTTTTCATCATATTTCTTATTTGATCTTAGTTGAGAGAGAAAAAAATACTATCAACTGATTAACAATCGTTAACTTATTTCGTTGCATCAATCTAAAATGAGTCGTATTTTCAAAAAAAATGGCATGTTACTACAATCTAAAATGCATGATGGTCCTATATGAAAAGAAAAAAAAAATGATGTAATGCAGACTCCCCCCCTCACACTAGAACTAAACAGTTTCCACACTGTGTACATTTTCTTAATTTGAAAGATCGTACCCAAAGGTGAATGAGTTGCAAAATTATCTGTAAAATGAAATGAAGTTTAGCCACTATATACGAATGCCAATTATATACAAAATGAAATCTATAATGATGGTGAGTTTTATGTGAACAATGAGATTTCCTTTTCCCCCCACACTTGCCTCTATCGAGAATGATGTATGATGATTTCGTATCTAATTTTTGAGGTACAAGAGGCATGTCAGTGAATTCTAAGAACAAAATCCTTCCTATAATTTTTTTTGTGCGAATGATTTATATCATTCAACTGAAGAATATCATAATCCCATAAACTTGAGTTTTTAACAATAATTTCTTCTGATGATATAGAATTATGATTATGTTTGAGACGTTCCATATATTCATCCTTGTCATTCAAAAATTTAAGCTCATCTTCGAATAATTCATCAAAAGGCATAGTGGACACGTCTACTGAGGAAAGTGAAGTTTTCCAAGGAGATAAATCAGACGTGCCATCTAAAACTATTTATATTATGTCGACTTCTCCTATTTCGATCTCTTTGGGTTGATGAAAAATATTCATTTCAATGGTTAAGTGCCGAAACGATAGTCGAATTTGGTCGTTCCTGCAATTTATTAAATCTCATTCGAGGTGGCTAAGAAGGGACGAGCCAAAATCAATGAAATTTGACTATCAAGATTCAAAACAGGCTTGGTTTCTAGGACTATGAAATCCACGGAAAGTAGAATTGTTCAATTTTAATCAAAACATCTTCAATTATGCCCAATGGTTTTTTTGTTAATCTATCGACCATTTAAATTGTGAAGTTTGTGGGTTTCAATTCCCCTAGTCCAAGTTATCGATAAACAGTGTATGGAAGAAGATTGACATTTGCACCAAGATCAAGCAGGGCATGACTGAATTGAGTATTTCCTATTTTGCAACTGATTGTGGGGCAACCAGAGTCCTTGTACTTGATGCGTGATAGATTCGAGAAAACAGAGCTAGCGTTCGCAATCAAGAAGGCTGTTTTAGGAGCACTAGCGCCTCATTTTTTGGTGCATAGCTCTTTCAGACACTTGGCATATTGAAGAATTTGTTCGATGGTGTTTAAGAGTGGAATATTAACATGAACTTGTTTGAATATTTCAAGAATTTTTTCGAACTTCACATCCTTCTTACTATTATTAAGTCTATGAGGATATGAAGCTACTGTTTATAGATTCTTTCATAACTTTGGTTGTTCAAAGAAGAAGGTTTCGATAAAGGAAGCAAAGGAGGCAAGGGTGTAGAAGAGGGGATGTTGGGATTGGCAACATTAGAATACGATATATTATCGGGGTTGCCGACATTAGATGAAGCGATGTTGGGATTACCCACATTCGAAGAAGATGGAGATTTGGAAGGTTAAAAAAAATTGGTCTTAATTGCAAAAGCTAGAGAATCAAGCTTTTCGATTGAGGTCAAAATCGAATAATTGTTGGGATTGCCAACATTATTATCAATCATTTTTCCTGATCTGAGGGTGGTGACAGCGTTAACCGAATTATAATTTCTGTCCTCACAAGAGTTCATAGTACGAGAATTGTATTTTGGATTCACCTCGGGTTGACTAGGCAATTTTCCTTTATCATTACTTTTAATTAACTCCTTTATCATATCCATCATTTGTTCGATTTATTTCTCTAAATGCACAATTTCTTGTGATGGTTGAGAAGATTAAGAGGATTGGTTTGATATTTGAAAGTTAGGGTGCGTATAAGGTTGTTAGGGTTGAGGTGGAATTTGAGAAATTTGAGGACTAAAAGAAAATGGAGCTTGGTAATTCAAATTCGGAATCATGTGAGATGGATTTGCAACATTAACGGGATTAGACCATGAGGAATTTGGATGATTTCTCCACCTAGGGTTATATGGGGATGAGTAATGACTATTTTGAGCGATGGCGTTGACTTGGTCTTGAGGGTAATTCTGGGGTTGTCCTTCGAATTGAGGTGTTTAAGTTTCTAAGGGAAATTGACTAGGATCCACGACATGCAGGATCCACGACATGCACTCCTCTAGTAGAAGGAAGGATGGGAACATGAATTGACTCCCATTGCATGTCCTTTTCAGAATAATTTTCTATGTATTCCCAAGCTTCATCGGTCGTTTTAGACATAAATTCTCCTCCACACATTGATTTTAGTTGTGTTCGAGTTTAATAGTTTAGCCCTTCATATGCAATTTGACACAGATAATATTTTGGAATTGCATGATGAGGACAATTATACATAAGTTGGTTGAATCTTTCAAAATATTTTGAAAAAGTTCCCCCTCATTTTGAGAAAATTGATTTATCTCAGTTCGGATTTTTAGAGTTTTATGGAAAGGGAAAAACTTCTTTAAGAATACAGTGACAAATTCATCCCAACTTCTTATGGCTTGTTTTGGAAGAGAATTTAGCCATCATTTAGTGTTTTCAAGTAATGCGAATGGAATTAGCCTTAGCTTGATTGATTCATTAGACATTTGTTGCATTTTAGTTGTGGATGAATACAATTCAAATTCACCTAAAAATTCATAAGCATTTTCAGAACCAGTAAATTTTGGAACCCCTTGAATAAATGAATGTTTAAGTTCAAAATTTCCTTCAATTGGTGGAAACACGATAATATAAGGTTGAACAGTCCTAGTGGGTTGTCCTCGAAGAGACAAGGGTCTATCCATTCTAAATTGAAAATTTGAAAATTTTGATTTATTCGATTGTAATCCATCCCGTTATAATTTTTTGATTTATTCGACACAAGTAGCTGTTTAGTACAAAATAAATAATGTACTCAACTATATCTTATTGGTTGATAATCTCGATTTGAAAGGGGAAGAGGGTCTTATGGTCATTCACGTATAGTATAAATACTAAGGGATACGACCAATGTTTTACGGGTAGTATGCAACCTCTTTTGCTAAAAGTTCAAAAAAAAAATGAACTAATATATATTCGTGATCAAACCCTTAAGAGAATCAATTTCATAAAATACACTATTGTAGTTAAATATATTGCAAATCAATTTTTTTTTATTGTTGAAAAACGATGAGAATAATGAGTTTAATTATGGAAATTTCAACCAACCACAACAATCAAACAATAATAACTGCAGAAAATTAAAATATTGTACAAGCAAGTCACTGCACCTGCAGATAATTTTTACAAGCAATTTTTATATTTTTTCTTTGCAGCAGAGCACCTGTAGAGTATAGAGAATTTTACAGTGGGGTATGGCTGTCTGCCCAGAAAATTTTGAGTAGTGCTCACGTTTCAAACCCAAGTATTTGCAATTGTTTAACCTCTGAATTCTTTGTCGCTTGATTGAATCTGTCCTTTCACTCGGGACTTTGACTTTTTTTTAAAGAAGAAAACTAATAAACGAAATAAAAGAAAAGGAAAAGAAAAACTGAAACAAAACTAAAAAAATAAACTAAGCTAGAAGAAATTGAAAAAAAAAACAAAGCTAAACAAGAAAAACAAAAATAAGATAAAAACTAGACTCAACACACACTACACCTAAATATAAACTACCACAATCAATTTCCTAAGGGCTCACTCAAGTTGGAAGAAATTTACAAGAGACCATGCCGTAACTCAGACAATTCAGGCTCGCCCTTTGCTTTCTCAGATAACTCACTAATACAAAGTTCCCAAACAGATAACTAATGCCCCTCTTATTATTCTCAGTAACCACAAATTGATAACCCAAGAAAAAAAACAAATAAAAAAAATTCCTAAACTCGCGCTGATGACAAAAATTCCAACTCTCAATTCTATTCGGCCTTTACTTTTTCAGATCGAGGCCTAAGTGAATTAATTTTTTTTCGAAATGTTATGAATCGGATTGGGATATTTTTTGAACAAGTCTTTATGGCTTTGGGTTTCGGGTATGGTAGTTCGTGAAGATGAGTTTTGTGAATTATGGGGTTTGATATGGATGGTTGATGGATCTGAAGGTAGTTTTGTTTTGTGGTATGTTGAATAGATATGGTGCATGTGCAACAATATGGGATTGGTTGTAAACAGAGGGCTGGAATCGGGTTTGAAGTTGCGTGGTTTACGGTTTGGAAAGAAGCAGTATTTGAAAGGTACATGGTGTTGATGAGGATGAATATTTCAAGCAGGTGTGGACTGGAAATGTTTTGATGGTTGCTGGGTTTGTGACTGTTGATGTGGGATTTGTTGAGTTGGATGTGGTGATTCGGTGAGAGGATGGTGTGTAAAATATGAAGATGGTAGGGAGGATGTTGATTTTTGTGCGTGAACTATGTTGATTTTTGGGCGTGAACTGAACTGGAGGGAAGTTGATCGGTTTGCAGTGCTTTGTGTGTATGGTGAGTGACTTTGGGTATTGTGAATTGGTTCTGTGATGGGGTATTGGCTTTTGTTGTTTGGTGGAAAGGGGTGGCGAATGGTTTGTAAAGATGTTTGCATGATGGTTTCATGACTATGGATTTGCTGGTGGTTTGGAGAGGACGGGGACGTGGATGTATGGTCTGAAGCAGTGGTGTTTGGAACATGATGGTGATTGAACTGGGGAGGAGGCTGTTCGGACTGCAGATGATATTGGAGGTAGTCTGCGTTTTGAAGATGGAGGGGGTGTGCACAGATGAGGTTGAAGAAAAAGGCTAAAAAGATTTTTTTTTTTAATTGTTGAAAAGGGGAAAGAATTGTAAATGGGGGAAAATTGAGAAATGGAATGGTTTGAAAGTTGGAAAGAAATCAATTGAAAAGTGGCAAGTTTTTTTCTTCTTCAGAATATTGTAAAAGAAGAAAGGATGTAAAAAAGAAAAGAAATAATTGAAAGGAGGGAAATGAAATCAATGAAATTTCGTATGTTCTTTTTCTCTCTTGTTTGGGAGATTACGATATCATTGTATAATAATACCAAATCTAACCAATCAAGACTTTTTTGTTCTATATATACATGAAAGCAAAAGGAAAAATAAAATAAAAACTAACACGAATCGGAGATTAAATAAATAATAAAATTTAATTGTTTCCTCCCCAGCAATAACGCCAAAAACTTGATTGACGCTTTCTAAGAACTAGAAAAGCATGAATTTGGCAATAATAACTGCAAGCGCACGGATTGTGTAATATGCAGGTCGAACACAGGGAGGAATTTAAAATTTTATTATTTACATATTTCTTGGGCGAGGTAGAAAAAACTTAAAGGTTGGGTTGAAAAATAATAAAAATTGAAACTGTAATTTGATTTAGAGCAAATCTAATTGAACCAATGATTCATTACAATTTTCAATTGAAAATCAAATAAAACTGTGAATCAAATCTGAATCTAATAAAATCCAATTTAACCTAGGAAAGCAATTAAAAAGCAGAAATTAAAATTGCAGAAATTAAATAACAAACAGAAAATAAAATTAGGATTACCGCTGAATCTAATCAGCCAGCCAATCACTAATTAAAATAAGTGCAAATACAAATAGTGCTCTACCAAATTTTATTGTGTAGACAACATTAATTGCTAAGAAAATAAAAGTGTAGAAAAGAGAAAGAAGAAAACTAGATTAATGGTAGAAAAAGGCACTGCAGAAAGTATATTTTTTTTACAACGGGTATACATGTGCATTTATAGCTGGGTCGCAAAACCCTAATCAAATCTATGAATATATGGGCCTTTTTTCATAAAAGGTTATGCTACGATCCTCCTCTTATCCTTGTTTGATATGTATCTAGTTGATTGATTTCCGAAGATCTTTTCTACCAATCTACTTCCATGGTGACCTATATGAACACAACTAGCCTCCAATGACAACTCCTTATGCAATCTTCGTGTATATGGCATCAATTCTTCACTTTTAAGGTTATATAAGGCTTAAACAACTCATCTGCAAAAACAACAAAATAATACCGAACGTAATATTTATTTATGTACAAAAGATAAGATATAAGAGCATAAAATAAACGCATTTCTATGTTAATCAACATGTTAAACAGAAAACATGTGAATTGAGATATGCTTAATTACATGTTTGGTAGAACGCGTTATTGTAACGATGAAATCAGGCAATAATATAAAAGGTTTGTGGATTACAAATCATGGATCACAATCTAGAGAGTAACATGTTGTGGGCTTGTTAATAAACTTAAATGAGTTAAGTTATATGATCGAAATTAATAAGCAAGAGCAACTTGGTAACTTGAATAAGAAGTCAATATGAATGGGGATAACCAAGTTAAATGGAAACCCGATAAGATAGAGCAAGCGCATAATTGAATGTTTAGGCATAGAGTCTAATAACACATTAAACTAAAGCGCTTGGACTGGTCCATACGTTTGAGGGTGAATAACCCAACAGGATAGATCATCGTGGTGCCATAAGGTACGAGGGGAGCGCATGTTCATCTGATCATTCTGTCGGCTTTGAAGGACTGGAAAGGGAAGCACGCGACTTCCTGAGACATGGAAGGTGCCCTTGGTAGTCCTTTGTGGTGGTTCAGTGTTCGGGTTGTGCTCATAGAGGTTGGGTCTGCGCGTTACTACCTGGTGAGTAGCCTTGACTGCAAAAGTTGTTTTGTAGTCAAAAAGATATGACGAGGTGACAGTAGGGTGATTCGGAAATCGCCTCAACAGGGAGGTAGGGGTCATGACCAACAAGAATAGTAGATGGTCGGGTACCCGTCATCGGCAACCAGTGGGATGTGAAAAGACTAGAGCTAAACCCAAGACGCTACCCACCTTCCACTATCGAGGAACGGTGGTTGAGGGGAGACACCAATTGAATGTTTAGATTGTTTGTTAGAGGCAAGTTGATTAGCTCTTGTAGTCTTTACTGGTTGACGGAGGAGCCGAGGTGGGGCCATAGCCACAATGAAAAACAAACCTGAAGGATATTTGTATTTTTAGGCTCTTAAAGGCGGGCCTATACAGATATGGAAAAGCTCCTGACCTAGTTCCGAGTTTCTTGTATAGCCCTGCTATAGAACTCGATGCACATTAAAGGTTATGTGTGGTTAAGGCATCAAATACGATTGACGATACGTGGGAAAGTCTAGTTACATGCATGTCTGCTCTAGGTGGTGTATCATAGATTTGAGGGCATTACTCTGTGATGGAATTTGATTTGATCAAAGGTGGCAGTCCATACGCGTACGTAGCATAGTAATGACAAATATATGTGGAAAGTAACATTGTTATATAGAGATCAGTACGTAACTCCGGCTTAGAATGAGGGATTGTGGACATTCCTATGGCATTACGGTGCAGATCGTGTGAGTTGGTACTATGGGGTGTACCTCAATATCGGGGGTAGCTACATATATACTGTATTAGGTTAATCCACTGGGAAGCAGATGGGTACGATGTGTGTGTAAGCCTTGAGTGCTGATAACCCAAGTAACCTAATAAACAAGAAAATGTAACTGAATGGTATATGTAGGATTATCCAAAGTGTATAGTTTAAATCCAGTCACCAAAACTTGTGTTCTGACCCCCTCCTCATAACATACTCGCAGGTTAGATTTGTGGTAAAGATATAATAGCTTTGGATACTAGTTAGGCTGTAGTATTACTACGGTAAGGCTATATTTTGATTACATTATATTTTATCCATTCCACTGTGAGATGTTTTTCTGAGCTCTAATATATTTTTTACCTCTGTCTTTTCTGCCGGATACCAGAGCAAACCAACACGGCTTTCGAGTAGAATTTTCTCTGTCTTTTATGGTGAATACCAGAGCAAACCAACACGAGTTTCGATTAGAATTTTTGAAAAAATTCGGTCATTTGGAATGTGGGTTGCTACAACGAACTTTAATCCTATCTTGAGACGGTTCACGCTGGTTTCCGTGTATTGATGGAACTAATTATACTACTATCAAGAAAATAATTTTTCTCTCTCTATTTTTTATGGTTAAGAAGGGGATAATTCTTCCAATTTGATCCCTCAGTGTTTTAAAATGGAGAAGGCAGTGATAATTCTTTCAATTTGGATCACGAGGATAACAGAAACCAAATTATTACAGATTTTAAAACTTTTTTCTCTCTCATGGGGAGAAATCAAATAGACAATCCACGTTCTGGTTGTGATTCTAATGTAAAAGCCTAGTGATAAAACAAAGCTATCTCATTAGCAACAGGCAAGATGAAATGTGTTTAGATATTAAGTGCTTGTTAAGGATGCAGGTTAATTTAATTTTTGAGTTCAACATTGAAGCAACATTTCAAAAAAATATTTTACAAAGTGAAGTTACATGTGTTTTAACTGTTTACAATTGCAATGGCATGGTTCAATAGATCATGGTTACTAAAGGACGCGGCAGTGGTGATGTTTGTCGAGATATCTGGTTTGCGAAATTCTTTGTTTTTAATTCTTCTTTTGATGACTTATCTTGTGATGTTTATCAACGATGAAAGTGGGTTAATTTACATGATAAAAAATCCTATATTGCCTAATTTGGGTTGCCATGATTTTCCACAAAAGATGGCCTTGATTGATTGATTTAATGCCTTTGTTAATTTGGTAATTTTGGCCTTGATTTTGTTTTCTATTGTTCAAAAAAATCTACCATAAATATGATGAGTTGCATTTGTCTTGGTATATACAGCTTTGCGTACTTGAATTGAACCATAGATTGAATCACATTCTTGATGTTTTATGAACCCGAACTTGTTCTTGTTTTGCTTAAGCAGGAAGACACTGGGTTGAGTTGGTCCACTTGGTTGCTCCTCAATTGTTTACACTGCCACGAGAATGATTATTATATGCTATGGCAATGTACACGTGTACACATACATGTGTATACATGCATGCTTCTAAGATTTGTTTGTCCATGTGAATGTAGATAGAGAAGCAGATATTGCGCAATCAAAATATGATGACAAACAACCCGAATACCTGAGGCAAATAAACACACAAGCAAAATTATATTTTTTTCAAATTTAAATTTGTTTATTTTCAGATTACTGTTTTAGTTGTTTATTGTACAGGTAAAAAAGAGAAAGAGTGAAAGCGGGAGCTGGACCAAAAGTGTGTAGCAAATATAAAGACAAAAAGTGTATTGAGTGTCTGTAGTGGGGTGTAAAGTGACTTGTATTATAGAAAGATGCAAAATACTGTACTACTTAAATGTTGAAATATCATACGAAATAAAATATTATTTGAATCATTTAAATCTTTGCAATAGAATTATTATTCAATATCAACATATACTATTATATGAGATGCAAAATAATATAGTATACAAGATGTAGACCCAAACAAATTCAAAAAGTTAATATCTATAGCAACATTTTTGAGATGTTGCTACACACAGCTATGGATGTTGCTATAGACCCAAATAGAGTTAAATTGCAACAATATTCTTATGTTGCCTTAAATTGTCAAAATGTTACCTTTAAGGTCTAAGGCAATGATAAAAATTGTAACACAGGAAAAGTGTTGTCGAATACCTATGGAAACATTTTTTGGGCTGGACCAAACATTTTTATGTGTTGCAGAAGGCCATTTATGGCGTAATGATGGGACCAGTTGCACTTTAGAGTCACAAAACACTATGTCATTAAGATTAAGCCATGAAACTTCTCAGTCTACTTGTAACTCTTATCAACCTCCTACAAATTCGGTCAGTCAGAATGATCAAACTGAGAATGAAAGTTCTGCAAAAGATCATACAAAGAATATGGATCAAGACAATCTAAGTGACTTACCACAATGAAATCCTAGTCATCCTATGATCACGCGATCTAAAAGTGGTATATTCAAAGCAAAACTATATGTCACTCTCTCAGTTTCTGATGAAGTAGAAAACTTTGATCAAGCTGTCAAGAATAAAAACTGGAGAACAACTATGGATGAAGAGTATAATGCTCTTATTAGAAATAATACTTAAGATCTTGTTTCACCACCAGGTAATAAAAATATATTGAAGTGTAAATGGATTTACAGGCCGAAGAAAAATCTTGATGGATCCATTATCAAATATAAGACAAGATTTGTTGCCAAAGGATTTTGTCAACAATATGCATTTGATTTTAATGAAACATTTTCTCCTATTGTTAAGCCTGCTACTACAAGGCTTGTTTTCACTGTTGCCTTACTTATATAAGGCAATTAGATGTGAATGTTTTTCCTGATGGTGACTTACAAGAAGAAATTTATATGAGTCAGCCACAAGGTTATGAACAAAACAAAAATCTTGTGTGTAATCTCAAAAAGGCCGTATCTGGTCTTAAGCAAGCACCGAGAGTGTGGTTTGATGAACTGAAAGCAACCTTAATTAGGTTAGGCTATCAATTTACCAAATATGATAACTCTCTATTTACCAATTAATTACTAAAACGTCATCAATATACATATTGATATATGTTGATGATTTGATTACTACTGGTAATGATAATGGGGATATCAATGAATTAATGTAATATGTTATCAACATTTCTCCATAAAAGACCTTGGCGACTTAAGTTACTTCTTGGGAATAGAAATCTTAAGCAATACAAGCAGTGGCATGATTCCTAACCAAAGGAAGTACATTGCAGAAATTCTGTCAAAAGAAAAAATGTGTGATGCAAATCCTCAACCAACTCCAATGCGGTGTAATTAAAGTGCTCAGTGGATCCAATGCGGCAGAGATGCAAAAAGTTATAGCGGGGATAAAATGAGGAAATATAGAGATATAGCAGTTGGGTCTTAAAAAGCATATGAAACTTGTATTTTTTGCTTTTACAAATATCTAAATGTTAAATAAATGAAAAATTAACATACAATTCAATTATTATTAGTACATTCTTAATTTTAAATAAAATATTGCAAAAATATGTAATTAAATGGAACCTTTTTTAGCTTGATTAAATTTAATAGACTATTATAACATTTTTTATTTTAAAAAATATATTTTAAAAAATTCTATTAAAATAATAATTTTATAAATTTTAAATATATATATAAGCCATTTCTAAATTCATTTCTTTTAAAAAAGATATATCAGGAATAGCGGAATATAGTTGAAATAATGGAAATATAGGGAATATCAGAATATAGCAGGGCTAAAAGCAGAAAGGCTATTTCAGCGGCGATTTGGAAATAGCGCAATAGTAGAAGTCGGCTACACAATATAGTTAGGATATAGTGGGATAATAGCGGGGTGTTAACTGCACAGCTCTAATGATAAGCAGTTAGGCTTATTCTAAAAATAGAACGAACCGAATTCTAAACAGTATAGGAGCATTATTTGTGCATTATAATATGCTACTATTACAAGACCAAATTGTCTTAATTTATGTAGAATCCCCTTGATACTCATTGGAAAGGCATCAAAAGTATTCTAAGATATCTTAAAGGCACTTTAAACTATGGACCACACTTAAGAAGAAGCAAAACCCTCAACTTGATTGGCTATAGTGATGTTGATTGGGGCCAGTGACCCCGATGACAGAAAACATGTAGTAGGCTACTGCAATTATTTGGGACACAAACTAATTTCTTAAGGATAAAAAAAGCAACTAACTATTTCTAAATCAAGCATTGAAGTAAAATATAGAAGTGTGGCCAGTGCCACTACAGAGATGATGTGGCTACAATCACTTCTAAAGGGACTACAAGTAAACATTTAAGGCATGCCAACGTTGTGGTGTGATAATCAAAGTACAATATTTATAACAACAATTCAGTTTTACACTGTTGAACAAAACATATCGAAATTGACCTATATTTGTTCGAGAGCAAGTTATTAATGGAAATTTACAAGTTAACCATGTTCTAGCATACTATCAAAAAGCTGATATTTTCACAAAAGCTCTATCCATTAAAAAAATTCAAAGGTTAAGATTGGACCTGAGCAAAATGAAGCCATACCAAATATCGATTCAGCAAGGAAATCATCCAAATCAATAAGATTTTATTCAACCAAAGCCTTTGTTGCAAGCATGACTTTGATTAAGCCCCAATATCAGATCTAAACGCTTCAGAGATTTAGTTAAGTCATCTCGTCAAAATTTGATGAAATCGACATCAGATCTAAAACCCAAAAAATATATTTCAATGGATGAAGTCAACTCTCAATCAAATGATGGAAATGACATTAGAGAAGAGATTATGGAACCAAGAAAAATTCGAAAGATTTTATAGAGATAGAGGAAACTTTTATCAAAGATGACGAAAGCAATGACTAAATTCTCGAAACCTAACTCCTAAAGTTAGGTTTGAGGGGGGTAGTTGAAAGAATTGATTTTCCACCGCATCTTTTACTTCTTTATGTAATACGGGTTATACCCAAGTTTATTTGGGTCATGTGTCAATATAAGCCCGTTCGTTTTATATAAACGAGCGTTATGGCACGCGCTTCGCGGATGATTTATTTGTTTATAAATTATGTGTGATTAACAAATTTAATGTAAAATAATTTATACAAATATTTAATCATATTTTTATGTTGAAAACAAATGTTGTCAATTTAATTTTTTATTTCAAAGTTGCATTTTTTTATTGGTTTGAATTATATTTACACTCATAATTAATAAATGATGTTCGTTTACGCAACGTTGATGGGTTAAATCCTAATTTTAAGCATGATGGAAATGGTTTGAAAATATAAAGAATTTTGAATATTAGATTTAAATTCTATTGTTAAGAGGCATTGAGATTTATTTATTCACATAGTGGGTATTTTCATTTCTATTATTTATCAATAAAAAAATGAATTTTTAAATAAGTATATGTGTTAGACCTAATTATAAGTGAAATTATGATATACTAATATCTATTGTCGGCATTTTGAACTAGAAAATGAAATTTATTCATTAGATCAACGTTGTAGGATTATTAAACTTAATAATATATAAGGGCATTATCGGTAGTTCACGTTTACATTTTAAGATTACCGCTCTAGTTGTTTATTGTACAGATAAACAAGAGATAGAGTGAAAGCAGGAGTAGAACCAGAAGTGTGGAGCAAATAAAAAGACAAATAGTGTATTGAGTGTATGAGTGTAAGTAGTGAGGTGTGGATGTGACTTGTATTATAAAGAGATGCAAAATATTGTACTATTTAAATGTTGAAATATTATACTGAATAAAATATTGTTTAAATCATTTAAATTCTTTGCAATAGTATTATTATTCAATGTCAACATATATATTATTATATGTCTTGCTAAAAAATATATATATTATTATATGAGACGCAAAATAGTATAGTATACAATATGTGGACCCAAACAAATTCAGAAAGTTAATATCTATAGAAACATTTTTTGGATGTTGCAACAAACACTTATGGATGTTGTTATAGACCTAAGTATGGTTCTATTGCAACAATATTTCTTATGTTGCCTTAGATAGTCAAAATGTTGCCTTTGAGGTCTAAGGCAACAACCAAAATTGCAACACAGGAAAAGTGTTGCCAAATACTTATGGCAACATTTTTTGGGTTTGACCCAACTTTTGTTTTGTATTACAGAAGGCCACTTATAGCGTAGTGATGGGACCAGTTGCACTTCAGAGTCACACCACACTATGTCATTAAGCTAGGCCATAAAACTTCTGGTCTACTAGTAAATCTTATCAGCTTCCTGCAAATTCAGTCATCCAAAATGATCAAACTGAGAATGAAAGTTCTGCTAAAGATCGCACAGAGAATATGGATCAAGACAATGTAAGTGACTTACCACAAAGAAATTTCGGTCATCCTGTGATCACACGATTTAAAAGTGGTATATTCAAAGAAAAAGTATATACCACTATCTCAGTTTGTGATGAACCAGAAAACTTTGATCAAGCTTTCAAGAATAAAAACTAGAGAACAACAATGGATGAGGAGCATAAGGCTCTTGTTAGAAAATAATAATTGGTATCTTGTTTCACCACCAGGTAATAAAAAACGCAGTGAAGTGTAAATGGATTTTGTAACGATTCGGATTTCGCTCGGACCAAATCGATCGCAAAATCGACTATGACCATTCAAAAACCCGAATACGCTAACTTTGGTCATACAACACATCAGAAAAAATAATAGAAGACTTTTGTAAACATTACATTAATGTTACATAAGAGTACAGAATGTCAGAGTACTTCGATAAATAATAATACAGCAGAAGATTAATTTATAATAAATGTAATACACTGCACAGCGGAAATATAAACTAACACAGCGGAAGTCTATCAATGCTCTGGACACAGCTTTAAGCTTCGATCCATAATCCTGCTCAATATATCTGCAAAATAAGCTACTCGACTTCTCGTGTGGAAAAGAGGGCACTGAGTTTGCAAAGTGAAACAAACTATAGGTCAGTTGTGAGACTGGTATGAGAAATCTTTCCTAACTTATCTAACAATATAGCTAATCACAGGACCACGCTGCTAACGCGGAAAGGGTTTACTCCATTGGATTTCCAGTGCATAAATTAATTAAATTTTATTCAAAAAACCGCAATGCTTTTTAGAAAAATGAAATCGTTATAAAACTCAAGTCCCATCACACAATGCAACGCAAACCGGAGGATAGAGTTTTACCTTATAATGATCAAACATGCTTGATACGTAGAAAATAATATTTTAATATTATTATTAGTGTCTAAACAGTTTTATAATACTTTAAAGTAAATGTATCAATCCTAGACGGCATAGTACCCTATCCTACCATGTCGCCATATATAGGTATAAAATCAAAACCGTAATGTCGTATTGGAAATTGGGTTTCCATTAAGAGTCAAGGCTAGAGACGATCTCCTTAACCGATTTGAGACACTCTAGCAATGTCTCAGGATTCGGACTCTAGCGAACCCTTGGATACTGTAGGGCCGGTCCACAAATATTTTAGTGAATGGCAATTCCTGAACCCACGCTTCCCGGCCCTATTGAACCTATAAAATGGTCACAATCAACCAATAAATCCGAGGCACCTTATTCCATCAACCACATAAGTAAAATGTCAGGGCTTGGAAAACCCTGATACCACTTCTAGCTAGAAAGAAACGTGTGCACTCTCTGCGTTCCCTTGTCCAGTTTCCGACTCTTACCGGGGTGTGAGGTTCGCGAGGTAACGCTATACACAAAGCTATGCCAAAATAGGATATGCTTTGATCATCAACCACAAGGCTCTGCTTTTCAACAAAAGCCTCGATCATTTGCATGTTGGCATGCCACATTGACAATTCACGTCATGTGATCGATAACTACCAACGTATAACCTCTAAGCTCGTGCATCCCAGAGAAGGGTGTTAAGTAAGAGAATAAATTCTCCGCCACCACAGAAATATATTAAATAGAAATCAATTTAATTTACATGGAATGAAATCTAATGTCAGACACACATCCATTTACAAGTTTGTTCTGGGTCTAAACGAAACCGAAGACACCTTATTCCTCATCCCGTATGTCCAATACAGAAGGAAGTGCTCGCGTATCCGGACAATCAACAAGTACGTCCGGACAACTACCACTTTAACCCTTTCCTAGGAGCGACCCAGTTCAGGGCATCAGTAGTCGCTCATTCGATGTGAAAATTGCCGGTCTTCAATGACCGTCTTCAACGTCTTCGACTTTTAATTGACGTAGTAATTATTCAGAATGGGTTAAACCCGGTCTTTCCGAATAACTCGCGTATTTTATAATCAAAAATCAAGTGCTACACATCATACGCCTCGTTCCCAATCAGAATATTTTTTTAATAAAATATTCATATTAAAAGGGAAATATCCCCATCAATTTTATCAAAGATAAATTCTTTTAAATTTAAACTTTAATCTTCTTTTTAAATATCTATTAAAACTCAAATTTGATTTTAATATCAAAAATCATTACTTTATGATTATTCAACCTTTAAGAACTTATTCTTGTCTTTAGCTGGGTTAAAGAACCAATGTCATTTAAAACACAGTTCACGATAAACCCAAAATCATCTTCCATTAAAACTGGAATTTCCACAGGAACAAATCAATATATAATCGATTTAAATTTCCGTATCCGACTAATAATATAAATGGAATAACGGCAAAGCCTTTTAAATTCCATATATAGTAACAGTTTTCTTTTACAGAAGCCTATCTCGACTATTATCAAATTGAATTTCCACTCAATTCCAATTTAATATATTAAATTGGAAAAGTTGATTTTGGAAAATTTTCTTTTTAAATCTTAAATAGAGATTTATAAATTCCAAATTATATCTTCATTGTTAATCGGGTCGAAGAACAAATGTCATTTAAAACACAGTTCACAATAAACCCAATTCACATATCATTTTATTTCAATTACTAACTATAATTGGAAATTCTACTAATCTTAATTAAAAGACTAATTCTTTTCATACGGGGTTTAAGAACAGTGTTATTTAAGACACCATCCACAACAACCCAAAATCCAATTCTTTTATTTAATTCTAATTGAATATTAATTAATTAGAAGACTTCATTAAATCTTAATTTAAAAGATTAATTCTAGTTAATAAATAGTTCATTTTTATAAAAATATGTTTTTATCTTTTGTCCATCCAAAACGGACATAGAAATCATCATTTTATTCTTCGTTGAATATTATTTAAAAAAAATTATTATTTAAAAAAATTCTTTATATAAAAAAATTCTTTATGTAAAAATATTCTTAATATTACAATATTCTTTATTTTCAGGTATTCTTTATATTTAAAAAATATTTTGAATCGAAATGCGACTCAATCATTTACCATATAATTTCGGTTATATGGATTTCACACATCACATGAACACGACAATAATGATAAATAATCATTAAACAACCAATTGACATCCAGGGTGAAATTTACAACTGTGCGAGCATTAAAATGAATAAATAATGCTCATCGCAGCCTGTCAATCCATCGATTGACATACAACTAAATATTGAGATTAATGTATGTCAAATATCATTGCAATACCCGTGTGGGGATTTCAGCCAACAACAGTTCATCTATATAAATAATTGGTTAATGAATTTAACCAATTTTAATCCCGCTAACATGTTGATGAAAATGAACAGGACATGTTATTATACTACTAATGCCAAATAAAAAAATGTATTTTACTCACATAATTTCCCTACATGTATCTAATGTCTAATAAAATGTAATTTATTTACATGGCATTGTTGTTGATCACAAATAAAAAGATAATTTTCATTTTTCCTTTATTTGTATGCAATTTCTATTTTTGATTTTAACAAATAAAAAGAAATTGTTTTATTTGTATGTATAGTTTCAAATCATAACATATGAAATGCCTCTTTATTCTGTATACAAATTATAATGTATAATTCGACAATACAAATGCCACTTGTATTTGCATACAATTTCTATCGTATAATTTAACAATAAAATGTCACTTTAATTCACATACAATTCTAATGTATGTTTTTTTTACCATGAAAATGATCCTTATATTTGCATATAAATTCAAATGTATGTTTTGACCATGAAAATGATTATTATATTTGCAAATAAATTCTACTGTATGTTTTAACAATTAAAAAAAATGATTCTCTCATTTTGTTGATGATTCTATTTCAACAAAATGATTAAAATGATCTTTTCATTTTGGTTGAAAATTCTATTTCAATAAAATGATTAAAAGTGATAATTCCATATTGTTAACAACTCTTATTTTAACCAATTGAATAAAAGTGGTAATTCATATTGTTCACGATTCTAATTTAACCAATTGAATAACAAATGATAATTTCATATTGTTAACAATTCTAATTTAACAAAATGAACACAAATGATTCATTCATTTTTGTTGACAATCCTAGTTTCATCAAAAATAACAATTCATTTTTGACAATTTTAATTTAATAGAATGGCATATTTATTTACATACATTTTTCTATATATTCTAATGACAAATAAAAGAACAATCTATTTGCATACATTATTCTAATGACAAATAAAAGAACAATTTATTTGTATATAATATTCTATGTATTCTAATGACAAATAAAAGAACAAATTATTTGTATACAATATTCTATTCAACATAACAAATAAAAGTGATAATTTTATTTGTTTGCAAATTCCATATAACAAAAATGATATTTTCGTTTTATCACAAATCTGTTTAACAAAAATGTTATTTTGTTTTGGTTTAACTCAAATCTCCTTAACAAAATGTTATTTTTGTTTTAACTCTTATCTAATTAACAAAAATGTAATTTTTTTAACTCTTATCCCATTAACAAAAATGTAATTTTTTGTTTTAACCCAATTCAAAAATGTTAATTATGTTTTCAACCATTCTAATTAACAAAAATGATGATTTCTTGTTTCAACAATTCTATTTTGACAAAATTAATAATTTTGTATCAACCTTTTTAATTGACAAAAATGTTTGTTTTTGTTTAATCCATTTTAATGAACAAAGATGTTTCATTTTTCTTAATGAACAAAAATGTATAGTTTTACAAAAACGTGTATTTTGTTCAATAAAGCTTATTAGACAAAAATGAATGTTTTTTTTCAACTCATATGTTTTGGCAAAATGTATCTTTTTATTTCAATTCATATGTTTTGACAAAATGTATGTTTTTATTTCGATTCATATGTTTTGACAAAATGACAAATTTAATTCAACAATTATATTTTGACACAAATGTAAATTTTGATCCAATAATTATATTTTGACGAAAATGATCATTTTAATTCCATTATTCTAATTTGGCAAAAATGTATGATTTTTGTTCAACAAAACTATTTTGACAAAAATGAACATTTTTGTTTCAACTAAGCTATTCGACAAAAATGAACATTTTTGTTTCAACTTTTACAATCTAACAAAAATGACAATTTTGTTTCAACTTTTAGGTTTCAACGAAAATTGATAATTTTATTTCACTATTTGCTTACAACAAAAATGATATATTTTTGTTTTCAATCTTTTCGTCACACAAAATGATATATTTGTTTTCATCCATTTTATTATAACAAAAATGATATATTTGTATAAAACAATTTTACAATCACAAAATGACCTATTTGTTTTCATAAATTTTATTATAACAAATTGACATATTGGTTTTCATCAATTATATAATAACAAATTGGCATATTTCTAATTCAACTAATTTAATGAACAAAAATGTAACTTTTTGATTCAACTAGTTTAATGAATAAAATGAAAATTTTGTTTAACCATAATCTAATTAACAAAAAAGTTAATCTTTGTTTAACCATAATCTAATTATCAAATATGTTCATCTTTGTTTGAACATAATCTAATTAACAAAAATGTTAATCTTTGTTTAACCATAATCTAATTAACAAAAATGTTAACTTTAACACAACGTATACTGATAAAATGTCAGTTTTATTTTAACATAAGATATACTGACAAAATGACAGTTTTATTTTCTCAATTTCGATTTAACATAAATAACATGATTATTTTGTCAATTCTAATATGACAAAAATATTCCATCAAATTAACAGATCAACAAACAACATCAAACAATTTTAAATCCAATCATGAACATGTAAGAATTACTAATCACGATAATAATTAATTTATTTTTAATTACTTAAATCAGAAATCTCACATCGATTTTATTCTTCTTAAAATTGTAGAAAGCTCCCAATCTGTTCTAGTCAACTCCATGTTATAAATCTCATTTTTGCGCCAATGCATCTGAAATCATTCAGTTTCGTTTCTGTTTGGCCAAGATACGATATTCTAAACATAAACAACATTAAATATCTAATTAAGTATATAATTAGTTTAATTATTTTGTTTAACCTTCTGATTTCCTCCATCCCGTTCGTTTACACTCAGTATACTGGAACCCATCCTCGTCATCATCAATCTCCTGCGCACCACCATCCACGGCTTTGACCGCCGATCAGAGACCCCCATGACCTAACCCCAACCTTCACCTCCTCGCGCCTGGGACATGGATGAACTTGTGGTCCCCACTTTCGTCAAATTGCCTTCGAACGTCATAGTTTTCAACACAAAATCCAATCACCAGAAACTGATTCAGCCCATCACAGTCGTTGAATTCATAGTGCTCCCTAAGCTCTTCGATTTAGTCTTTGGGTTGAGGATCTAATATGTGATGGATTGGAAGTTTTTGTGGAATTAATTCCGGAGCGTTATGGCCATTCGTACTTGGGAACGGCGGCTGGAGGAATGACAAATTAGGGTTTCGGTTTTAGCTGATTATATAATAATTATTAAATTAATATTTAATTATTTAATTCTCTAATCACTAAAAGGCCCGTTACTTCTTAACCACTCCAATTCCAGCCCAACGAGAGTTTTCCCTAGCCAAATGCCCCCGTTCCGGACACAATGGGCTAGGTCCCGTCAGCCCAAAAGGTCGTCTTCAATCTATTTTCTTTAAATTAAAATTTAAATCATTTATTTATTTAATTCTATCGTATATTTAAATTTACTGGGGCCACACACGACTCTAAAAATTCCAAAAAATACATTTCTGGCTTTGTTTTGACGATACGGTCCTAACAAAACTAATTCAATCGAATTTGAAGACTGTTTGAAAAATGGCATTTTTAATGTCGATTAAATTTGACTGAAATTGACAAAACACGTTTTGTTTCCATGCTCATATATTAATTCTAAAAATTACGAAAATTGAAATCTAGCAATAATTTGACATTCCGATTCCAACAAAAGTGATTTCGATGAAAACGGAGGTTGTTTGCAAAATGGCTATTTTTAATATTAAAATATATATAAATTCTATAGCAACTATTCTGAATTTTAAACTGGGCATAACTTTTTATTCCCGCTATGAAATTTCAAATTTTCAGATTCGTTGGAAAGATATTATTAAATAGATTTATATATTTTTGGCTTCACCAAAATACGATTTATTTTGCATCCTGTACGGTTAGTTAAAATTCAAATTTTCAAACTACCGTGCTATTTCTAACTCCTTTATAATTAAAATAAATTTAGCCGTTTTAACTTCGATTAAAATAAATTTTTAGTTGTTATTATTTAAAATAAATTATTTTAAATATTTAAAATCCATTAAAATTTCTGAAATAAAATTTTTAAATTGGTTCTGATTTTCCGGGTTGTTACAATCTCCCTCACTTAAAATCTTTTCGTCCTCGAAAAGGAGCGAAGCTAAAAGTTGTTTAATTAACCAACTCAACGTTCATTATTCTATTGGTTTCAATAATTTTATTAGTTGATTAACTTTTCAAATGTATATAATTTTTATATATTAAAAATTATATTTTCTAAGATCGGGTTATATATATAATCGCAAATACGTTAATTATAAACTTGTCACTCTCAACTCATTCTAGGGCATTTCTAACCCCATCTCTAATGAGTTTTCTCATTCTAGGATGCTACTGATCCTATCTCTAATGAGTATTCTTATTGGATATTACTAATCCAACCTCTGATGAGTCTTTTGTTCAGTTCTAACGAGTTGTACCCTAAAAATTTGAGCTAACCAGAGCTCTGATACCAACTAACGATTTGGATTTCGCTCCGACCTAATCGATCGCAAAATCGACTAAGACCGTGCAAAAACCCGAATACGCTAACTTTGGGCATACAACACATCAGAACAAATAACAGAAGACTTTTGTAAACATTGCATTAATGTTACATCAGAGTACAGAATGTCAGAGTACTTCGATAAATAATAATACAATGGAAGATTAATTTACAATAAATGTAATACACTGCACCACGGAAATATAAACTAACACATCGGAAGTCTATCAATGCTCTGAACACAGCTTTAAGCTTCGATCCAGAATCCTGCTCAATATATCTGCAAAATAAGCTACTCGACTGCCCATGTGGAAAAGAGGGCACTCGAGTTTGCAAAGTGAAACAAACTACAGGTCAGTCGTGGGACTTGTATGAGAAATCTTTCCTAAGTTATCTAACAATATGGCTAATCACAGGACCACGCCGCTAACGCAGAACGGGTTTACTCCATTGGATTGCCAGTGCGTAAATTAATTAAATTTTATTCAAAAACAATTCAATGCTTTTTAGAAAAATGAAATCATTATAAGACTCAGGTCCCATCACACAATGCAACGCAAACCGGAGGATAGAGTTTTACCTTATAATGATCAAACATGCTTGATACGTAGAAAATAATATTTTAATATTATTATTAGTGTCTAAACAGTTTTAAAATACTTCAAAGTAAATGTATCAATCCTAGACGGCATAGTACCCCGTATGATTATGTCGCCATATATAGGTATACAATCAAAACTGTAATGTCGTATTGGAAATTGGGTTTCCATCAAGACTCAAGGCTAGGGACTGTAACGACCCGCATTCTACGCATCGAAGGATCGTAGAATATTTATTTCTTTCACATACGAAGTCGTATGGTGATGTAACTTTGGGAGACGATTATTGGGGTCATTTCCCATGTTCATGATTTTTGTCGATTTTTAAATGACCGTTTTGCCCCTAGTTGGTACTGTTTTGGCCATAACTTTTGACTGGAAAGGAATTTTGACTTGAAACCACTTCCATTGGCTTCGAATGATGGTTTCTCTTTCCGTAGAGTGGTTACATTAGCCAAACGGACTTACCGTTTGGGAGATATGGTTGAAACAAGGTTTAGAGGGTTAAAAACAGCTAATTGGGCTTAACCGGGTGATTAGCAACTAGGCCCAATGGGGGATTTCGGGATTTGGGGTATTTAATGGCTGCTAGGGTTAGGATTTCGGTTTTAGACTCATTTTTCCAGCCGCCACTTACCTCTTTCAAGCTCTAGCAATGGCCTCCAACACCCAAATCACATTCTAATCACTTTCTAATCAAGTTTTGGCGTAATCTACATCAAATCAAAGAAGATCTTCACCAAATTAGCAAGAGAGCTGCTGGAACACATAGGGATTGGATCCAAATCAGAGATTATTTCAGATGTAAAGTTTGTTTGTGGCTAAGGTGAGTGATTTGCATAGTTCCTCACTAATTATGGCTAATTATGGTAATTAGCGAAGATTAGCGAAATTATGGCTCAGAAAAATCTAGAAAAATTCCCAAAATTCTAAAACATCATTTTATGCCTCTGATATGAATTTGGGTTAATTTCGACTAATTTTGCAAATCCCGGAATTTGGGGGATTAAGGGGTAATTAGTGATAATTAGCGAATTTGTGCATGTTAAAAATCTGGAAAAATATTCAGAAATTATGAAATATTGTTTTAGGCCTCTGTTAGAAAATTTGGCTAATTTGGATAAGTTTTACTAATCCTATTGTTAGATTTGCTTAAACATGCTTAAGAGGGAAATATGGATTTTTGGGTATGTTTGATCCGTTTTGACATATCATATTGTTGTTTTGCTGTTTGTGGATGTTTATACATGTTGCTATGACTGTATAATGTACTTTGTGACTGATTTCAATAGTTAGAATGGTCGAAAACGCCGTCGAGAGGCGTGTAAACCGTCGCTGGAAGTTGACCCGGATCGGATCGCTTATTCCTCCTACGACCCGACCCGATCGTGGTTAGACCCACGAGACGAATCGATGCAGCGCCATGCCCAAACTGAAGTACTTCGATCCGGATCGAGAATGAGCACTACGACCCGATCCGCGTGGAGATGGAACCCGATCCGATGCACCCACAATCCACGAGTCGCGATCCGAAGCTGGTCACGATCCGACCTGGAGATGAAACCACGAACCGACGCCAAGGAGCATGGAGCACGATCCGAAGGGGGTCCACGATCCGATCGACCACGAGTGGAAGAAGGAGCCACGAACCGTGCTTGGGGAGGGCGAACCGCGATCCGAACCAGATGAGGCCGATCCGATCCGATGAAGAATGTTGAAGGCCGATCCGATCCAATTCGATGCTGATGACCAATAACCCGAGATGCAAAGGTAGTCCAAATGGAAGTTAGAGCTCAGGATCCCGTAACCAGTTGAGAACCAATGAGGTCACTTCATGGTTGGGCTTTGCTGCGGGACGTGTGCAAAGGGGTTGTCGGTATTCATAACTTTGGTCCACCACTGAGAGATGGATAGTGGGCTTGTAGTGATAGTTACACGGGATTGGATTCCGTCATGGCCCAAAGGATTAGAGGACCAAGGTAGTGGGTATCGTATGCTTTACGCACTGAGTGAGAGATGTGAGGATGCTTGCTATGTTTGATTGTTTGACATCACTATGACATGCACACCCCCACCCCCATTATCTTTACACCATTTGAAAGGGCACCTTAGAGTGTTGTACAGTATGTAGTGCTAACTCTTTGGTTGCAGGTCCAGGTTCAGGTATGATTGGATTATACCTGTTATTATTCTGTTTAGATGATTATCGCTCATACCAGGCTTTATGTCTGACCCAGAGTTTTATGTCTCTTCTTATTACTCTGGGTGCTCACACGAGTAGACTAGAGACAGGTTATGGTTAGCTGGTGATGCGCGAGTAGCTGATTCGGAGGCGAGCAGGAGGCTTCCACGTATGATATATAGATATTCTCCCTGTGTCGTTGGTGGTCACTACTTGGGCATTAGTAGTGTACCTCCTTTATCTTGCTTTTGTTTTGAGACAGTTTGAAAAGTTGTAATAAGCTATATTTTGGATTTCCGCTGCTATGATGCTCAGTTCTGGTTTTTAGCTTATGCACTGTCTCTTCTGTTTTATGTCAAGTATGTTATTATTATATTTTGTTCTATGCGCTGTGAGACATATTACAGGTTCTTTGTTGATTCTTCGTCTTCTTTCTTTTCTTCTGACGACCGTTCCGTGCCAATTGGACATGTGTACAGCGCACCTTTGGAGTAAATGTCGGTTGGTGCGGGGCGGGCCGTCACACTTGGTATCAGAGCTCTAGGTTGCGTAGTTAACCTAGGGAAAGACACTAGGGAGAGTTAGTACGTATATGAGAGCGCGTATTTGTGATTACTTTGGTTTTCAAAAGCTATGTATATATACTATTGGTAGTATAAAGATGAAGTCGTACTGCACTAGCACCACTATGGGGTCGTTAATCGTTTCCCCTTTTACAGATTAACGATGAGCCGATATCCTAGAGGTGCTGGTAGAGGGACCAACCATGGGAATGCTCCTGACATGAGGACAATGTTCACTAACTTCATGAGGGAGATGCTTAGGGATGTTCAAGGGGCAGTTCCCAATCCCGGATATGGTGGTGGTCCAGTAGTGCAGGCGCCTAGGGTCGATTTCGCCAAGTTGTGCAAGGATTACACTAACCTTGGTGGGAAGCCGTTCCACGGAACGGAGTCGGCCACAGATGTTCAGGATTGGTTGGATAGCTGTGATCGTATCATCGACGACTTGGGTCTTGAGGATGCGATGAAGAGAAGGCTAGCGTCTCGTCAGCTGCAAGGGCGAGCGATGAATTGGTGGAATGCCATTAGAACAGCTACTCCAGAAGATCAAGTTACTTGGAATCAGTTTAAGACTCGCTTTTGTGATAAGTTTATTCCAGCTGCTCATAAATCAGAACTGTTCAAGAAGTTCTTGGAGCTTAAGCAGAACGGTAGAGCAGTCTCGGAGTATATCGCTGAATTCGACACTTTATCGAAATATGGATGGTCCCTTATCGATACAGTCGAAAAGAAGAACGAGAAGTTCATAACTGGCTTGGATGGGTACTTAGGGGAAAGACTTATAAACCATATCGATGAGACGTTCGAGTCTATTGTAGGAAAGGCATTAAGGTCAGAGAGCCTTTTCCCTAAGTCGAAGACTGAGGTTGCTACGGCATCTGCAGAGGAGCCAAAGCCGCAAGCAGGCGGTGAAGGCAAGAAGAATTCTCAGAACAAGAGGAAGCAAAACCCGACAAGGATGGTCAGGATAAGAAAAATAAGAAAGATGGCGAATGCTTTAGTTGTGGCAAGAAGGGCCATTATGCCAGAGATTGTCGAGAAAAGCCTGGGGAAAGGAAGTGCTTTAACTGCGGCCAGGCGGGACATCACAAGGATGATTGCCCACAACCTCCTAGGGAGAAGCAGATTGCGAAAGCGTATGCTATCAACGCTGTTCCTTCTTCGTCAAATGCCCCAACTGCGGCGCAGAAGGAAAAAGGTGTCGTTATTCGAGGTATGCTTTCTATTTAAGATGTTTTGATCGGGTTTTGTTTGACAAACCTGAGTTAGTCGATAGACCTTTAGTAGTGACGAACCCGATTGGTGGTTCGACTAGTTTTGGCATGATTTGTTAATGTGGTCTTATCGAGCCATGGATGTATGTTTCCTTGTGATTGCTTTGTTTTGGGCTTTACTGGGTTTAGCATTATTTTGGGGAGTCGATCTACTCTAAAGGAATAGGGCGGTATTAGGTACCTACCTAGTGATGGCGATGGTAACTGGAGTTAAGGAAGCTAAGAGGTTATCGTTGTAATAAGTTCTAGTTGTCTCTGTGAGGCAAATGAGTACTCCAGTGCTAAATTGTTTTGCTAGTATCACCTCATGTGGATTGTCCGAACTCGGAGGAGATGTTCCTTGGGTGCTTGTCTGATATTGGTTTAGGCCTTTGGGGCTTGTGCCTGGGGAATGTCAATTTCGACTAGGATGGGTTGCGTGAGGGGTAAATAGTTGTTGTGATTTTTCATTGGATGATATCTTGGTTCACTCGAGGAGTGACGGGCAGATGGAACATGATAAGACTGTTCAATGGTATAGACTGCCCAGGGTTGGACTCGATAGGGTTATGAGATTGCTCGAGTGAGACTCGAGAAAGATGTAAAGTAATGGATTGTTTAGGACCCTATGTTGATGTTCTATATTGGATAGTAGAATTTTGAAGGAATAGGATGTGTTCGTTGATCATGGATGATACAACGAAGATTAGAGCGATTCAAGTTGGACTTGAACTCGTAAAAGAAAATAGGTGTTCGTTGATCTTGGAGATGCAACGAATAGGGAGACGACTCACGTTGGACTAGAGTTTGTCGGTACTCAAGACTGGGTCTGAGTTATAAAGTGACTCGAGTTGGACTCGAGAAGGCTGCAAGGAATTGGATTCAGCTCGAGTTGGACTCGAGAGGGCAGCAAGATAATGGATAGACTTGGGTTGGACTCAAGTATTTTAGGAGGACTAAAAGCAGGGGTATCTGGGGACGCCCGTTACCTTGGATCCGTTGGACGTGATCTAGTTATCCTTGGAGGATAAACGTACGTTGGACGTACGGTAGTCCGATTGGAGGCTGGGCTTCCATTAGTTTAATTATCCTTGGAGGATAAACGTACGTTGGACGTACGGTAGTCCGAAGGGAGGCGGGGCTTCCATTGGCCTGGGATTGGTTGGACCAGTCAAGTAGGCATCGGTGTATGTATGGAGGCTGGGCTTCCATTAGTTATTGATGTTGGTTGGACCAGACAGACTGGAATCGACATATTGGGATTGGTTAGACCAATCATGTAGGTGTCGATGTGTTTATGACTTTAGCAGGTGATAGATAGGATTTGTTTGATGGATGTTATGGTTTCTATGTTTGTTCCTATCTTTCTTCTCTTGAGTAGACTATCACCTGTAGGGTTCCAGCGATGGGGAACAAAGTGATTGTAGTAGGACTATGAGCCAGAGCAGTAGAGTCGTCATGACTCGAGGGGCAAAGTGGACATAGTAAAGGATTAGTAAGGCTATGAGCCAGTGCAGTGGAGTTGTTATGACTTCATGGGGCAGAGTGGACATAGCAAAGGACTAGTGACTATGGATCAGTGCAGTGGAGTCGCCATGACTCCATGGGGCAGAGTGATCATAGTAAAGGAATTGGGTGCGGTAATAGTTGCATTGAGTAGGAGACATGCCAGTTTAGGGGTTTTGTTTCTAGGATGGAATCAACTAGAGTATATCACAGGATATGATTTCAGACCCAAGACTGAATTGGATTCAGAAACGCTAGTAAGCTTGACGATTAGATCGATTTTGATTGAGTGGATTGTTTCCAGTTAGAAGGACGATCCTAATCTATTGGGAACCATCTCTAGGGTAGAGATGGGTATCGATGGAAAGAGAATGATCAGGTAAGGATTTGATCGAGAAGGGTGGCTTCGAAAGAATAAGGGACTAGTTGTACCCAACGTAGATGAACTGAGAGGTGAAGTGCTTAGAGCATATCATCACCCAAAATTGACTATACGTCCCAGTGGTAACAAGATGTATTGAGACATAGAGCAGATATACTATTGGGAAGGGATAAAGATAGGCAGAAGGCTTATCTCGATAAGAGACGAAGAGATTTGGAATTCTTCGTTAACGACTTGGTGTTCGTCGAGATCTCTCCATAGAGAATGTGATTCGGATTGGTTGGAGAGGTAGGTTAGCACCAAGATTTGTTGGCCCATTCCCAGTCCTCGAGCAAGTTGGGAATTTGGCATATGAAGTAGAATTACCTGACAAGATGGCAGGAGTTCACAACGTATTTCATGTTTCCCAGTTAAGGAAGTTTGTGCAAGACCCTAATGTGGCTATTTCACCAGATCAGTTGGATAACATCGAAGTTGAACTCGAGGCGGTTGGGAACCGCAAGTCTATGCGTATTGTTGGGAACGATACGAAGCAGCTTCGAAGGAAGGCGGTGAAACTAGTCAAAGTCCAGTGGGGTGAGAATGAAAAAGACTGTACTTGGGAAACAGAGGAAGATATAAGGAAGAAGTATCCAGAACTCTTTGCCTAGTAAGGTTTTGGTAGTGATAGTTTCTTCCCTTGTTAGTAAACCGCATGCTAGGATAGACTTGTTTTGCATGTTGATTGTTGTTTATGGTTGATAGGCATGCGGAACCCTTTTTGTGTTTTGGTTAGGGAATTTCGGGGGCGAAATTTCTTAAGGGGGGAAGAGTGTAACGACCCGCATTCTACGCATCGAAGAATCATAGAATATTTATTTCTTTCACATACGAAGTCGTATGGTGATGTAACTTTGGGAGACGATTATTGGGGTCATTTCCCATGTTCATGATTTTTGTCGATTTTTAAATGACAGTTTTGCCCCTAGTTGGTACTGTTTTGGCCATAACTTTTGACTGGAAAGGAATTTTGACCTGAAACCGCTTCCATTGGCTTCGAATGATGGTTTCTCTTTTCGTAGAGTGGTTACATTAGCCAAACGGACTTACCGTTTGAGAGATATGGTTGAAACAAGGTTTAGAGGGTTAAAAACAGCTAATTGGGCTTAACCGGGTGATTAGCAACTAGGCCCAATGGGGGATTTCGGGATTTGGGGTATTTAATGGCTGCTAGGGTTAGGATTTCGGTTTTAGACTCATTTTTCCAGCCACCGCTTACCTCTTTCAAGCTCTAGCAATGGCCTCCAACACCCAAATCACCTTCTAATCACTTTCTAATCAAGTTTTGGCCTAATCTACATCAAATCAAAGAAGATCTTCACCAAATTAGCAAGAGAGCTGCTGGAACACATAGGGATTGGATCCAAATCAGAGATTATTTCAGATCTAAAGTTTGTTTGTGGCTAAGGTGAGTGATTTGCATAGTTTCTCACTAATTATGGATAATTATGGTAATTAGCGAAGATTAGCGAAATTATGGCTCAGAAAAATCTAGAAAAATTCCGAAAATTCTAAAACATCATTTTATGCCTCTGATACGAATTTGGGTTAATTTCGACTAATTTTGCAAATCCCGGAATTTGGGGGATTAAGGGGTAATTAGTGATAATTAGCGAATTTGTGCATGTTAAAAAACTTGAAAAATATTCAGAAATTATGAAATATTGTTTTAGGCCTCTGTTAGAAAATTTGGCTAATTTGGATAACTTTTGCTAATCCTATCGTTAGATTTGCTTAAACATGCTTAAGAGGGAAATATGGATTTTTGGGTATGTTTGACCCGTTTTGACATATCATATTGTTGTTTTGCTGTTTGTGGATGTTTATACATGTTGCTATGACCGTATGATGTGCTTTGTGACTGATTTCAATAGTTAGAATGGTCGAAAACGCCGTCGAGAGGCGTGTAAACCGTCGTTGGAAGTTGACCCGGATCGGATCGCTTATTCCTCCTACGACCCGACCCGATCGTGGTTAGACCCACTAGACGAATCGATGCAGCGCCGTGCCCAAACTGAAGTACTTCGATCTGGATCGAGAATGAGCACTACGACCCGATCCGCGTGGAGATGGAACCCGATCCGATGCACCCACGATCCACGAGTCGCGATCCGAAGCTGGTCACGATCCGACCTGGAGATGAAGCCACGAACCGACACCAAGGAGCATGGAGCACGATCCGAAGGGGTCCACGATCCGATCGACCACGAGTGGAAGAAGGAGCCACGAACCGTGCTTGGGGAGGGCGAACCGCGATCCGAACCAGATGAGGCCGATCCGATCCGATGAAGAATGTTGAAGGCCGATCCGATCCAATTCGATGGTGATGACCAATAACCCGATATGCAAAGGTAGTCCAAATGGAAGTTAGAGCTCAGGATCCCGGAACCAGTTGGGAACCAATGAGGTCACTTCATGGTTGGGCTTTGCTGCGGGACGTGTGCAAAGGGGTTGTCGGTATTCATAACTTTGGTCCACCACTGAGAGATGGATAGTGGGCTTGTAGTGATAGTTACACGGGATTGGATTCTGTTATGGCCCAAAGGATTAGAGGACCAAGGTAGTGGGTATCGTATGCTTTACGCACTGAGTGAGAGATGTGAGGATGCTTGCTATGTTTGATTGTTTGACATCACTATGACATGCACACCCCCACCCCCGTTATCTTTACACCATTTGAAAGGGCACCTTAGAGTGTTGTACAGTATGTAGTGCTAACTCTTTGGTTGCAGGTCCAGGTTCAGGTATGATTGGATTATACCTGTTATTATTCTGTTTAGATGCTTATCGCTCATACCAGGCTTTATGTCTGACCCAGAGTTTTATGTCTCTTCTTATTACTCTGGGTGCTCACACGAGCAGACTAGAGACAGGTTATGGTTAGCTGGTGATGCGCGAGTAGCTGATTCGGAGGCGAGCAGGAGGCTTCCACGTATGATATATAGATATTCTCCCTGTGTCGTTGGTGGTCACTACTTGGGCATTAGTAGTGTACCTCCTTTATCTTGCTTTTGTTTTGAGACAGTTTGAAAAGTTGTAATAAGCTATATTTTGGATTTCCGCTGCTATGATGCTCAGTTCTGGTTTTTAGCTTATGCACTGTCTCTTCTGTTTTATGTCAAGTATGTTATTATTATATTTTGTTCTATGAGCTGTGAGACATATTACAGGTTCTTTGTTGATTCTTCGTCTTCTTTCTTTTCTTCTGACGACCGTTCCGTGCCAATTGGACATGTGTACAGCGCACCTTTGGAGTAAATGTCGGTTGGTGCGGGGCGGGCCGTCACAGGGACGATCTCCTTACCGATTCGAGACACTCTAGCAATGTCTCAGGATTCGGACGCTGGCGAACCCTTAGATACTGCAGGGCCGGTCCAAAAATACTTTAGTGGATTGGCAATTCCTGAACACATGCTTCCCGGTCCTATTGAACCTATAAAATGGTCACAATCGACCAATAAATCTGAGGCGTCTCATTTCATCAACCACATAAGTAAAATGCCACGGCTTGCAAAACCCTGATACCACTTCTAGCTAGAAAGAAACGTGAGCACTCCCTGCGTTCCCTTGTCCCGTTTCTGACTCTTACCGGGGTGTGAGGTTCGCGAGGTAACGCTACACACAAAGCTATGCCAAAATAGGCCATGCTTTGATCATCAACCACAACGCTCTGCTTTTCAACAAAAGCCTCGATCATTTGCATCTTTGCATGCCACATTAACAATTCACGTCATGCGATCGATAACTACCAATATATAACCTCTGAGCTTGTGCGTCCCAGAGAAGGGTGTTAAGCAAGAGAATAAATTCTCCGCCATCACAGATATATATTAAATAGAAATCAATTTAATTAACATGGAATAAAATCCAATGTCAGATACACATCTATTTATAAGTCCGTTCTGGGTCTAAACGAAACCGGATACACCTTATTCCTCATCCCGTATGTCCAATACAGAAGGAAGTGCTCGCATATCCGGACAATCAACAAATACGTCCGGACAACTACCACTTTAACCCTTTCCTAGGAGCGACCCAGTTTAGGGCATCAGTATTCGCCCATTCGATGTGAAGATCGCCGGTCTTCAATTACCGTCTTCAATGTCTTCGACTTTTAATCGTCGTAGTAATTATTCATAATGGGTTAAACCCAGTCTTTCTGAATAACTCGCACATTTTATAATCAAAAATCAAGTGCTACACATCATAGCCTCATGCCCATTCAGAATATTCTTTTAATAAAATATTCATATTGAAAGGGAAATATCCCTATCAATTTTATCAAAGATAAATTCTTTTAAATTTAAAATTTAATATTCTTTTTAAAGATCTATTAAAACTCAAATTTGATTTTAATATCAAAAATCATTACTTTATGATTTTTTAACCTTTAAGAATTTAATCTTATCTTTAGCTGGGTAAAAGAACAAATGTCATTTAAAACACAGTTCACGATAAACCCAAAATCATCTTCCATTAAATATGGAATTTCCATAGAAATCAAATCAATATATAATCGATATAAATTTCCGTATCCGACTAATAATATAAATGGAATAACAACAAAGCCTTTTAAATTCCATATATAGTAACAGACTTCTTTTACAATAGCCTATCTCGATTATTATCAAATCGAATTTCCACTCAAATCCAATTTAATATATTAAATTGGAAAACTTGATTTTGGAAAACTTTTTAAATCTTAAATAGAGATCTATAAATTCCAAATTATATCTTTATTGTTAATTGGGTTAAAGAACAAATGTCGTTTAAAACATAGTTCACAATAAACCCAATTCACATATCATTTTATTTCAATTACTAAATATAATTGGAAATTCTAATAATCTTACTTAAAAGATTAATTCTTTTCATACGGGGTTTTAGAACAGTGTTATTTAAGACACCATCCACAACAACCCCAAAATCCAATTCTTTTACTTAATTCTAATTAAATATTAATTGATTAGAAGACTTCATTAAATCTTAATTTAAAAGATTTATTCTAGTTAATAACTAGTTAATTTTGATAAAAATATATTTTTAACTTTTGTCCATCCAAAACGGACATAGAAATCATCATTTTATTCTTCGTTGAATATTATTTTAAAATATTCGTTATTTTAAAAAATTATTTATATAAAAAAAATCGTTATGTAAAAATATTCTTAGTATTACAATATTCCTTATTTTCAAGTATTCTTTATATTTAAAAGTAATTCTGAATCAAAATGTGACTCAATCATTTACCATATAATTTCGGTTATATGGATTTCATACATCACATGAACACGACAATAATGATAAATAATCATTAAACAACCAATTTACATCCAGGGTGAAATTTACAACTGTGCGAGCATTAAAATGAATAAATAACGTTCATCGCATCCTATCAATCCATCGATTGACATACAACTAAATATTGGTATTAGTGTATGTTAAATATCATCCCAATACCCGTGTGGGGTTTTCAGCCAACAACAGTTCATCTAAATAAATAATTGGTTAATGAATTTAACCAATTTTAATCCCGCTAACATGTTGATGAAAATGAACAAGACATGTTATTATACTACTAATGCCAAATAAAAAAATGTATTTTACTCGTATAATTTCCCTACATGTATCTAATGTCTAATAAAATGTAATTTATTTACATGGCATTGTTGTTGATGACAAATAAAAAGATAATTTTCATTTTTCCTTTATTTGTATGTAATTTCTATTTTTGATTTTAACAAATAAAAAGAAATTGTTTTATTTGTATGTATAGTTTCAAATCATAACATATGAAATGCCCCTTTATTCTGTACACAAATTATAATGTATAATTCGACAATACAAATGTCACTTGTATTTGCATACAAATTCTATCATATAATTTAACAATAAAATGTAACTTTAATTCACATACAATTCTAATGCATGTTTATTTTACCATGAAAATGATCCTTATATTTGCATATAAATTCAAATGTATGTTTTGATCATGAAAATGATTCTTATATTTTCATACAAATTCCACTGTATGTTTTAACAAAAAAAACGATTCTCTCATTTTGTTGACGATTCTATTCCAACAAAATGATTAAAATGATCTTTTCATTTTGGTTGAAATTTTATTTCAATAAAATGATTAAAAGTGATAATTCCATATTGTTAACAACTCTTATTTTAACCAATTGAATAAAAGTGGTAATTCATATTGTTCACGATTCTAATTTAACTAAAAGAATAACAAATGATAATTTCATATTGTTAACAATTCTAATTTAACAAAATGAACACAAATGATTCATTCATTTTTGTTGACAATCCTAGTTTCAACAAAAATGACAATTCATTTTCGACAATTTTAATTTAATAAAATGGCATATTTATTTGCAAACATTTTCTATGTATTCTAATGACAAATAAAAGAACAATTTATTTGCATACATTACTCTAATGACAAATAAAAGAATAATTTATTTGTATATATTATTCTATGTATTCTAATGAAAAATAAAAGAACAAATTATTTGTGTACAATATTCTATTCAACATAACAAATAAAAATGATAATTTTATTTTTTTGCAATTTCTATATAACAAAAATGATATTTTCGTTTTATCATAAATCTATTTAACAAAAATGTTATTTTGTTTTGGTTTAACTCAAATCTCCTTAACAAAATGTTATTTTTGTATTAACTATTATCTAATTAAAAAAAAGTAATTTTTGTTTTAACTCTTATCCAATAAACAAAAATGTAATTTTTTGTTTTAACCCAATTCAAAAATTTTAATTATGGTTTCAACCATTCTAATTAACAAAAATGATGATTTTTGTTTCAACAATTCTATTTTGAAAAAAAATGTATATTTTTATTTCAACCTTTTTAATTGACAAAAATGTTTATTTTTATTTAATCCTTTTTAATGAACAAAGATGTTTCATTTTTCTTAATGAACAAAAACGTATATTTTTTGTAACACCCGTATTTTCTATGAACATAAGAATGACAAACCAGAGAATAATTAAATTGTAACAGAATAATTAAGAGAAGCGGGTTACGTCATTGCGTTCGTCTCGAAATTCTGCTTGGAATAGAGTCCAAGTTTGCGTAAATCGGACTCCGTATGAAGAAGATATGGCCTTCAGAAGTTTCAATAAAAACCAGCCCGAAATTCAAAATTCAGATTTCAAAATTCATAACAGACACCCGGGCTGGGCAGGAAAATTCCCGCCCAGGGCCCAGGTTGACACTAGGGTCGACCTGGGGGTCGACCTAGGTAAACAGGTCGACACTAGGGTCGACCTCCCCCCCCCCCTTTTCCAGATCCGGAGACAGATCCATTTTTCTGCACCTGGACGCCTTTCTGACCGGATTCGTGAGCTCTAGCCTATTTAAACACCCTTAAACCTAGCTTTCTCTCCACCCAATTTCATTCTGCCTATACTTTGCCTCTATTCTAATTAAAAATAAAAATGGCGTCACTACTCTGCTGGAATCGAAACTAGGATTAATGCATCTTCTTCCAATCTGAATAGAATTAAAAGAGAATCAAATCTAAAACGATTAGTCTACATCAAAGGCGAGCATTTCAGTTTTAGAATACAGATTCCAGAATACAAGAATCGTTCCCTTTTTGTGAGTACAGTTATTTTCAAATATGAACTTTAATTATGTTCTTGACTTGGTTATAAATCTGAATCTGAGGTTATGCATATTCTTATCTGTCAGTTCTGTTTTTCTTTGACTATTCTCTTTCTTCTTTCTGTTCTACAGCCAGGCTACAACGAGCCTGCGTCGAATCTCATAAGAGATTAATGCACGGACGCTAAATTTTGGGACAAATAATGAATAATGCATAATTGGACATGACGGATCTGTGACTGATTTGAGAAAAGGGACATATGTTGTAAATTAGATCTAGATCTGTGCATACTCTGTGATTTGGAAGAAGAGGAACCATTGTATGTTAACATATGACTTAAAAACTTGGGGACATAACGCATGTTTAAAATTAAGATCTGATTTTGAAAGGTTATAATTTAAAGATCTAGATTTTTGGGTAAATTTTATGTAACGATTCATGACTTGAAAAAGGAATATGTGACTTAGGCATAGAGACCTATATTATAATAGGATAACTATCAATGTGAATACGCCTAAAAGTGGATTTTTGGCATTAAAGGCTATAATTTGGCATAATTCATATGGTATATCATGATTTGGGGGCTTTTTAGAGAATATTCTGTACTGTGCAAAGTTTAACTAAAAATTTGGGGCATATGTTGTATTATGAATTATGACCGTGATTTAGGCGTGTAAGTTTAGGCTTAATTTATGATTGGGCAAGATATGTAAATAGAATTTTAGAAATATATAATCTGCTAAATCTGTTATCTGTTAAATTGCCTAATCTGCTAAATCTGTTATCTGCTAAATCTGTTGAATTGCCTAATCTGCTAAATCTGTTGAATTGCCTAATTTGCTAAATTTGTTATCTGCTAAATTTGTTGAATCGCCTAATTTTCTAGATCTGTTATCTGTTGAATTGCCTAATCTGTTGAAAGCTGAATAATTGTAATTTGGGTATGAAAATTTGTAGGCTCGATCTAAGATTGAGTAAAACATGGAAATTTGGTTAGTCTGTTGTAACCTGTAAAGAAGTTTAATCTGTTAAATGGACATAATTAGTCTGATATCTGTATAATCTGTATTGGAATAAATTGGCTATGACACGAGGTTAGACTCTGTTTGCGATAGAAGCCTGCACTACAAGAAAAACCGAGATTAGCAGCGGCATAATCCGCTGCTAATCCGTCGCTAAACAGGTATTAGCGACGGATGTCCTACATAACGCGTCTGTCGGCAAAACCCTTGACGGTATTTGTGTCAGATTTTGCGACGGAATTTAGCATGAATGTTCCGACAATTTACCATCATTTTACTAATTTTATAACAAAAATATATATTATTTATTAATTTACTTTTATTTTAATTTTTATTTATATACCGACGGATTATTAATTTAGTATAAAATATTATTTATAAAATCTGTCGGTAAACCCTTACTAATTACCAAGGGATCCACGATAAAAAGTTTTGATAAAAAATATTGCTCTTTTTTTTGTTGGTAAGCCCTTACTATTCAGCAAAGGTTTAGCGACGGAAATAAATTAGTATAAGTTTCCTTTTATTATTTTTTGTTGGTAATTTGACGATAAAATCGTTCAAATCAGTGTCGAATTTACGACGAAACATTTGGAACGCATTTATTTGATTTTCTACTTTGATACTAATATGTCGGTATTCCCTTTCTGATATGGCATTAACCTTTTTTACCATCCTGCTCTACCAGCTTTCCAAATTAATTTTCTACTGCTTATTCAGTTACAAATACTGATATTAAAAGCGAGCGAAAAACAGTATAAAATTGCCATCCACGTACAAATAATACTCCTAAGCAACAACACAACGTAAATAATATTAGCAGATCACATAAAAAACATCCATAATCCTTCATTTCGTGCACCAAGCTGAATTATGAACAACAAAATTATTCAGCTCGTGTGAACGTTAAACCACATACAACCCATGACCATCACAACAGTACTAAAACCCATAACTACCAAAATAACAAACATATTCATAGTTGTGCTACAACCACATCACTACAAAACAAGTCATAACATACCAATCAAGCTACGTAGATGACGATGGTGAAGGAGCCAACAAACGAGACACAGATCGCGAAGGCGAATGTGAAACTCTTTCTTAGCCCTTGAGTATTGTCATCACCTTTGCCAGTTGTGCTTCAAAGGCCTCCTTATCTGCCTTTTGTTATTCTGAGAGTCTTGCTCGTTCTGCTCTCTCACTCTCAAGTTCGATGCGCATCTCCTTTTTGTAGCTCGTGGACGTCATCTTCATTGTTAACAAGCTGACGTTTTGATTGCTGAGAAGACGATGGAAGATGCATTGTAAAAATGACATTAAGGCACTAATACTTTTAGTTTGACGAGGATGCAAAACTGCAGGATAATAAAGTTTTAATACTTTTAGTCCAGACCCACTGTTTTATGCAAAAGATGCAATCCACCAGCAAAATTTTCGTAAAGCATACAATGACTGTTTAACGGTATAAGTATACACATTTCCTAACAAGCATTAGACAGTTCTCTGCATATTAATTCTTTGCTTGACTGATAATACCTAAAGTATAAAGTCCGTTCATTATCTTCAACAGGTGCATTCTATGATTGAAACCCTTAATTACCTAACTACAATTATGTTACCTTCCTACTTAGTTAACTGGATTACACAACACCAGTCAGCAAATTTACATGCAGCAGTTATACATAGTAACTTACCCTGATACGTGCGCCAAACTGGAAAAAAGTAATAGTTAAAGCACAACAATATTGAACTAAAACATGCATAACCTGAGTACAACAGGCTTTGAACTCTGATTGCAGACCAAACAGTTTATCAAACAGTGAAGCTAGGGTGGTGTGATCCTCGTTTTTTTTTTAATCAAGCTAGTTAAAATTTTAAATATAATGGGTTTTATATGCGCTTGCATTGCGCACACCAGAAAATATCCTTATAAATAATACTTATTATGATTGATCAACGCAACCTTTCCGGGTCCACAAAATGACGCTAGCAAAATTTGTACAAAGGGAACAGAAGTCGACTGCATGCTGAGTTATGTAATTCATATTGAATTTAATTTTTTTGGAGCCACAGCTTCGTTGTTGATACATCAATGCAGGTATCCGTAAATACTGAGTTATGCTGAGTTAAGATAACAATATTCAGTTTCAAACATAACATTGCAACAAATGCTCAGTCAGGAGCAACTCCATTTTCACAGACCCAGGGATGGGTCGTGCAATGACAAGAAACATTGTAACATTGTAATTTTCAGTAGTGAAACCAGTTTAGAAGAGATTTAATTACTGGACAAAGCTCTTGCATAGGTACATTATAAAGCATTCGTGATTATTTCAAAAGATCTGCTGTTCTCATTCTCAAAATACCACAGCACCTTTTCCATTAAGTTTTCATCTTTGTTTCTTTTTCCCCATTGAAAACATAATAAAAACTGTCAAATGCACACTTGCTTGAAAATATATATTATGATTTATTTTGTAAATGATTGTTGTACGTAAATGAACCGTATTCGAACTCGATAAGAAAAGCTAATTTCGGTCGTTCTACCTTAGTTTTCAATCCATAAAATATATAGCCCAGTATTTTCGCATGTTTTCCTTAGGTGTATATTACTAAAGGAGATGACGCTGCAATTCGGTATATGTTAATAACAAAGGTCAATGTGCCCAACAAACAAGGCAGCAAGATTTCTACCGTAAGGACCGGGTCTGGTGACATCACGGGTTACATAACCAACATATAGACAATATACAAGTGAGCTTTTCTTCTATGTATACAGTTTCTAGCATTCTAATATCTTCTTTGTCAAATAAACATGGGGAAATATATGTATGGATAGTTCATAAGGTAGTTCAATGTATTAAAATGAATGACAATTCATTTGCAATTTATGTCCATATTCAGGGTGGAGCTTTTCACACAGTGGCAAGGCACAATGATTATAAGAAGCATGCATGAAGTAATTTCAGCAAGGAAATCATGCATGTACAATGTATATTAAGAGGTAGGATGGACATCTAAAATCTGCAGGTAAAAGACATCTGATCCATACATGTAAATAGTCACCATGAAAAATTTCCTAAGTTCAGTTCAGGTGTTCTTTTCCTAAATGACAAACTGAAATATGCGGACCAGTATCAAAATGAGGATGCATGCAAGCAACATAATAACACCAACATACAGCAGGTCTTCGGAACAAGGTGCAACTGTAAACAGGGCGCGTTCATGGTGCAGACAACAATAAGCACATGCAAAAGGATAGACTCAAGTAATAAAATTACTCTGGAATATTTGGTATAGGATGAAATTGTAATGACCCGCATTTGCAGAGGTATGATAAATTATTTATTTAATTATTTAAATAGTGAATTAAAGGATTTAATGGTCGTGGAATTAAATAATGGTGAATATTTAATTAAAATAATAAATTAAATAATATATTTAATTCTGAAATAATCAGAATTGGCTGAAATGGCGATATGGTGTGAATTGGATCATCTGTGATATTTAATTCAGTTTAGAATTGAATTAGAATAACAAATATATTATACATACGACAGATTGAACGTGAATTATAATATAATTATAATCGAGCTTGAAATGGCGCGGCAATTCGTTGATTGACGATTTGAACTTCATATGAATATACAGAATTCGTTTTAAGCCGGATTTCTGTGAAACAAGAAACATGTGGAGCTGGTGGAGTATATCTTTCTAGTGAAAGAGAAAAATCAGGATTTCGTCACGTAGATTTTGAGATATGTCCAAATCAAATTTTAGAAAAGTCGTTGTGGAATTCCTTTATAATTTATAAAGGAATTATTTATATTTTTAAAGGGATTTCAATATAAATAGAATATCAGGTTGACCCAGAAGTGAATATCGAGTTAGAAATTCATTAAGGAATATTCTAGAGCTGTATGGTATTCCACTGTGAATATAGACTTTAATATTTATTTTTAAATATTAAATTTAATTATATTTAAATATATTTAAATATTTAAATGGGTCATTCAGAGCTTTAAAAATAGCCAGTTTTGCAAACGACCTCAGAATTCGACGAAACCAACTTTATTGTATCCGCAACATTAAATTATTGTTAGATTCCAAGTTCCGTGATTTTGGGGTCACTGTGTGGCCGTACAGATTTTTAGAGTGAAAAAAGTTAGTATTTTGACGGTTAAAAATACGCTGTACGAGCAAACGGAGTCGGAATTGGACGAGACCAATTTCGTTGGGACCGTAATATCGAACTCTAGCAGTATGTCGAGTTTCGTGATTTTTGGGTCTCATGTGTGATCATAGAGATTTTTTATGATGAATATGAATAGCAATTACTTAAATTTAGATTAAATAATCGATTAAAAAAATATTAAACTATTTCTATAAATAACCCCTTACATCCCTTAACCCTAATTTTACCGCCGTCACTTTCTCTTTTGGTTCTTTAGAAAAAAAACGTTGAATTCGATCTTCCAAAAATTCTAGAAAGTCAAAAAAAATCATTAAATCATCATATATATGGATTTGAACTCCTGCTCCCATTCTCCTCCTCCCAGTATGAGTATTATGGTACTCGACATCCTCCTCGCGCTCTGAAAATACACCAGCGGAGACTATGGTTCAAAATTGTTGGAGTTTGAAGCATTGAATCATGTATTGAGGTGTGTATTGGTGTTTATGGTATTCCATAGCATCAAATGGTAAAGTTTGGTGGTAATTGGGTTATAAAAGTGTCGATTGAACACTGGGGTTCACGAATGGGCTGTAGCGACGGAAATTGATGGAGGCGAGCGAGCTAGGAATGAAGGGCATGGGATTCATTAGATTTTGAAGTAGAATAGAACGATGGTGTTCTAGTTGAGTTCGGTGGCAAGAAGGAGAATCGAGAGGCGCTCAAGGATCCGACAATGGCCAGTATAATGGATCAGAGGAGCAGGATTTCATTTCGTGGAAGAAGGGATTTTTGTAGCGGGTCTGGAAAAAAATTAAAGATGGGTTTGGGCTTTGGTTAAAAGGTTGGGCCCAATTAAAATTTAATTTAGTTATATTGGATTTAAAATAGTATGTTAACTTTAAAAATGTATAACTCTTACATACGATGTCAGAATTGAGCGAAACAAGATCCGACAGGATCATATGGACGGACACTACACCATGGAACTGACTGGAAGTCCATTGGAGCTCGTTACAATTTATAGCAAAATAAATTGCCCGTCTGAATCAAGCGATGGTTATCGTTATTAACGATGATCATCCAATGTGAGTAAAACTCACCAAATCTGAACAGTTATATTTTAATAATGTATTGATAGAACTGATAATTATCTGTTGATTGCTGTGTACTGATTTGGTTGATTGAACTGCTAGTCAGTTAGTTGAAATCATATATATATAAACCATTAAATATATATATTGATGTTGTTTATCAAAACATTTCATATTGAAATGAAGTTGATATTAATTATATGGTTTAACATCTGTGATGCAGGGAAACAGGTTGGAGGGACCCAACTGGGTTCCTCAATATATAAAATACTGTTTTGTTTCATATATTGTAATATATGATGTGAGATATAATATGTGTTAATTATGTGTGTTTGAACGATATCGATCATGGTCACTTGGTATTTTAAATACCGTGAAAAATACTGGAATGTTGTAAAGGAGATTTTCAAACGTTATATTGAAAGAAATATTTATAAAATCAAAGGATTTTATAAAAAGAAATATTTATTTGTTAAATAAATATTTGTGAAAAGGAATAAAAAGGGAATTGTTTGTAAAACAAATATAAAGGAAATTATTTGTAAAACAAGGATAAGGGAAGATATTTGTAAACCAAATAAAAGAGGGATATTTGTAAAATAATTACAAATAAAATAGAAAGACAGATAATTGTAAACCATTTACAAATAGAATGGAAAAGGAAATTTATTTATAAAATCAAAGGATTTTATAAAAAGGGATATTCATTTATAAAATGAATTAGAATTTATTAAAGAGAAAAGATTATAAAATCAAGGTATTTTATAAGATGGATTTTTTTTTATAAAATCAAAGGATATTATAAAGAGGAATATTTATTTAGGGAATAAATAAAAATGAAAGGATTATTTATTTATAGGGAATAAATAAATAGAATTAAAAAGGATCATTTATTTATAGAAAATTAATAGAAAAGACAAAAGATATATTTATTTGTTAAATAAATAGAAAAGAGAAAAGAATTATTTATTGGTTAAATAAGTAGAATTGAAAAGGGAATAGTTATTTGTTAAGTAAACAAATAGAAAAGGAATAAATCAAAGGGGTTAATCAATTAGAGTTGATCAGTTAGGGTAAATCAATTAGAGTTAATCAGTTAGTGTTAATCAATTAGAGTTAATCAGTTAGGGTTAACCAATTAGAGCTAAACCGTTAGAGTTAATCAGTTAGAGTTAATCGATAGAGTTAAATCGAACTAGAGTTATTGAATAGAGTTAAATCGAACTAGAGTTATTCAAATGGAGTTAATCGAATTTAGTTTATTCGAATAGAGTTGAAATGAGTTAATCGAATTTAGTTATTCGAAGAAGTAAATCGAGTCAGAGATAATCGAAGTGAGATAATCGAATAGTAGATATTCAAAGTGAGATAATCGAATCAGAAATATTCGAAGTGAGTTAATCGAATCTAGTTATTCGACAGGAGTTAAATCGAATAAGATTTATTCGAAGAAAGAGATTATCAAATATAAGTATTCGAAAGTAAGCAAATTGAATACAAGTTATTCGAATAAGAGTTAATCCAGTAAGAGTTATTAGGTTGGAGTTATTCAAATAAGAGTTATAGATTAGAGTTAACCGAATAGGAGTAAATAAATTAGTTGTCGTTATATTATTTGAGTTAGGAAATAAAAGTCTTATTAAAGATAATATATTTCGGATGCAGGAGATTATAACACCATTGTTATAATCACGTAAACTTGTAAAAGAAGGTGGTTCGTAAATAGAATCCAAGGGTTCGTAAGGAAGTGTTAAAGGGTTAAAAGATGAACTTACCCTATTTCGAGATTTGGAATGTTGTTCAGTTAAGGTCTGAGAGGTAATTATACCCCAACTTGATTGACTTCGTTTTTAATTTAGAAATGGTTAAGGTTCGAGATTGAAAGTGGTTAAGTGATTTTAGTAAATAAGTATAGTGGTTTGAGTTGTCGTCGCGATGTTGATTTATACATCTGTTTAAATCCCAAGTAAAGAAGATTTGGAAATGTTTTCCAAATAAAATCAGAAACAAATTCAAATATTGAAATTTGAAATATGAATTAGAAAAGGAAATGTTCATTTAGAAGGAGTTAAGAAATGGAGTTAAGATAAATCAGAAATTGACTGGAGACTGGTTAAGTTGAATGGTTTCCTAAGTGTCTATCTGATGCTGGTTTCGACCTTCGGGATTGGTACTTAGGGAATTGTTCTTCTACTAGTTTACAATCAGAGACTGATAGTTGTAGAAGAATAGTGATATGTGAATAAGTTATGGAAATGTTTTCCAGCATTAACGTATATTTTCTAAACATAGAATATAAGGAAAATATGAATATATATATTTAGATATATATATGATTGATGATTGATTGATAGAATTTCCATCTGGAAATAATATCGTTGTTTGCACACCTGTTTTTCTTTGATGGTTAAATCACAGACTATCGAAGTTTTGACCATTTTAACGTTGTTAATATGGAGAGACAGGTTGGATTATTATCTAAAGAACCACTCTGTATTGGCATAAGCGTTGTGAATCATATATGCCAAAGATAATTGAAGACAGATTAAAGTGCAAGGGCTGTTGTATAAATCTTAGATAACAGTGCCTAAGATGGATATAATGAATAGTACCTTCGGTTCATCCTGTTCCTGGATGACTTGTATGGATGAATGTCTGACAGAGTATTTCCAAAAAGGTCACATACATTGATTTCTTCAACCGACCCAAGAGTGGAAGCGGAGAAGGAAACTTCTTTAGCTAACACGTAATGTACTGTTGTTGACGTCAATTAGTGATTTTCGATGGATCTGACAATGTGGCATTCGAAGTGAATCTTATGTGATGATAAGGCGTAACCTCAAGCCTCATCAACCGGTAAATGACAGAAATCGGGCAGGCCACATGGTTAAGTCGGTCGCTCCGAAGTAGGGTGTATAATCACCTGATCTAGAGTTTCATTTATTTCTAAAAATGTATTGTCGATACTGTCCCATTCGGGAAACGGTTGCTGATCCCAACCGTTAGTGATAAACATTCGATACACTCAAGAGAAATGAGTGGTCGGTCATGTGTGGCTGGGTTGAAAGATGTTCTTGTTGAACCCAGTGTATTCCTTTCTAGAGGTACACTAGCGAAAGGTGGTTCCATACCTTGTCATAGCAGGAAATCCATTACCCAATATGTGCTTGCGGTTTTGAATGTATACTATATATGTAGAACATGAGATGAAAGCGTTTCTGCTATATGATTATTATATTGTGGTTGATAGACATTATTATAATATCAAAAGGTTTTTGATATAAAGATAATTTGGATCTCATAAGGGAAAAACCCGTTCCGTTATACGGCGTGGTCTTATGAGATATCATTTACCTGCTTGAACTATTTTAAAATGTTTTACTCATGCCAGTCCCATGACTGACCCGGAGTTTATTTTGTTTTGTTTTCCCTAAACTCTTGGGTGCCCAATTTTGTACGGGCAGTCAAGTAGTCGGGACTTACAGATACTTGAAGAGCTGGAGCAGATGGCTTCAGGATCATATAGCTATTGTTTATTTCCGTTGTGTTGTAAGTGATGTACTTGATAATGATATGTATATTCAAGTAAAACCTTTATTTCAAGGATATGTTATCTATTATATGTTATTCGTTCCGCTGTGAGGTTCGTGTTACTCTGATGTTTTGTTCTTCTTCTTCTTCTTCTTCTATTCTAAGTTTCTATCTTATCTTTCCTCACCCTCTAATTTCTTTCATTAATCATCAGGTATTTTTCGATGTTTGGTTAGTCATCATTGAATTTATGGCGATAACCAAGGTCGACAAAAACCCGGGTCATTACAGTTGGTATCAAAGCTTAAGTTAAGAAATTACCTTGGCTCTGTGGCGTGACTCAGCAGAGATGGGGTTAGTAATACCCTAGATTGAGTTGAGTGTATATATACGAGTGAACGTATTTGTTATTTGATATAAAAATTGTTTTATATTGTGGGGATTTATTGGTTGAGTCGTTTATGAGTTCTGGTCGATCAGTTTGATCCACTGTATCGGTAGGAGTTGGTAAACACTTGAATACGATGGACCGTCATGGTATGTTTTGAAAGGAGGGTAAATGAAATAATTTTACCCAAATTATATTTTGATATAAAGGATTTATATTGGAATGATTATAATATATTGGGTATATTGGTTGTGATTATAATCGAGTAAGATTATAAAAGTAAAATGGTTATATATATAAACAAGTAGAATTTGTACAAGTGTTACGAAATGAATTAAATCTGAATTTAAACCAGAAATTGAATTAAAATTCTGGAAAATTGGATAAGTGTTTGTAAATGGATTTGGATTAAAAATAAGGAAAATTTAAGATCCTGGGAGATTTTAAATTGTTTTACAAGCAGTGTGAATTATATTTTGAAATGAATTTCAAAGTGGAAATGTTTAGAAATGGTTTTATAGTATTGAACTCACTTTGAGCGCTGGAAAATAGATTCTGATGATGACAGCTGCATCATCAGTATTCATTTTCGAGTTGTAAGTGATGAATTACTACCAGAGATACTGTTTTGAATTTATTTTGGGAAAGACCAGTTGTGTTGAATTTCAAAAAGGAAAATTTGATTTTGAAAAAAGTAAACTGTTTAAAAACTCCCAGGGAAAGACTGTTTGAATTAAAAACAAATTTAACAGAAATTTGTGAAAGCAAATTTGAATTAAAGTAAAGCCGGTAAAGTGGTAATTGAGATTGAATTAGAATAATATCAAGACAAATCGGATTGTGAGATTCAAATTTGAAGTGTAATGTGATAATCAAGTTAAGAGTTGGGAATCGAGAAGAAACTCGAGTTGAAATGATATTTGGTTCGGATATAAGCGAATGGTTGTGTTGTGGATAAAAGAAGATTGGAATTTGATTGGAATAACCCTTGTATCCGCTAAATTGATAACAGGTGGAAAGGATATAATGATATGCCGACAAAAGGTACAAGTTTATATTTCTATTGGATATAAGATTTATGAGCCGAATTGGCAAGCCGCTTGGCTGTTTGATTTTCTTTTGGGATGGAGATGGCCCAGAGAGGCGAGTTGGAGTTTGACCTATTGACCAGTACGAAGGAGGTGCTGGCGAAATTTTTCGAAAAATTAAGGCATTAGGAAATTTTCAGCATTTTTGAAAATTTTCGTTAATAAGAATGGATTAATTTTTAATTGAAATTAAATTGGTCCAGTTGGAAACTGACGTTAAGAAGTGAACAAATAAGTTATAACCAGTCGATAGGGTCGTCCTCTACCTTAGCAATTTCGAGGACGAAATTATTTTAAGTGGGGAAGATTATAATGACCCGCATTTGCAGAGGTATAATAATTTATTTATTTAATTATTTAAATAGTGAATTTAAGGATTTAATGGTCGTGGAATTAAATAATGGTGAATATTTAATTAAAATAATAAATTAAATAATATATCTAATTCTGAAATAATCAGAATTGGCTGAAATGGCGATATGGTGTGAATTGGATCATCTGTGATATTTAATTCAGTTTAGAATTGAATTAGACTAACGAATATATTATATATACGACAGTTTGAACGTAGAATTATAATATAATTATAATCGAGCTTGAAATGGCGCGACAGTTCGTTAATTGACGATTTGAACTTCAACTGAATATACAGAATTCGTTTTAAGCCGGATTTCTGTGAAACAAGAAACATGTGGAGCTGGTGGAGTATATCTTTCTAGTGAAAGAGAAAAATCAGGATTTCGTCGTGTAGATTTTGAGATATGTCCAAATCAAATTTTAGAAAAGTCACTGTGGAATTCCTTTATAATTTATAAAGGAATTATTTATATTTTTAAAAGGGATTTCAATATAAATAGAATATCGGGTTGACCCAGAAGTGAATATCGAGTTAGAAATTCATTTTGGAATATTCTAGAGCTGTATGGTATTCCACTGTGAATAAAGACTTTAATATTTATTTTTAAATATTAAATTTAATTATATTTATATATTTAAATGGGTCATTCAGAGCTTTAAAAATAGCCAGTTTTGCAAACGACCTCAGAATTCGACAAAACCAACTTTGTTGGATCCGCAACATTAAATTATTGTTAGATTCCAAGTTCCGTGATTTTTGGGGTCACTGTGTGGCCGTACGGATTTTTAGAGTGAAAAATAGTTAGTATTTTGACGGTTAAAAATACGTTGTGTGAGCAAACGGAGTCGGAATTTGACGAAACCAATTTCGTTGGGACCGTAATATCGAACTCCAGCAGTATGCCCCGTTTCGTGATTTTTGGGTGTGATCATAGATATTTTTTTATGATGAATACGAATAGCAGTTGCTTAAATTTAAATTAAATAATCGATTAAAAAAAAATATTAAACTATTTCTATAAATAACCCCTTACATCCCTTAACCCTAATTTTACCGCCGTCACTTTCTCTTTTGGTTCTTCAGAAAAAAACGTTGAATTCGATCTTCCAAAAATTCTAGAAAGTTAAAAAAAAATCGTTAAATCATCATATATATGGATTTGAACTCCTTCTCCCATTCTCCTCCTCCCAGTATGAATATTATGGTACTCGACATCCTCCTCGCGCTCTGAAAATACACCAGCGGAGACTAGGTTTCAAAATTGTTGGAGTTTGAAGCATCGAATCATGTATTGAGGTATGTATTAGTGTTTGTGGTATTCCATAACATCAAATGGTAAAGTTTGGTGGGAATTGGGTTATAAAAGTGTCGATTGAACACTGGGGTTCACAAATGGGCTGTAGCGACGAAAATTGATGGAGGCGAGTGAGCTAGGAATGAACGGTATGGGATTCATTGGATTTTGAAGTAGAATAGGACGGTGGTGTTCTAGTTGAGTTCGTTGGCAAGAAGGAGAAGAGAGAGGCGCTCAAGGATCCGACAATGGCCAGTATAATGGATCAGAGGAGTAGGATTTCATTTCGTGGAAGAAGGGATTTTTGAAGCGGGTCTGGAAAAAAAATTAAAGATGGGTTTGGGCTTTGGTTAAAAGGTTGGGCCCAATTAAGATATAATTTAGTTATATTGGATTTAAAATAGTATGTTAACTTTAAAAATGTATAACTCTTACATTCGATGTCAGAATTGAGCAAAACAAGATCCGACAGGATCGTATGGATGGACACTACACCATGGAACTGACTGGAAGTCCATTGGAGCTCATTACAATTTAAAGAGAAATAAATTGCCCATCTGAATCAAGTGATGGTTATCGTTATTAACGATGATCGTCTAATGTGAGTAAAACTCACCAACTCTGAACGGTTATATTTTTATAACGTATTGTTAGAACTGATAATTATCTGTTGATTGTTGTGTATTGATTTGGTTGATTGAACAGCTAGTCAGTTAGTTGAAATCATATATATATATATAAACCGTTAAATATATATATATTGATGTTGTTTATCAGAACATTTCATATTGAAATGAAGTTGATGTTAATTATATGGTTTAACATCTGTGATGTAGGGAAACAGGTTGGAGGGACCCAACTGGGTTCCTCAATATATAAAATACTGTTTTTTTCATATATTGTAATATATGATGAGAGATATAATCTGTGTTGATTATGTGTGTTTGAACGATATCTATCATGGCCACTTGGTATTTTAAATACCGTGAAAAATACTGGAATGTTGTAAAGGAGATTTTCAAATGTTATATTGGAAGAAATATTTATAAAATCAAAAGATTTTATAAAAAGAAATATTTATTTGTTAAATAAATATTTGTGAAAAGGAATAAAAAGGGAATTGTTTGTAAAACAAATATAAAGGAAATTATTTGTAAAACAAGGATAAGGGAAGATATTTGTAAACCAAATAGAAAGAGGGATATTTGTAAAATAATTACAAATAAAATAGAAAGAGAGATAATTGTAAACCATTTACAAATAATGGAAAAGGAAATTTATTTATAAAATCAAAGGATTTTATAAAAAGGGATATTCATTTATAAAATGAATTAGAATTTATTAAAGAGAAAATATTTTAAAATCAAGGGATATTATAAGATGGAAAATTATTTATAAAATCAAAGGATATTATAAAGATGAATATTTATTTAGGGAATAAATAAAAATGAAAGGATTATTTATTTATATGGAATAAATAAATAGAATTAAAAAGGATCATTTATTTATAGAAAATAAATAGAAAAGACAAAAGAGATATTTATTTGTTAAATAAATAGAAAAGAGAAAAGAATTACTTATTGGTTAAATAAGTAGAATTGAAAAGGGAATAGTTATCTATTAAGTAAACAAATAGAAAAGGAATAAATCAAAGGGGTTAATCAATTAGAGTTAATCAGTTAGGGTAAATCAATTAGAGTTAATCAGTTAGGGTTAATCAATTAGAGTTAATCGGTTAGGGTTAACCAATTAGAGTTAAACCATTAGAGTTAATCAGTTAGAGTTAATCGATAGAGTTAAATCGAACTAGAGTTATTTAATAGAGTTAAATCGAACTAGAGTTATTCAAATGGAGTTAATCGAATTTAGTTTATTTGAATAGAGTTGAAATGAGTTAATCGAATTTAGTTATTCGAAGAAGTAAATCGAATCATAGATATATGAAGTGAGATAATCGAATAGTAGATATTCAAAATGAGATAATCAAATCAGAAATATTCGAAGTGAGTTGATCGAATCTTGTTATTCGACAGGAGTTAAATCGAATAAGATTCATTCGAAGAAAGAGATTATCGTATAAGTATTCGAAAGTAAGCAAATCGAATACAAGTTATTCGAATAAGTTATTCGAATAAGAGTTAATCCAGTAAGAGTTACTAGGTTGGACTTATTCAAATAAGAATTATAGATTAGAGTTAACCGAATAGGAGTAAATAAATTAGTTGTCGTTATATTATTTGAGTTAGGAAATAAAAGTCATATTAAAGATAATATATTTCGAATGCAGGAGATTATAACACCATTTTTATAATCACGTAAACTTGTAAAAGAAGGAGGTTCGTAAATGAAATCCGAAGGTTCGTAAGGAAGTGTTAAAGGGTTAAAAGATGAATTACCCTATTTCGAGATTTGAAATGTTGTTCAGTTAAGGTCTGAGAGGTAACTATACCCCACTTGATTGACTTCGTTTTTAATTTAGAAATGGTTAAGGTTCGAGATTGAAAGTGGTTACGTGATTTTAGTAAATAATTATAGTGGTTTGAGTTGTCGTCGCGATGTTGATTTAAACATCTGTTTAAATCCAAGTAAAGAAGATTTGGAAATGTTTTCCAAATAGAATCAGAAACGAAATCAAATATTGAAATTTGAAATATGAATTAGAAAAGGAAATGTTCATGTAGAAGGAGTTAAGAAATGGAGTTAAGCTAAATCAGAAATTGACTGGAGACTGGTTAAGTTGAATGGTTTCCTAAGTGTGTATCTGATGTTGGTTTCAACCTTCGGAATTGGTACTTAGGGAATTGTTCTTCTACTAGTTTACAGTCAGAGACTGATAGTTGTAGAAGAATAGCGATACGTAAATAAGTTATGGAAATGTTTTCCGGCGTTAACGTATATTTTCTAAACATAGAAAATAAGGAAAATATGAATATATATATATATATTTAGATATATATATATGATTGATGATTGATTGATAGAATTTCCATCTGGAAATAATATCGTTGTTTGCACACCTGTTTTTCTTTGATGGTTAAATCACAGACTATCGAAGTTTTGACCATTTTAACGTTGTTAATATGGAGAGACAGGTTGGATTATTATCTAAAGAACCACTCTGTATTGGCATAAGCGTTGTGAATCATATATGCCAAAGATAATTGAAGACAGATTAAAGTGCAAGGGCTGTTGTATAAATCTTAGATAACAGTGCCTAAGATGGATATACTGAATAGTACCTTCGGTTCATCCTGCTCCTGGATGACTTGTATGGATGAATGTCTGACAGAGTATTTCCAGAAAGGTCACATACATTGATTTCTTCAACCGACCCAAGAGTGGAAGCGGAGAAGGAAACTTCTTTAGCTAACACGTAATGTACTGTTGTTGACGTCAATTAGTGATTTTCGATGGATCTGATAATGTGGCATTCGAAGTGAATCTGATGTAATGATAAGGCGTAACCTCAAGCCTCATCAACCGGTAAATGACATAAATCGGGCAGGCAGCATGGTTAAGTCGGTCGCTCCGAAGTAGGGTTTATAATCACCTGATCTAGAGTTTCATTTATTTCTAAAAATGTATTGTCGATACTGTCCCATTCGGGAAACGGTTGCTGATCCCAACCGTTGGTGATACACATTCGATACACTCAAGCGAAATGAGTTTTCGGTCATGTGTGGCCGGGTTGCAAGATGTTCTTGTTGAACCCAGTGTATTCCTTTCTAGTGGTACACTAGCGAAAGGTGGTTCCATACCTTGTCATAGTTGGAAATCCATTACCCAATACGTGCTTGCGGTTTTGATTGTATACTATATATGTAGAACGTGAGATGAAAGCGTTTCTGCTAGATGATTATTATATTGTGGTTGATAGACATTATTATAATATCAAAAGGTTTTTGATATAAAGATAATTTGGATCTCGTAAGGGAAAAACCCGTTCCGTTATACGGCGTGGTCCTATGAGATATCATTTACCTGCTTGAACTGTTTTAAACTGTTTTACTCATACCAGTCCCATGACTGACCCGGAGTTTATTTTGTTTTGTTTTCCCTAATCTCTTGGATGCCCAATTTTGTACGGGCATTTAAGTAGTCGGGATTTACAGATACTTGAAGAGTTGGAGCAGGAGCTTCAGGATCATATAGCTATTGTTTATTTCCGCTGTGTTGTAAATGATGTACTTGATAATGATATGTATATTCAAGTAAAACCTTTATTTCAAGAATATGTTATCTATTATATGTTATTCGTTCCGCTGTGAGGTTCGTGTTACTCTGATGTTGTGTTCTTCTTCTTCTATTCTAAGTTTCTATTTTATCGTTCCTTACCCTCTAATTTCTTTCATTAATCATCCGGTATTTTTCGATGTTTGGTTAGTCATCATTGAGTTTATGGCGATAACCAAGGTCGACAAAAACCCGGGTCATTACAGAAATCACCTAGAACTAAAGCATCATGGTCCTTTGGAGACCCAACCAATCAAGAGGTCTTGACTTTCTTTATTTTGCAATTAAATTCTTGAAAGAATGTGATTTTAATTACAAAATGGAAGAATCATTTGGGTCCAGTGATCAGTGCTTACACTTAAAACATAATTACTTGACACCACTAGTATAACTTTTTAACCAAACTACAGTAAAATGACTAGCATGGTATAACATAGTTTAGCACAAATGCAACTGTTTTGAAGTGAATCTCTACTTCAAAAATTCTTTATTTTTCGTATGATTTATCCATAAGTGGCTTAAATGGCCGATAGATCACTTTGAGGTTGTGAATGATACGAAACGTAACTGTCTAGAATTTACAAATCCCCACAAACAAGAAAGAAAAGAAAACAGAAGGCAAATGGCCATAGTAGGATCCCGACTAACATCTTATTTGTTGGGATAAGGACTTCACTATAAGAAACGAGTATCAGACCATCTTAGATGGTGAGACCCATATTGGAGCATGTGGCGATTATATGAAATGAGTACCAGGTCAACTTATTTTTTCTGTAGGCCAGCCTAACTACGCCTAAAATGCTCGTAACTATCATATTACTCAAATCCTGTTATCAATAGTTTCCTTCTATCCCATTTTTTTGTAGGCCCCTAGTCTAATTAAAAAGTTGAACCTGGTGCAATAATAATTGATGCTACAGCTAACACACAATAGTTTGACACAGCAATGTACTTAGTAGAACCCACTATAACAGTATACAGCCATACATAAATGACACCAAGATAGTAAGAAAAAAGACACCAATTAGACAGTAAGGAAAAAACAGCAATTAAGTACCTCCAAATTCCCAATGGGATAAGTACGTTTTTTTGCATTTGGCACTACAAGCGATTCAAATAAGCTATCCACTGTCTCCGGGGGCAATTCTCCGACGTCTTCACCAGCTGTCTCTCGAAGTTCGTTTAGATGCTTGCGCAAGCTTTCATCAAATTGTCCTGTTAAGAAATAATTTTTTAAAATATTTTTAAAATATATCCTCAACAATTTTTACTTAAAAAAATAGTTACATACATAAAAATTAGCTGCTTTAGGATCTATCCAAGAATGTGAAGAGGAGTCGGTGCTATTACGCGCTGCCGCCTTGACATGAGTACGTTCAAATACTTCAAGCATACGAGGAGGCCTACCATAATCTTTGGACTATATAATTTATTTTGTATGTTAATAGTGGCAGTTTTATTTGTCAGAATGCTAAAATAAATAGGGTTACATGACACAAAAAATTTACCAATTTTACAGCATGCTCCTGGATAGAAATAGATCCACAACTATACAAAGTAGGATTAGAGTTTCTATTTGTCGAAGCTTTCTTTGATCTATCCTTAACTTCTGGACGATTCCAGTACTGAAGCCACTGCTCCCAAATTGCTTGACTCATAAAGATTGGTTTAGCATTCTTTTCTTTCATATTGCTAACCATATCGAAATTTTGTTTGCTAGCCTTCGTCTTCCAGAGCTTTCGTATGGTCTCTATTAGATAAGCTTCGTAACCATACACCTGACCCTGCAATATGTATATGGTATGTTTAATTTCAGCCCAATATTTAGAAAGAATGTAAGCGAAAATTAGCATATGAAGAAGCCAAAACTAACAATTTAAGTACACGGCAAAACTACTATTTTTTCAACCCGAGACTCAAACATGAAACCAAAATCTACTGGAATCAAGACTAAAACTTAGAACTAAATGTAAATCTAAAACTGGATGTTAATTTAGACAAATATATGTGTTGGTTTTTTAGGGTTGAAGTTCTTGATTCATCACAAAAGAGGTTCACGTTATACTGTGTTCGCCCATAAAATTTTTAGTATTTTATACATTATTCAATATGTTACAGATAAACCAGACATAAATCTGCACTGCATTGCCTAAGAACATGATGTTGTTATGGCCTCAAAACTAGCTAAAAGAAAAATACTATATGCCTATAACTACATACTATTTTGTCAAAACTAAACGACCTTAATAAATTTAGTTAACTAATAATTATCAGTATGCCTTAATGCAGAAGCAGACTTGGACCCTAATTAAAAAATGTAGGATGCTTATCTTTGAATTAGAAATTGTGATAATTCATACTAGCAAGTGAAGACGTGCAGTATTCATTGAATGAAAATTATAGAAATGATGAATTGAATTTATGGCATATGAATGATGCCCAACGAACTAAAGTTTATACTTTCCCAAAATACTAAAATTAAATTCTATCAGTATGACTAAAGTTTATACTTATATTACTATTCCACTATCATTAACGTTATATGAAGCTGACCAATAATATTTATAACACGATGAAAGTGAAACACCATTTTAAAGTTAAAAGATATCAACTTTCGCAACCACTAACAATATAAACCATTTTTATATTTTATCGACCAACTTAATACTTAGATAAATATTATTCGACATATGAAATTGTTGGACCGAATCAACACATATTTTTCTCTAGACTGGAATTTAACAATTTTGCTACTGCAGACTAAACATATAACTGGGTAAACAAGAAATTAACTATGTATCTCCTATTATGCACATTAATCTCTGAGCCATTAGCATTGTTTTCACTACTGGTCCTTTAACTAGCTATTAACATTAAACCAACTCTAAATTCAACACTCCTCAAATGCGCACTCATTACCAGTGATTAATATAAAAAGATGAAAATTCAACAGTTATAAATTCATCTTATTTTGAGTTGACATTTTAACAAATCAAGCTAATTAAGTAGCATATATTTTCTAAACAAATATTTTCTAAATAAATAATCATTTTTTATAGGGACCATACACAAGCATAAAATCATTTAAAGACCATTTTCTTGCATGTGTAAAAGAATATGCTAGAAGAATATGCAAGCATATCACGTCAGATGTTATATAAGGGATAGACGGCGTCAAATTATTTATCAAACCTTCCATTTATAGTATTGATGCTAAATTCATTAATGTTTAGCAGTTTATTGTTGGTTAGAAAAAACAAAAAATAAATTATGTATTCATATGATCCTATGAGCAAATTTAAAATACACTTTAAACAGGGCTACGACATCCGTCAATGACACTAAAGGCACATTACAGTAAGCTACAATTTCATGAATACTAGAAAAAAAAACTGCCAATACCAGAAACTATTAGTACTCATAATAGATGTCAAAACTTACCAAAAAAATCATCAAAAAGAAGATCCTTGTAGTTTGACGGTATCTTTCCAAAAGTGGGCCAAAAATCAGCCAAACGCTGATGAAAAGACGCAGTCATCCTCCTCGATAGTTCACTAGAAGGATGCATTGAAAGAGTGCTGTATAGAATATATTCCATGTTATCATAATACAAGTCAAATAAAAGTAAAATACAAATCACTGCAAAGCGCTTACTTATCTTTTGCTTCTATAAGTCGAAGTTCGATACGACCAACTGTATTAATCGACTTTGCTGTGGGGATTGTTGCACCAACATGTGTTGCCGGCGAACATGCACGGCTATGCTCATTCGTAATGTTTTGTGGATTGGGTTGAGAGTTATGCTGAGCATCAAAGTTAGCATGCTGCGGAGAAGCCCCAGTTTGCGTTATTGGTAGAGGACTGGGTTGCGGAGAAGCACCGTGCTGCGGAGACGGCGGCGAAGAAGTAGATTGCCGATTAAGCTGCGGAGACGGCTGCAAAGAAGTAGATTGCCGATTAAGGTGCAAAGACGGCTGCGAAGAAGTAGATTGCCAATTAAGGTGTGGATAATGCTGTGATGAAGACTGCAGATTGGTAGACTACCGATTAAGCTGTGAAGCACCATGCAGAGGATCATGCTGCGAAGAAGGCTGTGATGAAGACTGCGGAGTAGTAGATTGCCGATTAAGCTGTGGAGAAGCATCATGCAATGGATTAGGCTGCAGAGAAGGCTGCGGAGAAGGATTCGGAGAAGTAGATTGTCGATCCGTTTGTGGAGGAGCACCATGCAAAGGAATAGGCTGCGGAGACTGCGGAGTAGATAGTTGACTTTGCAGCGGGGAGACAGGTTTGGAAGAAGTATACTGTGATGAAAGCCGTGTAGGGCAGCGAGGACGCAGTGATGCCGTCTGATCATTTTTTATTTTACTTTGTGGATATGCTTTAATGGTATGACTAGGTGGTAGAGTTGACTGAATAAGTAGAGGATTTCCCCTTCCTCGTCCTCTCACTTTTCCTTGCTCGTGTTCCTGGGTAACATACGAATGTCCACGTGTAGCGCCAACCATATTTGTCAATCATGCATGAAATATTTAAAAAAAGGCATTATATTTAGAAACAGTCATATTATAAAACCAGAAAAAACAGTCATAATATAAACATGCATTAGCTTATTAAAAAAATTTAAAAAAAACAGAAGTAGAAAAACTGTCATAATATACTACACATACACAGTGATTATATTCCACACATAAACCGTCTTTATAAATATCATAATTTTACTTAACATTATAATTATATTCATTATCGATACCTACAAAAATAAAATTTTAAACTCATAATTTTGTACATCATTGCATTACTTTTAACTGAGCGTCTCAACAAAATCATTTACACTAATTGTGTTAAGAGCATAGCACATGAAAGGAACAGTGATACTTTGAATTATGAATAGAAAATTAAGTACAAGCTAATTCAAACAAGGAGTTTCTATACAATGTATATATGTGTGTGTTTGTGCCCAACCATATCGGCAACACACAGTTTCTAGAATTGAAATTATAAACTAATTTATTCTTTACCTATCAAACTAATTATTTAGCAATTCAATTCAAATTAGTACATGGCCTCAGTGCATGTTGGGATAGTCATGTGAGGTAAAATCTCACCTTGGATATAAAAAGAAAAGAGATGAACTAAAATTGATTAAGGTAAATTTATTATAGAAATGAACAACCTATGTACACAAACATGTCAATAAGCATGTAACATAACAGCAAAATGTCATTGCAAGTAGACATTTGATTATGTATTAACCTGATAGTATAAAAGAAACAAACCACTACCTCGGTATCTTGGTAAAATCTACATGAGACCATATAACAGGTAATCGCAAATAATAGATATATGGATAAGCATCATATTTAAGATCATGCACTCAATAGTCCATATCAATGTTACAACAAACTTGATATTGGCGACAAAGCAATGATTGCCCAATTGTTCTTAGGATGATATCAAAGTGAATAGCTGCAACTAAACAAAAATTCATACTATGAACTCCTCAACATCTACAATGGCAGTAACTGTTCAAATTTGAATTTATCGGTTAAACTAAGAGAAAAAGGTAGCAACTGCCATACGAATGGACTAATTGGCATTGACATTTACCTCAAAATTACTAGCAGATGTTCGAGGAAACAATTTTACAATGAATAATTTTTATCGGTGAGGCATAAATAAAAATTACTAGCAGTTTTGTAAGCCCCTATTTTTGCAGATGTTCGAGATTACAATTTGGCACATTGCCGTAATTCATAAATATCGTGTCATGCAGATGTTCGAGATCACAGAAATAGAAAAATAGAAAAATGACAACAATGGTTTACTAAAAATGATAACAATGGTTTACTGAATAAGTAGAAAAATGAAAACAATCAAAACATCAAATTTTTCAGTCACAAATGTTAACAGACTTATCAACTATCATTCTCCATCAACATCTAATTCATCATCTTCTGAGCTTTCATTTTCACTCTCAAGGTCTATAATTATATTATCATCTTCTACATCCGTATCAAAAACTTCCGTGACCTGAACGCCGTCATTAAGAGGTCCAATGTCACCTTCTCTGTCCATGGTGAATTCAACGATATGATAGATGTCTTCTTGATAAGCTTGATCATTCAAGATGTTTTCATCAAACGTATACCTAGCTTTCGTTTTAAGCACAGCCCACCAATCATTTTTGTTTCTCCTTTCAGATGGATATGCTACATAATAGACCTGAATTGCTTGTGTTGCTAGAATAAACAGATCATAGGTCTTATACTTGGACTTATGATTTATTTCAATGAGATTGTACAAAGGATGCACATTAATTCCAATTTTAGGTGTATAAACCAATGACATTTGAATAGGAAAGTTTTTTGCTTCGGATCGATAGAGTAAGTCAGCTCATAAATTTCCTTCAAAATACCATAATAGTCTTGCATATGCATTTCTCGGTCATTGCTGCCTTTAACACATACACCACAATTATAAGTTGATTTTCCATATCTGTACTCCTCTGTTTGAAATTTATACCCGTTCACGAATAATACTTTGCATTTCCTCACTTCCTTTTGAGGTCCAAATGCAACAAACTTTAATCGTTTATCTGTGACTTTATTAACAAGATCACACACCTATTATAATAAACATAAATTAATATATACATTAGTATTTTTGATACGTTTTCGAATAAAAAGTAGCTGAATTTTGTTATATTAATCTTACATAATTGAGAAACCAATCACTAAAATTTGATGCTCGTGGAATAGCATGATTCATCTCCTCAAACATTCTGCAAGAGCACTAAAGTGAGTAAAATACTTAAATTTTGAAATTAAAATCATTGAATGCTACCAAAATTCACCTTATATAAGGTTCTACTTCTTTGCAGTTAAGAAGAACGTAATTTCGAGCAGTGTTGTATTCTTCATCAGTCAACCAATGTTTTTTCCAACCACCATAGGGACATCCTTCTTTTTTGAACATGGATAATGAACGATCATTGAAAAATTCGTCTGTACTAAGGTCATTGCGTGAGATAGTTGTATTCATTTTCTTTACATGATCCTCAAAATAATAAGAAAAGAATGTTGCTGCCTCTTCCATGATGTAGGCACTACAAATTGATCCTTCCACACATGCCTTATTAGTCACTTTTTTCTTCAAGTGTCTTATAAACCTAAAGTGTCATGTGTAAACAAATTTGAAAATATATAATATATACTAATATGATATGAGTTTTATAAAATAACCTTTCAAACGGATACATCCACCCATATTGAACAGGTCCCCGCATTCTAGCTTCGAAAGGAAGATGTATCGGAAGATGCTCCATTACATTAAACAAACCAGGGGAAATATCATCTCCAATTTGCAAATTAGTTCTGGTATGATCTTCTCAAGCTTCTCAGTTCGGTCCAATTTTAGTGTTGTTGTGCATAACTCCTTGTAAAATAGACTAAGCTCCGTTATAGCACACCAAACTTTATGCGGAAGCAACTCTTTGAAAGCAACTGGAAAAAGATTCTCCAAAAATAAATGGCAATCATGGGTTTTCATTCTGTTCATTCTCAAGCTACTCAAATCAACACATCTACGTAAATTTGAAGCAATACCATCCGATAATCATAGATTCTCCACCCACTTCAATAGAATTTTACAACTATCCCGACTTAGCTCATAACATGCTTTAGGTTTAAAGTTACTATCATCTTCACCAAGCTCAAGTTTGGGACGTTTGCAGTAAAGTCGTATATCATGTCTTGATCTCAAATCGTCCTTAGTTTTACCTTTGACGTTGAGAATTGTATTGAATACATTCTCAAAAACATTTTTTTCATTATGCATGACATCAATATTATGACGAATTAATAGATTTTTCCAATATGGCAATTCACATAATATGCTTTGTTTACACCAATTATGACTCAAACCTTTGCCTTCAATGTTGAAATTTAACCCATTTGGATTATTATATATTTTTGGAAAATATTGCACGCGTTCATAAATTTCTTCACTAGACAACATCGACGGTGCTGGATCGGTAACGACTCTGTTTCGTTGAAAATCTTTCTTGTTTCATGTACATGGATGATCGAAATCTAAAAAACGACGATGACAATTGAACCAAGTCATTTTGCTTCCATTAGCCAAATGAAATGACGATGTCCACTCCATGCAATACGGACACGTTAATCTACCAGACGTACTCCAACCAGAGAGCATACCATAAGCTGGGAAGTCACTAATGGTCCATAACAAAGATGCACGCATGATAAAATTATTCTTCATTGACACGTCATACGTAAGAACTCCATTCCAAAGGAGTTTCAACTCATCAATTAGTGGTTGCAAATATACGTCTATTCCTTGTTTAGGATCTCTAGGCCCAGGAATTATAAGAGTTAAGAACATATAAGGATTTTTCATGCACATTTATGGTGGCAAATTATAAGGCGTCAAGGCCAAGAAGAATATTGTTTACCAAATTGATCAAATGGCGCAAATCCATCCGTGCACATGCCTAATCTAAAATTACATGTCTCTTTCGCAAAGTCAGGATATGTTCTATCAAAATGCTTCCATGCTTCTCCATCTGAAAGATGACACAACAATCCATCACTATAATTCCGAGTAGCATGCCATCTCATGTGCGATGCAGTAGCCATAGACGCATACATCCTTTGTAACCTAGCAATAAGCGGCATGTAGTGCAACCTTGAGTATAGGACGTCTTTTGTTTTATTTTTATTTGCTTTGCATTTTTCAGCGGAACAATATTTGCAAGTTCTAAGCTCATTGTCATCTTTCCAGAACAACATACAACCATTTCGACATGCATCTATTTTTTGATATGGCAAACCAAATGCAGTCACCAACTTCTTCATCTTGTAAAACTATCACCCAAGACATTATCAGGAGGCAACATTTCCTTACTGATTTTAAGATACTCATCAAATTCATTTTTGGAACTATTATATTTTGCTTTGATTGCAATATATCTAGCAGTTGCACATAACTCTGTATGGGTTTCACAACCATCCCATAAAGGTCGCTTCGCAGCATGTAACAAATCAAAAAAATTCTTCGCCTCTACATTAGGGGGTTCTTCCACATTTGAATCTCTCTCCGACATGTTGTGAAGGAGTGAACCTCCAGCATCATAAACCATGGCTTCTATCCTATTCTCTTGGAAATAATTATCATCATTATCCCAATTGCTATTTCCATCGTCGTTATTGCTGGTAGCACCACTAACTTCTCCATGAAACCTCCATAACTCATAACCAAGCACAAATCCATATTTGCACAAATGGAATTTAACGGTATCACCATCCCTAAGAGCTTCATTTTTACATTTTTGACAAGGACATCGAATTTCTTGATTTCCAAACTCTCTAGATGCAAAATCAACAAATACATCTATACCCTTGAAAAAAATCCTCCAACATTACACCGCGTCCATCTTTCCGCTTATACATCCAAGTATGATCCCTCATATAATCCATTTCAACTTTTAATACTGCACTAATGTATAAATATCAAAACTACATGTGATCTTTACAAGAAAAAAATTAATGCATGTGATCAATACGTAATAGGAAAAAACATAAGCACGGATGCAAGGCATTAGTGATCAATACATAATAGGAAAAAACATAAGCATGGAAAATGCATAATAGGGAAAACTACATAATGCATGTGATCAATACATAATAGGAAATGATTTAGTAGTTAGGTTATACCTATATGGTGTTTTAACTATGTGTCTTATATGAAGTATATCAGTAAATACTGTTTATATAATACATGACGGATGCAAGGCATTCTGGTCCAAACATAGGTATATGAAGGATGCAAGACATGAAGTATATCAGTAAATACTGTGTTAACCCTTCAATCCCAGTATTTTCGCATGTTTCCCTTAGGTGTATATTACTAAAGGAGATGACGCTCAAAAGGGTGCAATTAGGTATATGTTAATAACAAAGGTCATTGTGCCCAACAAACAAGGCAGCAAGATTTCTACCGTAAGGACCAGGTCTGGTGACATAACGGGTTACGCAACCAACATATAGACAGTATACAAGTGAGCTTTTCTTCTATGTATACAGTTTCTAGCATTCTAATATCTTCTTTTTCAAATAAACATGGGGAAATATATGTATGGATAGTTCATAAGGTAGTTCAATGTATTAAAATGAATGACAGTTCATTTGCAATTTATGTCCATATTCAGGGTGGAGCTTTTCACACAGTGGCAAGGCACAATGATTATAAGCAGCATGCATGAAGTAATTTCAGCAAGGAAATCATGCATGTACAATGTATATTTAGAGGTAGGATGGACATCTAAAATCTGCAGGTAAAAGACATCCGATCCATACATGTAAATAGTCACCATGACAAATTTCCTAAGTTCAGTTCAGGTGTTCTTTTCCTAAATGACAAACTGAAATATGCAGACCAGTATCAAAATGGGGATGCATGCAAGCAACATAATAACACCAACATACAGCAGGTCTTCGGAACAAGGCGAAGCGATAGCCGTACAGGTATAAATTTTAACATGGATGCCGTAAATAGCAGCATGATGTAGGCAATGAATAGCAAGACGTGAAAATAGGATACCTAAAACCCTAGATTTAGACCTACAACATGACAACATGACAAAATCGTTAGACCTAAAACCCTAATTTAAACCTAAAACATTACAAGCAGGAGCAGTAATTGAACTGGGCAGTAAAATCGTTAGATCTACAACATGATAAAACCCTGATTTAGACCTAAAACCCTAGAATTAACAAAATCCACGAAAATAATTAAACTCTGAAAAACTTCACTACCTGCAGAGCGGCGGCGCGACGAAAAGGGTGGCACGACAAAGAGGGCGCTGCGAGACAAAGAAGGCGGCACGATGAAAGCTGAAGAGCGATGAAAAGATAAGCGGTGTAGCAAGAAAGGCGGATGGAAATGAAAGAAAATATTTAGTTCTAAGTTCGGATAATAGACCTGTTGCGGATGGTATTAACGTTAACTGATGTGTTGATGGTATTAACATTAACTGATGTTATATTTTAATCGTATAACTGATGTTATATTTTAATCGTATTATACATATTATTAATGTTAACATATTAATAATGTTATATTATGCCCTTAACTTAACGTTAACTTATTATTAATGTTATATTTTGACCAAAATTAGCTGTAATTAATCACTAATTAAATATTTATTATTAATTATAGATTATAATTATTAATAGTAGATATTAATTTATAATAACTATTATATACTTATATGACCAAGTAAAGAATTATCTTATATGACCAAGTAAAGAATTCTGAAAATTCATAAAAAAAATAAAAAACCACATATATAATGTGTATATATATATGTTATGTATGTGTATATATATACATACATTATATATATATAACTTTGAATTGTATAAACCGAGGATGTGTTGTCTCATATTATATTAGAGATAATTGCAATACTTATTGAATTTAGGAAACATGTATACTGAAATCACATTATACACCATTATAAAGAACATGATATTATATATGTATATATAATCTTACAGTTTAAATTATGATCTTTATAAACTGAAAATGTGTTGTCTCACAATATATTAGAGATAAGTGTACTACTTAAATCTCATGCTCAGCTGTAATTAATCACTAATTAAATATTTATTATTAATATACATGAAAATAATAACTTGTGTGGTAGTGTTTGAATTTTTTGAATTTCGAAATTCTTTAATATTTATTTAACTTCTTATTTTTAAACTTTGACCATTTTGTTTTTCTTAATTACTAATTATTTATTTAATTTCGAAATTCTTTAATATGTATTAATAATTTCTTGATATTAATTTAATTAATCGTATTAAAGACTACGAAATAATCATTGATTATCAAAACAAATTTAATAAACATCGAACAACAATGTATTTTATTAATTACTATTACCTCTTATTTATATTATATAGTAATTAATGATTAATCAACATTAATTTTCAAAAAAAAATCAGCATTAACTATTGAATTTTATTTACTTCTAATAGTTATTATTTATTATTAATTACTAATGTATTATTAACATTAATTATTTAAAATTTAAATTTACTAATTAATTACTAAGTAATACCACAAATTTAAAACATTTAATAAATAAAAAATATAAAAGTTCATTTCAAATCTCTTGGAAAACTGTAGGAAAATAGCTTCAAAATTATGTCGACGGTAATCCGACTCTATTAGCAACGGAATTTTGCGTCAAATATTATATGATGGTAAAGAGCTGCAATTTCCATTGATTTAGCGACAGAATTTGTATTCGGCGGTAATAATTTATAATAAGATGACATATAAAATCCAGAATATTTTCTCTTGCAAAGCCCAAGGAAATCCGCCGCTAATTAGCGACGGAATTTTCCGCTGCTAAAAATCTGTCACTAATCTCGGTTTTTCTTGTAGTGCTGCCCGGAACCAACCAGCTTAACCAACAACCGCAAACTGTCAGTCTAATGTGAGAGGTCGTAGGCATAACTAAAATATGCTTAGACACGAGGTTAGGTCTGACTTGTGGCAGAAGTCTGCCAGGAACCGCCCGGCACATCTAGTGGCCACAAACTATCGACCTAATGTGAGAGGTCTATGCGTTAATATTTAATTAATGCAAATTTAAGAGAAATGGGGTGTCTAAAAACGTGTTGGGTGGATAGGGTTAAACCAACTGGACTGATGAATTTAACAAACCAGGTTCGTGAATCTGTAGGCCCAATACAAAGTTAGACAATCTGTAAGTCTGTTAAAACTGTACATTTGATCCGTTAGTCTGAAATCTTGTTAACTTGATTGTCTGATCTATGAACTAGTAAATCTGAACTCTGTATGTCTGAAACTTGTAAAAAAGTTAATCTGAAATCTGTTAGCCTGGGGACACAAGTTTAGGAGGTGAAATACTAGTGTCATCTGTAGTTTAGGACCCATATTAGTCAGTAACCCTTTCTGGTATCAAAAACTTTGACCCCATGCTATGTAGGGGTCCAGGCATGCTTACTGAACTAATTATAAGCAGTTCATTCTGATAATGGCGAGGGGTGTTGATGGTGCGTTCCAACCAGGTCATGTGCGTGCATGAATCCGGTCTGCTCTGAGGATGTAAGACACCGTGACATCTGTAAATAGGTCTGTTCCAATAGGTTGCCACTTTAGGGAGTGATACACCCTATTGTGGGGCCGACACAGGGTATTTACGTATTAGGGAGCCGATCGCTTGGGGTAGGACTTAGGGTACATTTAGTTCCGTCTGTTTCTGTTGGTACCGTCTATTTCTGTTGGGTGGTAACACCTGTCTATTTCTGCGTGGTACCATCTCTTGGGGTGGTAAAGGCCCATTACTAGTGTGCACCTAATTCTAACATTCTGTTTCCGTAGGGATTATTCTGTTTCCATCTTTGATTCCATTTCTGATTCTGTTTCCATACCTTCTATCTGTTGGGGTGGTAAAGACCCATTAGTTGGGTGGTAAAGGCCTATAACACCCCGGATTTTTGAATAATCGAGTTAACTAAAATAAAGAATAATTAGTCTCAGACGTGAGAATTATGGGAATGGGGTTGCGCTATTGTGTTCGTCTCGGAATTCTGGTGGAAATAGGGTCCGAGTTTGCGGGAAACGGGTACCGGATGAAGGAGTTATGGACGAACGAAGATTGGTGGCAGAAGAAGAAAAAAATAAAAAAAAATTGCACTGGCACACTTGGGAAGTGCGCCAGTACAAATTTGCACTGGCGCACCTGCCAAGTGCGCCCAGGCCGAGGCAGCAAGACTGCACAACTTTCTGGTTTAGGCTGACCCATGTTGCTGAGTCCTTTCTGACTCCTTGCTGAGTCATTAGGGCTGAGGTGTCACCCTATCCCGACTGAATGGTTTCAATTAACCCTAAGATCATCTGATGGCTTAAATTAATTCAAAACTCTATAAAAAGACCCATAGACTCAAACCCTAAATCAGAATTAAAACTGAAACTATGGCCGTCATGCTGTTGTCTTGAACCCTAGGGCAGCCGCCACCAAATTAAAGAGGAAGAACAGCAAATCAAATCAGTTCTACTCAACCATAACAGCGAATCTTCTTCAAAGGAGAGCTAATTCAACTCTAGAAATCAGAATTCAGAACTCAAGACTGCTTTTGAGTTGTGAGTTCGATAGTTTTAACAAAATAATTAGTAATTTAATTGGATTAAGTTATAATGCGGATTGTATGGATGTGATGTGAAGTATTGATTGCATGTTATAATTATGTTGTAGGATTGTGATTGAAATCTCTATGACGTTATGTTGTGATGCTATCATTTATGATGTAAAGTTATGTTGCTATCATCCATGTTGTAATTTTATATACAACCAAATCATCATGTTTCATATGCTAGTTTGGTTATGTTGATTCATATGATAAATCATATATAGGCAAGTTTAGATTTTGATTCAAACATGAATCATATACAAGTTAGGTAGAATTTTATGTGATCTTACATGGTTATGACACCTAGTTTATGTGAAAATTTAATTGAAAGTTAGGCTATGACATGTGTGAGTTATATGCTAAATTCTACATGATACTTTACATGTTAGATACTAGCTTACACCATTGTTGCGATGTATAAATCACATATGTAAGTTTATGAGTTGGGTATGAATCATGTTATGCAAGTTTAGTGTTATTACCTATGCAAGTTTACTCCTTTAGATATAGATCTATGACATACATGATTTATGCAAGTTTGTGGCCATTATCTCATCAAGTTCACACCTTTAGATTTGGATCCATGACATATGTTGTTTATGCAAGTTGTAACTTTGGCCTATGCAAGTTGTAGATGTAGAACATCATTCACACATGCAAGTTCACCCCTATATTTAGATCTATGTTTTAATTATGTGTTTATTGTGATGTTTTCTCTTTATTCCATGAGTTAGACTATTCGAGTCTAACGTATATTTTACGTTAAACAAACATACAACATGGGGTAAAGGGGATAATATTAAAAAGATTTAATTGGCATAAATGCCTTAAAAGGCATAAAATATAATTGTGATGAAAATTGGTATGATTCTACATGCCATAAATGGATGGACATAATTGAGTCAATTATGGACATCGTTAAATTTGGGATTGATTGATAATTTGAATAGGGAAAGTAATTCAAATTGGGGAATGATTAATTAGGAGTAATTAATCGTCTAAGACACGAGGTTAGGCTCTTTTGTGGTGTAAGACTGCCCAGACCACCTGCCCGGCAAATCTAGCTACCACAAATGCCAGTCTAATGTGAGAGGTCTTAGGCATAAACTAAATACGTAACAATTGTAAAGACACGAGGTTATGCTCTTTTGTGGTGTAAGACTGCCCGGCCCCGCCCGACAAATCCAGCTGCCACAAATGCCAGTCTAATGTGAGAGGTCTTTATGAGGTTACAGTCTTAATGAATTAAGAAACACTTAACCAGATAGACATGTAGTGGGACATGAGGGGGTTAAGTGGGTGCCTTGGGTGGCATGTGGAATCTAGTGGGTGCCTTGGGTGGCATTTGGAAATACGATTAGAAACACTTAACCAAAATTGAAACATGAATAAGAAGTGGGTTAAGTGGGATGTACTAGAGGGGACCAAGCTTAGGTGGATAGCTTGTGTCAAGTAATGGGGGGCCGTTTCAACCAGTAACCCATACGTATCTTTGTGGTTTCGACCCAAGTCGAGGACAGGACATGCATACTGGGCTTGACTGTAAGAGGCCAAACCGGGTTAGCGGTGGCAACGCAAGTCCAACGGGTTCATATGCGTGTGTGGACCCGGGCTGGTAGGTAAGACGTTGTTGCATCGTGTAGGTATAAGTCGTGCATTGTTGGTTGTATCGGGTTGCCACTTTCGGGAGTGATGCACCCCACTGTGGGGCTAGCACGGGTATCTACGAGTTAGGGAGCCGATCGCTTGGGGTTAGTGGGTACACCTAGTGGAGATAGGGGCAGGCATCACCTATGAAGGCAGCTAGGGGTGCACGAAACTACCAATATCATTATTAAGTCTGTAGGCGGGATCAACCTTAGGGTGACTAGTGGTGTTGTAGTATAGCAATTACCGTATAGTGGTGGTGCATTATAGCAATTATCCTATAGTGTAGGTGTAGTTTAGTAATTATCTTATAGTGGTTTAGGTGCGCTTTAACGATATCGTTGTTCATCTTGTTTCTGCCATACTCAATGGTTCATGATCATTTCCTTATTTTCCAACTTATGCCTTAGCCTAGTTAATTTGTTAATTATATTGTTAAAGTTATCGCACTCGCCAGACTTTATGTCTGACCCCCTTTGTTTCCTCCTCTTTTCTCCCTTCCCCCCCCCCAAGTGCTCAGGTTGGAACTAGCACCTGTGGAGCTTGAGTTTGGACTGCTTTTAGAAGATTGCTTGGATCACTGAAGTAAAGTTCAGCTTCTCTTTATGGCTATTTTAATGTTGGGGATTATGTCATTCAGTTTATGTACTTAGTTTTATCAAGATGGATAGGATGTACTTGACTTTGGTTTCTGGTTTTGATGATGTAACCAAACATATTTACCTTCTGCTGCAATAAATAAATTTTAAAATTTCAAGTACTGCTTTATATCTGTCTTGTTGTGATTTTCTGTTCTATATTCACTTAAAATGCTCCATGGAAGTTAATGCATTCCCTTTGCGAGTGACATTAATGGACGTGGGGTGTTACACGTGGTATCAGAGCTGAAGGTTACCACAACAGATATGAATTTTGAAAAACTGTTTTTCAAAAGCATTTTTATAAAGAAGTACTTTCAAAAGCATGTTTTAAGGAAAGTATTTTCAAGAGAAAAAATATATTTTAGAAAGAATAACCCCAAGAGCCATATATCCTTCCTTTGGTTCTTTTATATTGAATCTTTCCTTTTTCGTTTCAGCATGTCTGAAGCATCTGAGATACCGGAGGGTGTTCATGTACCCGGTTGGTTTCGTCAATATCTTGAGGCTAGGGCCGCCACTGCAGGTCCAGCAAATGCTCCTCCTCCTCCTCCCCCTCCTCTTCGCGTTGATACTTTTGCTAAGATATGTAAGGACTTTAGAGCAATGGGTGGAAAACCATTTCACGGGACGGAGACATTTGTTGAAGCTCGTAACTGGCTAAAGGAGGTGGAAGAATTGTTTAGAATATTTGAAGTGGATGATGAAAGAAAAGTCCAGCTAGCTGCCTGGCTAATGAAAGATGAGGCCTCGTTTTGGTGGGAGGTCACTAATGGGGGACGTCCAGTCGATACATGGCCAGATTTTAGGCAGAGGTTCGAGGCGAAGTTTCTCTCGCGGGCTGAAGAGAATATATACATGGAAAGGTTTTTGGCGCTGAAGCAAGGGAATCTATCGGTGAAAGAGTACGTCAACAAATTCAACCAATTGGCAAGGTCTGGCTTGGACTTGGTGAATACTCCAGAAAAGAAGGCTCTAAGATTTGTTAAAGGTTTAAACGAGCCGCTTCATGGGTTAGCTATGACCCACATTCCCATGGGGGCTACCTTCGAGAGACTAGTGGACATGGCGCTCATGCATGAAGAGGAGAAGGGCGCCAATGCTAATAAGGCACCCGAGAAGAAAGGGGATCAAAAGAAGCCGCAACAGCAACAACAGAACAAGAAAGGTGGCAAAGGCAACAATGCTAAGGAAAAGAAAAGATGCTTTAACTGTGGGACACCCGGCCATCTAAGCAAAGATTGTAGGAAGAAGAAGAAGACCGGTTGTTTTCACTGTGGCGAGGCGGGACATCTTATTAAGGACTACCCAAAGAAAGGGCAGAGGGCAGGGTCTACCCCGGGAGGACAGGTACAGGTTCTTATGGCACCAGGGCAGGCAAGGGGACAAGTTCAGGCTTTCGTTGTCCCACCGCTGTAAGAACGAGGTAGAGCAATTTTTGTTGAAATTTTAATTTTTCTGTTTGACCATCCTGTCCGTACTTTATTCGATTCTGGCACATCACATTCGTTTATTTCTACATCATTAGTTGAAACACTGCACCTTGATACTAGTCTAGTTACAGATCCCTTAGTAGTCTCAAATCCTATCGGTGGTTTGGCTCATCTTTCTATGATTTGTCGGGATTTGAGAGAGTTTATCTTGGGCGTTGAGTTTGAGTGCAATGCTTTTGTTCTTGGCTTCATGGGCTACGGTTTAATTCTAGGTATGGATTAGCTAACTAGATATGGGGCCATCCTAGATTGTGAAAGAAGGGTAGTTAGATTGTTGACTCGTTCTGGAAAGACCCTTGATATTTCTTTTGACCATAGAGGTCCAGTAATGCTTAGCTACCTAGAATCCGTTGACGCATCCGATGATGATTTACATTCTGTTCCCATAGTCCGTGAATATGCTGATGTCTTCGATGAGTTGAGGGGTTTACCCCCAAAACGTGAAATAGACTTTCGAATATATCTAGTAGATAATGCAAAGCCGGTTGCATTGCCAGTGCGCCACATGGCTCCAAGAAAGAGAAGGGAACTTAGTAAGCAAGTGAAAGAATTGCTTGAGAAGGGGTTCATCGGACGTAGTATATCAGAGTAGGGTGCTCCAGTAGTATTTGTCAGGAAGGCAGATGGGTCCCTTAGACTTTGTGTGGACTATAGAGAACTTAATGAGCTAACTAAGAAGAATATACACCCACTGCCGAGGATTGACGATCTCTTCGATCAGTTAGTTGGCGCCTCGGTGTTTTCGCAGTTGGACTTAGCCACGAGTTTCCATCAGTTGAGAGTGGCTGAGGATAGCATAGACAAGACTGCCTTTAGGACTCCAGACGGTTTCTTCGAGTGGCTTATGATGGCCTTTGGTTTGACAAATGCCCCCGCATACTTTGTTGACTTGATGAGTAGGGTGTTTAGGGAGTACCTTAATAGATTTGTGGTAGTCTTTGTGGATGACATATTGATCTTTTCTAAAAGCCAGGAAGAGCATGCCCTACATCTTAGGGAAGTGTTAGAGACTCTTCGAGCGCATAGACTTAAAGCTAAATTTTCTAAATGTCACTTTTAGAGGAAGGAAGTGCGATTTTTAGGGCACGTGGTTTCCAAAGAAGGGATAGTTGTGGATCCCGCGAAGATAGTGGCCATCCAAGATTGGAAGGTTCCTAAAAATGCTACCGAGGTGAGGAGTTTCTTAGGGTTGGCTGGCTACTATGGGAAGTTCATCAAAGACTTCGCAAAAATATCAGCCTCATTAACACGCTTGACGAAGAAGAACTTAGTTTTCATGTGGGACGTAGATTGTGATGATGCGTTCCAACGTTTAAAGAGAGCATTGACCACAACCCCAGTCTTAGTGTTGCCAGATGGGAGTAAGCCATTTACCGTTTATACCGATGCTTGTGGGACAGGACTAGGCGCAGTCTTAATGCAAGAGGGAAGGGTAATAGCCTTTGGTGAAAGGCAATTGAGAGTACAAGAGAGAAATTACCCTACACATGACCTAGAGTTGGCCGCTATTGTCTTCGCGCTTAAGTCTTGGCGTCATTATCTTCTTGGCGAAAAATTCGAATTATTCACTGACCACAAATCGCTAAAATACTTGTTCTCTCTGAAGGACTTGAACTTAAGGCAGCAAAGGTGGATGGAATTCTTAGCATCCTACGACTTCGAGATAGCATATACCCCTGGCAAGGGTAACGTGGTGGCAGACGCCTTAAGTAGAAAAAGGTTATCCTTGAGTCCGTTTTTTGTTGAGCGGCGAAGCTTAGAGTTCATCTTTACGTTTGAATTTAAACCTTCCATTGACTTTGTAACCGGTTTGCTAGCATCCTTAGAGGTCAGACCTACGCTTTTGGGACAGATTGGCGAGGCACAGCGAGATGACCCACAGTTGGTTGAGTTAGTAGAAAAGTTCAAAAGAGGGTAGTCATCGAGCCATCTCCGTAGGTATACCCTAGATGATAAGGGTTGGTTACGTAGGGATGGTAGACTTTGTGTACCAAAAGATGATGACCTAAGGAAGACCACTCTTGATGATGCACATCGTTCGAAGATGACCATCCATCCCGGCGGGGACAAGATGTATATGGACATGAGACGAGTTTACTTTGGGGCCGGTATGAAGAAGGACGTGGCCGAATTTTTCGCAAGATGCTTGGTGTGCCAACAAGTAAAAGCAGAGCAAAAGAAGCCAGGTGGATTGCTTCACCCATTGGAGGTCCCACAATGGAAGTGGGAAAATGTTTCGATGGACTTTGTTGACGGGTTACCGAGATCGAGGAAGAGTAATACGGGGATGTGGGTCGTGGTAGATAGACTTACTAAGAGCGCCCACTTCATTCTCGTGAAGAGTAAGAGGACTGCTCCATGGTTAGCCTCCGTATACATTCGAGAAATAGTTCATTTGCACGGTGTTCCTTCTAGCATAGTGAGCGACCGCGATCCTATCTTCACTAGCGAATTTTGGAAGAGCTTGCAAGAGGCGGTAGGGACTCAGTTATGTTTAAGCACCGCATATCATCCTCGTATGGACGGCCAGACCGAGAGGGTGAATCGTATTCTAGAGGACTTATTGAGGTTGTGTGCTTAGATTTCGGAGGTCCATGGGAGGAACATCTTCCGTTGGTAGAGTTCGCATATAATAACAGCTTTCAGTCTAGTATTGGCATGGCACCATTCGAGGCTCTTTATGGACGGCCGTGTCGTTCGCCTACATTTTGGTGGGAGTCTACAGACAAGGTCTTGCTTGGACCCGATATGATTAGAGAGACTTCGGAAAAGATCGATTTGATTCGAAGGAGGATGAAGACGGCGCAAGATAGACAGAAATCTTATGCGGACAAAAGGAGGTCAGATCTTGAGTTTGATGTTGGGGACATGGTCTTTGTCAGGGTGTCTCCATTACGGAACGTCCTTCGCTTTGGGTCCATTGGAAAGTTAGCACCAAGGTTCGTAGGGCCGTTTCCTATTAAGGAAAGGATTGGGCAGATGGCGTATAGAGTGGAGTTGCCCGAGAGACTTAGTGGTGTACACGACGTATTCCATGTATCACATTTGAGGAAGTGCTTGCACGAGACCACGGAAGTGGTAGAGCCGAGCTTGCTTAGAGAGGTGGAGATAGAGTGTGATGCGACGATTCAACGAGCTCCTACGTGCATTCTTGGGTCGGAGATTAAGAAGTTGAGGAATCGAGAGGTAAAATTAGACAAAGTGCAATGGGGAGATGATGAGAGCAACGCTACTTGGGAGACGAAAGCGAAGATGCGTTCATTGTACCCTTTTCTTTTCGAGGGTATGTCTTTTAATTTCTCCTTTATCGCTTACCTTGTACTTATCTTATCTTTAGTATGTCCTCTCGCTAGTGTCTTTGACCTTTAGATAGGGTAGTCCTATGGTTGAAACATGTGTTTGAGACATGTTATGTATGATGGATGCATGTGGATGCAAGTGGTTGCTAGTGATTGCTCGTGGATGCATATACACACACTTTAGGCACTAGATCGGCTCAGTCACTTCATGTTGCATATTGCATATAAATGTGTGTACATATTTAAGTAATGGATGTATAATGGTTGTACCATCATATGGATGTTGCATTTTGGTGAATGGTTATGCACACATGTAGAAATAATATGTATCGATAAGGTTCTTTTGCATACATAATGGACGCAGGGCACTATTATGGTTTGCATTAAGGAGGTCAACTGAATCAGTAGACCACCTGATTTTTCATTAGATAAGGAATATATACACACACTTCTTGCATATGTTCATACAACATTAGAAATTTTATAAGGACAATGGATGCCCGTGTTTGATGGTTGTTTGGATGGTAGGATATGCATTCTCCTTAACTTGGAGATTTCGGGGCGAAATCCTTTAAGGAGGGGATAATGTTACACCCCGGATTTTTGAATAATCGAGTTAACTATAATAAAGAATAATTAATCTCAAACGTGAGAATTATGGGAATGGGGTTGCGCCATTGTGTTCGTCTCGGAATTCTGGTGGAAATAGAGTCCGAGTTTGCGGGAAACGGGTACCGGATGAAGGAGTTATGGACGAACGAAGATTGGTGGCAAAAGAAGAAAATAAATAAATAAAAAATTGCAATGGCACACTTGGGAAGTGCGCCAGTACAAATTTGCACCGGCGCACCTGCCAAGTGCGCCCAGGCCGAGGCAGCAAGCCTGCACAGCTTTCTGGTTTAGGCTGACCCATGTTGCTGAGTCCTTTCTGACTCCTTGCTGAGTCATTAGGGCTGAGGTGTCACCCTATCCCGACTGAATGGTTTCGATTAACCCTAAGATCATCTGACGGCTTAAATTAATTCAAAACTCTATAAAAAGACCCATAGACTCAAACCCTAAATCAGAATTAAAACTGAAACTATGGCCGTCATGCTGTTGTCTTGTACCCTAGAGCAGCCGCCACCAAATTAAAGAGGAAGAACAGCAAATCAAATCAGTTCTACTCAACCCTAACAGCGAATCTTCTTCAAGGGAGTGCTAATTCAACTCCAGAAATCAGAATTCAGAACTCAAGACTGCTTTTTAGTTGTGAGTTCGATAGTTTCAACAAAATAATTAGTAATTTAATTGGATTAAGTTATAATGCGGATTGTATGGATGTGATGTGAAGTGTTGATTGCATGTTGTAATTATGTTGTAGGATTGTGATTGAAATCTCTATGACGTTATGTTGTGATGCTATCATTTATGATGTAAAGTTATGTTGCTATCATCCATGTTGTAATTTCATATACAATAAAATCATCATGTTTCATATGCTAGTTTGGTTATGTTGATTCATATGATAAATCATATATAGGCAAGTTTAGATTTTGATTCAAACATGAATCATATACAAGTTGGGTAGAATTATATGTGACCTTACATGGTTATGACACCTAGTTTATGTGAAAATTTAATTGAAAGTTAGGCTATGACATGTGTGAGTTATATGCTAAATTCTACATGATACTTTACATGTTAGATACTAGTTTACACCATTGTTGCGATGTATAAATCACATATGTAAGTTTATGAGTTGGGTATGAATCATGTTATGCAAGTTTAGGGTTATTACCTATGCAAGTTTACTCCTTTAGATATAGATCTATGACATACATGATTTATGCAAGTTTTTGGCCATTATCTCATCAAGTTCACACCTTTAGATTTGGATCCATGACATATGTTGTTTATGCAAGTTGTAACTTTGGCCTATGCAAGTTGTAGATGTAGAACATCATTCACACATGCAAGTTCACCCCTATATTTAGATCTATGTTTTAATTATGTGTATATTGTGATGTTTTCTCTTTATTCCATGAGTTAGACTATTCGAGTCTAACGTATATTTTACGTTAAACGAACAAACGTACAACGTGGGGTAAAGGGGATAATTTTAAAATGATTTAATTGGCATAAATGCCTTAAAAGGCATAAAATATAATTGTGGTGAAAATTGGTATGATTCTACATACCATAAATGGATGGACATAATTGAGTCAATTATGGACATCGTTAAATTTGGGATTGATTGATAATTTGAATAAGGAAAGTAATTCAAATTGGGGAATGATTAATTAGGAGTAATTAATCGTCTAAGACACGAGGTTAGGCTCTTTTGTGGTGTAAGACTGCCCGGACCCGCCCGGCAAATCCAGCTGCCACAAATGCCAGTCTAATGTGAGAGGTCTTAGGCATAAACTAAATACGTAACAATTGTAAAGACACGAGGTTAGGCTCTTTTATGGTGTAAGACTGCCCGGACCCGCCCGGCAAATCCAGTTGCCACAAATGCCAGTCTAATGTGAGATGTCTTTATGAGTTTACGATCTTAATGAATTAAGAAACACTTAACCAGATAGACATGTAGTGGGACATGAGGGGGTTAAGTGGGTGCCTTGGGTGGCATGTGAAATCTAGTGGGTGCCTTGGGTGGCATTTGGAAATACGATTAGAAACACTTAACCAAAATTTAAACATGTAATTGAAACATGAATAAGAAGTGAGTTAAGTGGGATGTACAAAAGGGGACCAAGCTTAGGTGGATAGCTTGTGTCAAGTAATGGGGGCCCGTTTCAACCAGTAACCCATACGTATCTTTGTGGGCTCGACCCAAGTCGAGGACGGGACACGCATACTGGGCTTGACTGTAAGAGGCCAAACCGGGTTAGCGGTGGCAACGCAAGTCCAACGGGTTCATATGCGTGTGTGGACCCAATCTGGTAGGTAAGACGTTGTTGCATCGTGTAGGTATAAGCCGTGCATTGTTGGTTGTATCGCTTGGGGGTAGTGGGTACACCTAGTGGAGATAGGGGCAGGCGGTACCTATGAAGGCAGCTAGGGGTGCACGAAACTACCAATATCATTATTAAGTCTGTAGGCAGGATCAACCTTAGGGTGACTAGTGGTGGTGCAGTATAGCAATTACCTTATAATTGTGGTGCAGTATAGCAGTTATCCTATAGTGTAGGTGTAGTTTAGTAATTATCTTATAGTGGTTTAGGTGCGCTTTAACGATATCGTTGTTCATCTTGTTTCTGCCATACTCAATGGTTCATGATCATTTCCTTATTTTCCAACTTATGCCTTAGCATAGTTACTTTGTTAATTTTATTGTTAAAGTTATTGCACTCGCCAGACTTTATGTCTAACCCCCTTTATTTCCTCCTCTTTTCTCCCTTCACCCCCCCCCCCAAGGTGCTCAGGTTGGAACTAGCACCAGTGGAGCTTGATTTTGGACTGCTTTTAGAAGATTGCTTGGATCGCTGAAGTAAAGTTCAGCTTCTCTTTATGGCTATTTTGATGTTGGGGATTATGTCTTCAAGTTTATGTACTTTGTTTTATCAAGATGGATATGATGTACTTGACTTTGGTTTATGGTTTTGATGATGTAACCAAACATATTTACCTTCTACTGCAATAAATAAAGTTTTAAATTTTCAAGTACTGCTTTATATCTGTCTTGTTGTGATTTTCTGTTCTATATTCACTTAAAATGCTCCATGGAAGTTAATGCATTCACTTTGCGAGTGACATTAATGGACGTGGGGTGTTACACGGCCCATTATTAGTATTCTGTTTCCGTACCTTCTGTTTGTTGGGGTGATAAAGGCCCATTAGTTGGGTGGTAATGGCCCATTATTAGTATTCTGTTTCCGTACCTTCTATCTGTTGGGATGGTAAAGGCCCATTATTAGTATTCTCCTTCTGTACCTTCTATCTGTTGGGGTGGTGAAGGCCCATTACTAGCATTCTGTTTCTGTATAGATTAACCTGCTTCGATTCTGTTTCTGTTTAAACATTAGGGTAACTCCTAACCCTGTTATACTAGTATTAGTGCAGAGAAGTAAGATGTAAGTAAGGAACATAACTTGGTTTACATCATTCTGTTTCTTCTGTTAACTTAAAGCATATATGTTATTCCTGTTGATGTAATCTCACATCCAGCTTTATTTACATGTCATGATAATATTATCTATTTATATGCTGGAAGTCACTGGACTAGCCAGACTTTATGTCTGACCTCGTTTGTTTTCGCCCCTTTTCTTTCTGTTCCTCCCCCAGGTGCTCAGGGTGGAAACATAGGAGCTTGATTCTGATTCTTTCTGCTTGAAGTGCTTGGAGTATTGCTTGGCTTTGACTCTATCTTTTCATGGCAGTTTATGTTGGGAATTATGGCTTTGAAACTTTACATTCTGAAGGATTTTGTATAAGACTGATAATTGTGTACTTGAGTTTTGGTATTGTGATTTAGAAAGATGTAACCAAACTTATTTCTGCTTCTGCTGTAATGAAGTTATAATTTTTCAAGTACTACTTATCTAGTTTGTAATATTCTGTTCTGTCTACTAAAATGCTCCATCAAAGTTAAGGCATTCCCTTTGTGAGTGACCTTAACGGAGGTGGGGTGTTACACTTGGTATCAGAGCAGAAGGTTACCAGATTTGATAAAAAGTATTTGAAAACTATTTTCAAAAATGTTTTAAAAAGGAAGTACTTTCAAAAATAAAGTTTATTTTGGAAAAACATAATCCCCAAAAGCCAGATATCTATCTTTTCTCTGTTTTGAATCCCTTTTCTTTCGTTTCAGCAAATCTGGGATCTTAACCTTCCAGAGGACGTACCGATACCTGGCTGGTTCAGGAGGTACCTAGAAGCTAGGGCTAATGATGCGGGCCAAGCAGACGTCCCTCCTCCCCCAGCTGCAGCAGTTCCTCCTCCTCCTTCGCGCTTGAATACTTTCCCAAAGATATGTAGAGGCTTTCGAGCCATGGGTGGGAAGAACTTTAATGGAACTGAATCCTTCGTGGAGGCAAGGAACTGGCTCAAAGAAACTGAGGATTTGTTTGTTATCTTCGAGGTGGACGATAGGCAAAAGATACAGTTGGCGATATGGTTGCTTAAGGACGAAGCTTCTTTTTGGTGGGAGGTCACAAATGGAGAGCGTCCAGTAGAGAGATGGGTGGATTTTAGGCATAGGTTCGAGATGAAATTTCTCTCATGAGCGGAAGAGAGTCTATATGTAGAGAGGTTCTTGGCATTGAAGCAGGGGAATTTATCAGTGAGAGAGTACGTCAACAAGTTTAATCAGTTGGCGAGATTCGGCTTAGATTTGGTAAATACACCGCATAAGAAGGCACTAAGGTTTGCTAAAGGTTTGAACGAGCTGCTACACGGATTGGCAATGTCCCACATTCCTATGGGGGCTACCTTCGAGAAATTAGTTGACATGGCATTGATGCATGAAGAGGAAACCAAAAGTGAGAAGAAAGAAGAAAAGCTTGAAGGACCACAGAACAAGAAGGCGGGGCCCAAAAAGGAAACACAAAAGAAGGATGAGAAGTCTGAAGACAAGAAGGAGAAGAAGTGCTTTACTTGTGGAAGCTCGACCCATCTGAACAAGGATTGCAGAAAGAGGAAGGGCACCTGCTTTAACTGTGGTGAGATGGGACACTTCACTAGGGACTGCCCAAAGAAACGAGGGTAAGGGCAGAGGATAGGTCCTACTTCTGGAGGGCAGGCGAATACCTTCGAGGCTGGTGGATAGGATAGAAATAGGAAAACTTCCCGTAGAAGGTTTAATTTCCTTATCTGATTGTGGAGTTAAAACTCTTTCTGATTCTGGCATTTTGATTCTATAATTGAAACTCTGCACTTTAATACTAGTCTTATTTCTGATCCCGCTGTAGACTCAGACCCATAAGGGTTATGACTCATCTGTTTGTGATAAGTTGGGGTTTGAAGGTATCTGTGTTGGGGGTAAAGTTGACTGTGACGCATACATTCTGGTGTTTTGTGGGATATGGTGGGATTTTATCATGCTTAGTTTTCTAAGAATCATTTGATATTATGATCTGTACCAGTGGTAAGTAAGTATCTGAATACTTCTGAAAAAGGATAGGGGTTTTTACTCAAAGCGTGAAGTAGATTTCCAGTTGGACATTTGTTTAATGGAAGTAGTTCTCTGAGTGTCAATCTGATGTTGATTTCGGTCTTCGGGGTTGATACTTAAGGGGTTATTCTCTTAAACCGATGTCTAAAGGGAACCAAGCTTTTGTTTTAATCGTACTTGCTGCTATCACTCAGCTTTATCCTATCGACCGAATCTTCGACCTTTAGGTAGAAATGAATGGGTGTAAACATGTGTTTGAGACATGTTATGTTTGATGGTTGCAAGTGGATGCAAGTGGTTGCTAGTGGTATCTCGTGGATGCATATACACACACTAGGCACTAGATCGGCTCAAAAACACTCTCATACTGCATATGGATGTGTGTGCATTTTTAAAATATTTATGGATGCAAAATGGTTGACTCAGCACATGGATGTTGCATATGAATGAACGGTTGTGCACTCATATAGAAATGATATGTATCAAATACGAAAATTGCATACATGTTGGACTCATGGCACTGACATAATTCGCATTAAGGAGGTCAACTGAATCAGTGGACAGCCATATCTTTGCATTAGATAAGGAACATATACACACACTTTTGCATATGTTCATATAACAATAGAAATTTTCTAAGGACAATGGACGCTTGTGGACGATGGTTGAGTAGATGGGTGATTGGATGGTAGGACACATTCTTCTTAACTTGAAGTTTTCGGGGACGAAATCCTTTAAGGAGGGGAGAATGTAACACCTCGTATTTTCTGTGAACATAAGAATGACAAACCAGAGAATAATTAAATTGTAATAGAATAATTAAGGGAAATGGGTTACTCCATTGCGTTCGTCTCGAAATTCTGCTTGGATTGCGTAAATCGGACTCCGTATGAAGAAGATATGGCCTTCAGAAGTTTCAATAAAAACCAGCCTGAAATTCAAAATTCAGATTTCGAAATTCAAAAAAGACACCCGGGCTGGGTGGGAAAATTCCCGCCCAGGGCCCAGGTCGACACTAGGGTCGACCTCCCCTCCCCCCTCCCTTTTCCAGATCTGGAAACAGATCCATTTTTCTGCACCTGGACGCCTTTCTGACCGGATTTGTGAGCTCTATCCTATTTAAACACCCCAAACTTAGCTTTCTCTCCACACAATTTCATTCTGCCTATACTCTGCCTCTGTTCTAATTAAAAATAAAAATGGCATCGCTACTCTGCTAGAATCGAAACTAGGATTAATGCATCTTCTTCCAATCTGAATAGAATTAAAAGAGAATCAAATTTAAAACGATTAGTCTACATCAAAGGCGAGCATTTCAGTTTTAGAATACAGATTCTAGAATACAAGAATCGTTCCCTTTTTGTGAGTACAGTTATTTTCAGATATGAACTTTAATTATGATCTTGACTTGGTAATAAATCTGAATCTGAGGTTATGCATATTCTTATCTATCAGATCTGTTTTTCTATGACTATTCTCTTTCTTCTTTATGTTCTATAGCCAGGCTACTACGAGCCTGCGCCGAATCTCATAAAAGACTAACGCACGAACGCTAAATTTTGGGACAAATAATAAATAATGCATAATTGGACATGACGGATCTGTGACTGATTTGACAAAAGGGACATATGTTGTAAATTAGATCTAGATCTGTGCATACTCTGTGATTTGGAAGAAGAGGAACCATTGTATATTAACATATGAGTTGAAAACTTGGGGACATAACGCATGTTTAAAATTAAGATCTGATTTTGAAAGGTTATAATTTAAAGATCTAGATTTTTGGGTAAATTTTATGTAACGATTCATGACTTGAAAAAGGAATATGTGACTTAGGCATAGAGACCTATATTATAATAGGATAACTATCAATGTGAATACGCCTAAAAGTGGATTTTTGGATATTTGGCATTAAAGGCTATAATTTGGCATAATTCATATGGTATATCATGATTTGGGGGCTTTCTAGAGAATATTTATGTACTGTGCAAAGTTTAAGTAAAAATTTGGGGCATATGTTGTATTATGAATTATGACCATGATTTAGGCATGTAAGTTTAGGCTTAATTTATGATTGGGCAAGATATGTAAATAGAATTTTAGAAATATATAATTTGCTAAATCTGTTATCTGTTGAATTGCCTAATCTGCTAAATCTGTTGAATTGCCAAATCTGTTATCTGCTAAATCTGTTGAATTGCCTAATTTGCTAAATCTGTTATCTGCTAAATCTATTGAATCGCCTAATCTGCTAGATCTGTTATCTGTTGAATTGCCTAATCTGTTGAAAGCTGAATAGTTGTAATTTGGGTATGAAAATTCGTAGGCTCGATCTAAGATTGAGTAAAACATGGAAACTTGGTTAGTCTGCTGTAACATGTAAAGAAGTTTAATCTGTTAAATTGACATAATTAGTCTGATATCTGTATAATCTGTATTGGAATAAATTGGCTATGACACGAGGTTAGACTCCGATTGCGGTAGAAGCCTGCCTGGAACCAACCGGCTTAACCAACAACCGCAAACTGTCAGTCTAATGTGAGAGGTCGTAGGCATAACTAAAATATGCTTAGACACGAGGTTTGGTCTGGCTTGTGGCAGAAGTCTTCCCGGAACCACCCGGCACATCCAGCGGCCACAAGCTACCGACCTAATGTGAGAGGTCTATGTGTTAATATTTAATTAATGTAAATTTAAGAGAAATGTGGTCTCTAAAAACGTGTTGGGTGGATAGGGTTAAACCAACTGGACTGATGAATTTAACAAACCAGGTTCGTGAATCTGTAGGCCCAATACAAAGGTAGCCAACTTGTAAGTCTGTTAAAACTGTACATTTGATCCGTTAGTCTGAAAACTTGTTAACTTGATTGTCTGATCTGTGAACTAGTAAATCTGAACTCTGTATGTCTGAAACTTGTAAACAAGTTAATCTGAAATCTGTTAGCCTGGGGACACAAGTTTAGGAGGGGAAATACTTGTGTCGTCTGTTGTTTGGGACCCATATTAGTCAGTAACCCTTTCTGGTATCAAAAACTTTGACCCCACGCTATGTAAGGGTCCAGGCATGCTTACTGAACTAATTATAAGCGGTTCATTTTGATAATGGCTAGGGGTGTTGATGATGCGTTCCAACCGGGTCATGTGTGTGCATGGATCCGGTCTGCTCTGAGGATGTAAGACACTATGATATCTGTAAATAGGTCTGTGCCAATAGATTGCCACTTTAGGGAGTGATACACCCTACTGAGGGGCCGACACAGGGTATTTATGTATTAGGGAGCCGATCGCTTGGGGTAGGACTTAGGGTACACTTAGTTCTGTCTGTTTCTATTGGTACCGTCTGTTTCTGTTGGGTGGTAACACCTGTCTGTTTCTACATGGTACCGTCTGTTGGGTTGGTAAAGGCCCTTACTAGTGTACACCTAATTCTAACATTCTGTTTCCGTAGGGATTATTCTGTTTCCGTCTCTGATTTCGTTTCCGATTCTGTTTCCGTAACTTCTGTCTGTTAGGGTGGTGAAGGCCCATTAGTTGCGTGGTAAAGGCCCATTATTAGTATTTTGTTTCCGTACCTTCTGTCTGTTGGGGTGGTAAAGGCCCATTAGTTGGGTGGTAAAGGCCCATTATTAGTATTCTGTTTTCGTACCTTCTGTCTGTTGGGGTGGTAAAGGCCCATTATTTGTATTTTGCTTCTGTACCTCCTGTCTGTTGGGGTGGTGAAGGCTCATTACTAGCATTCTGTTTCTGTATAGATTAACCTGCTTCGATTCTGTTTCAGTTTAGACATTAGGGTAACACCTAACCCTATTATACTAGTATTAGTGCAAAGAAGTAAGATGTAAGTAAGGAACATAACTTGGTTTACATCATTCTGTTTCTTCTGTTAACTTAAAGTATATCTGTTATTCCTGTTGATGTAATCTCTCATCCACCTTTATTTACATGTCATGATAATATTATCTGTTTATATGCTAGAAGTCACTGGGCTCGCCAGACTCTATGTCTGACCTCGTTTGTTTTCGCCCCTTTTCTTTCCGTTCCCCCCCCCCCCAGTGCTCAGGGTGGAAACATAGGAGCTTGATTCTGATTCTCTCTACTTGAAGTGCTTGGAGTATTGCTTGGCTTTGACTCTATCTTTTCCCAACAGTTTATGTTGGGGATTATTGCTTTGAAACTTTACATTCTGAAGGATTTTGTATAAGACTGATAATTTTGTACTTGAGTTTTGGTATTGTGATTTAGAAAGATGTAACCAAACTTATTTCTGCTTCTGCTGTAATAAAGTTATAATTTTTCAAGTACTACTTATCTGTCTTGTAATATTCTGTTCTGTCTACCAAAACGCTCCATCAAAGTTAAGGCATTCTGTAACACCCCACTCCCGCTATGGTCACTCACTAAGGGAATGCCATAGCATCGGTGGAGTATTTTAGTGAATATAGAACAGAAAAATTACAACAAGACAGATATAAATAGTACTTGAAATTTAAAACATCATCTCATAACAGCGGAAGTAAAATATGTCTGGTTACATCATAAAACCACAATAAAAGTCAAGTACAATATCCATCAAAATAAAGAAGTACATAATCCCACTCTCATACAATAGCCATGACAAAAGAAAAGATAACTGGGTAACTGGAGCTTTACATCAATCCAAGCTCCTAAAGACTGGAACAGCAATCCGATCAAGCTCCACTACTGCTAGGATCCACCGTAGAACCTGAGGGTTGGGAAAAAGATAAAAACAACGGGGTCAGACATAAGTCTGAGCGAGTCCTATAACTTTAACAATACAATCGTTAAAGTAACCAGAGAAGACATAAACTGATATACGGTAACTAATGGGGATGAATGGCTACACTAAGCAGTCAACTAAACTAAGATAAAAGATAAAGACGCATCTACCCTTCCAAAGGTAAATTACTAAACTGCACCACACCAGTCATTCCTAACTTAAAGGTTGATCCCACCCATGGACTTATAAAATTAACTTAATAGTTCTCGCGTACCCCTAGGTGACTAAGTAGACGCCACGGGGCCCTACAATCCACTAGGTGTACACACTACTCCCCATTCGATCGGCTCCCTAACGTAGATACCCGTGCTGGCCCCACCGTGGGGTGTACCATTCCCCAACGTGGCAACCTGATAAAACTAACGGTGCACGACTTATATCTACACGATGCAACAACGTCTTATTTACCAGCCCGGGTCCACACACGCATATGAAACCCGTTGGTCATGCGTTGCCACCGCTAACCCATTTTGGCCTCTTATAGTCAAGCCCAGTATGCGTGTCCCGTCCTCGACATGGGTCGAGCCCACTAAGATACGTATGGGTTACTGGTTGAAATGGGCCCCCAGCACAAGCCATCCCCCTAAGCTTGGTCCACACACTAGTGTTTCCCACTTAACCCTTTAATCATGTTTAATTACATGTTTCATCTTGGTTAAGTATTTTATCATATTTTCTATTGGCAACCACTAGCAATTTCCACATACCACCCAAGGTACCCACTTAACCCCCATGCCCCACTACATGCTTATCTGGTTAAGTGTTTCTTAATTGATTAACACCGTAACCGTGTAAAGGACCCCTCACATTGGACCGTCATTTGTAGATGCCTGGTTAAGCCGGTAGGTTCCGGGCAGTCTTACACTACAAACGGGTCCAACCTTGTGTCATTTACCCTTGTTACGTATTTAATTTATGATTAAGACCCCTCACATTGGACCGTCATTTGTAGATGCCTGGTTAAGCCGGTAAACTCCGGGCAGTCTTACACTACAAACGGGTCCAACCTCGTGTCTTAATCGATTAATTACTCCTAATTAATCACCCCCATAATTTGTGTTAATTATCATGTTTATTTTAGGAATATGGGTGCACCTAACTTAATAGGCAAATTCCCAACTCCAAAGTGTGGGTACACCTAACTTAATAGGCAAATTCCCAACACATAGTATGGGTACACCTAACTTAATAGGCAAATTCCCATACTATGTTCATTTATTTTATGTTATGCATAATTATATTAATTTCACACAATCTTATTAACATATGCATTTAATTAACCCCATCGTTCCCACGTAATTTCGTTCTCATGATATAACACATATAAAAGGTGTCAACTTGCATATGTATGAACATGTTTCAAAGGTGCCATCTTGCATATTAACAAACACATAACTTGCATATGAACTTGCATAACATGTCACATAACTTGCATATAATCTTGTATAACATGTCACATAACTTGCATATTAACTTGTATAACATGTCACATAACTTGCATATTAACTTGCATAACATGTTACATAAACTTACATATTAACAAATACATGACTTGCATATGAACTTGCATAATATGTCACATAACTTGCATATGAACTTGCATAACATGTTACATAACTTGCATATGAACTCATAAACTTGCATATGAACTTGCATAACATGTTACATACTTGCATATGAACTCATAAACTTGCATATGAAGAAACATACAACTTGCATAATTATCATACATGTAACTTGCATATTATCATACATGTAACTTGCATATTATCATACATGTAACTTGCATATTAACATATGATCACAAAGCACAAAACTTGCATAACCCACATACATTAGCAAACTAACATCATGTCATATGACTTAAAACCCATTAATCCACAAACAAAACCATATGATCTCATCATATCTCATCTACTTAGTTTAGCAATTGATCATTAGAGTGATAGAAACTCACAACTAGCCAATTTGCACTCCAAATGAAGAAGATTAAGATGCTTAGAATGGATTAGAGGTTGATTAGAGAGTGATTAGCTTGCAACCCTCTTCATAAATTAGTGGAGGCTCCTTCTAAGATTTAATTTGGCGGCATGTAGCCCTCAATTCTATTTTTAGTATGGATTAGGGTAGGTTTAGGGTGTATTTATAGATTAGGTGAGTGTTTTAGGCCCTTAGATTAACCCTAAATTAGATTAGGACCCTTAGATTTCGGAACCTTCCAGAAACCATCCCTAAGACCAAGCCCAAACCCCAAACTGGTGCACCCAACCACAGAACTCTCTAGAAACTGTGCAGGTTTCCTGTCCCGACATGGGCGCACTTCCCAAGTGCGCCAGTGTATTTTTGTGCTGGCGCACTTCACAAGTGCGCCAGTGCATTTCTGGCCTGTTTCGGGTTTTTCTGCCTAACTTCGTTCGTCCATATCTCTTTCATACGGTACCCGTTTTACGCAAACACGGACTCTATTTCGCGTATTTTTCCAAGACGAACGCAATGACGCAGCCCGTTTCCCCTGATTCTCACATCTGAGATTAATTATACTTTAATTACTAACCATTAGTGTTAATTGAAATTCGGGGTGTTACATTCTCCCCTACTTAAAGGATTTCGTCCTCGAAATCTCTAAGTCAAGAAGAACGTATCCTACCAACCAAACAACCATCTACTAAACCATCAACCACAAGCAACCATTATCCTTAGAAACTTCTAATGATGTATGAACATATGCAGAAAGTGTGTGTATATGTCCATATACTAATGCAAAATCAGGCAGTCTACTGATTCAGTTGACCTCCTTAATGCAAACCATGATAGTGCCATGCATCCAATATGTATGCGAAACCCTATTGACACATACAATTTCTATATGCGTGCACAACCATACACAAAAATGCATCATCCACATGATAACACAGCCATGATACATCCATCAATCTAACTACCACATCCATTTATGCGATATGCAACATGAAGTGACTGAGCCGATCTAGTGCCTAATGTGTGTGTATATGCATCCACGAGCAACCACTAGCAAACAATTGCATCCACATGCATCCATCAACCATAACATGTTTCAAACACATGTTTCAACCATAGGTTTTACCCTATCTAAAGGTCATAGGTACTAGCGAGAGGATATACTAAAGATAAGATAAGTACTAGACAAGCGATAAAGGAGAAGTTAAAAGACATACTCTCAAAAAGAAATGGGTACAAAGAACGCATCTTCGCTTCCGTCTCCCAAGTAGCATTGCTTTCGTCATCTCCCCATTGCACTTTAACTAGCTGAACTTCTCTGTTCCTCAACTTCCTAGTTTCTGACCCAAGGATGCGAGTAGGAGCTCGTCGAATCGTCGCATCACGCTCTACCTCTACATCTCTAAGCAAGCTCGGCTCTACCACCTCTGCGGTCTCATGTAAGCACTTCCTCAAATGTGATACATGGAATACATCATGAACACCACTAAGTCTGTCGGGCAACTCCACCCTATATGCCATCCGTCCAATCCTTTCCTTAATAGGAAACGGCCCAACAAACCTCGGTGCTAACTTCCCAACGGACCCAAAGCGAACAACATTTCTCAATGGAGATACTTTGACAAAAACCATGTCCCCAACCTCAAACTCAAGATCCGTCCTTCTCCGATCCGCATAAGATTTCTGTCTATCTTGCGCTGCCTTCATCCTTCTTCGAATCAAATCAATCTTTTCTGAAGTCTCTCTAACCATATCTGGCCCAAGCAAGATCTTATCCGTAGATTCCCACCAACATGTAGGAGATCGACAAGGCCTTCCATAAAGAGCTTCGAAAGGTGCCATGCCAATACTAGACTGAAAGCTGTTATTGTATGCGAACTCCACCAAAGGAAGATGTTCTTCCCATGTACCTCCAAAATCCAAGATACAAAGCCTCAAGAGATCTTCTAAGATACGGTTCACCCTCTCGGTCTGACCGTCCGTCTGAGGATGATATGCGGTGCTCAAACACAACTGAGTCCCTACCGCCTCTTGCAAACTTCTCCAAAACTCACTAGTGAAGATAGGATCTCGATCACTCACAATGCTGGATGGTACGCCATGCAATCTAACAATCTCTCTAACATAGACTGAAGCAAGCCATGGAGCGGTTCTCTTACTCTTCACGGGTATAAAATGGGCACTCTTGGTAAGTCTGTCTACCACAACCCAAATTCCCGTATTGCCCTTCCTCGATCTCGGTAACCCATCGATGAAATCCATCGAGACACTATCCCACTTCCATTGCGGAACTTCCAATGGGTGTAGCAACCCACCGGGTTTCCTTTGCTCCGCTTTAACTTGTTGGCACACTAAGCATCTAGCCACATACTCGGCCACATCTTTCTTCATACCGGCCCAGAAGAAAACTCTCTTCATGTCTTGGTACATTTTGTCTCCACCGGGATGAATAGTCATTCTTGAACGATGTGCATCATCCAAAATAGCCTTCTTCAAACCCTCATCTTGCGGTACACAAAGTCTACCGTCTCTATGCAACCATCCTTTATCATCTATGGTGTATCTACCCAAATGGCTGGACGACTCCCTCCTTATAAGCTTCTCTACCAACTCAACCAACTGTGGGTCGTCTCGCTGAGCCTCGCCAATCCGTCCCAAAAGAGTAGGTCTAATCTCCAAGGATGCTAACAAACCAGGTACAAAGTCAACAGAAGGTCTGAAGTCGAACAAAGAAAGAAACTCCAAGCTTCGCCGTTCCACGAACAATGGACTCAAAGATATCCTTTTTCTACTCAAGGCGTCCGCCACCACGTTACCCTTGCCAGGGGTATACGCTATATCGAAATCATAGGATGCTAAGAACTCCATCCACCTTTGCTGTCTTAAGTTTAAATCCTTCTGAGAGAATAAGTACTTCAATGATTTATGGTCAGTGAACAACTCGAATCTCTCACCAAGAAGATAATGGCGCCAAGACTTAAGTGCGAAAACAATCGCGGCCAACTCTAGATCATGGGTAGGGTAATTCTTCTCATGCACTCTCAATTGCCTCCCTCCATAGGCTATTACCCTTCCCTCCAGCATCAAGACTGCGCCTAATCCTGTCCCACAAGCATCGGTATAAACAACAAACGGCTTACTCCCATCTGGAAGCACTAAAACTGGAGCGGTGGTCAAAGCTCTCTTTAACCGTCGGAAAGCATCATCACAATCTACGTCCCATGAGAAAACCAGATTCTTCTTCGTCAAGCGGGTTAATGGGGCTGATATCTTCGCGAAGTCTTTGATGAACTTCCTATAATATCCTGCCAACCCCAAGAAACTTCTTACTTCGGTAGCATTTCTAGGAACTTTCCAATCCTGGATAGATACTATCTTTGCGGGATCCACAGCTATCCCTTCCTTAGAGACCACATGCCCTAAGAATCGCACTTCTCTTCTCCAAAAATGACATTTAGAGAATTTAGCTTTAAGACTATGTGCTCGAAGAGTCTCCAACACTTCTCTGAGATGTAAGGCATGCTCTTCTTCACTCTTGGAAAAGACCAAGATGTCATCCACAAAGACCACTACAACCTTATTCAGATACTCTCTGAACACTCTACTCATCAGATCAACAAAGTAAGCAGGGGCGTTTGTCAACCCAAATGGCATCACAAGCCACTCATAAAAACCATCCGGAGTCCGGAAAGCAGTCTTCTCTATACTGTCCTCCGCCACTCTCAACTGATGAAACCCTGTAGCTAAGTCCATCTGCGAAAACACTGAGGCGCCAACCAACTGATCAAAGAGATCATCTATCCTCGGTAATGGGTGTCTATTCTTCTTCGTGAGCTTATTAAGTTCTCTATAATCCACACAAAGTCTGAGGGACCCATCCGCCTTCGTGGCAAACACTACTGGAGCTCCCCACTCCGATATACTTCGCCTTATGAACCCCTTCTCAAGCAACTCCCCTACTTGCTTATGAAGTTCTCTTCTCTCACGAGGAGCCATGTGGCGCACTGGCAAAGACACTGGTTTGGCATTATCCACCAAATAAATTCGGAAATCTATCTCCCGCTTCGGAGGCAAACCCTTCACCTCTTCAAACACATCCGGATATTCCCGGACCACTCTGACAGAACGCAAACTCTCGACCGAAGCATCGAGCGATTCAAGATAACTTAGCAAAACAGATTCCATGGGATTACAAGAGATCTCGAGAGTATTACCCAAGCGGGTCATAAGCCTGACAACTCTCCTTTCACAATCAAGAACGGCACCATTACTGGATAACCAGTCCATGCCCAAAATCAACCCATAGCCCGTGAAGCCCAATACAAAAGCATCACATCCAAACTCAACGCTAAGTATAGAAATCTTCAAACCCAAACATATCATAGACAGATATATGGAGCCCCCAATTGGGTTTGAAACAACCAAGGGATCATCAACTAGACTGGTGTCTAAGTGCAGTGACTCAACTAACGATGATGAGATAAAAGAATGCGATGCGCCAGAGTCAAACAAAGTACGAACTGGATGATCAAACAGAAAAACCAGACTTTCAACGGAAATAGTTCTACCTCTCTGCTGAATCGGAGAGCCTGAACTTGCCCCCCTGCCTGAGCTGGTGCCATAAGAGCTTGCACCTGACCTCCTGAGGTAGACCCCGTCTTCTGCCCCTTCTTTGGGCAGTCCTTCACAAGATGTCTTGCTTCACCACAATGAAAGCAACCGGTCTTCTTCTTTTTGCGACAATCCTTGCTGAGGTGGCCTGGGGTCCCACAATTGAAGCACTTCTTCTTCTTCTTCCCGTTGTCACCATTGCCTTTTCCACCCTTGCCTTGTTGTTGTTGTTGCGGTTTCTTCTGATCCCCCTTCTTCTCTGGTGCCTTAGAACTCTTATCATCCTCATGCATAAGTGCCATGTAGACAAGCTTCTCAAAGGTGGCCCCCATAGGAATGTGAGTCATAGCTATTCCTTGCAATGGTTCGTTCAAGCCTCTAACGAACCTCAAAGCCTTCTTCTCCAGTGTATTCACCAACTCTATGCCAAACCTTGCTAATTGATTGAATTTGTTGACATATTCTTTCACCGTGAGATCCCTTGCTTCAAATTCAAGAACTGCTCCATAAACAGATTCTCTTCCGCCCTTGAGAGAAACTTAGCCCCAAACCTTTGCTTGAAATCTGCCCAAGAGTCAACAGGGCGTTCTCCATTAGTGACCTCCCACCAGAATGAGGCCTCTCCCTTCATTAACCAAGCCGCCAACTTGACTTTCTTTCCCTCTTCCACTTCAAAGATATCTAGCAACTCTTCCACTTCCTTAAGCCAATCTCTAGCCTCTACGAAAGTCTCTGAACCTAGAAAAGGTTTTCCTCCTATAGCCTTGAACTCCTTGCAAATCTTAGCAAAATTATCCACTCTAGGCTGAGGAGGAGGAGCGGTTGCCTCTGGTGTAGTAGCATTGGCTGGACCCGCAGCCGCGGCCCTAGCCTCTTGTAACCTCTTATACCATAGTGGTATAACTAAGCCCTCCGGGATGTTAAGATCTTCAGCCATGCTGAAACGAAAGAGGAAAGATTCAAAAAGGAGATTCCGAAAGATAAAGATATGGCTATTGGGGATTATGCTTTTCTTTTTCAAAAACTTTTCTCTTAAAAGACATGTTTTTGAAAATACTTTTTCCAAAAATAATACCTTTACTATTTTTTTTTTAAAAAAAAGTATTTTTCTCAAAAATTTATCTGTTCCGGTAACCTTCAGCTCTGATACCACGTGTAACACCCCACTCCCGCTATGGTCACTCACTAAGGGAATGCCATAGCATCGGTGGAGTATTTTAGTGAATATAGAACAGAAAAATTACAACAAGACAGATATAAATAGTACTTGAAATTTAAAACATCATCTCATAACAGCGGAAGTAAAACATGTCTGGTTACATCATAAAACCACAATAAAAGTCAAGTACAATATCCATCAAAATAAAGAAGTACATAATCCCACTCTCATACAATAGCCATGACAAAAGAAAAGATAACTGGGTAACTGGAGCTTTACATCAATCCAAACTCCTAAAGACTGGAACAGCAATCCGATCAAGCTCCACTACTGCTAGGATCCACCGTAGGACCTGAGGGTTGGGAAAAGATAAAAACAACGGGGTCAGACATAAGTCTGAGCGAGTCCTATAACTTTAACAATACAATCGTTAAAGTAACCAGAGAAGACATAAACTGATATACGGTAACTAATGGGGATGAATGGCTACACTAAGCAGTCAACTAAACTAAGATAAAAGATAAAGACGCATCTACCCTTCCAAAGGTAAATTACTAAACTGCACCACACCAGTCATTCCTAACTTAAAGGTTGATCCCACCCATGGACTTATAAAATTAACTTAATAGTTCTCGCGTACCCCTAGGTGACTAAGTAGACGCCACGGGGCCCTACAATCCACTAGGTGTACACACTACTCCCCATTCGATCGGCTCCCTAACGTAGATACCCGTGCTGGCCCCACCGTGGGGTGTACCATTCCCCAACGTGGCAACCTGATAAAACTAACGGTGCACGGCTTATATCTACACGATGCAACAACGTCTTATTTACCAGCCCGGGTCCACACACGCATATGAAACCCGTTGGTCATGCGTTGCCACCGCTAACCCATTTTGGCCTCTTATAGTCAAGCCCAGTATGCGTGTCCCGTCCTCGACATGGGTCGAGCCCACTAAGATACGTATGGGTTACTGGTTGAAATGGGCCCCCAGCACAAGCCATCCCCCTAAGCTTGGCCCACACACTAGTGTTTCCCACTTAACCCTTTAATCATATTTAATTACATGTTTCATCTTGGTTAAGTATTTTATCATATTTTCTATTGGCAACCACTAGCAATTTCCACATACCACCCAAGGTACCCACTTAACCCCCATGCCGCACTACATGCTTATCTGGTTAAGTGTTTCTTAATTGATTAACACCGTAACCATGTAAAGGACCCCTCACATTGGACCGTCATTTGTAGATGCCTGGTTAAGCCGGTAGGTTCCGGGCAGTCTTACACTACAAACGGGTCCAACCTTGTGTCATTTACCCTTGTTACGTATTTAATTTATGATTAAGACCCCTCACATTGGACCGTCATTTGTAGATGCCTGGTTAAGCCGGTAAACTCCGGGCAGTCTTACACTACAAACGGGTCCAACCTCGTGTCTTAATCGATTAATTACTCCTAATTAATCACCCCCATAATTTGTGTTAATTATCATGTTTATTTTAGGAATATGGGTGCACCTAACTTAATAGGCAAATTCCCAACTCCAAAGTGTGGGTACACCTAACTTAATAGGCAAATTCCCAACACATAGTATGGGTACACCTAACTTAATAGGCAAATTCCCATACTATGTTCATTTATTTTATGTTATGCATAATTATATTAATTTCACACAATCTTATTAACATATGTATTTAATTAACCCCATCGTTCCCACGTAATTTCGTTCTCATGATATAACACATATAAAAGGTGTCAACTTGCATATGTATGAACATGTTTCAAAGGTGCCATCTTGCATATTAACAAACACATAACTTGCATATGAACTTGCATAACATGTCACATAACTTGCATATAATCTTGTATAACATGTCACATAACTTGCATATTAACTTGTATAACATGTCACATAACTTGCATATTAACTTGCATAACATGTTACATAAACTTACATATTAACAAATACATGACTTGCATATGAACTTGCATAATATGTCACATAACTTGCATATGAACTTGCATAACATGTTACATAACTTGCATATGAACTCATAAACTTGCATATGAACTTGCATAACATGTTACATACTTGCATATGAACTCATAAACTTGCATATGAAGAAACATACAACTTGCATAATTATCATACATGTAACTTGCATATTATCATACATGTAACTTGCATATTATCATACATGTAACTTGCATATTAACATATGATCACAAAGCACAAAACTTGCATAACCCACATACATTAGCAAACTAACATCATGTCATATGACTTAAAACCCATTAATCCACAAACAAAACCATATGATCTCATCATATCTCATCTACTTAGTTTAGCAATTGATCATTAGAGTGATAGAAACTCACAACTAGCCAATTTGCACTCCAAATGAAGAAGATTAAGATGCTTAGAATGGATTAGAGGTTGATTAGAGAGTGATTAGCTTGCAACCCTCTTCATAAATTAGTGGAGGCTCCTTCTAAGATTTAATTTGGCGGCATGTAGCCCTCAATTCTATTTTTAGTATGGATTAGGGTAGGTTTAGGGTGTATTTATAGATTAGGTGAGTGTTTTAGGCCCTTAGATTAACCCTAAATTAGATTAGGACCCTTAGATTTCGGAACCTTCCAGAAACCAGCCCTAAGACCAAGCCCAAACCCCAAACTGGTGCACCCAACCACAGAACTCTCTAGAAACTGTGCAGGTTTCCTGTCCCGACATGGGCGCACTTCCCAAGTGCGCCAGTGTATTTTTGTGCTGGCGCACTTCACAAGTGCGCCAGTGCATGTTTCGGGTTTTTCTGCCTAACTTCGTTCGTCCATATCTCTTTCATACGGTACCCGTTTTACGCAAACTCAAACTCTATTTCGCGTATTTTTCCAAGACGAACGCAATGACGCAGCCCTTTCCCCTGATTCTCACATCTGAGATTAATTATACTTTAATTACTAACCATTAGTGTTAATTGAAATTCGGGGTGTTACACATTCCCTTTGTGAGTGACCTTAACGGAGGTGGGGTGTTACACTTTTATAAAAATGCGTATTTTGTTCAATAAAGCTTATTAGACAAAAATGAATGCTTTTTTCAAATCATATGGTTTGACAAAATGTATCTTTTTATTTCAATTCATATGTTTTGAAAAAATGTATCTTTTTATTTCAATTCATATGTTTTGACAAAATGACAAATTTAATTCAATAGTTATATTTTGACACAAATGTAAATTTTGATCCAATAATTATATTTTGCCGAAAATGATCATTTTAATTCCATTGTTCTAATTTGACAAAAATGTATGATTTTTGTTCAACAAAGCTATTTTGACAAAAATGAACATTTTTGTTTCAACTAAGCTATTTGACAAAAATAAACATTTTTGTTTCAACTTTTACAATCTAACAAAAATGAAAATTTTGTTTCAACTTTTAGATTTCAATGAAAATTGATAATTTTATTTCACTATTTGGTTACAACAAAAATGATATATTTTTGTTTTTAATCTTTTCGTCACACAAAATGATATATTTGTTTTCATCCATTTTATTATAACAAAAATGATATATTTCTATACAACAATTTTACAATCACAAAATGACCTATTTGTTTTCATTAATTTTATAATAACAAATTGACATATTTGTTTTCATCAATTCTATAATAACAAATTGACATATTTATAATTCAACTAATTTAATGAACAAAAATGAAACTGTTTGATTCTACTAATTTAATGAACAAAAATGTAACTTTTGTTTAACCATAATCTAATTAACAAAAATGTTAATCTTTGTTTAACCATAATCTAATTAACAAAAATGTTAATATTTGTTTAACCATAATCTAATTAACAAAAATGTTAACTTTAACACAATGTATACCAACAAAATGACAGTTTTATTTTAACACAACGTATACTGACAAAATGACAGTTTAATTTTGTCAATTTTGATTTAACATAAATGACATGATTATTTTGTCAATTCTAATATGACAAAAATATTCCATCAAATTAACAGATCAATAAACAACATCAAACAATTTTAAATCCAATCACGAACATGTAAGAATTACTAATCACGATAATAATTAATTTATTTTTAATTATTTAAATCAAAAATCTCACAACGATTTTATTCTACTTAAAATTGTAGTAAGCTCCAAATTTGTTCTAGTCAACTCCATGTTGTAGATCTCATTTTTGCGGTTCTAACGCATCTGAAATCATTCAGTTTCGTTTCTGTTTGGCTAAGATACGATATTCTGAACATTAACAACATTAAATATCTAATTAAATATATTATTAGTTTAATTATTTTGTTTAATCTTCTGATTTCCTCCATCCCTTCGCTTATACTCAGTATACTGGAATCCATCCTCGTTGTCATCAATCTCCTGAGCACCACCATCCACGACTTTGACCGCCGATCAAAGACCCCCACGACCTAACCCCGACCTTCACCTCCTCGCGCTGGAACATGGATGAACTCGGTGGTCCCCACTTTTGTCAAACTGCCTTCGAACGCCACGGTTTTCAACACGAAATCCGATCACCAGAAATTGATTCATCCCATCACAGCCGTTGAATTCATAGTGCTCCCTAAGCTCTTCAATTTAGTCTTTGGGTTGAGGATCTAATTTGTGATGGATTGGAAGTTTTTGTGGAATTAATTCCGGAGCGTTATGGCCATTCATCCTTGGGAACGACGGCTGGAGGAATAACAAATTAGGGTTTCGGTTTTAGCCGATTTTATAACAATTATTAAATTAATATTTAATTATTTAATTCTCTAATCACTAAAAGGCTCATTACTTCTTAACCACTCCGATTCCAGCCCAATGAGAGTTGTTCCTAGCCAAATGCCCCCGTTCCGGACACAATGGGCTAGGTCCCGTCAATCCAAACGATTGTCTTCAATCTATTTTCTTTAAATTAAAATTAAAATCATTTATTTATTTAATTTTATCATACATTTAAATTTAACGGGGCCACACACGGACTCTAAAAATTCCAGAAAAAATGTTTGAAAAAAGGCCTTTTTAATGTCGATTAAATTTGACTAAAATTGACAAAACACGTTTTCTTTTGCTATGCTCACATATTAATTCTAAAAATTATGAAAATTGAAACTTAGCAATAATTTGACACTCCGATTCCAACAAAAGTGGTTTCGTCGAAAACGGAGGTTGTTTGCAAAATGACTATTTTTAATATTAAAATATATAAAAAATCTATAGCGACTATTTTGAATTTTAAACTGGGCCTAACTTTTTATTTCCGGTATGAAATTTCAATTTTTCAGACTTGTTGGAAAGATAATATTAAATAGATTTATATATTTTTGGTTTCACCAAAATCCGATATATTTTGCATCGTGTACAGTCAATCACAGTTCAAATTCAAATTTTCAAACTACCGGGCTATTTCTGACTCCTTTATAATTAAAATAAATTTAGTCGTTCTAATTTCGATTAAAATAAAATTTTAGTCATTATTATTTAAAATAAATTATTTAAAATATTTAAAATCCATTAAAATTTCTAAAATGAAAAATTAAATTGGTTCTGATTTTCCGGGTTGTTACAGATTTACTGCTCGAAGAAAAATCTTGATGGATCCATTAACTAATATATGACAAGACTTGTTGCCAAAGGATTTTTCAAGAATATGAGTTTGATTTTAATGAAACATTTTCTCATATTGTTAAGCCTGCTACTATAACGCTTGTTCTCACTATTGCCTTACATAAAAACCGGTATATAAGGCAATTAGATGTGAATAGTGCTTTTCTTGATGGTGACTTGCAAGAAGTAATTTGTATGAGTCAGCCACAAGGTTATGAACAAAACAAAAATCTTGTGTGTAAACTCGAAAAGGCTGTATATGGTCTTAAGCAAGCACCGAGAGTATGGTTTGATAAACTGAAAGCAACCCTAATTAGGTAAGGCTATCAATTTACCAAATATGATAACTCTCTATTTACAAAATTGCTAAAGCATCATCTAAATACATATTGATTTTCGTTGATGATTTGATTATTACAGGTAATGTTAATGGGCATATCAATGAATTATAATGCAATACGTTATCAACATTTGTCCATAAAAAGACCTTGGCTTCTTAAATTACTTCTTGGGCATAGAAATCTTAAACAATACAGGCAATGGCTTGATTCTCAACCAAAGAAAATACATTGTTGAAATTCTGTCAAAAGAAAAAATGTGTGATGCAAATCCTCAATCAGTTCCAATGCTGTGTAGTTAAAGCGCTCAGCTAATCCAATGCGGCGAAAGTGCAAAAAGTTGTAGCGGGGATAAAATGAGAAAATGTAGAGATATAATAGTTGAGTCTTAAATAACATATAAAACTTAATTTTTTTGCTTTTACAAATATGTAAATGTTAAATTAATGAGAATTTAATATATAGTTTAATTATTATTATTAGTATATTCTTAATTTTAAATAAAAATATATGCAAAAATATGTTAATAAATGGAAACTTTTTTTAGCTTGATTAAAATTAATAGACTATTATAATATTTTCTATTTTGAAAAATATGTTTTAAAAAAATTCTATTAAGAATTACATATTTCAAATATATAAAAGTCATTTCTAAATACATTTCTTTTATACAAGATATTGCAGGAGTAGCAGAATATAGCTCAAACATCGGAAATATCATAATATAGCGAGGCTCAAAGTAGAAAAGGCTATTTCAGAGGCGATTTGGAAATGGCACAATGGTAGAATTCAGCTACACGATATAGCGAGGATATTGTGGGGGTAATAGCGGGGCATAAACTACACAACTTTAATGATAAGCAATTAGGCTCATGCTGAAAATATAAAGAGCCTAATTCTAAACAATATAGGAGCATTATAATATGCTACAATTACAAGACATGATATAACTTTTAGTTAACAAATTGTCTTAATTTATGTAGAATCCCCTTTGATACTCACTGGAAAGGCATCAAAAGGATTCTAAAATATCTTAAAGGCACTTTAAACTATGAACTACACTTAAGAAGAAGCAAAACTCTCAACTTGATTGGCTACAGTGATGTTGATTGCGCCAGTGACCAAATGACAGAAAATCTGTAGTAGGCTACTGCAATTATATGGGAGACAACCTAATTTCTTAGAGCTTAAAAAAGCAACCAACTATTTCTAAATCAAGCACTGGAGTCAAATATAAAAGTGTGGCCAGTGCCACTACAGAGATGATGTGGCTACATCACTTCCAAAGGAACTATAAGTCAACATTCAAGGCAAGCCAACGTTGTGGTGTGATAATCAATGTACAATATTTATGACAACGATTCAGTTTTACACTCTTGAACAAAATATTGAAATTGGCCTATATTTTGTTCGAGAGTAAGTTATTAATGGAAATTTACAAGTTAACCATGTTCCAACATATTATCAAAATGCTAATATTCTCAAAAAAGCTCTATCCATAAAAAAAATTAAAGGTTAAGATTGGACCTGGAAGTAGAGAAGATTCAATTAAAGAAAAATGAAGTCACAACAAATATTGATTCAACAAGGAAATCATCCAAACCAACAGGATTTGCTTCAACCAAAGCCTCTACAGCGAGCATGACTTTGATTGAGCCCAAATATCATATCTGAATGCTTCAAAGATTCAATTAAGTCATCTCGTCAAATTTTGGTGAAATCGACATTAGATCTAAAACCCAGAAAATCTATCTTAATGGATGAAGTCAACTTTCAATCAAATGATGGAAATGTGACTTCAGAGAAGAGATTATGGAAGCCAAGAAAAATTCAAAAGATTTTATAGAAGAGGGAAGCCATGGCAAAATTCGAAAGATTTTATAAAAGAGGGAAGCCATGGAAAAATTCTCCAAACCCTAACTCGTAAAGTTAGGCAGTTGAAAGAAATGATTTTCCACCGCATCTTTTACTTCTTAATGTAATATGGGTTATACCCGGGTTTTATTTGGGCCATGTGTCAATATAAGCCTATTAGTTTTATACATACGAGCATTACGGAAGCGCTTCGCTTGTGATTTATTTGTTTATAAATTATATATGATTAAAACATTTAAGAATAAATAATTTATACAAATATTTAATCATGTTTTTATGTTGAAAACATATGTAGTCAAATTAATTTTGTATTAATGTGTACCCATAGTGTATTTTATATTTTAAATTCTACATTATGAAGTCTTCAATTTGTATTCTGCAATTTGAACGGTTAAAATTTGTGTTCTATATTCTACCATCAGTTAACTTATTAAACAAAAATAATAAAATAATTACTATGCCCCTTCCAATTTGTCCTTTTCGTGAAAATAAAATAAAATTCTCCGTTCGCGAAAATACCTCTTTCCTAACCCATTCCAAATTCCCCTCCAAAATGTCCGTTCCCCAACCCATTCCAAATTCCCTTCTAAATGTCTCTTTCAGTTCGTTTGCAAACGCATCCTGAATATTGTTGCGGAAAAAGCTAATAGGAATGGATTGATGGTAAGGCAAAACAAACAACAGATAGTCACCAGCAAAGCAATCACAGATATAGCAATAAAAGAAATACACAAGAGGTTTATAGTGGTTCCACTAACGTCTTGTTAGTGTACGTCCACTTGGGGAGAGGAGATTTTATTACTTTTCTCAATAAGAAAAATTACAAGACTGATAGTAGAGAAGAAGAACTTTTTGAGATGATACACCTCACATTTTTGAGATGATAATACATTCACCTAATCTCTATCCTTATATAAGGATTAATGCTTGGGGCTGAATTGATTTATAATATAAATCAATGTCTAATTAATTCTCCAATTCTCCTGATAGGCTTCCTTGTTTAACCAAACAATTAGGAAATTAATTCCTTACTTCATTATCCCAAAAAGAAACCTTCTTCAAATCCTTCCACTTATGTAGGTAATTTATTGCCTATCCCTTTTACAAATAAAAGAGCAATAAATTTCTGATATCTTCCAAATTTTTTGCAAATTGAAAAATTAGATTCCCAAATTAACAATATTTCCCAAATCTTCTCTAATTGGAAATATTCTATCACCATAATCAATAATATCTTCCAAATCTTCTGCAAATGGAAATATTGTATCACAAATTCTAACAATCTCCACCTTGATACTATATTTCCTTGAAAGCATACCAACTCCACCTACATCCTCTTAATCTAAGCATCTTCTCAGACAAGACACCATGGTTACTTCCCCAATGAGCTTCGGCATGGCCATCACCCATTGCACTTCGTCAATAAACTCCAGCAATGCCACCGCCTGCCAACAAAGTAAACAAAGTAACCCCTTCAAGTAAGACCTATTAATCTTCACCATGAAGACAAACGTCTCCATGGACCATCTCAACCCTCTCCTCACACCGTGCCACCACGTGGCACCTAGCATTTCGATAAGCTATTCCAGTTCGAGCAACGGCCGAACTTAGCAGTCTGCAAAGACTTATGCATATCCACTGCTTTCTCCTTTGATCTCTGACCAACTTCAGACGATCCCTTCTTCCGCTTATCAAGCACATCCTCTTGGCAAAATCCCACCTTGTTGAAGCTTTCCCCTTTGACCATATTCTGCCTATGCAGAAACTCAAAGTCCCTTCTCATATGCCTAGCTTTGACATCTTTCCACGAGAAATGTAGGCTCCAACCCTTGACTCTCCAAGTACAGTGCTTTCCATCTCTTGACTTTATTTTCTTCTTCTTCTCCCCACTCTCCATACCAGCTAATAAGGCTTCCGTACTACTTCCTCCTCTACCTTCACTCAACCCCTTCATCTGATCCTCCAAGTCCTCAGATAGAAGACCTGCCTTCACATCAAGATGTGCCTTCACTGAAGTACCCTCTCTCATCCACATGGTAAAAAAAACGCCTTCAGCAAAATCAGACGGTTGGTTAGTGACTTCTTTAGATAGAGTTTTTCCAGCTTGGTCCAAATGTCCTTAGCAGTTGTCTCACCGCTAATCTCTGAAATGACATTTTCTCCAATTGCTTGTAAAGTAGTAAATGCCCATCATTCCATCTCCTTCCTTTCCACGACTGAAATATCATTCGTCAACTCCTCAGGAGCAAATACCACAGGATGAACATTATTCCTCATCAAAACAGCTTTCATCCTCCATTGCCACTTCTCGAAGTCTTTATCCCCATTCCATCTTTCTATTGCTAACAGAGATCCTATTGTCATATATGTCCCTTTGACATGTAACCTTGATACAATTGCTGAATTCTCCTTATCTCCTGCCATAATGCCTAACACCCTTTCTTAATCAACCTCATAGCTCTGATACCAATTGTTGCGGAAAAAGCGAATAGGAATGGATTGATGGTAAGGCAAAACAAACAACAGATAGTCACCAGCAAAGCAATCACAGATATAGCAATAAAAGAAATACACAAGAGGTTTATAGTGGTTCCACTAACATCTTGTTAGTGTACGTCCACTTGGGGAGAGGAGATTTTATTACTTTTCTCAATAAGAAAAATTACAAGACTGATAGTAGAGAAGAAGAACTTTTTGAGATGATACACCTCACATTTTTTAGATGATAAGACATTCACTTAATCCCTATCCTTATATAAGGATTAATGCTTGGGGATGAAGTAATTGATTTATGATATAAATCAATGCCTAATTAGTTCTCCAATTCTCCTGATAGGCTTCCTTGTTTAACCAAACAATTAGGGAATTAATTCCTTACTTCATTATCCCAAAAAGAAACCTTCTTTAAATTCTTCCACTTATGTAGGTAATTTATTGTTTATTCCTTTTACAAATAAAAGAGCAATAAATTTATGATATCTTCCAAATTTTCTGCAAATTAGAAATATTATATTCCCAAATTAACAATATTTCCCAAATCTTCTCTAATTGGAAATATTCTATCACCATAATCAATAATATCTTCCAAATCTTCTACAAATGGAAATATTGTATCACAAATTCTAACAAATATTAGATTTAGATTCTATTATTAAGAGGAATTGAGATTTATTTATTGACATAGTGGGCATTTTCATTTCTATTATTAATCAATAAAAAATGAATTTTTAAATAAGAAAATGTGTTAGATTGTAACACCCCGCCTCCGATAGGGTCACTCGCAAAGGAATGCACTAGCTTTAGAGGGGCATTATTGGTAAACATGCACAGAAATATCACAAGACAGAACATATAAAATAGCGGAAGTAAAATCGAACTTTCATAAACATTAATAATTAAGGTCTAAAGCCTTTTACATCAGAGTACATCAAAACCTGTCTTGCAATAGTAAAGAAGCATAAAGACTTTTTCATAAATTATTCCCCAAGTAAAAACAGTAAAGTAGCCATAGCCAAGATAAGTCCAAGCCATCCATGATGACCTTCAAGCAGAAGGAGTCTGAACTAAACAACAGCATTTCCTCCCTGTAACCTAGGGGGGAAACGGAAGAAAAGAGGCGAAAAAAAACGGGTCAGTCAAAAAGACTGAGTAAGCCCTATCTACTATCAGCATAAAAACTAGTAAAGTTAACTGACATGAGAAACTGAGATGAACATAAGCATGATAACAAGATAGATAAGCTAAATCAAAATAACAGGATGAACTACTGAACTTAGATAAACTAAGGTGTCATGATAAATTACGATGTCAAGATAAAACAAGGTATCACATCGTCAGGTTTCTATCAAGTATAATATCCCCAAGATATCTATCACGTATAACGTCCCATGGTATCTGTCCTGTATATCTGCTCTGCACCTACCGTACTAGTATCCCAACTGTATCACGTGTTATCCGTGAATGACCCTTACACAAAAGTCGTATAATGGTCCATGTCAACCCAATATATCGCATATATAGGTTACTCAACTTGTATGTTTTCTTCCACGTAAATGTTCAGTCCCTTGCCGTAGACCATACGGGCTTTTCCATGAGATTCTATATTACTTTAACATAGTTCCATGATCCTTAAGATCGGTTTGGACTATTACCCTAAACCTAGCTAGGGTCTTCCAACATGAGTTATCGTTTGTACAACTAGGACTTATGCTACCCAGGGCTACTAGGGATTACGCTTACCTATTGCACGTCTTCGCATCTCGGTTTTGGGTTCAACCACCTAGGGCCACTAGGGATTATGCTAACCGCCAACCGCGCCCTTTTTCCCACGCATTCATCGTGAATCGTTTTTCCATGACCGTATGCACATGTATCACATCGTGCCTTCCGAGTCCTGTCACAGGGCAGGTCAAGAAATACAGGACTCGGTCGGGAGCTTTCAGTTTATCTGCCGATGCAGATGCTAAGGTCTGTTTTTCTATACGTGGCTATGGTCCCACGCGACCCCTCCGTCAACTAGCGAAAGACAAGACAGGATAAATCCTGTATGAGAACACAACACTGGCCAACCCACATCCAAGCCTTACCGCAACCATAATTAGATAGCAATTATGGTCTATAGGGTGTTCTCTGCCTTTCCGTACGTACACGCTTGACCAAAGATGGAAGGTAGCCTGACGAAAAATGCTATCTAGGGTACGACCGTGTTTCGTCGACTATACCCTATCCATCCCCGTCTTTAGGTCGCTCGTATAGAAACCAAGGCATACTCTTGGTTCTCCTAACGCAGACCTTAACCTCTCATGAGCCTAGTATAATCACCTGGCAGCTCATAGAGGGATACCAAGAATACCCTCACGTTCCCCGAAGCCGCTGCTTCGTTACCCAGTTCGCTGGTGCCTTTATCCAAATCAGATACTTGCTCCTACTCGTATATTTAAACGATGACCTACCGTATCAGGTTACTCATCTATCTATGAACTGGTCTAAATTTCCTTGACTAAGAATCATTACTTAGTTATCCTTCAACTAAGGTTTACCACTTAGCCTTATTCCCGTTATCCTTGTTAACTACGGTTATCCACCTAATTCTCCGAACTAGGGTTTATATAATAGATTAAGTGTCACTTAAGTTCATGACTTAATCCCGTCTACAAATCATGTCAAAATTGGCTAAGTATCCAAGTCCAAGACTTAACCCTACAAACCATGCTCAAGTTGGTTAAGTATGTATTAACTTGACCCCATCAAATTACTGAGTCAAACTGGTCAAGTGTATTCAAACGATTCGTGACTTAACCTTATCATGTCTTCACGTTAGATTGGTTAAGTATAGGTTAGCTTAACCTCAATAAATTCACGGGTTAGATTGGTTAAGTATAGGTCACTTAACCTCAATAAATTCACGGGTTAGATTGGTTAAGTATAGGTCACTTAACCACATCAAATCATCATGTTAGATTAGTTAAGCGTTTAACTTAACCCCATTAAACTGCCAAGTGGGATTAATTAAGTCCAGGCTAACTTAACTCCATCCGATTATCATGTTTAGACTGGTTGAGTCTAATCTTAACCCCATCCATTAACTATATCTTTCGGTTAAGTGTCATTAAGAAAACTTACTTAACCTTACCGAGTTATCGCGTTGGATTGATTAAGTGTTGGTTAACTTAACCCCGTCCACTAGTCGTATAAAAATGGTTAAGTGTCATTAGGCAAATCAAGTCACTTAACCTTCCCAACCTTGTCATGTTTTGTTAAGTACCATTAGCCTAATCAAAATTACTTAACCCATTTGTCCATGTCATATTTGGTTAAGAGTCATTAATCAAATTAACTTAACCCTATCATGTGGCATTAATTACTTAATGCACCTTCACCTCTCACATTAGACTTTGTTGTGGTTACTAGTTAAGCCGGTCGGTTCCGGGTAGCTTTACACCACAACTTGGTCTAACCTCGGGTTCAAGCACAACGTGACCAACTTCTCACATTGGGTCCTATTGTTTGCAACTACTAGTTAGGCCGGTCGGTTCCGGGTAGTTTTACGTTGCAAACTCAACCCAACCTCGAGTTGGCCACACTTATATTATCTAAGTGTCATGTTCATCATGTTTCCAAAACATGTTACAAGTTTTTCAAGCATTTGGGTAGACCTAACTTAATAGGTAAATTCCCAAAGGGTAGACCTAACTTAATAGGAAAATTCCCAAGCTTATGTTTTCAAGCATACTTACATGTCAACTTCCATGTTATATTTCAAGTCATGTTTTCAAGTATAAACACATGTCATATTTAACGTTACATGTTGTCATGTTTATACCCATTTACCCAAATCATGTTCATATCACTATGTTTTCCCATATTGTGACCCCAACGCTTTTTAAACTCGCATATACGTTCGCAACAACGTAATGGATTAAAAGAAGAGACTTGGCAAAGGCATGACAAAAATGGATATTAAGCCACAAGTTAATCATGGTGGCGAATGAGGCACAAATGGGTTCATTAGCTTGCATGTTACATTCTTAAGCCTCACAAAAACGTGCATAAACCCAAACTTGGAACATAAACGAATCATGGTGACAAAAGACATGGAATGATGACTAGTAACTCGCATATATCATCATATAAGGGTTATGACTTCAAATGCAAGTTGACATAATGATTATGAAGGTCCTCATGTTGCATAATGCAACATTTCAACATAAAGGTTGTAGCTTTTTGCTCATAAGATCAAGATAATGACTTCATAAACTTGCATGACATGATAGCATATATCATTCTCAATGATCAAACCCAAACTTGCAACATGAACATTTAACTTCATAGTTAATATCTAAGAGTAGGGAAAGGGCTTACATCGCTATGAAGGCCTAAATCGATTAAACTAAAGCTTGTGATGAAGCCTATGCATGCCATCACCCAAAAACCCAAAGATAGATGCTCCAAATCAACAAAAACACCATCTTTATGAACAAAGATCAAAGCTTTAGCCTTGAAATCAACTTGAGAAGCTCTCATACTAACATAGGGACTCTCTAATACTCTCATGATCATGAAACCTCTCATAGAATGAAGTGGAGGCTAGGATAGTTGAGTGGAGGCCATGAGAGTAGAAATTTTGCCATAGTTTAGTTACATGAGTGAATAATGAGGGTTTAGGGGTAGGTTAGGGGCTTATTTATAGAAGATTAGGCTAGTTAGGACCCTTAGATTAACCCTAGGACTAACCTGAACCGTCAGATTTCAAACCAGGCCCAAAAACATGACCAAGGACTCAAAATGGTGCACCAGGCAAATCTGCCCGGCCACCCTGTGTCGACCCCCAAGTCGACAGGGCTGTCGACTTGGGTCAAGCAGGTCGACTCCCAAGTCGACAGGGCTGTCGACTTGGGGTACCTGGCGGGAATTCTTCCCGCCTTGCCTTCAACCCCTAATTTTTGAAATTAAAACTCGTTTTTGAACTTGAATTTTCTGAAAAATTCGTCGGACCATAACTTGATCATACGGACTCCGATTCTCGAAAACTCGGACTCTATTTCGCGTATTTTTCCGAGACGAATGCAATGGCATAACCCGTTTTACTTGATTCAGAATTTAAAATTAAATTTTGTCTTGATTCTCGTCTTAATCAGGTTATCGAAATACGGGTTGTTACATAGATCCTAACTACTATGATCTATTAATATCCATTGTGTTCATTTTGAATTAGAAAATAAAATTTATTCATTAGATTTTGCAATTGGTCTTGTGAATTTTGGTCGAATATTGGTTTATTGAAGATGTGAGAAGTCACTGATGTAAAATAGAGCTCTATGATTACAGCACGCTAAGTTATCTACCCAGACCCTTTCTTCTTCTTACGTTGATACCCACTCTGTCGGTTGTACCCCAGTAAAGTTCCTCCTGGTGTCCTCGTCTTCGTTATCAAAAGCAGAAACCGACGCGAACAAACAGAACACATGACTCAAAGGTCTAAGTCATGCTGACTAACCACTGATTCTATCCCGTTAAATTCCAAATGGTACGGCTACTGCACATGGATCATCATAGAAATAAATGAAATGGGCCTCTATAATAACCATTTACAGCATCCTTTTGTACTGCCTTGTACATTTTAGTCTGGGTCATAATTGTGCATAATTGCATGCATTATTACATCTGGTGAACTTTAATCATACTTAGCACTATTGGGGAATAGCTTTTCATATTCTGGATCTTCCTAATCTTCAGCATTACGTTTGAATTTCTTTGTCACTTCTCTCAAACAGAATACACACACTGAATGAAGAACTGTTTGAGATGCTCATATCTTAAGCGGAGTCCGAGAGAGTCCATCGACTAGGGCAACCGGTTCAAATAGGGACAACAAATAGAAATTTTTAGTGTGTAGTCGGTTCTTGATAACTATATTTTTCATTGATATATTGGTTGCATGATAAGTCACTTGAAAATTTGGGCCGTCAAACCATGTTCAATCTTATGAATTTGTATTTTTTTTTACAATGAAACATATTGTATCTCGAAAGTTTGGTTAGGGCAACAAAAACAACAGGGCCGACACTGTACCCATGTTGAGAGTAAAACTGAAGTTACTAAAAGTTGATATATGATTTCCTTTATATGCAAATAAGCATCAATAGTACATATACCACTTGGTTCACATCTGGAATTTACCTACAGTTACTTAACATGGGCATCGATCACTTTCCCAGCACTAATTAAAAATATAAACAGAGAAGTAGGTGAAAGAAAGCACAGTGAATGCCAAAACACAAAAATACATGTACAACTGCACTAGCTGTAAAAAAAAAAAAAAAAAAAAAAACTTGCAATGGCATTAATATACTAAATGTCCCACATAAGTTATGGTGTCTACTCCATGTTGCCAGTGCATAGCAAGCTCACTCTCCCAGTACTCTCTCAACCAACTCTCTTAATTACACTCGCATTTTCTCTTATATATATACCCTTCTTTTCATACCAGCATAACTGGTCTCATATCATTCGTCAAAGAGGATGAAGAAGCAGCTTTCTACTTTCTTCTTCCTTCTTCTTGTGTTTGCCTACATCCATTCTGCCTTCGCCGGCTCAGGTTCATACTTCTTTCTTCTTCTAATTGGTTATTTTTTGGTTTTCTTATTGTATATTTTGTATGTGAAGTTTTTTGCAGCAGCAAATGCAACGTGAGGTGCTCGAAGGCGAGTGTGAGGGATGGGTGTCTGAAGTACTGTAATTTATGTTGTGAGGAGTGCCATTGCGTTCCGCCCGGCACTTATGGGAATAAGGACGCCTGCCCTTGTTATAGGGATAAGAGTACGGGGCAAGGGAAGAGGAAGAGGCCGAAGTGCCCTTAGATTTTGTTTCTTTTTTTAGTTTTTGGGTTCTTGCTTCGTACATGAGGCTTTTGTTGTTCCTATGAGTGTGAAGTGAAGAATAAATTAAGGAGTGGAGCATGTATTTGTGTTATGCAAATATGTATGTGATGTATGCGTGAGATTATTGATTTTTGCGCTTGGTGTTTTGTTTCTAGAATTGAGAATCTGTTTAGCTAGAGCAGGATTTTGTCTTTGTTTTTTTTTTTTTTTTTTTTTTTTTTTTTTTTAATTACATTCATGTGCTTTTGATCTTGAAAATTAAAGGAGAAAGAAGAATAAATGCAAGATAGCATATGACAAAGCTGAAGAAACTCCCTTCTCCATGTAAACTCATGTTCCAACAAAAGCGTATATTGCCAATTTTAAGAGTGGGTAACCCAAAAACAAGCCCAAGTTTCTCATTCTTCCATCTGTTATATAAAAGATAAAGTATTTCGTCTTCTACATTGGAGATTGGCTAAATTAATTTAAGTTATATAAAAGATAAAGTATTTCGTCTTCTACATCACTCTTGCTCTGCTCGCTCTCTCCCCTCTTGAATACATCATCCCAAGAATAACAAACATTCCATTGTTACAATTTCAAACACAAGATTTGTTGAAATTTCAGCTCGTACCTCCTCCTAATGGCTGAACCGACCTATAAAGTCATGGCTTTTATGGCCTGACCGAATGTCGGGTCCGGTCATCAAAACTGTGCTGAAAGCAATTATAGATATAAGATTTTATGGCATGTGGAATAACATCGTATATATGAAAGTCCCTTATAAAATTATTAAATTTAAATTTTCTATGTATCTAGATGAAAATAAACTAAAAACAATGTTAAACATGTAATTTCCTATTGGAATATAGATTTGAACGTGTAACCTTGATTATATTTCAAAATGGTCCATTTGAAAGATAAACGCTAATTTCACTTTTTTTGTTATACATATATATTTGAACTTCGGACTCGAAATAAAAAAATTGTATTTTTATTTAAACTATTAAAAATATTAAAAACATTGTAACTTTTGGTACATCTAAACTGAGTCGTCCTTCTTTCCTTTAGTCTACTTCTATTCAGTGTCACATAGTTCTCTCGTCTTATTTGTTCTAAAAATATTGATTAAAATTTCGTTTCCTTGAGTGATTAGACCGACTATTAATACTGCGTTAACAGGATTTTTGACAAAAATCTAAAATCAAAAAAATCAAACAGATGAAAATGTTCGAGAATATTCTAGCTTTGCTACTTTGGATTATAAACGAAAAACATCAAGAAATAATCAAAAGGCTTTTTGGTAGGTTTTGTTAAATATGGAGTAGGTGGCCCAAATGTTATTTCGTCAACATTCTCATTTTGATCAGTCATCATGCTACGAGAAGGGATATAGTGTTTTTTTACGACTCGAAAAGTGCTCACTGTATATCACTTTTAGACGTTAAAGAATATTAATTGTTGTTAATTTTTTTTGAACAAATACTTATCTGGGATAAAATTACATCTTTATTAATAGTTGTAATACTTTTAAAATCACTTTTTGTTATCATTATAAATAATCGAAAACCCCTCTCTATAAATCTTATTATCGCTTGAAAACTGAATCTATCAATTAAATTTCCTATGCAAACTCAAAACCTTCATCTCTAAGTCTCATCAATAACACTGAAAAATTGGAATCAACAAATTTTCTTTTTTTATAAATTAGTTTTTTATTAATTGATAGTATAAATTAAAAGTTAAACTAATGGAAAACTACATGTTGCAACTTTAAAATAAAAACCCTTTTTTAATGTTTTAAACAGATATAATTTGTAGAAAAATAATTATGTACTATTATCACGTGAAAAGCTCGTGCCGTAATGCTTTTAAAAACAGGAATAAACAATTTTTTTTCACAAATTCAAACATCCATAAATAGTAATTATCCACTTTTAAAATCACTGAAAAATAGGTATATTTTGTATCATTCCTTTTGGTGTCAGTATGAACTACCAAAATGCTTCTAGTATCAAATCTTAATATCAATTGAGAATAATATTTATTAACTAAGTTTCTTTAGCTAATTCAAAACGTCATGTATAGATATAATCATATCTTACTCTCGTTAAAATTGGATCTAACAAATAAAATTTTTGTAGAAATTCAAAGCATCCATCTATAAATACTACTAAATTTTAACATCACTAAAATCTATACTATATATAATTATTGAGTTTGCAACCGAGCTCTCACAAGCCACTGTGAATTTTCACCACTATGTAAAGCTGGACCATCTCATTCTCCCTTTCCTCAATTTCTCTTCACAAACCCTGCCGCCTATCGGACCCCTTCGCATTTTCCTTCCTCTCATCTCAACTCCGTGCTCTTCTCTTCCCCAACGAGTCATGTCCATTCTGCCTTCCCCCATCCACGTAACGCGTCTTCCACCTGTTCCCGTCTCCATCTTCCACTGCTACCTATTTTCAATCGGCGGTAGGTGCCCTGCCAAAGCACGACGGTTCTTTCCATAATATCAGATCCAACCACTAAACCGCAGATCGAAACGCTTAATCAGACCGCATCCAACCTTCTTTTCCTGAAATTTGCTTCATAAAAATTTATCTACCCAAAACCTTAAACCCTAGATGTTAAATTTTTAGCTCAACAGCCAATAACCCTCTTCAGGCGCCACCTCCAGCTTCGGTTCTGAAGATCTTGTGCTTAATCATGGTGGACTGGACCCTGGTAACAATTTTTAGATTTATGAGTAATTATGTCTACAATAGGATGTTAAATTAATTAAATATAGGGTGAATTGGTATGGTTCCTTCTATTAGTCCATATTCCAGGGTCAAACTGAAACTAAACAAGTGGAGCAATATTTTCTCCAAATCTTTAGGTACATGTTTTATTTTTGATTGTTTTCTACGTTTTCATTTCGTATACTGGATGCTCCATCATAGTATTCTATATTTCTGCTCCATGTTTATGTTTTCATGGATTTTTATTTATTTACAGTCATTCCTTAGACACAACTATTGTTTTGCAACTCTTTTTCTTCATTTCATTAAGAATATTTCATAGTTAATTTTTGCAATAAATCAAACGATTTGTCTTTTTTTATAATATTTTTCTGCTGAAAAAAATATGCCTTCTTCCTATGTATCAACATGCATCGATTTAGCGTGTTGCTAAGGGCATCCCACTGGTTGCTAGGGGCTACTAGCGGGGTATTCAGTCGGCCGTTAACCGCCGGTCAAACAGGGGTTTGGTCGGTGGTTGTCCACCAACTGAGCCTTGGTCGGTGGACAACCGCCGACTAAATGCTTGTTTGGCCGGCGGTTAACCGCTAACCGAAGGGCACCGCGGTAGCCCCTAGCAGAAACCGCGGTGCCCTTAGCAACATACTCAATTTAGGCGCATTCACTCTCAAATACTTGGGATCTATAATTGTATGACACACATGCACTACTTACACTCACAATTAAATTATTTGACGATCATATGTGATGACAACAGTTAAATAATAAATACAGAAATTTATCATTTTCTGCCACTAAATCCGCACTTGCAACCGGAGTTAAATTTAGCATATGATTGGCAAGTATTATAATGTACATAAGTTGGTCGAGGAAGTGCTTGACAAAACAGTAATTCATGCTCTCAACTCGCATTTCATCAGATTTGTAAAACTGAATTTCATGTATAGTAATTTTGGTTTCTCAACTGTTATTTCTGACCGTATTTCCATTATTTTCTGTTTATGAAAGTTTATTTAACACTCAGACGTTTAGCTATTTCATTTTTTTACTGCAAAATTGCAGTGTTTGATTCATGTACAGGATTGAATGTGGAGACCATCATGTGCAGTTTTTGCAAATAAGGATGAATAAAAAGGAGCCTACGTAGTCTGAGCTGAAGAGGTGTGAGCCTTGGTACAGGTTATTTGTTGTTATATGTTTTTATTTCAAAATATAAAATTGAATTGAATTGTTGATGTGGTGTTGTTAAATTTCAGAGTTCAGTTTTTTTTGTTTTTGTTTTTGGAGAAAGATGTGTTTTGGTTTTGCATTTCATTTTCAAATTAATAAAAAAAAACATCCACCTCGGCTAGCAGGCACAAAGGAAAGACAGTGACTATTTTATATTGGTTATAAACACTATATTTCACAAATTAAATCTATGAAATATTGAAAATGATAAATTTCGTGCTTTTATGCATTTCTCTTTTGATATTTGCTTTCAAAAAATTGGACTTTTTTTTTCAAATTGTTTCCTTTATTTTAACGTTGCCGCTAAGATCAAAACACTTTCTTCAAAACCAATGTCAGTTGTTAGGTACTATTACACTCACATGATTTGATGAAGCATTTTTTTTCTTACAATAAATAGCATGGAGGTTTCTGTTTTACATATCAATCCAATAGGAGAGCAATTTTTAAGCAACCGCTTTTGGTGACTCGAATGGATAGCAATTGTTAATTTTGTTCATAACTACAAATTCTTATAGTTATGATTCTCAGTATTGTTAGTTAATTTCTTTTATATATATATTTGTTCAATTACATAATAAACACCACTATTTGTGAATATATATGCATTATTCAGTAGTTTAAGATAATTTCATTTTTGATGATGTAGAGTTACTTATTTATGGATAGGAAGAAGGTGAAAACGGGTTTCTGCTAAAGTCGATAAACTCTTTTGTGTGAAAATATCCTTCGTTTAATGCAAGTATGGATTTAGCTTTAAAAGTTTTCTGTCTAAGAAATTATACTTCACTATTATAATATTTTTTTGTACTAAAGATTGTGAATATGCAGGGTTATATTCTGCAATATGTTATTCCAGGGAAAACATATTGTAATTTATTTATTTTAGCAAATAATGACTTAGATCCAGCGAACATAGAGTACATGTGATATTGGCTCTCTCACCTATAAGAAAAAATTTCAGATCAAAATATCAGGTAGCGCCACAAAAAACATAATATGCATAAAAAGTTGTTTTTAAGCCATGAGCATACTTTTTCATAGTACTAAGGTGAGATAAAAGTTTATCATCAGCGGGAACATACTGGCTCTCCTGTTTTTTCATATATATATATATATATATATATATGTATGTATATATAATATTATGCGTCTGTGTGTTTATATAATGCAACCTGTTATTATTTCTATTACATATGTATTACATTATCATATTTGTGTCTATGTAATTATTTGAACTCTATGCATTTAGGTCTCCCAGCAGTTCTTCCGTAAGATGGTGGTTGATAGCAAAGCTTTAATCAAGGGTATCTTCTTCCACTGATAATGGTAAGGCACAATTATTTATCATGCTCTTTTTGATTAACATGTGTTATGTTATTTTTACATATTAAGAAGCAATATAAGATACCAATACGCACAAGGTTTACTTTGCCTGCTTAATTTATGGAGTAATCACTTTGGTAAACTGTCATTAAACTACAATTTCCAAAGAATTGAATGCATATAAGGAAAGGTAATATTTTAAACTCTTCGTAATATGGTTAAATGTCCCGCTTTACACATGTTTTTAACCACTTTAGGATGTCAATAGCTAATTAATTGTATTGGGATCGAGCCTTACATAATTGTCATGTATTAAGAGGGTACTGATGGAGGAGAGAGGATATTGCATTATAATTCTATTTTTCTTTCATTATATACCTGCCATAATTTTTTTTAGAAGAAAAAATTCCTGGCCAACCTACCTGTAACCTTATGTACTGACTTTAGAAATTACGCTCATTTATTAAAGTAATAGTTTCTTATTCCTTGGTTTTAAATCAACATGTCCTCTACCATCTTTTTACTCAACTGCTTGATTATATGGGTTGAATTTTCGCTTACAAATTAAAACTGTTGAATGAGTGACATAATATTAATTCATTATTTAGTGCATAAGTTTACTTATTCGTCCGTGATCTTTTTTCACGCTTTTGATATTTTGACCTAAATGTCATTTTTTTTAATCACAATTGAATTATTATATTCTATTGGTTTCTATTGTATTCATCTCGCGGGGATTAGTTCGTATTACCATTGGATCATGTATAGCTACGATGCGCTTATTACTTTGATAAAGTACATATACTGATATCATATTACTTTGCAGAATAACATGGTTTATTGAATGCTTTTTATTTTGCATATGCATGTTCATTACATTTTAAGATTAATTATGGCTTTCCAATTATATTCCACGTAATTTTATTTTTTCCATTGTATTATTAGTTAATGACAAGAGAAGAGATGGACAAAACATTTAATTCATTAATATTATTCATTTACCATTTTTCCCTTCCTGATTAAGTTAAGATTTCACTTTAAAGGATATAGTGTGATTGATCAACCACAAAATTTCAATTACGAAAAGCATATAAAGAGTACAATTGATTGGTATCCTTGGTTACTCTTACGAAATTCATGTGTAACCATATTCATATACCACCAAGTCAACTTCTTTAATTTTGCACAGACAAAATTGTTGTGATATATGATATTGAAAACGAATTTTGGACTATAGTAGCATTGATCTATAACTAGCATAATTCGAATCCATTTCCTTTGTACAGTAAAGAATCTCTGATACATTTTTATTATTATTGACAAAAGTATAATGAAAATTGCGTCTAACAAGAATAAATTTGTTTTGATGTTGGGATAATAAACCATTAAATTAAAATTGTTTGTCACAAGATTTTTAAATCGAATATGGCCCAGCTTACTGCCTTACTTTCTGACATTACCCAACTGACATCCTATGTTAGCAATATGCGTTCATTCATTTAGCTGTCTTTGATTCGTCTGCAATGTTGGAGCACCCAATTGTTTTTAATAAATAGCTTATGCATTTCCTATTTATCTTCTGGTATTACACCTTCTATTATGTGTTACAAAGTGAAAATAGTGGACACTGCTGTTATTTCGTAAATTTATATTATATAGTGGTTGATTTCACAAACTTATGCGGAATTCCTGTCAAGTGCCTGTGTTATTCATTACCGAAAATGCCTTCCTGCATCCTACACTCTCACATACTCATCTAAACTACTTATACTTATTCACAAACTATTTGAAACCTTTATTGCATTGTTTCACTGGAATAATGACCATGGCATTTGCTTTGGATATTAATATTACACTGTTTTTCGCAAACAAATTGCTTACTTCTACATGTTGTAACAGTAGTGTGTTTATTTAACAAAATCAACCGATCAAATCTGAATGTATAGACTCTACAACGGTACGATCTTTACATGATTATTATATAACATTTTCAACGTCATATCCGTGTGCGGAGCATGGGTTCGCAAATTACAATAAACGGTACCCTTTAGAGTTTAATATACAAAAAATATTTAGTTATATTGCATTATGTAAAATGAATGCTGTTTAATATTGAAACATGAATTCAATCATAATCAAAAATCACCACAACGACAAAATTCTAATTCCTTAGTGTTGAGAAAAAATTTCTAATTCCTTAATGTTGAGAAAGTGATATACATTTTTTTTGTAGATCACTTCCAACTTTTCACACATCCCTATTTCATTTGCAGTCGTTCATGTTATTGCAAATTCTACAGGAACAGAAAAGTAAATAAATACCATATCTCAAATATTTCCACCACTAAATCTTCTTTTTAAATTTTTACTCAATTTTTCAATAATAGATTATGTAACATGGTGGATTATAATCGGTAATCACACAAAACTCTAATCTTCTTTTATTCACTATTTACAGTTGGATGTCAGCCTGTGATCCCTCATACTTTATCAAGGTATGTATCGTTTCTTCTTGCATTAGGAAATTTATTATTCTACTTTTTTTTATATTGGATTACATAACGTCCTAATGGCCATATTTATAGGAGTTTTTTTATTTAAAAAAAACTTCGGGCTGAAATTATATTTTCTATATGGATATGCAAATATGAAAGTATATCATTAATAGTGTTCCCTAAACATAATGTGATTCAAAATTGAATTTGGCTGCTATTAATATGGTGTATTTCATTATTTCTATGTTTATGAACATCGTCCATGTATGACTAGCCAGAATTTGTTATGGTGGTTATTCATGTAATATTTGAGCATAATCAATGAACTAAATTTTTATATTGATATTTCTTTGCTTAAAATTTCAGCTAAGCCCCCCCCCCCCCCCCGGCCCGCCCCAATAAAAAGAATGTTAGGTATCAATTAGTTGATACTTACTGCAAAAAAAAAAAGTTCGTATACTTCATTTTGCTATGTTTGTCTAATATAGTACCAATATTTCGCTTGCTATTTTATTTCTATGACTTATGTGATATTCACCTGAAATTTGATCTTTATTCCTTTTTTCAATTGTAGAGTGCCATGCATGTTGAACTTTTGAATATTTGATATGTAAGGGGACTTATCAGTGAATTGAAACGAATCAGATTGATCTTATTTTCTAAGAAATTAAAACAAGTACTGTATTACGTAATATTTAAATGAGCAGACGTAGGAGTAGTTTGCTTGATTATTCTATATTACCATATGATGAATGTCATAATTGATCATATTTGAATTCTATAATGTATAGTTCAATAAATTTTCTTACATACGTGGCATATTATATCCCAATCATCTATAAATTTTTTGAAAATTACAAAAGCATGTGCTCTATCTATATTATACTATTCGAAACGGTTTTTAACTATTTGTTCTGCATATTTCTTTCTTCAATCTCCATTCTTCACATTGGTTTGTGACAACATTTCTTACGTATTTACCGTGTTCCCTGTTGAGAATTTCCTATTATATCATTATACTTTTTAATTTATTTCTTTGTCATTTAATACATTTTCTTTTATATTCAACAAATTTTTTGTTTCCTTAAATTTATGTAGTCAATTATATTTTTTTTCCTTATATATTCACCAAATTTAAAATCAATAACCTATTTACACCATGGCATAAGTAATAAGTACCTCTATTATACAGAAGTATTTTTGGTATGTAAATAAGCTTTCTATCATATTTTTGTCAATTTACTGTACACTTACAAGTTCTGCTCATGTTGTTTACTTAACATGTACATATGAACTATTTATAGAAATGTATAAACCAATGCATTCTTAATTAGACTTAGAACCTAATCACTATTTTAAATAGATCTATCAATAATATGTTTTTGTAGCTATGCTAGTATTACCGTACAACGGTGGGAAAACCGACCGTTAAGATGTTTAATATAAAATATAAAATATTTGTTAAGTTATAATATGATTTAAAAGAAAATAAAAATAACTGAAAATGTGTAATAATTGCAAAATTTTACGTTATTTTTCGCTAAATAATTACGAATTTTTTTGTAACTTCTAAATATAATTGGATTATTTTTTATTTACTTTTAACAAGGCAAAAAGTCATATTCACATGCTTGCAAAATTCAAATAGCAAAATGGTTGAATGACATTCCAATGAACAAATTACTGAAAAACATATGACAATTTTTTACTTTTTGTTACAAATACCAAACGAGAAAAAAATGATTACAATTAGTTAATAGCAACTTTGACGGCTATCCACCTAAAGACCTATAAGTACAAAATTTTGCTGAAATTCATAGAAAAATAAGTGCATCAAATTACAAATATATTTATGCAGCAAACACAATATCTCTTTTAATTTTCGAGACCGCTGCTTCAAATTTTGATTCCAGTTAAGCTTTGCCCACAAAATTTTGCTGCTAAAACTACCTTCTAATAGTTGTGTAATTTCCATTATTTTAACGAACTGGGAGCTTTTAGCCCACAAATACACATCTTCCATCCAATCAGGGCGAAAAGAGTGCATAAAATTATTAATGCAAGCTGAAAACTAGCAACTCTCCTCGCTATTTTTTGTAGCTATGTGAACAAAAGATCAAGTTCTTCCCTTGGTTTTGCAGCATCATTCAGCCTTTCTTGCCATAAAAAACAAGAAAGAAGTGCAAGCAGTTCTTCAACATTTACATCTTTTAGCACTCTACCAAACATAAGCTTCCTTAAGGTTAATTCATTCGCTGAACTGATCTCGGATGCAACCATTCCCTTCAACTGCACCACATCTTCAGAAGGGGTATAACCCATTCATCGAAGAACCCACTTGCAAGCCTTCAGTTCATCACCCAAGTTGTAAGCACGGAAGAAAGTATGAACATGCATTTTTTTCAAGGTTGTTGATTACCTGCTTGACTAAATATAACATAAATGATAGCCAGTTTTTTTGAACATGAACATAATAATAATACGAACAGGTACTTAATCAGAAAACATTGATCCAGGTATGCCAAATTATAAGCATCCTACCACAGTGGGTACAATATAAAAGAGTACATTTAGCTTCTAACCAAAGATAGGTTGGATTGTTGATTCCCTAACATACCTGTACTAATTTTTACAACTTGTAGCATATGAATAGCATAACTTCCAAATGATAGGTACAATAAGTCAATAACATAAACTAAGTTCCATTAATATATGAATTGTACCTATATGATCAATCGTTCTTCTCTAACTTGCAAATGAAAATTTACCAAAAAAGTACAATAAGGTGTCAATTTATTGGTACACGAAAGAAAACCTAAGAAAGTAATATACCAGTTGCATTCTTCCTTACATAGGAATGCGAAGTCGACCTCTAGAAGCTAGAGAATCATTGTTGCTTAGACAATAGATTTATAGTTGTTTGACAATCAACAAACGCTTACTATGAGATAATCTTTTTATTATATTGTAAAATTACAAATACAGTCCTTTTATTTCAAAACGAGAGGGAATAAGCACTTGATTTTAATCTAGAGAATGATAGAGCTTCCGCTGAATTTCTAGAAAAGGGTCCATTACATGTGAAGTCAGATCGATCTAAAATCTAGTAGGTACCCCAAAAATAGTAGGACAATTGAGCCCACTAAGTGGTTTCATACCAGTGCTCGAGTTCTAAGTCATCCAACCATATCGCTAGGCTATCCAACATGACGACCAAATAACCCCAAATTCCATTTTTAGCGATCTTGCAATAAGGCGGACTAACAAGCACCAAACAAAGGATATTTTTTTTTTGCACATTATAATAATTTCAATTAGATTTTATTTGTTTGTATTTATGTAACAGGAAATGATCAACCATTATATTTTATGACCAATCAATCCGAAATAATGGACGATAAATTGTATCAAGGTGCGTGGATTAAATGAAAACATCACCAGCAAAACAAAGCAAACTCTATAGTATAACAGGATTTCATTCAGCCTCCACTGTGATAGCCAAAACATAAGGAAAATGAAACCTTACAGTGTAACAAAATGGAATAAATTATGTACTTTGAATCAAGTTTAAAAAAAAAATAGAAATTCTTAGCAGACTCCTCCAAACGCTACCAACAATGTTTCTAAAAAGGCTTATTACTGCATTGGTATTCTAATAATTATGTAACCAATTACTTTTTGACGTGCAGTTTCCCAATCTGAATCTTTACTTCACCTAACTATTATTATGCAGGACAGACCATTAGAAGTTTATATTATTATAAGTTGTAACTAATTTGCAATCACTTATTATTGAATAATTAGCATCAATGTAGAGATGCATAAAATTAAAATCCTACAAGCAAATTCGAAACTAAAATTGATCAATAAAGATAATTTTTATAAGGGACCGTTCAAACATATTATGCCGAAGTAGGCTTATGTTAAAAAGTTAAAGCACATTTAGTAAGTGTTCTTTATTATATATTGATTATTATATAGGGATTGAACATAAATTTTTAGGGATAGTGACTGAAAAAGAACTACTAAATTTGTTGATACATTCCCACGTACATTTAACAGTTGATCTAATTGTCAAACTTTTGGAAATTATCAATAATAGATAATGCTAAATATTAAGATATGTAGTACAAATTTTTGAAAAAACCATATTAATACAAAAATAACATCATATAAATAATTTAGCCAGTGCAAACCAGTTTTCCAATTTTTGAGATTACCAAGTGTACTATGCACAAAAAGGTAACAGAACCGATAAACCAAACAAAGTCCCTTCTAACAAAGTCTGGTTTCAGTCACTGATGCCCTTTAAAAAACACCATTTTCGACATAAAAAGTACAGAAGGGGAAACATGGTTAAAAAACCTAACGGGATATTAACATAGAAGTTTCAAGGTAGAGATTTTGCCAACGAGAAACAAAGAATGAAAAAAAAATCTAAAAAATATAATAAACGCCAACTACAAAATCGTCTGTGGAAAAACACAAACCAGGATGAGCAACCGGACGCTTCACCGTTCTAATCAACCGATTGTGCTTCAAATCACAAAGAACCAAGAAACAAATATCTTTGTAGATTTGGGTCCAAAACTGGACAAGCTTTTTCTCCCAGCTATCCACTATGGCTCCATGCAAACACTCTATCAGCGCTGATGCATATTTCATCACATCTGCAATGATTGTTGTCAACACTCATGGACTGTATGTATGTACATATGCACGTTATAAAGGATGTTGGTTTTGGTTCCTGTACAGATGACTGGATGTCAAGAGGTGATAAACATGCTTATAAAAAACTGAGAATCAGTGATGTATAGAATGTTTTGGCTTTTGAGGTAAAACAACGAATAATCGTGGGTTGATGAACGCGCTAGTTTTAGTTTTAGTTTTTTTTTAAATGTTTCATATTTTAGGGGAATTTTTATTTTATAATTCTCTTTTACAGCTTATACAATGCTCCAACAATGGTAATCAGCCATTGTATTTGTTTCCTGTAACTGAGAGGATATCTTTAAGATGAATCTTCACCGGATTTTATTTTTAAGTTAAGATGGATAACATGTGTTTATGGCGTTACCAGCATGTTTTATCGAAACAATGTAAACCTATAGCAACAAACACAAAGTCACTTAATTTTGAAGCATACTTTCGTGGAAAAGAGTCATTACGCTAGAACAACATGATTGCAGATCTTCCTGATCTTGCATGTGGTTATGAAATATGTTAACTGTATTATTTTGATTTAGTTTAATTTTAATAAAGCCTTATTCATGTTCAGAACTATCACATATGGTGACAACTAAAAATTAATTTATCCAAAAGCCTGAACTAATTGAATATGAGATAAAATCAACATGCAATCGGATTGTACAGAACTTAAAGTATAATAGATGTAAACCTTAGAAAAAAGGAAAAAAAATCCGAAGAAAATGCATACCAATCGAGAATAGTTGAGCAATAGCAACCGAGAGGCTGAACAGGCGATTCTACATATCACGCAGTTGATGAAATCAACGAGAACAAAGTGATTTGAGTGTTTTTGAGCTGCGATTGTGGAGTAGGGTTTTACCAATAGCGATGAATAGGAACCGAATAAACTTAGGATAAAGTTGCACCGACGAAGAGAGGAGATTTTTTCAAAGAAAGATAGAGTGAAATGTGACGTTAATTGAAAAGACTTGGATGATTGTAAAGTTAGAAGAAGGCGGCGAGATGGGAGGAGAGAATACGCGAAGGAGACACGGAAGATCCGAAGAAACAAAATAAAAGAAAGTAGGGGAGAATTTTGTCTTCAGACGAAAATTGATTAGTACTCACAGTAGGCAAACCTCCCTAACGGTTAGTTTGATAATCTTTTAAAATAGTAAATCCTTAGTAAGCTTCAATGCGGAAATGCAAATAAGAAAAGAGAGCCGCTATTGACAATATCAACTAGTATATGACCATAAAAGAAAATAAAACTTAGTGAATATGATTAAAAAAAAAATTTATTTATGGTATTTTAAATTGGAATACAATGTTCTTTACTGAAGTTTGTAGAATTTTGCTGGAAAATAATTATGCTTTTCTCAAAATTGATATTATTAGCTATAACCTTCATAAATTGTTGTGGAAAATTTAAAGTATTTTCTTTGTTAAAAATATATTCCTAGTCCTCAATAGAACCATACCTAAAAAAAATCTCATCTAATCATAAAATTAAAAAAATTAAAGCACGGACTAAGGAGCACTCTATATCTATAACGTTGGTGTTGGGAACTTGGGTTGAGGCTATGCACCTATTGCATGTTAAATAGTGGAAGGTAAATGTCAGGTAAATGCAAGGAGATAATATGCATCTAAAAATTGTACAACTGAAATACCTCTTCATTAAGTGCAATTTCCCAACATATGGGCCATTCCCACAAAGTACAGAAAGCACATCAATTCTCTTGAAACTGTGTATCCAAATGATGTTAGCATATTAAATAAAATAATAACACTATATTTTTTTTTTCAAGAATTATGTCGAATTTAGAAGAACAAAATTAATTGCCAAACCTACGAGGCAATATATGCTTAAGCTGATCCATGGTAAGATCTTAGAGTTACCACACATCGTCGATCATAGCACTATCCTTGCTGCCACCTATATGATGGAGATTTTGCTATGTGCCCATGCCTCCAAGATTTGAAGCATGATTTTTTGTCATTGAGCTTTATTCTCCTGTTACTTTACATTTTTATATTCTTTCCTGCATTGACATTGGAAGTAGAAGAGTTGCCTGTTGCTCCTTCAGGTTAGTTTGATTTGTTGCTTAAGAAGACAGTGTTCATTCCCTAAGTAAATATATAGTCAAACTAATATCAACATTTATATTTTCCATGAGATATAATTAATTAAATGAACTGGGTGAAGCAAACATAAATAAACATGCAAGTACCTATCTTGCTCTTGATAAAACCTACTGGCTACCCAGTAGCCAGCATACTCACTTTCAATAATTTCTTCCATACCTATTTCTCATTACCGTTGGACTATAAACAGAAGCAACAGTGTTTCATTTAGCTTATGTTAAGTTAGAATGAAATAAATCAGTTATTATCCAATGAGGCTATGTTATAGCTATGTAAAATACTTACTAAAACGATAGTAGTTTCAAGTGATTTTCTATGCACAGAGCATATATACTTACCATAAAGTATCATGGCAAATATATTCAGGGATTAGAAAACACACACACACACACACTCTCTACAATCTACTGCAAATCCCAGCCGTAGAGACCAAAAATGCACCACTATAAAACAGAGTTAAAACAACGAGCCAACTGCCAAAAATAAAATAGAAGTTCAGAGTTAAAACAGACCATTGTCCAAAAACACTACACTGATAAGATAAACATTCACTACTTAGGAAACAACGACGACACCACACAGTCTCAAACACGGTTATTTCGTATCTAACATTGCACCAAGCAGAGCCAAATTGAACTATGTCAAATTATTGACTTTTAAAATAAATGATAATTTATCATCACAAGTGTAATGGTAGTCACTAACCAATTGATAATGGTAAGCAATTTCAGCATAAAAAACCATTTACCATATCAGGCCTGAATTTATGCATATATGCTTGACGCTACGCTGGAATTTTTAAATTTTGCACTGTCATAACTGTGATAGATGATTTTTTTATTAAAATAGTAATAATAATAATAATAATAAATCAACCTGCATTACTGAAATCTCAAGTTCCACTAGAAACAAGACAGGCATGACAGAAATAGACCTGTTTGTGCAATGTGTCTTGAACGAGAAATAATTTTGTTGTAACTTTTACAATGCAGACAGAAAGGAAAAAAAAAAACAAATTGAAAATAGACAAGCATATCACCTTATTCATGATAGTTAACTTCACTTGATACAAAAGTTTGTGGAATATTCATTTAGATGCAATGTAAACTTTCCAACACTCCATAATTGCTAAAGAAAAATTACCACTTTATTTTTAGGAACTGATTTTCTTTAACGGTATTAATATAATCTACGCAGACTTGTACACAAGATAGAAAGGCGGTGCAAGGCCTAAAATATATGTGATTTGCTCTGTGATCTCTCAATGCCAGTTTATGATTCCTTGAGGACAGACTATCCCATTTGCAAGTTAACTATGATTCTCACTAGTACACAAGTTAAAAAGGTGATCCAAGGCCTAAAATATATGTTCTTTTGCAGTTTTGCTCATATCAGTTTATGATTTTCAACAATAACTATCCCATTTGCGAGCTAATTGTGATTCTTATGAATTATCATACTAACTCTACTGGAAAATAATTATGAAGGGGAAATCGCTATAAAGGAAATATGCGTACAAGATTAAATCACATGGATTTATTGATTTACCTTTGAGACTTGTTGCTTTTGTTACTGCTGATAGCTGTTCTTTCTTTTGTTTGCTTCTTGGCGGGTCCAGTTACAACTTCAAATATGGTTGGGAGTCCGTTTATCATTGAGAATAGTCGTTTCCTGTTAACATGATGTTACCAAATTATGATAATAACCATGAAAGCATATACAGTTAAATGTAAGAGGTTTTTCTTTGGTCATAACAGAGAAATTTGAATTACAGTTAAATGTAAGAGGTTTTTAGTTTAAAGGACAAACTTAAAGAAAATTTTGGTGAAAAGTATATCAAGTTTGGTTTTTAGGTAGAATGACATATTTTAGTGCAAAAGAGAAATACAGGGGGCCCATTATCATTTCTCCTTTTACACTAAAATGTGTCATTTTGGCTAAGTTCTAAACTTTGTATGCTTTTCACCAAATTTTTGGCTAAGTTTGTGTAATAACCCGGAAATCTGGGCCAATTTAAAATTTTTATTTTGGCTATTTTAACGAATTTCGATTATTTAAAATGAATTATTTTAAATAATAATGCCGAAAAATTTATTTTCGACGAAGTTAAAACAAATAAATTTATTTTAATTATATAACGAGCCTGAAATGGCGCGGTAGTTTGGAATTTCGATTTCGAATTTCAAATGAATATACAGAATTCGTTTTAAGTCGGAATTAGATGAAACCAGAAATATCTAAATCTATTTGACGATATCTTTCTAACGGATGAAAGAAACTGAGATTTCACTTTAGAAGTTGAAAGATATGACTAGTTTAAAATTCAGAAAAGTCGCTGTGGAATTTATATATATTAATATATATAAAGGCCTTTGAAAATGGAAATTTTGCAAACGACCTCTGTTTTCGACGAAACCACTTTTGTTGGATCGGTGATGTCAAGTTATTGCTAGGTTTCAAAATTCATAATTTTCTGAATCAATATGTGAGCGTGGCAAAGGAAAACGTGTTTTGACAATTTCAGTTGATTTTTATCGACTGGAAAATGGCCATTTTTCAAACGGTCTCAGAATTTGACGAAATTAGTTTTGTTAGGACCGTATCGTCAATACGAAGCTAGAAAATATTTCTCAGGAACTTTTCTAGTTAGTATATGGCCCCGGTAAATTGAAATGCGCGTTTAAATTCAATATATAGAGTTATATGTTGATTTTGACGAAAACTAATCGAAACGAATCGTATCAGCCTACGATACATATCCCATTGTGTTCAGAATGGGGGTAATTAGCTATGGACGACAGTCGGTGGGTTGGATTAGGGGTTTGTATGGAAAAGTTACTTTTTAGAATTAAAAATAGAATTATATACTTAAATTTATAGAATACCACCTCTTTCCCTTAACCCCCTAAGTCAACCCCCCCCCTCATTAATCTTTCAGAACGATTCTTCAATAAATAAATAAACTCCAAATCGCGGAGACGCCGCGCCACCAGGTCGACCACCCCCTCTCCGGCGATCGCCCTGCCTAGCGCCATCCTCCCGTACTCTCTCTCCTCCCTGCGATCCCTTCTCTTCCCCCGCTCCATTGAAGACCCAAACTGAACCAAACCCTCTAGCGTTGAAACCCACAACTCAGCCGATGGCCAGAGGCGCCACTGCCGCCGATAGGCACCTACGCCACCCCCCTTGTTCCGGCGAGAATACCCTCTCTCTCCTCCTCCGTACGATGAAGAAAGGTGAGCTACCCCTTCTTTGTTTATTTTAAATTCAGATCTTAATTTAAATTCATTGTTTAAATTCAGTTCATAGAAGCCAGTTTTTATATATTTAAATAAATATAGAAGAGGTTTGATTTTCGAAGAAAGAACGAATTTTTAATCGAAGAAAGAACGGATTTTTAATCGAAGAAAGAAAAGATTTTTAATCGAAGAAAGAACGGATTTTCGAAGAAAGAACGGATTTTTAATCGAAGAAAGAAGTGATTTTTAATCTATGAAAGACGATTTTTATTATATGTAGAGGTTAAAAAAATAATTTTTATATTATAGAAAGAATAAAAATATAATTTTTATATTATAGAAAGAATAAAAAGATAATTTTTATATTATAGAAAGAATAAAAATATAATTTTTATATTATAGAAAGAATAAAAATATGATTTTTATATTATAGAAAGAATAAAAATATGATTTTTATTATATGTTGGGATTAAAAATATGATTTTTATGAGATATAGAATATAAAAATACGATTTTTATATTATATAGATAGTAAAGATTTGATCTTTATTATGGGAGCGCCTTTATAAAAATAGAATTTTTATCTATATAATAGCGGTATAAAAAATGTGATTTTTATATGCTTGGCAACAATATAAAAATTTGATCTTTATATATGTAGTGAATACGATCAACGAAAGTGACAAAAGACGAGCACGACGAAGATTTCTACATAAGAAGAGTCGTGGCATTGGGTTTAGCACATCGGTGAGAACTCCTCACCTTTTATTTATTTTTCTAGTTGAAATATATACTAGGATGCAGACGGTGTTTATTAGCACCTGACACCCGTCATCCACAGACCATGGATGACTTGTTTGTTTGATTGTTGTGATGTGAAATTTGATTGTGTTATGTGAAATGAAATAAAATATTTTATAATGGAAAATATTTTACAGCTAAAATATAATTTTTAAAGTGTATATAAAATAAATAGTAATAAACAAATCGGATATTTGTTTATATACATTGATTTGACTGATATCGATTGGAACGATAAATTTTACACATCGCCCAACTGCACAAATAAAATGTGTGTTTGTTGATTTGAAACCCCACATGGGTATTGAGATGATATTTGACGTACACTAATCCCGATTTTTAGCTGTATGTCGATCGATTGGTCGACAGACTGTGTAAGCATTAATTATTTATATTTAATGCTTATGCAGTTGTGTGGTGCACTCTGGATGATGGTTGATTATTTATCGTTGTTATTTTATACATGTGTTGTAGAAAATCCATGTAATTAACATTATATGGTAATTGATTGGGCCTCATTCCAGTTTTCAAAAAGAAATATTTGAATAGAAATATTTGGAAAAAGAAATATTTTAGTAGAAATATTTGGAAAAGAAATATTTGAATAGAAATATTTGAAAAAGAAATATTTGAAATAGAATATTTGAAAATAGAAATGCGAAGCCGTGTTGAGTAGTTACACGACATTTTAGCAAGAACGGGAATTTTGTCGATTTTATAATGAAAATTGAAAGTGATTTCAAAGTCGAATATTTAGAAATGAATTCGAATTGAAATTGAATAGAATTGAATTCGAATTGAAATTGAATAGAAATGAATTCGAATTGAAATTGGATTAATTTGAAATTCAAATCGAAAACGAACTGAAATTGAATTAAAAATCGATTTGAATTGAAGTCAATTTGAAATGAATTTAAAATGAATTTGTAAGGGAAAATTCAATTTTGATTTGAATTTGAAAAGTAAGTTGAAATCGTTTTGAAAACGAATTTAAAACGATTTATAAAATACGTTTTAAAAGGAAATCGACGAAATATATATAATATATGTATTATATATATAATGGACTGAATAGAACGCGCCGCGCCGCGGTAGTTCGCGAATTTCGACCATTGATTTCGAATGGATATTACGGGAGATCCGACCGTCGGATTCTCCTAAAACTAGAACCGTTGGGTTCGTATCGAAAAGAGCTTTCTAACGAATATTAGAGATCTGAAATCTAACGGTTGGATTTGGAATTATGCCCAAATCAAATTTGGAAAAGTCGTTGTAAGTGCAGTTCGATGGTCGTTGATGGAAATCGACTGTACGGGCCTTGATAAAATTATTAAAAATAGTAATAATTTGTGTACAATCATAAGAAATGATTTATGAAAAATTAGGGTGAAAAACTCCATATTTGAAAGGAAAAAAATAGATTTTTATCGAAATGAACAAATTTTGAATTAGAATAATAATTTATTTATTTTTAAATAAATAAATTGGATTTGAAATGGTTTTAAAAGAAACCAGAATTTCCAATAATTGAATTGGAATGGATTTGAATCGAAATTGTTTTTGGAATATTTCGATGTTGGATTTCGTGATTATACAGATATTGTTATGGAAATTTGAAAGATATATTTATATCGTTATTTCCAATACGATATTTGTTGGTCGTAGAATTTGATATTGAATATAAGCCGATATATTTTCTATTCAGAGCCTTGTATTTAATATCAAATGTGTTTTTGGGTTGTCGTGAACGGTATCTTCAATAATACTGTTCTTAGACCCAATGGAGTTAAGAAAATTAGAAACTAACGGGAGATTAGTTAAGTTGAATAGTTTCTGCGGTATTGATCTGATGTTGGTTTCGGCCTTCGGGGTTAATACTTAGGGAATTGCTCACTTGCTAATTTACAGTTAGGGACTAATTGAAATGTGATGTGATTTTGGGGTTTATCGTGAACCGTGTTTTAAATGACACTGATTCTTTAACCCAGTCAAAGATTAAAACTAAGTGGAGTTTTAATGAATCTTTAATTAGATTGAAAAGATCGAGAATGGAGTATCACCAGATTTACTCCAGACGGTAGTTAAATCTTTAATTAGATTTGAACGTGAAATGATAATTGAATTTACCGATAACACCGTGGTGTTGGATATGAAGTATGACCAGTTTTACTTCATGGGATAAATAGGTTGGGATTGGGAAATAAAATAAATAATTACTTCGGTGTGGTTCGCTAATCCCGACTAGTTTGAAGTGATATTCAAAGGAAGATTAAAGAATAAATTTAAAAGAATTTATCTTTGATAAAATTAATGGGAACCTGTCCCTAAGAATGTGAAATTTAGAAACTAACTGTAGGTTGGCTAAGATGAATGGTTTCCTGGGTATTGATCTGATGTTGGTTTTGGCCTTCGGGGTTAATATTTAGGGAATTGTTCCCTTTCTAATTTCCGGTTAGCGACTGATGAATTGGAATGAGGTGTATGTTGTGTTTGTGTAACACTTGTTTATTATATACGCGAGTTATTCGGAAAGACCGGGTTATCCCATTCTGAATAACTGATATGACGATAAGTCGAAGGTGAAGACGGTGGTTGAAAACCGGAGGTCTTCACGTCATTTGGATAATTACCGATGATCTTGATTGGGCCGTACACCCAAGAGGAGGGAATCAGTTAGTGATCGTCCAGACGTACTTGGAGATCAATGGATTTGCGAGGTACTAGGTGCCTCCGGTTTCGTTCAGACCCAGAACGAACTTGTAAATGGACTGTGTGTCTGACATTGGATATCGTTCTGTGCGATTGATGGATATCGGTTGCATGGAGTGGTTTGCCTGTGTGGCATGCCTAAGTAGCAATATGATCGAGGCTTCTGTTGAAAAGCAGAGTCTTGTGGTTGATGATCAAAGCACAGCCTGTGTGGCATAGCTTTGTGTAGCGTTGATTTACGAGCCTCACACCCCAGTAGTGGACCAGAAATGGGAGAGGACTTCAGGGAGGGCATGAGTTTCTTTCTAGTTAGAAGTGGCATCAGTGGTTTACACGCCCTGATGAGTTTGACTTATGTGGTTGTTGTTGTTGCGAGGCGCCTCGGATATATCGGTGACTATGTGAAGCCGATGGAGTCATTCGTTGGCTCATTTATGCCCCAAAGGGCGGGGAAACGCAGTGTTCAGGCATTTTAATCCACATCGGTGGACCGACCCTGACGATCCAAGGGCCCACCTGAGTTTGGGCCCTGAGACTCGGACTAGACAGTTTCGAATCGGTAGAGGACTATCTTTTGCCTCGGTTCACAGATGGAAATCCAACTTCCAAATACGTGACATTTGCGGTTTTGATTGTAGAGCCTAGTATGGCGACATGATATATGGTACCCATGCAGCCTATGATTGATATTTATGATTGTATATAAAATCAGAAACTAACTGGAAATGAGCTAAGATGGGTGGTTTCCTGGGTATTGGTCTGATGTTGGTTTCGGCTTTCGGGGTTAATACTTAGGGAATCGTTCTCTTGCTAATTTCCGGTTGGAGTATGATTAAGAATCAAAAGATAAAATTTCGCGTATCAAGCATTCTTTGGCTGTTAGAATGTAAAACCCTATCCTCCGGCTTGTGTTGCATTGTGTAATGGGACCTGGGTCTTATAATAGCTACATTTTTCTTTATTTAGCATTGCGTTGTTGTTTTATGCAACGTATTCTTGGGAAGAAACCCGTTCCGTGTTATACGGCGTGGTCCCTTGATTTACTTAACTTTAAAATAAAGATTAATAACTGTTTTAGTTCTCACACCAGTCCCATGACTGACCTGGAGTTTATTGTTTTAACCTAAACTCGGGGTGCCCTTATTTTGACATGGGCAGCTAGTAGTTTTGGTTTTGCAGATTTATATTCACAGGATCCTGATTTACAGCTGGAACGATACTCGGAAAGCTCTGTTTCCGTGTATTACTTCTAGTTGTGTATTGTATTATTTTCCGCTGCTATGTAATGTATTGTAATCTCTGATATTTTATAATGTGTAATATTGATTTATACTCTGTATATTCTTGTAGTCTGGTGGAATAGTTGTAATAAGCAATGAAATGTTCTTCTGTCTACGTTCCAATGTGGCTTGTTCTCAACTCAATCCGTGATTTCCCGTGAGGGGGATTTCGGGTCGTTTCATCGTGGTATCAGAGCTTTGGTTTACAAAGCTCAAAGAACAAGACACATTAGACCCATGCGAAAGAATTCATCAGAGATTGGATTAGTAATATCTAATAGGAATGACTCATTAGAGATAGGATCAGTAGTATCCTAGAACGAGTGTGAAGAGAATATTTTTGAAAATGAAAACAAATTTTGTTTTGAAATTTAAATCAATTATTCGTATTTGATTATTTATTTTGCATTGGATTTGGACAGTCCAGTATATAAAGATTTTACGTATACGTATGATCCGCGTGTATTTGAAATTTTAATATACTGGATGGATATAGAATTACACTCTAGTCGCCCGGAGATGGTTCTGATGATCGCTATAGTACGTACATCATCAGAATTTATATTCGAGTTTCGGAAGTGGGATTTCTATATGATTCCAATTGACTGGTGTGAGAACTTAATTAGATAGGGCTTATTGTTGTGATTTGGCATCAAAAATCTGATTTTTTTTACTATATATCAAAATTATGAATTTGAAAAGCTAATCAACTAATTGATTGATGGTTGTGTTGTTTGATTAATTAAATGTTGAACCTTTAGCCAAATTGAATCAAATAGTGTGTTGTATTGGAAATTTCTCGCATTTGCATGCATGTACATGTACTTACATTGAACAGGTCATAGCAAGGAGGCTAGAGAAGAAGAATAAAATTGTTTGCCCGACAAATAGGTACATGTTTACCATAATTTACTGTTTTGTTTGGGTGATGATGATTTTATGAGCCGATTGGCTAGCCGCTTGGCTTTTTCTTTTTCTTTTGGATTGAAGGAGGCCATGGGAGGCTATATGAAATATCCCGAAGTCCCGGTGCAGTGGAGGTTATGGCGAAATTTTTCGAAAATTTAGGGTGTTAGCCAAATTTTTGAAAAATTTGAAAAGTTCTTAGAAACTGAAAAGTAGAAGAACTTAAGCCGTAAAGAAAAGAATGAAAGTTGAGTTGATTCGTTAAACAACTTTCGGCTTCGTTCCTTTTCGGGGACGAAAAGTTTTAAGTGGGGGAGATTGTAATAACCCGGAAATCTGGGACAATTTAAATTTTTTATTTTGGCTATTTTAACGAATTTTGATTATTTAAAATGAATTATTTTAAATAATAACGACGAAAAATTTCTTTTCGACGAAGTTAAAATGAATAAATTTATTTTAATTATATAACGAGCCTGAAATGGCACGGTAGTTTGAAATTTCTATTTCGAATTTCAAATGAATATACAGAATTCGTTTTAAGTCGGAATTGGACGAAACCAGAAATATCTAAATCTGTTTGACGATATCTTTCTAACGGATGTAAGAAACTGAGATTTCACTTTAGAAGTTTAAAGATATGTCCAGTTTAAAATTCAGAAAAGTAGCTATGGAATTTATATATATTTTAATATATATAAAGGCCTTTGAAAATGGAAATTTTGCCAACGACCTCTGTTTTCGATGAAACCACTTTTGATGGATCCGTGATGTCAAGTTATTGCAAGGTTTCAAAATTCATAATTTTCTAAATCAATATGTGAGCGTGGCAAAGGAAAACATGTTTTGACAATTTCAGTTGATTTTAATCGACTGGAAAATGGCCATTTTTCAAACGATCTCAGAATTTGACGAAATTAGTTTTGTTAGGACCGTATCGTCAATACGAAGCTAGAAAATATTTTTTGGGAATTTTTCTAGTTAGTATGTGGCCCCGGTAAATTGAAATGCGCGTTCAAATTCAATATATAGAGTTATATGTTGATTTTGACGAAAACTGATCGAAATGATCGAATCAGCCTACGATACATATCCCACTGTGTTCGGAATGGGGGTAATTAGCTATGGATGACAGTCGATGGGTTGGATTTGGGGTTCGTATGGAAAAGTTACTTTTTAGAATTAAAAATAGAATTAAATATTTATATTTATAGAATACCCCCTCTTTCCCTTAACCCCCTAAGTCAACCCCCCCAATTAATCTTTCAGAACGATTCTTCAATAAAAAAATAAAATAAAAAACTCCAAATCGTGGAGGCGCCGCGCCACCAGGTCGACCACCCCCTCTCCGGCGATCGCCCTGCCTAGCGCCGTCCTCCCCTACTCTCTCTCCTCCCTGCGATCCCTTCTCTTCCCCCGCTCCATTGAAGACCCAAACCGAACCAAACCCTCTAGCGTTGAAACCCACCACTCCGCCGATGGCGAGAGGTGCCACCGCCGCCGATGGGCACCTGCGCCACCCCCCTGTTCTGGCGAGACCACCCTCTCTCTCCTCCTTCGTACGATGAAGAAAGGTGAGCTACCCCTTCTTTATTTATTTTAAATTCAGATCTTAATTTAAATGCATTGTTTAAATTCAGTTCATAGAGGTCAGTTTTTATATATTTAAATAAATATAGAAGAGGTTTGATTTTCGAAGAAAGAACGAATTTTTAATCGAAGAAAGAACGGATTTTTAACCGAAGAAAGAACGGATTTTCGAAGAAAGAACGGATTTTTAATCGAAGAAAGAAGAGATTTTTAATCTATGAAAGATGATTTTTATTATATGTAGAGGTTAAAAATATAATTTTTATATTATAGAAAGAATAAAAATATAATTTTTATATTATAGAAAGAATAAAAAGATAATTTTTATATTATAGAAAGAATAAAAAGATAATTTTTATATTATAGAAAGAATAAAAATATAATTTTTATATTATAGAAAGGATGAAAATATTATTTTTATTATATGTAGGGATTAAAAATATGATTTTTATGAGATAGAGAATATAAAAATACGATTTTTATATTATATAGATAGTAAAGATTTGATCTTTATTATGGGAGCGCCGTTATAAAAATAGAATTTTTATCTATATAATAGCGGTATAAAAAATGTGGTTTTATATGTTTGGCAACAATATAAAAATGTGATCTTTATATATGTAGTGAATACGAGCAACAAAAGTGACAAAAGGCGAGCACGACGAAGATTTCTACATAAGAAGAGTCGTGGCGTTGGGTTTAGCACATCGGTGAGAACTCCTCACCTTTTATTTATTTTTCTAGTTGAAATATATACTAGGATGCAGACGGTGTTTAGTAGCACCCGACACCCGTCGTCCACAGACCATGGATGATTTATTTGTTTGATTGCTGTGATGTGAAATTTGATTGTGTGATGTGAAATGAAATAAAATATTTTATAGTGGAAAATATTTTATAGCTAAAATATAATTTTTAACGTGTATATAAAATAAATAGTAATAAACAAATTAGAGATTTGTTTATATACACTGATTTGACTGATATCGATTGGGACGATAAATTTTACACATCGCCCAACTGCACAAATAAAATGTGTGTTTGTTGATTTGAAACCCCACACGGGTATTGGGATGATATTTGATGTACACTAATCTCGATTTTTAGCTGTATGTCGATCGATTGGTCGACAGACCGTGTAAGCATTAATTATTTATATTTAATGCTTATGCAGTTGTGTGGTGCACTCTGGATGACGGTTGATTATTTATCGTTGTTATTTTATACATGTGTTGTAGAAAATCCATATAATTAACATTATATGGTAATTGATTGGGCCCCATTCCAGTTTTGAAAAAGAAATATTTGAATAGAAATATTTGGAAAAAGAAATATTTGAATACAAATACTTGGAAAATAAATATTTGAACAGAAATATTTGAAAAAAATATATTTGAAATAGAATATTTGAAAATAGAAACGCGAAGCCGTGTTGAGTAGTTACACGCCATTTTAACACGAACGGGAATTTTGTCGATTTTATAACGAATATTGAAAGTGATTTCAAAATCGAATATTTAGAAATGAATTCGAATTGAAATTGAATAGAATTGAATTCGAATTGAAATTGAATAGAATTGAATTCGAATTAAAATTGAATAGAAATGAATTCGAATTGAAATTGAATTAATTTGAAATACAAATTGAATTGAAAACGAACTGAAATTGAATTAAAAATCAATTTGAATTGAAGTCAATTTGAAATGAATTTAAAACGAATTTGTAAGGAAAAATTCAATTTTGATTTGAATTTGAAAAGGAAGTTGAAATCGTTTTGAAAACGAATTTAAAATGATTTATAAAATACGTTTTAAAAGGAAATCGACGAAATATATATATTATATATATATAATGGCCTGAATAGAACGCGCCGCGCCGTGGCAGTTCACGAATTTCGACCATTGACTTCGAATGGATATTACGGGAGATCCGACCGTCGGATTCTCCGAAAACCGGAACCGTTGGGTTCGTATCGAAAAGAGTTTTCTAACTAATATTAGAGATTTGAAATCTAATGGTTGGATTTGGAATTATGTCCAAATCAAATTTGGAAAAGATCGCTGTAAGTGCAGTTCGATGGCCGTTGATGGAAATCGACTATACGGGCCTTGATAAAAATAGTAATAATTTGTGTAAAATCATAAGAAATGATTTGTGAAAAATTGGGGTGAAAAACTCCATATTTGAAAGGATAAAAATAGATTTTTATCGAAATGAACTAATTTTTAATTAGAATAATAATTTATTTATTTTTAAATAAATAAATTGGATTTGAAATGGTTTTAAAAGAAACCAGAATTTCCAATAATTGAGTTGGAATGGATTTGAATCGAAATTGTTTTTGGAATATTTCGATGTTGGATTTCGTGATTATACAGATATTGTTATGAAAATTTGAAAGATATATTTATATCGTTATTTCCAAAACGATATTTGTTGGTCGTAGAATTTGATATTGAATATAAGCCGATATATTTTCTATTCAGAGCCTTGTATTTAATATCAAATGTGATTTTGGGTTGTCGTGAACGGTATCTTCAATAATACTGTTCTTAGACCCAATGGAGTTAAGAAAATCAGAAACTAACGGGAGATTAGTTAAGTTGAATGGTTTTTGGGGTATTGATCTGATGTTGGTTTCGGCCTTCGGGGTTAATACTTAGGGAATTGCTCACTTGCTAATTTACATTTAGGGACTGATTGAAATGTGATGTGATTTTGGGGTTTATCGTGAACCGTGTTTTAAATGACACTGATTCTTTAAACCAGTCAAAGATTAAAACTAAGTGGAGTTTTAATGAATCTTCATTAGATTGAAAAGATCGAGAATGGAGTATCAACAGTTTTACTCTAGACGGTAGTTAAATCTTTAATTAGATTTGAACGTGAAATGATAATTGAATTTACCGATAACACCGTGGTGTCAGATATGAAGTATGACCAGTTTTAAGTCATGGGATAAATAGGTTGGGATTGAGAAATAAAATAAATAATTACTTCGGTGTGGTTCGCTAATCCCGACTAGTTTGAAGTGATATTCAAAGGAAGATTAAAGAATAAATTTAAAAGAATTTATCTTTGATAAAATTAATGGGAACCTCTCCCTAAGAATGTGAAATTTAGAAACTAACTGTAGGTTGGCTAAGATGAATGGTTTCCTGGGTATTGATCTGATGTTGGTTTCGGCCTTCGAGGTTAATATTTAGGGAATTGTTCCCTTACTAATTTCCGGTTAGCGACTGATGAATTGGAGTGAGGCGTATGTTGTGTTTGTGTAACACTTGTTTATTATATACGCTAGTTATTCGGAAAGACCGGGTTGTCCCATTCTGAATAACTGATACGACGATAAGTCGAAGGTGAAGACGGTGGTTAAAGGTCGGAGGTCTTCACGTCGTTTGGATAATTACTGATGATCTTGATTGGGTCGTACACCCAAGAGGAGGGAATCAGTTAGTGATCGTCCAGACGTACTTGGAGATCAATGGATATGCGGGGTACTAGGTGCCTCCGGTTTCGTTCAGACCCAGAACGAACTTGTAAATGGACTATGTGTCTGACATTGGATATCATTCTGTGTGACTGATGGATATCGGTTGCATGGAGTGGTTTGCCTGTGTGGCATGCCTAAGTGGCAATATGATCGAGGCTTCTGTTGAAAAGCAGAGTCTTGTGGTTGATGATCAAAGCACAGCCCGTGTGGCACAGCTTTGTGCAGCATTGATTCACGAGCCTCACACCCCGGTAGTGGACCAGAAACGGGAGAGGACTTCAGGGAGGGCATGCATTTCTTTCTAGTTAGAAGTGGCGTTAGTGGTTTGACACGCCCTGACAAGTTTGACTTATGTGGTTGTTGCTGTTGCGAGGCGCCTCGGGTATGTCAGTGACTATGTGAAGCCAATGGAGTCATTCGTTGGCTCATTTACGCCCCCAAAGGGCAGGGAAACGCAGTTTTCAAGCATTTTAATCCACATCGGTGGACCGGCCCTGACGATCCAAGGGCCCACCTGAGTCTGGGCCCTGAGACTCGGACTAGACAGTCTCGAATCGGTAGAGGACTATCTTTTGCCTAGGTTCACAGATGGAAATCCAACTTCCAAATACGTGACATTTGCGGTTTTGATTGTAGAGCCTAGTATGGCGACATGATATATGGTACCCATGCCGCCTATGATTGATATTTATGATTGTATATAAAATCAGAAACTAACTGGAAACGAGCTAAGATGGGTGGTTTCCTTGGTATTGGTCCAATGTTGGTTTCGGCCTTCGGGGTTAATACTTAGGGAATCGTTCTCTTGCTAATTTCCGATTGGAGTCTGATTAAGAATCAAAAGATAAAATTTCGCGTATCAAGCATTCTTTGGCTGTTATAAGGTAAAACCATATCCTCCGGCTTGTGTTGCATTGTGTGATGGGACCTAGGTCTTATAATAGCTACATTGTTCTTTATTTAGCATTGCACTGTTGTTTTATGCACTGGTATTCTTGGGAGGAAACCCATTCCGTGTTATACGGCGTGGTCCCATGATTTACCTAACTTTAAAATAAAGATTAATAACCGTTTTAGTTCTCACACCAGTCCCATGACTGACCTGGAGTTTAATGTTTTAACTTAAACTCTGGGTGCCCTTATTTTGACACGGGCAGCTAGTAGTTTTGATTTTGCAGATTTATATTCACATGATCTTGATTTACAGCTGGAACGATACTCGGAAAGCTCTGTATCCGTGTATTACTTCTAGTTGTGTATTGTATTATTTTCCCCTGCCATGTAATGTATTGTAATCTCTGATATTTTATAATGTGTAATATTGATTTATACTCTGTATATTCTTGTAGTCTGATGGAATAGTTGTAATAAGCAATGAAATGTTCTTCTGTCTGCGTTCCGATGTGACTTGTTCTCAACTCAATCCGTGATTTCCCGTGAGGGGAATTTCGGGTCGTTTCAGTTTGTCCTTAAGCCTATTTTCCACTAAATGTAATCTAACCACTAAAACAAAATCAGAGGTTAACCCCTCATAAAACCATAGTTGATAAGCAAATATACTTTAACTATAAATTAATGAGTAAAACATAAAAAAGGAAGCTTGCCAAGATAAAACCCCAGTGGATTAGCGTATTTATTCATTATCAATAAGTGGATTGACCTTATGTTTTAAATTTTCTGTGATTCAAAATTTTTACTTCATTTTAGCTGCTTTTAATCCTTTTTATATAAAAAATCCTTTTGACTTATGTCATTATTGGTCAAAAGTAATGTAACATTGCATCAGTATATAGTTACTAATATAGCCATAATTTAACGTACAAGTAACAACAGCTTTTCAAAAACTTTATACAATGCACAAGCGGTTATAAAAAAAAAGAATGCGATGAAATACATAACCAACAACTTAGTGTAATGCGCAAACTTATATATTTAGACTTAGCTATAACTAAATAGTTGAAACCCAAATAGAACCACTTAGAAGAAAAAAGCGACAAAATTTTCAAATAAAAAGTAAGTTACTAAATTAAATTTAAATCAAACCAATTCAAATTATATTTGGTTAGAATCTACAAATCAAAAAACCATAATCAAATAAAACACAAACTAAGTTACCAAATACCTCTTTAATCCTCAAGTTACACGCAGGCATGAATTAGACTAAGGTTAGCGATGGTGTTATAACATGTACAGCAGAAAATTTTATGGGCCTCTCTTTCAGCATGAATCATGGATGATTAGCGTCCCAAAAGTCATCTAAACACAACATAGAACATGCCTTAATACCCGTGTATCTCGAACCAAACAGACAGATTAGCTAACGTTATTCTAAAACACGGGGAACTTATAAACTAAATTTTTGAAACAAAAATGTGTGATCTTCCGAAGAGAAGAGAGCACACACATATATATATATATAATAAAAACAGAGCTACATAGTCCAATATAGTACATGATAATACAAGATAAAACCAAACCCAGCTCTAGTAATGTAAGGAACATAGATAGATGAGCTCCGGATAAACCACCGCCCATCTACTCCAATATCGAATTCCGGCAAGGCCACCACTCGATATTGAAGTATATCTACTCCTATACAATAACCCCTACTCTCAATGTACTATCAAAAAATAATGTAATACAACATCAAAAACTCTCCTACACAAGCACAAGTGAGATATAATCAGCAGTCCAAACAGCAATCCTCAAAGAAACATAACTGCTACCAGTCCTTCCTGCTATCCATTAAGCACTTCCTTAAAATCAACAGCCTAAAACTGCAAAAGTACAACAAACTATTAGTAATTTATCACAAATATATAAACTAAAATAAAAATAAGTGTGTCTGAATATATACATATATATATACACATAATCATATATATATATATATATATATATATATTCATACACAGATATTTACCATACATATATGCGTTTAAGAAATACAATGAAATACCAATGAGAAATTTAATAATCAATACGATATCTATTACGAAAAAAACTACTGACTCTTATAAACAGATACAAGTTTAGTCTAACCTTAATCAATAAAGTCTCAAATCCCGATTTCCAGAATAATTTGAAATGTGAATTAGACATCCAATTCAAGCAAAAATAGACTATTTTAATGATTAAATTATCCACAGAAACAGAATTAGAATGGAAAGATCTCTGGTTTCTCTCGGACCAAATGTACCAACATACGATAGTGATTAAAGAATCTAAAATGTATCTTTTACTAGCATTATAAACAAATCTATGAGAAACCCAGTAATTAGCACAGCACTTAAAAGAATTATTACAATCAAAAACAAATATCCGTAAAACCATACTGAATATATAGTATGTGATGTTGCAAGAAAAGAATAAATGTTCAACATCCTCATCCATAGTATTACAAAAGTAACATTTAGCATCAAAAATTATATTCTTCCTCTTAAGAAGCTCAACCGTATTCAGTTTCTTATGAATGATTAACCACATTAGAAATTTAGCTTTAGGAGAGGAATTAGATTTGCAAATAAACTTAAAAGGAAGAAATGAGATACCTGAAAAATTTAAAAAGTTATACATAGAATTAACCGAATAAACTTGACTTTTATCCATACCCCAGCTAATGAAGTCCTTACCCATATCAATGTGATATAATGATAGCTTAGCATAAAGTAAAGCTAAATGTCTTAACATTTCCCCATCTAATATGCTATCAAATGAAAAATCCCATGGGGGATCTAAGTCTCTTCTAAAGATATCTTTAATCAATGCATTTTTAAAACTACACATATTAAATAGTTCCCTAAATTCAACTTTAAGTGGTAAACGAGAAATCCACCTATCATGCCAAAAATAAGTCGAATTACCCGAATGTACAATTACCTTATATCCTAAATTAAAAAAGTCAAAGCACTCTAATACTGACTTCCAAAAACAAGATAATTTATTATACCAACTACCACTAGTTCCTACCAAGAACTCCCCTTCTGAATAATAAAATTTAGATATAATAACTTTCCACGTTGTGGATACTGTAGGAGACCTAAATTTCCACAACCATTTGGCTAATAAAGAAGAGTTAAAATTAAATAAATTAATAATCCCCAACCCCCCATCTTTCTTAGCCTTACAACACACTTCCCAATTCACTAAACATTTAAAACCCCTACAAATAGGATCTCTACCCCCACCCCAAAGATAATTACGTCTTATTCTATCAATCTTATCGATAACCCAAAAAGGCAGTCTATGTAATGACATCCAATACATAGGAATAGCTGATAGTACTGAATTAACCAAAACTAATCTCCCTGCTCTAGACAAAAATCTACTGTTCCAACTTGATAGTCTACAACTAATCTTATCAATCAATGCTAACCAATCCACCTTCTTTAATTTTGACGGTCTAATCTTAAATCCTAAATAATCAAAGGGAAATTTCATGACATAACAGTTTAAGGTGTTAGCAACTAAAGTCTCAACATTATCAAAGTCATTAATAACCATAACAGAACTCTTATCAAAATTAATTCTAAGACCAGATAGCATCTCAAAACAGTAAAGTATAAACTTAAGAGCAATAATGTGTTTAGGTAGATGAGAGGAAAATAATAAGGTATCATCCGCAAATTGGAGTACAGATAATTCATTGTTAAATACTTCATTGCCAACATAACCCAATACCCCTAATCTCCCCGCTCTCTTGATAATTCTAGTAAAAACGTCAGCCGCTAAATTAAATAATAAAGGTGACAAAGGATCTCCCTGTCTAAGACCCCTCTTAGATTGGATCTTCTTTCCCATAACCCCATTGACAACGATATTCGAACTACCAGACTTAAGTAATAACAAAATCCAGTTAATCCAGTGGACACTAAAACCTCTAGCAAGACATACTTCGCATATATAATCCCAGTCGATAGAATCAAATGCTTTCTCGAAATCAAGTTTCAAAATAGTACATTGAAAATTATTCTTAATACATACATTAATGTACTCTTGTACAGTAGCAACTCCATCCACTATTTGTCTACCTTTAATAAAAGCAGTTTGTGAATGATCTATAAGATTATTCATCTTCCTACTCAGCCTATTTGCTAAAATTTTAGAAATGATCTTAACAGAAACATTTATCAAAGATATAGGTCGAAAATCCTTTAAAAACTTTGCATCCTCCCTCTTTTTAATAAGAATAACATTGGCAAAATTAAAGCTACCTAAATTCAAATCCCCATTATAAAAATCATTAAATAAATTCACTAAATCAGATTTCAAAACCTCCCAAAACTGTTTGTAAAAAAGAACAGAGAAACCATCAGGCCCTGGAGCTTTGTCACTAGGCATATCACAGATTGCCTTCCAAATCTCCTATTCAGAAAAAGGTTCGTCTAAATCTAGTAACTCTCCCTTGTCTTCATTAGGGTAGATTTCCTTCCAATTAACGTTGATTCTTCTCTTGATCCTAGTCCCAAAAATTTGCTTGTAATAATTGGTAAAGGCTTCATTTAAATCTCGCTGAACTGTCAATTCCTCATTATTCAAGAAAATAGAATGAATTAAGTTATCGCGTCTCCTCTTATTGGCCATATTATGAAAAAAAAATCGTGTTATTATCCCCTTCCTTAATCCATTGAACCCGTGATCTTTGTTTCCACATTATTTCTTCTTTATCTAAAATTAATTTAAAATCATTCCTGAGATTATAAAGCCTATCTCTCTCACTTAGATTAAGAGTCCTAGTTTCACTTAACTTATCTAAGTCTAACATCTCACTTAAAATCTTATCCTTCTTAACTCTAACACTACCAAAGACAAATTTATTCCACCTCTTAAGAAAAAATCTTAATTTACCAAGTTTTGCTACAAAAATCTTTGTCGAATTGCCACTGTACAAATTATTAAAATAGAATAACGAATTCCACTTAACGTTAACAAGTTTAATAAAACTAGCATCTAATAACCACATTCTTTCAAATTTAAAATTATTACTAATTAAAATGTTTGAATCACACGTAAGGATTAAAGGACAATGGTCCGAGTATAAAAAAGGCAGCCCTTTTACTTTACAAATTGAAAATCTTTCTTCAATCTCCGAACTTATAAGGAATCTATCCAATAAAGCAAAAGACGACCCGTCACTAATATTAGATCTAGACCAAGTAAAAGACCTATTACTAAGCGGAATCTCAATCAAATTATTAACAAGAATGAATTCGTTAAATTATTCCATATCAGAGAAATCACCTTCACGAGGAGATCTCTCTCCTAAAAACCTAGTGACGTTAAAATCCCCCCTACAATCCAGAGATTGGGGGCAAAATTCCTAAATTCTGAACATTCGTCCCACAAACATCTCCTCTCAATCTTTTTGTGAGGGCCATACACATTAGTAATACCCAACGATGAATTATCTATAAGTGAATCTAATATAATGTGTAATGAATGTAGTTTAGGAAATTCCTGCACAAGTCTATACTGATTGTCTTTCCAACCGATCATAAGTCCCCCTGCTGTACCTATTGCCGGTAGACAAGACCAATTACGGAAATGGGATCCACCTAACCTAACATAAAAACTACTATTTGGGCTTTCAATTTTTGTCTCTTGTAACAATACAATATCAATATGTTGATCAACAAAGAAAGACCAAACCTTAGCACATTTTTTGGGTTCATTTAGACCCATAATATTCCAACTAATGATCCTCATCTACTCATAGATGAAACTCTCTCTAATTCCCTACTCCTAATAAACTCAGTGTCTAACTCAATATCCGAAAAAATAAATGCTGTATCATTAGCAAGCTGAAATAGCTGAGTAGGCGAAAGGCTACCCAGAGCATAAGGAGAATAATCGCTACCGTACACAGAAATCATACCTGAGCCCATTACCGAATTGCTAACACTAGCATTCGGACTCTGGGACCTACCTCGAAAAGGAGAAGAGCTAGATCTGAGCCTAGCACTACGGCGAATAAAGCCCGTACTGGGGACAATCCTCTTGCGCCTTCCCCTCCTGGATAAAGATGAAGGGGTATCTCTATCTTGGACACAACCCTCTCTAGACTCAGAAGTGATAACTACAGGACTCTGAGATAAACCCCCACTAGTATCCGACATACTATCACTGCTCCATGTACAAGAAACCATCACAGAAACAAAAATTGAATGTAAAAATTCTTCCTCCCAACCAACTATACCATGACTCGGTCTCGGATACAAACAAATAAGCTTCACAAACTTCCTGCCAACACAAACTGAACAAGAGAAAATGTCGAATATACTAATGAAATCGCACTGAACCTTATCATAATTGTTAGCCACACACTGTTCAGTTAATGTCAGTGGATGACTGGATGACCAGTTAAAGTCAGTGCCTCCCACACTGTTCAGTTCACGTCCCACCTTACACCATCCCAACATAATTTCCCCCGAAGCATTAACATTTGGCTCACCTCTGTTTGTTAACTTTTTGTCCAAACTGTCTGCATTAACCTTAGACCCTGTAGCCTTAATCACATTCAAAATCATGTCCATCCTAGCCTTGTCTCTCTCACTTCCAAAACACCTCCTATTCTTCAAACGAGAACATCTATCGTGTTTTAACCTCCTCATTCTGAACCCTTTCCTCAACCGTGAACCTTGCTTCGAGTCAGACGATACATTAGAAACCTCTGACCCCACCTTCCTCAAGTCCAACATCACATCACCTTCCCTTAATAAATCAAAACTGTTCGAAAGTTCAACATCATTTGCTACATACCAATCAATCTCTTCCTCCCCCACTGCATCACAATTCTTATCTAACACAGCTCCTTGATCAAAGACATAGTCCCCCATATCCGCAGCATCCACACCAATCATCACTTCATTATCTATCTTTTTGTTAACAGACCTACCCCCCTTAAACCCATCAACAGCCGAGTTCTCATATTGGTGACTTATGCATATAAGAACAGACGGGTCGACTAACATTGGATCGCACAATGATGACCAATACCAATCCTCATCAACCCTTAACTCATCTACTAAAAATACCTCTCCCTCATTCAACGCATCAGAACATAAGCCCATAACCACATTCATCAGTTCACTGTTAATTTGCACCGGTATAACTGGATTTGGACTGACCCCAACATCGCAGTTAATAACGGTATTTAATACATCAAAGTGTTCTAAAATTTTGTCTAATAACTGCAAGACTGCCCTCAAATTTCTATAATTCAAATCAGTGTAAAATCTTCGTAACTTGACGAGATTCAGACTGAAAGCAAAAGCATGCTCCCTTCTTGACAATGGCTGCGGTAAAGGAGGATAAATCCTTGTATTATCAACTTGCTTGCTCCACAAAATTCCATCAACCATGCCTTCCAAATTCCAACCCAATGACAGTAGCAAGTAAGCCCCTTCATTCATATTAGAAAGTAAATCACGTGAATATAAATCCAGCAGATCCAATATTCTCTGACAAATCATCAAACAGTTGAAGTGCATCAGCTCCTTAACCGTTTTACCAGAAAAATTCGCTGAACAACTACCCTTGCGATGCCCCATACCTCCGCAATTGAAACATCTCAATCCGTTTCTACAATCCTTTGCAATATGATTAGCATCACCACAGCGAAAGCATCTACGAACACGCTCATAAATCCGAGGATTAACCTTTTTGGCAAAATTCCAGGATGGCAATGTAAACTTTGGTTGTCTTACTACTTCAGCAAAGGAACGAGTGAAATTTGCAATATTCTGCTTTGAATAACTAACCTTGTTTGGTATCTCATACTAAGCAATTTAGGCGCAGTGTCTTTGTAAATACTTTTAATGCCGTGTAATATACCTCTCGATTTACCACCAAAAATAAGGACATCTCCTGATTCGAGTTTAATTCTCCTTTCCACACCAATATCGTCCCTAAACACAAATTCCGCAGAATCACCAATTGAGAAAGAAACAACAGGAAGCCCACGCAATAAACTCTCCTCACTTTCATCCTTATCTTGATGCAATCCCAATTTACCATCTAAATTGTAATAGTTGACAATACATACATCAGGAGTCATTAACGGTAAATCCGCTTCATTTCCACCATTACTCATTATTCCTTTATGCGCTGAAAACAAGGAATCATTGACCAGTTTTTTGAAGTTTAGAGGGATTTCCGAGGGGATAGCACCATCAAAGGACCGTCTGTCTTCATACATTCTTGATTGAGGATTCCAAACTTTACCCAAACACATCATTAGAAGATTAAACTTTGCACCATTCTCATAACCCGGACGATAAAAGCCTCCTTCTTTAAACCCTAATTCTTGACATTTATTTATGATTTGAATCTGATCCTCAAGACTTATGTAATTCTTTAGTAAAATCATACCCGAGTTAAGAATCTGATATTGCGCAGCTTTAATCTTTTCCAGACTATGCCAAGAATATACACTCCCTGAAGAAATCAAACAATTACCATAATGATTTCTATTTCCACAACGGTAACATACTTCTGACCGAATCTGAGAATTCAACGAAGTCCTTCCTGTATAAGTAAATGCGCTCGAATTGATCCCCTGAGAATTCGAATTTGATTTACCCAAAAATTGATAAGAGCTCCAATTAGATCGAGAATTGTTGACCAAAAAATAACGAGAATTAGCAGCCGCCATTATAGCACAACTTATAAACTAAATTGAATGAAGAAAATCCTAATTCGAACAGAGAATGAGAAATAAGTTATGGAACCTGCCCGAACTAAGTTCAACAGCCAAATAATTTGAAACCAGAACGATGCGAAATAGAAAGCCAACGCAAAAAAGGTTAAATGGACACAACGAAGGCTAATTACTCACAACAGAATGTTGATACACGATTTTGTACCGCTCGAATTCAGCTAACCTCGTCGACGCCTAACAAAAATGGGTAACGGTGAGAAGATAAGGGAGGCGCAGAGGAATCTGCTAATCTTGCAGCTTATTATTTAGGTCTCAGTGTAGAACAAGTGGAAACATGCGATTAAAGAAGAAAAAAAGGAAATGAGAAGGAAACGAAGGAAAACGAGGAAAGGAATTTCGTAAGGAGAAAGAATCGGAGTTGGATAGATTTGAGAAAGAAGGAAATGACGGAGAAAATACTGGGAGAGCGAAAATTATGCCAAGATTCACTGGCTCAGACAATTTGTTTTTGGCTCTTACAGTAGGCAAACCTCCCTAACAGTCGGTTTGATCGACTATTTTCCTGCTATGCTATGCTCATCCTATTAAATTAGCTAATCACTATTTTAACCTAGAATACAATCAGTGGTACCCATTGGAGCTTAATATACAAAAAATGTTCAGTTATATTGCTTTATATTACATGAATTGTGTTTAATATTGAAACATGAAATTGGTGCATGAATTCTATTTAATCATACAGTCATAATTAATTAAAAAAAAACACGACAATTGACAAATTCCTAATTACTTAATGTTGAGAAAGCGATACATTTTTTTCTTTCACAAATCACTTCCAACTTTTCACGCATCCCTATTTCATTTGCAGTCATTCGTGTTACTGCAAATTCTATAGGAACAGATAAAATAAATATCAATAATAGAATGTGTAACATGGTGGATTTATAGTCACATAAAACTCTAAGGTGATGTTTGGTTTACGCTTCTTAGTTTTTAATTTTCACCCATTGTAAAATTCGAACAATGCATGTATAACATCAAAAACGATTGTTTTAGAAAATAAAGTTGACACACAAAATAAGAAAAAACTTTTATTTGTTTTCCTTATTTTGAGAATTAACACAAGAAAACGAGATAGTATCATTCCGTCTTCTGTCACTCCTTTACATGGTCCCCTCCATCACCCTTTCACTCCCTCCGTCATCCTTTCACTCCCTCTGTCATCCCTTAATTTTTCTTGTGTTTTGTTATTAATATTGAAAACTCAAAATATATTTTAAACCAAACACTACCTAATCTTCTTCCATTCATCATTTACAATTGGATGTCAGCCTATGATCACTCATACTTTATCAAGGTATGTACCTTTAAAATTGCATTAGGAAGATTTATTATTTCACTATTTTTTGTACTGGATTAAATAAGTTACTTATGGCCATAATATGCAACTTTTTTTTCTTTTGGAATGAAATTATATTTTCTATAAGGATATACAAATATGAAAGTATATCATTAATAGTGTTCCCAAAACATAGTGTGATTCAAATTGAATTTGGATGCTATGAATATGGTGTATTCCATAATTTCTATGTTTATGAACATCGTCCGTAATTTGTTACAGTGGTAATTCATGCAATATTAGAGCATAATCAATGAACAAAAATTTTTATACCAAGGTTTCTTTATTTAAATTTTTGGTTATTACAGTTAAGTTAACTTAAAACTTAGTAATATTCTTTATATACCAACCGTGGATGGGGAAATAGATCCACATTGTTTTATGCAAAATATCATAATCTATACATGTCATTAATGTTTACTTAAAATGACCTCATCTTCGTTGCAAAGTCAGTAAAAGGAGATTGGTTAGCAATTGCATTTTTATTTCTCAAATTAACTTTTAATTTAGGTTTGGAATATATGTAAGAGTTGCTTATCGTTCTACAGTGGATGAAAAGATTGGTTAATTCAAAATAAGTTTATCTTCTTCTTTGCCGATGGGTTTCCTCATTGCCCAAAATTGTTTTGGTATCTTACTCTATCAACAGTATTCGGCCACATGCACTATATAAGTGTTTTTAAAAATTAAAATTTGTTGTGCTCACTATTTACTGCTATAATTCCGATGATTGTTCATATTAAAATTAGATTTAACAAGTTTGAAAATCTCAGCCTTAGTTTCGTTTAATATTATTGGAATGGAACATACCCACAAAAGTTGCACAATCTCATAAGTAACAACCTTTTTTACATGGCTGTTGGTAATTCTGACTTGAGAACCGAATCAAGATATAATCCTATTTAGTTCAAATGCTGTTATATCTTCTAATTTGGAATCTTAGTATAAAATTGAACGTATGAAGGACCTGTTTGGAATTTATCTACAAAATTAAAATTCTATTATGTTTAAATATAGTTCACTTACATATAATTGCCATTATCCACTTATAAGCTCTAACTATTATTATTAAGAGAGTGTGTGTGTGCCTTTATATATATATATATATATATAGTTAGGAAAATAGAAATTTGCATAAAAAAGAAGAAGAGTAAGGTTATCAGCCAACCCACACTTTATGCATATACAGTAATATTTTCATATAAAGCTGTTTGGAAACTGTATGATCTTTAGGTCAACTCTGACATTTCGATTATACCTTCTTTGAAATAATGAATCCCTTAAAATCTATAGGAAGCCAATCATATTTACCTCAGTGGTGTTATACCAAATTGACGTTAATTATAAGTTCTAATATTGCAATCCCTTCCATCCAAAAGGCTTGAAAACTGAAAAGAACCTTTTGTGCTTAATTTTTAAATATTTCAAATTTCCCAACAGGTTAAACATGAGTGAAAATAGAAATATCTTTAAATTTTATATATCTTTGATCCTCATAAGTATCAATGTGTTGTAATAAGATAAATTCCCATATTTTTTTATCAAGGACCGCAAACCATGTAACGTCTTTAGATTATGATTTTAAAAGGTCTTCAGATTATGGTTTGGATGTCTTTAGCCATCAAGATGCAAACTTTTGTTTCAAAACTACACACCTAATAACTATAAAATAATGAAAATATAAGTGAAGGAATTAAATTCATGGCAAAATGTGGGTTGACTAATATCTTAGTATTTTTTTTGTAGGCAGATTAAAAGCATGAACCAACTTATACTGAAGTGAACTTGGCATTTAGTACCCAAGTATAGCTACAAGTGTTTCTAAATGCCCAAGTATTACATTTACTATAATGCGGTGGTATTATACTTGATAAACCTAACATTTCCTACGTGCTTCCCTTTTCGTCGTAATCATTTATCTTATATGCTTCGTCATGCAGCTTCTCATATGGTTAAAGTAATTTGTATCTCTTTCTATTATTGTACGATATTTTACCTTAATTTAAAAACTTCAAATTTTCACAAAGAAGAAAGGAAAAGAAATTAGGGAAATATACCATGATCCCTTTATTATTAATTGATGGTAAAAATTAATTGATCTATTAGCAGCTAGGTATAAAAATGTCATATCCACATATTTTGAGTAGCCATTTGATATTTAATTAGTAAAAATCAAATATCAATACGACATTTGTTAAAACATTAATCAAGAAAGCGTAGCAGAGCTATTTCACTGTCATTTTGATTGTAAACATCATTCATGTGAAGTTAATAATGGATAAGAAGAGTGAATTATTACTGTAGCTATAAATTCCTATTATGAAATAGATACACTTATTTTTTTGTACAACTTAAGAAAATTGAGTTTCAAAATATAGGAAACATATGGCTGTTTTGTGTTTGTTAAATAGAAATTCATGATACCGTAGTATGAGAATTAAGCATGCCATATTCTCAAATGCAAGGTACATGGTTTTGGGTATACATTCAATTAATTTTTGTGATTCAGACACGGAAGAGAAGCATCTATAGAGTGTAATTGGCCATTTAAAAACAAATAAAAATAAATAAATAAATAAATAAATAAAGAGACAGGTTTGATACACAAATGCAGGTGAAATCAAAACACAAATTGTGATAACAAAATCGAGAATTGCATTCAGCCAATTGAGACCCAAAAAACATGGAATTTGGAAAGCAGGGATAAGGCTTGGGATGAACTTGGATAAAGCTGCATGATCTAGAGACAATTGTCTACGGCCGCGGAAGATTATACAATACTAATCCTCGTGGTAATTTCTAACTGCTTAAAAGTTAGAAGCATGCCTTATAATGGGATTATATTGGAAGAACTTGCTATACTTGGCCCATTGTATTAAATGAAATTATTGGATGCCCACTTTGGATATTAGGCTTATAATGGTTTGTCATGTTGGTTCTGAATCTAAATGGAACATAGATTTTGGGATTGAATCATTCAAAGCATGTTGACAATGATTGCCTTTCAACATTATGTACTTTGCTATGTGTTGTTTCAGTGTATATTGTTTTTACGTCTTACTAGCAAATGTGGTAGTGCATGAGTTAGATTTTACTAGGTATTAATTATGTACTATATATTTGGAAAAGCAATTAAAATGAAGTAATGTTCAGAAAATTATGCATGCTAGCATGTGTATATGAATTTCAATGAACTGGGCACTAGATTCATTTTAGGGTGATAACTTGAATGCGTTTAACAAGGAGGTCCATGTTTCTTTTTCATTCTCAATACAAGTTCCTTTGTGTTCCACTATTCCTTAAGAGAAACAAAATATGCAATGCAAACCATTTTCTAAATGACCTGGTCGGTTTTTTTTTTTCATTTTTTCAACACAAGTGCATTTCCAGTGTTGTATATAAACATCATACCAAAATAAAATGTTATATATACATATGGAGAACTTAATTCAGAGTGTGTTAGAAATATATATATATATAGCGTGTTAGAAATATATATATATATGTATGTATGTATGTATATATGTATGTATGTATATAATAATATAAAGCTTCGGCCATGAGCATGCAATGCTAATGAAGACAAGGGGTAGATAGGAATGATTCACTAAATTTATTATTCCAGAATGCTTTTTGAAACTTCATCTTCATGAATTTAAAAAAGATAATTTTCTGTATATTGAAATAGTTGCTTCTCTTTGCACTATTATAGAAATTATATAACATTCAACAATGTAGACAGCCGTATGTGAAGGCAAATTTCCCTACTTTCGCCATATTAAACTAGGGGATATTCTTCTTATTTCTTTTCTTTTACAATGTATTCGGCGGATAAACCTCGTCTCTGGTTACTCTAACATTGATTTTTTCCAATTAGCAACACATGCTATATTAGTCAACAATAGGTAGATATGTAAGTTTACAAAATAAAAGAATAACTAGAATGGAATTATCTTTTTATGATTTTGTGTTTTTCCAACAAGTCAATTCTCACCATCTAAGAGCAATTACAGCATAGTGGTGGACTTCGCTAGAAGGAAGAAAAAAAAGCATTAAGATTCCCCGCTTATCCAGCAGTGAGCGGAAAAAAAAAACGATACACTACACGGGACCCGTTTGATAAATGCTTAAAATACACATTTTAAAGTCACATAACAACGTTCACGGCTTTCAAAACATAATCTCTAGCATTCATCCACTTCTTTTTTGTTCTCTAAGCACTTTAATATAGATATCTGTGCATATCTTATTCAATTCTTTCTCAACTACCGCATGTTACCATTTTAATTTAACAAAACTTATACGTTAACATAAGACAATACCTCCATAATGTAATTAAATCAAAAATTATTACCAATCTGTTATACCTGTTACTGAATACACCGTGTCCTCTTATTTACTCCACCATGTCGACAATAACTGCACATACTTGTCGCATTACACATGTTTTGCCCATATACGCTTTTCAACATCATAATTTTTTCTCCCAAACATGCAAGTGACACATTTTAAATATACAAAACCAGTCCTACTTTCATAAGATCCTTTCCTATATGGTCAAAATACAAGTAACTGAACTTTCCTACTACAACACATTTTCATACGATATTTGCGTCAATCCGTGTGCGAAGCACGGGTTCGCGCTTGTAGGTTCTAATAAATAAATTAGTTATTAATAATATGACTAAAATTTTAAACTAAAAAAGATAATGCAAATTATAATATTTAAATCAAAAGATGATATCAGTGTAGAAACATGCTTAACTATTTCTTTAAATCATTTTCTTTTGAACATTGCTAAACATATACAAATCTTTTTCTCTTGAATGCGCAAACTGCTTACAGTCATCACATGCGGAGCACGTAGAATAATACTCACATACTATAAATTGATTCAAATAAGAATGAGAGGGCACACACTACAAGAACAACTTCATATAGCGACGACTTTTAGCCGTCGGTGGCCGTAGCTAGCCGTCGTCGGTCGTAGCTAAAAGTCGTTGCTATATAAGTAAACACAAACAAAATAGCATCATATCTGGCGATGGCTCCATCACCAGACTAGCTACGGTTAGCGACGGCAAATCAGGCCACGTGGCCATTTTGTTGTAACAACCCGAATTTTCAGAACCAATTTAAAATTTTTATTTTAGCAATTTTAATGAATTTTAAAGATTTAAAATAATTTATTTTAAATAATAATGACTAAAAATTTATTTAAATTGAAGTTAGAACGAATAAATTTATTTTAATTATAAAATCAGCCTGAAATGGTGCGGTAGTTTGAAAATTCGATTTCAAATTTCAAATGAATGTACAGGATTGAAAATAAGCCGGATTTTAGTAAAATAAGAAAATTTTGAATCTTTTTAAAAATATCTTTCCAACGAATGTGAAAAATCCAGATTTCATAGCGGAAGTTGAAAGTTATGTCCAGTTTAAATTTAGAAAAGTCGCTATGGAATTTAATATAATATATAGCCTTTAAAAATAGCCATTTTGCAAATGACCTCTGTTTTTGATGAAACCACTTTGGTTGGATCCGAAATGTCAAATTATTGCAAGATTCCAATTTTCATAATTTTTAGAATTAATATGTGAGCGTGGTAAATCAAAATGTATTTTGTCAATTTTAGTCAAATTGGATCGACCAGAAAAAGGACATTTTTCAAACGGTCTTCAAATTCGACGAAATTAATTTTGTTAGGACCGTATCGTCAAAACATAACTAGATTTATTTTTCTGGAATTTTTGGAATCCGTATGTGGCCTAGGTAAATTAAAATGTACATTCAAATTTAATATAAATTGATTTATATTTTAATTTAAGGAAAAACTGATCGTAACAGTCGAATTGGCTTACGAAACATATCCCATTGTGTTCGGAATGAAGGCATTTAGCTAGAGGTGACAGTCATTGGGATTCGTTTGGAGTTTGAGGTGCCAAACTAGTATTATTGGAATTAAATTGAATTAATTTAATAAAATAATTATAGAAATACTATAAATATACATCGTATCCCGTATTCTTCCTAAACCCTAAACACAACTACCGTTTCAAATTGAACGAACCAAATTGCTCCATATTTCGCCCCTTAAAATCTTTTAATCCGCGCCATGATTCAATGAAGACCCAAAGCAAAAACGATAGAGGAGATCGAGAACTCGGGGACTGACGGTGGTGATTGGTTATAGTAGGACGGAGGCACTGAAATTGAGGGCAAAAGGAGGTTGGCGTCGATCTAAAATAGGGGAGCTGGGGGGGTCGAGTTACAAGGTGCTTGGGCAGGTGATAGCCGCCGCTGAGGAGCAGTTATGGGTCACTTTAGATGACGGTCAAGTCCACCTGACGAGGAGCAGCGACGGCTTCTTTCTAAGGACGATGGGTTTTGTTTCTGAAGCATACGAACGGGATTATGAAATGAAGACGTTATAAAATGGGTTATGGTAATTAATTGAATAATTAAATATTTAATTGTTTTAATTATATAATTATTGTGTAAACAGCCGTATCTTGCTCAAACAGAAACGAAAATGACTGATTTCAATTACGTTGCAATCCTCTTGGCGAGTATTTCACTATGAAATCATATTGTTTTGAACATAAAAAGATTATTGGTTTGAACATAAAAAGACTATTGTTTTGAGCATTAAAAGAGTATTGTTTTGAAAACAAAATTGACAAAGTTTTATAAAATAAAAAGATCAAAGTTTTGTAAAATAAAATTGATATAGTTTTATAATAAAATTTGCATTGTTTTTAAATAATAAAATTGACATTACTTTTAAACAATAAAATTGGCATTCTTCTTTAAAATGAAAATTTCATTGTTTTATAAAAAGAAATTAACATTTTTTTTATAAAATGAAAATATCATTGTTTTTTTATAAAAAGAAAGTAACATTGTTTTTATAAAAAGAAAATAAAATTGTTTTAATTATAAATAACTTTAATAAAAAGATGTGATTTTTATCATGACATAGTTTTAAATAAAAGTATGACTTTAAAAATAAATAACATGGTTTTTTAAATGTAAATAACAATATACAGAAAATGCGATTTTTATATAAATAGCAGCGATATAAAAATATGATTTATATATATATGGTAGCAATACAAAAATATGATTTTTATATAAATAACGTTGATTTAAAAATATGATTTTTATTTATAAATAGCACTGTATTAAAAATATGATTTTTAATATATATACCGCGTGAAACAGATTACGACGGAACTGACTAGAAGCAGAACGAAATCAAAATCGCTAGTTAAAGACTGACGGAGTGGAAACCAAAGGTGAGAACTACTCACTAAAAATTCTGCACAGTTATTTATTTATTTTCATAACTGAAAAATATATAGAATTGCCAGTGTAGATTTTTATCATCTTAATTATTATAAATTGTATACGGTGCATGTTAGATCACTTTCCTCGTCCACAAAACATGGACGATTTAAATTGACTGTATTGTGTCCTGTTTGTGATGTTGAAATGTTTAACGTATTAAAAATAATGTTAACATTAATATGATAGTTAAAATTAGATTATAAATATTTATTTATAATTTGAACAGGGAAAATTGGTTAGATAGATAATAATTCAAAATGAATTAGAGTTGGTTAAATTTACTAACCATTGATTTATTTAAATAAACTGTTGTTGTTTGAAAACCCGAAACGGGTACTGGGATGATATTTGGCTGTAACACCCCGCATTTTTAATGTAATTAAAAATGTTTATATGCATGATAGTGATATGCAGTTTAAATTAATACATACGTTGAAAAGAAGAAAATTTATACGATAACAATGTATGTAACCTAAAAAGATAATAAAATAAAGATACTTAATTTAAATATCAGGAATTAAGTAAAAGAGATGTCATCATTGCGTTCGCCTCAAAATTCTGGTTCAGATGGATACCAAGTTTGCGTAAAACGGATAACATATGAAGAAGTTGTAAGCCGCAGAAGTTTATATACGCGTAGGATAAAATATATATATATATATATATTTTATATGCATTGACATATTTTAGGAAAAGAAAATTAATATACAATAAGGAATGCGCGTTTAAAGAGGAGAATGGAAATACATTCATATGCGCGTTCATAAATTTAGTTTAAATTGTAGAGATTTTCATGCACTTAAAAGGTTCAATGTATTTGAAAAAAAAAGAAAGCATTAAGTACTCTTTTTGGAACCGACAGAGGTTGAAATAAATGTGGCACGTTTTTCGATTTAAATGTTTGGAGACTAGATGCATGCACCTGTGATTAAGGAGACTAGATGCATGCACCTGTGATTAAGAAGACTAGATGCATGCACCTATGATTAAGGAGACTAGTGCATGCACCTGTGATTAAGGAGACTAGATGCATGCACCTACGATTATTTATAGCAAACATGTAAATAAAAATTAAAAAAGTTAATGCATAATTATGACATTAATAAATTGGCTTGAGGTTGACTAAATGTTAAGTATTTGGTATTATATATATATATATATATATAAGAGGCAACACTAATTCGAGATTAGGGGATTTGTTTTACTGGTAAGAAATGAAATTGGTAAATTAAAGACATTAATGTTATATATAGGGATAATATAACAGTCACATTAAATATGGAAAAAGAGAGTACATGTAGTAAATGCATTTAGGCATTTCAAATATGACATGAACAGAAAAACAATGAATAAATAGCCATCAATAATGGCTATGAGAAGGATAAAATAAAAATAAAAAGATATTAAATTCCCTTTAGTAAAATAGTTAACACATACTATATTTTCTACGAGGCATAGTTGGATACCATATTTGATAAGAACATGAATGTAAGTAAACGTATGGTATTTATTTACATAAATAAATAGTAATTATGTTAAAAAGGTAGAGAAAAATAAATTGTTGCCTTGTTTAAATAAAAGAAAAAGGGGAAAAAAAATTTATACGGTTAAGGTATAAACAAAGGAATGGTTTTGCTAAATAAATCTTCATTAATGTTCTTTAACAAATAAAAGAGGGCTAGATTCGTAGTTTGGCACCTATATAAACAACCCGAAGCTCATTGTAAACTTCACAACAATTCGTGGCAAAGCCATGGCTCCCTTCTCTCTCATTTTCTTCTTCTCCAAAAGATCTTGGATCTATTCTCCCCTCTTTTCTCTACAACATCTATTCTTTAAAATAAAAAGAATAAGATCTAGAACAACAATGAAATAGAAAAGAGATTCAAAGCTAAAGAGAAGATAATGGATTCAGATTTGCGAATTTATGCCGCAAAGAGAAATCAAAGATGATTCAAAAGCAGAAATCCAAGCTAAGCAAAAGAGGGAAAACAATACTAGAGTTATCTAGTACTCATTTTGAAGACGACAAGCAATGTGAGTGGTTTATAATACAACTTTTGTATAAGATTATTATTTATCGTTCAAACATTCCCCATGTAAAACATGCGATGAAATTATTGTGAAAGATTGGACCTGTAACGTTTTCATATGTTAAATTATTATATGGTCACGTTCCTCCTTTTATCCTTCCCTCTTTATTTCTTTATAATTAGGCTATCTCGAGCCTAGATCTATCATGAAATGAATACGATTGAATATTGCGAACGAAAAGGGGAAACACTAGATTTTGGGATATGACATAAATTGGAGAGTTTGGTTATGAATTACAAAGGGGTTTGGGTATAGTATACCATTAGCAAGGTTTGAATGTGTAAACCAAGTTGGGAAGTATAAGTATGAACACGATTTGGGTTTTAGCATAAGACTGTCATCATTGAAAAGATTTGAACATGTTAATTAGCCTATGACACTAGAATAAAACATGGATTTGAATTTGGGGATTTAATATGTTAGTCGTATTTTTATAGGACTCGAACTTATTTAAAAATATGAATACCATTGGAAATAAATGATTTGGAATTGGTAAATTTGAATAAAAGTAGGGGTAATTGGGTTACACGTAATTTGGTATGAATCAACATTAAATTGGTCTAATTAATGACCACTTGAATAGGCTTAAAAGTAAATTTGAACTGCATAACATGAAATTTGGGGGTTTGGGTGAAATACGAATATTAATAAACCTTTGTCATGAGTTTAGACGCAATTGTGGTGTAAGACTGCCCGGAACCGCCCGACAAATCCAGCAGCCACAATTGGATGTCTAATGTGAGAGGTCAAAGGAGGAAATTTGAGCGTAACGGTTTATGACACGAGGTTGGACTCAAGTTGTGGCGTAAGACTGCCCGGAACCGCCCGACACATCCAACAGCCACAAAATGTTTGTCCAATGTGGGTGGTCATACATCTTTATGGCATAATGAATGCATTAAGGAATACTAACTATAATAAGACATGTGGGTGAGAAGGGTATGGTTAAAGGGTTAAGTGGGTACAGGTAAGTATAGACTTAACTATAGTAAGACAAGATATGTATAAACATGTAAGTATAAGACTTAACCGTAGTAAGACATGTGTAAAATATGGAAACAATAATAATAAAAAGGTTAATCTGAACTAATGACGGAATACGGGCAATGATAAATTACCTATTACAAATTTGAATAAGAAAAAGAAGGATAATAGGTCAGACTTGTCCTAGGGATAAAAAGGGGGAAATATGACTTATGGGATACGATAAGTTATAAGAACGAAAAAGGGAAGAATAAGATAACTTATATGAGGAGATATACTTAATTATAAATTAAGCGGTTTGAAAAGGAAGAAGAAGTAAATTTTGAATCATATATGTTGGTTGGGTAGAGTAATTCCCGAGGTGTCAGTCTAATGTTGATCTCGGTCTTCGGGGCTGGTATTTAGGGGGTTGTTCCCCCAATCAGTATATATGTGGGATAAGGTATACTTAACAACGAATTAAATATAACATGTTGTTGTGACCCAAAAAGGGAATAATTTATGAAATTGAAAGACAACATGTTATAAGGCTTATCAATGGACTTAAGTAAGTTAAGTATAAATTCAGTTGATAACCAACGGTAAACATAAACTAAGTATCAAACCTTGGTTAAGAGAATCAAGTAATAAACCTTAGTTAAAATAACTAAGTAGATAACGAGAAAGAAAACTAAGTAGTAAACCTTAGTTAAAGTGGACTAAGTTGTAAACCTTAGTTAAGAAAAATGAACGATTGATAGAACTAAGTAGTAAACCTTAGTTAAAAGGACTAAGTAGTAAACCTTAGTTAAGATAACGACGATTCAGGAAACTAAGTAAACCTTAGTTAAAAACTAAGAGGGCTAAGTAGTAAACCTTAGTAGAACACGAGAAGGAGCGTACGGCCGTCTGATTTTAAAGAAGGCTCCAACGAATTGGGTTACGAAGCCCGAGGCTTCGAGGGGACATGAGGGTACTCTTGGTATCCCTCTGTGAAGCTGCAGATGATCCTCCTAGGCTCACAGAGGTTAAGATCTGCGTTAGAAGAACCAAGGGTATGCCTTGGTTGCAATAAATGGCAACCTAAAGACTAGGATGGACCAGCATGATTCGGCGAGACCAGTAGCCCTATGATAGCAACTCGTTGTCTATCTACCATCTTGAGTCATTCGAGATACGCACAGTGGAAAGGCTGAGAACTCCTACGAACTATATACTTGCTATCTAGTTGTGGTTGCGGTTGTGGTTGGCCATAGGTTAGTGGGGCATAGAGGGGCCGGCATATAGTTCTCATTTTTCAAGGATGGCCTTTCATTAGTTGAGGGAGGGGTCGAGTGGGACCATATCCACTAGAAAAACAGACCTTAGCATCTGCATCGGCAGACAACTTAAAGCTCCCGACCGAGTTCCGTGTTTCTTGACTTGCCCTGCCACGAGACTCGGGTAGCACATATAGAGTACATGTGCATCTAGTCATCGAAAAACGGTTCACGATACTTATGCGGGGAAGGTCTAGGAACATATATCGCTCTGGGTAGTGTGTCCTAGACTAGAGGGCATATTTCGTTAGGTAGCATAATCCCTAGTAGCCCTAGGTGGCATAAACCCTAACCGAATTAAGGAAACGTGGCAGTCCAAACAATTACGGAAATGGTGGCACTACGCTGAGGTAGTATATAGTTACGTAATGATGTCCGTACGATAAATGGAAAGGGACTGTACACATACATGGAAAAGATAATACGAGTAGTGGGTATCCACATATACGAGATATTAGGTTAATATACTAGTATGTGAATAAGAACGACATGAGTCTAGCCTTAGGTGCTAATGACGAGATTAACCTAATAACTAAGAAAATATACGGAACGATATATGTAGTGTTACACAGAAGTTTATTATATGTCCTCTCACACAGAACTTATGTTCTGACCCTCTCCTCATTACATACTTCCAGGTTAGGTTCATAACAGAGATGGTATAGCTTCGGATACTGGTTAGACAGTATGATTTATAAGGTAAAGCTATTTTTGAATATATTATATTTTAATTCCTTCCGATGTGAGATGCTCTACGAGTTCTGACATGTTTCTTTATCTCTGTCTTTTTCTGCAGGATACCAGAGCACCCAACTCGGGTTTTGATAGATCGAATTTGAAAAATTCAGTCTGTCGGAATCCGTGTTGTCACATCTGGTATCAGAGCTTCGGTTTAGTGTTCCTAGGGAGATAATGAGTGAACGTATTTATATTTTCTTAAATATAAATATATTATATATAAAAACCTAGATCCATATAGTAGCCCACTAGACATGAAAAGAGTTGGGATATTTAGTTTGTACACTAAAGTAATAAACATAGAAATTTTTGAGACCCTTAGGTGGTTTGTTTGGAAAGTGTACAATATGATTTGGTATTAGGAAAGAAAGTACCCCATAGAGTTAAAAATGATATGTTATTATTTCAGAGTAGTGGGTTTAGAAGTGAAACCTTATAAACTAGAAAAGGTTGAAAAATGTGGAAAATGGATTGGGAATATATATAGTCGAGAAAATTGAATTCGCGAAAGTGCCTAGGAAAGCCTAGTGAGTTGAAGAACCACTTTGAGTCTAACCCAATGATAAGTTATTAGAACCTAACTGGAGATTGATGGGGATGAGTGATTCTCTGAGTATCAATCTGATGTTGATTTCGGTCTTCGGGGTTGATGCTTAGGGAATTATTCTTTTACCAATTTCCGGTCAAAGATTATCTAATGTTAAAACTAATGGAAAATTCCCGTAGAATGCATAAACATTGAGAAGCCTAGGTTTGTTGCTTGAGAAAAAGAGATAAAGTATAGGCAAGTAATACACAGCATGGACTAGTAGTTACTACTAGGTAGGGAATGGCAAGCAAGTGTATAGATCCTATTGTGTGGACTCGCGATTGTTAGAGGTAACAAAGTCCTAAGATTCTAGGCCCATAGTTGTAGCTGTGTAAGATACTGTTTGAGTAGAAAACAGAAAAGCTTGGTTGAAAAATAAACTTAAGAAGAAGACTAGCCTAACTAACAAGAAAACACTGAATCAATCAAGCAACAAAACGTGACGGGAAAAGAAATTGAAAATATTAAGAAAAAGATGAATAAATATGAAATTACTCCAAGATATGTTGAAAAAAAAAATTCTTATGTAATTGTGCTCGGATAGGAAAATAGGAACTTTTTATAGAATAGCTATGTAAAAATCCAAGTGCAACTAGAAAAGGTACATAAAAGAAAAACGGAAAATGTAAATTTTTCCGTTTTATACCTTTTTGAAACATAAGAAATCAAATTTGGAAAAAATTATATTTTTCTAAATTTCGAATTTATGATGGTTGGTAGGGTTTGGATGCAACAATTGGATGAACCGTGCTCTTATTTAAGAGTGTGGGAAAATTTGGATGAAAAATGTTTTGGTTTTTCAAAAATATTGCATTCATATAGAACTGCAAGTATATTTAGGATGTGAGCATCATGTTTTGAAAGAGTTTTTAAAAATTTGCATACATATAGGTGGTACCAAATTAGGCATACATGCATTACTATGATGTGTTTCACTTTGCACATGTGCACAATGTTTGAAAAAATGGATGTACACATGATGGATGATATAATATGCGAGGGATTATTTGATTTTACCCTTACCAAATTTCGGGGATGAAATTTCTTAAGGGTGGGAGAATGTAACACCCCGCATTTTTAATGTAATTAAAAATGTTTATATGCATGATAGTGATATGCAGTTTAAATTAATACATAAGTTGAAAAGAAGAAAATTTATACGATAACAATGTATGTAACAGAAAAAGATAATAAAATAAAGATACTTAATTTAAATATCAGGAATTAAGTAAAAGAGATGTCATCATTGCGTTCTTCTCAAAATTCTGGTTCAGATGGATACCAAGTTTGCGTAAAACGGATAACATATGAAGAAGTTGTAAGCCGCAGAAGTTTATATATGCGTAGGATAAAATATATATATATATATTATATGCATTGACATATTTAAGGAAAAGAAAAGTAATATACAATAAGGAATGTGCGTTTAAAGAGGAGAATGGAAATACATTCATATGCGCGTTCATAAATTTAGTTTAAATTGTAGAGATTATCATGCACTTAAAAGGTTCAATGTATTTGAAAAAAAAGCATTAAGTACTCTTTTTGGAACCGACAGAGGTTGAAATAAATGTGGCACGTTTTTCGATTTAAATGTTTGGAGACTAGATGCATGCACCTGTGATTAAGGAGACAAGATGCATGCACCTGTGATTAAGGAGACTAGATGCATGCACCAATGATTAAGGAGACTAGATGCATGCACCGGTGATTAAGGAGACTATATGCATGCACCTACGATTATTTATAGCAAACATATGAATAAAAATAAAAATAAAAAAAGTTAATGCATAATTATGACATTAATAAATTGGCTTGAGGTTGACTAAATGTTAAGTATTTGGTATTATATATATATATATATATATATATATAAGAGGCAACACTAATTTGAGATTAGGGGATTTGTTTTACTGGTAAGAAATGAAATTGGTAAATTAAAGACATTAATATTATATTTAGGGATAATATAACGGTTACATTAAATATGGAAAAAGAGAGTACATGTAGTAAATGCATTTAGGCATTTCAAATATGACATGAATAGAAAAACAATGAATAAATAGCCATCAATAATGGCTTTGAGAAGGATAAAATAAAAATAAAAAGATATTAAATTCCCTTTAGTAAAATAGTTAACACACACTATATTTTCTACGATTAAAAATAAAATAAAAATAAAGGCATAGTTGGATACCATATTTGATAAGAACATGAGTGTAAGTAAACGTATGGTATTTATTTACATAAATAAATAATAATTATGTTAAAAAGGTAGAGAAAAATAAATTGTTGCCTTGTTTAAATAAAAGAAAAAGGGAAACAAATTTTATACGGTTAAGGTATAAACAAAGGAATGGTTTTGCTAAATAAATCTTCATTAATGTTCTTTAACAAATAAAAGAGGGCTAGATTCGTAGTTTGGCACCTGTATAAACAACCCTAAGCTCATTGTAAACTTCACAACAATTCGTGGCAAAGCCATGGCTCCCTTCTCTCTCATTTTCTTCTTCTCCAAAAGATCTTGGATCTATTCTCCCCTCTTTTCTCTACAACATCTATTCTTTAAAATAAAAAGAATAAGATCTAGAACACCAATGAAATAGAAAAGAGATTCAAAGCTAAAGAGAAGATAATGGATTCAGATTTGCGAATTTATGCCGCAAAGAGAAATCAAAGATGATTCAAAAACAGAAATCCAAGCTAAGCAAAAGAGGGAAAACAATACTAGAGTTATCTAGTACTCATTTTGAAGACGACAAGCAATGTGAGTGGTTTATAATACAACTTTTGTATAAGATTATTATTTATCGTTCAAACATTCCCCATGTAAAACATGCGATGAAATTATTGTGAAAGATTGGACCTGTAATATTTTCATATGTTAAATTATTATATGGTCACGTTCCTCCTTTTATCCTTCCCTCTTTATTTCTTTATAATTAGGCTATCTCGATCCTAGATCTATCATGAAATGAATACGATTGAATATTGCGAACGAAAAGGGGAAACACTAGATTTTGGGATATGACATAAATTGGAGAGTTTGGTTATGAATTACAAAGGGGTTTGGGTATAGTATACCATTAGCAAGGTTTGAATGTGTAAACCAAGTCAGGAAGTATAAGTATGAACACGATTTGGGTTTTAGCATAAGATTGTCATCATTGAAAAGATTTGAACTTGTTAATTAGCCTATGACACTAGAATAAAACATGGATTTGAATTTGGGGATTTAATATGTTAGTCATATTTTTATAGGACTCGCACTTATTTAATAATATGAATACCATTGGAAATAAATGATTTGGAATTGGTAAATTTGAATAAAAGTTAGGGTAATTGGGTTACATGTAATTTGGTATGAATCAACATTAAATTGGTCTAATTAATGACCACTTGAATAGGCTTAAAAGTAAATTTGAACTGCATAACATGAAATTTGGGGGTTTGGGTGAAATACGAATATTAATAAACCTTTGACACGAGGTTAGACGCAATTGTGGTGTAAGACTGCCCGGAACCGCCCGACAAATCTAGCTGCCACAATTGGACGTCTAATGTGAGAGGTCAAAGGAGGAAATTTGTGCGTAACGGTTTATGACACGAGGTTGGACTCAAGTTGTGGCATAAGACCGCCCGGGACCGCCCGGCACATCCAGCAGCCACAAAATGTTAGTCCAATGTGGGTGGTCATACATCGTTATGGCATAATGAATGCATTAAGGAATACTAACCATAATAAGACATGTGGGTGACAAGGGTATGGTTAGAGGGTTAAGTGGGTACAGGTAAGTATAGACTTAACTGTAGTAAGACAAGATATGTATAAACATGTAAGTATAAGACTTAACCGTAGTAAGACATGTGTAAAATATGGAAACAATAATAATAAAAAGGTTAATATGAACTAATGACGAAATATGGGGAATGATAAATAATCTATTACAAATTTGAATAAGAAAAAGAAGGATAATAGGTTAGACTTGTCCTAGGGACAAAAAGGGGAAAATATGACTTATGGGATACGATAAGTTATAAGAACGAAAAAGGGAAGAATAAGATAACTTATATGAGGAGATATACTTAATTATAAATTAAGCGGTTTGAAAAGGAAGAAGAAGTAAATTTTGAATCATATATGTTGGTTGGGTAGAGTAATTCCCGAGGTGTCAGTCTGATGTTGATCTCGGTCTTCGGGGCTGGTATTTAGGGGGTTGTTCCCCCAATCAGTATATATGTGGGATAAGGTATACTTAACAATGAATTAAATATAACATGTTGTTGTGACCCAAAAAGGGAATAATTTATGAAATTGAAAGACAACATGTTATAAGGCTTATCAATGGACTTAAGTAAGTTAAGTATAAATTCAGTTGATAACCAACGGTAAACATAAACTAAGTATCAAACCTTGGTTAAGAGAATCAAGTAATAAACCTTAGTTAAAATAACTAAGTAGATAACGAGAAAGAAAACTAAGTAGTAAACCTTAGTTAAAGTGGACTAAGTTGTAAACCTTAGTTAAGAAAAATGAACGATTGATAGAACTAAGTAGTAAACCTTAGTTAAAAGGACTAAGTAGTAAACCTTAGTTAAGAAAACGACGATTCAGGAAACTAAGTAAACCTTAGTTAAAAACTAAGAGGGCTAAGTAGTAAACCTTAGTTAAAGAAACTAAGTAGTAAACCTTAGTAGAACACGAGAAGGAGCGTACGGCCATCTGATTTTAAAGAATGCTCCAACGAATTGGGTTACGAAGCCCGAGGCTTCGAGGGGACGTGAGAGTACTCTTGGTATCCCTCTGTGAGGCTGCAGATGATCCTCCTGGGCTCACAGAGGTTAAGGTCTGCGTTAGAAGAACTAAGGGTATGCCTTGGTTGCAATAAATGGCAACCTAAAGACTAGGATGGACCAGCGTGATTCGGCGAGACAGTATCCCTGTAATAGCGACTCGTCCTCTACCTACCATCTTGAGTCAGTCGAGATACGCACAGCGGAAAGGCGGAGAACTTCAACGAACCATATACTTGCTATCTAATTGTGGTTGCGGTTGCGGTTGGCCATAGGTTAGTGGGGCATAGAGGGGTCGGCATATAGTTCTCATTTTTCAAGGATGGCCTTTCATTAGTTGAGGGAGGGGTCGAGTGGGACCATAGCCACTAGAAAAACAGACCTTAGCATCTGCATCGGCAGACAACTTAAAGCTCCCGACCGAGTTCCGTGTTTCTTGACTTGCCCTGCCACGGGACTCGGGTAGCACATATAGAGTACATGTGCATCTAGTCATCGAAAAACGGTTCACGATACTTACGCGGGGAAGGTCTAGGAACATATATCGCTCTGGGTAGTGTGTCCTAGACTAGAGGGCATATTTCGTTAGGTAGCATAATCCCTAGTAGCCCTAGGTGGCATAAACCCTAACCAAATTAAGGAAACGTGGCAGTCCAAACAATTACGGAAATGGTGGCACTACGCTGAGGTAGTATATAATTACGTAATGAAGTCCGTACGATAAATGGAAAGGGACTGTACACATACATGGAAAAGATAATACGGGTAGGGGATATCCACATATACGAGATATTAGGTTAATATACTAGTATGTGAATAAGAACGACATGAGTTTAGCCTTAGGTGCTAATGACGAGATTAACCTAATAACTAAGAAAATATATGGAACGGTATATGTAGTGTTACACAGAAGTTTATTATAAGTCCTCTCACATAGAACTTATGTTCTGACCCCCTCCTCATTACATACTTCCAGGTTAGGTTCATGACAGAGATGGTATAGCTTTGGATACTGGTTAGACAGTATGATTTATAAGGTAAAGCTATTTTTGAATATATTATATTTTAATTCCTTCCGCTGTGAGATGCTCTACGAGTTCTGACATGTTTCTTTATCTCTGTCTTTTTTTGCAGGATACCAGAGCACCCAACTCGGGTTTTGATAGATCGAATTTGAAAAATTCGGTCTGTCGGAATCCGGGTTGTCACATCGGCATACACTAGTCCTAATATTTAGTTGTATGTCAATCGATGGATTGACAGGCTGTGAGGAGCGTTATTTATTTATTTTAATGCTCACACAGTTGTAAATTTCACTTTGGATGTGAATGACCTGTTTAATGATTATTTATCATTATTGCTGAATACATACAGTGTGTGAAATCCATATAACTAAAAATATATGGTAATTGATTGAGTCACATCCCGATTCAGAAATAAATAATGTTTTATGAATAGTGTAGAATAAAATATCATTTTAGAATGAAATATCATTTTAGAATGAAATATCATTTTGGAATGAAAGATCATTTTAGAACAAAATGACATTTTTAATGATAAAGACATTTTAGATTATAAAAGACATTTTTAATGATAAAAGACATTTTTAATGATAAAGACATTTTTAATGATAAAAGATAATTTTAATGATAAAAGACATTTTAAATGATAAAAGACATTTTTAATGATAAATGACATTTTAAATGATAAAGACATTTTAGATTATAAAAGACATTTTAGATTATAAAAGACATTTTTAGATTATAAAAGACATTTTTAATGATAAAAGACATTTTTAATGATAAAACACATTTTTAATAATAAAGAACATTTTTAATGATAAAGAACATTTTTAATGATAAATACATTTTAATGTAAAAGAATCATTCTAATGTAATCAAACATTTTTAATGTAAATAATATAAAAGAATCATTTTAATTTAAAAGAATCATTTTAATGTAATCGAACATTTTTAATGTAAATAATGTAAAAGAACATTTTAATGAAAAGAATATTTTAAATAAAGAATCTTTTAAAATAAAGAATATTTTAAAATAACTATATTTTAAAATAATATTTAGTGAGGAATAAAATTATGGTTTTGATGTCCGATTTTAGATGGACATAAAATATAAAAATATGAAGCCGGGTTAGTTATAGAAACGCCATTTTAACCCGAAAGGGTTTATCGATCGATTTTGTTTATTTTATAATGAATATCGAAAAATTTAATATTTTCAAAATATTATCATTTTAATATGATAAAGATATAGAATATTCAATTTTGATTTAAAATTGAAAATGAAGTTGAAATCGTTTTAAAATTAATATATAAATATTTTATAAATATGTTTAAATGGAAATCGACGATATATATATATATATATATATATATATATATATATATATATATATTGTATAATAGCCTGAATAGAACGCGCCATGCAGCGACTGTTCGCGAATTTCGACCATTAACTTCAAATGGACGTAATGGGAGATCCGACCGTCGGATTCTCCTAAAACTGGAACTGTTGGGTTCGTATCGAAAAGAGTTTTCCAATGAATATAAGAAGTTGGAAATCTAACGATTGGATTTGGAATTATGTCCAAATCAAATTTGAAAAAGGTCGCTATGGATATAGTTCAGTGGCCGTTATTGGAAACTGACTGTACGGGCCTTAAGAAAATTATTAAAAATATGGAAAAGTTATGTAAAATCATAATAAATGAATTGGAAAGATTTTTGATGAAAAATTCCAGTTTTGAAAAGATAAAAATATTTTTATCGAAATAAACTAGTTATTAACTAGAATAATAATTTAATTATTGTTAGAAATAAATAATTTGGATTTGAAAATGGTTTTAAAATAACAAAATTTTCCAAAGAATAAATTGGAATGGATTCGGAATGGAAATAATCTTCGGAATATTTCAATATTGGATTTCGTGATTATACAAATATTGTTGAGGAATTTGGAAGATATATATATATATATATATCGTTATTCCCAATACGATATTTGTTGATTTCAGAATGCGATATTGAATATAAGCCGATATAATTTCTATTCAAAGCCTTTTATTTAATGTCAAATTGGATTTTGGGTTTGTCATGAATGGCGTCTTCAATAACACTGTTCTTAAACCCCATATGAAAAGAATAAATCTTTTAATTAATATTATTAGAATTTCCAATTAATATTTTGTAATTGGAATAAAATGAAATGTGAATTGGGTTTATTGTGAACTGTGTTTTTAACGACATTCTTTCTTTAACCCGATTAACAGTGAAAAACATAATTTGGGATTTATAAATCTTTTATTAAGATTTAAATGGAAAATTTCCAAAGTAAAGTTTTCCAATTTAATATATTAAATTGGAATTGAATGGAATTCGATTTAATAATAATGGAGATGAGCTTCTGTGAATGAAGACCGTTACTATATAAGGAATTTAAAAGGCTTTGCCATTATTCCATTTATATTATTAGTCTGATACGGAAATTTATATCGATTATATATTGATCTGATTTCTGTGAAGATTCCATATTTAATGGAAGATGATTTTGGGTTTATCGTGAATTGTGTTTTAAATGACATTAGTTTTTTAACCCAGTTAAAGATTAATTTCCAAAATTTGAATAATCATAAAGTAATGATTTTTGATATTAAAACCAAATTAGATTTTTAATAAATATCTAATTGGATTAAAATGGAAATGAGATAATTTAATGTAACAAATTCTTGAAATGATCGAGAATGGAGTACCACCAATTTTACTCCAGGCGATAGTTTAATTCTTTAATTAGATTTAAACGTGAAATGGTAATTAAATTTACCGATAACACTATAGGTATTAGATATGGAGTGCTTCTATTTTTGCTCCACCGGATGAATAGGTTTGGATTGGAATAATAAATATAAATAAATGATTATCGATAAGGTTTGGTAATCCCGACTAGCTAATGAAATCCTTTGAAATGATATTCAAAAGATTAAAGAACAAATTCAAAAGAATTTATCTTTGATAAAATTAATGGGAACCTTTCCCTAATAATGTGAATATTTTATTAAAAGTATATTCTGAATTGGAATGAGGCATTTGATTTTAAAATACGTGTGTTATTCGGAAAGACCGGGTTTAACCTATTCCGAATAATTACTACGACGATCAAGAGTCGAAGATGAAGACGATGGTTGAAGACCGGAGTTCTTCACATCATTTGGATGATTACTGATGTCTTGATTGGGCTGTACACCCAAGGCAAGGTAATAAGTGGTGATCGTCCAAACGTACTTGTTGATCGACCGGATATGCGAGGACCTCTCTCCTGTATTGGACATATGGGACGAGGAATAAGGTGCCTCCGGTTTCGTTCAGACCCAAAATGGACTTGTAAATGGATGGTTAGCGATGGCAAATCAGGCCACGTGGCCATTTTGTGGACAATCTTCGTCACAAGTTGTCGTCAGTCATAACAAAAAACACGTAACCAGCCAACCACAGCTATACTGAAACTATAGGCCGTAGCTAGCTGTCTCTACCCGTAGCACTATGTGACTGATAAGTCATAGCTAGCAATCTCTATACTGAAGCTTTGTTCTTGTATTACATTTTCTGTGTTTGCCTCAAACCGCAAATACACATGTCTATTCATTCCACAACTCATATGCAATCAATTCCACAACCCAACATGTCATGTATACTCAAATTCATAACACAAACCAACACATATACTATAAACTAATCAGTATACCACAAACTAACAAATAAACCATAAATAATCAACATTAAACATTCTGAAACAAATAATCGCATCCACCACCACCATAACAAACCATATCCTCAACATCGTATTCACAAACCAGCATCATACCCACAAACCATCAATAACAAGCCAAATCCATAACCATCATGATTATTTTTACAAATGCTAAAAATACAAAAAAGACTAGTACATACTCGTCTTCGTCATTATCATCTTCCTCCTCATTCCCATCATCTGACTCAACCTCTTCCTCAGACATCCTCCTTTACTCAGATAATAATGCAGCGACCCGCTCATCGGGCATGGCAATCAGTCCACTCTTCCTCCAATCCTGCATCTCAGTTATCTGTTGATGGAGCACGACGATCTCTTCCTCCTGCTGGGATCAGCTGTAAGATGCCTTGGTCGTCGCTACCTGTAATTTTATATTATGAGTTATGACTTATATTATTCTATCAAGGTTGATGTAATGATCTCAAACAACATACATTTGATATAACAATACGTATAATCATAATCAATCAACACATGACCATCTCATGTCCAAATTCACCACAAGTCAATATATCCACCAGGTATATTTTTCTTCTTCTAGAAATCCCTATTTTATTCTCTTGAAATCCTTCCATTTTATTAAATAAATCGTTATAGTTCAAAAGCTACTACATCGCGATTTTTTTAGAAATTTGATTTTAACATAATCTGTAATCTACTAGATGAAATCTCAAATTTTCTCTTCCATTAGAAAAGTATAATCCAATAGATTCGAAAGACTTTTGTTTCAAAAAAATTCGACTTATATTGTATCATATACACTCGTTCAAAGTTCAAATCGTAAAATTATGAACTGCCATTACGCTATGAGCTCGTTTTAATTATATTTGATTTATATGTTCAATCATCGTGAAATTAAACTACAGACATCAATAGCGATATAATTTTTAAGTTATTTTAGCTATGTTACAATGGCAGATTTTAATCTATACAACTAATTAGTACAGTTAATTAATTTATGGATTTTCCACTACTATAAACTTATTTAATGAAATAGTTTACCTCTATGTTTCCGAAACCGTAGCGTTTATTCTAGGTAGAAGGGTTAACGATGGCATCCTAGATCTGATTGTAGTCCTCTAGGGTCGGCTCACGACTTGAGGACTGCGTCACTCAATCGATCTCCGCCTGTATCTCTCCTGCGATAGCAAACAATTAATTCACATATTAAACATTTGGTTTCAAATGAACAATGTGAAATACAAATATTACGAATGCTTACTATCATGCGCTAGGTCCATCCATGTATAAGAGATGTTACCCTCCTCGTCGGCCTGCTTGACCGCGCGAGTCTGGGTAAACACCTCAGCAAGCGTAGGCTCCCGTTTGAGAGTCGACATATGAAATTATACAACATAAGTCAAAATTTTCCAATACAATTGAAAAATTATTAGAACTACTTATAAATGCAATTTATCATATAAGTCAGAATTCCCGTAAACACCTCACTGAAGGACTCTCACAGGTTGTAAGAAAACAAGACCAAACCTGATCATTCATCCATGGAGGCTTCTTCATATACTTTTTACTTCATAGAGGGTGTCTTCATAGTTCTTTCTCATCTTCTTATTCCAATGATTGAGAATGACATCCATATCTTCGAGCTGAACCCGAACAACAACCTGCATATAACAAATTATTTGAATCACATATTTTATATAAATTGAAATTAAAAAAAGTTTACACTTATCAGAACCTCTACAAGGATGGCATTCCTGATCTGAATAGGAATGTCGTTCCAATGAAGTCAACAATCTGTCAGCCTGCTGATATAGGTTAGTTTAGAAATATATAAAATAAAATCTGTATGCTGTATTTTAAAACCCCTACAGAAAATATGATGTAAGAATTTAATAAAATATAAATAAATAATAAAATTTTACTAAATCAGATACTTACCCTGCACTCTTCGATACAAGCTCTACAACCAAACATAAATCCGTTGTTGTACCGCTCGCACTTGAATATGAAGATTGGGAAGGTCGTCCTCTAGGAGGAATATCTATCACAAACATACCATTTCGTACAATAATAACATATATCATTTAGCATATCCGTTATCGAATGAAACTAATAGCATACAATTCAATAATCCATAAACTCAGAACGTACATTATATAGGTTCACCGCATCAATTCATAAACTTAGCACATCATATATTCTTTATTAGAAAACATATCATTGTACAACATAGCTCACAACAGATTTAAAATTTAAAACATATGCAAACAATAAATGATACAAATATTATCAATCTTCTTAGTTTTCTAATTCAGTCTCTATCTCGTTCTCTATATCATTATCTTCTGTACTCTCAAATGCTTAGATTAAAATATTTGATTCATCATTCAAAGACCCTAAATCAATATCATCGGTTGTTATTATTTCATCATTTTTCTCTATATCTGATTGATATGTCGCATCCTGTGGAATAACAATTCCTTCAAACGTAAACCTTGCCTTTGTTTAATTACAACAGATCAATCTACATTATCTCTTTTTACGGATGCATACGGAGAAAAATAAACTTGTAATGCTTACTTGGCAAATACAAAAGGATCATACTTGTAGTAATGTGATGTATACTATATTTCTATAAGCTTGTAATCTTTATGCATGCCAATTCCAGTATCAGGAACATTGTTGAACCTGTCGCACTTGAATAAAACAAAATTTTCGATAGGTTGTATATAACATATCAACTCTAAAACCTTTGTTAAGATGCCATAAAATTCATTTATATGCTCTTCTGGATCATTGCTACCTTTGATAAATACACCACTGTTGTATGTTAATCTATCAGTACCATGATCTTTAGTGCTGAATTTAATTCCATTGACAAAATATATTGGATAAGTCTTAACATTTCTTTCTGGTCCAAGCGCAAGATGTTGCAAACCCTCATCATTGACGCAATTTATTGGATTGTAAATGCATTCTAAAAATCATTTAGCGAAACCTTTGTTGAGATCGCCAGATGGATTCTATGGTTAGTAAATACTGCGATACAACTAAAATAAATATGAAACATATAATACCTAACAAATGGTGCAACTTCAGCACAATTTATAAGAACATATGTGTGTGCTACATGGTGATCTCTATCGTCTAACCATACTTCAATGCATTTTCTAGAAGATTGCTCATGTTGCCAAAAAATAGATAACATTTTCGGACAAAAGTCTTATTCTATGACTTCATCATTACGAGGACCACTTACAGATGATAAGTTCACATGATCATTGAAGTAATGAGAAAAAAGAATGTAGCTTCTTCTTCAAGATAATATTTGCAAATTGAACTTTCAATTTGTGTTTTTTGTCATGTTTTTTCTTCAAATGATTCAAATACCTATTAAAAAATTAATTCAGTTTATACGTGCTTATGTAAGTCTGAATCTTAAACTTACGTGAAATTTATTGATATTTTCAATTACCTCTCAAAAGGATACATCCATCCATATTGCACTAGACCTCAAAGAATAGCTTCAGTTGAAAAATGAACAGGTAAATGCTCCATTACATTAAAGAATCCTAGAGGAAATATTTTCCTCAATTTGCAAAACAATATTGGAATTTCTACTTCAAGTTTACGTAGACGATCGATTTTTAACTTTCCCGAACAATGCTATTTATAAAATAGACTTAACTCTGTTATAACACCCAACATTTTACAAGCAACAGTTCTTTGAACACCACAGGTAATAAAAATTCTATCATGATCCGACAATCATGACTTTTCATCCCAGTCAATTTATTGTTTTATAGTCAACACATTTATGGAGATTAGAAGAAATCCCATCAGGACATTTTAGTCTCTCAACCGATTTTAATACAAGTTTTATTTGCTTTTTGTCTAGTTCATAGCATGCTTTTGGTTTTTTGTTGTTATTGGGCCTGATATGAAGTTCAAGACGTTTACAGAAGAGCTTTGCATTCCATGAGTATGTTTCTGTTGTGCTCGTTTCGAGAAGAGTATGAAATAATGTAACGACCTGAAATTTGGAACCAATTTGAAGAGAAAATTCAAGTTTAAATAATTTATATAAGGATTTATTGTCAATTTTAAATTCAACAATTTATATTATTTTAATAGTCTAAAAATAGAAATTTTGCAAATGATCTTGGAATTCGACGAAACTAGTTTTATCAGATCTGTAACATCAAATTATTTTAAGATTTAAAATTTTGCACCAATCAGAGTTAGTAGGTGGTTGTACGAAACTAAAATGTGAACCAACCAATAATTTGAAGTTGAACTTTTTGAGCAAATGGTCTCAGAATTCGACAAGACCAGTACTATTGGAACCGTATCTGAAAAAATAGAAGGATTTCAAATTTCGTAGCAATATGAATTAATATGTGGATGTACGATTAGATACCGGTAGATTTAACGTAATCTAAGTTAAGCATTCACACTTAACTAGTTAAATGGAGGTGTTTCTTCTTTGAGTTGTCATGCACTGAAGCACCAAAGATTTGTTTTCTCCACTTCCATCTCATGCTGACACCTCAGTGATTCAGGTGCTCTCCATTTCTAAAAATAAGAGCCTCTCTGCTTCCTTTCTCCACTTCACTTCTCCTCTTTTCTTTGCTCTCTCTCCCCATCCTTCTTTCTTCTCCACCTCCACCAAGAGCGACCCTTATAGCCTACCGACAGCTAGTGCCTCCCCCTCATCGCCAGTGATCTCCTCCGACCTCCTCCTCCCCATGACTTGGCCCCCACATCACCAAATTCCCCATTCCTCCTTTTAAAACCCTAAAAATCTACCTCTTCACCACTTTAAACCCTAAATCCACACCCCTTTAGCCAAAACCCGTAATGCCTACGCCCCACCAGACCCATCACTGACCCCACTAGCCAAGGTCGTGTGCCCGACTCCAAACTCGGGCCCATTTCCTCAATACCCCTCCCCGTTTGCTCCTCATACCAAAAGTATACGTCCATTTATTCGCCTGCGCCTGTGTTTTATAAAACCAAATAGAGTCGAACCCCTATCCAATTTATTTTCAGAAAACTACGATGACACCAGAAGGCTGCCGAAATTGTCCAAATTCACTAGAAAGTCCTACAATTAAAGTTAGGAGGAGTGGAGTAGTAGGTAAGGAACTATGAACTGAATAAGGCCTAGTTACGTATTAGTTATTGTCGTGAACTCGTATGAGTTATATAATGACATTTGGTTGATGATATGGGTTCATGGTATGTTTAATGATGTTTGGTATGGAAAAGATACGTTTTTAAGTGAAAATTATGTAGTCACTTGAATATACGACACATAGAATTAATAATGTGCACATTGGAATGAGTTTGAAACTTAAATGGTCATGAAATCGAAAATTAACTTGATATTGGATATGGGTAAAAACCCCATTTGGTATTGAATGCTTATGATTGTGTATTGTGGTTAATCTATTAATTGACTAAAACATGTAAGCGTTAACTGTTTAATGCATATATGTTATGAACTATGCCACGATATGTGTGATTGGATGTCATCATGGTTGTTGATAATGTGGTATGTGTTTACCATGGTTAATATGGCCAAAAAGCATGATTTTTGACTCATTGGTTAAGTCTTCATTCATCAAAATAATTTTACTGAATATTATATTAATATAAATAATTGCAGAAAATAAAATCCAAATTTGATATCCAATTTTCCATGGACGTGAAGTAAAAGTCATTTTGATTAGCTTTTGTAAAAGAAAGAAATGGTTTTAGAGAAATTAAATGCAGGTTATGGCCTGTTGAAGTACTTATTTAAAAATTAATAGTAATAGGAAAAAGTGAAGTTCGATTAGGGTATCTGGGAAATATTTTAACAAGATTTCCTTTTCAAAACTATCTTATTTATATTTGTAATGGACGTCTCGAAAGTTTGAGCCCAACCGGTTAAGTTTTGAAAAATAATATTATTTTAATAAAAAATAATATTATAATAGCCATTTAATAGAAATATTGAATTTTTAGTTGAATATTAAAATTTTAGTTTAGAAAATTATTATATATATTTTATATAATTAATAAATTATTTTAGAAGCAATTCAACGCAATTTGTAATATAAATCGAAGTTTGGTTAGAATAGAACACGTCGCATAGTGGTAGTTCGTGAATTTCGACCGTTGATTGATCAAATTGACGTACCGGGAGATCCAACTATCAGATTTTCCCGAAACGAAAAATGTTTAGTTCAAAATGAAAATAGCTTTCATATGATATGTAGAGTTTTGAAATTCAATGGTTAGATTTTAAATAAGTTCAAATCAAATTTAAATAAAAACAACGTTAGTGTCATTAATGTCCCGAAATGGGATCGGCTAAAATGGACTATTTTTAAATGATTAAAAATAGGGGAAAAGTTATAAATTATAATAAATGATTTGAAAGAGGTTTGGATCAAATATATATGGCTTTGAATGATAAAAACCTATTGGATGGAAATAGGCTATTTTACAATGCTTTTTATAATGGTTTTTAAGAAACGTTTTGATGTAAGGGTTTTAAATTCGTAAAACAAATCTAACCCTTTGGTAAACCTTTTTATAAATTTAATAAAAAAATTATAAAGACGATTTTGGGTAGCCGAACAGCTTAACCGAATTTGACAATAAGATTTAATCTTATTATTTGATTTCCAATTAAAGGAGACTTAATTGGACGGTTAATAATCCAAAAAGGGATTTTGTTTTGATGCTAATTATTTTGAAAACACTAGGTTCAACTCATTTTGAATAATTATATGACGAGTTAAAAGTAGAAGATGGTGGAAGAATGGAAATCTTCACATCGAATGGACTACTTGTTGATACCTTGGGTATGGGTAGCTCCCGTTAAAGGGTTGAAGTGGCAGTAGTTCAAACGTAATTGGAGATTGCCCGGATGTGCAACGGCCTCTCTCCTTTGTTGGATGACAAATTAGGTGTGTTCAGTTTCATTCAAACCCAGAACAAACTTGTAATTGGGTGTGTGTCTTTCATTTTATTTTACAACTTAACCGATTGGTTTCTATTAATGTTATATTAGTTGGTGGTGTAGGATTTATTCTCTTAGCTTAACACTCTTCTTTGAGACTTATGTACTCATAGGGTTATATATTAAAATACACTGATTATATGTTGTGAATTGAATATGTGGCATGTTGAGTGCTGCAGGCAGAAAGATCAAAGCTTTTGTTGAAAAGCAGAGCTTTGTAGGACATTGACTATAGGGCCTTACACCCCAGAATGAGCCGAAAACAGGATGATGGACGATAGATTTAAGGACATATGTTTCCTTTTAGTGAAAAGTGATGCCATGATATGGAGCCCAGGCAAGTTTACTTATATGGATGATAGATTGAGGCTCCTCGGACGACGATCAAATATGACCAGGGAACGTTATGTTTAGGAAAGATCCTAATAATTCCGTTAGTGTTGGCCGGCTCTGTCGCTCCGAAGGATCACATGCATGTGAGTCCTGGCAAATCTTGCTAGAGGTATTCCAAATGGTTAAGGAAGATCCTTTTCCTTGGTTTGTTGACGGAATCCAATTTCCAATAAGGCCCTTTGCGTTTTGAGATGTAAACTATATAGCCAACATAATGGGATAGGGCATTATGCGAGCTAAGATCTATACATTTATTTTCGAAAGTGATTTATACCTTAGACATTAATAATAATATCATTATCAAAATGTTTTACGTATCAAGCATGTTTGACTATTACAAGGTAAAACTCTATCCTCCGGTTTGCGTTGCATTGTGTGATAGGACTTGAGTCATATAATGGTTTTATTTTTCTTAAAATCATTGTGAAGTTTTGTGCACCGGTTTTCATGTGGAGGAAAACCATTTCGTATTACATGGTGTGATCCCATGATATGCCTTAATTTTTAAATAAGTTAAGAATAAGTGCTTACAGTTTCTCATACCAGTCTCATAACTAACTCATAGTTTGTTTTTCTCTTGTAAATTCGAGTGCCTTTATTTCCACATGGGCATGCCAATAAATAGGTAATTAATTAGGACTACTTTTGGAAGCTATGACTATTTATACATGAAAGCTATCTGGGAAAGCTAGTTTTGGATTTGGAGCAGGAGCAGGGTTGGGGTGTTCTTTTGGACTCTCTCTAATACTCCGTCATGTTAAAATACCATTATTTTCGCTGTGTGTTTATTAGCTTATTTCTGCTGTTATGTATAATATTTGGATCCGATGGGATGTATTAACTCTGATTTAAAGCTTGATGTAATATGTTATACATTCCGGTATTTTAATGCATAATTGCTTTCTGTTGTTATTTAATATGTTATATCCTAAAGGCCTCACACGTGGTAACAGAGCTGAGAGTTAACCTTAGTTCTGGGGTATAACGCATTAAAGGACTCATTAGAGATAGAATCAGCAGTATTATAGAATGAGTGGATCATTAGAGATAGGGTTAGCAATACCCTAGAATGAGTACAATCAGAAGAACGCGAACCTAATGAACATGTTTCTATATATTTTACCATTTCCGTGTGATATCTTTCCTGCTTGCCTAACTCTTTTCTTGCTATGCAGATATAATGGAAAATGAGTGGCAGAAGGGGAAGAGGAAGAGGGAGGGGTGACGTTGAAGTTCAACGACCAAACCCCATATGAATAGCAAATGAGGCAGTTGTGCAACCACAACCAGAGCCAGATTTGGAAGTCTTAGCAAAGAAATATAAAAATCTTGGAGGGCAACCATTTCTAGGAAAGGAATCAGTTATAGAAGCACAAGCATGACTATGTTCTAGTGAGAGGATTTTCAAAGGCTTAATGCTGAATGAAGAACATAAACGGTATCAGACCTCTTGGTTAAAAGACGAAGCTTTGATATGGTGGGAAACGGTTAAGATGGGAAATCCAGAAGGATATTTCACTTGGGAACATTTTCAAGAAGTCTTCGAAGAAAGATTCAACCCATCCGAAGCAACAGCCCGCTTTTATTGTTAGTTCTCTAATTTGAAAAAAAGGAGATATGACTATTCAGGAATATCTAAGTAAGTTCAATAAGATTTCCCGATTCGGCCCCAAGGTTATTCATGTTCCAGTTACGAAGAACGTAAGGTTTCAAAGAAGGTACAAAAGTAGGGTGATCGCTCACAAAAAGATTCCATTTGTGGAAATGGTAGAAATGGCATGCCACCATGAATCTGTAGACAAGCAAAATGCCTTGGAAGGCAAAGAAAAAGACAGTTCGAGAAAGAAGAGGAAGTTTGGGAGTAAGTAACCGGAAGCAAGTAACGAAGGTAATAAATCTAAGAAGGAATGGGTAAAGAATGCCATATGATTCAATTGCAGTAAGACGGGACATTTGTCAAAGGACAGCAGATTCCTAAAGAAACAGAAAAGGAATGAACCTTAATCCAACAAGAAGTCTCAGGATAATGGGGAATGTTATTGCTGCATAGGATTGACCATATAAGACCAAATTGTCTTCTATTGAAGAAGACTGAATGGCTCATGTTTATAACTTAGAAGATATTCCAACACCCTCATCTGGTAGAAGGGGGACTGAATTTCTAGAAGGTACACCTTCCATTAACGATATTCCAGCTAAAGTATTGTTTGATACTGTAGCATCACATAGTTTTATTTCAAGCAAGTTGGCTGAAAAACTAAAGCTAGACCTCAAATTTTTTGAAGAACACATTTGCGTTAGGAATCCAATAGGAGGCTTCACTAACCTTTGTTTGAACTATAGAGTACCTATCTCTTATTCCCATTATCGATTTCCTCTCAATTTGATCGTCTTGGATTTTATGGAATTTGATATTACACTTGGGATGGATTGGTTGACCCAATACAAAGCTAATGTTAATTGTGAAGGAAGAGTCATTAGAGTTAAAGCCAAATCTGGAAATTCTTTAGAAATACCATGTGAAGGCCCAAGTCTAAATATGGATAAATTTTGGTATGCTCTAGATGTTTCCCTTACCCCTCTAGAAACTATCCCGATTGTTAAAGGGTTTGCAGATGTGTTTGAAGAAGTAGATGATTTTCCTCCATGAAGGGAGATTGACTTCAGTATTGATTTAGTTTCGAATGCAAGACCGTTTTAGCATGCAATTCGGAGGATGGCAATAAAGGAGAAGGAAAAATTGAACGACCAAACTCAACTACTTTTGTGGAAAGGTCTGATCAGACCAAGTTTCTCAAGTTGGGATGCAGTAATGGAAATTGTTCCAAAGTATGATAGTTCCCTCAGACTATGTGTAGACTATCGAGATCTCAACAAGAAAACTCTCAAGAATAAGTATCCTCTTCCTACATCGATGATTTTCTAGATCGTTTAACTGGAGATCGAGTATTTTCAAAGATGGACCTAGCTATCAGGTTACATTAGCTAAGAATTGCAGAAGATTGCATTCCTCTAACCGCTTTTAGGGGACTCAAATTGTTTTACAAATGATTAATGATGCCTTTCAGACTATGCAATGCCCCTGGTTACTTTGTGGATTTAATGAAACGGGTGTTTCGAGAGGTATTAAACAAGTTCATGCTAGTCTTTATTGATGACATTCTTATCTTCTCTAATACAGAGGAGGAGCACACGAAGCATTTGGAAATTGTCCTAGAAATTCTAAGAAAGAAGGTATTGAAGGACAAAATTTCCAAATGTAAAGAAGTAAAATTTCTTGGGCATGTGGTTTCGAAGAAAGGAATCTCTGTATACCCAATTAAATTTTTGCCATCTAAAGTTGGAAGCAACCGAGAACACCCACGGATGTTAGAAGCTTTCTTGGGTTGGCCAATTATTATCAAAGATTTGTAAAATATTTTTCAAAATTATCTAGTCCTTTGATGAAGCTGACCAAGAAGCACGCCATATTTGTTTGGACTCCTAAAGGTGAAAAATCTTTTCATGAGTTAAAGAAGAGGCTAACCACTTCTCCGGTCCTAACAATTATTGATGGTAACCCAGAGTTATCCGTTTATATGGATGTTTCTAGAGAAGGAGTTGGTGCGGTGTTTATGCAGAAATGAAAGGTGATTGCTTATACAAGAAGGTAATTGAAACCACATGAGAATAAATATGCTACTCATGACTTGGAATTGCATGTTGTTGTATTTGCCTTGAAGAGATTTGATGGAACTATTTGCTGGGTGAAAAGTTCAAGCTCTTTACTGATCATAAATCGCTGAAGTGTCTTTTTACCCAATAGCATTTGAACATGAGGTTGCAACGTTGTTTAGAGTTTTTGGTAGCCTATGATCTGGATATCTTTACACTCCAGCGAAAGCCAACGTTATAGCTGATGCTCTCAGTATGAAGCATGCTGTTATTGCTCACCAAATTATTACACCCACACTGATTGAGAATATTTCCATCCATTAGAAGGATGATGAATTTGTTTAGACAATTTGCAGAAGGATTCATGAGGGTGAAGTCTCGAACTTTAAGATTGATGATCAATAAGTTCTGAGATTGAAAGTTCTAATTTGCATTTTCTTAAAAGAGAAGTATTGGATGAGTGCCAAAATCTAAACTCAGTATCCATCCAGGAGTTTATAAAATGTATCAAGATTTGAATTGCACGTTTGGTTGGAAATCAATGAAGAGGGATATCTTGATATACGTCAGTAGATGCCCAACTTGACAATATGTCAAAAGCGATCAGCAGAAGGTTGCTAGATTGCTTTAACCACTGGAAATTCCTGAGAGGAAGTGGGACCAAATAGCAATGGATTTTATCGTTGATTTACCCCGAACGAAGAAAGGAAATGAAGGAATTTAGGTTATCATAGAATGCCTGACAAAGAGTGCCCATTTTCTTCCGGTAAAATCAACAAGGACAGCTGATAGTCTTGCTCAGCTATATGTGAAGGAAGTAGTCCAACTACATGGAGTACCCAACAGTATTGTTAGTGATCGAGACTTGATCTTCACCAGTAAGTTCTGGGAAGCATTTCAGTCAACAATGGGGACAACGTTGAGCCTTAGCACTGCCTACTAGCCCTAAACGGATGGGTAGACTAAAAGAGTGAATCAAATTCTAGAAGATTTATTGTGAGCCTGTATCCTTGGTTTTTGGATCATGGGAAGATCACTTGCATCTTGTAAAATTCTCTTATAACAATAACTTCCAAGTAAGTATTATGATGTTACCTTTTGAAGCGTTGTATGGTAGACCTTGCAGATACCCAGTATGTTGGATTGAGTCTAGAAACCAACTTGTATTAGGTCCCGGCATGATCCATAAGGCATCGGATAAAGTGGACTTTATTAAGAAGAAGATGAAAGCAGCGCAAAGTGGACATTAAAGTTATGCAGATTCAAGAAGAAGGGATTTGGAATTTTCAACTGGAAATTAAATGTTTTTGAAAGTTTTTCCGCTAAGAGGAGTTATCCGATTTGGGAAAACTGGAAAATTATCGCCCAAGTATATTGGTCCATTCCTGATATTAGAAAGAATTAGAAACCTAGCTTACAGGAGTCAGCTACCAGAATGGTTATCTGAAGTGCATAATGTTTTTCACATTTCTCGTCTTTGGAAATGTGTGCATCTTGATTTTGTTGTTGAGGAAGCATCACAAAAGGACATGGAAATCATACTATGTTCAGCAGTTCCAAGAGAGCCTTTGAAAATAATTGGCAAAGAGACTAAGGAACTGAGAAATAAGACGGTGAAACTGGTTAAGGTGGAGTGGAGATCCAAGAGACTGTACATGGGAGATAGAGGACAGTATTAGAAAGTCTTATCCTGAGTGCAGAGTGGATATCTCAGAGTAGCTCATTTGAGAGGTAAACTCATTTCTTAGATATCATTTATATTCAGCCTTACTTCCATCAAAGTTTGAGGACGAAATTCTTTTAAATAGGGGAGATTGTAACGACCTGAAATTTTGAAACCAATTTAAAAAATTTAATTTCAAGTTTAAATAATTTATATAAGGATTTATTGTCAATCTAAAATTCAACAGTTTAATATCATTTTAATAGCCTAAAAATAGACATTTTGCAAACAATCTCGGAATTCGACGAAACCAGTTTACTGGATCTGGAACGTTAAATTATTGTAATATTTCAAATTTTGCACCAATCCGAGTTAGTAGGTGGTCGTGCAAAACTAAAATGTGAACCAATCAATATTTTGAACTCGGACTGGAGCTTTTTGATCAAACATTCTCGGAATTCGACGAGACCAGTTCTATTGGAACCATATCTGAAAAAATAGCAGGATTTCAAATTTCGTTCCAATCGGAATCGGTATATGGTCGTACGAGTAGAAAACATGTTTGTAGATTTAATGTAATCTAAGTTAAGCATGCACACTTAACTAGTTCAATGGAGGTATTTCTTCTTTGAGTTGTCATGCAATGAAGCACCCAAGGTGTTTTTGTCCCCTTCCATCTCATGTCGACACCTCAATGATCCAAGTGCTCTCCATTTCTATAAATAAGAGCCTCCCTCCTTCCATTCTCCACTTTACTTATCCTCTTTTCTTTGCTCTCTCTCTCCCTCCTTCTTCTTCCTTACCTCCACCGTGAGCCAACCCCACAGCCCACCGACGGCTAACACCTCCTCCACCACCAGCGAGCTCCTCCGACCTCCTCCTCCCCTTGTCGTGGCCTTCACATCACTATAAGCCCCCTTCCTCGTTTAAAACCCCAAAACACTACCTCCACTCCCCTTAAAACCCAACCCTCTCAACCGAGACCCGCCACTCATTGGCCCCAACAGACCCGCCACTGACCCCAAAAGCTAAGGTCATAGGCTCCACCCCAAACCCGAGCCCCATTTGCCTAATACCCCTCCCCATTAGCTCCTCAAACCAAAAATCTACGTCCAATTATTCTTCTGTGCTTTATAAAACCAAATAGCATCAAACCCTTATCCGAATTATTTTCAAAAAACTCCGATGATGGCGGAAGGCTACAAAAATTGTCCGGAATCACTAGAACGTCCTAAAATTAAAGTTAGGAGGAGTGGAGTAGTAAGTGAGGAACTATGAACTGAATAAGGCCTAATTACGTATTAGTTATTGTCGTGAACTTGTATGAGTTATATAATGACATTTGGTTGATGATGTGGTTTCATGGTATTCTTTAATGATGTTTGGTATGAAAAAGATACGATTTTTAAGCAAAAATTATGTAGTCACTTGAATATACGACACATAGAATTAATAATGTGGACATTGGAATGGGTTTGAACCTTAAATGGTCATAAAATAGAAAATTAACTTGATATTGGTTATTCGATATGAGTATGAACTCCATTTGGTACTGAATGCTTATGATTGTTGATGATTGTGTATTGAGGTTAAACATATAAGCGACAATTGTTTAATGCTTATATGTTATGAAATGTGCCGCGATATCTGTGATTGGATGTTATCATGGTTATTGATAACGTGGCATGTGATTACCTTGGTTAATATAGCCAAAAAGTATGATTATTGGTTCATTGGTTAAGTCTCCATTCATCAAAATGATTTCAATGAATATTTTATTAATATAAATAATGGACGAAAAATAAAAGTCCAAATTTGATATTTAATTTTTCGTGGACGTGAAGTAAAAGTCATTTCGATTAACTTTTGTAAAAGAAACAAACGGTTTTGGAAAAATTAAAAGCAAGTTATGGCCTGTCGAAGTTTTTATTTGAAAGTGAATAGTAACGAGGAAAAGTGAAGTTCAGTTAGGATATCTGAGAAATGTTTTAATGAGATTTCCTTTCAAAACTATCTTATTTATTTTTATAATGGGTGCCAGGAAAATTTGTGCTCAAACAGATAAGTTTCGAAAATTAATATTATTTTAAGGTTGCGTTTGGCACAGGTCCCTATTAAGTTTCAAAATTAGGCTTACCACCGGTCCTAAACTTATTATAAATTAGGTCCCTATTTTTCGAAAATTCATAAAAAAAAATCACGTAAATTAGTATTTAAATAAAACAAATAAACGTTAAAAAATTCAGATTAAAAAACCATCAAAAAACACGTCAAAAACAAAAAACACCGAAAAACAACGAAAACTGCAGTAATTTGCATCAAACCATGCAAATATTTCAATTTCTTGCATTCATCTATGCAACTATTTCAGTGTTGCATCTGCCTTGGCTTTTTTGCATACACGCATGCAAGTAATACAGATTATTGCATACAAGTGTGTAGCAATTAAAAGTCATGCAAATCAGTTCATGATTATTTGCATACATCTATGCAATAAAACAGAATACTTGCACACATGTATGCAGTAATCAGTAGGCACAAATACGATTTCGCATTTACTTACATACATGTATGCAAGAAAACAGAATACTTGCATGCAAGTATTCATGCATATTTTTCAACCTGAAATCATCGTGATTTACTTGCATACATGTATGCAAGTATATAGAATAGTTGCATACATGTATGTGAGATTTCACATAGATTTTCAGTGTAAATTGCTTCGTGAATGCTTGCATACATGTTTGCAGCTATTGTGTATACTTGCATACATGTATGCAAGTGATTTTTTTCTGTGGTCTTCTGGGAATATTTGCATATTTTAGAATTTTTTTAACTAGACAGCGAGTTTTTTTTGCCAAAAACACGTAACAAGCATTTTAGGGACTTGCTTTATATATAAAAGTTAGGAGGGAGGTCGTTTCTATTTTGAAAGTTTCTAAGGACCCGACGCTTATTTTCAGTTATTTTAATAATAAAATAATATTATAATAGCCATTTAGTGGAAATTTTGAATTTTTAGTTGAATATTGAAAATATAGTTTCGAAAATTATTATATATATTTTATATCATTAATAAATTATTTTAGAAGTAATTCGACATAATTTATAATAATAAATCGAAGTTTGGTCAGAATAGAACTCGTCGCGCAACAGTAGTTGCGAATTTCGACCAATGACTTCAAAGTGACGTACTGGAACATACGACCGTCGGATTTACCCGAAACATAAAACTTTTGGTTCAAAATGAAAAGAACTTTCAAATGATATATAGAGTTTTGAAATCCAACGGTTATATTTTGAAATAATTTCAAATCAAATTTGAATAAAAACAGCATTGGTGCCGTTAATGACCCAAAATGGGATCAGACTGAAATGGACAATTTTTAGACGATTAAAAATAGAAAAAATTTATTATAAATTATAATAAATGATTTGAAAGAGGTTTGAACCAAATATATATGGTTTTGAAAGATAAAAATATTATTGATGTCAAAAGTTAGTCACTATTGACAGTCTACCCCCGATCGCGAGTAGAACACACGAATAACAATCACAGAGTATGGAAAAAGTAAGTAAAAACAAGGAATACACAGAATTTTTATAGTGGTTCGGCAAAATCGGTACCTACATTTACTTTATATATACTGATTTGTTTTTTGATTATAAGATCAATCTATTTGTCTTTTGAGGAAATTGGGAGATGAGAAAAATGAACACATGATATTTTGTTTGAGTAGGATAAGATTTAGCTATTTTCGGAGTTAGTCGTGTGTTTCTTTCAGAGAATCCAGAATGTTAAAATTCCTTCCTTTTCTTCTTTGGTGAAGGAGGTATTTATAGGTGAAAAAGTAGGTTGAGAGAGGTGCCATGCAACATGCTTCTTTTGCGGATCTTGGACACGTGGAGCTCGGTCCATTGGAATAGTTGCGGCGGTAGGACCCGATCTACTACTGATGTAACAATCTGGAAAATCAGAACCAATTTAAATTTTTTATTTTGGCAACTTTAATGAATTTTGAATATTTAAAATGATTTATTTTAAACAATAACGACGAGAAATTTATTTTGAACAGAATTAGAATGTATATGTTTATTTGAATCGAAGTTAGAACATAAATATTTATTTTAATTATAAAACGAATTGGAAATGGCGCGGTAGTTTGAAAATTCGATTTCAAATTTTAAATGAATGTATAGGATTCAAAATAAACCAAATTTTAGCGAAACCAAAAATATTTGAATCTATTTGAAAATATCTTTCCAACGAATCCGAAAAATTGAAATTTCATAGCGAGTATAAAAAGTTATGCCCAGTTGAAAATTCAGAATAGTCGCTATGGAATTTTGGCCCTTAAAAATGGAAATTTTGCAAACGACCTCCGTTTTTGACGAACAACTTTTGTTGGATCTGGGATTTCGAATTATTGCTAGATTCCAATTTTCATAATTTTTGGGATCAATATGTGAACGTGGCGAAGTTAAACGTGTTTTGTCAGTTTCAGTCAATTTGGATCGACCAGAAAATGGCCTTTTTCAAACGATCTTCAAATTTGAAGAAATTAGTTTTATTAGGACCGTTTTGTCAATACGAAGCTATAAATAATTTTGTTGGAACTTTTAGACTAAGTATGTGGCCTCGGAAAATTTAAATGTGCGTTCAAATTCAATATACATTGATTTATATTTTAATTGGAACGGAAACCGATCGTAATAAGCGAATTAGCATACGAAATATATCCCATTGTGTTTGGAATGGGGGTAATTAGCTAGGTGCGACAGTCGTTGGATGTGAAATGGAGTTCGGAAAAGAATTCACCTTTTTGAAAGAAAAAATATATAAATAAATTAAATATAACTCCCTCCACCCACCTTCTCTCTCCCCGATTCAACAGTAGAAATAAAATAAGAAACCCTAGACCTAACGCTCCGCCGCTGCTCCAGAAGACCGCCGCCTGGTCGCACTCTCCCCCTGCCACCCATCGCCTCCACCGTGAGCCTCCGCCGCCCCTCCTCTTCTCTCCCTCCTCAATCTCTCCTCCCTCTACCGAAAGAAAAACCGACGCCCCTCGATAATCCCCAAATCGAGACCGCCCGCCACCCCATTGGCCTGCCGTGCCACCTGCACCCCTCCCCTAGACTACCGTCGCGCCAGAGCTCCTCCTCCCCCTCCTAGCCACGTGAGCCCCCCCTCCCCGAGAAAAAAAATCAAGAGAAATATGAGTTTTTATTAATGTATTTATTATTATGTATTTGATTTATATAAATGCAAAGTTATTTTCAGTTTTTAACATAAAGAAATGATTTTTAAAAAAGATAGAAAAGGATTAGATATATAAATAAGAAAAGTTTAGATTTTTATATGCGAAAAGTTATGATTTTTAAATATGAAAAGGTTATATTTTTACTTAGAAAAATATAGATTTTTATATATGGAATGTTTAGATTTTTATTTATAGAAAGACGAGATTTTTTATTTATAGAAAGGTGAGATTTTTATTTATAGAAAGGCGAGATTTTTATTTATAGAAAGGCGAGGTTTTTAATTATAGAAAAGTTTATATTTTTAAACTAGAAAAGATTTGATTTTTATAACTAGAAAAGATTTGATTTTTATAATATCATAGCAAAATAAAAATATAATTTTTAGCTATATAAAAACTCGATTTCTATATATGTGAAGTAGCAGTAAAGATTCGATTTTTATCTATATAGTAGCGGCATAAAAATGTGGTTTTTATCTATGTAGCGTAATTATAAAAATATGAAATTATTTTTAGAAAGATAAAAATATAACTTTTAGCCTATGTATGTTATTTATAAAATAATCATACAAAGAAATAAGTATTGATTGGTTAAAAATATAATTTTTAACGTAGGTATGCTACATAGATCGACAATCGAAGCATAGTGGAGTGGAACCCAAAGGTGAGAACTTCTCACTTTTATTTTATTTTCTAGTTAAAATATATACTAGGATGCAGACGGTGCTTAGCAACACCCGACACCCGTCGTCCACAGACCATAGACGACTTGTTTGTTTGTTTGATTGTGTTGTGAAAATTGATTGTGTGATGTGGAATGGAATAAAATATTTTATAGTTAAAAATATAATTTTTAACGGGTATATGAATAAAATAAATATTCATAAACAAATCAGACGGTTTGTTTATGTACACACATTTTACTGATATTGATTGGGACGATAAATTTTACACATCGCCCAACTGCACAAATAAATTTTATTATTTGTTGATTGAAACCCCACACGGGTGTTGGAAGGATATTTGACGAACACTAATCCCAACTGTTTAGTTGTACGTCAATCGATGGGTTGACAAACTGTTGTAAGCATTGAATATTTATATTTAATGCTTATGCAGTGTAGAATGCACTATGGATGATGGTTGATTATTTATCATTGTTGTTCTATACATGTATTGTATAAAATCCATATAATCAACATTGTATGGTAATTGACTATGTCTGATTCCAATTCAGAAAGAATGAATATTTTATAATAACGATTATTTTAAAATAAGGAATATTTTAAAATAATATTCAGTAAAAGATCAAAATTTGATTTTGATGTCCGATTTGGGATGGACACGAATGTATTTAAATATAAATAGACGTGTTGATTAGATTAACGCCATTTTGACGCGAACGTTATTTATATCGATTTTATTCATTTTTATAATGAATGTCGAAAAAGAAATGATTTCAAAATATAATGTTTTGAAAATACTATCATTTGTATATCGATGATATGGAATATTCAATTTTGATTTGAAATTGAATATGAAGTTGAAATCGTTTTGAAAACGAATTTAAAACAATTTATAAGATACGTTTTAAAAGGAAATCGACGATATATATATATATATATATATATATATATATATATATATATATATATATATATATATATATAATGGCCTGAATAGAACGCACCGCGCCACGGCAGTTCGCGAATTTCGACCATTGACTTCGAACGGACATTACGGGAGATCCGACCGTCGGATTCTCCTAAAACCAGAACCGTTGGGTTCGTATCGAAAAGATCTTTCCAAAGAATATTAGAGATTTGAAATCTAACGGTTAGATTTGGAATTATGTCCAAATCAAATTTTGAAAATGTCGTTGTAAGTGCAGTTCAATGACCGTTTACGGAAATCGACTGTACAGGCCTTGATAAAACTATTAAAAATATCAATAATTTGTGTAAAATCATAATAAATGTTTTGGAAAGAATTAGGCTAAAAAATTCTATTTTTGAAAAGATAAAAATATATTTTATCGAAATGAACTAGTTTTGAAATAGAATAATAAATCCAATATTTTTAAAATAATTAAATTGGATTTGGAATGGTTTTAAAAATAACAAGAATCTCCAATATATGAATTGGAAATAGATTTGAATCGAAATGATGCTCGGAATATTTCGATATTGGATTTCGTGATTATACGTATATTGTGGAGGAATTTGAAGGATATATATATCGTTATTCCAATACGATATTTGTTGGTTTCAGAATTTGATATTGAATATAAGCCGATATATTTTCTATTCAGAGCCTTGTATTTATTTTCAAATTGGATTTTGGGTTTGTCGTGATTGGTATCTTTAATAATACTGTTCTTAAACCCAATGGAGTTAAGAAAATTAGAATCTGACTGGAGACTAGTTAAGTTGAATGGTTTCCTGGGTCTTGATCTGATGTTGGTTTCGGCCTTCGGGGTTAATACTTAAGGAATTGTTCTCTTACTAATTTATGGTTAGAGACTGATGTGATTTTGGGTTTGTCGTGGATGGTGTCTTCATTAACACTGTTCTTAAACCCAGTTGAGAAAAGATTAAATCTTTTTATTTAGATTTAATGAAGTATACCAATTAACTAATATTTAATTGGAATTGAATTGAAATTGATCTTTGGGTTTATCGTGAACGGTGTTTTAAATAACACTTGTTCTTTAACCCGATTACCAATGGAATGAGATTTTGGGTTATAGTGAATGGTATCTTTAATAATACTGTTCTTAGACCCAACGGAGTTAAGAAAATCAGAAACTAACTGGAGATTAGTTAAGTTGAATGGTTTCTGGGTATTGATCTGATGTTCGTTTCGGCCTTCGAGGTTAATACTTAGGGAATTGTTCACTTGCTAATTTATGGTTTGAGGCTGATGGAATGGAATATGATTTGGGTTTATCGTGAACTGTGTTTTAAATGACATTAATTTTTTAACCCGGTTAAAGACAGGATATAATTTTCTAAGTTAAATAATCGTTAATAATGATTTTTGGGAAGATTAAAACTAAGTGGAGTTTTAATGCATCTTTAATTAGATTGAAATGATATCCAAAGGAAGATTAAAGAATAAATTTAAAGAATCTATCTTTGATAAAATTAATGAGAACCTTTCCCAAAGTATGTGAATATTTGAATAAAAGAATATTCAGAATTGGAATGAGGCATATGTTGTGTTTTATAGCACTTGTTTATTATATACACAAGTTATTCGAAAAGGCCGGGATTATACCCATTCTGAATAACTGATTCGATGATAAGTCGACGATGAAGACGGTGGTTGAAGACCAGAGGTCTTCACATCGTTTGCATGATTACTGATGTCTTGATTGGTCTGTACACCCAAGACGAGGTAATAAGTGGTAATCGTCCAGATGTACTTGAAGATCGACGGATATGCGAGGACCTCTCTCCTGTATTGGACATACGGGAGAGGAATAAGGCGCCTCCGGTTTCGTTCAGACCCAGAACGGGCTTATAAATGGATTTTGTGTCAGACATTGGATTTTATTCTATGCTGATTAATTTCTATTAAATATATATCTGTTTGGCGGCAGAGAATTTATTCTCTTGCTTAACGCCCTTCTTTGAGATGTACGAGCTCAAAGGTTATATATCGATAGATACCAGTCGCATGGCATGAATTGCCTGTGTGGTATGCTGAGATGCAATGATTAAGGCTTTTGTTGAAAAGCAGAGTCTTGTGGTTGATGATCAAAGCACCGCTTTAATGCAGTGTAGCTTTGTGTATAGCGTTAATTCGCGAGCCTCACACCTCAGTATGAGTCAAAAATGGGATCGTGACTGCAGGGAGTGCACGACATTTCTGTCTAGTTATGGGTGGTGTTAGTGTTATTCAAGCCCTGACATTTATATTATTTTTACCTATGTGGTTGTTGGAATGCGAGATGCCTCGGATACATCGGTCTCTATGGAGCCGATGGATGGGTCCTTTAGGACCAAGAAACGTGTGTTCAGGAATAACTAATCCTCAAAAGTAACGGAGGACCGGCCCTGAAGATCCATGGGTTACCCAGAGTGTGTAGTCCTGAGACATGTGTTAAAGTGTCTCGAAGCGGTGAGGAGCTATCCCTGGCCTCGACTCATAGACGGATGTCCAATTCCCAATACGAGATATTTATGTTTTATTTGTAGAGCCTAGTATGGCGACATGATAGATGGTACCCATGCCGCCTATGATTGATACATTTATATTTGAAGTTGTTTGACACTATACACTTATAATAGTATCAAATGATTTATTTTAAACGTACCAAGCATGTTTGGCTATTATTAGGGAAAACCCTATCCTCCGGCTTACGTTGCATTGTGTGATGGGACCTGGGTCTTATAATAGCTTCATTTTTCCAAAAAGCATTGCGCTGTTTATTCTATGCACTAGTATTCTTGGGAGGAAACCCGTTCCGTGCTATACGGCATGGTCCCTTGAATTACTCTCTTTTAAAGTAAAGTTTTAAATAACTATTTTAGTTCTCACACTAGTCACATGACTGACCTGGAGTTTATTGTTTTAACCTAAACTCTGGGTGCCTCTATTTTCCACATGGGTAGCTAGTAGTTTTGGTTTTGCAGATTTATATTCATAGGATCCTGGTTTACAGATGGAATGATATTCGGAAAGCTCTGTATCTGTTTATCTCTTTCAGTTATGCTTATGTATTATTTTCCGCTGCTATGTAATGTATTGTAATCTCTGATATTTATCAGATGTATGTTATTCATTCATACTCTGTTATATTCTTTTATTCTGATGGAATTATTGTAAAAAGCAATGAAATGTTCTTCTGTTTGTGTTTTGATTTGTCATGTTCTCAAAGCAATTCGTTCTTTCCTTCATGGGGAAGTCCGAGTCGCTTCAGCTGATTAATAGTTATCACGGAAATTTTGGCTTGCGTGGCATCAGAGATGAGGTGCATCAAAAGTAGAGCTTTGGTTGGGAGTGTTGACGACCTTTAATGCCTTGAGAATCGGGCTAAGCAATGAATGACTCATCTGGATATTTCCACGTAGATCCAGGGATATCTGATCAATCCAAACTTTAAGGGAATGATTGACTTGGTTAGTCTAGAAGAGCAATTATGTCAGGATATGAAATACCATTGGTTGAGGAAACAAGCTCAGGCCAAATCTTGCTTGGGCTTTCTGAGGTAGAGGTCGTCTGTTGGGATCGGTCGGTGCTGAATCATGAGCCGTTGACATTGGGCTTTGATCCGTTGAACCACGACAGTTTTTGCCAAAAATTTGGTCAACACTTATATGTTTTGGATGTTGTATTGGAGCTCAATGTGCGGATAGCTATGGTTATGCCGAACCATATTAAGGCCAGAAATCTGATGATCTTGATAATTGTATTAAGGCCAGAAAACCGACGATCGGTGCAGATCGTATTAAGGCCATAAAACCGTCAACCATCAAAGACCGTATTGAGGCCGTGAGTGCCATAAAAGTTTTCTTTGTTGCGAGATCCAGTGTTTGCAAGGATAGTGTAGGTCATTCTCAGTTTAAAGATGGCTATGAGCTTGGTTGGGTGAGTATTAACCATACTCGGCTTTAAAGAGTTGGTGAGCGGTAATAACACTTGGCTTAGACAGGTGGCGAGTATTAACCATACTCAACTTACGTAGTTTGGCAAGTATTATTTATACTCAGCTTATAGGTGGCGAGTATTTGTCTATACTCAGCTTGTGGAGGTAGCGAGTATTTATATGTACTCGGCTTATGGAGGCGGCGAGTATTATCTATACTCAGCTTTGGCAAGTGTTAACCATGCTCGGCTTATATAAGCTTATCTATACTCAGCTAATGGAGTTGGTTGTACGTATTGGTAATTTCATATAAGTGATATTTGAGTATTTGTTGTGTTTCTAAAGAGAGTTTGTGAAGTTTTGTGAGTGAGGAGTGCACTCGGCTTAGAGAAAGGGCGAGTATAATCCATACTTGGCTTACGAAATGTTAACCATACTCATCTTGTGTAACATCCCATAATTTCAAAGAACATTATAATGATAAACTAAAGAATACTTGATTAAATATTAGGAATTAAATAAAATGGACTGCACTATTCGTTCGTCTCGGAATTCTGCTTAAGATAGACTCCAAGTTTGTGTAAAATGGACATTGTATGAAGAAGATATTATGGTTTAAAGTTTATATACATATAAGCCATTTATATATAAACAAAACAGTTTCAAAATTCAAAATCAAACAGCGGGATAAGGGGGGAGATCAGCCTATTAGGGGTCGACCGCGTCCCCTATAGGTGTCGACCTATGGATCGACCCCTCCACAAGGGTATCGACCCCGGGGTCGACCCCGGTCAGATATGGGCAGATCCATTTCTGTGCACCTGGACGCGTTTCTGAGCAGGATTCGTTAATCTTAGGCTATAAATAGGACCTCATTCTCATTGTTTAATTCACCAAAATCAATGGAGACAAAGAGGTGCTGCCACAACTCAGATTAAAATAGCCTATTCGTCTGCAATAACAAGTTATACGGATTCAAGGATTTCTACTACGACATCAACAATCACTTCTCTGTTCTTTTGATCCAGCCACAGTGAGTCTATGTTATTTTTAGATGTAAACATGTAAAAATTAATCCTGACATGTTCACAAGTTAGATCTAAATCAATGCATGTTAATAACTTGAATCATAACTAATCAGATCTGTTATTACTTATTCACCTAATCTGTTGATTAGTTCTCATATGCCTATTCCTGATATGCCTGTTCTGTTATCATGCCTAAGTTGTAATCATATGTCCATTCTGCCATTATGTCTATTTCTGTCACCTTATGCCTATTCAGTTAGTATGCCCATTGTTGACACATTATGCCTATTTTATGCTTATTTCTATTCTCTTCTCTCCCTCCTTCCCTTTTTATTTTTTTATAGCCGGACTACCTTCGAGCATAGGCCTATCATTGAAATATGCGAGCACACGAATTGGGAACGATGGGGAATGTTAATTTGGATCATAACTTATATTAGAACATGATTGGGATTTGGGCAAAATTTATACCTTGATCTAAAACATTAATTTGGGTGTAACTTGTATTATGAGTCAAACAGGGATTTGGGGCATAATCTTGGATAAACATGAATATTGGTTAATAATGAATATGCCTAGATTTAGAGCACTTAGAAACTGTAACCACACTTAGACAGGAGGTTAGATTACACTTGTGGTACTACCCGTAACCGCCCGACAAATCCAACGTCCACAAGTGGTTAATCTAATGTGAGGGGTCGAGTGCATAAATGTACACATAATGGTGCTAAGACATGAGGTTAAGTCCGACTTGTGGTAAATGCCTGCCCGAAGCTGCTCGCCATATCCAACGTCCACAAGTAGTAGACTTAATGTGAGAGGTCTAGTTCATTAATAAGCCATAAATGGATAACTTGTTAACCTGTAATACTTAACCTGTTTAAATCTGTTGGGGGTTACATGAACCTATTTAATTGATTAGCAGTTAAATGAACTTTCTTGAATCGTGGGGGTTAAGTTAATCCTGTTAAATCTATGGAGGCGGGTTATATATATGTATGTGTGTATGTATGTGTGTGTGTATAAAATCGACAAACTTAACCTGTTTTACATGTGGGAGTTATGCAACCTTGTTAAACTGTTAGGTATAACCTGTTAAAATCCTAGTAGTGGGGATGCAAGCCTAGGAGGGAAGCTTGTATCATCTGTTATGTGGGATCCATTTCAGTCAGTAACCCATATAGGTATCAAATGATTACTCCATACTAGGTTGGGGTCGGGGCTCGCTTAATGAGCTGATTATAAGAGGTCATTTGGGTGAGGGTGTTGATGGCGCATTCCATCGGAGTCATGTGCATGCATGGGTCCGCTTGCTTAGGAACATAAGACGTTGTGACATCAGTAGATATGGTTGTGCACATCCTAAAAATAACGGGTTGCCAATTTAGGAAGTGATACATCCTACTGTGGGGCCTGCATAAGGTATCTACGGGATAGGAAGCCAATCGACTGGGGGGTAGTAATTAGAGTACATCTAGTCTTGTTTGTTAGGAGCCTATTATTCTTGCTGGGTGTAACACCTGTCATTCCTGTTGGGCTACCTGTTATTATCATTGGGGTAAAACCTGTTACTAGAAGTACACCTAAGACTACCATTTTGTTCTACTTGGGATCATCATTGTTCTTGTTATACTAGTATTAGTGCAGAGAAAAGTACCCAAGAAGCGCAATATATTCTGTTATGCTTATTTTGTTTATCCTGCTCAGTCTGTTAAACCTGCCTTATGATTTTGTCTCTCTCATCCAGTTTATATGTCTGTCATGATGCTTTTACTTATTTATTTGCTAAAAGTAACTGAACTCACCAGACTTTATGTCCGAACCATTTTGTTTCCCCTTCTCTCTCTTCCGTTCCCCCTCCCCCTCCGATTCTCAAGGTGGGAATACTCAAGCTTGATTTGGATTCTCTCTTTCATTCTGCTTGGAGATGCTTAGATGTACCACTTTGATTTCCTGTCTTCTCAGATATGGCTATATTTATGAGGAACTATGCTTCTTTTATTACTATACTCTAATGATTTTAGTACAAGACAGAAGTTTTAAGTTGATGTAATGGGTTTTCTGTATTTCAGACGTAAGATGTAACTATGTTTTAGACACGAAACTTAATGCGTTCTGATAAAGAGTGACATTAACGGACGTGGGGTGTCACAGCTTGGGGAGTAGGCCTAGATATGGTGGCAGGCATTCACCATGTCTTAAATACAGTGGCTTAGCACTCACCATATTCGGGTGGATGAGCATTAATCATGCTCATCTTAAATCGTTCAAACATAATCTATATTTGCAAAAGAAAGTTTATTGCTGCTAAAGATATGTTACAAGGAAATGAAAATAAATTATAAGTGCGTGATAACTGATCAAGAGCACGCCTGGGAGCTAAATCCTAACCCTGTATGTGTGTACTTCAACATACCCATATTATTCGATGAAATAAAAAATACATTTTTCTATATAAAAAAAAAAGAAATCTGAGCCTTATTAGTTGATGATGATGCCGCGATTGCTGGGCTCAGGGTCCTTTCCGTTTCAAGGAGCTCGAGGACCGACCGGAAGAGCTTGGGCAGAAGATTATGGCGGCATGGCCGCTATGGTTTTGTTGACATACTCAGGTAGTTCCCCACGTCTGACCCTATCCTTGATGAGATCGCGCAAGTGGCTGCATTCACTAGTGCTATGACCTGCCATGTTGTGGAATATATAGTGCTTTGCAGACTCGAGTTCTTTTTGGGTCGGCTCTCTTCGAGGAGGTTTTGGAAAGGGCAGAGATCCTCGTACGTCAAGATAAATGTCAAGTAGGGAGGAGTTGAGCTCGATGTACTGATCATACTTGTTCTCTCTCCGGAGTCGTACATTGCGATCATTCTTTTCCAAGACTTTTCCTTTATTCTGGCCATTGGTGCTAGATGGACCTCCATCTTTGGTGGCAAGCACCTCGAGGCTCTCCATTTCAATGTTTGCGTCTTCTTTTTGGAGGAAGCGCTCAGCCTCGGCATAGAAATCTTCAATATCCTTAGGAGGGTCTCTGGTTAAAGAGATTCTGAACTGATCGGTTCTGAAAACACGCAATGGCATCCATAAGCACCATTGATGGATTGGGTCGATCGACTGATGCTACACCCGCGTTGAATCTTTCGAGAAAGGAGCAAAGGGTCTCGCCGGGTCATTGCTTGATGTAGGTAAGGAACATGACACTCTTTGGTCAGGAGATGTGAACTCTGAACTACTCGATGAAACGGGTGACCAACATGTTCTAGCTGTTGATCGACTTAGTTGTTAGCTACCGGAACCACATATTAGCTATGTTAGTGAGGAAGAGAGGGAAGCACTTAGCCATAACGTTGGTCGATGTAGAGAGTACTTCCATGTGGCACATATATCACATGAGGTGGATGGACGAGTCGGTCTGATCATTGTAGGGCTCAATGGCGGGACACTTGAAGTCTATAGGATTTTGATAGTTTCTACATTCCCAAGTGAATGGGCTGCAGTGGATGTCATCCACATCCAGTTGAGAATAAATGCCTCAGATGCAGCGTCTGATAATGCTTGCAAGCTGGCTTCCATCTCCAATGAGTCGTTGCCATGAATCCTTCATTAGTGAGAATCCCAGTACTGGGGTTCGCCGAAAGCATGCTCGGAAGGGGAGCCATTGGTTGGGTTTGACCTCCGAAAGTTGAGTGAAGGTGAGGTTGAGGGTCCATCGCAACCTGGGGGCTTGGTTCAGCCGCTGCTGGGATTGCTAGGTCGTTATTGAACTGAACCATACCCATTCCTATTATGAGTAATGGGCTCGGGCGAGTGGTACCCGTCTAGAATTCGGGATTGCCCCGGCTTGGGGCTATGTTAGAAGGGTTTATGGTAGCGTTTCCTTTCGCTACACCAAGGAACGGTATGGTAGAGTGGTCTTGGTGTCCCGAAGGGTTACTGTCACCAGCTCTTCATTGAGGGAGAGGCGACGTAATACAGGTTTGCAGTAAGACGTTGGGTCAACTCGAGTGTAACAACGTTCCTAGTTCTGCCCGACCCACCGTTGGGCTTGTTCTGGAGATAGTTGTCCAGGGAGTTGTGTTGTTTCCTAGACTAGAGGCAAGTTAGTCGACTAATGCTAGACCCTATTAGAGTTGACCTAAGATTCTGCAGCTACCAAAGCTCCACTTGTAGCTGGAAGTGATGCCCCTGGCTGTTACCCATCAGGAAATGAAGTTGAGCCAGGTGGAAGTAAAGGTTTGGACCGATCTAGGGCTTGGATTTCCAAAGACCTAAGATCAGTTTTTTCCCCAATCTCTCCCAGTGGAGGAAATGATACTGGAATGTAAGGTCCCTTTTCCAACCGAGCAAGTAGTTGTTCATCACCCCCTGATGATGTTTGAGAAGTTCAACCTGAGATGCCATCTAAGTTCGAAACTCAAACAATAGTTTATTCACATCGTCCCTAGTGAGGTATTAGGAAGTATCTTCGTGGGAGGAAGCCTCATAGCTTTCCTCCGCTGCTGCTGTTCCTGCTACATCGGCAGGTAAAGGATGAGAAGTCGAAGCGTCCTTCTTCCGCAAGTTTTCCATGGTCGGCTTAGAAACTGTTGAAGACGGTCGAAGGTCGTAAAGTGTGTCTAGGCGCGGCTTCTCCAACCTTGTGCGCCAAAATGTTGACGTCAAAAGTTAGTCACTATTGATAGTTAACCCTCAATCGTGAGTAGAACACACGAATAGCAATAACATAGTACGGAAAAATAAGTAAAACAGGGAACACATTCAGAATTTTTATAGTGGTTCAGCAAAATCTATGCTTGCGTCCACTTTATATATACTGATTTGCTTTTTTATTATAAGTACAATCTATTTGCTTCTTGAAGAAATTGGGAGATGAGAAAAAAGAACACAGGATACTTGTGTTTGAGTAGGATGAGATTTGGGTAATTTCAGAGTTAGTTGTGAGTTTCTTTCAGAGAATCCAAAATGCTAAAATTCCCTCCTTTTCCTCTTTGGTGAAGGAGGTATTTATAAATGAAAAGGTGGGATAAGCGAGGTGCCAGCGACATGCTTCTTTTTCAGATCTTGGACATGTGGAGCTCGTTCCATTAAAATAGTTGCAGCGGTAGGACCCAGTCTACCGCTGAGTAATAGTTATCTTGAAAATTGTGGCTTGCGTGGCATCCAAGATGAGGTGTATCAAAAGTAGAGCTTTGGATGGGAGTGTTGACCACCTTTAATGCCTTGAGAATCGGGCTAAGCAATGATTGACTCATCTAGATATTTCCACGTAAATCCAGGGATATGAAATGTCGCTGCTCAAGGGAGACCGGCTCGGGCCGAATCTTGCTTGGGCTTTCGAAGTAGAGGCCGTTTGTTGTGACCAGTCAGTGCTGAATCATAAGCCTTTTGACATTGGGTTTCGATCTATTAAACCGTGACAGGTTTTGCTAAAAAGTTGGTCAACAAACATGTTGGGTAGAAACAGGCGATTTTGTAATGCTTTTTATAACGGTTTTAAAGAAATGTTTTGAATAAGGGTTTTAAATTCCTAAAACGAATCTAACACTTTGGTAATCCTTTTAATAAGGTTAATAAAAGAATTGTAAAGATGGTTTGGGGAAGTCAAACAGCTCAACCAAATTTGAGAATAAGATTTAATCTTATGAAATGATTTCCAATTAAAGGAGACTTAATTGGAGCGCTAATAATCTGAAAAGGTATTTTTTTGACGCAATTTATTTATAAAAGACCAAGGTTTACCCATTTTGAATAATAATAAGATGAGTTAAAAGTCAAAGATGGTGGAAGATGGGAAATCTTCAACATCGTATGGACTGCTTGCTGATGCACTGGGTATGAGTAGCTCTCGTTTAAGGGTTAAAGTGCAGGTAGTCCGGACGTACTTGGATATTGTCTAGATGTGCAAGGGCCTCTCTCCTTTATTGGATGAGAAATAAGATATGTTTGGTTTCATTCAAACCCAAAGCAAACTTGTAAATGGACGTGTGTCTGACGTTGAATTTTACAACATACCCAATTGGTTTCTAATAATGCTACATAAGTTAGTGGCGGAGGATTTATTCTCTTAGCTTAACACTCTCCTATGAGACTTATGTATTCAGAGGGTTATATATTAACAGAAACCAATTATATGTTATAAATTGACAGTGTAGCATGTCGAGTGCTTCTGGCAGATAGATCAAAGCTTTTATTGAAAAGCAGAGCTTTGCAGGACGTTGACTCTAGGGCCTCACACTTCAGAATGAGCCAAAAACAGGATGATGGACGGAAAAGATAAGGACATATTTTTCCATCCAGTGAAAAGTGATGCCATGGTATGGATCTTAGGAAGGTTTTCTTACATGGATGGTAGATTGAGGCACCTCGTATGACAGTCAAATACGACCAGGGAACGTTATGTTCAGAAAAGATCCTAATCAAACTGTTAGTTCTTGCCGGCTCTATTTCTCCGAAGGATCACATGCGTGTGAGTCTTGAGACATCTTGCTAGAGGTGTTCCGAAGGGTTAAGGAAGATCCTTTGCCTTAGTTCATTGACGGAATCCAATTCCAATAAGTGACTTTGCGTTTTCAGATGTAAACTATATAGCCAACATAATGAGATGGGGCATTATGCGAGCTAAGATCTATACATTTATTTTCGAAAGTGATTTCTACACTTAGACAATAATAATATCATTATCAAAATGTTTTACGTATCAAGCATGTTTGCCTATTATGAGGTAAAACTCTATCCTCGGGTATGCATTGCATTATGTGATGAGATTTGAATCTTGTAATGGTTTCATTTTTCTTAAAAGCATTACAAAGTTTTTTGCACCGGTATTCATGTGAAGAAAACCAATTCTATATTACATGGCATGGTCCCGTGATATCCCTTACTTTTTAAATAAGTTAAGAATAACTGCTTTGAATTTCTCTACCAGTCCCATGACTGACTCGTAGTTTGTTTTTCCCTTGCAAACTCGGGTACCCTTATTTCTAAATGGGCAAGCCAATAAACATGTAATTAATTTGGACTACTTTTGGAAGCAATGACTATTTATATATGGAATATATTTGGGAAAGCTGGTTTTGGTTTTAGAGCAGGGGATGGATTAGGATGTTATTTTGGACTCTCTCTAAGACTCCGTCACATTAAAATATCGTTATTCCCGTTGTGTATTTATTTACTTATTTCCGCTGTTATGTATGACATTTGGATCCGATGGGATGTATTAACTATGATGCAAACCTTGATGTAATATGTTATACATTCTGGTATTTTAATGCATGCATAATTACTTCTGCTGTTATATAATGTGTTATATCCTAAAGGCCGTCAGTTCTTCCGAGGAATGGGAGATTGGGTAATCACAAATACTATCTGCTAGAAAGTTTTCAATGTCCCTTATGATACTATGGGAATTGATTCTGGTTCGCTACTATCTGAGCCTACAGCTCACGACTGACCTTGAACTAGTCAAAATTGAAGGCTTTTTATTTGAATTGAATTCTACAATTGCATTACCTTCGGCCGCACCTCCTTATCTGTATTCCTGGATGGGCGTAGACTGCTTGAACGTAAGCTACGGATCCTCGGCAATCTTGGCTTCCTCATGATACATTGTTTATCCCTAAGTGAAGGTTTCCTATTAGACTACAGATTGCGATCATTGAGATTAGAACTTGAGTTTAGATCATCCTTTGTTTTTACCTTAACATTCAAAATTATATTAAACATGTTATCAAGCCCATATTTTTCATTGTGCATCACGTAGATGTTATGGAGGTCTTTCCAATAAGGTAGCTCCCATAATATACTTCGCTTGCACCAATTATAAATATCAGATTTACCGAGTATTTCTATATGTACTCTAGTTTCATGTATCTTGGGATACTCCTTCACAATTTCATATATTTCATCACTAGAGAAAATCTTTGATGCTTGCATATTCTCTTCTCTGTTAGCTTTGAAGTTTTTCTTATCTCTTTGAAATGTATGATTGGGATTTAGAAAATAACCATGACATCAAACCAAGAATTCTTACCCCTACACGTAAGGAAAATGCTCGTGTTTCTTCCATGCAATGAAGACAAGTTAGAAGACCGAACATACTCCAACCTGAAAGCGTCCCATATGCAGGAAAATCACTAATATTCCATAATAAGAAGTGAACATATGAAAATTCTTTTTTTGAAATGTCATATGTTTCAACCCCTTCATAACATTATGTTTTCAACTCTTCTATAAATGGTTCTAGATAAACATTGATGCCCTATATTGGATCATCAGGACCAAGAACAACAACAGTGAGAAACATATATGGAGTTTTTATACACATCCACGGAGGTAAATTATAAGGAGTAACGATAATATGCCAGGGTGAATATTTACTACCAAACTGAGAGAATGGTGAAAAACCATCCGTACATAAACCAAGTCTGACGTTACGTCTCTCTGCGGAAAATGTAGGATATGCTTTATCAAAATGTTTCCATGCTTCTCCACCCAATGGATGTGTCAAAGTTCTATCTTCTGGTGTTCTCACACTGTGCCATCGCATATGACATGCAGTGACTGAGGATGCATATAACTTTTACAGTCTAGGGGTGATGGGTAAATAATGCATTATCTTATACGAAACTTCTTTTCCTTTCTTTTTTCTAGTTTTGTATCTTTCCTCACCACATATTTTGTAGTTCTTACAATTGATATCACATTTCCAGTACAACATGCAACCTCTTATACAAGTATCTAATTTCTGGTACAACAGACTAAAAACCGACATTAGTGTTTTCACTTTGTAATGACTATTGCACATCATATTATCAGGTGGCATATGTCTTTTTGCAGCATGTACAACCATTATAAATCCAGCTTCTGTAAGGTTGAATTTTGATTTCATAGTGGTACATTCAGCGGTTACCGATAGTTCAGATGCACTTGTACAACCATTCCACAACGGCCTCTTAACCGAAGCCAATAAATCATATATTTTTTCTAGTCCACATTTGGTTCTTCTTCAATATAGATGCAATCATCATCAACTTGACCAGTAGGGAACATTGGCCGTGCTGCATCTTCCACCATATCTTCTATTGGAGTCGTTGTAACTAACTCCACCTCTGACACTATAGGATTTGCTGTAGGTGCAACAAGTTCTCTATGAAGATACAATAAATAATAATTTGGAACAAAACCAGATTATACAGATGTACTTAGTGGTGTCTGGATTCCAAAACTTCATCAATTTTCACTTACTACGCGGACAACGAATATTCTCGTAATTTCAATTATTAGATACTGCAAATCTAATAAATGAATTTACACCATTGTAGAAATGTGCTTTCACTGAACCTTTCGTTCTAGTTCCAGCTTCATACATCCAACTATGATCAAAATAATAATCGAACACTTTTCTTGATTCAAAAATATGTGTTATTGATTTCGATACACATACATATGTTAGTGTAAAGCCTTTTGGGACTAAAATCTTCACACTCACCACACTTTTGTCAAATTTCAATAGCGCTTCGCTACCCTTCCCATCTGCGCATAAGTTGCATCCAAGGGGTTCCTATTCCAAAAATAAAAATAAACTAAAACCTTTTGGAACTAAAGATTTTACACCCCACACTGTCATATCTCGACAGTACTTCATTCCATTTCTCTTCTACACACCACCTTCTATCTAATAAGTACAGTATTTTCTATTGTTAAAATATTTTCAACTTTTTAAAAGAAAAACAAATTTAGTAGAATATGTGATCTTATTAAATTCATTTCCAAATATTTAAAATTATGGATTTAAAATAATAATTATCATTGTTAAAATTCATTCCTAAGTTGATAAGAAAATCGATTTAAGTATGATATTTCTTAACTAAATATAAAAAAACCGATTTAAAATGTTACCTATTTTATTTTCTTAAAATCCTTCCATCTTATTAAATAAATTGTTATAATTGAAAAGATACCACATCTTGATTTTTTTAGAAATTTGATTTTGACATAATCTAAAATCTACTAAATGAAATCTCAATTTTTCTCTTTCATTAAAAAATATAATCCAATAGATTCGGAAGATTCTTGTTTTATAGAATTTCGACTTATATTGTATCATATACACTCATTCAAAGTTCAAATCATAAAATTACGAACTACCGCTGCACGACGGGCTCGTTTTAATTATATTTAATTTATATGTTCAACCTTAGCGAAAATAAACCATAGACATCAAAAGTGATTTAATCGCTAACACAATATAAATTAGCACGATATTAATTTTATTACAAAAAAAATTAGCTCGATATAAATTTAGTGTGATATAAATTTTAACACATATTTAAAAAATATAATTGTTAAATTTTTTCAAAATTGTCATCAACTAATTCAGAATATATCGACCGGTTTCTAGTCGATAATTATCTAATAACGGTTTATTAACATATACATACACACAAACATCAACTAGTATATAATATTCACCAATTTCCAATTGATAATCAATAATTTCATAACATAAGATTTTGAACATATTCCTAAATCATCAAATAATCTATTAGTATCATCTAATAAGAGAAATCAATATATTCATACATACAATCATCAAAATAAAACAAAATAAAAATTAAAATATATAACTAATTAGGAAAGAACAAAGGAAGGAGGAGAGGGGAAGCAAATTGAAGGAGTGGGAGGAGGATGAGAAGGAGGCGGAAGCAGGTGCGGCAGGGGACATGGCCAAAAATTTTTGTGCGAGGGTTTTGGTGGCGATATGAAATTATGTTCTTTGGTTCCCGATTTTACCAGGTTGGATGATAGTTGGCGACGGTTGTGTCGTCTGCTAAAATTAGTCGTTGTCAACCGTCGGTAGGGCTAGCTGCTATTTAACACTTTCAATTATGACATAACTTTTACAATAATGTTGAAATAACGGAAAAAGGTTATGTCCACAAATTAGAGATCCATTTATCATCCAAAAATTTAGATAATCGGTGTATTAATCTATAGTAGAGTGATGGTGTCTTACAATGTAACACCCTGTAATTCTATAACACATTAAAATGATAAATTAAAAATACTAAATGTTATATTGAGAATTAAGTAAAATGGATTGCACCATTTCGTTCGTCTCGGAATTCTTCTTAAGATAGACACCAAGTTTGCGTAAAACGGACATCGTATGAAGAAGATATTAAAGTTTGAAGTTTGTGTACACACAAGAGAATTATATATATTTACAAAACAACTCAGAACTTTCAAAATAATTCGAAATAAGAATACACGGGCAAGGGAAAGAGTTCGGACCGTTGGGGGTCGACCCTGGCCTAGGAGTTTCGACCCATGGGTCGACACCATAACAGGGGTGTCGACACCCATGTCGACATCCCCCTGATCCGAGGCAGATTCAGCTTAGCGTATATGGAATTATTTTCTAAGTAGATTCATTGACCCTAGGCTATAAATAGGACCTTATATCCATTGTTTTATTCATATAATTCATTGGCGACAACGAGGTGCTGCTCCAACATAGTTTGATCTAGCCTACTTCTTCTTCATCAAACAAGTTATACATATTCAAGGATCTGTGATTCAACATCTGCAATCATTCTTCTATTTCTTAGATCTAATCACAATGAGTCTATGTTATTTTTAGATGTAAACACTTAAAAATTATCTTGACATGTCTATGAATTGGATCTAAGCCTATGACTATTTGAATCATATTAGATCTACCATTATTTGTATATCTAATTCACTGTTTAGATCTCACTATGCCTGTTTATGATATCCCTATAATGTTAGTTTGCCTAATCATGTCACCGTATTCCTATTATGTTAGATTTCCTAATCATGTCACAATGCCTATTCTGTTGGTATGATCAATTCCACAATCTTAAGCCAGTTTTTATTTGCTATGCCTATTTTTGTTCTCTTCTTCCTCTTATTTTCCCATTTTTGTTTTTATAGCTAGGCTACCTTCGAGCCTAGGCATATCGCTAAAATACGCGAACACACAAAATTGGGATCGATTGGGAATGATAATTTAGAGCATAATTCTTATTGTAACACATGATTGGGAATTTTAGGCACAATTTGTACCTTAAGCCAAAACATAGAATTTAGGGGCACAATCTAGATCTTGATCTAAATTCGGGGTATAACTTGTATTGTAGAATGGACGGGGAGTTGGGGCATAATGAATATGATAATTGGTTCATAATGAAAATGCCTAGATTTACAGTAATTAGAAACTGTAATGACGCTTAGACACGAGGTAAGATTACACTTGTGGTAGAAGTCTGCCCGAAACCACCCGGCATATCTAGCTTCCACAAGTGGTAAATCTAATGTGAGGGGTCTAAGTGCATAAACATGTAATGTGTTATGACACAAGGTTATGTCTGACTTGTGGAAGAAGTGTGCCCAGACCCGACCAACATATCCAGCATCCACAACTGGTAGGCTTAATGCAGGAGGTCTAGCACATTATAATCATAAATGAATAAATGGTAATGAACTTGTAATATTTAACCTAATTGAATCCATAGGGATTACATGAACATGTTAATTTGAGTAGGGGTTAAGTAAACTTGCTGAATCAGTGGGAGGTTTAAGTAAATCTTAGGGCGTTGGGTAATATTTATATATAGATCCACAAACTTAACCTATTGGGTTACGAGATCTTGTTAAACAGGTAAGCATAACCAATTGAAATCCTAGTAGTGGGGATGCAAGCTTATGGGGAAGCTTGTATCATCTGGTGTGTGGGATCTGTTTTAGTCAGTAACCCATATAGGTATCCAACGAGTGCTCCGAACCAGGTCGGAGTCGGGGCACGCTTACTGAGCTGATTATAAGAGGTCATTTGGGAAAAGGTGTCTGACGGAGCGTTCCATCGGGGTCATGTGCGTGCATGAGTCCGCCTGCTTGGGAAAATAAGACGCTGTGACATCAGTATATATGGTTGTGCACATCCTGTGAACGAAGGGTTGCCACTTTAGGAAGTGATAATGTGGAGCCAGCACAGGGTATCTACGAAGTTAGGGAGCCGATCGATTGGGGTAGTAATTAGGGTACATCTAGTCTCGCTTGTTTACGAGCCCGTTATTATCCTTAGGGGTAACACCGGTAAGTTCAGTTGGGCTACTTGTTATTGTATGGGGGTAAAAACCTCTCACTAGAAGTACGCCTAAGTCTACCATCTTGTACTTGTTGGGGATCATCTTGTTCTTGTTGTACTAGTAATGGTGCAGAGAAAAGCATTAAAGAAGCGCAATGCCTGTTCTGTCCAGTTTATCTTATTTACCTTGTTATACCTGCCATATGACACTGTTACCTCTCTCCAACTTATATGCCTGTCGTGATGCTTTTACTTATTTATATGCTAAAAGTAACTGGACTCGCTAAACATTATGTCTGACCCATTTTGTTTCCTCTTCTTTCTCTTCCGTTCCCCCTTAGGTTATCTGGGTGGGAATACACAAGCTTGATCAGTATTCTTCTTTCATTCTGCTTGGCGCTGCTTAGATGTACTGCTTGATCTCATATCTTCTTTACTATGGCTACATTTTGGAGATTATGCTCTTTTTATGTACTATTGTACTCTGATGATGATTTTGTACAAGGCAGAAGTTTTATGTTTTCGGTATTTCTGACTTATGATGTAACCATGTTTTGGGACCACGATGTTTTCTATTTAATAAAGTTTTAATTCCTCTGTTCGGTCTTGTAATGTTTCTGTTTCTGTTTACCTATAACGCTTCATGAAACTTAAGGCATTCTGCTAAAGAGTGACATTAACGGACATGGGGTGTCACATGACATATGTGTTTTTCCCCTTAAATGTCGAAATTGGTTTTACACCTTTCAGCTTACCAAGTTGGGATTTTTATTTGTTGGCATGATCACTTTTACTATTAGGTAAAATAGGAGTTGATGTCATTATAATAATTCTTGTCAATTTCTTATGCTTGCAATTGAGTTAAATATAAAGGTAGGAAATATTATTTTGTCCCATTTTGTGAACATTTTGATGGGAACAACATAATGCAAACTTCCAAGAATTTGGATGAAATGGCTAGGATTTTGATGAAGATTCTTTTTTTAATAACAAATGACAGGTTAGATTTGGATATATAGAGTTAGTATTTTACTTGAAAGAAATATTTTAGTTGAAACAAAGAGTGAAATTCAGTATGAATGACCCTGGAGAAACAAAGAAAACTTGAAAATAGAAAACTAAATGGTTCAAAGATTGAACTTTTGTTGCTCACTTAAAGGAGTATAGTCAGAAGGTGCTTGCTTTATCTAGCATTAAAGCAGAAATAAAATAATTATGTGCATGCATTTGCATATGCATACATATTTATAGCAAAGACTCTTATAGAAGGATGAGGCCTACATAAAGAAGGTGTCCTATGTAAGTGCTAGGGGTAGCTTAATGTTTTCTTTGATTTTCACAAATCCTAGCATTGCATAGGCTACTTGGTTGGTCAATGTTATCAAGATTTTGAGCCAAAGCAGCTTTCAACCTGACTTATACGATCGAAGTGAAGACAGAATGGCCTGAAACTTGGCAAGCATGCTTAGAAGAAACAAAAAAAGAGTGTCGAGAAAGTTTCATCGAGTTTGGAGTCAACTGGATGACTCGGCCTTGTAATAATAATCTTAAATCGTTACTGAGTTACAGATAACTCAATATACTGAGTTATCCACTTAGCTCGTGTTCTCTTGAATTTTCTCATGCAACTTTGGGCCCACTTCTAGACTACAATGCGAGTGGGCACCAATCTCCATATTATATATTTTTCTATAAATACCAGCCTATCTACAACGAGAAAAAGTATATTCTACTTCTTCTCCATGGAACTCAACCAATTCTTCTTCGCTTCTATTCTTTTTTATGAATATATAACCCCCATTGCAACTCTAGAACCAAGGAATGCAGTTTTGATCTGGATAGAGAATAAGTAAAACACTGATTGAATGCAATAGGCTAGAGAATACTCCTAACCACTATTAAATTCTTGTGTGATTTGTGTTTTTTTCTTTTTCATTATTTTTAACTAAACTATTGATTTCATATGATTTTGGATGTTGATCCATTTTTTGAGTTAACATTTTGTTGCTTTCATTGTGAAAGAGATTATATCTATAATATACTATTAAAGCTGAGTAGAGAATAGAGAGCTCTCAAGCCTTCTCTAATTTAAACCACTAAAGTTGTGCCACGTGGATTCTGAAGCTCGAACGTCACTAAGCTATCTAATGTGTTTTACTCGCTTTCATGTTCTTTCTTCGTAACCCTAAATTAAATTAGGGCCGCTTGCTAAGTGGAGCAACTCTAATGGCCAGTTTCACGTTTTCAAGCTCATCTTTTCTCGGTCAATTACCATCATTATAGGTTGCAATTGGATCACCGCTTCATTGCTATTCCCACTTCCACCTACAAGGATGTTCACCTTCTCCTGTCAGCATCTGTAGATCGGTTTCTGATGTCCTGGCTCTTCTCCCAGTGTATGTATTTTTACTTCTCCCAATACCTAGCACTTCTACCTCCGACTGTGACTATGATAGAGCCGATTTCAATTTCATCGAATTGGTTTAGTTGATCATAATATGACTGTTTGTTAGTATACTATCGATAGTACGAGTTGTCCAGTGATTTGATATGCACCTCACTATGGGAATTGTTTTCTTTCTCTTTTTTACTTCTTAATGCTAACAACTGGAAAACAATTGTTTTTGGTCCAGTTTCGATGCTCTTCATTTTTTTTCATTTTACTCTCCCAAATTCTGATTATTGGGTTTTTTGCGTTAATGCATTTCTGGATTTTTCATTATCAATATTGTTTAGCCATAATTTTTCATTCTTTAGCTTTTAGTCTAACTAAATCAATTTTTTGTTTAATTTGTAATAATTGGTTCAGTTTGAATTTTCGAGATAAATAAGCAAATAGACACAGATATCACTGTATAGTTTGACAATTCTTCTATAGTCTATATAGCATCTAATTTACTTTAAACCTGCACCATTAAAAAATTTATATAGGTCAAGTATATGAGTATTCTAAAAATGTATCTTCATTTTATATTGGTTAATTGACTTATTCTAATAAATATTTGGCTAAAAATTTCTCCTATTTACAAGTTCTGTCTGAAACTAATCTTTTTACAAGTGCTTTTAATTTTGACTCTGCTGAGAATTTGCTTATTTATTATTTTTATTTCTAATTGTGTGCAGATTTGGTTTAAAATTAATACGATCTTTTGATGCTTAAAAGACTTGGTGTACCATTGTTTTTGGATTTTCCTTTCCCCTTTTATTTGATTTTGAATTTTATTCACTTTAATATTTATACAATCATTTTTGTTAGACAATGATCAAAATGAATGATTTTGTTAGCCATATTATGGTTCTGTGCAAGAGCTCTAGAGTTTCTATGGATCAATATATCGGCGCTTAAAAGAGTTGATCTTGATTCATTTTTAGAAATTTATATTTCCATGTATATGATTTTAAATTTCATTCATTTCAGGATCTAAATAATTGTTTTTAATTTGTTCAGGCAATGAATTTCATTTGAATCGATGTTACGTTTGGGTGTTAGTTATCATTAAAATTTGAAGGATTCAATGCACTACATTATTGTACTAGGATAGAACTGAAAGTTTTTATTGCTTCATGGAGTTTGATATGATATGTGTGTATGTACACGCCCATGTGTGTTTACGATAAGTAATTAGCAGGAAGGGTATATTTACCTATTTTTCTTGGACGAACTCACCTTTTCACTATTCTCTAATCCTTCGAAACTTGGTCATATCTTATGAATGCATCTTAACAAAGATTTATCATGCATGTAAGGATCTCAAATGTGATCTCAGTGCCTATTTTAGTACACCTGCTAGACATCCCACTTATACAATATCGTAAAGAAAATTAGTAATTTTCCTGCTAAACTAATATTTAATCACAGAAACATATTCTTTATGGACATATTTTTCTAATCATATATGGTGTCAATACTGATTGTTTTTTATGGCCATATCTTCTAATTTAGTAAAAGAAATTAAAGCATGTTCTGTAGGTGTCTGTAGCGGTACAAATTGATTTCTTATCTCTGGGGTTAGTAAAGTAATTTTAATTAGATAAGAAGAATGTTTGATGCCTTATTTTATACATTTGATTTATCTTGTGTTTTCAAGCTTAACGAACTATGAATTAAATACACATATTTTAAAATAAGTTATGTTTGTTTTAAATGTTTAAAATTAATACTTCTGGTTTAATTTTTCAAGTTTAAGCCAATATTTAAACTAATTTCAATAAATATGAATTGAATAAGTTAAAGTGTTATTCATATTTTATGTGCTCTGAGTTATTAAATTGTACATCTAAGCCTGTATGTTACAGTTAGGAGCTCATATGAGTTAGCAAGTTCAAAACAATTTTCTATCTTTTACCGTTCATACGTGTTAGGCGCTCTCTTCCCATTTTATCACATTGTATAGTAAATAAACGAACATTTACATAAACTTACACAAACACCATTGTTAATTAGCTGTAGTCAAAGTCATTTTGTTTTGTTAGGAAACAACAATTCGATGCTTCTAAGGCTCAACGCCATACATTTGAATGTTTTTTTCCTTTTCTTTTCATGCTTTCTTTCTTATGAACAATACTAACTGCTATATATACTTTGTGAACTAAATTTAGTTTTAAGTAGTATGTTTTTCCATGTATAGATTATATTTTACAGCCATGTGGGATAAGTTCATACATCATACTTATTTTCAATAATATAGGTCATGATATTTTATACCAAAACGTACATTATATGTGAATGATGTCTCATAGTGGCTAGGTTGTAAAAAACTGATTACTGTCTTATAAATTATCTATTCGCGAGAGGATTCTCCTTTGGCATGTACATAAATATTCAGTGTTACTGATTTTACGCTAATTTGGTGTATTGAATTTTACTCATGTAAGAGATAAACGATTGACATCTATTATGGGCGTGTATAATGCCATGTGTACTTTCTCGATAATTAATTTTGGTGTGGTATACCTAATTTCATAATGTACCAGGTTCATTTTTTTCATTCTATGAATTACAGTTTGCTGTAGTTTTTATGCGATTATGGATCATTTTACAAATGCTTATAAAAGATGATGTTTATGTTGCTTATTTATTGTTTTCATTATTGAAAATCTTCCCGATGGTTAATGAACTTTTGGCGGATAATTTATTATATGGGGTTTTCGTCGTCCTGTTTTAGATAGACAACATATTACTTTGCACAGATTGACGTCATCATGCTATTTGAAATAAATTGGTTGCTGAATACTGCATGTGGATCTTAAATGTTCGGTTCGATCCAATTTTTCAAATTTTCAACTATTTATATTATTCTATGTTTTGGTTTTCATTAGTTTTTATATGTACTTTGTGTCCTTTAATTATATTCCAAAAAGATTGTGTTTTTTGGATCATGCACGTTAAAGTTTACCGTGGGATCCATAAGAAAGTGGGTCCAATTCAATTTCATGGCCTAATTTGAGATCTCAAACTCTGATACCGGATTTCATTTTCATGGCTTGATTTTAGGTCTTATGGTTATTTCTCTTGCACTCCTTATATCACCACTGATAGTTTATTTAGCGATTGTTCTTTTTCTATCTATAGTCCAATCGTTGATCGTTAGAGGTTTTTTACTTTTAATTCCTCTAGCTGCCAAAATTGGAAATGTACAGTTTCTTTTGGAGTAGCTTAAGTGAGTCGGTGTAGATTCTCTTTTGGTGCCTGCTATCATAATTTAAGATATTTACCACTTGCTATAATTTATTTTATTTGGGAAGAGCTGCGTTCTGTTTTTATTTTGTAAATGATTCATTTTCGGTTCTTCTTCTAATCTAAACCATTTTTTACATAAATACAAGATCAAATTTTATAACTTGAACAACTTCAAAGAAGTATGTATCATATATTTAACTTTGATATGGTAGCTGAAAAAAAAATCAGTGTTATATTTTCCCGTAAAAAGTAAAGGTTATTAGTAGAGTTTTTGCATAAGTTACTCAGTATTTTTTTTTTGATTAAAATTGTTTTTGCAGCTTCAATTCTATTCAAATTTGAAGTTGGACTGGAACTAATTTCTTCGTGGTCCTCTTGACATAGAAAAACAGGGGAGGGATGTGAACTTGCAATAGAAAATCAATTCCAGGTGATTGTATTTCAATACTTCTCACATGTTCTGTGGGCTGCCAAAAAGAATCAGATCTAATCTTATAGGTCCGATTAATAGAACTTTGGGCAGCACATTCCATAAAACGTAGTACTTTTCAATGCTCAGTGTATGGACAAGTAAATTAAGAACCTTTTTGTATTTGTTTCCATTTATTCGCAACTAAATTAATAAAAAAACAATGATAAGGAATTCTGAAGAGAATGGTCATTCAACATTTCCGGTTATAACTAGAGCTAATATCTCCTTATGCCCACAAAATACCAGAAGGGTGCAAGTTCATTTATTAAAATGTTGCATTAACTTTATATATACTATTGAAAAAAGGAAACATACATTTCAACATACTTGGGCACATGTTATGCCGAACTTGCAAATGCATTAAACTTTTGGGTTAAACAAACTTTTCTGGCTTGACTTTCTAAATTGTTTTTCCATATGTCTATGTTGTCTTACACAGCTTCATTGGCTTTATCAAGAAAAAATAATAAGCACAAAACTTATGAAAAATGTGAGCTTTGAACAAATATGTTGCCTCTTTGGTACACCATTCTCTGTGCCAATGATTGGAAAAAGTACAATATATGTGCTATTTATTATGGCAAAATAATTTTGCAATTAACTATATTTATTTGGGTTACTAATCTGCTATGTTTGGATTTTCTATATATGTCTGAATTACTCTGCTGCATTCATCAGTTTCTACCAAAGTTTAAATAATCTATTGCTTAGGATGCCCTTGCTTAGTATGATTATATACTGCTAATATTTGATAACATATATAAACATTAATTTTTATCTTGCTAACACAATCTTATAAAAACATTTCAATAAAATCTTTAAATTCTCGCTGATATAATTAATTTTGATACTCCAATGAGGACTTAGATATTGTGGTGTATTTATGAGCAAAATTAGTTTTACATACATTCACATGCATTATGCTATTTTGGCAACAGTCTTCTATAAGTAAAATAGGTTACAAAATTCTTTTCACACAAAAAAGTGAATGATATAATTCATAATAAACATTTGTATTTTTTCATTCACTAATAAATCTGGGAACAAGGATGTCCTATAATAATTACAAATTGTAGACAATCTGCAATTGAATCTTAATACATATTTTCATTTTCAAAATAATTGATTGCTGTTGCAACTATTAATATCTTAAACTAAGCAATGAAACGGTGTATGACTAGATTTATATTTTTTTATGATGCTTAATCTAATATAGTTAATTAAACATATAAAAGGCTGCTTTGTTTGTTGGCCTACCTTAGTGGTATAAAAGATTGGCCTCAATTCGGATGCTTGGAAAGTGTTATGTTTTCGTTACATTTATATTCAATTTAGTTGATTAAGGTTCAATACAAAAATAGTTATAAAAAGACCCATGAATTTTATGTCATTGTAGATATTGAACGCATGCAAAGTTGTAAAAGATCCAACATAGCACCATGATCGATGCTTTTGAAATCAAAACAATTTTCTATTGATGATTTGTACATTGGGCATGTTCAAATCTACAAGTTACCATCTTTAACTTATATTTTTACACTAGACGTTTTAGATTATGAATATTTAATAATTCAGTGTAGATTTGTTATTTTCAATTTTTTGTTTCCAACTTCACTACCATTTGTCAATTTATATTCTTTGTAGATTTGAGTTTGTTATGCAATCCTTCTATTTCGGTACAAGTTTTTTTTTTTTGGGTTTGATAGATATTGCTTCTTATTATGAACATTATGCATTACTGTGCATTTATGGACTATCATTTTTTCAACAGTAATTTGCCTTCTTCGGTCAAATATGCATATAATAGATATGATCTTAATTGTGAAATCAAAATAAATAGCTTCAAATTTGTTCTAATAATATCTCAATAACAGTCCACTATTTTGAGAACTATAGCCGAAATGAAGAGACAACCCAACATTAAGTAAATTTATCATTTGGTAGAGTTCAACTGATCAACTTATAAAATCGATTTTATCATACATGTCAACTCTTTTATTCGGAATTCCATGCATATTCTCATGATAGCAAAAAATAATTTTCATGATAGAAAAAGCATTTTGGTGGTTTCCATTTTCATCGTTAATTCAGTTTCCATAAAGGATTATACCAAATGCTTTTGATTCCCCTTAAGAGCTAATATCGAGATATTGGTTCAGAGTTTTTCATTATATTCTTCAGATAAAGTTCCCAACTGTCATCCATTATGCACATCTCTAAATTATGATTTAATTAGAATGTTTTTTTTAAAATTATTTTACATTTTATTTTAGGTAATTGCATATGTATTTAGCATTTAGAAATGGAAAAAATATACTGTATTAAATTTATAATTGCAATTTTGAAAATTACAAAAAGTAATAATAATTGTGCATTTATAGCCTCATATTTTAGTATAAATTCCTTTTGGAAACTTCTCCAGCAAGATTATTGAGAATCTACTGCCAATAAAGCTCAAATGCATGCCATTTTTAATCACTGGTAAAAACTGCTCTTCTAACATAGAGGAAAAATTACTAAAACTTTCAGTAAGTTTACCGTGATAAACTTTTTCTGTTAATTTCTTCAATAGTTGATGCAAAGATTTCATCCCCTATTTAATACACAACAAACCCTTTCCAAAAAAAGTTTTTAAATTACTTCTTTGAAGTTATTTTTAATTTTTGTTTTTCCAAAATTGAATATGTATTTAACCGAGGGTTAGAATAATCAAATTTTCTTTTTTTGACAGCTTTGCAAAATTTCAGGCTAATTTAGAAACTGCAAAATATTCTGCAGTTTGACTGAAATTAGAATTTTTTTATATACCATTCTTTACAAGGGTTGACCATGTATTTTGAAACGTAGACTGCGTTTACACAATAATAATATATTCATTAGAGATTTTAGATGATTAGTTTAACTCACTGCAAACTTCCAAAGGCATTCAATAATTTTATATCCTCCAAACATTATACTCCTTGATTTGTCCCATAACGTTCCAATCCATTGTTTAATTTCCTTTCTTATTTAACCATATTTCAGAGTAATCAAACATAATCATTTATTCCTTTCGACCACATTGTTTCCTTAATTTTACATGTTTTCTGCTCAATGTAGATGCGTGAATTATGTTTTAAATTGTATTTGAATATTTTCCTAAATTAGAAAAATGGGTAGAAATCAATAAAGGGAAGAATTTATAAGTTTCTGATCATTGAATAATATTATGTTATATAGGATTATCAAAATATTCCTTAAATTTATGTTTCTAAATATTACTGATCATCAAATAGGAGAAGTAGATGGGTAGCTAAAAATTATGTTCTGATTATTGAATTGACAATCGTTGGGTTTGAACTTGCAGTCTAGGAAAAGAAGTTTGGCATTTGATATATACAGCTTGCTAAAACTTTTGAACAATTGCTCTTAAATGTTTCTATGTTGGCTGAAATTAGGATTTCTGCAAAAAGGCAATTGGTCACCCTATATTTGTCACCTTGAACTTCTATTCAGGTAAACTAATATAGTTTATTTCAGGCTCACGTATCCTTGAGCTACGCCTTTTATGTAGGAACCCCTTTATAAGCTGGAAGCAATGCGAAACATGTGGAGAATGTACCTTTGAACAGTTTGTAAATGTTTGAAAAATAAATATGAAATGAATATATGTATGTCATTCTACTATAAATGCAACTGATTTTATTTACATTCCTGCAACTAAATTGTTTTTCTCTTATTTGTTACTATTTGAAATGATTATAAATGCATAAAGCATTTAGAATCCATGTGTGTGTGGTAATAAGTATTTAGAAATGCGCAATCTACTACTTTGGTTACTCTATTTAGGGACTTAGGGATATGTTTAGGTTATAAAGAATGTATTTAGCAAGGCTCATTTATGAAATTAATTTCTTCATTAGTTGTCATATGTGCATGTTTATATTGATTTTACTATTCTATTGCTTTTCTGTTACTATTTGATTTTTTAGTCTGTTATATTTTAGTCCTTAGGTGAAGACAGCAGGTTTAGCATTTTTGCTTTAATATGATGTGAACCTTCTTAAGGTTTTTATAGTGCTTTAAGAATGAGGGCTATTGCGCTAAATGATGGATGTTATCTTCATCTTTTAACTCAGATGCATTGTGTCATGTGTATTTAATGAATTTGCCCTCTATTCAATTCAATTGGTTTACTGAAAAGTGCTATTAATGGTAGATGATCCTGATAATTTGCCTTTATAGCATTTTAACTTTTCGAAATTATTTGCAAATATATTCTTTATATTATTTTGTGCAATTTTTGAACAAACCATGTTACTACTTCCCTCCTCAATTTTACCTCAACAATTATTTTAAATCATATTGTTACCCACTAATTTATTATTGCGCACTCCATGAGAGAATAACTGCATCCATTGCTCCCATTTTAGCAAACTATCATTAACATCCAGTGGAAAGTTGATGTACATGTAATTTCCTTGCTTTATATCCTAAGTTGCAGACTTGCAGTATGATAAATATTTATTTGTCATTTCTCTTCGGCTGTATGTAGTAATCATGAAAAAAATAAATGAATTTATGGTTTGTTTATATAATTTGCATCAAGGTTTGGTTACTAAATGGACGATAAAGTGTGGGTACGAAATATATTACTCCTTATATAGGAGTTAGTTGAAGTTTTTTGTCAAGATACAGCTCTAGCCATTTTAGCACCATTTATTACATTGCAGATACATTCAGAAATAAAGCAATATAGATCGGAAGCAAGTATACTTTCTTCTTAAAATTTTCTTTGCATCCTGCTTTAACGTTTATCATTTACACTTGCTATCCTGCTAACATAAATTATAACTAATTATCTAACCTAGGTGCATTTATTTTTCTTATTACAGGTGAAAGCTACAAGAACTGACATAAAGTACTTGAGGTTGGTATTAAGTACAATGTTCTATGTAAGTTAACTGCAGCTCCAAATATAATGTATTGAACTTTAAATGCTATGTAAGTTAACCCTTTGTAGAACTTACGTCTCTGCCTTATTGATGTAAGTCATATTTTTTTCTTATTGTCTCATTGTTGTCATATGTTTTTGTTTCTCTTATTTATTGTTTTTGGGTTTGTGAATTTGGGTTCAAATAGCCAGCCTGCTTAAAATACATACATACTACATACAAATTCTCTTTGGCCATACATTTCAGTTTGGCGTCATCTAGGTTTGATTAGCATGTTTTACTTTTTCTTCCTATTTATTTTCCTATCTTACGTTAATGTTTTGATTAGCCTGGCCTTTGTACTGCATTCTGCGTTATATATGATTTCATCTGTCCGACCCTGTGCGTTATATATGGACTTCATCTGACTGATACAAGCTTTTATCCATCTCTACATGCTTTCACTTTTATATAGCCTTACCTAGGAAAATTAGTGCTTATCACAATTTGCAAATAATATTATAGAAAAGAATAACAGTTTTTTCAATAGAAAAATATGGTGATGACCCGTGTGCGTAGCACGGGTTCACACTAGTTTGGTATAATGTGTTACATTAACAAGTTAATCAAGTTAAAATTATATTTAATAGAAAATCCATAAATTTTTATATTTTATGATAGAAGTTACAAACTGTTATAATCGTAAACAAAATTATCACAATAAATTTCAATGTATCAAAACTGGATAGCAGTGTATTCCTATAAAAAAGAGTATGTAATTCTCCCTATGTTTTGGATTACTTATAACTTGTGGAGGCATCTATGGGTTACATATTGATAATTGTGGATAACTATGGACAAACTTACTCGATATTTCTCTATTAATTAATATAGCTAAGGTCAAACAGAAAATATTGATGTGGCTGGTTTACATATTTATCTTGATCTGAGAATACTTTGGGTCCTTAATTTGTAAGCTTCGCTCTGATTATAACCATGACATTCATCAAATGACTATAGTTGAGTCAAGTGGAAGTATTAGAAGTGAAGCATATTCAAGATAGGATTCATCTACCAAATTAAATGACCAATTTAAGTCAACCCAAAATCAAAGTATTTTATTAGAGCATTTCGGTTAACAACAATTGTTACCACCAAACTAAGAAATTTGTGTTTGGACAATACATTGCTGAATTTTGATGATGTTGGATTTTGACCATTACAAAAATTCCATAAATTCAAAGTGATACAATTTTGACAATGAGAATAGGCGTAAAATAAAGTCATAACTAGGTAGTGTTTAATGTAAATCAGAACTTTTTCTTAAAACTAGTAAGCGGTGAGTTAGACCAAAATGATGTACAACTTTGCTAAATGACATATAAACATTAGCATAGTTCGATGTCAATCGCTAGTCAAATTTACACTCAACTAGGTATGATTAATGCATAAAAAGCTCTTGGCTACCATCTGTATCGCTAATGGTTGAAAGTATTCTCTCTATATACCCCATCAAAATCAAACTAACATAACCAAAGACTATTTGATAGCAAAGGATTTATAGTTCAAGAACCAGCAATCTAAAATATCAAGAAATTTTCTAATAGATGAAAACTCATCATTGCAAGGTCGGCTTGAGGGTATTAGTTTTATGTAGATGTTTTATTTATATGTATGATGTGTTACCTTTGTGTAAATCGATCATTTTCATGTAAATACATGTACGGTTTGTTAAGTGAGACTCCTACAAATATTATTGTTGTTGCATATTGATTTACTATGTGCATAAGTTTATGAAATATAAAAAACCCATTAGGATGTGATATACATAGTTGAAATTATTATTTTCCATTTTTTATATTTTATAAATTAACATTTGTCCATAGATTAATATATTTATTTATATGACTTATATTACGACATATAACTATTTCACACAAATAATTGATCTAATATTTTTATTACGTACATTTTACTAAAAATAATTTTTAACACTTGAAAATATTTTTTTGTAAATTATTTAAATTTTTAATATTACCTAATCATTGTATAAATTAAAAATTCATATAAAATGATCTATATTCCGAAAACTAGTCATGATTTTTTTAACATTGAAATGACATCTCTTGAGCTTTGTATCAAAAATGTATGTTTGTTAGAACATTTCTTAAATTTTTAAGAATTATGTTTTTATTCATTTGAAAAGCGCTCAATTAATTAAAAATGTATTTTGACTTAAAAAAATCCAAAAAAAATCTTAGCGAATTTAATAGTATTCCTGATTATCCAAAATTTTAAAATTAGAAAAATATAGTAAGTATATATTTTATATCATTTATTTATTTTTGTTTGACTAATTAATTTTCAAAATATATTTTACTATAATAAAATTATATTTAAATTTGTTATTGTGTATTCGATTTAGAATGAAATAAAAATAAGAATTTTGTTTTGAAATATTGCCACAGTATAAAATATTCTAAATCATATTAACATTTGATATTTATATTTATATATATTTGGTGATCAATCGACCTTTGAAAGAGTTGAAAACTTACATGTACCAAGCTAAAACAACAGTGATATCAACTAAAAAAGGATCATAGTGATCTAACCTAAAATGAAGGATATATAGTTTCATGAACATAGGCCCAGGTCAATTTTTACTCAAGGAAACACCTGAAACTTCATTTAAGATGACAGAGAACGAATTATCAAGCCAGAACTCAAACATACATAATAAAACGAATGTAAATTAGAAGAGTGAATTTTAAAAACTCACGTTGAATTGATTAGAGGGAGACTGCAATAATTTGGGGTTGCAAAACCTTGTTTAGAAGCCCTAGGAACCCAAAAAATGCTACATGCTTAGCCTGTTGAGGAATTTACAGTAACTCTTCTTCTTGAATCTACAGAGAAAGGTTGATTTGAATCGTTCACTGAAGTTGATAACTTGAGACATGAGGATTAATCAAACCCTCTCTCTTAATTTTCATTAGGTTTTGAGATTTAGATAAGAAGAAAGAGGCATGCATTTTTTCCATAACTAGATTCAGGAAAAATATAAATAAGGGAAAAGGAGAGAATACACATTTCTCTCTTTTTTTCCAGGTAAGTCCTTTGGGTTTGAGGCCTAACCCAAAATCCAATAAGCTAAGGTGTTAAAAATATACCAAGTGTTGCAAATTCTTCTAGTTAAACAATACACCCAATTTTACACAAGTTTAATAACCCTTAACAAAATTCCAATCAATAGCATGCTACAACATTGTTTAAACTTTATAAAGTTTTGCAAAACCATATTATAATATTTTCAAGGCATCTTAAATACAAAATTTGACACAAATACATAAATATAAACAAGTTTGTTAGAATATTTATTTATGCATAAACATTTTAAATGTATCAACTATACTAAAATATTTCTAACTTTTAAATATTGATTCTTAATCGAAATTCACATTTTTTTATTGTAATCTAACTAATTCACCAATTTTATTTGTTAATAAATACAACTTCAATTTGGAAACCTAAATCTATAGTTTATTAATTATCCATTTAAAATAACTTAACACTTATATCAAAAAAATATTTTCCACTTGAATATTAATTACAAATACATATTTATATTATCTATATTCACTATAATCATCAAATTATAATTTACAAGCACGGACTAGAATATATTTCTTATTATAACAAAGATATCTAATTTATTCCAAAACATTCAATTCTAAAAATCATTGATTCTTTAATTTCATATTTTAAAATATTATGTGAGTTAGGCTTATAAACTCATGGTTTATTCTTTTAAGTTTTGAACAAATATAGAAAACACATTAGAATCTATTTAGCCTAAATACTCAAAACACGGGTTATTACAATTAGTTATAGTATATTATAAACTGTATTAAACTTCACTACTTATAGTTCATATATAATAAACTTTATTAAACCTCATTAGATGTAGTAACTAAATTGAAGAAATGTTACAGGCTAGCATTCAGAGATGATGCAGTCGGACCAGAGCTGATATCTATCTAGCATAGATCGAAGGGTTAAGGGCTAGGGTGGCGCAATTGGAAGATCAGATTTGTCTCGGATAATGGAGATGATAAAGCTACTAGATCGACATATTACTGAGTGCATGCAACAATATGGTGGCCACTTTCCTTCTTCTAGAGTTTATGGAGGTAATTGACTATTTTGAAAGGTACATTCTTTTGTTTAATATGACTTGGCATATGGTAAATGTTGATGTGGGGAATTGGTCAACACAAGCCAACACCCGATGAGCTATGGGTTATGCAAATTATCAAAACAAAGTCCAGACATAAAATGCTGAAAAGTAAGTAACACCGAGTTTATAGTGGTTCAACACTAACGCCTAAGTTTGTTGTAACTATTCATCATTAAAATTACAGTAACAAGAGTTATCCAAGTCCAATGCTTTGAGTTTATAAAGTTATGAATGGAGAATAACAAAGTCCTTGCTAATTCCCTACAAGGTCCATACAACGATTGTCATGTTACTAAGCCCAAAATGTTCCAAGTAAACTTCAAGTCTAAGAAGCAAGCCAAGTATCAATCCAAAAACCAAAATGTTGCAAAAGATCTTTTAAGTGAAGCTCATAAGTCCAAAAGTCCGTCTAAAGCCGTGGAAACCATGGAAGAAGCAATTAAAATGCTCCAGGACCAAATTTCTCGCGTCTAGAACCAAACAACCAAAAGATCCTGAAACCAGCCCCCAAGAGGGGCATTCATAGGTGTAGCGATACGATATTTCGTATCTCCCAAATTTTGCATATAGGTAGCAGTGCAAATCCCTGGATTTCATCACTCTGTTGTGCTTCTTCGAGATGAACTGCTTTGAACCAATGCCAATCCACGTCACTTCCAGGATACAAATTGTACTTTTGTATTCCCAAAGTTTAATGAAACCTGAGCCATTTTCGATGCTATTTCGTATCCTAACTCGGATATGAAAGTTCCTAGCCACTATGAATACAAAAAAGTCAAATACAAAATATGAATGCTACCCTAATACTTGGTGAAATCCACGAGTGCCAGAACCATGTTTCATAGTCCCCCATTTCGCGCCCTGGGGATACGAAGCTCCGTAAAGAAGAAAAAACCAAGTACCGCAAACTAGAAGAGGAAACAAAGTGTTTCAGTCCCCAATGTCGGCTACACTTTTGTATCCCCAAAGGGGGTGCAAAATATTTGCAAAGAAACCAAGGTACGAAAATACAATTCATATCCCATGCCTTGATGTTTTTATCGATCTGAAGCCTTCACCGATTCTAAATCATTTTGGGTGATATGAATTCTCATCAAACCGAGAATGCTGACCAGGGGATTTGAGCCGATGCATACTAATCCGGGAATTAAGTCTATATCCAAACTTTCGAGCATTTCGCGATTTTGACCAAATCGACTTGTGCCTCCGTGAGTTCGTACTCGAGTTTCGAGCACTTAGAAAACCATAAATCCGTTGTGTGACTGCCTTATTGGAAGATGGGTCAACACTTGCCCCCAAAACATGTCTTTCTTGTAAAAGGAAGTCGAACCCAGAAATACATGAACCAAGATTTGCGAGAAGTCCGAATAGAACTTCAATAGCCAGCGAACTAGAAAAACGCGATCATGCTGAATCGTACTAATCAGAAGACGACGACTACGCCGGATCGTAATTAGGTGGAAAACCATAATACCAAATCCAAAGAAATTCGACGATCGCTTCAGATCATATTTTGGGATATAACCAAACCCAAGATAGCCAATAGTCTAGGAATTGAAGGATCCCGAAATCCAGAAAACCGAGGTAACGGATAACCGAGGGATTAAGAGGGTCCGAAATCCAGAATGGCAAGAGTATCTAGATATGGTATAATCCATAATTGCACAAAACCAAGTGAATCGTCCTGGCAAGACCTAACAAAATGACTTGAAACCAAATGAGTAAAGCTCTTATTTGCCACAAGTCCAGGCGGCCCTACCAAGACTTGGCAAAACGACCAAGGACAACTAGATGGTTTCAAGGCGGTCTTGCTAAGACCGGACAAGATAACCAAGAATAGCCAAAAGACTTCAAGGTAGCCTTGCCAAGACCTGATAAGACGATTAAGAATAGATGGATTAGTTCAAAGCAGCCTCGCCAAGACCAGACAAGATGACCATGAATAGCCGGGTTTTTATACTTAGTGAGTAAAAACCTTACTCCACCATGTCCTTAAAGTTTGAAATTCCAATTCCTGATTTCATACTTCGTAAGTATCGTCCTGTCGAGCGAAGTATTCTTATTAAAGTTTTCTCGCAGGTTAGAGTTTTTAATAAAGCCAAAGGAAAACCTAACGGTTTATCGTCGAGTAGAGAGCACGCCTAGGGGTTAAGGTCTAATCTCTTATATGGGTGAGTTGACTTATCCGTTTTCGATTTCCAGCTTACCTAGTCTAATTAAGTTTCGAAGGAGAAGCTTTATAGTCGAGCAAAGAGTACGCCTAGGGGTCACACCAGTCTTGTACATGGGTAGGTCGGCTTAGCCGTCCTAGGCCAGAAAAATGAAAAATAAACGAAGGAATTTGGACAGTTTATCGTCTGCAAAGAGCATGCCTAGGATTAAGATCTAATCCCGCGTATGGGTAAGAAGGATTAGCCCTCCAAACTCCCGATCCAAATAACTAGAGACGAAAGTTGGAGATTGCACGGTTTCTCATCTACAAAGAGCATGCCGAAGGATTATGAAATAATCTCATATATAGGTAGGCAGATTTATGCCCTCCAAAATCCTACAATCATGAAAACCAAAGAAATGAATTAATTATGAGGCGTGCGATTTATAGTCGGGTACAGAGCAAGCCTAGGGATTAGGACCTAATCCCGTACGTGTGTAAGCCGACTTGAAACCATCCGAAATCAGAAAAATCAGAGGTACAATATCTAGAAGCACAACATCCAGGAGGACGGAGAGTCCAAAGATCGAAAGCCAGAGTTTTAATCACAAGATAACCAAAATATATGAGCCAGATGTTTAGATAAACATAGGGTCGTATCCACGAGCCAGAAGACCAAACAACCACATCCATAATCCAAGAGACCAAGATACTAGAAAACAAAAAACATAATCAACAAAAACTCAAAAGATGGAACACCAAAAGAACCAAACTCCGCAAAGCCAAAATCTAAAGCCCGGATAGATGAAAAGCCAGTAAACCAAGGAGCCAAAAATACCAAAATCCAAAAGCTGCAAAACCAGAGAGCCCAAAGAGCCACTTCAATCGATGAACAAGCCATTGGGAATAGGCCCCGTTCCATTCCTATTCAGAGCTGGAAGAGGCAGTTGTGCTTGTCGCAATATTGTAGCTCGATTTCAAACATACTCCGTCAATTCGCCACGTTTGACGTGTTCTTCAATCATATTCCGGAGTTGCCTACAATAAATTTTTTTGTGACCATGCAGGTCATGAAACAAGCAAGGACTACCAGAATCTCTTTCCTTCTGAATCAACTCCCTCGCAGGAGGATTCTTGAAAGGAGAAACTTGGTGAACTTCCAAATAAATCTCCTCCATAGTACGATTGAGCTTTACATATGAAGGGAACTTTGGCTAGTTCCACTGATAAGCACTTCGATCATTCCGAGGAGAAGCATTTCCTTTGCCCGAGTTGGACGATACTTCGCCCCTAACTGAATTGATCTCGAGATCCTTCATGTCGGTTCTCACATCATCCTCCCTCAGAAATTGATCTGCCTCGAAGTAGAATTTACTGAGGTCCCTTAGCAGATCCCTTTGAAGTAAGATCTTGAAATTCGTCTTGTCCAAGATACCAGAAACAGCAGCCATAAAAACTATAGTCTATTCGATTGATTGAAGCCATAGCTGCATTGAACCTCTCTAAGAACTTTCACAAAATCTCGCCTGTCCTTTGCTTAATTGCCTAAGAGTCATCACGTTCTTGCGTCGAGCAATATGAACCCTGAGCTATTCGATGGATTTCCCAACCAAGACACACTAACTATTCACCGATTCATTTTCTAATAGCCGATACCACATGGTAGCAGTGTTCGCAAGATAAGAGTGGAAAGCACTTCGCTATAACATTCTCTGAAGCCAAAAGTACTTTCATGTGGCGCATATAGCTCATCAAGTGAACTATTGAAACCTTCCTATCATCAAAAGCCTCCAGCATCGAAAATTTGAAATCCATTCAGCTCCAAGAATTCCAAATATCTTAAGTGAACGGACTCCGCGTAACACAATCCATGTCTGAGAGAGAGGCCCCTCCTCGAGTATATCGCAGAATCACATCAACGATCTGACTACCACTTATGTTACTAAGCAAATGACTTTAGTGCTTCGATCCCACACTGGTGGCCCTAGTGCCAAGTCTAGTGTTAGAAAACTATTGAGCTTCAATAAGAATATCTGACTCAACGCTAGCCTGAGGTTCCACCACTGGTACAGACCTAGATTCTGGGACTGCGAGAGTCCCTGCATCCAAACCTACATGCACCGACGCTTAAGCAACATTAGGACTTTACCAACACGAGAACCCGAAGCCTGACCAACCAAAACCTGATCCGAACCCTTATAGAGATTGGGGGTTTTTCCCCTGGGTCTAGTGATCCGGTACCTATCTGCGGATCGGTGCCAACATGGGGTTGACCTTCGGGAATTGCTCCTGAGTCTCGAGCTAAATCTTGAAGAACACTAGAACTTGTTCCCGCAATATTCCCTAGGCCCGATGGCCTTGTGAAACCTTCAATCCTAGCCAGATGAGTATTCATAGTAGCTTTTTGTCTTAGTAAATGCTCTTCTTATTGTTCCAAGCACGAAATTAAATCCTTTGTCAAATCCTTAACCACCCATCGATATCCTTCCAAGTAACATAATTCGATGGATGTCCACTATAGGATACTTCTGGCTTTCCTCTATTCCCGATCCTTCCGAAAGAACCAAAGAGACCTGTTTCATTTTAACCATAGCGAAATCTGAGAGAATTTTTTCCTTAACAACCCAAATTCGAAGGCAATACGATGTATCCCCTTCCTAGCGCACCAAAGTGTTGATGGGGGGAATTGGTCAACACACGCTAACACCCAATGAGCTATGGGTGATGAAAATTATCAAAACACAGTCTAGCTGGACGCATAATGCTGAAAATTAAGTAACACCTAGTTTATAGTGGTCTGGCACTAACGCCTATGTCCACTTTTTTGTGACTATTCATTATTAACATTACAATTACAAGATTTATCCAAGTCCAATGCTTTGAGTTTACAAAGTTATGAATGGTGAACAGAAAAGTCCTTGCTAATTCCCTACTAGGCCCAAACGACCATTATCATGTTACTAAGCCCATGATGATCCAAGTAAGCTTCAATGTCCCAGAAGCAAGCCAAGTATCAATCCAAATGCCGAAATGTTGCAAAAGATCTTTTATGTGAAGCTCACAAATATAAAAATCCTTCCAAAGTCGTGGAAACCATGGAAGGATCCATCAAAATGCTTCAAGACCAAGCTTTTCGAGTGTAGAACTAAACAACCAAAAGATCCTGAAACCAGTCCCAAGAGGGGTATTTATAGGTATGGGGATATGCAATTTCATATCCCAAAATTTCGTATCCCATGACTGGTACCGATCTGGGGATTGCTATGAATCCCAAGAGTTCATCACTTTGTTGTGATTCTTCGAGCTAAATCACTTTGAACCAATGTCTATCCACTTCGTCTTCTAGGATACAAATTGTACTTTAGTATTACCAAAGTTTAAAGAACCCTGAGTCATTTCCGATGTTATTTCGTATCTTAATTCAGATATGAAAGTTTCAAGCCACTCTAAATACGGAAAAGTCGAATATGAAACATGAATGCATACTCTAATACTTGGTGAAATCCAAGAGTGCCAGAACCATGTTTCGTACTCCCCCATTTCCTGTCCTGGTGAGACAAAACTCCCTAAAGATAAAAAAACAAGTGTTGCAAACCAGAAGAGGAAACAAAGTGTTCTGGTCCTCGTTGTCTACCACACTTTCGTATACTCAGGAGGATACAAAATTTTTACATAGAAACCGAGATACGAAACTACAATTTGTATTCCACGCCTTGATGTTTTTACCAATCCAAAGCCTTCACCGATCCAGAATCGTTTTGGGTGATATGAATTCTCATCGAACCGAGAATGCCGATCCGGGGATTCGAGCCGATGAACAACGATTCGAGAATTGACCATATATCCAACCTTTCGAGCATTTCGTGGCTTCAACACAATTGTCCCGTGCTTCCGTGAGTTTAAACTCGAGTTTTGAGCACTTAGAAAACCAAAAATCAGTCATGTGACTGCCTTGTCAAAAGGCAAGTCAACACTAAACTTAATGATTTGTCAAAAGGCAAGGCAAGTCAAAAGCCGCCGGAAACCATCTAAAATAAAGGCGACAACCTCTATCGGAAGCCGTCGAACATTCTGTCATCGACGCCTTCGTCTCCAATGAATATTTCTGATGGCTTCTGACAGCCGCCAATGATTTGAAGCTGTCGGAAAAGCCCCTATTTCTTGTAGTGCTAATGATTCTCCATTATTTTATTCATTATTTTGGATTCTCTTCCATGCTTTGTAAGGTACCCTCTCACTAATGATGGAACAGATACCACTTGGTTTCCTCATTGCACATCTCAAGGCAACTTCTTATTGGGAAACATAACCATTTCCTCTTAAGATCCTTGTCCATGCTTCGTAAGATAACACCTCACTAACAATGGGACCAAAATCTTATCCCTTTATCATTTAAGTTAATTGGCACCCAGAAATCATTTCACGCACTAGCTCCCCGAAATGCCCACAAAATGCATATGTCGCATCCATGGTTACCCACCAAATAACATATGCATCTTTCAATGGTGTCCTATCAAGTTTAATAATCAAACATATTTGAAAGGCGATCCCTTCCAGCTCTACAAGAAAAACCGTCATTTACTCCGAAGGCAAAACCCTACGACATCCTACAATTTTCCGAGAGGTACCCATTTTGGGTTTAGTAATCAAGCAACTCATTAAGACCTGGTCGTCAAAACCGTAAGACTAACTTTCAATTCCCCCGAAAGGTGTAAAGCTTTTTATACAAAATAGTTCTTTCTTTGAAAAGACCCCCCCCTTTGTCCCTACCGAAAGAGTGAAGGCGAAAGCCACTTGGGGAGTAGTTACTTTCAAAAAAATATAAGTATCAGAACCAAAACTCATCTGAAAGGGTAAGAAGCGGAATCCTATATACTTTTTATACCATACATGACATCCCAACTATTAACCATTACTGAAAGATGGCTTCCGAAAGTATTGAAGTGTTGCTTTCGGATAAAACAGTGGCACTGCTAGTAAATATGGCTAAGCTAACATATTTCATTATAAAGCAATACTTTATACCTACTCCACCATATTCTTTGAATTCTCATTGGCTTATAAATAAACTTCAGGTTATATACAGTCCTTTTACGGTACTTTGTACTAGTCAAAGTATAAAATATTTTATATAGATAAGTTAATCATTTTAATTAACTTATAAGCTTTTCCTAAGCAATTCCAACTTATAAAATTCATAATCAATTCATAAAATCATAGAAAATTATGAAATTCAAAACCCATCTCTAAAATTATGTAACAAATATCATACCAAAATTTTGTGGTATTTGGAGATATATAACTATAGGTTTTGGCCTAAGACCTATCTTTTTTCATGTATATCAAATATTCATATTAAATACAACTACTGATTAACCAACAAATAACATCATCAAAAACCATCATGAACACACGTAACACTTTCGGATATAACCTAATACCGAAACACATAGGTAAAAGTATTATTCACCTTAATTAATGGGGGCTATGAGATTTTTTGTTGTTGTTTTCCAAGCTCTAAATCCTAGATAGCTTCCTTTTCTTCTTCCTTTTTCCTAGCTTTAATGGCGAGCCTCACTTATTCTTCTTTAGATTTTTTTTTAAGAAAATGAATGAGAAGTGAAACAAATGTGGCAGGATATGAGATATATTTAAGGGCCGAAAGTTTACCACTTTATCATTCTCATATGCCCTTTCTTATGCATGTTCTAGCTGATTTGCCTCCAAGTCCAACAAACAAGTTACTTGATCAAACAAAAATCTCATTTCCTTTTTCACCATAATATTCCTATTTAATTTAACTATTAATTTTTTTAATAATGTTATCTACACCAGCGCTCTAAATAGAGCGTTAATAAAAAAACGCCACACATAGTTGGATAATTTTGTCTTTATATGAGATGTAGAATTTAAGAAGCTAAACCAGTGGTGAAGATTCATTATTCCATCAATTGCACCATGAAATTGTGTCCAAATAACGTTTCCCTTGCTTAAATGAGTGATGCTACCATTTGAGTATGTTTATTGATTGTTCTTGCCATGATCCATTGATGTTAATATAATATACTATGCTTATCCACGTCGATACCATCAGTTGTGCATATCCAAATGAGCACAAATTTTAAACGGTATCCACTTAAGTATGATATTTATTATATCACATTTAAGTCTATGTTTGAAAAGGAATTCGTTGCAACCAGTGGAAATCAAAGACGATGCATAATATTCCCAAATTCTTTGTGTTTGTGAGAAGAAAGATATTTCTGTTCATGTAGGAAAAATTAGGAAATGACAAATACTTAAAGCATCTCTAATAGTCGAACAATTCAACCTCTAACTTCTAAATTTTAAAATGTGTGTCTCCCAACAAGCAACTTTCCCCTGAATACTCAGAGAAAAACTCAGAGGTCAATTTAGAATACTAAAATGGCTCGGACGCTGATTTAATAAGCGTTTATCACTGGACTCGGATTTAACCAATGCTGGGCACTGATTAAATCAGCGTTCATGCCTTACTGTTATATTATATCATGCAAATTGTCCATATTATACTACGTGATCTCTCCATCTTTTCATCATATGCGTTGATTAAATCAGCACTGAGTAAACAACACTAAATAAATCGACGCTCTAAACATTATGTTGATTAAATCAGCGTCACACTATTGAGCTAGCATGGAGTAATATTCAGAGATTGAGTATTATGTTTGGTAATTGATGGAGATGCTCTTATTCGATCACTAAAGTAGACATGACAGTCTGAAGCTGGGTTTGATAGTCAAATTAGCTAAGCTACAACTAAGAACTCCGTATAACAAAAACCAGAAACTCTATCGTAATATTACTATATACAAGGGCGGAGGCACAGTTAAGATGACCTAAGCACGTGCCCTCCCAGTCCACATCCCTTAAATAATAATAATAAAAAGAACGGAAGTCGATCAAAACTCTGCAAACTCTTTCCCTCACGAAACAGAAAGGGCGGAAAAACAAAAACTAATTGATCGAACGCCGCTCAGCCTCCAGCCTTCGGAAATCGCAACGCCCTCCATCCTACTACTCTGCTATATCTACCACAAAACACCCGGTATCTACCACGCAGTTCGTCCTCCATCTTACCAAAAATGGAAGGCAAGCAATATTCTACTACTTAGCTAAAACTTGCTGATTTTGAAATCTTTAGCCTTTATGCAATCTTTGGCTTTATGTTATGATTTTAAAACTTGCTAATTGCTCAGTAATTTTGGATTAGGGCATCGATTAAAACTTGCTAGGTTCTAATGCTAGATGAAGTTTGAATTGATTTCATAATTTAATTGCTAAAACTTGCTAGTTTTGAAATCTGCACAACACACATTTTATTGCTTGTTAAACTAAATTGTTGAAATTTTGTATCCCATTTATGCTGCCAATGCCTTTAACTACATGTTGTTTTTTTTTTGTTTTTTTTTGTAATATGCTATATATGCGAAAATATTTTAAGAGAACCATTGAAGATGTTTCCACTAAAGCTTCCACACCTTTTAGTAATGCAGTTGATGATGATAATCGAAACCCAATTATTGCAAACTCGATAATTCCAAGTCGTATTAAAGTTGATTATCAAATCTTCCATCTGATCCTAGTCTAAGACATCAAATTTTGGATTATGATCCAAATGATCGATATACAGTAAGAAGGGCAAACTTACAAAATGGACCTTGTCAGCCTTCTTTACAAATATTTCCACAAACGATAATTAGTGGAAGAGCTAGACGTTTTAATCAATCATGGCTTACCGATTATAAAAATTGGTTGGAATATAGTGTAAAAGAAGATGCAGTTTATTGTTTGTTATGCTACTTATTTTGTCCCCAATCAGTGAGCAGAAATATAAGTGATGCATTTATTTGGGAGGGTTTAAGAATTGGAAACATAATGAAAGGCTTAAAAACATGCTATTTCAAATACTCATAGAGCAATATATACAAAGTCTGATAATTTGATGAATCAAAATCAGTATATTGCAATGGCAATCGAGAGACAATCAAGTCAGAGAAAAATAGACTATCGACATCGATTAAAGTCAACTCTTGTATGTATTCGATATTTGTTACATCAAGATTTGCCTTTGCATGGCCATGATGAATCTGAAAAATCAATGAATAAAAGAAATTTTCTTGAGCTTCCGCAATGGCTCGGTCACGAAAAGCCTTTGGTTGATGCGGTTGTTCTGAAAAATGCACCACAAAATAATAAGATGACATCACCGAACATTCAAAAAGATATAGTCAATTGTATTGCCGTGGAAATTGTAGACACTATCTTACAACATCTACATCTTTCCAGAGGGCTATTTGCATTATTGATCGATGAAGCTCGCGATACATCAATTAAAGAGTAAATGACAATTGTTTTAAGATTTGTGGATGAGACAGGAAGTATTATTGAAAGGTTTGTAGGCATGGTGCATGTTCCTAATACGACATCGATTTCTCTAAAAACATCACTTGATACTTTTCTTAATAAACATAAATTGAGCATGTCTATGTTGCGAGCCAAGGTTATGATAATGCAAGTAATATGCAAGGTATGTTTAATGGTCTTAAAACACTTGTTCTAAATGAGAACAAGTTCGCTTTCCATGTTCACTGTTTTGCACATCAACTTCAACTAGCACTTGTTCGTGTCGCCAAAGATATAGACCATATTTCCGAGTTTTTTTATTTGGTTAATAATTTGGTAAACCTTGCCGGAGCTTCATGCAAACGTCGGGACATTCTTATAGAAAAAGAAGCAAATAGAATATTTAGTCAACTTGAAAGTGGTGAACTATCTAGTGGTCGGGGTTTAAACCAAGAACGTAGTTTGAAACGACCAAGTGACACACGTTGGGGTTCACATTGTACACTAGTCAATTTGATTGTTATGATTCCTTCGGTTATTGATGTCTTTACCAATCTAGTGGAAGATGTGTCTGGCGATAAAAAAAGGGAACCTTTAAATTTAATCAAAGTGTTGCAATCTTATGATTTGATATTTCTTTTGCATTTGATGAAAAGTGTTCTTGCAATTACTAATGATCTTTCCAAGGCACTACAACGAAAAGCTCAAGATATCATAAATGCTTTGATGTTGGTAAAAGTATCTAAAGAGAGGTTAAATAAAATGCAAGCTCTAGTGGATGGGATACTCTTCTAAATGAGGTTGATTCTTTCTGCACCAAAAAAAAAATGTCATGTATAATTTGGTTTACAAGCTCTTAGCCTTATCAGTTATCTTACCCGTTTCAACTGCAACTGTGGAGAGAGCATTTTCTGCTATGATACTAAGAATGACCTACGAAATCGAATGGGAGATGATAATGATAGTTGTGTTGCATACATTGAAAAAGATATATTCAAAGAGATTAACAATGATGCAATTATCGATCGCTTTCAAAACATGAGAACTCGACGTGAGCAACTTTAAAGTAGTACCATATATGCATGTTTTGTTTTGATTGAAAGATCAATAATTGATCGTTTTTGCAATCGAATATAATGATATAATTATATTTAGTTGTATTTGTTTGATGGTGTGAAATGATCTTTATATACATAATCATACAGTCAACATGAAAAGGAAAAAAATTGAGGTCTACCGCCCTCGAACCTCCAACATTATTATCTTACCCCTCCACGTTATTTTTCTGGCTCCGCCATTGACGGTATACTTAATGTTAAACTATATATGTAAATATATATTTTTGTATTCATATTGATCAATCAGGCTGTAATTATTTACCTAATTAGTATTCATATTGATCAATTAGGCTAGGCTTTAATTATTTGCCTAATATTGATCAATTAGGCTAGGCTTTAATTATTTGCCTAATATTGTTGTACTATCCTTGTACTATCTTATAATTTGTACTATCCTTGTAGTACAATTATCTCCCTATTTAAGGATTGGTGATTAGTGAAAAGGTCACGGATCATAATCTTTCATGGTATCAGAGCTGTAACGATCCTCTCAAAAACTAACTGTATTCTATCTTCCTGCTTCCAAATCTTCATAATTTCTTCTTCCATGGCTGAAAAATTCCATCCTGCTCTTTCTATCACCAATGTCAAATCCTTGATTCCAATCACATTGGATAATGAGACCGATCTTTATCATTCATGGGCTGCTCTATTCAAGGTACAAGCGAGAGTTCATAATCTCTTGCATCATATAATTCCTCCTACGGAGGAGAAAGCCAAGGCCAAATATGATGAACAAAAAGCGGCGGATCCCGAGCTTTGGGATCGTCTTGACGCAGTTGTACAGCAATGGATGTATGCCACCATTTCTCAAGACCTCCTCCATGCAGTTCTCTTCAAAGATGACTCGGCCGAGAAGGTTTGGAAACGGTTGGAGGCACAATTCCAAGACAACAAAGCCACTCGTGCAACCCATCTCGAGAAGGAATTGGCTCATGCCGATTTTGATAATTTCCGCTCGATTGACGCTTATTGCAATCACATCAAGTCTCTTGCTGACCGTCTTGCGGACGTTGATGCTCCGGTCATGAATAGCCGCCTTGTTTTGAAGCTGACTGCAGGTTTACCTGAGTCCTACGCTGGCACGGTAGATTTCATACAAAATCAAGATCCATTACCTCCTTTTGAAAATTGTCGTTCACGGTTGAAACTAGCGGAGCGGACCTTAAAAAACCGCCTCGCCAAGGAAGGAAACACCATAACTAAACCTACTGCTCTTCTCACAGCATCTTCCAATGGCAGCAACCATGGAAATTCTGCAGATTACCCTCGCCAAAATCATAATAATAAAAACAATAGAGGCAAGGGAAATAGAAAGAACCCCGGCAGGGGAAGCTACGGCAGAGGACAGGCAACCAGCGGCAGCAATTTGCAACGGCAGCAATGGGCAGTTCGTCCTCATACATCATGGATGCATGGTACTGTTGCACCTTAGGGAGGTTGGATACAACAATGGAGAGGGCCATGGGGACTTCCACCTTGCCCGTACCCATCCACAAACATGCAGCAGCAAAGACCTCAACAAGCAAGTAGGCACTCAGGACTTTTGGGATCAAAACCCTCACAAGCCTATACTGCCCACTCACATCATGATCCAATCGGCAACACACCAACTGACATCGAGGCCGCAATGCACGCCCTTTCCTTCTCTCAACCAGACGGAAATTTTTACATGGATACAGGTGCTACGTCTCATATGACAGCGGATCAAGGTATACTCTCTTCTTATTTCAATTCAAGCAATAATAATCATAACATTGTTGTTGGTAGTGGTCATTTGATCCCCGTTGTTGGTCACGGTTGCACTAACTTGCCTCCACCATACCCTCCATTAACCTTAAACAATGTATTGCATGCTCCTCAACTCATTAAAAACCTTGTATCTGTTCGAAAATTTACCACCGATAATATGGTTTCAGTTGAATTTGATCCTTTTGGGTTTTCTGTCAATGATTTATAGACTGGGACCAAACTAATGAGATGTGACAGCACTGGAGATCTCTATCCTATTTTCCAAAATAAACGAGACACATTCTCAGTCAATTCATCTGCTTTTACTGCCGCGTCATCTGATCTTTGGCATAGTCGTCTAGGACATCCTGGAGATGTTATTCTTAGCTCTCTTCGTAGTAAACACATGATTGGTTGTAATGATTCTCGTAAAATCTTTTGTTCTTCTTGTCCTCTTGGGAAACACTCTAAATTGCCTTTTTATAATTCTATGTCGCATACTCTTTTGCCATTTGATATTATTCATAGTGATTTGTGGGCATCTCCTGTTATAAGTTCTTCTGGTCATTGTTATTATGTTTTATTTCTTGATGACTACAGCAAATTTCTTTGGACTTTTCCCATCTCCAACAAATCTCAGGTCAAACAATTATTCATTTCTTTTCATGCTTTAATCAAAACACAATTCGAACGTAACATCAAAACATTCCAATGTGACAATGGTACAGAATATATAAATGGCACTTTAAAACGGTTCTTTACCCAAAATGGGATGCAATTCCGTCTCTCATGTCCTCATACATCACCACAAAATGGCAAAGCTGAACGACATATTAAATCTATAAATAATATCATTAGGACCTTACTTGCTCATGCTTCTATGCCCCCTAGCTTCTGGCATCACGCTCTAGCAATGGCCACATACCTCTTAAACATTCTTCCAACAAAAGTTTTGGGATTCCAATCTCCCACTCAAATTCTATATCAAAGTACACCGCTTTATTCTGACTTGCGTGTCTTTGGTTGCTTATGTTTTCCCTTATTTCCCTCAACCTCTATTCACAAATTACAGGAACGGTCTACTCCATGTACTTATCTTGGTCCAGCCTCAAATCATAGAGGCTGTAAGTGTTACGACATGTCAAGCGGAAAAATTATTATTTGTCGCCATGTGCGTTTCATTGAAACCGAGTTTCCATTCTCAAAAATTCACAAAGACACAAATAACTTGTATGCTTTTCTTGATGAAAATATTTCTCCATACTTGTTGCATCATTTGCGTGAAAAATCAATTGCACAAACCACAAATGACATTGCTCAAAACACAACCCAACCCCCTATGCAAACTTGCCCACCGCAGTATCTATCTCCAACTGGACAACAGTCTCCCACGGGCCCAATTCTCCCTTCTCCTTCAAATCCTACTAATCAGCACCCCTCCTCTCAAACTGGGCTGCACTCACCCACAGGTTCAGTTCTTCACAATACTCCTGCAGTCACATCAACCGTAAGACAACCCCACCCCATTGCTCAACCCACTCCAGTTTGTGAACAAAGCCCCTCATCACACTAACCCAACAGCTCCTCAAGGCCTAATAATCCCATGCTACACCGTATGACAACCCGGGCAATAAATGGCATCTTTAAACCAAACCCCATATATACTACCAATCTTCACACGACCACCACTACAACCATCTCTCCTATACCAAAGGACCCGGTTAGTGCTCTTCGTGATCAAAATTGGAAAAATGCAATGTTGGATGAATTTAATGCTTTAATTGATAATAAAACATGGGAGTTAGTGCCTAGGCCACCTAATGTGAATGTAATTCGATCTATGTGGATTTTTCGTCATAAACGTAAATCTAATGGTTCTTTTGAGCGGCATAAAGCCCGTCTTGTAGGTGATGGTAAAACTCAGCAACAGGGTGTTGATTGCGATGAAACTTTTAGTCCGGTGGTCAAACCTGCTACTATTCGCGTTGTTCTTAGCATTGCTCTCTCAAAATCTTGGTCAATCCATCAATTGGACGTCAAGAATGCTTTTCTACATGGTCGTCTCAATGAAACAGTCTATATGCATCAACCTATGGGTTTTCGTGACAATAGCCGGCCTAATCATGTCTGTTTACTAAAGAAATCTCTATATGGCTTGAAACAGGCTCCTCGGACATGGTATCAGCGCTTCGCTGATTTTGTTGCCTCAATTGGTTTCACCCACAGTAAATCTGATCATTCATTGTTTATATACAAACATGGATCTGATATTGCATATATTCTGCTTTATGTTGACGACATTATTCTTACAGCTTCTTCTGATATTCTACGTAAGCATTTCATGGCTCTTTTAGGTTCGGAGTTTGCAATGAAAGATCTTAGCCCGTTGAGTTTCTTTCTAGGTATCGCGGTTACTCGCCATGCGAAAGGCTTATTCTTGTCTCAAAAACAATATGCTATAAAGATCATTGAGCGGGCAAGCATGTCTAATTGTAGCACTTGCCCCACTCCTGTTGACAGCAAATCTAAACTCAGTGCTACTAACGGTGATCCATATGAAGATCCCACCAAGTATCGTCGTCTTGCAGGTGCTCTTCAATATCTTACTTTTACAAGACCTGATATTTCTTATGCAGTGCAACAAGTGTGTCTCCACATGCATGATCCAAGGAATGAACACATGAATGCTCTCAAGCGCATTTTGCGCTACATTCAAGGTACTTTGTCTTATGGCCTCCATCTGTACAAGTCATCATTGGGCAAACTTATCTCATACACAGATGCTGATTGGGGTGGATGTCCAGATACCAGACGCTCCACGTCTGGTTATTGTGTCTTTTTTGGGGAAAATTTGATTTCTTGGTCCTCTAAACGTCAGCCTACCTTGTCTAGAAGTAGTGCAGAAGCTGAATACAGAGGAGTTGCTAATGTTGTGTCTGATTCTTGTTGGATCAGGAATTTACTACTCGAACTACATTGTCCAATTGAAAAAGCTACTCTGGTCTACTGTGACAATGTGAGTGCAATTTATTTGTCAGAAAATCCAGTTCAACATCAACGCACTAAACATATTGAGATGGACATTCATTTTGTCCGTGAAAAGGTCGCTAGAGGCGAAGTTAGAGTGCTTCATGTTCCATCCCGTTATCAAATTGCTGATATCTTTACAAAGGGCCTTCCACGTATATTATTCGAAGATTTTCGGGACAGTCTCAGCGTACGCGAGCCTCCCGCTGCGACTGCGGGGGCGTGTTAAACTATATATGTAAATATATATTTTTGTATTCATATTGATCAATCAGGCTGAAATTATTTACCTAATTAGTATTCATATTGATCAATTAGGCTAGGCTTTAATTATTTGCCTAATATTGATCAATTAGGCTAGAATTTAATTATTTGCCTAATAGTGTTGTACTATTCCTTGTACTATCTTATAATTTGTACTATTCTTGTAGTACAATTATCTCCCTATTTAAGAGTTGGTGATTAATGAAAAGGTCACGGATCATAATCTTTCACTTAACTCGGTTGCTCAACTAAAAATAAACTTAGCAAAATACTGCATGCTATAATGTTACTAAAATTGAATGTAACGACGAGGTAGGGATCAAACGTGATGGTTGCGCGGGCTTGTTTGAGATTTGTACATGACCGTTAACAATATTTTTAATTAAATGTAAGGGATATGGAATAAGTCAATATACAAGAAGTAAAACGCATTTTGTAATAACTTGAGAAGGTATAAATTTTTGAGTAAAATATTGAATACTCAAGGAATTTTGAGTAAAAAAGAGAGCAAGCGTGCATAATTGCATTATATCTGTTGATATCCGAGCTCATTCTGTCAACAACAACCCTCATTTCTTACTGATGCTCACTCTTTCTTCCTAATAGTATACCACTTCAATTTGTTCACTTATAACTTAACCATATTTGTACAGCAAATTCAAACACTACTTGAGAAGCACAAGATTTTGAAAAGTGCTTAACACGTACCTTTTCATTTAGACATATGAGCTAACAACTCGACACTCTTCTGTAGAATAACCATGACCTGGCTTGCTTTCTGGCATGTAACCAGTAAATTTGTATAACCAAAAACGATAACATCCAAAATATGCATCATCTTACGAGCTCTGCCGCGAATAAAACAATACATTATCTGTTTGCACACAATGTGATTTGGTAAAAATAAAGGCTTTTACACCACGTTCTTACATTTCAAGCTTCTGTACACATTTTCTCTTTAAAGACCAAATATTTTACAACATTCTGCCATCTTTATTTCAGTACCGCTACAAAGCACAAACTCAACAATGTACTTATCTTTCTTCTCAATCACCATCCTCCTCCTCCTAATTATCAGAATTTTTTTAACCAAAAATAGCAAAAAGAAGCCACCAAGCCCTCCATCTCTTCCAATCATAGGCCACCTACACCTCCTTAAAAAGCCGCTCCACCGGGCCTTGGCCCAACTGTCGGCCCGCTTTGGGCCAGTAATGTCCCTGCGGTTTGGGTCCTGGTCCGTTCTTGTGGTGTCATCCGCCTCCGTCGCCGAGGAGTGCTTCACAAAGAATGATGTGGTGTTTGCCAACCGAGCTCAACTTCCATTCTTGAAGCATATTTCTTATAATTTCACGAGCTTAGCTTTTTCTAACTACGGCCCTCTCTGGAAAAATGCTCGTCGTATAGCTGCCGTTGAAGTTTTATCCCCGCATCGCCTTTCCACGTTTGTTGATGTTCGCACTTCTGAAGTGAATGATACGATCCGCAGGCTTTTTCACGAAGCAGACCTGAATGGGTACAGACAAACGCTATCTTCTCTTCGTAACATATGCACACTTCGGTCTATTCAAAAGATAGCAGTTGTTGAAAATTTGTTGCATAATTAACACAAAGTTGTTCATATTTTAATTTCAGGTCACTTGTAAAGGTCGAGCTAAAATTGAGACTGTTCGAATTTTCGATGAATAATTTTATGACAATGATCGCTGGAAAGAGACCAAACAACTCAAATGAAGTGAAAAGGTTTCACAAAGCAATTGAAGAAACATTCAGTATGTTAGATGCATCAAATATGAGTGATTTCTTGCCAATTCTAAGATGGTTCGACTTGCAAGGTACAGTGAGGAAGTCAAAGCAGCTCCAAGATTACAGAGATAATTTTGTTCAAAAAATGATTGATGATTGCAGAAACATGAAACCCGAAGAAAAGGAAGAGGAGACCATGATTGGAAACTTGCTGTCCATGCAGAAAACAGACCCTGAACATTTCTCCGATCAAGTTATCAAAATACTAGCTCTAGTAACAACTTTCAAACTTCTTATGTTCAGAAGATTAATATTTTTACATACAATCGTCTGCCGTTTTAATGCAAATACAATTAAAAAAAAAATAGTGATTTGTCTCAAAATGGTAAACAGTATTTCAGGTTTAAGTTAAAAACCAGTTTAGCAGATTGATTCGTTAACCACAGCTTAATCCTATGGTTATATACTTAAGCAATTTGAACAAGTCACATCTGAGTGCTTTTTGACTTGTTCAGTGATACATTATGATGTGAACCCTCTAAAAATATATAATGTAACTACTTCTTGTAGGATTTGCTAATAGCAGGCTCTCTTACTACATCACTAGCTATAGAATGGGCAATGTCACAACTGCTAAACAATCCAGAAAAACTGAGGAAAGCACAGGTGGAGATCTACGAACTTGTAAAGAATGAACGCTTAATACAGGAATCTGACCTATCCAAACTTCCATACCTGGAGTGTGTGATAAAAGAGACATATAGGCTATACCCTGGAGCCCCATTAATGGTTCCCAGTGTGAATTCTGAAGACTGCAGTGTCGCGGGATATGATATACCTAAAGGAACGATGCTTTTAGTGAACGTGTACGCTATACAAAGGGATGAGAGCAGATGGAAAGATGCCAATGAGTTTATGCCTGAAAGGTTTTCTGATAAAGAAGGGATGAATATATTAACGTTTGGAATGGGGAGGAGGAAGTGCCTAGGTGAAGGAATGGCAAATAAGGTGGTGGGTTTGGTATTGGGAAGGATGATACAGTGTTTTGAATGGGAGAGAGCTGGGGAAGGGTTGGTTGATTTGAAGGAAGGTTTTGGGATGACTGCCTAAATTTGAGCCTCTTGAGGCCATGTATAGGCCTAGAGATTGCATGAGGAAGGTCTTGATGGGTCTGTGATATGGACGAATATATGTTTGGTTTCTTATTATAAGTGTATGTTGATGAGTTAATCTTGTTGTCTCCTGGAGTTGTGTTTCTACTGTCAGCAGTTACTAATATTGTAGTAGCAGTTAGTTGTTTCTGTGGTCAGTTTTTTATTTATTTTAGAGAACGTGAATATGTCAGTTATGCAGTTAGTTATGTTTTTTTTGTATTTGCTTATATATAATAAGAAGACCAGAAAAAAAGATGCAAGGTTTGCATCACCAAGTTCTCTCTGTTTTTCAGTTTTTTCTGCATTTTTTCAATTTTCTTGTTATTGGCTTTAATAGAGAACCAACATTTGGTATCGGAGTCAAGTTGTCGAAGCAATGACTGGTGAAGTAGGGAATCAATCAAATACACTTGCAGTGGTGAAACCGACGGCAAGAGGAGCCACAATCCCGATCCAATATCCGATGTTAAGCGAAACAAATTACGGCATATGGGCTGTCAAAATGAAGATAATCTTGCGTTCGCTAGGAGTATGGTCAGTGATCGAAGGTGGAGACACAGATGACGATAAAGATCAAGACGCCATGGTAGCCATCTCTCAAGCCGTGCATGATGACGTGATGATGGCAATCGTGGAGAATAAGACGGCAAAGGAGGCTTGGGATGCACTCAGGGAGATGCGAGTTGGTGAAGATCGTATTAAGAAGGCGCGTGTACATGTTCTTAAACAGCAATTGAACAAGTTACAGATGGAGGATTCAGAGACAATAAATGAATTTTCCATGAAGCGTACAATGTTTGTGGGCGAGATACGCTCGCTGGGCATGAAGCTTGACGACATCGAGGTTGTTGAAAAACTGTTCAGTGCAGTTCCAGATAGATTTCTCCAGATTATTGGAACAATTGAGCAATTTGGCGACGCTGAGAAGATGTCGGTTTCAAAGGCGATTGGTCATCTCAAAACATTCGAAGAAGGGCTTAAAGGGCGATTGGACTCGAAGGGCAGCGGAGAACAGTTGCTCCTTACCCGGACCGAGTGGGAGACAAGAATTCAAAAAGCAAAGAGAGATGAAGGCTCCTACAGCAACAAAAGAGAAGGACGTTACGGAAGAGGACGTGGTCGTGGGCGTGGAAATGGTGGAGGTCGAGGAAATGGCGAACGCAATAATGGGGACCGAAAGCCACGTAACTTCGACATATCCAAGGTTAAATGTTTCAATTGTAATGAATATGGTCATTTTGCAAAAGAGTGTCCAAAACCGAACCAAAAAGAAAAGGCACATCTTGTTACAACACAAACCGATGATGAACCAGCACTGTTGATGGTTGAAACTTGTGTTCTCAGCCATGCTATACAAAATGAAGAGGTGTTGCTGCATGAAGACAAGATGATGCCAAAGATTAATGGCACCCAAGACAAGGTTTGGTATTTAGATACCGGCGCAAATAACCACATGACAGGTTGTAATTGAAGGAGGAGTAATGTCTATTGTGGACAAATCACAGAGGCTACTAGCAAAAGTAGATAGGTCAAGGAACAGGCTATATGTGATTAATATTGTACCAGCCCTACCTGAGTGCCTATTAGCAAGGTGCAAAGAAGAAGCATGGCGCTGGCATGCAAGATACGGGCATGTGAATTTTAATGCATTGAAGTTTCTAAGTCAAAAACAGATGGTGCATGGCTTGCCTGCAATCGAGCATGAGGAACGCATCTGCGATGGTTGTTTGGTTGGAAAGCAACACCGAAATCCTTTTCCAGTAGTGGCGAAATTTCGAGCAAAATCACCTCTTGAACTATGGCATGGAGATTTATGCGAGCCGATAACTCCTTCTACACACGGAAGTAAGCGCTATTTTCTGTTGTTGGTTCATGATTGCACTAGATTCATGTGGCAGGTGCTGATCCGAAACAAAGATGAAGCATTTGAAGCATTCAGGAAGATCAAAGCATCAGCAAAAATGGAGAAAAACAGCAAATTAAAGGCTTTTCGCACGGATCGTGGGCGACGAATTCACCTCAAATGAGTTCAAGAATTACTGTGAGCTATTGGGAATAAAGCATTATCTTACGGCACCTTATTCTCTGCAGCAGAATGGAGTTGTTGAACAGAGAAATCAGACGGTGGTTGGCACTACAAGGAGCTTGTTGAAAAGTATGGAAGTTCCAGGCGAATTTTGAGGAGAAGCGGTGTCTACTGCTGTTTATATCTTAAATCGAGCACCAACAAAAAGCATCATCGGCAAAACTCCTTATGAAGCATATTACAATAGCAAGCCGACTGTTGATCACTTTCGCATTTTTGGATGTGTAGGACACGTAAAAGATGTTACACCGCACCTTTCAAAACTTGCAGACTGAAGCAAGCCAATGGTGTTTATTGGTTATGACTCGAATACAAAAGGCAATCGGATGTTTGATCCAAAGTCGAAACGAGTAGTGGTGACACCGGATGTCGTGTTTGAAGAGGAGAAGAAGTGGGAGTGGAGAAAATTTCCAGAAACCGAAGGAGGACCACCAAGGAATTCTCATGCATCACAATATTTTTCTATTGTAGGTGCATTTGACATGAAAAAGCAGAAAGCCAAAGATGGTATCAACAATTATGAAATGGATTTCCCACAGCCAACACTGGAACAAACTGGTAATCAATATGCTACACCAGTGACAAATACAAGATCCATAGCATCTGATGAGAGTCCATCAGTAGGATCACAGGGTAAAGCGTGACATCAAAAGCTTGTATGATGCAACGGTTCCAATAGAGTATTCAGGTTTGTGCTTACTAGGAGAAGAATAGCCGTCAAATTTTGAAGAAGCCAAGGAGGATCCGATGTGGAGAAGAGCAATGGAGGAGGAAATTTCCTGTATTCGAAAAAATGGAACCTGGAAGCTAGTTTCATTACCTAACAGCCACAAACCTATAGGTTTGAAGTGGGTTTACAAATTAAAGAAGGATGCTCAAGACAACATTGTGAAGCACAAGGCACAGTTAGTGGCAAAGGGATATGTTCAACGACAAGGCATAGATTTAATGAAGTTTTTTCCCCCGTTGCTCGGCTAGAGACAGTACGCTTGCTGATCGCTATTGCGGCACATGAAGGATGGGAGGTGCATCATATGGATGTGAAGTCGGCCTTCCTCAATGGTGATTTGGAAGAGGAAATGTATGTCATCCAACCGCCCGGATATGAAATAAAAGGTGAAGAGCACAAGGTGTTAAAATTGCACAAAGCATTGTACGGTTTGCGACAAGCACCTAGAGCCTAGAACTCAAAGCTGGACAAGTCATTGCAAACACTTGGTTTTCAAAGAAGTTCTTTAGAGCATGCTGTGTACATGAGAATTCAAGGCAAAGATAATTTAATTGTTGGGGTCTACGTGGATGATTTAATCATTACTGGAGAGTGCATTCAAGACATAGACAAGTTCAAATCAGAGATGAAGAAAATGTTTATCATGAGTGATCTTGGGTTACTAAGTTATTATCTTGGCATTGAAGTTTGTCAGAATTCCCAAAGGATTACACTCAAATAGTCGGCGTATGCAAAAAAGGTTTTGGATAAATGTGGCATGAAAGATTGCAATCCTTCGCAAATTCCGATGGAACCTCGACTGAAACTGAGCAAGGAAAGCACAAGTTCACTTGTAGACACAACTCTTTATCGAAGTATTGTTGGCAGTTTAAGGTACCTACTGCACACACGTCCGGATTTGACATTCTCTGTCGGCATGATGAGTAGATACATGGAGAAGCCCACAACAGAGCATATGGCAGCAGTGAAGCACATATTGCGGTATGTGAAAGGAACATTAAATCTCGGTTGTGTTTATGAGAAGAAGAAAGGAAGCTTGGAGCTGATCGGTTACTCCGATAGTGATCTAGCTGGTGATGCTGATGACAGGAAAAATACATTAGGTTTTATATTTTTCCTTGGATCAAATCCCATTAGTTGGTGTTCTCAAAAACAAAGAGTAGATGTCTTATCTTCCTGTGAAGCGGAGTACATCGCTGCCTGTGCAGCAGCGTGCCAAGGAGTGTGGCTGGGACGATTGTTGGCAGATTTGTTGAAGAGTGAGGTTAAGACAGTAGTTCTGAAGATCGATAATCAGTCCGCAATTGCACTGAGCAAGAATTCAGTTTATCATGAGAGGAGCAAACACATCGATACCCGATTCCATTACATTAGAGATTGTGTTGAATCAGGAATGACCGAAATTCAACATGTTTGCACAGAAGATCAGCATGCTGATATTATGACGAAGTCACACTTGCAAGATTGAAGTTCTTGGAGATGAGAGAGAAAACTGGTGTGGGGTTCATCAGTGGAGTACAACAAGCTTAAGGAGGAGATTGATGAGTTAATCTTGTTGTCTCCTGGAGTTGTGTTTCTACTGTCAGCAGTTACTAATATTGTAGTAGCAGTTACTTGTTTCTGTGGTCAGTTTTTTATTTATTTTACAGAACGTGAATATGTCAGTTATCCAGTTAGTTATGTTTTTTTTTGTATTTGCTTATTTATAATAAGAAGACCAGAAAAAAAGATGCAAGGTTTGCATCGCTAAGTTCTCTCTGTTTTTCAGTTTTTTTCTGCATTTTTCAATTTTCTTGTTACTGGCTTTAATAGAGAACCAACATATGTTGGGCAAGTAACCTGCTAAATCGAGGTGTTTGTATCCATAAGATTTTTGTGTTTGATATTTAATGTCATGTTTCTTGGTAACTGCCTAACTGGAAGAGAATCCATAACTAACTGTTCAGGTAAAACTTTCATATCTTTGCAATAGAAATCTGCATACTTAACTTTTTTTTCACACAATATTATAGGTAAATCCACTTTGTACAAGAGTATATAAGAAGTTGACATTCAGAAATTATAGGTAAATACACTTATTTACTTTTACCATCATATGCTTTTAGAAGATAAATGAATTTCATATGCTTACCCAATACACAAAATGATTTGCAATTTTATTTTTAACATAACATTTACATTTCTTATTGTTTTTATTGATTAAATTACTATAACAACATTACAGTTTAGTGACTAGTGAGAAACGGAAACTTGTTTTTTAATTCAAAATTCTGAGGCATACGATGCAGCATCTCCTTGTAAAGACATAGCTAGCCTCCTTTCTCTCCAGTATCATGTGAAGACATCGTTAGATAAAGTTATATAGAAATATAGAGATAAGAATCTTTTTTTGAGCATACTGCAATGCATATGCTGCCATCACAAAATGAGGACCAGAGGAAAATGGTCATAAAATCATGTAAGCTAAGAATGCACAAATATACAGAAATTTCCGTGGCTTTTACGACAACCGCTCAACTGCACCAACCATCTGTGCTGTTACCATCTATAATGGTAACGGTTATGAAAACGGTTGAAACCATATCTGTCAAAAATGAATGTTTCATGTAATAATTAAAAATGAAATATAAAAATTGATTATTTAAATCAAAAGAATAACTTTATATCAATAATGTACCTTTGTGAAGTAATAATATATGCGTGCGTGGTTATTATATATACAAATAAATACATTTACAAATTTTTTTTTACAACTTATCATAAATAATACATTTAAATAGAAATATATGTAAAAAATGCTTTAAATTTTGGAATATAACGATTAACCATCATAGATGGTTATAGTGATGGTTAATAGAACTTACAACCATCAACAACGGTTAAGGTCATGGTTGATGGTAATAATGATAGTTACAATAACCGCAGGTTAGTCTAAGCTGAATTTGTACCCTCGACAAATGTTATACAATCTAGTTTGGAGATAGAATATGGATACTAAAAAAAAGGCAGAGTTGTCAATGCCAAGAATTGAACCTGTAATGGTTGGTAACTTGGTACGAAAAGCGTACCTTTCCTCCATCATCCGATCGAAGTTATACTGTATGCTATATATATTTCCTCTGTTACTATTGCTGAAACATACGACAAATTCTTTTGGGCCTTCCTACAAATTGGGCCCTGGGCCATCGCCCAGTTAGCCCAGGTCCAGGGTTGGTACTGCAAACGGTACAACCCTTGGAAATTTCAATTTGACATCATAGAATCATATAAACATAGGATTATGAAGCATTTCTTCACCGACTCTTAAATTATTTTCATTCACCATCAAACGTTATTTTAGGGTGATGCAAGATCATTACGAAACTGACAAATCTTTATTAAGAACTAGTATTTTTTGCCCGCTTTGCTAGATATTAAAATTTATGTTATTAAAAAAAATATTGTAATGATTAAATATTAAAAATAAAAAAAATAAACTAATGTAGTTAATATTAAATTGTTATATACATATATTTAAATATTATAATTTATGCAGCAACAATAATAAATTGTTCTGTTGTTCATCCAAAAATAATTTTATCATGGATGATTATTTTGATTAATTGTTATGTTATTCATCTAATAATTTATGCAGTAACAATAATTAATTGTCATGTTGTTCACCCAACAATAATTTTACCGTGGATGACTATTTGATTAATTATTCTATTATCCATCTAAATTTTTTGTTATAAATGGTTATTTTTGGGTATAGATATAAAAAATGATTATTTGTGATTTTATTCTGAAAACATGTTTTTAATTCATTACAATTTAAACTTATTTTGTGATCTTTAAATGTGAAAAATTGAACAAATAATCATTAAAATTATATAAGTGATACAATTCAAGTAATATTATATAAAGTATATACAAACTACATTATGTTAACTTTTTTTGATGAAGCAAAAAAATGTATATGATGTCATCATATATACACACATATATATATATATATATGATGCAATGTATGCTTTGTTATTAAGTTTTAAATATATTTTTATATGTATAAGAGGCATTCTTTTTTAATTGCTTTCAGTTTTGATGAAGCAAAAAGGAGGCATGTATAAGAGGCATTCTTTTTTAATTGCTTTCAGTTTTGATGAAGCAAAAAGGAGGCATTCTTTTTTATATGCAATGTATTCTTTATTATATGTTAAAAGTGTATATGATGTCATCATATGTGTGTGTGTATGTATGTATGTATGTATATATATAACTTACTTTTTCTTTTTTAATTGCTTTCAGTTTTGAAATAAATCCATTTTCATCCTCTTTTTTATCCTTAAAGTCATCAAAAATGATTTTTAATTTTCAAGCATTTTAGTGTACCAAACTCTTTTCTATGCAAGAAGAATCAACAAGTCAAATAGCATTTTAATGGCTTGTAGCTTCGCATGTACTGGCTAGTTTTTTGACCAAGCCACCAAAAGTACAAGTATCTATGATCTGATGTATAAAGGTTGGCACATTTGCAAGTCCAAAACGGATATCCTGGCTCATACAGATAGCTCGTGGACCCCCCTCCCTTGATTTGTCCCCGTTAGTGATGAACAGACCACAACCCGCTCATGATGAAGAAACCATGACCCGCTCGTGATGAAGCCTTCACGACCCGCGTGCGTCAAAGGGTCACGAGCCGACCCTGTACCCACGAAATGGAGGCCTTGACTTGGTCACCCATGAACTGATAATTCAGGATCTGATGACACATGTCCATAACCCCATGATAACCATTTCTCCATCCACTCACGAACGACTCCGAGATCCTTGGGATTGGTGTCACGTGTCTTCATGAACCGCCCGTAGAAACCACCTATAAATAGCCCAACACTTGGCGTTTTTGAGGGTCTTTTGGCAATTGAGGGTTTTGATTCCACCGTTACTATACTTCCTCCATTTCTAATCAGAAATCTCTCAAATTTGTTGAATGAATTATCATTGTAAAAGTGAGATTGAGAGGAAATTGTGATTGTACTTGGATTCAAACGTATAATCAAAGTCATATAAAATGGACGTAGGCTCTTTAATGTCGAACCACTATAAATTTGGTGTGTTTGCTGCATTTTCTTCTAGTTTTAGTTTTAATTCTCTGCGAATCGATATAATTTGGTGTTAGAACCACTTTTTGGTCTAACATTTTGGTGCTTTCACTGACAAATCATTCTCAGGCTATCGGATTATTGCTCTACTATTTGGATTTTCAAATCCGAAGAAAATAGTCTGCATTCCCACTGTTTTGTTTTTGAAGATTTCAGCAAAGTCAAGACATTACGGCCGCAAAGAAATCTAAGGATTCACGGGCTTCTCGAGCAAACGAATCTAATGAAGAGAGCATTCAGGAGCATGTTGAAGTGAACTCCCGGGCTCGCGGTTCGCGAGGGCGAACTGACCCCAGGACAGGACCACGAGCCACCCCCAAGACCTGGCCACGAACCGCCTCCACGAGCTAAACACGCGTTGCTCCCAAGACTTGGTTACGAGCCACTCACAAGAGGAGGTCACGAACCGCCCTCACCAAGGGACCACAACTCGACCCTGGAGAGGAAATTATGGCTCATTCCACTTATGCAGATGCTTTAGCTCGACCTGGCTCCAGTGCTCCACATCCAACGGTGAATATTGATGACTAGTTACCTGCCTCTGCTCCAGTAACAGAAAGAGATTTTTCTTGTGTACTCGATATGTTGGAAAAGGCAAATAATGAACTGGCAGCTCAAAGGCGCGAGAGTTCTTTAATGCAGCAAAATATGACTGCGATGAGCAGGCAAATTGACGAACTCTAAAGGCAGAGGACACCTTCACCAACTCATCGCTTTACTCCCGACTATTCCTCCTCAACAGAAGAGCCTCTTAGACCCCTACGACGGTAATTAGAAAGGCTTGAGAACGTGGAGCAGCTTCGATTTGGATCCCTTCCTTCTCGAGAAGAAATGACACTTAACCTAGGACCTGATAACCGTAACTCGAATAATCCCGCTCTTTTGCCTGTAGGGGGACCCACAATATTAGCTAGGGTTCAGGATATTGATGACCCTATTCAGAATAAACCATTACTACCCCCTCTCCGTGTGATTGATTGTGGCCATGGGGAGGGGGCAAGGAAGCTCTTCTCAGGCCCCAGACTTGGGAGCAGTACATCGAAGAGATACCGGGGGCCCCTGTAGGGCAAGGAGTGCTGATCCAGAATCCACCTTGACTAATGCTGACGTTGTGGCAATGGTGACGCAGATCATGGCAGATTGTAACACCCCGTGAAATCTTTAACATTAAGGTTCACAAATTAAAGTGTAATTAATTCTAAACGAAAAAAAGAATTAAGGGAAATGGGTTACGCCATTGCATTCGTCTCGGAATTCTGCTTAAGATAGAGTCCGAGTTTGCGTGAATTGGACTCCGTATGAAGGAGTTATGACCTTCGGAAGTTTCAGAATAAAATTTAAAATTCAAACAGCTCAACTTCAAATTCGAAATTCGAAAAACAGGTTCAAAATGGGCTGGGCGGGAAAATTCCCGCCCAGAGACCAGGTCGACCATAGGGTCGACCATGGTGTCGGCCTGGTCACCCCAGGTCGACCATAGTGTCGACCTGGGAGTCGACCTGCCAGTCGACCTACCTGGTCGACCTGGCTGGCTGGGTCTGGCTCTGGCTCGAATTTCTGTGGCTCGGTGTGTCATTAGGGCTGACATGTCACCTCTTGACTGACCATTTGAACTTTGTATGGTCTAGATTCCTCCTGTTTTCATCTGACGGCTCAAAACAATTTAAAAATCTATAAATACACCCTAAGTCTCAACTAAAATTCACACAAAAAAATAAGATTGTACTCGTCATGCTGCCAGGAAGGAATTGAGCATAGCCGTCAAGAGAGAGGAGCTTAGAGACGAATCAAATTAAGAAGAGAACTAAAGCTTAATCAAATTATTCAATGCAGCGTTAATCTACCTAAAGGAACACATCTTAATTTCAGAATTCAGAATCCAGAATTCAAGATTCTGCATTCGTTGTAAGTATAGTGACCTTTCAGAATATGAATAAAAACTGTGACGTGATTCGATGTAAATGAAAATAGAATTGTGTTATTGTATGATAATGATATAAATTCTGTGTATTGTAATGATTTTGTCATGACTTGTGTATTGATATTTGTGGCCTAAATTGATTGATGCAAGCCAATTGAACAATTGTATATAAAAACAATGGCACTTGCAAGTTTGTGGCAAAAACTAGAATATGATCCCATTATGTTTATGTCTATGGCATGGACTATATACATTCACTAAGTCTGAATTAAGGCTTATGTAAACATGTTCTAGATTTGAGACCTTTTATGCCTACATGATCCAAAACCTATGAACACATTCTTATGTTTATTTGCAAGTATAATTGGATCTATGTTAAGTATCGTTTGGGTTACATAAACTATGCAAGTTCATGTTGAAATAGGCTATATGATTAGATGTTAAAATTGGACATTTTGGTGAATATACAACATGTTAGTTTTGTGGTTGACATTATGCCAAGTTAAACATGTTTAAACCCAAGTTTGTATAAGCCTAAACTATGCTATTTCATATGTCACCTACTTAGTTATACTTTGATTTGAATGCTAGTTCACATGACCCATAGTTTATGTTAGTTGAATCGCTAAATTGCAAGTTCATGCGCCACACACCTTTATGTATTGTAAAATGTTACATGTTCTTGATTTCCCCTTTTCTCACGTCTATAAAGTTGGGCTGAATTGTGTCGAGCCCAACATTTGTTATAATGTTGCGAACGTACAAACGGGGGTAATAACGTTGGGTGTAAAACATGAAAATATACGTTGGCATGTTTGGCACATGCCAACGACAATGACATTTAAGCGGTATGAATTGTTATACCCAATAATAAAAGACATGACATTTACATATAATTGAGAAGTGATAAAATATGTAAATTTGGAAAACACGCTATGCTTACCCCGAGGTTGGATTGAGTTGTGACGTAAACCTGCCCGGACCCGCCCGGCTGTCCAGTAGTCACAACAATACATATCCAATGTGGGTGGTTAAGCATTAGCCCAATAAAGACCCGAGGTTAGACTGAGCTACGGTGTAAACCTGCCCGGAACCGACCGGCACATCCAGTAACCGTAGCAATATCTGTCTAATGTGAGTGGTCAGGTACTTTAAGAGGCTAAGGACAGATGGTAGGGTTAAGTCAACTATAAACACTTAACCAAATTCAACATGTTAACAAGAATTGATGGGTGAGGTTAGGTAAATACAGACACTTAACCACTTAATATGTTTGACTAGAAAACCCTAGTAACGAGGGACCCATTTCAGCAGTAACCCAAGTTAGGTATCATGGTACCCTAAAACTAGGCAGGGTGGGGCACGATTACTGGGCTGATTGTAAGCGGTCAAAGCGACGGTGGTGGGTGCAACGGTGTAGGTTCTAACGGGGTGCAGGCATGCACACACTCCGAAGCAGACGAACAGAGCACTGGGGGCACCAGTAGTATAACTTATGCCTTCTAGAATTTGTGTCGGGGCCGCCACCATGGGTCTTGATACACCCCATGGTGGGACCAGCATAGGTATCTAAAATTCTTGGGAGCCGTATGACACATGTTTACGCGAGTAGGAGTCGATCTTTAGAAAATGGGGATCACTTCACCCTCAGCATGGGGTTCCAGTTAGAATAAGCTCAAGTAGGTGCAGAGATATAGTGTTAGTGCGATAGTACATTCGATTCTAAACGGCACTTCCTTAGCTTGTGATACTTTCCTATTTTCAGTTTATATCTATCATGCCCTTTTTCTTGTTCACATATTGAAGAGTTACTAGATTTACTCAGGCTTTATGTCTGACTCTATTTTCTTTTCGTCTTCTTTTCTTTCGTCCCCCCCGGTCCACAAGGAGGAAAAAACCCAACTTAGTACTCTTTTGCAAGCTTCAAGACCGTAGATGTATGGTTTGGATCTCTTTTGCTCGGATCATGGCTTTGGATATCACTATGGGGATTTTTGTTACTTTTATTTATGTTTTATGCTTCTTTAATAATCAAGACAGTAATGAGGTTGTAATGACGGAAGTATTTTGAGACAATTATGGAAATGTTTAGTTTGAACACGTATTGATGAAATAAAAGTCTGTTTGGTTTCCGTTGTTTAAAATATGTGTATTCATATCTGTCTTGTGTTTATCTGTGGCTTTTACTTATAAACCTCCACCAAAGTTAAGGCATTCCCTTTGTGACTGACCTTAACTGAGGTGGGGTGTTTCGCAGATAGCCATGGACAAAGAAACGAGGATTGGGGTATAGACCGCAGTTATACGCCCTTCACTTGTGACATATTGGATGTCCGATTCCTAAGGCAATTCAACATGCCGACTATGAACTCAGGCAGGACGGACCCAGTTTAGCGTTTAATGAGATATTCATGGTATATGAATGGTGTTGTCACTCCCTACGCAATGAAATGCAAAGCATTTCCGATCTTTTTAGAGGACGTGGCTTTAATGTGGTTTACACGCTTGCCTGCTCGATCGATCTCTAGCTTCAAAGAATTGAGCGAAAGGTTCATAAATCAATTCCGACTCTATACTCAGAGTCCAAAAACGTCGTTGAGCTATCACTCATTAAGCAGCGTCCCGATGAAACTTTAAGGTCGTACTTAGACCGCTTTAATTTAGCAGTCATAGAGGTTAGAGATCCTTACGAGCAATCTGTCGTAATGGCCTTAATTGACAGAGTAGATAAAGATACAGAGTTCGGCAAATACTTAGCTGGAAAACCGCCATTGACCAGGAAATTTTCTATGAGAAAGCCAATATCCTTCTACATTAGGAGGAATTGTATGCTAATCGAAGAGGAAAGCCGATGATAAGGAGGATATACAGAGTAATGTGATCGTTAAACAATTTGGCGATAATTCTGGGAAAGTGGAAGTTAATGTCGGCAATAAGAACCAGGGAAATGGTCGCCAAACTGGACATGATAATAAGAAAAGGAATCAAAGGAATGATGTGCATAAGAGACCTCGGTTCAGAACATTTGAGAACCTCACACCTCTGAATGACACATTAGAAAAAATTTACTTAGACACCTACAATATTCTTCAATATAAGAGGCTTCCTCCAAGGGACTCGACAGAGAAGGAACGTGTAATAGGAAAGGTCTGCTTTTTCCATCGGTTACTCCACAAGCAAATGTCGTCATTTAAGAGATGTGGTTGAAAATCTGCTTCAGGAAGGAAAGTTGGACGAATATAAGGTTGCTCCCAGAGATAGGGGCAAGCCGCACAGGCTCCGAATCAAAACCAACCAGCTTCTATGCCCACTGCTCAACAGAAGGAAAAGAATATTGTTATCAACACTATAGTAGGAGGGCCCCATCCAGCTGGACATAGCTATAGGGCAATGGATCAGTATGTAAATGCAGCTAAGCACCTCGAGATAGGGGAGTGCAGCATTCCTGAAGATACCACCCCGGTGAAGCAACATAAAACGATGTCAGATGATGTCATATTTCATGACAGAGATAATATTGGAGTTCAATCGCCTACCGAGAACCCATTGGTGATCACTACCACTATAACACCTGCTCTAGTTCACAAGGTATTAGTGGAAAATGGGAGTTCAATTAATATTCTCCTTAAGAAAGCATTCGATCAGATGAAACTCGAAGCAAAAGATTTGAAGCCTTGCGAGGGATGGATGCGCGACTTCAACGGGCCCTCGACAGCTCCAATAGGATATGTAGAATTGTCAGTGACATTGGGAGAAGGAGACCTTCGAAGGGTGAGAATTCTCCCGTTTGTAGCTTTGGACGTCGACTCACCCTATAACGCCTTCTTGGGCCGACGGACCCTTGCAGAATTTAGGGCCTGCATCGCGCCCTGGTGCTTATTGTTGAAATTCCCGGCCGAAGTGGGAGTGGGAGTAACTAGAGGTGATCAGGCTACTAGACGAGCCTGCTATATGGAATTGAAGATGTTACCGAACGAATTAAACATAGAAACTAAAGGTGCTTCCTCCCCCGCGAAGGAGGATCCAGCATAGCAATTAAGGGGGACGACCCCGTGGGAGTCGCCCAGAGAACTTCCTGAGGACATATATCCCAGAGACGATGAGGAGTCTGGGGGAAGAATGGCAACGCCCAATGAAACAACTATAGACATCCCGATTGACGATGATGATTCAGCGTAGGTTTTAAAGATTGGATCCCAGCTAGACCAGCTTCGAGCAAAGGAATTGATTGACTTTTTAAAGGCAAATTGGATGTGTTTGCTTGGACCCACGCTGATATGTGTGGGATATCACCCTCAATTATGAGCCACTCGCTAAGTATCAACCCAAAACATCCACCCGTTAAGCAGAAGAGGCGAGTGCTTGGTCCGGAGAGGTCAGCCGCCTTGAAGGAAGAAGTTGAGAAGCAACGGATTCATTAGAGATTCGACTTACCCAGAATGGATCTCAAATCCAGTTTTGGTAAAAGAAGGCCAACAAAAAATGGTGCACATACATTGATTTCTTAGATTTAAACAAAGCTTGCTCAAAGGGAAGTTTCCCGCTTCTAGAATGACCGATTGGTGGATTTAATAGCGGGTCATGAGCTTCTCTCCTTCATGGATGCATACTTAGGAAATGACCAAATTCCCATGCATGTTTGAGACCAGGAACATACCAGCTTTATCACAGATTTGGAAATATATTGTTATGTGATGATTCCCTTTGGTTTGAATAATGCTGGAGCAACATACCAACGCTTGGCGAATAGAATGTTCTATAATCAGATTGGGAAAACGATGGAGTATGTCAACAATATGCTTGTGAAATCCAGGCAGTCAGCTGACCATACTACTGACCTAGATGAAATGTTCGATATCCTTCGACGATATGGAATGAAGCTCAACCCCCTGAAATGGTCGTTGGAGTCGCTTCTGGGAAATTATTGGGCTTTATTGTCAGCTCTCGAGGGATCGAAATCAATCCAAATCAGATCGCAGCAATTAGAAATATTAAGGAGCCTAGGCAGATTAAGGATGTACAGAGCCTCGCTGAAAAATTGGCCGGATTAATTAGATTTATTTCTAAAACTACGGATAAGTGCATTCCATTCTTTGATCTGATAAAGCGAGGAAAACACAACTTTCAATGGACTTCTAATTGTGTTGTAGCATTCCAGAACCTTCTTACTCATTTGGAAAGACCTCCGATACTGTCCAAACCAGTCGACCATGAAGATTTGTTTGTATACTTGGCGATATCATCCCATGCAATAAGTTCAGCGTTGGTAAGAGAAGAAGATAAGGTCCAAAGGCCGGTGTATTACATGAGTATAAAACTGGTAGCAGTAGAGAGAAACTACCCAAGGATAGAAAAACTCGCATATAGCTTACTGATCGCATCCAAAAAACTTCGTTACTATTTTCAAGCTCACCCTATCACTATATACACCAATCACCCTCTCCGACAGGTACTGTAGAGACCAGGAGCATCTGGAAGGCTATCAAGCGGAATATAGAGTTAAGCCAGCTTGATTTAACCTTGAAGATCGATAAGGGGGCAAGTATTGGCAGATTTCATAGGGAGTTCACTATTCCTGAAGAAGATGCAACAAGTGAAGAGGCAGGCACCTCAGAACGCATACTAGATCTTAACACCTAGAAGTTGTATACCGACAGTGCCAGAATTGATAGGCGGTTTGGAGCCAGAGTTGTCCTTGTCACCCCTGAGAAACGGTCAATATACTATGCTCTATGGTTGGAATTCCATGCCACGGATAACGACTCATAATATGAAGCCTTAATTGCTAGGCTGAAGCTCGCAAAAGAGTTGGAGATACCAAGGTTGGATATTTTATGTGATTCCATGATAGTCGTGATCCAGGTTAATGAGGGGTTTCAGGCCACAAGGCCAAGACTTGTATCACATTTATGAGAAGTAAGAAAGCTTCTGGGTGGTTTTGAGCATTACGCTATAACCTATATTCCCGGTCAGAGAATTAGAAGGCAGATAAGTTGGCCAAGCTAACTAATTCTGACAGTCCTGAGGACACAGAGATGGTCCCGATTGAATTATTGGAGCTTCCAAGTATCAATCCTACAGAGATTGATCATGTATTGGAAACCGAGCCGGAAAGGGAGTCGTGGATGACACCCCTAAAGAACTTTCTGATGAATGGAACACTTCCAACCAAGAAAACCGAGAGGCGTGTTGTAACCCTAAAGGCCTTTAGATACGTTATGCAAGGCGAGGTCCACCATAGATAGGGATTCTCAATGTCACTCCTCCGGTGTATAGCCAATGACGATATCGAGCGGGTATTGAGGGAAGTACATGAAGGTAAATGTGGAGACCATATCGAAGGTCGAACATTGGCTAAGAAGATATTTCGATATGGTTGTTTCTGGCCTACAGTGAATAAAGATGCGGCCAAATATGCATGGCATTGCGACAGATGCTAGAAATTTTCTAAGATCCCAAGGCACCTCCTACCTGATTAAAAACAATGATGAGCCCATGGCCTTTTGCTGTATGGGGAATTGACATTATTGGAAGCCTTCCCATTGCAAAGGCCGAAGCAAAATTCACCATCGTAGTTGTTGATTACTTTACAGGATGGGTCGAAGCAGAACCGCTGACCACGATCACAACTAAGCGAGTGATAATCTTCATCGCTAGAAATATTATATGTCGATTCGGGATCCCGAAAATTATCATAACAGACAATGGGACCTAGATTGATAGTACCGAGTTCCGAGACATCTAGCAAAAATAACATATAGAGAAAAGGTACACTGTTGTAGCACATCCGCATTCGAATGGACAAGTAGAAGCAGAAAACAAAGTAATCAAGTCCATTTTGAAGACGCAACTGAAACAGGCCAGAGCCATGTGGGTCGACGAGTTACCTTTGACATTGTGGGCCTACAGAACAATTTATAAATCAGCCATGGGGCACACCCCATTCTCCCTCGTTTTCGGGTCAAAAGCGCTCGTTCCGGTCGAGTTAGAAGTACCATCCCGTAGAACCACTTACTATGACCTGATGACTAATAATAAATTGATCCTCGAGTCCCTAGATATGGTTGAAGAAAAAAGGGACGAAGAGGACCCGCGTGCCTTGAGGCATAAGCAGCAGGTTGCTCGATATTACAATATGAAGGTTCGAGCTCGAACATTTGAACCCGGAGACTTGGTTCTAAAGCGTGTCTATCCACCCCTAGTCCATTTAGGTCCGAAATGGGAAGGACCATATGCCATCCAGCGGAGGATTGATAATGGATCCATCAAGCTAGCAATAATGGACGAAGATGAAATCCCCAGAGTGTGGAACGCCCAGCATTTGCGGCATTAATTGACATGAAATTGTCACTTTTACCCTTTTGTTTCTAGGACCATGTAAAAAGGCACGACTTTCCTAGAGCGGTCTGGTTACATAAGCAAAAGATTATAAAGTGGATGTAGGTCATGATTCGACCGAACCACTATAAAATACCGTGTGTCGTTTACTTTTATCGTGCCATTTCTTATTCATTATTTAAATTTTTTATTCATATGAGCTAGTATAATTGTGATATTTGTCATAAACCTTATGACCATCCTGAAATACGTAATTCAAAGAGTCTTCTATCAAACCAGAAGGTCAATAACATACAGTACATCGGGGATGCAATGAAGAAAACGATACAACCTCAGACACTTTAATTCTCGTGACCTGAGAAAGAGTATAAAGGACAAGGAAGTGAATTGTCCACGAGGCGTGAAGGTGCACCGTGATTAAAAGACTACCTGGCATCCGACGGGAGAGCATAAAGGCGCCAGGGACTAAGCGCCGCAAATGAACTCCTACCCCACTGAAGGATTGGGTGGAAAAATGAAAGCTGAGTTCGAACTCTATCTTGGACATATGACAGGAGAGTATAAAGGCGTTTTGATTAAATGCCATGAAAGGGCTCCTATCCCATTGCATGACCAGGAACAAGAATGAAAGATGGGCTCGAACCCCCTCATTCCCGGGCATGGGGGGCAACACTTATATGATCCTAATCAATCCTCAACAAGCCTTGGTAAGGAATCATGTTAATGATTGATTGGGGGCATACGCACCATACACTTATACGCATAGTGCAGTTTTTACTTTTCATTGCCATAATGGTTTATGATGTGATTTTAACTTAGTTATGATCTGAATATTCATGTATGACTAAGTATGATAAACTCGTAGGTACACAATAATGCGAAAGAAACATGATTCCATTTACAAAGTGTAGAGCTACAAGCTAGTAAAAATGTGAGGGCCACTGCCACAATTACATCATAAGGCCAGAAACTTAAAGCGAGCAAAAATAAACTAGCTCTACTTGGGTTTCGGAGACGGCTTCGGTTTTTTCTCTTTCTTCTGTTTCTCTGGCTCCTCCTTGTCACCATCAGATTTATCATGCTTTTTCCTCTTCTTCTTATCCGAATCTTGTGGAGCGTTAGAGGACTGGGATGCAAGTTGTGTAGTTATCGACTTGGAGGAGAGCTTTATAATCAGTCCGGATCCAGGAGCAACTACAGAGAGAGGTAGAACATTTAAAGGCCCTTCCTCAACCTTTGTCTCCCTTGTGATAGTGACATCTCTTCTTCATCCCCGTCATCATCGTCAGTGACCTTCAAGGATCTAATTATTTCAGCATCTCTAGGAGCATCGGTGCTTGATAGCACAATGGCTTTCTCAGTCACTTCGACCTCAGTCTGTTTAGAGACTTCAGGGACCTTAGGGCTTGACGATACGGTGACCTTCTCAACCTCTGCTTTCTTAGCCACAGTCCCCTCGATCAACTTGGCGCCTACATTATAAGAAGCAATTGTTATTAATTTGAGAGAAAATGTGGCCTCCTCAATTGTTCGCTCCACTATGCGACGACAAGTCATGACAGCCTTGACAAATTGTGGAGAGAATGTGGAGATACCTTCTGCCGACTACTCGTCCGGAGTTACAGTAGAAACTCCAGCAGGTTGGGGAACAAGAATTTCAGAAATTAATGGGTCATCGGGGTTATACTCGTCAACCCCAAAAGCCTTGAGCTCCATGACTGAGCTTGAACCCTCATCAACCTTGTTCTTGCCCTTGAGCTTAAGCCTTTCTTCCTCCATAGATTCTTTAATCAGTCGTATGTCAGTCTCTTAGGTTTGTCACCTCTAAGAAAATTCCGCATAAGTTCATTCTCGTCGACAACCTCAACCTTTAGACGCTACTTCTCGCTTTTGACGATCTGGTCCCATACGTCAGCTAAGGTGGTGGGATAGTCCTTGATCCAAGAGATGTCTCGGGTTCGAATGACTTGAGCAAAAAAGTCCATCAATAATTCATTAAATCATTCAATCTCTTGTTTAGCCTTGCAAGTTTAGCGGCAGCATTCGAGGCGGACTCAAGGGCTTTATTAGCATGCCCTTCAGCGAGAGCTGCTCTCTCCTCAGCATGAGCAAGTTTATCCTTTAAGCTTTCCATTTCCTTTTCCCAAACAGCCTTTTCCATGGCAAAGCTGTCCTATGATGTTTTCAACTCAGTATTAACCAACTTGAGTTCTTCTATCTCCTTTTTCATACCATACGCTCTTGGCTGTTTGAATCAAGCACGAGGTGGAAATTTTTCTTCACATCCTCTTATTGCGTCTTATAGCTGTTGGCATCCCTCTGAGATAAGGCCAGAAGAGATTGAGTATCTTCAAGTTGCTTCTCAGCCTTATCCCTGGCCTTGGTACCATGTTCAGCCTTTTCATTAACTCTCGCCACGTCCATTTCCAAATGGCGGATAACCTCTGAAAGCTTCTTGGCATGCTTCTTCATTGCCCTATATTGAGTAGCTACGTGTCCTACTCTGTTAACGACTTCTATGTCCTAATCATCGGAAACTGGCTCAAGATCTGGAACGAAGAGCATCCTGCTAAAATAGATGTCGGGGAACTGCTCCTGCAGATGTTCCAGCTTTGCCTGATTTTCAGGGGTAAGATTCACCTCCTGTATAGTGGTAATATTAATGTTGCCTTGTCCGGACGGGACGAGAGCTTTTCCTCCCTTTTCCAAGCCTTTTCTCAAGTCTTTACGCTTATCCTTGGATTCGTGATGCTTCTTAAAGGACTTATCCTTAGGAAGGATACTCTTCGGGGGAATATGAGCTTTGGGAAGTTGTTTACCTCCTGCGTGTGGCACTTGACGACTATGGAGCTTTTCGAGATCTTGCCTTGAAGGAGAACGAGAGCGCGAAGAATGAGGCTGATAAGAATCATGGTGTTTCGTTCTATCTTTTCCCCGACTGTCACTGTGATCATGCTCGGTTTTGGGATTGAATCTGGGCGTGCACTCACGAAGTTCACAATGAGAACAGGAGCGGCGACGAGGCATTTTTCCTGCAAAAGTAACAAGCAAGTGTAAGAACCATGAGTACATACAGTGTATGAATGTTGTGACATGTGGTGCATGTGATGTGTGTGTCCCGTGTGATCCCCCCTAACAGACCAGGGCCTAGAGCTAGGCTCGTCCGTACAGTTTCCTTTTCTTTGATAGGAGTGGATTCTTCCTCGGAGATAGGAAAGAACAGTTTCGCTCCAAAATCCTCCGATGTGTAAATGTTATCCGGCAAGGGGAGTTTGTCTAAATCCCCATATACTTGTTCCTCTGTTGACGAATCATGAGTCGAGGGCTTAATTGGCGGCAGTGTCATGGGAGGAGTCTCCCTTTCGGGGATGGAAACATCCTTTTTTTTGTCGGCTCGAACTTCACCTCCTTTGTATATGTTCATCTTGGACGTCCATAGGTGAAGGACTTTTAGGAAACTCTATTGTCTTTAAAGCTCCCATGGCCACTTCTCCCTCGTCCGGGGGCATGTTGCTAGATTCCCCAATCATCCGAGTAGGGGGCACATACTTGTAAGGCCTGCCACCCTGACCAAGCCCAAATCTTACATCGAGAAGTGATGTTTATGAAGGTTTTCATTGGTTATGCACTTCTTGATTTTGCAAAAATCTAAGTTTCTTTTTACAAGGTGAGACAAGGGGTCTTCATACAGTTTACCCTCTTGCTTTTTGGGTTGGGAACTGTGAAAAGAAATTAGGTATTAGTACACTGCTTTATGTAATTAAAGAAAATACTGAAGGATTTAAAACCTACTTGATTGCAACTACCTCGTCGCACAACCGGCCCGATGCTTTATATAGAACCACTCAGACTTAACATCCCCCAGGTTGTTATGTCCCTCACTCAGAACCTTCCTACCAGGGATAGATTAAAAAAACAAAATTTGGGGTCCATGTCGAACGATGTTTAAAATGGTAGTAAAAGTTCAAGTCCTTATAAACAAGCTCAACTCCCAGAATTTCTGTGTATGCAATATATAAGGTATATAGAGCAGCGTAAGCATTGGCGTGAAGCTGCATAGGAGCAATACGCAGTCTTCTCAAGAGACCAACTACAATCGGAGGAAACAAAAGAATAACGCCTATTGAGCACATGACCTTACTGATGGCCATATACCCTTCCGGAGAAGAATGAGGTCCATCCCCTTTCTCTGGGGTTTCAACCTCATCCCATTGGATCCCATGTCTGAAGTCGAGATTCTTTAATTTTGAATCATCCAGTTTGGAAGCTATGGAATCACTCAGCTTGTCTAATTTTTTAACATCCTCGAGTTCATCTGGAGCGCACACATTTCCAGTCTTGTCTTCTTCTTCGAGTGATGTGCTTTCAGAAGATGTCGATTCTACATCAATGCCTGTTTCATAATCGGATCCAGAACTATTCCAATCCGGGTCTGACGGAAGTACGCCAGGATTATAATAGCTTGACGATTCTGGATCTGCACTCTTCTCTGATAATCTTGCTAAGCGTCTGTCAGACATGTCTATTTTGTTGATAAACAAGATTGGGAAAGAATTAGAGCATAGGCACCCGTGAACCCCGTGTATGTTCAGGTTCCAGTGCATGTCGTACTCAAAAGAAAAGCATAAATTATATAATAGAAACATGAAACTGATCGCCGCATGCCGCTAAATTTTGAAGTCGTTCAGAACATTAAGTTCTTATTGAAGGCTCTAACCTAACTGTTCATCGGCTCGCTTGGATTATAATTGATTTTTAGCTGAAGTATGAGTTGATGTGTTTGGTTAGTCGACGCTACAAAGTCGAGTATAGTCCTATAAAGGGAGTTGGCTTGAAGATAAGTCGATTCATGAAGATTTGCGAGGCGGCTCGTGATAAGGAATCAACTCGCGAGGAAGGGACAGTTCGTGATGGGGACTTAACCAACAGACACGCATCGGCTCGCCTAAGTTGCGGCTTGTGGCAGGAGGTTGACTCGTAGAGAGGAGTCTGGTTCGTGGTTACATAAGGCTCGTGGTCAAGCACTCATCTGTACGCCATGATGGCTCGCGAGCCACTACCACGACCTGCCTCACCATCTCTTCTCATGAACTGATACCTTGTCCACGTCTACGACCCGAGCCGACTCCTATTTCCTCACATGACCCGAACTACTGAAACTCATCTTCCTTTCTGCCAATCTCTTCTTCCATTCACCAACCCACCGATTGCACGACTCGAGCGCCTGTAGTTCACTCCATCTCTCCTCTTCTTGCTTGCCCATTTTATAAGCAAGCTCCTTACAATGGAACTCTTAACAACATCTAAACGCGATCAAGTAGCGGATTTGAGCAACAAGAAGAACACTATGCCCACCGCGGCCCAAATCCTGAGGTAAAATAGGCGAAGACTGCGGAGGTGAGAACGATGGTGGCTGATGGAGCGAAGACTATCAGTTCTCTCGCAACTAAGGATTGAAACATGATGATTAAAAGCTACTAGAATACAGATACAGAAATGCAAACGTCAGACAACAATTAGCATTATAGATTACTAATCAAAATGAATTTTGAGAAATTTAATAAACAATTTAAGACAATAAAATTGATTCTACCCATTTCTGTATAAACATGCACTACCAATAAGATATTATACCAAATATGAATAGTCCGAGTAAAAATTTGAAGCAGCAAACGTCAGAAACAATTAGAAAAGAATAACAACAAATCATTTACACTGCATTCTACCAACTACAAATCATTAGGAGTACTACGTATGTGGTATCTTTTAGGGTAAAGTACTAAATAAGGGCAATTTCCTTTTAGGATAAAGTAGTAAAGATTTTTTTTTAAAACTTAAATATGGGCAATTTGTGAATTATTATATAGATTATGAAAATACATGGCATGACTAAGGAAACTCTATAAAGAAAATTAGCATAAGATACATCATACATACATCATAATGATAATGTCCACAACCAACGGATAACTTTTGTTACTATATATACTCAGGTTTGTTTGACTAATTTTCTTGCCTTTTGAAATTTTAAGTAAAAATAAATGGAAAGTTTGGTGCAACAATTTGTGAATTATATGGCATATTCAATGAAAAAAATTGATTTGCAATTATATGGCATGAAAGCGGATTATACAAAAGTAATATAAGCACACTAATGCTATATTGGTTAATTGCATTTGCATTTATTTGGTATTATACCATTGATATGAATGTATTTTTTCACTGCTTTCCCTTTATTGAATTTACTATATAGTTAGTAGGCTATGAATTATATGGTATGTTTTTAGACAAATTGGTTGATATACAGATTTGTACTAATTTGGTTGTGAATTAACTAATATATTTTATCAGGATATTGATTTTGCAATTATATATTATGAAAGGAAATTATATAATATACCAAAAATCTATATGAACATAACAGGAATATATTATATGTAATATGATTAAAAATTCAAAAAATGGAAGTTGTATGTCTTGTTGGACATGAACTTTTTGATTGGATATTCAGCTATGGTAACTTCTTTATTTATCCAATTTTGAAAACAAAATTTTCCTCTATGAAATTTGGATGCAATCGTAAGAAATTAAAAACTATTATATGAAATCAATTGCTTCTCTGAAAGAATCAAAACATTTGAAACCGCTTAAAAAGCATGGAATCTAGTTAACATATTGATTTCAAAATAAATGAATCTTTACTTAAAAGGCCTTAATGTCTTTTAGAAATTCCTAATTAAGAGTCAACTTCCTTAGCATTACAAAAGTTATAATGAACTACAAATTGTTATAAAGTATGAAAAATTGATATGCAAGTAGAAGTAGTAAATATGGACAATTTCTTTTAGGATAAAGTAGTAAAGATTTTTTTAAAAGTAAATAAGAGCAATTTGGGTATTTTACGTTCGGACCAATTATTAGTCATTAAATAATAGTGGGAATAATTATATAAATAGATAGATTTTACACAAAATTCATGGAACAAACCAAAATAATGCACGATTTGAATGCTTTAGGAGGTTGAAAATCTTAAGATAACCCCAGCATATTAGGTGGAAAAAACATTAATTTGTAAAAAAACAAGGACACTACACTCATTATTTGTTAATATTTAAAAGCAAGAAGAAGGATACTGAGTTTTACTTGGGCTAGCACACAAATAAGCAGTTATTGGTCTGAGCGATCAATATCTACATTACCTGAAATATATCTTTAGAGATGACATTAATCTTCGTGTACCGGCTATGGGATGTTAATAATTTAAGCAATAAAGAACAAGTTATGGAAAGACAAATGTAAATTGTAACAACTCGATAATTTCAACGTTTAGGAATACGAAATTAATCAATGTTGACGTCTTTAGTGAATATTCATAATTCTAATCTGAGTGAGAAACTTGAAATTCTAGTATATAGTGGAAGTATGAATTTAATTTTCAAATATCATATATGTTTGAATTGAAATTAATAACTTTATAACGACAAGTTAAATACGAGTAATCTAAGTAATCATATAATGAAAACGTTTAGAGTAAATCCTTCTGTTCAAATCAATTTATGCGATTGATTTATCTCTTTATGGTAGCGACAACAGATATGTCGTAATTGACGATAAAATTGTGAAATTTAAAATTTGAATTATATTATGGAATTTAACATTTGAGATTCGTATAACTAGATACAACGAATGAATAATTTTTGTGATAAGATACACAAGTTTTTTCCATTCGCGTTACATTAGTTAAACATTTAATTAAATCGCCTCGAATTAAACATTATAAGAATTTAGGCGAATTCGAACTAAAAATGTTAGGCAATATCTTAAAATTACCAGTATTTTTCATTTTGGGAAATTCGAGCGTTTGTTGCTCCAAATAAATATTTTCGAATCTGAAATGCGCAAAAGTAGACAAGGTTGGAAGTGTATAATGGTTCATAATTTGTATATGTATGTCTATTTACCTGAGCTTAGTTCTTTTAAAATTCCATATACATATGTGTATATACATATATAAAGTAAAAAAAAACTGTTGAGCTCGTCAGAAAAATATAAACACACATGTATTACTTTCTCTCCTCTTCTTTAGTGTCTTCCTTCCTTTTCCTTTGCCCTTCCTTCTCAACGATCCCTTTCGTTCATATCCTATTAAAAACCAAAAAATCAAAATGAAAACGAATGAAGAAAAATGGCAAATGGATATCATCTCCTTCTTCTTTTAATTACTTGGTTAATCCAAAAATATCAAGTTTACCCATTTTCCCCCAATTCTCAAATCGACGGTCCTTCGAATCTAACTCGCATCGCCATGTCTCCTTGGCCACCGGAGCCGTCGTGCCTCGAAGTCGTGCACCCATGTCATGCGTGATGTCCTCTTCCATGCCTTTGACCTAAGATGCAAGCCTCGAGGCAGCGGACTTTCCTTCCCTTTTTGTCGTCAACCATCACACATTTAATAAAGAAAACTCCACCCTCATCGCACATGTTCTCACCGTTGCACATGTAGGAAGATAAGGTTTTACGATCGGTTTCATTGGGTATTGCGCAGTCCTTGGGGCAGCAAGGGGATAAGGAACCATGTTAGAATTTTAAGAAGGATTTAAGTATTATTGCTCGAAATCAATAGGTTTTCATTTGAACTCGTACTTATGTGTAAATACCAGTAGCTGGCTATATTTTCATGTCGTATATATGATCGTTTATAGGATTGAAATTTAGTCGGCTGTCTTAGCTCCATCCAAGCAAGGCTTCTCACTACACAATCTTGCATCGTCTTACTCCTTTCATAGGATTGAAATTTAGCCTTCTTTCTGACTTTATCCTGAGCTCCTTGTAGGGCCGCCTCGTCGGCCTTTCTCTTTTCCTCCTGCTCCTCGGACTTAGCGAGCTATTTGACCTTCTGTGACTCCACTAGATCGTGCATTGTTTGCACTTCTACCTCCATCGATAGAGTCGCGTAGGACTTTCAATCCTTAATTTTCCCTTCCTCTGTAAGTAGGTTGTTGAACAGCCCAAGCTTCACATCAGAAAATGTGTCCAATGGACCGCTACCTTCTCCAAACTGTATTCCTTGCAATCCCATTCCAGCCTCAGGTAATAAAGGAAGATTCGGCATGAAGCCCGTTGTTACTTCTGCTCCGGAGGGGCCTGCAACGAAAAAGAAGATGAATCAGTCTACTTCGACATAGTGCCTACATTGGGGCTGTCAATGGGTTGGGTTAGGTTTGGGTCGGGTCAAGTCGTGTTCGGGTCGGGTTAGCTCAACCCGTTTATTAAACGGGTCGGTTTCTGGTTGACCCATTTATAATCGTGCGGGTTTCGGGTTTGATTCTTGTAACCCATTAAGAAAAATATTTGTCTAAAAAGAGGTGAATGAACATGAAAACATGAAAGAAGGATACTGTCGTCATTCACTTGTTGCAAGCTAAGATGAGAATAAAAATGTAAAAAGTTATTAATGTGGGAATAAACATGAAAAACTACTAACTGTTAGTGTGTATGAATAATTGAATAATGACAACATCCTTCATTTTAAAGCGAAGATGAGAATTTTACAATAAAATAGAGCCTATAAATGGGTTAGTCGGGTCAAATTCGGGTTTCGTGGGTCAACCCTAAACCCATCCGTTTATAAACGGGACAAAGTCGGGTTGACTCTAAAATGACCCATTATTAAACGGGTCGGGTCAACCCGCTAATTTCCTGTGCGGGTTTCGGGTCATGTTGGAAATTGATAGCCCTAGCCTACATCCTTCCAAGCATTCATGATAATGAGACTTTACCTCTAGGCATTTGTGGTGCAGATGCGATTGGCATGGTTCCCTCGCTTGTTGCTTGAAAGGAGCTTCCTTTTCCCAACCCCGGGAAGTCGGAGTCATACTTGGCAGTAGCGAGGGTTAGGACCCCTGGACCATTGGCAGAGACAGATGGCATAACTTTTTGTTGCTGGGAGCTTTGTTAGAATAAAAAATGACCCAAACACCAATGGTGTGAAATCAGACTTATGGTTAGAAATTAAAAGAGCCGCAATCACAGAATTAACGGATAAAATCAAATAAGAGACACAGGATTTTTATAGTGGTTCGACTCAAAATGAATCTACATCCACTATTCAAGTATTTTTCATCATTATGGGGAGGATTAATTATTTTACGATCCATCTCGTTTGTTACACTTAATCACTTTTATGATAATTCTCCACTTTATGCTCTCTTTCTGCTTTTGATCTCACTTGAATTCGAGAAGGAACAGATTGGATCATGTAATTATATACTTTTCCTTGGTTCCATCATGAGAATAGTGTTAGATCCGTGCTTTGAAGAGGAGCAATGGTGATAGGAGATCACTTGGAGTGGATCGAAGTGTGAATTGATGGTGCTCATAGAAGATTAGATCCATTCCATATAGGAGGAAGAAGGAAGAATTTTAGCAACCATTAATGGAGTTTTAGAAGCTTTAGAAGGGTCGGGGAATGATTTTACCAGCCCTTTGGGGTAGTGGAATTGGTCCTTTGAAGTGTGCAGAAAGGGGCTATTTATAGAAGAAATTTAAGGGTCTGTAGTCTCGTAATTATGGGGTGCAAAGTTTGGATCGGCCATAAATTTGGGTCGGCCTAAAACTAATTACAGAAATGCCACTGGTTCACTTTACAGCTGTGTACAGCTGTCATGGTCTGTATTTATAGTTCTGACACCGCTTTTTGTACTAGGCCGATCCAAATGAGTTTGCTATAGTGTACCGATCCATTTTACTGTAAAGTACCGATCCACTTTAGAATGGAAGGAACCGACCCGTTTGCTGAATGATACCAACCCTTTTGACCTTTCATCAAGTAGCTGACCCATACGTTGCATTGCATGCACAAAATGTTGCTGACCCATTCTTATGGATGTTGCTTCCCTAGTGTATGTCTACACCTCACTATGCCATTTCCTTTGAACAATGTATTGCTGTTAAATACACCTCATCACGTGTAATAAGGAGCTTGCAGCTCCTCATAATTTCTTTATGTTACCAGGTTTGTTAATAGACAATATTCTTCGTCCACATGGCATTAGGGAAACCAACATGGTTCCATGAGTGGATGACCGATCCTTTAGCATGTGCATCTTGAAATGCCAGAAGTTGCCTCATGAGCTATTCACATAAATTGGAACATGTATGGTATGTGTTGGTTCATGAACAACGCACTTTTGCAAATTACAGCTATAGGACAGACCCATGCAACCATGTAATGTGCCGACCCATGTTAGGAAATGGTTCACAAGTTTGCACTCTATTATATGTTTGGCACTTCATTGTTCAATTGTTACGTGCGTCGCATTCTTGCATGGGACTGGACACATTGGTTCAATTAGATTCACCTCATATTCATGCCCAAAATGCCTCGGTCTGGATTATACATGTTGCACAACTAATAGCCGACCCGGTTGTATTGACCGATTGACCCAGTCCATCGACACTGACTGACCCGGTTCCTCAATATTGACCGACCCGATTAGTGCATATGCAAATCGCCATCCACATTGTTAAGGCTGATCCATATCTACTACCGAACCGATGTCATGACCGATCCATATTGTTAAGGCCGATCCAGTGCTTTTAACAGGGACAACATTTGCCCTTCGAAGCTTGTATTTTTTGCAAGCGGGAAATGCGGGCTTCGAAATGAACGTTGTTGTTGATATTTTCTGCATTGAGATCAAGTTATAGCTTTTTTCTTGCTATGTTGAAGCATGCTTTGAACCCATATGGCTCATGATGCCTACCTGTAATTAAGACAAGCAATCGTATGGTTTTGGGCTTATACTCACCATCGGTTGTCCATATCGATAGTGGATTAGTTAACCATTGAAAAATGAGATATAGTGAACTTTGTTTTGAATTGAATAAAGTTTCTGCAAAAAATTATTTTATTCAACAGTTTATAACCCGTTAGATATTGTCTGCACAAATAAGACATTCTAATTTGAATTCACATTAACGCTTAAAATCAACTAAGCCGACTGTGGATTTCTAACGTTATCGTTTTAATGGCTTATATGACGACATACGATATTTTTCATTTGAGAAATACTTATTTGTGATTATTCTCTGCTTCTCTTTGTAGAAGTTTTTGATTATTTGTGCCCCAGCTTTGAAGGTCCTTTAGTCTTTGTCTTGGGAAGAATGTTTTCACTGCTCGATGTTTGTTTACTTAGTCGATCAGTTTTGACATTGGAGACTTCATCGAATCCCTCGTGTTTTGGAGAGGTCGTTTTAATTCAATATTTAGTCTTCTCTTGTCGATTGAGCCAAAATGTTGGAGCTCATCGAGCGTTGTTGATTTTTCCTGTGGAGAAACTGCTTTCTCTATGGAAATGATTTTTGGTTGTCGTATCATTTCGCAGTGCGAACTCCAACGATCTTTGTGGTGAGGGTTGCACCGCTTCGCGCTACGAACTCCCATGCTTCGTTTCACTTATATTGAACTCCAGCACTTCATTTCGCACACCGAATTCTAGCAAACCTTTGGTGGGTTGCATCGCCGTGCTTACGAACTCCCACGCTTCGTTTCACGTACAGTGAACTCTCGCACTTCATTTCGCGCTTACGGATTCCAGCGAACCTTTGGTGTGTTGCATCGCTGCGCTTACGAACTCCCATGCTTCGTTTCACGTATAGTGAACTTCTGCGCTTCGTTTCACACTTACGGATTCCAGCGAACCTTTGGTGGGTTGCATCGCTGTGCTTACGAATTCCCATGCTTCATTTCATGTATAGTGAACTCCCGCGCTTCGTTTTGCACTTACGGATTCCAGTGAACCTTTGGTGGGTTTGCCTCTACTTTGGAAGGACTTTATTTTACCCTTGCTATGGAGGGACTTGCCCCTGCTATGGGAGGACAAAATTTTTATTTTGTCTCTGCTATGGGGGGACTTTATTTTACCCTTGCTATGGAGGGACTTGCCTCTTCTATGGGAGGACAAGATTTTTAATTTTCCTCTACTGTGAGAGGACTTTATTTTACCCTTGCTATGTAGGGACTTGTCACTATTATCGGAGGACAATATTATTATTTTGCCTCTGCTATGGGAGGACTTTATTTTACCCTTGCCATAGAGGGACTTGCCTCTACTATGGGAGGGAAATATTTTTATTTTGCCTCTGCTATGGGAGGACTTTATTTTTGGCGTTGTTCCAGAAGGTGAACATTAGTCCTCGCATCGAATACGCTTAACTATGGTAAGAAATCGCAGCCTGACTAAGAGGTTGTGACCCCTTGGAACTCGTGACTTATGGCATTGATTTTGGTTATGCTTGCTGAACTCTCCACCATTTAACTTTTGGCAACTCCTCCCGCTCACTCTTTAAGGTGGTGCTTTCCATCTTTTCATTATGCATATCAATGGTTAGAGCACTTGACATTTGAACTGTTGTTTGTCGGAATTGCCTTACTTTGTTGGGCCTTGAGAGAGAAGACGCTCATTGGATAGTTTGTAATAAGGAATCGTCTATTAGAAAATTTTCATGTAAATTTGGCTAGTCAAAGATTTATACAGGCAGATAATACTTCATTCATAGTGCTATTGCTCAGTACAATGCATGTAAATCATTATAGACTTTTTACAAGAAAGTAGAACAGAATAAGGAGTAAAGAAATACAGGAAGTAAAGTAAAGGCGATAGTGATCGCTTATTCTGAGCCGTAGATATTAGATCATCATCAATGGTCGTCAATTGATTATCAGCCTTGGAATAGCTTGAGCAGAAGTTATATTGCTTGGAGCGGATTGGTCATTTGATGCCCCTCGCCCCTGGGTGGTTGCAGAAGGATTTGCATCTTGGGAATTCTTCACATACTGTTGCAGACCATTTTTCTTAATCAGCTCTTCGATCAATGATCTCAGATGCCTACACCCGTTGGTGTTGTGGCCTGGCTGGTTATGAAACCGACAAAACTTCCCAGATTTGGTCAGATGGTCATTCATCCTTATTGGTCGAGGCTTCGGATAATCTTCTGCATCCTTTGTGGCAAGGTAAATGTTCTCAGGAGTTTCATTCAAATGTGCAAGCTCAGACGAGTCAAGAGGATGAAAGTTTTCATTAGCTTTGTTGTTGTTTCTGTTGTTTGCTTGCTTCTGCCCATGAGTATTCTTCCGATTGGATTGAATAGCTGCATTTTTAGGAGCTTCAAGGAGTTGGTTACCACCAATGATTTGAATAGGTATAGGATTATCGTCCACTCTCATGTACTCTTTCACTTTCTTATAGAACTGATCAAAGTGTAGTCGGTTTCTTCATCTTTATCCGTCTTCAGAATTCACTTGTTTTGTCTATAGCGTCGAGTAGAACCATTAGGACTATGCGTGGTTCCAGATTCTTTACTTTAGATAAGGCAATATTGAATCGACTAAGGAAGGTTTTGACAGTTTCCTCTGGCTTCTGCTTCATGGATGAGAGTGTTATAGCGTCCTTGGCTTTAGTAGCATACAAGCGGAATTGCTCCTTGAACTTTTTGGTTAGGTCAGTGAACCGATCAATAGATTTGGGTGGCAGCTTCGTGAACTATAATGATGCAGCACCTTCTAGTAGAGAGGAAAATACATGCATCTCATCTCATCAGTCGCCTTAGCCGCACTCATATGCCACTCGTATTTGAATAGGAAGTAGTTAGGATCAACAAGGCCGTTGTACGGAGGCAAAGTAGGAGGATTGAACTTCTTTGGACATTCTGCTTCAAGGATTCTTTCAGTGAATGGAGTCCTATCAGGAGAGAAGTACCATTCTCTTTCATTGTCCATGCTAACTTGATTCCTTTTCATGATTTGTTCTATCATGTATGTGATGTATTCTTCAGTGTTATGGTGCTCTGCGAAACTAAGCTCTTTACCAAATGTTCATCTTAGCAAACGGTCTTGATTAGAGAGCATAGGTGCTTTGCCTTCTCAACGAGGAGGTGCCCCCGTGACGGGACTGGTAGCCTTTCAAGCATTTGCTTCGGAATGATTCCTAGCCTTTGATTTCAATTCTTAGATGTTAGCTTCGTCCTTATCACTCATCCGATCATAATCGTATTCCATGTTGTCGTTGCGGTCATGATCGGAAGCGGGCGATTTGTCATTCTCTTCAAGATCAACATGGACTTTTGGAGGGGCTGGATTTGATCGAGCCTTAAGGATGGCATCAAGTTTCTCCATCATAGCATTAGTAAAAACATCCAACCTTTAGTTTACGTTGGCAATAGAGGCATTTAATTCATTTCTAGTCACCCTGGCTCCACTTACCGAGTTTTCACCAACATCGAATCGATTAGCAAGCGATGTTTCCTCATTAACAATATTATCGGCATTTCTGACATCTTTAACTATGGTCTTCTTAGATTTGACCATTATGTCGGATAAGGAGGTGGTTTAGAACTTCAATGCAAGGCTTTTAGACTTGAGAGGAGCGTGAAGGAAGGAGATGCGAACGCGGTCCCACGGTGGGGGCCAAATGTTAGAATAAAAAATGACTCAAACACCAATCGTGTGAAATCACACTTTGTAACACCCCGTAATTTTAAAACATGACATAAGGGATAATTAAAGAATACTTAATTTTTATAAGAAGAATTAAGGGAAACGTGTTACGCCACTGCGTTCGTCTCGGAATTCTGCTTGGGATAGAGTCCGAGTTTGCGTTAATCGGATATCGTATAATAATGTTATAAAGCTTGGAAGTTTAAAGCAGAATTTAAATTAAAATAATAATTAAAAGTCAAAAACGAGTTCAAAAATCAAAATCAGCCGAATCTGGGTGAACGGGAAATCTCTCACTCTAAGGCGTCGAACCCCTAAAGGGGTGTCGACCCCCCTTCTGCCCAGATCTGGCATACATGTTTTTGAGGTCTAAGGTTGTTGTATCCTTCTGGGATTGGTTGGATGACGTGTTTTTCTAATTTGGATGGTTCTGACGGGTCCTAATCTAACCCTAATTTCATTACACTAATCCATGGCGCCTCCATGCTGCTCTCGTCTAAATTAAAACTAGCCTCTCTTCTCCAAAGCAAATCATAATTAGAGTACTCAAATTGGAAGATAAGAATCAAATTCTACTACAATGGTTTAGCTAATCAAATTCAAAAATCAGATTCAGATCTATTCTCTCTTCTTAATCCTGTCGTTGTGAGTCTATGTTACTTTCACATATAATTAAATTGAAAGTGATTATGATAGGATTGTAAATTGAATTTTATGAACATGCTTGTATGATGAATCATATCATGTTTGTAAATTCTTATCTTTCAGATTCATACCCAAATCACTGTTATCATATGCCTAATTGGATCTATTTTATTGTTCTATGCCAGTTCATGTTTCATATGTCCCTTTTATGCCTGTTTTGATGACATGATTCTCTTCCCTTCTTCTTTTCCTTTTTTTAATGAGATTAGGCTAACTTTGAGCCTAACATATTGTGTTGAGATTTGCGTATGAATAACGTTTGAACGATTGGGAAAAGTTTGGGGAAATTTGTAACAAAATGAGATTACTGGCATAAATCAATTTGGGCATAATTGTGTATAAATTATATACATGAGATTTGGCATAAGTTCGATGTGGGCATAATTGGATATAATTTGTACATATGAGGTTTGGCATAAATTGTTAATAACAAGGAACGTAAATTGATTTGGGCGTAATTTGGCATAACATGTATACATAAGATTATAGGCCTAATTTGGATTAAATTTATGAACATAATTTAGATTGGAAATTATGTGTAATTGAGATATAATTTAATCCAAGATTTAAAGTTGGGACTTGAATTAAGAAAGTGATAATGAACGCCTAAGACACGAGGTTAGATTCAAATTGCGGTATAAGGCTGCCCGGCACATCCAGCAACCGCAATTTTGTAATCTAATGTGAGAGGTCAAAGGCAGAAATTTGATACATAATAATGCAAAGACATGAGGTTAGGTTCGGATTGCAGTATAAGACTGCCCGGAACCGCCCGGCATATCCAGCAACCACAAAACGACAATCTAATATGTGAGGTCTTGCAAGGTTACGATTATAATGAATTAATGAACACTTGACCAAGATAAGACATGTATTAAGACATGGGGTTTAAGTGGGCGATATGTGAAATGTAATTAGAAGCACTTAACCAAGGTGAAACATGTGATTAGACATGGGAATAAAGAGGGGTCAAGTGGGAATTCCTAGTGGGGACCAAGCTTAGTAGGGAAGCTTGTGTCAAGTGGGTGGACCATTTTCAACCAGTAACCCATTTTCTATGTGAGCTCGAACTAGTTCGAGGACGGGACATGCTTATTGGTTTGATTGTAAGAGGTCAATAAAGAGTTAGTGGTGGCAACGCAAGTCCAACCGAGTCATGTGCGTGCGTGTGTCCGGCCTGGTAGGTAAGACGTTGTTGCATCGTGTAGATATGAGCCATTCCTTTTAATAGTATCGGGTTGCCACTTTAGGGAGTGATACACCCTACTGTGGGACCAGCACGGGTATCTACGAGTTAGGGAGCCGGTCGAATGGGGAGGGTAGTGTGTACAACTAGTTGAGATAGGAGCAAGCGGCACCTATGACAGCAACTAGAAGTACACGAAACTACCATTATTATTATTATTATTATTATTATGTTTAGTAAGAGGGATCAACTTTCACTATGGAACTAGTATTGGTGCGGTGTATGAATCATCTTATAGTGATTAGAAGCGTAATCAACATTATATCTTGTTCATCTTGTTTACCTTCTCATATCTGCTTATGTTACAGTCATCACTTATATACAGTTTATGTTCTTATCATGTTACTTTACTGATTATATTGTTAAAGTCACTGGACTCGCCAGACGTATGTCTGACCCCTTTTTGTTTCTCCACTTTTCTTTCTCCCCCCCCCCCCCCAAGGTCCTCAAGGTGGGATTAGTGAAGGTTGACTTTGATTTCTTTCTTCTTGAAGTGCTTGGAAGTTTTGAAAGTAATGCTCAGCTTTATCTCTTTCTCATTATAGCTATTTGGAGTGGGATTATGATTTTACTTTTATGTACTCTGATAATAATTCTGTACAAGATGGATACTTGTGTACTTGACTTTAGTATGTGGTTTTGATGTTGTAACCAAACATGTTTTGCTTTTCGCTGTAATGAATAAATTTTGAATTTTCTTAAGTACCATTTTATTAATCTATCTCGTGATATTCTTTTCTATACTCTTGTCCATGAAAGTTAATGCATTCCCTTAGTGAGTGACATTAATGGACGCGGGGTGTTGCAGATGGTATCAGAGCTGAAGGTTACCAGAACAGATAAAAGATTTTGAAAACCATTTTCAAAAGCATTTTTAGAAAGGAGTATTTTCAAAAACATGTTTTAAAGAAGGTATTTTCAAGAGAAAAGTTTATTATGAAAAGCATAATCCCCAAAAGTCATATATCTATCTCTCGGTTCTCTGTTTTAATCTCTTTTTCTTTCGTTTCAACATATCTGGGGATCTTAATATTCCAGAGGACGTACAGATACCGAGATGGTTCCGAAGGTATCTGTAGGCTAGGGCTACTGCTGCAGGCCCAGCAGACGTTCCTCCTCCCCCAGCTGCAACCGCTCCTCCTCCTCCTCCCCATGTAGACGCTTTTTCTAAGATATGCAAAGACTTCCGTGCGATGGGCGGAAAGCTGTTTTATGGAACTAAGATGTTTATTGAGGCTCGAAATTGGCTCAAGGAAGTGGAGGATTTATTTGGTATCTTTTAGATAGACGATGGAAGGAAAGTTCAGCTAGCTGCTTGGTTGATGAAGGATGAAGCCTCATTTTGGTGGGAAGTAACTGATGGAGGACGCCTAGTGGAGACGTGGATAGACTTCAGACGAAGATTCGAATTGAAATTTCTTTCACAAGCGGAGGAGAGTTTATACATGGAGAAGTTCTTGGCTTTGAAACAAGGGAGTTTGTCTGTGAAGGAGTACGTTAACAAGTTTAACCAGTTAGCAAGATTTGGTACAGAATTAGTCAATACACCACATAAGAAGGCTTTGAGATTTGTCAAGGGTCTGAATGAACCATTACACGGGTTCGCTATGTCCCATATTCCTATGGGGGCTACTTTCGAGAAACTTGTTGACATGGCGCTGATGCATGAAGAGGAGAAAGGTGTTAATGTAGTTAAGGCACAGGATAAGAAAGTGGATCCAAAGAAAGCATAGCAACAACAAAAGAAAGGTGGTAAGGATAACAAGGGCCAAGGGATGAAAAGGTGTTTTAATTGTGGAACACCGAGCCACTTAAGCAAGGACTGTAGGAAGAAGAAGACGGGTTTCTTGTAGTGTGATGAGGCAGGACATCTGATTAAAGACTTCCCGAGGAGGCAAGGACAAGGGAAAGGGAAGAGGACATGACCTACTTCTGGAGGGCAGGTTCATGCTCTCATGGCACCAGGACAGAAGAGAGATAGACACATTTCTGTTGAAAGTTTGATTTTCGTTTTTGATCATCATGTTCGAACTTTGTTTGATTCTGGCGCTTCACATTCGTTTATATCTGCTTTGTTTGTTGAAACACTGCACCTAAATACTAGTTTAGTTATGGATCCCGTAGTTGTCTCAAATCCTACTGGGGGTACGGCTCATCTTTCTATGTTATGTCGGGATTTGAGAATATATGTGTATGGCGTTGAGTTCGAATGCAACGCTTACGTGCTTGGCTTCACGGGCTATAGGTTGATTCTAGGAATGGATTGGCTAACTAGGTATGGCACCATTCTCGATTGTGAAAAGAGGGTAGTTAGACTATTGACTAGATTGGGTAATACTCTCGATATCTCATGTGATCTTAAGGGTTTTGTTATGCTTAGCTACCTAGAATCTCTTGACACATCTATCGATGATTTGCAATCTGTTCGAGTAGTCCGTGAGTATGCAGATGTCTCTGAGGAGGTTAGGGGCTTACCTCCAAAATGAGAGAAAGATTTCCGTATATACTTGGTGGACAATGCAAAGCCAGTTGCATTGCCGGTGCGCCACATGGCTCCAAGAGAAAGGAGGGAGCTTAGTAAACAAGTGAAAGTGTTTCTTGAGAAAGGGTTCATAAGAAGAAGTATCTCGGAGTGGGGTGCTCCTGTTGTTTTTGTTACGAAGGCTGATGGTTCGCTTAGATTGTGCGTAGACTATAGGGAGCTGAATAAGCTCATGAAGAAGAACAGACACCCATTTCCGAGGATAGATGATTTGTTCGATCAGTTGGTTGATGCTTCAGTTTTCTCGCAGTTGGACTTAGCTACAAGATTTCATCAGTTGAGGGTAGCTGAGAATAGTATAGATAAGACTACTTTTAGGACTCCCGATGGCTTCTTTGAATGGCTCGTCATGCCTTTTGGTTTGACGAATGCACCCATATATTTCATAGACTTGATGAGTAGGGTGTTTAGGGAGTTTCTAAACAAGTTCGTGGTGGTCTTTGTGGATGATATCTTGATATTCTCTAGAAGCGAGGAAGAACATGTCATATATCTTAGGCAAGTCTTAGAGACCCTTCCTTCGAGCACATCAACTCAAAGCTAAGTTCTCCAAATGTCATTTTTGGAGAAAGGAAGTGAGGTTCTTAAGGCACGTGGTCTCCAAGGAAGGGATAGCTGTGGATTACGCGAAGGTGGTAGAAGTCCAAGATTGGAAGATTCCTAAGAACATTACAGAATTAAGAAGTTTTCTTGGTTTGGCGGGTTATTACAGAAAGTTCATCAAGGACTTTGCAAAGATATCAGCCCCACTCACACGGTTGACGAAAAAGAATTTGACCTTTTCTTGGAATATTGACTGTGACATGCTTTCCAACGTTTGCAGAAGGCATCGACGACAGCTCCAGTTTTAGTTTTGTCGGATGGGAGTAAACCATTCACAATATATACCGATGCTTGCGGAACAGGGCTTGGTGCAGTTTTGATGCAAGAGGGAAGGGTGATATGCTATGGTGGAAGGCAGTTAAAAGCCCATGAGAAGAATTACCCTACCCACGTTTTAGTGTTAGCTGCCATAGTTTTTGAGCTCAAGTCTCGGTGTCACTATTTGGTTGGAGAGAGGTTTGAGTTGTATACAGACCATAAGTCACTAAAATACTTGTTCTCTCAAAAATATCTTAACTTAAGGCAATAGAGGTGGATGGAGTTCTTAGCATCCTACGATTTTGAGATTGCATATACCCCAGGCAAGGGTAACGTTGTAGCTGACTCCTTGAGTAGAAAGAAGTTGACTTTGAGTCCTTTGTTTGTCGAACGGCAGAGTTTAGAGTATATGTCTACTTTTGACTTTAGACCCTCTATTGATTATGTACCCAGTTTGTTGGCATGATTAGAGGTGTGACCTATGCTTTTGGGACAGATAGGTGCAGCACAACAAGACGACCCACAGTTGATAGAGATAGTAGACAAGATCATAAGAGGGGAGTCTTCGAGCCATCTTAGTAGGTATACTATCGATGACAAAGGTTGGTTGCATAGGGATGGGAGACTTTGCGTACCCCGAGATGAGAGTTTGAGAAAGACAATCCTTGAAGAAGCACATTGTTCTAAGCTGACCATACATCCCGGTGGAGACAAGATGTATAGGGACATGAAGCGAGTTTTCTTTTGGTCCGGAATGAAGAAGGATGTGGCTGAGTTTGTTTCTAGATGCTTAGTCTGTCAGCAAGTCAAGGCTGATCAAAGGAAGCCTTGTGGTTTACTTCACCCTTTAGAGGTTCCACGGTGGAAATTGGAAAGTGTTTCCATGGATTTCATTGATGGGTTGCCAAGATCAAGGAAGGGTAATACGAGGATTTGGGTAGTAGTAGATAGACTTACTAAGAGCGGCCATTTCATTCCCATTAAGAGTAAAAGAACAGCGGCATGGTTAGCATCTGTTTATCTCCGAGAGATAGTTTGTCTACACGGCATACCTTCTAGTATCATAAGCGATAGAGATCCCATTTTCACCAGTGAGTTTTGGATGAGCTTGCAAGAGGCGGTAAGAACGCAATTGTGTTTGAGCACCGCTTATCACCCTCAGATGGACGGCCAAACAGAGAGAGTGAATCGAATTCTAGAAGATCTTTTGAGATTATGCATCTTGGACTTTGAAGGGACATGGGAGGAACATCTTCCATTAGTAGAGTTCGCCTACAACAACAGCTATCAGACTAGTATTGGCATGGCACCTTCTGAAGCTCTATATGGACAACCTTGTCGATTACTGACTTGTTGGTGGGATTCTACGGATAAGATTTTGCTTGGGCCTGAGATGATTAGGTAAACTTAAGAGAAGATAGACTTGATTCGAAGACACATGAAGACAGCACAGGGTCGACAAAAGTCATATGCTGATAAGAGAAGGACCGATCTTGAGTTCAGTGTTGGAGACATGGTCTTTATTAAAGTATCGCCGTTGAGAAATGTAGTTCGTTTTAGGTCTATAGGAGATTGGCACTAAGGTTCGTTGGGCCATTCCCCATTAAAAAGCGAATTGGACAGATAACCTACAGAGTGAAGATGCCCGAGAAGCTTTGTGGTGTTCATGACGTATTTCATGTGTCGCACTTTCGGAAGTGTTTACATGATACTGCGGAAGTAGTAGAGCCGAGCATGCTTAGGGAAGTGGAAGTGGAGTGAGATGCCACGATTAGACGAGCTCCTACATGCATCCTTGGATCAGAGGTTAAGAAGTTATGTAACCGAGAGGTCAAGTTGGTTAAAGTCCAATGGGGGGATGATCAAGGAGACGCAATTTTGGAGACTGAAGACAAGATGCGCGCGTCGTACCCTTTCCTTTTTTAGGGAATGTTCTTAACTCTCATTTTTCTACAGATATGTTTATACTTGTTCTATCATTTAGTTTATCCTCTTGATTATATCTTCGATCTTTAGGTAGAAAATCATATGGTTGTAAACATGTGTTTGAGACATGTTATGTTTGGTGGATGCAAGTGGATGTAATTATTTGCTATTGGATGCATTTACACACATATTAGGCACTAGATCGGCTCAATCACTTTCATATTATATATGAATGAGTGTGCATATTTAAGTTAATGAATGTATATTGAATGTGTTATCATATGGATGCTGCATTTGAATGAATGGTTGTGCACTTATACGGAAATGATATGTATCATCAGGATTCTTTTGCATACATAATGGATGCATGGCACTATCATGTTTTGCATTAAGGAGGTCAATTTAATCAGTAGACCGCCAGATCTTTGCATTAGATAGGGGACATATACAAACACTTTTGCATATGTTCATATAGCATTAGAAATCTTTTAAGGACAATGGATGCTTGTGGATGATGGATGAGTAGATGGATGATCGGATAGTAGGATACATTCTTCTTAACTTGAAGATTTCGGGGACGAAATCCTTTAAGGAGGGGAGAATGTAACACCCCGCAATTTTAAAACATGACATAAGGGATAATTAAAGAATACTTAGTTTTTATAAGAAGAATTATGGGAAACGGGTTGCGCCATTTCATTCATCTCGGAATTCTGCTTGGAATAGATTCCGAGTTTGTGTTAATTGGATATCATATGAAGAAGTTATAAAGCTTGGAAGATTTTAGTTTAAAGCAGAATTTAAATTAAAATAATAATTAAAAGTTAAAAACGAGTTGAAAAATCAAAATCAGCTGAAATCGGGTTAGCGGGAAATCTCCTGCTCTAAGGTGTTGACCCCCCTAGGGGAGTCGACATAGGTGTCGACCCTCCTATAGGGGTGTCGACCCCCCTATAGGGGTGTCGACCCCCCTTCTGCCCATATCTGGCATACGTGTTTTTGAGGTCTAGGGCTGATGTGTCCTTCTGGGATTGGCTGAATGACGTGTTTTTCTGATTTGGATGGTTATGATGGATCCTAATCTAATCTAAGGGTCCTAATTCACCTAATACATCTATAAAAACACTCCCAGACCTAACCCTAATTTCATCACACTAATCCATGGTGGCTCCATGCTGCTCTAGTCTAAATTAAAACCAGCCTCTCTTCTCTTCTCCAAAGCAAATCAGAATTAGAGTACTCAAATTGGAAGATAAGAATCAAATTCTACATAAACGTTTTAACTAATCAAATTCAGAAATCAAATTCAGATATACTCTCTCTTCTTAATCCTGTCGTTGTGAGTCTATGTTACTTTCACATGTAATTAAATTAAAAGTGCTTGTGATAGGATTGTAAATTGAATTTTATGAACATGCATGTAAGATGAATCAAATCAAGTTTGTAAATTCTTATCTTTCAGATTCATACCCAAATCGCTGTTATCATATGCCTAATTGGATCCATTTTATTGTTCTATGCCACTTCATGTTTCACATGTCTCTTTTATGCCAGTTTTGATGACATGGTTCTCTTCCCTTCTTCTTTTCTTTTTTTATGAGATTAGGCAAACTTCGAGCATAAATATGGTGTTGAGATTTGCATACGAATAACGTTTGAACGATTGGGAAAAGTTTAGGGATATTTGTATTAAAATGAGATTATTGGCATAAATCAATTTCGGCATAATTGTGTATAAATTATATACATGGGATTTGGCATAAGTTGGATGTGGGCATAATTGGATATAATTTGTATACATGAGGTTTGGCATAAATTGTTTGTAATAATGAACACAAACTAATTTGGGCGTAATTTGGCATAACATGTATACATAAGATTATATGCCTAATTTGGATTAAATTTACGAACATAATTTAGATTGGAAATTATGGGCAATTGGGATATAATTTATTCCAAGATTTAAAGTTGGGACTTGAATTAAGAAAGTGATAATGAACGCCTAAGACACGAGATTAGATTCAAATTGCGGTATAAGGCTGCCCGGAACTGCCCGGCACATCCAGCAACCACAATTTTGTAATCTAATGTGAGAGGTCAAAGGCAGAAATTTGATACATAATAATGCAAAGACACGAGGTTAGGTTCGGATTGCAGTATAAGACTGCCTGGAACCACCCGGCATATCCAGCAACCGCAAAACGACAATCTAATATGGGAGGTCTTGCAAGGTTACGATTATAATGAATTAATGAACACTTAACCAAGATAAGACATGTAGTAAGACATGGGGGTTAAGTGGCTGACATGGGTGACATGTGAAATATAACTAGAAGCACTTAACCAAGGTGAAACATGTGATTAGACATGAGAATAAAGAGGGGTTAAGTGGGAATTCCTAGTGGGGACCAAGCTTAGGAGGGAAGCTTGTGTCAAGTGGGTGGACCTTTTTCAACTAGTAACCCATTTTAGTATCTATGTGAGCTTGAACCAGGTCGAGGACGGGACACATTTTTTGGTTTGATTGTAAGAGGTCAATAAAGAGTTAGCGGTGGCAACACAAGTCCAACGGAGTCATGTGCGTGCGTGGGTCCGGACTGGTAGGTAAGACGTTGTTGTTTCATGTAGATATAAGCCTTGCCTTTTCGTAGTATCGGGTTGCCACTTTAGGAAGTGATACACCCTACTATGGGGCCAACACGGGTACTACAGTTAGGGAGCCGATCGAATGGGGAGGGTAGTGGGTACAACTAGTGGAGATAGGAGCAGGTGGCACCTATGACGGCAGCTAGAAGTACATGAAACTTCCATCATCATCATTATTATTTTGTTTAGTAAAAGGGATCAACTTTCAGTATGGAACTAGTATTGGTACAGTGTAGGAATCATCTTATAGTGATTAGAAGTGCAATCAACATTATATCTTGTTCACCTTGTCATATCTGCTTAAGTTACAGTCATCTCTTATATCCAGTTTATGTTCTTGTCCTGTTACTTTACTGATTATATTGTTAAAGTCACTAGACTCACCAGACGTATGTCTGACCCCTTTTTTCCACCTCTTTTCTTTCTTCCCCCTCCCCCAGGTCCTCAAGGTGGGATTATTAAAGCTTGACTTGGATTTCTTTCTTCTTGAAGTTCTTGGAAGTATTGAAAGTAGTTCTCAGCTTTATCTCTTTCTCATTACGGCTATTTGGAGTGGGATTATGATTTTACTTTTATGTACTCTGATAATAATATTGTACAAGATGGATATTTGTGTACTTGACACTAGTATGTGGTTTTGATGTTGTAACAATGCATTTTTTCTTTTTCGCTGCAATGAATAAATTTTGAATTTTCTTAAGTACCATTTTATTTATCTGTCTTGTGATATTCTGTTTTATACTCTTGTAATACTCCATGAAAGTTAATGCATTCCCTTAGTGAGTGACATTAATGGACGTGGGGTGTTACACACTTCATCAATTATGGTTAGAAATTAAAAGAGCCGCAATCACAAAATAAAAGGATAAAATCAAATAAGAGACACAAGATTTTTATTGTGGTTTGACTCAAAATGAATCTACATCCACTTTTCAAGTATTTTTCATCACTATGGGGAGGATTACATAGTTTACGATCTCATACATCTCGTTTGTTACACTTAATCACTTTTACGATAATTCTCCACTTTATGCTCTCTTTCTGATTTTGATCTCACTTGAATTCGAGAAGGAACGGATTGGATCATGTAATTGTATACTTTTCCTTGGTTCCATCATGAGAATGGTGTTAGATCCTTACTTTAAAGAGATGAAATGGCGATTGGAGATCACTTGGAGTGGATCGAAGTGTGAATTAATGGTGCTTGTAGAAGATAAGATCCATTCCATGTAGGAGGAAGAAGGAGAGAATTTTGGCGGCCATTAATGGTGTTTTAAAGCTTTAGAAGGGTTGAGGAATGATTTTGGCAGCCTTTCGGGGTAGTGGAATCAGTCCTTTGAAGTGTGGAGAAAGGGACTATTTATAAAAGAAGTTTGAGGGTAGTGGCAGTTTCGTAATTACAGGGGGTAGAGTTTGGATCGGCCATAAATTTTGGGTCGGCCTAAAAATTATTTACAGAAATGCCATTGGTTCACTTTACAGCTGTGTACAACTGTCATGGTCCGTATTTACAATTCTGCCACAGCTCTTTGCACTAGGCTGATCCAAATAAGTTTGCTATAGTGTACCGATCCATTTTACTATAAAGTACCGATCCACTTTAGAACGGAAGGAAATGACCCGTTTGCTGAATGATACCGACCGAAATATGTAAAGCATTATTTCATTACGTTGTTCTGACCATTCATCAAGCAGCTCACCCATACGCTGCATTACATGCACAAAGTGGTGCTGACCCGTTCTTATGGATGTTGCTTCCCTAGTGTATGTCTACACCTCACTGTGTCATTTCCTTTGAACATGTATTGCTGTTAAATATGCCTCATCACTTGTAATAAGGAACTTGGAGCTCCTCATAATTTCTTTATGTAACCAGGTTTGTTAATGGACAATATTCTTCGTCCACATGGAATTAGGGAAACCAACATGATTCCATGAGCACATGGCCGATCCTTTAGTATGCGCATCTTGAAATGTAGGAAGTTGCCTCATGAGCTATTCACATAAATTGGAACACGTATGGTATGCGTTGGTTCATGACCAACGTACTTCAGCAAATTACAACTATAGGACCGACCCATGCAACCATGTAATGTGCCGACCCATGTTTGTAAATGGTTCACAAGTTTGCACTCTATTATACGTTTGGCACTTCATTGTTCAAATGTTACGTGCATCATATTCTTGCATGGGTATGGAGATGTTGGTCCATCTAGATTCACCTCATATTCACACCCAAAATGCTTGGTTCGTACTATACATGTTGCGCAAGTAATGGCCGACCCAGTTGTGAAGACCGACCGACCCAGTCCATCGACACTAGCCAACCCGGTTCCTCAATACCGACTGACCGGTTAGTGCGTATGCAACCGACCGATCCACATTGTTATGGTCGATCCATATCTGCGACTGACCCGATGTCGTGACTGACCTGATGTTGTGACCGATCCAATGTAGTGACTGATCCATAGTGTTAAGGACGATCTAGTGCTTTTAACAGGTTAACAAATTTCCTTCTACAAACTCGTGAGCGACAATCACGCTCTCGGTAGTCACTGACTTTCCTTTAGCAGCATCAAGTTCCGCCAACCTCGCCCTTTCGGCATCAGCCCGTAACATTCTCCTCCCTTCCTGAAACACCGAGCGCTCTTCTTCGATCAAATGGGTTTCCATCAATTCAAACTCATTTATCACCTCCACCTGTTGCCTCTGAGCCTCAAACTACAACAGTCTATCCTAAGTCTGAGCCATTATTCGGGGATAATCATTGACCCATGAGATTCTGTGGAATCAAAGCACTTCAACATTCATTCCCTAGATATGTAGCTCCAGAGACTCTTCCACCCTAGCCTTGGCATCCTCAATACTCTCCTTGAGTCTCTCCAACTCAGCCTGATGCTCAGCCTTTATACTCTCCACTTGAGCGAGCACATCTCTGCTCGTAGTCTCCGCATCAGCTTTCTCTTTCGTAGCCTGTGAAAGTTCAGCATTCCTCAACTTTAGCATCTTATTAAGCTCCTCATTCTCCTTCATGAGACATTGTGCCTGCTCATTATCCTTGTTCATTCTCTTGTTCTCTACAACAAGAGTCTCAAAGTCCGTGCAGAGCTGGTGCATTTCCTCATTCTCTACGCTTTCCCCAGCTCAAGATTTCTCTTTGTCATGACTTTATCATCCTGCTTGAGAGTCGTGTACTCTGATGAGACCCTGGCCATCGTACCCCTATATGATTCTCAAGACTGCTTCCCATCCTCTTCAATTTTCTTGCAGTATCACTTCAATTTCGTTATTTCGGCAACGAGGAGTTAGCATATAAATATGTTACTCTTATATGTTGAAACATATACAATTTGAAGATTTGTCTTAGCCAGCGCATTGTCTTGATTCAGGACACTCTCCTGCTCAGCTTTGAGGGCCAGCATCAAGTCTTGAATCCCAACATTCTTTTTAAAAATTAGCTTTGAGAGGTGCTCGCATGCTTATTCATTCACCGATACTGGAGGAAGATATCGAACACTTTATCCAACACGTCTTTGTCCACGCCCCGAGGGATCAAAGTAAAACCCAGGAAATTGCTCCGTCAATATTGCCTTCCTCTATTCAGCTGTGAGCTCTGGAATGTTTTACACGTCCAGCAACTTAGGCCTCCTCTTCGGCACTCCTGTATTTCTAGATATTTTATCCTTGGACGCCAACTCCTTACTTTTGGATATGGTCATAGGCGCCGCAGGTGGAACATAAAGGACTGTCGATGATGGCTGCCTGGAGCTCGCTATGTCCAGCCTTGAATCTGCATAAGACGACTGACTGATGGGTCGAGGGGATTCTGAACGTCGAGATCGATCTCTGTGACGATGCTCACCGCCACGATCATGAGAGTGAGGGGGCTCTGCAAATAGCTCAGTGCCTCTCTTAAAACTCCTCATAATCCTGCTCCTCTTGGGCTAGTGGTCCCTAGATCGAGGGGATTCTGAACGTCGAGATCGATCTCTGTGACGATGCTCACCGCCACGATCATTAGAGTGAGGGGCTCTGTAAATAGCTCAGTGCCTCTCTTAAAACTCCTCATAAGCCCGCTCCTCTTGGGCTGGTGGTCACCAGATCCTCAACCTCGGTTCCTATCACCTTCTCGAACCATTTTACCTGCAAGGAATAGATTCAAGGTTAAAATCAAACGCTCCACAAACAAACAAATGTTGTGTTATGCAGTGTTTATGAGTGTGTGTGTGTGTGTGTGTCCTAAGTGTTCTCTCTACAGATCATATTTAAGCCCGCTTGAAGAGGCGATTTCTCCAACGGTTAGCGGTATGCTTTTTATACTTTTGCCGCTAGGCCAAGACATTGTAACATCAAGCGGAAGCTTATCCAAATCCTTAAACCAACCCTCCATTTCTAGTGATACGGTGGCCTCAGAGGTTGTCACTAGAGAAGCCAGCCTGGGCGACGCTTCCTTCCTCACCTCAATTGTCACAAGCAGGACGGGTGTAGGTGACAGACCCTGATCTCTTGCAACTGTCTTCTCATCACCTGCATCGTCCTCACTGGTTCATTTCTAAGTCTTAGCGGCCTCGCATTATTTGGATACGACAGGGGGCATCTTCCTTTTGCAGCCCAGAGGACTCTCTCCACCCTCAGTTTCCGATTTTCCCTCCCCTCCAGCGTTAGCTGGCCGAAACATTGTGCGATTATTAGGAAGTAAGCCGGTTCGACGAAAGAACTAATTCATCTAGGATATTCCTAGTAGAATGAGCCTCGACCAAGATGGCCCTCGGTGCTTCAAGACGCTCTTGGTATGTTGTGCCTTTGGGTACCGAAGGAATGTCTATTACAGAAATACAAAGTCACGAACTTACGACTCGATCAACTTCAAGCCTAAAGTAATAAAAAGACACTTACTTTCAGCCAACCAACGCCCCGTGAATACTGGTGGACAGCGGATGTATAATCAATCATGTTTAAAGATACCAAGCCTACTCCACACCCCCAGGATGAATTGAGCGCTAGTATGTACCTATAGGTAAAACATGGAAAGCGCGCTGGTAATCCTCCTCTTCATCTAAAAAAGGTACCGGATGTCCTCACCACTGGATTTCATATGCAGGTGCTCCCTGAATAAGACGCAGGTACTGAGATGGAAGACATTCGCATTCACATGAAACTGCGTCGACGCTAAGCAGAAGTAATGCAACATATCTCGGACGAAGTCACAAGAGGGGGCACGCATCCCGAGATGCACATGAGCCTGTTTCAGGCAGTGTATCCTTCTGGGTGTGCATGCACCCTATCCCCCACCTAAGGAACGCGAACATCGTCTTAGGGTATGTTGAATCTCTTACACACGTGCCTCAACACCTACATCAATATGCAAAGGAGCCGAATGCGGTGGGTTGTCGACTATGACAGCATCTGTCATATCCGGCGCCTCGAGAATGTCTCCCTCCATAATATCTATGTATTCTTCCTCTTCCGGATTCTCTTCTGTTGGCACAATCACTTTAGTTGGTGCTTGGTCGTTTGATGTAGGCCTTTCGACTGCACACCATGGTCGGGTGCCTTTGGCCAGCCTATGAGATGGGGGGAGGACGCTTACGAAGTCACAAGATTGCTATCCTCCGAGCCAGTACTACTGGACGACCTAAATTGGGATGGTGAGTGTTGTGAGCTTCTGCTTCCAAAGCTTGTTGTTTCTTGGACGATCTTGTTTCCTTTGCTAGCTATACTTTCAATACAGTTGCATTAGACATTGCATTGAATAACCTGTACCCTCGTGTTGGTGCAAACTAACACGTACGTGTAGTGCAGTGAGATGTTGATACGATTATAATAAAAGAATTCGGGACATGGCGATGATCACTAGTCTTTATGAGTGTAGCCATCGTCATCGTTGACCGATATCGCAAGATTCGCGTCGAGTCGCGGTTATGTCGTGATTGGGATCACAAAACAAATCTAAACCTCGGTAGTTCAGTCATATGTTCGTAGTCCAAGTTTATGCTCGAATCTTATGTGCAAGTCTGAATTATCGACTTTGGTTCAAGCTTAAAGGCAATTTCGATCATTACATTCAAACCTAAGTCCAATTCAATCCGGTAGCAACGCGAAAATGATGTAAATTGATTTACGAGTCTCCTGGGATTTGAATTTTCAATAAAGAACACGAGATGCATCAAAAACAGGGATTTAATTCTCCTAAATCCCGAGGATGCAAAATTTTGCATCCCCAAACCATGACAAACTCGCATCCCATGTTCCCGGAAATTTCGCATCATACGTCTCTTGCAAAAAATTCGCATCCCTCAATCAACGCCTGCCACAAATCACATCCATCGGATGCGACATTTCACATCCCTCGGGTGCGAAAAATCGCGTCCCTCGGATGCGAGATTTTGCATCCATCGGATGCGAATTTTCGCACAATGCGGGCAACTGTTTCACCTCCATCTCGTCCCCTTTCTTCCTCCTCACCACGCCTCTTCGCCTCCTCGTCGTCTTCTCCGAACTCCCTATGGTTTCGATCTCGGAACCAAGGAAAAATGTTAGTACCTTGCCAACAACGATCTCAGGTTTCGCGAGCACCTAAATACGAGTCTGATTCGAACAAAAGAACACGCAAATCGTATCCCACCTAAGTCAGAGTACGAATTTGAGTTCTTCCCAGTTAAACATACGAGCTCCATGGAATGCGAGAAGATAGGAAAGTCAAAAAGGAAAAGGGACCTTTCGAGTTGCGGTTTATATAGAGGGAGGGAAGTAGAAGGGCCTGACCCGTACAAGCATTCGTATCACATCATGGATGCGAAATTTCACATCCCTTCATGGATACGACATGTCATATCCCACCGAGATGCTAAATTTCGTATCCTTCATTGGGATGCAAAGTTTCAAAAAACAAGGTGGGGAAATAGAACGAGAAAGAAAATTTCAACTTCTAGAAATTTTTGACTCGTGACTCCGGTTACGACCACACATACGTATTTTTGGTGTTACAATAATTGGTACCAATTCGATTCGCTCGTAAGTTTAAACGACTCGTGAACGTATGCCAAGCGATCAAATTCACGATTCGATATCGTTTTTGAAGTCCAACTATCATAGTCGTAATCCGATGACATATTTATTATCCATGATTTATTCAAAACTCCAATCGTATCGTGCGAAATCACATGAAAACATGTGAGCGTATATGCGATGCTACGTCGACAACGACTCATTTACGTTTCGACGTAAGCGGGACTCGACGTGTGACGCTTAATTTCATGAGTCAACAAGAATTAGATATTAAAGCGAACTATCATAAAATTGGAAATCTCAACATGCTCAACGAAACGGTTGCGATCAAACATACAAAGCAGCTTGGAGATCTTTTCGGCTCCTAGAGATGGTTATTTCAACTCAAAGCTCATCATGTAAAGACAAGACGTTACTTTGGAGTGCAAGTGTTAACCGGTCTTTTGGTTCCATTTCCAAACGGACTCGCTTGACTCGTCCCATCACGTGGCACGAAAGCTCGAAGTGTTGCCAAAACACTAAGCTCCAAGCCCAAGATAAATCGCATAAGTAAAGGTCTCGCAACCTCTCAAATATGCAATATCGCATCCCTCAAAGCGAAAACCAACGCCGCGATTCCGCATCTCGTATCGCTCTCCACAAATATGCATCGTATCCCTTCAAAACTCAAATCCTTCATGTAGCAATAAATCGCATCCTCGTGATGCAACACTTCGCACTTCGCGTCCCTCGAGATGTGATAATTTGCATCACTCCGGATGTGATAAATCGCATCCCTTGAGAAGGGAGGGAAATCCTATTAAGTCGAGGGAGGAATGTGATTCTTCAGAGAAGCGACCTTGGGATACGAAAATCCACTACTGTGGTACCCAAATCTCACATATTCCACTACCTATAAGTATCACCATGCTCATTCTTCAAAAGGGTTGGATTTTGCATGATTTAAGAGCTCTACACGGTCCTAGAACATCATTAATGGTTGCCTAGAACCCAAGGAAGAAGAAGAACATATATTTTTCTCTCAAGACTTTGCATGTTAAAAATAAGACTCCTGATTACTTAGCCAAAATTTGTATGATGTTGCCTTGTATTTATAACCTTCTATAATCAATAAAATTCACAAAAGCCTTCAAAGTGGAGGTAGGTTCAATACGAATCGAACCACTATAAATTATTGTGTTACTTGCCTACTACATTGTTATTTTCCGTATGCGAAACGCTAATTCTCGAGTAATCGAGAATCTTTGGATGTGACAACAATTTTAGCCATCAATACAAGCATTATTACTTGCAAAATAAAACGATAAGCGTTGAACTTCATAAGTTTTATATCAGGAGAAGCTACAAATATTTGTTATGCTGATATAAGTTAGATATCTGGACCTCAAAATAATGAAATATTGCATGTTATAGTCACATGATGCAGTATATGCTGATATATTGATTTTTGTGAGTGCACAAATAACATATAAAGACATATTTATGAACATATAATTGTGACAACATTCCTATCACCTCATCTTTATCAATCGAAAGTTGGGAGTTTTGTGCATAAAATTAAAACATGCCAATATTCACATGTCAACAAACAATTCTATACCAATAAGTAAAGAAATTTTTGACTTTAGTCTGCTGCATAAAAACAATTCGGTAAGTTGGTGGATGATTTATTGTAAAATGGCATAATGTGCATATCACTTTGCAAAACAGATAGGGGAAAAACTAATTAAAAAAGAATGGACACCTAGGAAAAGGAAAAAATGTTACAATTAGAAAAAACATAAATACTTGCACTTAATGTCTTTTCAATAAGTAACTATAATTTTAACTTGTCATTTATTGCATTAGTAATGCTTGGATCTTGTCTATAAAACCGATAAAAGAGAGGAGATAGGGAAACAGTGAAATATATAGAGAGATGATGAATATGGTAATATAAGTTCATATTTAACAACTACAGATCATAGATTGCAGAACATACAATAACTTTTGAAATTACAACCAAAAAACCTAGAAATGAAAATTGGAAAGTGTTTTTTAAAGTTACTAGAAACTATTTTCTGATTCAAAAGATCCACGCAATAAAGCTATATCGAACACCTAAAAGAAAAATGTAATACCAAAGATCCATGCATGGATAACTTATAAGGGTGGCAATTAGATCTGACCCGATGGACCCAGACCCGACCCGGCGGGTCTCAGTTCTATGCGGGTCACATTTTGTCGGGTCTAAACTATACGTTTTAAAAATTTAGACCCGACCCGAGCTTCGATTCAGGTCGGGCCGGTTTGGGTCCGATTGAATAATAACACTAAAAATACATATATTCAATGATTTTTGGTCGGGTCTTCCATGTCGAGCCTATGCGGGTCGGGTTTTATCAGGTCTTGATGGTATTTTTCATTACCTAGACCCAACCCAAAACCCGTCGAGTTCGGGTCTTCGGGTCGGTTCGGGTTCTCGATTATCGGGTCTAATTGCCAGCAATAATAACTTATCAAGAATGCAAGGTCCACTTCTTTGGTAACAGCCTTCTTTACCTCACTTTTCTTCTCATAGTTAGTCACCTGAAATAAGCAAAGCATTTCATATTTAGCTGAGTGAAGTCATGTAAGCAAAGTTGTAGCAAACATAAGCCTTATTAATTATTATTACATAAATAAAAACAGATTCGGAATAAATCTATAAGAATTTTAAAAAAAATTGAAACCCTACATAGAAAAATCAACAAAATAATGTTGTAAAACCCTAAATTAATAGCAACTTAGCTTATCAAATAAACATCAGTCTGCCTCTTCCAGGATCCGAGAAGGAGATATTAGAAATTGGAAAGCATTTAAACAAATTTACTATAAAGAACATCAGAAATTGAAATCAAAGCATGAAAAACATAAAGAATAAGGTTTATTGAAAATACCAAAGCTTAAGATCTAGAAATAGGCTTATTGAGCAAGATAAATTAATAATTAGTAGTTTATCAAAAAAATCATAATTCCCTTTCCAGATTTTCGTTTATTCTTATCTGAGGCAGAATGAAAGAAGAACTAAATGAAGCGGAGCAGCAGCAAGACATGGGATTAAGAGGTGAAGCTGTGAAAGTGGTCAAATTGAAAGTGGCAATACTACCCTCAAAATTTTGAATATCATTAATGTTGGCTATGTGGATAATTTGGTAAATTTAAAAGCTTCAATCTGAGGTATTCATATTTAATATATATATATATATATATATATATATATAAAGTAGAAATTTTCTGACCTTAACATGATATGGGTAGGGCCATCAAAATCCACTCGCACATGTTTCTGTAGTTCTCTTCTACTTCCCCGCTTCATTCCTGAAACCTAAAAAAAAGTGCACATAATGCATCTTACTTTCTCAACCACCATCCTATTCACTAATCCAAAGCTACTGGTAAACTCTTCTCCTTACAAGAATATCTCTACCCATCCTTACTTTACCACAGACGCATCTAGTCTAAAACTGACCTGATTCTTGAATGAGAGGCGCATTTTATTGCAATTTCCCCCCAATTCATCGCATGCCTCAAATTTCTGTCACAAATTTCTCCTCTCCATGACGAATCTTTGGAACTTGCAACGTCATCTAACTCTCTCTTATTCTACCAAAGAATGAAACCCTACCTCCTAAAATATAACAACCCTTTACCATGGCAACTATAATTACTTCAGACAACCCAAATAAGCTCAAACATAACAATGAACCACACTAGACAGATGATCAAACATAAGAACAAGACTAAGCCAGATGATAAATTTTTAATTCAAGTATTTATCCTAGTTTTGATTTTTGAACTTGCTTCCTTATTCAAGCTCTTTTTCTTCCTTTGTTTGCAGATGTTTTTTGTGAGAACCATAAAAAGGATGAAAAGAAGAAAGCAAGTAAAAGAATAGAAGAAAATAAAGAAGTAACCAAGCGAAGTTGCGTAAACTTGTTTATATAAAAAGGGGAATAAATTAGCTATTGTCGTAGCGAAAGCAATAATAATTTCTAATTTTATTCGAAACTCTAAAGAATTTCTTAACAAATCACAAATCACCAATAAAATTATACGAATCCAAATACAGATGAAACCAAGATAAATCTCAATTCCGTTGATCGAGTCGATACCGAAATGGTATTCGATTCTGTAGATCTCATTGAATTCAAGATGGACAGAAAACACAATTTATGTTGATCCACAGATCACCAACTTCCCGTTGATCCGTTGATACCGAAAAGATGATCTTTCAAGTCGTTGATCCACAAATGGATACCGAAAGTGGAGAAGGAAAAGCAAAGCTCCAACAATGGCATTGCCAAGTTTTCAATTACAATTTTTTTAATAATGTTCTCAAACGCGCCTATCTATAGTGTTCAGAGGATGGGTAGAAATCGACAACACTAATGAAACGATACTAAAATCAAATAGAAGTAAGTCGATATCGAAACTAAAAATACAACAACCAAGTTAATCGATAACGAAAGCAACTATAAAACTAAACCCGAAACCACGGAATCGAAAGCGGAAGCAAATCCTCTTTGAACTGGAGTCGAAACCAGAAGCTTTTATCACCGATACTGAGATAAAGAAAATCCAAACAAGCGATACCGACACTAATGAACCGAATAGAAGATCCACATAAAAAGCTTGATTGATGCCGAAACTACTTCAATTGACACCGACATAAGGATTGTTGGTCTCGAAATAACTATTCATCAAAATCATACATCCTTGTGCTACATCATCCACCCCTGGTTCAAAATAATTCGTCCATGAATTCAAGGCAGACTCTTCTACCATATCATCCTCATAGTACGACATCAAATGCTTAACATTGAAAACATCAACAATGTGAATATGACTTGATAGCCTCAATCAATAAGCATTTGGATTGATTTTTTCAATAATTTCCAAAGGACCAATTTTTCTGGAAGTCAAGTTGTTGTATGTACCAGCAGGAAAACGGTCTTTAGTCAATACTGCCCACACAAAGTCACATTTCTAAAATTTAACATGTCGAGCTTTGAATTTGCAGCTTGCTTGTACTTGCGATTTGCTTCAACTAACAGTTCATGTACCACACGATGGGGCTCCTGTAAATCGGAGACAAGGTCAATGATCTTTCCCTGCATTCCACCTTGTCGTGTTAATGGAGTTAGACTCAAAGGCCCCTTTGGTACCACTGAGTACACAATCTTGAAAGGACCGAATCCAGTACTGCGATTCACAGCATGATTATGTGCAAATTCGGCCTAACACAACTTCAAACCCCAGCTTTTCAAGTTGTCATTAAAAAGGCTTCTCAACAAGTCTCCCAATGATCTATCCACCATCTCGGTATGTCCATCCATTTGCGGATGATATGAGCTACTGAATTTCGATTCTGTACCCACCATCTTCCACAAGCTCATCCAGAAATGACTTAAAGACCGAGTATCGCAATCTGAAAGAATCGAATATGATAATCCATAAAGTCGATATATCTCCGGAAAGAATAACTGAGCCACGTTCACTGCATCTGTCGTTTTCTTGCAAGCGATGAAATAAACCATCTTCGAAAATCGATCAATGAATACATAAATGGAATAATTGCCTAGCTACGTTCTTGGCAAACCTAAAACAAAATCCATGCTTACATCAACCCATAGTCGAGAAGGAACTGGCAATGGCATGTATAACTCAGCATTAATTATCGTCCCCTTGGACACTTGACAAACGTGACACACTTGCACAAACTTTTCAATTTCTTTCTACATTGATGGCCAATAATATGAATCAATGATCAACAGTACATGACCTTCACTATGAAGCTCTTTGATGATTTTCATTCGAAGACTACAATCTGGAATGCATAATTGATTCCCTTTGAAAAGAAACCCTTCCACTACTGAAAAATTGTCGTCTCACCTTGCTTGACCCTTTCAAAATCTTTGAAAAATAAGGATCTGTAATCAATAATTCGGGAAGCGAGTCAAATCTCATTACTTTTATTCCCATTGTAGTCAAAAGATTTCTCCTTCGACTTAACGCATTAGGCACTCTGTTTCTCGCTCCCGCCTTATGCTTTACTACAAACGTGAACTGTTGCAGATAAGCAATCCACGACGCATGTCTAACTGCTACCTTGTCTTAACCTTGGAGATATTTCAATGCTTTATGATCCATGTACAAAATAAATTCTTTGTGAAAAAAATAATGTCTTCAATGCTTGATAGCATGAACCACAACACAAAATTTAACATTATAAGTGTTGTACCTTATCTTCGCCCCTAACAATTTCTTACTGAAATAAGCAATAGGTCTTCCATTCCAGCTTAACACTCCTCCATTTCAAACCTTTGAAGCATCAATATGAAGTTCGAAAGGTAGATGGAAATTTGGAAGTACTAAGATAGGTGTTGAAGTCAATAGACTGTTAATATGCTCAAAAGCATGTTCTTCCTTCTCAATCCATTAGAACTGTTTACCTTTCATACAATCTGTCACTGGAGCCATAATGCTACTGAAATGTGGAATGAATCATCTATAAAAAGACGTCAAACCATGAAAACTATGAACTTCTATATTTTTCTTTGCCTGGGGGCAATCTCTGATTGTCATAACTTTACTCTGGTCAACCTGCAAACCTTCTTTGGGAACAATGTATCCAAAAAATAGCACACTCGGAGTCATGAATGTACATTTCTTTATCGCTGCATAAAACTGTTCTTGACGTAGGATGATCAAACTGCACGTAGATGCTGTAGATGCTCACTTGGACTAGCACTATAGATGAGAATATCATCGAAGTAAACAACTACAAACTTCCCAATATAAGGCCTGAAAATCTTATTCATCACCCTTATGAAAGTACTTGGCGCTATCAATAACCAAAATGCATTCATATAACCCTTCTCGAGTTTTGAAAGTAGTTTTCCACTCTTCACCTGGCCTAAGTCTAATCCGATGATATCCACTTTTCAAATCAATCTTCAACAAAATAATGGACCCATTAATCTGATCTAATAAATCATCCAGTCGTGGAATAGGAAAACGATACCTCACGGTGATCTTGTTAAGGTCACAACTGTTAGTGCACATTCTCTATGAACCATCTTTTTTTGAACTAACGATGCAGGACAACACAAGGATTAAGGCTTTCTCAAACACGGCCTTGATTCACTAATTCCTCCACTTGTTGTCGTAACTGGTCGTGTTCTCTAGGACTCATTCTGTAATGCGGCCTATGAGGCAAAAAATACCTAGTTCCAAATCAATTTGATGTTGGATATCTCTTAATGTCGGTAAACCATTTGGTAGCTCTTTCAGAAACTCATCTTCGAATTCGCATAACAATGGCTTTACTGGTAAGGGAATTTCGTCCCTCACTGCAATGTTGAATCCCACTGGCAAATACATCTCACCACCTTCTTTTACCTAGTCCACAAAGTCTTTCATGGAAAGAAAACTGATATTCTCTGGCTTCTTGTCAGGTTTATCTTCGCTTTGATCACGTCTCTTTGGAATTAGAGTGATTTTAGTGCCTTCGGATATGAAGCTATAGCTGTTTGTGCACCCGTCATGTTGCACAACCCAGTCAAATTGTCATGGCCTCCCCAACGAAAGATAACATACATCCATATTTACAACGTCACACCAAATTTCATATTTATATTTTAGGCCAACAGAAAACAGAATAAAAGCTCATTTAGAAACATTTACCTCTCCTCTTTTCTTCAACCATGCTAGCTTGTAGGGTCTAGGATGATTTTCTATCTTAATTCTAAGCTTTTGAATAGCCTTCTCTGAAATGATGTTGTACAACTTCGCACATCAATCACGAATCGACAAACTTTTAACAAATAGTGCAAGTAGATTCGAAAATGTTGCTTCGTGACCATTCAGATTCATCATTTGACTTTGGTGTTAGACAAGCTCTCGTCATCATCAAGTTAAACCCTTAATCACTAGTTACAAATTCTTCTGGCTGTTCATCAAACCATGGTGGAGTCGAAGGATTGAAATCCACCTCTTCGTTGTCGTCAGCCACCATAGTTGTCTTCTTAGGCTTTGTACAATCAGAACTTTTATGGCCAAATTTCTGGCAATTGAAATACTTCAATCTACTACTTCCCTTTTCCTTGCCAGGATCTGGAATATTCAGATTATTGACTGGAGCACTGCTACCAACATTCTTACTCTGACTGTTTGAAGTCAAAAAACTACTCCCTCGTGTACCCTGCTTCTCCCATGCAAGAGCTCTTTGATGTGCTCCAGCAACTGATTTCGGATCAAACATATTGACTATATCTTGAATTTGAATCCGAAGTCCTCCAATACACCTTGCAGCTAACTGCTCTTCGGTTTCTTAGATATCATTACGGGCAATAAGTTGGAAAAAAAATCCTCCATGTAATCGTCAACTGAATGAGTGCATTGTCGTAGATTCTGCAATCGTTGATACATTAATGACTGATAGTTGTAAGGCAGACACACACCTTCTTCATCTTCTCCTACGAACCACTTCAGGTTTTCTAATCTTGCTCGAGTCAATTTAGTTTGTTGCCACCATGTCGTAGCTCTACCTCTCAATCTCGTAGCAACCAATCTAACTCAATGCTCTTCTGGAACTCCTTTATATTCTATAATTTCTTCAACGGTGGAAATCCAATCCAAAAAAATTTCAACTTGCATACCACCATTGAATTCTAGAATTTTTGTCATCGTACCTAATTCCCATCACCTATCCATTACTTCAGTTTTGATTTGTGATCCGATATCTTCTCGATGTTGAGATTGATAACTTTCTCGGTCTTCTTCCTTACCAAACATATTTTCTGATGCAGGTGGAGTCATATGCCTTGGATTTTGATTCATGTTCAAAATCGTCCTTTCTAAACTTTCAATAATATCATCAATTCTAGCATTAAGACATTCCTTCATTTAAGTTGCATCATCCTTCCTATAAAAATCTTCAACATTCCGATTTTGATTTGCTCATTTTGGCAGCATTCTTCAACTTGGAATGACAACAAATTCTAGGACTTGATTATGATTGAAACTTCACCACAATAGAACAAAGAACTCAAAACTTTGAAACCTCGAAACAATTCACCAATCTGAAGCTATGAAAAACAATAATTCGATGATCCGCTTCGAAACCAAACTTCGAACCCAAATCACTAAATTTTGAACAATATTGGACACTACTCGGACCAATCTGGATTCACTGTCGAACTTCAAATCACTTCAACAATAAATCGAACAGAACCACGTTGAACTTCGACACAATCGGTGAACCAACCTTCAACAATGTTGAAATATGATCCAACCAATGAACCACTTTGGCTCTGATATTAAACTGACGTAGCGGAAGCAATAGCAATTTTGAATTATATTTGAAACTCAGGTGAATTCCTTAACAAACCACAGATCACCAATAAACTTGATACGAATCCAAATACAGACGAAACCAAGATAATTCTCAATTCTGTTAATGTCAATACCGGAATGGTAATCGATTTTGTAGATCGTGTTGAATTCGAGATGAACAAAAAACACAATTTTCGTTGATCCATAGATGGCGGAAACGTGATCACCAACTTCCCATTGATCCGCTGACGCCAGAAAGATGATCTTCCAAGTCGTTGATCCAGAAATGGATACCGAAAGTAGGGAAGGAGAAATAATGCTCCAACAATGGCGTTGCCAAGTTTTCGATTACAATTTTTTTTACAAAGTTCTCTACTTGCTTATTTATAGTGTTTAGAGGACGGGCCGACAACACAAATGAAACTATACCGAAATCAAATACAAGTCGATATCGAAACTAGAAATACAACAAACAAGTTAACCGATACCGAAAGTAACTATAATTCTAAAACCAGAACCATGGAATCAAAAACGGAAGCAAATCCTCTTTGAACTGGAGTCGGAACCGGAAGCTTTTATTTCTAAAGCCAAAAATAGAAATAGTAGAAACCCACAAAGTAGGTGACTTCGGCACCGATATTAAGATGAAGGAAATCCGAACAGAGATACCGACATAGATGAGCCAAACAGAAGATCCACATAAAAAGCTTGATTGATGTCGAAACTCCTTCAGTCGACACCGACATAAGGATTATTGGTGTCGAAATAACTATTCACCAAGACCATATATCCTTGTGGCACATCCATATAAAGAATGAAATTTAGACAATAAGTTACCCACTTTCTCTTATTTATCATCTCAATCTTACTTTACAATCTAAGTTACTACACAACATCAATAGGACGTCAAGTTTTTAAAAAGAATTGATGTACTTGCTTTCACGATTATGTTTCCTTTTTTCATATTTTCTAATTCATTGTTTTTTTTTTGAAAATTCATTTTCATGTTAAACCTAAGTAATTAAGACATAATGTGAAGTGTACTTTTACTTTGAAATCAAGGTAATTAAAATGTAAATTTAAATATCTAGACACAGTTGGTGACAAAATTTATCTCTACCGATGGATCCCCTGAATTCCGCCCTTCCAAATAAGGACAAAAAGATCTAACGGTTGAGGCTTTGTGTCTCTCAATTTATGTCCAAGTTTATGTTCAAATAGTTGCCCCTTTGAATATATGTTAACTTCTCTTATTACTAAATATTAAATCATGATTATATAAATATATTATAAATACTATTTTTAGTATATATTAACTTATTAAATTCTTAAACATCAAATCAAATATGTTTTAATGTTACAAAATATATTTTTGTAAGTACTTTACTTATATAATAAGTAACATCAAATCATCTTTCATATATTATAAAGAAATAACTACTTTTCTTGACAAGGCCGACGAAATTGAATGTTGTCCTACCGTTTTATTGATATACAAACAATTTACAAACAAACGTAGAAACATGTGAGATACACTGTCAACACATGCAAAAGAAAACATAGGAACATGCGTATCAATACACCCGAGAAAGCAAAAAAAACGAAAATACAAAACGCATAAAAGATCACCGGAGTGAACAGGCAGCTTGTTGAGGGCCAAAGCACAACACTATGAGCACCAAGATGCTCAAAGCACTGAAAGCCGGCTAGAAAACACAAGTCATTGAAAAGAAAGGGCTGCATACGGCCAAGAAGTGCCATCCAAACGAAACCTACCACACAACCTGTAAACACAAACATGTTTCCAAGTAACATCAACACAGTAACAACCGCTTTTGTATATGATCCGTCAAGAATTCATTATCTATTGCTTCATGCTTTGCTTGACTAGTTTCTCATGGATTAGGTAACTAGGGGTTGTAGTTTAGAGGGGGGAGTTCGAGGATGGGTTACTGACTGGATTAGGTAGTAAGGGTGGTGTTCGATAAGCTGCCGACGGTTGGATGTGTGAATAAGGTGATTTGGTTTTGGGAGAGGGGTTGGCATGGTTATCTTTCGGATTGCATAGGCCTCCGTGCACATGCACAGCTGCATTAATGCTAGACAGAGGGGTAGCAGCAACGGTTTCCACCTTGTCAGTAGCATTGCTAACATGCATAATTTGTTCTAATGCCTGATTAAATTCAAATTGGTTTTCAACATACTGGGTAGTACAAGGCATCATGTTGTAGGAATCAGCTGTATCACAATTCTCGACAGCATCATTTCTATTTAAAACTGGGTCAAAGGAAAGAGCACTGGCATTGCCACAATTGAAAACCTCGGTGGAATCCAACATTGCCACATTCTGAATAACAATGTCATCGGAGAGATGCCAGATATGCTGGCATGATAATGCAGAACAATTTCTTAAAGGGGTTATCATTCTGATTTAACTTCACATTTCCGCTATCATCATGAATGTTAGGAATCATAGGCCTCCCCATAAAACTTGTATCCATATCATCAAAAATTTGTAGCAATTGTTCATTTAGCAAAATTAATCTTTCTAGAGACAGACACTTCTTTATTACTTTCAAGCTGATTGCTTCCAATGAAATTTCGATTGTTGCCACCAACAAATATTTCACCTTCCTCCATGTCATCTAGCACCTAAAACCTATTACTAATGTAACAACCCGGAAAATCAGAACCAATTTAAAAAAATTATTCTGTCAATTTTAATGAATTTTGAATACTTAAAATGATTTATTTTAAATAATAATGACTAAAAATTTATTTTGAATAGAATTAGAACGTATATATTTATTTGAATCGAAGTTAGAATATAAATATTTATTTTAATTATAAAAGGAACTGGAAATGGCGCGGTAGTTTGAAAATTCGATTTCAAATTTCAAATGAATGTACAGGATTCAAAATAAATCGGATTTTGGTGAAATCATAAATATTTGAATCTGTATGAAAATATCTTTCCAACGAATTCGAAAAATTGAAATTTCATAGCGTGAATAAAAAGTTACGCCCAGTTGAAAATTCAGAACAGTCGCTATGGAAATTAACCCTTGAAAATAGCAATTTTGCAAACGACCTCCGTTTTCGACGAGACCACTTTGGTTGAATCCGGAATGTCAAATTATTGCTAGATTCTAATTTCCATAATTTTCGAAATCAATATGTGAGCATGGAAAAAGAAAACGTGTTTTAACAGTTTTAGTCAATTTGGATCGACTAGAAAATGGCCATTTTCAAACGGTCTTCAAATTTGATAAAATTAGTTTTGTTAGGACCGTATCGTCAATACAAAGCTAGAAATAATTTTTCCAGAATTTTTAGAGTCTGTATATGGTCCCGGTAAATTAAAATGGTGTTTGAATTTAAAATATAATGATTTATATTTTAAATTTAGCGGAAACTAATCGTAACAGTTGAACTGGGTTACAAAACATATCCCATTGTGTTTCGAATGGGGGTAATTAGCTAGGAGCGATAGTCGTTGGGTCTTGTTTGAAGTTCGAATAAAAATTCACCTTTTTGGAGAAAAATAAATAAATAAATATATAAAATATAAAAACCCCTTTTCTCCTTAACCCCCCCCCCCCCCCACCGCCGGGTAACTTTAGTTTGAAAAAGAAAACTAAATCTAAAATTTGATCGACGACGCTTCCTCCAGGCGCTCACCGCCACCTCCATCCCCCACCGCGCCGCCATCGCCAGTTCCTTCCCCGCCTCCTCGCGACGGTAACCCCTTTCCTCTCTCCTTCAAACAGCCCCAACCTCCCCCCCCCCCCAAACCACCTGAAAACAACCGCCGCAATCTACAGTGGTTTTTTTTTATTAAGTTAATTTAGTGATTAAACCTTGTTGTTTAAAATCTAATGTTGATAGCATAGAATTGTTTTCAACAAGTAATTTTTATATATATATAGTTTAATATTAAAAAAATATGATTTTTATTTATAAAAACATGATTTTTAAAAGATGAAAGTTATGATTCTTAAACGATGAAAGTTATGATTTTTAAACGATGAAAGTTATGATTTTTAAACAATATAAAAATATGATTTTTATATAGGTAACAACGATATAAAAATATGACTTTTGTATGTATGGATTTGAAATAAAGATGAGATTTTTAAACATGTAAAGATATGATTTTTAAAATATAAACATCATGTTAAAATAATGATTTTTATAAAGAAAGCGTTGAAATAAAAATGTGATTCCTATTTATAAGCATCATTGTTTAAAAATGAGATTTTTACTATAAACAGCGTGAAAAGGATTGCGATGGAACTGACGGAAAATAAATCCAAATCTGAACCGTTCAGAAATATAGAATGGAGTAGTGGATCCCAAAGGTGAGAACTTCTCACTTTAATATATTTTCTAGTTAAAAATATATACTAGGAAGCAGGTGCTTAGCAGCACCCGACACCCGTCGTCCACAGACCATGGACGGCTTGTTTGTTTGATTGTGTGGTGAAAATTGTTTGTGATGTGAAATGGACTGTAAATAATATTCATGTGTAAAAAATAAAATATTTAATCGTTAAAAATATAATTTTTAACGTGTATATTAATAAAATAAATATTCATTTACAAATCGGACGATTTGTTTATGTATACACATTTGACTGATATGGATTGGGACGATAAAATTTTACACATCGCCCAACTGCACAAATAATATTCAGTATTTGTTGGTTGAAACCCCACACGGGTATTGGGATGATATTTGACGTACACTAATCCTAATTGTTTAGTTGCATGTCAATCGATTAGTTGACAACTGTTATAAGCGTTAAATATTTATATTTAATGCTTATGCAGTGTAGAATGCACTCTGAATGATGGTTGATTGTTTATCATTGTAGTTCTATACATGTGTTGTATGAAATCCATATAAATAACATTATATGGTAATTGACTGTGTCTAATTCCACTTCAGAAAGAATGAATATTTTAAACTAATGAATATTTTAAAATAACGAATATTTGAAAATAATGAATATTTTAAAATAATATTCAGTAAAAGATCAAAATCTGATTTTGATGTCCGATTTGGAACGGACACGAAAATATTTAAATATATAAAGCCGTGTTGATTAGATTAACGCCATTTTGGACGTGAACGATTATTATATCGATTTTATTCATTTTTATAATGAATATCGAAAAGGAAGTGATTTCAATATCTAATGTTTTGAAAATGTTATCATTTATATATTAATGATATGGAATATTCAATTTTGATTTGAAATTGAATATGAAGCTGAAATTGTTTTGAAAACAATTTAAAACGATTTGTAAAATACATTTAAAATGGAAATCGACGAAATATATATATATATATATATAATGGCCTGAATAGAATGTGCCACGCTGCGGCAGTTCGCGAATTTCGACCATTGATTTCGAATAGACATTACGGGAGATCCGACCGTCGGATTCTCCAAAAACCGGAACCGTTGGTTCGTATCGAAAAGAGATTTCCAATGAATATAAGAGATTTGAAATCTAATGGTTAGATTTGGAGATATATCTAAATCAAATTTGGAAAAGGTCGCTGTAAGTGCAGTTCGATGACCGTTTATGGAAATCGACAGTACGGGCCTTGATAAAATTATTAAAAATATCGATAATTTTTGTAAAATCATAATAAATGATTTGGGATGAAAAATTCCATATTTGAGAAGATAAAAATATGTTTTTATCGAAATGAACTAGTTATGAACTAGAATTATAATCCAATATTTTTAAATAAATAAATTGGATTTGAAAGGGGTTTTAAAATAACTAGAATTTCCAATATATGAATTGGAATGGATTTTAATTGAAACTATCTTCGGAATATTTCGATATTGAATTCCGTGATTATACGGACATTGTGGAGGAATTTGGAAGATATATATATATATATCGTTATTCCAATACGATATTTGTTGATTTCAGAATCTGATATTGAATATAAGCCGATATATTTTCTATTCAGAGCCTTGTATTTAATATCAAATGGGAATTTGGGTTTGTCGTGAACGGTGTCTTCACTAACACTGTTCTTAAACCCAGTTGAGAAAAGATATAAATCTTTTTATTAAGATTTAATGAAGTTTACCAATTAACTAAGAATTAATTGGAATTAAATTGAAATTGGTTTTTGGGTTTATCGTGAATGGTGTTTTAGATAACATTTGTTCTTTAACCCGATCAACAATGGAATGAGATTTTAGGTTTGTCGTAAATGGTATCTTTAATAATACTGTTCATAAACCCAATGGAGTTAAGGAAATTAGAAACTGACTGGAGATTAGTTTAGTTGAAGGGTTTCCTGGGTATTGAACTGATGTTGGTTTCGGCCTTCAGGCTTAATACTTAGGGAATTGTTCTCTTACTAATTTTACGGTTAGAGACTAATGGGATGGGTCTTCATTAACACTGTTCATAAACCCCGTGTGAAAAGAATAAATTTTTTAGTTAAGATGTAGAGAAGAATTACCAATTAATTAACATTTAATTGGACTTGAAATGGAATGCGAATTGGGTTTATTGCGAACTGTGTTTTTAATGACATTCATTCTTTAACCTGATTCACAGTGAAATATGATTTGGATTTATAAATCTTGTAATTAAGATTTAGGGGAAATTCCTAAAGAAAAGTTTTCCAGATTAATAAAATAAGTTGGAATGGAATGGAATTCGATTCAATAATAATCGAAGTGAACTTATGTGGAGGAAGATTGTTACTATATATGGAATTTAAGAGGCTTTGCCGTTATTCCATTTATATTATCGGTTGGATATGGAAGTTTATATCAATTATATATATTGATCTGTTTTCCGTGAAGATTCCATAATTAATGGAATGAGATTTTGGGTTTATCGTGAACTGTGTTTTAAATGACATTAGTTCTTTAACCCAGTTAAAGATAAGATTAATTTCTTAACTTGAATAATCATTAGGTAATGATTTTAGAGATTAAAACTGAATTGGAGTTTTAACGAATCTTTACTTAGATTGAAAAAGAGAATGTGATAATTTAACTTATCAAATTCGGAAATGATCGAAAATGGAGTAGCACCAGTTTTACTCCAAGCGATAGTTAAATCTTTAATTGGATTTGAACGTGAAATGGTTATTAACTTTACCGATAACACCGTGGTGTTAAATATGAAGTATCACCAGTTTTGTTTCATGGGATGAGTAGGTTGGGATTGGGAAACTAAACAAATGATTACTTCGGTAAGGTTCGCTAATCCCAACTAGTTTGGATAAACCATAATTTGGTTTAAATTGATATCTAAAGGAAGATTAAAGAATAAATTTAAAGAATTTATCTTTGATAAAATTAATGGGAACCTTTCCTAAAGTATAAGAATATTTGAATAAAGGAATATTCTGGATTGGAATGAGGCGTATGTTTTGTTTTTATAGCACTTGTTTATTATATACGCGAGTTATTCAGAAAGACCGGGTTTATCCCATTCTGAATAACTGATTCGACGATATGTCGAGGATGAAGACGATGGTTGAAGATCGGAGGTCTTCACATCGTTTGGATGATCATTAGTATCTTGATTGGGCTGTACACCCAAGACATGGTAATAAGTGGTGATCGTTCTAGACGTACTTGGAGATCGACCGAATATGCGAGGACCTCTATCCTGTATTGGACATACGGGACGAGGAATTAGGTGCCTCCGGTTTCGTTCAGACCCAAAACGAACTTGTAAATGGACCGTGTGTCTGATATTGGATTTCATTCTGTGTGATTGATAGACATCAATTGCATAGCTTGAATTGCCTGTGTGGCAAGCTGAGATGCAAATGATCAAGGCTTCTGTTGAAAAGCAGAGTCTTGTGGTTGATGATCAAAGCATAGCTTTAATATAGCTCCGCTTTGTGTATAGCGTTAATTCGTGAGCCTCACACCCCGGTGTGAACCAGAAACAGGAGAGGACATCAGGGAGGACATGCATTTCCTTCTAGCTAGGAGTGGTGTCTGGGTTTTGTACGCCCAGATGTTTTACTTATGTGGATGATGGATAGCGAGGTGCCTCCGATATATCGGCACTGCGGGGCCGATGGATGGTATGGTCTTTATACATACTAGATTGTCGCCCCATAGGGTGGGGAAATGTAGTGTTCAGGCATTTTAATCCACATCGAGTGGACCGGCCCTGACGATCCAAGGTGCAGTTGCGGTTGTTCCTGAGACATGAGCTAGAGCGTCTCGAAGCGGTAAGGACGATCCCTTGCCTTGGTTCACAGATGGAAAATCAAATTCTAATACGACAATTTACGGTTTTAGTTGTATATTATCGGCGACATAATGGCATGGGGTGCTAATGTCGTCTATGATTCATACATTTATATTTGAAGTTGTTTTCATAGACTTTACACTATAATAGTATCAAAATGATTTGTTTTAAATGTACCAAGCATGTTTGGCTTTAATAAGCTAAAACTCTATCCTCCGGCTTGCGTTGCATTGTGTGATTTGACCTGAGTCTTATAATAGCTTCATTTTTCCAAAAAGCATTGTGCTGTTTTGTAATATGCACTGGTATTCTTGGGAGGAAACTCGTTCCGTGTTATACGGCGTGGTCCCTTGATTTACTTTATTTTAAAAGTAAAGATTTAAATAACTATTTTAGTTCTCACACCAGTCACATGACTGACCTGGAGTTTATTGTTTTAACAAAAACTCCGGGTGCCCCTATTTTCCACACGGACAGCTAATAGTTTTGGTTTTGCAGATTTATATTCATAGGATCCTGGTTTACAGCTGGAATGATATTCAGAAAGCTCTGTATCCGTGTATTCTTTTCAGTTTTGTTCTGTATTATTTTCCGTTACATTGTAATTTGTAAATCTCTTATATTTTATCAAATGTATATTATTTGTTCATATTGTATATTCTTGTACTCTAATGTAAACTGTTGTAATAAACAATGAAATGTTCTTCTGTTTGCGTTCTGATTTGTCGTGTTCTCAAAGCAATCCGGGCTTTACTTCACGGGAAAGTTCGGGTCATTATAACTAATGTCAATGTTGCCTTCTAGCAATCTATCTTTGCTCTTAGAACACTCATTACCATCAGCTCTCACATTAGCATTAGAGGAGCTAACATGTGCCAGGTTCTCAATAGTCATAGCCACTACAATGCTACTTATATAATTATTCATGTTTACTCCATCAATTATTCATGTTCACTCCATCTTTTTCAACAACTACATTCCCACTTTCTGTGTTAGTTCCAACATTGGCATTAGACAGTGTCCATTTTTATTAACCACATTGAACACATAAGTGGCTTCTTAGGTGTACTATCAACAAGCCTGCTACCTTTGTTAATCGATTGCCATCTCTGTGCGTTTTTCATTAAATTCAAAATTCCCTATGGCTTCCGCTTAATAGAACAACTATTAGCCTTATTCTTTGTTTCATTTTGTGTCCTTTCCTCAACCACATCGTGCTTATAAATATCACAGTTTGCACGTGTATGACCAAAGATGTTACAAGTGGTATAAATTTTGGTTTCCACAAATACCGAAGTTGAATTTTTTTTTACATTCCTTCATGCACTAGATGGACCATAAACTATCAACTAATTCACTTTCCGGCTAGATTTCAGTTAGAAATTTAGCATAAACTAACCTGCCTAATCTCTCAATAGATTCATCCATATAAAGAAGCCTGCCAAATCTACTCACTATCCAATATTTACCTAGCGGCGACCAAGCCAAAATTTGTATGTTAAAAAACTGAACCCATATTGGGGCTGATCGAATGCTACCGCATACGTTGCTAATGGTTGGGTCATATGGTTTTACAATAAATAATTCATTTCTCATAAAGATCTAGTCACTCAACAGTGTCTTATTCCTATCTTCGGCACACACAAAATAGGAACAAAAATACAAAACCACCGTATTTTACCTTAATATCTCCTTTTAGTCTCTACATTGCCTTTAATGTTTGAACCATAGTTGAGAAAGAGAGGGGTTTGTCCAAAAAAGAAACCTCACAAGGTATTATGGCCAAATGGCAGTTCCAATGTTGATTACATCCTGCTTGCTTGTACATCAGGCAATCATCGATAAAGATTAGAGAGATTTGAGGGAGGGATGCAAGTTCTAGCGTTGCACGGTTTGCGCTTGAATAGGGAATTCTAATCCAGATAGGTTTAACAATAAGGAGGGAGGTGTTGGGGATTTTGTGGTTTGTGACGCTAATGGAGGAGAATGATTGTCGTACCTCTGACTTCAAGGATTTGCGTAGCAAATTCTTTCGGACAATAGTTCAACCCACCAGGTACAATAGGGCTATCGAGCTATTGACTTCAGGATTCAATGAAGCCTTAAAACTGCGAAATCGGATTCAAAATTTATACGATTTTAATCCAACCAAGAACACTCTAGATTTAGTTTTCCGACGATGCAATAATTGAAAATAGAATGAAGAGGAAGAAGAAGTCTGTTATTCTGCAACACGTTCAGATTTGTAACACTTTAGAAGTGTTTCGGACAGAACTATTTTGCAATAGTATAACGGTGTTATAGAGTATCTTAGGAAGAAGAAGATCGAAATTCAGAGATATTTGAAATGATTTTGCGCAATTCTATATATAGGTGACGAGAGGAGGCACCCATTAGCCAAGCGTTGCAACAGTTTAATTGCAACAGTCATTTCTGTTCGAATCAGAAACATACGCACCCTTTCAGTTTTGCAACGCTTATGAAGCGTCGCATCCCTTCTGGTTGAAACCGGTCGACCGCCCAAATGTCACCGGTCGACCGTTTTTAACCAGAGGCCAAAACAGTCGACTGGTTGAGTTTTGGCCTGTCGACTGATTTGTTTTCGCGGCCTAACGGATCACGAGACCCCAAGAGCCCCAAGGCCCATCTTTTGACATTTTAAATATTATTATCTATGCCAAGTTCATGCCTAAGGCCCATTGCCTTATAACTCCTTCTCTTCTTTCGTTTGATATCATATATCAAGCATTTACCTATATAGAGACAAACTCCTTTTTATTCTACAATGTGGGACTAACCCCTACTCCTTATCTTCTTCCATTCTTGCTTCTCTCTTCAAAAAACAAACCCATACCCCAAAACTAATTTTGAAAATTTACAACAATCTCCCCAAAATTTCAAAATAAATTAAAGTAGACGGCTGAATCACTAATGTGACTTCCTACATACCCAAGTGGGATCAAGCTTATGTAGTTCTAAGATCAAGATTTGCATCATTGTGGAAACAACACACAAATAAAAGTATCTTTTGGATTTGAACTTTTACTTAGTGTAAACCGTTCAAAGCTTTATCGAGATTTTATGGTGAACGAATCTTGAACCGAGCATCCCTTAATGATAAAGCTGGAACCATCACACATGTTGATTCCTTAGTTAGAGTGTTCTATATTGCTCAACACGTTAATGGCCATGTGCTTAAATCCTAGTTCATGAGTCTACTTAGAAAAGGTCTTACTTTCCTAGGAAACAACCTGATTTCCATACTCATATAGGTAAGTCACTTAAGGTGTTTTTGAGAGACACCTTTTAGGGTTTCTAGACTTATTAAGGATATTTATCCATCCTTTGTTCATGCAGAATTCAACACTAAACATTATGGGTTATTGATTTAGTGTTCCATAATCATTTCCTTAACTTGTTGGTACCCATTGTACTTTGTCTATCCTTTTCAAGACACAAGTTGAGTTTCTGTTAAGGATGATCAATCTTCATTCACAGTCCTTAGTCCCATTTCTTTATACTTTATAGAAACCATAGCCTTTGGAAGACTCTTAGTAAGTAGGTCAGCCAAGTTTTTCTTCGTTTCTATGTAGTCAACAGTTATAACTCCACTTTTGAGTAACTGTCTCACCATGTGATGTCTTAGACTCACATGTCTAGACTTTCCATTATATGTTTTATTAGAAACATTATATATCATTGCTTGATTATCACAATTAATCAAGACTGCTGGAGATGGCTTCTTCCATAATGGGATTTCTACTAATAAATTTCTAAGCCATTCCGCTTCCTTACATGCGTCTGCTAATGCAATAAATTCTGATAACATAGTTGAATCCCAAGACACAACAGCGCCTCCTAATGTAAATATCCAACCAGTCGTAGACTTGGATTTGGATTATACATTGTTCGAGGTTGCATCACTATACTCTTCTATTATAGCAGGATATCCTTTATAATATAAACCATAGCTTATGATTCCCTTCAAATAAGCTAAGACTCTAGAAATGGCTTTCCAGTGTTCGAAACCTGGATTACTCGTAAATCGACACAATACACTTATAGCATGTGCAATATCTGGTCTAGTACAATGCAGAGCATACATAAGACTTCTAATAATACTGGAATATCCTAATTGAGAAATGGTACGTCCAGTGTTCTTTTCTAATTTTATACTTGGATTTAAAGATGTTGGTGCTGGTTTGTCATTATAGTGATCATACTTCTTTAGGAACTTCTCAATGTAATGAGATTGAGTTAGTAATAACTCCCCTGTTTTCCTAATGATTTTAATTCTTAAAATTAAATCAGCCTCTCCCAGATCTTTCATATCAAATTTATAAGACAGAAACCTTTAGTTTCATTCACACATGATATATTGGAACCAAATATCAGCATGTCATCAACGTATAAACATATTATAACATAACCGTTGTTATCCGATTTGCTGTAGATACATTTATTTGCATCATTAACAATGAATCCAAATGACAGTGCAACTTTATCAAACTTCTCATGCCATTGCATGGGAGCTTGCTTCAGGCCATAAAGAGATTTAACTAATTTACAAACTTTCTTTTCTTGGCCTGGGGTTATGAAACCTTCAGATTGTTCTATGTATATCTCTTCTTCTAAATCTCCATTTAGAAAAGTTGTCTTTACATCCATTTGATTTATGACCAAGTTATGAATTGATGCAAGTGCTATTAAACAGCGTATCGAAGATATGCGAGCCACCGGAGCATTTGTGTCAAAATAATCAACTCCTTGTCTTTGTTTATATCCCTTAGCAACTAATCTAGCTTTAAATTTATCAATGGATCAACTTTTTCTTGAATATCCATTTACATCCTATGAGTTTAGCACCAGGAGGTAAAACGCTTAATACCCAAGTTTGGTTTAACATTATGGGATTCATTTCATCATTGATAGCCTCTTTCCAGAAATTAGAATCTCTAGAATTCATAGCCTCAGAATAAGTTTTGGCATCATCATCGACGTTCATCACATATCTTGTTACATTAAGGACTTCGTCCTTATTGCCTTCTACGAGATATGTTATGAAGTCAGGACCATAGTCCTTCTCTATTCTCGCTCTTTTACTTCTCCTGTGTTCAGTACTATCATCTGGTACTGACACTTCGTTGCTGTTTTGAGCAGGAGCATATTCATCGTCATTTGTATCATTAGTCTCAGTTGGTTCTGGACTAGATGATCTTAATGGATTCTCAATAGTTTGATTTTCAACAAATTCTACATATACAGATTCTATGACTTCTAAGGTATCAAGAATCATAAATCTATAAGTTATACTATTAAGAGAATAACCTATGAAAACACACTTAAAAGCTCTATTACCTAACTTTGGTCGTTTAGGGTCTGGTTTTCTAACATATGCTAAGCAACCCCAAACTTTAAGTCTAGTAAGATTAGGCTTTCTATTAAACCATAATTCATACGGGGAAATATTATTATTTTTAAGTGGTACTCTATTTAAAATGTAACATGTAGATAATATAGCATCACCCCATATGTTGTAAGGTAAATTAGAACTTATGAGCATGGCGTTAACCATTTCAACTAAAGTTCTATTTTTCTTTTCAGCAACACCATTTTGTTGTGGTGTATAAGGGGCGATACATTGGTGAATAATACCATTTTGTTTGCAAAACAAAGTGAACTCATTTGAAAAATATTCACCACCACGATCTGAATGTAACACTTTAATTTTGATTCCTAATTGTGTTTCGACTTCTGATTTGTAAATTTTGAATTTATCAAAGGCTTCATCTTTATATTTCATTAGATATATATAAGCATATCTAGAATAGTCATCAATAAATGTTATATAGTATTGGTTACCACCATAGGTAATATGACTCAGTCACCCACATCACTATATACTAAATAAAGCAAACTAGTTTTCCTTTCTATAGATTTGAAGGATGTCCTATGTATTTTTGCTTGAACACATATTTCACATTTAGAAATAGATTCGAAATCACAATTAGAAATTAATCCTAATTTATGCATATTTCTAAGTGACTTATAATTAACATGTCCTAATCTACTATGCCATAAATTAACGAAATCAACAATATAAGCAAAAGATTTCTTCATTAGATTCAACTTAATCATGTCGTTACAAGAATATCCCTATACAATAAATTTGTTGTTCTTGGACAACACTAGCTTATCAGACTCATACACCATCTTGAATCCTCCTTTATTAAGAAGGTATCCAGAAATCAAATTCTTACACATATCAGGTACGTAAAATACATTGACTAAAGTAAGAACTTTCCCAGAGGTGAATGTCAATTCAATAGTGCCTTTTCCCAGAATTTTGCTTACAACTTTGTTTGCGCCAGTTACTTCGCTGGATTCTCCATTATTCTCATCGTAACTCTTGAACAGATTAAGGTCTTTGCAAATATGAATAGTTGATCCAGTATCGAGCCACCAATCATTATCAATGCCACTAACGGAGTTCGCCTCTTGTACGACAGTCACAAGCTTTTCTTTGACCATATTCGCTTTTTGTTGTTTCTTCCGAAGACGACAGTCTCGAGCATAGTGGTCGGGTTTGTGACAATAGTAACAGTCACCCTTCTTCTTGTTCTTGGTATTATTACCTTTCTTTTTAAACAGTGTCTCATTCTTAGGCTTTAACCTATGGTTAATTTCAACATTATTAGCCTTAGATTGAGACTCAGTTTGCGGATTATCATCTAGCTCGCGTTTACGAGAATCCTCTTCAATACGAAGATGACGCTGTAAACCATCTAAATCATAATCTGTTTCCGCATGTCTTAATTTTTTCTTATAATCATTCCAAGAATTCGGGAGTCTTGAAATAATAACTCCAACAACAAATGATTCAGGGAGATCAATACCGGCATCCTTATGTTGATTTACCAATAGTAGAATTTCACTTACTTGTCCAATTGTGGACTTGTTGGTGACCATTTGGAAATTTATAAAATTGCATAGAAGAAATTTTTTATTACTTGCCTCAGAGATGCGATATTTTCTTTCTAACGCAGTCCAGAGTGCCTTAGTGGTGTCCAAGGTCCTGTGAGCATTGTATATCGGAGTAGACAGTGCATTCAGAATGTGGCCTCCGCATAGAAAATCTTCCTCTTTGCGCTTTGCGCTTTGCCCTTTGCCCTTTGCCCTTTTAGCTTTTAGTTCCACACTATCCTTATCGGTTTCCTCCGGTATTTTCTCCAATCCATTTCAAGAATATGAAATAATTTGACCGTGATCAGGAAGAATTTCATGGCCTCTTGCCAACGAGTGAAGTTCTCTCCATCAAATCGTTCTAACTTTGTCAAATGCTGATTCATCACTTGCAATGCGCTCAAACCTTCGATGGTTGACCTATTGTCTGAAAATTTGTTGAGGATTTCGTGGTTTGAGACGGTAATGGAGGAGAATATTGCCGTACTTTTGACTTCAAGGATTTCCGTAGAAAATTCTTTCATATAATAGTTCAACCTACCAGGTACAAAAGGGTTATCGAACTATTTGACTTCAGGGTTCAATGAAGCCTTGAAACAGCGAAATCAGATTCAAAATTTGTACGATTTTGATCCAACCAAGAACACTCTAGATTTAGTTTTCTGACGATGCAAGAATTGAAAACAGAATGAAGAGGAAGAAGAAGTTTGCTATTCTGCAGCACTTTCAGATTTGTAACACTTTAGAAGTGTTCGGACAGAACTATTTTGCAACAGTATAACGGTGTTGCAGAGTATCTTAGAAAGAAGAAGATCGAAATTCAGGGATATTTGAAATGATTTTGCGCAATTCTATATATAGGTGACGAGAGGAGGCATCCATTAGCCAAGCGTTGCAACAGTCATTTCTGTTCGAATCAGAAACATATGCACCCTTTCAGTTTTGCAACGCTTCTGAAGCATCGCATCCCTTCGGGTTGGAACCGGTCGACCGCCCAAATGTCACCAGTCTACCATTTTTAACCAAAGGCCAAAACTGACGACTGGTTGAATTTTGGCCTGTCGACTGGTTTGTTTCTACGGCCTAATGGATCACGAGACCCCAACAGCCCCAAGGCCTAAGGCCTATCTTTTGACATTTTAAATATCATTATCTATGCAAAGTTCATGCCTAAGGCCCATTGTCTTATAGCTCCTTCTTTTCTTTATTTTGATATCATATATCAAGCTTTTACCTATATAGAGACAAACTCCTTTATATTCTACAATGTGGGACTAATCCCTACTCCTTATCTTGTTCCATTCTTGCTTCCCTCTTCAAAAACCTAAGCCATATCCCAAAACTAATTTTGAAAATTTACAACAGGAGGGAGACATCTTGGAGGGGATAGGATGAGAGGCGGCTTTGGGTGGTGGAACAGGCGGTTCGGGGATATGTTTTGGTCATGGTAGTGGAATTGATGGAAACACTGTTGAGTAGCTCAAGAGAAGAGATGGAAGTTTTGGAGAGACAAAACTAGTGTTGACAGAGAAAAGGCAACCATTTTTGGGGTGCAGCAAAATTCATGTGCTTCTAAGTTGATTTGAATTAGGGGTGAGCAAAAAACCAAAATAAAACCAAAATCGAACCAAAACCGAAAAAAACTGAACCCAAAAAAATCAAAAAACAGAACCGTACTAATATTTCGGTTTCGGTATTAGGTCCAAACCGAACCGAACCAAATTGTAAAATGTTGCACATTATCTGTTGCTGCATGTTGTTTCGTATTATATAGTATATACACGCTGGCCACTGCTTCACTCATTTGATTTAGCTGAATACAGGATTAGGGGTAGACTAATATAAAATGTCCATTTCTTGTTTTTGTACATTCTTCGATGTTTTGAATAGAAGATGAAAGTTGAGGTACCAATAGACTATTTTCTAGAATTCCAAGTTGCTGCTGATATGTTGTAGTGTGCTTCACTGGAGTGCTTCTGCTTATTTCCTTTTTTTTCTTCTTGTCTTCGACTTAGAGCTAGCTAGCTTAGCTTTGTACCACTTTGGATGACTTATATTCTGTTACTTTGTACTTTATACCATGTGTCTCAATACATGGGGTTGAAGTAATTTATTTTAATTTCTTTTATGGTTGTTTAAATTTATAATATTTTTTGTTTAAATCGGTTTTAAAACCGAAATCGAACCGATGAAACCAAAACCGATGCTTCGGTTACGGTTTCGGTTATCGATTTTTAAAACCGAGGTGTTTCGGTTCCAGTTTCGATTTTACCCCAAAACCGAACCGAACTGGGGTTTGCTCACCCCTAATTTGAATTGATAATTGACTTACATTCACGTGCTTTTCATTACAGAAATTAACATATACTTATATTCATATGGTTCGCTTACATACGAAATGCATATAGAATTTCAAATTCTAAAATATTCAAAATTCTAAATATACACGTTTATATACACATAGATATATTTATTTAGTAAACATAAATGAATCTATTCCCATCGTATAATTTAAAATGGGAATTAAATCATTTAAAAACATTATTTAAATGATAAACATATATTTCTTATTATAAGCTAGAGTTAAAAAAATGATTAAACCTTAAATTGAATATTTAAATATATTAAATATGAGATAATCTATTTGGACATAAATTAAGTGACATAAAATCTTAGTCAACCCATGATTTCTTACTCTCGTATAAGGACAGATTGATCTAATGGTTGAAGTTTTGAGTCATTCAAGTTGTATTAAATTTTTGTGTGTAAATAGACGCTTTTATTAAATATTCACAAACTAAACTGACAAAATTATGAATTGTTACATTTTTTCCCCTTAAAACAATTTCATTTTTGAAATTTCATCCTCATCCTATTGGGTTGAAACGCCAAAATTACTTAACAATCACTTAAACTCATATAATGAACAAGTATCCTTCATATGCAACATTTAATTCGATTATTACTCGAAGTCATAACCTCTTTTCCGAACTAGTATCATTCACCCAATATTTCGACTACGGATTAATTAGGCTCCTTGATGAGAAACCTATATTTTTTTTGCATAGTCAAATACTATGATGAAAAATATTTAGTTCCATTCAAAGAACCAACACCAAGTATTCGCTATCAAGAATCGACCGATTAATCTTGATTCAGATCAATGTGAAACGCCTCAGGCCCATATACTCAAATCTTAAGTCAAAACAAAACTACGAACAAATTATCTAGGTAAAACTTATGTACTTTTCTATTTGTAATTATTGTACCAGTTTCAATTTACCACCCCTTTCAATTTAATTTGTTTTTAAAACTTACTTCCACATAAGTTACCTATACTCGGTTCAATTTCTATATTAATTTGAAAATCTTGACTGTTTCAAATCTTCAATATTTCCATTTCACTTTAGCTAATCAACCTGCCAACTGGTTATTAATCAAGATACAAAACTAGATTATACTAATGCATAGGCTATATGAATCTGTATAATAATTGTAAACCCAAAAATTTAAGAATTCAAACACTTATATTATATTTCAACCCAATTTGAGGTTATACTTCATATATTTATACTTTACTTAGTACATTGAACCAGAATCCGTTATTTGAAACAACTTGAATCAAAATTCCTTTTTCGTAGCAATCCATACTTAGAAACTCGAAAAAAGAATACAGATGATATCATAATCATCATCAAAATTATTTCCCAACGACCATTGTGAGTTCAATAACTATTTTTTCATAAAATTCCTTTTCAGAATATCCAAATCATCAAAAATATCATTATTATTTTCCTGAAAAATTCAAAAACAATTTTTTTTCATGGGATTAAAATTATTGAACCCTCAGTCTAAATTCATTATAAGCCCTTTATTTAAAGGAAAAGATTTCAAAATCGGCTTGGTTTTAAAAATACTAGCAGATTTAGGTTAGTTTTGAAACTATTTGCAGAAATATACTTGTTTTGGTCACCTCAGCGTTGGTATGACATTTGCTTAAAAAAAAATACACGGGACGCACTTGTGAAGTGTGCCCCTTATAATGATATAAGGGCGCATTTAGTATGTATGTCGTTGCAAAAATACATGGCCGCACTTCACAAGTGCGCCCGTGAAATTTTAAACAGACGCACCTGCAAGGTGCGCCAACTATAATCTGCAAAACTCAGAAAACTGCTGATTGCATTTTCAATAATGTTTCGTAATATTCACTTGATTCTTAGGTGCACGTGTAGTCAAAAATGCGAAGAGACATGAGCAGTTAGCATGCGTATTCTAGGAGGTTTAGTTATGCACTGAGCAGAGAAGATACTGAAAATGTCATTCTAGGAGGACCATGATATTCTTTTGCATGTAAACGTTATCAAGCTATTCCAACTGACTGCATCATTTTTAATTTTATTTTTGGGTCTCATTTTATTAAAAAAAACTCATCTCACAGAAGCTTCTTTTGTATGTATTCTCTTTAAACATGTATTTTTGCAGTATTCATAAAAAATGTACATATATAATACAAATGTTGCGAACATATATTTGTTCTCAGCTAACAAGTTACTTCGCTCATGCGTATGAAGAATATTTCTGTTGTACTCTGTATGTGCATGGATGCTTAAATGATGCTATGGCGATGGGTATAAATCTTGAGCTTATGTACCATATACAAAGCTAACTCGCTAGGTATGAATCATTTATTACGATAACAACCTCTTAATTTTGTATTCATATGGTCAACAGTGGTTGAAATTTTACAGTTTTCATTTTACACGGGTAAGAAGGAAGATTAAGGCTGCCGACTCTTTTAGCTGATGCATCATCATGTTGCTAATGCCACCGCCATCTATAGTTAGGGCTGTCAACGGATACTTTCGGATGCAGATAGTGCCGTATCTGCATCCGCATCTGAAACCATTTTCGGATATCAGATATCCGCATCCACGGATACGGACGCATATCGGATAATTATCTGCTCCGCCAAAAGTCGATAAATCAACGAATAATAAATGAATTTTTTAGATTAAGATTAATCTTTTTCAACCCAATTGATTATTAAAGTGCTATAAATAAATAGATAGGATGATAATATATAATTTGAGCAATATGCATGCGTTTAGTAGACTTTCAATTTTTCAAAATAATAAATTAGTATCCAAATTATGTTAAAATATACATAGTTTAAGCTATAATCATAAGAAAAAACGGACAGATAATTTTCGGATGCGGATATGCCTATATCCGCATCCGCATCCTTTTTTCCAGACATCGGATATTTGTCTGCTTTTCGGGACGGATTTCGGATTTTTTGGATATCCATTGACAACCCTATCTATAGTAAAGTAGTGATGTCACCCATTACACATGCAGAACATGACCATTCCACGATGAAGCTTCTAACCAAAACTGAAATGAGTCAACCAAAAGTTGCCACATACCATAATACAAATGCAACAACTAGAAAATAGTATATGCAATATATACATTATTAAGGGTTCCACATTTACATAGAACACGCCATCTGCTTTAATGAGCTTAAAGTTTTTAACAATAGAACATGCAGATTATAGTAGGCACACCTCGTAGGTACGCCTGTTTAAAATTTCATGGGCGCACTTGTCAAGTGAGCCATGTATTTTTGAAAGGGCGCACTTAGTATGTGCACTCTTATATTTTTATAAGGGGCACACTTCCCAAGTGCTCTCTAATGTATTTTTTAAGCACTGCTCAACTCAGCGCTGAGGTGGTCAAAACAAGATTACTTCTGCAAATAGTTTCAAAACAAGCCTAAATCTGCTATTAGTTTTAATAAAAATCCTATTTTGAAAATTTGTCCTTATTTAAATTTGTTCTCTATGTATTTAAATTTCAACCCAACACTGGTATTGGTATTGAATGCTTTATATGTTAAAACCTCTATTTTATGATGTTTTGACTACAATATTCTTGTATACTAATGTTTATTGCAGGAATAACTAATAGACAAGATTTCAAGAGCACAGAATTATAGATTTCAAGAACTTTAGGAATTGAAGAAATAGATTCAAGATTTATTTATTTATTTGTTGAATCTATAGTTAGATAGAAATACTGTTAAAATCTCTTGTGACCTATATATTGCTCGATAACGATTATATACATACATACATACATATATATGTGTGTGTGTGTATATATATATATATATATGCAGAAGGGCATGCACAAAATACTGTGCATTGAGCCGCTGACCACCCTGATTCAGCTGACTGAATTAGGGATGTTCATATCTTTTAATGTGAATATTCGGCTGGCTAAACTGGTAAATCAGGTGAATGAATTCATTCATTTTTGTTTTATATCCTTGTTATTTATAATTTAAACCAATTCAGCTAGTTGAACTTAATTTTCAACCAGCTGAACTGAAAGGGTGCTTCTTTTCCTAAAAAGACAACTCTTGAATCAAGAGTTATGACCAATTATTTTGATCAAAACCTTTTATAAATAGAAGCAACCCTTTATTCTATATAAATAAACTTCGATCAGAATTTTCATTATCCAATCTTTCCTATTCTGAATATCTAAGCTATTATATATTCTTGTTCTTTATGTTTTCAGTTGCATTCAAAATTGCAATATTCTGTGATTGAAAGTGTCGCTTCATATTATTCATACACCTTAAATCTATATATATCGTCAAGGAGAAGATTATAGGAAACTTGTAATTCAAGTGACTCATCCATGCTATTTCAAAGAGCATATGATATTCAATCATTCATTACTTTGTATTAGAAGATTAGGTGGGCCTGTTGCCCATTTAGATCAGGCGAGTAAGCTCATGGCCTGTGAAATCAAGTGGAGTCTATAAACCTATTCCTCTGTGTGAAGAGAGGGTTATTGATAGCGTTAATTCTAAAAGTATTTTGGGAATAGACGCTGGACGATGCTCCAAACCATCATAAAAATCTCTGGTGTCTTTTATTTTTATTTACTGCTTTTATATTGTTTACAATATCTTTCGCACTTAATTTATTGCACTTGTTTCCATATTACTCGATCATACTCGACTATCAACTGGTATCAGAGCAAATGACATCTTATAACTGTAAAATAGTTATTTGATATTTTTGTTAATATTGAAAATAACACCAACACTCAATTCACTGCATGACCATCACTAATTTGATGGATCGAATTATAATTATTAGGCTACTAGAATGGTATAATACATAAAAACTAGATTCCACTACAAATGCTAAAGCAATGAATATGTTACATTGTGCACAAGATAAGATAGAATTTAATCGTGTAAGCATGTGTAAATCAGCTTATGAAATTTGGCGTACACTAAAAGTTAAACATGAAGGTACTAATAAGATGAAATGAAGTAAAATATCTATGCTTAAATACCAATTTCAGAATTTTCTTCATCTTCATTTAGTGACTCAGATAGTGATATGAAACAAGCTAATGTTTGCTTTGTGGCTCAAAGGACGATGTAAGTTATTTATCTTTCGATGATATTTTGGAAGTAAATTCTGAATTATTTGATAAATTAAAAGATAGCAAATGAAAAAATAAGGAGAATCTTGAGAAAATAAAAAGACTTGAATTAGAGGTTGAAATTCTCAAAGAATTCTCTAGAAGAAAAACTTGAAATAATCAAGAATCTTGTTCGAACTTGACATCTAAACTTTATGTGCTAACTCAGGAAATAAAAACTCAAAAAGAAAAGAAATATCTTTATTCAGGAAATCATGAAATTAAAACATATATTATAAGTTTAGAATTAGACAACTCTACCCTTAAAACTAACTTAGATAACATTACTAAAAATGTTTCTAATTTTAATAAAGGTAGAGAAAATCTTTCCAATATTTTAAAATTTCTCAAATTACTTCAAATTGAAAAGGGTTCAGGATATAATGAAACTGCATTTAAAACGAATAGTAATATCATTTCAAAGCCTGTTTCTAAACGTACTTAATTTATTAAAGTTTTGGTACCAAAAATTAATAAATCTTTGATTACAGATGAACATATTAAGTCGTTTATGGATGATGTTCACAAGAATCAAAATTGTACTTCTAATGGGAATTCTAAACCCATTTGGGTTTGCCTTCCTAAGATCTAACTCTTAAGACTGTAATAAAATGGTGGGTATCAATATTTATTTATATCCTGCAATTTACCACTAAAGGAAAAGGGAAAGTGGATATTATATAGTGATTTCTCAAAACATATGGCTGAAGCAAGGACATGCTAACAAACATTATCTACTCGAATGGAGGATCCATCACGTTTGGAGACAACTCCAAAGGCTATCTCATCGACATCGTCAGCGGTACATCTAATTTACCTCTTATTACTGATGTATTATTAGTTAAAAACCAAAAATAATTTACTTAGTATAAGCTAATTATGTGACAAAGGATTAAATATTTCATTCTCAGAAAATAAATGTAGTATTTTAGATTAAACTGAAAAACTTATTTCGAAGGGTCTTGAGAGAAAAATATATATTCTAAATATAAACATATATCACAATGCAAATATGTGCTTAATAGCAAAAGAAATCAATACTTGGATATGACACAAAAGATTTTGTCACATTAATTCTACAACTATAAATAAATTATCGAAACTGAGTTAGTAAGAGGTTTAACCAAGATGAGTTATAAATCAAACAACATTTGTGGCAATTGTCAATTTGGAAAGTTATCAAAATCATCTTTTAAATCTAAGAAAAATATTTCTACTACACATCCACTAGAATCATTGCATTTATGCAAATACAATCTCTAAAACATAACAAATATGTGCTTGTTATAGTAGATGATTTTTCAAGATACACTTAGGCTATTTTCCTAAAAATAAAAGTGATACATTTGAAAATTTTAAAATCTTTGCTAAAAAAAATCAATATCTTTAAAAATAAAAAATATAAGTGATCACGGAGGTGAATTTGAAAATGAAAATTTTGGATATTTTTGTAATAAGAAGGAAATTTATCATAATTTTCTTTTGTTAGAACACCATAACAAAATGGTGTTGTAGAAAGGAAAAATCGAACATTGCAAGAATGTGCATGAGCATTATTAGTTGGTTGTAATTTACCGAAATATTTTTTAGCAGAAGACGTAGTAACTTCCTGTTACGTTTTAAATCGAGTTTTAATATGATCTTTAACGAAAAATACTCAGTATGAACTTTTTAATCTACGGAAACCAAATATTTTTAATTTTAAAATGTTTGGTTCAAAAAGTTTTATGTTAAACACAAGAGATAAACTTGGAAAATTCGATCCAAAATCTGATGAAGGAATCTTTATAGGGTATTCAGAACAAAGCAAATCTTATTGAGTTTTTAATAAAAAGTCCAAATCAATTGAATAAACACTTCAAGTTTCATTCCTTGAAAAATTTATAATTAATAACACTTTTGATAATAATATTGAAATATCCAAGAAAACATTTAAAAAATTTAATAAAGAAGATGAAAACATTATTCTTGCAGAGGATATTATTCATTGAGTAGATGAAAACATTAATCATATAGAAGATGAAAACATTATTCATAATATAGAAATATTTTTCGTTCTTCTCCAAGAATCTTACGAAATCATCCATCAGAGAATATAATAGGACAAATTGATTCACATGTCAAAAATAGAAATCAGCTGAATCATATGGGGCATGTAGTCTTTTTTATCTAATATCAAAACAAGAAATGCAAAAGAAGAATCTACCAATGGTTTTTGGGATAATAGCTATGCAAGAAGAATTAAATTAATTTGAATGTAACAAAGTTTGGGAACTCGTTCCTAGACCAAATGATCAGACAGTTATTGGAACTAATTGGGTTTTAAAAACAAAGCAGACGAAAATGGTAATGTAACTAGAAATGAAAAAGAAGAATCTACTGATGATTTTTGGATAATAGCTATGCAAGAAGAATTAAATCAATTTGAATGTAACAAAGTTTGGGAACTCATTCCTAGACCAAATGATCAAACAGTTATTGGAACTAATTCGGTTTTAAAAACAAAGCAGATGAAAAGGTAATGTGACTAGAAATAAAGCTAGATTAGTCGCCCATGGATACAATCAAGAAGGAGGAATCGACCATGAAGAAGCACTTGCTCCAATCACACGACTAGAAGCAATACATACTTTACTAGCTTTCGCATGTTTTCACAACTTCAAACCTTTTCAAATGGATGTAAATCGACCATTCTAAATGGATATATAAAGGAAAACATCTACATTGAACAAACCCCGTATTTGTTCACGAAAAACACCCAAATCATGTTTATAAACTAAAAAAAGATTTATACGGTCTAAAGTAAGCACCTCGTGCTTGGTATAAACACCTAAAAAGTTATATAATAAATTCAGGTTTTGAAATTGAAAATGTTGAAAATGTTTTATAAACATTAGGTGACCTATTAAAAATGTTGAATAAGTGTATGAATGGCTCCTATATGGGAATAGTCCCACATCATGGGATTATATGGAAGAAGCAAGTATTTATACTTGTTTCTAAAAAGTCATGTTGGGGCCTTGGGGCTCCCAATACATGCATTGTTGTGAGGAGGAGACCATGCATCATGACCACCACACACACGACCGACCAACTCGACTCGACTCGATCCAGCCCGGTTCAGTTCGGTTCGGTTTGGGCAATGGCTTTGTGGTGTAGGCACTTATATTTTTGGAGCAGAAAACATTGCTTTTTCGAACTGTTTTTTTATAGAAAATTTTTTATGCGACGGTAATGTTTTTGCAACGGTAAATTCTACTGTTTCTCCCAAACCCTAATTCTCGTTCTATATATACTCTTCAGCTATAGATGAGAAAAATACCGAATTACATATTATCTTCTTACCCCCGCCTCCATTAAAATTTTCTTTCAGAAACCTTCAAGCAGTGATCTTTTTTTTTTGAAAGTGCAAATCTGCACTGATTTGTTGTGCAAGCAAATCAGTTATTGTGTTTTAGAGGCTGTTTTATCCTAGAGGCGACGGCGAAAGTACGAACTAGTTTGCACCTCTGACCAGATTGCTGAATCGTCTTCAAGAAAGCGACCTAGTCCGCGACTCAGCCATTGTTTCCCAACAGGAAAAGTGGATCAAACTTTGTTTATTAAAAGAACTAAAAAGAATATTTTAATTATTCAAATATATGTTGATGATATTATTTTCGGTTGTACAAATGAAAAATTGTTTCAAATATTTTCGAATATAATGACCAAAGAATTTGAAATGTCACATATAAGAGAATTATCATATTTTCTAGGTTTACAAGTTAAACAATTAGAAAATGGATTTTTTATCAACCAAGAAAAATATTGTACTAATTTGATTACTCGGTTTAGTAGGAAAATACATCAGCCAAACCAACTCTAATAAGTATATCAACACATCTTGATAGAGATGAAAACGGTAAAGGCATCAATCAAAAGACATATCGAAGTATGATTGGATCATTATTATATTTAACTGCAAGTCATTCATGTTAGAGAATATGCTAGAAGATATGTTGCCTTTATTTGGTACTGCATTGATTTCGGTTTATATTTGTTATTGCATTAATTTGCGTTTATATTTGGTATAGAATCATTTATTATAATAGACCCAAATATACTCTATAATATGCCTATCTAGAATGTTCTTTTACATAAGGATAAACTATGTGTAAATAGAGGCAAAGATTGACGATGTAGGAAAGTATCTTTTGTATAATCAATCAATAAAGCAATAACAATGAAGTCTTTTATGTTTTAACGTTTAATCTCTCTCTTCTCTCTATATCAAATTCTAATATAGTATCAGAGCTTGGTTATACAGAGAGATAGAGAGAGGGTAGTTGTTAATATGGTACCGGAGCTAGGTTAGAGGGGGGAGAGAGGAGAGAAATATAGCATTCAAGTGAGTTTCTATTGATTGTCTTTTGCTTCACAAAAAAAAAAGAAATTAAGCTTCGGTCCTCAATTCCTGAAAGAAAATGAAATAAAAGTCACGGTTCCTTGTTCTTTTCTTTAAAATAAACAACGATTCCCCTTCTTATTAGGTCGATCTGCTAATTGTCGAAATCAAAATCAATATGGAACTCAAAATAAAAGACAAGAAGCATGAATTTTGAATAAGCTCGGGTGATTTTTGTTGCTGACTTCGCTGTTGTGATGGGGTTTTTTCCGGAGTTTGATGCTTGAATAGGTCAGTTTGCGTGTTTGGGTGCGATTTGAGGAGATTGGTTGGGTTAGGGAGTTGGAATCTGGTTTTGCTGGAGTTGGCGATTTCGAACATGGGTGACTTGCAGTATGTAGAAGAGGAGTGGAGTGCGTGGGTATAGCAGTGAGCTATTTCGGGGGGTGGAGTTGATTTTCTTTTTGGTGATCAGTATAGTGGAGTTCAGGCGTTGTTGTATATTGTAATGGCCCGAACTTCCGTACCCTTTAAGTTGACTAATCACACCACACGTCCAACCTAAATTGCACAGAAATACGAATCATTAATAGTGAGAAGTTAGAGGGTGAGAAATAAAAAGAAAGAGAAACTAGAATAGAAGAAAATGAAGAACACAAAACTCACAGCAGAACGAATAAAATATATTAAATAACATAACTTTTGAAATATAAATCAATAAATGTTTATAATACCATCATCAGAACACAACAGCTATTTCTGGAACAGTTATAAACACCTGTTTCCGGATACAACATAGTACATAGCGGAAAATATGATAGTTTATAGCTAACGGGTGAAGCCTCCTACTTCAAGCTCCACCAAGTGAACCTGTAAAATCATGACTACTTGACTGCTCATACAAATTTAGCCACCTAAGGGTTTAGGGTAAAACAAAACAAAATAAACTCTGGGTCAGTCATGGGGCTGGTGTGCGTAAACTCCAACCATTTAATTTAACTTTCGAAATCCTTTCAGAAGAAATGATAATCGTAAGATCGATCTACACATAAACACAGATGATTTTTAACTTACGATAACCAAAAATATTTTTGATATCAGATCCAGTGATATTATAATAGTGTCTAAATCAAATAAATAGCAATCTAGGGGAACGCTTACATCTCACGCTCCATATATAATATAAAATCAAAAACTGCATGGCGCTTATTGGAGATTGGATTTCCAACTATGACAAGGTATGGGACCACCTTATGATAGTGTATATCTAGAGAGGAATATACTGGGTTCAACAAGAACATCTTGCAACCTGCCACACATGACTGACCACTCGTTTAACTTGAGTGTACCGAGCATATTATCATCAACGGTTGGGATCAGCAACTGTTACCGAAAACATACAGCAGCGAATAGAATAAGAAGCAAATGAAATTTCTCTAGATCAGGTAATAATACCCCTAATGGGAATGACCCACTTGGCCATTCTGCCTGCCCGATTTTTGACATTTCCTGGTTGATGAGACTTGAGGTCACGATTATCTTTTTAGAACAACACATCATCCTTCACTTTGAATGCCACATCTTCAGATTTGTTAAATCACTAATTGACGTCCACGAATATACTCTAGGTGTTAAGCTTAGAGAATAAATTCTCTGTCACCATACTTGGTGTATTTTTAAAAATCAATGTACGTGAGTTTTTGGGAAATACTCTGTCAGATATCTGTCTATACATGTTGTCCTAGGATTGGACAAACTAAAGGTACCATTCTATTAATCCATCACGGGCAATTTCTACCCAGGATTAACAGAACAGCCCTTGCACTTTACTCCATCTTCAATTATCTTCGACATATTTTGGTTCACAGCGCTTATGCCCTTACAGAGTGGTTTTCAGGTAATAACTTGATCCCGGTCCCTCCATATTGATAAAGGAGGTATAAAATAAAATAAAACCTTGATAATCGGTGATTTAACTATCAAAGGAGACATCCATACAACCAACGATCCTATTTCCAAATGGAAATTCTACCGATCAAGAATCAAACAAAATTGGCCTTTTTCAAATCAATTCTTATTAAATTATCATTTCCCAATTTCCCATATATTTCTCAAAATTCGTTACTCTCTTCCGATTCTTGAAAAACATTTCCAATATCATAAACTCTTTGTTTTTTTATATTCCAGAAAATATCTCTTATCCAGTTTGGAAAACATTTCCATATATTCATGAATCTTTATTTTTTATTTTCAGAAAATAAACATTATTAATATCGGAAAACATTTCCATATTCCAGTTCTTAATTCCTCATTAATCAAATCATTTCAGTCTCTATACTAAGAAAACATTTTTGATTTTATTCAGAAAATGTCCAAAAATTCCATTTATTCGGATTTACTGATGTTATATAAAACATCGTTATTATAACTCAATTTATTAATTATTCATTAGCTAATTGTATCTCTAGCCAATCTTCACTACTGAATCTTAACCATTTCTTAGTCAATCATGAAGTCAATCAAGTTGGGGTATAATTACCTCTCAGACCTTAACTGAACATCATTCTCAACTTCAAAATATGCAAGGCTCACAACTTCAAATTCTGATTAAAACACTGCTTATGCAACTCTCAGATTCAATTTAAGAATCTACTTCTTTTACAAAAAACATTGATTATAATGATAGCGTTATAATCACTGCTTCCGAAATATTTTAATTTAGAATATAACTCTGATTCGTTGATTTTGGATAAATAAATAAGTTAACTAATAAGTAAATACATTAATAATCTAAATATTCAAACCTTTATTTTAAAACAGAAAGTATATGGTACTTTCCTGAATTCGATAATCGAATTCAATAAATAACTCTTCCTCGAATAATCTATATTCGATTAATATTCCAAACTTCGGAATAAATCTATCTTTTTCAGGTTAACTCCAGTTCCCTTATAATTATTCCCACTTGCAAGACATTTACTTTGAAATCGTTATTCATTTCAAATATGGATATTATTCCTTAATAGGAATCTAGACTCGTTTATCAAATCAACTTTATTTTATTTGTAAATATCATTACAGATTTAAACCAAGTCACTTTATACACCGCAACATATTTATAAATTATTTTAATAAACTACTACTAACATCTTTCTGTTTATATTCATATTTCCTTTTAAATTTGCATTTATAAGCTATACATTCCATAACTTCTGAAATCAACTTTATTTTATTCCAACAATTCCCTTCTTATTTAATGGTTCTAATTTAAAATAATATTAAATTATCTCAAAACATATAATTTTATTTAAATAGCCATAAACATTGAAGTATTAGTTTCTTGTCACATTTCATTTAAATTATAGATTCACACTAAATAGAGTTTAAATATCTTTTCTAAAATGAATTATTTTAATAGGATTCAACATTGTTGAATTCTAAATATAAACCCCTTGGATTTATCTTAATTTATTTTATGTTCCAATCTTTGGAATAAAACCCATCGCTTCCGTTTGAAATAATCCCCCATTTCCTTTGTCATTCCAATTTCCAATTTTCCAATTTTCCTTATAAATATACCCATTCACGAGATACTTGCTTTATATCTTTATTCACTTCAAACGTGAATATCATTTCTTTTTATAAAATCAAATCGGTGGATAATATCACAAATCCAATTTCCCCTTTTATACTTTATATATTTTTGTTACTAAACCTTATAATCATTCATACGAAATCTCTTTTTGTTTCAAACATTTATAATCTCGTTAATATTCTCTTTATAATTGCTAACTTCAAATCCAATTTCACTTATTGGTTTCAAAACCGATTTTCATTTTTCTATATAAATTCAGACTTGAAATTTATATTTCAATTTATCAAATGATAAATATTTAACTCAATTTATAAGCTTACTTATAATCCACCACTTTTTTTTATCCATTTAAAACAAAGTCTTATTTCAAGATCATTCAAAATTAAATTCCTAATTTGGAAACAAATTCCCTTTTTAAATCTCAAATTCATTTTCACATTTGGAAATATTTTACGGTATTCAATTACCAGATTTCTAGGGTCAGGGTGATTCAAACACAACATAATCAACCACTGATTATATATCACATCATACATCACAATCAATGAAAAACAATAATATAAATGTTGGGGAATCCAGTTGGATCCCTCCAACTTGTTTCCCTGCATCCACATATGTTAATTAACATAAATAACATCAATAATACTAATTTCACATCAATAAGAAATAACATAGTGAACAGAATTAATAGTTGATCAATGATATAACTAGATCAGCCATTTCAACCAATTTTATCAGCCATTCATCGAAACAACCATCACGCAGTATAAAATTACCATAAATAAATTTAAAACTCATTTAATAAAAATATAAACAAGACAGTGTTAATGAGTTTACTCACATTATTTTGTAGTTGACGAATCTACTATTGTTTCTTTTAAAATGAAAAAGGCATTTGATTTTATCACGAAACTCCAACGGTTCCGTTCATAGTCATGTTAGTGCTATGATGTACATTTTCGTTGCTATGATTCCAACGTGATCAGTTTTGTCTGACTCTATACTCGAATGGTCGAGTTATAGTGATTACGATATTAAGCATTGATTTAAAACGATAATATTTAAATTAATTAAATTACTTATCAATTATAAACCTTAATACTGTTTTTTAGATAATTAATCCCACTGTTAAACTTTTTTTCACTCCATGAAATTTACTCGATGTCCATCCTATACAAAACCCATTACTGCTCCTCCGCTTTCTTTGATTTTTGCACCACCCACGGCGAGTTTCCTACCACCGCCTCATTGCCCTCTGACGCGCCACTGACTGGCTACCACCTGAGACTGACGTCACCAAATCCGGTGCCCCACAGCTCGACCACCGTCCAACGATCTGGATCCATCTTCGAATAAAATACCACAAACAACCCCTCGTTCAATTCCATACTACGCCACCCACCCATCATCGGAGCCAACCGCACCCTCACAATCAGCCGCACCTCCGACCAAGCTTCTACCTCAACCAACTATGGTCGTCACAGGCGACTTGTACACCCCCAGTGAATCCAATAAGCGAACCCATCCACTTTTCGTTAAAGTCTACCGTACTCTGCCCATCATCGATGAGAACCCACCGGACCAGTACAGCTGGATGCGCCACTTTCGAATAGCTGCCCGATGCCGCCAGATTTCGGTGATAGCCACCGTAAGTCAATGTTGGAAAGTAAGTTATAGTAGGCACGGGCTTTCATTTTATTGATCAAAATGAATCCAAGATCGACGTTTTCTTTTTAGTATTTGATTTTTGATTTTTTTTGGAAGAGGTCACGGTTTGTGAAAAAATGGATAAAGGACTAATATCAAAAATATATAAAGAGATTGGCTTTGTGTAGAAGATATTGGGTGGCTTCCAACCGAAGAAACCAGTTGTCTTGATACGCACGGAATTAAAAATGTGGAGCGGTCGATGTTGTCAAGCGTACACGAAAAGATATTATAATTTTTCTTCTTTTCAAGTTTAGCGTACGTCACCTCATTCATTCGTCTACGGACCACTATCAACAAAAATAAAAATACCGTTGTGACGAGCGATGCCCTACGATCACAGAATGAAAATAAAATAAACAAGTTATCTTATTCTATAAAGTCCCAAAAATGCTGTTATAGGGTGTAAAATACTCCAAATAAAATGTGCTTATTTTCGAAATTAAAAATTACAGTGAAATTCTAATAATTAAATTATAACTACGTCTTGAAAATCTTGTCCAAATTCGAAACCAATATTTAATTATATTAAATAAATCGTTATGGCTTATACACGGCTCCACAGCGACTTTCTTCAAATTTGATTTGGACATAACTTACAATCTATAAGACGAAATCTCGATTTTTAAATCCCATTAGAAATATATAATCAAATAGATCTGAATATTGAAATCCGACTTATATTGGATCCTGTATATTCAATTGAAGTTCAAAAGGTTAAATAACGAACTGCCGCAATGTTACAAGCTCAATTTAAATTTAATTATAAATTATACATTCAAACTTCTTTTTAAATAAATAAATTTCTTATAAAAATCGTTTTATATTTCCAACACAACATTTAAACCAATTAAATGTTTTAAAATTAACGGCTAAAAATCTGGGTCGTTACATATATGGAAGAAGGTGATGGTTTGTGCGAAGAAAGCTGCGCTGTTTTGGGTAGCATGGTTTTAGGGGGGAAGATGGTGTTCGCATGGAGTATTGGCAGTCCGATCCAGGAGTTGGCAAAGGTTGATGCATATGGATTTTGTGGTAGGGTCTGGTTCTGCGTTGCCTTACGTGTGTCCCCGACCATTATGTTGTTTCCTGCAGGGCTTCTTCATCCTCAGGATTTTCGATTTTTTGGCTTCTGGTATTTTATGGATTTCTATGGGTATACGGGTCTGTGCTATGTTCTCTCTAACCATCAACGTTCCAGCGAGATAGCTTGTTACAGTGGAGACGCTTCGGTTGCTGAGTATAGCCTTTCGCTTTCATGTTATTCCCCTAAGTTACGTTTATTATGTTTGTATTGCTCTTCTCAATGGTGCTTTGCATTGCTTTGGATTGTTGCATATGGTTTTCTGATCGACTTTTTTGTTTAGATGTGAATTGTAAGTATGTTGTTTAAGGTTAATGTTCATGTCAGGAGCTGGCTTGGTATTCTGTAATATGTAAGGTGACGTAAGGTGGGTTTTAGCTTTTGTTATGCACTGTGGTTTGTAAGGTGATTCAGTTCATAAAAAAATGGCGATATGATGATTGCTGGTGTTTGTCTGGAATTGATGGTGGCAGAGTTGTAGTGACTAGTTTTTGTATATATGGTGATTACGAAGGAGGGGTGTTTTGTATTGAGCAATTTTGCTATGTTGGATGGATTGTTTTATGTGATGATGATGGAGTTTGTTTGGTTATGGAGTTGGAAATGGTTGGTGTTTAATTGTGTGGAATGTGTTGAACTGGACTATGTTGAAGGTGAAGCTTATAGTTGTGAAGTTTTGTTTGGAGGTGGTTTGTTTGAAGTTTTGGTTGAAGATAGACTATGTTGAATTGTAGTTGTAAAGTTTTGTGTGGATTGTGTTAAGATGTGTTGAAGAGGCTGAGAGCTGTGGATTTATGGTGAACTGATGGTGAACTGTGGTAAAGGTGATGGGTTGATTGAGTTGTTAGAGAGTAACATTAGTTTGTAGATGTTTATTGTTCATTTGATGTCAGTATCAGTAACCCTGTTTATTAGGAGGGGAATTAACGTTTATTGAAGGTGGTAGATGGTATTGGAAGGTATATTTGGAGGATGCAAACATATGTTGATTCATCCCTTTTTATTTGGTATTGTTTTCGTTTAATATGTTTGAGGGATGCAAACATATGCAAACTCATATCGTTATGGTTTATTTTGTTTTCTTTGTATGTTTGGGAGTTGCAAACATACAAACACATCCGGGACCATTTTTGTCATTTGATCACTAAGATCTTTTGCTTACTGATCAGATTGAAGATAGTTGAGTTGTTTTGGAGTTTCTGATTGGAGTTTTAGTTGAATGTTTGATGCTTGTTGTTTGGCACTACTCTCTAACAATATTGAAATGGTTGCTCGATCTTGCTACTCTTCAGTTTAAGGCTTATATTTGGCAAACTCACGATTTTTCGCATCGTGAGTTTGAGGGCGGATGTTAGAGAATATGCCAGAAGATATGTTTCATTTATTTGGTATTGCATTGATTTGAGTTTATATTTGGTATAGAATTATTTACTATGATAGACCCAAATATACTCTAGAATATGCCTATCAAGAATGTTCCTTTAGATAAGGATAAACTATGTATAAATAGAGGTAAGAATTGACAATGTAAGAAACTATCTTTTGTATAATCAACTAATAAAGAAATAATGATGTAGTCTTTTATGTTTTACCGTTTAATCTGTCTCTTCTCTCCGTATCAAATTCTAACATGGTATCAGAGCCTGTTTATTCAGAGAGATAGGGAGAGGGTTGTTGTTAACATGGTAGCGGAGCTGGGTTAGGGAGGGGGGAGAGAGAGGGGGAGAGAAATAGAGCGTTTAAGTGAGTTTCTACCGATTGTCTTTTGCTTCAAAAAAAAAATATTAAGCTTCGGTCCTCAATTCCTCAAAGAGAAACAAAATAAAAGTCATGGTTCCTTGTTTATAATAAACAACGATTCCACAACATATCTTTTACAATAAACAACAATTCCTCAAAGAAGCTTGGGTAATTTTTGTTGCTAATTTCGTTGTTATGATGGGGTTTTATCGGAGTTTGATGCTTGAATAGGTCGGTTTGCGTGTTTGGGTGCGATTTGAGGAGATCGGTTGGGTTAGGGAGTTGGAATCTGGTTTTGCTGGAGTTGGCTATTTCGAATATGGATGACTTGCGATTTGTCGAAGAGGAGTGGAGCTGAATGGGTATATCAATGAATAATTTCAGAGGGTGGAGTTGATTTTGGTTTTGGTGATCGATGAAGTGGAGTTCAGGCGTTGTTGTACAAGGAAGAAGGTGATGGTTTGTGCGAAGGAAACTGGATGTTTGGGGAGCACGGTTTCAGGGGGGAGAAGATGATGTTTGCGTGGAGTATTGATAATACGATCCAGGAGTTTGTAAAGGTTGATGCGTGTGGATGTTGTGGTATAGTCTGGTTCTGCGTTGCCTTATGTGCATCCTCGACCATTATGTCGTTTGTTGTAAGGTTCTTCATCCTTGGGATTTTGGATTTTTCGGCTTTCGGTATTTTATTTATTTCTATGAGTATGCGAGTCTGTGTTGTGTTCTCTCTAACCATCAATGTTCTAGTGAGATAGCAAAATAAAAGTCATGGTTCCTTGTTTATAATAAACAACGATTCCTCAAAGAACGTACTTACAATTCACATGTTGTCCTAGGATTGGACAAACTAAAGGCACCATTATGTTAATCCATCATGGGCAATTTCTACCCAGGATTAACAGAGCAGCCCTTGCACTTTACTCCGTCTTCAATTATCTTCGACATACTTTGATTCACAACGCTTATGCCCCTACGGAGTGGTTTTCAGGTAATAACTTGATCCCGGTCCCTCCATATTGATAAAGGAGATATAAAATAAAATAAAACCTTGATAACCGGTGATTTAACTATCAAAGGAGACATCCATACAACCAACGATCCTATTTCCAAATGGAAATTCTACCGATCAACCATCAAAAAAAATTGGCCTTTTTCAAATCAATTTCTTATTAAATTATCATTTCCCATATATTTCTCAAAATTAGTTACTCTCTTCCGATTCTTGAAAAACATTTCCAATATCATAAACTCTCTTTTTTTATATTCCAGAAAATATCTCTTAACCAGTTTGGAAAACATTTCCATATATTCATGAATCCTTATTTTCTATATTCAGAAAATAAACGTTATTAATATCGGAAAACATTTCCATATTCCAGTTCTTAATTCCTCATTAATCAAATCATTTCAGTCTCTATACTAAGAAAACATTTCTGATTTTATTCAAAAAAATGTCCAGAAATTCCATTTATTTGGATTTTACTGATGTTATATAAAACATCGTTATTATAACTCAATTCATTAATTATTCATTAGCTAATTGTATCTCTAGCCAATCTTCACTACCTAATCTTAACCATTTCTTAGTCAATCATGAAGTTAATCAAGTTGGGGTATAATAACCTCTCAAACCTTAACTAAACATCATTCTCAACTTCAAAATAGACAAGGCTCACAACTTCAAATTCCGATTAAAACACTGCTTATGCAACTCTCCGATTCAATTTAAGAATCCACTTCTTTTACAAAAAAACATTGATTATAATGATAGCGTTATAATCCCTGCTTCCGAAATATTTTAATTTAGAATATAACTCTGATTCGTTAATTTTTATATAAATAAATAAGTTAACTATTAAGTAAATACATTAATAATCTAAATATTCAAACCTTTATTTTAAAACGGAAAGTATATGGTACTTTCCTGAATTCGATAATCGAATTCAATAAATAACTCTTCCTCAAATAATCTATATTCGATTAATATTCCGAACTTCGGAATAAATCTATCTTTTTCAGGTTAACTCCAGTTCCCTTATAATTATTCCCACTTGCAAGACATTTACTTTGAAATCGTTATTCATTTCAAATATGGATATTATTCCTTAATAGGAATCTAGACTCGTTTATCAAATCAACTTGATTTTATTTGTAAATATCATTACAGATTTAAACCAAGTCACTTTATACACCACAACATATTTATAAATTATGTTAATAAACAACTACTAACATCTTTCTGTTTATATTCGTATTTCCTTTTAAAAATGCATTTATAAGCTATACATTCCATAACTTCTGAAATCAACTTTATTTGATTCCAACAATTCCCTTCTTATTTAATGATTCTAATTTAAAATAATATTATCTCAAAAAATATAATTATATTTAAATAGCCATAAACATTGAAGTATTAGTTTCTTATCACATTTCATTTAAATTATAGATTCACACTAAACAGAGTTTAAATATCATTTCTAAAATGAATTATTTTAATAGGATTCGACATTGTTGAATTCTAAATATAAACCACTTGGATTTATCTTAATTTATTTTATGTTCCAATCTTTGGAATAAAACCCATCGCTTCCGTTTGAAACAATCTCCCGTTTCCTTTGTCATCCCAATTTCCAATCTTCCAATTTTCCTTATAAATATACCTATTCATGAGATACTTGCTTTATATCTTTATTCACTTCAAACATGAATATCATTTCTTTTTATAAAATCAAATCAGTGGATAATATCACAAATCCAATTTCCCCTTTTATACTTTATTTTTTTGTTACTAAACATTATAATCATTCATACAAAATCTCTTTTTGTTTCAATCATTTATAATCTCGTTAATATTCTCTTTATAATTGCTAACTTCAAATCCAATTTCACTTATTGGTTTCAAAACCGATTTTCATTTTTCTATATAAATTCGGACTTGAAATTTATATTTCAATTTATCAAATGATAAATATTTAACTCAATTTAAAAACTTACTTATAATCCACCACTTTTTTTTATCCATTTAAAACAAAGTCCTATTTCATGATCATTCGAAATTAAATTCCTAATTTGAAAACAAATTCCCTTTTTAAATCTCAAATTCATTTTCACATTTGGAAATATTTTACGGTATTTAATTACCAAATTTCTAGGGTTAGGGTGATTCAAACACAACATAATCAACCACTGATTATATATCACATCATACATCACAATCAATGAAAAACAATAATATAAATGTTGAGGAATCCAGTTGGATCCCTCCAACCTGTTTCCCTGCATCCACATATGTTAATAAACATAAATAATATTAATTTCACATCAATAAGAAATTACATAGTGAACAGAATTAATAATTGATCAATGATATAACTAGATCAACCATTTCAACCAATTTTATCTTCCATTCATCGAAACAACCATCACGCAGTATAAAATTACCATAAATAAATTTAAAAATCGTTTATATAAAAATATAAACAAGACAGAGTTAATGAGTGTACTCACATTATTTTGTATTTGACGAATCTACTATTGTTTCTTTTAAAACGAAAAAGGCATTTGATTTTATCACGAAACTCCAACGGTTCCATTCTTAGTCATGTTAGTGCTATGATGTACATTTTCGTTGCTATGATTCCAACGTGATCAGTTTCGTCTGACTCTATACTCGAATGATCGAGTTATAGTGATTACGATATTAAGCATTGATTTAAATCGATAATATTTAAATTAATTAAATTAATTATCAATTATAAACCTTAATACTGTTTTTCAGATAATTAATCCCACTGTTAAACTTTTTTTCACTCCAGGAAATTTACTCGATGTCCATCCAATTCAAAACCCATTACTGCTCCTCCGCTTTCTTTGATTTTTGCACCACCCACGGCGAGTTTCCTACCACCGCCTCATTGCCCTCTGACGCGCCACTGACTGGCTACCACTTGAGACTGACGTCACCAGATCCGGTGCCCCACAGCTCGACCACCGTCCAAAGGTCTGGATCCATCTTCGAATAAAATACCACAAACAACCCCTCGTTCAATTCCATACTGCGCCAGCCACCCATCATCGAAGCCAACCGCACCCTCACAATCAGCCGCCCCTCCGACCGAGCTTCTACCTCAACCAACTATGGTCGTCACCGGTGACGAGTACATCCCCAGCGAATCCAATAAGCGAAGCCATCCACTTTCTGTTAAATTCCACCATACTCTGCCCATCGTCGATGAGAACCCACCGGAACGATACAACTGGATGCGCCACCTTCGAGTAGCTGCCCGATGCCGCCAGATTTCGGTGATAGCCACCATAAGTCAACGCTAGAAAGTAAATTATAGTAGGCTCAGGCTTTCATTTTATTGATCATAATGGATCCAAGATCGACGTTTTCTTTTTAGTATTTGATTTTTGATTTTTTTTTTTGGAAGAGGTCACGGTTTGTGAAAAAATGGATAAAGGAATAATATCAAAAATATACAAAAAGATATTGGCTTTGTGCAGAAGATATTGGGTGGCTTCCAACTGAAGGAACCAGTTGTCTTGATACGCACGGAATTAAAAATGTGGAGCGCTTGATGTTGTCAAGCGTACACGGAAAGATATTATAAATTATCTTCTTTTCAAGTTTAGCGTACGTCACCTCATTCATTCGTCTACCGACCATTATCAACAAAAATAAAAATATCGTTGTGACGAGCGATGCCCTACGATCACAGAATGAAAATAAAATAAACAAGTTATCTTATTCTATAAAGTCCCAAAAATGTTGTTATAGGGTGTAAAATACTCGAAATAAAATGTGCTTATTTTTCAAATTAAAAATTACAGTAAAATTTGAATAATTAAATTATAACTACGTCTTGAAAATCTTGTCCAAATTTGAAACCAAAAATTAATTATATTAAATAAATCGTTATGGCTTATACACGGCTCCACAACGACTTTCTTCAAATTTGATTTGGACATAACTTACAATATATAAGTTGAAATCTCGATTTTTAAATCCCATTAGAAATATATAATCAAATAGATCCGAACATTGAAACCCGACTTATATTGGATCTTGTATATTTAATTGAAGTTCAAAAAGTTAAATAACGAACTACCGCAATGTTACAAGCTCGATTTAAATTTAATTATAAATTATACATTTAAACTTCTTTTTAAATAAATAAATTTCTTATAAAAATCGTTTTATATTTCCAACAAAACATTTAAACCAATTAAATGTTTTAAATTAACGGCTAAAAATCTAGGTCGTTACATATATGGAAGAAGGTGATGGTTTGTGCGAAGAAAGCTGCACTGTTTTGGGGAGCATGGTTTCAGGGGGGAAGATGGTGTTCGCGTGGTGTATTGGCAGTAAGATCTAGGAGTTGGCAAAGGTTGATGCATATGGATTTTGTGGTAGGGTCTGATTCTGCGTTGCCTTACGTGTGTCCCTGACCATTATGTCGTTTCCTGCAGGGCTTCTTCATCCTCGGGATTTTCGATTTTTCGGCTTCTGGTATTTTATGAATTTCTATGGGTACACGGGTCTGTGTTATGTTCTCTCTAACCTTCAATGTTCCAGCGAGATAGCTTGCTACGGTGGAGACGCTTCGGTTGCTGAGTATAGCCTTTCGCTTTCATGTTATTCCCCTAAGTTACATTTGTTATGTTTGTATTGCTCTTCTCAATGGTGCTTTGCATTGCTTTGGATTGTTGCATATAGTTTTCTGATCGAGTTTTTTATGTTCATATGTGAATTGTAAGTACGTTATTTGAGCTTAATGTTCATGTCAGGAGCTGGCTTGGTATTCTGTAATACGTAAGGTTTTATAAGGAGGGTTTTAGCTTTTGTTATGCACTGTGGTTTGTAAGGTGATTCAGTTAATGAAAATATGGCGATATGATGATTGCTGGTGTTTGTCTGGCATTGATGGTGGCAGAGTTGTAGTGACTAGTTTTTGTATGTATGGTGATTAGAAGGAGGGGCGTTTTGTATTGAGCAATTTTGCTATGTTGGATGGATTGTTGTATGTGATGATGATGGAGTTTGTTTTGTTATGGAGATGGAAATGGTTGATGTTGAATTGTGTGGAATGTGTTGAAGTGGACTATGTTGAAGGTGAAGCTTATAGTTGTGAAGTTTTGTTTGGAGGTGGTTTGTTTGAAGTTTTGGTTGAAGGCAGACTATGTTGAATTGTAGTTGTAAAGTTTTGTGTGGATTGTGTTAAGATGTGTTAAAGAGGCTGAGAGCTGTGGATTTATGGTGAACTGATGGTGATGGTGAACTGTGGTAAAGGTGATGGGTTGATTGAGTTGTTAGAGAGTGACATTAATTTGTAGATGTTTATTGTTCGTTTGATGTCTGTATCAGTAACCCTGTTTATTGGAGGGCAATTAACGTTTATTGAAGGTGGTAGATGGTATTGAAAGGTATATTTGGAGGATGCAAACATATGTTGATTCATCCCTATTGATTTGGTATTGTTTTCGTTTAATATATTTGGAGGATGCAAACATATGCAAACTCATCTCATTTTGGTTTATTTTGTTTTCTTTGTATGTTTGGGAGTTGCAAACATACAAACACATTCGGGACCAGTTTTGTCATTTGATCACTAAGATCTTTTGCTTACCGATCAGATTGAATATAGTTGAGTTGTTTTGGAGTTTCAGATTGGAGTTTTAGTTGAATGTTTGAAGCTTGTTGTTTGGCACTACTCTCTAACAATATTGAAATTGTAGCTCGATCTTGCTATTCTTCAGTTTATGGCTTCTATTTGGCAAACTCTCGATTTTCGCATCGTGTGTTTGAGGGCGGATGTTAGAGAATATGCTAGAAGATATGTTTCCTTTATTTGGTATTGCATTGATTTGGGTTTATATTTGGTATAGAATTATTTATTATGATAGGCCCAAATATACTCTAGAATATGTCTATCAAGAATGTTCCTTTAGATAAGGATAAACTATGTACAAATAGAGGCAAGAATTGACAACGTAAGAAAATATCTTTTGTATAATCAACTAATAAAAATAATAATAATGTAGTCTTTTATGTTTTACCGTTTAATCTCTCTTCTCTCTGTATCAAATTCTAACATGGTATCAGAGCCTGTTTATACAGAGTGATAGGGAGAGGGTTGTTGTTAACATGGTATCGGAGCTGGGTGGGGGGAGGGGGAGAGAAATAGAGCGTTTAAGTGAGTTTCTACCGAATTGCTTCAAAAAAAAAAAGCTTCGGTCCTCAATTCCTCAGAGAGAAACAAAATAAAAGTCATGGTTCCTTGTTCTTTTCTTTAAAATAAACAACGATCCCTCTTCTGATTAAGTCGTTCTGCTAATTTTCGAAATCAAAATCAATATCGAACTCAAAATAAAAGACAGGAAGCATGAATTTTGAAGAAGCTTGGGTAATTTTTTTTGCTAACTTCGTTGTTGTGATGGGGTTTTTCCGGAGTTTGATGCTTGAATAGGTCGGTTTGCGTGTTTGGGTATGATTTGAGGAGATCGGTTGGGTTAGGGAGTTGGAATCTGGTTTTGTTGGAGTTGGCTATTTGGAAAATGGATGACTTGCGATTTGTAGAAGAGGAGCGGAGCTGAATGGGTATATCAATGAATAATTTCAGGTGGTGGAGTTGATTTTTGGTTTTGGTGATCGATGAAGTGGAGTTCAGGCGTTGTTGTTCATGGAAGAAGGTGATGGTTTATGCGAAGGAAACTGCGCTATTTGGGGAGCACGGTTTCAGGGGGGAGAAGATGATGTTTGCGTGGAGTATTGATAATCCGATCCAGGAGTTTGCAAAGGTTGATGCGTATGGATGTTCTGGTATAGTTTGGTTCTGTGTTGCCTTATGTGCATCCCAGACCATTATGTCGTTTGGGTTTCTTCATCCTCGGGATTTTGGATTTTTCGGCTTTCGGTATTTTATGTATTTCTATGAGTATGCGGGTCTGTGTTGTGTTCTCTCTAACCATCAACATTCTAGTGAAATAGCTAGCTACGGTAGAGACGCTTTGGTTGCTGAGTACAGCCTTTCGCTTTCATGTTATTCCCCTAATCTATGGTTGTTATGTTTGTATTGCTTTTCTCAATGGTGCTTTGCATTGCTTCGGATTTGTTGCATATGGTTTTCTGATCAAGTTTTCTTGTTCAAATGTGAGTTGTAAGTAAGTAGTTTGAGGTTAATGTTCATGTCAGGAGCTGGCTTGGTATTCTATAATATGTAAGGTGACGCAAGGTGGGTTTTAGCATTTGCTATGTATTGTGGCTTGTAAGGTGATTAAGTTCAAAAAAAATGGCGATATGATGATTGCTGGTGTTTGTCTGGCATTGATGGTGGCGGAGTTGTTGTGAGTGGTTTTTGTATGTATGGTGATGATGAAGGAGGGGTGTACTGTATGGAGAAATTTTGCTGTGTTGGATGGATTGTTGTATGTGATGATGATGGAGTTTGTTTGGTTATGGAGATGGAAATGGATGTTGTTGAATTGTATGGAATGTGTTGAAGTGGACTATGTTGAAGGTGAAGCTTATAGTTGAGAAGTTTTGTTTAAAGGTGGTTTGTTTGAAATTTTGGTTGAAGGTGGACTATGTTGAATTGTAGTTGTGAAGTTTTGTGTGGATTGTGTTAAGAATTGTTGAAGAGGATGAGAGCCGTGGATTCATGGTGAACGATGGTGATGGTGAACTGAGGTAAAGGTGATGGGTTAATTGAGTTGTTAGAGAGTAACATTAGTTTTAGGATTTTTTTTAGTTTGTTAAATGTCTGTATCGGTAACCCTGTTTATTAGGAGGGCTATTGACGTTGATTGAAGGTGGTAGACGGTACTGTAAGGTATGTTTGGAGGATGCAAACATAAGTTGATCCATCCCTATAGTTTTGGTTTTGTTTTTGTTTAATATGTTTGGGGGATGCAAACATATGCAAAATCATCTCATTTTGGTTTATTTTATTTTCTTTGTATGTTTGGGGGTTGCAAACATACAACACATCCGGGAATAGTTTTGTCATTTGGTCGTACAGATCTTTTGCTTACCGATCAGATTGAAAATAGTTGAGTTGTTTTGGAGTTTCAGATTGGAGTTGTTGTTTAATGTTTGATGCTTGGTGTTTGGCGCTACCCTCTAACAATATTGAAATGGTTGCTCGGTTTTGCTACTCTTCAATTTGCGACTTCTATTTGGCGAACTCACGATTTTTCGCATCGTGAGTTTGAGGGGGGGATATTAGAGAATATGCTAAAAGATATGTTGTCTTTATTTGGTATTGCATTGATTTAGGTTAATATTTGTTATTGCATTGATTTGAGTTTATATCTGGTATAGAATTATTTATAATAATAGACCCAAATATACTTTAGAATATGCCTACCTAGAATTTTCTTTTAGATAAGGATAAACTATGTATAAATAGAGGCAAGGATTGACAATGTAAGAAAGTATTTTTTGTATAATCAGTCAATAAAGCAATAAAAATGTAGTCTTTTATGTTTTATCGTTTAATCTCTATCTTCTCTCTGTACCAAATTCTAACATGGTATCAGAGCTTGGTTATACAGAGAGATAGAGAGAGGGTTGTTGTTAACAATTCAGATATAATGACAAGTGTTCGTTTATGTGCACGATTTCAAGCAGATCCAAAGGAATCACGTTTACGAGCTATGAAGCGTATATTGCATTATCTTAGCAAAACAAAAGATTTTAGACATTGCTATCCGAAAGAATGTCCTTTTAAGTTAGTATCATACAATGATCCTGACTTCGAAGGATATCGAAAGGATCGAAAAAGTACTTGTGGAACATGTCATTTCTTTGTAAAATCCTTATTATCTTGGTTTAGCAAGAAAAAAAATAGTGCTTCATGCTCGACGCATGAAGCATAATGTAGTTATGATGTTTTGGCATGTGCTTAAGTCATATACATGCAACAAACACTTCAAGATTTTGGAATTAACTTAACTAAATCTACTATTTACTGCAAGTGCAATTAATCTTCAAAACCATCCAGTTAAACACTCACAAATGAACCATATAATTAAAAATATATTTATAAAATTAAGGAGAGAATTAGGAATATTATCCATAAAAGATCTGTAAATGAATTTCGTAATATTAGTTTAAAACTAGTGCGAACCCGTGCTACGCACACGGATATTTATGAAGTTGGATTATTTAAAGATTATTGATGTCAAATAATTTACATTTATTAGTTAGGTCACAGTTGAAAATATGCGTGGGACGGTTACTATAAGCACAAACATGCGCTGATGATCAATGATACGTTTTGAATATTGATATCTTCAATTATTTGGATCAGTCAATGATCAAGCACAGTTGACGGTAGCAATATTTGTCATTTATATGTACGACAAAACAACTCAAACAATTCAATAAAGTGAGAATATAGTTAATGAATGTAATAAAGGGAAATATAGTCAACCTTATACAAATCACGAATCTAAAAGAGGTAAGCATAAAGCATACAGTTCATTTAATCAAATCAAGTGCACAAAATATAACCTTTAAATATATTGTTTGTATGTATTCAGCGAACAGAAAGAAAAGCTCTTGTGAACAAATTCACAGTCACTACATTCATTATACATGTTTTTTGAAGTTTGACAGCTGAGGAAAACAGAAGCACTTTTATGAGCTTACCAACACATTTATTAATTTAGGAAGCACATTTTTTAATAACCAAATTGGATGACAGTAAAAAAAATTATTTGTATATAGCCCATATAGTACATTATAAAATGAAACATCACATGTACATAAAAATGATCTGCAATGCTGAAATGCCTTTCAAGACGTGAACATTTTTAGTTAACAGCGTTATTGTTAGAATAATTAATATATGATATTTATGTTAATAATATATTACATAAATACCATATATTAATGGTAGAAGATTTGTATTACAATAATTAATATATGGTATTTATGTTATTATTATATTACATAAATACCATATATTAATGGTAGAAGATTAGTATTACAATAATTAATATATGGTATTTATGTTATTAATATATTACATAAATACCATATATTGGTAGAAGATTTGAAGATCTGTCATTAGTTATATATGTTATTATATATTACACATGGTAATATATAATAACACTAATGACAGAAGAATAAATGCGTGTTATTTATGTAAACATTGGAGCCCTAAATAGCTACAAAAAGGGGCTGACAAATAATGAAAGACAAGGAAAGAATTTTAAAACTTACAGTTATCATTGAAGATCGATGGACAATGTGTAATTGCAAACGGTTGAATTTTGGTGTCACTGCTGTTGTTTACTGGTAGGACTATGAGCTCGATGTCAATGTATTTGTTAGTAGTTTGGCTGAGCTTCACAACATAAGCTGTTACAAATCCATTAAAACCTCACCTGATAAACTCTAATAGTATGGGAAAAAACACAGCAAGAAGTACATTGTTATAATGCAATAGGCGGTAATAAATAAACTTCATCTAGTTCTTTAAAAGAGGTTACAAACTGGATTTTGAGTTTGACCTAAAAAATTAAATATTAAAAGCCATTTAAACCAAATTGTAAACATCTACAGGAAGCTACGTATGCGCAAGTCTTACGCTATTAAATTGAAAATTCTTGTTTGCACTCGCTAATGTTGAACTTTTACTGTATATATAACTTGTTTTAAAACAATTAATTGCCCTTTAAAAAAAACTTATAAGCCACTGAAAATAATACTACTTGAATATAAAAGCTTATATGAATTTTTAAACAACGGGCTGTTGTTTTTACTGACTGTGCATGTTATGAATCAACATTAAATATATTTGGGATGCTACTATTCACACCCCAGTTTACACTTCCGGCCACCTTTCTAAATTTAATGCAAATGATTATTTTTCAAGTTCTTCTGGCCACCATATATTATTCCTTTATTTAGTTATTCACTACTGTACTTCTCCTAATAAAACACGTACTTCTCTACAATTTCAAACCTTAAACTCTAACAAAAGCTGTTATTTTTTTGTGTCTAATAGAGATAGAAGATGAAGATAAAAAAGATGTCAGATTTGCTTGATTGTTTTCTATTATTTTATAGAACATATTGTTAGTATTTTTTATGTTTAGGATTTTTCATTGCGTTTTAGTATATTTTTTCCACTCCGTTGAAAATTTCAAGCATGGAGGACATTAATTTTGACGATGTTGTAATAGAGAATGACAATGTAAGTCTTGACTTGTAGGGTTTTTATCCGTACAACTTACGTATCTTGTTTTATAAATTTATGCATTAATTCTTTTTGCCGTTTGATAGATGAAGTATTTGAATGGTGATAAATTGGAGAATGCTCTTATTATTTTAGATGATAAACATGATGATTGCGATAATACGATGTAAGATTTCGATCAAATGATTCAAAAAACATAAATGTTGATTTGATGAATCATTTCACAACCGATGAAGTACTCATTTAAAAAATAAAATTGCTAATATTATTATGAAAATGGATTATGTTAATTTTTTCTTGAACTATTTGACTTAGGTATTTGATTCGAAGAGTACATTGATTCAATGGTGTAAAACAACGGAAAAACAGTATAATTATAAAGTCGGATAAATTAGGACTTGAAAAAAAAACCAAGGTTGCAATTGTGGTGTGAAAGGGCTCGATTTTATCGTAGTCATCAACCAAAGTCAAAACAGATGGAAAACAATGTAAAAAGAAAAAACAGACTTAGCGCCAAGCAGAAAATGCAACTGCCCTTTCAGATTGAAGAGTGTATGTAGAAGAAGATAAATGGAAAGTACGCGAGGAAGAAAGCGTCCGTTTAGATGAGGGAGATGGTGGCCCCTTTATTTTTGCGTTGTTAATTTAGATGGTGGCCAGTAGAAAAAAATAAAAAAATTGGGGGTGCTTTTAGTTTTGCTGGCCGGTAGTGTAAACTGGGGTGTGAATAGCAGCACTCATAAAGGATAAACTTCGCATTTGCTTCCAAAGATTACGCGAATAGTTCATAATAAAAAACTAAGAAAACTTACGAAAATATTCACTTTAGGCAGCAAATGTAAAATAAAACCGTGCTAGGTCTAACATATTTCATAAGCGAAGCAGTATTTTAGTGTCCACCTGGTAGTCCACCTCACGAACATGATAATTCAATATCTACTGTACTACCATGTAAATTTTTCACCGCTTCTTCGTTAGGACTACTATGTTAAATATAGGGATTTTATGCGCATAAGTAGGACAGAAGAAGGATTTCAATTTATTTAAGACTGCTATGTTAATTTTTCACATTTCTATGTTTCATTCAGGTCCGCTGATTAATCAATGCAAAAAACCTAGTCTAGAATTAGGATTTAAATTGACATGTATTTTAACATTATTCAAATAGAATTCCTAGCAGTAAAAGTTTCAGATGCAATGCAAAGAAGTGTAGTAAACCTTCAGGTGGAAATGGGAATGATTTCAAAATGGACGTGGATGAACATCTATGAAACCAATATAAAAAACCTAGCTAGAACAAAGATCAGTGATCTAGCACAAATGATATCATGTAAACTGAAAAGGAATAAGAATTTTACCTCTATCGGGATAGAGAAGTAGGTTAGTGAAGAAAAAGAGGAAGTTAATCAATGGCTCTCCTGCATGGAAGGAGTAGGAAGGAGGTAGTAGCCAAAATAGAGCAGTACATTTTTTTCCAGATATATTATTGATAAAAATTAATTCAAAATTGTTATGGCCATCCTGGCTTGAAGTGAACTCATACATTTGTAATCTGACTTTGAGACTTTGAGATCGTATCATTTCCAACTGAAAATAAAGATAAAATTTTGTTAATTCCAACATTGAAACCATACATGTCATACTAAATTTGTAATGTTCAATAGTGAATCATAATTTACTGCTAACCATATAAGCATGGATAGTAAAACATAAAAAAAAATCTATTAAAATTTGAGGAAAACTTAAAATGGTCAATAACATTTTACTGCCTAAATTCGTTTGTCATTTGATGTAACTGTACAATTACATTCTCTTAATTGATCAACCGTACTGTAGGAATTCAAGAAATAATTAAGTAAATATTGTAATTAGTCAGAGAAACACAGTTGTTGTCATCTTCTGCCATTGTGAATTCTACACTAATAAAAAGGCAGATTATAGTGAGAATGGCAAGTACAACCAAAGAGAAATATAATAAAAATTTGTAATACTATACCCATAATTGTTGGATAGATTTAACATACGGTTTGATACGACCGAAACGGTGTATTTTAAATCTGTTAATGTGATGCATTATACATAATAAGGAGTCTGAGGTTTATTTCAGCACCTTCATGATCAGGATGATCTATTTTATCTTGATAAACATCTTCTCAGCTTTTAATTTTGACTGTTGATTTTTATACAAAAAGCACCTCTTCATTTAGCAGTATTGTTTTTCTACTACAACCTATTCCTTCTATCCTAGCATGGGAAACATAGTTAAGTTAAAATACTTGATTTTAATGGTTTACAGAGTTCATTTAGTTTTGCATTCAGCTTTTGTTGTCCCCACTATTCTGTGCAGCCAGTGGTGATAAAGGAGCTCAGATTAATTTCTGTACCTAGTAAATCATGTAGTCAACCTAATAAAGAAATTTATTGTTTTCAAAATTGTGTACTACACATGCAGGATTATCAAAAATGTTTTTATCATAACTGCACTATCTTTGATAGAAAAACGTTTCACAGTGAAGTTTGAACAGTGAATTCTAAGGAAGTTTCTTCTGTGTGGTTTACTGGTATACGTGTATTAAACATCCATAGGTAATTCAAAGATCTACAACAAATGATTGTATTAATGAAATCCACAAGAAAATAGGAATTCATCAAATATATTGTTGAACAAAGCAAGTAGAAACCATCTTTAAACCAATTCCATAAAGAGATAGCATAAAAACATCACCAAATATAGCTTAATTTAGAAATATGAATTAGCATTTAGCGGATATTAGTTAAACATAAAATATTAAATTGTACTGGCAATTATATTCTTATGATAAATACACCTTTCGCTTATGCTTACCTATTAGAATCAGAATAATAGATATCTTTGAAATTGCATGTGAATACAATCAATTTTTAAAATCGCAAGTTTCAAACATATGTTTTCAGTGTTAGAAGCATATTACAATAATAAAATATACTACGATAAGTGGTCTTTTTATGTTACTAAATACTCAAATTTAATTTAGTCCACGGATCAAGTGTGAAATTTTCTTCCATGCACCAATACGTAAAATTTCTTCAAATTCAATTTTTTATATGATACTGAAATAATTATGTTTTATCTATTTAAAAAAAGAACAAAACTAAATGTAATTCACCTAAAAGATTATAATGTTGCTTGCTTTTCTAGGTTTGATATATTTATAAGCAATTTAGGCATACTAAACCACTGAACAACGGTATTAAAATACAATTACAAATAAAAATAATGAAAATATTACCTTAAATGAAATATAAAAAATAAAATAAAAGATTGAACAACAGACATAACCAATTTAAATTCTTACATCTATCTTTTCTATCTAGGGCTCCACATATTTACAAACAACAATGTAAGAAGAAATTAGAATCAAAGTTCCGGCCATGGGTCAAAATCAATATATAAGTGAGTCAAGAGTATAATACACAACAAAACGTAACATGTAACTTTCGGTATGTTTTTCCAAATAACTCTAATAATGTTTATTTTGCACATATTGATGCTCTTGTCCAGTTTAACAAAAATCATTTCCTTACGCTAAAGATGACACATAAGAATCAACCCCTATCCCTTTATGAAGTAAAATGGAGTAGGTGTATGTCAGAGTTAAAGAAGGATGTGTAATACATTGCTTACATAACTGAAAATAGAAATAAATAACCAATCACTAATGATATTAAATACAAAAATAAATAATCAAATGCTTAGATCAAGAAAATGTGGAACAATGGACATGCTGAAAAGCTAATAGCATAAAAGAGAAATCATATACATTCATGTGTTCAATGATTTGGTACTTCTTAATATGCATGATCCTTTAGCATTGAAATATAATCCTTGAAATCTTATTATGACGTTAAGAGGGAAAGGCGAAGCTAACTTTCTCTTCCAAAGCGCTAGTTAATTATGTAGCCGGCATGGATCTGCGCTAGGAAGAAGAAGTCGGCTGAAGATAGAGCATGGTAGCCACCTGAATCGAGCAACAAAGAAAGTCAGGCTCCTGTCGACATCGATGCAGAGCGAAAGGGGGAGGAGTGAAACCTGCGGCGAAGGTTATGAGAAAGGAACCAGGTAGAGGTAGAGGAGGAAAACGACAATGTTGGGGTTGGTTCGGTAGGGTTATGGAATTTGGGTTAAAAAAAAAGTCTGTGGATACATCGAGAACGGGGGGGGGGGGACTGATTGCTGGTGTATACGCAGAGGAAACAAATGGGATTTGATTCGACGTGAAACCAAGACGAAACGATTTTTCTTGAGGACACATGGCACCATCATTTTTTTTGAACAAAAGTGGAAATGAAAGGGCTTTGAGGAGAGATTGTGCTTTCATATAATAAATATATTGATTATATATTTTCATGACCTTTCTTAGGAACATGCTTGTTTTTAAGGTTAAAATATATTTCGATATACTTCTTTATTTATCATTTGGAATGTTAATATGCTTTAAAATCAAGACTCATCATAAGGCTAAGAAAAACTTAGTTTATAGTATAATTTATGTACATTGGATAAGAAGACATGAATCTTATATATATATATATATATATATATATATATATGAGGCAGGTTCGAGAGCACCCTAAACAGTGCAACACCCCAAATGCTTCTCAATCTCCACCAAGTATTTCCCCTTCTCTCTCCTTCCACTCACTCTCTCACTTCCCACTCACATTCTTTAATATAAACGGGTGGTGGAAATCAGGGGGCATTGGGATGCTCCATTTTTGGGGTGCAACCGAACGCTTGCATATATATATATATATATATATATATATATATATATATATATATATATATATATATATATTCGTTTTCAAGATAATAAACATGAGATATACAAAACTATAGTTTATTTTTTAATGGTCTTTATATAACACTTGCTATTTGTAGATGTTAAAAAACCTTATAAACCACTCGTCTGTTTATCCTTCCTTAAAGCTTTCATGTATCTTAGGTTTTTAAACACACTCTTTTATTAAAAGATTATAAATTCAGATATGCCTCTTGAGTTATAATGCAAGTCTTTCCACTTATAACACATTTCTTCTCAATGTCATCATCACGTAATACTTCAAACCCAACCTACTCCACCATTGATTTCTCCTTCCTATCTTCTGAATCAATTCCTTAAGAAGCACCAAGCTTGTAACAACCTACATTTTCGTCTGCTTCAAGCCGATAAATTTACCAACTCAAACTATTCAAAACTGCAGATTGTTATTTTCCATGGGTTTAAAATCAAATCATCACATAATCATAGACACAGAAATACAGAATATCTCACAGCGGAAGTAAGATTTAAACAATAATACAAAATTTTTATTTATACAAATCAGAGTACAGAAATAATACAGATACAACTGAAGATTGGATACAAATATTTATTAACACACAAAGAAATAAAATAAATTGAGTACACAAGGATAGAAGCCTAAACTTTAGAAATACCCGAACTCCAACAACTTACATCTTGTTTGAATTTATATTTACAACTCGAATTCATATCTTCAATTTAAACCGAAGTTTCAAGTTTCTACCTTCAACTTAAGTTATACATACACATTCAAACATAAATTTTTAATTAATTTCATATATTTGAACATCAAAATTACCAAGTCATTACAAATTCTACAAATATATTCATTTTATTTCTCCTCATACTGGATATACCCTAGATAAGAAGAAAGTGAAACGTTCACCATTCCCTAGTTCTCCATCCACCAAGAGAAAAAAAATTATATACGTCATTATTAAAAGGAAACACTGAAGTTACAATGAGAGATATACTACGAACAAAAAGTAAATGCAAAAAAACTAGGATTCCTAAAATAAATTGCTCTAAGAATATGTTGATCATCACCTGGTATTCACCAACAAACACCTACTCCTCATCATGACCGGTGGAAACCATGGAATCAATCACCCCAACATCCACATATTTCTTCTAACCCACAGGAAAAAGGAAATAAAAATTCATAATACGAAAGAGCCTCAACATTTCAAAACTTCAAGTCTAACTAATTAACTCCAAACTTAAATGATTTTTTTATTACCTACAAGTACTTTATATTGCATTTACCTCACAAGTTATGGTAATGTATGAATATTTTTGGGTCTAATTTGTTTTGAATAAAAATAAAGCAATATATGTGTCCGGTTATATACAAACGGCTAACAACATCAAAACAGCCGCTGAGTATTATCAAACTAAATTTTTTTTGGACTCAAACGGATGAATTGGAAAATACGACTAAATCACCCTAAAAACACTAGTTTCTAATGGGTTGCATTTTCTCTATAAATAGATGACTGATTTGAAAATTCAGCGGCTAAAATTCTCAGAATCCTTTTTATAAATGGATCCAAACCCAAAACCCATTTTGATTCCACCATTTATATAATTTTTAAAATGGGTCTTCTGCTATGTTTTTATCCATATGTGAATTATTTACGTAACTACGTGTTTGTATACTTTGTGTTTGTTCTTATGCTTGCTTGCTTGTCTATGATTTAGCAAATTTGTAACAACCCATATTTTTTGTATATTTAAATTTTGATTTAAAATAAATAAATGGAATAATATTTGATAAAAATAAAATTTTGTTGATTAAATGATGACGACAATTTGAATTGAGTATAAATAGATTTTTAAATTTAGTCTTATTTAGAAATGTTGTAACTTGGAATTTAATATTTTAATAACTAATTTAAATTTAAGTGGTTTAAGTAAAAAGAGGAATTAAAATTTAATTTGTTAAATGGTGGAATTCTAAGTTGCATAATAATAACTGAAATTCAATCTACATTCAAATAATCAAATTGAGGACTTATGATTTATGAAATCAATATAAAATTTATTTAAGTTATAATTTAATTAAAATGGAATCTAATAGATATTCAAATTGAATTAAACTAGTTAAATGAATAATTGAATATTTTATTAATTAATTAACTGTGAAATTTAACCGTTTTGGCAACTGTCTCGGAATCCGACGAAACCAGTCTCATCGGATCTAGAACGGCGAATTATTGTAGAATTTCAATTTTTGGTACAATCAGACTTGTAATTTGAACATACGAGAGAAAATGTGAAAGTAAACATGGTAACATGATAAATTGTTTGTTTCTAATGTTTGGGCCTTATATATGTGTATAAATAAAATCCATTTCCACCAATTTAGCCATTTTTCGTTATACGTTAGTTTCCACCGTCAAAGTTTTATCTTCAATGGTTGAAATATAATTCAAAATCCTAGTTTAATTTCAAAAATCAAATGAAAATCAAATCTTCTCCAAATATCAACATATTATATACCAAATCGAAGGCCTCGACGATACGAAGCTGCGGGTACTCTCTGTTTCAACATGCAGTGACTGAATCGGCCGAAATCAGTGGTCAAAGAGGTTGATTTTCGGAATCCTAAACCACAATTTGGGGGTTTTCGATTCTGGATTCAATCGTGAATTCAGAGATATGGGTATTGTTGCTCTCGACGATAGGAACTGATTGATGGTGGTTGCAGCTTCTGTTGTTAAGTGTACTGCCGGAATTTGGTGATTATAGTTTGAAAGGGCAAATTTAGGGCATAACGGCGGAGGCTCCATAGTTGATTGGGGGCGATGGCGGTACCACGGGGAGGAGCGGCCTGAGGTGAGTTTTGCAGCGGTGGTTCTCGAGACTTCCGATGGTCAGAGTAATGGGTTTCACGATGTGGTTATTGTAGATGAACGAGAAAGAAGCGGGAACAGGGATGATGACGTGCCTCGTTGGTACTGGTCAACTAGTTATTTAATTTTATTTAATTATATATAGATATCGCGTATTCTAACGTTAATAACTTGCTTATATGGACTCGGATTTGGACCAGGTTGGGTGCGTTGGAATCATGGCGAAATTGCGAACGATCTGAGACTAGTTTGGCTGCATTTGGAGACTGAAATTTTTTGGGCTTTGGTTGGACGTTCAATCAGCTGAGGACCCAAAGGTGAGTGATTTTCTCACTCACGGCTAACTAAATTATTCCCATATTTATTAAATTAAATTGTGAAATAAGTTTGATTGCATGGTTGTGTGTGATTGATGATTGGTTGCTTAAAAATTGACATGCAAGTGTGTTAACATGCAAATGGAAGTCGATAATTAGTTATTTATATTTAATTTAAATTTCTAGTTAGAATCCCGACACTTGTTAACTAGTGAAATGATCTAATGTTTACCGTTTAATAAATGGTTGTAATGGATGCATTGGTTGATTACTGAATTGAAATTGCCTGAAATGTCCTTTTATTCACATATGGATGTTGTATGTTCATTTAACGATGAATCCCATTTTTCACCCTTGATGTTATGGGCATCTAATAAACCTGGGGTTTATCGATTAAAATAAATTAAGAACACAGGTTGAAATGATAAATATCTGTGACCCTGATTTGATTTTAAATGATATACATCCCTCCCTGAAATATCAGAAATTAAAATCACTTGGCCATTGGAGAGATAATTATATACAGACATCTGTTGGTTAAATGATTTTAAATGTTGAAAATGTATTTGGTCGGAATTTCATTTAAAGATTATGTGCCGATACTCGATAAATCTATTTTCCTTAAAGATCCGAACTTTGAATGTTTATTGAAATGGTTAAGAAAATTATTCCAAAACAAATTCGTAAATTGAGATTTGAGTATGATTTGGAATTATTCAAATTAATGGTGTAGGTTGAATATAATAATTTCTCATTGAATTTAAATTTTTGAATGAGGGGTAATCGAGAGTACTTGGAGTTGTGTAACTCAATGTAAATATGAAATTTGAATTCTTTAAATCGAACGTTTGATTTAGACGATGTTTGAGATAAGATATGGGATGTAAATGAATCTCATCGAAACTGGAATATCGATTCCAGATGTTGGATGCTGGAAGAAGAAATAATCATGGTTTAAACTTTATTTTATAAAACTATATATATATATATCGCTTATTTTACGAATATATTATATCCCTTTTCTTAAAAGGGTATTTAGTAAAATTTTGTAACTTAAATACTATTTTGTTAAACCAATTTCTCCTTATATTCTATTATTTAAACTATTTAGTAAAACTTTTAATATATATATATATACACATAGTGATTTAAACTGTCTTATTTTATTCTAATTAATTATAAGTAAATTTATATATAAGTTCTATTTTATAAGTATCTATTTTTATAGTAATATTAAATGATTGTGACTTCTTCCTAAATGGAATTTGTTTGATTTAAACCATGATTCAAATGGAGTTTTGATATGAAGTTATGTTCTATTTCAAATATGAATCGATTTTTAAACGATTATAATAGATCAAGGTAGATTATTTCCACTTGAATATAAATGGGATATCCAAATAATTGAAATGAGTTGATATAGGAAAATATTTATATTCTATTTGTATATGAATGGATTTTGAATGTAAATCAATTTGAAATAACTATAATCTTTTGAGATGAGGGATATTCTACGTGAATATAAATCGATTTGAAATATTATATGAGTATAATAAAATGATATAAAAATATATTCTAGTTTAGAATATAATCGGTTTGGAAATGATTGGGATATATTGATATGAAATTATATTCTATTTGAATATAAATTGGGTTCGAACAAAATATGATATTTTGATATGAAAGAGAACCTTTGTGCAAGGTAAAAGAACAGGACAATGTGGAAAATATAAACGTCGGTTGTTAAAGAGACCAGAGTCGGCAAATGTCATACTCTCTGTCAGTGTCGATACCACTTTAACAATTGTGAATGTTATGACGTATCCAGAATGAAATATGATGACTTGAAGGCAATTGTTGGATTGAAGAAGATGAACTATAATGAATATAGCCTTGACCTTCGGGTCATAATTAAAATGACTAAAACAGGAGCTATACCATGAATAATTGAGGTAGCACCTTTGATCGGTAAAACTTCTTCGATGCTATTTCTATGACTATAATGATTATTTGGGCCCTTTTGATATGGGAGTGTGATCCGAGGTGGGCGGTAGTAGCTGCTATGCGTTACCACCGGCCCGGGAGTGCAATTGGTAGAATCCTACCCTAGGCATTGCCTCGAGTGCCTTGTCATATTTATCCTTATCGAGCCCCATACGATTTTGATTTGTATCGTACCTATGGAGTGCCCTCTGATGCCATCGATTACGGTGGGTTTACGGTACTGTATAGACTACGGTATTATAAACGGTGTAAGGGTAAAAATGTAATCCTGCTTACGCTATTTTCATTATGTTTACTTTACTGAATAGACATTAAAATAATAGCATATTATACTACGTGTTTATTAGTTTAACGGATCCTTAAGAGATGGAAAATCCCTAACATCTCTTGAGTTACTGTACCAATGACACTCAGATTATTTCGTATTTTAATTTGACTAATATGAGAATGATTTAGTGCTGATCCGAGTGTTTGTTGTGTTTTTTTTATGCAATACGCTCAGGTCAGCAGAAGTTGCAGTTAGCGAATATTCTTGGCCTTGGAGATCGAAGACGAAGATTCAGTATATATGTCTTTTATACATATGTATTTTTCCACTGCAATTTGTTTCCGCTGCATTTTTTTCCGCTGCCATATAATGTAAATCTGTATATACGTAACTCTGATAATCATTGTATGTTATAGCCAAATGTATATATTTCAAATGCTTTTAATGATTAGCTTTTTATTATATGTTATCCTTCCGTTGTGAGAACTCTGTTGTTTATTTTCTTTTTCTTCTTTTCCCCAATAACTATCTGGGTTGGTGATTTGTTGGGGTCGGCATGTGTGGTTTATTGTCGATTTGAATGATAAAAAAAATCTGGGTCGTTACAAGTTGGTATTGGAGCTATGGTTAGTGATAACCTTGGTTCTGCTTGGGAATTAACTCGTTAGAGATAGGGTTAGTAATGCCCTAGAATGAGTTTGAGTAATATATGAGAGAGCGTATTTGTACTTTTGATATAAAATGGTTTTATATTGTGTTGACTCGTTCTGTTGAATATTTATGGATTCTTGTCGATCTATGGGACGCCATAAAAATCGATAGGAACTTCTAAATAATCGGGCAGAATGGACCGACATAATATGGTATTCGATTATATTTTAAATATATCAAATATAAGATTATTGGTTTTAGTGTATATGCATTGGTCGTTAGAAGGCAATAATATTAAGCAATTATCCATTACGGTTGATTTATTAATAAATCTAGTGGAAAATTTAAATGGTTTAAAGAAATTTGGAAATGAAATCTTTTGAATATAATTGTTCGCAAAATATGTTTAGATATAAAATAGGAACGAACTTCAGAACTAGATTCCGGGGCTTTTGAAAAATAGTTTCGCCAAAGTTTTGAAATAATGATGTATTAAATAGTTTTCGATGTAGTTTTCAAAAGATTTTAAATGAAATGAGTGTGATCCCTTCTTGGACCTCGGAAATGACTTCGGTAATGAGTGCACGCATTATCGATGTTTATATTTTGAAGAGTTTAAGTGGGGGAGAGACCACTCAATGGTTATTATAACTTGTTTGACAATGGATTTTGGATTTAATTCCATATGATATAAATTTTTATATAAAGGTATTAGAATATGTTATTTAAAGTTGAAATTTAAATTAAACATACTTTGAAAAATTTCTATGTTTTTGGTAATTAAAGATTTGGATTTAAAATTTTATGGCATGTTTTTTATAAAATAGTATAAGTACTTAGATTATTTTAAACTTGGTTTATACCCGGAATCAAGGTATTTAGGTTCATCTTAACCAACAATATTGATTGGATGCTAAATTAACTCGATTGATTAGAATTTTAGTTTATGAAACCATGAAATGGACTTAAGTATTAATAGAAAGAGAAATAGTCATTAAAATGTTTAAGCATGGGCGATAATAAAGTTTAACAAATTCCAAATTTAGTTGATATAAGTGTTAGAGAAGTTGAAATTAACCGCAAAATAAAAATTCAACTTAAGTCAACTATTAGGTTGTGTAATAAAAACTGATAACTCATGACTCGACTAATTAATAAGTATATTAAGTTAGTCGAGAAAGAGTTGAAAAGAATGGATGCTGTTAATAAAGTATGAAGGTATAGAAAATCTAAATGGGATAACTTCATTAAGGCAATATAATCGAATGTAAATATGAGAATGAACAATGAAATTCAATGGAATGCAAATCATTTTGACAAATGGCTTATAATTTAATTTGAGTAGAGAAATCGAATAATAATGGTTTGAGTAATAAGTATAAAATTTGAGTTATAAATAGTCCTTAAGTCAATTCATGATTAGTAAGTCAATAAATAAGTTGAGTTAAAGGAATAGGATTTAATTTAAAATGAAAATAAGAATAAGAGAATAAAAAAATGGTTAAAGGTATGAATCGAAGTGCGAGGCTAATGAAATGAGATGCAAATATAAATTAGCATATTCGGAATAATATAATAATTAAATGAATTCTAATTTGGGAATTTTAGGTATTGAAATGTGGTAAAATAAAACAATCTGAGTTAGATCGATTTAATAAACTGAAATCAACTTAGGAATTTAAATAAGTCTATCTAGAACCGATATAGATAGTTGGGTCGAATAAGTAAAGATTGGATCCATACTAACGAGGAAATGAGATAAACTGTGAATTTGAGATATGAATTAAGATATAGGAAATATAAAACCGAAGTCTAATTTATTAACTTTGAACATTGGGAAAATTTGGAACTAAGTGGATCTAATTAAGTCAAATGAATTAGAATAAACGAAATAAACTTGATAAAATTTAAATTGGTCGATTTAGAACCAAATATAAATGAGGATGAACTTAGATAATTAGAATAAATAAAATCGGAATTTATTCAGATGAATGACTAATCGAATAAGGAATGAAGCCAAATTTAGTCAAGTCAAAAGAATTGAACCAATAAGAGAAGCTAGGGAATCGGCTGAAAATCGATTGGGAATTAAGTACCTAGGGAATGAATAGGATGTGGAATTTGGCAAATGGATTCAAGTTAATGATTTAAAGGTTTAGTGTAATCAAGTTCGTTGGAAATTAAAAGGAATTCAAGTTTTAATCAAAATTTAACACTTGAAAAGAAACCAGAAATTGAACAGAAAGAATATTGAAATAAAGTAAGCAATCAAATGTGAATCCATTCTTTAATAATGAATGATAATCGATTTTAAGCGTTAAGGATTTACCAAAATTATTGGAATCGAATGGTTTGAAACTTCAAATAAAATAAACTGTGTATGCGAAAAGCTTAAATATTCGATGAGCTGACGTAAAATAGCCATAACTTTTGAATGGATGATTGGAATTCGATGATTCCAGACTTTTTGGAAACCTTAGAAACTGAACTAAAACTTTTGTTAATGGGGCCGTGTCTAATTTTCATGTTTATTAGGTTGAAATCCAAGCATTAGTTGTAGTTCAGCGCGTAGAAAATTAAAAACTGAAGCGTATGTCGATATTGTTTTGACCATAACATCCTAATGGAGCGTCAGATTTCAATGTGCTTATACAATTAGGAAAGCTCTGGGTAAAAATTTGATGTTTAAAGGGTTAAAAAGTGGGTTGAACAACTCAGACCTGCGTTTTACAGTGTACGGGCTGAGGTGTCCACGTTCACTATAACAGTCATAACTTTTGAACAGATTAACTGAATTCGACGAATCCAGACAATTCGGAAAGCCTGAAATGAATGCAACAACTTTTCCCTGGTATGGTTCAGTCAAATTCCAATATTTAATGGGTGATAAATCTTGATTTGTTCGCTGGCCTGTCATGAGTATTGTGGTTTTGTAGTTGAAATGTTCGATATATGTTGCGTAAATTGTATATATTGTTATGTATTGCATACATATTAAATTTTCATGCTTATGTGAGCATGTAGCAGGTGTAAAGAAGTCGCACTACGTTTGGAGCTCGCTTGCGCTAAATACTAAAGTGCTAAGGTAAATGAAATTTGCAAATAAACGCTAAAAAAGGTACGTATTTGGGTTGTATGGTTTTGTAGTTATATAGATATTTTGTTCCCTATTTTGGGATGCCTCATCGAGCGTTGGGATGAATATTTGAGTTTTTATATGTATGTGATTTTTTCGGACCTCTCCGTACAGAGCAGATGCTGCCGAAATTTTCTGTGATTTCGGGAGTTAGAAATTTTTACAAGATTTTACAACTAGATAACTTATTTTATAAGTATGAATTTGAAAGTATGATTGTTTAATATCTTATTTCGTTCTCTTTTTGAGGACGAAAAGATTTTAAGTGGGGGAGAATGTAATAACCCATATTTTCTGTATATTTAAATTTTGATTTAAAATAAATAAATGGAATAATATTTGATAAAAATCAAATTTTGTTGATGAAACGATGATGACTATTTGAATTGAGTATAAACAGATTTTTAAATTTAGTCTTATTTAGAAATGTTGTAACGTGGAATTTAATATTTTAATAACTAATTTGAATTTAAGTGGTTTAAGTAAAAAGGGGAATTCAAATTTAATTTGTTAAATAGTGGAATTCTAAGTTGCTTAGTAATAACTGAAATTCAATCTACATTCAAATAATCAAACTGAGGACTTATGATTTATGAAATCAATTTATAAAATTTATTTAAGTTATGATTTAATTAAAATGGAATTTAATAGATATTCAAATTGAATTAAACTAGTTAAATGAATAATTGAATATTTAATTAATTAATTAACTGTGAAAGTTAACTGTTTTGGCAACTGTCTTGGAATCCGACGAAACCAGTCTCATTGGATCCGGAACGGCGAATTATTGTAGAATTTCAATTTTCGGTACAATCGGACTTGCAATTTGATCATACGGAAGAAAATATGAAAGTAAACATGGTAACATGATAAATTGTATGTTTATAATGTTTAGGCCTTATATATGTATATAAATAAAACCCATTTCCACCTCATCAGCCATTTTTCGTTATACGTTAGTTTCCACTGTCAAAGTTTTATCTTCAATGGCTAAAATATAATTCAAAACCCTAGTTTAATTTCAAAAATCAAATTAAAATCAAATCTTTTCCAAATATCAACATATTATATACCAAATTGAAGGCCTCGACGATATGAAGCTACAGGTACTCTCCGTTTCGACATGCAGTGACTGAATCGGTTGAAATCAGCGGTCAAAGAGGATGATTTTCGAAACCCTAAACCTTAATTTGGGGGTTTTCGATTCTGGACTCAATCGTGAATTCAGAGATATGGGTATTGTTGCTCTTGACGATAGGAACTGATTGATGGTGGTTGCAGCTTCTGTTGTTAAGTGTACTGCCATAATTTGGTTATTAATGTTCGAAAGGGCAGATTTAGTGCTTAACGGCGGAGGCTCTATAATTGATCGGAGGCGATGGCGGTACCACGGGGAGGAGCGGCCTGAGGTAAGCTTTGCGGCGATGGTGGTCTCGAGACTTCCGGTGGTCGGAGTCGAAGGTGGGAGGTGGTCAAAGTCACGGGTCTGAATGGGTTTCACGATGCGGTTACTGTAGATGAATGAGAAAGGAGCGGGAACAGGGATGATGACGTGTCTCGTTGGTACTGGTCAACTAGTTATTTAATTTTATTTAATTATATATAGATATCGCGTATTCTAATGTTACTAACTTGCTCATATGGACTCGGATTTTGATGCGGTTGGGTGCGTTGGAATCGTGGCGAAATTGCGAACGATGTGAGACTGGTTTGGCTGTGTTGGAAGATTGGAAATTTTTGCGCTTTGGTTGACCGTTCGATCAGCTAAAGACCCAAAGGTCAGTGATTTTCTCACTCACGACTAACTAAATTATTCCCATATTTATTAAATTAAATTGTGAAATAAGTTTGATTACATGGTTGTGTTTGATTGATGATTGGTTGCTCAAAAATTGACATGCAAGTGTATTAACATGCAAATGAAAGTCGATAATTAGTTATTTATATTTAATTTAAATTTCTAGTTAGAAATCCCGACACTTGTTAACAAGTGAAATGATTTAATGTTTACCGTTTAATAAATGGCTGTAATGGATGCATTGGTTGATTACTGAATTGGTATTGCCTGAAATGTCCTTTTACTCATATATGGATGTTGTATGTTCATTTGATGATGAATCTCATTTTTCACCCTTGATGTTACGGGCATCTAATAAACCCGGGGTTTATCGATTTAAAATAAATTAAGAACACAAGTTGAAATGATAAATATCTGTGACCCTGATTTGGATTGAAATAGTATACATCCATCCCTGAAATATCAGAAAATAAAATCACTTTGCCATTAGAGAGATAATTATATACAGACATCGGTTGGTTAAATGATTTTAAATTTTGAAAATGTATTTGGTCGGAATTTCATTTAAAGATTATGTGCCGATACTCGATAAATCTATTTTCCTTAAGGATCTGAACTTTGAATGTTTATTGAAATGGTTAAGGAAATTATTCCAAAACAAATTGGAAATTCGTAAATTGAGATTTGAGTATGATTTGGAATTATTCAAATTAATGGTGCAGGTTGAATATAATAAATTCTCGTTGAATTTAAATTTTTGAATGAGGGTAATCGAGAGTAATCGGAGTTTTGTAACTCAATGTGAATATGAATTTTGAATTCTTTAAATCGAACGTTTGATTTAGACGATGTCTGAAACAAGATACGAGAAGTAAATGAATTCCATCGAAACTGGAATATCGATTCCAGAAGTTTGATGTTGGAAGAAGAAATAATCATGGTTTAAACTTTATTTTATAAAACTATATATATATCGCCTGTTTTACGAATATATTATATCCCTTTTCTCAAAAGGTTATTTATTAAAATTTTGTAACTTAAATACTATTTTGTTAAACCAATTTCTCCTTATATTCTATTATTTAAACTATTTAGTAAAACTTTTAATATATATATATATATATACACATAGTAATTTAAACTGTCTTATTTTACTCTAATTATTTATAAGTAAATTTATATATAAGTTCTATTTTATAAATATCTATTTTTATAGTAATATTAAATTATTGTGACTTCTTCCTAAATGGAAATTGTTTGATTTAAACCATGATGCAAATGGAGTTTTGATATGAAGTTATGTTATATTTCGAATATGAATCGATTTTTAAACGATTATAATAGTTCAAGGTAGATTACATTCCACTTGAATATAAATGGGATTTCCAAATAATTGAAATGAGTTGATATGGGAATATATATATATATATATATATATATTCTATTTGTATATGAATGGATTTCGAATGTAAATTGATTTGAAATAACTATAATCTTTTGAGATAAGGTATATTGTACGTGAATATAAATTGATTTGAAATATTATATGAGTATAATAAAATGATATAAAAATATACTCTAGTTTAGAATATAATCGGTTTGGGAATGATTGGAATATCTTGATATGAAATTATATTCTATTTGAATATAAATTGGGTTCGAACAAAATATGATATTTTGATATGAAAGCGAACCTTTGTGAAAAGCAAAAGAACCAGCCGACGTGGAAAATATAAACGTTGGTTGTTAAAGAGATCGGAGTCGGAAAATGGCATACTCTTTGTCAGTGTCGATACCACTTTAACAACAGTGAATGTCATGACGTATCCAGAATGAAATATGATGACTTGGAGGCAATTGTTGGATTGAAGAAGATGAACGATAATGAATATAGCCTTGACCTTCGGTTCATATTTAGAATGACTAAAATAGGAGCTATACCGTGGATAATTAAGGTAACACCTTTGATCGGACACACTTCTCCGGTACTATTTCTATGACTATGATGATGATTTGGGCCCTTTTGATATGGGAGTGTGAACCGAGGTGGGCGGTAGTAGCTGCTATGCGTTATCACCGGTCCGGGAGTGCAATTGGAAGAATCCTACCCTGGGCATTGCCTCAAGTGCCTTGTCATATTTATTCTTATCGAGCCTCATACGATTTTGATTTGCATCATACCTATGGAGTGCCCTCTGATGCCATCAGTTACGGTGGGTTTACGGTACTGTATAGACTACGGTATTATAAACGGTGTAAGAGTAAAAATTTAATCCCGCTTACGTTATTTTCATTATGATTACTTTACTGAATAGACATTACAATAATAGCGTATTATACTATGTATGTATTAGTTTAACGAATTCTTGAGAGATGGAAAATCCCATAACATCTCTTGAGTTACTGTACCCATGACACTCAGGTTATTTCGTATTTTAATTTGACTAATATGAGAATGATTTAGTGCTGATCCGAGTGTTTGTTGTGTTTTCTTTTTATGCAATACGCTCGGGTCAGCTGAAGTTGCAGTTAGCGAAGATTCTTGGCCTTGGAGATCGAAGACGAAGATTCAGTATATATATCTATTATACATATGTATTTTTCCGCTGCATTTTGTTTCCGCTGCCATGTTATGTAAATCTGTATATGTGTAACTCTGATAATCATTGTATATTATAGCCAAATGTTTTCATATATTTCAAATGCTATTAACGATTAGCTATTTATTATATGTTATCTTTCCGCTGTGAGAACTCTGTTATTTGTTTTCTTTTTCATCTTTTTCCCAATAACTATCTGGGTTGGTGATTTGTTTGGATCGACATGTGTGGTTTATTACCGATTTGAACGATCAAAAAAATCTGGGTCGTTACAAAATTATTCTATGACATGTGTTTATACAAAAATTTATATGTCATATGCTTATATAAGATGATAATACTTTTTCACTGTTCTCTATAAATATCATATATACTCATACATATATTGTTAACCGTCATTTTGGTCCGGTCACCAAAAGTACTCAAGACACGCTTAACTCAACATATCGCGTGATATTACAGCCTGGAGGTGTCGCCAATATCTTCTGGGGGGCCAATATCAAAAGACTCGAGTCTAGCCACTAGCAGGACGTCGCATCCCTCAGACGCAACCCCCATCAGTATCCATCCGCATCCGAGCCGAAGGCGAGCCGTCAAGCGGGTCCAGGCGCAGCGCCGGTGGGGGTCCGGGGCTCCACAGTCCCGGCGGCGATCGACCTAACCGGTTAGGTTGAAACTGTAGGCACCGCCCGATTCATCCAATTTTCTCCATGCTGAAAGCTCAGATTCCTTCACTTCGGACCAGCAAAATAGTGGATTCCTTCATTTCGTGTTGAGGAGCTTCGACGCCTCAAAAGAACCAACCAGCCTCGACAACGCCTCTCGCCGAAATCCACTTCGCACCCAGCCGGGTGCGAAATTTGGCACTTACCAGGTGCGAAATTTCGTACTTGGCAGGTGCGAAATTTTGCATCTACTGGGTGCGAAATTTCATACCTGGCAAGTGCGAAATTTCGCACCTGGCAGGTGCGAAATTTCGTACCTATCAGGTGCGAAATTTCGCACCTCACCCCAGGTGCGAATTTCCGAGGCCCGACGGCAAGAGGTGCGAATATCTGGAACATGGTCCCCATTTCTACCTACTCCTACCTAACCACTTCCTATAAATACCCCATGGCCTCACACTTCAAAAGGGTTGAATTCTTGAGCTTGCAGACCTCCATAAAGCTTCATTAATGGCATCTCCTCTTTGAGGAAAAAGAAGGACAAAATTGTCTTTTTCCTTATTATTCAATATATGATAATTATGACATCATATATCATGAAAAGTGAATGTAATGAGATGTCATGAGATAGTCTCAACCTTGTAATTCTTCCAAGTGATTAATAATATTCCAACCGACTCTTCAAAGTGGATGTAGGCCCTCACTGAGGCCGAACCACTATAAATCTCGTGTTATTTACTGCTTATGTTCTATTTAATGTTCTTGTCTATGCGACCATATTTATAATTCCTAGTAATTGGGAATCTTTGGTGTTTACGACATTTTTTGCCGTCAACATATACATATATATATATATACATATATATAATGTTAGTTATTACTATCAACATTTGTATAACATAACCATGGTCTTTTAATCCGTTATTTTTTATTCCTTTTTATCGATGACTAAAGGGGGAAATTAGTGCATATAGAGAGGGTGAGCAATATTATACTTATGTGTCATTTATAGTTGTCATAAAAAAAGGGGGTATTTTCAAAACCTTTATTTTATGATATTTTAATTATGACAAACTATATACAACAATATTCTTGTATACTAACGTTTATTGTAGGAATAAACGACAGAAAAGAATTCAAAAGCATAGAAGTACATGTTTCAAGAACACTAGGAACTGAACAAATAGATTCAAGAACTTCAAGATTTATTTACTTAATTGTTGAGTCTATAGTTAGTTAGAAATACTGTTAAAATTTCTCCGGATATACATATAGCTCAATTTATATACATATATAAAATATGCACAAGGGCCTATGCAAAAATACTTCGCATTCAGCCGACTGACCGCTCAAATTCAGTCGACTAAGTGCTGGTTGTTCATATCTTTTGATATGAATATCCATTCGGCTGAATCAATAAACCAACCAGATGAATTCATTCATTTTTGTGATATATCCTTGTTGTTTATAATTTAGACCAATTCAGTCGGCTGAACTTAATTTTCAACCAGTTGAAATAAAAGGTTGATTCTTTTCGTGAAAAGACATAACTCTTGAATCAAAAGCTATGTCCATTTTTTTTTGATTTCATAATAGAAGCAACTCTTCATTCTATATAAGTAGACTTCAGAATGAAAGTTTATATCATCCAATCTTTCCTATTCTGAATCTTTAAGCTATTCTATATTTTTCTCTCTCTAAGTTTTCAATTGCATTCAAAATCCCAATATTCTATGATTGAAAATCATCACTTACATATTCTTCGCACACCTTAGATATATATATATATATATATGTGTGTGTGTGTGTGTGTGTGTGTGTATTGTTACGGAGAAGATTATAGGAAATTAATGCTATTTTAAAAAGCATACTATAGTCAATCATTCATTACTTTATATTAGAAGATTAGGTGAGCCTGTTGTCCGTTTAAATCAGACGAGTAAGCTTATGACCAATGAAATCAAGTAGAGCCTGTAAACTTGTTCCTTTAGGGGAAGAGAGGGTTGTTGATGGCGATCATTACAAAATGATTATGGGATTTGACGTAGGACGGTGCTCAAATCAATATAAAAATCTTTGGTGTCGTTTATTTTTATTTACTGCTTTTACATTATTTACTATGTCTTCCTCACTTAGTGTAATGAACCGACTTTCGAACACTTCGGAAGCTGAGTCATTATTAAGAAAAAAAGAAAAGTTAGAAAATAAAATTACGAGATAATCAGAATCTCATAGCGGGACTAGATAAAATATAATATCACACATAATTTATAGACATCATGATAATTATACATCAGAGTTTTCCAACATGCAGATAATACATACATATGGTCTCATGACCTGTCCATCTTACACACCATAATATATCATAGGGTTACATAGATACACTAGCAGGATTGTTATTCTAGAGACCTTCCAAACCTCTCCATAGATAGTGATTCAGGACCTGGATGACTTGACTACTCATAATAAGTATTGTGATTACTCAAAAGTTTAGGAAAACAAGAAAAATAAACTCTGGGTCAGACATAATCCTGGTGTGAGTAAACAATTTTATTTAAAAATAGTTGAGAAGTTAAGAGTGTCTAATAATCCATGTTGCAAATAGGTGACTTGTTTATATTTTAAAATACCATTTGAAAAAGAATGGAATTCTCGTAAGACACGTCCACCCATAAATATGGCACGTGTTTTTGTCTTACGATAGCCTAATCCCTTTTATATTAAATCCAATGATATTATAATAATGTCTATCTATTCAGAAATAAATAGGAATATAGACAAAAATCCTGCATCTCACTTTTCGACATAGCTGGTTTACAATAAAAACCGTACGGCTCGTATTGAAGTTTGGATTTCCAACATGACTAGGTATGAAACCACCTTCCGATCAGTGTTCTCTATCTAGAGATAAAACATTAAGGTTCAACAAGAACATATTGCAACCCGACAACACAAGAACCGACCACTCATTCAACTTGATTGTACCGAATATATCATCATCACAGTTGGTAGCTAATCAACCGAATTCATTCCGAAGCATACAAAAAGGACAATCGATTTCTCTAGATCAGGTGATGATATATTCTAATGGTTATTACCAAAATAGCCCTGTTGTCTGCCTGATTTTAGTCATTTTCTAGTTGATGATGTATAAGGCTACGATTACTTTTTAGAACATTACTTCATTATTCACTTTGAATGTAACATTGCTAGATCCGTCAAATCACTAATTGACATTCACAAAAATACTCTGGCTGTTAAGCTAAAAGAAGGTGTCTTCTCCGCCACCAAACAGAAGTATGTTTGAGGAAATCAATGTACAGGATTATTTGGTAATACTCTGTCAAACATCGTTCATACAAATTCATTCTAGGACAGAACGAAACCGAAGGTACTAAATCTACTACACCCATTTTGGAATCATCTCAAGGATTAGTAGCAGCAGTCCTTGCTCTTCACTGCCTTCAAATTGACTTCAATTTAATCGAACACCTAGATCGAAACAAAATGGTTTTCAGATTTCATATTGAAAACAGGTCTCGGTCTCTTTATATCGAAGAACGTTAATTTCATTTATAGTTAGTTATACTTAACGGAATCAAATTAAAATTATTCATTTTAAATTCATTTCATATTTAATATCATGACCTGTCCACTCAAATTAGATTATTTGTACAAACCAATTTTCTAATTTAGAATAGGGATCAGTACAAGGTGATTAATCTTAATAAAATGTTTTATTTAAAACTAATTTAAATTCGTTTAACGTTAACAGAAAATTTATTGTTTAATATTTATTTCAGAGAATAAACTATATTTCATTGGTTAATTGCGTTATAAAATTAAGGGTACTAACTAATAGTTAACTTATTTATTAAATTCACTTACCCTACACATACATAATAAAACATTGAAATTAACTTTCATCCAAATTCAAGTAAAGCTGAAATTAAATATATTTTTATTTATAACTAAACTTCCTAGGCCCGTCTTGGCCCAACCTATACATAGGAAGCCAGATGCTCACATACACCTTAAAGATTTTCTCCTCCTTCTTTACTTCTTTATTTATGTAAAAGAATTTTTGTATTTTCAAAGAACTTAAGAGGTTTAACATTGTTTACTTTCCTTTATTCAATTATTTTTTACATCTATTAGGCCTAGGCCTAACTTAACTCCATGCAATAATTTCCCAGATCTCCCCTATTTACTACTTCCTGCAAATCATCCGTACTAGACCTCTTCTTTGATGTGTAATAAGTTTTTAGTTTTTTTTTGGTCAAAGGATGTAATAATTTAACAAACAATGGTTTTTTTAAAAAAGGACTTAAAGTGTTTAAACTTTTTTTCTAAGCCCAAGCCATAACTCGTCCCACTTCTCATGCCATTAAAATCCAGGCCGATCACTGCATTGCATGATTTATCGGCATCAGTGCTTGGCTACGCCAAGATCGACATGGCCGATCCATCTTCTTCTCCGTGCCCTTTCTTCTTCGTTTTTAAACTGCTGCTCCAGTCCACTGTGCACAACATGCACTATACACGTGCAATAAACCATCTCTAGCAAACTTGCCCTCTCAACGGTTGCGTAAATGTCTTCTCGCCTTCTTACACCATTATCGATCCCAGAAACTCATCACTTCCATCAATTTGAAATATGCATCTTCAACACACAGTTCACCAAAAAACTGGTTTCACCAAATCACCTCCCCTTGTCACTACCCAAGTTCAGTCGCCGCCAAACTCCGTTCATCCAGAGCTGACCCTACCCCCTCCAAACACCCTTGGTGCAATCACTTAGTTTGCATTGTAGGTAGCATAGTGTGACGCTGTTTCGACCCTAAAATTGAACCTAATACCACAATTTTTACCATGTCTTGAAGATCAGTGCATCGAAATTTTTATTGATATTTTTCCTAGATTCTAGGATGCCTCATACTCGTCCAGACCAAATGCCAAAATCATCCATCAATGAGGTCATCGGAAATTTGTCAAAGTCCTTTTTTTAAACATCTTAAAAATTTCATTGCCTAGGTTATTAAAAATTGTGATTTTGTTATCAGAATTCAAGGTTTTACAATGCAGTCCCATCCATATACCTGAATCGCAGAATAAAGAGGTTTTAAATTTTGAGTTTTCTTACCTTTTCACAGTAATTTATCAATTTCTAATGATACATGTTACTATATGAATTTAAACCAATTTTAGAGCATACACTAAACAAGAATAAACAATTTTCATGTTGCACTCAATCCCTTAATCTACTGGAATCCATGCTATTGATTTTCGAATTTCTGGGGATGAGTATATATCTACTATGTAAACGTATAAGCAGTCTTCGAATGTTTTCAGTGATTCGAAACAACATGAATAACATGCATATATGAAGTTATACGATCAGTAGCAACTACCTGAAGACATATGTTTGAATCAAGTATACATACTACTTTAAATTAGATTTTTAAGAGAGAAAGGTTAAAGTTTATGCACAGTATTTACTTCATGTTCAGACCATTTTTTTCTCGGGTTGTTCTATCACTCAAGTCATATTTTTACTCTTTGTAGATTTTAAATTCTTTAAACAACTTCACTATTCGATTCAAATATGATAGGTCCATATTAGCACATATAAAATTTGAATGCACTAGAAATTGATATAAACAGTAAAGAATTTCAGGGTGTTTACTGACTATTATTATTATTCCTTCTCCTGGCTCTTTGATTGGTTAATGTTTCAATAGACCCTTTTTACCCTTTAGAGTAGGGTCCTATACATAGGTTAAGTTCGAAATCAAATGATCCTTGGCTAGCACTTAAAGGAAAAATCAAGTACTAAATGTGATTAGAATAGGGTTTTTGGTTTGTATATGTTACTAAATGCCTAAGGTTTGCTACTTTTTTTTGTAGCTTTGTTGGACCAATTGCTTAGTATCAATACTGAACCTATATTAATTAATCTACAGGTTCTCACTTGTTTTTATCGTTGCCCACTATTAAATATCTACCTTAAATATCTAGCTATGTTTGTGCATTTGTAAAAATGATTTATGTCCTGCGCCTATGAATTTCAACCACATATGATTGGTGGCTTGTCTCTTATCATCTTAATTCTTGTAAGTTCTAGGTTTCCTATTGGAGAACTAGTTGCTTTCAATTAAATGCTTATCTAAAACATTATCCAGGCATTTGATTCCATATTCAGATTTATACTTGCGTTTTAGATCTCCTACGATTATTTAAATATTTTTTGATTTTGTTTCTCAAGAATAAAGATAACACTATGCTTATACATTTACAGGTTTTTTTTGTGTACTTATGTTTTTTCTTAGTTCTTTCTTTTCTCCTTTGCTGTCTAAATTAAATTATGATATATTGTCTCATTTAATCTTAATAGCCCAGTTGTTTATATGTTGTATGTGCTAACATGCTTAATATGCTAAAATGGTAGTATATCGGTAGTACAGTCGTAGTACAGTATTTTTCCTAAAAAGGTAGTACAGTGGTAGTACAGTCGTAGTACAGTACTTTTCTGTTCTTGCCTATATATAAAGGCACTTTTTTGTTATTCTACTGTTCAAGGCTTTCTCTTCTATTATTAGCCTCCATCTCCTATGTATCTTGTTTTATAAACAATGAATTGTTTCAGATTTCTTCATTAAGATGATCATGGTATCAGAGCCAATCGAATCCGCAATCTCAATCTAGTCAGCAACTTCGTTCATCTCAACAACCTGTGGATTGCCTCGATCTCGGCTTCATCAATCCAGACGATCTCGGCTTCATCAATCCAGGCGGCGGATTGTCTCGATCTTGGCAGGGGCGACGGCGGCTTCCAGGAATCTTGGCGGCGACAGCGACTTCCACAATCGGCAGCGGTAAAGGTTTTATGATTTCAGATTTCAAATTTTGGAATTGTTTTGGAATTGGAGTTCTGTTGTGATCTTAATTCTATTGTTATCTTTATTAATTTGGAACTGTTTTCTCTGAATTTGGAAGTTTTGATTTATTAATATGGATGAAATTAGAGATGATTCGCTTCAAGCAGTTAGTGTTCAGTTAGATGGTAAAAATTATGCGTATTGGAGCTATGTGATGAATTTTTTTTGAAGGGTAAACAAAAGTGGGGTTATATTTTGGGTGTCATTGTCAAGCCTGTGGATAGCACAGCTGCTAATTATGTATCTTTGTTTGACAAGTGGGAAATTGAAAATTCTAAGATTATTACTTGGATCAATAATTCAGTCAAGCACTCGATAGGTACCCAATTAGCAAAATATGAGACACCTAAGGAGGTTTGGGATCATCTAGCTAGATTATATACACAGTCTAACTTTGCAAAACAATATCAATTGGAGTCTGATATTCATGCTCTGCAGCAGAAAAGCATGAGTATTTAGGAATTTTATGATGCTATGACAAATTTGTGGGATCAGCTAGCGCTCACAGAATCTGCTGAATTTTGCACGAAGAGAGGAACAGAGATTGGTACAGTTTTTAATGGCTCTTCATGAAGAGTTTGAAGGACTTCGTGGGCCTAATCTACATCATCATCCGCTACCTTCTGTTGATTCTGTTGTTAGTGAACTTTTGGCAAAGGAAATTCGTCTTCAGACTTCTGTTGCAAAGGAAGTCTCTACTCCGTCAGTCTTCGCCATGTCTCCACGACCAAATTCAAAATCGCGAGTCAGACCTTATGGAACTATTTCTCATGATATATGCAGTTTTTGTAGACAAAAAGGTCATTGGAAATCTCAATGTCCAAAGTTAGGTAAAGGAAAGCAGCAGTATGCTCAGCAGCAGCCCCATCAGCAGCCTCAGCAATTGTATTATCGATCACCAATCCCTCATAATGGACCTCCTCTTCTTCCTCGTCCTCATAATGCACTTACAACTTCTTCTTTAGATTCATCAATGATTGAATAATTTCAGAAGTTCCTTGCATCTCAACTGCATGCCATGTCAGCTTTGTCCCAAATAGGTTTGTCATCTAATTCATTAGGTATATCTTCTTCTACCTGGATTTTAGATTATGGTGCTTCGAATCATATGTCACCTAATTTATCCTCTTTCACTTCTTTGGCTCCTAAAGTTTCTGTGCCTGTCATGAGTACTAGTGGTACATCTATGCCCATGCAAGGTGTTGGTTCAGTCATTACACCTTCTTTGTCCTTATCTAATGTTTATCACATTCTTAAACTTGCATTAATTCTTGCTTCTATTGGTCAAATTTGTGATAATGGTTACTTGGTTTCTTTTTCTTCTTCTGATTGTTATGTTCAGGATCCTAAGTCTCAGAAAGTGATTGGGACCGGCCATAGAGAAGGAGGACTTTATATATTAGATCAGTTTAAAATTCCTATGATTGCGGCTTCTGTTCTTGGTGTGGATGTTTCGTCTTTTCGTTTGAGTCAATCATCTTCTATATTTTATTTGTGGCATTCTCATCTGGGTCATGTCTCTAATTCTCGATTACAATTTTTAGCGTCTACAGGAGTTTTAGGAGAATTGAAAACTCATAATATTTCTGATTGTAGTGGTTGTAAACTTGCAAAATTTTCTGCTTTGCCTTTTCCTCAAAGTAATACATTTTCTATTGCACCTTTTGATCTTATTCATTCTAATGTTTGGAGACCATCTCCTGTTTCTACAAAGGGAGGCTCTCGTTATTTTGTCTTTTTATTGATGACTGCACTCGTTATTGTTGGATTTATCTTATGAAATGTCTCTCAGAATTTTTTGGCATCTATAATGAGTTTCGATCTCTTATTAAAACTCAGCATGCAGCTGTTATTAAATGTTTTAGATGTGATTTAGGGGGTGAATATACTTCTCACGCTTTTAAGGAACTTCCTGCTTTAGATGGCACAATTTATCAGACTTCTTGCACTGATACTCCTGAGCAAAATGGGGTTTTTGAAAGGAAATATAGGCATATTCTTGAGACGCTAGGTCACTTTTATTGTCTGCTAGTGTTCCAAGTGAATTTTGAGGGGAGGCGGCTCTTACTTCTTTTTATTTGATTAATAGAATTCCCACTTCTCGTAATTCTGGCTTGCCCCCCTATGAGAAATTGTATATTTGTCCACCAGATTCTTCTTCTTTTCGTTTTTTTGGTTCTACTTACTTTGTTCTTCTTCCTCATGTCCAACGGAGTAAGTTAACTTCACGGTCTGCTATATGTGTATTTCTTGGTTATGGTGAAGGATAAAAGGGATATCGTTGTTTTGATCCAGTTAGTCATAAGTTATATATTTCTCGTTATGTTGTTTTCCTTGAACATATTCCTTATTTTACAATTCCTGGCCGTTCTCATAGTAAATTTATGTCTGATCTTGTTCATATTGATCCTTTTACGTTGATGATCATGAGCTACCTCCTGCTGCAAATCCAGACACTTCTATTGACTTCTCAACTACCCAATCATCTTCTGAGACAGCGGATACTAGTGAATGTCGATATCCTATCCGAAACCATCAGTCTACTAGACGACCTGATTTTGAATATTCTTATCTTTCCAGTTCATTTTCTTCATTCCTTGCTTCTATTCATTGTCTTTCTGAGCCTTCGTCTTTCAATGATGCGGTTCGTGATCCTCTTTGGCAGCGTGCTGTGGCTGAGGAGCTAACTGCTCTTCATCAAACTCATACTTGGTATTTAGTGCCTCTTCCTACAGGAAAACATGCTATTGGTTCTCTTTGGGTCTATAAGATTAAAACTAAGGCAGATGGATCTATTGAAAGATATAGAGCTCACTTGGTTGCTAAAGGTTATTCTCAAGAATATGGTATGGATTATGAGGAGACTTTTGCTCCTATTGCAAAAATGACTACAGTTCGAACACTTATTGCGGTTACTTCTGTTTTCCATTGGAACATTACTCAAATAGATGTTAAAAATGCCTTTTTGAATGGCGACCTTCATGAAGAAGTCTATATGGTTCCTCCTCTTGGCATTGATCATCAACCTGATGAAGTCTGCAAACTTAGGAAGGCTCTTTATGGTCTCAAACAAGCTCCTCGTGCTTGGTTTGAGAATTTCTCTACTATGATTACTTCTCTTGGTTTTTGCCCGAGTAACCATGATTCCGCTTTGTTTGTCAGGTGTACCTTGGCTGGTCGAATTTTGCTTTCTCTTTATGTTGATGATATGATTATTACAGGTGATGATGTTGTTGGGATCAACTTGTTGAAGTCTGAGTTGGCTCGAAGTTTTGCTATGAAAGTCTTGGGTCCTCTTTGTTATTTTTGGGTATTGAAGTTGCTTCTTCTCCAAAAGTGTATCTTCTTTCTCAATCTAAGTATATTTCTGACATTTTTGAGTGTGCTTGTCTCTCGGATAATAAGAATGTTGATACTCCAATTGATCTCAATGCTCGGTATTCTATTTCTAATGGGTTTCTATTGCCAGATCCTAATCTTTATAGAATGGTTGTTGGAAGTTTGGTTTATCTCACTATCACTCGCCATGACATTGTATATGTTGTTCACATAGTCAATCAGTTGTTACTTCTCCTACTACAGTTCATTGGGCTGTTGTTATTCGCATTTTGAGATATCTCTGCGACAGTCAGTTTCAAGCTCTTTTGCTTTCTTCTACTTCATCTTTAAATTTATGTGCTTACTCTAATGCTAGTTGGGCTGGTGATCCTACTGATCGCAAATCCACTACTGGTTTTTGTATTTTTCTAGGTGATTCTCTAATCTCTTGGAAAAGTAAGAAGCATGATGTTATATCTCGATCTTCAACTGAGGCCGAATACCGTGCTATGGCTTCTACTACTTGTGAAGTAGTTTGGCTGCGATGGTTGCTTGAGGATATGGGTGTTTTCTTGCGGCGACCAACTCCTTTGCATTGTGATAGTAAGAGTGCTATTCAGATCGCTCATAACTCCGTTTTTCACGGAAGGACCAAGCATATTGAGATTGACTGACATATTACTCGTCATCACCTTCAGAATGGCACATTGCCATTTGTCTCTTCCTTTTTACAACTTGCAGATTTGTTTACTAAATCATTGTCATCTTCGCGCTTTCGTTTTTTGACTGACAAACTCTCTATGCTCATTGTTATCGCATCATGAGTTTGAGGGGGGGGGGAGGGGTGTTAACATACTTAATATGCTAAAAGGGTAGTACGGTGCTAGTACAATCGTAGTACAATACTTTCCCTGAAAGGGTAGTACAATACTTTCTGTTTTTGCCTATATATAAAGGCACCTTTTTGTTATTCTACTATTCAAGGCTTTCTCTTCTATTGTTAATCTCCATCTCCTCTGTATCTTGTTTTATAATCAATGAATTGTTTCAGATTTTTTTCATTAAGATTATCAGTATCATGCTACGATACTAAGTTCATTTAATTGTTATCTTATTATAATATATACGCACTAGTACTTTTTGGTTTTATATGTAACGTAAAAAGACAAATCAATTTCATACTTGTCTTATGTGATCTTATATACGTATGTATCTTCACATATATGACAATCCTACTTGCCTTATTTTTATTTAACTTTGTTTTGACTTTTAAATTTTACATTTTATTTTTAGTTTGTTAGATTATCCTAACTTAACAAAATTCTGTGATACACAATATTACAAAGGAAGTTATTTAAGAAAGATTTAACTTCTTCTTATTGATTTTGTTATAAATGGTAGATAACATAAATAAATATGGATTTTGAAAATTTTGTTACTTAAAATATATATACATATATATTAACTTATTTAGATGTTTTTTATAATTGAAATTCAAATTATTTGGATTTTAAATCTATCGTTTACAAAACAACAAAAAGCTAGGTCATTACACTTAGTTTATTACCGTATTTCCATATTATTAGATCACACTTGACTATCATTATATTAAATCATGAATCTAAATTCATAAGGAGTTCATAACAATGTCTCCCCAAAAAGTACTATCTACCTAACTTTTGTTGAAATGAGGAAATTTTCTCATAAACTAGCCGAGCAAAGAAAATCATTCAGCTTGTGATTATCATTACTAATAGACAACTTTTCCTAAACCTGTGTTATAGTTTAGAAAAAAAATTCTATTACATATACAATATAATTTTGGGTAAAATTGTTTCAATTACCAAATTTTTAAAACAATACCTTGTATGTTTGTCTTATTCAAGTGTTTAGAAACTCTTATTGGCAACGTTAACTAGATGTATCAATTGGTATTCATATACCACTCAAAAGCTAAATAAATAATTTATAGCATTAAAAGATATGCGCTATCGTAAATATACACTCAAACTCATAATAGGACATTTCATTGCCTTATCTCGTACTAAGCTTACTCTGCAAATACAACGTTCACACTCGACCATTAGCTTTAATAACAAAATGAAATGATCCAATTTTTCGACCTTTAGAACTGACCCTAACACATCCACAGTATTCATTGCCGGACATCTATGTGCAAGAAAATGAAATCATTAGGAGTTAAAGAGAAAAGATAACAAAAATCACATAATCGCAGCGGATACCATATAATATATATATGTATATATAAAGTCTTTACAAAAGAAGCTAGGTTTATTTAATGCACATACAAGACATCAGAGTAACCAACCAAACTAACTTAGGTAGTTTTAACAATGTGCCTGAACTAACTTAGATTACATCGAAGACACAAGCACAACAGAAAATATGAATCTATGGTACTATGCCCTGGACTCTAGCTTTGCTCCTAAGCTTCAAACGTCAATCAAATTTGTCTTATATGTTTAGTATGATCCGAGCATTGTGTGAAATAATGCCTATGCAATTTGGAGAACCAACATAAGAAAAATCAACAAAAAAGAAATTTATTTCTTATATCTTGGAAATATTTTTGAAATAAAGATTATCTTATAAAACCTAGCCACGTACAAACACAAGCAGATTTTTTCCTTGCGATAAGCATAACACTTTATATAAAATATCATGATATTACATTAATGTCTCGGTACAGAAACTTATGAATCTTAGCCGAAATTATTGCATTAGTATTGTAGATTAGATTTCATACAATGAAAAGGTAAGTTTACCATCTTTTGATCAGTACAACTTTCGGAAAAATGTACTAAAGGTCGACCTACGATGCTCTACCAACACAAAACCCACCTATCACTCAACCTGATAGGTCCAAAAATTTCACAATCGCAGTTGTGATCAAGAACCGCACCAAAGCATACATAACCAAAAACGATCATCTGATTGAGATTTGGTGATGATAGTACCCACTTTGGTGCGATAGACTTAGTCCTGCTCCATTTTCCTTATTTTAGTCATTTGCAGATGATGACAATTGATGCTATGTTTTTACTTTATCATATTTCAATTCGAAATTTCATTTCCATCCACTGGAAATGTTATCATGACATTCATCCATTCAATTTTTCTAGGAATAAGACAAGCTTAAGGCACTACTCCTACAATATCCAATTGGAATCACCCTCAAGATTTGTTGTGATTAACTCTTGAACTCTAACTTTGTCTTGAACTTTATGTCTTCAATAAATACCACATTCATCGCTCAGCCAAATTAAAGTGATTTTCGGATAATTTGATCCAATCCTGGCCTCTTTGAAATGACTTTTGGTAATTTCCACTAAACTCAACATTGGCTTTTCAAAAAATTAATAGCCAAGGGTAAGAGTGGATTTCACCTCCCTATTATTCGTACATGATTTCCTTATTGCTTGTTCTAGGGGAAAACGAGGCTCATACGAATAATGTATCACTAATTGGGATGAATGTGTTATATAACTCACGATTTCCTATAAATAGTTCCAAAGTAAGATTGACCCAGATTTGAAACTCGGTTATTTAACTATCAGATAACACACACAATTCAACCAAAGGTTCATTTCCCATAGTAATCACTAAGCCACATTTGGTTAATCTTTTATTAACTAAATTTCTTATTTATGATCCTAAAACATTCACGTACTTAACCCTCTGATATATGTATGTATTTCATTACCATTTAAGATGGTTTCTCATTTTTGATTCACTTTAGTGGGTTACTAGAATCCAAATCATTTTATTTAACTTTTAAGATTTTGCCAGCAACAAATCATTCATGGAAATAATGATCTAAATTTCCAAAATCAACTCTTGATCTCAAACTAATTTTACCCCTCGAATAATGATGAATCCATTCAAGTTAGGGTATTTATTACCTCTTTGACCTTGACTCGACATCTCCTTTGTGTTTTGAATAATAGATGTTCGCAATGTAAAATTTTAAACATCTAACTCAAGACGACCAAATTCACGGTTCCATTCATTCCAAAAAAAGCTCAAAAAACTCATCTTTTTTTCGAATTCACATTCCAATTTATAAAAAGAATTACTTAATTTCTTTCATTAGGAATTTCCTTAATCACTATTGACTCACTAGCTTTAAATCCATTGTCAAATCCAATTTTAATTAGGGCTTATTCTTAGGTTATTTATTTGAACTTGAACTTTGATAGTTAAAATTTTGATAAAGTGCAACAAACTATGTATCTTGAATACATTAAGTAAAATGATTCATTTAATTTCAAACCTCATTATTGAATAAACTGATTAACTTTTAAATCACATTTAATAACTAATTAACCAGTCTAATTCTTGTTATTTAAAATGATTGATCAATTTAAATCCCATGTTTTAAAATAATTAATCAACTTAAAACATCATTAATTAATTAAATTAGTCATTTATAATATAAAATTAAATTAATGACTTTTAAATTAGGATAATATTAACAAATATTAATTAAATAATAATGAACTACTAGATAATAATTAAGCAATTTTTTGAGAGGAAAAGTTGTGCAGCATGAAACTGCACAGCCGATTAAGTAGCATAAATAATAAACATATCTAATCGACAAGCCAAATTAGTAGCCAAAATAATAGCGTTTCAGGATTCAAAGACAATCCCCATAGCATCAACCATTACAAAATACACATTAGATATATTTGTACACAAAAGAGGGTGAAAACATCCACATAAACAGTAAATGAGTAGTGAACAATGATACCTCCCTGCAAGCCAACTTGCATTAGTGCTCCCTTGGGATTCATTATGCTGCGACTCCATAGGAAGAGTCAACCTGAATGGAGCAGACTGTACCATATCTAGGGCTACCAATTAGAACCGAGAACAGAAAAAATGAACCGACCCGAAAAGACCCGGACCCGACGGGTCTTAAGTTGGGTCTAGGTGATGAAAAATACAATAAAGACACGGTAAAACCTGACCCGAATTGACCCGACCAAAAAGCATTGAAATATACGTATTTTTAGTGTTGCTACCCAACAGACCCGACCCGACCCGAATCGAAGCTTGGGTCGGGTCTAGATTTTGGAAATGTATGGTTTAGACCCGACAAAATCCGACCCGCCTAGGCCCGAGACCGGATGGGTCGGGTTCGGGTCTATCAGGTCGAGTCTAATTGCCACCCCTAACGATACCTGACCAAGCATAAAACAAATGCAAAATACGTCTGCAGAGGTCAGCAAAATTACATCTAAGTTTGCCAAAATCAACAACATTGCAATCCTTCCTAATGTACCAACAGTAGATAGCAATGAAAATGTCCACAAGGGTACTGGGAGCGTTATATTGCCAGTGGTCATAAAATGAGGGGATCACAAGGATATAGCCGAGAAGATGAGAACTTGTAGCAGCTAGGATAATTAAGAAATTATTGCTTCTAAAAATAAATAATTAAATATTTATTTATAGATAAATAATTAAATAATCGTTAACGTAACGACCTTGGTTTTGGACGCTTACTTGTAATAGTGATTAATAAATTATAATGACAAATATAATTCATTAATTAAGAAATAAATACTATTTGAAAAGATAATAAGAAATAATTATCTAAGTTGTGGTTTAAATTTGAGCTTTTGAAATATAATTGTAGAAAAGTTAAGAAAGAAGCTATTTAATCATTTTAAATGATTAAATAAAGAGCTTTATGTGTATATATTCTAATTGTGGTGAAACTGGAAGAAAATAATTTCCAATGATGAATTAGGGTAAATTTAGGGGAAAAGTAACAAATATAAAATGTGTTGGGTTTTAATACAAATAAATATGTGAATTGAGGTTAGCTTTGTTCCAAGTAAAAATAATTAGAATAAACTGGGCTTTAAATTCAACATTTGGGAGTAATAAAATTTAGGAAAAATTATATTATATGAATTTGTAAAAAAACAAAAATTTATTAAATCTATGTTTATTTTATTGCAACAAATTACAAAATATAAGTGTTCACCTGTCTTTTGGCTCGGTTACCAAAAGCAACTCAAGCCCACATGACTCGGCCCATCGCGTGGTTCATTAGCCCAGAATCATTGCCGAAACCTTTAGGACTCAAGCCCAAATGAAGTTATATAAGAATTGTCGTCGTGACTCAAACAAGCTACTCAAGTATGGTCAAACACTCAGGATCGGTATTGATCCTCACCATTAAACCTGTATCCCCAACCTTACTAACTCTCTAGCACTTCGAAGTCCAATTTCATATCTCGAACTCACATCTTCCATTTCGTATCCCACGTCTCACTCAATTTTCATATTCTACTCCTCACCGCTATTTCATATCCCACACTTTCCCTCATTTCATATCCCTAAACTTCACTGCATCTCATATTCGTGAATATATACCAAGATACGAAGCCGCAATGGATTACTGGATACGAAGCCATGATGTCTCACGATATGAAGTAGACTAAAGCGCAACTAAATGTGAAGCAACAATGTACCTAAGTAAGGTAGAATAATGGCAAAGTCCCCAGATCAGTACTGATCCCGGGATCGATACCGAACCCGAGGTACTTGAATATTGACCCCACAGCCCACCTACTCCTACCTGATTTACATGCCTCTTCTCTCCTATAAATACCCACTATTTGGCAACGTGAAGAGGGCTGGATCCATGCTCTTTGCACACTATAGGAGAATAAGACATTCCCACATCTCTCAGGCATACCCCATCACTATAGGAAAAAGAAGAAATTTCATCTTGAACACTTGGACTATTTTGGGCTACATAGACATTTTGGGAATAAAGAACGTACCTCTAATTTGGATAAACTAGAACCTTGTTTCTACCATTGCTATTGCATTAATATGGAACTAATGTTCCCACCATGGTAAACATGTACCAAGAGCACAATAAAAGAGAAAAGCCATTCCAAGTGGATGTAGGCTGAATCGAGCCGAACCACTATAAACATCGTATTATTTACATTCCTGCAATTATTTCCATTCCATATGATAAGTTTCATTATCTTGGAACTTGTTGGATGTTGCACCAACATTTGCGCATCAACAAACACTTAGATAAATTGTTGGTGCGTATATGCAAATTATTGAGTTTAATTCTTTTATTCCAAGATTCACGTAGCAATTATAAAAAAGCTCCTATAGTAAGCTATCTTTAGCTTTGCTATTAGCTATTTGATGAAAATAAAATAAAATGTTACTCATGTTGTTGCAGTATTATTGGTTTGACACAGTAAAGAAAGTCAAGGAAAAGCAAGCACATGTCAAAAGATAAAATAAATTACTTTAATATTATGATTTCATTTAAAGTTAGGTAATAAATTCCAATACCACTATATTTTTCTTTTGTTCAATTGTATGGCATTCAGAACAAGATGCATGATATATGTGATTTGTTGGAATGATGTAGCAAAGATGAAATTGTTCCAAGAGGAAGAGTTTTATCAACTGATCTGACGGAGCTTGTTTAGCTAAGTCCTCTTGAGTCTGATGTCATAAAAATAATATTGATATTTTGGGAAATCAGATGCTTTTTTATGGAGGTCCTCGTTTCATTTTATATGCATCAGAGAAATTGAAAGAAAGATGGTAGCATGACCAACTGCAAAGTTGTTTTGCATAACATAAACCATTTTGAGAAAGAAGACAATGAGATAAAATTTAAACTATATAACAACAAATATTTAATCTGAATACATAAAAAACTTTCCATATTAATATAATAATTTTTCTTGGAGCAAAACTAGCAACATAGTTCATAAACGCAAACTGTAAGATTGGACTGAAACTAAATATATAATTCCTGAAGGACGACTGCACTCAAATAATCTAACAGAACTTGTGAACGATATTCCTTTTGGGACATATGAAATGGTAATTTGAATGGATAATCCAAAGAGTCGGGATGCTTATTTATAGTGATCGACCAATGGTTTAACATGAGCCGTGGAAGCTATTAGTATGAATGTGATATGGTTTGAATTGAGGGTAGTCATAAAGAAGGTTAATAGTGTATCAATTTCCATTCATATGCTTACTATTGTTGTTGTCGGGAAAGTTAATTTTCTTATAATTAATTAATACTTTCATTTTACCAAGTATTTGACCATACGATAAAATCATTTTTCTTAATTGATAGTGTACAAATTCAGTAATAAATAACAAGTGTAAGCTAATTGATTTGGATCAAAAGGGAGAAGTTACAGCTGAAGGACGTGACTCTTTAATTGATCCAAATGCATTGGTTCATTTTGTTGTTCTAGGGATAAATACAGTTAAAGTTTGGGTAGATGATGCAAATTCTCTGAATACACATCTATCGAGACCAATATCTAATTTTCAAAATAGTGAAGATTCCATCTGCACTGCAATTGCTTGGCCTGCTGAGATTGTTAAAACAGATGCAAGTTTCAATAATTGCAATTTAACATTATTTTGGTAAGAAAGGCAATTTCTCATATTCTCTTCATAAATGTTAAGATGCATATTTGGTTATACTTTATTTTAAAAGAAAAAAAATGACAAAATTTAATTCAGTAAGTTAGCTTACATGATGTAATATACTGGTTTTTTTTTCCTTCTCATTGATACGTGTGTGTATGGTTTCAAACTAAAACACTACACGAAGTATCCGATGACATTTCCAATATATTAAAGTTGAAATATAGCAAAATCTCTAAGGAAAGAAACTTCAATTTTATTTTATTTTGTTTTTTTTGTGATGATATAGCTACATAAGATCTGCATCAAAAATCTGTAACATCTGAGCAAATATTTAGGTATGCTTTATTTTTTTCTTTCCAATTAAGATGACTTATGGCACTAAACTTTGAAGTACATCCATATATATATGAGTATGATGATTTGTATGGACATGTTCATAAGTAAGTAACTATAATGAGTTGATGATAACTCATGATGTTTGAGATCAATAATGGAGCAATCTTTCCTTATAGCAGTCACTACCAAAAAGACTCATTTAAAGACTGCAAGAAAAAAAACCAGTCTTTGGTCAAAGACCGACTAGAAACTACAAGAATTGGCCTTAGATATTTTATATTAAAGATTAGAAATTAGTGTATAATATATTTGTAAATTTTCGAGATAGCCTATAAATTGTATTTCTGTCTCCCATTTATTAATTACATGTTCTTTTTTTATTAATTCAAAGGTGGAATTTCACTGTTGACATGGGGAATTGTCACTTTATTCATCATACGCCAACCCTCGATATGTGTGTGATGTAAACACAATAATCCAAAGATGTATAAAAGTCATGCGGAGAAAACAGCTTTTTATAATGGTTCGGCACTAATGCCTGCGTCCACTTCAATGTAATCATTGATCATATATTTGTTAATTACAATGATGTACAAGTTTGGAAAATATTTAAGTTCAAAGCGTTACAATAGAACAACAAAATATTTGTTAATTTTAACCTTTGGCCAAAAATGCCCTTCTTCTTCATTGGGTGAAATTTGAGTTAGCTTGGCCAACTATGTCAAAAAATAGCTTCAATGTCGAAGAAATCCAAGAAATATCCAAAATGTCCAAAACAGCCCAAAAATTGTGTTTTTATGCTTGTAGACGTCCAAAAGTTGATGTAGAATGTTTATAAAATGTTTTAGAGGTTCATGCCATGTCCAGTGGTCATGGGAAGAACGTGGCTTGCCATTATTGATGCTTGGGAGCTCGAAGAAGTCCAAAATACCAAGTGAGAACCAACCCTTTTGAATGCCAAGTAAGGGGATATTTATAGGTGACCTTGTAGTGGAGTAGGTGAGAAATGAGACCCACACAGCAGAATTTCGTATCCCTGAGGGGTAAGAAATTCGGATCCCAAAATCGGAGGCAAAAGATCAGTGTTTTGTCAAAATTTCGTATCCCGAGGTTTGAGAAACTCGAATCCCCAAAATCTGCCAAAATCATGTGTTACAAACGTGAACAACAGTGATCGGCATGAGTTTTAGGTCGTGCCAAAATGATCTGCCATTTTCTAAAACATTGGCCAAATCCAAAAATTCGTAACCCAAAAATCGCGTGTTGCACACGTTAAAAGCAGTGATTGACATGAGTTCTGGGCTGTGCTAGAATGATCAGCCATTTTCCAAAATTTTGAATCCCACTGCCACTTTACCATTTTTCAGATTCCTGAGTGCAATTCAAGATTTTGCTTGCCGGGGCCAAGTGCATGCCATGAAAATTTCGAATCCACTGAGGGATTCGAAAATCTAGCAAACTAGCCAAGCCATGATTTTTGTCAAGTTTTCCAGTGTGATATAGCAAGGGTGTGCATGTGGTTTTTCCCTGATCCACCATGTTTTTCATTGGTTTTCTAATGTGCCAAATGCCAGATTTGCCATTTTTACCAAATGATCGGCCAAGTTCGCAGAGTGATCTGGCAATGGTGTACACGTGATTTTCAAGTGACCCACCATGTTTTTTGACTGTTTTTCATTATGCCAACCCTGAGTTTGCCATATTTACCAGATTGATCGACCAAGGTAAAACACGTGTTTTTTCACGATTTTCACTCTGTTGTTTTTGACGTGCCGGATCAGCTTTTGCCAGTTTACCATATTTTGACACTGTGAGTTGCGCGGGTCATTTTTTGTGATCGACGCGTGTCGATCAGCCGTTTTTGAGTGCATGAGACTATTCTTTAACCAATCCATATATTTTTGTGCAATGAGTTCTACCACGTGATCGAATCGATGCGTTCGACCATTTTGAGCTGATCGGACAATGTCGATCATGTATTTTACTGTACCAGCCTTTTTGAGTCCATCGCGATGATTTTACGAATCGATGCCATTTTCAATCCTTTTTTTCAAACATGTCACGACTTTGATCGAATCGCTTAGTGTTTTCTGACAATATTTTTGACGTGTGATGGCTTCAACTAAACAGCGTGTCAAGATTTGCCCCAAAAAAAATATCTTTCTTGATCCAAGGAAGGTGTGTTTTGCGAGAAGAAGAGAAATCTAGAAACCCATGATCACTTTGGATTGTATTATTTATGATTCTGAAAACCAGAAAGCTTAGCTTTTGAAGAAGGCTGATGATCGATTTGAATCGTATTATTCAGAAATCCTCGATCATTTCAGATTATAATAAAAGAGTCTACGATCGCTTCGGATCATATTAATATAAAGCCCCGATCACTTCAGATAGTATTAATTAGAAGTCCATGATCACTTGGAATCGTATTAAATAGAAGTCCTTGATCGCTTCGGATCGTATTAATGTTGGACTATAGTCCCGAAAGCTTGATATCCAGAAAATAAGAGGCTGTGAGCTAGCTGAGTCTTATTGGAGCAAGCATGTACCTATAGAAGAGGGTTTTGCACTTGGTGTACCAAGTTGTGTAGTGTTATGTGTATGGAGGGCCAGCTTGTTAAGGTTCTAGTGATAAGTGGGTTGCAATAAGGAACTCCCGTGCTTGGCGGACCAAGTTGAGTAATTCTTATGTTTAGCAAACTTACCCAGGGAATCTTAACGCCCGATAGTCCCAACCTTTAGGGGAAGTTGTGGATCAGAGTCTGAAGCTAAGAACCGGAGTTCGAAGTTCATGCCCAACTGATCAGGAAGATCGCAGTCATATGTTTATACTGGACAGATCTAGTGTCAACTGTATTTGTACGGGACTGATCCAATGTGGACTGTATTTATACTAGACTGATCCAGTGTGGACTTTATTTATAATGACTGATCTAGTATGGAGCCGGAGCCCGAATTTTATAATGGACTGATCCAGTGTGGAGTCGGAGCCCATATTTTATATTGGACTGATCTAGTATGGAGTCGGATCCCCAATATTATACTTTACTGATCATGTGTGGTGCCAGAGCCCGAATTTTATACTAGACTGATCCAGTGTGGAGCCGAAGCCCAAATTTTATACTGGACTGATCCAGTGTGGAGTTGGAGCCCGAATTTCATGCTGGACTGATCCAGTGTGCCAAAGTAATATTTTACTGATAACCCGGGTTGATGATGTGTTGTCGAGCAAAGAGCTTGCTTAAGGACATTTGATCTCGTACATGGGTAGGTCGACTCAACCATCTATAGTTCAGAGAGCCATAAATCGAAGGGCTGGAGCCTGAATATCCATAATACAGAGAAAGCCAAAAGAGCCAATACCATGGACCCAAGAAATACGAAAGCCGGAAAGCCATAAATGGGAATCCAAGGAGACCAGAAGACCATAATCCGCAAGTCGTAAGATACTGATGCCCGGGGGACTTGCATCCAAGATATTAGAACTAGTAGGAGGTTTAGATTATCCAAAGAGACATTGGCACCTAGGGCTGTCAATGAATATCCGAAATATCCGAAATCTGTCCATATCCGCATCCAAAAATGTGAAAAATATCCGATATCTGAAAAGCGGATACGGATATCTGATATCCAAAATGCTTACCGGATACGGATATTGATATGACAATATCCGTATCCGATAAATATCCGTCTGCTATGAAAATATATATTTTTATATTTAGGTTATAGTATAATTTATTATTTTATAACATATAGATACAAAAGTAAGTAACGAAAGGCAAAACAGTAAACAATCTGTACAGGATAGCCTACTCCAAGTCTCCAATAGTCTAACCGACGTGACGATCCAAGTATCCAACCCTTTACAAAAATCTGTACAACCATTGCGTGAAATCCAACAATTCTCCCCTAGCATTTATAGTTAATTTTCACTAGAATCTGAAACCCTAACCCATCGGCTTTCCATCTCTTGCAAGAAAAAAAACATAGCCGCAATTCCATTCCAGGCTCCTCCAGTCCGCTACAAAAATTTGAAGCCAAACTCGATGCGATTCAATTTGAGCACCTTTTCGAAGCACCTTTCCTCTACAAAAAGCTTAAGAGCACCTTGTCGAAGCACCTTGCCAAAGCCGGTCCACATTTTTCATGTCACCACCTTGTCGAAGCACCTTGCCGTTGGTCCACTTCGAGCACCTTATCACTACGCGATTGAATTTCATCTCTTCATTTTTGTTTAGTATGATCCACTAAAGTTTCACTTATCTCATCTATGCAATTTTTTTAATCTAGTATTTGCAACAACAAAAAAGTTGGTCTAGTGGTTTTATATGGATTCTAGTTTTATATGAAATCAAGTTGTATATGGTAAGTAAAACCAGTGCTCTTATATAAAAAGTAAACAAATAAATTTAAAATAGTTGGTTCATGTTAAATTTACCTGCGGTTTGAAAATATAAAACCAGTGGTTTACTGTTCATCGGTTTTATGTCTGGTTAGATGATTATTAAACATGGGTTTTGCGTCTTTAAATATGTCTTACATTGTAGATACTTGCTGATATTTTACTACATGTAACTCTTTGGGCTTAGACAGTAAAAAAGTTTATTTTATTTAACATTGTAGAGTTTTGACAATGGAAAAAACCTCATCAAGTTGTAGTAATAAGGATATTTGTGGTAATGATGTTGTAGTGGTGGAAGAGAATCGAAACACTTCAAACACAGTTACAGATTCTAGTTTGTCAATTACACAAGTATCTGAAAATCATTCTATGGATCTAGACAAATTCGTACCCTCTAATACAAGAATTTTGAAATCGGATGTATGGAAAGATTTTAATAGGGAAGTAGTGGGCAGTGCTATTAAAACCAGTTATAAACATTGTTCTAGATTATTTAATGGAGTTACTTCAACGGGAACAACCCATTTGAAAAATCATCTAAGAACATGTCCAAAAAAATCCCAACCATCAAAGAATATCTAGACAACAAATGTTGACAACCAAAATTTCTCCCAACAAACCAATTAAATTATCGAGTTGGAAGTTTGATCTACATTGAAGCCGAATGTGTTTTGCACATACGGTTGCTAAGCATGATCATCCATTTAACATGAGTGAACATGCATATTTTCAAGAGTATATTAGAGGTATTAATCCATCCGTTAAGTTATTTTGTAGAAACAAAGTTCGTCTGATGTTTTAAAACTCTTTATTGAAATCAGAGGTAAACTACAAGAGATGTTTGATTGTTTGTCAGCCCGCGTTAGCCTCACTACGGATTTTTGGACCTCCGAACACCAAAACATTGGTTATTGTTGCATAACTTATCATTTTATTGATGATGATTGGAAGTTACAAAAAAAAGTCATTGCTTATTATAATTTACCCCCTCTATACAATGGGTCCACACTTAGTCCTTCTCTTAAATCAAAAGTATTGCAATGGAATATTGATACGAAGTTATTTGCACTTATTCTCGATAATGCATTAAATAATGATGTAATGATAAGAGATTTTAAAGAATGGTTGGTTGGTAAAAATGTGTTGCCTCTTAGTGGTGAGTTATTTCATATGTGTTGTTGCACGCACATACTAAATTTGATTGTTCAAGATGGACTAAAAATGGTGCAACATCTTATTGAAAAAATTAGAGAAAGCGTGAATTTTCCAATTCGTCGCAAATTAGAAAGAAAAATTAGGAAAATGCATTGGCTCAAACTCAATTAGTTAGGAAAGGAGTGTCTTATGATGTTCCTACATGTTGGAAATTCAAATATCTAATGGTTGAAAGTGCTCCTGAAGCGCGTCCGGCATTTGAGCGATTGGTTGATTTAACCCACGATTACAAATGGTTTCCATCAAACGAAGAATGGGAAATAGGAAAAGAAATATGTGAATGTTTGAAAATATTTTACGAAGTTACACTTAAATTTTCGTGGGTTAAATGTCCTGCGGCTAATTTATATTTTAAAAGCATCTGTGATGTCTATGAAAGCATTTTAAGTTGGGAGCTAAACGAGCATGAGTATATTCAATGTATGGCCTAAAAGATGAGAATCAAGATTGGCAAGTATTGGAGCACTTGCAATCTAATGATGAGTATCAGTAAGCTTTTAGATCCCCGTTATAGAATGACTTATATCGAATTTTTCTTCGATGTGGTTTACAGGGAACATGCACAAGTTTACGTGCAAAAATTCATGAATCTTTGAAATGTCTATTTTCTTTATATGAAAGAGAATGTGCATCATCTAAGGGGCAATCTACCAATTCTTCGTGTGATACGTTTGGTTCTAATCCTTCTAAGAAGATATCAAAAATGGATGTACATTATAGGAACTATCGTGACAAAAAAATTGGTAGCTCACAAGCTTTGAAAACAGAACTTGATACGTATTTGGAAGATGAATTGTTATAAGAAGATGAGGAAAATTTTGATATTTTGATGTGGTGGAAAACCAATGGTCCAACTTTTCCAATTCTTGTAAGGATAGCTCGTGATATTTTAGCCGTTCCGATGTCAACCGTAGCATCTGAATCATCATTTAGTAGTGGAGGTAGATTGATTTTTTGGAGTAGATCTTCTTTATCTCCGGATATTGTAGAAGCTTTGAGTTGTGTTAAGGATTGGTTGCCATCCGATATTGGTAAAACTATTATATTTTTCTACATGTTTTCAATACAATAATCATCCCATATATTATATAATTCTTTTGTATTCCTTTTAGTAGGTCACAATGTTGAGTTTGTTGATGATGTTATGGTTACGCTATAAACATGCTTCGCACTAGAGGGTAACGGTAAGTCATGCTTATAATTATTTTGCATTTAGAAACCTCATTAACCTTTGCAAGAATTTCATACATTTTATTTATCTTAAACTTCTTATCATTCTCACATAACCATATATTGCTATCCATAGTATCATATAATTTAACTCTATGAATTTAGTTTCACAATTTTCTTATTCGCTTATATATGTTTGGTAGGTTAAATCTCCTTCCTTGTAAAACTGGAGAAAATTTGGCGGTGAAGAAAACATTCAGACTGCATAATTTCACTATGATTTAGGTAACTTCAAAGAATAATCCCCTGTTTCCATCGGGAATAACTCGCCATTACCAAAGGATTACGGAGTTGCTTTGCTACTACACAACAACTTTCAGGTTGCTATGCTAGTGCACAACAACCTAAAGTTGTTGTGCTAGTTTGCGCAGCAACTTTCAGGCTGCTGTGCTAGTTAGCATAGCAACCTGAAGTTGATGTGCTAGTTAGTGCAACAACCTGAAGTTGTGCTATTGCACAGCAAGTTGAAGTTGTTCTGCTAATGCACAACAACTTCAGGTTGTTGTGCTAACTAGCACATTAAGTTGAAACTGCTGTGCTAGTGAACAACAACTTGAAGTTGTTGTTCTAGTTAGCACAACAACTTACAAGTTGTTGTGCTAGTTGGCATAACAACCTGAAGTTGTTGTGCTAGTTAGCACAGCAACCTGAAGTTGATGTGCTACTGCACATCAACTAGAAACTTCAGGTTTTTGTGTTAGTACACAACAACTTTCAAGTTGCTGTGCTAGTGCACAGCAACTTAGTTGGGTCATATTTCATTTATAATAACATGATTGGTCGCTTTAGTTCATATTTAATTTACAATATATGATTGAATTTGTGCCTCTTTTGCAGGGTCATTTTTTTGAAGCTTCAACCATTTCATGAAGAAATAGTGTCGTGCCTTAATTTGTTTATCTGTTAATATTATTAAGATGAATTATGGTATTTGCTTTAATTTGTATTATATATGTGTTTGAATCATCGTATGGATTATATGGTACTGTTTTATATGCATTTCTTTTAATTTGTATGTACTTTAATATGTATGTGTGTTTAGGTTAGTGTATGGATTATATGATGAAATATTATTATTTGAGTTTTATGTGATTGAGTGAGATATTGTTAAGTTGATATGTTTTATGTTCGATGTGAGTGTGCGATGTGAACACAATAATCTAAAGATGTAGTAAAATAATGCGGGAGAACACAACTTTTTAGTGGTTCGGCACTAACACCTACGTCCACTTCATAGTAATCATTCATCATATATTTGTTGATTACAATGGTGTACAGGTTAGGCAATATTTAAGTACAAAGCATTATAATAAAACAATAAAATTTGTTAATTCTAAACTTTGATCAAAATGCCCTTCTTCTTCGTTGGGCGAAATCTGAGTTGACTTGGTCAACTGTGTTCAAAAGTAGCTTCAATATCGAAGAAATCCAAGAGATATCCAAAATGTCCAAAACAGCCCCAAAGTGGTGTTTTTATGCTTGTAGATGTAAAATGTTGATGGAGAACGTTTATGTAACATTATAGAGGTTCATGCCATGTCCATGGTTATAGGAAAGAAGGTGGCTTCCATTAGTGATGCTTGGGAGCTCCAAGAAGTCCAAAATACCAAGTGAGAACCAACCCCTTTGAATGTTAAGCAATGGGCTATTTATAGATGAGCTTATAGTGGAGTAGGTGAAAAATGGGACCCACATAGCCGAATTTCATATAGCTGAGGGGCACGAAATTCGGATCCCAAAGTCAAAGTCGAGAATTAGTGTTTTGTCAAAATTTTGTATCCCGGGGTTCAAAAAATTCGAATCCTCAAAATTTGCCAAAATCACGCGTTGCACACGTGACAAACAGTTATCGACACGTGTTCTGCACCATGCCAAAGTGATCTTCCATTTTCTGGAATATTTGCCAAATCCAAAAATTCATATCACAAAAATCACGTGTTGTACACGTGAAAAATAGTGATTGGCATGAGTTCTGGGTCGTGCCAGAATGATCAGCCATTTTCCAGAATTTTGATTCCTACTGCCACTTTACCAGTTTTTGGATTCGTGTATGTGATTCAAATTTTTGCTAGCTGGGGCTGAGTGCGTGCCATGAAAATTTCGAATCCCCTGAGGGATTCGAAATTCTGGCAAGCTTGCCAATCCACGATTTTTGCCAAGTTTTTCGATTATTGATTTTCCAACGTGCCAAATTCCAGATTTGCCATTTTACCAGATTATCAATCAAGTTCTCAGAGTGATCTGGAAAGGGTGCACACGTGATTTTCCAGTGACTCACCATGTTTTTGACTGTTTTTCATTATGCCAACCCTGAGCTTGCCAGATTTACCATATGGATCAGCTAAGGTAAAACACGTGATTTTTCATGATTTTCACGCGTTGATCAGCTTTTTGCGACGTGCCAGATTAGCTTTTGCCAGTTTACCATAATTTGACGTCATGAGTCGCACGAGCTATTTTTCGTGATCGACGCATGTCAATCAGTTGTTTTTGAGTGCGCAATACTATTTTTTACCGAATCCATATATTTTTGCATGATGAGTTCTGCCACGTGACCTAACCGACGCACTCGACCATTTAGAGTTGATCGGACAATGTCGATCACGTATTTTCACTACACCAGCTTTTTCGAGTCCATCGATGTTATCCATCTGATCGATCCAAGTGAATATGGGTCGGTTTTAAGCGTTTTGAAGAAGGGATCGGTCCTGTCGTTATTAAAAGGGGGCGGTCGTAGCGCAAGATTCCTGGTCGTCCTAAAGCTGGTTGCTTTCAGGTCGCTTCAAACACGAAGTTGTTTCGGTCGTTCCAAAGAACTAAAAGCTTCTGGTCGTTCCGAAGGCCAATGATTACCGATCGCTCCAAATATTCAACAGCTTTGATCGCTCTAAAATGCTAAAGAGCTCCTGGTCGCTCCAGACTGCTAAAGAGATCTGGTCGTTCCAAAAATACTGAAGAGTCTTGATCGCTCTAAAATACAGAAGATCTCTGGTCGCTCCAAATATACAAGGTATCTGGTCGTTTACTAGCTCTTGATCGCACCAACAAGCTTCAAGGCTTCCTGGTCCGTTTGTTCCAAGCATCCTGGTCGGTCCGCTCCGCATTCTAGCCTCCTGGTCGTCCTTTCTTCTGGCGGAAGCTCCTGGTCGGCCAAAGTGCTAGAAACGACCTGTGATAGCGTGACAGCTGGAAACAACTGGTGACAACTGGCAGTGGCATTTCCGTAAATACCGAAAATACCGACCAGGTCCCTGAATACAAGATTTCAGCCATTTCTCCGCCTATAAATAGGACCCTACCTCCATCATTTTAGGGGACTTTGCTGGAACTACGAGGAGGTGCTGTCTAATTGCTTTCGGGTGTTCTCCAAGCATTTCTACATCTCTTCTCTATCATCGATCATAAATCTATGGAGCATTGGAGCATATGGAGCATGGTTTTCATGGAGGAACAAGCATAAGCATTCCACGCACTTCTTCATTTCTTCTTGATCATTCACCCAAAGATCTAAGGAGCTTTCATCCATGGCTTTCATGGAGGGATTGGCATAAAATACTTCAAGCTTTCATCCATCCTTTCAATCGGTTGTAGAGACAAATGCATGTCAAAGAAGCTTGTATGAATGCATAATGGAGCAAATGTTGTAATCTTGTGGTTATTAATGAAATCCAATCTTCAAAGTGGACGTAGACTCGAATAAGAGTCGAACCACTATAAAATTCTCGTCTTCTTTCTTTATTTTGGTATTTTGATGCTTTTGAATGTTAGATATGGCCTCACATAACTCTAAAGGTTTTCTAACGCCCCGCCTCTAAAAAGGTGACGTGCTTTCTAAGCATCTCACCTCTGATTAGGTAACGTGTTTAGAGAAACCATTGTGGTTGTTATACCAATTTTCGGTATCGCCAATTAGGCGCCCACCGTGGGGCCAGATCTACTTTCTGGCATCAAGTATACTACAAAGATCTTGAGATCTTGAAGCTAAGCCTTAAAATAGCTCGCTCCGGCTTGCGATTTGGACCTTCTGACGGATTTTCTACAAAGTTCAAGTTGCTTTCTGAAATAATGCCGCCAAAAGCAAATAAGGAAGCTAGAATTAGAATCTCTAACGGAGAAAATCGGGATGAGACCCCCGTGGCTAACCGATTTGAAGTGGGAGAGACATCTAATGGAGGTGTGAATGTCACAAGAGGCGAGCTTGATCAAGCTGTCGCTGGATTGACGCAACAGCTAGAGATAGCTAACAAAGCCATGTTGACAAAACTTGATTCTCTCTTTGCTCTTCAGGCCGCTACGGCAAAGGTGGCCTCTAAGCCCATTCGTGCAGAGGATGCTGGTTCTTCTTCTTCTTCTAGTCCAAATCGGGAAAAATCTTTTCAAGAAATCTCTGATCCTGATAAAGGAAAGCATGGGACTTCGAAGCTAGCTGATCGGAACCGCACTGCAGGGTTCACTTCTCATCAAGCGGCCAATTCTGCCAAAGGGGCACTTTCCAACCAAGAAAGGCCAGGGCCCCTAAGTCGCAACCGCGATGGTTTGCTCAAGCAAGCCTCCGGTCAAGACAAAGGTGTCCGCCCCGCAGATAGCCTCCCTGAGAAGGAACGCCTCAAGAAAATGGTCCAACAGCTTATGAAGGAAAGCCAATCTCGAAACGATAATGAGGCTGAATGGGAATTCGCACCGTCCAAAACCCCCCTCACTGAAAGGATTAAAAAGACAACTTTCCCATGCAAATTCAAACCTCCTTCAATCCAAGCTTATAACAGGACAGGCGACCCCAATGTGTTCTTGTTTCGATACGATCAACACATGGATGGGGCACAAGCAACTGACGAACTTAAGTGCTTATACTTCCCGGTGTATTTGGAAGGGGTTGCGTCATTATGGTTCACAAGGTTGCCTCCCCGATCTATTGATGACTTTGCCACATTGGCAATATGCTTCCGAGACCAGTTCCGCCTCCAAACAACAAAGGTCAGAGATATCATGTCCCTCAATGAACTAGAACAAGCTCCTGGTGAAACGATAAGGTCTTTCTTAAATCGTTTTAATGCTGTTGCTGCAGAAGTAGGGACCCAAGAGCCAAGGCTAATTCTAATGGCCTTAAAGGGGGGCATTGATAAGCTGTCTGAGTTCGGAAGGTGGCTAAAAAGAAAGAAACCTGAGACACTAGAAATTTTTTATGATAAAGCCGAGGAATACATGTGTCTTGAAGATGATCCTATCTATTCCGTTGGCAATGTCAAAGCTAAGGTGGTCCCGGAAAGGAAGGAAGCTCCCAAAAAGAATAGTCAAGAAAATTTTGGGGAAGGTCAAAAGAGAGGAAGCAGTAATGATGCTAGAAATGATAAGGACTCCAAGAAATGGCGTTTCTTCAAGCCAACAGATTTTACTCCGTTGAATGATACAATCGAGCACATATATATGGCAACGAAGGATGCAGAGGGCTATCCGAGCCCAAAGCCAGTGAAGGTGTCCGAAGAAGCTGCAAACTCAGGGAGGTTTTGTCGATTTCACAATCGACCGGGACACGACACTAATGAATGTCGACACCTGAAAAACTTGATTGAAGAATTGATAAGGCAAAATCGTCTCCAGGAGTATGTAAAGCGTTCATCAGATACCGAGCCTGCCCAGGGGCAGCAGGTCCATCCAAGTCAAGATAGAAGAACACCTGCGAATATTCCTCGACCTGTTATCAATATAATCAGTGGCGGACCTCATCCTGCAGGGGATACTTGGGAGGATATGATCAGGTATACTAATGAACCAAAAAGCATTCTAAAAGGAGACAGTTTTGAGGTTTGCAATAATTCTCTTCGTCGAAAAATGCCTAAAACATCCTGCGAAGATGTTATCTTCCGGGATCGGGATTCCGACGGAATGTTGGTTCCAACTGTTGACCCAATGGTGATCACCATTGGCTTGGGTCCAGCAATAGTAAAGAAGGTGTTGATTGATAACGGAGCATCCGTGAACGTTCTGTTTTACAGTACTTTCTCTAAAATGGGTCTATCCATGGATAATGTGCGAGCTAGCAAAGACAAAATACACGGGTTCACTGGCGTACCAACTCAGCTAATCAGTGTGATTGATCTCCTTGTAGAGCTAGGAGAGGGAGAGAGGCAAGTCTCCATGATTCAATCTTTTGTTATAATTGACTCACCTTCAGGGTACAATGCATTCTTGGGAAGGCCAGCACTTGCCGACTTCAGGGTAGCTCTTGCTCCTTGGTGCTTGATGATGAAGTTCCCGACCGCAAATGGGGTGGGAGTTATCAAAGGGGATCCTCAGGAATCGAGAGAATGCTATATGGCAGAACTGATTGAAGCTCGGAGATACGAAATTCAGAAGGATGCGGAGACTCCTCTCTGCATCCATGAAGCTCCTTTATAGCAATTAATGACCATCCCCTGCGCTGGAACATATAAAGACATGCAGGAAGATATGGACCCACGAAAAATCAGTGCAGGGGATGAAAAGGTAGCACCAGCTGAAGCTACCATTTCCATAGGGATCCATGATAGTGATACAGATAAGCTAATAAAGATAGGCTCCCAATTGGACCCTATGCTGCAAAAGGAATTGATTAGTTTTTTGAAAGCAAATTTGGATGTCTTTGCTTGGAGTCACTCAGATATGTGCGGGATACCTCCAGACGTAATAGTGCATAAGCTGAATATTGACCCCAGCGTGCGCCCGGTGAAGCAGAAAAGACGGATACAGGGCCCTGAAAGGTCTGAAGCTTTGAAAGATGAAGTGGATAGGATATTGACGAATAATTTCATTCGAGAATCCACCTATCCTAATTGGTTGTCCAATCCGGTCCTTGTGAAAAAATCAAACGGCAAATGGCGAGTGTGTGTTGATTATTCTGACTTGAATAAGGCTTGCCCAAAAGATAGTTTCCCCCTACCTCGAATTGATCAACTTGTTGATGCAACAGCGGGGCATGAAATATTGTCTTTCATGGATGCATATTCTGGATACAATCAGATTATGATGCACGAGCCAGACCAGGATAGTACCAGTTTCATAACTGATCGTGGTTTATATTGTTATAAGGTAATGCCGTTTGGTTTGAAAAATGCAGGTGCCACCTACCACCGCTTGGTGAACGCAATGTTCAAAACTCAAATTGGAAAGACTATGGAGGTTTATGTTGACGACATGCTGGTAAAATCCAAAGAGGCAAAGAATCATATAGAGGATCTTGATGAAATGTTCCAAATCCTGAGGAGATACGGCATGAAGCTCAATCCACTTAAGTGCTCGTTCGGCGTAGCATCAGGAAAATTTCTTGGTTTCATGGTAAATGCTCGGGGCATTGAAGCAAACCCAGCACAAGTGATTGCTTTACGAGAAATGCAAGCTCCACGGACTAAGAAAGAACTCCAATGCTTAAATGGCAAGGTAGCAGCATTGAGCCGCTTCATCTCAAGGGCAACGGACATGTGCATTCCCCTATTTGATGCATTAAAAAAGGAAAAGAAAAGCTTCCGGTGGACTCCCGAATGCCAGCAAGCATTTGAAGATCTCATCAAGCACATGGAATCCCCTCCGATGCTATCAAAGCCTAGGGATGGAGAAAGCTTGCTCTTATACCTTGCAGTGTCATCCCATGCGTTGAGCGCAGCACTCGTTAGGGAGGAAGACAAAGTGCAGTGGCCAGTATACTACATTAGCAAAAGGTTTACCGGGGCAGAGATGAATTATCCAAGGATAGAAAAGCTTGCATATGCCTTGCTCATCGCATCACAAAAGCTCATACCCTATTTCCAATCCCACTCTATTAAAGTCCTTACCGACCAACCCTTGAAACAGGTATTGTTCCGTCCAGAAACTTCGGGGAGACTCCTGAAATGGAATATTGAACTCAGCCAATATGATATCACTTACTACCCCAGAAAGGCAATAAATGGACAAGCTTTGGCCGACTTTATCGCTGAATTCACTGACAGGGGAGAGGAAATGGAGGAAACTAACGAATTGGCTGTTAGGTGGAAACTTTTTGTTGATGGCGCTAAGAATGAATATTGTGCTGGGGCAGGGATAGTATTCGAAACCCCAGAAGGACGACATGTATGCTGTGCTCTGCGATTTGAATTCCCCATCACCAACAACGAGGCCGAATATGAAGCGTTACTTGGAGGATTGCGGGTTGCAAAAGAATTAAGCTTGAAAAGTCTACTAATATTCAGCGATTCACAGCTTATGGTTTCTCAAATCAAAGGTGAATTCCAGACTAAGATGGGAAGGCTTCCGACATATCTGCTAAAAGCCAAAGAACTTCTCGACAACTTGGAATATTATTCTATCTCTCATATTCCTCGTAGAGAAAATTGGAAGGCAGATTCCTTATCAAAGCTAGCTAGCACCGGAGATCCTCAAATCTTCGATCTAGTTCCTATGGAAGTATTATCTAGTTCCAGCATTGAGGAATCCGATATAGACTGGGTTATGGAAACAACCAACGAGCCCGACTCGTGGATGACCCCTATAAGAAACTATATACTTCACGAAACACTTCCTGAGAAACCAAAGGATCGCAGAAAACTGCTCCGAAAGTCTCGCCTATATCTTGTCCAAGATGGTCATTTATACAGGAGAGGATATTCAACGCCATTACTACGGTGTGTAACAAAGGAGGAATCTAAAGCGATTTTGGCGGAGCTACATGAAGGAGATTGTGGAGGTCATGTTGGTGGACAGACTCTTGCCAAAAAGATCCATCGATATGGTTATTTTTGGCCCGATGTGAACATCGACTCAATGACATTCACTAAGAAATGCGACCGGTGCCAGAAATTTGCAAAAATTCCAAGAGCTCCGTCAACTGAGTTGACACAGATGTTGAGTCCTTTGCCATTCGCTGTCTGGGGCATAGACTTGATTGGAGCATTACCTACCGCAAAATCGAGCTTCAAATATGCTATAGTGGCCGTGGATTACTTTACCAAATGGGCTGAAGCTGAACCATTGGCAACTATCACATCGAAGAAGGTAATCAACTTTGTGTTGAAAAATATCATATGCAGGTTTGGGGTTCCACAGAAAATTATCACCGACAATGGCATGCAATTTGAAAGTGACGAATTCAAGGATTTCTGCAACAAATATCATATTCAGAAAAGTTTTGCAGCAGTTGCCCACCCGCAGGCCAACGGGCAAGTTGAGGCAGTCAACAAAATCCTGAAGTCCACCATTAAAAAGCGTCTCGAGAAAGCTAAAGGCAACTGGATTGAAGAATTGCCACTTGCCCTATGGGCTTATCGTACGACTCATAAAACTGCAACTGGGCATACTCCGTTCTCCTTGGCATATGGTTCGGAAGCAATGATACCTGTGGAGTTAGAGGTTCCAACTCACCGCAGAATTCATTTTAACCAAGAAGAGAATGAAAAGCTGCAACTTGAGGCCCTTGATTTACTCGAGGAGAAAAGGACTGAATCAGAACTTAGAATGGTCGCCCATCAGAGAAGAATTGCTCGACACTTCAATCAAAAGGTCATGCATAGAACATTCGAAATGGGAGACCTGGTGTTAAAGAAAATCATGACCGCAACAGGAGTCTTTGGCCCCAATTGGGAAGGTCCATTTGTCATCGACCAAAAGCTCCTCGACGGTACCTTTAAGCTCAAAACTACAGATGGAGTAGAACTCCCAAGGGCCTGGAACAGTGATCACCTTCGTCGCTATTTTAAATGATTTTCTAACTCATATTCTTTTGTATTTTTCTATGAATATGGTAAATACTTTGTATGAAATTACATGAATATAAATCCAGCAGCACTTCTGATTCTGTCAAAGCTTTATATTCGCATCCAAAAGATGCACAGCTATGGTTACAGGACACGATACCTTCGTCATCCTGTTTTCCGGCATAAAACTCGCCATAGCTTTACTGAAGAAAGATGGTCCAAAAGCAGGCGCAAATTTAACCCAAACCCTCTTCGAGGATTCTCAGTCGGATAATAAACTGAGTCTTCTCTAGGGGTGCTCGGTCAAATAACCCAAAGTCAGACAAAATCTGATCGCGTTATAACCGAGTTTCTTAACCCAAACCCTCTCCGAGGATTCTCAGTCGAATAATAAACTGAGTCTTCTCCAGGGGTGCTCGGTCAAATAACCCAAAGTCAGACAAAATCTGATCGCGTTATAACCGAGTTTCTTAACCCAAACCATCTCCGAGGATTCTCAGTCGAATAATAAACTGAGTCTTCTCCAGGGGTGCTCGGTCAAATAACCCAAAGTCAGACAAAATCTGATCGCGTTATAACCGAGTTTCTTAACCCAAACCCTCTCCGAGGATTCTCAGTCGAATAATAAATTGAGTCTTCTCCAGGGGTGCTCGGTCAAATAACCCAAAGTCAGACAAAATATGATCGCGTTATAACCGAGTTTCTTAACCCAAACCCTCTCCGAGGATTCTCGGTCGAATAATAAACTGAGTCTTCTCCAGGGGTGCTCGGTCAAATAACCCAAAGTCAGACAAAATCTGATAGCGTTATAACCGAGTTTCTTAACCCAAACCCTCTCCGAGGATTCTCAGTCGAATAATAAACTAAGTCTTCTCCAGGGGTGCTCGGTCAAATAACCCAAAGTCAGACAAAATCTGATCGCGTTATAACCGAGTTTCTTAACCCAAACCCTCTCCGAGGATTCTCAGTCGAATAATAAACTGAGTCTTCTCCAGGGGTGCTCGGTCAAATAACCCAAAGTCAGACAATATCTGATCGCGTTATAACCGAGTTTCTTAACCCAAACCCTCTCCGAGGATTCTCAGCCGAATAATAAACTGAGTCTTCTCCAGGGGTGCTCGGTCAAATAACCCAAAGTCAGACAAAATCTGATCGCGTTATAACCGAGTTTCTTAATCCAAACCCTCTCCGAGGATTCTCAATCGAATAATAAACTGAGTCTTCTCTAGGGGTGCTCAGTCAATAAATCAAAGTCAGAAAAAACTTGACTACGATATTACCGAGTCTTTGACAAGGAAAACCTTCAAAAGGCATTCAAACATTTCTCGAATACCCAATGCATTAGGACGCAAAGGATGGAGAATTCCAAACAAAGAATGCAAGGTTCGTATAAAGAATCAAAAGCATCCAAATATCCGCCTTCGATATATAAAGGCTGAAACAATCCATTGGTACGGGGGCATATCACATATCACGACACAAAACAAAAAGCAGCTCCTTGATTTCTCACATACCAAAGGATCATTTCAACCGTTTATAAGTGGGAAATTTATAAATAAGCAAAATGTGTAAAGTGTGATGTGCAAGCATAATGTACAAACCAGAATGCGCAGAAGAAAATAACAAGGTCAAAAGCACCAAAACACAGAACATCGTCACATACACATACCAAAATAAAGCTACCAGCGTCGCGTACACAACCAAAAGTAGGTGATAAAAAGAGTCATGAAGCGAGGACTGGCACTCGCTTGATACATCCAGTCATACAATATCTACAAACACCGGATCCGAAACCCCCAAGTCAAGCATTCTTACCAAGAGATTTCTCCCCATCACAAGGGGAAGGGGGAAGGACCTCGCTTTCCTGGCCCAAAAGTTCGACAATCATCTTATCCCTAGACTTGAGAGCTCGAATGAGGAGGGCCTTATCTTCCTCCAAAAGAGCTATACGCTTGATATGCTCACGATTCAGCCCCGAAAGATTGTTGACAAGGTCATGCCATCCTATCAAGTCTTTAGCCAAGTAATTGCTAAGCATGTCAAAATGTCTTTCAAGCCAATCTTTCACTTTGTCAAGCTGAGTCAGCCCATCAAGCTGAATAGAGTTCACGTCATCAGCAAGCACTCTGTAATCGGACGGGTGTATATCAGGGTTAATAAACACCCCATCCAAGCAGTATCCTTTGAACCGATCAGCAAGCTCGGGGTGACATGGCAAGACACAATATTGGGGTCTATTTATGATAACTCGAAGCTCGTTTAGGGAAGGGGTTCTCACAGTAGAATCACTAGTTGCAGAACAAGCTTCAGGCACAGGAGATTTTCCAGCTCTGCGCTGTCTTTTAGAATCACTATCCTCCTGTTGGGGGTCTTCTGGCATATCATGTTTACCTGTCATCCTGCACAGAAATTTCACAAATTTTTTGGTCAACAATCAAGTTCAAGCAGTGTTGTGAGCTAAACTGATCGGTCATGATTAGTCAAACAAGAATGGTCGGCCTAAAAATTATCTAAGGCTGATCGCTTTAAAAGCTGAAACACTGGTCACCCAAGATTGGCCTAGGTGGGTTTATATCAAACTTCGTCATAGCGCGATCCGAACTCCACCAAAGCCTTACTCAGCTCTAAAGGCGATCGGTTTTAGGGGGATCACACACAAAAGCTGACCTGAATTGGTCAAACCTTGTTCGCTCTAAAATGGTAAGGATCCGATCGTGCCAGAAAGGGTAAAACTCTGGTCGCTCCCAACATAGACAATACCGATCGCTTAAAAATTAGTCAAAATTTAATCCAGTTCTAGTCGCACGAAACTAGCCTCGATTGGGTCGATAAAAACATCCCAAGGCCGGTCGTTCTACGATTAGTCTGAAAACAATCATACCCTGGTCGGTCAAGATTCAAATCCATCTGGATCGTTCATATCGGGTAAAACTAAAGATATCCTGTTCTGGTCGGTCGAAGGAGGATCAACTCATCTAAAAACCGACCATACCACTGCTCTAAAAATGACCAGTCTGGTCGCGCAAATGAAAGGAAATTTGAATTTTCGTTGCAAATGCACAGTAAAAAACATCAAAAATAATGGTACAAAGAGATGATTCTAGAAGGAAAATCAAAGCATGCATCACAAAAAGATTTCATACGCATCAGTCAGTCAAGCATTTGCACAAACAAGTCGTGATCGCTGCGAAAATGACATAGAAATTGCTCATTTTGAAATCATCACTCCCCTATTCCATTAGGGTGACTCGGTTGAAACCACGCTCAAATGATTAATGATGTCAACAACGAAGGTTTACAAAAAATTATTGTGACTTCTTCCTCAAACTCATTCTACTCCAAATTCAAAGTCAACGTTAGAATGCATACAATGTACCTGGGATTTGGAAGAATAGTTCGGGTTGGTAAAACAGCAGCTTGAATCGGCAAGGAAGTAAGCTAAAGATCGAGCAATTTGTTTTTTAAAGAAGGGAAAGCCCCCATTGATGAAGATTTTGACCAAGAAGAAATGGAGAAGGAAATGACGGGCTGAATTAATTATATAAGTTTAATCTGGTCTCTCCGGATTTTTCGGAATTGTCTCTTCGCCTTCCAGAATTTGGCCTTTTCGTGCGTTCCAAAACTGGAGAAAGGACCGACCTCTACTTGCCACATTTAAATCCGACCCCTCAGGATAATTCCAGAACCGACCCATGAGAACTGCGTCCAAGACAGACCCTTAATTGAAGCAGATCGATCCACTAATGTTTCGAAGCCCACAGTTTTTATAAAAACTATGAAACTTCGAGGGGCAAAATGTTATCCATCTGATCGATCCAAGTGAATATGGGTCGGTTTTAAGCGTTTTGAAGAAGGGATCGGTCCTGTCGTTATTAAAAGGGGGCGGTCCTAGCGCAAGATTCCTGGTCGTCCTAAAGCTGGTCGCTTTCAGGTCGCTTCAAACACGAAGTTGTTTCGGTCGTTCCAAAGAACTAAAAGCTTCTGGTCGTTCCGAAGGCCAATGATTACCGATCGCTCCAAATATTCAACAGCTTTGATCGCTCTAAAATGCTAAAGAGCTCCTGGTCGCTCCAGACTGCTAAAGAGATCTGGTCGTTCCAAAAATACTGAAGAGTCTTGATCGCTCTAAAATACAGAAGATCCCTGGTCGCTCCAAATATACAAGGTATCTGGTCGTTTACTAGCTCTTGATCGCACCAACAAGCTTCAAGGCTTCCTGGTCCGTTTGTTCCAAGCATCCTGGTCGGTCCGCTCCGCATTCTAGCCTCCTGGTCGTCCTTTCTTCTGGCGGAAGCTCCTGGTCGGCCAAAGTGCAAGAAACGACCTGTGATAGCGTGACAGCTGGAAACAACTGGTGACAACTGGCAGTGGCATTTCCGTAAATACCGAAAATACCGACCAGGTCCCTGAATACAAGATTTCAGCCATTTCTCCGCCTATAAATAGGACCCTACCTCCATCATTTTAGGGGACTTTGCTGGAACTACGAGGAGGTGCTGTCTAATTGCTTTCGAGTGTTCTCCAAGCATTTCTACATCTCTTCTCTATCATCGATCATAAATCTATGGAGCATTGGAGCATATGGAGCATGGCTTTCATGGAGGAACAAGCATAAGCATTTCACGCACTTCTTCATTTCTTCTTGATCATTCACCCAAAGATCTAAGGAGCTTTCATCCATGGCTTTCATGGAGGGATTGGCATAAAATACTTCAAGCTTTCATCCATCCTTTCAATCGGTTGTAGAGACAAATGCATGTCAAAGAAGCTTGTATGAATGCATAATGGAGCAAATGTTGTAATCTTGTGGTTATTAATGAAATCCAATCTTCAAAGTGGACGTAGACTCGAATAAGAGTCGAACCACTATAAAATTCTTGTCTTCTTTCTTTATTTTGGTATTTTGATGCTTTTGAATGTTAGATATGGCCTCACATAACTCTAAAGGTTTTCTAACGCCCCGCCTCTGAAAAGGTGACGTGCTTTCTAAGCATCTCACCTCTGATTAGGTAACGTGTTTAGAGAAACCATTGTGGTTGTTATACCAATTTTCGGTATCAACAATCGACTTACAAATCGATGCCATTTCCAATCCTTTTTCCAAACACGTCGCGACTTCAATCGAATCGCTTTATGTTTTCTGATGATAATTTTGACGTGTGACAGCTTCAACTAAAAAGCATGTCAACATTCACCATTTATGCCATTTTCCCCACTCTCTCTATTTAATCCTATTTCATCTAACATCTATATATATTCAGTTTCATCAAGGCCTAGATTACATTTTATCTACATGTAAATCATTCTTGGCGTTGCGCGTAGGCTGCAATATTTATATAAAGACTAAAATTAAAGGTTTTTCCATAAAGATATAGCAAACAGTAATATACTATTGGTTTGTAAGTTTCACTCCAAAATAGATACTTTGGATTAACCAAGCCTTCTCTAGTAAACCAAGCATATTTTAGTTGGCATTGCTTTTATTGGAACACTGTAAGCAGCCGTTTAATTTCGTTATAACTACAAAACGCTTGAATTTTACTTGTAATATTTTATTATGATTTAGTCCGTGAATTAGTATTAATTTAAGTTTCTTGCACTACATGATTAATGACATTCTTCCATGACCATTATAACTTTTTCTTTTAGAGATTATTTTGCACTAGAGCATGCACTCTGAGGTTACTATCACAAAAAGTAGTCATATATTGTTTTGATGCTTTTGCGTTCAAGACTATAAGCTCTACAAAGAACACAGTAGTTTCATTGCCAGTTGAAATCCAATTTCATCCAGAATATGTATGTTTTAAGTAAAAACTTCTAGCTTACACTTAGGGCCGGCTGGGGAGGAAGGGTTGCCCCAGGAAAAATTGAAAAACAACAAAAAAAGGATATAGGTTGGTTGATAGAAATTGGCCGAAGCAACAACAAACGCAACAGCACTAGGTCTTAAACTAGGCATCTCGCTTGAGGGAACCAAAGGCACCACCAACTGGCCTACAAATGCTTTTAAATGAAAAGCTATTGCGTCTTCAGAAAATAATCACCACCACCAGCACTCCACCTCAAGTGTTGCCTCTCAAAAGGTGGTGTGACGACTGCCCACAACCCTCGCACTATACTAAAGAAATAGTGCGCTGAAAGGTGTGCCAGGCAGCTATGGATGATCATCAAGGTAAGGTATATAAGCGGAACCTGTCGTAAACTCACAGCGCAAAGATAAAATATAATAGAATATATACAACAGGTAGTGATAGTGAAGCAGAAAACACTAAACTTTCATAACAACTAGAAAGTATTTTCCATACACGTGGATAACAACAATAGTTTTTGTATAATTTGCCTCACTACAACACTCTCAGAAATAGCAACAGTGGAAACAAATACTAGATAGTAGTAAAGATAGTACGCCAGCCTCCTGCTCGCCTCCAAATAGCAACACCGTCCTCACTTAAGCTACCAGTCACCTGCTACTTAGTCTGCGCATCCAACAATCGGATGAACAACCAAAGGTAATAAGAGGAGACGTAAAACCTTTAGTCAGACAACAGCCTTAGTGAGCGATAAAGCAGCTAACAAACTTCATCAATAAAGTATATAAGAATGGGTAAATAAACAAACTAATCTACCCAGCTCCAGAGAAGAACTCACAACTGCCCTTTCCACACCTGACAGTGATAGCCTTTACGATCCATAAACCCAAAGGAATAACAATTCAACCGTGGAAACAAGAATAACCATTCATACATAGCAATAGCAACTCAATCATGATCACAACAAAGCATTCAAACATCCATGACTGACTCTGGCTATCACCGCCAACCTTGCTTTGGAACCACCATTAATTGTATGACTGGCTAAACAATTTGCCATCAATTGTCAAGGGCCATACAACGAAACCCCGGTTCTAGATAAAACCCCACACACCATACAACGAAATGTGTCTAGGCCATACAACGAAACCCGAGGTACTTGACCTACAATTGGTCTTCAATTGTGCCCTTGCTTGAGTCCGCTAGAACCTACAACAATGATAATTCCTCAACCTTCTCATCTCTAGTCGTTATCAATTACGACTATTAATCAACTCGGAACACCTTAGAGCAATGAACACTTTTCAACACTTCGAACTACCCTAATTGAATTTACCTCAAAGTCGCACCCATACCGGTCGGTCGGACCTCCCAAAACATCACTGGTTGGCCCTCCCAAAACATATCGGTCGGTCCTCCCAAACATATCGATTGGTCCTCCCGAACACATCGGTTGGTCCTCCCAAACACATCGATTGTTCCTCCCAAACATACCAGTTGGTCTTGAAAAACTGCCCACCGGTCCTTCAGGAAACACTGTAGCAATGGCTGACCGGTCGACGCTATAGCAATGGATGACCGGTTGGCACTATAGCAATGGACGATCGATTGGCACTGTGGAAAACACTACAGAAATGGATGACCGGTCGGTACTGTAGCAATGGACGACCGGTTTGCACTGTAGCAATGGACGACCAGTTGGCACTGTGGAAAACACTGTAGAAATGGATGACCGGTCGGCACTGTAGAAATGGATGACCGGTCGGCACTGTAGCAATGGATGACCGGTCGGCACTGTAGCAAAGGACGACCGGTTGGCACTATAGAAAACACTACATAAATGGATGATCGGTCGGCACTTTAGAAATGGATGATCGGTCGACATTGTAGCAATGGATGACCGGTCGACACTGTAGCAATGGACGACCGGTTGGCACTGTGGAAAACACTGCAGAAATGGAAGACCGATCGGCACTGTAGAAATGGATGATCGGTCAGCACTGTAGCAATGGCTGACCGGTTTGCACTGTAGCAATGGCTGACCGGTTGGCACTGTAGCAATGGCTGACCGGTTCGCGATTTTGACCAAAACTTTGCTAAACGATCATATCGACGAAATCAACTTATCCAGTTCATCCAATACAATCATAAGCATGTTATGAAACCAATAACATCATGAAAATGACGATTATCATCAAATTATGCAAATTCACCAAAAAACATGAGAAATGAACATATGATCAAAACGATGGACCTAACTCGCACATTCACATGAAATCTCGTAGAAATTACTTACCAAATCTTGCTAAACTAGATCATAAGGATATAAATATATGAAAATGGACTTATAATGGTATAGATCCATGAGTAAACACTGGATTTGATGAAAACATGCATAAACACTCATATAATTCATTGATTTCATGTGAGAGATGTAAATCACTCACCGATTCTCCAAACAAAGCAAAAAACGAAGGAATTAGATTCCGGACAGCGAAGAGATAACTCCTAGCCCTTCGATTTGATGAATCCACCATCCTATTGATGTAGATCTAGCCTCCAAAGGTTTAGATCTCTGATTTCCCTCCTTAGATTTGGATTTCAAATGGTGGAAAAGAATTTAGAGGAAGAATGAACTCAAGGCCTTCAAATGAGAGAATGGGAGATGTAACCTATTCTCCATACCCCTCACCCCCTATTTATAGACTCCACCAACCCACTAATGGGCCTTCTCCAAATCAGCCCATCAGCTTTCTAAAACCTGGACAGCCAACTGAAAAACCTTAAAACAACGATTTCTCTCAAACCGCAGAGCCAAATCTTTAATGTAACCACTATACGGAAAGAGAATCTTCAATTCCTTTCCAATGGCACAGGTCTCACCCTCTGATTCGACCTGAGTCAAAAGTTATGCCCTATACAAGACTGACAGGGGGAAAATAGTCACAAACAAAATCGGTAAAAATTATGGACATGTCTCACATCCCTATAAGCAATATATTAAAAGATGAGAATGATCCAGCCCTCAAGGAATAAAATAAAAATATTTTACGATCTTCCGATACGTAAAATGTGCGTTGTTACATTCTTCCCTCCTTAAAAATTTCGCCCCCGAAATTCGAAACAAACACAAGCAACCACAACAATAATGCATGCCTATCATCCATGTGAAGCCAATTCTATCATGCAAACTAGCAACCAAGTCATACATCCATAGCCTTATCCTAGCACACGGAATTTTATTAAACAACAACAAGATACAATGATATTATGATGATACGATTAAAGGGTCCTACCGACGAAGAGTTCTGGATGAGTCGCCCTCATGCTCTCTTCCGTTTCCCGTGTACAATCGTCACAATCTTCACTCCATTGTACCTTAACTAGCTTAACCGCCTTCCTCTAAGCTGTTTCGTGTCATTCCCCACAACACGATGTGGCTTACGAGGTTTCGCAACCAGGTTTCTACTTCTAGGTCTTCGTACTGCTCGGGAGGTACCACCACATTCGAATCATGCACAAACTTTCTTAGAAACGACACACGGAAAACATTATGCACACTCGACATCTTCTCGGGTAACTCTAATTTATTTGCGAGTGTTCCAATTTGCTCAACTATCGGAAATGGTACAACGAACCTAGGAGCTAATTTCCCTTTGATTCCGAATCAAACCACATGCTTTAATAGTGAAATCTTCACGAAAACCATATCGCCTACGTCGAATTCTAAGTCCTTACGACGCTTATCGGCGTAACTCTTCTGATGATCTTGGGCTGCCTTCATTCCTTGCCGAACGATCTCGATACAATCCGAAGTCTCTCTTATCATCTCTGGCCCAAGTACCAAATTGTCCCCAGTTTCTAACCAACAAGCTGGAGAATTGCACGGCCTTCCATACAACGCCTCATATGGTGCCATCCCAATGCTAGACTGGTAGCTATTATTATACGCAAACTCAACTAGATGTAGATGGTCTTCCCACGATCCACCGAAGTCTAACACACAAGCCCTCAGGAGATCTTCCAAAACTCGGTTGACTCTCTCAGTCTGACCTTCAGTTTGGGGATGATATGTCGTACTCAATCGTAACTCGGCTCCCAAAGCCTCTTGTAAACTTCTCCAAAATCCACTCGTAAACAATGGATCTCGGTCACTTACTATACTCTTTGGGACACCATGGAATTGAACAATCCATTTCACATAAAGCTCAGCCAATTTTGACGTCGCCCTAGTCGACTTGACAGGAATGAATCTCGCACTTTTGGTCAAGCGATCCACAATGACCGAAATTCCTTCATTCCCTGCCCTAGTTTCTACGTAGTCTATCGATAAAATCCATCGATACTTGCTCCCACTTCCATGTAGGAACTTCCAATGGTTGAAGCAACCCACTCGGCTTCTTCTGTTCAGCTTTCACTAACCGACAGTTCATGCACATGGAAATGAACTTTCCAATATCTCGCTTCATCCCCTCCCAGTAGTAAACCCGCTTCATGTCCTGATACATCTTCTTACCACTGCGATGAATTGCCAACTTCGAGTGATGACATTCCCTCAGAACCTCATCTTTCAATCCATCAACATCAGGAACAACTAACCGCCCTTGCTTCTGAAGCCAACCTTCTCGATCGATTTCGAACTCTTTATCTTTTGGTTCTAGCTTCTGGATAAACTCGATAAGCTTTGCATCTCGATTTTTGCTCTCTCTAATCCTTTCGATGAGAGTAGGTCTTATTGATAAGCTAGCCAATATTTCAGGTTCCAACTCACACTTTGGCATGAAATCAAACCTTGCCAAATACTCAAGGCTCTTCCATTCCGAAAACATCGATCCCAAACTTGCGTGTCTTCTACTCAACGCATGTGCAGCTGCGTTGCCTTTGCCAGGAGTATAGACTATACCAAAATCATATGATGCTAGAAACTCTAACCATCGTTGCTGCCGAAGATTCAAATCCTTTCGGGAGAAAATATACTTCAACGACTTGTGATCCATAAACAACTCGAATCAGACACCCAACAGGTAATGTCTCCACATCTTCAGAGCAAACACAATCGCCACCAACTCCAAATCATGAGTTGGGTAATTCTTCTCATGCGGCTATAGCTGTCGACTCGCATAAGGCACTACCATATCCTTCTGCATTAGCACTGCTCCAAGCCCAGTACCACATGCATTAGTGTATACCACCATCTCTTCATTTCCACTTGAAATTGTCGACACAGGAGAACTCGTCAATTTCTCCTTCAGAATTCCGAACGCTTGTTCACATTTTGCATCCCATGTGAACACCTGGTTCTAGTTCGTCAATCCTGTCAATGATGCAACTATCTTGGAGAAATCCTTGATAAACTGTTGGTAATAACCAGCCAACTCAAGGAAACTCCGCACATCTGTCGCATTCTTAGGACTATCCCAATCCTGGATTGCAGCTACTTTAGCGGGGTCAACTGCTATCCCATTACCAGAAACTACATGACCTAAGAATCTCACTTCATCCTTCAAGAAGTGACACTTCGAGAACGTAGCTTTCAATTGATGCTTTCGCAATATCTTTAACATAACTCTCAAGTGTGTCTTGTGTTCTTCCTCATTCATGGAGTAAACCAGAATATCATCCATGAACACAAGCACAAACTTATTTAACTGATCTCTGAACACCCTGTTCATAAGATCTACAAAATACGATGGCGCGTTAGTCAACCCGAATGGCATCACCAACCACTCGAAGAAACTGGATGGTGTCCTAAAAGCATTCTTTGGAACGCTATCCTTGGCCACCTTCAATTGGTGAAATCCCGTTGCCAAATCCATCTGAGAAAACACTTTGGCTTCGTGAAGCTGATCGAACAAGTCATCAATCCTTGGCAATGGATACTTGTTCTTCTTAGTCACTTTGTTCAGCTCACGATAGTCCACACACAATCTCAACGAGCCATCTGCCTTAGTTGCAAATATGACCGGTGCACCCCATTTAGAAACACTTCTCTGAATGAATCCCTTCCTTAGAAGGTCACTAACTTGCACCTCCAACTCTCGCTGTTCCTTAGGTGCCATCTTCCTAAGAGGCATAACAATTGATCTAGCATCCTCGACCAAATCAGTCCTAAACTCGATCTCACGATGCGGAAACAACCCTTTGACCTCATCAAAGACGTCCTTATACTCATTAGCGATCAGCACAGATGACAATTCTTCTTGTGGAATCACAAGCGAATATAGATAGCTAACGAAGACACCCTCTTCGCGCTTACACTTTATCAACACCTTTCGCCCTTCCACATCCCCGACTCTCACCTCTAGCTTCTCGCAATTCACCCTTGTCGCATACCTCTTAAGCCAATCCATTCCCAAGATGATCTCAAATCCATTGAAGTTAAGAACAAAGCAATCACACACAAAAGGGCAACCATGACTCGACAAAACTAGACCTCGGCAAATCATGCAAAGATTTGATGAACCCCCAACTGGATTAGTTACTACGAAAGGTCTATCACATATCTCAGGTTCCAAACCCAAGAGGCACACAAGCTCATTACAAATGGATGAATGTGATGCTCCAGTATCAAAAAGTACACGAACTAAAACACAATTAACAGAAAGAGTACCTTGCACCATGACACCCTTTCCCTTTTCCTCTGCAGTTGGAGCTCTCGAAGAAGTTGGCATGTCTTCCAAAGCATATTCCTTAACCATTTCCTTCCCTTTGGCTGATTCTGTACAATCTTTCTTCTCATGTCCTGGCTTCCCACATTTGAAGCACTTCTTCTCAGCTTTAGGATTCTTGCATTCACTAGCATAATGGCCCCTCTGCCAACAACTGAAGCAAGTTACTTCTCTCTTCTGCTTCTTTTGGCCATCCTTTCCTTTCTATTGTTGTTGCTTCCTTTTCTTATTATTATCACCCTATTGTGGCTTCTGTTCCTCCTTAGTGCAACAATAGACATCTTCTTAGGAAATAGACTTTCATGCCTCAAAGCCTTCTCGACGATCTTCTCAAAGCTATCATCGAGGTGATCCACAAGCTGATCCCCAAGATATTCATCCAACCCTAAGAAAAACTTCTCGTTCTTTTGATAAGGAGTATCCACATATAAACGAGCATACTTCGATAGAGTCTCGAAGTCAGAAATGTAATCAAGAACTGGGCGACCATTCTGCTTAAGCTCCGCAAATTTCTTAAACAGAATAAACTGTTGTACGGTGGAGATGAATTTTGCTTCAAACTTAGCTTAGAATAGCTCCCATGAAATATCCTCTTCAAGGGTCTCTAGTGTGACAGAGTTCCACCAGTCCGTTGCTCTGCCCACTAACTGCCTTGATGTAAGTTTCCTCTTTGTTGCATCATCAATACCCATATCCTTGAAGATTCGGACACAAGTATCCATCCACCTCTGGACTTCTTCAACTGGTTCAGTGCCTTTGAACTGTTTCCCTCCCAACGAAGAAAAGTCTTTGCATTGCTTTGCAAATTCTACAGCTCTAGGCACTTGGACTCCAACATTAACCGTAGCTGCCACTGGGGCGGGGTTCCTTCGAAGGCATGCTTCAATCATAGCTTCAAACATGGTCGGGTAGTCTTATGCCCCGCCATTATCCCTTCCAATATTAGTTTCCCTACCAACGCGTCTTGGTGGTCATCTACTCATTCTGAATTAGCAATTTAGAATAATTAGCCACTTCCAAGAAAAATTGCTAAAGAATACAACCGCCACTACAATATATGCTAATATATATATATATATAGTAGGAGCCCAACAGAAATCTACCAGTACGTCTCTCATACATGATTACGTCTTCGAACTTTGGCTAAAATCGATAACCAGAGCTCTGATACCAAATGTGACGGCCGCCCACAACCCCCGCACTATACTAAAGAAATAGTGCGCTGAAAGGTATGCCAGGCAGCAATGGACGATCATCAAGATAAGGTATATATGCGGAACCTGTCGTAAACTCACAACGCAAAGATAAAATATAGTAGAATATATACAACAGGTAGTGATAGTGAAGCAGAAAACACTAAACTTTCATAACAACTAGAAAGTATTTTCCATACACGTGGATAACAACAATAGTGTTTGTATAATTTGCCTCACTACAACACCCCTAGAAATAGCAACAGTGGAAACAAATACTAGATAGTAGTAAAGATAGTACGCCAGCCTCCTGCTCGCCTCCGAACAGCAAAACCATCCTCACTTAAGCTACCTATCACCTGCTACTTAGTCTGCCCATCCAACAATCGGATGAACAGCCCAAGGTAATAAGAGGAGACATAAAACCGTGAGTCAGACAACAGTCTTAGTGAGCGATAAAACAGCTAACAAACTTCATCAATAAAGTATATGAGAATGGGTAAATAAACAAACTAATCTACCCAGCTCTAGAGAAGAACTCACAACTGCCCTTCCCACACCTGACAGTGGTATCCTTTACGATCCATACACCTAAAGGAATAACAATTCAACCTTGGAAACCAGAACAACCATTCATACATAGCAATAGAAACTCAATCATGATCATAACAAAGAATTCAAACATCCATGACTGACTCTGGCTATCACCGCCGACCTTGCTTTGGAACCACCATGAATCGTATGACTGGCTAAACAATTTGCCATTAATTGTCAAGGGCCATACAACGAAACCCCGGTTCTGTCTAAAACCCCATACACCATACAACGAAATGTGTCTAGGCCATACAACGAAACCCAGGGTACTCGACCTACAATTGGTCTTCAATTGTGCCTCTGCTTGAGTCCGTTAGAACGTACGATAACGATAATTCCTCAGTCTTCTCATCTCTATTCGTTATCAATTACGACTATCAATCAGCTCAGAATACCTTAGAGCAATGAACACTTTTCAACACTTTGAACTTCCCTAATTGAATTTACCTCGAAGTCACACCCATACCAGTCGGTCAGTGCTCCCAAAACATCACTGGTTGGCCCACCCAAAACGTACCGGTCGGTTCTCCCAAACACATCGATTGGTCCTCCCAAACACATCGGTTGGTCCTCCCAAACACACCAGTCGGTCTTGAAAAACTACCCACCGGTCCTTCAGAAAACACTGTAGCAATGGCTGACCGGTCGGTACTGTAGCAATGGACGACAGGTTGGCATTGTGGAAAACACTGCAGAAATGGATGACCGGTCGGCACTGTAGAAATGGATGACCGGTCAGCACTGTAGCAATGGACGGCCGGTTTGCACTGTAGAAATGGACGACCGGTTGCCACTGTGGAAAACACTGCAGAAATGGATGACCGATCGGCACTGTAGAAATGGATGACCAGTCGGCACTATAGCAATGGATGACCGGTCCGCACTGTAGCAATGGACGACCGGTTGGCATTGTGGAAAACAATGCAGAAATGGATGACCGGTCGGCACTGTAGAAATGAATGACCAGTCGGCACTGTAGCAATGGATGACTGGTCGGCACTGTAACAATGGACGACTAGTTGGCACTGCGGAAAACACTGCAGAAATGGATGATCGGTCGACACTGTAAAAATGGATGACCGGTCAGCACTGTACCAATGGCTGACCGGTTTGCACTGTAGCAATGGCTGACCGGTTGGCACTGTAGCAATGGCTGACCGGTTGGCGATTTTGACCAAAACTTTGCCAAATGATCATATCGACGAAATCAACTTATCCAATTCATCCAGTACAATCATAAGCATGTTATGAAACCACTAATATCATGAAAATGACGATTATCATCAAATTATGCAAATTCACCAAAAATCATGAGAAATGAACATATGATCAAAACGATGGACCTAACTCGCACATTCACATGAAATCTCATAGAAATTACTTACCTATTCTTGCTAAACTAGATCATAAGGATATATATGAAATTAGACTTATAATGGTACAGATCCATGAGTAAACACTTGGATTTGATGAAAAACATGCATAAACACTCATATCATTCATTGATTTCATGTGAGAGATGTAAATCACACACCGATTCTCCAAATAAAGCAAAAACGAAGGAATTAGATTCCGGACAGCGAAGAGATAACTCCTAGCCCTTCGATTTGATGAATCCTCCCTCCTATTGATGTAGATCTAGCCTCCAAAGGTGTAGATCTATGATTTTCCTCCTTAGATTTGGATTTCAAATGGTGGAAAAGAATTTAGAGGAAGAAGGAACTCAAGGACTTCAAATGAGAGAATGAGAGAAGTAACCTATTCTCCATACCCCTCACCCCCTATTTATAGACTCCACCAACCCACTAATGGGCCTTCTCCAAATCAGCCCATTAGCTTTCTAAAACCTAGACAGCCAACTGAAAAACTTTAGAACAACAATTTCTCTCAAACCACTGAGCCAAATTTTTAATGTAACCACTCCACGGAAAGAGAATCATCAATTCCTTTCCAATGGCATAGGTCTCACCCTCTGATTCGACATAAGTCAAAAGTTATGCCATGTACAAGACTGACAGGGGAAAATAGTCACAAACAAAATCGGTAAAAATTATGGACATGTCTCTCATCCCCATAAGCAATATATTAAAAGATGAGAATGATCCAGCCCTCAAGGAATAAAATAAAAATATTTTACGATCTTCTGATATGTGAAATGTGGGTTGCTACAGGTGGGTTGCCCTCTTCGACCGCCTAGCTGGCCTAGCCCTAAAACTAACCTGCTTACACTCTCGGCTAAGGAAGTCGTAGTCAATTTAAACTCCATTTGAATACATGATTAATTTGCACAACAACATTCTGAATTCCCATAATATTACTGTTAACGATATTTTCCGTCAACACCAAAGATAGGTCAACGGAAGTGGATGCAAGGGGGAAACGCGGTTATTTAGTTTCCAAAGCTTGAGTTAGATCATCATTTCCCTAGATATCATGGTTTAAAGACCAAAAGATTAGTTACTCTTCCCACAAAGGGGTGACCATCACGCTTAAGTGACTTAAGATCCAACAGTTATCTTAGGACAAGGGTTCTCTAAGCACAACCCTCAGTGGAAGGCTAAATCGCTTGTAGGAAGGGGGTTTGTTAAAATTTTACGGAAGGGTTTAGACTTGAACATGAAAGCATGACCATGTAGAAAGCATATGCTATTTTTTGTAGGAAATAACTAAAAAAACTCATAAGAAGCGCATGAGAAAGATGGTAAGTGTTGATTCGCTCTTTATTGATCTTTGATTCAGAGTACATAAGTGATTGCAAGAGAATCGCCAAATCGGTTTAGAAAATAGGGTTTACTCTAGGAGAAATGAGTACAAGAATAAGAAATGAGAAAATCATTCCGAAAATGAGACCCCAGGGGTCTTATTTATCGACAAATCGGGGTCCCTTTTGCTATTAGGCCAGCAGAAGCCTTTGTCGGCTGTTTTCTTTCTGGTTTCGGTTGCTTTGGCTCTCAGTCACTCTTCCGGCTTTACTTATTGCTTAAGTTGCCAGTCTTGGCTCTCGGAAGAACGGTCTCGGATTTGATGTTAGTTTATCTCCTTTGAATCGTTACCAAGCCTATTGGTATGAATAGCTTTAGGAGAGGTTTGGACTTTCGGTTAAGAGCTTCGACCATGAGCTCTCGGTCTTGTTATTAATTCTCTGTGAGGTTTGCCTTAAAGCTTCTGATACTTAAGTTTTGGGTGTTGCACCCCTTTTGGTGCCGACACTAGGCAAGTTAGTGTGGATAACCTGTCTTTCTTAGAATCTCTAGCTTGCCTTTTGGTAGACCCTTGAAGTGGGTTTCATCTTTCCGGAGGGGTACTTTCGGTGCTTCATTGGTTGTTTGCTAAAGTGGCCTCTCGATGATCGTCTAACTGGGGTCTCGGTATCTGGCTCCCAGGCAATTTCCTTATGTTTCAAACTCTGTGCTTTTGATGCTCTCGTCGCTTAATATATTGATATTAAGCAAGTTAATGTCGATAGCCCTTTCGTCCTTCTGGCTCTCGGGTTATATAATTCTTGGTCTTTCACTTCGTCAGCTTCCAGTTTTAGATGACTTCTTTGTGGTTACCTGTAACGACCCGGGTTTTTTGCGATCCTGAGTACCCGACATAAACTCAATGTCGACTACTCCAGCATCGAAAATACCGGATAGTCCAAGAAAGAAGTTAGAGGGTGAGAATAGATAAGATAGAAACTTAGAATAGAAGAAGAAGAAGAAGAACATACAACATCAGAGTAAACACGAATCTCACAGCGGAACGAATAAATATATTTCATAACATAACTTAGAAATATAAATCTGTACTTGAATATACATATCATTTCCAAAGTACAACACTTACAACACAGCAGAAAACCATAGCTGTATAATTCTGAAGCCTCCTGCTCCAGCTCTTCAAGTATCTGTAAATCCCGACTACTTGACTGCCTGTACAAAATTGGGCACCCAAGAGTTTAGGGAAAACAAAACAAAATAAACTCTGAGTCAGTCATGGGACGGGTATGAGTAAAACAGTTTAAAACAGTTTGAACAAGTAAACGATATCTCATAAGACCACGCCGAATAACGGAACGGGTTTTTCTCTTATGAGAATCCAAATTATCTTTATATCAAAAACCTTTTGATATTATAATAATGTCTATCAACCATAATATAATAATCATCTAGCAGAAACGCTTTCATCTCACGTTCTACATATATAGTATACAATCAAAACTGCAAGCACGTATGGGGTAATGGATTTCCAACTATGACAAGGTATGGAGCCACCTTTCGCTAGTGCACCTCTAGAGAGGAATACACTGGGTTCAACAAGAACATCTTGCAACCCGGCCACACATGACCGACCACTCATTTCGCTTGAGTGTATCGAATGTATATCACCAACGGTTGGGATCAGCAAATGTTTCCCGAATGGGACAACATCGACAATAGATTTTTAGAAGTAAATGAAACTCTAGATCAGGTGATTATACACCCTAATAGGTGCGACCTACATAGCCATGCTGCCTGCCCGATTTTTGTCATTTCCCGGTTGTGAGGCTAGAGGCCACGCTTATCTCTGACAGATCACACGTTTATTCACTTTGAATGTCACATCGTCATACCCGCCAAAACACAAATTGATTTCCCCAAAAATACCACAGGTATACAGCTAAGAGAAATGAATTCCTCCGCCACCAAACGTAAATACGTTTGAAGAGATCAACTTACGCGATCTATTAAAAATACTCTGTCAGACATTCTTCCATACAGGTCATCCTGGGACTGGACAAACCGAAGGCACTATTCAATACATCCATCTTAGGCAACCTTTACCTAAGATTTATACAACAGCCCTTGCACTTTACTCCGTCTTCAATTATCTTTGGCATATATGATTCGCAACGCTTATGCCAATACGGAGTGGTTCTTCGGATAATAATCCAACCGGTCTCTCCATATTAACAACGTTAAAATGGTCAAAACTTCGATAGTCGGTGAGTTAACTATCAAAGAAAACACGTGTGCAAACAACGATATTATTTCCAGATGGAAATTTCATCGATCAATCACCAATCAACTGTTATCCTTTTTAAATTAATTTATCATTAATTTATTCCATTTGTCATTTCCTGTTTTCCATATATTCAACATTTCTTATTTTCTAAATTTAGAAAATATATGTTGTTTACACTGGAAAACATTTCCATTTCTTGTTTTCTATATTAGAAAACATTTCTGATTCTTATTTGGAAAACATTTCCAAAGCTCCTACATTGGACTTAGACAGATGTTTAAACAAACCATCGCTATGCCAACTTAGACCATTGCATTTATTAACTAAATTTACTTAACCATCCTTTACTATAAAACCTTAGCCCTTCCCTTAGTTAAGAAGGAAGTCAATCAAGTTGGGGTATAATTACCTCTTAGACCTTAACTGAACAACGTTTTAACTTCATAATAGACAAAGTTTATTTTTAAAACTTTAACAAACTTCCTTACGTAACTCTCTTTCGAATAATCTCTATTCGATAACTCTCCCTTTGAATAACTATATAAGATAATCTCTCTTACGAATAACTAGATTTGAAAACCTTTCCTCGAATAAACTATATTCAATTAACTCTATTCAATTAACTCTTATCAATTAACTCTATTGGATTAACTCTTTTTGATTTAACTCTAATTGATTAACTCTATTTGATTAACTCTTTTTGATTTACTTCTTTTCACTTCTCTCCTTTCGAGTAAACTATATTCGATAACTCCTTTAATTTTATTCGAATAAACTATATTCGATTAACTCCTTTAATTCTATTCGAATAAACTATATTCGATTAACTCCTTTAATTCTATTTGAATAAACTATATTCGATTTACTCCTTTCGAATAACTAGATTCGATAACTCCTTTCGAATAATTAGATTCGATAACTCCTTTTGAATAACCAATATTCGATTAACTCCTTTAATTCTATTTGAATAAACTATATTCGATTAACTCCTTTAATTCTATACGAATAAACTATATTCGATTTACTCCTTTTGAATAACTAGATTCGGTAACTCCTTTCGAATAACTCCTTTCGAATAACCAATAATCGATTAACTCACTTCGAATAACCAATATTCGATAACTCTTCTTCGAATAAATTATATTCAATAACTCTTCTCGAATGAACTATATTCGATTACTCTTCTCGAATAAATTATACTTGATTACTCTTTTTATCTTTATTCGAACAACTAATATTCGATAACTTTATTTAACTCTATTCGAATAACTAATATTCGATTAACTCCTTTTAAATCTATTCGAATAACTAATATTCAATAACTCTATTTAACTCTATTCGAATAACTAATATTCGACTAACTCCTTTTAACTCTATTCAAATAACTAATATTCGATAACTCTACTTAACTCTATTCGAATAACTAATATTCGACTAACTCCTTTTAACTCTATTCGAACAACTAATATTCGATAACTCCTTTAATTCTATTCGAATAACTAATATTCGATAACTCCTTTAATTCTATTCGAATAACTAATATTCGATAACTCTATTTAACTCTATTCGAATTACTAATATTCGATAACTCCTTTTATCTCTATTTGAATCACTAATATTTGATAACTCCTTTAATTCTATTCGAATAACTAATATTCGATAACTCCTTTAATTTTTTTCGAATAACTAATATTCAATAACTCTATTCGAATAACTAATATTCGATAACTCCTTTTAAATCTATTCGAATCACTAATATTTGATTAACTCATTTCGATTTACTCTTTTGAATTAACTCCTTTGAATCATTTCCTTTTGAATTATCTCCTTTGAATTATCTCCTTTGAATTATTCCTTTGGATTATCTCCTTCGAATTATTCTTTTTCTATTTGTTTACTTAACAAATAATTATTCCCTTTTCAATTCTATTTATTTAACAAATAAATATTTCTTTTATATTTTCTATTTATTTAACAAATAAATATTTCTTTTTATTCTATTTGTAAATGTTTTACAAATATTTCCTTTTAAATTCTATTTGTAAATGTTTTACAAATATTCCTTTTTTCTATTTTATTTGTGAATGTTTTACAAATATTTCTCTTTCTATTTGTTTTGCAAATATCTTCCTTTGTATTTTTTTTACAAATATATTTTTTTATATTTGTTTTACAAATATATTTCCTTTATATTTGTTTTACAAATATATTTCCTTTATATTTGTTTTACAAATATATTCCTTTCTAACTCTTTTGATTTTATAATTATTTCCTTATATAAAATCCTTTTTCCTTTTATATATAAAATCCATTGATTTTATATAAATAATTTATTTTCAAAATATACTTTGAAAATCCCCTTTTTACATGCCAGTATTTTTCACGGTATTTAATATACCAATTAACAGTGATCGATATCATTCAAACACACATAATCAACAACAGATTATATATTACATCATATATCACAATATATGAAACAAAACAGTATTATATATATTGAGGAACCCAGTTGGGTCCCTCCAACCTGTTTCCCTGCATCACAGATGTTAAAACAATATAATAACATCCATTTCATTTCGATATGAAATATTCTGATAAACAGAATCAATATTTAATTAACGATTCATATATATATCGTTATCTATAATTTCAACCAATACACAAGCGATTCGACCAAACAGTTAACACACAGCAATCAACAGATAATTATCAGTTCGAAGAATACGTTATAAAAATATAATTTTTCAGAGCTGGTGAGTTTTAATCACATTGGACAATCATCGTTAATAACGATAACCATCGCTTGATTCAGACGGACAATTTATTTTTCTATAAATTGTAATGAGCTTCGATTCGCTTCCAGTCAGTTCAATCGTGTAGTGTCCGTCCATACGATCCCAACGGATCTGGTTTTGTCCAATTCTAGTATCGTATGACGAAGTTACGAATTTGACAAGCTATTATATAATTGGATATCATTAACATTAAAAATTATGAAATTATAACCTTACTTATAAATTCTTAATCCACGTGTTAAACCTCCTGTACAGCCGCTCATTACCTTCCTTCTTCGCTCCTGTATATCCAACCGTAGAGAAACATGGCCAAACCGCAACATTTCTCCATTCACGTTCTTCCATGGTTCTTCACGTTTCCCCCACACGAGACCACCATCTCTCTTCTATTGTCAAAAAAAACCCATTAGCGAGCTCAAAACTGAAACCGTAAAATGCCTTCCTCTCCTATTCTTAAAAACTACTGCTCCAAACAGTTCGTTCCCGAGCCTAGTTCACCAAAAATGTTTTATACGTAAACCTGCTTTTCCCTTTAAAACAAAAGTGTTTCAACAGTTTGCATCTTCCCTCCTGAGTCCTGATGTCCGTCGCACCATGACCTCCTCTATTGGAAATACACTTCACTTCCTGTTTGCTAAAAACCTGGACCGTCTGCACTATCTTCCCCAACATCAACAACTCATATGCACCCATGTCCCTTATATGCTCACATTCCAGATCCTTACATCCACAACTCAACTGCTCCCTCACACTGCCTCTTAAACTCCTCTGACCCCTTGAAACATGAACGGCTATCAGCAGATAGGGGGCGTTGTATATGCTTTTGCGTGTAAGGAAAAGTATTCGAACCACCTAGAAATAGTTCCAGATTTAATAGCAAGCTGCGTTGATTTCCTTCTGTTAATTTGCTTTGGTTTTATATTTGTTCTCAGGAAAAGATAACGAAAGAAGATCTCATGTGTACTTATAGGAATTTTGTTTCGATTTGTGTGGGGAAGATGATCTCCATGTTTGGTTTCTGGCTTTAGAAACTTGCGGTTGGGAATTTAAGAAGGCGTGGCTGTCTCTTTTGATCATGGAAATGTTAGGATATTTTTGGGTACCCCGTTTCATAAAACTCCACTAGTTTTCGGATCTCAATCGACGAAAATAAAAATACCGTTGTAATCAGCGATGCTCCACGATCCCAAAAATGTAATAACGTCGGTAGGTTAACTAATATTATGAAATCCAAAAATAACTGATTTAGGATGCAAATTATACCAAATGAAAAGTTGCGTATTTAATCAACTAAAAATGACAGTAAAATTCTAAAAATCAAATCATTACTACGTCTCAAAAGAATCTTGCCCAAATTCGAATCCGATATTTAAATATACTTAAATAGCTGTTATGGCCATAAACGAATATGCCGTTGTTTTTCTGGAAATTTGATTTGGACATAAATCAAAATCTACACTACGAAATCCCGATTTTTCTCTTCCACTAAAAAAATATACTTCACCAGCTCCATACGTTTCTTGTTTCACAGAAATCCGATTTAAAAATGAACCCTATACATTGAGTTGAAGTTCAAATCGCCAAATAGTGAACTGCCGCGCCATTTCAAGCTCGATTTTAATTATAATATAATTATACGTTCAAACTTTGTTTATATAATATATTCGTGAATATAATTCAACTCTAAACTGAATTATATATTTTAAATAATCCAATTCACACGATATTGTGAATTCCACTATTTTTTATTATTTCAGAATTAAATATATTATTCTATTATTTAAATTAATTAAATATTCACTCTTATTTAATTCAACGACCATTAAATCCTCTAAATCACTTTTTAAATAATTAAATAAATAAATTATTATATCGCTGAAAATGCGGGTCATTACTTTCTTCCCCACTTAAAATAATTCCGTCCTCGAAATTGCTAAGGTAGAAATCAAACCCTATTAACTGGCTAGAACTTGTTTGTTCACTTCTTAACTTCAATCTCAACTGAACCAATTTAGTTTTAATTAAAATATTAATTAATCCTTATCAACGAAAATTTTCAAAAATCCTGAAAATTTTCTAACACCTTAACTTTTCGAAAAATTTCGCCAGCACCTCCTTTGTACTGGTTAATAGGTCAAACTCCAACTCGCCTCTCTGGGCCATCTCCAACACAAAAGGAAATCAAACAGCCAAGCGGCTTGCCAATTTGACTCATAAATCTTATGTCCAATAGAAATATAAACTTGTACCTTGTTGTCGGCATATCATTATATCCTTTCTACCTGTTATCAATTCAGCCTATACAAATGTCAACCCAATCAAACTCCCATATGTTTTTATCCACAAATCCAACCATTCACTTAAACCTAAGTCGAATTCAATTTCAAATCAAAGTTCCATTCTCGATCTCAAATTCCATCTTTGATTCTCAAATCTCAATTTATCAACCCAATATACTTAACCAAGTTAAGTTACGTTTCCACATTTCATTAAGTGGTTAATTTCTCTAATCAGAAATCTTTATCTCATAACTCAAATCGGATTTTTATTTCAAAAAACTAATCCATTTCAATACAGTTTCCACTTTACTGGCTTCAATTCCAGTTTCAATTTGCTTTCACAAATTCACATTTAATTTGTTTTAAATTAAACAATCTATTTCTAGGAGTTTTAAACAACTTTGTTTTTCTCAAAAATCAACTTTCCTTTCCACGATTCGAAACAACTCATTTTCCCAAAACAATTCAAAATCAATATCTTTGGTAGTAATCCGTCACTTACGAACTCGAAAATGAATACCGATGATGTCCGGATCATCATCGGAATCTATTTCCCAGCGATCGAAGTGAGTTCAATACTATATCACTTTCAAAACCATATTTTCAAACACTTCATTTTGAAATTCATTTTCAAAATATTATTCCCAATGATTGTAAAACAATTTAAAATCTCCCAGGATTTTAAAATTCACATATATTTAACCTAGATTCATTTACAAACACTTTTCAAAATTCCAGGGTTTTAATTCCAATTCTGATTCAAATTTCAGATTCAATTCATCGGATTTCATATGTTTCTCTTATATGATTTCTGATTGGTTACTTACATCCATTTCAATTTATAATCTTACTCGATTATAATAACAACCAATATATTCAATATATTATAATTCCAATGTATATATCTTCCTTATATCAAAATATACTTTGGGTAAAATTATTTTCATTTACCCTCTTTCAAAACATATCGTGTTGACCCATTGTATTCAAGTGTTTACAAATCCCTACCGATACAGTGGATCAAATTGATCGACCAGAACTCATAACGACTCAACCAATGAATCCTCACAATATAAAACAATTTTTTTCATATCAATGACAAATACGCGCTCGTATATATACACTTAACTCAATCTAGGGTGTTACTAACCCTATCTCTATCGAGTTTCGCCATAGAGCCAAGGTAATTCACTTGACCTTAAGCTCTGATACAAACCGTAACGACCCGGGGTTTTTGCGATCCTGAGTACCCGACATAAACTCAATGTCGACTACTCAAGCATCGAAAATACTAGATAGTCCAAGAAAGAAGTTAGAGGGTGAGAATAGATAAGATAGAAACTTAGAATAGAAGAAGAAGAAGAACATACAACATCAAAGTAAACACGAATCTCACAGCGGAACGAATAAATATATTTCCTAACATAACTTTGAAATATAAATCTATACTTGAATATACATATCATTTCCAAAGTACAGCACTTACAACACAACAGAAAAACCATAGCTATATAATTCTGAAGCCTCCTACTCCACCTCTTCAAGTATCTGTAAATCCCGACTACTTGACAACCTGTACAAAATTGGGCACCCAAGAGTTTAGGGAAAACAAAACAAAATAAACTCCGGGTCAATCATGGGACTGGTATGAGTAAAACAGTTTAAAACAGTTTGAACAAGTAAACGATATCTCATAAGACCACGCCGTATAACGGAACGAGTTTTTCCCTTATGAGAATTCAAATTATCTTTATATCAAAAACTTTTTGATATTATAATAATGCCTATCAACCACAATATAATAATCATCTAGCAGAAACGCTTTCATCTCACGTTCTACATATATAGTATACAATCAAAACAGCAAGCACGTATGGGTTAATGGATTTCCAACTATGACAAGGTATGGAACCACCTTTCGCTTGTGTACCTCTAGAGAGGAATACATTGGGTTCAACAAGAACATCTTGCAACCCGGCCACACATGACCGACCACTCATTTCGCTTGAGTGTATCGAATGTATATCACCAACGGTTGGGATCAGCAACCATTTCCCAAATGGGACAGCATCAACAATAGATTTTTAGAAGTAAATGAAACCCTAGATCAGGTGATTATACACCCTAATAGGTGCGACCTACAAAGCCATGTTGCCTGCCCAATTTTTTTCATTTCCTGGTTGTGAGGCTAGAGGCCACGCTTATCTCTGACAGATCACACGTTTATTCACTTTGAATGCCACATCGTCATACCCGCCAAATCACAAATTGATTTCCCTAAAAATACCATGGGTATACAGCTAAGAGAAATGAATTCCTCCGCCACCAAACATAAATACGTTTGAAGAGATCAACTACGTGATCTATTAAATATACTCTGTCAGACATTCTTCCATATAGGTCGCCCTGGGACTGGACAAACCGAAGGCACTATTTAGTACATCCATATAAGGCTATCTTTACCTAAGATTTATACAACAGCCCTTGCAATTTACTCCGTCTTCAATTATCTTTGGCATATATGATTCGCAACGCTTATGCCAATACGGAGTGGTTCTTCGGATAATAATCCAACCGGTCTCTCCATATTAACAACGTTAAAATGGTCAAAACTTCGATAGTCGATGAGTTAACTATCAAAGAAAAACACGTGTGCAAACAACGATATTGTTTCCAGATGGAAATTTCATTGATCAATCACCAATCAACTTTTATCCTTTTTAAATTAATTTATCATTAATTTATTCCATTTGTCATTTTCTGTTTCCATATACTCAACATTTCTTATTTTCTAAATTTAGAAAATATATGTTATTTACACTGGAAAACATTTCCATTTCTTGTTTTCTATATTAGAAAACATTTCTAATTCTTATTTGGAAAACATTTCCAAAGCTCCTACATTGGACTTAGACAGATGTTTAAACAAACCATCGCTATGCCAACTCAGACCATTACACTTATTAACTAAATTTACTTAACCATCCTTTACTATCAAACTTTAGCCCTTTCCTTAGTTAAGAAGGAATCAATCAATTTGGGGTATAATTAACTCTCGGACCTTAACTGAACAACGTTTTAACTTCGGAATAGACAAAGTTTATTTTTAAACCTTTAACAAACTTCCTTATGTAACTCTCTTTCGAATAATCTCTATTCGATAACTCCTCCCTTTGAATAACTATATTCGATAATCCCTCTTACGAATAACTAGATTCGAAAGCCTTTCATCGAATAAACTATATTCGATTAACTCTATTCAATTAACTCTTATCGATTAACTCTATTGGATTAACTCTTTTTGATTTAACTCTAATCGATTAACTCTATTTGATTAACTCTTTTTGATTTAACTCTTTTCACTTCTCTCCTTTCGAATAAACTATATTTGATAATTCCTTTAATTCTATTCGAATAAACTATATTCGATTTACTCCTTTAATTCTATTCGAATAAACTATATTTGATTAGCTCCTTTAATTCTATTCGAATAAACTATATTCAATTTACTCCTTTCAAATAACTAGATTCGATAACTCCTTTCAAATAACTAGATTCGATAACTCCTTTCGAATAACCAATATTCGATTAACTCTTTTAATTCTATTCGAATAAACTATATTCGATTAACTCCTTTAATTCTATTCGAATAAACTATATTCGATTTACTCCTTTCGAATGACTAGATTCGATAACTCCTTTCGAATAACTAGATTCGATAACTCCTTTCGAATAACCAATATTCGATTAACTCACTTCGAATAACCAATATTCGATAACTCTTCTTCGAATAAATTATATTCGATAACTCTTCTCGAATGAACTATATTCGATTACCCTTCTCGAAAAAATTATGCTCGATTACTCTTTTTAACTTTATTCGAATAACTAATATTCGCTAACTCTATTTAACTCTATTCGAATAACTAATATTCGATTAACTCCTTTTAACTCTATTCGAATAACTAATATTCAATAACTCTATTTAACACTATTCGAATAACTAATATCGACTAACTCCTTTTAACTCTATTCGAATAACTAATATTTGATAACTCTATTTAACTCTATTCGAATAAGTAATATTCGACTAACTCCTTTTAACTCTATTCGAATAACTAATATTCGATAACTCCTTTTAACTCTATTCGAATAACCAATATTCGATAACTCCTTTAATTCTATTTGAATAACTAATATTCGATAACTCTATTCGAATAACTAATATTCGATAACTCCTTTTAACTCTATTCAAATCACTATTATTCGATAACTCCTTTAATTCTATTCGAATAACTAATATTCGATAACTCCTTTAATTCTATTCGAATAACTAATATTCGACAACTCTTTTTAACCCTATTCGAATAATTATTATTCGATAACTCCTTTTAACTCTATTCGAATCACTAATATTCGATTAACTCATTTCGATTTACTCTTTTGAATTAACTCCATTGAATCATTTCCTTTTGAATTATCTCCTTTGAATTATTCCTTTGGGTTATCTCCTTTGAATTATTCCTTTTCTATTTGTTTACTTAACAAATAACTATTCCCTTTTCAATTCTATTTATTTCACAAATAAATATTTCTTTTATCTTTTCTATTTATTTAACAAATAAATATTTCTTTTTAATCTATTTGTAAATGTTTTACAAATATTTCCTTTTAAATTCTACTTGTAAATGTTTTACAAATATTCCTTTTTTCTATTTTATTTGTAAATGTTTTACAAATATTTCTCTTTCTATTTGTTTTGCAAATATCTTCCTTTGTATTTGTTTTACAAATATATTTCCTTTATATTTGTTTTACAAATATATTTCCTTTATATTTGATTTACAAATATATTCCTTTTTAACACTTTTGATTTTATAATTATTTCCTTATATAAAATCATTTTTCCTTTTATATATAAAATTCATTGGTTTTATATAAATAATTTATTTCCAAAATATACTTTGAAAATCCCCTTTTTACATGCCAGTATTTTTCACGGTATTTAATATACCAATTAACAGTGATCGATATCATTCAAACACACATAATCAACAACAGATTATATATTACATCATATATCACAATATATGAAACAAAACAGTATTATATATATTGGGGAACCCAGTTGGGTCCCTCCAACTTGTTTCCCTGCATTACAGATGTTAAAACAATATAATAACATCCATTTCATTTCGATATGAAATATTCTGATAAACAGAATCAATATTTAATTAACGATTCATATATATATCGTTATCTATAATTTCAACCAATACACAAGCGATTCGACCAAACGGTTAACACACAGCAATCAACAGATAATCATCAGTTCTAAGAATACATTATAAAAATATAATTCTTCAGAGTTGGTGAGTTTTACTCACATTGGACGATCATCGTTAATAACGATAGCCATCACTTGATTCAGACGGACAATTTATTTTGCTATAAATTGTAATGAGCTTCGATTCGCTCCCAGTCAGTTCCATCATGTAGTGTCCGTCCACACGATCCCAACAGATCTGGTTTCTTCCAATTCTGGTATCGTATGATGAAGTTATGAATTTGACAAGCTATTATATAATTGGATATCATTAACATTAAAAATTATGAAATCATAACCTTACTTATAAATTCTTAATCCACGTGTTAAACCTCATGTACAGCCGCTCACTACCTTCCTTCTTCGCTCCTGTATATCCAACCATAGAGAAACATGGCCAAGCCACACCATTTCTCCATTCACGTTCTTCCATGGTTCTTCACGTTTCCCCAACACGATACCACCATCCCTCTTCTGTTGTCAAAAACAACCCATCAGCGAGCTCAAAACCGAAACCGTAAAATGCCTTCCTCTCCTCTTCTTAAACACTACTGCTCCAAACAGTTCGTTCCCAAGGATAGTGCCCCAAAAATGTTTTATACGTAAACCTGCTTTTCCCTTTAAAACAAAATTGTTTCAACAGTTTGCGTCTTCCCTCCTGAGTCCTGATGTCCATCGCACCCTGACCTCCTCTACTGGAAATACACTTCACTTCCTTTTTGCTAAAAACCTGGACCGTCTGCACTATCTTCCCCAACGTCAACAACACATATGCACCCATGTCCCTTATATGCTCACGTCCTAGATCGTTACATCCACAACTCAACTGCTCCCTCACACAGCCTCTTAAACTCCTCTGACCCCTTGAAACATGAATGGCTATCAACAGATAAGGGGCATTGTATATGCTTTTGCGTGTAAGGAGAAGAATTCGAACCACCTAGAAATAGTTCCAGATTTAATAGCAAGCTGCGTTGATTTCCTTCTGTTAATTTGCTTTGGTTTTATATTTGTTCTCAGGAAAAGATAATGAAAGAAGATCTCATGTGTACTTATAGGATTTTTGTTTTAAGAAGGCGTGGCTCTCCCTTTTGATCATAGAAATGTTAGGTTATTTTTGGGTACCCTATTTCATAAAACTCCACTAGTTTTCGGATCTCAATCGACGAAATTAAAAATACCATTATAATCAGCGATGCCCCACAATCCCAAAAATGTAATAACGTTGGTAGGTTAACTCATATTGTGAAATCCAAAAATAACTAATTTAGGGTGCAAATTACACCAAACAAAAAGTTGCGTATTTAATTAATTAAAAATTACAGTAAAATTCTAAAAATCAAATCATTACTACGTCTCAAAAGAATCTTGCCCAAATTCGAATCCGATATTTAAATATACTTGAATAACCATTACGGCCATAAACGAATATACCGCTATTTTTCTGAAAATTTGATTTGGACATAAATCAAAATCTACACGACGAAATCCCGATTTTACTCTTCCAATAGAAAAATATACTTCACCAGCTCCATACATTTCTTGTTTCATAGAAATTCGATTTAAAACGAACCCTTTACATTTAGTTGAAGTTCAAATCGCCAAATAGCGAACTGCCGCGCTATTTCGAGCTCGATTTTAATTATAATATAATTATACGTTCAAACTTCGTTTATATAATATATTCGTGAATATAATTCAACTCTAAACTGAATTATATATTTTAAATAATCCAATTCACACGATATTGTGAATTCCACTATTTTTGATTATTTCAGAATTAAATATATTATTCTATTATTTAAATTAATTAAATATTCACTCTTATTTAATTCAACGACCATTAAATCCTCTCTGTCACTATTTAAATAATTAGATAAATAAATTATTATATCGCTGAAAATGCGAGTTATTACATTACCCTTCATGCCGGAACTACCCTACCAACATTCTTTCTTCATGTTGGGTCTGAGCTACCTTCTTTGTTGATGGTGTCGGTACTTGCCATTCCGGATACTTCCCTCATGCTCTCGGTTTTGGCTAGAGGTTATTCTTCTTTGCTTGTGACGGTCTGTTACCCCTTCACCGATAGCTTATCTCGGCATTAGTTCTGGTAGTAACATTTGCCCCCTTGTGAAGGGGTATTTTCGAATTTCCAAGTCCAACCTTTTGTACTACTGTAACAGCTCGCACCTTCGTTCATTCAAGATATTGTCCCCAACTTAGCCACCGTATAGGTGTGGGGTTTTGTTCCTCAAAAGGCCTCGACATTTGTAAGAGATGGGCTCTACTATATAAGTACCCACTTCACACAGGCTTCCACGATGTGCGACTTAGGGTTGTTACATTCTCCCCTCCTATAGAGCCCAACGTCCCCGTTGGCTCACAAACACCTCACCCAGGCGTTGTGGTCCACATAGGAGCCACAATTCCGGCTGGGTTTTGGCTCTGATACCACTGTAATAGCCCGCGCCTCCATTCACGTAAGATATTGTCCCCAACTTAGCCACCGTATACATGTGGGGTTTTGTTCCTTAAAAGGCCTCGGCATTTGTAAGAGATGGGCTCAACTATATAAGTACCCACTTCACACAGGCTTCCACGATGTGGGACTTAGGGGTGTTACAACTAAACTTTGTTCTGACACTGACATAAGGTTGGATGCTTGTCATGTACCAGTGTTGACACTATGTTTTTTATCCTTTCTTTCGCCTGCAAACCTGGTGCTACTGCAACTCTGTCTTCTCTATTTCTTTCCCTTATTATTGTCTTTGTAACTTTCTCATTTTGCTTTTATTTTTATTGTTATTCCTAAGGGCTTTCCGCATTTTGATATGAAATCTATATCCTTTACTCTTTGCTCTTGGCATCCAGGTGAGGGACCACACTTTGGCAAGGTGGCGACATATGTCCTAGTTGAATTTTAGAACCAATTCTACTACTGTGGGAATTGATGCATCTTCTCCTTAAGTTTTTTTCTTGCTTTGTTTCAGTTTTGTTGCTTCATTCCTTTTGTTTTTCATGGCTTCCAAGGTGTTTGCCTTGTTATAAGTAATACTGTAAATTCCTGTTGTTTACCTGGTTCCTGCATTTCTCTTCTGCAATTTAGGAGATGTTAGCCTTATATATCAAAATAATAATGTGAATCTAAACATAAAGTTTCTTCAGTATTAAAGTATTAAACCCAGGTTTATGTTCTCCTTATGAATAACAATATTTCCATTTATAATTTTAAGATGATCACTCGGGAACTTAGGGTTTTCCTTACTTATTGGGAGAAATCAATCCGGAATTTTAACCTTAGCGTTTATCGTCAAGGTTTCGTCCATGGTGATATGGGATGGTAAATTCAAGCTCAAGACTTAAACAAACGCAGTAGAAATTTTGAAATCTACTCCATGTGACATAATCAAAGGAACATAACTTCATGTGTAAAGATTTTGGATAGAAAGTCAGAGATTCTTTTCTAAGATAACAGAATCCTTTGAGTTCTAACTCAAGCGTTTGTCACGGGGGTTTAGAATTCCACCTCTGGAAATAACTGTAGTCTTTAAAATTATAGGGATATCTCATCCTTTATCCATGTTTTGAATATCCTTGTATAAGACTTTATTACATTATGCCACATATGGTTTAATGCATAAACTCCCCATATCGGAGGTATATGGGACTTATGCAACTTAAGTGAAACACCTTTTAAATCATAACTACCAAGGTGGATGAATTTTTGATAGAGTAAGATGATCAGTTGTCTTTGAATATCAATTATCCATAATGTATGTTTTTAGAAATACTTCTTGTATGCGGTGTTGGAGCACATGACCATCACCAGCAAGTTTTAGCCGAAAGATTTGAACCCTCAATTCTCATATCAACTAGGAAATCTCTATTATTTGGAATTCATCTTCCTGGAGTGTTGTAAGCTAAGAATTCTCATCTTTTAGAGAGCCTGGGTCCTAATCTGTGGTTGAGGTTGAGAATTGTGATCCTGACTCAGTATTTGGTAGGAGACCATAAATCTGTATCCGGTGGTAGTAGAAATGTCATGTTAAACCCAAGTTCGGGAGCTTGATAGAAGATCAGGTATCCATATCTGGTAATAAGAGAAATTCTGAACAGATGCAGATTCAAGTATTTGACGGAAGGATAGATATCCATATCTGACAATAAAAGAAGTCCTGAATTAACCCATATTCAGGTATTTTGACGAAAGACCAGATATCCATATCTAGGAATAAGAGAAGTCGTGAATCAACCCTGATTCATATATTTGGTGGAAGACCAAATATTCATATCTGGAAATAAGAGAAGTCCTGAATCAACCCAGATTCAGGTATTTGACGGAAGACCAAATATCCATATCTAGCAATTAGAGAATTCATAAATCAACCCAGATTCAGGTATTTGACAAAAGACCAGATATCCACATCTAGCAATAGGTGAAGTCTTGAATCAACCCATATTCCATATTTAATTTAAAGAATCAATCTCTCATTTTAACTTGTGGAATCACCATTTTAGTCCTTTGATTGGTTTTGACAAGCCGCTCCCATTGGCTTTGATCAGCAGTGTTTAGCCTACTTCTATAGATATTGATTGTGCATGCCTCCGAGTTCTTGTTCCTTTTGCAGGATAGCGCGTAAGCTAAGACGAGAGTTTTGCTTAGGTGACTCCTCCAGAGCCTTATACCCTCCGTTGGGATAAACATGTAAGCAGAGGATTTACGCGCTTACTATGCTCCTTCATGGCATTTATTCCCTTCTACGAGAATTGACACAAGTAGAGGTAAAGCATGCTCGTTTATGAGAAGAGGTAGGACGTGACCGGCGGAAGCAGAGGCAGAGTGTGCTCGTCTATGAACAGAGGCAGGGTGTGCTTATTTGTTCCCTTCTGCGGAAACGAAGGACTTCGCTCTTCTACGAGCAGAGGCAGGGCATACTCTTCTGCTCTTAGAGGCAGGGCATACTCTCCTGCGCTTAGAGGCACGGCGTTATCATTAGACACTCAGTCCTGATAATTTCTGGGGTGGATCAGAGGCTTATGCTTTTGATGCATTAACCCGATCCTTTCTAATTTAGACAATGTTACAGGCTTTACATCCCCCTCCCCGAGGGGTACCTTACCCCAGCCAACTTGGCGATGACAAGGGTTTTCATCCATTTGTAAATTAACTACTTTCGGGTTTTTCCAAAGTTTGAGAGGGTTTCCGTACACTTATTTATGCAGATATTCTAGAGAAGAGCTTCTCCTATTTAGCTATTGTGAAGTAGTGTGGTTTCAAGTGTTTTGCATTCCATGCTCCGGGAACAAGACCACCATTAGGTTTTCATAATTGTCGCGTTTCTTAGATATGGTATTTCGGTGAATGATCAAGAGTTCCCCGTTTTGGGCCTGTCTAATCATCCAATGGATTTTCTGTTTGGTCATTTCCCTTCGTAAGACTAAATCTCCTATTGTGAAGTTTCTAGTTGTGCCCCTTATATTAAGTCTATGGATTCCTTCTCTAACTCCTGATGGGATCAAAAACATAGGCTATCCTTCTGTATGAGGTGACTTCAACCTCGTTGGAAGCATAGCTTCACATCCACATGTTAGAAAGCATGGGGCATGCTCCGTTGCTGTTCTTGGCGGAAATTCTATGTCCCCGAAGTACTAAGGGAAATTTTTCTGCCCAATCTCTTTTAACTTAGTTTAGTCATTTCTTGAGAGTTGTCTTTACGATTTTTTGCCGCTTTTGATGGCATCAATTTTCCTCGAATGAATTATTGAATAAATACTCATAATGATTCCGTTCTTGTCACAAAATTGTTTGAAAGTTATACAGATGTATATAATGCTTCTGAAGCACTTCAATGTAGAATATTCCTAACAGCTCTTCGAGAGGAGGCTGGAAGGTGGTACAGACAATATCAAGGCCTAGCCATCACATCCTGGAGATAGCTATCCACTGCATTTAGCGCACAGTTCCATGATTTAAAGGACTCAACACTAAGCATTTTTGATCTAGTCGACGTCAAACATAAATCAGAAGAATTTCTTGTCAACTGTATAAGAAGGTTTAAAACCAAGTCACTCAGAGTAGAAGGACAAGGAGCAACGGATAGAGAAATGTTTATAGCCACTCGATCGTGGCTTCCTATACCATCTTCCCTCTGGGAAGAACTCACTCTAAAAGACTGCAAAAGCTTAGCAGATTTTTATTCTAAAGCCAGCAGATTAATTGGTATGGAAAAAAATAGTCAATGCAAAGAAAAGTTCGACATGGAAATAAAAGGTCGAGAAGCTCGGTTTCAATTCCTTTGTGAAAGATTCTTTGAAGCTAGGCCAAGAAAGGAGATACTGTTCTTATCATAAGACATCTGGACACAAAACTAACCAATGTCGTGATCTAATGAAGAAGAAACTAAGTCAAAAGGAAAAGAAAGTATGCTTGGAAATAATGAAGAGTAGCCAATGATAGATGATCAGAAACGTTTCCACAATCAATTTGAACGATAAGTTTTTTGTCTCAAATAACTTCTTTCATTAATAGCATAGCTTGGTCCATTTTGTTTATAACTGCACCAATATTAATATAAATGTAAGTGTTATTACAAGTCTAAGACAGGCAGCGGAGAAAAGGCTGGTCAAATAGAGCCCATGATAGGGGATCCTTCTGTTTTCATATTTTTTCGATCAAAGCTAATGTTATTGATAATATTTAAACCTCCGATAAATGGAGTACCTATTAAGTGGGCTTAACAATAGTACGTGCATTCTACCCCATAAGGGAGTTGATGCAACTCCCTTAGAGGGTAGACCTTCATTTGCATGTCATCAGTCATTTGCTTATTCTCATTCATTTTGCATACTGTGTGGGTCAGAGAGTGAGATTAGGTGTCGACCTTCCAACAAATGGATAATCAAGTATAGCTAGTTGGAGGAAAAAATGGATGAACAAGATGACTTAAGGAAATTATTTTAAGGAACGAGTTACTCGGAAGCTCTTGTAGCAGATTAACATGTAAAGGGTATGCGGTTCAACAAGGAGCACATGAGGATGAGACAACAAGTCTCCTACATTTGTGGTTATGGATAAGGTGCTCCACAAGAAAGAGCATTCACTTCCCTACTTAAAATGCATAAGAATTAAGGATGGGCTCAGATTGTTGAAAGAAGCACATGAAGGTTTATGTGGAAATCGTTCTAGCAGAATTAAGCTAACTAAAAAAGGTCATGCGACAAGTCTTTTACTAGCCGCTGATGGTTAACCAAATGATTAAGTAAGCCAAGAAGTACGAGAGATGCCAAAGGTATTCTAAAATATCTCGGTTACCTCCAACTAACCTAACCCCCTATCTCAAGCCCATGGCCTTTCAGTGTATAGAAGATGGACTTGATTGGACCCTTGCCAATATCCAGAGGTAAAGTTAAGTATACCTTAGTAGTTATCAGTTACTTCACCAAACATGAGGAAGCAGAACTCCTTCCAACAATAACATATAAGAAGGTGTTGAGATTTATGATAAAGAATATTGTCGCACGCTTTGGAGTTCCTTACAAGATCATATCAGACAAGGGAACACAATACAAAAGCAAGGAATTTATACGATTTTGTGATAAGAATATAATCATTAAGAGTATTTCTTCAACAATGCATTCGAGGGAAAATGGTGCCATCAAAAGCCACAAAAAAACTCGTGAAGACAACTCTCAAGAAACGACTAAACTAAGCTAAAAAAGATTGGACAGAAAGATTACCCTTGGTACTTCAGGCGCATAGAACTTCCGCCAAGAACAACAATAGAGCATGCTCCATGTTTTCTAACATGTGGATGTGAAGCTATACTTCCAACCGAGGTTGAAGTCACCTCACATAGAAGGATAGCCTATGCATTTGATCCCATCAGGAGCTAAAGAAGGAATCCATGGACTTAATACAAGGGATAGGAGATGAGCTCACAACTAGAACCTTCATAAAAGGAGATTTAGTGTTACATAGGGTAATGACCAACATAGAAAACCCATCAGATGATTAGCCAAAACACTTGAAACCACACTTCTTCACAATAGTTAAACAAGGGAAGCTCTTCTCCAGAACATCCGCACAAATAAGGGTACTAATCCCTCTCAAACTTCGTAAAAATCCAAAACTAGTTAATTTACAAATGGATGAAAACCCTTGTCATCGCCAAGTTGGCCGGGGAAGGCACCACTGGGGGAGGGAGAGGGGGTTGATGTTTAAGTCTTTAACATTGTCTAAATCAGAAAGGATTGGGTTAAAGCATCACAATAGTAAGCCTCTAATTCGTGCCACAAATGGTCAGGACTGAGCGTCTAATGAGAACGCGCTGCCTCTACTCGCAGAAGGGTACGCCCTGTCTCTACTCGCAAAAGAGTAGGCCCTGCCTCTGCTTGGACTAAGCACGTCCTACCTCTGCTCACAGAAGAGTACGTCCTACCTCTGGTTAAGTACTTCGTTTCCGTAGAAGGGAACGAATAAGCACGCCTTGCCTCTGCTCATAGACGTGCATGCTCTGCCTCTGCTTCCACCAAGCATGTCCTACCTCTTCTCATAGATGAGGACGCTCCACCTCTGCTTGTGTAAATTGCTGCAGAAGGGAATAAATTCTCTAGAGGAGCATAGTAAGAACATACATCCTCTGCTTACATCTTTATCCCAACTTAGGGAACAAGGCTCCGGAGGAGTAACCTAAGCACAACTCTCGTCTCAACTTACACGCTATCCCGCAAAAGGGAACAAGAACTCGGAGGCATGCACAACCAATGTCTATAGAGCAAGGCTAAAAACTGACGATCAAATCCCATGGGAGCGGCTTGTCAAAACCAATCAAAGGACTAAAAGGGTGGTTCCATAGGTTAAAACAGGATATTGACTCGTTAAATCAAATACCTGAATCTGGGTTGATTTAGGACTTCTCCTATTGCCAGATGTGGATATCCAGTCTTCCGTCAAATAGCTGAATCTGGGTTGGTTCAGGACTTCTCTTATTGCTAGATATGGATAGCTGGTCTTCCGTCAAATAACTGAATCTATGTTGATTCAGGACTTTTCTAATTGCCAAACATGGATATCTGGTCTTTCATCAAATATCTGAATCTGGGTTGAATCAGGACTTCTCTTATTGCTAGATATGGATATCTGGTCTTTCGTCAAATACCTAAGTCTAGGTTGATTCAGAACTTCTGTTACTGCCAGATATAGATATCTAGTCTTTCATCAAATACTTGAATCTGGGTTGGTTCAGGATTTCTCTTATTACCAGATATGGATACCTGATCTTCTATCGAGCTACCGAACCTGGGTTTAACATGAGATTTCTACTACCACCGGATACAGATTTATCGTCTCCTACCAAATACTGAGTCAGGATCACAATTCGACCCAGGCTCTCTAAAAGGAGGGAATTCTTGATTTACAACACTTTCGGAAGATAAATTTCAAATAGTGGAGATTTCCTAACTAATATGAGAATTGGCAATTCAAATCTTTCGGCTAAAACTTAATTGTGACGACCATGTGCTCCAACACCACATGCAGGAAGGTTTTCTAAAAACCTACGTTTTGGATAATTGATATTCAAAGACAACTGATCATCTTACTTTATTAAAAATTCATCCACATGCGTAGTTATGATTTAAAAGGTGTTTCACTTAAGTTGCGTAAGTCCCATATACCTCCTATGTAGGGAGGTTATGCATCAAACCATATATGACATAATATAATAAAGTCTTATACAATGATATTCAAAAGCATGGATAAAGGATAAGATATTATCCCTATAATTTACAAAGACTATAGTTATTTCCAGATGTGGAATTCTAAACCCCCGTGGCAAACGCCTGAGTCAGAACTCAAAGGATTCTGTTATCTTAGAAAATTATATATGGCTTTCTATCCAAAATCTTTACACATAAAGTTATGTTCCTCTGATTATGTCATAGGGAGTAGATTTCAAAATTTCTACTACGTGTATTTAAGCCTTGAGCATGAATTTACCATCCTGTATCACAAGGATGAAACCTTGATGATAAACGCTAAGGTTTAAATTATGGATTTCTTGTTCTAATAAGAGAGGAAAATCCTAAGTTCTCGAGTGCTCATCTTAAAATTATAAATGGAAATATTGTTAGCTCATAAGGAGAACATAAACTTGGGTTTAATACTTTAATACTAAAGAAACTTTATATTTAGATTCACATTAATATGTTGATATATAAGGCTAATATCTCCTGAATTGCAGAAGAGAAATGCAGGAACCAGGTAAACACGAGGAATTTACAGTGGTCACTTATAATAAGGCAAACACCTTGGAAGACATGAAAAACAGAAGGACTGAAGCAACAAAAATAAAACAAAGAAAGAGAAAACTTAAGGAGCAGATGCATCAATGCCAACAGCGGCAGAATTAGTCCTAAAATTCAACTAGGACATGTGTCTCACCTTACCAAAGTGTGGCCCCTCCCCTGGATGTCAGGAGCAAAGAGTAAAGGATACGAAATCAATATCAAAATGCGGAAACCCCTTAGGAACACAACAAAAGTAAAAGCATAGAAAGTTACAAAGACAACAATAATGGAAAGAAATTGAGAAGACACAATTGCAGTAGCACCGGGTTAGAAAGCGAAAGAAAGGATAAAAAACATAGTGTCAACACTGGTACATAACAAGCAGCCAGCCTTATGTCAGCATCAGAACAAAGTGTAGTACAAAAGGTTTGGCTTGGAAAGTCCAAAATACCCCTTCGCAAAGGGTAACGGACTGTCATAAGCATAGAAGAATAATCCGTAAGCAAAAACCTAGAGCATAAGGGAAGTATCTAGAATGGCAAGCAACTGACACCATCATCAAAGAAGGTACCTCAGATCTGACATGAAGAAAGAATACCGGTAGGGTAGTTCTGGCATGAAGGGTAAACAACAAGAAGTCATCCAAAACCAGAAGCTGATGATGAGAAAGACCAAGAATTCTACAACTCGAGACCCAGAAGGATGAAAGGGATATCGGCGTTAACTTGCTTAATGCTGATACATTAAGAGACAAGAGCATCAAAAGCACAGAGTTTGAAACATAAGGAAATTGTCTGGGATCCAGCTACTGAGACCCCAGTTAGATGATCACCGAGAGGCCACTTTAGCAAACAACTAATGAAGCACTGAAAGCACCCCTTTGGAAAGATGAAGCCCACTTCAGGGGTCTACCGAAAGGCAAGCTAAAGCTTCTAAGAAAGACAAGCTATCCACACTAACTTGCTTAGTACCAGCACCTAAAAGGGTGACATCACCTAAAACTTAAGCATCAGAAGCATTAAGGCAATCCTCACAGAGAATTAATAGAAAGACCGAGAGCTCATGACCAAAAGTTCTTAACTGGAAGCCAAAACCTCTCCTAAAGGTATCCATAGCAACAGTCTTGGTGTCGATACAATGGAGATAGAGGTAACATAAAATACGGGACTCTTCTTCCGAGAGCCAAGACCGGAACCTTAAAAGTAATAAGCAAAGCCAGAAGAGCAACCGAGAGCCAAAGGAACCAAAAACCAGAAGGAAAAGAAGACGATAGAGGCTTCTGCTAGCCCAATAGCAAAAGGGTCCCCAATTTGTCTATAAATAAGACCCAAGGGTCTCATTTTCAGAACGATTTTCACATTTCTCATTCTTGTACTCATTTCTCCTAGAGTAAACCCTAATTTATAAAACGATTTGGGGATTTCTCCTGTAATCACTTATGTACTCTGAATCAAAGATCAATAAAGAGTGGATCAAAAATTTGCATCTTTCTTATGTGCTTCTCTTGAGTTTTCTTAGTTATTTACTACACAACATACCATATACTTTCTACATGGTCATGCTTTCATATTCAAGTCTAAACCCTTTCACAAAGTTGTAATGAAACCCCTTCCTACAAACCATTTAGCCTTCTACCGAGGGTTATGCTTAGGGAACCCTTGTCCCAAGATAACTGTTGGATCTTAAGTCGCTTATGCGTGATGCTAACCCCTTTGAGGGAAGAGAAACTAATCTTTTGGACTTTAGACTTTGATATCTAAGAGACAGTGAACTAACTCAAGCTCGTGGAAACTAAATAATCCCACTTTCCCCTTAGGTCCACTTCCGTAGACCTATCTCCGGTGTTGACGAAAAATATCGTTAACAATTACATTTTATATAGTATTGTTGAAATGCTTATTTGTCATGCAAGCCTGGAGGCTTGAGAAGTTAATGTGATAGGTCTAGTGAATCCAAAACTACAAGAAGATAGCCATAATGTCTGAAATAGTAGCTATGTTAACTCATAAATGTAACCAAATGATTTTTTTTTTCATGATAAAAAATATTTTGTTTGATGATTATGAATGTTTTTAGTAATCAATTGAAGCGGGGGTTGGTTGAAAATGAGTGAAGTTGCTGATTATGGATGGGGACGGCATATAATGATATTGTCATTCTTACAATTGAATGAGGGTAATGTTTGTATGAACATGTTAAAATAGGAGATGGCTTGCTTAATACAATAACAAGGAGTTTTGATGTAGAACTAACAGAATACATGAATTAGGAAGTGATATGTCATGATAGAAATAATTGTTAGAAGTTAGCATTAAATTCATTATATATTTCAATAAGAAATAGTGTACTTTATGCAATAGTACCATGATGTTGGATGCAAATGTATGTAATTCATAGTTGTGAAGACCGAACCGTACGTTAAACCGCGGTAATGCGAGGTCCAAGGTTTTTGTGGTTCGACCAGACAGACCGTGAGAACCGCGCTGATAGTTTATTCTTTTTTTTCTGATTTAAACGTAAAACTATTTTAAATATAGATAAAATTTGATCAATTATGACAAACATCTGTGTCTAAACTGGTTGGGCACTTTGACATGATCCAAGAAGTCATGGGTTAAATTTTCGTCTTCAGCCCACTTTCATGTTTACCTAACTGCAATAATTATATAACTTATTATAAAATAGTTGTAAATTTTACTCATATTTTATTGTGAAAGAAGAACAGTTCAGCAATAGTTCATAAAATGTACATAATAATGAATTATATCATCCAAATTTAATGACAATTGCTATGTAATTTTTTGTTAAATTTATTATGTTAAAAAACGAAGAATGGAGCAACTATTTTTTTTCTTAAATTTGAAGAACCGTGAGGTTAAAAGAGTTCGGTCTAGAGGTCTTTAAAGGGTTTTGAGGATAAACCGCGGGTCTGTGCATAGGCAAGGTTATTTCACAGAGCCGTGGTGCTTCAAGGTCGAAAATTAACCGCAGCCGAACTGATGTTGAGTTGGATCTTTAAAACACTAATGTAAATTACTGGACCTTACAGGGATTAAAAAGAAATTTTACTATTATGTATATAAAAGTTTTTATTTTGATTTTGGATTAACACATGTTTGTATCCATTTAAAGAATGATTGCATAATAATTTTGTATGTGTGTCGAAGTATGTGAAATTGAATTTTGGTATAGCTTAATTATAGTTGAAATCAAGTAAACACAAGAGTGATATATATATATATAGTAGAGCATTCCGGGTAACCCTTATTTTTACAGCACCCCTACCCGTTCGTGAGCTACATCAATCCAAATCCAATGAGAATTTATAGATGTTCAATCCACATATATATTATCATCTATCCAAAATTTGAGAATGTTCTGAAATTTGTAGAATAATATATTTGATGCTTAAATTTAACCGTTCGGATAAATGTCTAAATGGTGAATAACTGAGCTAAGATTTTGAAAATGTTATGAGTGTCCGAACGAGCTCAAATTTTGGTTAGATGACAATATATATGTGGACTGAACATCTACAAGCTCCTGTTGGATTTGGATTGGTGTAGCTCACGAACGAATAAGGATGCTAAAGGGGTGCTGCAAAACAGGGGAGCCCCAGAACGCTACTCATATATATATACACACACAGAGAGAGAGGGAGAGAGAGATGAGGGTTCCATGACACCCCGCTTTCTTGGCTTCCCAATTACACCCCAACCAAAGCCATACATTTATAATTAAATAAGTTACTGGAGGGAGAGAGAATTAGAGGAGGGAAAGAGAAACGGGAATGTGTGATGGAAATCAGGGGGCTATATGGGTGATGCACTATTTGGGGGGCTCTTGATCCTATCTTATAATATATATATATATATATATATATATATGTATATATATATATGTATATGTATAGGTGTATATATGTATATATATGCATATATATATATATATATTTGTGATTGATTTGAAACTCTATTTCAACCGCAAAAAGTTCAGTTTTTAACAAAGTTTAAGACATATTTAAGGTCTTTACATTTTAAGATTGAACTTCAGTTTCAAATATATTTAAGGACTTCGAAGTTAGTGACTCTAATTTCAGATATTTGATCAGTCTTTAAATCATATCTAGAGACCGAATTTCTTAGTTAAAAACTGAGTTTGTTAGTCTTTTATCCAACATTTTTTTGTAGTGATTATTTAATATTGACAATTAAACAAACGCATGTAATGTTCTATTACAAAAATTTAAATCCTTACCAAATCAGTAAATCAAAAAATAAAATAATGAATATTGTTATTATGCCAACAAATAGTTATATTTTTATGCCAGACAAGATTTATTAGGTACGCATTTTTTGGTTTATACTACTAAAAAGTTTGAAACCCATTATTAAGCTTTCCTATATCTATATTTATCCTACTCTTGCTATATTTATATATTTCCTGAAAATCTGGATTGCGAAACTATCTTCCTCTTATTATATTTATACTTTTCCTTGAAAATGTCCCAATTTTTCAATCTTGTATCTAATGTACTGACCAGTTAAATAACATGTTAGATTTTGTGCTTAACGGTGGAGCAGATTAATGCAAGCAAATAGTCTACATATTTAGTATAATCTGCATGAATTACACAAACATTTTTGAAGGTTGTTTCCATTGTTTCGTTTCAGCCTTACTAATGGAACACGAAACATGTGAGCTCTTCTATTATGCTTTCAACAAGTTAGCATGTTCCTGAAAAACTTGTGTGTGTCATCGTACATTGATTCCAGGTTTTTTAACATTTATCTAAGATAATAAAATAAACATTATACTTGATTTTCTTATATCTGACGCATTTATCTCAACTTCTAGTATTTCTCTTCTCTAAAAGCAACATATATCAGTAATGTTATTAGCATTATTACCTAAATTCATTAGAAGCAATGATTTTAGCGTATGCATATTTTTATTTTTATAGCCTTTTCGCTATCGTATTTTGTGCTTCGAATTATATATAATGCTTTATTTCTGACATCGATCCCTTATATGCCATCATGAAACCTTCTTGACTATTCTTAAGAAAGATGTTCTTGTGATACAATGTTGCCAATGCAAGTTGGCAAATGAATATTATCTTCCAAATTTATTTTCTAGTACATAAAACCCTGTTAATTTGATTCCCTACGCATTAATTTTTATAAGTTTGCCTCTTCATCTCATAATATTTCTAATATGCAAATGCATCTATTTGAGATGAAGTTTCAAGACAAGGCATCAGGTCTATAATGAATATTGACCCACTTAAGATTAACTCTAATTTCGTGATTTATGCGTAAACTAATGATAAATTTGTTAAATTTTCGTAATGGCATGGACTTTTGAGTTGGTATGAACACTCAGGACATGTTAACTTATCATTTGTAGAATGTGTCTAAATTGTAAAACCAAAAGACATGCTAACTTATTATTTTTGGCTGCTAACTTTGCTTCTAAATGTATTAAAAATATTGAAAACTTTTAACTTTCGATTAACAGATAGATAGACGATGCTGGTGAAAAACAATCTCGCAATTTGTTATGGATCGAAGCTACTTTTGCCACTAAAACTATATTTTAGTTTGTAAGAATGAATGTATTATTATTTTTGGTTACTGCTATTTATGTATGTGTATGTATGATGTATCTCTACTATTTTATGAACTATCATGGACGTGTCATGTATGTTTGATGTAAGTGATTATAAAATTTTATGTGTTGATTATGAATTATGAGATCAATATAAAAACGTGCCATTAATAAAATGGGCTTATTTTGAAATGTGGTATCGATATAGTATGTTAATTTTAAATTGCATATGTGCATTGAGATTGATTTTGAACCTTCTGCGGCGTTTTAAAATGCTATTGAAATTTTCCATAGCATTTTTACAACGACGTTTTGAAAATATCATAAATATTCAAAAAAAAAATTGACATACAAAAACTTATAGCAATTCATAAATGTTATGGATAAATATAATAATTAAAAATTAATGCTGTAAATTCTTTTCTTAGTAAATAAAAAACGTTAGCCTACGTCCACTTGAAGTAACCGATTAATTATAATGTAGATTACAAGTACAAGTACAATTATTTCAAAGTCGTCTCCAAGGCTTGGTAGAGTTTGCATGCGAAGAAGAGAGGATCTCTTTTTAAGTGCCACTGTCGATGTATTTATACATGTGAAAAGGGGTTGGATCGACAGGAAATCACACAAGGGGACCCACTAAGGGCGACGACCCGACCCGCAAACTGGGGTTAGGATTGTACCCCTATTTACGGATCGGATCTGAGCCCTAAGAAGTGATCGGTATCGATCCCTAAAAATTGCATCCCTATTAGATAGCATTTTCTTTTACCTTTCACCTCCAACCGACAGTTCATTATTCTAATACTCTGAGCTTAAGCTATTGATAAATACTGAACAACTATCAGGTTTTAAAGTTCTGAGTATTAGATATGTTTTGATCCCTCATCAGAGTCTTATGGATATCTCGTTGGAATCATACAAATCTCACACGTAGGTAAATTTTGAGCATTTTCCTATCTCTTATTCTAGAATGTTGTTTGGGGGTTCATGATATCATCCATACTCGATCCCAAGTGAGCCAGATACCCAAGTCCAAAGCATAATGACCTTGTATAAAGGCAGTTAACACTTATCGGAAATAAAAAGTGCTATTAATTACTTTTATAGTGTTTTTAAATGTCGTAAAAAGTCCTGTTTGTTGTAGTGTTAGGGAGCTATTCCATAGCGCTCAACCTCTAGTTCCCACTCACTATCTCCCCGTCACAAGCCAGCCTCTACACGTATGTGCAGTGACTTCTTACACCTTGAAGGAAAGTCTTACGAGGGTTTATAAAATGTATTGGAGGTAAAGGCTTGGTTGAATGCTTGTTAGTGCATATTTTCTTACATGGATCTTTTTTACCATCATCGTGTTCTCGTAGCATCTAATATGTTCCAACATTGTGCTTTGGAATGTATGAGCTTTTAATTACAGAAGTAGATGAGTTTGCCTTTTCTTGGAATCAGTTTAAGGAATGATTTGAGCTTAATTTCGTTTCTAAATCAGAGAATCTCTCCTTGCTCGTTGTTAGCCTGCTTTGTGACCAGGCTATCCAAAGCAAAGGATTTGAATACGAGCATGAATTGATCAGCAATCACTTGGATAAAGTGGAAAAGTATAGGAAAGATCAGATTCCCACTCTCGGAATCCCGCTCTCGGATTCCCGTTTTTCGAATTTCCGCTCTCGGAATCACGCTCTTGGAATCCCACTCTCGGAATCTCGCTCTTGGAATCCCGCTTCCGGATTCCCGCTCTCAGAATCCTTCTCTCAGAATCTCGCTCGCGGATTCCCGCTCTCGGAATCCTCTCTTGGATTCCCGCTCTCGGATTCCCGCTCTCACTCCGTGACCACGATCCGGCTCATGATGCACCCCCAAGCTCACGAACCACCTACCGCTGCACACGATTTTGACCTATTCTCAAGGCTATTTGCACTCCTACTTTCCTCGATCAGCTACCACGTGTCCTAGCACGACCTGATCACCATATGAGCTTCTCAACCTCTATAAATACACCACTACATGGCAAATTAAAGGGACTTTTGGCATCTCTTTGTTCAGGGCCGCCATGGCCAACACTTCTCCACGAATAACTACCATCTAATTCAAAAAAATCAATGGATTTAGAGAGAATTATTCATTGAATTTGAGTGATTAAGAGACAATATTCCTTGTAATTGTAATCTATGAGTGAAATGAGAAAATATGAAGTGGATGTAGGATCATTAACGCCGAAACACTATTAAAATCCTGTTGTCTTGCTTTTTCTCATATTTTTCAGTTATTCCTTCATATCCTATGCTCTAAATACGACAATTTGGGTGTTAGGACCATTTTTGGTCTAACATTTAGGTGCTTTCATTGAGAATTGAATTTTCGACTTATCAGATTGCTATTCTACTATTTGGATTTGAATGTCCAAAGAAAACAGCCCGCATTTCTACTATTTTTGAGGATTCCATTGATTTGAGAGAATCAGAACTTCATGCCTTCGAAAAAAAAGCTAAGGATACACAAACTTCACGAAGCTGTTGAGTGATGACCGGCCGTAATATGTCTCCAAAACCATATTCACGAATGACTTCACTTTTCATTTATTTTTGACTAGGTCAAGTCCTCGTCTGGACAAGGAGATCTGCTTCTCAGTTCCTGGAACAATGGACCAACTCAATCATTAGGTTACTGAAGGGCACGAGCAGCCCAAACCCCATCATATACATTGAATTTTTACCCTCTCCTTTCATGGATCTTTTACTGCCGCAGTTCTCTCCCAAAACCTTCGAAACTCTAACTTTCATCTCCCCCGGTTCGATCAGAATCTCCTTTTCAAATTCACAAGTGTCGAAGCAAGGTTTGTCTTAATTCATGTATTGAAGTGTGGAGGTTGGAGATTTGAAGCTCGGTGGATGGAGGAGAAAGGAAGGATTGCATTCGAATCTAGTTTCCGGCCTCAGATTTGGGTGTGATGATTTGGTGATTGAGTGAATTGTTAATTAGTGAAGATGATAAGAAAACTTGGCCTTTCGGGTCGTGCTCACGATCCGATAGCTTAAACCTTGAAAACTTGCCTGCGGAGGTCGAATACAAGAGATCGGAGAGGGAGCATTTGAGAGCGGGTCGTGGAGACGTGTTTACGTGGGACTGAGAAACTGGTTCACTAGTGGGATGAAGGGGTGTTTAGTCACGAGCCAATCCCACTCTCTACCCAGGTCACGAGCGGATTCTTTGCAGTTGAAGTAATTGGTCACGAACTTTTCCTGCTAGTTGAACTGTACACAGTCACGAGTGGGATGGAAGATCTGTTCATGAGTGGATCCCATGTTTTATCCATTCCACCAGCCTTTTCTGATATTTAAATAATTCGTGGCTGCAAACTGGGGTATATTCACGAGTCTAAGCCCATGCTCACGAGAAAGTTCTACGTATGAACCAATAATGGGTCACGAGTTGGTCCTTTGCCCACGAATAGACTTGATGTACGCGAGCCAAGTTGAATGCGAGAACCAAACATATCCACGAACGGCTCATGCACAAGCTCAATATCCATTAGCCATATTCACAAGTTCAGAATATGTGTTCGAGTTCACAACCCGAAGGAGCCCAGCGAATCATGAGCCGAAGAGAAATACACGATCTACGATCCAAAAAGACAGTATTGAACATAGATCACGACCCGACCCGAAAAAGTGACAGTTTTTAGGGGAAAAAATACATTTTTCAGATCATTTTAGAAAAGGCTCCATCTTCCAAAATCGAAAAAATCATGCAGTGCCCACGTTTTCGACCTAACTAGTTAGGTCGATCGCCGCCGGGACTGTGGGGCCCTGGACCCCCACCAGCGCTGCGCTCGGACCCGCTGATGGCTCGCCTTCGACTCGAAGCACGACTCGCCTTTGTCTCGGAGTAAGTATCGGCCTACAATTGTCACCAAGGTTTGTCAATCGAGATTCAGTAGATAGTCTGAGGATATCGACATTAAATTGGCAACGACTGGGATTCTTCCTAGAGCCATAATACCTATGTACTAATGTTATTCAATGTGAGGAGCTATTGAAAAGATTTAGCATGCTGGCTATGACGGTATACGAGATAATGATTGTCTCATAACAGCCTCCTCCTCCGGAGCTCCGATGGTGTATAGATTTTACCAATGCAACTGATGATGTTCCTGAACGAGTAGTGATCACCCAGTTTACATGACTTAAACATGTTCAATAGGAAGAGTCCCAGATGACATTGACATAAAATAATCCGGACACTATTCTTAAGACGACTCAGAAGATCCCAATGACCATGATTCTCAATGATAGGATACCTAATAGCATGTAAGGATCCCAATACTACAAAGTTACCTTTCACTAGAATGGCGTGGTGAAAAACATATGTCTTGCAGTTCACACCCTAAAAAAGCTTAGCTAACCTTTGCAATGCCTATTTGTCGTCAACCGCATCGAGGAAGATTAATTTCCATTGAATAAGGTTTAGATCAATGCACTTCGAGGTACCAATTGAACCACAGTAGGCCAGGATTGGACCTATGGGTCCTTGACAGGATGATAGCAATATTGACTGCTCACCAGCTACCATACGACCTCGATCAAGAGATGAGAGCTTGAGATTAACACATATATGAATCAACCATTAGCTCTCCACTTCATACAACAAGTTGTGATAGAATGTGTGAACATTACTTGAAACTTTGCAAGCCATGCTATTGCATTTAAGCTTATCTGATCAAGGTCTCGACCGACCAGCTCTACTGAAATTCAGGGCCTACATAGCACTGGTGTCTACTGCTAAACATCCCAACCGAAGATGGAGTGGGAAAGGTCTATGGTGACCAAGTTATTGGAGAAGCCGACTATTTGGATGGATGTAATATGCTACGAACTGAGATGGCGTGGAACCGAAAGAGGCTTCCCCACCAGATGAAATGGACTGTGAACGAGGTGTCAATATTGCGAATAAAGGGAGCATTGCAAAAGTAATTGCCCGATGATCTTCCCGAAGACATAGATCCCAGAGAGGATGGTGATTCGGGATGTAGAAGGGTGACATCTAATTACACAACTACAAATATTTGGATTGTTGACACCAACCTGACTAAGGTCTTGAAATCGGATCTCATTTAGACCTCTACCGAACAAGGGAACTAACATGCTTTCTACATGAGAGCCTGGATGTGTTCGCTTGGACATAGCTAATATTTGCGGGATTTTACCATAAATTATGAGTCATTTGTCGAGTATAAACCTGAAGTGTACTCCTGTCAAGCAAACAAGACGTATGCTCGGTCCAGGGAGAACATCTTCCTTGAAAGAGGAAGTCGGGAGGATGAAAGGCAATGGTTTTATATGGGATGCCACACATCCCTCTTGGATATCAAATCCCGTTCTCGTCAAGAACGTTAATGGAAAATAGCGCACATGCATCGATTTTTTCAGATTTGAATAAAGTTCGCCTAAAAGGAAGCTTCCCATCACTTAGGATTGACTAGCTTGTGGATTCAATGGCTAGACATGAAAGTCTCCCTCTTATGGACACATGTGCAGGTTACAACCAGATTCTAATGCATGTGCCTGATCATGAAAAAACATGTTTTATCATAGACCTTGAATTGTAATATTATATGGAGTTGCCATTCAGACTGAAGGATCCCGAGGCAACGTACCAACATTTACCGAATTGTATGGTCCACAACCATAGTGGAAGGCCCATGGAAGTCCATGTAGATGATACTCTTGTGGAGTCTAAGCGATCAACCCACCATGTTTCAGATCAGATAGAGATGTTCGATATCTGGAATGAAGCTAAACCCTTTGAAATGCTCGTTTAGCGTTGCATTAGGAAAGATTCTAGGCCTCATAGTTAGTTCACACGGGATCGAAATCAATCCTGATCAGATTGCAATGATCATAAACATCCATGAACAACGAAGAATTAAGGGCGTCTAAAGCTTGGCAAGAAAGTTGGCACCACTTGTATGTAAGGAGGATAAGGTCTAGAAACTCGTCTATAATATGAGCAAGAAGGTAGCCTGGTAGAACGCAATACCCAAAGATTGGGACGCTCGTCTATAGCTTGCTGATTGCTATGATAGAGATCCCCTATTACTTCCAAGTTCATCCGATTGTGATACACACTTATTAGACGGTGCATCAGGAGTTGCAGCGATCTGAGGCATCTGGAAAATTGCTCGAACAGAGCATAGAGCTGAACAAGTTAGATTTCAATTCCCTCCTAAAGAAGTCCATACAAGGGCAAGCATTAGTCAACTACATCGTTGAATGTACCGCTCCCGAAGAGGATGTGTTAGATATAGAAGATGGCCCCTCGAAATGAAAGATGAAATCAAGCACCTGGAAACTGTATAAAGACGGTACGAGAAATGACCGACGGTCCAACGCCGAAGTTTTTGCAGATAACCCCCAAAGGACGGCCGGAAGGGAATTCCAGGCAAAGAAACCACAATCGCGGCTTACCTAGAACTAGTAGAAGAGCTATGGGATGGATTGGAACATTAAAACATATCTCATGTCCTACGAACGGAAAATCTAGAGGAAAATAATCTGGCCGAATAAGAAAGTTCCGATAATCTAGAAAAGATAGAGATGATCCCCATCAAGACACTACAAAATCCAGCCATTGATCAGATGGAAGTAGATTTTGCGTTGGAGACCAAACCTGGAAGAGGGTCATGGACAACCCCATGGTAAACTTTTTACAGCACGGAATGCTTCCAACAAGGATAATGAATGGCGTACCATTATTCTTTAGGCCTCGAGATATGACATGCAAGTCGATACTGCCTATTTTTCTTGGAAGGTTGTCCCAAGACAAACACCAACGACTACCATTGCTGAGTTCACTTCCCTGAATGATTCAAAAAAGTCACTAACTAACTTCCCGCTTGAAGGGAGATATATGAGAATGAAACATCTAGTGAGCGATGTTTTGGACTTAGAAAGTGAAGATGCACACTTCCACTCCTTTCATCAATTATCTGCCAAGTGACTCATTCCCCAGACGCTGGAGGCAACTAGAGATTTGAGCATGAATCACTTGAGATTGCATCATCTAATTCAAAGTTGACACATCGTAAGTCTGCATGACCGACTGCTTCAGTCTTGCCTAAGATTGGAGAATTAAAGGTTTAGAACTCTAAAGCATAGATGCTGATTGATTGTATACGCACTACCCTTGTCCCCGATATGGGATCGAAGGCATATCATCAAATTTATGAGATACGACTATTCCCCCAGTAGCAATATCCTACTTCCCAGCATAGAAAGTGCAAAAATTTCTATAAGCATGAGTCCATTGTTCTCATGCCAATTGTCATCCAAATACCAATGCGATGATGTGCTACCATTAGCGATACAGTCATGACTTCTTGACACTCTATCCTTACCCTCAGCATTGGGGCAAAAAGGCGATTCAAGACCCCGATCAAGGTCTATTCATTTTTGGGACCGCCGCCCCACAATAGTTTGAAAATATATCCTTCATCAGCTGAAAGACTTTAGCAGCCCTTCACTGGCAGGGATAAGGCGAAGCAAAATGGATCTACAATGAACATGCAACGCCATTTTCGCTCAAAATGATACTCATTACTTCAACAGGATTATTCTTTAACCATGACTCTTATATTTGCACGTCTTATGAGTTATTGATGAAATTAACTCAGATGAATTAATATTGGATGGTATAGTTACCCCAGATTTGATATCGATCAGATTTCTAACACCTGCATATGGAGTTATGGAATAGAACCATAACGAGCTCGACCGAACTGCTCGTCTACAAAGCCACGCCCTCTATAAAGAAAGATGTATAGCTCAAGGTGGATCCGGGATGACCATCCAATATTTGGCTCACACGTGGCAGACCACAAGACAATTGAACATAAATCATTGAATTGTAAAGTTGTAGTCCGACTCCAGATAGACGCGGCGTGACCGTCTATATGGCTCGATCCTTTCCTCGATGCCACCAGATTGCATGAATCGCGATAGGGGGGCAGCAGTGCCCATTGATATCCTTACTTTTCAATCATAAAATTTTCTTTTACATGCCTCTTGGGTTATTGACACAACTAACTCATGTGATATGAATGATGCAGGTACCCGAAGTTTGGTGTCGACCACTCCTCCCATAGATTGATCGGAGGAACGCAAAGCTTTGGCAACGTCTTTCCACTATTTTGCCAACTGAATCTAATCCTAGAGCTTGGATAGAAGCATAAATCTAGGATGAGTGTGATGGGCTCACCATGATTAAAGACCACTCGATCTGTGACTCTAACTATCATGACTTGAGAGAAAGTATAAAGGATGATGTCATGACGTCCGATAACTCCATCCCATGAGTCAACAGGATGAGAGAGACTTAATTATTGCAAACGGCCACCTCTACGCATGAATTGGAGACTGTGAGCTAGCGCCTCGGCAAGTGTGACCCGACCACTTACCAAAACGCTCCATCCGCAAGAGTGAAGCGTGAAATATGGACTAGAACTGATCTCGAGAACGACACCCGAAATGGCAGAATCCCACTCTTTGAACTAGAGTGCAGAAGGAATGCCGTGGCGAATGATATAACCGTTCACCTGAACCATTCCAACTCTCATGATCCGAGAGAGAGTATAAAGGACTAGAAGATAGTGTCCACGAGGCATGACAATGCACCATGATTAAAAGACCACCTCGACTACACTCTACCCTTGGTATTTGACGGGAGAGTATGAAAGCGTCAGGGATTGGCGCCACAAGAACTCCTACCCTGTTGAAGGATCCTGGGCATACGACAGGAGAGTATAAAGGCATGTTGATTAAATGCCATAAAAGGGCTCCTACCCCGCTGTAGTATCGGGGGCAAGAGTGAAAGCTGAGCCCGAACCCTTCATGTCCGGACATGGTGGAGCAATGCACTGTCGATCCTAATCAATCCCAAACAAGCCCTGGCCAGGCATTTTATTCACTATTGATTGGGGGCAACACACGCATCATACCCCTACGAATAGATGCGATATGATATGCTATTCATATGTAGGAATTTTGATTTGTAGGGATTCTGAACTAATTTGTGATGTGATTTATTACCTACTACTTAATGTAGTAACACTCTGACTACAAATATATACGATTGAAATATATAACAAAGTTGCAAAAGTATGATATTGCAGGAATACCACTTTGTTTATTGAATGTAGATTTACAAAGGATAATTAGTCAAGAGTGCGAGACCCGAACTCGCAGCAACAACATTAGACCAGTAAAAAACAACTAAAGGGCCACGTTCAGGAGGCTGGCACCGAGCCCAATGTTAAGCTTCCTACGTAACTCAAGGCAGTGATCGAAAGAAGCCTTGAGAGTGGATTATTCAATGACATGTCACGTGATTTAATACTCGCAATCGGAAAGGACCCGGCGAAGCACTGGAATTTTTGAATTTCTATCTGACCTTAATACAATCTTGAGCGATCGTTGGTTCTTTGGCCTTAATATGGTTCGGCGTGATCGTGGAATTCTGGACTTCTACGGATTACAAACTTCTTGTATCATCCCAAACATGGCATACTTCATACTTGGATGATATGATCACTTGAATTCTAAAAGCAACTTCCTCTCCTCATGTATACATGTCTGAATTCGAAAGGCACATGAGGACCATGAAACGGATGCAGAGAAAACGTCCATTTGCTAGTCCTAACCTATTTCCAAACTGGAAAGTTAAGATGAGGCTGGACATATCCCATGCAACCATTAGGTGTGACACATGCACCCTATCTCTGACCTTTCATTTGATGTAGGGGGCAAGCGGGAACACTCGGGACGATCGAAGTCTGACCTTTTGCCGTCTGATGCCGATCCTCAAAGCCTGGATAAGAGACAAGAGATTAGCATGGGTTGCGTACCAACAAATTGATTTTCACACAACTCTGACTTATGATGCGAAGAGGGAGTATGAAAGATATTGATTTGAAGTCTACTACTCAGAATAAACCCCCGAGGATGAGGGCATGAAATACGAGCCTCAAGCAGCATAGTTCAACTACTCGATGCCTCCATTCACAGTTGAGTGACAGAAGCCTGATTGATGGCTACTACTCATGTGGAACCAAGAAGCCCAAGGCCGATCCTCACATATTTTAAGACTTCACCCTGGGTGTACCAGTATTGATCTTGGTAATATGCGGCAGCTTCTAAGCAGCACTTATCAAGATGATGTGGATAACGACGATTGCAGCCCTTTCCCATAGGACATCAGAATCCCCTGTTATTCCCTCGGATTTTAAGTTTTCTATGTAACGAGATTTGCTCAGAATCTTTAATGAATTCAACCCTGAGATGGACAGATTTCTATGAGAAGAAGGTGCTAATGTCGAAACAAATGATCTAATGCTTTTATGATGGAGAATGGAGCACATCCAATGATTGAAGTGATACATACAAAAGGAAAAGCCCTGGAAAAGGATGATAAGAGTAAGCAGTTCCGGAGAGAACCTATTTCACTTATTGAGCTCACGATCTTGTTTGAACCGAGCATGAGAAAGAGACTCAACAAGACTGTGAAGACCATTTTGGATTATGTTGAAGTATGAACGGAGGGCTCGACTAATCCGCTTACATTTTTGATGAGCTTATTCACCTCCGTGACTGATCCGATAAGAGAACTAAAGTTCGCTAACACTGGGCGAGTAAATACTCACCTTCTTACTAAATGGAAGGGCCGATATCAAAGAAAATATGATTCGACCATTCGCATGTATAACTCAAACTCTTGTTAATTCAAGAGAGCACAGAACAGCTTGGGTCAACCAGAATTGTTGAACTTGCAACTCAGTTATGGCCGGAATCAATGGCAGAGAGTATAAAAGCTTAAAGACTGTATGTCCCATTAACTTAGCTCAACCACACCGATGCGGGGGGCATGAGTACTGACTTCGCTTGTCCTCCGATGGCACTGAGAGCACAAGTATCGATTCATAGACTAGCTTTGAAGACAATCCTGGCATGGAATGGGATTCAAAACATGTACGTTATGCATTCGAAGTATGACCTTACTCATCTTCCCCGAGCAAGCGAGCCAGCTTGCAGGTCAAATGTGAATTTAAAGACTCAGACTACACCGAATGGAAGGTGTAACAAATTCCTCCATTGCCTTATGACAGTGACGATCATATGAGAATTGGTTCGCATGATTTCAACTATGTCTCTTACTGACTTGCGTGTGATTATGGAATTACGAAGCGATCCAGAGCGATTGTGGATTCCTTTGACCACGATCGAGAGTGATCATGGTTTTAGGATTCCTTACTGTTGCGGTTCAACGTGATTTTAAGATCCTGGAGCAATATCAAGATATCAGGATAGTCTAAACTTGAGTATAAATGACAAATTCATATGTTGATTCTGATGTGCTTTGTCCCAACCATCCCGATACCAACCCAAAGCTCGAGAATTATTGAACCACCTAATGATTTAGATGGCTACTTCATGCATTGACTTGTATGTGAATGAAAGTCCGACTCAACAATTCGCTTGACTTGCGTAGAGTGACGACATCGTTTGGCAAGGACCCGGACGTGTAGAATCCTGCCCGGGAGCCAACGATTCAGCGTGACTTTTAATGAAAGAATTTGATCTCTTGATTCAACAAGGTTTAAACAATTACTTGATCATCTCAAATACTCTATCTATAAAACTTGGCCTGACTAGCTTCAACGGAAGCAATGCAACAGATGGATAAAGCCTTCTCAAGAATAAATGACGTTCCAGAGAGATTTATTCAAAGCACATCTCATCTGCGATAAGATGTACTTTAGGGGCAAAATGTTAGCCTCCTTTGTGACCAGGCTACACAAAGCAAAGGATTTGAATATGAGCATGAATTGATTGGTAATCACTTGGATGAAGTGGCAAAGTATAGGAAAGCTCGGATTCCCGCTTTCGGATTTCCGCTCTCGGAATCCCACTCTCGGATTCCCACTCTCGGATATCGCTCTCGGATTCCTGCTCTCGGAATCCCACTCTCGGATTCCCGCTCTCGGAAACCGGCTCTCGGATTCCCGCTCTCACTCCATGACCATGACCTGGCTCGTGGTGCACCCCCAGGCTCACGAACCGCCTGCAGCTGCCCACGATTTTGACATATTCTCAAGGCTATTTGCACTCCTACTTTTCCGGATCAGCTACCACGTGTCCTAGCACGACCTGATCACCATATGAGCTTCTCAACCTCTATAAATACACCACTACATGGCAAATTAAAGAGACTTTTGGCATCTTTTTGTTCAGGGCAACCATGGCCAACACTTCTCCATGAATAACTACCATCTAATTCAATAAAATCAATGAATTCAGAGAGAATTATTCATTAAATTCGAGTGATTGAGAGACAATATTCCTTGTATTTGTAATCTATGATTGAAATGAGAAAATATGAAATGGATGTAGGCTCATTAACACCGTACCACTATAAAAATCATGTTGTCTTACTTTTTCTCGTATTTTTCAGTTATTTCTTCATATCATGTGCTCTAAATACGACAATTTGGGTGTTATGACCAATTTTTGGTCTAACACTCGTCGTTTCCTTGAGTTAGAAAGTCTTCTGTTTCTAGGTATGTTTCCTTGTTTGAAGTTCTGTCTGAATACGGTGTTAAGTATATCAATATAAGGTACAAGAAGAATTTAATGTTTGTTAATAGTTTGAAGAATTATTTGAATAAAGCATTAATGATTTACCGTAAGATCACTTTTGTGGAACTTGTTGGTTTGGCACTTTCTCTTGAAACTCTCGAGAAGGATAAGGATAGTAGTGATGAGATTGAGGTATTGAAGAACCCCAATAATAAGAGGTTTCCAGTTCAGAAATCCAAATCCTGTCAGCATAATAAGCAGAAGAATCTAGTTGGATCTAGTCTATGTAGCACCTTCGAGACGAATGGAATGCTACAATTGTGGTTCTCGAGATCATTTTGTCAGAGAGTGTCCTAAGCTCTGCATTTGTCGTTATTACAAGCAATAGGGACGTTGGTTATCATTATGCCCTAAAGCTCCTAAGCTTCCCAGTTCTAGAAAACTTAATGTTGTGGATGCTTCTGGTGAATCTTCTCAGCCCAGAGCTATATTTTCTTCTATTCTTAAAGATTCTGTTTTATTACATGACTGATCTATTTGAGTTCTCCTTTATATGGGTGCATCACAATCATTCGTATCAAAAGAGCTTATTGATGTCACCTTTAGGGTGCCTTGCATCATGACTTCTTTGAAGATTGTGAATTCTATTAGAGGGCCTGAACCACTTAGTATGCTTGCAAAGATGTAAAATTGTATATTGTGGTTATTCTTTCAATGCGGGTCTTCACGTTATTTAATAGTTTGGTTTTGACACAATTTTGGGAATCGATTTTCTTGTCCACAATAAAGCCCAAATCAGATGCTCATAATGGATTCTATATCTTAAACACCTTAATTTTGTTGATTAGTTATATGTTGTTCTTCGAGACATTGATCGTGATTCCAAGGCTTCACTTTATTCCCTCTAATCTCGAGATGATGATAACATATCTCAAACTCCAGCTATTTGCGAATTTCATGATTTCTTTGACCCTGCTTCGGGTTTGCCACTATTGATATGATTTTTGGTCGAAACTGTCACACGTCAAGATTCTAGTTAGCAACGCGCTCAAGCGTCAATTATATCGTCAGAAAACACAAAGCGATCTGATCGAAGTCGCTATGTAAACATAAAAACCTCTTTTGGTCCCAAAAACATAGATTACGGTGCGATGCATAGTAACTCTTGTAGCCCTCTGAGTTAGCTTCAGGTACAACTTTCGTTTGACCCAAATGGTCTTACGGTTTGAAAGTTGCGCCCGTTTTCGTGAGCGTATGCAAAAATTCGCATCACTTTGTACGTGTTCACACTGCACGCCCGTTTTCGTGAGCGTATGTAGAAATTCACATCACTCTGTACGTGTTCACACTGCATCGCATCCTCCACTGCATCGCATCCCCCATCGCATCGCATCCTCCACTGCATCGCATCGCATGATCCACCGCATCGCATCCTCCGTCTTCTCGCATTTCGCTTTGCAGCCCGCACCTCTTGGGATACGAGTTTCGTATCCTTTAGGAACGAGACATCGTATCCCCAAAGAATGCAAATTTCGGATCCCCCGAATGCGAAATTCTCATCTCAAAAGAGGGATACGAGATACACAGCCACGCATAAGAGGATGCTTTTTTTTTTGGATTCGTCCAGGGGAGGATGCGATTTTTTGGATTCGACTAGAGGAGGATGCAATATTTTGGATTCAACCAGGGGAGAAATGCGATTTTTCTATCCCACCATGGATGTGATGCGATTTTTTGCATGCGAACTTATGGGATGCGAATTTCTGGATACGTATTATGTAGGATGGATTTTCTTGACAATGGACCCCAAATCTCACCTACTCCTACCTAACCAACTACCTATAAATACCCCCAAGCTTGGCCTTCAAATGGATTTTTTTGGCTTGGATTTTTGGATTTCTTGATGCTCTCAAGCACCATTAACGGCTTCCATCTTCTTCCCCATGACTATTGGACATAGCATGGACACTAAAACATTGCACAAACATTTTCCATCAACTTTTGGACATTTACAAGGATAATTATACTGCTTTTGGACTATTCTTGGGCATTTTTGGATTTCTTGGACATTGGAGCTAATTTTTGGACATAGTTTACCAAGTCAATGTACTTTTCACCCAACGAAGAAAAAGAAGGGCATTTCAGTCAAAGTTTAAAATTAACAACTATTTTGTTGTCCTATTGAAACACTTTGTACTCAAACATTGTCCTAACTTGTACAATATTGTAATCAAATATTATATGATGAATGATTACCATGAAGTGGACATAGGCGTTAGTGCCGAACCACTATAAAAAGTCGTGTTCTCCCTGCATTTACTTATACCACTTTGGATTATTGTGTTCAAACTACACATACACTCGACAGTTGGCACGTGCTGAATCCGCGACAATTCCCCACATAAACAACCAGCTAAGTGGGCAATTAAGATTCACATTTATCTCATTTCTTGTGCTAAACCTATTTGTCATTATAGCAAGAGGATGTCCACCAAGAAAAATGATAAATGCAAAAAATAGATGTTGGAACGAGAAATTGAGCAGTTTTTCCAATCTAGTTCAACTCCTTAGCACATCGTGGTTGTGTTTGTTAAGAAGTCTGATAGCACTCTTAGGCTTTGCCTTGACCATCTCAAGCTTAATGAGCTGACAATCAAGAATAAATATCACTTACCTAGGATCGACGATATGTTTGGAAAGTTATATGATGTAAAGTTTTCTCTGAGCTTGATCTCGCCATCGGTTTTCATCAGCTACAAGTTGCGAAGGGTAGCATTCTCGTTACCACTTTCCACCCTACTTATGGATCTTACGAGTAGCACGTGATTTCGTTTAGTTTAACAAACACTCTTTCTTACTTTGTTGATCAAGTGAAACGAGTATTTTAGGAATATCTCACTAAGTTTATTTTGGGTTTTATTGATGACATCCTTATTTATTCCAATTTTGAAGTCGATCATGCCCAACATTTGAGAATTGTCTTAATCATTCTTCGTCAAAATCGGCTTAAGGAAAAATTCTCAAAATGACATTTTTGAGGGACGAAGGTGAAGTTTTCGGCCATGTTTCTTAATTTGATGAATTTTCTATCGATCCTTCGAAGATTGAAGCTATCAGAATTGAAAACGGCCAGAAAATGTTTTTGAGATTCACAGTTTTCTTTGAATAGCAGGTTATTATCTCAAACTAGCCTTACGAGGAAAAGAGTTCACTTTATATGGTCTAATAAGTGTGAATGATCTTTCCAGAAACTAAAAGGACACCTTTCTCATGCTTTGATACCAGTGGTTCCTGAAGGGAATTAAGATCTTGTTTTTATACCGATGCAACATATATGGTCTCAGTGTTGCTCATATGCAAAAATATAGGATAGTTTCTTAAAATTTTCGGAAATTAAGGCCGAATGAGATTCGATACGTTACCCATGATTTGGAATTGGCCGCCATAGTCTTTGCCTTAAAGATTTGGTGACATTATCCATTGGGCAAGCGATTTGTCCTCTTTACTGGTCATAAATCTTTGAAATATCCATTCACTCAGAAAGAGTTTAATATGCGACAATAACATTGGCTCAAGTTTTTTGCTTCTTATGATTTCGTTATCTAGTATATTCATGGAAAAGGAAATCGAGTAACAAACGCGTTTACTTACAAACATCAAGTTGTTTTTTCCATAATGTTAGTTGAGTAGAATATGTTGGAAGCCTTATTATTTTGTGATAGCAGAGATAGTTCATTTATATTTGATTCCCCTATTCTATTATTTAGCATGGAAGCTTGTCCCAGTCTATTGAATCATACTGTCGACGCTTAGAGGCAAGGTCCAAATCTTACCTATCTTGTTTTGCTTTCCAAATCGGCACCCTAGGTGTTGAGTTGAAAGATTCCGATGTCGATGCTCTTAGTTGTGTTTGAAGGAAGGATAATTTAGTTGTGAGTAATGTTTCTAACCTTAGAAAGACATTCTTGATGAGTATCACCATTCTGAGTACACTATTCATCCTAGAAGTAGTAAGATGTATGTTATTGGAAAGGAATGAAAAGAGATGTGGAAAGTCCCACTGTGGAAAAGGGATCAGCACTAGACGGATTTTATTGATGGTATGCCTTGTTCGAGGTCTGGCCACAACAATGTGTGGGTGGTTGTTGTTTGTTTGACTAAATCAACCCATTTTATCCTGATTAAATCAAACATTAATACTTCTTATCTATTTAAGATTTATGTTAAGGAAATCATGAGATTCAAGGTATCCCTATATCTATTGTTTGTGATAGAACCCCTCTTTTAACCAATGAGATCTGGTCTTATGAAAGTTTCAGTTTTAAAGCTTAATTTTAACACAGCTTATAAACCACAGTTTGACGGATAGATGAGCGGGTGAGTTGTATTCTGAAAGACCAAATTTTGTGCTTGTATCTTGATTTTGGTGGTAATTGGGAAGACCATCTACCTCTGGTTGAGTTCACATACCACAACGGTTTTCAGTTTATTATCAGTGTGACTCCTTTCGAAGCCTTATATGGGAAACCATGTTGATCACCATCTTGTTGGTTGGATTACAAGGAGAATATGTTTTTAGACCCGATTCTATTTGCAAAGTGTATGAGAAGATTAATCTCATCAGGCTGAACATGAAAGAGGCTCAGAGCACACACAAATGGTATGCAGACAACCGTAGGGTACCATTAGATTTATTTGTTGGAGATATTGTGTTTATTTGCATTTCTCCTTTGAAAGAGGTAATGCATTTCAGTCAGACTAGAAAACTGGCTCCTAAATACATAGGATCATTCCCTATTACTGTAAGCATTGGCCTGGTAGTTTATCGTATGTTACTCTTGACTCATTTTTCTGATATTCACGAAGTATTTCACGTACCTCAACTTCGAAAATGACTCTATGATTCATATTTAGTTGTAGATCCTCATGATTCACATGAACTTGAGATATCACTCAATTTGTCTATCATGCAAAATCATGTCCGAGGTCCTTGTTTCAGAGGTTACACGCCTTCAAAATAAAGATATTCGGCTTGTGAAGATTCAGTGGTCCCCTAAACCTAAGGATTGTACTTGGGAAACCAGAGAATCGATCGATCCAGCACATCCTAGTTTTCTTTCTTCCGTTGTTGTGGGTGAGTAATCTTGACTCAATCTTATCGATTTCACATTTTAAGATGAAATAAATTGTGTTGAGTTATAACAAATCTTTAGAAATTACAAGGGCATATTTTTTGTGAAGGGAAGTCTATAAACGCTACTTTTGTGATTACCTATGTAAATAAATTATAATGATGATTATAATTTGAAAATGAAGAAAATAAATATAAATTTAGAGAGGAAAATTGTCATAATTATTTATATTTAATAAACAATGGGATTTGAGTTTACTAGAAGGAATTAAGATAGTTTGATTATGAATTGAATTTAAATGAAGCGATAATGGAATTTAATTCAACATTAATTTGTTAAATAAATATAAAATGAAGAAAATAAAGTTTCAATTTTGTAGTAAAACCAAGCATTAAAAGATTTTATTTGAAAAAATGCAATAATTTTGTAAATTTTTACCAAACAGCGATTTTTGGTTGTTAAAGTGGTATTTAAATTAAATTGGGTTGGAATTGGAAAAAATGTGTAATATCGATCAATATTTCTAACGTGATTTTTTATGTTAGTTTAGAAAAGAGAATGACAGCATAGTTCAATCCAATAAAGGCTGCGTAGACAAACCATACCCCGGTAGCCGTTTTCAATCTCTTGTGAGGCAAAGGAGGAGAGTCGAGAGCAGTAAACCTTCGAAAACCATGATACTGCGTAAAGCGTAAAATCCAGATGATCATCGAGCCGGATTAGTGAGCAAGAAAAGAAGACTGCGATGTCGATCCGAGGAGAGAAAATTTGCGAAGTTGCGAAGAGTAAGAGAAGAAACCCAGGGATAACCAAAGTTAACCAGAAGGGGAATAGAAAGAAATATTTCATCCAGGTAATCATTTTTTACCGGTAATTATTTCATCCAATTTCTTAGATCTGAAATATTTATTGTAACTTCCCTTTTGGTTTACTTGTCTATTTTTCAACTTTATATTTGGTTCCTAAAGGCTTTATCAAGCTTGAAGTCTCCATCATGCTAGTAAAATTGCTCCAAAAACTTTAACGTGAATTTGTAACTCACAAATCTAGCTTAAATCCGATTCACACGTTGGTATACATTGTTTTATGTTTATCGCAAAACAAAGTTTGAGATTTGAATGTTTCACTAGAAGAAAATACTTCAACTTTCTACAGAAAATTTCCTATGTCGTTCGTACGTAAAAATCCGGAGCGTGGGAAAGGCGTAAGAAGAATCAAGTAAGAAGATGTAACGGCTAGGAAAAACGTAGGAAATTTCCTACGTCTTTTCTATGTCCTCCGTAATATATAGAAAATTAATTAAGATGTATAAAAGCTGTATGAGATTTACGACGTCAAAATTATCGTCGTAGGAAAGACATAGATAACTGCATATGTTATTCCTACGCCTATGTTAATTTTCTACAAATTCAGCTTGGCATAGCAATGGCATAGGAAAATTCCTACGTCAAACCTGCGCCAACTTTACAAAAATAAAAATAACATTAATTATATGTATACTAATTTATTATAACCTTATATAGAGATGCTGATTTTGGCACTAACACGAAATTAGCATGGAGAGTAGAAACTCACGTACTACCGGTTTGATTCGCGTCTCGACCTTGTGCCTATGATGGTTCATCTCGCTGTATGAGTATTCATATTTTCTAATTATCGTCTAGTTGGTAGTTCGTTTATCAGTCTTGTGATATGGAGTTATTTGTTACTTTGTGGTGGTTGGTACATTTCCTTGGTAAATTGTTCTCAGATCTATTGATATGCAATCTTACTGTTAGTTATTACCATTTTCTCGTCTGGATTTGCTTGTTTGGGTCATCACCTTGTTTTGTTTGGCTATAAACGTGATGCGCAAGCACTGATCGTAGCTGATATTCTCGGTGGTATGCCTGAATTTGAACTCTGGTCCTGGAAATCTGTAATGCTTTCGGTGTCTTAAGGTATTACTTTGTTTCAAAACTAGGTAACCAAGGGTAGTGATGCAGGAACATTGTGTACATGGTCTGTCATTGACAATGGTGATGCTTTACACTCGACGTCGTGACTCTTGAAGATCATCATTTCCACCTACACTCGAATATTACTTTTTTGGCCTTATAATGGGACCTTTAAGCTCTTGCTTTGAGGCTAGCCTGGAACCTGTTGAAGTCAAATTATACTGTAGGGATGAGTAAAAAACCGAAACTGAACCGAAACCGAAAAAAACCAAACCAAAAGGAAAATGAAACCGAAACCGAAAATCAAAAACCCGAATAGTACTAATATTTCGATTTTGGTTTTAGGCCCAAACCGAACTCAAAAAAACCGAACCGAACCGAATTATAAAATGTTGCACATTGTCTCTTGCTGCATGTTGTTTCGTATTATATAATATATACACACTGGCCACTTCTTCACTCGTTTGATTTAGCTGAATACAGGATTAAGGGTATACTAATATAAAATGTCCATTTCTTGTTTTTATAGATTCTTGGATGTTTTGAATTAAAGATGAAAGTTGAGGTACAAGTATACTATTTTCTAGAATTCCAAGTTGTTGCCGGTCTACTGTAGTGTGGTTCACTAGAGTGCTCCTCATTTCCTTATTTTTGTTTCTTGTCTTCGGCTTAGAACTAGCTAGCTTAGCTTTGTACTACTTTGGATGACTTATATTCTATTAGTTTGTACTATGTACTATGTGTCTCAATATACTCGGTTGAAACAATTTATTTTAATTTCTTTTATGGTTGTTTAAATCTATAATATTTTTTTTGTTTAAATCGATTTTAAAACCGAAACCGAACCGATAAAAATCGAAACCGAGGTTTTGAAACCGAAACCGATGTTTTGGTTACGGTTTCGGTTATCGATTTTAAAACCGAGGCCTTTCGGTTCCGGTTTCGGTTTTACCCCAAAACCGAACCGAACCGAGGTTTGCTCACCCTTAGAGCATCTCCAGTGGCTCAAATTCAGCTCGTAATATTAAGGTAATTGCACCCAGTGGTGCAATTAAGGCTGAATATGAAAGGCCCGATTCAGGATCCAATTCAGGATCCTGAATCGGATCCTGGCGTCTGTAGTGTAGGCGCCAGGATCCAGGCGCCTTCATTGTAGGCGCCAACTTCTGGCGCCTACAATGTAGGCGCCAGGATCCTGGCTCCTGCACTACACGCGCCAGGATCCGACCCCCCTTCCACCACTTGAGGTGAAAAAAAAATGGCGATGGGTTGGGGGGGTTTGCGCCAGAATCCTGGCGCATGTGTTGCAGGCGCCAGGATTCTGGCGCCTACAACACAGGCGCCAGAATTCTGGCGCCTGCATTACAGGCGTCAGAATCTGGCGCCTGTAATGTAGGAGCCAGACCACTGGCGCCTACAGCCCAATTCAAGGCTGAATATTCAGTGGGCTGGATATTCAGCCCTGAGTCCACTGGAGATGCCCTTACTATCCCGCTCTTTGGAGTGGAGCGCATGTTAACTCTGTAGCTGCTGTATTGTCGCGTCTTACTTTCCTTGCTGCATTCCATGCAATTGTACTATAACACTATGTACCTATGTTTTATATTGACTTGTGTACTAATGTAACTCATTTCTTTTAGAAGTATGTAATATAACATGTAATCTCCTCTCTGCGGAAAGACATATGTAATTGTACTACAACACTGTGTACCCATGTTTTATATTGACTTGTGCACTAATGTAACTCACTTCTTTTAGAAGTATATAATATCCTCTGTGCGTGGAAAGACATATTATAGTATAGTATTTTAGCTAGCTTGTTAGGTAGACTGGACGGAACACTTTAAACTTCGTAGACAGTGAACGGTACACCTTAAAAACCGAATTAGTTGATTGTAACCACAATCATCTATACTAAAGTTTTACGGATCACAATAAAAATCAGTAATGGTATTAAGAAACACAAAATTTGACCGCTTTTAGCAACACGCTAAATAAATAAAGAGACGCTAAAAGTTGCTGTTAGAAGACTTGCCCCTCTCTCGTCGAGGCAGAATCCATCTACATGTTCTTCGGTCATCGTGATGAAGAATCAGCTCCTGGGCTGTTGGTGCTCCGATGATTCGAAGTTTGTTGTTGAATCGCCTATTCAAAGGCTAATTAGTGCATGTCTTATTGGACCTACCAGAGGTTCGATTTCATTTATTATTTGTTTGTTTTGTTGATAATTAGAAATTGTTTTTTTTATTGCATGACTGTTAAAATTAACTTAAGATAGTTTGCATATAGTGGGATTATGAATATATTTAACATTCAATTGCGGGATTCATGTCACTAAGCTTGCAAGTTTGATTAGAAACGTCAATGATGCACGGCCATTTATATCCCCCCCCTCCCCGCCCGTTATTTACTATCCTCCCCCATTAATTTTTTTTCCTTTAAATTACTAAAATGCTCCCTAAATTTAGCCTGCGAAGTGGGATAGGAAAGGAAATAAGTGGGGTAAGAACGGGAAAAGTGAACCAGTGGGGTGTGTAAGGAGGAAAGCGGGGGGGGGGGGGGGGGGAGAATAGAAAGAGTCACCATGTACAGCTGCTTTTCGAATATGGGGTGCATGAGACTGCTTATCTTTTGGTTGCTTCTTGCTTGCAAGCATTTCTTCGTGACCTTCCAAAGTCATTAAATGATCCAGAAATAGAAAAGAAAATATAATGTGGTCCAGAAGGTAGAAGTAAATTAGAAGCATGTGGGCATACTTCTTTTGCACTGCAAGGATTGTACAGTATAGCATCGGGGTGTTTCAACGGCCACCAACGGCGGTTGACCAACGACTTGCAATGAAAGCCAAAAGTTGGTATTTTCTTACGGACTACAAATATACGCCGTTGGAAACCGTTGGTGGCCGTCGGTTATAAAACCGATGACGGCCGTTGGTACCCGTTACACGGACGAGCAGAAAAATAACCCGAAGCTTCCTCCTCCTTCCCCATTTGCTTCAACCACTAAATCCATTCCAAAAACCCCCAAATTTCTCCCTTTTAATTCTAAAATCACCCTATTTCGCGCCCCCATCCACCTAGGATCTCTCCAAGTCAGTCAAGGCACTCTCTTCTCCTCTCTAATCTCGGATTCTCTCCAATTTGAAGGTATGTTTGTGTATGCTTATGTGTATTAACCCTAATTTTGTTAATTAGTGTATGTTTGTGTATGTTTGTCTATATGATGTTGTTAATTAGTCGCTAATGTTGGGTTTAATCATTTAAGTTGCTAGTTCAGGGTTTTTATTTATAAATTACTTAGTTGTTAATTAATCTAGGGTTTAAGTTAGTTTAATTAGTTGTTGTTAGTAAGTTTGTATTTATAGATTTATTTGATTATGTTGCTAATCTAGGGTTTAATTAGTTCAAGTTGAATATGTATGTATGCATATATATAGTGATGTATGCATTGAAAAAGATATCTAATTTGCTGAAAACATATAGTGGAAATAGAAATATTTAAGTTTATGTTTTATAAAAATTTAGCGAAAACAACATTTAATTTTTTATATAACGTACGACTATACAGTTCGATTTAAGGTTGAAAATATAGTATATGTGATAAAATTCACATACGTACAATTCAGAGTAGTTAACTAAGGCGCTAAGGCGCACAAACGCACACGACTTGAGCTTTGGCCTTTTTTTTTTTTTGAGTCCTACAACTGATCGTAAACCTACAACTATGATTTTAAAATTTTTTAAGTTGAAATTTCAAAATCAAAGTTGAAAAAAAAACACTTCAATCACGAAAAAAAAACCAAATCGTAATATGTTATATTCATAAAGCCTTAGAGAGTTTTTTTGGCCCCGTCTGATAAGTATTGTATATAATTGTTATGTGAATGTTCGTTTTATTAACAAAACGGACATTTATATTCATCATATACAATATTTGTTGGATTTGTCCTTTGTAATGGACAAGTTACGAACACAATAACAAAATTAAATCTCGTAAAATATTTCATTTCAAATGGTTCTCAAAATTTCGAAAGTACTTCCTTTATGTTCCCTGTGTACACGCAATTTTGTACTGTTCAGGGAACTAAAGGGAAGTACTGCCGAAATTTTGTTGAATCGTTTAAATTGAAAAGATTTACGTGATTTAATTACGTTACTGTATTTGTAATGGGAGGTAGGATGACACACCAGTAAATGATCAATTAACATAACATGCATTCGGTAATAAAACTGTGAATATATTTCAACATAACATGCATATATCAATTATAAGGGAATTTTGAGAATTTAGTGACGGATACAAAAATTGTTAATTTATTTCAACTATTTGATGTTATAAAAGTAATAAAAATTGTAAATTTTAACATTCTTTCTAATTTTATATGTACTTAAGAAAAATGGATCACGATTATTTTAATGATCGAAACTGGATGTACAAACGAAGAGAAACTGATTGCACAATAAACAAACAATTTATTAACGGTGTCAGCGTGTTTATTGATTTCGCATTAAGTAATAACGGAAACGATCTGTTGTCCATGTAGTAGATGCAAGGTATTGAAGCATTTGATACCATAAATGTTTAGAGTTCATTTGCGTCAGTATGGTTTTGTGCCGAACTATTCAGTTTGGGATCGTCATGGAAAACCATTAGCATCTACTTCTACACAGGTAGTGAATAATGAAATTGCTACGACGAATCTCGTAGAACAAATGGTTGAAGATGTTGCACATTCAATGTTTTCGATTCAATAATTTAATGATAACGATGGTAATGATGACGATGGTAATGATGAAGAAGAACCAAATATTCAAGCCAAAAAATATATGATTTATTAGATGCAGCGAAAAAAACCCCTTTGGGATGGCTGTGAAAGCGGAACTCAATTATCAGTAACTGTTGAATACATTGCGATGAAGTCGAAATACAATCTTACAGAAGCTGAATTTACAGCTATTGTACAAGCTACGAAGCAGCATATGCCTCCTAATAGTTTGATGTGTGAAAATCATTATGAAGTTAAAAAAAGATGTCGGCCTTTGGTTTGCCGTATCAAAAAATAGATATATGTCTAAAGGGTTGCATGCTATTTTGGAAGGAAGATATCAACCTTAAGAATGATAGAATATGTAATCTGGAAAGATACAAACCTAGAAAGAAAAAGGGAAAGGAAGTCCCTTATAAACGTATGCATTATTTACCTATTATTCCTAGACTTTAAAGGTTATATGCATCTTCTGTAACCGCGCAACATATGAGATGGCACAGTGTGAGAACACATGAAGAAGGTACGTTAACACACCCGTCCGATGGAGAAGCATGGAAGCATTTTGACCAAAAATATCCCAATTTTGAATCTGAGAGTCCTAATTTTAGACTTGGTTTATTTACGGATGGGTTTTCACCATTTTCTCAATTTGGTTCTAAATATTCATCCTAGCCTATAATTGAAACACCATATAATTTACCTCCGTGGATGTGTATGAAAACGCCTTATATGTTTCTCACAATTGTCGTCCCTGGTCCTGATGATCCGACACAAGAAATCGATGTGTATTTACAACTGTTGATTGAGAAAAAAAATGTGGTATGAAGGGCTAGAAACATGTGATATTTCTCCATAAAAAAAAAAATTTGCGTATGCATGCTTCTCTGTTATGGACAATTAGCGATTTTCCTACTTATGCAATGCTTTCAGGTTAGAGTACGGCTGGTCGTCTAGCTTGTCCGTATTGCATGCAAGAAAAAATAGCATTTTCTTTACCTATCCGAAAGAAAATTTCATGGTTTGACTACCACAGGTGTTTCCTTCAAATTAATCATCCTTTTAGAAGCAATAAGAAATTTTTTACAGTCAATAGGCATGAAACTTTGCGACCATCTAAAGTATGGACAAGTGAACAAATTTTTGAACTTGTAAAAGATCTTCCCAAGATTCATGAAACCGGAGTACTGGCAGAAATTCAAGGTAAATCAACGACTCATAATTGGTGGAAACAAAGCATATTTTGGGAGTTGCCTTATTGAAAAGATCTTCTGATTCATCATAATATTGACGTGATGCATAATGAGAAAAACGTTTTTGATAATGTAACCAATACAATTTAGAATGTCAAAGGGAAGACGAAAGATGATTTGAAATCAAGACGCGATATCGAAGCAATATGTAATCGTCCGGAGCATCATACAAAGCTAAATGACACCAAAAAACCGAAAGCGTGCTATGAACTGGACAGTAATCAAGTTAAAATATTTTTAAAATGGATGGAAGGATTAAGATTCCCAGATGGTATATCTTCCAATCTTCGTAGATGCGTCGACTATAAAAACAGGAAACTTAGCGGGATGAAAAGCCACGACTGTCATGCTATAATGGAAAATTTATTGCCCGTCGCTTTAAAAGAACTATTGCCTGTAAAAGTTTGGACTGTTATAACGGAGCTTAGTTTGTTCTATAAAGATCCTTGTTCTACTACATTAAAACTTGATCGTCTACGTAAACTAGAGGAAGAAATCCCTATATTACTCTGCAAATTGGAAAAAATATTTCCTTCAGATTTTTTCAATACTATGGAGTATTTACCTATTCATCTTCCGTCAGAAGCACACCTTCGAGGGCCTGTGCAATATGGATGGATGTATCCATTTGAAAGATATATTAATATTTAGTTAAGTTAAATTAAGTTTAATGAAACGTGTAATAAAAATAATTTACATTAATAGGTATTTAAATCATCTAAAGAAAAAAGTGAGGCAGAAAGCTCGAGTTGAAGGTTCTATTTGCAAATCATACATCGAAGAAGAAGCTTCATTTTTTTTCTCTCATTATTTTTGTGATCATGTGAACATATCATTTGCAAGTACTGCGCGTAATGACAAATGCATTAATCAAGATGTCCAGCGACTTTATCAATTTAAAAAAAAAACATGGACGACCTTCTAGTAGATCTGTGGAAGAATGGCTGAATGATAAAGATAATAATGCAGCACACACATATATTCTTCTCAGTTACACTGAAGTTGCACCGTTCGTTAGGTAATGAACTTATACATGTGCTAAATGTTTAATCATAAATCTAACATTTGTCCAATAATTGCAGCATTAATGAATCAAAGTATCCAAATGGTGATATCAGCAAAGAATTCGCTAGTTGGTTTACTAATTATGTTTTTGATCCAACAAATTGTGTTGTGGACGAAGGATTGAAACATTTGGCAATGGAACCAAAAAGAAATGTCAAGACATATCCAATATTCTTTGTTAATGGATATAAATTTAGCACTAAAGAATACGGTGCTGAAAAATTAACTGATAATAGCAGTGTATTTGTTAAAGGTAGTAATGATCCAAACAACCATATACATGATTTTTATGGCGTGCTAAACCAGATTCTGCAATTGACATATTTCACACGCCCCGCGGAAGAAGTATTTTTGTTTAAATGCAACTGGTTCAGCAACGTTTCAGGTTCTGGAATAAACGTGCACCCAAAATATAATATTATTGAAGTGAGACATACTTCCCGTTATTATAAGTACGATCCTTTTGTACTTGCCAAACAAGCTCTTCAAGTTTATTATGCTCCTCATCCATCTATGAGAAGAGACAAAATAATTGGTGGGATGTTTTCAAAACAAAGGCAAGATTTACTTTTGACGGACGTATTATTCTCGACGACCAAGCTTATCAAGCAGATGTCAATGGAAATCCAAAATCTAACGACCCGTGTTCTACACATCATAGGATTGTAGAATATTTATTTCTTTCCCGAGTGAAGTTGTATGGTCATGTAACTTTGGGAAACAGTTATTAGAGTCATTTCCCCTGTTCATGATTTTTGTCGATTTTTAAATGACCATTTTGCCCCTAGTCAGTACTGTTTTGGCCATAACTTTTGATAGGAAAAGAATTTTGACCTGAAACCACTTCCATTGTCTTCGAATGATGGTTTCTCTTTCCGTAGAGTGGTCATAATAGCCAAACGGACTTACCGTTTGGGCTGTAGGGCTGAAACAAGGTTTGCAAGGTGAAAAACTGCATATTGGGCCAAACCGGGTAGTTAAGGATTTGGGCCCATGACCCATTTCGGGATTAGGGTTAGGAGAGGGCTGAGTTGGCCTAGGATTTGATCCCATTTCAGTTTTCTAGCCTCCACTTAGTCCCCAAGAAACCTAATAATGGCCTCCACTCTCTAAAGTCTCCAAATCACCTCCAAACCACTCCAACTTAAAGAAAAAGAGATTAGCAAGATCAAATCAAAGAAGATCTTCACCTAATCAACCTTGGAGCTGCTGTTAGCATTGGGATTCGCATCAAATCAGAGAACTATTTCAGATCTTAGTTTGTTTTGTGGCTAAGGTGAGTGATTAGCTTGCTTTATGCACTAATTGGGGTTATTTGGGGTGATTAGTGCTAATTAGTGTTTTTAGACGAAAATAAATTCTGGAAAAATGTTTATAAAATCATAAATAATGTTTTAGACCTCTGATATGAGTTTGGGTTAATTTGGATAAGTTTTGCTAATCATATGCTTAAACATGATTAAGAGGGATTAAGGGAAAACATGGGGTTTTGGCTATGTTTGATCCATTTTATCATATCATATGGTTGTTTTGGTGATTGAGGTCACTTGTATGTGTTGTTATGACTCTTTGGCATGCTTTGTGATTGATTTCAATAGTTAGAATGGTCGAAAACGTCGTCGAGAGACGTATAAACACTTGTTGGAAAGTCTCAGGAAAACTGCAGGTTTTCGGATCGGATCGGAGGAGGGGCTCGGATCGGAAATGGCGATTGGGCAAAGACTCCGAACCGAACCGGAGATCGGTGCGAAGCATTTGGCAAAAAGGAAGGCTATGTGTGTGGAACTGGATCGGATCGGCTGAAGGCAAGGTGAACGGATCGGGGTAGGACTAAGGGACCGGATCGGATTAGAATAGGGGACGGAACAGAACAGGGCAACAGGAATTGGGATCGGATCGGAGGGAAGCAACGGACCGGAATATAGGAAATAGGATCGGATCGGATTGGCATAAGGGGACGGAACCAGATAAGGTAACCAAAGCTGGAGCGAAGAATAGAAGGGTGAAGCAACTCGACCCGACCCGGAGTAGACGCTCGACCCGACCCGCTTGAAGGACTCGACCCGACCAGATGTACACTGGGGCAACCTGAAGGATTTCGACCCGAACTGGCGTAGCTTAGGATAACCGACCCGAACCGATGACGATGAATGAGCATGGATCCGAACCGAATCCAAGAGCAAAGAAGGAAGAACCGAACCGACCAGTATTGACCAATAACCCGAAATGCAAAGGTAGTTCAAGTGGAAGTTCGAGCTCAGGATCCAGACGGGAACCAATGAGTTCACTTCGTGATTGGGCTTTGCTGCGGGACGTGTGCTAAGGAGTTGTCGATGTCTATGACTTTGGATCACTAGGTGTTGGAGATAGAGAGACAAACTCGGGCTTTGGATATGGTGCGACTAGGGAGCTACCTACCAATGGAGTGGGGTCATGGAAACGTTGAACGTGATCCCATAGGTATGGCGTTGGTGGTAGTAGGAATGTGCATAGTCGTACAAAGTCGAGTTCTGTCGTTTTAGTAAAGTGCTCTAGTGATCGAAGAAGTGGATGTCGTATGCTTTACGCACTGAGTGAGAGATGTGAGGATGGTTGTTATGCTTGATTGTTTGACATACACATCCCCACCCCCGTATATTTACACACCATATGTTAGTGACATCTTAGAGTATTGTACCGTGTAGTACTAACTCTTTGATTGCAGGTCCAGGTTCAGGTATGACTTAGTATACCTGTTATTATTCTGTGTATGCTTGCTACCACTCATACCAGACTGATGTCTGACCCAGAGTTTTATGTTTCTTCTTATTACTCTGGGTGCTCACACGAGCAGACTAGAGACAGGGATAGCTGGTAGTGCGCTTGGTAGATGGACTGAAGACGAGCAGGAGGCTCCACGTATGATATATAGTTATTCTCCCTGTGTCGTGATCGGTATCTACTTTGGGCATTAGTAGCATACCTATTCTGTTTTGCTTTAGAGACAGTATTTTGAAGTTGTAATAAGCTGTATTTGATATTTCCGCTACTCTGATGATGTTAGTTCAAGTTTTCAGCTTATGCACTGTCTCATCTGTTTTATGTCAAGTATATGTTGGTTATTATATTTTATTCCATGCGCTGTGAGACATATTACAGGTTCTTTATTTGGTTCATCTTCTTTCTTTCTCTTCTTTGGCGACCGTCCCATGCCAATTGGACATGTGTACAGCGCACAATTGGAGTAAATGTCGGTTGGTGCGGGGCGGGCCGTCACACTTGGTATCAGAGCCAGGTTGCGTAATTCACCTAGGAAAAGACACTAGGGAGAGATAGTACGTATATGAGAGCGCGTATTTGTGATTATTTTGGTTTTCAAAAGCTATATCTATATATAGTATTAGTATGTTTAAGAGTGAAGTCGCATTGCACTGCACTGGCACCACTATGGAGATGGTTAATCGTTTTCTCTTTAACAGATTTGACGATGAGCCGAGGAAGAGGTGCTGGCAGAGGGGCCAATAATGGGAATCCCCCTGACATGAGGGCTATGTTTACCAACCTCATGAGAGAGATGCTTGTGGATATTCAGAGGGAGGCTCCTAATGTTGCCAATGCTGGAGGTGCAGCGGTGCAAGCGCCTAGGGTCGATTTCGCCAAGCTGAGTAAGGATTACACTAATCTTGGTGGAAAGCCGTTTCACGGAACAGAGTCGGCCACGGATGTTCAAGATTGGTTGGATAGCTGTGATCGAATCTTCGATGACTTGGGTATCGAGGATGCGATGAAGAGAAGGCTAGCGTCTCGTCAGCTGCAAGGACGAGCGATGAATTGGTGGAATGCTATTAGGGCAGCCACACCAGAAGATCAAGTTACTTGGGATCAGTTTAAAGCTCGCTTTAGCGACAAGTATATCCCAGCTGCCCAGAAATCGGAATTGTTTAGGAAGTTCTTGGAGCTTAAGCAGAATGGGAGGGCAGTATCGGATTATGTTGCTGAGTTCGACACTTTGTCGAAGTATGGGTTATCTCTAATCGATACTCCCGAAAAGAAAAATGAGAAGTTCATCACTGGTTTGGATGAATACTTAGGGGAGAGGCTGATTAATCACATCGATGAGACGTTTGAGTCGATCGTGGGAAAAGCTTTGAGGTCAGAAAGTCTTTACCCTAAGCCGAAGACTGGGGTTGTTGCTGCATCTGCTGAAGAGCCAAAGCCGCAAGCAAGCGGTGGAGGCAAGAATAACTCTCAGAATAAGAGGAAGCAGAACCAAGCTAAGGATGGCCAGAAGAAAAGCAGGAAATAAGTCGAGTGCTTCAAATGTGGAAAGAAGGGCCATTATGCAAGGGAATGTAGGGCCAAGACAGTGGGAAAGAAGTGCTTTAACTGTGGCCAGGAGGGACATTTTAAGGATAAGTGCCCGCAACCTCTGAAGGAGAATCAGCTTGTGAAAGCATATGCCATCAATGCTGTTCCTTCTTCGTCGAATGCCCCAACTGCGGCGGAGAAAGGAAAGGGAGTCGTCATTCAAGGTATGCTTTCCATTTATGATCTTCCTGTTAGAGTTTTGTTCGATACCGGGGCTTCCCATTCCTTCATATCTAGTGACCTGGTAGATAGGTTGGGATTGGAACCCGAGTTAGTCGATAGACCATTAGCTGTGACAAACCCGATTGGTGGTTCAACAAACCTCAGTATGATCTGTCGTAATGTGGTCTTATCGAGTCAGGGATGTATGTTTGTTTGTGATTGCTTTGTTTTGGGCTTTACTGGGTATGGCATTATTTTGGGAGTCGATTGGCTCCAAAGATACGGGGTGGTGGTAGACTGTGAGGGCTTTTTGGTGACAGTTAGGGCGGATGATGGGCGGAGGGTAGTGTTTGGTAATCTACCCTGTGATGGGGTAATGGCTAGTTTTGTAAATTCCCTCGACATTCCGCATGATGAGTTATCAGGTTTGCCCGTGGTTGGCCAGTACCCGGACATCTTCGAGGAAGTGACCGGACTTCCACCACACCGAGAGATTGAGTTTCGTATTGATTTAGTGAAAGATGCCAGACCTATAGTGATGCCACTTCGTCGTATGGCACCACGAGAACAGCGAGAGCTCGAGGTGCAAGTTAGCGATCTTATGAAGAAGGGATTTATTAGAAGAAGTGTTTCCGAGTGGGGAGCACCAGTTGTGTTTGCTACTAAGGCAGATGGTTCCCTTCGATTGTGTGTGGACTATCGCGAGTTAAATAAGGTGACGAGGAAGAATAAGTATCCTCTACCACGAATAGATGATTTGTTTGATCAACTGGAAGGAGCGAGAGTGTTCTCCCAGTTGGACCTCGCGACAGGATTTCATCAGCTCCGTGTAGCAGCTGATAGTATAGCTAAAACGGCATTTAGGACGCCGTCTGGGTTTTATGAGTGGTTGGTCATGCCATTCGGGTTGACCAACGCACTAGCATACTTCGTGGATCTTATGAATAGAGTATTCAGAGACCAATTGAATAAGTTTGTTCTTGTGTTCGTAGACGATATCCTTGTTTACTCGAGGACAGAAGAGGAACACAAGGAACATTTGAGAATTGTGTTGGAGGTGTTGAGAAGACACCAACTGAAAGCGAAGTTTTCTAAGTGCCACTTCTGGAGGAGAGAAGTGAGATTCTTGGGCCATGTTGTTTCAGAGAATGGTATTGCCGTGGACCCTGCAAAGGTGGCTACGGTACAAGATTGGTCTACGCCCAAGAATGCAAAAGATGTAAGAAGTTTCTTGGGGTTAGCTGGATATTATCGTAAGTTTATCAAAGACTTCTCCAAGACAGCGGCACCGTTGACTCAGTTGACTAAGAAGAATCAAGCCTTCGTTTGGGACGGAGGGTGTGAAAAAGCATTCAAGAGTCTAAAGGAAAAGTTGACGCGTGCGCCAGTGTTGGTCATTCCTAAGGGAAATGAAGAGATGACGGTATACACGGATGCTTGTGGTACCGGACTGGGTGCGGTATTGATGCAAGGAGGTAGGGTTGTAGCTTATGCTAGTCGACAGCTAAAGCCGCATGAGAAGAAGTATCCTACCCATGATTTGGAATTGGCAGCGATTGTATTTGCGCTGAAGATGTGGAGACATTACCTCTTGGGAGAAAGATTTGAGCTGTTTACCGATCATAAATCGTTAAAGTATCTCTTCTCTCAGAAAGATCTGAATCTCCGTCAGCAGAGATGGTTAGAGTTCTTGGCTTCGTATGATTTTGATATCGCGTATACACCTGGGAAGGGTAATGCGGTAGCCGATGCCTTGAGTAGGAGACATGCCAGCTTAGGGGCAATGTTTCTTGAATGGAAGCAGCTGGAGTATATCGCGGGGTTTGATTTCAGACCAAGGTGCGAATTGGATCCAGTTATGCTATCTAGCTTGACGATCAGACCCACTTTGATTGAGAGGATTGGTTCCAGTCAAAGGAACGACCCTAATTTATTGGAAGTCATCTCCAAGTTGGAAATGAATGTCGATGGGGAGATGGACAAGTATGGGCTTGATCGAGATGGATGGCTTCGGAAGAATGGAAAGCTTGTTGTACCCAATGTCAATGGATTGAGGGATGAAGTGCTTAGAGAATGTCATCACTCAAAGCTAACTATACACCCCGGTGGTAATAAGATATATCGAGATATGAAGCAGACTTACTACTGGGAAGGGATGAAAAGAGACGTTGGGAAGTTTATATCCAAGTGCATGAATTGCCAGCTAGTTAAAGCCGAGCAAAAGAAGCCTAGTGGGTTGATGCAACCATTAGAAATTCCCGAATGGAAATGGGAACAAGTTTCGATGGATTTCATCGATGGTTTACCGAGGACTAGATCGGGACATGATAGCATTTGGGTAATTGTGGATCGACTGACCAAGAGTGCAAGATTTATACCAGTTAAGTCGAACAGAACTGCAGCTAAGTTAGCAGAACTATATATGAAGTGGGTAGTGAGATTTCATGGAGTGCCCAAAGGCATTGTGAGTGACCGAGATCCGTTGTTTACTAGTGGATTTTGGAAGAGCTTACAAGAGGCTTTAGGATCAGAATTACATCTCAGTACCGCATATCATCCTCAAACCGACGGTCAGACGGAGAGGGTGAATCGTATATTGGAAGATCTCTTGAGAGCTTGTATATTGGATTTTGGTGGATCATGGGATGACCATTTGCATCTAGTGGAGTTTGCATATAATAATAGCTACCAATCCAGTATCGGTATGGCTCCATATGAAGCTTTGTATGGAAGACCGTGCAACTCACCATCATGTTGGATAGAGACTGGCGAGAAGTTTGTGCTTGGACCAGATGTGGTGAGAGAAACTTCCGATAAGATCAAGATCATTCAGCAACGAATGAAAGCTGCTCAGGATAGGCAGAAAAGCTATGCTGATAAGAGGAGAAGAGACTTGAAATTCTCCGTTGGTGACTTGGTGTTTGTCAAGATCTCTCCGTTGAAAAGCGTGATACGATTTGGCAGGAGAGGCAAGTTGGCACCAAGATTTGTGGGTCCTTTCCAAGTTCTCGAGGAAGTTGGGAATTTGGCGTATAGAGTTGGCTTACCAGAGAAAATGGCAGGAGTTCACAATGTGTTTCATGTTTCCCAACTAAGGAAGTTCGTTCACGACTCAAATGTGACTATTTCACCTGATCAGTTAGAGGACTTCGAAGTAGAACCTGAGGCGGTTGAGAACCGCAAGCCGATTCGTATTGTGGGGCATGATACGAAGCAACTTCGAAGAAAGTCGGTGAAGCTAGTCAAAGTTCAGTGGGGCGAGGACGAAAATGATTGTGCTTGGGAGACAGAGGAGAGCATTAGAAAGGCTTATCCAGAACTCTTTGCCTGGTAAGATTTACTTTGCGATTTAGTTATTCCGCATGCTAGGATAGACTTGTTTTGCTTGTTTTGCATGTTTGATAGTTGTTTTATGATTGATAGGCATGCGGGACCCTTGTGTGTGTTTTGATTAGGGAATTTCGGGGGCGAAATTTCTTAAGGGGGGGAGAGTGTAACGACCCGTGTTCTACACATCATAGGATTGTAGAATATTTATTTCTTTCCCGAGTGAAGTTGTATGGTCATGTAACTTTGGGAAACAGTTATTAGAGTCATTTCCCCTGTTCATGATTTTTGTCGATTTTTAAATGACCATTTTGCCCGTAGTCAGTACTGTTTTGGCCATAACTTTTGATAGGAAAAGAATTTTGACCTGAGACCACTTCCATTGTCTTCGAATGATGGTTTCTCTTTCCGTAGAGTGGTCATAATAGCCAAACGGACTTACCGTTTGGGCTGTAGGGCTGAAACAAGGTTTGCAAGGTGAAAAACTGCATATTGGGCCAAACCGGGTAGTTAAGGATTTGGGCCCATGACCCATTTCGGGATTAGGGTTAGGAGAGGGCTGAGTTGGCCTAGGATTTGATCCCATTTCAGTTTTCTAGCCTCCACTTAGTCCCCAAGAAACCTAATAATGGCCTCCACTCTCTAAAGTCTCCAAATCACCTCCAAACCACTCCAACTTGAAGAAAAAGAGATTAGCAAGATCAAATCAAAGAAGATCTTCACCTAATCAACCTTGGAGCTGCTGTTAGCATTGGGATTCGCATCAAATCAGAGAACTATTTCAGATCTTAGTTTGTTTTGTGGCTAAGGTGAGTGATTAGCTTGCTTTATGCACTAATTGGGGTTATTTGGGGTGATTAGTGCTAATTAGTGTTTTTAGACGAAAATAAATTCTGGAAAAATGTTTATAAAATCATAAATAATGTTTTAGACCTCTGATATGAGTTTGGGTTAATTTGGATAAGTTTTGCTAATCATATGCTTAAACATGATTAAGAGGGATTAAGGGAAAACATGGGGTTTTGGCTATGTTTGATCCATTTTATCATATCATATGGTTGTTTTGGTGATTGAGGTCACTTGTATGTGTTGTTATGACTCTTTGGCATGCTTTGTGATTGATTTCAATAGTTAGAATGGTCGAAAACGTCGTCGAGAGACGTATAAACACTTGTTGGAAAGTCTCAGGAAAACTGCAGGTTTTCGGATCGGATCGGAGGAGGGGCTCGGATCGGAAATGGCGATTGGGCAAAGACTCCGAACCGAACCGGAGATCGGTGCGAAGCATTTGGCAAAAAGGAAGGCCATGTGTGTGGAACTGGATCGGATCGGCTGAAGGTAAGGTGAACGGATCGGGGTAGGACTAAGGGACCGGATCGGATTAGAATAGGGGACGGAACAGAACAGGGCAACAGGAATTGGGATCGGATCGGAGGGAAGCAACGGACCGGAATATAGGAAATAGGATCGGATCGGATTGGCATAAGGGGACGGAACCAGATAAGGTAACCAAAGCTGGAGCGAAGAATAGAAGGGTGAAGCAACTCGACCCGACCCGGAGTAGACGCTCGACCCGACCCGCTTGAAGGACTCGACCCGACCAGATGTACACTGGGGCAACCTGAAGGATTTCGACCCGAACTGGCGTAGCTTAGGATAACCGACCCGAACCGATGACGATGAATGAGCATGGATCCGAACCGAATCCAAGAGCAAAGAAGGAAGAACCGAACCGACCAGTATTGACCAATAACCCGAAATGCAAAGGTAGTTCAAGTGGAAGTTCGAGCTCAGGATCCAGACGGGAACCAATGAGTTCACTTCGTGATTGGGCTTTGCTGCGGGACGTGTGCTAAGGAGTTGTCGATGTCTATGACTTTGGATCACTAGGTGTTGGAGATAGAGAGACAAACTCGGGCTTTGGATATGGTGCGACTAGGGAGCTACCTACCAATGGAGTGGGGTCATGGAAACGTTGAACGTGATCCCATAGGTATGGCGTTGGTGGTAGTAGGAATGTGCATAGTCGTACAAAGTCGAGTTCTGTCGTTTTAGTAAAGTGCTCTAGTGATCGAAGAAGTGGATGTCGTATGCTTTACGCACTGAGTGAGAGATGTGAGGATGGTTGTTATGCTTGATTGTTTGACATACACATCCCCACCCCCGTATATTTACACACCATATGTTATTGACATCTTAGAGTATTGTACCGTGTAGTACTAACTCTTTGATTGCAGGTCCAGGTTCAGGTATGACTTAGTATACCTGTTATTATTCTGTTTATGCTTGCTACCACTCATACCAGACTGATGTCTGACCCAGAGTTTTATGTTTCTTCTTATTACTCTGGGTGCTCACACGAGCAGACTAGAGACAGGGATAGCTGGTAGTGCGCTTGGTAGATGGACTGAAGACGAGCAGGAGGCTCCACGTATGATATATAGTTATTCTCCCTGTGTCGTGATCGGTATCTACTTTGGGCATTAGTAGCATACCTATTCTGTTTTGCTTTAGAGACAGTATTTTGAAGTTGTAATAAGCTGTATTTGATATTTCCGCTACTCTGATGATGTTAGTTCAAGTTTTCAGCTTATGCACTGTCTCATCTGTTTTATGTCAAGTATATGTTGGTTATTATATTTTATTCCATGCGCTGTGAGACATATTACAGGTTTTTTATTTGGTTCATCTTCTTTCTTTCTCTTCTTTGGCGACCGTCCCATGCCAATTGGACATGTGTACAGCGCACAATTGGAGTAAATGTCGGTTGGTGCGGGGCGGGCCGTCACACTAAATTAGTAATAACCGATGATCAAACAGATTTTGGACCTCTAAACGATGAATCGAACACATTAATTGACGTATTTGAGACTACAAATGAACCAAATATGGAGGAGGAAATGGAGTCAGAATCTAAAAGTGATAAGGACGGCTAACCAATAATCCTCATTTCAAAAAGGTAATTTTATGTTTATTTTTACTTAGTACGAATCAAATTCATACTTAGTAGGTATTTCTTATGTTATCTATGTACAAGTAACTAATATGTTAAGTAGACATATCTATTAACAAGTAACATATAGAATCATAGCATTTCCTACTCATGTTATCTCATACCTTGTTTTTACATAGCTGTTTCATGTTTATGTTATATATGTTATGTTGTTATCTGTAACAGGTGATGTCATAAGGTGGTGATGAGGGTGGTCCGTCGGACTTATCTCGTCCTATGGTTTGGCTTAAGCCAAAAGCCAGCAGAGGGTAAATACTAAGTTTTTAATATAAATTTAATTCAAGTACAATAAATTATATAAATTGTTGTTCTAATAGACAAGATTTTTTTTCGTTTATCACAGGGGGTTTGAGTTGGAGTCGTCCAACGCAGTCTTGAAGACATCTAGACGCGCATATCAGGCTCGCACGACTGGATGTTGGCCCACATGGACATCGATATCCGACACTGTGAAGGAGACTATATGGCAGGATTTTCTAGTATGTGTGATATAACATTTATTATGTTAAGTAGTCATGCTCTTATTTGATAAGTCCATATATGTATGCTGTTTTTTTTAAATGCAGGGTTGGGTGGATTTGCAGGAGACAGATTTGGATGTCGTCAACCGCCACTGGAATTCTAAAGTGGCAAAAAATAACAGAGAGACAATGAACAGTTTGAAATCAAGTGGGAAAAAACCGAATTGGTTGGGCGAATCAATGTGGGATGAGTTGCTTGCTTATTGGAACAATAATGAGGATTTTCTAGTAAATTTACTACATATTTAATTTAAATTATTCTATTCAATTAATATGTGATTTGGAATAATACATTTAAAAAAAATGTATAGGCCTCGTCTGATAGAAATGCAGCTAACAGGAGCAAGAATCCTGTTACGCATCGAGGTGGGTCGAAGTCGTTTCAGCACCATCGTGAGGATCTGGTATATTTAGTAATTGCATCATTTAAATTTAATAGTTGATTTAACTTTAAGTTTTAATTTACAAACACACACACACACATATATATATATATATATATATACACACACACACACACACACATATATTATATATATATATATATGCATGCTTATTTCAGGAGAGAGCGCGTATGGCTCCTATGTCGTACTAGGATGTTTTCAAGCAAGGACGTACCTACCTAAGGCCTAGTGGGGGCGGCCGCCCCCACTCAGTTTTTACCTTGGTTTCAGATTTCGTCCGACATGTTGAAATCTCGGCCATTCCAGACCAGTTCCGGCAGTGGCCGAGACATAATTCGATGAATAATCTGTTTCCAGTTTGTAGCAAAAGAAAAAAAATCGTTGAGCAAGTGAAGTCAAGAGTAAAGGATGAAGATGAGGCGGAGCGTTTTGGTCTGAGTTTCGATTTTGTAGCCGTCAATTCAAAATTTAGGGTTTTGAATTTGGGGGCAAGAATCTGTGTTTATGAAGAAGCATAGGAGGCGAATTGGAAAGCATCTGGCAAGGAGGAGGACTTAAGTAGAAAGCACATGTTGGTAAGAACTTTCCTTCTTCAGTATTAAATTTTAGGTGGGTCCAGATCCATTGAATTAAAAACTCCTGTGGAATTTTACACAACTACTTGTATGAACAGGTTGAAATAATAAATCCTATAAAATACTTGTATAGCTGAATTTTGTATACTTTTCATTAAAGCACATGTTTTGTATATAATTCAAAGTATATGCTATAATTTATGCTAGTATTCAACATTTATAAGGATATTTAGCTATGTATGTTGAAAAAGAATCCGGAATTGTCAGACCGAAAATAAAGCGGAATCGCCGAAATTACCGAAACGGAATCGAAGAATTAAAATTTAAAAGTGATCGGAACGGAAACTCAAATCAAAATATTGAACCTTGGGTTTTACTAACTTACACAAAAAAAACTTATTCGTGGCTATCTTAATTCTTTTTTATCGTTTACTTTAGTCTGATGCAATTATTTGGACAATATATTACATTTCCATATTTACACTAACTCAACCATATATACTATGCCGTACTTTTTCCTGGTTATTTTGCCTAGCAGTTTAAGTTTTTTTTAGTTAACAGTTATTGATACTAAATTACTAACTGATATTTCTTATGTTTTAATCAACATAGAAAGTAATGATTAACTTTATCGCATTGTTTTGAGAAATGAAATCATATAAGTTCTATTGATTGAAAATTTAAGTTACTCATTTTAAGTTTAATTATTTGTAGAAAATTAAATTATGTTATTACAGACTAGTAACCAATGACTTTTTTACAAAATTAAAAAAAACTAACATATATATTTTGGGTTAATATCATTCAAACTTCATTATATGCTTAGCTAGAATGCAAAGTGATGAATACCTCTTATAAGGTTTCTACACATGTTTTTCATTTATAACCAATTTAAAGGACAAGATTAACCAAAAGACCGTTGATATTTTGAATAAAATGTTATAGGGTGATTTTATCATGCTTTTTATATATGTATGTGCACGTGCGTGCATGTGAAAAAACAAAATATGATTTTCCGCCCCCACTGCATCAATTTTCTACGTACGTCCCTGTTTTCAAGCATACTCATGCATTGAGTCAGACTGACGACACAGGCTCAGTTTCGTACAGTTGGGATCATGATGTTAAGGCGCGTGAGAGATATGTAAGTATAGAATAATTAAGTTATAGGTATAATTTAATCAAAATAGTGTTATCTAATTTCATTTGTTTTATGTTTAACCGGGGAAATTTCAAGCACATAAGGCGCAGTTACTGGAATCTACTGGGAGGACTGAGTTGACCAAGGATGATGAGTACATGATATTTGATGCTGACATGGATAAGCCCACCCGGAACAGACGATACGGTTATGGAAATCTAGAGGTAATACTCAAATTTATAATAAAAACTGAAATTTACTCCAAATGCTACTACCAAATATTGAAATTATATACATGTTAGATCACTTAGTATTGTCCCTAAGAAGTTAACTAAAGGTGTATCAATCTAAAAGCGATTTGACAACTATAATGTAAATTAGATCGATATTTTATAAATTAGAAAACGCAAAATTAGCTTATAGTTTTCTAATAGAAAGTGCAAGTTTAAAAAAAATCAAAATTCAAAGTATATTAATCCTGATTGATATATTATACATGTACTCATAAATGATACAGGTTAGATCATCTCAGGGGATGTATCAGAGGGCTCAGAACAAGGAAGAAACCGCATAACTAAAAGCAGAAATTGCAGAGCTTCGTGAGCATGAGCATCGCCGTGACCAGTAGATAGAGTTGCTTAATCAGAAGGTAGCGGAGTTCATTGCCCAGTACGGTATGCCACCTTCATCTTCTGGTGGAGAGAGTTGATCAGATTAGCGTTTGGACATGGTTGTGTTTGTGTTTTGAGAGTTGGTGAGGCTTGCTACACGATTGTTGTATATATTGATGGTTTGGACATGTAATGATGCTTTGGTGATGGTATGGTGTGTTGATTATGATGTTTGGACATGCTTGTGTTGTTTTGGCTACGTTTGGACATGGGTTATGATGTTTTGGCTACGTATGTTATGTAAATATTGGTTAATTAATGTGTTTTGTATTTGATTTTTATTTTATATTTTGTTTGGGTGTATATATGGTTGAGATTGTGAGTTATATGCTCGAAATGGAGCAGTTTCGATGGTTGTATGTGTAGTGTGTGGCTTGAAGTGGCAAATCTGAAATCTGTTAAAAAAACACTCAGATTTCCAACGGTGAGCGACGGGTAGCAATAACCTACTGGTCATCTTATATCAACGGTTTTCAACGGCGAAAGACAGTTATTTTGCAATGGTTTTCATCATTTTCCAGCATCCCTTTGATTAGAAAAATGGGACACGTGGTCATATCTTCCAGTTGGAAGCCGTTGGAAAATGGGCATTGTTTGCATTGTAAATCATTGGAAACCGTTGATCCATATACCAAAGGATTGACCAACGACCTCCAACGACATTTCCAATGGCCGCCAACAGCCCCTGGCCGTTGGAAACTACTGTTTTTCTTGTAGTGTTGCATTATACTACTTCTTATGTGAAGTGGCAATGCAAGAAGATATCAAATAGCAGTCTACGGTTTAGGCAATCTCTCCTTCTTCTCAGGCACACATCATAAGCACACAATTTTTATGGTGACAACGATTATTACCAGGACTCTTGTCTCAGGATTCGAACATACATTAATATGTAGTATGCTACATATATACTACTTAGATCTTTATATAAGTACCAATTTCAGAGTGAAAAAAAATGATCATGTTTAATACACAAACTTGCAGGTTGAACTGCCAAAAAGCAGCAATGCATAGTCTGAGACTGGCAAGAAACCATTCCCAACATAATTACGGATGGCTTGTCTATGAAGGTTGGATTTTGTATAACATGGGTCATCGTAAAGAAGCACTTACCAAGGAGAAGAATTTATCGCTCTTCAAAGATCATTTGAAGCATTCTTTCTAAAGGTGTACATTCCAGCAGACGGAAACCTCGATCAATCTTCTTCAGCATCAATTATTTGCATGAATATTTGGGTAAGTTACGTTAGTTCATTTTTATGTTAGTTAGAAGAATATTAGTCGCAGCAATTCAACCATTTAATGATAATCATGAATATGATTACACAAATGAAAATTTTGACCTCTCAGTTTTGTGAGAGGAAAGAAATTAAAATATGGTTGAAAGTTGAAACCTAAGCCATGTCCCTAGTGAAAAGGAAAAGTGAAAGTGAAGATGTACTTCCATTCATGACTCACCTTTTTTATTAAATGAAAGTAAAAAAGATGAAAACAATTCAGAATAGCAGAGAAGGCCATTTAAGGCTATTAAACAAGGAAACCAAGAATTTAATTACTTGTTGTTCTTAGGAAGAAACAAAGGCATGCATAGTCCTTGTGTTATTTCCATTGAAATTATGATTGGTAATAGCAGAGTATTCTCTTGATTTTTCATCGTATTATACTATTGTTATCTAACATAGTATCCAATTAAGGAATTATATTTTCTTATTATATTTTGTGTTATCTTTATTAGTAGTTGACTTTTAAGAGTAAACTTTGGATTCTATTGCGAACTTTCAAAAAATACGTTTACATATCTTCATCTTTGTTAATCACTCAAAAATTAGATCCATCAATAAAATCTTTTCTACAAATTCAAATTGTATTTATGCGAACATTAACAAAATTTAGTATCATTTAAAAATAGGACTTAACAAATAAAAATTCGTTCTTTATTAATTAACAAAACAAATAAAAATTAAATTAATTAAAAAGGTGGACATTGCAACTTATAAGTAAAAATTCGAACTATTTAAGCATGATTTCACTGTGAAAATATAACTAAATATTCATGCAAATCATTTTTTGAACAGAAGGGGGAGCTTAATCTTGAGATGAGCGGGAACTACTTTGTTAAGATTATTATAGTTAGGTTCAGACTATTTTTATACCATAGTTTTGCAGTTATTTTTATCAATGTCCACCACTACAAGAAAAACCGCAAATAGCGGCAAATTTTAGCAACGAAAAATTTTGTCGCAAATTAACGACGAATTTTTGTAGATTTTGTAAGGGTTATTATCTAGGATTTTTTATTTCAGCTAGTTTTAAAATATTACCATCAAGTTTTTATTAAAAATAACGTCATCATTTTTTCGTTGTAGAATTCCATTGCAATTTGAGGCAGTTTACCGTCATGTATTTTTTGAAGCTATTTTGCAGTAGGGTTTCAAGGGATTTGCAAGGAAATGGTATGTGTATTCTTCTTAAAATGTTTTACTTTTTTTTTAATAAGTAATTAATAAGTAAAATTAAATTTTAAATAGTTAATGCGAATAACAATATACTAATAACAAAAAATAAATAATTACTATTAATAGTAAATAAAGTTCGATAGTTAGTGTTGATTAATTAATAATTACTAGATAATTAAGAGGTAATAATAATTAATAATATAGATTAATAAGTTATTTTTAATAATCAATCATTAATAAGTAATTTTTAATAATCAATGATTAATAAGTAATTTTTAATAATCAATGATTAATAAGTAATTTTTAAGAATTAAGAAGTAAATTTTACTATCCAGTATCTAAAATTTAATAATTATAATTGATAATTACGTTTAATACGTATTAGTTCAAAAAATTAGAAATTTCGTATTTTCTAAAATAAATATAAAGTTTAAATATAAACTTTTGAAATAAATATAAATTTTTATAAAATGTTTAAAATTTAAAAATAAGAAATTTTATAAATATTAAAGAATTCCAAAATTCAACGAATACAAACATTACCATACTAGTTATTACTTCCATGCCTGTTTATAGGCTTTCACATGTAACCATCTTCTCTCTCACATAGTAAGCATTGAATATTTTTCCAATTGTGTGGAATTAGTTATTAATTATACGTTGATCGTTGTGGTTTTTTTAAAAACTATTTTTTCTTAAAAATATTTTTAATGCTCAATCATATAATAATTAATAACTAATAAATCTAAAAATTATTAGTTATCGATTAAAGTTCTATTAAGTTATTAATAATTAACATGTAATAGTTAATATTAAATATATAATATTAAGTAATTTGACTTTATAGCACTTGTCCTAGCATTCTATCAGTGAAAACTTTGGAGCTGCTTCGAATTTTTGGCTCCAGGTAAAATTTTTAGGCTCCCACAAAATGTTATTACTACCTCACCATGTCGCCTCCCCGTTAGTTTTATTTTTCATCCCTACTTCTCAAATTCCCTTAACCCTAGATCCACACTTTCTCTCTCTTCAATCCCACCTCCATTCACTGCTTTGAATAAACCTTGTCCAGACTTGAACAACACATCTGAGAAGTGAATCAGGATTCCTCGTTAGTTTTATTTTTCATCCCTACTTCAATATTCGAGCATGCAAGTATTGGTTGCATGAATCAGGATTGCCACATCTGAGCAGTTAAATTTCACTACAACAAAACTTCAAAGAGTTACCATTTCTATTTAAACTAATTTCATAGCTTTATGATTGTATATTTACATATAATTTGCTATATCTATACTTCGGTATCATGATAATGCAAGTGCCCCAACTGATTTAAAAATATGTTAACAAAGATGGAATCCTTCTTACTGTCTATGTAGAAATAATTAAGAGGTAATAATAATTAATAATATAGATTAATAAGCAATCTTTAGTAATCAATGATTAATAACTAATTTTTAATAGTTAAGAAGTAAAATTTATTATCTAGTATCTAAAATTTAATAATTATAATTGTTAATTATGTTAATATGTATTATTTCAATAAATTAGAACCTTCATATTTCCTAAAATAGATATAATGTTGGGTAAACTTTAATTGCTATTGGGAATGAGAATAATAATAAAGGGATAAGTGCCAGTTCGTAAAGTGATGTGTCTTTATGTATCAAGAGTCGTAAATTAAGTGTTGTGTCGATTAGTAAATTGGTGTGTCTATTTAATAAGTAATGTTTATTGGTAAAGGGTTATGTCTATTGATGAAAAGGTGTTTGTTGGAGTTGTAAGGTCATGTAGACCACTATATAAATATGGGTGGTCATTTTGTGTGGTTGTAAGAGAGAAAGTGAGTAAGAGAAAGTGAGAAAAAAGAAAAATAATGTAATGAAATGAAAAGTTGAATTATAAAAGTAAAATTTATTGTGTATCCTCCTCCTCCATAAAAATTCTTCTTCTCTATATTAACAAATTGGTATCAGAGCCTGGTTGAAACTGTGACATTTATATTTTTCTCATCGTTCGTTCTCACAAAAAAAACTTCGAAAAGTGGAGTAATAGAAAGAAAGAAGAGTTGATCTTCAAAGGGCTATGGGAGATTGTAGAGACTGGCTACGAATGGCCAAAAGATGTTAAAAATATGACGGAGAAAGAAGGAAAATCGTTTACAAGTATGAGAAAGAAAGATCTTCAAGCTCGTATAGTGTTGAGTGAGAACGTCGATAAAGAAGCATAGTATTATATTGATAGAGAGAGAACCGTGAAAGATTCGTGGGAATTATTAAAAGAGATGTATGGAAAGGATAAAACAAAAATAAAAGAAGAAGAAGATGAAGAGGAGGTCGAAGAACCTGGAGTAGAAGAGAAGGAAGAAGAAGTAGAGAAAGAGATGGTTAAAGAAAATGATGATGTAGATGAAAATGTAGAGGATGAAATTAAGGAAGAAAAAGAATATAAGAATACCGAGGAAGGAAATGAAGACATGGATATGTTACCACAGAAAGTGGATGAGAATGATGAGAAAAAGGCCATGGAGCTAAAAGAAAGCTGATATTGGAGTAGAAGTTAAAAGGTGAAGACGAGCTGATGAGAGAGAAAGCTGCTAAAGAAAAGGAAACCAGAAAATATGCTAACAACGAGAAAATTACTGAAGCAGAATGCAATGATTTAGTTGCTGAGCGTTCTAGTGCTAATGTGAATACTGTCATTGGCGAGGATGGAAGCTTAAGCGTTATTCAAGAAATAATGACAAGCACGGTATAATCTCTATGAATCTTGATGTAGAAGAGAGAGCAAGGGCAAAAGATAAAAAATTATTGGGCAAATTTGAGATTTCTGGAATTCCTCCAGCACCTAGAGGGGTGCCCCAGATTGATGTATGCTTTCACATTGATTTGAATGGAATGTTGCGCATGGCTGCTGAATATAAGACATTCGCTCAGAAGAACAATATCATGATCGTTAAACACTTCTTGGAGGAATTGTGCAGTCCGATTATTGCAAAGACGAATCAACATGGAGGAGCTTCTGTAAGGGAAGAGATAGCGATGCACGAGAAGAAGGTAGAAGCTAAGAATGTGTTGGAGAGCTATGTTTACTATATGAAATATAGGATCAAGGATGATAAGGTTGGTGGGATGTTGAACGTTGTTGATGAGATGAAGGCAGAGGATGCAATTGAAGCTTTGATTCTGTTCTTGCATCGCTTTTCACTAGCCGAAGCAGAAAAGTTTGAGGATAAAATGGAGGAGCTGGAAGAATACAGTAAAATCAAATACAAAAAAATTGAAAATCCAAGCATTCCAGGAGGAAATGTTGAAGCTGTCTTGAATGTTTTTCTTCCAGATGAAATATACATTAAGCAACCTCCCGAATTCAGAGAGAAACATGAGGAGCTAACTGGTGACGTATACAAACCTCCCTAAAAGAATAAAACATTTAAAGTTTAAGGCGGAGTTTTGTTGGGTAAAATTTAATTGCTATTGGGACTGAAAATAATAATAAAGGGATAAGTGTCAGTCTGTAAAGTGATGTGTCTTTATGTATGAAGAGTCATAAATTAAGTGTTGTGTCTATTAGTAAATTGGTGTGTCTGTTTAATAAGTAATGTTTATCGCTAAAGGGTTATGTCTACTGATGAAAAGGTGTTTATTGGAGTTGTAAGGTCATGTAGACCACTATATAAATATAGGTGGTTATTTTGTGCAGTTGTAAGAGAGAAAGTGAGTAAGATAAATTGAGAAAAAAGAAAAATGATGTAATGAAATGAAAAGTTGAGTTATAAAAGTAAAATTTGTTGTGTATCCTCCTCCTCCATAAAAATTCTTCTTCTCTATTTTAACATATAAAGTTTAGAAATAAAATTTTGAAATAAATGTAAAATGTTCAAAATTTAAAAATAAGAAATTTTATTTTAATATAAAAATTGTTTTCAAACTTTCATTTTAATACGTATTTGTCCTTGCATTTTTATTGATGAAAACTTTAGCGCCATTTTGGAAGTTTTGGCTCCCGCTAATGTTACGCTGAATGATATCCATCTGATTCACATTTCTTACTTTTTCCCTCAACAAAAATGCTAGGAAGCCCGAAACAAGTGTTTCTGGCAGAATTGTGGGCAACGTGGGAAGAAGAAAGTGGCTGAAAACTGGAGGAGAGAGAGAGAAGGTGGGTAAGAAATGACAAATATACCCCCTCTGAATTCAACGTGGGGGCATATTTCGGGACTATTTTGGTTCGGATGGTAGTGAATGGTGGTAGCAATTTGTTAAAAGAAATTTAGGAAAAATTCTGAATTTAAGATTGTTCATTTGTGACATACCTATACTTTGCACGTTATTTTTGTTATTAGCTCGAGGCTGTGAAATGGTCAAGTAAAATTCTTACAACCATTAGGATTTTCGTTTACAGTGTTGGACTAATATGTGTTGGGGTACAAATAAAAATGGAAGTTGGTAAGAGTAACTTGGTTAAATGCTTTAGAATGGTGTTGGTAAAACCGGATAAGTAAATGTTATTTTTTTTTATTGATGCGCTTTTCTGGTATAGGAGAGGTATTCGTGTTTTTATTTACTTATTCTAGTAATAGGAAAAGTTGCAAAGAAGGTGCATTGGCTAGGTAGAATGGTTCAGGCCGACTCCCACCTGATGCCCAGTCGATTCTGTAACTATGGCGATCAAAAGGCTTTTGTAAATTTTCGTAGCTTAGTAGCAACCGACACATTTCTGATGCTATGTCGATGCGATAGGGTGCTATGATGGTGCTGGTAAAACTAGATAAGTAAATGTTATATTTTTTAATAGCATTAGTCATGTTACTAGCTGTGGATGTTGCCTTTTATTATGATAAATCTGAATCCATACATATCTGCCTAATTTTTACTTTGGACTTTCAGTATCACTATATGTTCAGTGGTAATGAATAAAATGACAAAGTTGGATAAATAAGTTGTTTTATGAACCACAATCTATGGTAGTTCAACAAGTACATAAAGTGATAAATACATGTCTCTGGTTAGCATATTTTCTCAATAATCTATGATTATTTATTCATTTCCTTTTGAATCGTTGTATGTGGGTTGTGTGTGCATGCTATTTTGTGTGTACTTATATTTGAACATGTGCATATGTAGTAGCTGCTGCTTGATATTTCCTAACTTGGTATTATTCATGTGCATATGTGTTTGCATGCTTCTTTATCCTTTGGTCAAACATCAGTGATTTAGTTTTTGTGTCTTATGTTTTTCTTTCTTCTTCTTACTTGTCACCTAATTTTTCTACTACCTTGTAATTTTGTGTATTTGTCGGGTTCCATTTGTTTATAAGTTTATCATTTTATTTTGCAATTTTACATGTTTTAATTAGATTGATTTATCTATAAGAAAGCGAGTTTGTAAATATGGTGTTATTAGAAACTGTAATGATATTTTTATGAACGTTGACAGTAGAGTTCTCAGTTGTTTCTTGGTTGGTACTACATTTGCAATGGTCTATGTACAAGGTCATAGTCCTAAAGTTTGACAATAAATTAAACTTGTCCATTTACACTTATGTGATAATAATTGAATTGTGACTGTAAATTGCTTAAGCTAATGTATACGATTATGTTTAAATTTTGTTCACTGGACGCACCCCCATTAAAAACTGAAGTAACTTGCATGTGTTGGCTAGTGAATAATTGTTACACATAGGGGTAAACTATTAATAGTTGTAGTGCTTACAAATTTTTGTTTACTATCTAGCGTCTGCTACCATGCAAACTAGGATTACGTTTAACGTTGATACATTGTAGTGCTTACAAATGTTTTTTTACAAATATTGCAGTCTGGTGGTTGGGATTATGGTTTATGCTGCAGTGCTAGGTTCCCTTATAGGACAAGATTCCCCGAGCAAATAAGAAGCAGGTTTGCAGCGGACCTCAATCTTCTAAACAACTCATTCCATTTGCAAATACCCTGCAACACGAACATCTCATTGATACATTTTACACTACTAATAAGAAGAGATTCCCAAGATACTTAGATGAACTCTTGGGCACAGCTGAAGGCAGTGGCATCCTCTTTCTTCAGGTATTATACATCCAATTTATCCCTTTGAGATATTGATTTTCTCTTTATTATTATTACTAGTTGGAAGCTCTGAGCAAGCTTTTAGTTTTAATCTTCTTCACATTCAGTTCAATGATTTTCTTCAACTCGATAATGTAGTTGAGCTTATGCATATAAAATAAATGAACTGCGTCTGTTTGAATGAGGATCATAAAAAATTTCAACGATATCATCCAGAATTGAATTTTTAGTACTTCTGTAGATATCATATCAAGACTAAGACTATCTACAAATATTCAGGTGAAAAGCAAGTTTACCATTGGAGCTACAACACGTTCCTTCACATCTATGGTTCAACAATTCAAGAACGGGAATAAGTGACATAACAACAAGCGGTGGTAATAGAGCAGTTTCTTGTAATGCTAGGTGGTTATCAGTCAAACTGCTTTTGTTTAAATGTATATTACCAATGTATGTCTGGACATATCAAAAAAATTCAACACAACATGCAGTTGTCAAAGGTTAATGTACTGCGTGAAGAAATAAATCATAACTGCAAATTTATCTTTGATTATTTTGAATATGCTATTTATTTCAATGTTCATAGTTGATTGATATTAGTTATATATATATAGAGAGAGAGAGAGGTAGGTAGGTTCTATGGCACCCCAAATTTATAGCACCCCAAATGCCTCTCATCCTAGACCATTCATTTATATTTAAATAAGTTAGCGGAGGGAGAGAGAGAGTTAGTGGGTAGAGAGAGAAACGGAAATATTTGTTAGAAATCAGGGGGCTAAAGGGGTGCTGTACTATTTGGGATGCTCTTGATCCTATCTCATATATATATATATATATATATATGTGTGTGTGTGTGTGTGTGTGTGTATATATATACAGGAGCGTTCCGTTACATCTCTTATATTGCACGTGAATGCTCCTCCTTAATCTCAGCCATACTTTGCTCCACTCATTCTCTCTCTTTCCACTAAGAAAGAATATTAAAATGGGAAGATAGAGAATTAGTGGAGCATTGTATGACTGAGATTAAGGGGGAGCGTTCACGTCCAATACAAGAGGTGTAGATGAACGCTCCTCATATATACATATATATGAGGAGCGTTCCTCTATACATCTTGTATTGCACGTGAACTCTCCCCCTTAATCTCCACCACTCATTCTCTCTCTTCCCATTTCAATATTATTTCTTAGTGAGAAGAGAGAGAATGAGAAAGGAAATGGTTGGTGGATATTAAGGGGGAGAGTTCACGTGCAAAATAAGAGGTGTAGCGGAAAGCTCCTCCATATATATATATATATATATATATATATATATATATACACACACACACACACACAGATTACCAACAGATGATGCTAGATTAAATGTTCACATAAATTAAAAACCGTCGTTAATCCTTTACTAAATTATGAGGGTTTACCGACTAATTATCGGCAAAAATATTTTATCGCAAAATCCTTGCTAACCAGCAAGGGTTTACCAACGATTATTTATAAATAATAAGTTCTAAACGATACGTATCCGTCGCTAAAACATCGGTGAATAAATTTTAAATTAATTCAAAATTAACATTTTATATTGAATGAAATAACGGAAAATGGTCGAAGAATTCATGCTAAAATTCATCACAAAATTTTTATACAGATATTGTCTTGAAATTTACCGACCACCCGGATCCGTCGGTAATCCGGCGTTAAGATCTATACAGCGATGGATTACTAGCAGATTACGCGGCTGTAAAATCAACTTTTTCTTGTAGTGTTAGCTTTGAAGAAATTAATGATTTTATATGCCGACTGATTGAAACAATCGCTTTATCCTTTTACTTACATTTTATTCTCTTTTTTCTTGGAAAAGATTATCAATCAACACCACCGGCCACTTCCAGAAGACTTGTATGACTATTCATTAACAACTTTATCTCATGGGTCACGTGAAAAGCTTTCTAATGTACACATCTTCAATAATGTTTATATTGCAAATGATCAAATATCGTGCAGCAGTGTATACTTGCTTTGCTACCATGTAGGTTCGATTAGAACCAAATTCCCTACACTACAAACTTATATTGTATCCCTGCATTTAGAGTGCAGGGGTTCACACATCAAAATTAAAATGTGCACATTTTGTTGAATTGCATCATGTGTGGATACCCAAGGAGTAGGGGTACACTGCGAACTTGGGTAGAAGATCTAATTCCAATCAATATGTATGGTCAATCGCAATCCTCAATATTTGGTAGTATGAACAGTGATTACCTTGCAACTTTGGTATAAATTATTCACATATATTGAAGGACTCTAAGAAGCATTCCTAGCATTTATATTTTGACAACCTCTTTGGAAGACAGATGAAAGTAACCATTGTTGAAATTGATGTAATATTGGTGAAATGCAAGGATACAAAGATGTCACTTATAACATTAACAAAGGAGAAGCACTGATTTGAGCAAAATGGGAGGAAAAGGTGGAGCATCAATACGGAAAGATTAAAATGCTAAAAAAGCAGCATGAACAAATTTCTAATATGTTTCGACAACGGTTTGATGAAGAGCCAAATGATTATCGTGAGAGATAACTGTGAAAACCCGTAACTTCCCCGATGAGGAAAGCGCGGATAGTTCGAGAACAAGCCACAAAAGAACGCATACGAAAGAACATTTCATTGTATATTACAACAATGCATCAGATTACAAGAATATACAGAGTATAAATGAATAAATATTACACAGAAATTATCAGAGATTACAATATAGTACATAGCAGCGGAAAATAATACAGTACACAACTAGAAGAGATATACGGATACAAAGCTTTCCGGATATCATTCCAGCTGTAAACCAGGATCCTGTGAATATAAATCTACAAAACCAAAACTACTAGCTGCCCGTGTCGAAAATAGGGGCACCCAGAGTTTAGGTTAAAACAATAAACTCCAGGTCAGTCATGTGACTGGTGTGAGAACTAAAACAGTTATTAATCTTTATTTTTAAAGTTAGGTAAATCAAGGGACCACGCCGTATAACACGGAACGGGTTTCCTCTCAAGAACACCAGTGCATAAAACAACAGCGCAATGCTAAATAAAGAAAAATGAAGCTATTATAAGACCCAGGTCCCATCACACAATGCAACGCAGCCGGAGGATAGGGTTTTCCCTTATAATAGCCAAGAATGCTTGATACGTTTAAAAACAAATCATTTGATACTATTATAAGTGCATATTGTATAAAATATCTTCAAATCATAAGTATCAATCATAGACGGCATAAGCGCCCCATCCCACTATGTCTCCATACTAGGCTCTACAAATAAAACCGAAATACACGTATCGGAAATTGGATTTCCATCATGGTGGCTCCTGATTCGAAAGATCGATCGCGTAATGCAATTCCCCATGGCTTACGTCCCAACAAGAGAAAACACCGTCTGCACATCCGCACATTTGGGACCAGAGTACCACCGCGGCTCCCAGCGAGAGAAAACACCGCCTACTCTATATATCCCTGAGCACTAAGCTCATCTCGGTTGACCGAATCCACGACACCACTAAGGTGCCCATCCACTAAAAAGCATACTGATCAAACCACCAGTTTACCACCATACCGGGGTGTGAGGCTCGCGAATCAACGCTATACACAAAGCCATGCTATATTAAAGCTGCGCTTTGATCATCATCCACCAAACTTTGCTTTTCAACAAAAGTCTGGATCACTGCATCTCAGCATGCCACACTATCAATCCATATCGTACCACTGATTTCTGCCAATATATAACCTCTGAGCTCGTATGTCTCAGAGAAGGGCGTTAAGCAAGAGAATAAATTCTCCGCCGCCAACAGATATATATTTAGCAGAGATCAACGAATACAATATAAGGGAATACAATGTCAGACACACCATCCATTTACAAGTCCGTTCTAGGTCTGAACGAAACCGGAGGCACTTTCCTCGCATATCCATCCATCTCCAAGTACGTCTGGACGACCACCAACTGATTCCCTCATCTTGGGTGTACAGCCCAATCAAGATCATCAGTAATCACCCAAACGATGTGAAGACTTCCGGTCTTCGACCACCGTCTTCATCTTCGACATATCGTCGAATCGGTTATTCAGAATGGGTACGCGCGTATATTAAAAATAAATGTTACTCAAACACAACATACGCCTCATTCCAATTCATTAGTTACTAACTGTAAATCAGTAAGAGAGCAATTCCCTAAATATTAACCCCGAAGGCCGAAACCAACATCAGATCAATATCCAGGAAACCATTCTTCTTAACTGACCTTCAGCTAGTTTCTAAATTTCAATTCTTAGGGAAAGGTTCCCATTAATTTTATCCAAGATAAATTCTTTAAAATTTATCCTTTAATCTTCCTTTGGATGTCATTTCAAACCAAATTATGGTTTTCCAAACTAGTCGAGATTAGCGAACCATACCGAGGTAATTATTTATTTTATTTCCCAATCCCAACCTATTCATCCCATGAAGAAAAACTGGTAATACTCCATATCTAACACCACGGTGTTATCGGTAAATTCAATTACCGTTTCACGTTTAAATCTAATTAAAAATTTAACTATCGCTTTAGAGCAAAACTGGTGATACTCCATTCTCGCTCACTTCCCAAATTTGATAATTTAAATTATCAATTCACATTTCAATCTAATTGCAGATTCATTAAAACTCCTTTTACTGGGTTAAAGAACTAATGTCATTTAAAACACAGTTCACGATAAACCCAAATCATGTTCTATTTATTGTCGGGTTAAAGAACTAGTGTTATTTAAAACACCGTTCACAATAAACCCACAAATGAATTTTAATTCATTTCCAATCAAATATATTAGAAATTCCGATTTTTTAAAACCCCTTTTTAAATCTAATTTATTTATTTAAAAAAATAATTGGGTTTTAATTTTAGTTCAAAACTAGTTCATTTCGATAAAAATCTATTTTTATCTTTTCAAATATGGAGTTTTTCATCCCAATTTTTCCCAAATCATTTCTTATGATTTTACACAAATTATTACTATTTTTAATAATTTTATCAAGGCCCGTACAGTCGATTTCCATCAACGGCCATCGAACTGCACTTACAGCGACCTTTTCCAAATTTGATTTGGACGTATCTCCAAATCCAACCGTTAGATTTCAAATTTCTAATATTTGTTAGAAAGCTCTTTTCGATACGAACCCAACGGTTCCGGTTTTAGGAGAATCCGACGGTCGGATCTCCCGTAATATCCGTTCGAAGTTAATGGTCGAAATTCGTGAACTGCCGCGGCGTGGCGCGTTCTATTCAGGCCATTATATTATATACATAATATATATAATATATATTTCGTCGATTACTATTTAAAACGAATTTTATAAATAGTTTTGAATTCGTTTCAAAAACAATTTCAACCTTTATTTCAAATTCAAATCGAAACTGAATTTTCTATTATAAATCCTTTTTACTTTCATTTCAATTTGATTTTAATTCAAATCGATTTTAATTCGATTCGAATTCGTTTTCTTTTCAATTCAATTCAATTCGAATTCGTTTTCTTTTCAATTCAATTCGAATTCGTTTTCCTATTCAATTCAAATTCAATTCATTCTCTATTCAATTCAAATTCAATTCATCTTCTATTCAATTCAAATTCAATTCATCTTCTATTCAATTCAAATTCAATTCATTTTCTATTCAATTCAAATTCAATTCATTTTCTAATCAAATCAAATTCAATTCATTTTCTAATCAAATCAAATTCAATTCATTTTCTAATCAAATCAAATTCAATTCATTTTCTATTCAATTCAAATTCGTTATATATTCAATTGAAATCAAATTCGTTATATATTCAATTGAAATCAAATTCGTTATATATTCAATTCGAATTCGTTTTCTATTCAATTTAATTCAAATTTCATTTCAAAATATTTGATTTCGAAATCACTTTTCAATATTCATTTTAAAATGAATAAAATCGATATAAATATCGTTCACGTCAAAATGGCGTCAATCTAATCAACACGGCTTCATATATTTCTATTTTCAAATATTCGATTTCAAATATTTATTTTTCAAATATTTCCTTTTCAAATATTTCTATTTCAAATATTTCTATTATTAAAATATTTCGTTCAACACATGACTAATCTCAACGGATGAGTACTGTCAACACATGAACCTTTATTTTATATTGATAAAGATGTAAATTTAATTATTAAAATATTTCGTTAAACACATGACTAATCTCAACGGATGAGTACTGTCAACACATGAACCTTTATTTTATATTATTCTTTATTTTCTAAATTGGAAGGAGGCCCAATCAATCACCATATAATGTTAATTATATGGATTTTCATACATCACACGTATATAATAGCATTGAAAAATAATCAACCATCAACCAAAGTGCACTACACTGTATAAGCATCAAATATAGATATCTAACGCTTATAACAGCCTGTCAATCAATCGATCGACATATTTAATCAATCAGGATAAGTGAACTTCAAATTTCATCCCAACACCCGTGTGGGGTTTCAAACAATCAAACACAGATTTTAGTTGTGCAGTTGGGCGATGTGCAAAATTTATCGACCCAATCAATATCAGTCAAATCAGTGTATATAAACAAATCGGCCGATTTGTTTATAAATATTTATTTATTCACTTTCACGTTAAAAATTATATTTTTAACGATAAAACATTTTATTCAACCTATGAAAATATTCTATTCAGTTCATTTATTAAATAAAATGATTTCTTTATTTTTCTAACTTATTTTAGAAAATTTCGGCGGCACAACGGCACGATACTAGAAACGGGACGAGGCCTAGCCTTATCCCCGATCTAGTGAAGGCCCATTCCATTCACACATCAATCAAATCCATTCATTTCACCAAACAATTCAATTCAAACCAAATAAACTAACCAACTACACATCCAAACAATTTAACAAACAAGCCATCCATGGTCTGTGGATGACGGGTGTCGGGTGCTAATAAGCACCGTCTGCATCCTAATATATATATATATATATATATATATATATATATAACTAGAAAAAGGAAATTTGAGTGAGAAGTTCTCACCGATAGCTATCCAACCATCTCGACTCTTCTTTTGCAGAAGTCTTCGTCGTTCTCGCCTTTTTGTCACCTTCGTTGACCGTAGCCACTACATACATAAAAATCGAATTTTTACTTCGTTGTTCAATATATAAAAATCGAATTTTTACTTCGCTATTCAATATATAAAAATCGAATTTTTACTTCGCTATTCAATATATAAAAATCGAATTTTTACTTCGCTATTCAATATATAAAAATCGAATTTTTACTTCGCTATTCAATATATAAAAATCGAATTTTTACATCGCTCTACTTCTAATAAAGATTATATTTTTATATCAAAGATATTTATATTCAAATCAATGAGGTTTATATTTTTCAATTCAAAGATATTTTTAAATCAAACAGATTTATATATTTTTATTTCAAAACAATGATATTTATTTTCATTTCAAAACAATGATATTTATTTTTAAAACCAATGCTTTTTAGATTTTCAAAAACAATGATCTATATATAAAAATCCCAATTTTTTTCTTCTATGCTATTTTTTCTATATATATATATATATATATAAATTCCCTTTTGATTTCTATGTTATTTATACATACAAAATGATATTTTTAATAAATTTATTTTATATATATATATATAAGAAAAAAAATAAGACATTTTTACTTATGCTGTAAATAAAAAAAATCACGTTTAAAATGCAGTTACCATTTCAATGCCTTCATCTCGCAATCACCTGGGACGCGCACAAATGGGAGTTCGCTGGTTAGGGTTCGACATTGCGCAGAAATCAAGGCGTTGGAGTGTGATCGGGGTTCGTTCCTGGAAGCGCCGTAGCTCCTCCTCTTGCCGCCATGAACGGCAGCCTGTTCGGCGCCCGCTGCTGTGCCAGAAAACCCTCCCCAATCGCTGAGTTTGATCCCGAAATTTGAATCATCCAATAGACGAGAAATCACCATTGCGGTATCAATCGAAAGAGCTGAAAGGGATGCATGATTTTTTTTGCTTTGAGGACCCAATCGAATTCGCAGTATGTTGGAAGAAATTAAGGGATTTTTGAACGAGATTTTGGCCGTCGATTTTGTCCCTTGGCGGCGGCTCCAGAATGCTTTGACGAACAAGGGTTTTTACTTGTGGGGGTATTTATGTAAAATTTTATATTGTTTATTTCAATAATTAATCAAATGGGAAGTTTAACGATTTGAACTCTAAATCAAACCCAACGACTGTCGGCCCTAGCTAATTACCCCCATTCTGAACACAATGGGATATGTTTCATAGGCTAATTCGATCGTTTCGATCAGTTTTCGTGAAAATCAACATATAACTCTATATATGAATTCTGAACGCGCATTTCAATTTACTGGGGTCACATACTAACTCGTAAATTTCCATAAAAATATTTTCTAGCTTCGTATTGACGATACGGTCCTAATAAAACTAGTTTCGTCGAATTCTGAGACCGTTGGAAAAATGGCCATTTTCCAGTCGATTAAAATCAACTGAAACTGGTCAAACGCGTTTTCCTTTGCCACACTCACATATTGAATCGAAAAATTATGAAATTTGGAATCTAACAATAATTTGACATCACGGATCCAACAAAAGTGGTTTCGTCGAAACCCGAGGTCGTTTGCAAAATTTCCATTTTCAAGGGCCTGAATTCCATAGCGACTATTCAGAATTTTCAACTGGACATATCTTTTGATTCACGCTATGAAAATTTGATTTTTCGGATTCGTTGGAAAGTTATTCTAAATTAGATCCTAATGTTTTTGGTTTCGCTAAAATCCGGTTTATTTTGCACCCGGTACATTCAATTGAAGTTTGAAATCGAATTATCGAACTACCGCGCCATTTTCAATTCCTTTTATATATATAAATAATTATTTATATTCTAACGACGATCTATATAATATATACGTTCGAATTCTATTCAAAATAAATCTTTCGTTGTTTTTATTTAAAATAATTCATTTTAAATAATCAAAATTCGCTAAAATTGCTAAAATAAAAATTTTAAACTGACCCAGATTTTCGGGTTGTTACAATCTCCCCCACTTAAAACTTTTCGTCCCTGAAAAGGAACAAAGTCGAAAGTGGTTTGATTAATCAACTCTACGTTCGATCTGGTTTTCATTCTCCAGCTTTTCAGTTTCTGAGAATTTTCAAATTCTTCAAAAATTTGGCTAACACCCGGAATTTTCGAAAAATTTCGCCATAACCTCCCCTGCACCGGGAGCCACGGGAAAATCCCGAAATTGCCATACAGGCCTTCTGATCTCAAAAAGAAAAAGAAAAAGCCAAGCGGCTAGCCAATCGGCTCATAAAATCATCATCACCCAAACAAAACAGTAAATTATAGTAAATATGTACCTATTTGTCGGGCAAACAAATTTTATTCTCTGCTCTAGCCTCCTTGCTATGACCTGCTCAATGTAAGTACATGTATATGCATGCAAATGCGACTAATTTTCAATACAATTCACTTTTTGGTTCAAATTGGCTACATGGTACAAATTTCAATTAATCCATCAATAATCAACAACACAACCAGCAATCAATTAGTTGATTAGCTTTTCAAATGCATAACTTTGATATATAGTCAAAAATCAGATTTTTGATGCCAAATCACAACAATAAGCCCTATCTAGTTTTGGTTCTCACACCAGTCAATAGGAAATATATAGAAATCTCACTTTCATCACTCGATTATAAACACTGATAATGTGATCACAATTATCAGTATCATCCCCGGGCGACTAGAGTGTGATTCTATATCTATCCAGTATATTAAAACTTCGAATACACGCGGATCAGACGTATACGCAAAATCTTTATATACTGCATTGTCCAAATCAATATAAATAAATAATCAAATACGAATAATTGATTTAAATTTTCGAAACAAAATTTGTTTTCATTTCCAAAAATATACTCTTCACACTCGTTCTAGGATACTACTGATCCCATCTCTAACGAGTCATTCTCATTGGATTTTACTAATCCAATTTCTGATGAATTCTTTCATATGGTTCTAATGTGCCTTGTTCTCTAGCTTTGTAAACCAAAGCTCTGATACCAACTGTGAAAACCCGTAACTTCCCCGGTGAGGAAAGCGCGGATAGTTCGAGAACAAGCCACAAAAGAACGCAGACGAAAGAACATTTCATTGTATATTACAACAATGCATCAGACTACAAGAATATACAGAGTATAAATAAATAAATATTACACAGAAATTATCAGAGATTACAATAAAGTACATAGCAGCGGAAAATAATACAATACACAACTAGAAGAGATATACGGATACAAAGCTTTCCGGATATCATTCCAGCTGTAAACCAGGATCCTATGAATATAAATCTGCAAAACCAAAACTACTAGCTGCCCGTGTCGAAAATAGGGGCACCCAGAGTTTAGGTTAAAACAATAAACTCCAGGTCGGTCATGTGACTGGTGTGAGAACTAAAACAGTTATTAATCTTTATTTTTAAAGTTAGGTAAATCAAGGGACCACGCCGTATAACACGGAACGGGTTTCCTCCCAAGAACACCAGTGCATAAAACAACAGCGCAATGCTAAATAAAGAAAAATGAAGCTATTATAAGACCCAGGTCCCATCACACAATGCAACGCAGCCGTAGGATAGGGTTTTCCCTTATAATAGCCAAGAATGCTTGATACGTTTAAAAACAAATCATTTGATACTATTATAAGTGCATATTGTATAAAATATCTTCAAATCATAAGTATCAATCATAGACGGCATAAGCGCCCCATCCCACTATGTCGCCATACTAGGCTCTACAAATAAAACCGAAATACACGTATCGGAAATTGGATTTCCATCATGGTGGCTCCTGATTCGAAAGATTGATCGCGTAATGAAATTCCCCACGGCTTACGTCCCAACAAGAGAAAACACCGTCTGCACATCCGCACATTTGGGACCAGAGTACCACCGCGGCTTACGTCCCAGCGAGAGAAAACACCGCCTACTCTATATATCCCTGAGCACTAAGCTCATCTCGGTCGACCGAATCCACGACACCACTAAGGTGCCCATCCACTAAAAAGCATACTGATCAAACCACCAGTTTACCACCATACCGGGGTGTGAGGCTCGCGAATCAACGCTATACACAAAGCCATGCTATATTAAAGCTGCGCTTTGATCATCATCCACCAAACTTTGCTTTTCAACAAAAGTCTGGATCACTGCATCTCAGCATGCCACACTATCAATCCATATCGTACCACTGATTTCTGCCAATATATAACCTCTGAGCTCGTATGTCTCAGAGAAGGGCGTTAAGCAAGAGAATAAATTCTCCGCCGCCAACAGATATATATTTAGCAGAGATCAACAAATACAATATAAGGGAATACAATGTCAGACACACCATCCATTTACAAGTCCGTTCTAGGTCTGAACGAAACCGGAGGCACTTTCCTCGCATATCCATCCATCTCCAAGTACGTCTGGACGACCACCAACTGATTCCCTCATCTTGGGTGTACAACCCAATCAAGATCATCAGTAATCACCCAAACGATGTGAAGACTTCCGGTCTTCGACCACCGTCTTCATCTTCGACATATCGTCGAATCGGTTATTCAGAATGGGTATAAACCCGGCCTTTCCGAACAACCCGCGTATATTAAAAATAAATGTTACTCAAACACAACATACGCCTCATTCCAATTCATTAGTTACTAACCGTAAATCAGTAAGAGAGCAATTCCCTAAATATTAACCCCGAAGGCCGAAACCAACATCAGATCAATATCCAGGAAACCATTCTTCTTAACTAACCTTCAGCTAGTTTCTAAATTTCAATTCTTAGGGAAAGGTTCCCATTAATTTTATCCAAGATAAATTCTTTAAAATTTATCCTTTAATCTTCCTTTGGATGTCATTTCAAACCAAATTATGGTTTTCCAAACTAGTCGAGATTAGCGAACCATACCGAGGTAATTATTTATTTTATTTCCCAATCCCAACTTATTCATCCCATGAAGCAAAACTAGTAATACTCCATATCTAACACCACGGTGTTATCGGTAAATTCAATTACCATTTCACGTTTAAATCTAATTAAAAATTTAACTATCGCTTTGGAGCAAAACTGGTGATACTCCATTCTCGCTCACTTCCCAAATTTGATAATTTAAATTATCAATTCACATTTCAATCTAATTGCAGATTCATTAAAACTCCTTTTACTGGGTTAAAGAACTAATGTCATTTAAAACACAGTTCACGATAAACCCAAATCACGTTCTATTTATTGTCGGGTTAAAGAACTAGTGTTATTTAAAACACCGTTCACGATAAACCCACAAATGAATTTTAATTCATTTCCAATCAAATATATTAGAAATTCCGATTTTTTAAAACCCCTTTTTAAATCTAATTTATTTATTTAAAAAAATAATTGGGTTTTAATTTTAGTTCAAAACTAGTTCATTTCGATAAAAATCTATTTTTATCTTTTCAAATATGGAGTTTTTCATCCCAATTTTTCCCAAATCATTTCTTATGATTTTACACAAATTATTACTATTTTTAATAATTTTATCAAGGCCCGTACAGTTGATTTCCATCAACGGCCATCGAACTGCACTTACAGCGACCTTTTCCAAATTTGATTTGGACGTATCTCCAAATCCAACCGTTAGATTTCAAATTTCTAATATTCGTTAGAAAGCTCTTTTCGATACGAACCCAACGTTCCGGTTTTAGGAGAATCTGACGGTCGGATCTCCCGTAATATCCGTTCGAAGTTAATGGTCGAAATTCGCGAACTGCCGCGGCGCGGCGCGTTCTATTCAGGCCATTATATTACATACATTATATATATTGTATATTTCGTCGATTACTATTTAAAACGAATTTTATAAATAGTTTTGAATTCGTTTCAAAAACAATTTCAACCTATATTTCAAATTCAAATCGAAATTGAATTTTCTATTATAAATCCTTTTTACTTTCATTTCTATTTGATTTTAATTCAAATCGATTTTAATTCGATTCGAATTCGTTTTCTTTTCAATTCAATTCAATTCAATTCAATTCGAATTCGTTTTCTTTTCAATTCGAATTCGTTTTCCTATTCAATTCAAATTCAATTCATTCTCTATTCAATTCAAATTCAATTCATCTTCTATTCAATTCAAATTCAATTCATCTTCTATTCAATTCAAATTCAATTCATTTTCTATTCAATTCAAATTCAATTCATTTTCTAATCAAATCAAATTCAATTCATTTTCTAATCAAATTCAATTCATTTTCTAATCAAATCAAATTCAATTCATTTTCTATTCAATTCAAATTCGTTATATATTCAATTGAAATCAAATTCGTTATATATTCAATTGAAATCAAATTCGTTATATATTCAATTCGAATTCGTTTTCTATTCAATTTAATTCAAATTTCATTTCAAAATATTCGATTTCGAAATCACTTTTCAATATTCATTTTAAAATGAATAAAATCGATATAAATATCGTTCACGTCAAAATGGCGTCAATCTAATCAACACGGCTTCATATATTTCTATTTTCAAATATTCTATTTCAAATATTTCTTTTTCAAATATTTCTTTTTCAAATATTTCTATTTCAAATATTTCTATTATTAAAATATTTCGTTCAACACATGACTAATCTCAACGGATGAGTACTGTCAACACATGAACCTTTATTTTATATTGATAAAGATGTAAATTTTATTATTAAAATATTTCGTTCAACACATGACTAATCTCAACGGATGAGTACTGTCAACACATGAACCTTTATTTTATATTATTCTTTATTTTCTAAATTGGAAGGAGGCCCAATCAATCACCATATAATGTTAATTATATGGATTTTCATACATCACACGTATATAATAGCATTGAAAAATAATCAACCATCAACCAAAGTGCACTACACTGTATAAGCATCAAATATAGATATCTAACGCTTATAACAAACAGCCTGTCAATCAATCGATCGACATATTTAATCAATCAGGATGAGTGAACTTCAAATTTCATCCCAACACCCGTGTGGGGTTTCAAACAATCAAACACAGATTTTAGTTGTGCAGTTGGGCGATGTGTAAAATTTATCGACCCAATCAATATCAGTCAAATCAGTGTATATAAACAAATCGACCGATTTGTTTATAAATATTTATTTATTCACTTTCACGTTAAAAATTATATTTTTAACGATAAAACATTTTATTCAACCTATGAAAATATTCTATTCAGTTCATTTATTAAATAAAATGATTTCTTTATTTTTCTAACTTATTTTAGAAAATTTCGGCGGCACAACGGCACGATACTAGAAACGGGACGAGGCCTAGCCTTATCCCCGGTCTAGTGAAGGCCCACGCCATTCACACATCAATCAAATCCATTCATTTCAACAAACAATTCAATTCAAACCAAATAAACTAACCAACTACACATCCAAACAATTTAACAAACAAGCCATCCATGGTCTGTGGATGACGGGTGTCGGGTGCTACTAAGCACCGTCTGCATCCTAATATATATATATATAACTAGAAAAAGGAAATTTGAGTGAGAAGTTCTCACCGATAGTTATCCAACCATCTCGACTCTTCTTTTGCAGAAGTCTTCGTCGTTCTCGCCTTTTTGTCACCTTCGTTGACCGTAGCCACTACATACATAAAAATCGAATTTTTACTTCGTTGTTCAATATATAAAAATCGAATTTTTACTTCGCTATTCAATATAAAAAAATCGAATTTTTACTTCGCTATTCAATATATAAAAATCGAATTTTTACTTCGCTATTCAATATATAAAAATCGAATTTTTACTTTGCTATTCAATATATAAAAATCGAATTTTTACATCGCTCTACTTCTAATAAAGATTATATTTTTATATCAAAGATATTTATATTCAAATCAATGAGGTTTATATTTTTCAATTCAAAGATATTTTTAAATCAAACAGATTTATATATTTTTATTTCAAAACAATGATATTTATTTTCATTTCAAAACAATGATATTTATTTTTAAAACCAATGCTTTTTAGATTTTCAAAAACAATGATCTATATATAAAAATTCCAATTTTTTTGTTCTATGCTATTTTTTCTATATATATATATATAAATTCCCTTTTGATTTCTATGTTATTTATACATACAAAATGATATTTTTAATAAATTTATTTTATATATATATATAAGAAAAAAATAAGACATTTTTACTTATGCTGTAAATAAAAAAAATCACGTTTAAAATGCAGTTACCATTTCAATGCCTTCATCTCGCAATCACCTGGGACGCGCACGAATGGGAGTTCGCCGGTTATGGTTCGACATTGCGCAGAAATTGAGGCGTTGGAGTGTGATCGGGGTTCGTCCCTGGAAGCGCCGGAGCTCCTCCTCTTGCCGCCATGAACGGCAGCCCGTTCGGCGCCCGCTGCTGTGCCAGAAAACCCTCCCCAATCGCTGAGTTTGATCCCGAAATTTGAATCATCCAATAGACGAGAAATCACCATTGCGGTATCAATCGAAAGAGCTGAAAGGGATGCATGATTTTTTTTTGCTTTGAGGACCCAATCGAATTCGCAGTATGTTGGAAGAAATTAAGGGATTTTCGAATGAGATTTTGGCCGTCGATTTTGTCCCTTGGCGGCGGCTCCAGAATGCTTTGAGGAACTAGGGTTTTTAACTTGTGGGGGTATTTATGTAAAATTTTATATTGTTTATTTCAATAATTAATCAAATGGGAAGTTTAACGATTTGAACTCTAAATCAAACCCAACGACTATTGGCCCTAACTAATTACCCCCATTCTGAACACAATGAGATATGTTTCATAGGCTAATTCGATCGTTTCGATCAGTTTTTGTCAAAATCAACATATAACTCTATATATGAATTCTGAACGCGCATTTCAATTTACTGGGGTCACATACTAACTCGTAAAATTCCATAAAAATATTTTCTAGCTTCGTATTGACGATACGGTCCTAATAAAACTAGTTTCGTCGAATTCTGAGACCGTTGGAAAAATGGCCATTTTCCAGTCGATTAAGATCAACTGAAACTGGTCAAACTTGTTTTCCTTTGCCACACTCACATATTGAATCGAAAAATTATGAAATTTGGAATGTAACAATAATTTGACATCACGGATCCAACAAAAGTGGTTTCGTCGAAACCCGAGGTCGTTTGCAAAATTTCCATTTTCAAGGGCCTGAATTCCATAACGACTATTCAGAATTTTCAACTGGACATATCTTTTGATTCCCGCTATGAAAATTTGATTTTTCGGATTCGTTGGAAAGATATTCTAAATTAGATCCTAATGTTTTTGGTTTCGCTAAAATCCGGTTTATTTTGCACCCGGTACATTCAATTGAAGTTTGAAATTGAATTATCGAACTACCGCGCCATTTTCAATTCGTTTTATATATATAAATAATTATTTATATTCTAACGACGATCTATATAATATATACGTTCGAATTCTATTCAAAATAAATCTTTCGTCGTTTTTATTTAAAATAATTCATTTTAAATAATCAAAATTCGCTAAAATTGCTAAAATAAAAATTTTAAACTAACCTAGATTTTCGGGTTGTTACAATAATTTTCTTATTCATAGTGATATTTTATACTATCATGTATCATGAAAATATTATTGTATTGTTTAGACGTATGAGAACTTTATTAATGTTACGTTGATTTTGTAATATTGATTAGATATTTGAAATTAATTGATGATTGGTTTGATTTTAGTATTTTTATTGGAATGTATATAGATAAGGAATAAAGTCTATTTAGTTTTTTTTCAATACGATGAAATAGAACATGATAATAATATATCAAAATTATTTCAAAAAAGACGTCCAATAAGCGTAGGAAAGACGTAGGCAATTTGATTTCTTTGCACTAAAAAATTGTGGAAATGGCGTAGGAAAAACATTGAAAACAATGGCGTAGGAATGACGTAGGTAAATGGATAACATTGGAATGACGTAGGTAAATGTTAGATGTAAACATGTTATAGGAAAATCATAGGAAGATCATGGCGTAGGAAAGACGTAGACAAATAACGACGTAGGTATAGCGTAGGAAACAACCTCACGGATGGCGTTGGTAAGATGTGAGTATATTATTACCTACGCAGGTTTTAGCTACGCCAATATTGGCGTAGGGGTTACATATGTACTGCATTTACCTACGCCCCGCCTACGCCATTTTCGTCTAGGTAAAACCGCAGTTTTCTTGTTGTGTTTACAGTTTCAATATATATATATATATATATATATATATATTGAAAATTATTTCTATATATAGATATATATATGAACTTTCTGATACATTTTTATACACTGGATTGACGTCAGAATCTTATCAGATTATTGTTCGAGTATTGCTCTATGTGTATGCTTGAAATTAAGTTTGAATCCGGTTTGTAGCTATGCTAATACATTGCCCAAAAATTGAATCTAAACAGACAAATTACATAAGGAAATTCCAGTATTGGCGGTCGACCTTTGACCCAATAGGATCGACCTATAAAATGAACCTGGATATAAGCAGGTTGACCTATATGTCGAACCTGGATATAGCCAGGTCGACCATACAGTCGACCTTGGCCATGTATTGGCTAATCCTGGTGCGCATAATTTATGCAGGCTTGGTTGAATTTTTGGTGCATCATTTTCTAGCTTCGGGTGCATTGTTTAGAGACTTTAGTGCTTCGTTTTGAACTGTTTTTAAAAGGCTAATTCTACAAATTGGAGAGCCAACATATGATGTCAATTTGTATTGCAGATTGACTGTTTCATGTGAGTTTTGATATATGCAATTTTTATTGAATTTCTTTTGAATTTGCTGATTTTGTGCACGTGTTTTATAAATCAGTTTCAAAGAGAATTATTTACTCAGTATGGATTTTGAGGTAAATATTTTATAAATTGATTTTTTATAAGAATAAAATATTTTAAAAGTTATTCTTAAATAATTAACAATATGTAATTTAAAGGGACTTTAAAAAAAATAGTTTCTAAAGCATTTTTGAATTATCGTTTTAAACTTGTTTTCTTGAAGTAAATATTACTCAATAAAATCATACCTTTTGCACTTCTTGAGCGAACAAGGAAGTGACTTAAACGACTTGGTAAAACTTGTGTTACGGGACACATGCATTTACTTATTTGGTTAATTCTCAACTTGTTCAATTGAGGCTATATGACAGTGGAGTTAACTAACTTATAGTGAATGGTAAGTGAGAACGTGTGATATGGGATGCACTGTTCTCACTTATTGGGTAATGATTCGGATGTTTTTAACATGTTAGTTTGGCCTTCGGGCATATGAATATTGGCAATATAAGGCATTCAAACCATACTTCGGGCTTTTAGGCAATATATAAGGCTTTTGGGCTACGTGGTGACCTTCGGGTAATGTGTCAGGCACCAAATTTGTTAAAAAAGTACGCTGAAGGCTTCAACCATTTGTTATTGATGCACATGCGACATAACTTATGCTCGTCATTTGTTGGGATCTGCTTTTGTTGTTGTTTTTCTAGATTCCGTTATTTCTGATTTCTAGAATTTGATGATTTTTTGATGTTTTAATCATTATTTTGGAAGTTAGATTCATGTACCAAGCCTTAGAGCTATTTGGAAATTAAAATATAACGATTACATTTTTGTTGTTTTGAACTAGGGTTCTATGCTTTGAGATTTCATAGGTTTTCATTTTGTTGTTTATATATCACTTAAGATTTTACATGTCACATCCTTAGAGCTTTAGCGAATTATTGTCGATGGAAACATATGTGTTTTGCTGTTGTTATCTTACACATAGAACCTTTTTCTTCTCTACCATGCTTTAACTATCTTGCTAAGCTAGACTAACCCATTAGTTTAATATTCGGGTTAGACAAAGTTATTCCGGTTTAGTCATCTATGGCTTGATTCCCGCTATTGACATGCTTTTTTGTCAAAGCAGTCACATGTCAAGTTTTCAACTAGAAACGCGTTCAAACATCAAAAACAACGTCAGCAAACACAAAGCGATTCGGTCAAAGCCACGTCACGAACATAAAAATGGCCCGAACCTCTTCAGATGACCTTTTTTAGGCCCGAAAACATCAATTATGGTTCTTTGCACGGTAACTCTTGTATTCCTCCGAAATAGCTTCATGTACAACTTTCAGTTGACCAAAACAGACTTACGAATTGAAAGTAATGACTGTTTCCATAAACGTGTGTCGGTTAACTTCAGATTTTCGGGTCCCTCAACACTAGGATCTCGGCTCCCCTTCCCTCCTTCTTGTATCCCTTAAAGGGATACGAAATTTCGTATCCCCTGGGGGGATACGAAATTCATATCCCCTAAGGGATATGAATTTTGTGTCCCTCACCAGAGGGATAAAATTTCTTATTCTTGGCTTCTTTTGGGATCCGAATTTCTGCTACAAGATCCCCACTTCCTAACTACTTCACTACCAACCTTCACCTATAAATAGCCCCAAGATTGACCTTCATTTGAATCTTTTTCACTTGTAATTTTGGTCTTCTAGAGCTCCAAAAGCATCATTAATTTAAGATTGTTCATTTGTGACATACCTATACTTTGCACGTTATTTTTGTTATTAGCTCTAGGCTGTGAAATGGTCAAGTAAAATTCTTACAATCATTAGGATTTTCGTTTACAGTGTTGGACAAATATGTGTTGGGGTACAAATAAAAATGGAAGCTGGTAAGAGTAACTTGGTTAAATGCATTGTTGATGCGATAGGGCGCCAGAATGGTGTTTGTAAAACCAGATAAGTAAATGTTATTTTTTTTATTGATGCGCTTTTCTGGTATAGGAGGGGTATTCATGTTTTTATTTACTTATTCTAGTAAAAGGAAAAGTTGCAAAGAAGGTGCATTGGCTAGGTTGAATGGTTCAGGCCGACTCCCACCGGATGCCCAGTCGATTATGTAGCTATGGCGATCAAAAGGCTTTTGTAAATTTTCGTACTTAGTAGCAGCCGGCACATTTCTGATGCTATGTCGATGCAACACGGTGCTATAATGGTGTTGGTAAAACTAGATAAGTAAATGTTATATTTTTCAATAGCATTAGTCATGTTACTAGTTGTTTTGGATGTTGCCTGTTATATGATAAATCCAGATCCACACATATCTGCCTAATTTTTACTTTGGACTTTCAGTATCACTATATGTTCAGTGGTAATGAATAAAATGACAAAGTTGGATAAATAAGTTGTTTTATGAACCACAATCTATGGTAATTCAACAAGTACATAAAGTGATAAATACATGTCTCTGGTTAGCATATTTTCTCAATAATCTATGATTATTTATTCAGTTCCTTTTGAATCCTTGTATGTAGGTTGTGTGTGTATGCTATTTTGTGTGTACTTATATTTGAACATGTGCATATGTATTAGCTGCTGCTTGATATTTCCTAACTTGGTATTATTCATGTGCATATGTGTTTGCATGCTTCTTTATCCTTGGTTCAAACATCAATGATTTAGTTTTTGTGTCTTGTGTTTTTCTTTCTTCTTCTTACTTGTCACCTAATTTTTCTACTACCTTGTAATTTTGTGCATTTGTCGGGTTCCATTTGTTTATAAGTTTATCATTTCATTTTTCAATGTTACATGTTTTAATTAGATTGATTTATCTATAAGAAAGCGAGTTTGTAAATATGGTGTTATTAGAAACTGTAATGATATTTTTATGAACGTTGACAGTAGAGTTCTCAGTTGTTCCTTGGTTGGTACTACATTTGCAATGGTCTATGTACAAGGTCATAGTCCTAAAGTTTGGCAATAAATTAAACTTGTCCATTTACGCTTATGTGATAATAACTGAATTGTGACTGTAAATTGCTTAAGCTATTGTCTACGATTATATTTAAATTTTGTTCACTGGACGCACCCCCATTAAAAACTGAAGTAACTTGCATATGTTGGCTAGTGAATAATTGTTACACATAGGGGTAAACTGTTAATAGTTGTAGTGCTTACAAATGTTTGTTTACTATCTAGCGTCTGCTACCATGCAAACTAGGATTATGTTTAACGTTGATACATTGTAGTGCTTACAAATGTTTGTTTACAAATATTGCAGTCTGGTGGTTGGGATTATGGTTTATGCTGCAGTGCTAGGTTCCCTTATAGGACAAGATTCCCCGAGCAAATAAGAAGCAGGTTTGCAGCGGACCTCAATCTTCAAAACAACTCATTCCGTTTGCAAATACCCTGCAACACAAACATCTCATTGATACATTTTACACTACTAATAAGAAGAGACTCCCAAGGTACTTAGATGAACTCTTGGGCACAGCCGAAGGCAGTGGCATCCCCTTTCTTCAGGTATTATACATCCAGTTTATCCCTTTGAGATATTGATTTTCTCTTTATTATTATTACTAGTTGGAAGCTCTGAGCAAGCTTTTAGTTTTAATCTTCTTCACATTCAGTTCAATGATTTTCTTCAACTCGATAATGTAGTTGAGCTTATGCATATCAAATAAATGAACTGCGTCTGTTTGAATAAGGATCATAAAATATTTCAACGATAACATCCAGAATTGAATTTTTAGTACTTCTGTAGATAACGTATCAAGACTGAGACTATCTACAAATATTCAGGTGAAAAGCAAGTTTACCATTGGAGCTACATCACGTTCCTTCACATCTTTGGTTCAACAATTCAAGAACGGGAACAAGTGACGTAACAACAAGCGGTGGTAATAGAGCAGTTTCTTGTAATGCTAGGTGGTTGTCAAAGGTTAATGTACCTCGTGAAGAAATAAATCATAACTGCGAATTTATCTTTGATTATTTTGAATATGCTATTTATTTCAATGTTCATAGTTGATTGATATTAGTTCTATATATATATATATATGAGAGAGAGGTAGGTTCTATGGCACCCCAAATTTATAGCACCCCAAATGCCTCTCATCCTAGACCACTCATTTATATTTAAATAAGTTAGTGGAGGGAGGGAGAGTTAGTGGGTAGAGAGAGAAACGGAAATAAGTGGTGGAAATCAGGGGGCTAAAGGGGTGTTGTACTGTTTGGGGTGCTCTTGATCCTATCTCATATATATATATATATATATATATATATATATATATATATATATATATATATATACAGGAGTGTTCCGTTACATCTCTTATATTGCACGTGAATGCTCTCCCTTAATCTCAGTCATACTTTGCTCCACTCATTCTCTCACATTCCACTAACAAAGAATATTAAAATAGGAAGAGAGAGAATTAGTGGAGCATTGTGTGACTGAGATTAAGGGGGAGCGTTCACGTGCAATACAAGAGGTGTAGATGAATGCTTCGCATATATACATATACATGAGGAGCGTTCCGCTACACATCTTGTATTGCACGTGAACTCTCCCCCTTAATCTCCACCACTCATTCTCTCTCTTTCCATTCCAATGTTATTTCTTAGTGGGAAGAGAGAGAGAATGAGGAAGGAAATGGGTGGTCGAGATTAAGGGGGAGAGTTCAGGTGCAAAATAAGAGGTGTAGCGGAATGCTCCTCCATATATATATATATATATATATATATATATATATATATATAGAGAGAGAGAGAGAGAGAGACAAAAAGATTACCAACAGATGTTGCTAGATTAAATGTTCACATAAATTAAAAACCGTTGTTAATCATTTACTAAATTATGAGGTTTTACCGACTAATTGTCGGCAAAAATATTTTATCGCAAATTCCTTGCTAATTAGCAAGGGTTTACCAACGATTATTTATAAATAATAAGTTCTAAACGATACATATCCATCGCTAAAACATCGGTGAATAAATTTTAAATTAATTCAAAATTAACATTTTATATTGAATGAAATAACGGAAAATGGTCGAAGAATTCATGCTAAAATTCGTCACAAAAGTTTGATACAGATATTGTCTTGAAATTTACCGACCACCCGGATCCATCGGTAATCCGACATTAAGACCTATACAGCGACAGATTACTAGCGGATTACGCGGCTGTAAAATCAACTTTTTCTTGTAGTGATAGCTTTGAAGAAATTAATGATTTTATATGCCGACTGATTGAAACAATCGCTTTATCCTTTTACTTACATTTTATTTTCTTTTTTCTTAGAAAAGATTATCAGCCAACACCACCGGCCACTTCCAGAAGACTTGTATAACTATTCATTAACAACTTTATCTCATGAGTCACATGAAAAGCTTTCTAATGTACACGTTGTCAATAATGTCTATATTGCAAATTCCTTACACTACAAACTTATATTGTATCCCTGCTTTTAGAGTGCAGGGGTTCACATGTCAAAATTAAAATGTGCACATTTTGTAGAATTGCATCATGTGTGGATACACAAGGAGTAGGGGTACACTACGAACTTGTGTAGAAGATCTAATTCCAATTAATAAGTATGGTCAATCACAATCCTCAATATTTGGTAGTATGCATAGTGATTACCTTGCAACTTTGGTATAAATTATTCACATATATTGAAGGATTCTAAGAAGCATTCCTAGCATTTATATTTTGACAACCTCTTTGGTAGACAGGTGAAAGTAACCACTGTTGAAATTGATGTAATATTGATGAAATGCAAGGATACAAAGATGTCACTTATAATATTAACAAAGGAGAAGCATTGATTTGAGCAAAATTGGAGGAAAAGGTGGAGCATCAATACAGAAAGATTAAAATGCTAAAAAAGCAGCTTGAACAAATTTCTAATATGTTTCGACAATGGTTTGATGAAGAGCCAAATGATTATCGTGAGAGTTAATTTTCTTATTCATAGTGATATTTTATACTATCATGTATCATGAAAATATTATTGTATTGTTTAGACGTATGAGAACTTTATTAATGTTACGTTGATTTTGTAACATTGATTAGATATTTGAAATTAATTGATGATTGGTTTGATTTTAGTATTTTTATTGGAATGTATATAGATAAGGAATAAAGTCTATTTAGTTTTTGTTTAATACGATGAAATAGAACATGATAATAATATATCAAAATTATTTCAAAAAAGACGTCCAATGAGTGTAGGAAAGACGTAGGCAATTAAATTTCTTTGCACTAAAAAATCATGGAAATGGCGTAGGAAAAACATGGAAAACAATGGCGTAGGAATGACTTAGGTAAATGGATAGCATTGGAATGACGTAGGTAAATGTTAGATGTAAACTTGTTATAGGAAAATCATAGGAAGATCATGGCGTAGGAAACACGTAGACAAATAACGAGTAGGTATAGCGTAGGAAACAACCTCACGGATGGCGTTGGTAAGATGTGAGTATATTATTACCTACGCAGGCTTCAACTATGCGAATATTGGCGTAGGGGTTACATATATACTGCATTTACCTACGCCCCGCCTACACCATTTTGGTGTAGGTAAAACCGCAGTTTTCTTGTGTTTACAATTTCTACATATATATATATATATACATACATACATATATATATATATATGTGTGAACTTTTTGATACATTTTTATACATCGGATTGATGTCAGAATCTTATCAGATTATTGTTCGAGTATTGCTCTATGTGTATGCTTGAAATTAAGTTTGAATCCGGTTTGTAGCAATGCAAATACATTGCCAAAAAATCGAATCTGAACAGACAAATTACATAAGGAAATTCCAGTATAGGGGGTCGACCTTTGACCCAATAGGATCGACCTATAAGCTAAACCTGGATATAAGCAGGTTGACCTATATGCCGAACCTGGATATAGCCAGGTCGACCATATAGTCGACCTTGGCCATGTATTGGGTAATCCTGGTGCGCATAATTTATGCAGGCTTGGTCGAATTTTTGGTGCATCGTTTTCTAGCTTCGGGTGCATTGTTTAGAGACTTTAGTGCTTCGTTTTGAACTGTTTTTAAAAGGCTAATTCTAAAAATTGGAGAGCCAACATATGATGTCAATTTGTATTGCAGATTGACTGTTTCATATGAGTTTTGATATATGCAATTTTTATTGAATTTCTTTTGAATTTGTTGATTTTGTGCATGTGTTTTATAAATCAGTTTCAAAGAGAATTTTTGATTCAGTATGGGTTTTGAGGTAAATATTTTGTAAATTGATTTTGTATAAGAATAAAACATTTTAAAAGTTATTCTTAAATAATTAACAATATGTAATTTAAAAGGATTTCAAAGAAAATAGTTTCTAAAGCATTTTTGAATTATCGTTTTAAACTTGTTTTCTTGAAGTAAATATTACTCAATAAAATCATACCTTTTGCACTTCTTGAGCGAACAAGGAAGAGACTTAAACGACTTGGTAAAACTTGTGCTATGGGACACATGCATTTACTTATTTGGTTAATTCTCAACTTGTTCAATTGAGGCTATATGACAGTGGAGTTAACCAACTTATAGTGAATGGTAAGTGAGAACGTGTGATATGGGATGCACTGTTCTCACTTATTGGGTTACTATTTGGAAGTTTTTAACATGTTAGTTTGGCCTTCGGGCATATGAATATTGACAATATTAGGCATTCAAACCATACTTCGGGCTTTTAGGCCATATATAAGGCTTTTGGGCTACATGGTGACCTTCGGGTAATGTGTCAGGCACCGAATTTGTTAAAAAGTACGCTAAAGGCTTCAGCCATTTGTTATTGATGCACATGCGACATAACTTACGCTCGTCATTTGTTGGGATCTGCTTTTGTTGTTGTTTTTCTAGATTTCGTTATTTCTGATTTCTAGAATTTGATGATTTTCTGATGTTTTAATCATTATTTTGGAAGTTAGATTCATGTACCAAGCCTTAGAGCTATTTGGAAATTAAAATATAATGATTACATTTTTGTTGTTTGAACTAGGGTTCTATGCTTTGATATTTCATAGGTTTTTATTTTGTTGTTTATATATCACTTAAGATTTTACATGTCACGTCCTTAGAGCTTTGGCGAATTATTGTCGATGGAAACATATCTGTTATCTTACACATAGAACCATTTTCTTCTCTACCATGCTTTAACTATCTTGTTAAGCTAGACTAACCCATTAGTTTAACATTCGGGTTAGAAAAAGTTATTCCAGATTAGTCATCTATGGCTTGATTCCCGCTATTGACATGCTTTTTTGTCAAAGCTGTCACATGTCAAGTTTTCAACTAGAAACGCGTTCAAACATCAAAAACAACGTCAGCAAACACAAAGCGATTCGGTCAAAGCCACGTCACGAACATAAAAATGGCCCGAACCTCTTCAAATGACCTTTTTTGGGCCGAAAACATCAATTATGGTACTTTGCATGGTAAATCTTGTAGTTCTCTGAATTAGCTTCATGTACAGCTTTCAGTTGACCAAAACAGACTTACGATTTGAAAATTATGCTTGTTTCCGTAAATGTGTGTCAGTCAACTTCAGATTTTCGGGTCCCTCAACACTAGGATCTCGACTCCCCTTCCCTCCTTCTCGTATCCCTTAAAGGGATACGAAAATTCGTATCCCTTAAAGGGATACGAAAATTCGTATCCCTCAGGGGGATACGAAATTTCGTATCCTCTGGGGGGACACGAAATTCATATCCCCTGAGGGATATGAATTTTGTGTCCCTCACTAGAGGGATACAAATTTCTTATTCTTGACTTCTTTTGGGATCCGAATTTCTGCTACATGATCCCCACTTCCTACCTACTCCACTACCAACCTTCACCTATAAGTAGCCCAAGCTTGACCTTCATTTGAATCTTTTTTACTTGTAATTTTGGTCTTCTAGAGCTCCAATTAAAAGCATCATTAATTTAAGATTGTTCATTTGTGACATACCTATACTTTGCACGTTATTTTTGTTATTAGCTCTAGGCTGTGAAATGGTCAAGTAAAATTATTACAATCATTAGGATTTTCGTTTACAGTGTTGGACAAATATGTGTTGGGGTACAAATAAAAATGGAAGCTGGAAAGTGTAACTTGGTTAAATGCATTGTTGATGCGATAGGGCGCCAGAATGGTGTTTGTAAAACCAGATAAGTAAATGTTATTTTTTTTATTGATGCGCTTTTCTGGTATAGGAGGGGTATTCATGTTTTTATTTACTTATTCTAGTAATAGGAAAAGTTGCAAAGAAGGTGCATTGGCTAGGTAGAATGGTTCAGGCCGACTCCCACCGGATGCCCAGTCGATTCTGTAACTACGGTGATCAAAAGGCTTTTGTAAATTTTCGTATCTTAGTAGCAGCCGGCACATTTCTGATGCTATGTCGATGCGATAGGGTGCTATGATGGTGCTGGTAAAACTAGATAAGTAAATGTTATATTTTTTAATAGCATTAGTCCTGTTACTAGTTGTTTCGGATGTTGCCTATTATTTTGATAAATCCGAATCCACACATATCTGCCTAATTTTTACTTTGGACTTTCAGTATCACTATATGTTCAGTGGTAATGAATAAAATGACAAAGTTGGATAAATAAGTTGTTTTATGAACCACAGTCTATGGTAGTTCAACAAGTACATAAAGTGATAAATACATGTCTCTCGCTAGCATATTTTCTCAATAATCTATGATTATTTATTCATTTCCTTTTGAATCCTTATATGTAGGTTGTGTGCATGTGTATGCTATTTTGTGTGTACTTATATTTGAACATGTGCATATTTAGTAGCTGCTGCTTGATATTTCCTAACTTGGTATTGTTCATGTGCATATGTGTTTGCATGCTTCTTTATCCTTGGGTCAAACATCAGTGATTTAGGTTTTGTGTCTTGTGTTTTTCTTTCTTCTTCTTACTTGTCACCTAATTTTTCTACTACCTTGTAATTTTGTGCATTTGTCGGGTTCCATTTGTTTATAAGTTTATCATTTTATTTTGCAATTTTACATGTTTTAATTAGATTGATTTATCTATAAGAAAGCAAATTTGTAAATATGGTGTTATTAGAAACTGTAATGATATTTTTATGAACGTTGACAATAGAGTTCTCAGTTGCTTCTTGGTTGGTACTACATTTGCAATGGTCTATGTACAAGGTCATAATCCTAAAGTTTGGCAATAAATTAAACTTGTCCATTTACGCTTATGTGATAATAACTGAATTATGACTGTAAATTGCATAAGCTAATGTCTACGATTATGTTTAAATTGTGTTCACTGGACGCACCCCCATTAAAAACTGAAGTAACTTGCATGTGTTGGCTAGTGAATAATTGTTACACGTAGGGGTAAACTGTTAATAGTTGTAGTGCTTACAACTGTTTGATTACTATCTAGCGTCTGCTACCATGCAAACTAGGATTATGTTTAACGTTGATACATTGTAGTGCTTACAAATGTTTGTTCACAAATATTGCAGTCTGGTGGTTGAGATTATGGTTTATGCTGCAGTGCTAGGTTCCCTTATAGGACAAGATTCCCCGAGCAAATAAGAAGCAGGTTTGCAGCGGACCTCAATCTTCCAAACAACTCATTCCATTTGCAAATACCCTGCAACACAAACATCTCATTGATACATTTTACACTACTAATAAGAAGAGATTCCCAAGATACTTAGATGAACTCTTGGGCACAGCTGAAGGCAGAGGCATCCCCTTTCTTCAGGTATTATACATCCAATTTATCCCTTTGAGATATTGATTTTCTCTTTATTATTATTACTAGTTGGAAGCTCTGAGCAAGCTTTTAGTTTTAATCTTCTTCACATTCAGTTCAATGATTTTCTTCAACTCGATAATGTAGTTGAGCTTATGCATATCAAATAAATGAACTGCGTCTCTTTGAATAAGGATCATAAAAAATTTCAATGATAACATCCAGAATTGAATTTTTTGTACTTCTGTAGATATCATATCAAGACTGAGACTATCTACAAATATTCAGGTGAAAAGCAAGTTTACCATTGGAGCTACATCACATTCCTTCACATCTATGGTTCAACAATTCAAGAACGGGAACAAGTGACGTAACAACAAGCGGTGGTAATAGAGCAGTTTCTTGTAATGCTAGGTGGTTATCGATCAAACTACTTTTGTTTAAATGTATATTACCAATGTATGTTTGGACGTATCAAAAAAATTCAACACAACACGCATTTGTCAAAGGTTAATGTACCGCGTGAAGAAATAAATCATAACTGCAAATTTATCTTTGATTATTTTGAATATGCTATTTATTTCAATGTTCATAGTTGATTGATATTAGTTCAATATATATATATATATATACATATATATAGAGAGAGAGAGAGGTAGGTTCTATGGCACCCCAAATTTATAGCACCCCAAATGCCTCTCATCCTAGACCACTCATTTATATTTAAATAAGTTAGTGGAGGGAGAGAGAGTTAGTGGGTAGAGAGAGAAACGGAAATATGTGGTGGAAATCGGGGGGCTAAAGGGGCGCTGTACTGTTTGGGGTGCTCTTCATCCTATCTCATATATATATATATATATATATATATATATATATATATGTATATATATACATGAGCATTCCGTTACATCTCTTATATTGCACGTGAATGCTCCCCCTTAATCTCAGCCATACTTTGCTCCACTCATTCTCTCTCTTTCCACTAAGAAAGAATATTAAAATGGGAAGAGAGAGAATTAGTGGAGCATTGTATGACTGAGATTAAGGGGGAGCGTTCACGTGCAATACAAGAGGTGTAGATGAACACTCCTCATATATACATATATATGAGGAGCATTCCGCTACACATCTTGTATTGCACGTGAACTCCCCCCTTAATCTCCACCACTCATTATCTCTCTTCCCATTTCAATATTATTTCTTAGTGGGAATAGAGAGAATGAGGGAGGAAATGGGTGGTGGAGATTAAGGGGGAGAGTTCACGTGCAAAATAAGAGGTGTAGCGGAACGCTCCTCCATACATACATACATACATACATACATATACATACATATATATATAGACACACACAGATTAATAACAAATGATGCTAGAATAAATGTTCACATAAATTAAAAACCGTCGTTAATCCTTTACTAAATTATGAGGGTTTACCGACTAATTATCGGCAAAAATATTTTATCGCAAATTCCTTGATAACTAGCAAGGGTTTACCAACGATTATTTATAAATAATAAGTTCTAAACGATATGTATCCGTCGCTAAAACATCGGTGAATAAATTTTAAATTAATTCACAATTAGCATTTTATATTGAATTAAATAACGGAAAATGTTCGAAGAATTCATGCTAAAATTCGTCGCAAAATTTGATACATATATTGTCTTGAAATTTACCGAACACCTGGATCCGTCGATAATCCAACTCTAAGACCTATACAGCGACAGATTACTAGAGGATTACGCGGCTGTAAAATCAACTTTTTCTTGTAGTGACAGCTTTGAAGAAATTAATGATTTTATATGCCGACTGATTGAAACAATCGCTTTATCCTTTTACTTACATTTTATTCTCTTTTTTCTTGGAAAACATTATCAATCAACACCACCGGCCACTTCCCGAAGACTTTTATAACTATTCATTAACAACTTTATCTCATGAGTCACGTGAAAAGCTTTCTAATGTACACATTGTCAATAATGTCTATATTGCAAACGATCAAATACCGTGCAGTAGTGTATACTTGCTTTGCTGCCATGTAGGTTCGATTAGAACTAATTTCCCTACACTACAAACTTATATTGTATCCCTGCTTTTAGAGTGCAGGGGTTCACACATCAAAATTAAAATGTGCACATTTTGTTGAATTTCATCATGTGTGGATACACAAGAAGTAGGGGTACACTGGAACTTGCATAGAAGATCTAATTCCAATCAATAAGTATGGTCAATCACAATCCTCAATATTTGGTAGTATGCATAGTGATAACCTTGCAACTTTGGTATAAATTATTCACATATATTGAAGGACTCTAAGAAGCATTCCTAGCATTTATATTTTGACAACCTCTTTGTTAGACAGATGAAAGTAACCATTGTTGAAATTGATGTAATATTGATGAAATGCAAGGATACAAAGATGTCACTTATAACATTAACAAAGGAGAAGCACTGATTTGAGCAAGATTGGAAGAAAAGATGGAGCATCAATACAGAAAGATTAAAATGCTAAAAAAGCAGCATGAACAAATTTCTAATATGTTTCGACAACGGTTTGATGTAGAGCCAAATGATTATCGTGAGAGTTAATTTTCTTATTCATAGTGATATTTTATACTATCATGTACCATGAAAATATTATTGTATTGTTTAGAAGTATGAGAACTTTATTAATGTTACGTTGATTTTGTAATATTGATTAGATATTTGAAATTAATTGATGATTGGTTTGATTTTAGTATTTTTATTGGAATGTATATAGATAAGGAATAAAGTCTATTTAGTTTTTGTTTAGCATGATGAAATAGAACATGATAATAATATATCAAAATTATTTCAAAAAAGACGTCCAATGAGCGTAGGAAAGACGTAGGCAATTTAATTTCTTTACACTAAAAAATCGTGGAAATGGTGTAGGAAAAACATAGAAAATAATGGCGTGGGAATGACGTAGGTAAATGGATAGCTTTGGAATGACGTAGGTAAATGTTAGATGTAAACATGTTATAGGAAAATCATAGGAAGATCATGGCGTTGGAAAGACGTAGACAAATAACGACGTAGGTATAGCGTAGGAAACAACCTCACGGATGGCGTTGGTAAGATGTGAGTATATTATTACCTACGTAGGTTTTAGCTACGCCAATATTGGCGTAGGGTTTACATATGTACTGCATTTACCTACGCCCCGCCTACACCATTTTCGTGTAGGTAAAACCGCAGTTTTCTTGTTGTGTTTACAATTTCTATATATATATATATATATGAACTTTTTGATACATTTTTATACACCGGATTGATGTCAGAATCTTATCAGATTATTGTTCGAGTATTGCTCTATGTGTATGCTTGAAATTAAGTTTGAATCCGGTTTGTAGCTATGCAAATACATTGCCCAAAAATCGAATATGAACAGACAAATTACATAAGGAAATTCCAGTATAGGGGGTCGACCTTTGACCCAACAGGATCGACCTATTAGATGAACCTGGATATAAGCAGGTTGACCTATATGTCGAACCTGGATATAGCCAGGTCGACCATACAGTCGACCTTGGCCATGTATTGGCTGATCCTGGTGCGCATAATTTATGCAGGCTTGGTCGAATTTTTGGTGTATCGTTTTCTAGCTCCGGATGAATTGTTTAGAGACTTTAGTGCTTCGTTTTGAACTGTTTTTAAAAGGCTAATTCTACAAATTGGAGAGCCAACATTTGATGTCAATTTGTATTGCAGATTGACTATTTCATGTGAGTTTTGATATATCCAATATTTATTGAATTTCTTTTGAATTTGCTGATCTTGTGCACGTGTTTTATAAATCAGTTTCAAAGAGAATTTTTGATTCAGTATGGGTTTTGAGGTAAATATTTTGTAAATTGATTTTTTATAAGAATAAAATATTTTAAAGTTATTCTTAAATAATTAACAATATGTAATTTAAAGGGACTTCAAAGAAAACAGTTTCTAAAGCATTTTTGAATTATTGTTTTAAACTTGTTTTCTTGAAGTAAATATTACTCAATAAAATCATACCTTTTGCACTTCTTGAGCGAACAAGGAAGAGACTTAAACGACTTGGTAAAACTTGTGCTACGGGACACATTCATTTACTTATTTGGTTAATTCTCAACTTGTTCAATTGAGGCCATATGACAGTGGAGTTAACTAACTTATAGTGAATGGTAAGTGAGAACGTGTGATACGGGATGCACTGTTCTCACTTGTTGGGTTACTATTTGGAAGTTTTTAACATGTTAGTTTGGCCTTCGGGCATATGAATATTGACAGTATTAGGCATTCAAACCATACTTCGGGCTTTTAGGCCATATATAAGGCTTTTGGGCTACATGGTGACCTTCGCGTAATGTGTCAGGCACCGAATTTGTTAAAAAGTACGCTGAAGGCTTCAGCCATTTGTTATTGATGCACATGCGACATAACTTACGCTCGTCATTTGTTGGAATCTGCTTTTGTTGTTGTTTTTCTAGATTTCGTTATTTCCGATTTCTAGAATTTGATGATTTTCTGATGTTTTAATCATTATTTTGGATGTTAGATTCATGTACCAAGCCTTAGAGCTATTTGGAAATTAAAATATAACGATTACATTTTTGTTGTTTTGAACTGGGGTTCTATGCTTTGAGATTTCATAGGTTTTCATTTTGTTGTTTATATATCACTTAAGATTTTACATGTCACATCCTTAGAGCTTTGGCGAATTATTGTCGATGGAAACATATGTGTTTTGCTGTTGTTATCTTACACATAGAACCTTTTTCTTCTCTACCATGCTTTAACTATCTTGTTAAGCTAGACTAACCTATTAGTTTAATATTCGTGTTAGACAAAGTTGTTCCAGGTTAGTCATCTATGGCTTGATTCCCGTTGTTGACATGCTTTTTTGTCAAAGCTGTCACATATCAAGTTTTCAACTAGAAACGCGTTCAAACATCAATAACAACGTCAGCAAACACAAAGCGATTCGATCAAAGCCACGTCATGAACATAAAAATGGCCCGAACCTCCTCAGATGACCTTTTTTGGGCCCGAAAACATCAATTATGGTGCTCTGCACAGTAACTCTTATAGTCCTCTGAATTAGCTTCATGTACCACTTTCAGTTGACCAAAACAGACTTACGATTTGAAAGTTACGCATGTTTCCGTAAACGTGTGTCGGTCAACTTCAGAGTTTCGAGTCCCTCAACACTAGGATCTCGGCTCCCCTTCCCTCCTTCTCGTATCCCTTAAATGGATACGAGAATTCGTATCCCTCAGGGGGATACAAAATTTCATATCCCATGAGGGAAACGAAATTCATATCCCCTAAGGGATATGAATTTTGTGTCCCTCACCAGAGGGATACAAATTTCTTATTCTTGGCTTCTTTTGGGATCTGAATTTCTGCTACGTGATCCCCACTTCCTACCTACTCCACTACCAACCTTCACCTATAAATAGCCCCAAGCTTGACCTTCATTTGAATCTTTTTCACTTGTAATTTTGGTCTTCTAGAGCTCCAAAAGCATCATTAATTTAAGATTGTTCATTTGTGACATACCTATACTTTGCACGTTATTTTTGTTATTAGCTCTAGGCTGTGAAATGGTCAAGTAAAATTCTTACAATCATTAGGATTTTCGTTTACAGTGTTGGACAAATATGTGTAGGGGTACAAATAAAAATGGAAGCTGGTAAGTGTAACTTGGTTAAATGCATTGTTGATGCGATAGGGCGCCAGAATGGTGTTTGTAAAACCAGATAAGTAAATGTTATTTTTTTTATTGATGCGCTTTTCTGGTATAGGAGGGGTATTCGTGTTTTTATTTACTTATTTTAGTAATAGGAAAAGTTGCAAAGAAGGTCCATTGGCTAGGTAGAATGGTTCGGGCCGACTCCCACTGGATGCCCAGTCGATTCTGTAACTATGGCGATCAAAAGGCTTTTGTAAATTTTCGTAGCTTAGTAGCAGCCGGCACATTTCTGATGCTATGTCGATGCGATAGGGTGTTATGATGGTGCTGGTAAAACTAGATAAGTAAATGTTATATTTTTTAATAGCATTAGTCATGTTACTAGTTGTTTTGGATGTTGCCTGTTATTATGATAAATCCGGATCCACACATATCTGCCTAATTTTTACTTTGGACTTTCGTTATCACTATATGTTCAGTGGTAATGAATAAAATGACAAAGTTGGATAAATAAGTTGTTTTATGAACCACAATCTATGGTAGTTCAACAAGTACATAAAGTGATAAATACATGTCTCTGGTTAGCATATTTTCTCGACAATCTATGATTGTTTATTCAGTTCCTTTTGAATCCTTGTATGTAGGTTGTGTGTGTATGCTATTTTGTGTGTACTTATATTTGAACATGTGCATATGTATTAGCTGCTGCTTGATATTTCCTAACTTGGTATTGTTCATGTGCATATGTGTTTGCATGCTTCTTTATCCTTGGGTCAAACATCAGTGATTTAGTTTTTGTGTCTTGTGTTTTTCTTTCTTCTTATTACTTGTCACCTAAGTTTTCTACTACCTTGTAATTTTGTGCATTTGTCGGGTTCCATTTGTTTATAAGTTTATCATTTTATTTTGCAATTTTACATGTTTTAATTAGATTGATTTATCTATAAGAAAGCGAGTTTGTAAATATGGTGTTATTAGAAACTGTAATGATATTTTTATGAACGTTGACAGTAGAGTTCTCAGTTGTTTCTTGGTTGGTACTACATTTGCAATGGTCTATGTACAAGGTCATAGTCCTAAAGTTTGGCAATAAATTAAACTTGTCCATTTACGCTTATGTGATAATAACTGAATTGTGACTGTAAATTGCTTAAGCTAATGTCTACGATTATGTTTAAATTTTGTTCACTAGACGCACCCCCATTAAAAACTGAAGTAACTTGCATATGTTGGCTAGTGAATAATTGTTGCACATAGGGGTAAACTGTTAATAGTTGTAGTGCTTACAAATGTTTGTTTACTATCTAGCATCTGCTACCATGCAAACTAGGATTATGTTTAACGTTGATACATTGTAGTGCTTACAAATGTTTGTTTACAAATATTGTAGTCTGGTGGTTGGGATTATGGTTTATGCTGCAGTGCTAGGTTCCCTTATAGGACAAGATTCCCCGAGCAAATAAGAAGCAGGTTTGCAGCGGACCTCAATCTTCAAAACAACTCATTCCATTTGCAAATACCCTGCAACACAAACATCTATGTTAAAGCATATGAATAAATATGATACAAACCGATCTCTTTACCCTATAGCCACTTGGGCTTTTCTTGTAATGTCTCGTTGGGGTTCAGCCCAATTATATATCTCCGCTATATAGAGATAGTGTGACTTATGTACATTATCAATATTTCATTCAATACAAGATTATCTGTTTCAATACTTAATTTACACAGAAATCTTACATGGTATCAGAGCATAATAGCCAAACGGCAAAAGAAAAGAAAAGAAAGAAAAATCATTATTCGTGATTTAGGAAGAGGGACGTTGTGCAAGTCTCCTCAGAAAAGCTTCATCATCAGAGAGCATCCTTTCCTGATCATGTAGCAAGTGTTCTTATCTCTTCTGAACAGTGTCGTGCCTTGCTGGAACTTTGTTCACAGCGGCTGCATCAGCTCTTCTTTTCTGATCATCAGAGATTTTATCTCGTCATCTGATTCACCTTCCCACTATAAATCAGTGATTCTTGAATCTCAAAGAATCGAGAACCACTGAATCTACATCCTTTTTTTCTCACCTTTCTTGGATTGGCTGCAACCACCATAGCAGTGACCTCGCCATATCCAGTTTTTACTAACTTCTGATCATCTTTCCCTAGGGCCATGGCAAGAGGAGCCTCTGAACTATCATCTGCACAATCAAGAGCAGATGCTAATGGAACAACACCACCTTCCCAACCTCTTGTAAAGCCAAAAAGCCAGGTCATCACCATCCCACTTGATGAAGACAATTTTTTGTTATGGAAGTTCCAAGTTGAAACAGCCTTGAAGGGGTATGACCTTCAAGATTATGTCAAAGGAACCAAGCTTACGTCACCTACATAGCTACACAGCCTACACTACCAGATATTCAAACAGTATATTCAGCATTACTAGCTCATGAAGGCAGAGTGGATCAAAGAAAGGCAATTCAAAGTGAATTCAGCATAAATTTAGCATCAAATTCAAGAAATGTGAACCAACCAAGAAGTGTACCTGGTTATGGCAGAGGCAACCAACAAGGACCAAGAGTTAATCCAAGGCAGGGGAAGAGGCAGATCAAATAACACAAACAGAGTAAAATGTCAGATATGTGACAAATCAGGGCATACAACAAACAAGTGTTATTTTAGATTTAACACTGATGTTAACAATGTACAGCAAGGCCAAGGTGGTCAGAGAGGTATGAATGCCAACATGGCACAAGCCAATTACCAAGGGAGAACAAATTCAGAAGGTTTTGCATCTCAAGCTAGTGGTAGTGATGACAACGCCAAAAATGATGACATATCTATAGAAGACTGGTTTCCAGACTCAGGAGACACCAATCACTTAACCAACAACCTTTAGAATTTGAATCTTGGTAACAAGAACTACTCAGGTACACAAGTTATACATACTTGCAATGGTGCAACTATGAATATATCTCATATTGGGGCTGGATATATCAAGGGAAAAAGAAAACTGTTTCTTAATAACATACTTAGGGTCCCCACTGTTAAGAAAAATATGATTAGTGTGTCCCAATTCACTAGTGATAACAAGGTATATTTTGAGTTTCACCCCCAATATTGCTTAATTAGAGACTTGCTAAGCAAGGACATATTATTACAGGGTAGGCTGAGTAATGGACTATACAGATTCAGCAACTTACAATCAAGATTGGGTAAAGAGGACAACACATGGTGTTGCAATGCTAACATACAAATTAGCAATACTAATGAAAATAATTCTGTCAATTCTGATAATGACAAGTGTATTCAAAATGATCTTAATACATGGCACTGTAAATTTAGACATCCTAGTTATGACATTGTAATGTAAATATTGAAAAGCAATAATATTCCTTTTAAAAACTTACCTTTCCCAAATATTTGCACACATTGTCAACTTGGCAAAAGCCATAAATAACCTTTTGGCAAATCTGAAACTGTTTACTCTAAGCCCCTTGAATTAGTTATAGTAGACTTATGGGGTCCTGCACCATTATGCTCAAGACAGGGACACAGGTACTATCTTTCTATTGTTGATGCTTACACCTGGTACACCTGGATTTTCTTTCTCAAAGCTAAGTCAGATACATACAATGCAATGTTGCAGTTTATGAATTTTATTGAAAAACAGATAAACTACAACATTAAAACAGTACAAAAAGATGGGGGAAGTGAGTTTTTACCTCTCAAACATGTTTTCAGTCAAAAAGGAATCATTCATAGAACCACTTGTCCATACACATCAGAACAAAATGGCATTGTTGAAAGAAAACGCAAACATATAGTTGAAACAGGACTAACATTGCTATCTATGTCCTCTCTACCTCTAAAGTACTAGAGTGAGACATTCAACACAAGTGTCTATTTGATAAACAGAATGCCAACCAAAGCTCTACAGCATAAATGTCCTCATGAGGTTCTGTTGGGAAGAAACCAGATTACAGATTCATGAGAACATTTGGATGCTTGTGTTTCCCATGCCTCAGACCATACAACAATCACAAGCTTTCCTTGAGATCAAGCCCATGTACCTTTTTGGGTTATGCTGATAACCAGAAGGGATACAGGTGCTCAAATGAAAAAGAAAAGATTTTTGTATCTAGACATGTTATTTTTAATGAATATGTATTTCCCTTTGCTGAAAAGAAAAGCAAAGGTAAAACAAATAATGATCAGTCTAGAACCACTATGGGAACTATTCCTACACTAATTGAAAGTACTATGCAACATGAGAACAGTGTGGCACCTCAGATGACAACGCCTACTCCCACTGTCTCCAGCACGAGATCTGGATACAGCACAATTGAGCACTTAAGTGATGATGACAACCTACATCAAAATTATGACAGTGACAACAACAACAGCAACCAGGATCAAGGTAGTGAAGAAGACACACAAGACACAGAGAGTAGGGAAGACAATGTTCCTAGACAGCCATCTGGACACCATATGATTACAAGAGCCAAAAGTGGCATCTTCAAACCAAAAATCTACAATGCAACTACAGAGGATGCAGACACTATTGAACCATTTACATATGAAGAGGCAGTCAAACATAAATCCTGGTGTAAGGCCATGAATGAGGAATTTGAAGCTTTAACAAGAAACAAAACATGGGACATAGTCACTGCACCAAAAGGACAAAATATTGTGGGGGTTTAAGTGGACTTATAAGTTAAAAAGAGATGTAGAAGGGAACATAATCAAACACAAGGCTAGGTTGGTTGCAAGGGGTTTCTCTCAACAATATGGGTTTGATTTCAATGAGACTGTTTCCCCTGTAGTTAATCCAACAACCATCAGGATAGTTCTAACCATTGCAATTCAGAATGGATGGAATATAAGACAGCTGGAAGTGTGTAATGCATTTCTGAATGGGGACCTACATGAAAGGGTCTATATGCAACAGCCAAAGGGTTTTATGTGCAAAGGCAAGGAAAATCAGGTCTGTCAATTAAACAAGGTCATTTATGGTCTGAAACAAGCTTCAAGAGCATGGTATGTTAAGTTAAAGAACACACTAGCAGACATGGGTTACACAGCCACAAAATCTGACAATTCACTATACATCAGAATTCATAATCAAGGACATTTGTATATACTAGTCTACGTTGATGACATACTCATAACAAGAAGTGACAATACTGAAATCAATAGGATCATATCACACTTGAACAAAACTTTTGCTATTAAGGACATGGGAGAGGTGGACTACTTCCTAGGTATACAAGTTCAAAGAAAGTCAAAGTTAGAAATTTTCTTATCACAAAGAAAATACATATATGAAATACTCAGGAGAGCTAACATGGACAAAGCCAAACCTATCTCTACTCCCATGACAAGCAATCTAAGATTATCCAAATACAGTGGAGACACTATAGAGAATAGCAAACAATATCGAAGTATAGTTGGAGCATTACAGTATCTAACTATCACAAGACCTGAGATCTGTTTTAGTGTGAATAAAGTCTGTCAATTCATGGCTAATCCTTTAAGTGAACACTGGAAGGCAGTTAAAAGAACCCTACGCTATCTACGTGGAACTATGAACTATGGAATAACAATCAAAGCAGGAAAAGACATGACTTTAAATTCTTACAGTGATGCAGACTGGGCCAACGACCCAGATGACCAGAGATCCACCTCTGGCTATTGTTTGTTCATGGGATCGAATCCAGTCTCATGGTGTACTAAGAAGCAACCAACTATCTCCAGATCAAGCACCGAGGCAGAATAAAGAGCAGTTGCATCGGCAACAGCTGAAATCATTTGGGTTGAAACACTAATCAAGGAATTAGGGTTTTCATCTGCAAAGAAGCCAGTACTCTGGTATGACAACAAAAGCACCATCACCTTATCCAATAACCCTGTCCAACACTCAAGGATGAAACACATAGAAATCGATCTTCACTTCATCAGAGAGCAAAAGGAAGCTGGAAGACTCGTAATCAATCATGTGCCAGCCTTCTATCAGAAAGCAAACATCCTGACAAAGGCGTTATCAAGGAACAATTTTGAGAGACTGAGACGTGAATTGAAGGTAATTGATGGCGGCGAGGAGCTGAAGAATTGAAAACCTAGATCGGTTTGAGGCGGCGTGTTAAAGCATATGAATAAATATGATACAAACTGATCTCTTTAACCTATAGCCACTTGGGCTTTTCTTGTAATGTCTCGTTCGGCTTTATGTTCAGCCCAATTACATATCTCCGCTATATATAGATAGCGTGACTTATGTACATTATCAATTTTTCATTCAATACAAGATTATCTGTTTCAATACTTCATTTACATAGAAATATTACACATTGATACATTTTACACTACTAATAAGAAGAGATTCCCAAGATACTTAGATGAACTCTTGGGCACAGCTGAAGGCAGTGGCATCCCCTTTCTTCAGGTATTATACATCCAATTTGTCCCTTTGAGATATTGATTTTCTCATTATTATTATTACTATTTGGAAGCTCTGAGCAAGCTTTTAGTTTTAATCTTCTTCACATTCAGTTCAATGATTTTCTTCAACTCGATAATGTAGTTGAGCTTATGCATATGAAATAAATGAACTGCGTCTGTTTGAATAAGGATCAAAAAAAAATTCAACGATAACATCCAGAATTGAATTTTTAGTACTTCTGTAGATATCATATCAAGACTGAGACTATCTACAAATATTCAGGTGAAAAGCAAGTTTACCATTGGAGCTACATCACGTTCCTTCACATCTATGGTTCAACAATTCAAGAACGGGAACAAGTGACATAACAACAAGCGGTGGTAATAGAGCAATTTCTTGTAATGCTAGGTGGTTATCGACCAAACTACTTTTGTTTAAATGTATATTACCAATGAATGTTTGGACGTATCAAAAAAATTCAACACAACACGCAGTTGTCAAAGGTTAATGTACCGCGTGAAGAAATAAATCATAACTGCAAATTTATCTTTGATTAATTTGAATTTGCTATTTATTTCAATGTTCATAGTTGATTGATATTAGTTTGATATATATATATATATGTGTAGGTTCTATGGCACCCCAAATTTATAGCACCCGAAATGCCCCTCATCCTAGACCACTCATTTATATTTAAATAAGTTAGTGGAGAGAAAGAGAGTCAGTGGGTAGAGAGCGAAACAGAAATATGTGGTGGAAATCAGGGGGCTAAAAGGGTGTTGTACTGTTTGGGGTGCTCTTGATCCTTTCTCATATATATATATATATATATATATATATATATATATATATATATATATATATATATACAGGAGTGTTCCGTTACATCTCTTATATTGCACGTGAATGCTCCCCCTTAATCTCAGCCATACTTTGCTCCACTCATTCTCTCTTTCCACTAAGAAAGAATATTAAAATGGGAAGAGAGAGAATTAGTGGAGTATTGTATGACTGAGATTAAGGGGGAGCGTTCACGTGCAATACAAGAGGTGTAGATGAACGCTCCTCATATATACATATATATGAGGAGCGTTCCGCTATACGTCTTGTATTGCACGTGAACTCTACCCCTTAATCTCCACCACTCATTCTCTCTCTTCCCATTTCAATATTATTTCTTAGTGGGAAGAGAGAGAATGAGGAAGGAAATGGGTGGTGGAGATTAAGGGGGAAATTCACGTGCAAAATAAGAGGTGTAGCGGAACGCTCCTCCATATATATATACACACACAGAGATTACCAACAGATGATGCTAGATTAAATGTTCACATAAATTAAAAACCGTCGTTAATCCTTTACTAAATTATGAGGGTTTACCGACTAATTATCGACAAAAATATTTTATCGCAAATTCCTTGCTAACTAGCAAGGGTTTACCAACGATTATTTATAAATAATATGTTCTAAACGATACATATCCGTCGCTAAAACATCAGTGAATAAATTTTAAATTAATTCAAAATTAACATTTTATATTAAATGAAATAACGGAAAATGGTCGAAGAATTCATGCTAAAGTTCGTCGCTAAAGTTTGATACAGATATTGTCTTGAAATTTACCGACCACCTGGATTCGTCGGTAATCTGGCGTTAAGACCTATACAGCAACGGATTACTTGCGGATTACAAGGTTGTAAAATCAACTTTTTCTTGTAGTGATAGCTTTGAAGAAATTAATGATTTTATATGCCGACTGATTGAAACAATCGCTTTATCCTTTTACTTACATTTTATTCTCTTTTTTCTTGGAAAAGATTATCAATCAACACCACCGACCACTTCCAGAAGACTTGTATAACTATTCATTAACAACTTTATCTCATGTGTCACGTGAAAAGCTTTCTAATGTACACATTGTCAATAATGTCTATATTGCAAATGATCAAATACCGTGCAGTAGTGTATACTTGCTTTGCTACCATGTTGGTTCGATTAGAACAAAATTCCCTACACTACAAACTTATATTGTATCCCTGCTTTTAGAGTGCAGGGGTTCACACATCAAAATTAAAATGTGCAAATTTTGTTGAATTGCATCATGCGTGGATACATAAGGAGTAGGGGTACACTGCGAACTTGTGTAGAAGATCTAATTCCAATCAATAAGTATGGTCAATCACAATCCTCAATATTTGGTTGTATGCATAGTGATTACCTTGCAACTTTGGTATAAATTATTCACATATATTGAAGGACTCTAAGAAGCATTCCTAGCATTTATATTTTGACAACCTCTTTGGTAGACAGATGAAAGTAACCATTGTTGAAATTGATGTAATATTGACGAAATGCAAGGATACAAAGATGTCACTTATAACATTAACAAAGGAGAAGCACTGATTTGAGCAAAATTGGAGGAAAATGTGGAGCACCAATACGGAAAGATTAAAATGGTAAAAAAGCAGCATGAACAAATTTCTAATATGTTTCGACAACGGTTTTATGAAGAGCCAAATGATTATCGTGAGAGTTAATTTTCTTATTCATAGTGATATTTTATACTATCATGTATCATCAAAATATTATTGTATTGTTTAGACGTATGAGAACTTTATTAATGTTACGTTGATTTTGTAATATTGATTAGATATTTGAAATTAATTGATGATTGGTTTGATTTTAATATTTTTATTGGACTGTATATAGATAAGGAATAAAGTCTATTTAGTTTTTGTTTAATACGATGAAATAGAACATGATAATAATATATCAAAATTATTTCAAAAAAGACGTCCAATGAGCGTAGGAAAGACGTAGGCAATTTAATTTCTTTGCACTAAAAAATCATGGAAATGGCATAGGAAAAACATAGAAAACAATGGCGTAGGAATGACGTAGGTAAATGGATAGCATTGGAATGCGTAGGTAAATGTTAGACGTAAACTTGTTATAGGAAAATCATATTAAGATCATGGCGTAGGAAAGACATAGATAAATAACGACGTAGGTATAGCGTAGGAAACAACCTCACGGATGGCGTTGGTAAGATGTGAGTATATTATTACCAACGCAGGTTTTAGCTACGCCAATATTGGCGTAGGGGTTACATATGTACTGCATTTACCTACGCGCTGCCTACACCATTTAGGTGTAGGTAAAACCGCAGTTTTCTTGTTGTGTTTACAATTTCTCTCTCTCTCTATATATATATATATATATATATATCTATGTATATATATATGTGTGTGTGTGTGTGTATGTGTGAACTTTTTGATACATTTTTATACACCGGATTGATGTCAGAATCTTATCAGATTATTGTTCGAGTATTGCTCTATGTGTATGCTTGAAATTAAGTTTGAATCCAGTTTTTAGCTATGCTAATACATTGCCCAAAAATCGAATCTGAACAGACAAATTACATAAGGAAATTCCAGTATAGGGGGTCGACCTTTGACCCAATAGGATCAACCTATAAGCTGAACCTGGATATAAGCAGGTTGACCTATATGTCGAACCTGGATATAGCTAGGTCGACCATATAGTCGACCTTGGCCATGTATTGGGTAATCCTGGTGCGCATAATTTATGCAGGCTTTGTCGAATTTTTGGTGCATCGTTTTCTAGCTTCAGGTGCATTGTTTAGAGACTTTAGTGCTTCGTTTTGAACTATTTTTAAAAGGCTAATTCTACAAATTGGAGAGCCAACATATGATGTCAATTTGTATTGCAGATTGACTGTTTCATGTGAGTTTTGATATATGCAATATTTATTGAATTTCTTTTGAATTTGCTGATTTTGTGCACGTGTTTTATTAATCAGTTTCGAAGAGAATTTTTGATTCAGCATGGGTTTTGAGGTAAATATTTTATAAATTGATTTTTTATAAGAATAAAATGTTTTAAAAGTTATTCTTAAACAATTAACAATATGTAATTTAAAGGGACTTCAAAGAAAATAGTTTCTAAAGCATTTTTGAATTATCATTTTAAACTTGTTTTCTTGAAGTAAATATTACTCAATAAAATCATACCTTTTGCACTTCTTGAGCAAACAAGGAAGAGACTTAAACGACTTGGTAAAACTTCTGTTACGGGACACATGCATTTACTTATTTGGTTAATTCTCAACTTGTTCAATTGAGGCTATATGACAGTGGAGTTAACTAACTTATAGTGAATGGTAAGTGAGAACGTGTGATATGGAACGCACTGTTCTTAATTAATCGGATTACTATTTGGAAGTTTTTAACATGTTAGTTTGGCCTTCGGGAATATGAATATTGGCAATATTAGGCATTCAAACCATACTTCGGGCTTTTAGGCCATATATAAGGCTTTTGGGCTACATGGTGACCTTCGGGTAATGTGTCAGGCACCGAATTTGTTAAAAAGTACGCTGAAGGCTTCAGCCATTTGTTATTGATGCACATGCGACATAACTTACGCTCGTTATTTGTTGGGATCTGCTTTTGTTGTTGTTTTTCTAGATTTCGTTATTTCTAATTTCTAGAATTTGATGATTTTCTGATGTTTTAATCATTATTTTGGATGTTAGATTCATGTACCAAGCCTTAGAGCTATTTGCAAATTAAAATATAACGATTACATTTTTGTTGTTTTGAACTAGGGTTCTATGCTTTGAGATTTTATAGGTTTTCATTTTGTAGTTTATATATCACTTATGATTTTACATGTCACATCCTTAGAGCTTTGGCGAATTATTGTCGATGGAAACATATGTGTTTTGTTGTTGTTATCTTACACATAGAACCATTTTCTTCTCTACCATGCTTTAACTATCTTGTTAAGCTAGACTAACCCATTAATTTAATATTCGGGTTAGACAAAGTTATTCCAGGTTAGTCATCTATGGCTTGATTCCCGCCGTTGACATGCTTTTTTGTCAAAGCTGTCACATGTCAAGTTTTCAACTAGAAACGCGTTCAAGTATCAATAACAACGTCAGCAAAACAAAGCGATTCGGTCAAAGCCACGTCGCGAACATAAAAATGGCCCGAACCACTTCAGATGACCTTTTTTGGGCCAGAAAACATCAATTACGGTGCTTTGCACGGTAGTTGTTGTAGTCCTCTGAATTATCTTCATGTACAACTTTCAGTTGACCAAAACAGACTTACGATTTGAAAGTTATGTCTGTTTCCGTAAACGTGTGTCGGTCAACTTCAGATTTTCGGGTCCCTCAACACTAGGATCTCGGCTCCCCTTCCCTCCTTCTCGTATCCCTTAAAGGGATACGAAAATTCGTATGCCTATCCCACAGGGGGATACGAAATTCATATATCCTGAGTGATATGAATTTTGTGTCCCTCACCAGAGGGATACAAATTTCTTATTCTTGGCTTCTTTTGGGATCCGAATTTCTGCTACATGATCCCCACTTCCTATCTACTCCACTACCAACCTTCACCTATAAATAGCCCCAAGCTTGACCTTCATTTGAATCCTTTTCACTTGTAATTTTGGTCTTCTAGAGCTCCAAAAGCATCATTAATGGCAGCCGCCTTCTCCTTCATGGCCATTGGACACGACATAAGACACTAAATGTTGCACAAACATTTTCCATCACTTTTTCGACATCTACAAGGATAAAAATACCTCTTTTGGACTATTTTGGACTTCTTGGATATTGAAGGTAACTTTGGACATAGTTGACCAAGTCAACTCATCTCAACGAAGAAGAAGAAGGACATTTTAGTCAAAGTTTAGAATTAACAATTTTTTTGTTATTCTATAATAACATTTTGTCGTTAGATATTATCCGAACTTGTACATCTTTGTAACCGACAAGTGTATGATGAATAATTACTATGAAGTGGACGTAGGCATTAGTGCCTAACCACTATAAATAGTTGTGTCTCCCTGTAATACCCCACATCCGTTAGTGTTACTCACAAAGGGAATGCACTAAGTTCTGTGGAGCATTTAGGGTAAAAGATGCAGATAAATTACAAAACAGATAAATTAAAACAGCAGAAAATAAAATTTTACTTCATTGATAAAATAGTTTGTACAAAAATTGTTTTCCAATACCAGAGTATTTATCTTACAAAATAAAGAAGCATAAAATAACATTTATATTCCCCAATGTAGCATGAGCCAGCCATAGCAGTGGAAAAGAGAATCCAAGCAAAACTTCGACTAATCTTCAGCTTGGAAAGGAAACTGGGCTAAGTAGTAATATTCCCTCCCTGCGAACCTGGGGTGGGGGGGAATGGAAGACAAGAAAGCGAAAGAAAACAGAGTTAAACATAAAGTCAGGTAAGTTCAGTAATTTTCAGCATGTGAACAGGTAAAAAGCAACATGGCATGAATTAACTTAATACAAGACGCTACCATAATGATAGGGTTAACAAGATAACGCAAGCTATGCTAAGGCAAGGTAAAACTGAATGTACTGATAAACTGGATCTATCGACAAGCTGAATATACTGATAAACTGAGTATGCTTCCATACTTTTTCAACTTCGCGATTACCCTGTTATTCTGGTTTCTATATCTCTGCACCACCTAACTAGTGTCCAACTAGTAATCTGTATAAACTGATAAAACAATAACGTGATCCCAATCCCGAAATTGTGGTTGTTTTCAGGCGTACATCTATTATTTATTACCTAGATCTAATATGGGGTTTTCTATTAAACGCTTCCTAGATCCAACCTGGGTTTACGCTACCCAGAGCTACTGGGGTTTATGCTACCTATTGAACATTTCTCAGATTTTAGGGTTTACGCGACCTAGGTCCAACTAGGGATTACGCTACCTATCGAACAGCGCCCCTAATCTAGGACACACTACCCAGAGTGGTATATGTTCCTAGACTTTCCCCATGTATGTGTCGTGGATCGTTATCGCTGTCTAGATGCACATGTCCCCTATATGTGCGACCCGAGTCTTGTGGCAGGGCAAATCAAGAAACACGGAACTCGGTCAGGAGCTTTCAGATATCTGCCGATGCAGATGCTAAGGTCTGTTTTTCCAGTGGCTATGGTCCCACTTGACCCCTCCCTCAACTAATGAAAGGCACACCTTGAAAAATGAGAACTATACGCAGGCCCTCTATGCCCCACTAACCTATGGCCATCCGCACCCATAACTAGATAGCAAGTATATGGTCTTTTGGAGTTCTCTGCCTTTTCGCTGTACGTATCTCGACTGACTCAAGATGGTAGGTAGACGACGAGTTGCTATTACATGGCTACTGGTCTCGCCGAATCACGCTGGTCCATCCTAGTCTTTAGGTTGCCTTATATTGCAACCAAGGCATACCCTTGGTTCTTCTAACGCAGACCTTAACCTCTGTGAGCCCAGGCGGATCATCTGCAGCCTCACAGAGGGATACCAAGAGTACCCTCACGTCCCCCCCGAAGTCGTGTGTTTCGTAACCCGGTTTGTTGGAGCCTTCTTTAAGATCAGATGGACGATCGCTCCTTCTCGTGTTCTACTAAGGTTTACTACTTAGTTCCCTTAACTAAGGTTTACTACTTAGTTCTTGAATCGTAGTTTTCTTAACTAAGGTTTACAACTTAGTCCTCTTAACTAAGGTTTACTACTTAGTTCTTTTTCCTCGTCAAGTTGGATTGGTTAAGTGTCATTAGTCAATTCAAGTTAAATTAACCCATTCATTTGTCATGTTAAACTGGTTAAGTGTTATCAATAGTTCATGTTGACTTAACCCTACCACAAATCAAGTTATATTGGTTAAGTATTTCTTATTACTTAACCCCACCCCTTCAACTTGTATTGGTTAAGTGTTCCTTTTAACTTAACCCTGCCCATCTGTTTAGCTAACATGTTATAACAGTTAAGTGTTCTCTTAGTTAACTTAACCCTAACATCTGTTTAATCCACATGTTATAATGGTTAAGTATTGTCCCTTCATGTTTTAACTTAACCTTGTTCATTTGGCACACTATGATGGCTAAGTGTTCTAAGTTTACTTAACTCCACCTTCTAGTCTAGTTAACATGTTAAATTTTCTAAGTGTATTTTACTTAACCCCACCGTCTAGTCTAGTTAACATGTTATAATGGTTATTTAACCCCTACAAGTCTTGTCTTGTTAACATGTTAAGTTGGTTAAGTGTTCCTATGGACTTAACCCTCCCATTCTAGCTTAACTGTTTCTTAGCTTTAAATTATTCATTTAAAGCACCAACCACTCACATTAGACAGATGTTGTTGCAGTCACTGGATGTGCCGGTCGGTTCCGGGCAGATTTACACCGCAACTCAGTCTAACCTCGGGTCCTTTTGGGCTCAATGCTCTAACCACCCACATTAGATAGGATTGTTAAGGTTGCTGGATGTGTCGGGCAGTTCCGGACAGTCTTATACCGTAACTCAATCTAACCTCGGGTTAGGCATATTCGTCTTTCACAGATTTACATATTTATCCTTTTTGTCTATATATAAATTGCTAACAACTCTTGTAAACAAATTTGGCCTATATCATATTCATTTGCCATGCCAATTAACATACTTATATTCTATGCCCCAGACTTGATTTACCTAGCAATTAACCTAACTTGCAGTTTATGCCAAATTAGATTAGTTCATGTCAAAACTAGATTCAATATTCTAGTTTACAGTTTATGCCCAAAACTTGGTCTACATGCCAATTACATACTTTGCGGCCAATTAACCATTTACCATTTACGCCCAGTTCTAATATTCATATAAATTATTCACTATTATAGCGAAATTCCGATCATGCCAACATATTTATTATGCCAAATTTTATAAATTTCATGTTATACCAAATTTCCAAGTTTTAAGTCACATTCAAGTTAATTTCATGTTTTTCCCAAATCGTATTCCCATCGTTTATGAAATCGTGATTCAGTCTAGATTATGGGTCAATCTAGATTCGTAGATAAAAGGGAATAAACAAGAATACCCTGAAAAGATAGGCATAAGAGTAGGCATAAGATGGTAATCCCAAATTCACTAATTACAGATCTAATAAATATACTGAATAAATTGACTACAACATCGCAGGCATATAGATCTGATAACATTATGAACATGAAAAGGTTTGAATAATAATCTAGGTCCAAGAACATGGATAGATCTAACTTAATAAAAAAATTCCCAAAATCGAGATCCAAGGATAATTAAGAATAGGTCTGAATAGAAAATCAAGCTTAGATCCAATTTTGTAGTCATAATCCTAGGCAATAATCTCATAGTCATGAATCATAGGTGTTTAGCCACGACGGTCCTTGTCATAGTTATAGGCAGTTGCCTTATGTTCACAGTCATAGGCATAGTCCTATGCTCACGGTCATAGACATAGTCTTATGTTCACAGTCATAGTCTTAGGCCATTAACAATAGTTTTCGACGTCATAGACATTGGCACAGTCTCATCGGTAATTAATCACAATAGTTCTTAATTAGATCCAAAGGCATATACAAGCACATATTCAAATGAGAGGATCAGGCATATTCTTATATCCATTTAATTACATGCCACAAAAAGATCTAGACGTTCAAATCTAAAAGTAACTGACTTACAACAAACGACAAACTTGAATTCTGGATTCTGAGTTATGGAATTGAGATGCTTTCCTTTGGGTAGACAAGCGTTGTTTTGATTTTAATTTTGAATTAGATTTGTTCGTCTCTTAGCTTTCTTCAAGTGGAGGCTACTCTCAGTTTTCTCCCGACAGCATGGCGGCTCTGGTCCTAATTTTTGTGTGAATTTAGGTTGAAGACTTGAGTCGTTCATATAAATTTCAAACTAATTAGAGCCGTCAGATGATCATAGATGAATCTAGACCATTCACATCGAGAAGAGCCAACCAGAAAGTGACAAATCAGCCCTAGTGACACACCAGAACTCAGAAAATCGCTTAGAACCCGACCAGGCCAGCCAAGACCTGACCAAGTCGACTGGGTAGGTCAACCTGGGTACCCAGGTCGACCCCCTGGTCGACCTGGGTCCTGGGCGGGAATTTTCCCGCCCAGCCCAGTTTGGGTCTGTTTTCGAATTTTGAACTGAATTTTGAGCTATTTGAATTTTAAATTGAATTCTGGAACTTCCGGAGGTCATAACTTCTTCATACGGAGTCCGATTTACGCAAACTCGGACTCTATCTCAATCATAATTTCGAGACGAACGAATGGCGTAATCCGTTTCCCTTAATTCTTCTTCTAAAATTTAATTATACTTTAATTTGTAAAACTTAATGTTACAGAATAACGGGGTGTTACATTCTCCCCCTCTTAAAAGGATTTCGTCCCCGAAATCTTCAAGTTAGGAAGAATGTGTCCTACCATCCAATCACCCATCTACTCATCCATTCAATCACAGGCATTCATTGTCCTTAAAAAGATTTCTAATGCTTTCATTTCCATATGCATAGTGTGTGTATATGTCTTTATCTAATGCAAAATCAGGCGGTCTACTGATTCAGTTGACCTCCTTAATGCGAATTATGTCAGTGTCATGCGTCCAATCATGTATGCAAGCATCCCTAGTTATGTAAATACTACATGTGTGCATAGCAATTCATCCATATGCAACATCCATATGATAACATATCCAGTTAAATCCGTTAAGCAAATACATATATGCTAATGCAATATGAAAGTGACTGAGTCGTTCTAGCGCCTATGGTGTGTATATGCATCCACGAGCAACCATTTGCAACTATCAATCATAACATGTTTCGAATACATGTTTACATCCATTGGCTTCTACCTAAGGATCGATGATATGCTCTAGAGGATATACCTTAAAAGCTAGAAAGTATGCATGGAATTCCTAGAAAAAGAGATCAAGGATGTGCCCTTAAGAAAAAGGGTATGATGCGTGTATCTAGTCTTCAGTCTTCTAAGTCGCATCTTCTTGAGATTCACTATTCTGTACCTTTTCTAATTAATATTCACGATTGCGAAGCTTCTTGACCTCCGTTTCCAAATCTGTCGCTGACCGGATAACTGGTTTTGCATTGTTAATTGGATATATGCAGAAGTCTATCTCGCATTTTAGGGGTAAACTTCTAACCTAATCAAAAAACATCTGCGTACTCAGGGACTACCCTAACGGATTGCAAATCGTCGATAAATGCATTAAGCAATTCTAGCTAGCTAAGCCTAACTGATTCTTTACACGGAATCTCAAGGGTATTTCCAAGGCAAGCCAAAAGTCTAACTACCCTCCTTTCAGAATTACTAGCCAACCAACCCATGCCTAAATCAACTCATAGCCCATGGAACCAAAAACATAAGCATTACGCTTAAACTCAACACTTAATATAGTTATTCTCAAATCCTTACAAACCAAAGGTAAACAGGCCGAACCACCAATTGGATTTGAGACACTAATGGGATCTTCTTCTATACAAGTACTAAGGTGCAGAGACTCAACTATGGAAGTAGATATGAACAAATGCGAAGCGCTAAGATTAAAAGAGTACTAACTAGTTGATCAAAATGAAAAGCTAAACTTTTCCAGCAGAGACCTTTACTATCTCTCTCTCTCTCTCAGGTATTCTGGTGGTGGAAGCATGCACTCTCCCTTCTGAAAATCTTGTCCTTCGTCCTTGCCCTTGTCCTTAATTATATGCCCTATTATACCATGGAAAAGATACTTCCTCTCGTCTTAGGTTTTATAATTCCTTCTTTCTTCGTGAGTCGAGTTTATATCCATGAATTTCTCAACCTTGCGTTGAGCTCCCTAGCCAAATTCCCTCATCCTCATCTTTACTATTCCTATGTAATCCTATTGACAAGTTTCTCAAAAGTTGCCTCCATCGCATGGAAAACCCTTCAAAGCTTGAAAGAAAACTAGCTGCAGGTGAAACTACTATGGCTATAGATGGAAGTCGGGAACTACTTTGCCCTTCGATAGGTATCGTAGTCTTATCAAGCCTACGGAACCGTGCCGTGATGAGGTTACCTCCTAAAAAGCCAGGAGCCCCAAAGAGTCAAGAAAGAAGGGGAGAAGAATTCAAACAGAGAATCAGAAGATAGTGCATATGGCTTTTGGGGAATATGCCTTTAAAACAAAACTTTTCTTTTGAAAATGCTTCTTTTAAAACCGTTGAAAATAATTTTTCAAATCTTTTATCTGATCCGGTAACCTTCAGCTCTGATACCACGTGTAACACCCCACATCCGTTAGTGTCACTCACAAAGGGAATGCACTAAGTTCTTTAGAGCATTTAAGGTAAAAGATGCAGATAAATTACAAGACAGATAAATTGAAGTAGCGGAAAATAAAATTTTATTTCATTGATAAAATAGTTTGTACAATAATTGTTTTCCAATACCAGAGTATTTATCTTACAAAATAAAGAAGCATAAAATAACATTTATATTCCCCAATGTAGCATGAGCCAGCCATAGCAGTGGAAAAGAGAATCCAAGCAAAACTTCGACTAATCTTCAGCTTGGAAAGGAAACTGGGCTAAGTAGTAATATTCACTCTCTGCGAACCAGCGGGGAGGAACGGAAGACAAGAAAGCGAAAGAAAACAGAGTCAGACATAAAGTCTGGTAAGTTCAGTAACTTTCAGCATGTGAACAGGTAAAAAGAAACATGGCATGAATTAACTGAATACAAGACACTACCATGATGATAGGGTTAACAAGATAACGCAAGCTATGCTAAGGCAAGGTAAAACTGAATGTACTGATAAACTGGATCTATCGACAAGCAGAATATACTGATAAACTGAATATGCTTCCATAATTTCTCTGCTTCGCGATTACCCTGTTATTCTGGTTTCTATATCTCTGCACCACCTAACTAGTGTCCAATTAGTAATCTGTATAAACTGATAAAACAATAACGTGATCCCAATCCCAAAATTGTGGTTGTTTTCAGGCGTACATCTATTATTTATTACCTAGATCTAATCTGGGGTTTTCTATTGAACGCTTCCTAGATCCAACCAGGGTTTACACTACCGAGGGCTACTAGGGTTTATGCTACCTATTGAACATTTCTCGGATTTTAGGGTTTACGCGACCTAGGTCCAACTAGGGATTACGCTACCTATCGAACAGCGCCCCTAATCTAGGACACACTACCCAGAGTGGTATATGTTCCTAGACTTTCCCCATGTATGTGTCGTGGATCGTTATCGCTATCTAGATGCACATGTCCCCTATATGTGCGACCCGAGTCTTGTGGCAGGGAAAATCAAGAAACACGGAACTCGGTCGGGAGCTTTCAAATATCTGCCGATGCAGATGCTAAGGTCTGTTTTTCCAGTGGCTATGGTCCCACTTGACCCCTCCCTCAACTAATGAAAGACACACCTTGAAAAATGAGAACTATACGCAGGCCCTTTATGCCCCTCTAACCTATGGCCATCCGCACCCATAACTAGATAGCAAGTATATGGTCTTTCGGAGTTCTCCGCCTTTCCGCTGTACGTATCTCGACTGACTCAAGATGGTAGGTAGACGACGAGTTGCTATCACAGGGCTACTGGTCTCGCTGAATCACGCTGGTCCATCTTAGTCTTTAGGTTGCCTTATATTGCAACCAAGGCATACCCTTGGTTCTTCTAACGCAAACCTTAACCTCTATGATCCCAGGCGGATCATCTGTAGCCTCACAGAGGGATACCAAGAGTACCCTCATGTCCCCCCTGAAGCCGCGTGCTTCGTAACCCAGTTTGTTCGAGCCTTCTTTAAGATGATATGGACGTTTGCTCCTTCTCGTGTTCTACTAAGGTTTACTACTTAGTTCCCTTAACTAAGGTTTACTACTTAGTTCTTGAATCGTCGTTTTCTTAACTAAGGTTTACAACTTAGTCCTCTTAACTAAGGTTTACTATTTAGTTCTTTTTCCTCGTCAAGTTGGATTGGTTAAGTGTCATTAGTCAATTCAAGTTAGCTAAACCCATTTATTTGTCATGTTAAACTGGTTGAGTTTTATCAGTAGTTCATGTTTACTTAACCCTACCACAAATCAAGTTATATTGGTTAAGTATTTCTTATTACTTAACCCCACCCCTTCATCTTGTATTGGTTAAGTGTTCCTTTTAACTTAACACTGCCCATCTGTTTAGCTAACATGTTATAACAGTTAAGTGTTCTCTTAGTTAACTTAACCCTAACATCTGTTTAATCCACATGTTCTAATGGTTAAGTATTGTCCCTTCATGTTTTAACTTAACCTTGTTCATTTGGCACACTATGATGGCTAAGTGTTCTAAGTTTACTTAACTCCACCTTCTAGTCTAGTTAACATGTTAAATTGGCTAAGTGTATTTTACTTAACCCCGCCTTCTAGTCTAGTTAACATGTTATAATGGTTATTTAACCCCTACAAGTCTTGTCTTGTTAACATGTTAAGTTGGTTAATTGTTCCTATGGACTTAACCCTCCCATTCTAGCTTAACTGTTTCTTAGTTTTAAATTATTCATTTAAAGCACCAACCATTCACATTAGACAGATATTGTTGCGGTCACTGGATGTGTCGGTCGGTTCCGGGCAGATTTACACCGCAACTCAGTCTAACCTCGGGTCCTTTTGGGCTCAATGCTCTAACCACCCACATTAGATAGGTATTGTTACGGTTGCTGGATTTGCCGGGCGGTTCCGGGCAGTCTTTTACCATAACTCAATCTATCCTCGGGTTAGGCATATTCGTCTTTCATAGATTTACATAGTTATCCTTTTTGTCAATATGTAAATTGCTAACAACTCTTTTAAACAAATTTGACCTATATCATATTCATTTGCCATGCCAATTAACATACTTATATTCTATGCCCCAGACTTGATTTACCTAGCAATTAACCTAACTTGCAGTTTATGCCAAATTAGATTAGTTCATGTCAAAACTAGATTCAATATTCTAGTTTACAGTTTATGCCCAAAACTTGGTCTACATGCCAGTTACATACTTTGCGGCCAATTAACCATTTACCATTTACGCCCAATTCTAATATGCATGTAAATTATTCACTATTATAGCCAAATTCCGATTATGCCAACATATTTATTATGCCAAATTATATAAATTTCATGTTATACCAAATTTCCAAGTTTTAAATCACATTCAAGTTAATGTCATGTTCTGCCCAAATCGTATTCCCATCGTTTATGAAATCGTGATTCAGTCTAGATTATAGGTCAATCTAGATTCGTAGATAAAAGGGAATAAACAAGAATACCATGAAAAGATAGGCATAACAGTAGGCATAAGATGGTAATCCAAAATTCACGAATTACAGATCTAATAAATATACTGAATAAATTGACTACAACATCGCAGGCATGTAGATCTGATAATATTATGAACATGAAAAGGTTTGAACAATAATCTAGGCCCAAGAACATGGATAGATCTAACTTAATAGAAAATTTCCCAAAATCGAGATCCAAGGATAATTAAGAATTGGTCTAAATAGAAAATCAAGCTTAGATCCAATTTCGTAGTCATAATCCTAGGCAATAATCTCATAGTCGTGAATCATAGGTGTTTAACCACAACGGCCCTTTTCATAGTCATAGGAAATAGCCTTATGTTCACAGTCATAGGCATAGTCTTATGCTTACGTCATTGGCATAGTCTTATGTTTACAGTCATAGTCTTAGGCCATTAACAATAGTTTTCAACGTCATAGGCATAGGCACAGTCTCATCAGTAATTAATCACAATAGTTCTTAATTAGATCCAAAGGCATATACAAGCACAGATTCAAATGAGAGGATCAGGCATATTCTTATATCCATTTAATTACATGCCACAAAAAGATCTAGACGTTCAAATCTAAAAAGTAACTAGAGCCGTCTCTTAGCTTTCCTCAAGTGGAGGCTACTCTCAGTTTTCTCAAGTGGAATTGAGATGCTTTTCTTTGGGTAGATAAACGTTTTTTATTTTAATTTTGAATTCTGGAATTGAGATGCTTTTCTTTGGGTAGATAAACGTTTTTTATTTTAATTTTGAGTTAGATTTGTTCGTCTCTTAGCTTTCCTCAAGTGGAGGCTACTCTCAGTTTTCTCCCGACAGCATGGCGGCTCTGGTCCTAATTTTTGTGTGAATTTAGGTTGGAGACTTGAGTTGTTTATATAGTATTTCAAACTAATTAGAGCCGTCAAATGATCATAGATGAATCTAGACCATTCACATCGAGAAGAGATAACCAGAAAGTGATAAATCAGCCCTAGTGACACACCAGAACTCAGAAAATCGCCCAGAACCCGACCAGGCCAGCCAAGACCTGACTAGGTCGACTAGGTAGGTCGACCACCTGGTCGACCTGGGTACCCAGGTCGACCCCCTGGTCGACCTGGGTCCTGGGCGGGAATTTTCCCGCCCAGCCCAGTTTGGGTCTGTTTTCGAATTTTGAACTGAATTTTGAGCTGTTTGAATTTTAAATTGAATTCTGAAAAGGTCATAACTTCTTCATACGGAGTCCGATTTACGCAAACTCGGACTCTATCTCAATCAGAATTTCGAGACGAATGCAATGACGTAGTCCGTTTCCCTTAATTCTTCTTCTAAAATTTAATTATACTTTAATTTGTGAAACTTAATGTTAAAGAATTACAAGGTGTTACACTCCCGCATTAACTTTATTATATTTTTGGATTACAGTGTTCACACACCACACACACATTGGGTGTTGGCATGCAGCAATTTTCCACCTCGACACCCACTGTGCATTGCTTCTACTTTGGAGTATCCTTCTTTTTGTTTTTAGTGCTTATTTCAAGTGGACCTTTTGTTATACTTCAATGTATATTCCTTTGTTGAACTTGATTGTGTATGTGGTGCTTAGGAACCAGTTACTTATGTAGCACATGTTATGATGTACGTCCGTTTAAACGGCTTACCTTTTCGACAATTTCGAGTCGATAATTAAACCAACTCAGATCATTTGAATCAATAGATTGTTAATTGCTATTGGGTTAAAAAACCATTATAGAATCATAAACGCAGAAACGCAGAATATTTGCAGCGGAATAGATACTATACAATAATACCAAATCTTTAATTTATATATGATATCTGAGTACAAAAATTTAAAAATAGATACAATGGAAGATTGAATACAGAATCTTACTAATACATGAATAAATGACTGAAACAAAATAGATGGAATATACAAAGATAAATGATTAAACTCCCACGAATCTAAAGCTGCATAGATAAATCTCCAAAGTTGAAATATTCAGGCTGATCCAAGCATAATGCAAAAAGAAAAAAAAGGAAAAAAAAACCGAGTTAGGACAAACATTCTAATATAAGTGAATCAACTCAAGTGAAATGTTTGATGAAATTCAAACAGCTTAAAGGATGTTTGGGAAATCCATCCTTTAAGGATCCATGAAACTAATACACAAATTATAATAGTTATAATTCTGTCCGTGGTAAATATATTAATGAAAATAGCATAAACATGATTACCATATTATTCTTACATTGTTTATAAGAATTGTAGTCTATATAGAACCATAAACTCACTGTAAGCTAAATGGCACCATAGGGCGCTCCATAGAAAACAACACAAATCAAAATCGTACGAAGCTCGATCATGATAGTATGACAAGGCACGGAGGTAATACCCAACGGTAGGGTTCTACTGGGTTGTGGATCCAGGCTAATGGAAACTCATAGCCGCAATTACCGCTCATCTCGTACGATGCTTGTTCCCAATAAATCAAAACGTAAGAGATATATGGTATCGAAGTAGCATGTCTGGTCGAAGGACCGACTTGGCCTAGGCATGGTTCTTGTTTTAGTTATTTTAATTATGACCCAAAATTCAAGGCTATTCCATCATCGTTGTCTTTCTTCATTCCAACAATGTTCGCCAAATCTTTCCTACTTCTTTCTGGATTATCCACCACATACATAGTTGTCAAAGTGGTATCAGTACTTGCAGAGAGTATGAGAAAACCGAATATGGTCTCTTTAATAACTATAGGTTTATTTGACACCGTGGTCATTAAATTTCAAATTATATTCGAACATCATAAATAAATTTAACGTTAAGTATTGATTTTATTTATCGATTTCTTAAAACAATTCAATTATTCGATATCATCTCTAATTTCAAATCCATATTTACCAATCAGTTCATTATCAAAACTTCACATTCGATTTGGGTTATAGTCACAAATATGGTTATTCAATTGAATTTTTATATTCTGTTATTTCATACTTAAATTGATCGAATTGGAAACGTATACTTTTATTTTAAAATAGTTATACTAAAAATAAAATAATCTGAGTGTTACGGATCACTTTAAAAACCGGTTGGCGTTGCCAAAAAAAATCTTAATAAAGAGGTAAGTTTGATATAAAATAGTTTTAAATAAAATAAAAAGGTTTGATATAAACTAGCTAACTAAATGAGATTTAGTATAAAATATTTTAAATAATATTGTTGCATTTGATGTAAATAGTTTAAATAAGATAGGTAAGTTTAAAATGACATAGTTTAAATAAGATAGATAAGTTTAATATAAAAATAGTTTAGGTATGGTAGATAAGTTTGATGTGAAATAGCTGAAATATATATATATATGTGTGTGTGTGTGTGTTTGTGTGTAAGTTGTAAAATAAAATAACATTAATTTTTAGAAATAATCCAATTTGAGACAAATATCCACATTCTCAAAATTCAACTTAATAATAATTCAGATTTCGCAATTTTTAGTTTAACTTAAGAATTCAAATGTTATAATGTCAAATCTAAAATCAAGCATTTGAGTTATATTACAACTTGAGCTCTAATTGCTAACCATTAACTTCACTCTAGTTTGAAACTTAGATTCTGAATTCATTTGAATGATTTCAGTTCTTCAAAAGTTCAACATTTATAATAGAAACCAATTAAACCATTTAAACTGAATAATATTTTTACGTAAATGAACTCAAATATTTCCATTATATTAATTTAACACAATTCAAATCTTAGTCCTTTTAAAATCCGCAATCAAATTTATGTTTAACTTCCAAAACAACAAATCCAAGTACATTCTTTTATATAAAACCTATTCATTGCATTAGTTTAAGTTTTAACTTCGCATCAAATTTTCTTTTTTTCTTTGTTTAGGAGGGAAACCAACCGAAGTTGTAAAACACTCCCTGTCCCTAGCCGATCTTCCTTGTTGCGCTCTCCTTCTTTTGTTCTCTAACTTCTCCTCTCACGATTCTCTACGCTTCTTGCTCCTTCCCATTTTTGGAACCTGAATATGGCAAGAACCAAAAATCGAAAGCGAGATTCCAAGCCTCCTTTCAATCTCGTGCGCCCTCCTCTCTTACTTGGTCTGGTCGTCCCTTTTCACACGTTGATGAAACTTTGGAGTATGATTGCTTCGACTGTTCTCTTCCATCTCCTAAAGAAATTGTTTCAACTACGTCAATTGCTCTCGCAATTTTACAGATGAAATAACTGTTGCCCCAAATCCAATTCTGTCGTGATTTTTTTCCGGGTTATCTCCATCCCCTATCACGTCTATGCTAGCTTTCTCGCCTCCAGAGTGGCCTCCTCTTCTTAATTCCAATTTGTGAACTGTTGTTGCAGGTGCTCAAGTTCAGCCAATCAATGAAAGTATTAATACTGAGAGTTTGTTTAAACCAATTAATGATTTTGATGTTGCAGCAGACCTAGGGTCCGTTTGATTTTGAACGGGAAAGGGTATTTGGAAGGGTTATTTTGAAGGGGTATTTGGAGGGGAATTGTTGCGAACATGGAATGTGTATTTGTTTACGAAAAAGGCATATTGGAAGGTGTACAGTTATTATTTTACTATTTTTGTATATACTAGTTTTAGCGGAAAATAGGGAGAAGGACAAACTTAACAAAAAAAATTGGTGAAAAGTATGAAAAGTTTAGAATTTAGTGAGAAGGACAAATGTTAGTGTAAATTGGAAAATGATAGTGTGCCCCCTGAATTTCACTTTTAGTGTAAATGTGTTATTCTTCCTAATTTTGAAACTTTCCATATTTTCACCAATTTTTTTGCATAGTTTGCCTTAAAAAGAAAATCCTCTTATTTTTAATTGTTTGTGTTTGTGTGTGTTTATTGTTGAATAGAATAGTATAATGCAGAATACAAATTACAGAATACAAATTGTAGAACTAAAATTACATAATTGAGGAATACAAATTACAGAATTTAAAATGCAAATATAAAATACAGAATACAATGAAACTTTTTAATGCATTCCCGCGGCAACTAGTTCGTTTCATATAGTCTCATACAATCGCCATGGTGGATGTTGTTCTGCTTCTTTGGATGGGTTCTCGATCTCCGTTTCCGCGATTTGATATACTGTAATATTCTTCGAGGTAATCGTTTTGGCACTAAGTCAGGGTCGTCATCATATGGCATAAAATCTGGATCGCCAGCGTTGTATTTTCTGATGTAGTTGTGAATAGTCATTGTTGCTGTAACAATTTGTACTTACAGAATTATGTATTTTTCTCCTATCTCATGTTTGATTAGAGTTAATTTTTTGAATATCTAGCAAATCTTGCAAAATTTCCAAATCAGAATCATCACTGTCTGCCATTATATTTGATCTAGAATACTACAGAAATGAAGAACTGTGGAAAATGAGAAATGAGTATGGTGATGTAGCATTGAAATGGGTAGGATATATATATATGGTGTAATGACTCGAAAATCCAGTCCAATTTGAGTTGACCAAATAACACCAGTCCAATCCAATTTGCACTGAAATCCAGATAACTATTTGAAAGAATATACAGGGTGAGAACAGATAAGGTAGAAACTTAGAATAGAAGAAGAAGAACACAACATCATAGTAACACGAACCTCACAGCGGAACGAATAACATATAATAGATAACATATCCTTGAAATAAAGGTTTTACTTGAATATACATATCATTATCAAGTACACCACTTACAACACAGCGGAAATAAACAATGGCTATATGATCCTGAAGCCTCCTGCTCCAGCTCTTCACGTATCTGTAAATCTCGACTACTTGACTGACCGTACAAAATTGGGCACCCAAGAGTTTAGGGAAAAACAAAACAAAATAAACTCCGGGTCAGTCATGGGACTGGTATGAGTAAAACAGTTTAAAACAGTTCAAGCAAGTAAATGATATCTCATAAGACCACGCCGTATAACGGAATGGGTTTTTCCCTTATGAGAATCCAAAATATCTTTATATCAAAAACCTTTTGATATTATAATAATGTCTATCAACCACAATATAATAACCATCTAGCAGAAACGCTTTCATCCCACGTTCTACATATATAGTATACAATCAAAACCACAAGCACGTATTGGGTAATGGATTTCCAACTATGACAAGGTATGGAACCACCTTTCGCTAGTGTACCTCTAGAAAGGAATACACTGGGTTCAACAAAAACATCTTGCAACCCGGCCACACATGATCGACCACTCATTTCGCTTGAGTGTATCGAACGTATATCACCAACGGTTGGGATCAGCAACCGTTTCCCGAATGGGACAGCATCAACAATAGATTTTCAGAAGTAAATGAAACTCTAGATCAGGTGGTTATATACCCTAATAGGTGCGACCTACATAGCCATGCTGCCTGCCCGATTTTTGTCATTTCCCGATTGATGAGGCTTGATGTTACGCTTTATCATCACATCAGATTCACTTCGAATTCCACATTGTCAGATCCATCGAAAATCACTAATTGACGTCTACAACAGTACATTACGTGTTACCTAAAGAAGTTTCCTTCTCCACTTCCACTCTTGGTACGGCGGAAGAAATCAATGTACGTGACCTTCTGGAAATACTCCGTCAGACATTCATCCATACAAGTCATACAGGAACAGGATGAACCGAAGGCACTATTCAGTACATCCATCTTAGGCATTGTTATCTAAGACTTATACAATAGCCCTTGTACTTTACTCCGTCTTCAATTATCTTTGGCATATAAGATTCGCAACGCTTATGCCAATACAGAGTGGTTCTTCGGATAATAATCCGACCGGTCTCTCCATATTAACAACGTTAAAATGGTCAAAAACTTCTATAGTCGGTGAGCTAACTATCGAAGAAAAACACGTGTGCAAACAACGATATTATTTCCAGATGGAAATTCTATCAATCAATCATCAATCATATATATATATTCATATTTCCTATTTCAATATTTGATTATGTTTCTGATTCTATTTGGAAAACATTTCCAAATCTTCTTTACTTGAATTTAAACAGATGTTTAAATCAACATCGCGACGACAACTTAAACCACTATACTTATTTACTAAATTCACTTAACCACTTTCACTCTCGAACCTTAACCATTTCTAAATTAAAAACGAAGTCAATCAAGTTGGGGTATAACTACCTCTCAGACCTTAACTGAACAACATTTCAAATCTCGAAATAGGGTAAGTTCATCTTTTAACCCTTTAACACTTCCTTACGTAACTCTCTTTCGAATCATCTCTATTCGATAATTCTTTCCTTTGAATAAGGTATATTCGATAACTCTATTCAATTTACTCTATTCGATTAACCCTTATCAATATACTCTATTGGACTAACGCTATTGGATTAACTCTATTTGATTTACTCCTTTCACTTAACTCCTTTCGAATAAACTATATTCGATAACTCCTTTAACTCTATTTGAATAAACAATATTTGATAACTCTTTTAATTCTATTCGAATAAACTATATTCGAATAACTCCTTTAATTCTATTCGAATAAACTATATTTGATTAACTCCTTTCGAATAACTAAATTCGATTTCTCTTCTCGAATGAACTATATTCAATTTCTCTTCTCGAATGAGCGACATTCGATAACTCTACTCGATTAACTCCCTTTGAATAACTCTAACTGGTTAACTCTAACTCTAACTGGTCAACTCTAACTCTACTGGTTAACTCTAACGGGTCAACTCTAACTCTAACTCTAACGGATCAACTCTAACGGGTTATTTAGTTTCAAATATCGATGTTAAAATCGATGCTTCTTCTTTATATAAGTCCTGACTCATATATCCCATTTATCCACTGATAAATAATTACTTAATTTATAAATGTCATTTATAAATTAATCTACTCCATTTATCTGTTTTCTCCATATATAAGTCCTGACTTATATATATATATATATATATATATATATATATTTATCCAAAGATAAATATTTCCTTTATAATCTATTTATTTCTAAATACCTTTACCAATATTCCCTTTTTAATCCTATTTGTAAATGGTTTACAAATATTTCCTTTTCAAATTCTATTGGCAAATGGTTTGCAAAAATTTCCTTTTAGGGTTTTATTTCCAAGTATTTCCTTTATTAATATCTTATTTATTTATCCTAAGTATTTCCTTTATTAATATCTTATTTATTTTCTAAATAAATATTCCTTATATCTTATCTTATTTATTTAACTAATAAATATCTCCTTTTCTTATTCCATTTATTTAACAAATAAAAATCCTTTTAATAACTTATTCTGTTTCCTAAGTCAATATCTCTTTTATAACTTATTTACTTAACAAATAAGTATCTCGTTTAACATCTCCTATTTATTTAACCAATACATATCTCATTTATAAGATCTTATGATTTTATAAATATTCCCTTTTCTTTATAAATATTTCATTTATAAAGACTTCCCCTTTCTATATAATTTCACCTATAAAGATTTCTATTTATAAATATTTCATTTATAAACATTTCATTTATAAAACCCTTTTTGATTTTATAAATATTTTATTTTCAAATACCATTTGAAAATTCCCCTTTTTCACATTCCGGTATGTTATGGTGTTTAACATATCAAGTCATGATGTCAAATATCGTCCATACACATATAATCAACAACAGATTATAAACCACGTCATATATCACAATATGTGAAATTAATAAAATAGCTGTTGAGGAATCCAGTCGGATTCCTCCAACCTGTTTCCCTGCATCCACAGATGTTACACAATAAAATCAACATCACTTTCAGTTCCATATGATATATTCTGTTAAACAAAATCAATATAGAAATTCAACTAACTGACTAGCAGTTCAATCAAACAGTCAACACACAGTCAATCAGCCAATATTTAACAGTTCTAAAAATACAACATGAAATTATAAACTGTTCAGAGTTAATGAGATTTACTCACATTGGACGATCATCGTAAATAACGATAACCATCGCTTTATTCCGACAGGCAATTTATTTTACAATAAATTGTAGCGAACTCGAATTCACTCCCAGTCGATTCCATGGTGTAGCCACCGTCCATACGATCCTATCGAATCTTGTTTCACTGAATTTCATTAACATGGGAGCAAGTTATGGTCATTACAAGTTAACATACACTTTAAATTTAAAATAAAAGTTAGAATTTGAATTTCCATTTTGGGCTTTCACCTTTTTGACTTGGCCCATTATCCCTCATCACATTCATCACGTGACCTCTCCTTCCCCAAATTCTTCTGCAATTCCAAAATAAGACCATCGCATAACCAAACCGATGTTGACCTCCATGTTGACTGACATCACCTCCTCCTCCGACAATCTATTCCGCGCGCCACCAACACCACCTCGTTCACCAAGAAAATCTCCACCAGCCGGTCCCTGTCCCATGAACTCCGGTCCCCTTCACCAAATCCTGACGTCCCTACCAGTCGACTCCTACCTCGCGAGATCCCCTTTCAGAAGATGTGACTTCGAACAACAAATCCCATCATCTCGCTCCGCCTTAAGGCATCATACCACCACCAATCAGCTCCGCTGTCCACCTCCTCCATTTTCTCTTCAGACTGTCGACGCTTCAAGACTTATACGAGCACACAAACGAACTGATCTCACCCTAGATCTACTGTAAGACACAACAGCACACAAACGAACTGATTTGAACCCTTCATGTCTCGGTTCCAGGTTTCCTTTCTCCACGCAACAGATTTTTGATGCGACCGAAGTTCGGTTTCTAAAGCTCGAGTCATATACTGGAAGTGGAAATGAATTAAACAATGGTTGCGTTCTCATTTTGTGTATATTTTTTTCATTTCCAGAGAAAGGAAACGAGAGAGGTTCTTGTGTATATTTATAGAAGCGGGATGCTAAATGCTTAAGGCTAAGACAAAGGGTACGTGTTCACATGAAAAGGGGACGTGGATGCATAAAAATCCTACCATTCTTGAGGCAGAGGGCCTGAGACGTATCGTTTACTTAAAGAAAAGGAAACTGAGACGTGCAACATTTATGTGGATTGAATGGAAACGGCTGGCTTGAAGTGTACTCCAGACTTGACAGAACCTATGTATAAAATCCAACGTTTACTTCTTAGCTATGGAATTTCGTATCCCATTATAAAAAACTCCGTTCATGTATGAACTGCTATGGACAGAAAACACATTACGGTTGTGTCCAACGAGGTGTCACGATCCCAAAAATATAAAAATATTGGTAGTTCAACTCATATTGTGAAACCCCGAAATGTTGATACAGGGTGTCAAATACTCCAAACAAAAAGTTGCTTGTTTAATTAATTAAAAATTACAATAAAATTCTAAAAAATAAATTATCGTTATGTCCCAAAAGAACCTTGTCTAAATTCACACCCGATATCTAGTTATTTTGAAATAACTGTTACGGCCACAAACGAATATACCGCTGTTTTTCTGAAAATTTGATTTGGACATAAATCATAATCTACACGACGAAATCCCGATTTTTCTCTTCCACTAGAAAGATATACTCCACCAGTTCCATACATTTCTTATTTCACAGAAATCCGGCTTAAAACGAATCTTGTACATTCAGTTGAAGTTCGAACCGCCAATTTACAAACTACAGCGCCATTTCGAGCTCGATTTTAATTATATTATAACTCTACGTTCAAACTGTCATTTTATATAATATATTCGTTATTCAAATTCAATTCCAAGCTGAATTAAATATCACAGATGATCCAGTTTACACCATATCGCCATTTCAGCCAATTCTGATTATTTCAGAATTAAATATATTATTTAATTTATTATTTTAATTAAATATTCACCATTATTTAATTCAACGACCATGAAATCCTCTTAATCACCTTTCTAATAATTAAATAAATAAATTATTATACTGCTGAATATGCGGGTCATTACATATGGAGAGGGAAGGGAAAGGGGGAAAAATTATCTATTGCATCGGACGCGCGTCGGACACATCCAAAGCATCCAACGCGAAAGTTAACTTTCCAACCGTTCGTCTTGAAGGGGCAAATGCATGGGTCCCATTATTGATGTGTCGGACGCGTCAGATGCAGACGTGAACGTAAACTGCCCAGTTGGAAAATCAAACGGTACCCTAGTGATGGGTGTGGATTCTAAGTTGGGTGTGTTGATGTGTCCTGCAGAGTTGGAGCATCATGCCTACACCAATTTGAATTCCATGCCACCTGCTCGAGGAAACACCGATGTTATTGTTACTATCCCTTTACCAAAATGATCTTTGCTCTTTTTTTAGTATATCCTAATATAGCTGGAAACTACAAAACAATTGACTTCACAATCACATTTTCAGACTTTAGTTCAAAGTCATTGCTTGAAATTCTAAGTGAGGTGGCGATCTTTTGAAAGGATCAGCTAGTAGGTTTCTTTTTAGATGCTTTTCAATCGAACATTGACATGAGAACTAATTGTAGAAATGCTTGGAGAATTCAAGGTGACTCCGCATAACCTTTGTTGATAATACGTTCTATCTAAAATTATCTTTGAGTGAGAATATAGATCTAGAGTCTTGGAGGACGCCCCATTTATCATAAGAGGTAGACCATTTATCTTTACTATTTGGAGTGTTTCAGTTGACAGAGCTAGAGAACAAGTTTCTTCAATTTTAGTTTGGACCCAATTCACCCGCATTCCTTCCTCTTTTCAACTTCTCATTGGTCTAAACTGGCTGACATGTCATATTAGAAATCTTAAATGTTTTGATTCCAACATTGTAATCAAGAAAAATCAAGTATATGTTAGAGCATTAATTAAGATAACAGTGGACATACCTCTCCCTACTCAACTAAAGTTGTGCAATGATGACTATGACGTTTTTATTGATGTGACTTATAAGTGGAAGCCGAATATTTGCAAGTGTAGTAGTTTGTTCACACTACTTTAAGGTAGTGTGAACAAAACACTACTTTTAATTGGTTGAAATCAGAGGGACCTACACGGGCCCCCCTGATTTCCACCAATTAAATCCGGTGTTTTGTTCACACTACCTTAAATAGTGTCAACAAACTCGGACTCTATTTGGAAAGCCTATATGTCCATTTGTCATTCCACTGAAATTTGTGCAATCTTAGAAGATGTGTCATTTTGTCATAAGATCCTACTTCCTAGGCCTTCAGCTATAAAGTGGGTCCCTAAAGTCAAGTTTGTTATGGTTGTCATTGACCCCCTGCTCCAATGGAGAGTGTGATCATTGAAGATAAATCTGGTATTAGATGCCTTCTACGCCTGTAATTGTTTCCCTAAGGTGGTAGAAGCCTAGGTCACACTGTAGTAGTTGAGATGCCTTGTCTCACTCATGTTCTTATGTTATGTGGTTGGTCACTATAATCAAGTTAGTAGCTGCAGCATTCTACTACTCTCCTGTATTGTTTTTGCACAGTGTTTTGGCACTTCAAACCAGGTTCTAATTGTTCTGTGCTTTTACAGGACACCTATTTTCTTCTATTTCCTTTCTAATAAAAAGTGGCAATTCCCAATATAAAAAACTAGTTGGCTTTCCCCAAAAAAAAAACATGTACATTCACAGTTAAATGTTTGAAATATTTCTTTTTGGTAAAGTCAAGCGTTTTTTTAATGTAACCGCAAACACTTTTATTATAACAAATAACAAGTACATTATTATAGGAGTTAAACGGACTATCTAAAAATTATCGGTTTTCAAGGTGGTCCATCCACCACCATCCTATCTAGGTTACAACATTGGAGCTAGACACTACTTCTAGACTATAAACAATGGTTTTTAAGGTGGACCGCCCATCACTATATGACCTCAAACTCCACGCAAGGAGTAAATGACCAAGTACGTGACAAACTTTAACCAAAGTGAAAATTTCATAAAGAATACCAAAAATTACAAGAGCATTCACTGTAAAAATAGTGAACAACAAACACCTAAGTATTACAACAGTACAACAAACCAGCCACACAATGTAGCAACTAGGCACAAAGTAGCATACGAGAATAGACTTAACATGCCGAACAGACTTAACATGCCAGCAAGCTTGTAACGTCCCGCCTTTTTGACAGCTTCAAATTGGTAATTGACCCAACTTAAAACGTTCAAATCGACGGATCGTTATTTAGCATACAGAGTTTAAAACGCAGGATCAACATAAAAATACAGAATATATAAATAACATAGTATTGAACAACAAAATTAACTTCTGTATATTATATAATCAGAATTTTTATACAACATTTTCTATACCGCGGCACTAAAATACAGTTTGGAAATAAGGAAAATATTTACTGTTTAAAGTCTTCAGAGCGCGCACGTCTTCGGAGTCCCCAGCCTTTACAGTCTTCGAATCCTAAGCCGTAATCTTTAAATCTGAAATGCTCGGATCTGACCCGAGCGTTCCATGCAAAAACATAAAACACTCGAGTATGGATTAATCATAGTTCAAGTAAAATAATTTCAATATAAACTGAAATACATAGTTAATCCTATAATCCACTAACTTTCGAGTACATCGAACTCGCGATAGCTATCGGAATATATCACGGCAACCTGGGACGAAACAATTTGAAACAACATATGGATTTATATATATGTATGCCAACGACGTACATATACACATACAATGGGGTATATATATACCTACGTGTACATCGGCCACCATATATATATATATATATATATATATATATATATATATATATATATATATATATATATATATATATATATATATTGAAAACATATATACGTCAATATCCGAGAATCAAGTGTAACATCTGTGTGTACCAGTTTTTAAGTCAGGGACGAACGGTCAGGGAAGCCTGCACATGCACACGTGTACCCATACACGTGTGCACTGCCCCAGCATTCCGCAACCACAAATAACAAATACACTAAGTTCAGAGGGTATCCACGAATATTACAGCAAAACAGGGACATGTCGCACGTTCAAGTGTATCAGCGGCAGTTTTGACAAAGAATTATGACAGTTTTGGCAAACATAACACGACAGTTTTGGCAAACATATAACCACAGCTTTGGCAAATAGATAACATCAGTTTTGGGCAAATATATAACATCAGTTTTGGCACATATATGATAAGTTTTGAGGCACATATATGATCAGTTTCGAGGCACATATAAGATTAGTTTTGGCACATATATGATCAATTTTGAGGCACATATATGATCAGTTTTGAGGCACATATATGATCGGTTTTGAGGCATATGGCACATATAAGATCTGTTTTGGCACATATATGATCAGTTTTGAGGCACATATATGATCAGTTTTGAGGCACATATATGATCAGTTTTTGGGCACATATAAGATCAGTTTTTGGGCACATATAAGAACAGTTTTGGCACATATATGATTAGTTTTGAGGCACATATACGATCAGTTTTTGGGCACATATAAGATCAGTTTTGGCATATATATGATCAGTTTTGAGGCACATATATGATCAGTTTTGAGGCACATATATGATCAGTTTTTGGGCACATATAAGATCAATTTTGGCACATATATGATCAGTTTTGAGGCACATATATGATTAGTTTTGAGGCACATATACGATCAGTTTTTGGGCACATATAAGATCAGTTTTGGCATATATATGATCAGTTTTGAGGCACATATATGATCAGTTTTGAGGCACATATATGATCAGTTTTTGGGCACATATAAGATCAATTTTGGCACATATATGATCAGTTTTGAGGCACATATATGATCAGTTTTGAGGCACATATATAACCAGTTTTGGGGTGCATATATGATCAGTTTTGATTCCAATAAAATACTTCAGGAAATGATATCAAACTACCAACAAAAGCTGCCGAAAATCCAAAGACAAGTTTGCACAGGCAACAAAATACTAGGGAAATACACCACCAAATGACACTGCTTTGAGATACATATATATATATTTGCTCATGAAACTTAGCTAATTGAATTAATTTCAAGAAAACATGGTACAGTGAGAAGCAATGCCACTATACAAGACAAAATGGATTATGACAATATATGTTTACCAGTAAAAGGACAAAACAAAGATGTTATGAGTTTTAAAAATGCCACTACATCCTGGTGCCCAGTCCTTAAAAAAAACGAAGCAGCAAGAACATGGCTACAAATAGGATAGGGTACAAACCTTGGCTTGGGCATAATGCAAACAAATGCAGGCAATAACCAGCTAGGTTTCCTTGCTAATGTAGTTTTGCTTCAGGTTTGTTCAAAGGGTTTACTATAGTTGGTAATATCACGCTCTACTAATTTTAGATATACGTGATATCTAACATCAAATAGTTGAATATAATGGGTACTAAGTAAAACTCACCTAGCTTCATATACTAAAATGATTTGAATGCAAACCATACAAACAAAGGAGTGCCCGGTTTTACTCAAAAAGTCACAACTCCATGTACTGGAAACGAAACCCATTATTACCATGCACGTTTTCATAAAATGTATAATTGGTACATACGATCCGCTGGTTTGAGATGTAAGTGGCAGCTAACGTCAAATAGTTGAATACAGTGAGTACTAACTAGTAAATATGTACTAAAATTATCAATTGTAAACCGTGAACAAAAGGAGCGATGTAATTTTAGTGTTTATAGTGTATACGTCCAACTTTATACCAATATATACACGTGTGATATATGAAAGACTACACACACAAACCTAACATTCAACGTTAAACAACCCATATGCATTCATAGTAGTTAATTAATTTGTTCAGAGGAATTAAAGTGAGTTTACTCACTGGTATGTTCTCTGTATTTCCTTTCATTGGTTCCTAGTTTTGCTATTCTGGTTTTCAGTTTTCATTCTAGATTTTCAACATGATATACATACATTTAGAAGCATACGTTTATATATACATGCTGCATACAAATCAGTAAACAGTGGAGCAGTTTATTCACCATTATATTTTGTGTATTCAGGTTTTTATCGCCTTTTTGGTTTTTCCCCGATCTTGTTTAGAATTAAGCCTAGTATGAACCCACATCAGCAATCTCATACACGCATTACATATATAGATATATAATCAATAAAACAAGGGGGTTTACTAACTTTCTTAGCTTCTCTGTTTCATATTTCCCGTGTATAGGCAGGTGGTTCACACATATGTTCATATTAGTTAAAGGTCGAAACAAAATACCGGCACAGGACATTTTAGCAAGTAGGTAGAATGGACACAATAAATTCAATATTAAACTAACCAGGTATTAGACAGTGAACAAAATGATGACAATATATACATATAGCCGAAGAAGGCAACCAAAATAAATGTGAACAGTTCCACACCAGATACTATCGAAGGCAAGTGACAGTCCTAATCCACTAAAATACGGGCAGAGATGGCATAGTAATCTAGTTTAACAGCGGTGCAAGCAAAATTCGTTATGGAAGCTACGACAAAAACATGCAACCAACTCAAGACAGCAAGAAACGTAGCAAACTTCAGAATGGCTCAACCATTTATTTAGCTTATACCAAAATCAAATTTACTTGAAAATTGAGATTAATCGTGAGTGAGATGCTCACCTTAGAATGGCGCAACAACTTCAAATGGTCGGACCAAGGCGAGGAGCAACAGAGTTTCAGAGCTCGAGTCCACACAAGATTCGACTTTGGGGAAAAAGAGGCGCTTCGATGCTGACAGCTTTAATTTCCGAAGTAGGGCTAGGGTTTCGATTGCAGCTTCAATATGTGGAAACGTATGAAGGAGGCGGCGATCGATTGCAATTCGAGGAGGAGGGCGAACTTCACGATGGCAGATCCGGTTGAGATCGATTAGAGAAACGGTGTCAACCATTAGGGTTCTGGAGGAGTTCAATTCATGGTTGGTTTGGGGAAAACGAAATTACTCCCGGCTGTAAAAATAAAAAGGGCGGACGGTTTGCAGCTTTTGCCATTAAAACTGAAAAGAAGAAAAAAAAACGATTTCTCTTGAGGAAATGGGAGGACTGATTTCGGCCATTAGAAAAAGAATGACGTTGATTTCTTCCTGAAGAAACTTTGAGCTTGCGTGATGTTTATAGAGGAAAATAAGAAAAGATAAGCATAACGTAAAATCACTAGATTACAGGGTCTGCGTGAATTCAGGAGGTAGGTCTGAGTAAGAGAAAACTGAGGGAGGTAATATTTAGGGTGGATTATATTTACGTATAATTTATACCGTGATTACCGCAATACGTTCTAATTTCGTACCGTCGACACAATCTCTGAACGCAACAAAAATATACGTAACTCTTCGTCTTTTCGTTTTGAATCCAACATAATTAGTTTAGTTGTAACCCAACTCCGTTTGCATATGTCGTTATTTTATATTTTATATTACTTATCGGTTTGCTGATTTTATTCCGTTCGTCTACCAACCGCTTCGTTTGATTCTAAATTCCGAACGTTAAATTTCGATTCCTTTTTATATATACACCGATATCCAAGTCAATTTCCATATATTTTAAAAAATAAAATTCTTCAATTCGTTTAACGTTAACGACGTATGTTTCTAAATTCAACCATTTATACTTTCAATCGAATTTCAAATCTAATTCAATATTCAACCAAATTCAAATCAAGAATTGGATATTGAGTCCACTTCATACTCAAAACCATATATTTGATTTTCAATTTCAGTATCAATATAAAATTGATCATTAATAATCAAATCTCTAATTAATTCATTATTCTAGTTGTTGAAATTTCCGGGATGTTACAAAGCTTCCAAGATTTCGCTGCTATTTGACAATACCAAACTGACATGTAGAAAAAGCAAGCTAGGACATAATCTAGCTCGGCACACCTGCAAGAGCTAGGAGAGCAGAGCTAACATCCCACAAGACAAGGAAATTGCAAAGATCTTTGACATAAGAGATGGCAAAGCCAACTATTAAGGAAGCCAAACAGAGGCAACGATGACATGAATAAACATTGCAACACCAAAAAGTGTAGATCTTCCATTTTGACATATCGGGACCATTGCATATAAAAACATATAATCGCATATGCTCAATGCAGCAAAGTTTACCTATTAGCATACCAAAAATAAAACACCTGATATGAAAAATTCTCAAGGGAGGAGATGGTTGAAAAGATAAACACTACAACAACAAGACAACAAGGTTTAAGCTAGCTTCACGTGACTGCTGAGAATATGCAGTGGCAAACAAAACACAACAGCCAACCAAAATCTGAGAAAACGCCACCCACACCAGAAAGAAGCAGAAAACCAAACATAACTTCACTTAAAAACCCAAACATATACTTAAGACGCAAACATATACAAATAAAAACTCATAGTAAATCCCGAAGTACCATTCAAAAAAACAACAGCAGATCCTCTCCTGACCCATGGAAGTTGATAAACAGTCACGTTTGTGGGTCGCAAGAGCAAATTTTATGGCCTAGTTGGATACAAAGGGTTTTATAGCCTAGTTGGATACAAAGGGGAAGGGGACCCCGTGCAAGATCCTAGCATACAGTTCATCTTAAGTAATTTTGGGGAAAAGTGGAAGAAGTTCGAAGCAAATCTGTGCATTAGGTCTGTTGTTATGAGTGACACTCAACTACTAAGCTTCAAGCATGACGAAAGTGAGATTTTTGGAGGAGAAAAGAGTTGAAGAGGAACGAAATCGAAGGAGGAGGGTAGAAAAAAGAGATGTGGGAAGAGAGTCTCCTGTCGCCTTTTCCGAAGCTTAGGTGTGGAAGGAGGGTAAAAATAACCTAAATGTTTGAAATATTAATATAAGCTTAAAATAAAATTTAAATATCAAAATCAATTTGATAAACCAAACAATTTTTTTTTTGAAAATTGGTACGCTTTTATTAACAACTAGAAAGTACATGATAAGGTTAACATATTAACCTGAATACAAGGAATACAAACTTTAAAATTTGAAAAAATAAAAGAGAGTTGGACCCATGATGAGGTCGCCTACTCCTAACCTACTAGTGTGATACACCCTTCCACTTTAACATCAAACGCTTACCCACAACTGTACTTCACTAAACTAATCACCTGGCTTTCAGAAGCAGAATTAGAACTGCTGTCGAGTCTATACAATGAAAACAAGAGTACTGGTCCATGTTTTAAGGCACCAAAGCATAACCCCGTAATCATATGTTCGAAAGAAGTTGCATCATGTAGCAGCACCTCTTCTTACTGAAAGTAGTAGCACTAATGCCAGTTGATTTCACAACTATTATCTGGTTCATCTTCTACCATCATCCAATTTCTAATATAATCAGTCACTTCAACAAGAATATCTGAGTCTTGCTCTCTTTATAACTCCCGGTTTCAATGGCTGATAAAACTAAGTAAAATCCTCCCAAACCAACAATTTTGGTAAGCTTAGCCTGAGACTATTCTAAACATATTGTTCAACCATTGCAATTATCTTCAGGGATTTCCAGAATAATAATGTACCATTAAAGCTTTTAGCGATCTCTTAATTTATCAATAAGAGTGGCTCGTTTTACACGTAATAGTGTAAAATATTTTCATGAACAAGGGATCTGATCCTTTTGATTAACATATAACTTGGATATACACCGAGAACAGAGGTGTAAATCCGGTTGTAGTAAGAAATGCACTAGAAGATTAAACATCTGGAAAAGTTTGGTTCGTCTTTACAACTAAGTAGCACCACAGTTATCCAATCAACTAGTGAACAACAAAACTTAGAGTATATCTAAATCTCCAGTACTCGAAGCTAACCCAAGGTGCCAAATTGTGATACTGCTTAGGGTATTTCAAATTGCAAACCAAAGAAAAGCGGTTTTACCTTTCGAAGATCGAATCAACGTCGAAATTTTTCCCTAATTAAAGGAGATCGGTTGGAGGACTAAGGAGATGTGGTTCTCACGATTAAACCGGTTACACCTAATCTCACTTGTCCATAGGTGGCTTGATATCCAATGAGGCGACATCCTTGAACAGATTTGGAAGGTAAACGCAATAAACGATGATTTGAGATCAGACTGATATGGAGCGACTGTGAAGAACGATGGATCTTGGTATTTGCGTAGTGGATAATCACTGGAAAGTAGATCCGATAGGCGGTTTTTTTAACGAAAGACGTGAATCGCCGTTCTTCTCCCCATGAGAGAGGAAAACGGTTGTTTAAGCCAAACATACTTATAACTTTTAAAAATAAAATTATTTTCAAATAATAAATCCAATTTAGAAAATCATGTTAAAATCTCTCATTAAAATAAGTTTTTTTCTAAAATTCATACATTCAAATTGAAATTTATTTCAAATTTTAATTTATACTAGATATTAAATTAGATTTCAAAATATATACATATTTATAAAATTAAAAAAAATAGTTTTTAATTGTTGAACATGGTGTGTGTATATGATTTTTTATCCTATGGTCAAGTGATATGGATATATATTATTCCAATCTGTTTTAAAATTCGAATCTGAGGTATATATCATTTCAACCTGCATTCTAAACTGATTCATAATTGTTTCCTAAATCTATACAATCATTCGGGTATATATCATTTCAACCCATAGTAAATTTTCCTTAATCTATGTGGAATTTGCAATGTGAGAACAAAAATAAAATAACTATAACATCATAGATATTAGAAAACGACTAGAAAATAACAACCAATCAAATATCAATTTTTATCGTGTCATTTATTTTATATGTATGTATATTACATGTGCATAAGTCATGTAGCAAATAGTCATGAGTTTCCGATGCAATCATGACATTCGACGTATCATTTCAAAAGCTTTAATTTACTTAGTAAAATTGCAAAACGTGAGTGGGTAAACTCACCTTAGTTTTTAGATAGTGAAAATGAGGGACACATCCCTAAAAAAGTCTCAAAATTAGAACGGCATTCTCCCCATGTTTGAAATGTAAAGCGGATCCCTAGAATGGGATTTACGTGTTTTCCAGAAGAAGAAAAAAAGCGCTAACCACTAATTATTATTTTTTCAAAAAATCGGAAATATTCTCGAAAACAATCTAGAGAAAAAAATTGCACACATTTATGCAACTATACTGAACATATGAATACAATTTTTTATATTTAAAATGTGGATGGATATATGCATACATGTATGCAACTATTACCAATGATTGTATACATGTACGCATATAAAGTGGAACTGAGATGCATGTGTTATGAATAGTTGCATACATGTATGCAACTATTTCGTATATATGCATACATGTATGCAACAAAGTTAAAAGGGATGAAGGCTTCTTAATATGCGCCTGAATGTATGCATTTATTCTGTATAAGTGCATGAATGTGTGCAGCAATGTCTGAAAACCGTGTATGCTTGAAAAAACAGGCCAGAATTGAATATATGTATAAAAGGATGCGTATATTGCAATTTAACTGCATCCTTGTATGCATTTATACTGCAGTTTGATGCGTCACTGAACAATTTGCATGAATGTATGCAACTATGTACAAATAGATGCATCTTTTGATGCATATTACTGCTGTTTCGCTATTTTTTTCTTCGTATTTTTGGATTTTGGTGAGTTTTTTTGTCTAAAATTTATTATATTTATGTGTTCAACTTAAATATGAATTTACACGATTTTTTTTATTTATTTTTTCTGATTTTTTTATGATTTTTCGAAAAATAGGAACTTAATTTATATTAAAAATTGGACCGGATGTGAGCCTAATTTTGAAACTTATTAGGGACCTGAGACAAACTAACAGATATCGGTTCGGATCTAAAATGAGTTGCATTTTGCATTTATAAGTTTTCAGTTTCACTTGATAATTATGATAATTAATTTATAGCTAGTTACAAATTAACTAATTGCCTTCTACCCTCTCCATTTGTGCAATAGCAAAAATGATAAACCCGGACACATCAGCGACCATTCTTACTACAATATGGATCTCCATCATTGCAATACCATACACCGCTTAACAACACTGCTAGGCACATTCCAAAACGCCATCCCAAATCACCTGCTAATCATCACCCTGACAAAACCCTACAGGAAAAAACGATATAACCTGACGTCGACCTAGTGCACCCGGCACCCCCGTTGGCCATGATCGGACCTCCATCAAAAACAACATCTACACACCTTCATTCTCCCCAATTCCGACCTTGCAATGCCCACTACATAGCTAGAAAAATACCCCAAAGAACAAATGGAAATCAGACCAAACTTGCCACGATTTCCACCACCTCAAGCATCTGATAATCGATCAATCGACACTGATATTCCACTTAAATTGTAGCGCTAATTTTCCATGTTGAAGAGCTCACGTAAGTTAGCTTGGATCGACTAATGAAAAGTTGCGATTTAGGGATTTTGGTGAGTTAGCTTTTCACTTGCTGAGGACATGGATTTTGTTCTCAATTTTATTTTTCCTTTTTTTCGGTGTCTAATGTTATGCAAAATTTGCACCGATACCAAACTGTTGGGGTTTTATGCGCAGCGGAAGTTTGATAAAACGCCAATAAAAATAGGATCTTTATCACCCAATCACTTGAAGATGAATCTGATTGAGAAATAAACAACAACACAAAAAATATCGGAAATATGAGCACATGATATTCCACCCAACCACCCTATTTATTGATTCACCAATAAAAAATTATTTACAATCGATCTCAACTATCATTACAAACAATTACAACTTGAAACAATAACCTTATTGAGAAATAGGTAGAGAATATCAAATGGCTAAATAATTTGAAGGAGAACACTCAATTTGGAATAGCTAGAATGATCACTCTTGGTGGCTCTCATCCATGTGGTGGCTCTCACCCACACCTAATGAAGATGTTAGCTGGCCTTTTTATAAAGAGAATTGCTTTATGCCCAAGAAAACTTGGCATCCAAATTATCTTCATATATGTTATAAAACTATTTGGATAAGCACCAAATATCCTTGCAATAAATGTCCACAAATAAAGCAACCAATATCTCTACATAAAATCTAGCACCAAATCTCTTCATCAAATCTTGCACCAAATCTCTTCATCAAATCTAGCACCAAATTTTTTCATTAAATCTAGCAACAGATCTCTTCACAAAATATGCAAGATTATTTGTTGCCCAAAATTGTGATTTGCGTATCACCAATTTCAACACTCCACCTTGATACCAAATCACAACATCTCCTCCACTCAAACAATAGCCCCTTAGCTCTCACTTTCAGCCTCTTCTTTCTCAATTAACACCATGTCGATTTTAACGGCTACGAGATAAAACCATCCTGTCTTCTCTTCAAGTCCAGGCTCAATTGATTTACAGACTCAATTACACCTTCTTGATTTCATCAGGCCACAAGATTACCTAATTGATTTCCAGGCTCAATCACACCTTCTTTATTTCATCAGGTCACAAGATTACCTAATTGACTTCCAGGCTCAATCACACCTCCCTTTTATCGATATACACCTACCACTAGATCCCTCTTCATCTACGTGGATCCATCGAGAATTATCAACGTGAAGACAACAATCGATAACATTATCCTCAACGGATCCTCAGCAGTGATCAAAACCAACCTCTCCACCTTGCTGCGGACTAGGTTCTTCATTCCAAATTCTCAAAATCTCCTACTCCACAGTAGCCATCCATGAAAGCAACATCATCTCCGACATCTACAATTTTCAATCCAAAATCATTCCAAGCTATGCGATGAACTGGCTCTGATACCAAACTGTTATGCAAAATTTTCACCGATACCAAACTATTGGGTTTTATGCGCAGCGGAAGTTTGACAAAACGCCAATAAAAATAAGATCTTTATCACCCAATCACTTGAAGATGAATTTGATTGAGAAATAAACAACAACACAAAAAATATCGGAAATATGAGCACACGATATTCCACCCAACCACCCTCTTTATTGGTTCACCAATAAAAAATTGTATACAATCGATCTTAACTATCGTTACAAACAATTACAACTTGAACCAATAACTTTATTGAGAAATAGGTAGAGAATATCTAATGGCTAAATAATTTGAAAGAGAACAATCAATTTGGAATAGCTAGAATGATCACTTTTGGTGGCTCTCACATGGTGGCTCTCACCCACACCTAATTAAGATGTTAACTGGCCCTTTTTATAGAGAGAATTGCTTTATGCCCAAGAAAACTTGGCATCCAAATTATCTTCATATATGTTATAAAACTATTTAGATAAGCACCAAATATCCTTGCAATAAATGTCCACAAATATAGCAACCAATATCTCTCCATAAAATCTAGCACCAAATCTCTTCATCAAATCTTGCACTAAATCTCTTCATCAAATCTAGCACCAAATCTCTTCATCAAATCTAGCACCAAACCTAGCACCAAATCTAGCAACAAATCTCTCCACAAAATATGTAAGATTATTTGTTGCTCAAAATTGTGATTTGCATATCATCAATTTCAACATCTAAATATCGAAAGAAAATAAAAAAGGAAAGAGGAGAAAGGGGAGGAATTGAGACCGAATTTTGAAATGAAGGGGACATATGTATGCTTACCTTCATGACTATAGAACACGTGTTTTTTCTTTGGTTTTTTCTTCTTTATTCTTTCTATTTTATGATAGGGATGAATTACAAATATATAAACTTAATTTTTGTTGGGCTTTTCAAGCTTATACGATCATATATGCGATCTAATCGATACAAAACTCAATGCCGTACAAAAATTTACACTTCTGGGTCCGATGAAACTAGTTTCATCAAATTTTGAGAATGTTTTCAAAAGTGAAAATTTCCGTATTAAAATGTTATTTTATAATACGATTCAAATACTGATCTAATTCCAAACTATTTATTATTATTTACAAGTTACAAAATGGATTTATATTAACTAAACAGAGTCGGCTGAGATTATTGAATCAATTTTCAATTAATATATAATCACCAATTCAGTTATTGAGTTGAATATTAGTTAACTATACTAATTCAGAACGTTCGAATTTACGAGTCGTTACATTGTCCCCTCCTCAAAACTTTTCTTCCTTGAAAAGGAACAACGTAAAGAATTATACATAAGTATATATTATATAAAATACTTCAAGTTGTAAAGTATACACATAGCTTTTAGACATATTAGAAAGATAAATGTTATAGAAATTTTGAAGGTTCAAAATTTTTCTAACACCCGAAATTATGAAAAATTTCGGTAGTGTCTTCTTTGCATGGCTTAATTGAATTTTTTTATAATTTATATAATATAACATTAATATACATATTATCTTAGTGATGATTTAATGGCCCGCAAATCCGTACTATCTGAGTTGACTAATAACATCACACGTCCAACCCAAATTGCACAGAAATACGAATCATTATTAGAAAGAAGTTAGAGGATGAGAAATAGAAAGAAAGAACTATTAGAATAGAAGAAAACGAAGATCACAACTCACAGCGGAACGAATAAAATATATTATATAATATAACTTTTGAAATACAAAATTTTCACTGTATAACATACAATTATCAGAGTACAACACTTACAACACAGCAAAAATAAAATATTATATATCTGACACTGAAGCCTCCTGCTCCAAACTCCTCCAAGTGAATCTGTAAAATCCCGACTACTTGACTGCCCGTACAAATTTGGACACCCAAGAGTTTAGGGAAAACAAACAAAATAAACTCTGGGTCAGTCATGGGACTGTTTGAGTAAACTCCAATCATTTGTTTAACTTTAAAAATCCTTTCAAATGAAAAGATGATAGTAAGACCAGCCCACACATAAACATGGACTGTTTTTACCTTACCATAATCCAAAACACTTTGATACAAAAATCCAGTGATATTATAATAGTGTCTAAATCAAATAAATAGAATCTAGCAGAACGCTTGCATCTCACGCTCCACATACATAGTATAAAATCAAAAACCGCAAGGCACTTATTGGAGATTGGATTTCCAACATGACAAGGTATGGAACCACCTTCTGATAGTGTATCTAGAGAGGAATACACTGGGTTCAATAAGAACGTCTTGTAACCCGGCCCACACATGACCGACCACTCATTTCGCCTGAGTGTATCGAATGTATATCACCAACGGTTGGGATCAGCAACCGTTTCCCGAATGGGACAACATCAAATAGAATAAGGAAGATAGGTGATAATACACCCTAATGGGAGCGACCCACATAGCCATGCTGCCTGCCCGATTTTTGTCATTTCCCGGTTGTTGAGGCCTGAGGCTACGATTACTTTCCATTCCTTGATAACACAATCACTTTGAATGCCACATTGTCAGATCTGTTAATCACTAATTGATTTGCACAAATTTTCTGGATATCATGCTACGGGAATAAATCCGTTGCCACCATATATATTTGTACAGATAAACATATTCGATCATTGGAAATACTCTGTCAGACATTCGTCCATATACGTTCGTTCTGGGATTGAACGAAACCGAAGGCACAATTTATATTAATAGAAAAAGTCCTTGCACTTCACTCTGTCTTCGATTATCTTCATATAATCTGATTCGCAACGCTAGTGCCAATACAGAGTGGTTCTCGGATAATAATCCAACCGGTCTCTCCATATTGGCAACGATATTGGAAAATACTTCGATAGTCAGTTATTTAACTATCGAAGAAAAATAAACAAACATTCAAACCATCAAACAAATCACTAGACCTCTTAATTAATATTTCATTAATTATTTCACTTTTCCATTTCCTTACCAATATTTGTTAAACAAATATTTTCAATAATCATCTTGGCTTCTTAAGCTATTTGGAAAACATTCCCATATCTCACCTTCTTTTATTCTCTATACTTATAAAATATTTCCTATTTATAATTGGAGAACATTCCAATTACTTATCTCTTGCTCGACTCATTTAATTCTACTCTCAGGAAATATATATTATTATATTTCCAAAATTCCACTTATTTTGGTTAAAACATCATTACAAACAACCCAAAATATTACATTCAACTACCTTTTATTCAACTATCGATCTTTGAGACTGAATCTTGCTATTTATCGGTTAAAAATGTAAACAATCGAGTTGGGGTAAAATTACCTCTTAGCCCTTGACTGAAAACATCCTTAACTTCAAAACAGACAAGACCATTATTCCTTAATAATCAATACCATTAAAACCAATTATTCATTTATAAAACACGTATACCTTTCTCTTTCTAATTTTTTATCAGATTTCTTTTTTGTTTATAACATTGTATTTTAATTTCGCTTCATTATCGAATTCTATATATATCGATATATCGATTCCAAATTATCAAATCTTCTAAAAAATATTCTAACTCCTTAAATTTTCGGAAAATTTCTCCATAACCTCCTTTGTACTGAGAGCATCGGGAAAATCCCCAAACCGCCACACAGGCCTCTCCAATCAAAAAGAAGAAGCTAAGCGGCTTGCCGATACGGCGCATAAAACGTCATATGGAATTTAAACATGTACCTTTTTGTCGTGCACTAAATCTATAATCTTCATACACTTCGTTAACACATGTTCACCTGTTTTCAATTCCACTCAATCCAATCGTTTGAATTCAGCTTCACCCATTTATTCTTTAATTAGCTATTTTGCCTATTCCACTTCTTTGTTTGAATATAACATATTCAAATAAAATATTTAACTTGCTTATAACCAAATTCGATTCCAAATTCAATTCTAATTTCCTCTTCGATTTTGAATATAAATTTCCAAATCGAATTCACTTATTCAAAGCCCAATATCAATTCAAAATCTCATTAACTAATTACTATTTAAATTAGTTAATTCTATTCAATAATAAAAAATTTGACTTCTGTTTCAAAAATCAATTCATTACTCTACTTGAGTTCACATATAATTTACAACTCAAATCTGAAATTTTCTAAATAGAAATTTGGAATTTATTCGCTTAAAATCCTTTTATAAAATTAAATAAACCATTATGGTTTTTAAATGGTTATAGCGCTGTTTTTCTGAAAATTTGATTTTGACATAACACAAAATATATACGACGAAATTTAAAATTTTCACTTTCATTAAACTATTATCAAATCGGTCCTAGCGATTCTTGTTTCAAAGAATTCCGACTTCAATTCAGTTCTATATACTCAATTGAAGTTCAAATCGCCAATTTACGAACTGCAGCGCTGCGGCAAGTTCATTTTAATTATATTTATATATATAAACTTTTAAACTTTGTTTAAAATAAATTTAACTCCATCCTGATATATTTTAATATATATCAAATCCATTTCAACATAATATTTCCGATCTTCTAAAATTTTAGATTTTCCCTAACTCGGAAATAAATTTATTTATACTTCGATCTTCTATATTCAAATTCCATTTCAATTCTATTTAAATTTCCTATATTCAATTTCCATTTCAACTCTATTTGGATTCTATATTCAAATTCCCATTTCAACTCTATTTGAATTCTATATTCAAACTCCATTTGAATTTCTATATTCAAATTCTATATTTAAAATTTCTTTACATTTTCTCTATTTGAATTCCATTTGAATTTTCTTTATTCATTCTCAAACAAGTCTCGATTTCAATTTCTTTTGAAATCGATATTTCTACTTTTGGAAAAAAGATTTCCCTTTTCAATTTCACACTTGTATTTTTATTTCTAAATTATCCAATGATAATTCTTTTCACTTTATTTATAATCTTCGTTTATAAAAGAACTACTTGTTTTTATTCTTTTAAAACAAGTTAATATTTTTATTCTATTCAAATTTCAAATTCTATTTTAGAAAAATAGAATTTCCCTTTTAAATCTGAAAAATTCCTTTTTCATGATATTTTTATAAATCAACATTAAGACCCAATGATATTTCAAACAATCAAAACAACCAATTATAATTGACAGGTTTTCTAACACATCATATATGACAGTATAGGAGCAAACAAACAAACAGATAATATATTTTTGAGGAATCCAGTTGGATCCCTCCAACCTGTTTTTCCTGCATCCACAGACGTTAGTCAACAGAAATAATACCCATCCTGCTTCGAGGCAGGATATCGAGGTATAGAAGGTCATCCATTATCATAGCGTGGGGCGTATAGGGTAATCATCCGCTAATGGTACCGTGGGCATCCGCTAATGATACTGCGGGAAATCCAACCACCAATATATATATAATAGCAACCACCAAGCCTAAATAACTAATATATTTTTAACAGCAACAAATAATATTTAAAGCACCCAACACAATCAACAAACAATTATTTTTTCACTGATAAAAATAATTCTAAATAAAATTTGAGTGAGATTTACTCACCTTGATTTATTTGTCGAATACCCCCTTTAAGCCTATTGTATAGATTTCATGACTCCTTCCTATTTCCGATGTAAACAAAAATAAATAAAATATCAGTTATCGATTTTATACGAATTTAATTTAATTAATTACTCGTGTGTAAACTAAATTCCAATTTAAACCTTAATTGATTAGTCAACAGATTTTATTCTTTACTAACTAATTTCTATATATTTAGTCAATTTCCAATTAAATAAACTAATTTACTTTAATCAATTTCCAATTATACAAACAATTTTCCATGCATTTAAATTAAAATAATTTTACACTAATATAAACACTTAAGTTAACTACCCGTTTTAATTTAAATTCATACCTTAATCACTCAGTTAGAATCACTTTCCCCAAACTTCACCAATCCAAACTTCTACAAAGCTACTGTCCTGATCCCCTACTGATTTGAATTGCTCTCCGTCAATCCAAACAGCGTCCACCTTTTCTGGATATCGCAGCGGCCCCCCATCATCATCGAACTCCATCTTAGTCCACGCCCCAAAAATCCCCAGTTCGCTGCTACCAAGAATAGCGATTGCAGTTTCCTGACATCATCAATAGGCTCGCATTTACTCCCATCGCTCTACCGAACCCATCGTGACTTCACAACCAAAATCCAATCACCGCCCTCCTTAGACCGTACGCGAGCTTCATCGCAGTTTGCGCCTCAAATAGAAATCACGATAGTCACCATTGCCCTCCTAGTATCATCGCGACTTTGATTTACCACCTACAGAACTCGCATCAACCAATTTTAATGAAACAAGCATCGTACCAAACTCAAAATCCATCGTGATAACTCATGAGCTGCAAATCAAGGCATCGCACCCTTCAGACATCACCTCAGAACCCTAGCCTTAAACTCGCGATTTCCTTGAAACACCCCACCTCCGTTAAGGTCACTCACAAAGGGAATGCCTTAATTTTGGTGGAGGTTTATAAGTAAAAGCCATAGATAAACTCAAGACAGATATAAATACACATAATTTAAACAGCGGAAACCAACAGACTTTTATTTCATCAATACGTGTTCAAAACAAAACATTCCATAATTGTACTTCCATCATTACAACCTCATATCTGTCTTGATTATTAAAGAAGCATAAAACATAAATAAAGTGAAAAAAATCCCCATAGTGATATCCAAAGCCATAGTCCGAGCAAAAGAGACCCAAATCATACATCTACGTTCTTGGAGCTTGTACAAAGCCTGACTGAGCTGAGTTGTTTCCTCCCTGTGGACCTGAGGGGAGGGGGACGAAAGAAAAGAAGACGAAAAGAAAATAGGGTCAGACATAAAGCCTGAGTAAATCTAGTAACTCTTCAGTATGTGAATAAGAAAAGGGCATGATAGATATATACTGAAAATAGGATGGTGTCACAAGCTAAGGGAGTGTCGAATGTACTATCACACCCATACTATATCTCTGCATCTACTTGAGTTTACTCTAACTGGCACCCCATGGTGACGGTGAAGTGATCCCCAACTTTATTTAAAGATCGGCTCCTACTCGCGTTAACATGTGTAATACGGCCCCCAAGAACCATGGGGTGTATCAAGATCCATGGTGGCGGCCCCGACACAAATTCTAGAAGGCATAGGTTATACTACTGGTGTCCCCAGTGCCCTGGTTGTCTGCTCCGGAGTGTGTGCACGCCCGCACCCCGTTAGACCAGCAATGTGCACCCACCGCCGTCGTTTGACCGCTTACAATCAGCCCAGTAATCATGCCCCACCCTGCCTAGTTTCAGGGTACCGTTGATACCTAACTTGGGTTACTGCTGAAACGGGTCCCTTGTTACCAGGATTTTCTAGTCAAACACGTTAAGTGGTTAAGTGTCTGTATTTACCTAACCCCACCCATCAATGTTGAATTTGGTTAAGTGTTATAGTTGACTTAACCCTACCATCTGTCCTTAGCCTCTTAGGAGCACCTGACCACTCACATTAGACAGGTATTACTACGGTTACTGGATATGCCGGTCGGTTCCGGGCAGGTTTACACCGTAGCTCAGTCTAACCTTGGGTCATTATTGGGCTCGATGCTTAACCACCCACATTGGATACGTATTGTTGTAACTACTGGACAACCGAGCGATTCTGGGCAGGTTTACATCACAACTCAATCCAACCTCGGGTTAAGCATATCGTGTTTTCTAAATTTACATATTTTATTACTTCTCAATTATATATGTAAATGTCATATCTTTTATTTTTGGGTATAACAATTCATACCGCTTTAAATGTCATTGTCGTTGGCATGTGCCAAACATGCCAACATATATTTTCAGTGTTTTACACCCAACATTGTTACCCCCGTTTGTAACGTTCGCAACATTATAACAAATGTTGGGTCCGACACAATTCCGCCCAACTTTATAAACGTGAGAAAAGGGGGAAAATCAATAACATGTAATATTTAACAACATATAAGGGTGTGTGGCGAATGAACTTGCAATTTAACGATTCAACTAACATATAATATGAGTCATGTGAACTTGCATTCAAATCAATGTATAACTAAGCAGGTGACATATGAAATGGCATAGTTTAGGCTTACACAACTTATGTTTAAATATGTTTAACTTAGCATAATGTCAAACACAAAATAGCATGATGTATATTCACCAAAAGGTCCAATTATAACATTTAATCACATAGCCTATTTCAACATGAACTTGCATAGTTTTTGAAACCCAAACGATACTTAACATGGATCCAATTACACTTGCAAATAAACATGAACTTGCATAGTTTATGAAACACAAACGATACTTAACATAGATCCACTTATACTTGCAAATAAACATGGAAGTGATAACATAGGCTTTGGGTCATGTAGGCATAAAAGGTTTCAAGTCTAAATCATGTTTACATAAGCCTTAATTTAGGCTTAATGAATGTATAAGGTCCATGTCATAGGCATAAACAAAAAGGGATAAATTTCTAGTTTTTGCCACAAACTTACAAGTGCCATTGTTTTCATATACAAATGTTCAATAGGCTTGCATCAATCAATTTATGCCACAAACATCAATACACAAGTCATGATAGAACCATCACAATACATAGAATTTATACAATACAATAACGCAATTCTATTTTCATTTACATCGAATCACATCACAATTCTTATTCATATTCTGAAAGGTCACTATACTTACAACGAATGCAGAATCTTGAATTCTGGATTCTTAATTCTGAAATTGAGATGCGCTCCTTTGGTTATACTAACGTTGCGTTGATAAATTTGATTTAAACTTTAATCTTCTTCTTAGTTTGATTCGTCTCTAGGCTTTTCTCTTGACGGCTATGTTCAATTCCTCCCTAGCAGCATGACGACTCCTTTCTCATTTTTTTGTGTGAATTTTCAGTTGAGACTTAGGGTGTATTTATAGATTTTTAAGTTGTTTTGAGTCGTTAGATGAAGACAGGAGGAATCTAGACCATTCAGAGTTCAAAGAGCCAATCAAGAGGTGACACGTCAGCCCTAGTGACACACAGAGCCATAGAAATTCGAGCCAGAGCCAGACCTGGCCAGCCAGGTCGACCAGATAGGTCGACATCCAGGTCGACACTATGGTCGACCTGGGGGAGGACCAGGTCGACACTATGGTCGACCTGGGGTGACCAGGTCGACACCATGGTCGACCCTATGGTCGACCTGGTCTCTGGGCGGGAATTTTCCCGCCCAGCCCAGTTTGAACCTGAAATTCGAATTTTGAAATTTAAACTGAGCTGTTTGAATTTAAATTTGATTCTGCACTTTCGAAGGTCATAACTCCTTCGTACGGAGTCCGATTCGCGCAAACTCGAACTCTATCTCAAGCAGAATTCCAAGACGAACGCAATGGCATAACCCGTTTCCCTTAATTATTTCATTTCGAATTAATTATACTTTAATTTGTGAAGCTTAGCGTTATGGAATTCACGGGGTGTTACATTCTCCCCCCTTAAAAGGATTTCGTCCCCGAAATCTTCAAGTTAGGAAGAATGTATATCCTACCATCCAACAGTCCATCTACTCAACCAACAAACACAGGCATCCATTGTCCTTAAAAGACTTCTAATGCTTCGTGATCATATGCATAGTGTGTGTATATGTCCTTTTCTAATGCAGAAATCAGGCGGTCTACTGATTCAGTTGACCTCCTTAATGTGAATCATGTAAGTGTCATGAATCCATTATGTCTGGAAATTTTCCTACTCATAATTCTACATGAGTGCACAACTATTCATACAAATGCGACAACCATATGACAGCATATCAAGTTTCAACCATATACAAATGAGAATACATATATATATATATATATATATATATGCATATGCAATATGAAGTGACTGAGCCGATCTATAACCTAGGGTGTGTGTGTATATGCATCCACGAGCAACCACTAGCAACCATTTGCAGCCATCATCCATAACATGTTTTCAAATACATGTTTGCATCCATTTGTTTTCTACCTAAGGAGTTAGGAAAAGGACTGAGGGGATATACCTAAAAAGATAGATAAATCATAACTTAAGGAAAAAGAGAGATCAAAGATGTACCCTCAAAAAGAAGAGGGTAGGCAGCGCGTATTCTGTCCTCAGTTTCCCAAGTCGCGTCTTCCTCGGCGTCGCTCCACTGAACTTTAACGAGTTTGACTTCGCGATTACGTAGCGTTTTCACTTCAGTTCCTAAGATGCGGGTTGGAACTTTCCTCACAGTTGCTTCACGTTCCACTTCGGCCTCTTCTAGAATGTTAGGTTCCCCGCCTTCCGCAGACTCATGCAAACACTTCCGGAGGTGAGAAACATGAAAGACGTTGTGAACTCTGGCCAGTTTCTCGGGTAGCTCTAATCTATAGGCCATCTTCCCAACCTTCTCGATGATAGGAAACGGTCCTACAAATCTTGGTGCTAGCTTTCCTGCGGATCCAAAATGAACGGCGTTCCTTAAAGGTGATACCTTAAGGAAAACCCTGTCCCCAACCTCAAACTCAAGGTCGGTCCTTCTTTTGTCGGCGTAGGATTTCTGTCGGTCTTGGACAGTCTTCATCCTCCTTCGTATCAGGTCCACTTTCTCCGAAGTCTCTCGAATCATGTCTGGCCCAAGTATAAGCTTATCTGTAGATTCCCACCAGCAAGTTGGTGATTTGCACGGTTTTCCATACAAGGCTTCGAAGGGTGCCATACCGATGGTAGCTTGGTAGCTGTTGTTGTAGGCAAATTCCACTAAAGGAAGGTGATCCTCCCAAGTTCCTCCCAAGTCAAGAACGCAAAGTCTCAAAAGATTCTCTAAAACTCTATTCACCCTTTCCGTCTGGCCATTGGTTTGGGGGTGATAGGCCGTTCTCAAACATAACTGTGTGCCTACAGCTTCTTGCAGACTCCGCCAAAACTCGCTTGTGAAGATAGGGTCTCGGTCACTAACAATGCTGGAGGGTATCCCATGGAGTCGAACTATTTCCTTTAGATAAAGAGATGCTAGAGATGAGGCAGTCCTTTTACTTTTGATAGGTATGAAGTGGGCGCTTTTAGTAAGCCTATCCACTATTACCCAAATGCTAGTGTTATTTCTTCTCGACCTAGGCAGTCCATTGAAATGCTCTCCCACTTCCACTGTGGGACCTCTAAAGGATGAAGTAGTCCTCCAGGCTTCTTCTGTTCCGCCTTGACCTATTGGCAGGTCATGCACTTAGAGACGAAATCTGCCACGTCTTGTTTCATGTCGCTCCAAAAGAAAGTCCTTTTTATATCCTTGTACATCTTATCACCGCCAGGGTGTATGGTCATCTTGGAATGATGCGCTTCCTCGAGAACCTTCTTTGTCAACTCCCTCGCTTGTGGGACGCATAATCTTCCATCTCGCCTCAGCCAACCCTTATCATCGATGGCGTACCTACTGAGGTGACTAGAAGTCTCACCCCTAATAAGTTTATCAATCACATCAACAAGCTGAGGGTCTTCACGTTGTGCAGCCCCTATTGAGTCCAAGAGAGTAGGGCGTACTTCGAGAGATGCTAGCAAACCCGGTACAAAATCTGAGGAGGGCCTAAAGTTAAAATTGGCTATATACTCCAAGCTTTGCCTTTCCACAAAGAGCGGACTTAAGGTCAGTTTCTTTCGGCTCAACGCGTCTGCTACTACGTTGCCTTTGCCGGGAGTATCGGAAATTTCAAAGTCGTACAAGGCAAGAAACTTCATCCATCTTTGCTGCCTCAAGTTAAGATCCTTCTGCGAGAAGAGATATTTCAACGATTTATGGTCAGTGTATAATTCGAACTTCTCACCTAGGAGATAATGGCGCCAAGACTTAAGCGCAAAGACGATGGCGGCTAACTCAAGATCATGGGTTGGGTAGTTCTTTTCATGAACTTTTAATTGTCTTTCACCATACGCTACTACCCTTCCTTCTTGCATTAGAACAACGCCTAGTCCCGTTCCACATGCATCCGTGTATACTGTGAACATTTTGCTTCCATCTGGCAAGGTCAGAACTGGGGCTGTTGTGAGAGCCCTTTTTAGTCGTTGGAAAGCAAACTCGCAGTCCAAATCCCAAGTGAACGCCAGATTCTTCTTTGTTAGCCTTGTGAGTGGGGCTGAGATTCTTCTTTGCTAGCCCAAGAAAGCTTCGAACTTCGGTTGCATTTCTTGGTGTCTTCCAATCCTGCACTGCCACCACTTTCGCGGGGTCCACGGCCAACCCTTCTTTGGACACTATATGCCCCAAAAATCTTACTTCTTTTCCCCAGAAGTGACACTTGGAGAATTTGGCTTTTAGTTGATGAGCTCGAAGAGTTTCCATGATTTCTTTCAGATGCTGAGCGTGCTCTTCCTCATTCTTTGAGAAGATTAAGATATCATCTACGAAGACAACCACAAATTTGTTAAGGAATTCTCTGAACACCCTGCTCATTAGGTCTATGAAATAAGCGGGTGCGTTTGTCAAGCCGAAAGGCATGACAAGCCACTCGAAGAAACCGTCTGGGGTTCTGAACGCCGTTTTATCAATACTATCTTCAGCTACTCTTAGCTGATGGAACCCAGTTGCCAGATCAAGCTGGGAGAAGACCATCGCACCAACAAGCTGATCAAACAAATCGTCGATTCGGGGAAGAGGGTTCCTTTTTTTCTTGGTCAATTTGTTTAACTCCCTATAGTCGACGCAAAGGCGAAGTGAACCGTCCACTTTGGTTGCGAACACCACTGGAGCACCCCATTCTGAAATGCTCCGTCTAATGAACCCTTTTTCGAGAAGTTCTTTAACCTGCTTACTGAGCTCCTTTCTCTCCTTTGGAGCCATGTGTCTGACAGCTAAGGCGACAGGTTTTGCATTATCCACAAGATATATGCGGAAGTCTATTTCCCGCCTCGGAGGTAGGCCTTTCACCTCCTCAAAGACATCCGGATATTCCCGAACTACTCTTACTGATTGCAAATTCTCATCAGAAGCATCAAGCGACTCTAGATAACTAAGCATAACAGCGTTCAAGGGATTACAAGAAATTTCTAGAGTGTTACCAAGCCGAGTCAAGAGCCTAACTACTCTTTTCTCACAATCAAGGATGGCACCATTACTGGATAACCAGTCCATGCCTAAAATCAAACCATATCCCGAGACGCCTAAGACAAAGGCATTACAACTAAACTCAACACTGAGAATAGAGATTTTCAAACCCAAACAAACCATTGACAAGTAAGCGGAGCCCCCAATTGGATTTGAAACTACTAAGGGATCTTCTACCATACTAGTGTCTAGATGTAGAGATTCTACTAAGGCAGATGAAATAAAAGAGTGTGATGCGCCAGAGTCAAAAAGTGTACGAACTGGATGATCATAAAGATAGACTACACTTTCTAAAGAAATATTACTACCTCGTTTCTGCTGAGGTGCCACTAGCGCATGAACCTGACCCCCTGAAGTGGACCCGACTTTCTGTCCCTGCCCTTTCTTCTTTGGGCAGTCCTTAGCTTGGTGCCCAGTCTCTCCACAATGAAAGAAACCACCCATCTTCGCCTTTCTTTTTCGGCAGTCTTTTGATATATGGCCCACAATGCCACATAAATTGCACCTTCTCTTCTCACGGGGATAATTGTTCTTCCCTCCTTTCTTGAAGTCTGTTTTCTTTGCTTGTAAACCTTCTTTCTTTTCTTCCACCTTAGTTTCTTTCTTACCGTGGTCTTCCTCGTGTAGCAACGCCATGTCCACCAAGCTTTCATAAGTCGCTCCCGTGGATACATGGGTCATGGCAAGGCTGTGTAGAGGCTCATTCAAACCTTTGACGAAGCGAAGTGCCTTCTTGTGTTGGGTGTTTACTAAGTCTAACCCAAATCTGGCCAACTGATTAACATATTCTCTGATCGTCATGCTCCCCTGTTTCAGAGTTAGGAACTTCTCCATTTGCAGGCTTCTTGCAGCTTGGGAGAGAAATTTCATTTCAAACCTTGTCCTGAAATCTTCCCATGTTTCCACCGCCCTCTGAGCATTGGTAACTTCCCACCAATAGGAAGCTTCATCCTTAAGAAACCATACCTCTAGTTGTATCCTTTGCCTGTCATCTACCCCGAAGATGACAAACAGATCCTCAGTCTCCTTTAGCCAGTTTCTTGCTCCTACAAAGGATTCTGTTCCATAAAAGTCTTTTCCACCCATAGCCTTAAAGTCTCTACATGTTTTTGCGAAGGCATTTCCACGAGGAGGAGGAGGAGGAACCGCGGCCACTGGAGGAGGGATGTCTACTGTGTTAGAAACTCTATTGTTGGATTTTGATGACAACAACTATACAATTATACCAAAGAACCTCTACGCTAACCTGCAAGTACATGGATATCAAAAAGAGAAATATATGATAATATATGCATATTGACATATTGACAGGGGGAGTTACATATACAGTTGTCATTATCAAAAAGGGGGAGAATGTTGGATCTCGCTATATGGCGTTTTGATTATGACAACTATACATGTACATATATATTATTATCGACTAACTTTGTCTTGCAGGAAGATACTTAACAACAGATTCAAGAGCTACAATTGAAGATTAAATATGTTGTAAGAGTCTGTTAGTCTTAGATATTAATGTTAAAGTCTTCCTTGATGATCACACACACACATTTTATATGTATATAGCAAGGAATAGTCTGATAACAAAAGACAGACGTCTGGTCTGAAATTTTCAGACGTCTGTTTACTGAAACAGAATGTTTTTAAATACAATATTCAGATGTCTGGTTGATATATTTCAGACGTCTGAAATGCCCCCGAAATACACTATTTCCTTGCTGGTTTGATTTTTAAAATAAACAGACATCTGAATTTTATTTTCAGACGTCTGATTCTGAAAGGATGCGACTTCTACAAAAAGATACATCCATTTACTTTATAACTCTTGAGCAAAACTTTTCATGATTAGATACATCTTTCTACATACTATAAATAGAGGGAAGAATAACTATTCCAATAACCGAATTTTATTCTAATTCTCTCTATCTTATTCAAAGCTCTCTAAGTTCTAAAAAGCTATCTATTTTTATACTTGAGACTTTTAAACTTCCATATTCCTTCACGCACTTCACGATTATCATCAAGGAAAGGCTATAGGAAGGGTGTACTTAATATTCGACAATCCGTGTTATCAAGAACACAAAAGAGTCAACAATTATTCTGTATTACTGAAGACCTCTTCAGTGGTTGAGGCAAGAAATCCCGTTCAGTGGTTCGGGTAATTGTGAACCTATTCCTCCGGGTGAAGTGAGGGTTTTTAGTGTTAGTGAAATACCAGAAGTGAGTCTGGGACTGGACGTAGGACAGTGGTCCGAACCAGTATAAATCGACTGTGTGATTTACTGCTTTCTACTCTGCTATATAGATATTATATCCTATTCTCCATATTACACGATCCAATACCGCTGCATAGCCTTTTTCAATTGGTATCAGAGCTTGGTATTCTAGAGATCGTAACAACATCCTAGAATAAATGGCAATAAAGAAATCTGGTAAAGGCATAAGAAAGTGGAAGAACAACAAAGCAGGAGCAACGGAGCAAGAGAGCAAATGTTTAATGGCTAAAGTGAGATCACAATCAGTATGTGAGGATTCATTATATAAAGATCTTTTATTAGACCACGAAAAATTATTAAAAGATTTTAAAAGTTTGGGTAAACTTAATGCAATTATTTTAGCCAAGTCTAAAAATTGTGAGCAAGAAAATTCCAAATTAAAAGAAGAAAACAGTTTTTTAGTCAAACAAGCCAAATGTTTTGAAAATACCTTAGAAGAGCTTGTTTTTCAAAAAGATTTCCTTCAAAAAGAAAATGAGCGATTAGAAGATAAAAACAATGTTCTTTTAAAGGAAATCGATCTCTTGAAAAATAGAAATGAATCATTAGAAGATTCTTTAAATAATTCTAATTCTTTAGTTTCGTCTCTTGAAATAGAGAATGGAGCTTTAACTGAAAAGAATTTAGAATTATCTAAAGAATATGAGTTTTTAAAAGTTAATAATAATACTTTGCAAAATGAAATGTCTGATTCAAAAGAAAATTTTGAAAAATTACACTCTTCTTTTAATAATTCAGGATCTCAAATTTGTCGTCTCGAAAATGAGAATAGTACTTTAAAAAGGGAGAATTCTGAATTAAATAAGAAAATTGGTTTAAAAGATTGCAAGACTTCTTTTGAAAATTTCAATCACGACTTTGGAATCAAATTTGAAAAATGTACAAATAAGTTCACAAAATTTAATAAAGGTCAAAATGATTTAAATGATATTTTATCTTGCTCTAGACCTTTACACGATAAAAGTGGCTTAGGGTATAATAAAACTAATCATAGAACTAGTACTAGATATGCTTTCATGTATAACAAAAGTTTAAATGCTAGTACTAAAGCACGTGTAACTCGAAGGTCAAATTTCTATAGAAATTCAAATGCTTCTATGACTAGAAACATTTATAATAGAAGTACAAACAGAAATATAAATAGAAATTATCTAAGTATTTGGGTTCCTGTAAATTGGAAAAATCGAGAAAAATACATTGATGATTATTTTGATTCAGTAGTTAAAAATAAAAACTTTATTTTCAAAGGTACCATTAAACCCTTGTGGGTATGGTTACCTCCTCTCTAACCCCTGGACCCTAACAGAGAAAGTGGGTACCAAAGTATATATAATATTTGTTGCAGGTACACCACAACAACAAAAAAGGAGGGTATTTCAGTATCTCTAATATCTTTAAAAACTGAGCTTAAAGTTAAATCAGGGAATCTGGAAATATAATAATCACATACTCAGAGGGAGAAATTTTCATATATCACACATTCAGGGGAAGAAAATTAAGAGAAGACAATGATATTTATTACATTTCCTCATTTTTTTTATAATGACAAAGGGGGAGAAATTCAGGTGTATATTGATAGAGGAAGATATTATAAGAGGAAGAAGTTATAGAAAGAATATATTTTTAAATTGTATAGTTGTCATCATCAAAAAGGGGGAGAATGTTAGAAACTCTATTGTTGGATTTTGATGACAACAACTATACAATTATACCAAAGAACCTCTACGCTAACCTGCAAGTACATGGATATCAAAAAGAGAAATATATGATAATATATGCATATTGACATATTGACAGGGGGAGTTACATATACAGTTGTCATTATCAAAAAGGGGGAGAATGTTGGATCTCGCTATATGGCGTTTTGATTATGACAACTATACATGTACATATATATTATTATCGACTAACTTTGTCTTGCAGGAAGATACTTAACAACAGATTCAAGAGCTACAATTGAAGATTAAATATGTTGTAAGAGTCTGTTAGTCTTAGATATTAATGTTAAAGTCTTCCTTGATGATCACACACACACATTTTATATGTATATAGCAAGGAATAGTCTGATAACAAAAGACAGACGTCTGGTCTGAAATTTTCAGACGTCTGTTTACTGAAACAGAATGTTTTTAAATACAATATTTAGACGTCTGGTTGATATATTTCAGACGTCTGAAATGCCCCCGAAATACACTATTTCCTTGCTGGTTTGATTTTTAAAATAAACAGACATCTGAATTTTATTTTCAGACGTCTGATTCTGAAAGGATGCGACTTCTACAAAAAGATACATCCATTTACTTTATAACTCTTGAGCAAAACTTTTCATGATTAGATACATCTTTCTACATACTATAAATAGAGGGAAGAATAACTATTCCAATAACCGAATTTTATTCTAATTCTCTCTATCTTATTCAAAGCTCTCTAAGTTCTAAAAAGCTATCTATTTTTATACTTGAGACTTTTAAACTTCCATATTCCTTCACGCACTTCACGATTATCATCAAGGAAAGGCTATAGGAAGGGTGTACTTAATATTCGACAATCTGTGTTATCAAGAACACAAAAGAGTCAACAATTATTCTGTATTACTGAAGACCTCTTCAGTGGTTGAGGCAAGAAATCCCGTTCAGTGGTTCGGGTAATTGTGAACCTATTCCTCCGGGTGAAGTGAGGGTTTTTAGTGTTAGTGAAATACCAGAAGTGAGTCTGGGACTGGACGTAGGACAGTGGTCCGAACCAGTATAAATCGACTGTGTGATTTACTGCTTTCTACTCTGCTATATAGATATTATATCCTATTCTCCATATTACACGATCCTATACCGCTGCATAGAGTCTTTCATACTGGGCCCGCGCCATTGGCCCTTGCTTCTAAGTACCTCCTAAACCAGCCGGGAATCAGCACTCCTTCCGGGAGGTTAAGGTCTCCATACATGCTGAAACAGAAAGGAAAAATTCAAAACGAAGGATAGAGAGAGATAGATGGGGCACTTGGCTTTGGGGGATTTTGTCTTTTATAAATATAACACTTTTTCTTGAAAAATGCTTCTTTAAACTTTCTTTTTGAAAACAATTTCAAAAACTTTTATCTTGTCTGGTAAACCTATGCTCTGATACCTAGTGAAACACCCCACCTCCGTTAAGGTCACTCACAAAGGGAATGCCTTAATTTTGGTGGAGGTTTATAAGTAAAAGCCACAGATAAACTTAAGACAGATATAAATACACATATTTTAAAAAGCGGAAACCAACAGACTTTTATTTCATCAATACGCGTTCAAAACAAAACATTCCATAATTGTCTCAAAATACTTCCATCATTACAACCTCATAACTGTCTTGATTATTAAAGAAGCATAAAACATAAATAAAGTGACAAAAATCCCCATAGTGATATCCAAAGCCATAGTCCGAGCAAAAGAGACCCAAATCACACATCTACGTTCTTGGAGCTTGTACAGAGCCTGACTGAGCTGAGTTGTTTCCTCCCTGTGGACCTGAGGGGAGGGGGACGAAAGAAAAGAAGACGAAAAGAAAATAGGGTCAGACATAAAGCCTGAGTAAATCTAGTAACTCTTCAGTATGTGAATAAGAAAAGGGCATGATAGATATATACTGAAAATAGGATGGTGTCACAAGCTAAAGGAGTGTCGAACGTACTATCGCACCCATACTATATCTCTGCATCTACTTGAGTTTACTCTAACTGGCACCCCATGGTGAGGGTGAAGTGATCCCCAACTTTATTTAAAGATCGGCTCCTACTCGCGTTAACATGTGTCATACGACCCCCAAGAATTGTAGATACCTATGCTGGTCCCACCATGGGGTGTATCAAGACACATGGTGGCGGCCCCGACAAAAATTCTAGAAGGCATAGGTTATACTACTGGTGTCCCCAGTGCCCTGGTTGTCTGCTCCGGAGTGTTTGCACGCCTGCACCCCGTTAGACCTGCACTGTGCACCCACCGCCGTCGTTTGACCGCTTACAATCAGCCCAGTAATCGTGCCCCACCCTGCCTAGTTTCAGGGTACCGTTGATACCTAACTTGGGTTACTGCTGAAACAGGTCCCTCCTTACCAGGATTTTCTAGTCAAACACGTTAAGTGGTTAAGTGTCTGTATTTACCTAACCCCACCCATCAATGTTGAATTTGCTTAAGTGTTATAGTTGACTTAACCCTACCATCTGTCCTTAGCCTCTTAGGATCACCTGACTACTCACATTAGACAGGTATTGCTACGGTTATTGGATATGCCGGTCGGTTCCGGGCAGGTTTACACTGTAGCTCAGTCTAACCTTGGGTCATTATTGGGCTCAATGCTTAACCACCCACATTCGATAGGTATTGTTGTGACTACTGGACAGTCGGGCGGTTACGGGCAGGTTTACATCACAACTCAATCCAACCTCGGGTTAAGCATATCGTGTTTTTTAAATTTACATATTTTATTACTTCTCAATTATATATGTAAATGTCATATCTTTTATTTTTGGGTGTAACAATTCATACCGCTTTAAATGTCATTGTCGTTGGCATGTGCCAAACATGCCAACATATATTTTCAATGTTTTACACCCAACGTTGTTACCCCCGTTTGTAACATTCGCAACATTATAACAAATGTTGGGCCCGACACAATTCCGCCCAACTTTATAAACGTGAGAAAAAGGGGAAAATCAATAACATGTAATATTTTACAACATATAAGGGTGTGTGGCGTATGAACTTGCAATTTAACGATTCAACTAACATATAATACGAGTCATGTGAACTTGGATTCAAATCAATGTATAACTAAGTAGGTGACATATGAAATGGCATAGTTTAGGCTTACACAACTTGTGTTTAAATATGTTTAACTTGGCATAATGTCAAACACAAAACTAGCATGATGTATATTCACAAAAAGGTCCAATTATAACATTTAATCACATAGCCTATTTCAACATGAACTTGCATAGTTTTTGAAATCCAAACCATACTTAACATAAATCCAATTACACTTGCAAATAAACATGAACTTGCATAGTTAATGAAACACAAACGATACTTAACATAGATCCAATTATACTTGCAAATAAACATGGAAGTGATAACGTAGGCTTTGGGTCATGTAGGCATAAAAGGTTTCAAGTCTAAATCATGTTTACATAAGCCTTAATTTAGGCTTAATGAATGTATAAGGTCCATGTCATAGGCATAAACAAAATGGGATAAATTTCTAGTTTTTGCCACAAACTTACAAGTGCCATTGTTTTCATATACAAATGTTCAATAGGCTTGCATCAATCAATTTATGCCACAAAAATCAATACACAAGTCATGATAGAACCATCACAATACATAGAATTTATACAATACAATAACACAATTCTATTTTCATTTACATCGAATCACATCACAATTCTTATTCATATTCTGAAAGGTCACTATACTTACAACGAGTGCAGAATCTTGAATTCTGGATTCTGAAATTGAGATGCGCTCCTTTGGGTAGACTAACGTTGCGTTGATAAATTTGATTTAAACTTTAATCTTCTTCTTAGTTTGATTCGTCTCTAGGCTTTTCTCTTGACGGCTATGTTCAATTCCTCCCTAGCAGCATGACGACTCCTTTCTCATTTTTTGTGTGAATTTTCAGTTGAGACTTAGGGTGTATTTATAGATTTTTAAGTTGTTTTGAGCCGTTAGATGAAGACAGGAGGAATCTAGACCATTCAGAGTTCAAAGAGCCAATCAAGAGGTGACACGTCAGCCCTAGTGACACACAGAGCCATAGAAATTCGAGCCAGAGCCAGACCTGGCCAGCCAGGTCGACCAGATAGGTCGACACCCAGGTCGACACTATGGTCGACCTGGGGGAGGACCAGGTCGACACTATGGTCGACCTGGGGTGACCAGGTCGACACCATGGTCGACCCTATGGTCGACCTGGTCTCTGGGCGGGAATTTTCCCGCCCAGCCCAGTTTGAACCTGAAATTCGAATTTTGAAATTTAAACTGAGCTGTTTGAATTTAAATTTGATTTTGAACTTCCGAAGGCTTTAACTCCTTCGTACGGAGTCCGATTCGCGCAAACTAGGACTCTATCTCAAGCAGAATTCCGAGACGAACGCAATGGCGTAACCCGTTTCCCTTAATTTTTTCATTTTGTATTAATTATACTTTAATTTGTGAAGCTTAGAGTTATAGAATTCACGGGGTGTTACACGCCTTCTGCCCTAACTCGCGACATCGGCTACCAGAAATTGAAACCGCACCTCGCGATATCCCCTACCGATGATTCTCGGCCTCGCGTTAAACGCTGTCAACCTTCCATCGAATTCAGATTTGATTCCTTTGTTTTTAATTTGTTTTGCTAAATGATGACTTCGATTTCGTGGATTGAAAAGGGAGGGGTATCGGTTTTGAGTTGCCAAGGGAATATTTATAAAAATAGGGGTGCGGTTTCTATTTTGAATTTGAATTGAGGAGCTGCCATATTTGTTTCGATTAAAGTTGCTAAAAACGTATAGAATGAGGAGAGGAAAGTCGCGTTTATATAGAAGTGGAGAGGGAACAAGAAGTACACAACAAATCTTTGTATTTATTTTAAAAAGATTTTCTAATTAATTTGATTTGATTTCGATTCGAAATAAAGAGATCTTTTATTCTTTTTAAACAGATATCAATTTCATTTTCAATTCGATTTCGATCTTATCCATTATAAATATCTCGAGGTCCTTTAATTTAAGCCACGAACCGCTATTCTCGCGTACCGACCGACATTTCAATATAATAACCCTATTCTGAACTAACTAAATATATTGTGATATTTAATTTGAACGTATATACCATATTAAATTAATATAATATAATTTAAATTCGAAAACCACAAATCCTTTGATGATAAATTATTATTTATTATCGTATATATCAAATAAAATTCCTACTTATCATCTGAATCATTTTGATTCAGTTTTTAACTTCAATTTCAATTATATTTCGAATAACAATAATTCGATGTATTCTAAATTAAATTATATTCGATTATTAAATCGATAACTCAGTATAAAAATTAATTTATATTATCAACTAAATATTTAAAACAAATATTATATATTTGAAATAAACTATTCAAAAATCCGGGCCGTTACATTCTTCCCCCCTTAATAAAATTTCGTCCCCGAAATTACTAAGGTAGGAAAAATACTATAAACCCATTAACTTTTCAAAACTCCTTTATGTTGAAACCCACCTCTTCATATTTCAACAAATTTATTCTACCAAAACATTTGGTTTCCATTTACATAACATAGCATCTATACTCACATTCATTTATTTTGAATGATTTATCACCAATTTATATTTCATTCAGATGTATTCAACTTTGTTCTAATCAATTTATTCACTTCAATCCATTTAACTTAAGTTAAATTTAAATTCCAAAATTCAAATTCCTGGGTTTTTATTTCAAATCCCTTTGGAATCATATAAACATATATCTATATTTATAACTCATCACAAATTCAAAACATTTGAATTTTCAAACCCAACTTGTTTTCTTTCAAACAAATTTCCATCAAAAACTTTTCTAAGGTAGCAATCCATCACTTAGAACTCGAAAACGAACACTGACGATGCTGTAGTCATCATCAGAATTATTTTCCAGCAACCGAAGTGAGTTCAGTGCTTTACCCTTTCAAAATCCATTCAAAAATGATTTTGATTCAAAAATCCTTCTAGAACAAACCTATATTATTTTACTATACTTCAGAAAATATTTTCAAACATCCCAGGATTTTAAATTCCAAATTCTAGTTTGAATTTCATCTCATTTGTATATTTAATTCATATACAATTCTATTTTGGGTATACATAACCAATCCAATTTTATAATCCTATTCGATTATAATCAACCAACATATACATATCTTATAAAAATTTCATAAATTTATATCAAAATAGAATTTCGGATAAAATTATTTCATTTACCCACCTAAAACAATATCGTGTCCAATCTTCTGTTCAAGTATTTACAAACTCTTATCGACGTCGTGGCATCCCACGATTCGACCAGAATTCAAAAACTGCTCAACAGACTAACCAACACAATATAAAATAGTTATTATATCAATTAACAAATACGTGCTCTCATATATATACGCTCAACTCATTCTAGGGTACTACTGACCCTATCTCTAATGAGCACAACCCCACCAAAGCCTAAGTATTCGCTCAACCTGGCTCTGATACCAACTGTAATGGCCCGCAAATTCGTACTATCTGAGTTGACTAATAACATCACACGTCCAACCCAAATTGTACAGAAATACGAATCATTATTAGAAAGAAGTTAGAGGATGAGAATAGAAAGAAAGAACTATTAGAATAGAAGAAAACGAAGATCACAACTCACAGCGGAACGAATAAAATATATTATATAATATAACTTTTGAAATACAAAATTTTCACTGTATAACATACAGTTATCAGAGTACAACACTTACAACACAGCAGAAATAAAATATTATATATCTGACACTGAAGCCTCCTGCTCCAAGCTCCTCCAAGTGAATCTGTAAAATCCCGACTACTTGACTGCCCGTACAAATTTGGGCATCCAACAGTTTAGGGAAAACAAACAAAATAAACTCTAGGTCAGTCATGGGACTGGTGTGAGTAAACTCCAATCATTTGTTTAACTTTAAAAATCCTTTCGAAAGAAAAGATGACAGTAAGATCAACCCACACATAAACATGGACGGTTTTTACCTTACAATAATCCAAAACACGTTGATACAAAAATCCAGTAATATTATAATAGTGTCTAAATCAAATAAATAGAATCTAGCGGAACGCTTGCATCTCACGCTCCACATACATAGTATAAAATCAAAAACCGCAGGGCGCTTATTGGAGATTGGATTTCCAACATGACAAGGTATGGAACCACCTTTCGATAGTGTATCTAGAGAGGAATACACTGGGTTCAACAAGAACGTCTTGCAACCCGGCCCACACATGACCGACAACTCATTTCGCTTGAGTGTATCGAATGTATATCACCAACGGTTGGGATCAGCAACCGTTTCCCGAATGGGACAACATCAAATAGAATAAGGAATTAAATGAATCTCTAGATAGGTGATAATACACCCTAATGGGAGCGAGCCACATAGCCATGCTGTCTGCCCGATTTTTGTCATTTCCCGGTTGTTGAGGCCTGAGGCTACGATTACTTTCCATTCCTTGATAGCACAATCACTTTGAATGCCACATTGTCAGATCCGTTAATCACTAATTGATTTGCACAAATATTCTGGATATTATGCTAAGGGAATAAATCCGTTGCCACCATATATATTTGTACAGATCAACATATTCGATCATTGGAAATACTCTGTAAGACATTCGTCCATATACATTCGTTCTGGGATTGAAAGAAACCGAAGGCACAATTTCTATTAATAGAAAAAGTCCTTGCACTTCACTCCGTCTTCGATTATCTTCATATAATCTGATTCGCAACGCTACTGCCAATACAGAGTGGTTCTCAGATAATAATCCAGCCGGTCTCTCCATATTGACAATGATATTGGCAAATACTTCGATAGTCGGTTATTTAACTATCAAAGAAAAATAAACAAACATTCCAGCCATCAAACAAATCATTGGGCCTCTTAATTAATCTTTCATTAATTATTTCACTTTTCCATTTCCTTATCAATATTTGTTAAACAAATATTTTAAATAATCATCTTGGCTTTTTAAGCTATTTAATAAACATTCCCATATCTCACCTTCTTTTATTCTTTATACTTAGAAAATATTTCCTATTTATAATTAGAGAACATTCCAATTACTTATCTCTTGCTCGACTCATTTAATTCTATTCTCAGGAAATATATATTATTATATTTCCAAAATTCCACTTATTTGGGTTAAAACAAATGTTGTGTAAAACATCGTTACAAATAACCCAAAATATTTCATTCAACTACCTTTTATTTAACTATTGATCTTCGAGACTGAATCTTGCTATTTATCGGTTAAAAATGTAAACAATCGAGTTGGGGTAAAATTACCTCTCAGACCTTGACTGAAAACATGTAACAACCAGCATTCTACGCATCGGAGGATCGTAGAATATTTATTTCTTTCTTATATGAAGGCGTACGGTCATGTAACTTTAGGAAATGACTATTGGGGTCATTTCCCAAAATCATGATTTTTGTCGGTTTTTAAATGACCGTTTTGCCCCTAGCTGGTGCTGTTTTGGCCATAACTTTTGACTGGAAAGGAATTTTGAACTAAGACCACTTCCATTAGATTTGTTTGATGGTTTACCTTTCCGTAGAGTGGTCATAATAGCCAAACGGACTTACCATTTGGGAGATATGGCTGAAATAAGATTTAGAAGGTGAAAAATTGCTTAACCGGGCCAAATAGGGTGATTAGTGAATGGGCCCATAACCCATTTCAGGATTAGGGTTATGAGGAGGCTGAAAAGAGTTAGAATTACATTACATTTCAGTTTTCTAGCCTCAACTTATCTCTTAGAAACCCTAAAAATGGCCTCCAACCTCTAAATCACCTCCAAATCACCTTCTAATCAAGGATTAAGCTTAGCAACATCAAATCAAGGGAGATCTTCACCAAATCAAGATTAGATCTGCTGATTTGTATTGTTATTCGCGCCCAAACAGAGATTTATTTCAGATCTAAAGTTTATTTGTGGCTAAGGTGAGTGATTTTCATAGTTCCTCACTAATTATGGTTAATTAAGGGTAATTAGTGTTAATTAGCGAATTTAAACATGATAAAATTCTGGAAAAATATTTATAAATTCTTAAATGATGTTTTAGACCTCTGATATGAACTTGGGTTAATTTGGTTAAGTTTTGCTAATCCTATCATTAATTATGCTTGAACATGTTTAAGGGAAAGTATGGGGTTTTGGCTATGTTTGATCCATTTTAACCTATCATATTGTTGGTTTGGTGTTTGTGGTTGATTATACATGTTGCTATGACTGTATGGTATGCTTTGTGATTGATTAGAATAGTTGGAATAGTCGAAAACGCCGTCGAGTGGAGTAAACTGCATGCTGGAAAAAGTGCAGGAAATTGGCTGATCCGGATCGGAACGGAGAAAAGGACCCGATCCGAACCCCCTCCCACACGAGTTCAGAAGCTCCGATCCACTCTGTTAACATTGTATGGCAATGCGACTTGGAGACTCCGATCCGACCCGGTGTGCTCTGAAGGAGGCTGATCCGATCCATCATTCTAAGAAGACCCCCCCGATCCGACGTTGGGAGAAAAGGAGGAAGTCTGTGTCCCGACCCGAACCAATGGTACCTTCGGATCCGATCCGAAGAAGCTTGCCAGGGAGTGTAGACCTCGATCCGATCCGGAGCAGAGAGGAAGGTTTGTGCTGGAGATTCCGAACCGATCTGATTGCTTAGGGAGGAGCATTCCGATCCGAACCGAACTGATGATTAGGAGGAGATCCGAACCGACCCGGTGATGACCAATAACCCGAGATGCAAAGGTAGTCCAAATGGAAGTTAGAGCTCAGGATCCAGTTGGGAACCAATGAGTTCACTTCATGGTTGGGCTTTGCTGCGGGACGTGTGCTAAGGAGTTGTCGACATTCATAACTTCGATTCACCACTGAAAAGGAATGATGAGCTACGTATCAGTGCAGTAGAGTCATTGTGACTCGGGGGGCAAAGTGATCGTAGCAAGACTATGAGCCAGTGCAGTGGGGTATGTACGACTCCATGGGGCAGAGTGGACATAGTGAAGGATTAGTAAGGATATGAGCCAGTGCAGTGGGGTATGTACGACTCCATGGGGGCAGAGTGGACATAGCGAAGGATTAGTGGCTATGGATCAGTGCAGTGGAGCCGTTATGACTTCATGGGGCAGAGTGATCATAGCAAAGTATTGGGTGATCGAAGTGGTGAATATCGTATGCTTTAGGCACTAAGTGAGAGTTGTGAGGATGGTTGCTATGCTTGATTTGTTTGCCATCACTATGACATGCACACCCCCACCCTCGCTATCTTTACACCATTTGTTTAGTGGCACCTCAGAGTGTTGTACAGTATGTAGTGCTAACTCTTTGGTTGCAGGTCCAGGTTCAGGTATGGTTTAGTATACCTGTTATTGTTCTGTTTAGCTGCGTATCGCTCATACCAGACTTTTTGTCTGACCCAGAGTTTTATGTATCTTCTTATTACTCTGGGTGCTCACACGAGCAGACTAAAGATAGGTTAGCTGGTGATGCGCGAGTAGCAGATTCGGAGGCGAGCAGGAGGCTTCCACGCATGATATATAGATATTCTCCCTGTGTCGTTGCTGGTCACCACTTTGGGCATTAGTAGTGTACCTTTCTTGTTTAGCTTTTTGAGACAGTTTTTAAAAGTTGTAATAATGTTGGCTTTGGATCATAAGCTGTACTTTGGATTTTCCGCTGCTATGATAGTTTGTTTTCAGCTTATGCACCGTCTCACCTGTTTTATGTCAAGTATGTTGTTATTATATTTTGTTCTATGCGCTGTGAGACATTCTACAGGTTCCTTGTTGATTCTTCGTCTTCTTCCTTTCCTTTTCCGATGACCTTCCCGTGCTAACTGGACATGTGTACAGCGCACTTGTGGAGTAAATGTCGGTTGGTGCGGGCGGGCCGTCACAAAACATCCTTAACTTCATAACAGACAAGACCATTATTCCCGAATAATCAATACCATAAAAACCAATTATTCATTTATAAAACACGTATACCTTTCTCTTTCTAAATTTTTATCAGATTTCCTTTTTGTTTATAACATTCTATTTTAATTTCGCTTCATTATCGAATTCTATATATATCGATATATCGATTCCAAATTATCAAATCTTCTTAAAAATATTCTAACACCATAAATTTCCGAAAAATTTCGCCATAACCTCCTTTGTACCGGGAGCATCGGGAAAATCCCCAAACCGCCACACAGGCCTCTCCAATCAAAAAGAAAAAGAAAAAGCCAAGCGGCTTGCCGATACGGCGCATAAAACCTCATATGGAATTTAAACGTGTACCTTTTTGTCGGGCACTAAATCTATAAACTTCATACACTTCATTCCATGCCTGTCTAACAAATGTTCACCTGTTTTCAATTCAACTCAATCCAATCGTTTGAATTCAGCTTCGCCCATTTATTCTTTAATTAGTTATTTTGCCTATTCCACTTCTTTGTTTGAACATAACATATTCAAATAAAATATTTAGCTTGCTTATAACCAAATTGAATTCCAAATTCAATTCTATTTTCCTTTTCGATTTTGAATATAAATTTCCAAATCGAATTCACTTATTCAAAGCCCAATATCAATTCAAAATCTCATTAACTAATCACTATTTAAATTAGTTAATTCTATTCAATAATCAAAAATTTGACTTCTGTTTCAAAAATCAATTCATTACTCCACTTGAGTTCACATATAATTTATAACTCAAATCTGAAATTTTCTAAATAGAAATTTGGAATTTATTCGCTTAAAATCCTTTTATAAAATTAAATAAACTGTTATGGTTTTTAAATGGTTATAGCCTGTTTTTCTGAAAATTTGATTTTGACATAACACGAAATATATACGACGAAATTTAGAATTTTCTCTTTCATTAGAAAACTATTATCAAATCGGTCCTGGCGATTCTTGTTTCAAAGAATTCCGACTTCAATTCAGTTCTATATACTCAATTGAAGTTCGAGTCGCCAATTTACAAACTGCAGCGCTGCGGCGAGTTCGTTTTAATTATATTTATATATATAAACTTTTAAACTTTGTTTAAAATAAATTCAACTCCATCCTGATATATTTTAATATATATCAAATCCATTTCAACATAATATTTCCGATCTTCTAAAATTGTCGATTTTCCCTAACTCGGAAATAAATTTATTTATACTTCGATCTTATATATTCAAATTCCATTTCAATTCTATTTGAATTTCCTATATTCAATTTCCATTTCAACTCTATTTGAATTCTATATTCAAATTCCCATTTCAACTCTATTTGAATTCTGTATTCAAACTCCATTTGAATTTCTATATTCAAATTCTATATTTAAAATTTCTTTACATTTTCTATATTTGAATTCCACTTGAATTTTCTTTATTCACTCTCAAACAAGTCTCAATTTCAATTTCTTTTGAAATCGATATTTCTACTTTTGGAAAATAGATTTCCCTTTTCAATTTCACACTTGTATTTTTATTTCTAAATTATCTAATGATAATTCTTTTCACTTTATTTATAATCTTCGTTTATAAAAGAACTACTTGTTTTTATTCTTTTAAAACAAGTTAATATTTTTATTCTATTCAAATTTTAAATTCTATTTTAGAAAAATAGAATTTCCCTTTTAAATCTGAAAAATCCCCTTTTCATGATATTTTTATAAATCAACATTAAGACCCAGTGATATTTCAAACAATCAAAACAACCAATTATAATTGACAGGTTTTCTAACACATCATAAATGACAGTATAGGTGCAAACAAACAAATAATATATTTTTGAGGAATCCAGTTGGATCCCTCTAACCTGTTTTTCCTGCATCCACTGATGTTAGTCAACAGAAATAATACCCATCCTATTTCGAGGCAGGATATCGCGGTATAGAAGGTCATCCACTATCATAGCGTGGGGCGTATAGGGTAATCATCCGCTAATGGTACCACGGGCATCCGCTAATGATACTGCGGGAAATCCAACCACCAATATATATATATAATAGCAACCACCAAGCCTAAATAACTAATATATTTTTAACAGCAACAGATAATATTTAAAGCACCCTACACAATCAACAAACAATTATTTTTAACTGATAAAAATAATTCTAAATAAAATTTGAGTGAGATTTACTCACCGTGATTTATTTGTCGAATACCCCCTTTAAGCTTATCGTATAGATTTCATGATTCCTTCCTACCTCTGTTTTCCAATGTAAACAAAAATAAATAAAATTTCAGTTATCAAATTTATACAAATTTAATTTAATTAATTATTCGTGTGTAAACTAAATTCCAATTTACACCTTAATTGATTAGTCTACAAATTTTATTCTTTACTAACTAATTTCTATATATTTAATCAATTTCCAATTAAATAAACTAATTTACTTTAATCAATTTCCAATTATATAAACAATTTTCCATGCATTTAAATTAAAATAATTTTACACTAATATAAAAACTTAAGTTAACTACCCGTTTTAATTTAAATTCATACCTTAATCACTCAGTTAGAATCACTTTCCCCAAACTTCACCAATCCAAACTTTTACAAAGCTACTGTCGTGATCCCCTACTGATTTGAATTGCTCTCCGTCAATCCAAACAGCGTCCACCTTTTCTGGATATCGCAGCAGCCCCCCATCATCATCGAACTCCATCTTAGTCCACGCTCCAAAAATCCCAAGTTCGCCGCTACCAAGAATAGCGATTGCTGTTGCCTGACATCATCAATAGACTCTCATTTACCCCCATCGCTCTGCCGAACCCATCGTGACTTCACAACCAAACTCCAATCACCGCCCTCCTAAGACCATACGCGAGCTTCATCGCAGTTTGCGCCTCAAATAGAAATCGTGATACTCACAATCGTCCTCCTAGTATCATCGCGACTTTGATTTACCACCTACAGAACTCGCATCAACCAATTTTAATGCAACAAGCATCGCCCCCAACTCAAAATCCATCGCGATAACTCACGAGCTGCAAATCAAGGCATCGCACCCTTCAGACATCACCTCAGAACCCTAGCCTTAAACTCGTGATCGCCTTCTGCCCTAACTCGCGACGTTGGCTACCAGAAATTGAAACCACACCTCGCGATATCCCCTACCAATGATTCTCGGCCTCGCGTTGAACACTATCAAGCTTCCATCGAATTCAAATTCGATTCCTTTGTTTTTAATTTGTTTTGCTAAATGATGACTTCGATTTCGTGGATTGAAAAGGGAGGGGTATCGGTTTTGAGTTGCCAAGGGAATATTTATAAAAATAGGGGTGCGGATTCTATTTTGATTTTGAATTGAGGAGCTGCCATATTTGTTTCGATTAAAGTTGCTAAAAACATATAGAATGAGGAGAGGAAAGTTGCGTTTATATAGAAGTGGAGAGGGAACAAGAAGTACACAACAAATCTTTGTATTTATTTTAAAAAGATTTTCTAATTAATTTGATTTGATTTCGATTCAATATAAAGAGAACTTTTATTCTTTTTAAACAGACATCGATTTGATTTTCGATTCGATTTCGATCTTATCCATTATAAATATCTCGGGGTCCATTAATTTAAACCACGAACCGCTATTCTCGTGTACCGACCGATATTTCAATATAATAACCCTATTCTGAACTAACTGAATATATTTTGATATTTAATACCATATTAAATTAATATCATATAATTTAAATTCGAAAACCACAAATTCTTTGATAATAAATTATTATTTATTATCGTATATAACAAATAAAATTCCTACTTATCATCTGAATCATTTTGATTTAGTTTTTAACTTCAATTTCAATTATATTTCGAATTACAATAATTTGATATATTCTAAATTAAATTATATTCGATTATTAAATCGATAACTCAATATAAAAATTAATTTATATTATCAACTAAATATTCAAAACAAATATTAGATATTTAAAATAAACTATTCAAAAATCCAGGTCGTTACATATGAGACATCCCAAACTAGGAGAACGAACAAATATATAATCCAAATACAATATATACTCCGAAATACGTACCTTAACTAGCGTTATAAGCAAGTTTGCTTATTATTTTAGCATTTAGCACAAAAGCAATCTTGAATGCAAAGCATATACCATTGCAGCCAACTAAAACACTAAAAAATAAATGATAATCATGTACGTACAAATTAAGATTAATTTACGTATAATAAACAATATATTACACAACTAGCATGGCATTTCCACAGTAATGCAAATAAAACCAAACAATTTACAAAATCTAATACTAACAATCAAATACGTGCTATTTTATTTACATTCAACTCATTTGTCATTTATGTTACTTATATTTAGTTTACCAAATTGGTTCTCATTATATTTGTTTACATATTCATTTGTTTAACGTTCGTTTCGCTTACATACGATTTATTTGTTTTCGAGTTATTTATTTTACTTCGTCGATTCACAATCAATTCTTCTGTTTTCATTTGTTTCGTTCAACATTCAATTTTAATTCATGTTGAGTTTAATTTAGTTTACTCAATTTATATATTCCATTAACTTGTTTATTTTTTTTCATTCAACGTTCTTCGTTTCACTTTAATTTATTTCAATTCAAGCTATATTTTAGTTTAATCGATTCGTTTCATTCTAGTTACATTTTTTCTCATTCCATTTGATTTCTTTCGAATAGACTTCTAATTCAACATTCAGTTCACTATTTTAATTTATGGGTGACAATTAATGGATTTACATGTAATTCATTTATTTATAACATTTGAGCGGGAAAAATTATATACCCCCCACCTTAGCTATTTATTAGAATTTTAATTCTAATCATGTATTTTTAATATACTAGGTTATGGTTAAAATTTGAAAAGAAGACGATGTTATCAAACATATAATATATATGTGATATCATATAGAAATTAGCTTATAGCTTAAGTTATCATTTCCAAATTCTTAATTCATTTCTTAAATCCATATCAAATTTTTACACTAAAATTCTTTAAATCGAGTTTCAAATTTTTCTACCATTAAGAATGTATTTTCCATGATCATGACATAATAGTTTAGTTTACGTTCATAAACCAACATATAAATTATATATTCAATTCAATCACATTTTATTAGGTTCATTACAATACTATTCTATACTATTCTTAATGTCACAAGTTCAATTTTTGTCATCAACACTCATTTCAAACTGTCTTGAGTTAAAAATTATTTAAAAATGGTTATAATTCAATTCAAATGAACATAAATGAATTTTCTAATTTTTTTTAAGCCATATCTTATGCTTATATTGATTATGCTTTACAAAAATCCATTCAACTTTCTAGATTTAATTTATTTACACACAAATCCTCCTCTTTTACATTTAAAATCCATAGTTATAAATATTATTCTTAATTTCAATAAGTATTTCAAATATATTTAAATTAACATATTCATACTCATTTTCCTTGAAATAAGATTAAAAAATTCGGAATATCATACTTATTAGCAAACATTTATCATTTCTGTTTCTATATATAAACCTATGAATTTAATATCTTCATTCATTTTAAGTTTATCATCATATATATCTCATTTACTTAGATTTATTTTACAAAACATTTTGAAGTTTCAAAATGCAAATTCTTTTAGTATACCATAAGGATAGAGTTTATTGTTATTACACTTATAAGACTCTCTTAATTTCATAAGTTTAATATATAAATTTTAACACAAACAACTGTTTTAAATTTTCATATTCATATAAGTAATTTTTTATAGTTTCATAACTAACTTTATAAGGATCAAACTAGCATTCCAATATTTTTACTCAAAAACCAATTTATATTTTTTTAATACATTTTCTCAAATCAAATTTATATCCAATACTTTTAGAATAAAATCTAATTATTTCAAATTATTATGTAAATAAAGTATTAGTTATATTGCTTATATGAAAAGTATTATTATGCCTACAAACATTTCGAATTTTATAAAATTATTATTTTACAAATCTACTTACATAAATTATTTAATATAACATTCAAAATTTTATGATACATAATCTATTTCAATTTCCGTTAAAAGTGCCATTTATTAATGGTTTTCAACTTATTATTAAGGAAATTTTAATAATATAAGACCTTTCAAATCACTTTGGTTTAATTTGTATAACCAAGGGTTTTAATACTTTAGTTACTTATTCATTCAAATTTGTTTTAAATACTCTTGGATTGTTTTTTTAGTAAGATTTAAGTTAACTTTGGAATATAAGGCAGAAGTTAAACTAACAGACGAATCAATTGGATAGGAATTCACAAAAGATAAATATTCCAATTATAGTTAGTTATTGAAGATTTAAGATTTCAAAGGCAATTAATTCTAAACTTCCTAAGATAGATCTAATCGAAACTTAGATTTAAAAAACACTAACCTGAGAAAAAACATAACTACGGAAATGAACTTAGAGAAAAGAACTCTAAAACAAGGTTAATTTCAAAACAGTTTTGATATTAAAAATCTTTTCGAAATCATTTAAAACTATTTTTACCTTTAAAATACGCTCTCTTAGGAATAATTCTAGTGATGATTCTACTTATTTTATAGTATTACTACCCTATCTCTAATGAGCTTTTCAAACTCATAAGTTAAGGTTTACGTAAAACCAAAGCTCTGATACTAAATTGAAATGATCTGCCTTTCAATTGTTTTGGTTCGATAATTTAACCAACTCAAATCGTCTGAATCAACAGATTGTTAATTACTATGGGGTTAAAAATAAATCATCACAGAATTAAAGACACGACAACATAGGATATCTCATAGTGGAATAAATATTATACAATTATACAAAATCTTTAATTTATACACGATATTAGAGTACAAAAATAAGTATAGACACTCGGAAGACTGAATACAAAATCTTACTAATACATGAATAAATGACTGAAATAGAATATATGATATACACAAAGATATATGACTAAAGTCCCGCGAATCTTAAGCTCCAACAGATAAATCTTCGAAGTTGAAATACTCAAGCTGACCCGAGCATAACGCAAAAACCGAATACTCGTGTCAGGGCTAACATTCTTATATAAGTGAATCAACCCAAGTGAAATTTACATGAAATGCAAACAACTTAAAGGATGTTTGGGATTTCCATCCTTTGAGGATATGTTAAACTAACACATATAATATAATATGCTATTATAATTGTGCCCATGGTAAATATGCTATTGAAAATAGCGTATGTGGGAATACCATGTTACCCTCATACCATTTATAAGTAGTATATTCTATATAGTGTCGTAAAACCACCTTAAACTAGTGGCATCAAAGGGCAAAACAACAAAAATCAAAATCATAGGGAGCTAGATCCGGATAATATGGCAAGTGGTACAGGCAATACCCAACGGTAGAATTCTACCAGATGGCGAGCCCAGAATGGTGGAATAGATGCAACTATAGCCCGCTGCGTACAACATTCCAATAGTCGAAGGGCGCAAAACAATCACAAAGTAAGTAAAATGTGTGTCTGATCGAAGAAGCGACCTCACTTGTTTTAGGTATGCTCCAGTTTTTGTCTTTTTAATTACGATCCGAAGGTCAATGCTATTCCATCATCATTCATGTACTTCATTCTAGTAGCATTCATCAAATCCATCTTATATCATTCTGGATTCTCCATCACGCACATAGTTGCCAAAGTAGTATTGGTATTGGCAGTCTGCCAACTCCCGTCACAAACAAACGTTTATTTCGCACCACGGTTATTAAATTTGAAACCGTATTCCAACGTCATAAATTAATTAATGCCAAACATAGATTTTATTTATCAATTTCTTAAACCAATTTAATTATTCAATATCATCTCAAATTTCAAATCCATATTTATCAATCAATTCATTATCAAAACTTCACGTTCGATTTGGGTTACACATCACAAATATTGTTAATCAGTTGATTTTTTATATTCAACCATTACGGACTTACTTAGCACGAATTGAAAACATATACTTTTATTTTAAAATAATTAAGTTAAAAATAAAATAGTCTTAGTGAATAGGTAAGTTTGATATAAAATAGTTTTAAATAAAAGAGATAGGTTTGGTATAAATTAGTTAAATAAAATAGATAAGTTTAGTTTAAAACAGTTTAAATATGATAGTTGATTTTGATATAAATAATTTAAATAATATTGGTAAGTTTAATATGATAGAGTTTAAATAAGACAGATATGTTTAATATAATTTTTTTGGAAAGGTAGATAAGTTTAACGTAAAACAGTTGAAATAAAATGGTGTTAAGATATTTATATTAGTCATAAAATAAAATAGTACTAATTTCCTTAAATAACCCAGTTCGAGTTAAATATTCGCATTGTCAAAATCCGAATAAATATTGATCCAGATTTCGCATTTCAATTCAATTTAACTTGAGAATTCAAACGATATAAATTTTCAAATTTAAAACCAAGCGTTTAAGTTATACTACAACTTGAGTTCTAATTTTTAACCATTAACTTCAATCTGGTTTGAAACATAAATTCTTAACTTGGTTCATTTCGTTGGTTTCAAATCAATATTCAAACTAATTTCAACTATTAAGTTATATTACTTAATAAATTCTTTAAAAGTTCAACATTTATAATAAAAATCAATTAAACCATCTAAACCTAATAAGATTATTATGTAAATGAACTCAAATCTTTCCGTTAAATAACACAATTCAATTTTAAACCTTGTAAAATCCTTAATCAAATTTATATTTCACCTTCGGAACAATAAATCTAGTTAATTATTAAGACCCATTCATTAGATTAGTTAAGTTTTAACTTATACATTTACATTTAAATATTTGAAATATTAAATTAACCTTAAAATAAAATTTAAATATCAAAAGCAAAATCAATTTGATAAATGAAACATATAAAAATAAAATTATCTTTAAGTAGCAAATCCAATGTAGAAAATCATATTAAATCCTTTTATTAATTTTTTTAAAATCCATACATTCAAGTTGAAATTTATTTCAAATCTTAATATAAACTAGATAATTATATTAAATTTCAAAATAGATACATACCTATAAAACTTCAGATAATATTTTTCATGCATTGACCACGGTGTCCGTATAGAATTTTCTACCTTATGGTCAAGTGATACAGATATATCATTTCTATTCGTTTTAAAATTCCAATCCCAGTATATATCGTTCAATCCTCGTTCCAAATCGATTTGATTTTTTTTTCAAATCTATACGATCATTTGGGTATATATCATTTCAACCCATAGTGATTTGCCTAATTATATATGGAACTTGTAGTGTGAGAACAAAACAAATATAGATATAAGATCACAGATATCAGACAACAGTCAGAACATTACAACCAATCACATAGTAATTTATATCATGTCATTTTTGGCATACATATGCATGTGTGCACAAGTCATCTAGCAATTAATTGTGAATTTCAAACACAGTCCTAACATTCCAGAGTTCATTTAAAAAGTTTTAATTCACTTAATAAAAATATTTATCCTAAGTGAGTAAACTCATTTTGTTTTTTAGATACATTTGAAGAGATTGGATTTAAACTAAGATCAAATGACGTTTGTTTTTAGCCTAAATTCCAAAACTCCGAATTTCACCAATCCAATTACAAAATGCAACTAATGTCAACATGAGTTCAACGAATCCAATAGTGATTGATTTGGATCTAAAATGAGTTATATTTTGCATTTACAAGATTCTAGTTTCACTTGATAATTATGTTAATTAATTTTTAAAAAAATTACAAATTAATCGTTACCTTCTTCCTTCTCCTCCGCTGCAACTATAAGAACGACAAACCCGTACACATCAGCGACCATCCTTATCAGAATATTCATCTCCATCGCTACAATACCCATCCACTACTTAACTACACCACCATACACAGCTCAAAACTCCATCAGAAACCACCTGATAATCATCTCCCATATGAAACCCTATAGGAAAATAATGATATTACCTGACATCGGCCTAATGCGTCCACTATCCCTGTGACGGCCCAAAACTCTGCACTCTCTAAATCGAGAACTAAAAATCCTAAGCGTATGAATAGATGGATTATCGAGGCTAAAAGAAAAATAGAACAGAACAAAATCTCACAACAGGTGGAATAATATCTAATATTAAATAATATCTTTATAGCGGAAAACTTAAAAAATATACATATCAGAGTCTAACCTAGATTTATCCTGGACTGTTATAAACATCTTTCCTTACAATTTCCGACAACAAAAAGAAATAGTAATAATAATAGAGTACGACCACACATAGAAGAATATCTCCAGCTCCTATGGAAACTCCAACTGACTTCAACTACTTTTAGTCTATCCTGAAAACAACTCGGATCTGACCCAAGTATTTAAAACACCCGAATCAGGCTTGGATAAACCAGCGTGAGAAAATATCAATAAAAAATGACAATGTCATATTATTAGCATTTAACTTGAAAACTTTTTTGAAAGAAAAAGTATCTCATAAGACAAGCCCACAAATAAGCATGGACATGTTTTTCCCTTATGATAACCTAGATCATTTATATATCAAAACAAAACTTTGATCTTTATCTGATATTATTTCTATTGTACCATTGAAATCATTTCGAATATAAATATTCAATTACCCGAAATTGTTACCAATATTAAATCCCCGGTCTACTATGATGTATAATCTAAAACATAGGTACTTATCAAAGAATTGAGTTTCCAAACAAATGACCAGGCTAAGATTTTCCTTTTCCACGATTGGGTACACCTCTAAAGGGATGTCTCAAGAATCCAAAACACACGTGGATCCTCTGCCAATACATAAACAATACACCTCTTCACATGTCTCTACATGCATGCATCTTAGATGGTACCAAATATTTCATTCCCCGATAGTAATCGACCTTTATCGAGAGCTCTCTTATCCGTACACCACACTATAATTTCTACCAGAGGTGACAAACCCAGTATAATTATCTATAAAAAAAAATGAGAATACTCTTTTACCAAACATGATCTAGATAGCCTTGTTGCATCAATCATGTTTTTGCCATTTCTGGTGTATGAGACTTAATAGAGGTGACGATTTACCATTCACAAATCATCTCGGTTTTCTTTGATTGTTCACATTGCCATATTCTATTTAATTTAACTACCGCCTGACTTTGTCCCAAAATATACAACCCCTTAAGATCATACGTGTCAGGAAATAGTGTTATGCTAAGAGAAGGTGTCTTTTCCACCACCTGATGTACAATAGTAAAAAGTCAATGCATGAGGTATGGAAATGCAATTGTCAGGCAATCTTCCATACAAGTTCATTCGGGGACTGAACGAAACCAAACGCGCATTCCTACGTATCCCATAAGGGTCAGTAGTGAAAGGACCTTGCATTGGGTAATTTATGACAGAGAACTACTGCTACTTGAAGCTTATCGGGATTTTAACCTTTACAAATCAACAAGTAATTCCCCACTATAATCATCCTAAATTTCTCTATAGAAACATATAATATGTTTACTTCGTACGCAAATTGGTTCGAAGTGGTTTTCAGATAAGAATCACCCAAATCTGATTCCTACTCCTTTAAAATTCAATTATCGGAAATCATAAACAAAAGGATATATAACAGGATTTAATAATCCTCATTTCAATTCCATAATTTCATTCAATGGATCCATTCAACTTATCTCATTTATACACAGTTTGCTTTTAAACGATATTTTATATTCACTATCCAAAATCTTGAATAATATTGTCTTACCAAATTTCTTACTTCCATTTGTTTAAATCTAAAGGATGATCCGCTATCGAAAATCATCAATATAACCCCTTTATAAAAAATCTATTACAACTAAACAAATCCCATTCTTTTGTATAGTTACAAAATCTCATCTTTACAACTTAGCATAATTCTAAGTAAATTCATTTTTTAGAATTCTTGTTGAAGATATACATATCACATAGACTCCTCGGTTTCTACTAAATATCAATCCCCGTATTCAACAAGTGTTATAAGCGGAATAACGGGTGAGAACACAATTTAGATTCCACGAATAGGACGAGTTCCCTCTACAGACTTTAATGTCTAGTACAAATAGATCTTATCTACGAAATAAAAATTCCTCAATTATATATTTATTTCAATCCGAACAAATCATATTCACCATTCCCTTCGTTGGGCATGTTAAAATAGTTGGGGAGAGCAGGAAACTAGTTTTCGATAACCCAAGCCTAGACACTATCGTTCTATCACCCTAATGTGGTCAAGTTATTTGATCGATTCTAAACCTCTATTTCTTCTATTAAATTTATAGGGTATCTGGGCATTCCCTTCAATTAGTTCATTTCCGCGGTCAATAAATTGACTCTTACAAATGGTACTCGATACACTATTCATTTTTGCATACTCAATTAATGATTTAATAAAACCAACATTGAAATAAGTTATAAATATTCTAAATCATCTTTATAATACTTAGATGATTAGTTAAAATATAAGTAGTTGATTCAAGAAAGAATCATTCAGTTTAAACTCTTATTTCAAAAACTACAACAAGCGTTTTAAAAGTGATGCGGAAAGTGCTAATATGACTTAGTCCATTAAACATCTTTTAATAATTGGAGAATTCATACTTTTTAATTCAAATCTATTTCAAATCATTTTAAATCATTTTTAAAATTTATTCCATATTTTCTATCTTTAAAATAGTGAAAATTAGGCTTAGGTCCCTAAAAGGTCTGGAAATTAAGCTTACATCCCTCCCTTAATTTTTTATAAATTAGGTCCCTATTTTTTGAAAAATCATAAAAAAATAAATAAAAATCATGTAAATTCGTAATTAAGTACAACAACTAATTGTCATAAAATTCAGGCGTTAAAACTACCAAAAAAACAACTCAAAAATCAAAATAGCAAAAAAAAAAGTAAATCACTAGAATTATGCATCAAACGATGTACTTATTTGTAACAGTTGCACACATTTCTGCATATATTTTGGTTATACATCAAATAAATGCATAAATGTATGCACTAATACTACAGTAAATGCATCGTTTGATGCATTAATTTAATCCTGGCCTGTTTTTCAAGCATATACAGTTTTTAAACATTGTTGCATACATTTCTACATTTGTAAGTAATAAATGCATATGTTTCTGCATATATTCATAAGCCTTCATCCGTTTTAACTTCATTGCATACACTTCTGGACTTACACGGAATAAATGCATATATTTCTACAACAATTTGTAGCCCACGCAGATTAGTTCAGCTTTTTATGCATACATCTCTGCCACTATTACTAATATATGCATATATGTATGCATATATCCATCCATATTTCAGCATAAACCCTGGATGAATATATGCATCCATGTATGCATATATTGAGTGTTAATGCAGAGATTTATAAAAAAAAAATCAGGTTGCTTTTGGGGATATATGCAATTTTTGATTTATTTTTTATTTTTTTTACATAGCAGCGCATTTTTTCTGGAAAAACACATAAGTCCCAAAATAGGGACCCACTTTGCATGGAAACATTGGGGAGAATGTCATTTACATTTCCAAACTTTTTGAGGACGTAAGGCTAGCTGCCCCTTTAAAATATCCATTTATATAAAGGTTTTCCTTTATGGTCGCTTTACTACACAAGTGCGATTTTTATAGAAAATTGATTTGGACATAACTCAAAATTTATAAGATGAAAATTTGATTTTATTTCTTTATTTAAAGTAAAATAGTATGAACATTTCTTATTAGGAAGAAATCCGACCTATATTCCATTCAGTACATTCATTTAAAATCTTTGGTTATCAGGAAACTACCGCTATGCGATGTGCCTAGTTTTAACTTGATTTTCAATATTTGAAATAAATTTTCCAAATTTATTAGAATTACTTATAATATCATACTAAATTACTTTAAAACCAATAATTCCACTTTTTAAATCTGTTTTAAATAGATTTCCAACATCTCCATATTATAATAATATTATATAATTATTTTACTATTATTTTCCAAGTATTAACTTTTTGAATCTCAATCTTTTCTAAAGTCAAATTAGATATAATATATGCAGTGATTTTAGAACTCGTTTAAACCTTTGTTTATACATGTAACTCAAACTCATTTTTTTTCAAATCGATTTCAATTTTAGTTTACTATTCACTCCAATATTTGAACTTCGGTTTACCATCTTTTTAAACTTCGGTTTTGAATATGTTTTCACTGTTGAACTTCATATTTCTTTACTTTCAAATTTACCTATTTTCATAACCAAATTCCAAAATCAATTTATTTTATCACATTTTCAACTTGATTCTAAATATCTTTTTCAAAGAGAGTTCTTATTTTTCCATTGATATATACACCGTATTATCAAGATGGTATTAGCATATTAACATTACATACCCGATTCGGGTTTCTATCTCATGTAACTCATATTTGTAGGGCTTTTTTATGTTGGGGCTTCTTTAGTTTTTCTATTTGTGTAAGTTATGTTATCCACACTATTATATATATATATATATCATAATACCGTTTTTTGTATCCATCTATTACAAAACTTTGTATTCGATAAAATATCCTTTCTCTTTAATTTTTCTCTCCTATTTTCAATTTGGTATCAAAGCTTCATTGCCAATAGGTATCTTTTTCGATCAAATATCACTGTTATTCCAAGAAGTTTGTTTTGATATTTCTCCTCAGTTTTTCTATCATCATCCGAGATTTCTTCTTAGACATATGGAAACCGAACTGGTTGGATCATCATTGGAGAAGTGTCGTGCCTAGCTTTTCTAGCTGGCTGCATCATCTCTTTCTCACCATGACCTATGGTAGAGATATAAACAGCTGCAATTCTAATACCGTCATGCCAAACATCATCTGTGGCTATAGCATCAGATATTGTCGTGCCAAGCATTATTCCCTACCATCTTTTTTTAGTTCCCTTTTATTTCTCAGATATGCTAAAGATTTGATAATCTGCCTCGCCATACCCTTCCTAACTGATTATGGCACAAGAAAACGAAGCAACATCTGCTTTTTCTCGTTGCAACAGCGGTGGAAGTCAAGTCATTACCACATCATTGGATGAGGACAACTATATACTTTGGAAATATCAAATCGAAATTTCCCTGAGAGGGTATGGACTACAAGAGTTCATAAAAGGGAATTTAACCACTCCCTCTGTGATGATCACGAATGAGGACAACAACATAGTACCAAACCCTGACTACATCAGATTTCAGAAACAGGATAGTCTGTTATCATCCTGGCTATTATCTTCCATCAGTGCAAAATTATTGTCACAAATTGTTGGATGCAACACATCTCACAAAATATGGTCAACAGTGGAACATATTTTCAGCTCTCAGTCTGCTGCACAAATCATGCAATACAGGAGAGGTCTGCAAAACTCCAGAAAAGATGACATGCATTAAAGAGTACATGAGTAAAATAAAAAGTCTATGTGATAAATTGGGTGATGTTGGGAACAAAATTAGTGACAATGAACAGATTCTATTCATCACCAATGGTCTTGTTGAAGAATATGAATCTCTGGTCATTATTATTGCAACATGACAGGCACTACCTTATTTCCAATTTGTTTGATCTGCACTCCTTGCCCAGGAAGAAAGAATTGACCAGAGAAAAGTAACACAAGGAGAATTTTCTACAAACTACGCTGCTGCCAAAAATAAATAACCACAAAAGAGCAACAACAATCCAAACAGACAGGATAACCGATATCAGAAAGGATACCAACCTCAAAGAGGATATCAACCTTAAAGAGGTCGTGGGAGAGGCAGACAGAATAATAACAACAGAGCGAAGTGTCAAATATGTGAGCAATTTAGTCACATGGCTAATAGGTGTTACTTTAGGTTTAACACTAAATATAGTGGTCCACAAAATAATCAAAGCAACTCTAGACAAAAGAGAGCTCATGAAAATCTTGCCACTATTGGCAATCAAAATAGAAACAACAATGAAAGTAACAGAAGTCAGACCATAACCAGTGATGATGTAAGCAGAGGTGATGACATCAAATTTGAAGAATGGTATCCAGACTCAGGTGCAACACCTCATATCACTAATAACCTTCAAAATTTAAATGTTAGGAGCAAAAGCTATACAGGTATGAAATCTCTACATATGGATAATGGTGAAACTGCAAGTATCACTCACATCTGTAAATGTATTATATCTTGGAAGAGACATCTTAAACTAAATAACTTACTTAGAGTTCCTACTGTTAACAAGAATTTATTAAGTGTCTCAAAATTTTCCAATGATAACTATGTGTACTTTGAGTTTCACCCTAAATTCTGTCTAGTTAAAGACTCAAGAAACATTACTATAGGGTAATCTACAAGATGACCTTTACAAATTTGCCAATTTGAAGACTTGAAATTCGTTGAATAAAGAATTCTAGGGCAATAATGTAGATGCTAATAGTAGTAGTAGTAATATTTGTAGTATTCATAATAATAATGGGAATGACATTGAATGGCACATCAAATTAGGTCAGCCCAATTTTACGACAGTAAAACTTGTTTTGAGCATTAATGGTATTTCTTTTAATAATATAACTGTCAAGCACACTTGCACACGCTGCCAACTTGGAAAAAGCCACAAAAATCCTTTTAACGACTCTGAAACCGCATATCCTAAGCCACTGGAGCTTGTTGCTGCTGATCTATGGGGACCAGCACCACTGAACTCATATCATGGACACAAGTACTATCTTCCTTTTGTCGTTGCTTACTCAAGATATACTATGATATACATGCTAAAGGCTACGTCAGAAGCATGTAATGTTGTCATGCAGTTTATAACCCATGTAAAAAAACAAACCAACAGTAATGTAAAAATCATGCAGACTGACAGTAAGGGTGAGTTTAAGCCACTGACCAACTATTTTATCAAAATAGGCATAAAACATAGGTTAACTTGCCCTCATACATCTAAGCAAAATGGCTTGGTTGAGAGAAAACATAAACACATTATGGAAACTGGTCTAACATTATTATCTTAGGGGTCATTGCGAATGAAATATTGGAGTGAGGCTTTCCACACTTTAGTATTCCTCATCAATAAGTTACCCACTAAAATTCTAAACAACAAAACCCTACATGAGATACTATATGATGAAAGACCAGATTATAAATATTTGAAAGCATTTGGTTGTTTATGTTTTCCATTCTTAAGGGACAATAACAAACACAAACTAAGCATGAGATCAAGTCCATGTACATTCATTGGCTATGCCCAAAATCAGAAAAGGTTATAGATGCTTAGATAAAAATGGAAGAATTTATATTTCAAGATATGTGATATTTGATGAAAACGTATTTCCTCTTGCAAGCAAGCAAACATTCAAGGAAAGCAATGGATAAAACTCAACCACAAATGCATAAATTATGCCCCTGTTTTCAGAACAACTTGTAGACAATACCATTGAAGAACAAAAAAATCAAAATAACCCAAGCATGCAAATTAGTTCAATGGAACAAATCTCTGCATCTCCAAGTGGACCTAACTACAGTACAGAAGGCATACACACAAATCAGCTAGATCAGAACCTACATGAAAGCAGAGACACAGAAGGCAACAATGATGCAGACACATCAGACAATACTACTATGGTTTAACATCAAACACATTAACTTCATATTGGACCTCATATGACTACTAGATCAAAAAGTGGTATGTTCGAACCCAAATTGTACAATATCTCAGTGAACGAAACTGAACTAGTTAATCTCACCCAAGCTATCAAGTCAGAAAAGTGGAAAAAAACCATGGAAACAGAGTTTGAAGCACTTATAAAAAATGGAACTTGGAGTCTTGTAGCAACACCCACTCATAAGAATGTTATAGGTTGCAAATGGACCTATACAATAAAAATAAGTGCAGATGGATCTATTAACAAATGCAAAGCCTGATTGGTGGCCACAGGCTATGCACAACACTTTGACTTCGACTTCAATGAAACCTTCTTACCAGTGGTGAAGCCCACAAAAAACAGAATTATCTTGACCATTGCATTATGTAAAGGGTGGAATATAAAGCAACTTGATGTTAATAATGCTTCCTAAATGAATACTTAACTGAAGAAGTTTACATGTATCAGCCTGAAGGTTATGAATCTGGCAGTGGTAATAAAAAGGTGTAATAAAAAAGTGTGAAAGCTACACAAAGCCATATATGGCTTGAAACATGTCTCAGGAGCATGGTATGAAACGCTCAAATTATCTCTGTCAAATCTAGGATTGACATAAGCAAAGTCTGACAAAGTTTCTTCCTTGGAATACAGATTAATAGAAAAAGTGACACTAAGTTATTTTTGTCATAACAAAGTTACATTTCAGAAATATTACATAGAACCAACATGCATCAGGCAAAGCAATTACCAACACCAATGGTTGTAATCAAAGACTATCCAAACTCAAAGGAGAAGCCACTGAAAATGCTAAACAGTATAATAGTATAATAGGAGCATTACAATATGCCACTATTACATGTCCAGATATATGTTACAGTGTCAATAAACTTAGGCAATATATGCAAAACCCTTATCTGAACGTTGGACGGTAGTCAAAAGAGTTCTAAGATACTTGCAGGAAACGAGACTTTTTGGAATTAGCCTAAAATCAGATAAAGAGTTAAACTTACAGGGGTTCAATGGTACATATTGGGAAAATGTCATAGATGGCCGAAGATCAGTGTCAGGTTATTGTGGTTTTCTAGGCACTAACATCATCTCGTGGTGTATAAAAAATCAATCAACTACTTCAAGATCCAGTATAGAGGTGGAGTATAGAGCTCTCGCAAGCACCATTGCTGAAATGTCATGGATTGAATAACTGATGGAAGAGCTAGGGTTTGCACCCAAACTAAAACTCATTTTCTAGTGTGATAATAGGAGTATCGTCTCTCTATCTCTCAACCTCATACAACATTCTTGAACAAAGAATTTAGAAATCGATCTTCGCTTTGTTCGAGAACGAACATAATCTGGAAAATTGATGATTTGCCACATTCTAGGCGCCCTAAATGTCATTCACGCAAAGACTAGTTGCTCGGACTTCGCCAGTTGACTAGACATCCACTATCAGCGAGCAGATATACTCACGAAAGCTCTCTTGAGTAAAAATTTCATCAGATTGCTAGAAGAGCTCAAGGTTAACAATAGCGGCTGAATGAGAAATATGGAAAAAACTAGGTCGGTTTGAAGGAGCATATTATCATATTAACATTACATACCCGATTGGGGTTTCTATCTCATGTCTCATATTTGCAGGCCTTTTGTATATTGGGCCTGGGCTTCTTTTGTTTTCCTATTTTGAGTAAGTTATACTACCCACACTATTATATATACATCATAATACCATTCTTTCTATTACAAAACTAGGTATTCAGTAAAAATATCCTTTCTCTTTAATTGTTCTTTCCTATTTTCAATTATTATTAAACTATTTTGACATTATTGACATCCAATATCGTATATAACATTCATCCATTTATCCAAACATATCATATAGTGATTTAAATCATTGTTCATCCATTCACATAAGTAGGCGATTTTCAATATATTAGCATGGATAATCATCATTTCAAACAACTACTCACATAACTTAATTAATTGTATAAGTAATTAATCAACTCATAATCAATTACAAATAATAAAGGTAATATATTTTTCAATATGAATTTATAAAGCTATGAGGTTTATTCTCACCTTTATTTCAACTTTGCCTAACTTTAGATTGTATAGTTCACTTTGAAACGTCCCGGTGAACTTCGAGTTAGCCCCTTCCTTTCTTTATCTCTTTCTTTCCTTTTATTTTCCTTGTTTTTTTCCTTCTTCCTTCCCTTTATTAGCTCATGGCCTAAGGATGAAAATGGAGAGGGACTTGGATTTTTCAACAGCTAACTAGCTATAAGGTCTTGTAATGTTACAGGAAGGCTTCACTAAAAGTTTGAGTTGATTTGTAATTAGTTTGATAGTTGTTTAGAAAGTTAGTAAAGAAGAGAGGAGGAAGAAGAAAACATTGATTTTATTTATTAAGCATCGTAAAATTTGTGCTTGGAAAAGAGATGGCATACCCCTCGTTATATAGGCATAGGAAGGTGAATGGAAAAAGACTAAAATGCCCTTAAAACCTTAATGGTACTTAGGTGAGATGGGATGGTGTGTAAGGTGATGTGAGAGATGTGTAAGATGATGGTAAGTTCACTTTTCAAGACTTAAGAAGCAAGCATTCGTTTATATACATATATGGAATATATATATATATATATATATATATACATACACATATAGAATATTTTAAACTTCCTTGATGTGACTACTTATAAATGTACTTATTACCTTAGGACTTTTGTAATATACTTAGTGGTGAAGTGATGCTTGCTTTAATAGGATTTGAAGGGTAATTATGGTGATAAGAGAGGTAATAAGGAGGATGTGATGTAATGTAATGATGGTGTTTTATTTTCTCTTTTTCTATACATGAAGAGATATTTGCTTTATTGTTGTTAGACCAAAAAGTGGTTCTAACACCCAAATTGATTAAAAGCAAAATGAAATGAGATCAAAAATAAAAATGAACACACAGGATTTATAGTGGTTCGGCGAAGAAATGCCTACGTCCACTTGTCTTTCACTATTTTCAATGATTTAGTTGCAAATACAATGAAATATTCACTTGATTTCTCTCACAACTCACTTACAATCACTCAATTGTCTAAAAACAAATAATGAAAGAAGATTTGGATTTTCTGGGAGTGCTGGAATTCGGGTTATGAAGGTGGTTGAACTCTCAAAGTGTCAGAAAAAAGATCCTTTTCTTTGCTTCCAGACGGGGTATTTATAGGTGAGAATTTGCTCAGAACCCGATCCGGATCGGAGCCACGTGTCGTCCATCCCATCAGCCTCGGGTTCGGATGAATTTCTATGTTGACAACGCATTAGAGTAATGGACGTTGAGGGTAGGAACTGGTCACAACCGATCCGAATAACCAGGCGTTCATGCAGGAGAGTGACGTGGAAGACAGGCTCGGGTCGGAGGGTTATGCACAAGGGGTTCGGATCGGAGTGCCCGATCCGACCCGGATTGACTTAGGACTACTTCCTGTGATTACTCCGCTCCGCTCAAATATATTGCTCTCCGCTCCAGCTGGAAATAAGTTGCTCTCCGATCCGAACAGACGTGCCTCTCTAATCCCAACAACAATTGCTCACCGATCCGAACAGCAGACTTTATCCGATCCGAACCGCTACACTGTTCCGATCCGACCCGCTTCAGTGTTTTTCAAGCTCTTCAATATTTCACATCTTGACTTTGTGTTGCCCAGTTCACAAAGTGGGCTAACATTTTGCCCCCTCAAAGGATGCTTCTGTTGGAGACGGAGCATGCTTTGATTATCATTGCACAACGCTCTTCGAGGTGATTTTTCTTTTGATTTTCCTTGTGTTTTCATCTTTTTCTTCAGATTTCAATTTAATTCGTTGCTGAGCTAAAGAACTCGGTTCGGTTCGGATTCCGATCCGAACAGATCCCTTCTCCTTTCTATTTTTCACTGGACTGTTGGGCCAAGCTTCGCTTTTGGGCTGTCCATCCGATCCGAACGAGAATTCTTCTACTGGGCTGCCGATCCGAATGGGGAGACGAATAGACACTCTTCTCTCCTATATAAACACTGCCTTCTTCCTCCTTTCATTTTTACTGTTTCATTCCCGAAGTTCTATAAAACGAGAGAAAAAACTCAATTCGTGAAACATCAAAATTCTCCTTAATTCTCGAAGTAATTACATCGGTAGGTTATAAAACTTTGAACAATTCCTTCTTTAATCATTCTCGATTCGGATTTGTGAGCGATTAGGATGATTTGAGTATGAAACTCTGATGACCTTGCCGCCGTGACCCCCCCCTTTGTCATCGTCGCCAGTAGACTCGTCGCCATCTTGAGGTTGGAACGGAGGGGATGAGAATCCGTAGTTGAGTGCACCAGCATATAATTGCTGGGTTTTGATTTGAGTGACTGGCACGAAATTGGCCTTGGGGTCGGTTAGGGAAGAAAGAGGGTGAAGGAGAAGAAGAAGATGATAGAGAATCGGTTCGGTTCGGAGGGACATGGAAGTTGAAAAAATGAGGGAAAGAGGAAGGGAGTTCAGGAAATCGGACCGGGTCGGGGCAAGTAAAGAAAGAAAAAAGAAAAGAAATCCAGGAGATCGGATCGGGTCAGAGCAAGTATTTAAAGAAGGGGAAAAGGAGCCTACCTAACCGGATCGGGTCGGACCGTAAGATGACGGAGGAGAAGTATAACTACGTGATCCGATCCGAACCGTTAGGGGACTTTACCTCCGATCCGATCCGACTTTGATTTCTGAGTTTCACTGTGATATTCAAGCCTAAGGCCATGCCCCCGATCCGATCCCAATGAATGGACCCGAACCGAATCGAAGCACAGTCTACCTTAACGCATAAAAACTCGTCTAACTGGCCCAATCAACTTTTGGCATGATCTTCAATTTAATGGACAGTTAGGATAGTGCCTTGCGAACGTAACTGGACATCAAGAATTACTTCAACTCTTTATATCTTGCCAAACTTTTTCGTCGCACTTTTAAACATTTACTTTGCACTTTCCGTATACACTGTTTACACTTTAGTTTGCACACACACACGGGGGGATACGTGCTAATTTGCTCTAATTTGTGCTATTGCTTCTTCAATAGTTTTATGACCATGAGACCCAGACGCTCTTCCAGACTAGCTGAGAGGAAAGAAGCCCCGGAAACCTCTAACAAAATTACTCTCGAGGACATATCTTCTCCGTCGGATCCAGAATGGAATAATGAGGGTTCAGACTATGGGGTTGGAAATCGTGAAGGTGACGAGATATCTTCAGAGAATGAAGTTTCTCTAGGTTTTGAGGAGGAAGGAGGGATTGGTGACGACCGGGCTCCTGATGAGTTTGAATCGGCTGTCATATTGGAATCACCTCCAGATTCCGTTGAATCAACAATCGACAACGACCGACTTATCCGAATTTGCTTAAAGTACGGGATAATGAAAAAGGACACTCTAGTGCCTTCGAGATCTGATCGTCCCCACAATCCTCCGGAAGGATATATGGCAATCACCCGGTTGATGTGCATGGTCGGTGCTATCCCTCCATTTTCTCCCTTCATCGTAGATTTTCTAAGACAAATGCGGATTGCCCCCATGCAGCTGCATCCCAATTCTTATGCCTACTTGCACACTTTGTACATAGCATACCGTGAGATCTTAGGCATAGAGCTCACTTTCGATGACGTTCATTTCTTCTATAACTTCAAGCATCGGACTCGAGAGACTCCATCTTTCTGCTATTTTGAGTCTGTTCCTAAGAGGAAGATAATCTCGGCGCCATTCAGCAGTAAAGCTGGAGATTCCAGACTGGAATGGTTCTATGTGAAGCGACAGACTGGATGTGCCAGGAGGTGGATGAAATCAAGTAAAGCACTGATTTTCTAAATCCGGGCTCTATACACTCGAGTCATCGCCTTAACTTGTTTTTCTTTTTGCTTGCAGTCGACAACCCGAAACAAATATTAGATCAGGTGTTCTTTGACCGGATGCACCAGCTTCTTAATGGCGACCAGAAATTCCTGACTATTGATGAAGTCCTTAAGGACGAATATCTTCACTTTCAAGGGCTGTTATCCGTTTTTCGTAGTATCGGTCATGGGACGGCTCCATACGTATATATTCCTCCAGTGGATGTAGTTCCAGAGATAGGAGAAGGTTCTGGAGTTCCTGCAGTGCCTCTTCAAACTTCACCTTCTCCATCTTCTACTCAAGATGACGAATTGGCTAACCTGGCTGAAAAGCATCGTGAAGGATATACTGCCCCCGAAGAGGCTACTTCTCTGGAAAAGTCAACATCCTCCCAAGAGTCGCCACTTAATGCTTCCGAGGGAGATGTCCCTAGTACTGATGACCCAATATTTCAGGGTTTGGGGGATCTCCCCTTACCTGAAACTATATACACTTCAGAGGATTTTAGGAAGGATCCTTTAGTCTTCACCTCTTCTGAGGAGACCACTCCCGCTAAGGCCAAAGAGCCTGCCTGTACTAGTCTAGCTTCAGACTCGGGTTGGTTGGGGGGAAACACACCACTTAGGACACACTTTATACAACAGCATTAGCATTCATTGCACCTCTTTCTCTGTGAATCCATTGATTCTGAATTTCGTTTATCTTATTGTGCAGGCACGATGTCTCGATCTTACTATGATATCAGGAAGCTTCGCCGCAGCATGTCTAATCCACCTCAGGATATCGAGTATGATCGCCGCGATGATCGCGGTAGGGAGGAGAGAAGGCCTTGTGAACCCTATCGCTCTCGACCCTCACGCTCTCGCTCTCCCGTTCGGTCGGACCAAGAGAAACATAAAGGTTATCAAAGTCGTAGGGAAGAGGATAGGCCACAATCGAAAGACTCCACCTCTTCCCTCGAAAAGCGCAGCAGAGAGAGAAGTCCTCCAAAAGATACTGGGTCTCGAAGTAAACACAAGGTCCCTGCTACTAAACGGCCTAGGACAGATAAAGAAACTATTGAATCCTCCACACACAGGGACACTGAATTGACGATCCCCGCTCCTCCACCACTAGATGCGGAAACTGCAATCAAGCGGGCGTATTTGAAGGAGCAATTTCCCGAACATTACTTCGAGACTTTGACTTTTTTACCTGCCCTCGAACCTATTTCTTCCAGGTGGGAAGACGAGGCCAAAGCAAAGATAGACGCGGTTGAAAAACAGTATTCTGAAATGTTCAAATATTCACGCAACCTTTCCAGAATTATCCGTACTCTAATTACGAATGCTGATTCAAAGCAAAAAACTGCGGAAGAAGATGCAAAGGCCTTAAAGAACCTAGGAAAAGATTTGGAGGACACACAGGCCCAGCTTGCTATTGCTCAGAGGGACGCTACTAACTTCAAACAACAATTTGAAGATATGCAAAAACGTTATCATGATTTGCTAGAATCTCATACTCAAGAGCGTTCTGAGTTAAAAAAGCAAGCTGATGATGCCAAGTCAGAAGCTGCTACGACGCGCCTTGCTTATACTGACCTCGAACGGAAAAATGCTGAGTTAGCAAAGAGGAATGCTGAACTAGAAAAGAAGAATGCTGACTTGGCTTCAAAGCTATTGGAGGCAGAGAACAGAGCTGCCCTGGCGGAGGGCAATGTTGAGTGTGCTATCAAATCTGCGGAGGAGGCCCGCAAACAATTGTCAGAGGCGGAGGCTGATATTCAGGGTTTTGGCGAATTAATGATTGAATTCTTCGCACATATCATCCGTCGCCGAAACATTTCTTGGATCGAAGATTACCCATCCACTCTAGTTCAAGTATGGAATCAGATCGTTGAGTGGGAAAAAGAGGAGCTCAAAGTCGATTCCATCGATGAGGATAAGCTAATGGAAAAATACTTGAGGGATGATGAGCCAGAACGCCTAGCTGAAGGGCGCCGCCTCATTGCTGAGGCTATGGAAGAAGAGAGGCGGAGGATTAAACAGAAAAACATTCCCGAGACTGGTTCCTCTTCTGCTGCCCCCGCGAATTCGGAAGTAGAGGGGTATGACCCTAAAAATCCGGGAATCCCCCGAACAACTCTGCTATCTCCAATCCCTGAAATGGCATCGGAGACAGCAGTTACCCCCGCTGAGAAGTCTTCGGAAGGTATCCCTACCTTTTCTCCTCAATTTGTCAAGGCTATTTCTAACTTTCGCCACGTGATTGAGCAATCGATGAAAAACCCATTGTTTTCGCCTGAGTTGATAACTGTTGCTTCTCATTCTGTAGGTATTGAGCCATCCGGAAAGACAGATGTGACTCAGGGAGCCACCGCTGGGGTAGAGCCTACGGAAAAGGCAAAAGGAGGGGAGGACAAGGCTGCTCCTATAGACTTGGGAGAAGGAAGTGAGCCGACTAAGGCCGACACTTCCCATGATGAAGAAATGATAGCAGCTTTAAAGGATGATGGCGGTGACGGAGATCATGAGGAGGAACCAGAAGTTGCAATAGTCGGGGAGTCAAAAAATGCTGATGATGTTACTTTGGCTGCAATGAAAGCTGATCAAGACAAATGCTTGCAATTAAAAGCCGAAGAACTAGACCCTGAAGCCCTCAAGCCCCTCGCAGTTGTGGATGCGGGATCAAGGTTAGTTGTTAAGCTCTCAACTAGATCTATTACAGAGGAACTCGCTAAAAAATCTTCTCTTGATTCCAGCGCTCCGCCCTCCGGGAAGAAGTCTACCGGTTCCAGCACCGCATCTTCAGGAAAGAAGAAATAAAAACGAATCTTGACAGAGGCCGAGAAAGAAGCAAAGGATGCAGAGAAAGCCGCCAAGAAGTCCAAGGCTCACTCGAAATCTAAATAGTGGATTGCCTTGTGTCGTTTTAGCATTTAGCGAACCAACAATTGCTGCTACAAGAGTGGCTCTTGCACCTTCTTTTTTAGCTATTTTCCTGTACAAATTCATTCATTTGTAAATAAAAAAATAATTCATTTTCTGCAATGTCTGTTTGTCAGTAGTTCCGCACTTATGTTAAAATGCCTGTCACACTATAGTTATGAAATGAAGTTACGGAGCGAGGAAATATGTATATACACATATGCCCCCAGTCAATTCTCACAAATTATTTAAGGCTTAACCAAGCAATCTGAATGCTCCCGATTTTCTGACGGGATAGCATTTCCTGTGTCGTTAGTGCCTGTCATTTTTTCTGGCATTTCTTTTATACTCTCCTGTCTCATACTCAGGTTAGAGTTCTTACTGAGGCGGTCCCTTGTCTGGGTGCACCTTCATGTCTCAGAGGACGTCGTCTTCCCGTCCTTTTATACTCTCTCTCTCTCTGGAGAGTTAGAGTTCGAGCTCAGCAATCTATTCATTCCCCGGTCTTTCAGCGGGGAAGGATCTCTTTCTCAGCGCTCAGTCGGAGACGCTTTTATACTCTCTCTCTCTCTCTCTGGAGAGTTAGAGTTAGGGGAAGGATTTCTTTTTCAGCGCTCAGTCGGAGACGCTTTTATACTCTCTCTCTCTCTGGAGAGTTAGAGTTAAGAATGTCGTTTTCTCATTCTTTTATGTCTTTTCGCACAAATAGTCGTTGTGCTTTTTCTTATGTTTAAACTGTCTTCAACCTTTTCAGGTTTTGAATCATCCTGTATTCCATAATCACAACAGAATAATCGATGAATGTATATATATAATGCATAAAAGTAAATAACACACGATATTTTTATAGTGGTTCGGCTAAGTCGTAGCCTGCATCCACTTTATAGTCATTTATTCATATCGTCAGATTTTCCCAAGGCAAGTCGTGCCTTATTACAGAGTTCATAAGAAAAATAACAAAGAGTACAACATTTTTAGTCCAAATATCGCATTAAGTGTTGGGCATTCCATGCTCTAGGGACTTCTTCGCCATCTACGGTCGTTAACTAGAAGGTTCCTTTTTCAAGTTTCCGTTGGATGACAAAGGGTCCTTCCCACTTTGGACCGAGGTGAGGAAGGGATGGAAAGACTCTCTTTAGCACCAAATCTCCTGGTTCAAAAGTCCTGAGGCGAACTTTTTTGTCGTAATAGCGTGCCATCTGACGTCGATGTCTTGCCGCACGCAAATCTGCTTCGTCCCTTTTTTCTTCGACTTCATCAAGAGACTCAAGTAAGAGTGCCCGATTCGTCATCGGGTCATAATACGTCACCCTGTGGGAAGGAACTTCCAGCTCAACTGGAATTACTACTTCTGAGCCAAAGGAGAGAGAGAAAGGGGTGTGACCAGTAGCCGTCTTAAATGTTGTCCGATATGCCCACAAAGCTAGGGGCAATTCCTCAACCCATTTTGCCTTTGCGCGCTCTAACCGTTTCTTGAGGATGGATTTTATTACTTTGTTTATTGCCTCAACTTGCCCATTCGACTGCGGATAAGCAACCGCAGTGTATCGCTTGTCGATCTTATACTTCTGGCAGAAATTTCGGAATTCAGTACCATCAAACTGGGTTCCGTTGTCAGTTATAATGGTCCTTGGGATTCCGAACAGGCATATAATATTTCTAACCACGAAACTTATCACCTTTCTTGCCGTGATTTTGGTCAAGGGCTCAGCTTCCACCCACTTCGTAAAATAGTCCACAACGACTATTGCATATTTCGCTCCTTCTTTAGCAATTGGTAAAACTCCAATGATATCAATTCCCCACGTGGAAAATGGCCAAGGACTCACCATTGATTTGAGTTGGGTCGACGGTGCTCTGGGGATTTTGGCGAATCTCTGGCACTTATCGCAGCGTCGTGAATAATCAGCTGCATCTTTATTAATTGTGGGCCAGAAGTATCCATATCGCAATATCTTTTTTTCTAAAGTCTGACCTCCTGTATGATCTCCACACTCACCTTCGTGCACTTCTCTTAGTACACGTTTGATGTCGTCGTGTGCAATACATCGTAACAGGGGCATAGAAAATCCTTGCCTATAAAGAATATCATCTTGTATGACATATCTGGTAGCCTTGCAAACTATAGCCCTTTTCTCACTCTTCTTTGACGGGAGTGTCCCATTCTTAAGGAAGTTCTTAATTGGGGTCATCCACGACTCCTTCTCCGGTTCCGCTTCGAAAGCGAACTCAATTTCCATCGACTCAAAGCTTGGCGATTCCGATGTTTCAATTGGAATTATTTCAGTTTCTTCTGGATTGTCGGAACAAGCTAGCTTTGCCAACCTGTCTGCCTTCTGGTTTTCGGCCCTTGGGATATGTGTTATATTGTACCGCTCCAAGTTGCTCAATAGCTATCTCACTTTCCCGAGGTAGGCGATAAGTCGAGGTCCCCGAGCCGCAAATTCCTCTCGCACTTGGCAAACAACGATTTTAGAGTCACAGAATATGTCCAACATTTTTACTCTGAGGTCTTTAGCAAGCTTCAGCCCGGCAATCAGGGCTTCGTATTCAGAGTCATTGTTAGTCGCCGAAAATTCTAATCGCAGAGCGTAATATAACGACCGTCCTTCAGGAGTGACTAAGACGATTCCAGCTCCGGACCTTCGGTCGTTCTTGGCTCCATCTGTGTATAACTTCCATGGATCTATCTTTAACTCATCCTCGGACTTAACCACTCTGTCATCGATTACTTCCTCCTCTGGGATGGTGAATTCTGCTATAAAGTCTGCCAGAGCTTACCCCCTGATCGACTTTCGTGGTTGAAAATTTAAATCAAACTGACTTAATTCTATATTCCACTTGATCAACCTTCCCGATGCTTTGGGTCTCTGCAACACCTGCCTCAGGGGCTGGTCAGTGTATATGGTTATTGGATGAGCTTGAAAATAATGACGAAGTTTTCGGGATGCGATTAGGAGGCTGTAAGCGAGCTTCTCAATCTTTGGGTAGTTGCGTTCTGCCGCTGCTAATTTCTTGCTTACATAATATACTGGCTTTTGCACTTTGTCTTCTTCTCGGACCAAGGCCGTGCTAACGGCGTGAGCCGAGACTGCCAAGTAAACAAACAATTCTTCGTGATCCACTGGCTTTGACAAAATCGGCGGTTTTTCTAGTAGTTCCAATAAATTTCGAAAGGCCTCAACACAGTCCGGAGTCCACTCGAAGTTCTTCTTTCCTCTTTTAATCAAATCAAAAAACGGAACGCATTTATCTGTGGCTTTAGAGATAAATCTACTCAACGCAGCTACTTTCCCCGCAAGATTTTGGACGTCTTTAATTCTCCTCGGCTCTTCAATGTTTCTAATCGCTGCTATTTGGCTAGGATTGATTTCAATTCCTCGGGAGCTCACAATGAAGCCTAGGAACTTTCCCGATGCCACTCCAAATGAGCATTTCAAAGGATTCAACTTCCTCCGATACCTTCGTAGGATACCAAACATTTCCGCCAAGTCTTGCGTATGGCTGGAGGACTGTTTCGATTTGACAAGCATATCATCCACGTAAACTTCCATAGTCTTCCCTATTTGATTATAAAACATTCTGTTCACCAAGCGCTGGTAAGTGGCTCCGGCGTTTTTCAATCCGAATGGCATTACAACATAACAATATAACCCCAAATTCGTAATGAAGCTCGTATGCTCTTGATCTGGCACGTGCATAGGAATTTGATTGTATCCGGAATATGCGTCCATGAAAGAGAGAAGTTCATGACCTGCTGTCGAATCTACAAGCTGGTCAATCCTGGGAAGTGGGAAACTATCTTTTGGGCAAGCTTTGTTCAGATCTGAAAAATCAATGCACGTCCGCCACTTTCCATTCGGCTTCTTTACCAAGACGGGATTCGATATCCAGTCGGGATATGTCGAATCTCGAATAAACCCGTTCTGCTTCAGCTTCTCCACTTCCTCTTGAGAGCAGCCGACCACTCTGGGCCCAGCATATGTCTCTTTTGCTTCACAGGCGGATGTTTCGGGTTTACATTTAATTTGTGACTTATAATAGATGGCGATATCCCACACATGTCAGCGTGGGTCCAGGCAAACACGTCCAAGTTTGCCTTCAAGAAGTCCGTTAGTTCTTCGGCTCGACGTGGATCCAATTGAGAACCAATCTTCAAAACTTTTGTCGGATCAGCTTCATCAATGGGAATTTCCACTGTTGCTTCATTAGGAGTGCATTTCTAGTCTCTGGTTCCTCGTCTTTTCTGGGATCCAGGTCTTCAGGCGTTCCTTTGGGCAACTCCTTCGGGGTCGATTTCCCTAATTGCTACGCCGAGCCCCCCTTTGGGGGAGGCGAGGCATCTTTACTCTCGATGTTAAGTCCTTTCATCAACATCTTTAATTCGGCAACATAGCAGCCCGTCCGGAAACTTGATCCCCTCTCTTTACTCCAGTTCCGGCTTCGGTTGGGAACTTAAGCAATAAACACCAAGGGGCGATACAAGCTCTGAATTCAGCAAGGGAAGGCCTCCCCAAAATGCATTATAAGGCGAATCTATGTCCAACACTACGAACTGAAGCATCCGCACTCTTCTGCGTTCTCCTTGCCCCAAGGTCACGGGCAATTCTATGTATCCCATGGGAGCTGTTGACGCCCCATTGAAGCCTCTGATCCATCCTTCACATGGCTTCAAATCCTCATATTCAAGCTTCATCTGATCGAATGACTTTTTAAACAAAATATTGACGGAACTTCCGTTGTCTACTAACACCTTATGAACCATGGCCGGCCCAATGGTGGTAGTAATGACCAACGAATCATTAGTGGGTGATTGAATCCCAGTATTATCTCTGCTGCGGAATACCACGTCGTCAAACATTGTCTTCTGTTGTTTTATGGGGGCGATATCTTCCAAATCATCACCTTCATTCACATCTACGTGTTTGGCAGCATTTACATATTGATCCATTGCTCTAAAGCTATGGATTGCCGGGTGAGGTCCACCCACTATGGAGTTGATAACAATTCCCTTGCCTTTCTGCTGCGCTGTAGGCTTGGGAGCAGGTAGAATCTGTTTTGGAGCCTGCTCTCCTTGCCCCCTGTCCCTCGGGGCAACTTTATATTCATCCAGTTTCCCTTCACCCAGCAGCTTCTCAATCACATCTCTCAAATGCCGACATTCATTGGTTGAATGCCCATGAGTTCCATGAAACAAACAAAACTTCCTAGTTGCCATTTCTTTCTCGGTCGAGTCACTAGGTGGCGGTCTTTTGTATTGCAAAACATTGTATGTATCCAGGTAAATATTCTCAAGAGTGTCGTTCAACGGTGTATAATTCTCATAAGTCTGGAATCGGGGCCTTTTGCTAGGATCACTTCCCCTATTTCTATTTCTCCTGTTACCGTTCGCATTACAGTTATTGTTGTTGCCCCCGTTTCCAGAATTGTCGTTTCCACTCTTGTTTCCCACATTCACTTCAACTTTTCCGGAACTTTCCCCAGACTGCTTCACGGCGACATTACTCTGAACATTTTCTTTTGATGCCGCTTCAGACTTTCTCTTTCGGTTTGCCCTGGCTTCCTCTCGTCTTAAATAAATATCGGCCTTTTCATAAAATATCTCTCTCGTGGATGGAGTCTTCCCAGAAAGGTAATCTCCAAACTCGGATTCAGGATCGACTCCTTCCTTTAATGCCATCAAAATGGTGGGCTCATGCGGGTCACTAACTTCAGTCACAGCTAAGTTAAAACGGTCAAGATAAGACCTCAAAGACTCTCCTGGCGCCTGCTTAATTCTTGATAATTCAATAACACTTTTGGACTTTCGGGTATGGAGTCGGAACTGATTCATAAAACGTTCGCTCGGTTCCCTATAATTTGAAACCGAACGAGGGGGAAGTCGGGTAAACCAGAACAACGCCACATCTTCTAAATAGATCGGGAATGCTTTACACTTCACTGCATCAGGGGCAGCAGCAGCATTCATGAGCCACGAGTATCGCATCAAATGCTGTCCCGGATCAGTTCTCCTATTGTACTTGTCCATCTGCGGCAGGTTAAAACGCCGGGGAAACTGAAAGTCGAGGATGTCGTCAGTGAAAGGAGTATGGCTTCGCTCAATGCCATAATCTTCGTTGGTATAGTTCCGGCTCTCGGACATAATCTGGCGCACCATTGCCTGTACATCAGCATTAGTTAGGGGCCGTTCAGGTTCCCTGGCCCTGGTATCTGGGTTCCTTCTGGGTTCTTGTTCAGGAGATGCCCTTCTTCTCCGAGCTGCTTCTGCTCTATTCCGTTCCCTACGCTCCCGGTCGATCTCGGGAGGAGGGGACTGGAGCCTTTACCCTTGAGTGGGATCATTGTTTCCTAGTGCTCGTGCAATATCCTCGCGAGACCCCAAAGATCCGAATGTCAGCTGCTCCAAATTCTGAGGTCGTTCGAGCGGCCTTCGTTCATGGGGCCGCTCTTCCTCGGAAGAAGAAGACTGATCCACTGGTGTGTGACGAACCGGTGATGGGGTCCTCTGTCGACGGAGTTCGCTAATATCCCTGCTCATGAGCCTCATATTTTCCTGCATCATGAGATTGGTGCGCTCGTGGACTTTCATAGCCTCCCTAGTACTCTCAAGCATGTCAAGTAGGCGCGAGAAATCTCCTTGAGTAATGGGCGCAGATGGATTGACCTGATCATTGACCCTGGTGGCTGGAATTGGAGCATTCGTAGGGACTCGAGTAGAGGTTCCAACATCACCAAGTGTCGGGTCGGATCAGAGATGGGAGATCGGGTCGGTTCGGAGCTGGGGAGCCTGGTCGAGTCGGTACATGGCAAGCTGCTCGGGTCGGTTCAGGTTGGGGGAATGCACCGCTTCAGAATCTCCTACCCGGATCGGATCGGAGCTCTCCCCCTGAAGACAGTTCGGGTTTCCTGCATCGGTTCGTCCTGCTGTTGAACTCTGCCCACGAGACTTTGTCACAACCGCATTTTGCTGATCTTCGCCAGCTCCATTTCCTCGAACAGATTGAACTTCTTTGCCTTTTCCTTTGGCCATGGTTCTTCAACAATCACTTCAACAAATATCCAAGAGCGTCGAAACTTGAGGATTAACTTCTTTGAACTCAACGGTCCAAAAAGTAGAACGATAATCCCGAAAAACAAAGAATTCAGATGGTTCTCAGTGAAAGCACCAAAATGTTAGACCAAAAAGTGGTTCTAACACCCAAATTGATTAAAAGCAAAATGAAATGAGATCAAAAATAAAAATGAACACACAGGATTTATAGTGGTTCGGCGAAGAAATGCCTACGTCCACTTGTCTTTCACTATTTTCAATGATTTAGTTGCAAATACAATGAAATATTCACTTGATTTCTCTCACAACTCACTTACAATCACTCAATTGTCTAAAACCAAATAATGAAAGAAGATTTGGATTTTCCGGGAGTGCTGGAATTCGGGTTATGAAGGTGGTTGAACTCTCAAAGTGTCAGAAAAAAGATCCTTTTTTTTGCTTCCAGACGGGGTAATTATAGGTGAGAATTTGCTCAGAACCCGATCCGGATCGGAGCCACGTGTCGTCCATCCCATCAGCCTCGGGTTCGGATGAATTTCTATGTTGACAACGCATCAGAGTAGTGGACGTTGAGGGTAGGAACTGGTCACAACCGATCCGAATAACCAGGCGTTCATGCAGGAGAGTGACGTGGAAGACAGGCTCGGGTCGGAGGGGTATGCACAAGGGGTTCGGATCGGAGTGCCCGATTCGACCCGGATTGACTTAGGACTACTTCCTGTGATTACTCCACTCCGCTCAAATCTATTGCTCTCCGCTCCAGCTGGAAATAAGTTGCTCTCCGATCCGAACAGACGTGCCTCTCTAATCCCAACAACAATTGCTCACCGATCCGAACAGCAGACTTTATCCGATCCGAACCGCTACACTGTTCCGATCCGACCCGCTTCAGTGTTTTTCAAGCTCTTCAATATTTCACATCTTGACTTTGTGTTGCCCAGTTCACAAAGTGGGCTAACAATTGTCTCCTTAAATATTTTTAAGGTCAAATCATGGATTAGTTTAGGATAAATCTCTTATTTAGTTTAATGAATCTACTTTATTAATTTAAATGATTTCGTAACTAGATTTAAATATTTCACATATTACTATTTAAATAGCAAAATGTTCATACAACTTATTTTGGTTGGAACGTTGATTTTCTATAAATACGTTTAACAGTCATATTTCTACATTTTATTAAACGAACTCCTTCATGTAAAAAAAAATTGAAAATTGAAGTTCTTACTTTCTTTTATTAATCAATACATGTTTATTCATATTTAAAATTTGTATTTAAATAATATTGTTAGTTCCAAAATTTACGATGTTGGGAAAAGAAAGGTTAAATTCTGATTTTTGACTATAAACAATAAATTGCTTGAACCGGTAAGGCAATAAATCTGATATAAATTTCTTATTTGATCGTTATACTTTTCAGAATTGTATTTAAAAATTGATTGTATGTTTCCAGAACCATATGCGATTATTCTAAATTGATAAAAACACCATTTTTCAAAATATTAAAATTTCTGGGCCGTTATAACCCCCACCACCGATGATCGGACCTCCTTCGAGCGCCACATCTACACGCCTCTATTTTCCCCAGGTCGGATCGTGCAACTCCCACCACATCGCCAGAAAAACACCTAAAGCACAAATGGAAAGTGGACCAAACTCCCCACAATTTCCACCCCCACAAACCTTCGATCATCGATCAGTAGACACTGATCTTTTCCTCAAGTTATGGTGCCCATTTTCCATGTTGAAGAACTTACATAAATTATCTTGAATTAGCCAATGAAAAGCTGTAATTTAGGATTTGGGTGACTTGGCCTTTCACTTGCTGAGGGCACAAATTTTGCTTTGAGTTTTTCTTTTACTTTTTTCCGAATGTCTGAATCTTGAAAGAAAATATAAAAGGAAATTGGAGAAAGGGGAGGGATGGAGATCTGATTTAGATATGATGGGTACATGCGTACGCTTACATTTATGATTGTAGAACATGTGTTTTTTCACTTTTGTTTTTTCTCCTACTTTATTATTTTTGTTTTATGATTGGTACAATTTACATGTATATATATAATTGATTTTTGCTGGGATTTTCAAATTCGTACGATCACATATACAAGATGCAAAACTCGACACCATACAAAAATTTACAATTCTGGATCAGATGAAACTAGTTTCATCAAATTCGGAGATTGTTTGCAAAAGTGATATTTTCTATATTATAATATTAATTTGTAATACGATTCAAATGCTAATCTAATTTCAAACTATTTATTATTCTTTTACAAGTTACAAAATGGATTTACAACAAATACTGATTAACTAAATGGAGTTGATTGAAATTACTATATCATTTTTCAATTAATATCTAATCCTCAATTCAAATCTTTAGTTAAATATTAATTAACTATATTAATTTAGAACATTCGAATTTACGAGTTGTTACATCCATTGTCTGTTTATATATGTATTCTGTTTTGTGATATTTGATATGCGATGTTATTATATACTCGTTTGAATAGATCCTTAGCCATCACAACTTTGTGATAAACTTGAATTAGGTGCGTCAATTCTCATAAGAAACAAAATTGAAGCATATATTTGATATTGGTTTATGACAAAGCTCACAGATGGTCACTCCTAACTAGCCCTATTCTTTGCACTAGCATACGATATTACTTAGTATTACTTTTTGTTAGTGCATGTGCATCACAATATTTCTCTAATCTTCTTGCTTCTAATAAGGTAGGTATAGTTGGCGTATTATAACATAAGTTGGATGATAAAGTTTTTTTTTTATTTCAAAGCTAATATGTCAATAAATGGAACATAATTAATAATAATAACTTAGGAGGAAATGGGAAAATTATATTGATTTAGGCATTGAGATTTAAGTCGTTATATTCTTAATCCTCACTTTATTCACTATAATTTTAAAAACATAGGAGGTCTGATAATAGATATTTCTTGTTTTATGCTTTTAAAAATGAAAGATATAGATAAGTATTTTGTAATCATCTAGAGCAGTTTACTTAAATTTCTTTTAGCCCTCGAATTATATGGGTAATTTCAATACAATTATGCATGCTTCAAAATAGAAAGAAGGGAACCCAATTCCTCTTACGATAGTAAAATTCTTTAATAATTTTATATTTATGACCGAATTAATTGAACCAAAATTTATATTTATGACCAAATTAATTGAACCCAATTCCTCTTAAGATAGTAGAATCCTTTTGTCCGTGAGGGAAAATACCCTATTCATTATTAGTTATAATTTCGGTTAATCATAAACTTTCTTAAATCTATTTCCAAAATTCAATTTTTATTCATTACTAGTAATCATACTCCCATTAGACTGCTATTTTTCTTAGGAAAATTCTATTAAAGTAAATTTTCCATTCAAATTTGAAAATGGATGTATTTTAGACAATGAGTATAAATCTATCACTAATAGTGGTTTCTAAACAAAAAAATTATGGTACAACACAATTTAGATTCAAGAAAATTCTTCAAATCGGTAAATAAAAATAAGAATTTGGATGAAAATAAAAATAATGATCAAATCAATTTAATAAGACAAGAATATAAGAGAATGCAAAAGAGTGCTGACTTTGTTATGAGCTTATAGATGATTATTTTTTCCTAATGCAAAAGAGAGTTATTGATGAATTGCATGTTGAGGTAGTTAACTTGAAGCAGAACATAAAAATTACCAGCTTAGTTGTTGTTCTTTATATTAATTTTCTATTCTAAAAGGTCAAGTGGAAAACAAAAGAATGATGAAGGAAAATTACTTAATGGTTAAGTTGTTGATCATCTAAATTAAGCAGCTCATTTAGAAAATGGGGCAAATAAATACTTCGTTCATTTGTATAATTCTGAAAGGAGATCATGTAGTTATCCTAAAATAGGTACAAAAGTTCTGATACATAAAAATAGTGAAAAAAATCCTTGTTGCTTAAGTTTGCATGTAGGCATTAAAAAAATAATTTTTAATGTTGAAGACGGTAGAAGCACTGGACCTGAAGGTTTTAGGGCGAAATTTTGTAAATGCATTAGGAGTTTTTTTTAATAAGAAAAATTCGAATGCTATTACTGAATTATTTTCCACTGGGAAAATTCTAAAAAAAAGTACCATTCATACTTTTATTAGTTTTTCTTCATAAGAAAAAGTTCCAAATTGCTCAGGTCATTATAGGCCTATAACTTGTTATTTAATTTACATATAAATAATTATCGTTATTCTAAGTAACAAAATACATGTTCTTTTTTTAAAGTGTTTAATTACTGAAAACTAAAGTTCATTTATCCTTGGAAGTTAATTGCTGAAGATACTTTTTTGGCTCATGAAATGCTGGGAGATAAAATAAATTTTGTATTAAAGTTGATTTGTCCAAGGTTTAAATGAATTAGAAAGACATTTTATTCTTCATATAATGAAGAAGTTTGGATTCAATGATTTTTTTTTATAATGTAATAAAAGAGTGCATCTGTAGTGTAACACATTCCATATTAATCAATGGGCCCTCTTATGGATTTATAGAAAGAAAAGGTGGCATTAGACAAGGTGATCCTCTTTCATTATGTTAGTTTACTATAACTATGAATTATGTCATAATACAAATAGGGAAGGAAAAATCATTCAAAATTTTGAAACAAATTAATGAAATATTCCGTTCATGTCTCATTTCCTATATGCAGGAGAATTATTAATTTTCTCAAATATAGATATGCAAAATGCTATAGTTATTGAAATTTATTTTGAAAACCTTAGGTCTATTCTAGTAAAAAAAATTATAGCAGAAAAGAAAAAATTCTCAACCATTTGAAAATTAAGGAATCTATGTTACAAGTTAAATACTTGGATCTCCCTCTAAGTTCAAATCAGATTAAAGAGAGGGATTGTGCCAGATTGGATTCATTCATTCAAAATAAAGCAGAATATTGGTCCAGTAAGTTTTATATATAGCAAGTAGATTAAAATTCACTCATATGGTCATCACAACCATAGTCACTTAATGTATTCAATCTCGTAGCATTCTAATCAAAACAGTAGGAAAATTGTATGTGCTAACATTATTTTGAATGGTAAATGCGATAAAGTTGCATAGAGCACGATTAAAATATCGACTTTTTTTTATAAAGGTTTTGGATTAACAAACTTTAAAGGCTTGTGCAAAGCCAGCAATTTAAAACTTTTTTGGAAATTTACTGAAGGAAATTCTTTATAGTTAGACAGATGAAAGCAAAATACATAATTGCACATGCCTCTAACAGTGCTTCATTCTTACACATAAAAATAAATTGGGTTGCAACGAATTTAGTACCAAATTATTCAAGAGAAATTCCAAAGATGGAAAGAAAACCAACATTCGCTCATTCCGACGGCGATTAGTTATCGGTGGCAGTCAAAAACTGACATTATCGCCTTCGGAATGTTCTTCCCTTTAATAACGACCTCCAAAGAAACATAAATTCTATTCCAATGGCTTCCAACGTCCTTTAAATATTATTTCCAAAGGTTAATTTTTGACATGTGCTCATCCAAGGATCCATAATGTCGTTGAAATTCATTGGAAACCGTCGGAAGTCTGATTGTTTTTCTTATGCAGCAGCATCTTTCCACTTCCAACCCACACACATACTGTAATCAGTCTATACACACACACACACACACACGTATATATATATATATATATATTGTTTCTATCAATCACTAGAAACAGCAAAAACCTGTTTCTATGAAGAGTAATGCTTGTAAGCGTTAGTAATACTGATTCAATGATATTACAATTTGCAACAACAAAATTCAATCACAACCATGCAAAGGGAACCAACTGAAACAATAAGAATTCCACGAAGAAAAGAAATAGTACCGATTAATGTCCGAGTCCAGTGAGTGTTGTTCCCTTGAAATGAAACTGCTCTATCTACAGCATGTAAGGTTGTAGAGCAATCATCTCCCAAGGGTGAAACGGATCTCTCTCCGCGATGGTGCGCTACAATCGCAGAGGCAGGACGAATGCAAGGTAGTTGTTTAATTGCAGAATAGGGCAATGAGGAAGAAAACAAGGAGGAGAAAAATTAGAATTAAAAATAGTGTTTTGATTCGAATTCTACAGGCCTATATATAGCTGGAAGAGGCATCTTTTCATGAACAGGTGCTTCTGTTTGAATTGCAACGACTACGACTGTTAGAAAGTTGCGACCCTTTACCAATAGACATTTCCGTTGGCAATCGCATGGTCAAATTCAAAAAACTAATAGTTCCGCAGCACAGCGAGCCCATCGGAGGCCCAATTGATCACCAGACCCCAGGAGCCCGAAAGCCCTTTATCTTTGACCTTTAAATATTGACATGAACATTTTATCATGCCATTGCCTCTCCCTCTTCCATCTCCTCTTTCTGTCGATATAACACATCAAGCCTTAGTATAAGTAGTGGCTTAAGGCACAAATTTCCTCGATGTGGGACTTAGTTTGCCTCAACCACTTTATTCATTCTTCCAACAATCCCCTACATGAATGAGTGGTTGCATAATCTGTTCTAAAACTTTTTGCTAAACATTTATCATATCGGTAAAAGTAGCACGGTGGCCTAGAAATTTTGCTAGTGTTATATATTTATAACCAACTGGCGAATCAGTGACTGGACTGTCTTTGAACTGTAAGCCGTTTGTGTAAGTCTATAAAGATAACGCATGATAAATGCTATTTAACTCCTTGGTTCTCTGTTTGTGTTCATTTTTGCCATGAACGCCACCTTGGTTTCTTGAGTACATGAAGAATTAAACCTTACAATACTTCATAAAGCGGCGCCTTCGCACTCACATAGGTGATCCTATTAATAGTATCCCGTAATACTCCACTTGGTTCTTTATAACACCACAATATAGACATCATTAAAAGCCAAGCTTATCCTATTCTCCAATGGGTTGTGCACTGACTTATCATAGGAATGGTTTGTATTTAACAGTGCCGTTAAGTTTATCTTAAACTTAAAGTTGTCCCTTTGAACCAAGATCTTGGGATCTCTAGTCAATTAGGTGGGGTTTCCGTTTTAAAAAACTCTTAGTTCATAGGTCTTAAGCCCATTCCCATCGATAAGGTTTGAACTTTCTCTCTTGGCAAGCCTTTTGTTAGTGGATCCGCTAGGTTATCCTTCGACCATACATAGTTTATAGTGATAACTCCATTAGTGAGAAGTTGTCTTATGGTTTTATGTCTACGACGAATATGTCGAGACTTACCATTATACAATGTACTGTTTTCCCTTCCTATAGCAGATTGACCATCACAATGTATACATATTGGAGGTGCAGGTTTTTCCCAATTTGGAATATCTTCCAAGAAACTCCTAAGCCAATCTGCTTCTTCTGCAGCTTTATTTAGAGCAATGAACTCTGATTCCATTGTTGAACTTTCTATGCAAGTCTGCTTGGATGATTTGCATGAGATTGCTCCATTTCCTAATTTAAACACATATCCACTTGTGGATTTTGTGTCATTTGAGCCAGTTATCCAATTGGCATCATTATATCCTTCTACTACAGAAGGAAACTTTTCATATTGCGACACATAGTTTTGTGTATATTTAAGATATCCTAAGACCCTGAATATTGCTTTCAAGTGATGTTTACCAGTATTACTGGTATATCCACTAAACTTGCTTATAGCGTATCCAATGTCAGGCCTAGTACAATTCATGACATACATAATACTTCCTAGTATACGAGAGTATTCAAGCGGATATATTCCACCACCGGTGTTCTTTACCCAATTTTGGTTCATATCAACTGGTGATTTTGCAATGGTTATATTATATTGCTTGAACGTTTCAAGTAATTTGGCAATGTAATGTGACTGAGATAACGCATATCCCTGTGGTGTTTTTATAATTTTCACACCCAATATTACATTAGCTACTCCCAGATCTTTCATGTCGAATCTAGAGGATAACATATCCTTTGTAGATTTTATTATGGCCTTGTTATTCCCTAGGACAAATAAATCATCAACATAAATACAAACAATGACATATCCAATATCTGTATATCTTACATATACGCATTTATCTGATTCATTTATTTTGAATCCTTTTGATAACATAGTTTCATCAAATTTCTCGTGCCATTGTTTCGGAGCTTGCTTAAGGCCATAAAGTGATTTTACTAACTTGCACACCTTATTTTCATTTCTTGGTCTAAGAAACCCTTCAGGTTGTTGCATACATATTTCTTCTTCTAGTTCACATTCAAAAACGCAGTTTTCACATCCATTTGGTGTATTTCCAAATTTAATATGGGTGCAACCACAATAAGCATCCTAATCGATGTTATTCTAGTTACTAGTGGATACGTGTCAAAGTAGTCTAGATCATCCTTCTGTCTAAATCCTTTTGTTACAAGTCTTGCTTTATACTATTGAGCCGTCATCTTTCAGTTTTTTCTTAAATATTCATTTATATCCTAGTGGTTTTGATCCTTTGGGTAGATCCACTAGTTCTCATGTATGGTTTAGTAAAATGGATTCTATTTCACCGTTGATAGCCTCCTTCCAGTATGGAGCCTTAGGAGATGACATTGCTTGTTGGTAAGTAAGAGGTTCATTTTCTATCATATATGCATAGAAATTGGGTCCAAAGGTTTTCGAAGTCCTTTGACGTTTGCTCCTTCTGGGTTCCTCTACCTCAGTTTTAATGTTTCTCTCATTCGAGTTTTGATTAACATTATCCTCAGGAGTATTTGTATCTCTTGATCTCTTTTGAACAATTGTTTCAATAGAGGATTTTAGAGGATAAATGTGTTCAAGGAATCTAGCATTTCGTGACTCGACTATGGTGTTTTCATGTTTTCATGAATGTTATCAATTTCAGATTTGTACACCAAAAATCGATATGCACTACTATTATGAGCATATCCAATGAATATGCAATCTATATTCTTTGGTCCAATTTTGATCTTTTTCGGTATTGGTATTTCTACTTTGGCAAGACACCCCACACTTTCAAATATTTGTAGGATGGCAGTCTATTTTTCCAAAGTTCATGTAGAGATTTATATGTTTTCTTTCGTGGTATCTTATTCAAAATATGATTTGCCGAAAGAATAACTTCTCCCTGAAAGTTATCTAGCAAGCCAGAACTAATTATTTAGGAATTCAACATTTCTCTAAGAGTTTTATTTTTCCGTTCGGCTATACCATTGGATTGAGGTGAATATGAGGCTGTAGTTTGATGTATAATTCCGTGCTCAACACATAATTCCTCAAACAAAGAATCATATTCTCCTCCTCTATCACTTCTTAAAGACTTTATTTTCTTATTGAGTTGATTCTCAACTTCTTCCTTATATTGTTTAAACATGTCAATTGCTTCGTCCTTAGTTCGAAGGAGATGTACGTAATAATATCTGGTACAATCATCAATGAATGTGATAAAGTACCTCTTTCCACCTTTATTGTGACACATTTTCAAATTGCATACATCAGTATGTATTAATTCTAGAGGTTCGGTCTCTCGTTCAACGTGACGAAACGAGGTTCTTGTCAATTTTGCTTCTGCACAAACTTGACATTTATAGTTGGAATCTATATAGCATTTTGGTATAAATTCTAGATTTATCAATTTTCACAATGTATCAAAATTCATATGCCTTAATCTAGAATGCCATATGTTAGAAGGGTTAACAATATAAGCAGAAGATTCAATTTTATTCCTATCATTATTTTGTAGAACAATGGTTACATTTGCTTTATACAAGCGATCACATACATAACCTCTTCCAATAAACACTCCATTCTTTGATATTACAAACTTATCAGCAACAATTGTTAGCTTGGAACCATGCTTGTTGAGCAACGATCCTGAAATCAGGATCTTGCGGATTTTTGGAACGTGGAGAACATTATTCAATTTTAGTTCCTTTCCAGAAGTTAACTTTAGTACAATCTTTCCCTTGCCTTCCACCTTTGATGTAGACGAGTTACCCATGAATAGTTGCTCATTGTCAGTGGCAGGTTTGCAGGTTGTAAACACACACTTTTTGGCACATATATGAAAAGTGGCTACTATGTCCAGAAACCACTTCTTGTTGTTGCCAACAAGGTTGCATTCAGAAACAACCTTACATTATTCGATATCTACAATGTCATCTGAATTTTCTGCCATATTTGCTTTAGGTTTTTTTTTTGGGGCACGACACACGGCTGCTTTGCGGCCTATCTTTCCACAATTGTGGCAAGATCCCTGAAACTTCTTTTGCTTCCTTGCCTTAGCATTCTGCTCGGTCTTTCTTTTGTTTGTCTTTTCATCCTCAACCACATTGGCATTTGCTTGTAATGAACTGGTAGCCTTTTTCTCCAATTTTCTATTGTTTTCTTCAATTCGTAGACGAACAACTAGATCCTCCATGGTCATTTCCTTGTGCGTATGCTTCAAATAGTTTTTGAAATCCTTCCATGACGGAGGCAACTTTTCGATAATGGAATCCATTTGGAATGACTCGCTTAACCCCATCTTTTCTTCGTGAATTTCATGAATGATAACTTGGAATTCTTGAATCTGACTGACGACTGTTTTGGAATCGACCGTCTTGAAGTTAAGAAACTTTCTGACAATGAATTTCTTCATTCCAGCATCTTCAGTCTTGTACGTCGTTTCAAGTGATAACAAGAGAACCTTTGCAGTCTCAACAGTACAATATACATTATATAAACTACTTTCTAAACCATTGAGAATGTAATTCTTATAAATGAAGTCAGAATTCTTCCATGCTGTAAGTGCCTCAACTTTGGTGGCGTCTGGCTCTAATACTTCAAACGGTGGATCCTCCATAAGGTATTTGGCCAGCCCCAAGGTTTTCAGGTAGAAAAGTATCTTCTATTGCCTGCATTTGAAATCCTAACCGTTGAACTTCTCTGGTCTCTCGCCATGCGAATATGGGACAGTTGATGAAACCAAAGGCGAAGCGGGTGGCACAGTCTGTGTCGGCACAGATTTGCTGTTGCTACTTTGCGACATCATCATCTACAAGTAGATGTAACAATCAATTACAAAATTTCGTTTCAAGATTGTTACTACCAATCACTAGAAACAGAAAAAACATGTTTTTATGAACAGTAACGCTTGTAAACGTTAGTAATACTAATTCAATGATATTGCAATTTGCAACAACAAAATTTAATCACAACCATGCAAACGGAACCAAGTGAAACAATAAGAATTCAGGGAAGAAAAGAAATAGTACCAATTAATGTCCGAGTCCAGCGAGTGTTGTTCCCTTGAAACGAAATTGCTCCCTCTACGGCGTGTAAGGTTGTTGAGCAATCATCTCCCAAGGGCGAAACGAATCTCTCTCCGCGGTGGTGCGCTACAATCGCAGAGGCAGGATGAACGCAAGATAGTTGTTTAATTGCAGAATAGAGCAACGAGGAAGAAAACAAGGAGGAGAGAAATTCGAATTAAAAACAGTGTTTTGATTCGAATTCTACAGACCTATATATAGGCTGGAAGAGGCATATTTTCATGTACAGGTGCTTCTGTTTGAATTGCAACGTCTACGACTGTCGGAAAGGTTGTGACCCTTTACCAACAGACATTTCCGTTGGCAATCACGCAGTCAAATTCAAAAAGTTAGCGGCTCCGCAGCGCAGTGAGCCCATCGGAGGCCCAATTGATCACCAGACCACAACCCCAAGGGCTAAGTCCCTTTATCTTTATCCTTTAAATGTTAACATGAATGTTTTATCATGTCATTGCCTCTCCTTCTTTCATCTCCTCTTTCTATTGATATAACACATCAAGCCTTTGTATAAGTAGTGGCTTAAGGCACAAATTTCCCCGGTGTGGGACTTAGTTTGCCTCAACCACTTTATTCATTCTTCCAACAATCCCCCATATGAATGAGTGATTATATAATCTGTTCTGAAACTTTTTGTGGAACATTTATCATATCGGTAAAAGTAGCACAGAGGCCTTGAACTTTTCCTAGTGTTATATCGTTTTAAATAACTGGCGAATCAGTAGACTGGACAGTCTTTGAACTGCAAGTCGCTTGTGTAAGTCTATAAAGATAACACATGATAAATGCTCTTTAACCCCTTGGTTCTCTGTTTGTGTTCATTTTTGCCATGAACACGGCCTTGGTTTCATAAGTGCTTGAAGAATTCGACCTTACAATTCTTCTTGAAGCGGCGCCTTCGCACTCACATAGGTGATTCTATTAAGAGTATCCCGTAATACTCCACTTGGTTCTTTATAACACCACAGTATAGACATCATTAAAAGCCAACCTTATCCTATTCTCCGATGGGTTGTGCACTGACTTATCATAGGAATGGTTTGTATTTAACATTGTCGTTAAATTTATCTTAAACTTAGTTGTCCCTTTGAACCTAGATATTGGGATCTCCAGTCAGCTAGGTGGGGTTTCCGTTTTAGAAAACTCTTAGTTCATAGGTCTTGAGCCCATTCCCATTGATAAGGTTTGAACTTTATCTCTTAGCAAGCCCTTTGTTAGTGGATCCGCTATGTTATCCTTTGACCTTACATAGTCTATAGTGATAACTCCATTAGAGAGAAGTTGTCTTGAGGTTTTATGTCTACGACGAATATGTCAAGACTAACCATTGTACAACGTACTATTTTCCCTTTCTATAGCAGATAGACTATCATAATGTATACATATTGGAGGTACAGTTTTTTCCCAATTTGGAATGTCTTCCAAGAGACTCCTAAGCCAATTTGCTTCTTCTTCGGCTTTATCTAGAGCAATGAACTCTGATTCCATTGTTGATCTTGTTATGCAAGTCTGTTTGGATGATTTCCATGAGATTGCTCCATTTCCTAATGTAAACACATATCGACTTGTGGATTTTGTATCATTTGAGCCAGCTATCCAATTGGCAGCACTATATCCTTCCACTACTGAAGGATACTTTTCATATTGCAACACATAGTTTTGTTTGTATTTTAGATATCCTAAGACCCTAATTATTGCTTTCCAATGATGTTTACCAGGATTACTGGTATATCTACTCAACTTGCTTATAGCGTATGCAATATTAGGCCTAGTGCAATTCATGACATACATAATAGTTCCTAGTATACGAGAGTATTCAAGCTGATGTATTCCATCACCGGTGTTCTTTACCCAATTTTGTTTCATATCCAATGGTGATTTTGCAATGGTTATATTATATTGCTTGAACCTTTCAAATAATTTGGCAATGTAATGTGACTGAGATAACACATATCCTTGTGGTGTTTTTATATTTTTCACACCCAAGATTACATCAGCCACTCCTAGGTCTTTCATGCCTAAACTAGAGGATAACATATCCTTCAAAGATTTTATTACGGCCTTATTATTCCCTAGGATTAATAAATCATCAACATAAAGACAAACAATTACATATCGAATATCTGTATATCTTACATATACGCATTTATCTTATTCATTTATTTTGAATCCATTTGATAAATAGTTTAACCAAATTTCTCATGCCATTATTTCGGAGCTTGTTTAAGGCCATAAAGTGATTTTACTAACTTACACACCTTACATTCATTTCCTGGGCTAAGAAACCCTTCAGGTTGCTGCATATATATTTCTTCTTCTAGTTCACCACTCAAAAAAGCAGATTTCGCATCCGTTTGGTGTATTTCCAAATTTAATATGGATGCAACCGCAATAAGCATTTTAATCTATGTTATTCTTGTTAATGGTGAATACGTATCAAAGTAATCTAGATCTTCCTTCTGTCTAAATCCTTTTGTTACAAGTCTTGCTTTATATTAGTCTATTGAGCCGTCAGCTTTCAATTCTTTCTTAAATATCCATTTATATCCTAGTGGTTTTAATCCTTTGGGTGGATCCACTTGTTCCCATGTATGGCTTTGTAAAATGGATTCTATTTCACTGTTGACATCCTTATTCCAGTACGGTGCCTCAGGAGATGACATTGCTTGTTGGTAAGTAAGAGGTTCATTTTCTATCATATATGCATAGAAATTGGGTCCAAATATTTTCGAAGTCCTTTGACGTTTGCTCCTTCTGGGTTCCTCTACCTCAGTTTCAACGTTTCTCTCATTCGAGTTTTGATTAACATTATCCTCAGGAGTATTTGTATCTCTTGATCTCTTTTGAATAATTGTTTAAGTAGAGGATTTTATAGGATAAATGTGTTCAAAGAATCTAGCATTTCGTGACTCGATTATGGTGTTTTCGTGAATGTCATCAATTTCATATTTATACACCAAAAATCGATATGCACAACTATTATGAGCATATCCAATGAATATGCAATCTATAGTCTTTGGTCCAATTTTGACCTTTTTCGGTTTTGGTATTTCTACTTTGGCAAGACACCCCCACACTTTCAAATATTTGCAGGATGGTGGTCTATTTTTCCAAAGTTCATATGGAGATTTAGATGTTTTCTTTCGTGGTATCTTATTCAAAATATGATTTGCCGAAAGAATAGCTTCTCCCCAAAAGTTATCTTGCAAGCCAAAATTAATTAGTAAGGCATTCATCATTTCTTTAAAAGTTCTATTTTTTCATTTGGCTATACCATTGGATTGAGGTTAATATGGGGCTGTAGTTTGATGTATAATTCCATGCTCAGCACATAATTCCTCAAACGGAGACTCATATTCTCCTCCTCTATCACTTCTTAAAGACTTTATTTCTTATTGAGTTGATTCTCAACTTCTGCCTTCTACTGTTTAAACATGTCAATTGCTTCGTCCTTAGTTCTAAGGAGATATACGTAACAGTAACTGGTACAATCATCAATGAATGTGATAAAGTACCTCTTTCCACCTTTATTGTGACACATTTTCAAATTGCATACATCAGTATGTATTATTTCTAGAGGTTCGGTCTCTCATTCAACGTGATAAAATGAGGTTCTTGTCAATTTTGCTTCTGCACAAACTTGACATTTATAGTTGGGATCTATATCGCATTTTGGTATAAATTGTAGATTTACCAATTTTCGCAGTGTATCAAAATTTACATGCCCTAATCTAGAATGCCATATGTTAGAAGAGTCAACAATATAAGCAGAAGATTCAATTTTATTCATAGCATTATTCGGTACAACAGCGGTTACATTTGCTTTAAACAAGCCATCACTCACATAACCTCTTCCAACATACACTCCATTCTTTGATATTACAAACTTATCAACAACAAATGTTAGTTTGAAACCATGCTTGCTGAGCAACGATCCTGAAATCAAGTTCTTGCGGATTTCTAGAACATGGAGAAAATCATTCAATTCTAGTTTCTTTCCAGAAGTTAACTTCAGTACAATCTTTCCCTTGCCTTCCACCTTTGATGTAGACGAGTTACCCATGAATAGTTGCTCGTTATCAGTGGCAGGTTTGTAGGTTGTTGGCATATATATGACGAGTGGCTCCTGTGTCCAGAAACCACTCCGTGTTGTTGCCAACAAGGTTGCATTCAGAAACAACCGCACATAAATTCATATCTACAGCGTCATCTGAACTTTCTGTCATATTTGTTCCAGGTTTCTTCTTTTTAAGGGCACGACACATGGCTGCTTTGTGGCTTTTCTTTTCAAAATTGTGGCAAGATCCTTAAAACTTCTTTTGTTTCTTTGCCTTAGCATTCTGCTCGCGCTTTCTTTTGTTTGTCTTTTCGTCCTCAACCACATTGTCCTTTTCTTGTAATGAACCAGTAGCCTTTTTCTCTGATTTTCTGTTGTCTTCTTCGATTCATTGATGAAAAACCAGATCCTCCATGGTCATTTCCTTGCGCTTATGCTTCAAATAGTTTTTGAAATCCTTCCATGACAGAGGCAACTTTTCGATAGCGGCAGTCACTTGGAATGACTCACTTAACCTAATCTTTTCGTCGTGAATTTCATGAATGATAACTTGGAGTTATTGAGTCTGACTGACGACTGTTTTGGAATCGACCATCTTGAAGTCAATACAGAATTTCTTCATTCCGACATCTTCAGTCTTGTACTACTTTTCAAGTGATAACCAGAGAACCTTTGTAGTCTCAACGGTACAATATACATTATATAAACTATTTTCTAAATCATTGAGAATGTAATTCTTACAGATGAAGTCAGAATTCTTCCATGTTGTAAGTGCCTCAACTTAGGTGGCGTCTGGCTCCAATTATTCAACAAACGGTGGATCCTACGTAAAGGTTGTCATCTAGAAAAGCATCTTCTGTTGCTAGCGCTTGAAATCCAAACCATTAAACCTCTCTGGTCCCTCGCCATGCAAATATAGGACAGTTGGTGGAACCAGAGGCAGAGAGGGTGGCACAATTTGTTTCGGCACAGATTTGTTGTTGCTACTTTGCGACATTATCGTCTGTAAGTAGATGCAACAATCAATAACAAAATTTCGTTTCAAGATTGTTACTACCAATCACTAGAAAAAGCAAAAAACAATTTCTACTAACAGTAACGCTTGTAAGCATTAGTATATTGATTCAATGATATTGCAATATGCAACAACAAGATTCAATCACAACAATGAAAAGGGAACCAACTGAAATAATATGAATTCAAGGAAGAAAAGAAATAGTACCGATTGAAGTCCGAGTCCAGCGAGTGTTGTTCCCTTGAAACGAAATTACTCCCTCTACGGCGCATAAGGTTGTTGAGCAATCTTCTCCCAAGGGTGAAGCGGATCTCCCTCTGCGACGGTGCACTATAGTAACAGAGGCAGGACGAACGCAAGGTAGTTGTTTAATTACAGAATAGAGCAACGACGAAGAAAACAAGGAGGAGAGAAATTAGTATTAAAAATAGTGTTATGATTCGAATTCTACAGGCCTATATATAGGCTGGAAGAGGCACCTTTTCATGAACAGGTGCTTCTATTTGAATTACAACGGCTACGACTGTTAGGAAGGTTGCGACCCTTTAGCGACAGACATTTCTTTTGGCAACCGCGCAGTCAAATTCAAAAAATTAACGGCTCCGCAGCACAGCGAGTCCATCGGAGGCCCAATTGATCACCAGACCCCTGAAGCCCGAATGCCCAAGGCCCTTTATCTTTGTCCTTTAAATATTAACATGAATGTTTTATCATGCCATTGCCGCTCCCTCTTCCATCTCCACTTTCTTTTGATATAACACATCAAGCCTTAGTATAAGTAGTGGCTTAAGGCACAAATTTCATCGATGTGGGACTTAGTTTGCCTCAACCACTTTATTCATTCTTCCAACAATCTCCCACATGAATGAGTGGTTGTATAATCTGTTCTAAAACTTTTTGCGAAATATTTATCGTATCGGTAAAAGTAGCACAGAGTCCTTGAACTTTTCCTAGCGTTATACCGTAATAATTAACAAACGAATCAGTAGACTGGATTGTCTTTGAACTGTAAGCCGTTTATATAAGTTTGTGAAGATAACACATGATAAATGCTCTTTAACCCCTTGGTTCTCCGTTTGTGTTCGTTTTTGCAATGAACACCGCCTTGGTTGCATGTGTGCTTGAAGAATTCGACCTTACTATTCTTCTTGAAGCGGCGCCTTCGCACTCACATAGGAGATTCTATTAAGAGTATCCCATGATACTCCACGTGGTTCTTTATAACACCACAGTATAGACATCATTAAAAGCCAAGCTTATCCTATTCTCCAACGGGTTGTGCACTGACTTAACATAGGAATGGTTCGTATTTAACAGTGTCGTCAAGTTTATCTTAAACATAGTTGTCACTTTGAACCTAGATCTTGGGTTCTCCAGTTAACTAACTTGGGTTTATGTTTTAGAAAACTCTTAGTTCATACGTCTTGAGCCTATTCCCATCGATAAGATTTGATCTTTCTCTCATGGCAAGCCTTTTGTTAGAGGATCCGCTATGTTATCTGTGATGGCCCGCCCCGCACCAACCGACATTTACTCCAAAGGTGCGCTGTACACATGTCCAGTTAGCATGGAACAGGTCATCAGAAGGAAAGGGAAGGAAGGAAATGAACTAACAAGGAACCTGTAGAATGTCTCATAGCGCATAGAATAAAAATATAATAATAACATACTTGACATAAAACAGGTGAGACAGTGCATAAGCTGAAACAACTAACATAGCAGCGGAAAATCCAAGTACAGCTTATGATCCAAAGTTAAACATTGTTACAACTTTTCAAACTGTCTCAAAGCAAAAGCAAGATAAAGGAGGTACACTACTAATGCCCAAGTAGCGACCACCAACGACACAGGGAGAATATCTATATATCACACGTGGAAGCCTCCTGCCCGCCTCCGAATCAGCTACTCGCGCATCACCAGCTAACCTGTCTCTAGTCTGCTCGTGTGAGCACCCAGAGTAATAAGAGGAGACATAAAACTCTGGGTCAGACATAAAGCCTAGTATGAGCGATAAGCACCTAAGCAGAACAATAACAGGTAGACTAAAACATACCTGAACCTGGACCTGCAACCAAAGAGTTAGCACTACATACTGTACAACACTCTAAGGTGCCATATCAAATGGTGTAAAGATACGGAGGTGGGGGTGTGCATGTCATTGTGATGGCAAACAATCAAACATAGCAACCATCCTAACATCTCTCACTTAGTGCGTAAAGCATATGATATTCACCACTTCGATCACCCATCCTTGCTACGATCACTTTGCCCCATGAAGTCATAAATGGCTTCACTGCTCTGATAACGTAGCCACTAATCCTTCGCTATGTCCACTTGCCCCATGGAGTTATTCACCCCATCTGCGCTGGCTCATAGCCTTACCAATCCTTACTATGTCCACTTGCCCCATGGTGTTATTCATCCCATCTGCGCTGGCTCATAGTCTTACCAATCCTTTACTATGTCCACTTGCCCCATGGAGTTATTCACCCCATCTGCGCTGGCTCATAGTCTTACTATGCATCACCTTTCCCCTCAAGTCATAATGACTCTACTGCACTGATAACGTAGTCTTGCTACCATCACCTTGCCCCTCGAGTCGCAATGACTCTACTGCACTGATAAGTAGCCCATCGTTCATTTTCAGTGGTGAATCGAAGTTATGAACGTCGACAACTCCTTAGCACACGTCCCGCAGCAAAGCCCAACCATGAAGTGAACTCATCGGTTCCCAACTGGATCCTGATCTCTAACTTCCCATATTGGACTACCTTTGCATCTCGGGTTATTGGTCAATACTGGGTCGGGTCGGATTCCCTTCAAGCATTCGGTTCGGGTCGGGTGTCCATTTTGAGTCGGTTCGGTGTATTGTCTTCCCCTGTAGCGGTTCGGTTCGGGTTCACAGCGTTGCATCGGTTCGGGTCGGGTGTCCATTTTGAGTCGGTTCGGTGTATTGTCTTCCCCTGTAGCGGTTCGGTTCGGGTTCACAGCGTTGCATCGGTTCGGGTCGGGTGTCCTTCTTCGGGTCGGGTCGGGTGCCATTTCCCATCCAGTTCGTGCTTCCGCTCCGATCAGCTCCCTCGTTCTTCACGTGCTCCGATCCGATCCCTCCTCCTTTATCCGATCCGATCCCAATTCAATTAGCGTGGCCTTATTTTTTGCCAGTTTTCTCAAGTGTCAGGTTCCGATCCGATCGAATCCCTTGCCCAGTTCAACTTATCCGATCCGAGCCACCATATCCGATCCGATCCGATCCTGCACTGTTTCTTGAAACTTTTCCAGCAAGTGTTTACGCCATTCGATGACGTTTTCGACCATTCTAACTATTGAAATCAATCAAAAAGCATATCATACAGTCATAGCAACATGCATAATCAACCACAAACATCAAAACATCAATATGATAGGTTAAAATGGATCAAACATACCCAAAACCCCATATTTCCCCTTAAGCTTGTTTAGGTGAAACTAATGATAGGATTAGCAAAACTTAACCAAATTAACCCAAATTCATATTAGAGGTCTAAAACATCATTTAAGAATTTATGAACATTTTTCCAGAATTTTATCATGTTTAAATTCGCTAATTAACACTAATTACCCTTAATTAGCCATAATTAGTGAGGAACTATGCAAATCACTCACCTTAGCCACAAACAAACTAAGATCTGAAATAAATCTCTGGTTTGATGCAAATCCCAATGCTAAACAGCAGCTCCAATGTTGATTTGGTGTAGATCTTCCTTGATTTGATGTTGCTAAGCTTAATCCTTGATCAAAAGATGGTTTGGAGGTGATTTAGAGATTAGAGGCCATTTTTAGGGTTCCTTGGAGATAAGTGGAGGCTAGAAAACTGAAATGGAATGATTCTCTACTTCATTTCAGCCTCCCCATAACCCTAATCCTGAAATGGGTTATGGGCCTATCCACTAATCACCCTATTTGGCCCGGTTAAGCAGTTTTTCACCTTCCAAACCTTATTTCAGCCATATCTCCCAAACGGTAAGTCCGTTTGGCTATTATGACCACTCTACGGAAAGGTAAACCAATAAATGAATCTAATGGAAGTGGTTTCAGGTCAAAATTCATTTCCAATCAAAAGTTATGGCCAAAACAAGATCAGCTAGGGGCAAAATGGTCATTTAAAAATCGACAAAAATCATGAACATGGGAAATGACTCTAATGGATGTTTCCCAAAGTTACATGACCATACGACTTCATATGGGAAAGAAATAAATATTCTACGATCCTCTTATGCGTAGAATGCGGGTTGTTACATTATCCTTTGACCTTACATAGTCTATAGTGATAATTAGAGAGAAGTTGTCTTATGGTTTTATGTCTACGACGAATATGTCGAGAATTACCATTATACAGTGTACCATTTGCCCTTCCTATAGCAGATTGACTATCACAATGTATACATATTAGAGGTACAGGTTTTTCCCAATTTGGAATGTCTTCCAAGAAACTCATAAGCTAACTGCTTCTTCTGCGGCTTTATCTAGAGCAATGAACTCTGATTCCATTGTTGATCTTGCTATGCAAGTCTGTTTGGATGATTTTCATGAGATTGCTCCATTTCCTAATGTAAACACATATCCACTTGTGGATTTTGTGTCATTTGAGCCAGTTATCCAACTGGCATCACTATCTCCTTCTACTACTAAAGGATACTTTTCATATTCCAACACATAGCTTTGTATGTATTTTAAATATCCTTAGACCCTGGTTATTTCTTTCCAGTGATGTTTACCAGGATTACTGGTATATCTACTAAGCTTTCTTATAGCGTATGCAATATCAGGCCTAGAGCAATTCATGACATACATAATACTTCCAAGTATACGAGAGTACTCAAGCTGATATATTCCATCACTGGTGTTCTTTACCCAATTTTGGTCCATATCCATTGGTGATTTTACAATGGTTGTATTATATTGCTTGAACCTTTCAAGTAATTTGGTAATGTAATGCGATTGAGATAACGCATATGCTTGTGGTGTTTTTATAATTTTCACACCTAAGATCACATCAGCCACTCCTAGGTCTTTCATGTCGAATCTAGAGGATAACATATCCTTCGTAGATTTTATTATCGCCTTATTATTCCCTAGGATTAATAAATCATAGACATAAAGACAAACAATGACATATCCAATATCCGTATATCTTACATATACGAATTTATCCGATTCATTTATTTTGAATCCATTTGATAACATAGTTTCATCAAATTTCTCGTGCCATTGTTTTGGAGCTTGTATAAGGCCATAAAGTGATTTTTACTAACTTGCACACATTCTTTTCATTTCCTGGCTAAGAAACCCTTCAGGTTGCTACATATATATTTCTTCTTCTAGTTCACCATTCAAAAAAGCAGTTTTCACATCCATTTGATGTATTTCCAAATTTAATATGGATGCAGTAGCACTAAGCATCCTAATCGATGTTATTCTAGTTACTGGTGAATACGTATCAAAGTAATTTAGATTTCCTTCTGTCTAAATCCTTTTATTACAAGTCTTGCTTTATACTTGTCTATTAAGTCGTCAGCTTTCATTTTTTTTCTTAAATATCCATTTATATCCTAGTGGTTTTGATCCTTTGTGTAGATCCACTAGTTCCCATGTGTGGTTTTGTAAAATGGATTCTATATCACTATTGACAGCCTCCTTCCAGTATGGAGCCTCCGGAGATGACACTGCTTGTTGGTAAGTAAGAGGTTCATTTTCTATCATATATGCATAGAAATTAGGTCCAAAGGTTTTCAAAGTTCTTTGACGTTTGCTCCTTCTGGGTCCCTCTACCTCAGTTTCAACGCTCCCTTCATTCGAGTTTTGATTAACATTATCCTCAGGAGTATCTGTATCTCTTGAACTCTTTTGAACAATTGTTTCAATAGAGGATTTTAGAGGATAGATGTGTTCAAAGAATCTAGCATTTCGTGATCGGTTATGGTGTTTTCATGAATGTCATCAATTTCAGATTTGTACACCAAAAGTCGATATGCGCGAATATTATGGGCATATCCAATGAATATGCAATCTATAGTCTTTGGTCCAATTTTGATCTTTTTCATTTTTGGTATTTCTACTTTGCAAGACACCCCCACACTTTCAAATATTTGTAGGATGGTGGTCTATTTTTCCAAAGTTTATGTAGAGATTTAGATGTTTTCTTTCGTGGTATCTTATTCAAAATATGATTTGCCAAAAGAATAGCTTCTCCCTAAAAGTTATCTGGCAAGCCAGAACTAATTAGTAAAGCATTCATCATTTCTTTAAGAGTTCTATTTTTCCGTTCGGCTATACCATGGATTGAGGTGAATATTGGGCTATATATTGATGTATAATTCCATTCTCAGCACAGAATTCCTCAAATGGAGACTCATATTCTCCTCCATAATCATTTCTTAAAGACTTTATTTTCTTATTGAGTTGATTCTCAACTTCTTCCTTTTATTGTTTAAACATGTCAATTGCTTCGTCCTTAGTTCGAAGGAGATGTACGTAATAATATCTGGTACAATCATCAATGAATGTGATAAAGTACCTCTTTCCACCTTTATTGTGACACATTTTCAAATTGCATACATCAGTATGTATTATTTCTAGAGGTTCGGTCTCTCATTCAACGTGATAAAATGAGGTTCTTGTCAATTTTGCTTCTGCACAAACTTGACATTTATAGTTGGAATCTATATCGCATTTTGGTATAAATTCTAGATTTATCAGTTTTCGCAATATATCAAAATTTACATGCCCTATCTAGAATGCCATATGTTAGAAGAGTCAACAATATAAGCACAAGATTCAATTTTATTCATATCATTATTGAGTAGAATAGTGTTTACATTTGCTTTAAACAAGTCATCACACACATAACCTCTTCTAACATACACTCCATTCTTTGATATACAAACTTATAAGCAACAAGTGTTAGTTTGAAACCATGCTTGATGAGCAACGATCCTGAAATCAGGTTCTTGCGGATTTCTGGGACTTGTAGAACATCATTCAATTTTATTTCCTTTCCAGAAGTTAACTTAATTACAATCTTTCCCTTTCCTTCCACCTTTGATGCGGAGGAGTTACCCATGAATAGTTGCTCGTTATCAGTGCTAGGTTTGTAGGTTATAAACATCCACTTGTTGGCTCATATATGACGAGTGGCTCCTGTGTCCAGAAACCACTTCTTGTTGTTGCCAACAAGGTTGCGTCCAGAAACAACCACACATAAATCCATATTTACAACATCATCTGAATTTTCTACCATATTTGCTTCAGGTTTCTTCTTTTTGGGGGCACGACACACGGCTGCTTTATGGCCTTTCTTTCCACAATTATGGTAAGATCCTTGAAACTTCTTTTGTTTCTTTGCCTTAGCATTCTTCTCGCGCTTTCTTTTGTTTGTCTTTTCATCCTCAACCACATTGGCCTTTGCTTGTAATGAACGGGTAGTCTTTTTCCCATATTTTCTGTCGCCTTCTTCGATTCATAGATGAACAACCAGATCCTCCATGGTCGTTTCCTTGAGCTTATGCTTTAAATAGTTTTTGAAATCCTTCCATGACGGAGGCAACTTTTCGATTGTGGCAGCCACTTGGAATGACCACTTAACCCCATCTTTTCGTCGTGAATTTCATGAATGATAACTTGGAGTTCTTGAATCTGAATGACGACTATATTGGAATCGACCATCTTGAAGTCAAGAAACATTCCACCAATGAATTTCTTCATTCCGGCGTCTTCAGTCTTGTACTTCTTTTCAAGTGATAACCAGAGAACCTTTGCAGTCTCAACGGTACAATATGCATTATATAAACTATTTTCTAAACCATTAAGAATGTAATTCTTACAGATGAAGTCAGAATTCTTCTATGCTGTAAGTACCTTGACTTTGGTGGCGTACGGCTCCAATTCTTCAACAAACAGTGGATCCTTCGTAAGGTATTTAGCCAGCCCCAAGGTTGTCAGGTTGGAAAGCATCTTTTGTTGCCAGCATTTGAAATCCTGACCATTAAACTTCTCTGGTCTCTCGCCATGCGAATATGGGATAGTTGGTAGAACCAGAGGCGGAGCAAGTGGCACAGTCTGTGTCGGCACGAATTTGTTGTTGCTACTTTGCAACATCGTCGTATACAAGTAGATGCAACAATCAATAAAAAAAATTCATTCCAAGATTGTTACTACCAATCACTAGAAACGACAAAAACCAATTTCTATAAACAGTAACGCTTAAGCATTAGTAATACTGATTCAATGATATTGCAATTTGCAATAGCAAAATTCAGTCACAACCATGCAAAGAGAGCCAACTGAAACAATAAGAATTCAGGGAAAAAAAGAAATAGTACTGATTAATGTCCGAGTCCAACGAGTGATGTTCCCTTGAAATGAAATTGGTCCCTCTGCAGCGCGTAAGGTTGTTGAGCAATCGTCTCCCAAGGGTGAAATGGATCCCTCTCCGCCATGGTCAGCTACAATCGCAGAGGCAGGACGAACGCAAGGTAGTTGTTTAATTGCAGAATAGAGCAACGAGGAAGAAAACAAGGAGGAGAGAAATTAGAATTAAAAACAGTGTTTTGGTTCTAATTCTGCGGTCCTATATATAGGCTGGAAGAGGCATCTTTTCATGAACAGGTGCTTTTATTTGAATTGCAACGGTTATGACTATTGGAAGGGTGGCGACCCTTTTGAACAGACATTTCCGTTGGCAATCGTGCAGTCAAATTCAAAAATTTAGCAGCTCCAAAGCGCAGCAAGCCCATTTGAGGCCCAATTGATCACCAGACCCCAAGAGCCCCAAGGCCCAAGGCCCTTTATCTTTGTCCATTAAATATTAACATGAATGCTTTATCATGTCTTTGCCTCTCCCTCTTCCATCCCCTCTTTCTATTGATATAACACATCAAGCCTTATTATAAGTAGTAGCTTAAGGCACAAATTTTCCCGATGTGGGACTTAGTTTGCCTCAACCACTTTATCCATTCTTCCAGCAATCCCCCGCATGAATGAGTTGTTGTATAATCTGTTCTGAAAGTTTTTTCAAAACATTTATCATATCGGTAAAAGTAGCACAAAGGCCTTGAACTTTTCCTAGTGTTATATCATAAACTAACTGGCGAATCGGTAGACTAGACTGTCTTTGAACTGTAAGCCATTTGTGTAAGTCTATAAAGATAATACATGATAAATGTTGTTTAACTCCCTGGTTCTCTATTTTTGTTCTTTTTTTCTATGAACACTGCTTTGTTTTCATTAGTACTTGAAGAATTCGACCTTACAATTCTTCTTGAAGCGGCACCTTCGGACTCACATAGCTGATTCCATTAAGAGTATCCCATAATACTCCACTTGGATCTTATAATACCACAGTATAGACATCATTAAAAGTCAAGCTTATCCTATTCTCCGACGGGTAATGCACTGACTTATCATAGAAATGGTTTTTATTTAACAGTGCCATCAAGTTTATCTTAAGCTTAGTTGTCCCTTTGAACCTAGATCTTGGGATCTCCAGTCAACTAGGTGGGATTTCCTTTTTAGAAAACTCTTAGTTCATAGGTCTTCAGCCCATTCCCATCGATAAGGTTTGGACTTTCTCTCTTGGTAAGCCTTTTGTTAGCGGATCCGTTATGTTATCCTTTGACCCTACATAGTCTATAATGATAACTCCACTAGAGAGAAGTTGTCTTATGTTTTTATGTCTATGACAAATATGTGGAGTCTTACCATTATACAATGTACTATTATACCTTCCTATAGCAGATTGACTATCACAATGTATACATATAGGAGGTACAGGTTTTTCCCAATTTGGAATGTCTTCCAATAAACTCCTAAGCCAATCTGCTTCTTCTATAGCTTTATCTAGAGCAATGAACTCTGTTTCCATTGTTGATCTTCCTATGCAAGTCTGTTTGGATGATTTCCATGAGATTGCTCCATTTCCTAATGTAAATACATATCCACTTGTGGATTTTGTGTCATTTGAGCCAGTTATCCAATCGGCATCACTATATCCTTCTACTACTGAAGGATATTTTTCATATTGCAACACATAGTTTTGTGTGTATTTTAGATATCCTAAGACCCTGATTATTTCTTTCCAGTGATGTTTACCAGGATTACTGGTATGTCTACTCAACTTGCTTATAGCGTATGCAATATCGGGCCTTGTGCAATTCATGACATACATAATACTTCCTAATATACGAGAGTATTCAAGCGGATATATTCCATCACCGGTGTTCTTTACCCAATTTTTGTTCATATCCACTAGTGATTTTGCAATGGTTATATAATATTGCTTAAACCTTTCAAGTAATTTGGCAATGTAATGTAACTAAGATAACGGATATCGTTGTGGTGTTTTTGTTATTTTCACAACCAAGATTACATCAGCCACTCCTACATCTTTCATGTCGAATCTAGAGGATAACATATCCTTCGTAGATTTTATTATGGCCTTATATTTCCCTAGGATTAATAAATCATAAACATAAAGACAAACAATGACATATCCGTATATCTTACATATACGCATTTATCTGATTCATTTATTTTGAATCCATTTGATAACATAGTTTCATCAAATTTCTCGTGCCATTGTTCCGGAGCTTGTTAAGGCCATAAAGTGATTTTACTAACTTGCACACCTTATTTTCATTTGCTGGGCTAAGAAACCCTTCAGGTTGCTGCATATATATTTCTTCTTATAGTTCACCATTCAAAAAAGCAGTTTTCACATCCATTTGGTGTATTTCAAAATTTTATATGGATGCAAGTGCAATAAGCATCTTAATCGATGTCCTTCTAGTTGCTAGTGAATATGAATCAAAGTAATCTAGATCTTCCTTCTGTCTAAATCCTCTTATTACAAATCCTGCTTTATACTTGTCTCTTGAGCCGTCAGCTTTCAGTTTTTTCATAAATATCCAGTTATATCCTAGTGTTTTTGATCCTTTGGGTAGATCCACTAGTTCCCATGTATGGTTTTGTAAAATGGATTCTTTTTCACTGTTGACAGCCTCCTTCCAGCATGGAGCCTTAGGAGATGACATTGCGTTGGTAAGTAAGAGGTTCATGTTCTATCATATATGCATAGAAATCGGGTCCAAAGGTTTTAGAAGTCCTTTGACGTTTTGTCCTTCTGGGTTCCTCTACCTCAATTTCAACGTTTCTCTCATTCGAGTTTTGATTAACATTATCCTCAGGAGTATCTATATCTCTTGATCTCTTTTGAATAATTGTTTCAACAGAGGATTTTAGAGGATAAATGTGTTCAAATAATTTAGTATTTCGTGGATCGATTATGGTGTTTTCATGAATGTCGTCGATTTAAGATTTGTACACCAAAAATCGATATGCACTACTATTATGAGAATATCCCATGAATATGCAATCTATAGTCTTTGGTCCAATTTTGACCTTTTTCGGTTTTGGTATTTCTACTTTGGCAAACACCCCCACACTTTCAAATATTTGTAGAATGGTGGTCTATTTTTCCAAAGTTCATGTGGAGATTTAGATGTTTTCTTTTGTGATATCTTATTCAAATATGATTTGCCGAAAGAATAGCTTCTCCCCAAAAGTTATTTGGCTAGCCAGAACTAATTAGTAAGGCATTCATCATTTCTTTAAGAGTTCTATTTTACCGTTCGGCTATACCATTGGATTGAGGTGAATATGGGGATGTAGTTTGATGTATAATTCCATTCTCAGCACAAAATTCCATAAACGGAGACTCATATTCTCCTTCTCTATCACTACTTAAAGACTTTATTTTCTTATTGAGTTGATTCTCAACTTCTAGATTATACTGTTTAAACATGTCAATTGCTTCGTCCTTACCTCTAAGGAGATATACGTAACAATATCTGGTACAATCATCAACGAATGTGATAAAGTGCCTCTTTCCACCTCTAGTTTGACACAATTTCAAATCGCATACATCATTATGTATTAATTCTAGAGGTTCGGTCTCTCGTTCAACGTGATGAAACGAGGTTCTTGTCAATTTTGCTTCTACATAAACTTGACATTTATAGTTGGAATATATATCGCGTTTTGGTATAAATTCTAGATTTATCAATTTTCGCAATGTATCAAAATTTACATGCTCTAATCTAGAATGCCATATGTTGGAAGAGTCAACAATATAAGCAGAAGATTCAATTTTATTCGTATCATTATTTGGTACAACAGTGGTTATATTTGCTTTAAACAAGCCATCACACGCATAACCTCTTCCAACATACACTCCATTCTTTGATATTACAAACTTATCAGCAGCGAAGGTTAGTTTAAAAACATGCTTACTGAGCAACGAACCTGAAATCAGGTTCTTGCGGATTTCTGGAACGTAGAGAACATCATTCAATTTTATTTCCTTTCCAGAAGTTAACTTCATTGCAATCTTTCCCTTGCCTTCCACCTTTGATGTGGATGAGTTACGCATGAATAGTTGCTCATTATCAGTGGCAGGTTTGTAGGTTGTAAACATCCGCTTGTTGGCACATATATGACGAGTGGCTCCTGTGTCCAGAAACCACTCCTTGTTGTTGCCAACAATGTTGCATTCAGAAAAAACCGCACATAAATCCATATCTACAACGTCATCTGAATTTTCTACCATATTTACTTTAGGTTTCTTCTTTTTGAGGACACGACACATGGCTGCTTTGTGGCCTTTCTTTCCACAATTGTGGCAAGATCCTTGAAACTTCTTTTGTTTCTTTGCCTTAACATTCTGCTCGCGCATTCTTTTGTTTGTCTTTTCATCCTCAACCACATTGGCCTTCGCTTGTAATGAACTGGCAGCATTTTCCTCTAATTTTCTGTGGTCTTCTTCGATTCATAGACGAACAACCAGATCCTCCATGGTTATTTCCTTGCGCTTGTGCATCAAATAGTTTTTGAAATCCTTCCATGACGGAGGCAACTTTTCGATAACGGCAGCCACTTGGAATGACTCACTTAACCTCATCTTTTCGTCCTGAATTTCATGAATGATAACTTGGAGTTCTTAAATCTGACTGATGACTCTTTTGGAATCGACCATCTTGAAGTCAAGAAACTTTCCAACAATGAATTTCTTCATTCCGGCATCTTCAGTCTTATACTTCTTTTCAAGTGATAACCAGGGAACCTTTGCAGTCTCAACGGTACAATATACATTATATAAACTATTTTCTAAACTATTGAGAATGTAATTCTTACAGATGAAGTCAGAATTCTTCCATGCTGTAAGTGCCTCGACTTTGGTTGCGTCTGGCTTCAATTCTTCAACAAACGGTGGATCCTCCGTAAGGTATTTGGCCAGCCCCAAGGTTGTCAGGTTGGAAAGCATCTTTAGTTGCCAACATTTGAAATCCTGACCATTAAACTTTTCTGGTCTCTCGCCATACGAATATGGTACAGTTGGTGGAACCAGAGGCAGAGCTGGTGGCACAATCTGTGTCGACACAGATTTGTTGTTGCTACTTTGCGACATCGTCGTCTATAACTAGATGCAACAATCAATAACAAAATTTCGTTTCAAGATTGTTACTACCAATCAGTAGAAATAGCAAAAACCAATTTCTACGAACAGTAGTGATTGTAAGCATTAGTAATACTGATTCAATGATATTGCAATTTACAACAACAAAATTCAAACACAACCATGCAAAAAGAACCAATTGAAACAATAAAAATTCAGGGAAGAAAAGAAATAATACCGATTAATGTCCGGTCCAGCGAGTGTTGTTCCCTTGAAACGAAATTGCTCTCTCGACAGCGCGTAAGGTTGTTAAGCAATCGTCTCCCAAGGGTGAAACGGATCCCTCTCCGCGATGGTGTGCTACAATCACAGGGGCAGGACGAACGCAAGGTAGCTGTTTAATTGCAGAATAGAGCAGCGAGGAAGAAAACAAGGAGGAGAGAAATTTGAATTAAAAATAGTGTTTTGATTTGAATTATGCAATCCTATATATAGGCTGGAAGAGGCATCTTTTCATGAAAAGGTGCTTCTATTTCAATTGCAACGGCTACGAATGTTGGAAAGGTTACGACCCTTTACCAACAGACATTTCTGTTTGCAATCGCGCGGTCAAATTCAAAAAATTAGCGGCTCCGGAGCGCAGCGAGCCCATCGGAGGCCCAATTGATCACCAAACCCCAGGAGCCCCAGGGCCCAAGGCCCTTTATCTTTGTCCATTAAATATTAACATGAATGTTTTATCATGCCATTGTCTCTCCCTCTTCCATCTCCTCTTTCTATTGATATAACACATCAATCCTTAGTATAAGTAGTGGCTTAAGGCACAAATTTCCCCGATGTGGGACTTTGTCTGCCTCGACCACTTTATTAATTCTTCCAACAATCCCCCACATGAATGAGTGGTTGTATAATCTATTTTGAATTTTTTTTCGAAACATTTATCATATCGGTAAAAGTTGCACAGAGGCCTTGAACTTTTCCTAGTGTTATATCGTTATAACTAACTAGCGAATCAATAGACAGGACTGTATTTGAACTGGAAGTCGTTTATGTAAATTTATAAAGATAACACATGATAATTTCTCTTTAACCCCTTGGTTCTCTGTTTATGTTCGTTTTTTCCACTAACACTGCCTTTATTTCATGAGTGCTTGAAGAATTCGACCTTACAATTCTTCTTGAAGCGGCACTTTCGCACTCACATAGCTGATTCTATTAAGAGTATCCCATAATACTCCACTTGGTTCTTTATAAAACCACAGTATAGACATCATTATAAGCCAACTTATCATATTCTCTAACTGGTTATGCACTGACTTATCATAGGAATGGTTTTTATTTAACAGTGTCGTCAAGTTTATCTTAAACTTAGTTGTTCCTTTGAACCTAGATCTTGGGATCTCCGGTCAACTAGGTGGTGTTTCTATAGAAAACTCTTAGTTCATAGGTCTTAAACCCATTCCCATCGATAAGGTTTGAACTTTCTCTCTTGGTAAGCCTTTTGTTAGTGGACCCGCTATGTTATCCTTTGACCTTACATAGTCTATAAGGATAACTCCACTGGAGAGAAGTTGTCTTATGGTTTTATGTCTATGACGAATATGTCAAGACTTACCATTATACAATGTACTATTTGCCTTTCCTATAGCAGATTGACAATCACAATATATACATATTGGAGGTACAGGTTTTTCCCAATTTGGAATGTCTTCCAAGAAACTCCTAAGCCATTGCGCTTCTTCTGTGGCTTTATCTAGAGCAATGAACTCAGATTCCATTGTTGATTTTTCTATGCAAGTCTGTTGGGATGATTTCCATGAGATTGCTCATTTCCTAATGTAAACACATATCCACTTGTGGATTTTGTGTCATTTGAGCCAGTTATCCAATTGGCATCACTACATCCTTCTACTACTGAAGGATACTTTTCATATTGTAACAAATAGTTTTTTGTGTATTAGATATCCTAAGACCCTGATTATTTCTTTCCGGTGATGTTTACCAGGATTACTGGTATATCTACTCAACTTGCTTATAGCGTATGCAATATCAGGCTTAGTGCAATTCATGACATACATAATACTTCCTAGTATACGAGAGTATTCAAGATGATGTATTCCATTACTGGTGTTCTTTACCCAATTTTGTTTTATATCCACCGGTGAATTTGCAATGGTTATTTTATATTGCTTGAACCTTTCAAGTAATTTGGCAATGTAATGTGACTGAGATAACACATATCCTTGTGGTATTTTTATTACTTTCACACCCAAGATTACATCAGCTACTCCAAGGTCTTTCATGTCGAATCTAAAGGATAACATATCCTTTGTTGATTTTATTATGGCCTTATTATTCCTTAGGATTATTAAAGCATCAACATAAAAACAAATAGTGACATATCAAATATCTGTATATCTTACGTATGCGCATTTATCTGATTCATTTATTTTGAATCCATTCAATAACATAGTTTCATCAAATTTCTCGTGCCATTGTTTCAGAGCTTTTTTAGGGCCATAAAGTGATTTTACTAACTTGCACAACTTATTTTCATTTCCTGGGCTAAGAAACCCTTCAGGTTACTGCATATACATTTCTTCTTCTAGTTTACCATTCAAAAAAGCAGTTTTCACATCCATTTGGAGCATTTCCAAATTTAATATGGATGCAATCGCAATAAGCATCCTAATCGATGTTATTCTAGTTACTGGTGAATTCGTATCAAGGTAATCTAGATCTTCCTTCTGTCTAAATCCTTTTATTACATGTCTTGCTTTATACTTGTCTATTGAGCCGTCAGCTTTCAGTTTTTTCTTAAATATCCATTTATATCCTAGTGGTTTTGATCCTTTGGGTAGATCCACTAGTTCCCATGTATGGTTTTGTAAAATAGATTCTATTTCACTGTTGACAGCCTCCTTCCAGTATGAAGCCTCAGGAGATGACATTGCTTGTTGGTAAGTAAGAGGTTCATTTTCTATCATATATGCATAGAAATCAGGTCTAAAGGTTTTCGAAGTCCATTGACGTTTGCTCCATCTGGGTTCCTCTACCTCAGTTTTAATGTTTCTCTCATTCGAGTTTTGATTAACATTATCCTCAGGAGTATCTATATATATTGAACTCTTTTGAACAATTGTTTCAATAGAGGATTTTAGAGGATAAACGTATTCAAAGAATCTAGCATTTTGTGACTCGATTATGATGTTTTCATGAATGTCGACAATTTCAGATTTGTAAACCAAAAATCGATATGCACTACTATTATGAGCATATCCAATGAATATACAATCTATAGTTTTTGGTTTAATTCTGACCATTTTCGGTTTTGGTATTTCTACTTTGGCAAGACACCCCTACACTTTCAAATATTTTTTAGGATGGTGGTCTATTTTTCTAAAGTTCATGTGGAGATTTAGATGTTTTCTTTCATGGTATCTTATTCAAAATATGATTTGCCGAAAGAATAGCTTCTCCCCAAAAGTTATTTGGCAAGCCATAACTAATTAGTAAGACGTTCATCATTTTTAAAGAGTTCTATTTTTCTGTTTGGCTATGCCTTTGGATTGAGGTGAATATGGGGCTGTAGTTTGATATATAATTCCATGTTAAGCACAAAATTCCTTAAATGGAGACTCATATTCTCCTCCTCTATCACTTCTTAAAGACTTTATTTTCTTATTGAGTTGATTCTCAACTTCTGCCTTATACTGTTTAAACATGTCAATTGCTTCGTCCTTAGCTCTAAGGAGATATGCGTAACAGTATCTGGTACAATCATCAATGAATATGATAAAGTACCTCTTTCCACCTTTAGTTTGACATATTTTCAAATCACATACATCAGTATGTATTAATTCTAGTGGTTCGGTCTTTCATTCAGCGTGATGAAACGAGGTTCTTCTCAATTTTGCTTCTGCACAAACTTGACATTTATAGTTGGAATCTATATCGCGTTTTGGTATAAATTCTAGCTTTATCAATTTTTGCAAAGTATCAAAATTTACATGCCCTAATCTAGAATGCCATATGTTAGAAGAGTCAACAACATAAGCAGAAGATTCAATTTTATTCATATCATTATTCGGTACAACAATGGTTACATTTGCTTTAAACAAGCCATCACATAGATAAACTCTTCCAACATACACTCTATTCTTTGATATTACAAACTTATCGGTAACAAAGGTTAGTTTGAAACTATGCTTGCTGAGCAACGATCCTGAAATTAGGTTCTGGCGGATTTCTGGAATGTGGAGAACATCATTCAATTTTAGTTCATTTCTAGAAGTTAACTTCAGTACAATCTTTCCCTTGCCTTCCACCTTTGATGCGGACGAGTTACCCATGAATAGTTGCTCGTTATCAGTGGCAGGTTTGTCGGTTGTAAACATCCACTTGTTGGCACATATATGACGAGTGGCTCCTGTGTCGAGAAACCACTCCTTGTTGTTGCCAACAAGGTTGCATTCAGAAACAACTGCACATAAATCCATATCTACAACATCATCTGAATTTTCTGCAATATTCGCTTTAGGTTTCTTCTTTTTGGGGTTATGACACACGGCTGCTTTATGGCATTTCTTTCCACAGTTGTGGCAAGATCCTTGAAACTTCTTTTGTTTCTTTGCCTTAGCATTCTGCTCAAGCTTTCTTTTATTTGTCTTTTCATCCTAAGAACTAGTAGCCTTTTTCTCTGATTTTCTATTGTCTTCTTTGATTTGTAGATGAACAACCACATCCTCCATGGTCATTTCCTTGCGCTTATGCTTCAAATAGTTTTCGATATCCTTCCATGACGGAGGCAACTTTTCGAGAGCGGCATCCACTTGGAATGATTCACTTAACCCCATCTTTTCATCATGAATTTCATGAATGTTAACTTGGAGTTCTTGAATCTGACTGACGACTATTTTGGAATCGACCATCTTGAAGTATAGAAACTTTTCAACAATGAATTTCTTCATTTCGGCGTCTTTAGTCTTGTACTTCTTTTCAAGTGATAACCAGAGAACCTTGGCAGTCTCAACGGTACAATATACATTATATAAACTATTTTCTAAACCATTGAGAATGTAATTCTTACAGATGGAATTAGAATTCTTCCATGCTGTAAGTGCCTCGACTTTGGTGGCGTCTGGCTCCAATTCTTCAACAAACGGTGGATCCTCCGTAAGGTATTTGGCTAGCCCTAAGGTTGTCAGTTTGGAAAGCATGTTCTATTTCCAGCGTATGAAATCCTGGCTATTAAACTTTTCTGGTCTCTCGCCATGCGAATATTGGACAGTCGGTGGAACAAGAGGCGGAGCGGGTGGCACAATCTGTGTCGGCACAGATTTGCTGTTGCTACTTTGCGACATCGTCGTCTGCAAGTAGAGCAACAATTAATAACAAAATTTCGTTTCAAGATAGTTACTACCAATCACTAAAAACAGCAAAAACTTTTTCTATGAACAGTAACGTTTGTAAGCGTTAGTAATACTGAATCAACGATATTGCAATTTGCGGCAAAAAAACTCAATCACAACCATACGAAAGGAACCAACTGAAATAATAAGGATTTAGGGTAGAAAATAAGTAGTACCGATTAATGTCCGAGTCCAACGAGTGTACGTAATATCAGGCCTAGTGCGATCCATGATAAACATAATACTTTCTAGTGTACGAGAGTATTCAAGCTGATATATTCCATCATCGGTGTTCCTTACCAAATTTTGGTTCATATCAACTGGTGATTTTGCAATGGTTATGTTATATTGCTTGAACCTTTCAAGTAATTTGGCAATGTAATGTGACCGAGAAAACGAATATCCTTGTGGTGTTTTTATAATTTTCACACCCAAGATTACATCAGCCACTCCTAGGTCTTTCATGTCGAATCTAGAGGATAACATATCCTTCGTAGATTTTATTATGGCCTTATTATTCTCTAGGATTAATAAATCATCAACATAAAGACAAACAATGACATATCCAATATTTGTATATCTTACATATATGCATTTATCTGATTCATTTATTTTGAATTCATTTGATAACATAGTTTCATCAAATTTCTCATGCCAATGTTTCGGAGCTTGTTTAAGGCCATAAACTGATTTTACTAACTTGCACGCGTTATTTTCATTTCCTGGGCTAAGAAACCCTTTACGTTGCTGCATATATATTTCTTCTTCTAGTTCAGCATTCAAAAAGGCATTTTTCACATCCATTTGGTGTATTTCCAAATTTAATATGGATGCAATCGCAATAAGCATCCTAATCGATGTTATTCTAGTTATTGGTGAATGCGTATCAAATTAATCTAGATCTTCCTTCTGTCTAAATCCTTTTATTACAAGTCATGCTTTATACTTATCTATTGAGCCGTTAGCTTTCAGTTTTTTCTTAAATATCCATTTATATCCTAGTGGTTTGGATCCTTTGGGTAGATCCATTAGTTCTAATGTATGGTTTTGTAAAATGGATTCTATTTCACTGTTGATAGCCTCCTTCCAGTATGGGGCCTCAGGATATGACATTGCTTGTTGTTAAGTAAGAGGTTCATTTTCTATCATATATGCATAGAAATCGGGTCCAAAAGTTTTCGAAGTCCTTTGACGTTTGCTCCATCTGGGTTCCTCTACCTCTGTTTCAATGTTTCTCTCATTCAAGTTTTGATTAACATTATCCTTAGGAGTATCTGTATCTCTTGTTCTCTTTTGAACAACTGTTTCAATAGAGGATTTTAGAGGATAAATGTGTTCAAAGAATCTAGTATTTCATGACTCGATTATAGTGTTTTCGTGAATGTCATCAATTTCAGATTTGTACACCAAAAATCGATATGCACTACTATTTTGAGCATATCCAATGAACATGCAATCTATAGTCTTTGGTCCAATTTTGACCTTTTTCGTTTTTGGTATTTCTACTTTGCCAAGACACCCCCACACTTTCAAATATTTGTAGGATGGTGGTCTATTTTTCCAAAGTTCATGTGGAGATTTAGATGTTTTCTTTCGTGATATCTTATTCAAAATATGATTTGCCGAAAGAATAACTTCTCCCCAAAAGTTATCTGGCAAGCTAGAACTAATTAGTAAGGCATTCATCATTTCTTTAAGAGTTCTATTTTTCCGTTCGGCTATACCATTGGATTGAGATGAATATAAGGCTGTAGTTTGATGTATAATTCAATTCTCAGCACAGAATTCCTCAAATGGAGACTCGTATTCTCCTCTTCTATCACTTCTTAAAGACTTTATTTTCTTATTGAGTTGATTCTCAACTTCTGCCTTATACTGTTTAAACATGTCAATTGCTTCATCCTTAGTTCTAAGGAGATATACGTAAAAATATCTGGTACAATCATCAAGGAATGTGATAAAGTACCTCTTTCCACCTTTAGTTTGACAAATTTTCAAATCGCATACATCAGTATGTATTAATTCTAGAGGTTTGATCTCTCGTTCAATGTGATGAAACGAGGTTCTTGCCAATTTTGCTTCTACACAAACTTGACATTTATAGTTGGAATCTATATCGCATTCTGGTCTGAACTCTAGATTTGTCAATTTTCGCAATGTATCAGAATTTACATGCCCTAATCTAGAATGCCATATGTTAGAAGAGTCAACAATATAAGGTGAAGATTCAATTTTTTCATATTATTATTCGGTACAACAGTGGTTACATTTGCTTTAAACAAGCCATCGCATACATAACGTCTTCCAACATACGCTCCATTCTTTGATATTACAAACTTATGAGCAATAAATGTTAGTTTGAAACCATGCTTGCTGAGCAACGATCCTGAAATCAGGTTCTTGCGGATTTCTGGAACGTGGAGAACATCATTCAATTTTAGTTCGTTTCTAAAAGTGTAACGACCCGGCTCTTTGCTCGGTTTTCACCGGTAACTAAACCAACTTAAACCGTTCATAAAGACGGATTGTTAGGGGTACTAACACATTTGCACAAAATAAAAATAACTTTTCCATTACAATAATATTACATCAGAGTTAGCGGAGAAACATCATAGTACATTGATTACACAGAGGAAAAGATACTAAACTCAGCAGAAGAATATGTATACTCCAAGATATAATAGCTCCAGCTAAACCAGCATCCTGCTCTAACTAACTCTAAGGCTAAATCTGCGAACCAAACTACTAGGATGCCTGTGCAAAAATTATGGACACCCAGAGTTTAGATGTGGGAACAATAAACTCCAGGTCAGTCATGGGACTGGTGCGGGAACTCAAAACATTTGTAAATGTTTTTAGGGTTTATTTTAAAGTTGGGTAATTCACCGGACCACGCCGCTAATGCGGAACGGGTTTACTCCATGTAAATACCAGTGCATAGAAATTCGCAATGACTTTTTTAAAAATGAAACTAACATAAGGTCTCGCGGCATACGCACAATGCAAACGCACACATGGGCGAGGTTTCTCCTTATGCAGTCAAAAATGCTTGATACATGAAAATCCTCTTTCAATACTATAATATAGTGTGAAAACAATTTTGAACGTAAATGTATCAATCCTAGCCAGCATAGGTACCATATACTATACTGACATATGGTATACAATCAAAATCGTACGGGCTCGTAGCAGAGATTGGATTTCCAACAATGACCAGGCAAAGGAACTTCCTTCCGAACCGAATTTTGAACACCTCTAGAGGGATGTCCGAGGATCAACAATGATGCTCCTCATGCCAACACAAGGCCGGGTTACCCCTTAACTGGGTAACTTAGAGTACGCCTAAGTATGTCATCTCCCGGTCGTTACCTTTTTTTCCAAGCGCGTGCCAACAATAACCACAAAAGTAGATGCTTTTACCACATAGGTTAATACCTGGGCTCTATACCATAGTACACCTTTTATCTAGAAGGAGGCAACACCCCATAACCCTGCTGCATTTCTTCCTGTTTTGTCCATTTACTGGGGTGCGAGGCTTGCCGAGGTCCCGTTATACACAAAGCTACGCTTAAATAAGCCATGCTTTGATCATCCAAAGCTCACCACATAACTTAAGTATTCCACGTTGTCCATTCACAACGCATCACTGATTTCTATCGATATATAACCTCTAAGCTCATACGTCTTAGAGAAGGGTGTTAAGCAAGAGAATAAATTCTCCGCACCAAACAGATTTAACACTGATCAGTGTTATGCAGTCAATTACAATGTCAGACACACAATCCATAAATGTCCGTTCTGGTTCTGAGCGAACCAACAATCCGAAATTCCTTCACATATGTTTGGGCTTCTTGCCACTTAGCTGATATAAAATCCATCTGCAAATGAGAGCTACAAACTTGAGACATTCAGCAAGTCGTCCTTACGATATGAAGGGTCCCGGTCTTCAGTACCATCTTCAACGCCTTCAAGTGCTGCACAACATCGTGTTATTACTTGGAATGTTTTTCGGACATACATCCGATTCCGGTCTTCCCAAATAAGAAGCGTAATTTTTAAAACACAATTACGTAATACACAGGCTTTCAACCAAATCACCTTCCATCTTAGATTTTGTTAAATTAAATTTCTTTAAACCCATTCTTAAATTATAACAAAATCCATATTTAACCTTTCTCTTTTACAACACATCCCTTAAATCAAAGATAATTTAGCCCCAAATCCTTAATTAATTTTTCGTTTGATAACTCGTTATCAAAACCTAGTTTCCTTTAAAAATCCTTTAATCCATATTTCAACCATAGTTTCCAATTAAATCGATTTTCCAACATTCAGTTCTTTAATCTTAACTAAAAGATTATACTTGATTCCCAATTTCTTATTTTTAATTTTCTCAAATCAAAGATTTGATTAAATCCCAATTTACGATATGAATTTCCACAACTCAATGTCATTGGGTTTCAAGAATGAATATGATTCACGACAAAACCCAAATCAATCGATATTGAACTTAAGTTACACAGAGATAGTATTTACTTATATTCGATATCAATTCTCATAATCAACGAATACTATAAGTGGAATAACGATATAATAATAATATCTTCCAAATTCCTCAAATAGTATACGTTTACACAAAAGAATTTCATATCAAATATCCGAATATTATTTCTATCCAACTTATCCCAATAAATTGGGAAACCCATTTCTTACTTAAAAGATCTATCCAACTCTTTGACATTGGATCTGGATAGAAATACCATCAACTTATACTTAATACTAATATCGATATCCAACTCACACTATAAACGGAATAATGGTGAACTACCTTTTAAATTCCTCAAATAGTAAGAGTCATCATCTACCGAATTAATACCAAACATCCGAAGATTTCTCTCCAACCATATCCAATTATGTAAAATTGAAAACCCATATTAATATCAATTTAAATTCCATATAAATTTTTTCTAATACTTTTAAACCTTTGAAAAAATTCCACAAATCATTATTTATAGTTCGGAAACTAGTTTACGGTTTAAAACTTCAAAATAGATTGTTTTCGAAGAAAGCGTTACAATAGCATTTCAAAAGTGTTACATAACATTTATCTTAACTATTTTGATTAAAATATCGTTTATCTTAGCCAAAACTTAAACTTTAAATTCAAAACACCTTTTCATAGTTGTAATTATTTTATAATTTTTTTCCATATTTTTAAAATATTTAAAAATAGCTGTTTATAGTTATGGTCAACAATTGTTCTTACATCGACCTTTTCCAAAACGGTTTCAAACGTAACTTGAAAATTATAACTCGAATTTAAAATCAGCTTTCACTCATTTGAAAGTTCTTATTAATGGAAATCAAACATTTTTCATTTTATGGAAATCCGATTTAGATTGCAAAAGTTATAAGCGTCTAAAGTTTGCATCTAAAATACATAAATTACCATTATGCGACAAGCTCTATTTTGATCGAAATAAAAATTATTCTTCAGTACTTTAATATACCTTAGAAAACCATTATATACTCATGTAAATCATTTAAAGTAATTTACATTGACTTTCCAAATTTATTTTGGGTTCAAAATTCAACTTTTATTTTTTACTTAATAAATCAAATTCTAATTCATTTCCAAATTCAAACAATTTCAAATTAACCATCCCATTCGTCGGATCAGTTAGGGATAGCCAGGGAGAGCAGGAAACTATATTTTCCAAACCCAAGCCAAGACACTATCCTCTCTGTCATCCTAGAACGTTCCAGTATTTATTTATTCATTTAAAGAACTTTATCAATATATATGAATTCATACATATGGTCTTTCCAAATTATTAACCTTCAAATTCAATAATGATATTGCTTCTAATTACGAAGGAGATTTATCGATCACCAATGTGATACCATAATTGTTGTGTCACAATGTGTGCAAAACAACATCAACAACCATTTAAATATCCATAGCAACCATCATCAACATAATTGAATAAATCCTAACTGTGCACAAGCGTTATAACACTAACGCTTAATAGCGTGTGTGGTCTAAACTACGCATCCATCATCCATCACAACAAACATCAATCATCATTAACCACTAATATTTCATCACTATATTTAAATTAGTCTAACTACTAATTAAATATATAAATCATGGTTAAAGAGTTCTCACTTAATAGCTTTCCAAATCTTCACGGTAGGGGAGCCTAGTTGAGCGAACCAACGGACAGTATTTCGGCGCAACGTCTTCTTCACCAATATATATATATATACACTAGTCTCTCTCTCTCTCTATCATAAGAGGAGGAGGAGGAGGATGATGACGAACTTCGGCAGGATGATGGTGGAAAAGAAGAAGATTTATGCCATGGAAACCACGGCCATAAGCTTAAGAAGAAGGAGAAAGATAGGAAAAATGAAAATGAATGATAAAAAGTGAAGTAAAGAACTCCTTACATAGGAAAGGAGGAGCAAGGAGGTAAAGACACACAAGGAGACAAGTGGAAACCATGCATTAAAGGAGGCATGCATAAATACAAGTGTCCTTACACTTGTCTTAAGGAGGGAAAGTGATCTTTTAGTAGCATTTCCTTTAAAATGCTACGAAAACTAAGGATAACACTTAGTTCTAACGCTACTAATTCATGTTATGGTTTGACAAATCCAATAAAACGACAAATAGTATCAATAAATCCAAACATATTAATAATCATTCTCATTTATAATTCAAGTAAAATCTATCATATAATTTATCAAAATTATTAAATATTCTAAACCATATATATGTATGTAAAATTCAAATTTAAATTCAAATTAAGTAATAAAAAATCCAATTTTAAATTGGTTAAAAATTCTGGATTGTTACACGAAGTTAACTTCAGTACAATCTTTCCCTTGCCTTCCACCTTTGATGCGGACGAGTTACCCATGAATAATTGCTTGTTATCAGTGGTATGTTCGTAGGTTGTAAACATCCACTTGTAGACACATATATGACGAGTGGCTCCCGTGTCCAGAAACCATTCCTTGTTGTTGCCAACAAGGTTACATTCAGAAACAACCACACGTAAATCCATATCTACAACGTCATCTGAATTTTCTGCCATATTTGCTTCAGGTTTCCTCTTTTTGGGGGCACGACCTACGGGTCCTTTGTGGCCTTTCTTTCCACAATTGTGGCAAGATCCTTGAAACTTCTTTTGTTTCTTTGCCTTAACATTCTGTTCGTGCTTTCTTTTGTTTGTCTTTTCATCCTTAACCACATTGGCCTTTCCTTGTAATGAACTGGTAGCCTTTTTCTCTGATTTTCTGTTGCCTTCTTCGATTCGTAGATGAACAACTAGATCCTCCATGGTCATTTCCTTGTGCTTATGCTTCAGATAGTTTTTGAAATCCTTCCATGACGGAGACAACTTTTCGATAGCGGCACCCACTTGGAATGACTCGCTTAACCCCATCTTTGTCATGAATTTCTGTAACACCCCACGTCTATTAATGTCACTCACAAAGGGAATGCATTAACTTCCATGGAGCATTTTAAGTAAGTATAGAACAGAAAATCACTACAAGACAGATATAAAGTAGTACTTGAAAATTAAAACTTTATTTCATTGCAGCGGATAAACCCATATGTTTGACTACATCATCAAAACCATAAACCAAAGTCAAGTACATCATATCCATCTTGATAAAACAAAGTACATAAACTGAAAGACATAATCCCCAACATTAAAATAGCCATAAATAAAGAGAAGCTGAACTTTACTTTAGCGGTCCAAGAAATCTTCTAAAGCAGTCCAAGATCAAGCTCCACTGGTGCTAGTTCCAACCTGAGCACCTGGAGGGGGGAAAAGGAAAGAGATGGAAAAAAGGGAGGTCAGACATAAAGTCTGGCGATTGCGATAATTCTAACAATATAATTAACAAAGTAACTAGGCTAAGGCATAAGTTGGAAAAATAGGGAAATGACCATGAACCATTGAGTATAACAGAGTAAACGAGGAAACAAGATGTATTACGATATTGTTAAAGCGCACCTAAACTACTATAGGATAATTACTGAACTACACCAACACTATGGGATAATTCCTAAACTACACCGCCACTAGTATACTGCACCACTACTAGTCACCCTAAGATTGATCCCGCCTACAGACTTAATAATGATATTGGTAGTTTTGTGCACCCCTAGCTGCCTTCATAGGTGTCGTCTGCCCCTATCTCCACTAGGTGTACCCACTACCCCCAAGCGATCGACTCCTTAACTCGTAGATACCCGTGCTGGCCCCACAGTGGGGTGTATCACTCCCCAAAGTGGCAACCCGATATAGCAAAGAATGCACGGCTTATACCTACACGATGCAACAACGTCTTACCTACCAGCCCGGGTCCACACACGCATATGAACCCGTTGGACTTGCATTGCCACCGCTAACCCAGTTTGGCCTCTTACAGTCAAGCCCAGTATGCGTGTCCCATCCTCGACTTGGGTCGAGCCCACAAAGATACGTATGGGTTACTGGTTGAAACGGGCCCCCATTACTTGACACAAGCTATCCACCTAAGCTTGGTCCCCTCTAGTACATCCCACTTAACCCACTTCTTATTCATGTTTCAATTACATGTTTCATATTTTGGTTAAGTGTTTCTAATCGTATTTCCAAATGCCACCCAAGGCACCCACTAGATTCCTCATGCCACCCAAGGCACCCACTTAACCCCCTTCATGTCCTACTACATGCTTATCTGGTTAAGTGTTTCTTAATTTATTAAGACCGTAACCTCATAAAGACCTCTCACATTAGACTGGCATTTGTGGCAGCTGGATTTGCCGGGTGGGTCCGGGCAGTCTTACACCACAAAAGAGCCTAACCTCGTGTCTTTACAATTGTTACGTATTTAGTTTATGCCTAAGACCTCTCACATTAGACTGACCTTTGTGGCAGCTGGATTTGCCGGGCGGGTCCAGGCAGTCTTACACCACAAAAAAGGCTAACCTCGTGTCTTAGACGATTAATTACCCCTAATTAATCAACCCCAATTTGAATTACTTTCCCTATTCAAATTATCAATCAATTCCAAATTTAGTGATGTCCATAATTGACTCAATTATGTCCATCCATTTATGGTATGTAAAATCATACCAATTTCAAGACAATTTTATTTTATGCCTTTTAAGGCATTTATGCCAATTAAATATTAATATTATCCCCTTTTTCCCCACGTAGTATGTTTGTTCGTTTAACGTAAAGATATACGTTAGACTCGAATAGTCTAACTCATGAAATAAAAGAAAACATCACATACATAATTAAAACATGGATCTAACATAGGGGTGAACTTGCATATGTGATTGATATTCTACATCTAAAACTTGCATAGGCCAAGATTACAACTTGCATAACAACTTATGTCATGGTTCCAAATTTAAAGGTGTGAACTTGATGAGAAATTGGCCACAAACTTGTATAAACATCATGTATAACATAAATCCAAATCTACGGGTGTGAACTTGATGAAATTATGGCCACAAACTTGCATAGACAACATATGTCATGAACCTATATCTAAAGGGGTTAAACTTGCATAGGTAATAACATAACATGATTCATGTCCAACTCATAAATTCACATATGTGATTTATACATCACAATAATGGTATAAACTAATATCTAACATGTAAAGTATCATGTCATAACCTAGCTTTCAATTAAATTCTCACATAAACTAGGTGCCATAATCATGTAAGGTCACATGTAATTCTACTCAAACTTGTATATGGTTCATGTTTGAATCAACATCTAAACTTCCCTACATATGGATTATCTTATGAATCAATACCACAAACTAGCATAAGAAACATGACGATTTGAATATATATATAATTACAACATGGATGATAGCAACATAACTTTGCATCACAACATAACATCATAGATATTTCAATCATAATCCTACAACATCATTACAACATACAATCAATACTTCATATCACATCCATACAAATCCGTGTTATTACTTAATCTAATTAAATTACTAATTATTTTGCTAAGATTATCGAACTCACTACTCAAAAGCAGCCTTGAGTTCTGAATTCTGATTTCTGGAGTTGAATTAGCGCTCCTTTGATGAAGAATCGCTGTTAGGGTTGAGTAGTTCTGATTTTGGTTGTTGTTCTTCCTCTTAATTTTGGTGGCGGCTGCGCTAGGGTTTAAGACAACAGCATGACGGCCATAGTTTTTGTTTTAATTCTGATTTTAGGGTTTGTGTCTATGGGTCTTTTTATAGAGTTATGAATTAATTTAAGCCGTCGTATGTTCTTAGGGTTAATCAAAACCATTCAATTATGATAGGGTGATGAGTCAGCCCTAATGACTCAGCAAGGAGTCAGAATGGACTCAACAACACGGGTCAGCCTGAACCAGAAAGCTGTGCAGGCTCCAGCCTCGGCCTGGGCGCATTTGGCAGGTGCGCCAGTGTAAATATGTACTGGCGCACTTCCCAAGTGCGCCAGTGCATTTATATTTTTTTTCTACTTTGCCACCAAACTTCGTTCGTCCATAACTCTTTCATCCGGTACTCGTTTCCCGCAAACTCGGACTCTATCTTCACTAGAATTCCGATACGAACACAATGGCGTAACCCAATCCCCACAATTCTCACGTATGAGATTTATTATTCTTTAATTTAGTTAATTCGATTATTCAAAAATCCGGGGTGTTACATTCTCCCCTCCTTAAAGGATTTCGCCCCCGAAATCTCCAAGTTAAGGAGAATGTATATCCTACCATCCAAACAACCGTCTACTCAACCATCAAACACGGCATCCATTGTCCTTATAAAATTTCTAATGCTGTATGAACATATGCAAGAAGTGTGTGTATATGTTCCTTATCTAATGCAAAATCAGGCGGTCTACTGGTTCAGTTGACCTCCTTAATGCAAACCATGATAGTGCCATGCATCCATTATGTATGCGAAAGAACCTTATCGATACATATCATTTCTACATGTGTGCACAACCGTTCACCAAAATGCAACATCCATATGATGATACAACCATTATTCATTCATTACTTAAATATGTACACACATTTATATGCAATATGCAATATGAAGTGACTGAGCCGATCTAGTGCCTAAAGTGTGTGTATATGCATCCACGAGCAACCACTAGCAAACACTTGCATCCACGTGCATCCATCATCCACAACATGTCTCAAACACATGTTCAACCATAGGGCTATCCGATCTACTGGTCAAGGATACTAGCGAGAGGACATACTAAAGATAAGATGTAACGGCCCCGGTTTCGCCCGACCCGATCGATCGCAAAATCGACCAAGACCGTTCAAAACCCGAGAACGTTAACTTTGGGAATACAACACATTAGAACAAATACAACAGACTTTTATAACATCATAGTAAATGTTACATCAGAGTACAGAATATATATCAGAGTACATTAAATAAATTTACAACGGAAGATAATTTTACATTACTTTAATACAGTGCAGCGGAAATAAAATAACTAAGACAGCGGAAGACTTTTCTATGCTCTGGACACAGCTTTGAGCTTCAATCAAGGATCCTGCTAAAGAGATAAATATCTGCAAAAAGCTACTCGACTGCCCGTGTGGAAAAGAGGGCACCCGAGTTTGCAAAAGTGGAAGCAAACAACGGGTCAGTCGTGGGACTGGTGTGAGAATTCTTAACTAATATAACTAATAGTAATAAGGCAAATCCAAGGACCACGCCACTAAAGCGGAACAGGTTTTATTCCAATGGATTGCCGTGCATAATTTAAGTAAATCGTCAAAACAACGCAATGCTTTGTAGAAAAATGAAACCATCATAAGACCCAAGTCCCATCACACAATGCAACGCAAACCGGAGGATAGGGTTTTACCTTATAATGGTCAAACATGCTTGATACGATAAAAACGATATTATTATTAGTGTGTATATGTTTTAAAACATTTCAAAGTAAATGTATCAATCCTAGGAAGCATAGGTACCATATGCTATGCCTCCGTACTAGTAATACAATCAAATCCGGAGGGTCGTATTTGGAATTTGGATTTCCATCTGAGTCAAGGCTAGGGAGGAGCTCCTACCGATTCGAGACACTCTAGCTAATGTCTCAGGATTCCCCGCAGTGAACCCTTGGATCCTGCAGGGCCGGTCCACACATACAACTTCGTGGATTGGCAATTCCTGAACACACGTTTCTCGATCCTATAGAACCTATCCGAGGCGCCTCATTCCATCATCCACATAAGTAAAATGTCAGGGCTGGTAGGTCACTGACACCACTCTAACTAGAAGGAAACGTGCTGCTCTCCCTGCGTTCCCTTCTCCCGTTTTAGACTCCGCCGGTGTGTGAGGCTCGTGAAGTCACGCTATACACAAAGCTATGCCTAAACAGGCTATGCTTTGATCATCCCACAAGGCCTGCTTTTCAACAAAGCCTTGATCATATGCATCTTAGCATGCCACATCGTCAATCCATACCATACCATTGATTTCTACCAACATATAACCTCTGAGCTCATACGTCTCAGAGAAGGGTGTAAAACACCAAACATATATATGTTTAGCAGAGATCAACGAATACAGTATAAAGGAATACAATGTCATACATACAATCCATTTACGCGCTTATGCTCTGGGTTTGAGCGAAAGCCAAAACCGTGCAATCAACACTACGTCCGGATGGCTACTACTGTCGCCCCTTCAAGGTAGCTACTCCCATCATGGGTCTCAATAGCAACACACCCATTCGATGTGAAGATCGTCGGTCTTCAATCACCGTCTTCAACTCTTCGAACGTCGTATCATTATTTGAAATGAGAGTAAACTCGGACTTTCCAAATAATTCTCGCATATATAAATTTGAAAACAATTTCATATCGTTAATATTAATTTATAACGATCAGTCTTTATTTTTATTTATATAAAAATAATTAAATTCTATTTACGTTAACGTAATTAACACAACAAGCAATGAATGTTTTGTTTCACAACCTATCGATATGTTTTATAATGTGTAATGAAATGTATTTTATTACACTTAATCTTGCTGACGACAAATATCCTCATTTATATCAAATATTGATATATATCATAACACCCAACAATATTTTCTTTTATTTTTCAATTTTCCATATATATCCTATACACAAAATGTATATTTTGTGTGTCATTCCAATTACAACAAAAATGAATATTTTTGTTCATTGACCTTTACTTCTACAAAAATGAGTATTTTTGTTTGTTTATTTCGATGTAACAAAATTGATAACTTTGTTATCTTTTCAATGCAAAACACAAAAATAATAATTTTTCATTACAAACAAAACGATAATTTTGTGTGTTAATCTATTTACGTGAAAATAAGATTTTCATATTTTTAATCTTTTTAATGAAAATCCAATCCATAAAATATAAATTTCATATCCTTATTCTTTTTAATTAAAATCCAATTCATTAAAATGCAAGCTTCATACTTTCAATCTAATTGCATAGAAACGATTTTTTTTTTACCAATTACATTAAAATGTAACTTTTACCTTTAATCTTAATTCCATAAAAATGTAAATTTCTTACTTTTGGTTTTAATTACATAAGGATGTATTTTTTTCTTTTAATCTTAATTACCTAAAAATATAATTTTCTTTCTTTTACATGACGGTGAAAATAATGTAACTTTCTAATTTAACTCATGACGGTGTAAATAATGTCCATTTTCTATTTGACCATTTATATTTTAATATGGGCCAGACCTCTCACATTAGGCCTGCATCTTGTGGATGCTGGATAGGCCGGTCGGTTCCGGGCAGACTTATCCCACAAGTTGGGCTTAACCTCGTGTCTTGGCCCAATTTGTATTTGCGCACTTGGACCCCTCACATTAGGCCTAACATTTGTGGCTGCTGGATATGCCGGTCGGGTCCGGGCAGGCTTCCACCACAAATGTGACCTAACCTCGTGTCCAAGTACAATTTTAATTAATAATTATAATTGTTCTACTAAAAATATTATTTTACATGGCACTTCTTAACAAAATTGATGTTTTTAATTCATGTGCCATTCTTTAATAAAAGTGATGGATTCTAATGTCATATAAAGAGGATATTTTATATGTAACCATATTTTTTATGAATTCTAATGACCCTTTTTTTTATCTAATGACCTTCTAGTTTTAATGACATTATAATTTAACGAAATTTTTAATCTAGTGATATTCTAGTTTCAATGACATCCTAACTTAATGACATTCTCCATAAATGACATTATAATACTTTAACATGAAGGGCAAATTTATCTTAACATAAATGCCAATTCCAATTTTCACATTAATGACAAATTAAATTTTTACATAAATGACAAATTATTTTTTACATAAATGACCAATTCAATGTACACATAGATGGCAAGTTCATCTTACATAACCTATTTCTAATAAAAGTGGCATGTCTATTCTTATTAAACTTTTGTTCAAAAACAGTACCACATAAAGATGTAGTCTTTAATGTAAAATCTTAATATAAAATTTTAAACAAAATCTTTGATGCTCATTCTTTCTATTGTAATGGATTTACAATAAAAATACTAAATTTCATTTCAGTTCTTTTATTTTCAAATGAAATTTAAATAAAGGTGACTTTACAAATTTGCCCTTTCATTTACACAAAGGCTATAAATACAAATGTATAAAATAAGTTTGTCCTTTTTATTTACACATAAAATCCAAATAAAAGTATGTTTCATAATCTTGTCTTTCTATTTCATTATGAAAATGTAACCTTTACATTCTTTTTATTACATTACAAAAAAAATGTAACCTCTTTATTTTCTTTAATTACATTAAATAAAAATGTAATTTCTATTGTCATTCTCATTTATTTGTCAAAATGAATCTTTTGTTGTTTTTATCTTTCTTTTACATCTGACAAAATGAATATTTCGTAATTCTAATAAAAATGGGATTTTTCTTATTGTCAACCTGTTAATATTTTAAACAATGAACATTTCCTTGTCTTCCAAAATTACATAAAGATGAAACTTTTAATGTCGACTCGTTCTTTTTCACAAATAATGACCATTCTTATATTTTCTTCATTTACAATAAAAATGGTTTTTTTTTCTTGCAAACTTTTCTTTTCTTCCTTTCCTCTTTGATTTCAATACATAAAGATGAAATCTTTATATTCATTGATTCCATTACATGGAAATGTAATCTTTCTCTCTTATTACATATAAAGAGTATAACTCTTTTATCTTCTTTTATCACATTATGAAAATGCAATTTTTCCATCTCAAGTGACATACATAATGTGAATTCTATATGTTAACAAATTTATTTCATTTCTAATGACATATAAAAAGTAAATTTATATGTTAACATTTCCTATGAATTCCTGTTAACAATTTACTATGTTTACTAGTAACAAATAAAAGGATATTTTATTTGTTAACAATTTCTAATTACAAAATTGATATTTCTAATTTAACAATTCTAATTAACATACATGACATATATAATTTGTCAATTCAATCCTAACATACATGACATCTATGATGTGTCCATTCCAATATCGAACATACCAAACAATTCTATTTAGTTGATTCAAAATCAAACATACCAAACAAGTGATGTAAATTTTCAACTGTACAACAATCCAATTCAGCAGTTAATCGCAATCACAACACAAATCAACACTTCAACAAAAATATACAGCATCATATGAATTTTATATAATATGAATATAAACTTTGTAGTAAATTAAATAAATAAATAATTATATTCTTAAAATAGAATTCTCACCGAATAATTCAGAACTGAAATTTCCTGAATTTCCAAAATGTTCTGCTTTAGATATATTCAACTCCATCGCGTATATTTTTTCTTCACAATCAACGCTTTGAAAATCGCTCAATTCCGTTCCTTAATCCTTTCTGTAAACCGCTCCTTCTTCAAAACGCACATCACCAGAATCGACCGGCGCCAAATTTGAACGCACCCCCAAGTCGCTGCCAACCTCCTCCACTTGCGCCACCAACATGAGCCTGAGGAGACTGTGACCGTTGAAACTGTAGAACTCTCTTAGCTAAATATTTTTTTCCCATTTGGAAATTCTTAGAATTGATGAAAGAATCGAATTAGAGTGAGGGAGGAAGGAGAGAATACAATGGTCGTTCAAAGAATTGGTGGCGGCTGGTCATATTACTATTAGGATTTTGGCTTTGTAAATTTTAAGGTATATATATATCATTGCTATTTGTTCTTTTATTCCTCAGGGCCCATTCACATTTTCCATGTTATATGTGACAAAGAAAAATGAATTGCTGATTAAGGCAGACTTATTTACTTCCCATTTATGTTTCCCTACACCCCTTTTATGAAACGCTATAATGACACATTTTTCAAATTTCAAAAATAGATAACAATGAAAGAGAGAGAGGATAAAATGGAAAGAATTAATGGTAGTTTAATGCTAATTGTGACAAAGTTTGTGAATTTAAAATTTCAAAATATATAACATCATAATTACCATATGACCAATTAGTATTTATTTACACATGTTACATTCATAATTCGCAGTCATCATCTTAACCATATAAGTTTATATCAAAACGCTACATTCTATATATATATATATATATCGTTTTGATTGCTTAATTAATTTATGATATTTTTAAAACAAATTCACATACCCAAACTCAAGTTAGTTATTACGCCGGTTTATAGTGTTTGGTTTCAATTGTAATTAAATTTCATTAAGTATATATATATATTTATTGTAGTTTATTTCCAATATTAAATTACAACCTTAATCTCTATCATACAACGATATCATTTAACAAATCACCCTAACCAAATTCAAATGACAAAATAATGGCTATTTATTTGTAATAAATTTCCTATGAATGTTAATGCCACATAAATGAAATTTATAAACAATTTTCTATTTATGTTATTTTTATTTTTATATAACATCATCTAATTAAAATGGCATTTTTAAACTAACATACCTTTCTAACTATAATGGCATTTACATTAATATGACATTTCATATGATAATGACATTTTTTTATATTAATACCACATGATCAAGCAAGGTGACATTTCATGTTACAAACATAAGAAAGAAATTTAATATATTTATAACAATATAATGTCTAACTAGTGGTATATATTCAAACATGTGTAAATAGTAATTTTATAATGGAAGCAATGGAGGGAGAATGATATAATTTATAAATGAACGTTGCAAACAGGGAAGGATTAATGGAGACAATAGTTAAATTGAGTAAGCAATCAATTAAAAAAATTAATTATGAAATGAATGACATTAATTAATAAATTGAGTGGTTTAAGATACATACGTATTGAAATTGGAATTATGTAATGTGTGAATATAAAAAGGAAACATAACAATGGAGAAATAGGGATGGACCATTTTTTATTTATTTATTTATTTATATATATATGTATATATATAATGTTCCAATTCCTTAATCAAATTAAAGACCCATTAAACCACTTTCTCCTATTCAGGCCCAATTCATTTCAATTCACAAAAGTTGTAGTTCTATGTGTCATTTACTATTCAACAAAATAGATATTTTGTGCGTTATTATAATTCTAAAAAAAAAGAAAAATGAATATTTTGTTTTGCAACAAAAATAATACTTTTCTTTTAAACATTTTAATGTAAATAAAAATGATACATTTCATTCTCTTTATTGTAAACAAAAATTACAATGCAATCTTTTTAATGTAAATGAAATGATACATTATATTTCAATTGTGTAAATTAATGCGACACAACAATGGTTTTATTTTGCCTATATGACAAAAATGCAAACTTGTTTATATGACAAAAATGCAAACTTTTATTACCTAGAAAATGAAATCTTTTCATTTCAACAAAATGACAATGTAACTTCTTATTCAATTATATATATTTTCTTCTATTGTTTAATAATTACTTAAAATCTGAAAATTTAAATCTGGACTCATTTTCATCAAAATTTCTAAAAAAAATAATTTTTTTAATTGTTATTACTTTAAAATAAATTATTTTAAATAACCAAAACTCATTAAAATAAAATTTTAAATTGGCCCCAAAATTCAGGGTTGTTACAGTCACCTCCACTTAAAAACTTTTCGTCCTCGAAAAGGAGCGAAGCTAAAAGTTGATTAATTAACTAACTAATTTATATATTTTTTTCTATTCATTAGTTTAAATAATTTTATTAGTTGAACTAATAAGTATACTACACAATCATCAATCAAATTCTTGATTAGCCTTTAAAATATATAACTTTTATATATTCAAAAATCATATTTTCTAAAATAGATCATAATTACAAATACGTATTATAGGCTTGCTACTCTCAACTCATTCTAGGGCATTACTAACCCCATCTCTAATGAATTTTCTCATTCTAGGATACTGCTGATCCTATCTCTAATGAGTATCCCTATTGGATATTACTAATCCAATCTCTAATGAGTCTTTTGTTCAGTTCTAATGAGTTGTATCCCAAAGATTTGAGCTAACCAAAGCTCTGATACCAAATGTAACGACACCCCGAAATCTGGTAGGCTTTGCAACCATCCCTTCATCCCCCAGTGCAGCAGGTAAAACCCACCGTGGCTTACAGTTGTACCCCAGACAACTTGTTTTACGGCGACCCTTTCGGGATCCCCCGGCCGCAGCCTACCAACCCTCAACAGGGACATGTGGGGGTAAGAGTCTCTCGTTCGCCACCAAACCGCGAAGCGAGAACCCCCCATCATGCTGCATCCTATTCCCGGCATGCTAAACAAGGACTGGTGTGAGAATTCTTAACTAATATAACTAATAGTAATAAGGCAAATCCAAGGACCACGCCACTAAAGCGGAACGGGTTTTATTCCAATGGATTGCCGTGCATAATTTAAGTAAATCGTCAAAACAACGCAATGCTTTGTAGAAAAGTGAAACCATCATAAGACCCAAGTCCCATCACACAATGCAACGCAAACCGGAGGATAGGGTTTTACCTTATAATGGTCAAACATGCTTGATATGATAAAAACGATATTATTATTAGTGTGTGTATGTTTTAAAACATTTCAAAGTAAATGTATCAATCCTAGGAAGCATAGGAACCATATGCTATGCCTCCGTACTAGTAATACAATCAAATCCGGAGGGTCGTATTTGGAATTTGGATTTCCATCTGAGTCAAGGCTAGGGAGGAGCTCCTACCGATTCGAGACACTCTAGCTAATGTCTCAGGATTCCCCGCAGTGAACCCTTGGATCCTGCAGGGCCGGTCCACACATACAGCTTCGTGGATTGGCAATTCCTGAACACACGTTTCCCGATCCTATAGGACCTATCCGAGGCGCCTCATTCCATCATCCACATAAGTAAAATGTCAGGGCTGGTAGGTCACTGACACCACTCTAGCTAGAAGGAAACGTGCTGCTCTCCCTGCGTTCCCTTCTCCCGTTTTAGACTCCGCCGGTGTGTGAGGCTCGTGAAGTCACGCTATACCCAAAGCTATGCCTAAACAGGCTATGCTTTGATTATCCCACAAGGCCTGCTTTTCAACAAAGCCTTGATCATATGCATCTTAGTATGCCACATCGTCAATCCATACCATACCATTGATTTCTACCAACATATAACCTCTGAGCTCATACGTCTCAGAGAAGGGTGTAAAACACCAAACAGATATATGTTTAGCTGAGATCAATGAATACAGTACAAAGGAATACAATGTCAGGCATACAATCCATTTACGCGCTTATGCTCTGGGTTTGAGCGAAAGCCAAAACCGTGCAATCAACACTATGTCTGGACGGCTACTACTGTCGCCCCTTCAAGGTAGCTACTCCCATCATGGGTCTCAATAGCAACACACCCATTCGATGTGAAGATCGTCGGTCTTCAATCACCATCTTCAACTCTTCGAACGTCGTATCATTATTTGGAATGAGAGTAAACTCGTACTTTCCAAATAATTCTCGCATATATAAATTTGAAAACAATTTCATATCGTTAATATTAATTTATAACGATCAGTCTTTATTTTTATTTATATAAAAATAATTAAATTCTATTTACATTAACGTAATTAACACAACAAGCAATGAATGTTTTGTTTCACAACCTATCGATATGTTTTATAATGTGTAATGAAATGTATTTTATTACACTTAATCTTGCTGACGACAAATATCCTCATTTATATCAAATATTGATATATATCATAACACCCAACAATATTTTCTTTTATTTTTCAATTTTCCATATATATCCTATACACAAAATGTATATTTTGTGTGTCATTCCAATTACAACAAAAATGAATATTTTTGTTCACTGACCTTTACTTCTACAAAAATGAGTATTTTTGTTTGTTTATTTCGATGTAACAAAATTGATAACTTTGTTATCTTTTCAATGCAAAACACAAAAATAATAATTTTTCATTACAAACAAAACGATAATTTTGTGTGTTAATCTATTTACGTGAAAATAAGATTTTCATATCTTTAATCTTTTTAATGAAAATCCAATCCATAAAATATAAATTTCATATCCTTATTCTTTTTAATTAAAATCCAATTCATTAAAATGCAAGCTTCATACTTTCAATCTAAATGCATAGAAATGAATTTTTTTTTACCAATTACATTAAAATGTAACTTTTACCTTTAATCTTAATTCCATAAAAATGTAAATTTCTTACTTTTGGTTTTAATTACATAAGGATGTATTTTTTTCTTTTAATCTTAATTACCTAAAAATATAATTTTCTTTCTTTTACATGACGGTGAAAATAATGTAACTTTCTAATTTAACTCATGACGGTGTAAATAATGTCCATTTTCTATTTGACCATTTATATTTTAATATGGGCAAGACCTCTCACATTAGGCCTGCAACTTGTGGATGCTGGATAGGCCGGTCGGTTCCGGGCAGACTTATCCCACAAGTTGGGCTTAACCTCGTGTCTTGGCCCAATTTGTATTTGCACACTTGGACCCCTCACATTAGGCCTAACAGTTGTGGCTGCTGGATATGCCGGTCGGGTCCGGGCAGACTTCCACCACAAATGTGACCTAACCTCGTGTCCAAGTACAATTTTAATTAATCATTATAATTGTTCTACTAAAAATATTATTTTACATGGCACTTCTTAACAAAATTGATGTTTTTAATTCATGTGCCATTCTTTAATAAAAGTGATGGATTCTAATGTCATATAGAGAGGATATTTTATATGTAACCATATTTTTTATGAATTCTAATGACCCCTTTTTTTATCTAATGACCTTCTAGTTTTAATGACATTATAATTTAACGAAATTTTTAATCTAGTGATATTCTAGTTTCAATGACATCCTAACTTAATGACATTCTCCATAAATGACATTATAATACTTTAACATGAAGGGCAAATTTATCTTAACATAAATGCCAATTCCAATTTTCACATTAATGACAAATTAAATTTTTACATAAATGACAAATTAATTTTTACATAAATGACCAATTCAATGTACACATAGATGGCAAGTTCATCTTACATAACATATTTCTAATAAAAGTGGCATGTCTATTCTTATTAAACTTTTGTTCAAAAACAGTACCACATAAAGATGTAGTCTTTAATGTAAAATCTTAATATAAAATTTTAAACAAAATCTTTGATGCTCATTCTTTCTATTGTAATGGATTTACAATAAAAATACTAAATTTCATTTCAGTTCTTTTATTTTCAAATGAAATGTAAATAAAGGTGACTTTACAAATTTGCCCTTTCATTTACACAAAGGCTATAAATACAAATGTATAAAATAAGTTTGTCCTTTTTATTTACGCATAAAATCCAAATAAAAGTATGTTTCATAATCTTGTCTTTCTATTTCATTATGAAAATGTAACCTTTACATTCTTTTTATTACATTACAAAAAAATGTAACCTCTTTATTTTCTTTAATTACATTAAATAAAAATGTAATTTCTATTGTCATTCTCATTTATTTGTCAAAATGAATCTTTTGTTATTTTTATCTTTCTTTTACATCTGACAAAATGAATATTTCGTCATTCTTATAAAAATGGGATTTTTCTTATTGTCAACCTGTTAATATTTTAAACAATGAACATTTCCTTGTCTTCCAAAATTACATAAAGATGAAACTTTTAATGTCGACTCGTTCTTTTTCACAAATAATGACCATTCTTATATTTTCTTCATTTACAATAAAAATGGTTTTTTTTTCTTGCAAACTTTTCTTTTCTTCCTTTCCTCTTTGATTTCAATACATAAAGATGAAATCTTTATATTCTTTGATTCCATTACATGGAAATGTAATCTTTCTCTCTTATTACATATAAAGAGTGTAACTCTTTTATCTTCTTTTATCACATTATGAAAATGCAATTTTTCCATCTCAAGTGACATACATAATGTGAATTCTATATGTTAACAAATTTATTTCATTTCTAATGACATATAAAAAGTAAATTTATATGTTAACATTTCCTATGAATTCCTGTTAACAATTTACTATGTTTACTATTAACAAATAAAAGGATATTTTATTTGTTAACAATTTCTAATTACAAAATTGACATTTCTAATTTAACAATTCTAATTAACATACGTGACATATATAATTTGTCAATTCAATCCTAACATACATGACATCTATGATGTGTCCATTCCAATATCGAACATACCAAACAATTCTATTTAGTTGATTCAAAATCAAACATACCAAACAAGTGATGTAAATTTTCAACTGTACAACAATCCAATTCAGCAGTTAATCGCAATCACAACACAAATCAACACTTCAACAAAAATATACAGCATCATATGAATTTTATATAATATGAATATAAACTTTGCAGTAAATTAAATAAATAAATAATTATATTCTTAAAATAGAATTCTCACCGAATAATTCAGAACTGAAATTTCCTGAATTCCCAAAATGTTCTGCTTTAGATATATTCAACTCCATCGCGTATATTTTTTCTTCACAATCAACGCTTTGAAAATCGCTCAATTCCGTTCCTTAATCCTTTCTGTAAACCGCTCCTTCTTCAAAACGCACATCACCAGAATCGACCGGCGCCAAATTTGAACGCACCCCCAAGTCGCTGCCAACCTCCTCCACTTGCGCCACCAACATGAGCCTGAGGAGACTGTGACCATTGAAACTGTAGAACTCTCTTAGCTAAATTTTTTTTTTTTCATTTGGAAATTCTTAGAATTGATGAAAGAATCGAATTAGAGTGAGGGAGGAAGGAGAGAATACAATGGCCGTTCAAAGAATTGGTGGCGGCTGGTCATATTACTATTAGGATTTTGGCTTTGTAAATTTTAAGGTATATATATATCATTGCTATTTGTTCTTTTATTCCTCAGGGCCCATTCACATTTTCCATGTTATATGTGACAAAGAAAAATGAATTGCTGATTAAGGCTGGCTTATTTACTTCCCATTTATGTTTCCCTACACCCCTTTTATGAAACGCTATAATGACACATTTTTCAAATTTCAAAAATAGATAACAATGAAAGAGAGAGAGGTTAAAATGGAAAGAATTAATGGTAGTTTAATGCTAATTGTGACAAAGTTTGTGAATTTAAAATTTCAAAATATATAACATCATAATTACCATATGACCAATTAGTATTTATTTACACATGTTACATTCATAATTCGCAGTCATCATCTTAACCATATAAGTTTATTTCAAAATGCTACATTCTATATATATATATATATATATATCTTTTTGATTGCTTAATTAATTTATGATATTTTTAAAACAAATTCACATACCAAACTCAAGTTAGTTATTACACCGGTTTATAGTGTTTGGTTTCAATTGTAATTAAATTTCATTAAGTATATATATATATATATTTATTTATTTTAGTTTATTTCCAATATTAAATTACAACCTTAATCTCTATCATACAACGATATCATTCAGCAAATCACCCTAACCAAATTCAAATGACAAAATAATGGCTATTTATTTGTAATAAATTTCCTATGAATGTTAATGCCACATAAATGAAATTTATAAACAATTTTCTATTTATGTTATTTTTATTTTTATATAACATCATCTAATTAAAATGGCATTTTTAAACTAACATACCTTTCTAACTATAATGGCATTTACACTAATATGACATTTCATATGATAATGACAGTTTTTTATATTAATACCACATGATCAAGCAAGGTGACATTTCATGTTACAAACATAAGAAAGAAATTTAATATATTTATAACAGTATAATGTCTAACTAGTGGTATATATTCAAACATGTGTAAATAGTAATTTTATAATGGAAGCAATGGAAGGAGAATTATATAATTTATAAATGAACGTTGCAAACAGGGAAGGATTAATGGAGACAATAGTTAAATTGAGTAAGCAATCAATTAAAAAAATTAATTATGAAATGAATGACATTAATTAATAAATTGAGTGGTTTAAGATACATACGTATTGAAATTGGAATTATGTAATGTGTGAATATAAAAAGGAAACATAACAATGGAGAAATAGGGATGGACCATTTTATTTATTTATTTATATATGTATATGTATATAATGTTCCAATTCCTTAATCAAATTAAAGACCCATTAAACCACTTTCTCCTATTCAGGCCCAATTCATTTCAATTCACAAAAGTTGTAGTTCTATGTGTCATTTACTATTCAACAAAATAGATATTTTGTGCGTTATTATAATTCTAAAAAAAGAAAAATGAATATTTTGTTTTGCAACAAAAATAATACTTTTCTTTAAAACATTTTAATGTAAATAAAAATGATACATTTCATTCTCTTTATTGTAAACAAAAATTACAATGCAATCTTTTTAATGTAAACGAAATGATACATTATATTTCAATTGTGTAAATTAATGTGACACAACAATGGTTTTATTTTGCCTATATGACAAAAATGCAAACTTGTTTATATGACAAAATTGCAAACTTTCATTACCTTGAAAATGAAATCTTTTCATTTCAACAAAATGACAATGTAACTTCTTATTCAAATTATATATATTTTCTTCTATTGTTTAATAATTACTTAAAATCTGAAAATTTAAATCTGGACTCATTTTCATCAAAATTTCTAAAAAAAATAATTTTTTTTATTGTTATTACTTTAAAATAAATTATTTTAAATAACCAAAACTCATTAAAATAAAATTTTAAATTGGCCCCAAAATTCAGGGTTGTTACATAAGATAAGTACAAGATAAACGATAAAGGAGAAATTAAAAGACATACCCTCGAAAAGAAAAGGGTACAATGAACGCATCTTCGCTTCCGTCTCCCAAGTAGCGTTGCTCCCAACATCTCCCCATTGCACTTTGACTAGCTTGACCTCTCGACTTCTCAATTTCTTAATCTCCGACCCAAGAATGCGCGTAGGAGCTCGTCGAATCGTCGCATCACGCTCGATCTCCACCTCTCTAAGCAAGCTCGGCTCTACCACTTCCGCGGTCTCGTGCAAGCACTTCCTCAAATGTGATACATGGAATACGTCATGTACACCACTAAGTCTCTCGGGCAACTCCACTCTATACGCCATCTGCCCAATCCTTTCCTTAATAGGAAATGGCCCTACGAACTTTGGTGCTAACTTCCCAACGGACCCAAAGCGAACGACGTTTCGTAATGGAGACACTTTGACAAAGACCATGTCCCCAACCTCAAACTCAAGATCTGACCTCCTCTTGTCCGCATAAGATTTCTGTCTATCTTGCGCCGTCTTCATCCTTCTTCGGATCAAATCAATCTTTTCCGAAGTCTCTCTAATCATATCGGGCCCAAGCAAGATCTTATCTGTAGCTTCCCACCAACATGTAGGCGAACGACACGGCCGTCCGTAAAGAGCTTCGAATGGTGCCATGCCAATGCTAGACTGAAAGCTGTTATTATATGTGAATTCCACCAACGGAAGATGTTCCTCCCATGTACCTCCGAAATCTAAGACACATAACCTCAACAAGTCCTCTAGAATACGATTCACCCTCTCGGTCTGGCCGTCCGTCTGAGGATGATATGCGGTGCTCAAACATAACTGAGTCCCTACCGCCTCTTGCAAGCTTCTCCAAAATTCGCTAGCGAAAATAGGATCGCGGTCGCTCACTATGCTAGAAGGAATACCGTGCAAACGAACTATTTCTCGAATATATACGGAGGCTAACCTTGGAGCAGTCCTCTTACTCTTCACGGGAATGAAATGGGCGCTCTTAGTAAGTCTGTCTACCACGACCCAAATACCCGTATTACCCTTCCTTGATCTCGGTAATCCGTCAATAAAGTCCATCGAGACGCTTTCCCACTTCCATTGTGGGACCTCCAATGGATGAAGCAATCCACCGGGCTTCTTTTGCTCCGCTTTTACTTGTTGGCACACCAAGCATCTAGCGACATACTCAGCCACATCTTTCTTCATGCCGGCCCAAAAGTAAACTCGTCTCATGTCCATGTACATCTTGTCCCCGCCAGGATGGATGGTCATCTTCGAACGTTGTGCATCATCACGAATGGTCTTCCTTAGGTCATCGTCTTTTGGTATACAAAGTCTACCGTCCCTACGTAACCAACCCTTATCATCTAGGGTATACCTACGGAGATGGCTCGATGACTCCCCTCCTTTGAGATTTTCTACTAACTCAACCAACTGTGGGTCGTCTCGCTGTGCCTCGCCAATCCATCCCAAAAGCGTAGGTCTAACCTCTAAGGATGCTAGCAAACCGGGTACGAAGTCAATGGAAGTTGTAAAGTCAAACGTAGAAATGAACTCTAAACTTCGCCGCTCAACAAACAAAGGACTTAAGGATAATCTTTTTCTACTTAAGGCATCGGCCACTACGTTACCCTTGCCAGGGGTATATGCTATCTCGAAGTCGTAGGATGCTAAGAACTCCATCCACCTTTGCTGCCTTAAGTTCAAGTCCTTCTGAGAGAATAAGTATTTTAGCGATTTGTGATCAGTGAATAATTCGAATTTCTCGCCAAGAAGATAATGACGCCAAGACTTAAGCGCGAAAACAATAGCGGCCAACTCTAGGTCATGTGTAGGGTAATTTCTTTCATGCACTCTCAACTGCCTTCCACCATAGGCTATTACCCTTCCCTCTTGCATTAGGACTGCGCCTAGTCCTGTCCCACAAGCGTCAGTATAAACGGTAAATGGCTTACTCCCACCTGGCAATACTAAGACTAGGGATGTGGTCAAAGCTCTCTTTAAACGTTGGAACGCATCATCACAATCTACGTCCCACGTGAAGACTAAGTTCTTCTTCGTCAAGCGTGTTAATGGAGCTGATATTTTTGTGAAGTCTTTGATAAACTTCCTATAGTAGCCAGCCAACCCTAAGAAACTTCTCACCTCGGTAGCATTTTTAGGAACCTTCCAATCTTGGTTGGCCACTATCTTTGCGGGATCCACGGCTATCCCTTCTTTGGAAACCACGTGCCCTAAGAATCGCACTTCTTTCCTCCAAAAGTGACATTTGGAAAATTTAGCTTTAAGGCTATGCGCTCGAAGAGTCTCCAACACTTCCCTAAGATGTAGGGCATGCTCTTCCTCGCTCTTAGAAAAGATCAAGATGTCATCTACAAAGGCCACCACGAATCTATTAAGGTACTCCCTAAACACCCTACTCATCAAATCAACAAAGTATGCGGGGGCGTTTGTCAAACCGAAGGGCATCACCAGCCACTCGAAGAAACCGTCTGGAGTCCTAAAGGCAGTCTTGTCTATGCTATCCTCAGCCACTCTCAACTGATGGAAACCAGTGGCTAAGTCCAACTGCAAAAACACTGAGGCGCCTACTAACTGATCGAAAAGATCGTCAATCCTCGGCAGTGGGTGTCTATTCTTCTTAGTAAGTTTATTAAGCTCCCTATAGTCCACACAAAGTCTAAGGGACCCGTCCGCCTTCGTGGCAAATACTACTGGAGCACCCCACTCCAATATACTACATCTGATGAACCCCTTCTCAAGCAATTCTTTCACTTGCTTACTGAGTTCTCTTCTCTCTCTTGGAGCCATGTGGCGCACTGGAAATGCAACTGGCTTTGCATTGTTGACTAGATATATTCGAAAGTCGATTTCACGTTTTGGGGGTAAACCCCTCACCTCATCGAAGACATCAGCATATTCACGGACTATGGGAACATAATGTAAATCATCATCGGATGCGTCAAGGGATTCTAGGTAACTAAGCATTACTGGACCTCTAGGGTCACAAGAAATATCAAGGGTCTTTCCCGAACGAGTCAACAATCTAACTACCCTTCTTTCACAATCTAGGATGGCCCCATACCTAGAATTAAACCGTAGCCCATGAAGCCAAGAACAAAAGCGTTGCATTCGAACTCAATGCCCAAGATAAACACTCTCAAATCCCGACAAATCATAGAAAGATGAGCCGAACCACCAATAGGATTTGAGACTACTAAGGGATCAGTAACAAGACTAGTATCTAGGTGCAGTGTTTCAACAAATGATGTAGAGATAAACGAATGCGATGCGCCAGAATCGAATAAAGTACGGACAGGATGATCAAACAGAAAAACTAAACTTTCAACGGAAATTTCTCTACCTCGTGCTTGCAGCGGTGGGACCTCGAGAACTTGAACTTGTCCCCTTGTCTGCCCGGGTGCCATAAGAGCTTGCACCTGTCCTCCCGAGGTAGACCCTGCCCTCTGCCCTTTCTTTGGGTAGTCCTTAATAAGATGTCCCGCTTCGCCACAGTGGAAACAACTGGTCTTCTTCTTCTTCCTACAATCTTTACTTAGATGGCCGGGTGTCCCACAGTTAAAGCATTTCTTCTTCCCCTTAGCATTATTGCCTTTGCCACCTTTCTTGTTTTGTTGTTGCTGTTGCGACTTCTTTTGATCCCCTTTCTTCTCGGGTGCCTTATTAGCATTGGCGCCCTTCTCCTCTTCATGCATGAGTGCCATGTCAACTATCCTCTCAAAGGTAGCCCCCATGGGAATGTGGGTCATAGCTAACCCATGGAGCGGCTCGTTTAAACCCTTAACAAATCTTAGAGCCTTCTTTTCTGGAGTGTTCACCAAGTCTAAGCCAAACCTTGCCAATTGGTTGAATTTGTTAACGTACTCTTTCACCGATAAATTCCCTTGCTTCAGTGACAAGAACCTTTCCATGTATAGATTCTCTTCAGCCCGTGAGAGAAACTTTGCCTCAAATCTCTGCCTAAAATCTTGCCATGTATCGACTGGGCGACCCCCATTTGTGACCTCCCACCAAAACGAGGCCTCATCCTTCATTTGCCACGCAGCTAGCTGGACTTTCCTTCCGTCATCCACTTCAAAAATTCCAAACAATTCTTCCACCTCCTTTAGCCAGTTACGAGCTTCAACAAATGTCTCCGTCCTGTGAAAAGGTTTTCCACCCATAGCTCTAAAGTCCTTACATATCTTTGCGAAATTATCGACATGAGGAGGAGGAGGAGGATTTGCTGGACCTGCGGCGGCGGCGGCCCTAGCCTCAAGATATTGACGGAACCAACCGGGCACATGAACGCCCTCTGGTATCTCAGATGCTTCAGACATGCTAAAACGAAAAAGGAAAGATTCAATACAAAAAGGACTGAAGGAAAGATATATGGCTCTTGGGGTTATGCTTTCCAAAATATACTTTTCTTTTGAAAATACTTTCCTTAAATCATACTTTTGAAGGTACTTCTTTATAAAAATTGTTTTGAAAAATAGTTTTTCAAAAATTCATATTTGTTCTGGTAACCTTCAGCTCTGATACCACGTGTAACACCCCACGTCCATTAATGTCACTCACAAAGGGAATGCATTAACTTCCATGGAGCATTTTAAGTAAGTATAGAACAGAAAATCACAACAAGACAGATATAAAGCAGTACTTGAAAATTAAAACTTTATTTCATTGCAGCGGATAAACCCATATGTTTGACTACATCATCAAAACCATAAACCAAAGTCAAGTACATCATATCCATCTTGATAAAACAAAGTACATAAACTGAAAGACATAATCCACAACATTAAAATAGCCTTAAATAAAGAGAAGCTGAACTTTACTTCAACGGTCCAAGAAATCTTCTAAAGCAGTCCAAGATCAAGCTCCACTGGTGCTAGTTCCAACCTGAGCACCTGGAGGGGGAAAAGGAAAGAGATGGAAAAAAGGGGGGTCAGACATAAAGTCTGGCGAGTGCGATAATTCTAACAATATAATTAACAAAGTAACTAGGCTAAGGCATAAGTTGGAAAAATAGGGAAATGACCATGAACCATTGAGTATAACAGAGTAAACGAGGAAACAAGATGTATTACGATATCGTTAAAGCGCACCTAAACTACTATAGGATAATTCCTGAACTACACCAACACTATGGGATAATTCCTAAACTGCACCGCCACTAGTATACTGCACCACTACTAGTCACCCTAAGATTGATCCCGCCTACAGACTTAATAATGATATTGGTAGTTTCGTGCACCCCTAGCTGCCTTCACAGGTGCCGTCTGCCCCTATCTCCACTAGGTGTACCCACTACCCCCAAGCGATCGGCTCCCTAACTCGTAGATACCCGTGCTGGCCCCACAGTGGGGTGTATCACTCCCCAAAGTGGCAACCCGATACAACAAAGAATGCACGGCTTATACCTACACGATGCAACAACGTCTTACCTACCATCCCGGGTCCACACACGCATATGAACCCGTTGGACTTGCATTGCCACCGCTAACCCAGTTTGGCCTCTTACAGTCAAGCCCAGTATGCGTGTCCCGTCCTCGACTTGGGTCGAGCCCACAAAGATACGTATGGGTTACTGGTTGAAACGGGCCCCCATTACTTGACACAAGCTATCCACCTAAGCTTGGTCCCCTCTAGTACATCCCACTTAACCCACTTCTTATTCATGTTTCAATTACATGTTTCATATTTTGGTTAAGTGTTTCTAATCGTATTTCCAAATGCCACCCAAGGCACCCACTAGATTCCTCATGCCACCCAAGGCACCCACTTAACCCCCTTCATGTCCTACTACATGCTTATCTGGTTAAGTGTTTCTTAATTTATTAAGACTGTAACCTCATAAAGACCTCTCACATTAGACTGGCATTTGTGGCAGCTGGATTTGCCGGGCGGGTCCGGGCAGTCTTACACCACAAAAGAGCCTAACCTCGTGTCTTTACAATTGTTACGTATTTAGTTTATGCCTAAGACCTCTCACATTGGACTGACATTTGTGGCAGCTGGATTTGCCGGGCGGGTCCGGGCAGTCTTACACCACAAAAGAGCCTAACCTCGTGTCTTAGACGATTAATTACCCCTAATTAATCAACCCCAATTTGAATTACTTTCCCTATTCAAATTATCAATCAATTCCAAATTTAGCGATGTCCATAATTGACTCAATTATGTCCATCCATTTATGGTATGTAAAATCATACCAATTTCACCACAATTTTATTTTATGCCTTTTAAGGCATTTATGCCAATTAAATATTAATATTATCCCCTTTTTCCCCACGTAGTATGTTTGTTCGTTTAACGTAAATATATACGTTAGACTCGAATAGTCTAACTCATGAAATAAAAGAAAACATCACATACGTAATTAAAACATGGATCTAACATAGGGGTGAACTTGCATATGTGATTGATGTTCTACATCTAAAACTTGCATAGGCCAACATTACAACTTGCATAACAACTTATGTCATGGTTCCAAATTTAAAGGTGTGAACTTGATGAGAAATTGGCCACAAACTTGTATAAACATCATGTATAACATAGATCCAAATCTAAGGGTGTGAACTTGATGAAATTATGGACACAAACTTGCATAGACAACATATGTCATGAACCTGTATCTAAAGGGGTTAAACTTGCATAGGTAATAACATAACATGATTCATGTCCAACTCATAAATTCACATATGTGATTTATACATCACAATAATGGTATAAACTAATATCTAACATGTAAAGTATCATGTCATAACCTAGCTTTCAATTAAATTCTCACATAAACTAGGTGCCATAATCATGTAAGGTCACATGTAATTCTACCCAAACTTGTATATGGTTCATGTTTGAATCAACATCTAAACTTCCCTACATATGGATTATCTTATGTATCAATACCGCAAACTAGCATAAGAAACATGACGATTTGAATATATATATAATTACAACATGGATGATAGCAACATAACTTTGCATCACAACATAACATCATAGATATTTCAATCATAATCCTACAACATCATTACAGCATACAATCAATACTTCATATCACATCCATACAAATCCGTGTTATAACTTAATCTAATTAAATTACTAATTATTTTGCTAAGATTATCAAACTCACTACTCAAAAGCAGTCTTGAGTTCTGAATTCTGATTTTTGGAGTTGAATTAGCACTCCTTTGATGAAGAATCGCTGTTAGGGTTGAGTAGTTCTGATTTTGGTTGCTGTTCTTCCTCTTAATTTTGGTGGCGGCTGCTCTAGGGTTTAAGACAACAACATGACGGCCATAGTTTTTGTTTTAATTCTGATTTTAGGGTTTGTGTCTATGGGTCTTTTTATAGAGTTATGAATTAATTTAAGCCGTCGGATGTTCTTAGGGTTAATCAAAACCATTCAATTATGATAGGGTGATGAGTCAGCCCTAATGACTCAGCAAGGAGTCAGAATGGACTCAACAACACGGGTCAGCCTGAACCAGAAAGCTGTGCAGGCTCCAGCCTCGGCCTGGGCGCACTTGGCAGGTGCGCCAGTGTAAATATGTACTGGCGCACTTCCCAAGTGCGCCGGTGCATTTTTTTTTTCTACTTTGCCACCAAACTTCGTTCGTCCATAACTCTTTCATCCGGTACTCGTTTCCCGCAAACTCGGACTCTATCTTCACTTGAATTCCGGGACGAACACAATGGCGTAACCCAATCCCCACAATTCTCACGTATGAGATTTATTATTCTTTAAATTAGTCAATTCGATTATTCAAAAATCCGGGATGTTACAATTTCATGAATGATAGCTTGGAGTTCTTGAATCTGACTGACAACTGTTTTGGAATCGACCATCTTGAAGTCAAGAAACTTTCCGACAATGAATTTCTTTATTCCGACATCTTCAATCTTGTACTTCATTTCAATTGATAACTAGAGAACCTTTGAAGTCTCAATGGTTCAATATACATTATATAAATCATTTTCTATACCATTGAGAATGTAATTCTTTCAGATGAAGTCAGAATTCTTCCATGTTGTAAGTGTCTCGACTTTGGTGGCGTTTGGCTCCTATTCTTCAACAAACGGTGGATCCTCCGTAAGGTATTTGGCCAGCCCCAAGGTTGTCAGGCAGAAAAGCATCTTCTGTTGCCAGCGTTTGAAATCCTGACCATTAAACTTCTCTGATCTGTCGCCATGCGAATATGGGACAGTTGGTGGAACCAGAGGCGGAGCGGGTGGTACAGTCTGTGTTGGCACAGATTTACTATTGCTACTTTGCGACATCGTCATCTGCAAGTAGATGCAACATCAATAACAAAATTTCGTTTCAAGATTGTTACTACCAATCATTAGAAATAGCAAAAACTTATTTCTATGAACAGTAACACTTGTAAGTGTTAGTAATACTGATTCAATGATATTGCAATTTGCAACAACAAAATTCAATCACAACCATGTAAAGGGAATCAACTGAAACAATAAGAATTCAGGGAAGAAAAGAAATAGAACCGACTAAAGCCCGAGTCCAGCGAGTGTTGTTCCCTTGGAACAAAATTGCTCCCTCTACGGCGCGTAAGGTTGTTGAGCAATCGTCTCCTAAGGGTGAAACGGATCTCACTCCGCGATGGTGCGCTATAATCGTAGAGGCAAGACGAACGCAAGGTAGTTGTTTAATTGCAGAATAGAGCAACGAGCAAGAAAACAAGGAGGAGAGAAATTAGAATTAAAAATAGTGTTTTGATTCGAATTCAACAGGCCTTTTATAAGCTGGAAGAGACATCTTTTCATGAACAGGTGCTTCTGTTTAAATTGCAGTGGCTATGAATGTTGGAAAGGTTGCGACCCTTTACCAACAGACATTTCCGTTGGCCCCAAGGCCCAAGGCCCTTTATCTTTGTCCTTTAAATATTAACATGAATGTTTTATCGTGCCATTACCTCTCGCTCTTCCATCTCCTCTTTCTATTGATATAACACATCAAGCCTTAGTATAAGTAGTGGCTTAAGGCACAAATTTCACCGATGTGGGACTTAGTTTGCCTCAACCACTTTATTAATTCTTCCAACAATCCCCTCATGAATGAGTGGTTGTATAATCTATTCTAAAACTTTTTGCGAAACATTTATCATATCAGTAAAAGTAGCACAGAGGACTTGAACTTTTCCTAGTATTATATCGTTATAACTAACTGACGAATCAGTAGACTAGACTGTCTTTGAACAGTAAGCCGTTTGTGTAATTCTATAAAGATAACACATGATAAATGCTCTTTAAGCCCTTGGTTCTCTATTTATGTTCGTTTTTGCCATGAACACTGCCTTGGTTTCATGAGTTCTTGAAGAATTCGACCTTACAATTCTTCTTGAAGTGGCTTTAATTCCTCTTAACATATATGTAGTTCTGTTCAATTTTTTCATTCATCGAGCTTTGAAGTGTTAGACAAATGCATCCATATGCGTTTTGGTATCTGAACTTATTGGTGCTTTGTTTTTGTGTTCTTCAAAGTCAATTGGAAGCTTGGAATTGATTGAAATTAAACCTTTTTTTGGGCACACATGTAATGACCCGCATTGGCAGAAGTATTATAATTAATTTATTTAATTATATTAATCGTGATATAGTGAATTTAATGGTCGATAAATTAAATAATAGTTAATACTTAATTTAAAATAATAAATTAAATAATATATTTAATTATGAAATAATCAGAATTGGCTGAAATGACGATATGGTGTGAACCGGATCATCTGTGATATTTAATTCAGCTTGGAATTGAATTTGAATAACGAATATATTATATAAACAACAGTTTAAACGTAGACTTATAATATAATTAAAATCGAGCTTGAAATGGCGCTGTAGTTCGTAAATTGGCGATTCGAACTTCAACTGAATGTACAGGATTCGTTTTAAGCCGGATTTCTGTGAAACAAGAAACGTGTGGATTTGGTGGAGTATATCTTTCTAGTGGAGGAGAAAAATCGGGATTTCGTCATGTAGATTTTGATTCACGTCCAAATCAAATTTTAGAAAAGTCGTTGTGGAATTCCTTTATAAATTATAAAGGAATTATTTATATTTTTAAAAGGAATTTCATTATAAATCGAATATCGGGTTGACCCAGATTTGAAATATCTAGTTTCGTGATTTTTAGAGTCATTGTGTGGCGTACGGATTTTTAGAGTGAGAAACAGTCAGTATTTCGACGGTTAAAAATACGCTGTGTGAGCCAACAGAGTCGGAATTCGACGAAACCTGTTTCGTTGGGACCGTAATGTCATACTATAGCTGCATGTCCAGTTTCGTGATTTTTGGGTATCGTATGTGATCACAAGAATTTTAGAGGGTGAATACAAGTAGCGATGGCTTATAATTTAATATAATAATCGAATATTTAATTATTAAAAATATCCTATATAAAACACCTTAACTTTCTTCTAACCTAATTCTTCATTCCACAAGTCAATGATATTTCCGCCGTTCTTCTTTCTTCTTACAGCAAAAATGTTGAGAGGAAATAAATCAAAACGAATAGAAATCAAATTCCTAAAATCGTAATACATGTATATTTGATGTTCTTCTAGCCTGCTCTTCAAACTGGGATGCATTTCAAAGAGTTCGACGTTGGTATTAGGGTATTGGGTTTCAACAGTAACCACCTAGGGCTGGGTTTTTCCGGCTATGTGGTCATCGAGGAGGAGAGTGGACAGGTGCGTGGTGATCAGTAGAGAATGGCGCACGTTGTAGGGGATTTTGGTGAAAAACTATGCGACTTGATGTCGCACCTGTACAAGTCGAGGCTGAGGACGGAAATCCTCCGACGCGTGCGACTTGGAAGTCAATGGTATGGGAAGGTGGGGCTTTGGAAGAGGAGAATTGTTGTGAATTTAGTTTGAATTTAAATGAAGTGGTGATGGAGTATGGTGGTTGAAAAGTTCGGCTATGGTGAAGAGTGGTTATAGGAGGAGCTCGACGTGGTAATTGGGGAAGAAGGGTGTGCGGGTTGGGGCTTTTAACCGGTTGGTAGTTGGGCCCAATAAAGAGGTACGGCCCACAAAAGGAATAAATACTTAAATTAAGTTTTTTTTTAAATTTAAATAGTGGTCAAACTTAGAAAGTATATAACTTTATCATACAATGTCAGATTAACGAACGGTCAGATCCGTCGGGATCGTATGGACGGGAACAACACAATGAGACTGACTGGAAGTGGATTGGGACTCGTATGAATCTATGGCGAAATAAACTGTTTGATTCAGATCAAACAACAGTTTATCGTTCTTTAACGATGAACTGCAAATGTGAGTAAATCTCACTAACTCTGAATAGTTTATAATTTCATGTTGTATTTTTAGAACTGTTAAATATTGGCTGATTGACTGTGTATTGACTGTTTGATTGAACTGCTAGTAAGTTAGTTGAATTTCTATATTGATTCTGTTTAACAGAATATATCATATGGAACTGAAAGTGATGTTGATTTTATTGTGTATCATCTGTGGATGCAGGGAGACAGGTTGGAGGAATCCGACTGGATTCCTCAACAGTTATTTATTGTTTTCAAATATTGTGATATATGACGTGATTTATAATCTATGGTTGATTATATGTGTTTGGACGTTACTGATCGTCGTGATTTGATATGTTGAATACCATAACATACCGAAATGTTGATAAGAGAATATTTTCAAAAGTGATATTTGAAAATAAAATATTTATAAATGGAATATGTATAAATAAGAAATATTTATAAATTGGAATATTTATAAATAGGAGATATTTAGAAAAAGGGAAAACGTTATAAAAAGGAAACTGTTATAAGAAGGAAATCATTTTTAAAGTGGAGAACCGTTACTAAAAGTAAATCTCTAAAATGAATAAATGTTGTTAAAAAGGAAATCTTTATAAAGCGAATAAAGGAGTTAAATCGAATTAGTTATTCGAAAGGAGTTAAATCAAATATGGTATTCGAAAGCAGTAAATCGAATTAGTTATTCGAAATGGGTTAGTCGAGTCGAGTCAGTTGAATAGAGTAATCGAATATTTGTTATTCGAATAAGAGTTAAACCAGTTAAAGTTAACCAGTTAGAGTTAACCAGATGGAGTTAATCAATTAGAGTTAACCAGTTAGAGTTAAACCAGTTGGAGTTAATCGATTAGAGTTAAAGCAAATAGAGTTAATCGAATATAGTTTATTCAAATAGAATAAAGGAGTTAATCGAATATATAGTTTATTCAAATAGAATAAAGGAGTTAATTGAATATAGTTTATTCAAATAGAATAAAGGAGTTAATCGAATATAGTTTATTCGGATAGAGTAAAAGGAGTTAATCGAATATAGTTTATTCGAATAGAGTAAAAGAAGTTAATCGAATATATAGTTTATTCAAATAGAATAAAGGAGTTAATCGAATATAGCTTATTCGAATAAAGTAAAAGGAGTTAATCGAATATATAGTTTATTCAAATAGAATTAAAAGAGTTATCAAATATAGTTTATTCGATATGAGTTAAGTGAATAGAGTTAAATCAAAAGAGTTAAGTGAATAGAATAAATTGAATAGAGTTATCGAATATACCTTATCGAAGGAAAGAATTATCGAATAGAAAAGATTTGAAAGAGAGCTACGTAAGGAAGTTTGTTAAAGAATTAGAAGGGTGAACTTTGTCTATTTCAAGGTTAGAAACGTTGTTCAGTTAAGGCCTGAGAGGTAGTATTACCCCAACTTGATTGACTTCATTTTTAACTAAGGAATGGTTAAGGTTCGATAGTAAAGGATGGTTAAGTGAATTTAGTAATTAAAGGAAATGGTTTGAGTTGGCATCACGATGGTTTGTTTAAACATCTGTCTAAGTCCAGTGAAGAAGCTTTGGAAATGTTTTCCAAATAAGAAACGAGAAATGTTTTCTAATAAAGAAAACAAGAAATGGAAATGTTATCCATTGTTAATAACGTATATTTTCCAAAATTAGAAAATAAGAAATATTGAATATAGAGAAACAGGAGATAAGTAAATTAATAAAATAAAGAGATAAATGTTGAATGATGTTTGATCGATATAAATTTCCATTTGGAAATAATATCATGGTTTGCACACCTGTTTTTCTTCGATAGTTAAATCACAGACTATCAAAGTTTTGACCATTTTAACGTTGTTAATATGGAGAGACCAGTTGGATTATTATCCAAAGAACCACTTTGTATTGGCATAAGCGTTGCGAATCATATATGCCAAAGGAAATTGAAAACGGAGTTATGCAAGGGCTATCCTGTTTACAGAATAGTGCCTTCGGTTCATCCTGTTCCTGGATGACTTGTATGGATGGATGTCTGACAGAATATTTCCAGATGATCACGTACATTGATTTCTCCAACCGTACCAAGAGTGGAAGCGGAGAAGGAAACTTCTTTTAGCTAACACATAATGTATGGTTGAGGATGTCAATCGGTGATTTGATGGATTTGACGATGTGGCATTCAAAGTGAATCTGGTGTGATGAAAAAGCGTAGCTTCTAGCCTCACAAACGGGTAAATGACAGAAATCGGGCAGGCAGCATGGCTAAGTCGGTCGCTCCGAAGTAGGGTGTATAATCACCTGATCTAGAGTTTCATTTACTTCTAAAAATCTATTGTTGATGCTGTCCCATTCGGGAAACGGTTGCTGATCCCAACCGTTGGTGATATACATTCGATACACTCAAGCGAAATGAGTGGTCGGTCATGTGTGGCCGGGTTGCAAGATGTTCTTGTTGAACCCAGTGTATTCCTTTCTCGAGGTACACTAGCGAAAGGTGGTTCCATACCTTGTCATAGTTGGAAATCCATTTCCTAATACGTGCTTGCGGTTTTGATTGTATACTATATATGTAGAACGTGAGATGAAAGCGTTTCTGCTAGATGATTATTATATTGTGTTGATAGATATTATAATAATATCAAAAGGTTTTTGATATAAAGATATTTGGATTCTTGTAACACCCCGAATTTCGGTTAATGCTAAAATTCACTAATTACAGAATAACTAATCCCAGATGTGGGAATCAAGGGTAACGGGTTGCGTCATTGCGTTCGTCTCGGAAAAATACGCGAAATAGAGTCCGAGTTTTCGAAAATCGGAGTCCGTATGAAGGAGATATGGACGAACGAAGTTAGGCAGAAAAACCGGAAACAGGCCAGAAATGCACTGGCGCACCTGTGAAGTGCGCCAGCACAAAAATACACTGGCGCACTTGGGAAGTGCGCCCGTGTCGAGCCAGTTTGGACTGGGTGCACTGTTTTGGCTGTTGGGCTGTGTTTTGGTGGCTTGTGACGATTTTTGATGTGCTGGACGGACCTGATGGCTTCTAGGGTTAATCTAAGGGCCTAAAACACTACCTAATCCTATAAATAAGACCCTAACCTAGCCCTAAATCATCATTAATCTATCATACAACTAAACTATGGCAAAATGCTAGCTCTCATGGCCTCCACTAATTTATGAAGAGGGTTGCAAGCTAATCACTCTCTAATCAACCTCTAATCCCTTCTAAGCATCTTAATCTTCTTCATTTGGAGTGCAAAATTGCTAGTTGTGAGTTTCTATCACTTTGATGATCTTTTGTTAAACTAAGTAGATGAGATATGATGAGATTTATGGTTTTGTATGTGGATTAATGAGTCTTGAATCATATGATATGATGTTAGCATTAATCTTATGTTTATGCATGTTGAGTATGTAAGTTTATGCAAGTTTAATATGATGTATGTTATGTTTGCATGATGCTAAATATGCGAGTTGTGGGCTATGTAATCATATGCATGTTATGCAAGTTCATGGTGATATGCTATGCAAGTTACATGTATGTTAATATGCAAGATATGCTATGCAAGTTACATGTTTGTTAATATGCAAGTTACATGTATGTTAATATGCAAGATATGCTATGCAAGTTACATATTTGTTAATATGCAAGTTACATGTTTGTTAATATGCAAGTTACATGTTTGTTAATATGCAAGTTACATGTTTGTTAATATGCAAGTTACATGTTTGTTAGTATGCAAGTTACATGTATGTTAATATGCAAGATATGCTATGCAAGTTACATGTTTGTTAATATGCAAGTTACATGTATGTTAATATGCAAGATATGCTATGCAAGTTACATGTTTGTTAATATGCAAGTTACATGTATGTTAATATGCAAGATATGCTATGCAAGTTACATATTTGTTAATATGCAAGTTACATGTTTGTTAATATGCAAGTTACATGTTTGTTAATATGCAAGTTACATGTTTGTTAATATGCAAGTTACATGTTTGTTAGTATGCAAGTTACATGTATGTTAATATGCAAGATATGCTATGCAAGTTACATGTTTGTTAATATGCAAGTTCATGACGACATTATGCAAGTTTATGAGTTAATATGCAAGTATGTTATGCAAGCTAATATGTAAGTTATATGACATATTATATGCAAGTTATGTGACATGTTATACAAGATTATATGCAAGATATATGACATGTTATGCAAGTTCACATGCAAGTTATGTGTTTGTTAATATGCAAGATGGCACCTTTGAAACATGTTCATACATATGTAAGTTGACACCTTTTATATGTGTTATGTCATGAGAACGAAATTACGTGGGAACGATGGGGTTAATTCAATGCATAAATTAATAAGATTGTGTGAAATTAACATAATTATGCATAACATAAAATAAATGAACATAGTATGGGAATTTGCCTATTAAGTTAGGTGTACCCATACTATGTGTTGGGAATTTACCTATTGAGTTAGGTCTACCCCATGGGAATTTACCTATTGAGTTAGGTCTACCCATGTTATGAAAAGCTTAATATTAATTAGAGATAATTAATTTAAATTATGAGGGTGATTAATTAGGTGTAATTAATTGACTAAGACACGAGGTTGGACTCAGTTGTAGCGTAAAACTGCCCGGACCCAACCGGCTTAACCAGTTGCTACAAATGTTAGCCCAATGTGAGAGGTCTTAGGCACAAACTAAATACGTGATTAATGTAAAGACACGAGGTTAGACTCGGTTATGACATAAGGCTGCCCGGACCCAACCGGCTTAACCAGCGGTCATAAAAGATAGTCTAATGTGAGAGGTCTTTATGAGGATCACGGCCTTAATTAATTAAGAAACACTTAACCATATTAGCATGTAGTGGAACATGAGGGTTAAGTGGGTACCTTGGGTGGCATGTAGTAACTAGTGTGGGTGCCTTGGGTGGCATGAGAAAACTAGTGGGTTGCCTTGGGTAGCAATAGAAAACACGATTAGAATACTTAACCAAAGTGGAACATGTAATTAAACATGATTAAGGGGTTAAGTAAGTGCCTCGGGTGGCATGTGGGAATTAAGTAAAGGACTTGGGTGTCATGTGGAAATCTAGTGGGTGCCTTGAAAGGTAATTAAAATATGATTAATGACTTAACCAAAGTATTTATAACATGTAAGTAGACATGGTTAAAGGGGTTAAGTGGGATACACTAGATAAATTAACAAGCTTAGGTGGTAGCTTGTGGGGGCCCATCTCAACCAATATCCCAAACGTATCTTTGTGGGCTCGACCCAAGTCGGGTGACGGGACACGCATATTGGGCTTGACTATAAGAGGCCAAAAACGGGTTAGCGGTGGCAACGTAGGACCAACGGGTTTCATATGCGTGTGTGGACCCGGGCTGGTTAGTAAATCGTTGTTACATCGTGTAGATATAAAGCCGTGCACCGTTGATATTATCAGGTTGCCACTTTGGGAAAATGATACACCCCATTGTGGGACCAGCACGGGTATCTACGTTAGGGAGCCGATTGCTTGGGAGTAGTGGGTACACCTAGTAATGATAGGGGCAGACGGCACCTATGTAGGGGTACCAGAAACTACTGGGTAAAAATTACTAAGTACATTTAGTGGGATCAACCTTTAAGTAGGAATTAATCTTAGGTAGGTAAAACTGGTGTGGTGCAGTGTAGGAATTATCTTTGAGTAGGTCTGGGGCGGTGTAATTTAGTAATTATCCTTGGGTGGGTAAATGCGTCTTTACGGTTATCTTAGTTTATCCTAAGTTTGCCAAGCTGCTTGGTGTAGCCATGAATCCCCAGGCGTTACCGTATATCGACTTATGTCTTCTCTGGTTATTTTAATGATTGTATTGTTAGGGTTATAGGACTCACTCAGACTTATGTCTGACCCCGTTGTTTTTATCTTTTTCCCCCAACCCCAGGTTATTAGAGTGGGCCTGGTGCTAGTGGGCTTTGATCGGATTGCTGTATCTATTCTTTGGAGCTTGGACCGTTGAAGTGAAGCCCAGTTCATCTTTTCTTTTATGGCTATTAGTTATGTAGTGGGATTATGTACTTCTATTTTATCAAGATGGATATTATGTACTTGACTTTGGTTTATGGTTTTGTGATGTAACCAAACATGTATTACTTTCCGCTGCAATGAAATGATGTTTTAAATTTTCAAGTATTACTTATATCTGTCTTGTTGTAATTTTACTGTTCTATATTCACTTAAAATACTTCACCGAAACTAAGGCATTCCCCTGGTATGAGTGACCTTAGCGGGCGTGGGGTGTTACACGTGGTATCAGAGCTTAAGGTTACCAGAACAGATAAAATTTTTAGAAAAACTATTTTTCTAAGAAAATTTTTGAAAGGAGTATTTTCAAAAACATGTCTTTTAAGAGAAAGGTTTTTGAAAGAAAAGCATAATCCCCGATAGCCATATCTTTATCTTTCGAATTCTCCGTTTGAATCTCTTTCTCTCTCGGTTTGAGTTTCCCCTCCGTGTGTAGATGATCTTTCTAAGATAGATAAGAATGGAAAACCGCTTCAAGGGAATTAGACGTAAATCAGGTTAGAAGTTGGTTTAAGAAGGAGGAGGACTTGTAAGTACTTATTGGATGGACGATGGGAGGAAGGCTCTAATAGTTGTTTGGTTAATAAAGGACGAAGCCTCATTGATGGGAGGTTACGAGTGGAGAATGGGAAGAAGAAGAAGGCTAGTCGTTATCCTTTTGGGAGGAATAGGACATTTTATTAGGATTATCCAAAGGGGCAAAGGCAAGGTTCGGAATCTCCTGGAGGGTGGTTGTATTCCCTCACGGCTAGTGTACCAGATGGGGATAGGACCGTCTAGGTTGGAATCTGGGATTTCTATATTATCTGATTCGAACTTTATTTGATTCTGACGCATCGAGTTCATTTATCTCATCATTGTTAGTTGAGTCACTGCACTTAGACACCAGTTTGGTAGATGATCCCTTAGTTGTTTCAAACCCAATTGGGGCTCCATGATGTGTTTGGGTTTGAAAGTTTCTATACTTAGCGTTGAGTTTGGATGTGATGCTTGTTGGGCTTCACGGACTATGGGTTAGTTTTGGGGCATGGACTGGTTATCCAGTAGGGGGCCGTTCTTGATTTTGAAGGGAGAGTTGTTAGGCTTATGACCCGCTTGGGTAACACTCTCCAGATCTCTTGTAATCCCATAGAATCTGTTATGCTAAGTTATCTAGAATCGCTTGACACGTCGGTCGAGAGTTTGCGATCTGTTAGAAGTGGTCCGGGAACACTCAGATGTGTTTGAGAAGGTGAAGGGCTTACCTCCGGAGCGGGAGATTGACTTCCGAATATATCTGGTAAACAATGCCAAACCAGTGACTTGGCCAGTGTGCCACAAGGCTCCTCGTGAGAGGAGGGAACTCCATAAGTAAGTAGGCGATTGCTTGAGAAGGGGTTCATAAGAAGAAGTATATCGGAGTGGGGCGCTCCAGTAGTTTTTGCCATGAAGGCGGATGGGTCCCTCAGACTTTGTGTAGGCTAAAGAGAACTAAATAAACTCACAAAGAAGAATAGACACCCATTGCCAAAGATTGATGATCTCTTTGATCAGTTGGTTGGCGCCTCAGTATTTTCGCAGTTGGACTAAGCCACATGGTTTCGTCAGTTGAGAGTGGCTGACGATAGTATAGAGAAGATTGCCTTTAGGACTCCGGATGGTTTTATGAGTGGCTGGTGATGCTATTTGGTTTGACGAACGCCCCCGCATACTTTGTTGATTGGAAGAGAAGGGTGTTCAGGGAGTACCTAAATAAGTTTGTGATGGCCTTTGTAAATGACATCTTGGTCTTTTCAAGGAGCGTAATAAGTTTTCATATGTGCTCAATAGGGTGAGCAAAGCCAGTTATAGGATAAACGGTGGTTTTGGAGCGAGACTGGCGAGGACATCCAAAGTTGGTCAAAGGCTTAATTGTTTAGCCATTATTATTATTATTTTTAGTATCATCTCACGTAGGTTGCCTGAACTCGAAGGAGATGTCCCTTGGGTGTTTGTCTGATATTGGTTTCGGCCTTTGGGGCTTGCATTTGGGGGATGTCGAATTCGACTAGGGTGGTCTGCGTGAGAGATGGACAGTTGTGACGATTTTGGATAGGATTCTTAGCATCTTATGAGTTTGAGATAGCATATACCCCTAACAAGGGAAACATGGTAGCAGACGTCTTGAGAAGAAAAAGGTTGTCCGTTGAACTATAGAGTTTAGAATTTATTTCTATGTTTGACTTAGACCTTCCGTTGATTCTGTATCCGGTTTGCTAGCCTCCTTGGAGGTTAGGCCTACTCTTTTGGGGCGTATTGGCAGAGCACAGCGGGACGACCCACAATTGGTTGAGTTAGTAGAGAAGCTCATAAGGAGGGGAGTCGTCCAGCCATTTGAGTAGGTACACCCTAGATGGTAAGGGGTGGTTGCGTAGAGACGGTGGACTTTGTGTACCGCAAGACGAGGATTTGAGGAAGGCTATACTTGATGATGCACATCGATCGAAGATGACCATTCAACCCAGTAGGGACAAGATGTACCAAGACATGAAGCGAGTTTTCTTTTGGGCCAAGATGAAGAAAGACGCGGCCAAGTATGTCGCTAGATGCTTGGTATGATAACAAGTGAAAGTGGAACAGAAGAAACCAGGAGGGTTGCTTCACCCGTTGGAAGTTCCGAAATAGGAAGTAGGATAGTGCCTCGTTGGATAACCGAAATCAAGGAAGGGTAATACGGGGATTGGGCTTATGGTAGATAGACTTACTAAGTGTGCCCATTTCATGCCCGTGAAGAGCAAGAGGACTATTACATGTCTAGCTTCAGTTTACCTTCGAGAGATTATTAGATTGCATAGTGTACCTTCCAGTATAGTGAGCGATCGAGATCCTATCTTCACTAGTGAGTTTTGGAAGAGTTTGCAAGAGGCGGTAGGGACTCAGTTGTGTTTGAGCACCGCATATCATCCTCAGACGGACGGTCAGACCAAGAGGGTGAACCGTATCTAGAACATCTTTTGAGGATATGTATTTTGGATTTTGGAGGTACATGGGAAGAGCATCTTCCGTTGGTGGAGTTCGCATATAATAGCAGCTTTCAGTCCAGTATTGGTATGGCTCCTTTCAAAGCTCTTTATGGAAGGCCTTGTCGATCTCCTACATGTTGGTGGGAATCTACGGATAAGATCTTGCTTGGGCCAGATATGGTTAGAGAGACTTCAGAGAAGATTGACTTGATTCGAAGAAGGAGGAAAGCAGCACAGGATAGGCAAAAATCTTATGCGGACAAGAGGAGAACAGAGCTTGAGTTTGATATTAGGACATGCTTTTTATCAAGGTATCTCCGTTACGGAATGTGGTTCACTTTGGATCTGTTAGGAAGTGAGTACCAAGGTTTGTAGGGCCATTTCCCATTAAGGAAAGAATTGGACGGATGGCATATAGAGTGGAGTTGCCTGACAGACTTAGTGGTGTACCGGATGTATTTCATGTGTCCCATTTGAGGAAGTGCTTACATAAGACCGCTGAGGTGGTAGAGCCGAGTTTGCTTAAAGAAGTAGAGTTAGAGCGCGATGAGACGATTCGACGAGCTCCTACTCGCATCATTGGGTCAGAGGCTAGGAAGTTGAGGAACAGAGAAGTTCAGCTAGCTAGAGTGCAATGGGGAGATGACGAAAGAAATGCTACTTGGGAGACGGAAGCGAAGATGCGTTCTTTGTATCCATTTCTTTTGGAGAGTATGTCTTTTAACTTCTCCTTTATCGCTTGCCTAGTACTTATCTTATCTTTAGTAGGTCCTCTCGTTAGTCCTGTTTGACCTTTAGATAGGGAAAACCTATGGTTGAAACATGTGTTTGAGACATGTTATGGTTGATGGATGCAAGTGGATGCAAGTGTTTGCTAGTGGTTGCTCGTGGATGCATATATACACACTCTAGGCACTAGATCGGCTCAATCACTTCATATTGCATATTGCATAAAATTGTGTGTAGTTAGCTATATTTATGGATGTATAATGATTGTGTTATCATATGGATGATGCATTTTGGTGAATGATTGTGCACTCATATAGATACTGTATGTGTCGATAGGGTTATCTCGCATACATATTGGATGCATGGCACTATCATGGTTTGCATATGTTCGTACATTAGATAGGGAACATATACACACACTTTTCGCATATGCTCATACATCATTAGAAATTGTTTAAGGACAATGGATGCCCGTGTTTGATGGATTGAGTAGATGGTTGTTTGGATGGTAGGATATGCATTCTCCTTAGCTTAGAGATTTCGGGGACGAAATCCTTTAAGGAGGGGAGAATGTAACACCCCGAATTTCGGTTAATGCTAAAATTCACTAATTACAGAATAACTAATCCCAGATGTGGGAATCAAGGGTAACGGGTTGCGTCATTGCGTTCGTCTCGGAAAAATACGCGAAATAGAGTCCGAGTTTTCGAAAATCGGAGTCCGTATGAAGGAGATATGGACGAACGAAGTTAGGCAGAAAAACCGGAAACAGGCCAGAAATGCACTGGCGCACCTGTGAAGTGCGCCAGCACAAAAATACACTGGCGCACTTGGGAAGTGCGCCCGTGTCGAGCCAGTTTGGACTGGGTGCACTGTTTTGGCTGTTGGGCTGTGTTTTGGTGGCTTGTGACGATTTTTGATGTGCTGGACGGACCTGATGGCTTCTAGGGTTAATCTAAGGGCCTAAAACACTACCTAATCCTATAAATAAGACCCTAACCTAGCCCTAAATCATCATTAATCTATCATACAACTAAACTATGGCAAAATGCTAGCTCTCATGGCCTCCACTAATTTATGAAGAGGGTTGCAAGCTAATCACTCTCTAATCAACCTCTAATCCCTTCTAAGCATCTTAATCTTCTTCATTTGGAGTGCAAAATTGCTAGTTGTGAGTTTCTATCACTTTGATGATCTTTTGTTAAACTAAGTAGATGAGATATGATGAGATTTATGGTTTTGTATGTGGATTAATGAGTCTTGAATCATATGATATGATGTTAGCATTAATCTTATGTTTATGCATGTTGAGTATGTAAGTTTATGCAAGTTTAATATGATGTATGTTATGTTTGCATGATGCTAAATATGCGAGTTGTGGGCTATGTAATCATATGCATGTTATGCAAGTTCATGGTGATATGCTATGCAAGTTACATGTATGTTAATATGCAAGATATGCTATGCAAGTTACATGTTTGTTAATATGCAAGTTACATGTATGTTAATATGCAAGATATGCTATGCAAGTTACATATTTGTTAATATGCAAGTTACATGTTTGTTAATATGCAAGTTACATGTTTGTTAATATGCAAGTTACATGTTTGTTAATATGCAAGTTACATGTTTGTTAGTATGCAAGTTACATGTATGTTAATATGCAAGATATGCTATGCAAGTTACATGTTTGTTAATATGCAAGTTACATGTATGTTAATATGCAAGATATGCTATGCAAGTTACATGTTTGTTAATATGCAAGTTACATGTATGTTAATATGCAAGATATGCTATGCAAGTTACATATTTGTTAATATGCAAGTTACATGTTTGTTAATATGCAAGTTACATGTTTGTTAATATGCAAGTTACATGTTTGTTAATATGCAAGTTACATGTTTGTTAGTATGCAAGTTACATGTATGTTAATATGCAAGATATGCTATGCAAGTTACATGTTTGTTAATATGCAAGTTCATGACGACATTATGCAAGTTTATGAGTTAATATGCAAGTATGTTATGCAAGCTAATATGTAAGTTATATGACATATTATATGCAAGTTATGTGACATGTTATACAAGATTATATGCAAGATATATGACATGTTATGCAAGTTCACATGCAAGTTATGTGTTTGTTAATATGCAAGATGGCACCTTTGAAACATGTTCATACATATGTAAGTTGACACCTTTTATATGTGTTATGTCATGAGAACGAAATTACGTGGGAACGATGGGGTTAATTCAATGCATAAATTAATAAGATTGTGTGAAATTAACATAATTATGCATAACATAAAATAAATGAACATAGTATGGGAATTTGCCTATTAAGTTAGGTGTACCCATACTATGTGTTGGGAATTTACCTATTGAGTTAGGTCTACCCCATGGGAATTTACCTATTGAGTTAGGTCTACCCATGTTATGAAAAGCTTAATATTAATTAGAGATAATTAATTTAAATTATGAGGGTGATTAATTAGGTGTAATTAATTGACTAAGACACGAGGTTGGACTCAGTTGTAGCGTAAAACTGCCCGGACCCAACCGGCTTAACCAGTTGCTACAAATGTTAGCCCAATGTGAGAGGTCTTAGGCACAAACTAAATACGTGATTAATGTAAAGACACGAGGTTAGACTCGGTTATGACATAAGGCTGCCCGGACCCAACCGGCTTAACCAGCGGTCATAAAAGATAGTCTAATGTGAGAGGTCTTTATGAGGATCACGGCCTTAATTAATTAAGAAACACTTAACCATATTAGCATGTAGTGGAACATGAGGGTTAAGTGGGTACCTTGGGTGGCATGTAGTAACTAGTGTGGGTGCCTTGGGTGGCATGAGAAAACTAGTGGGTTGCCTTGGGTAGCAATAGAAAACACGATTAGAATACTTAACCAAAGTGGAACATGTAATTAAACATGATTAAGGGGTTAAGTAAGTGCCTCGGGTGGCATGTGGGAATTAAGTAAAGGACTTGGGTGTCATGTGGAAATCTAGTGGGTGCCTTGAAAGGTAATTAAAATATGATTAATGACTTAACCAAAGTATTTATAACATGTAAGTAGACATGGTTAAAGGGGTTAAGTGGGATACACTAGATAAATTAACAAGCTTAGGTGGTAGCTTGTGGGGGCCCATCTCAACCAATATCCCAAACGTATCTTTGTGGGCTCGACCCAAGTCGGGTGACGGGACACGCATATTGGGCTTGACTATAAGAGGCCAAAAACGGGTTAGCGGTGGCAACGTAGGACCAACGGGTTTCATATGCGTGTGTGGACCCGGGCTGGTTAGTAAATCGTTGTTACATCGTGTAGATATAAAGCCGTGCACCGTTGATATTATCAGGTTGCCACTTTGGGAAAATGATACACCCCATTGTGGGACCAGCACGGGTATCTACGTTAGGGAGCCGATTGCTTGGGAGTAGTGGGTACACCTAGTAATGATAGGGGCAGACGGCACCTATGTAGGGGTACCAGAAACTACTGGGTAAAAATTACTAAGTACATTTAGTGGGATCAACCTTTAAGTAGGAATTAATCTTAGGTAGGTAAAACTGGTGTGGTGCAGTGTAGGAATTATCTTTGAGTAGGTCTGGGGCGGTGTAATTTAGTAATTATCCTTGGGTGGGTAAATGCGTCTTTACGGTTATCTTAGTTTATCCTAAGTTTGCCAAGCTGCTTGGTGTAGCCATGAATCCCCAGGCGTTACCGTATATCGACTTATGTCTTCTCTGGTTATTTTAATGATTGTATTGTTAGGGTTATAGGACTCACTCAGACTTATGTCTGACCCCGTTGTTTTTATCTTTTTCCCCCAACCCCAGGTTATTAGAGTGGGCCTGGTGCTAGTGGGCTTTGATCGGATTGCTGTATCTATTCTTTGGAGCTTGGACCGTTGAAGTGAAGCCCAGTTCATCTTTTCTTTTATGGCTATTAGTTATGTAGTGGGATTATGTACTTCTATTTTATCAAGATGGATATTATGTACTTGACTTTGGTTTATGGTTTTGTGATGTAACCAAACATGTATTACTTTCCGCTGCAATGAAATGATGTTTTAAATTTTCAAGTATTACTTATATCTGTCTTGTTGTAATTTTACTGTTCTATATTCACTTAAAATACTTCACCGAAACTAAGGCATTCCCCTGGTATGAGTGACCTTAGCGGGCGTGGGGTGTTACAATTCTCATAAGGGAAAAACTCGTTCCGTTATTCGGCATGGTCTTATGAGATATCGATTAGCTGCTTGAACTGTTTTACTCACACCAGTCCCATGACTGACCCGGAGTTTATTTGTTTGTTTCCCTAAACTCTTGGGTGCCTAAATTTGTACGGGCGGTCAAGTAGTCGGGATTTACAGATATACTGGAAGATCTTGGAGCAGGAGGCTTCAGGATTATATAGCTATAGTTATTTCCGCTGTGTTGTAAGTGATGTACTTTGATAATGATATGTATATTCAAGTACAGATTTGTATTTCAAAGTTATGTTATGAAATATATTTGTTCGTTCCGCTGTGAGATTCGTGTTACTCTGATGTTGTGTTCTTCTTCTACTACTATTCTAAGTTTCTATCTTATATTTCCTCACCCTCTAATTTCTTTCATTAATGACCGGTATTTTTCGATGTTTGGTTAGTCGTCATCGTGTTTATGTCGATAACCAAAGTCGTTAAAAACCCGGGTCCTTACAGTTGGTATCAGAGCTTAAGTTAAGTGAATTACCTTGGCTCTGTGGCGTAACTCAGTAGAGATGGGGTTAGTAATACCCTAGATTGAGTTGAGTGTATATATACGAGTGAACGTATTTGTTATTGATATAAAAAAATTGTTGTTTTATATTGTGGTGATTTATTGGTTGAGTTGTTTATGAGTTCTGGTCGATCAGTTTGATCCACTGTATCGGTAGGAGTTACTAAACACTCGAATACGATGGGTCGTCACGATATGTTTTGAAAAAAAAGAGGGTAAATTAAAATAAGTTTACCCAAGGTATATATTGATATAGAGAAGATATATATGTTAAAATTATAATATATTGGATATATTGGTTGTTATTATAATCGAGTAAGATTATAATTTAAATGGTTATGTAAATAACCAATCAGAATTCATATAAGTGAAATACGTGAAATCAGATGAGTTAAATCTGAAATTTAAGCCAGAAATTGAATTAAAATTCTGGAAAATTGGATAAGTGTTTGTAAATGGATTTGGATTAAAAATAAGCAAAATTTAAGATCTTGGGAGATTTTAAATTGTTTTACAAGCAGTGTGAATTATATTTTGAAATGAATTTCAAGGTGGAAATGTTTAGAAATGGTTTTATAGTATTGAACTCACTTCGGTCGCTGCAAAATAGATTCTGATGATGACAGCTGCATCATCAGTATTCATTTTCGAGTTGTAAGTGACGAATTACTACCAGAGATACTGTTTTGAATTTGTTTTGGAAAAGACAAGTTATGTTGAATTTCAAAATGGGATTTATAATAAAGAATGAAAAAAAAGTTTGAAATAGAAATTGAATATAGAAATTCAAAGGGAGTCTGAATATATGAAATTCAATGGAAGTGATATAGAATTTGAATATAGAAATTCAAATGGAATTCAAATATAGAATTTGAATATAGAAAATATAAAGGAATTCAAATATAGAATTTGAATATACGGAATTTGAATATAGAAATTCAAATGGGATTTATTATATAGAATTTGAATAGAATTTGATATATAGAATTTGAATAAAATTTGAATAGAAATTGAATAGAAATTGAATAGAATTAACTAAGTCGAAGAGGAATTAGTTAATCGAGTTTTGAATTTGAAGTTGAACTTTGAAATATGAATTGGATTGTAAATAGATATTCGAAATCGAATATAGAACTTAAATTTGAAGTTTGGATCCAAATTAGTTAATAAGCAAGTTAAAATATATTTGAACGTGTCATGTTCAAATATAAAAGTGAAATAGACTAAAGAGTTAATTAACAAATTAATTAACGAATTGAGTTAAAACGATCAGGTATAGTTAAAATAGATTGGGCAGGTATAAATATACATGAGATAGGTATGGATAAGGTATGAGGGTATATAAATTGAATGCTCGACGAAAAGGTTTGTATTTAACTCATATATGAGATTTTATGCGCCGTATCGGCTAGCCGCTTGGCTTTTTCTTTTCTTTTGGATTGGTGAGGGCCATGGGAGGCTATTTGAAATATCCCGATGCTCCTAGTACAAAGGAGGTTATGACGAATTTTTCCTGGGAATTTAAGGAGTTAGAATATTTTTAAGATAATTTGATAGTTAGAAATCAACGTATCGATATATATATAGAAGTCAATAAGGAAACGAACTTAGAAATAGAATAGTAATATCAAAAAGGAAGAGTAAGAATAAAATCTATTAAGAGTAGAAAGAGGAAGCGTATACGTGTTTAAAAAGTGAATAAGTAGTTGTATGGTATTGATTATTCGAGTAAGTAGTCATATCTGTTTTGACGTTATAAATGTTATTCAGTCAAGGTCTGAGAGGTAGTTATACCCCAACTTGATTGATTTCATTATTAACAAATAAATAGTAAGATTTCAGGCTCGAAGATCAATGTTGAATAAGAGTTAGTTGAATATAGTATTTGGGTTGTCGTAACGATGTTTTACATAACATCCGTTTTAACCCAAATAAGTGTAAGCTTGGAAATATAATAAAGAATATTTCCTAAGTATAGAAATAAACAAGATCGGAAAAGTGATAAGTAATTGGAATATTTTCCAATTATAAATAACATATATTTTCTAAAGTTTAGAAAATAAAGGAAGGCGATATTCAGAAATGTTTTCCAAATAACATAAAAGGCCAATATGGTTATTGAAAATATTTGATTAACAAATATTGATAAAGAAATAGAGAAGTGATTTAACTAATGGAATATTAATTAAGGGCTTAGTGACATGTTCAAAAGGAAAATTTGATTTTTGAAAAGAGTAAACTATTTAAAAACTCCCAGGGAAAGACTGTTTGAATTAAAAACAAATTTAACAGAAATTTGTGAAAGAAAATTTGAATTAAAGTAAAGCCAGTAAAGTGGTAACTGAGATTGAATTAGAATGATATCAAGACAAATTGGATTGTGAGATTCAAATTTGAAGTGTAATGTGATAATCAAGTTAAGAGTTCGGAATCGAGAAGAAACTCGAGTTGAAATGATATTTGGCTCGGATATAAGCGAATGGTTGTGTTGTGGATAAAAGCAGATTGGAATTTGATTGGGATGACCCTTGTATCCGCTGAATTGACAGCAGGTGAAAGTGATAGAGTTGATATGCCCGACAAAAAGGTACAAGTTTATATTCGATATAAGCATGAGATTTATGAGCCGAATTGGCAAGCCGTTTGGCTGTTTGATTTTCTTTTGGGTTAAGAGAAGGCCCAGAGAGGTGAGTTGGAGTTTGACCTATTGACCAGTAAAAAGGAGGTGCTGGCGAAATTTTTCGAAAAGTTAAAGCGTTAGAAAATTTTCAGGATTTTTGAAAATTTTCATTGATAAGAATTAATTAATAATTCAATTAAAATTTAATTGGTTCAGTTGAAACTGAAGTTAAGAAGTGAGCAAATATGTTCTAACCAGTTGATAGGGTCGTTCTCTACCTTAGCAATTTCGAGGACGAAATTATTTTAAGTGGGGAAGATTGTAATGACCCGCATTGGCAGAGGTATTATAATTAATTAATTTAATTATATTAATAGTGATATAGTGAATTTAATGGTCGATAAATTAAATAATGGTGAATACTTAATTTAAAATAATAAATTAAATAATATATTTAATTCTGAAATAATCAGAATTGGCTGAAATGACGATATGGTGTGAACCGGATCATCTGTGATATTTAATTCAGCTTGGAATTGAATTTGAATAACGAATATATTATATAAATGATAGTTTAAACGTAGAATTATAATATAATTAAAATCGAGCTTGAAATGGCGCTGCAGTTCGTAAATTGGCGATTCGAACTTCAACCGAATGTACAGGATTCGTTTTAAGCCGGATTTCTGTGAAACAAGAAACGTGTGGAGCTGGTGGAGTATATCTTTCTAGTGGAAGAGAAAAATCGGGATTTCGTCGTGTAAATTTTGATTCACGTCCAAATCAAATTTTAGAAAAGTCGCTGTGGAATTCCTTTATAATTTATAAAGGAATTATTTATATTTTTAAAAAGAATTTCATTATAAATCGAATATCGGGTTGACCCAGATTTGAAATATCAAGTTAGAAATTCATATCGGAATATTCTAGAGCTGTATGTTATTCCATTGTGGATATATACGATAATATTTATTTTTATATATTAAATTTAATTATATTTAAATATATTTATATATTTAAATGGGTCATCCAGAGCTTTAAAAATAGCCACTTTTGCAAACGAAGTCGGAATTCGACGAAACTAATTTTGTTGGATCCGCAACATCGAATAGTTGTTAGATTTCTAGTTTCATGATTTTTAGAGTCATTGTGTGGTCGTACGGATTTTTAGAGTGAGAAACAGACAGTATTTCGATGGTTAAAAATACGCTGTGTGAGCCAACGGAGTCGGAATTCGACGAAACCAGTTTTGTTAGGACCGTAATGTCAGACTGTAGCTGCATGTCCAGTTTCGTGATTTTTGGGTATCGTATGTGATCACAAGAATTTTATAGGGTGAATACAAGTAGCGATGGCTTATAATTTAATATAATAATCGAATATTTAATTATTAAAAATATCCTATATAAAACACTTTAACTTTCTTCTAACCTAATTCCTCATTCCACAAGTCAATGATATTTCCGCCGTTCTTCTTTCTTCTTACAGCAAAAATGTTGAGAGGAAATAAATCAAAACGAATAGAAATCAAATTCCTAAAATCGTAATACATGTATATTTGAAGTTCTTGTAGCCTGCTCTTCAAACTGGGATGCATTTCAAAGAGTTCGACGTTGGTATTAGGGTACTGGGTTTCAACAGTAACCACCTAGGGCTGGGTTTTTCCGGCTATATGGTCATCGAGGTGGAGAGTGGACAGGTGCGTGGTGATCAGTAGAGAATGGCGCACGTTGTAGGGGATTTTGGTGAAAAACTATGCGACTTGATGTCGCACCTGTACAGGTCGAGGCTGAGGACGGAAATCCTCCGACGCGTGCGACTTGGAAGTCAATGGTATGGGAAGGTGGGGCTTTGGAAGAGGAGAATTGTTGTGAATTTAGTTTGAATTTAAATGAAGCGGTGATGGAGTATGGTGGTTGAAAAGTTCGGCTATGGTGAAGAGTGGTTACAGGAGGAGCTCGACGTGGTAATTGGGGAAGAAGGGTGTGCGGGTTGGGGCTTTTAACCGGTTGGTAGTTGGGCCCAATAAAGAGGTACGGCCAATGAAAGGAATAAATACTTAAATTAAGTTTTTTTTTAATTTAAATAGTGGTCAAACTTAGAAAGTATATAACTTTATCATACGATGTCAGATTAACGAACGGTCAGATCCGTCGGGATCATATGGACGGGAACAACAAAATGAGACTGACTGGAAGTGGATTGGGACTTGTATGAATTTGTGGCGAAATAAATTGTTTGATTCATATCAAACAACAGTTTATCGTTCTTTAACGATGAACTGCAAATGTGAGTAAATCTCACTAACTCTGAACAGTTTATAATTTCGTGTTGTATTTTTAGAACTGTTAAATATTGGCTGATTGACTGCGTATTGACTGTTTGATTGAACTGCTAGTCTGTTAGTTGAATTTCTATATTGATTCTATTTAACAGAATATATCATATGGAACTGAAAGTGATGTTGATTTTATTGTGTAACATCTGTGGATGCAGGGAGACAGGTTGGAGGAATCCGGCTGGATTCCTCAATAGTTATTTTATTGTTTTCATATATTATGATATATGACGTGATTTATAATCTGTGGTTGATTATATGTGTTTGGACGATACTGATCGTCGTGATTTGATATGTTGAATACCATAACATACCGAAATGTTGATAAGAAAATATTTTCAAAAGTGATATTTAAAAATAAAATATTTATAAATGGAATATTTATAAATAAGAAATATTTATAAATAGGAGATATTTAGAAAAAGGGAAAACGTTATAAAAAGGAAACTGTTATAAGAAGGAAATCATTTTTAAAGTTGAGAACCGTTACTAAAAGTAAATCTTTAAAATGAATAAATGTTGTTAAAAAGGAAATCTTTATAAAGAGAATAAAGGAGTTAAATCGAATTAGTTATTCGAAAGGAGTTGAATCGAATATGGTATTCGAAAGTAGTAAATCGAATTAGTTATTCGAAAGGGGTTAGTCGAGTCGAGTAAGTTGAATAGAGTAATCGAATATTTGTTATTCGAATAAGCGTTAAACCAGTTAAAGTTAAGCAGTTAGAGTTAACCAGATGGAGTTAATCAATTAGAGTTAACCAGTTAGAGTTAAACCAGTTGGAGTTAATCGATTAGAGTTAAAGCAAATAGAGTTAATCGAATATATAGTTTATTCAAATAGAATAAAGGAGTTAATCGAATATATAGTTTATTCAAATAGAATAAAGGAGTTAATCGAATATAGTTTATTCAAATAGAATTAAGGAGTTAATCGAATATAGTTTATTCTAATAGAGTAAAAGGAGTTAATCGAATATATAGTTTATTCAAATAGAATAAAGAAGTTAATCGAATATAGTTTATTCGAATAAAGTAAAAGGAGTTAATCGAATATATAGTTTATTCAAATAGAATTAAAAGAGTTATCAAATATAGTTTATTCGATAGGAGTTAAGTGAATAGAGTTAAAGTTAAATCAAAAGAGTTAAATGAATAGAATAAATTGAATAGAGTTATCGAATATACCTTATCGAAGGAAAGAATTATCGAATAGAAAAGATTTGAAAGAGAGTTACGTAAGGAAGTTTGTTAAAGAATTAGAAGGGTGAACTTTGTCTATTTCAAGGTTAGAAACGTTGTTTAGTTAAGGTCTGAGAGGTAGTATTACCACAACTTGATTGACTTCATTTTTAACTAAGGAATGGTTAAGGTTCGATAGTAAAGGATGGTTAAGTGAATTTAGTAATTAAAGGAAATGGTTTGAGTTGGCATCACGATGGTTTGTTTAAACATCTGTCTAAGTCCAATGAAGAAGCTTTGGAAATGTTTTCCAAATAAGAAACCAAAAATGTTTTCTAATAAAGAAAACAAGAAATGGAAATGTTTTCCATTGTTAATAACGTATATTTTCCAAATTTAGAAAATAAGAAATATTGAATATAAGGAAACAGGAGATAAGTAAATTAATGAAATAAAGAGATAAATGTTGAATGATGTTTGATCGATATAAATTTCCATTTGGAAATAATATCGTTGTTTGCACACCTGTTTTTCTTCAATAGTTAAATCACAGACTATCGAAGTTTTGACCATTTTAACGTTGTTAATATGGAGAGACCGGTTGGATTATTATCCAAAGAACCACTCTGTATTGGCATAAGCGTTGCGAATCATATATGCCAAAGGAAATTGAAAATGGAGCTATGCAAGGGCTATCATGTTTACAGAATAGTGCCTTCGGTTCATCCTTTTCCTGGATGACTTGTATGGATGGATGTCTGACAGAATATTTCCAGACGATCACGTACATTGATTTCTCCAACCGTACCAAGAATGGAAGCGGAGAAGGAAACTTCTTTTAGCTAACACATAATGTATGGTTGAGGACGTCAATCGGTGATTTGATGGATTTGACGATGTGGCATTCAAAGTGAATCTGGTGTGATGAAAAAGCGTAGCTTCTAGCCTCACAAACGGGTAAATGACAGAAATCGGGCAGGCAGCATGGCTAAGTCGGTCGCTCCGAAGTAGGGTGTATAATCACCTGATCTAGAGTTTCATTTACTTCTAAAAATCTGTTGTTGATGCTGTCCCATTCGGGAAACGGTTGCTGATCCCAACCGTTGGTGATATACATTCGATACACTCAAGCAAAATGAGTGGTCGGTCATGTGTGGCCGGGTTGCAAGATGTTCTTGTTGAACCCAGTGTATTCCTTTCTAGAGGTACACTAGCGAAAGGTGGTTCCATACCTTGTCATAGTTCGAAATCCATTTCCCAATACATGCTTGCGGTTTTGATTGTATACTATATATGTAGAACGTGAGATTAAAGCGTTTCTGCTAGATAATTATTATATTGTGTTGGTAGACATTATAATAATATCAAAAGGTTTTTGATATAAAGATATTTGGATACTCATAAGGGAAAAACCCGTTCCGTTATACGGCGTGGTCTTATGAGATATCGATTACCTGCTTGAACTGTTTTAAACTGTTTTACTCACACCAGTCCCATGACTGACCCGGAGTTTATTTGTTTGTTTCCCTAAACTCTTGGGTGCCTAAATTTGTACGGGCAGTCAAGTAGTCGGGATTTATAGATATACTGGAAGAGCTTGGAGCAGGAGGCTTCAGGATTATATAGCTATAGTTATTTCCGCTGTGTTGTAAGTGTTGTACTTTGATAATGATATGTATATTCAAGTACAGATTTGTATTTCAAAGTTATGTTATGAATTATATTTATTCGTTCCGCTGTGAGATTCGTGTTACTCTGATGTTGTGTTCTTCTTCTTCTTCTATTCTAAGTTTCTATCTTATCTTTCCTCACCCTCTAATTTCTTTCATTAATGACCGGTATTTTTCGATGTTTGGTTAGTCGTCATCGTGTTTATGTCGATAACCAAAGTCGTTAAAAACCCGGGTCATTACAACACAACTGAGAAGTCCCCTTTTGCTCTACCCATGAAAATTTTGGAACCGCGCATGAAATTTGCTATTTTTTTACCAGTAAAGGAACAAGTTGCATGCCTCCTTGTACATAGCTAAAAGTTATTGATTTTGCATCTCGAAATAAATCCCTGAAACAAAGGAAATGGAAATAGAACATTCTATTGAAATGGTTGATAACCCGCTACCTTCTTTAACAGTATCGACTAAATGGCAGTAAAAATAGCAAGCAGGCATTGAAATGGTGTAGCAGAAGCGATATCAGCAGAATTTAATAAATTTGGGATTGCTTTATCTAAGTTATGTTTCAACTTTATAGCCAATTCAATGGTGCCAAAGTTTCAACCAGACTCTCAGAATGCATTCCCAAACTCTGTACAATGTATGTCATTTCAAAAGGGAATTTAAAGTTGATACATGCTTCGACAGCAAAAATTGGTAGCTATAGTTTACATGGAACAACTTCGAGTATTGCTTCGTGCGACAGTGGTTTCAGTCAGTCTTCAAGGGAACACACTGGTAAACAAAATTACTGCTTTTTAATGTGAAATTTAGTACAATCATGTAACGATCAAGATTTTGATTCCTTGGGTTGCTTTCAGTTTCATGTCAGTGTGACTGAGAGAAGTCTGAAACTGGAAGTCGATCCTTTTATTCACAGGAATACTCTACAAGTTCTACCTCATTTATCGGATATGCTATGTGGACCTAATTTATCAGAGTTTTCAGTTTCAAGTCATTGTCAAGTTTTAAAGTATGTAAGTTTTTGTGTATAACATACATATACATGTACGTACACACACACACACATATATATATATATATATATATATATATATATATATATATATATATATATATATATATATATGTATGTATGTATGTATGTATGTATTATATGTGTGTGTGTTTTATTTTGATATCTCAAATATACTCAATTAAAAAAAGATTTATTTTCTATCTTTAAATACAACTGTAATACGGAGTTGGGCCAGACTGAACAACTTCGGTAGGAGTTCATGCTAGATTTATTTATTTGCAAGATGCCAGTTTTTGAATAGATAAATGTTGAAGAGCTTTTTGTACAGAAATTTAATTTAAAAAAAAAAATTATTGCAATAATGAGTAAATATTGTAATAGTAAAAACAACGTAGTAAATTTGTATTGTGACATAAATAATATTCATATTTTATAGTCTATTATGTATGTTACTTATAGAGTCTCATTGGCCTGTAGTATATACCAGCTGAAGTCTGTTCGCATAATCCCGTGTTTTTTACACCTTCAAAGTTTCATTCAAAGCTTACTATATGGGTCATGATTTTGTAACCAATTTTTCCTTCTGTAGGAGTCAACAAGGAAAACTTATGTCCAAAGTTTTATAGCCACCCCATTGATTTTCACAATTTCATAAACAGATTGTGTTTATGATGTTTTACTGTTACCCTATTCACCAAGTAATTGAATATTTCACTTCCCAGTCCCTATTTTGGTCCAGGTATAAGAAAATAATATGAAGTCATTGAAAAGTAGAGTAGCATATAATTTGTATTCAGTCTGCTAAGGGTACGTTCAATTATATTTCTATTTTACCTACTTTTTTTTTAGTTCCATTGCACGGGTAATAGGGTGTAGCAGGTAATAAGAATATAGAACGGTCATTACATAAGAAGCACTAAATGTATTTAGGTTCATCAGGAATGCAATTGCGTTTCTTTCTGACAATTTGTCTCTTCTGCAATGAAAAAAAAGAGGCAAAAAATGTATATTGATCATTTGATTGCCTTCTCCATGTATGGAGAATGCTTAATTTTTATCACATGTTAGAACATGTCTCAAAGTCGCTAAATGAAAGTTAAAATGAATAAATAAATAATGGAAATTAGACTGAAGTGCATTTTGTTTAACATTAATAAGTATTAAGTACAACTTTTTTGAATAATTAGTTTTAAAAACAATTTACGGGGAAAAGGCACATTCATTTATATTTTTAAGTTATACAAAAAAATTCTTTTATTACCTGAATATGATAAATTTTTATTATGTTTTTTCCTATAAATTGTCCTCAAAACTATTACTCCAAATAAATAAGCCCTTTAAGAGAAAATCCCCTAAACAAATGTATGAAAAATGATTTTTAACTGATTACATTTATTCATTACGTTAATTCATAGTCATGTATAGATTTATATATATATATATATGTATATGTATATATATATATATGTATATGTATATATATATATATGTATATGTATATATATATATATATATATATGTATATATATGTTTACTTTTGCTTGATTTAGATTGTCTTTAAAACTTGACATGGAAATTCTGTTACTCAGAGGGATTTAGCTAAAAATGTTATTTGTGTATTTAATCTTTATGGTTAAGCAATATTTTTACAAAGCATCCTTTATTTTTCCCTAAAAAATTAACTAATTAAAATTGATAGTTTATACGATATTATTTGGAAATTGTTACTGATTTGTTTATGCTAATGTCTTTTTTGTGTCGATAGAAGTTCCTTATCAGACCAATTTATCTATTCATTTTTATTGGCAACTCCCAGTGTTTATAATTTTTTAAGTGAACTGACTGTTATTTACCTTATCTGTTGGTTATTCCATTTATTAGTTTTTCTTCCCCAATTATTTGTTTCTTGATCGTGTAAATTCTTGATAAATACATTATCTGTCATATTTGCTGCACTTTTACATGTTTGTGATGCATTTTACTTTTCCATTATAAAGTTCCTGGTTTGATTTGATCTTGTGCTGGATGAGCTTATGCGATTGTTTAACTCTTACAGTAGTATGTCTTTTTTTTGCTATGTTTTTTTAATCGGACGTTAGTTTTAGTGAATAATTTCCCCCAGATAGAAAAGAAATTTTGTCTAAGATTGCATCTGTAGGAGTTCTTTTTAAAAAAAAACATGTTATCCATTTTTTGATTGAAATGATGATTTTTTATTGATCTTAATTGCTGTTTACCTCAAATTTTCAGTTTAACATGGTATTGGATTGTTATTATATCTAATCATGTTCTCATTGTCGCTTGATTTATTTTGTGTAGTAAGCATGCCTTCTAAATATTGCATTATTTTATTCATCATTGTTATTTTTTTCTTCTGTTAACCTATGATTACATTACTTCTCTCATTATATGTCAATGTTATTGATTTGGTACTCAATAATGTTTTTCATGGCATCTAGATTTACTTGGTTCTAGTTTATGTTGTTTTCAGTTTACTTGATTTGATTTATCTCTGTTACAAGCTACCAAGTGAAATAAAGTGTAAAAGAAATCAACTTTTCCAATCTTACTTTTAATTCCCTGACAGATTCTTTCATCATTTTCCAGTGTGAAATTTGAAGTTTTAAATGTTTTAACCAATAAGATGTTATCTGATTTTGTTTTCTAACTAAGTTTTTGTTTTAAAAAATAACCGAAGTCCTAGACATTTAGATTTTGAGGGTGCTCTAAACTTCATTACTTGTCTAGTCAACACATCGAATGTACCATTTATCTTCCAACCAGTTAAAAATTGTTCTATTCTAAGGAGTGATAGAATTATTAAACTTCCTGTTGCTATATAAATCCACGACTTATGGGGTGATTTCTCAAATTAACTTTAGTATAAGACAAATAACTTAACATATGTAGGTATTAGAGTCAACTGAATGGAACATACATAATTGCATGCTAGCCTACCTTCAAAGTCAGAACCGGCCCTGAGGAGCATGAGGCCCTAGGCCAAATGTGTTGTAAATGAAAGATTTGTAAAAAAATGAGGCCCCAGAATAAAGCTGAAAGGTCCAAAAAATATTAGACATCCAAAACTAGGTTCAAACAGCTGACCTCCGCTATAGCAAAACCGCATCACACCAACTTGGCACACATATCTTTTGGATGACAATAATATAGCATATTATATATACATGAAGAGTGAATGTTTGAGGCCCTCCTTCTTTTCCCTCCTCCTCCTCCTGAGCCTGAGGCCCTAGGCGGTTGGCCAAGGCCTAGGGACGACTCTGTTGAAAGTATTCTATCTAGCACTTCACCACCTCTGTACCGTCTGGATCATAAAAACAAGTAAGTTAAATCAGAGTAATAGCAATGTAAAATGAGTTTCAAATGAAAATAATATTACCTTGATCATCCTACTTTTACATCGATTAATATAATTACTAAATGATCATAAGTGTATGCATGACTGAATACCAACGTTGGGTACCAGTGACATAATCCTTGGTTCAAACTTGGGAGTTAGGATAAAACTAGTGTGGTTCAAACTTGGGAGTTGGGATAAAACTTAAAATTGAAAGCCTATTCACACATATTTAAATGTTTGAACATGACTGAACAGTCATATTTGAGGTTTAAGTAATTATTCAACAGTTACATAAAATGTACAAATAGATGGGATTCGCTTGATCCAAACATATATTTCTATGTGTATTATATAAGCTGTTATATAGAAAAGTTGTAAAAATTTCTTATGCAATTCATGAATGTTAAGTCAAGATTTTTATATAGTTTTGATTTCTGACAAAGAGATAAGCCATTATCGACAAAAAGAAGATACTCATTGGTTTAAAGAGACACAAAAAGCTACATATGGTACATTAGAGGTTGATTATTTGGTATGTTAGTAGTGTTATTTATGTTAAAATCTATCCTCAAATAATCTCACACCTCCAATCTTTGAATATATATATATATATATATATATATATATATATATATAAGAATGTATGAATGCACATTAACAGTGCAATCTGGGCTAAACCGATCGACCGGTTGAAACCGGGCTATCGACCATTTTTTCCCAGAATGCACAATCAACGTGCACAAGGGTACGTAACATATATATATATATATATATATATATATATATTCAAATTCCTGTCTACTGGTCCTTTTTGACCTGTCGACCGTTTTCTTCCAAAAGGCAATCTTTTGTAATGACCCAGGTTTTTCTAACTATTTAATTTTGTTTTAAATATTGATTTGAATTTTAATGGTTTGGAATTAATTAATTTGAATAATTTATTTGTTTAAATAATATAAGTAATAATTTAATTTCGAAATAGTCGAGATTGAGGAAATTTGCGCTGTTATATGATTTGTTAACGTAAGCGGATTTATTTATGTTTAGATTTAATTTAATTTTCGATTTCGCTTATTAAACGATGTTTAAAAGTTTAGTTTATAATTTTAATTATATAGCGAGCTGCAACGGCGCGGCAGTTCGTAATATAGTGTTTTGAACTTCAATTGGTTGTACAGGATTCAAAACAAGTCGGATTTCTTCGAAATCGAAACAAGAAACGTCCGAATCTATTTGATAATATCTTTTAAATGAAGCGGAAAAATCGAGTTTTCATAGTGTAGATTTTGTTTTATGACCAAATCAAATTTTCAAATAGTCCCTATGGAATTCGATTATATATTATAGCGATTTATTTTATAGAAATAGAGGGTTTTAAATTTATTTAATATCTTTTTGGCTCAGAATTCAACCCGGGATATTTTATTTTGAAAATATATGAAATTCTGCTCTGGTATGTCCAATTGAAATATTTTATATTGAAGTATTTTAAAATTGGTTTATTTTAATTCAAATTGGGCCTTTTAAAAAGGACTTTGTTCAAACGGTCTCTGTTTCCAGCGAAACAAATTTTATTGGGACCGTAATAACAAATTATTGTTATATTTCAAGTTGCGCATCAAACGGAGTTATTCTATGAGCGTGCCAAAATACAAATGTAAATAAATCAACCGTTTTGACTCGAACAAGCGCCATTTGCACAAACGGACTTGGAATTCGATGAACAAGATTCATTAGGACCGTAACATCGAATTATATTATGCAGTCCATTTCTGTTACATTAGAGTTCGTGTGCGATCACAGTAATCAATAAACGGAGTTTGAAATTGCTATAGGTACGAATAAAAATCGTCAGTCAAATCAGAAATAAAATAATAAAAATAATAAAATAAAATATTATATTTTTTCTCCTATTTAATGCCCACCGTGACCCTTCCAAGTTCATCAAACCAATTCACTTTCCCTTTTTCGTCATTCTTCAAAATTGGTTTCTTCAGTAAATAATCCACCTTTTAATTCAAAAACAATTCACCAAAATCCCTAAAATCCAAAGGAATACCCATTTGATTTGCCCTTAGTTAAGGCTCGATCTTGTGTAAAATTTGTACAGATCGATCAAGTGTTGGTTGGAAAAAAAATGGGACGGAACCGTTGTTGTATTTACTGAAAGTTCGCTTGGGTTTTTGGAGGCATGAGGGTCCGGTAGTTCACAAAGGGGACGACGTTTGGTCGAGGAGGAAGCTGGAGGGGTGGCGGAAGTTGTGGTGGCGGTCCGGTAGGGCCAGACTTATCAGAGGCGGAGCAGTTTTGAGAGGAACAGAGGCTGTTTTATGGTGTTGTTTCTTTGTAATTGGGTTTGGTTTCTTGACCCTGGAGGGAGCGATGGGGGACCGGAATAAGTGGCGATGGTCCGGGGTGGAAGCTGGCTCGACGGCGGAGGTATTGGTGGTGGACTGGTGGGGTCCGGCGCTTTGGGTCGTGGTGGCATTTGAGTTGAACGGAGGCGGTTTTGTGTGGTATTTCATAGATCTGGGTTTGGTTATCTTGGTCGATTGTTGAACTGAGGGGACCGGAGTGGGGAACGATGGTCTGAGGGGAAGGTTGGGTTGGAGGCGAGTTTGGGGATGGTGATGTGGTGGCCGGAAGTCGTCAACAGTGGTGTGAGTTCGGTGGAAGGAGGATATCGAGATTTATTTTCAGAAAGTAATTAACGAAATAATTAGTCCACACTAATAATTAATTAATTAATGATTAAAGTTAACTATCTCAAATTTTAAACTACCAAGTTGTCGAGGAACTGGTTTCGAACTAGGAGAAGGTTGGGCCTTAATCATGGATTGTTGGAAAACGAACTACGCGTTAACACTAACAATGGTAATTAGAGATTAAAATCTAATTAGTGAATTTAAATAAAATTTTAATTTAAGTTAAATATTGTGAGTTGTATAATTTCTGCATTTGTGAACAGAATTTGACAAATCAAGTGCCAATGGGTTTGTAATCACGGTGCGGACATATACAAGCTGGAATGGAGTGATTCTGAGACCGTGGAATTTTATGTAGTTTTAAACGCCCAGTTTGAAACTGTATAAAACAACACAACACTGTCAGAAACAAATCTGGTGAGTTAATTCTCACACTTCTGAAATACTGCGATGTGTTAAATTCATAGCATAAATATTTTTCGTTTATTTGGCTGAATGGACGCTATGGATGATTTTTATCTATTTATTGGTTAATTGTTTGTCTGCGTTATAATATAATTCTGATTTCAATTGTTAGTGATGAACAATATTATAATGATCGTGTAGGGAAGAACAGGTTGGAGGAATCCAACCGGATTCCTCAGACAAATTGTATCTTATTTGTTGATTTCATATTGTTTGGTTATTCCAATGTATATCATACCCTGGTTAGATTTCGATGATCGGATAAATATTGATTTGTTGAATCTAAATTCAACAATTGTCATGTTTAAATCGATATGCAGTATTGATTGGGCAATTGGCAGTAGATGGTCAAAATCCACCGTTTTGAAATAGTAAACTCGCCATCAGGCGAATTGAATATTATAAAGTTAAAAATTTTATTTTAATTGAATCGAAGTTTAATTTTTAATTTAGTTATTTATAGAGTTTTTAAAATATTTATGGCTTTGTTTATAAAAAGGAATGTAAAATAATTTATATGGTTTATTTCATGAAAAAGTCATATGTTAACCAAAGGGAATCCAAGGGAAAAGTTAAATTAGGTTTTATTATTTTTATAAGAGTTAATTAATCTTAAGAACTGTATTTAAGATGATTATAAAATAGTTTGTTATTTATAAAAATAAATTTTTAGCATAATAATATTAACTAACCTATTAAAAATTAAGTAGTATACTTCGGTTGATGAAATCAAGTTATATAATACATGTTAATAAAAGAATTTGTAAGCTAGAATTTTGGTGGTTGGGAAAGAAGTTTACCTAATCAAGGATTAAGTAAAAATAGATATGACTGAAAGGGATTCTTTTCAAATGTTAGAAATGGTTTATAAAACCATATTAAAATAGAAATAATTACCGATTTAAGGAATGAAATAAAAGGATTTTGGTTATAAAATCCAACCACTGGTTTTTAACAATGTTAAAAAGAGTTTTAGATAAAGTATTAGTGAACGGATTCAAGTTTATAAGTAAAAGTGGATTTGAAGTTAAAAACCGAGGCAAGGACTTTCAATAAGCATTTTACTTAGAACCGAATTATGTAAATAGCATAAACGAAGTAAAATTTGGAAGGTAAAAAGGATAGTAATGATTTGAAAAGGAAAGAAATTGAAAAAGGGATTTATAGTTATAAACCCAAAGTCAGAATATATGATGAAAAGGTTTTCGTAAAGATATTTGCGAATGGATTAGTGTAATATAATCCAAGTTATGAACAAAATACTACACAACAGTCTTGATGCAAATGATTAACACTGGGTAATTGGTTTACTTAATAATGTATTAAGTAAATGGTAATGGTCGATCGAGATGGTTCAAAAGAAAGAGATGGATTATAAACCATGAATTAAATCAGAAGTAAGATCTGATCGATGATGTAAGAACGTGGGGTTTTAAGTAACGAATTTGTATATACTCTGGGATAAGAAAGTTGTCGATTAAGGTCTGAGAGGTAAATAAAATACCCCAACTTGACCGACTTCAATATTATCGAGAAATGGTATTAGTTCGTAATGGTAAAAGAGTTTGGTAAGAAGTAATTATCTTCATAAAACAATTGCAATTAATTTGCAAGGTTTGAAATAGAATTCAATACAATAAGTTTTAAATGAAACAATGTACATTAACATTGTTTAGTCCGAGTGAGACATATAGTTTAATTATACCTATAGGCTATTTATATAACACTGTTTTATAGAAAATAGAAATAATATTAGTAAAGTATATTATTTTTAAATAATAAATAGTTAAAGACGGAAGGGTTATATTGATTTTGAAATAGGAATAAATGTTTGGATTTTAAGTAGTTAAAGCCACTGAGTTTTAAATAAGAAAGCATGGGTCGTCTACCACGGTTTTAACCACAGAAGAATTGAAAATGGAATTATACTCGTGAATTAACGATATATTAATGTATGGATATTTTTTGAATTAAGGAAATAAACGATTGATGAAAATATAACAATATTTTCAAAATTTAAGGATAATAAAGCGAAGTGAGAATATACGAGAGATGTCGCTTTCAAACGGCGAAAAAAAAGATGAATTGATAAGGTATGTAAATGGACTAACCTTAAATATATGGAATGGTCTCCAATGATTCGATTTAGAGCTTGAAATGAATGATTTTAACTAATAAGAATCTGAGCTGCTAATATACTTGATCGTACTATTTGACCAATCTGATTGGATGATTGTTTTGTTGATATTGATAGTTAAAACACCAACTATTAATAAAATATTATTGGACCTTTTGACGTGTTGTTTCGAAGGGACCAGGATGGGAACTAGACCCAAAACCACTTCGAATCAACATTACGTACGAAACCAACTTGCGAGGGATATAGATGGAGCATTGAAGACCATTGATTTTCATAAATGGAAGAACTGCTAATAATCTTCGGTCTGCAGCCAAAGATGTACTGTGGTTCTGTCGTGGTTGAAATCTACGGGGTGCAAGGACTTCTCGCTACTGATCCATGGGGTGATTCCTATATTGAATGCAGTAGGAGTGTACCTTCGGTTCATCCGGTTCCTGGATGACTTGTATGGACGAATGTCTGACAGAGTATTTCCAAAGGGATCGCATACGTTGATTTCTTCAAACGTACAATTGTTGGTGGCAGGGAAAGGCCTTCTCTTAGCTTATCTACTAAGAGTAATTTCGTGGACGTCAATTAGTGATATCTGGCGGATCTGACGATGTGACATTCAAAGTGAATGATGGCCAGATGTTTAAAAGTTAAATTCTAGCCTCAAGCCTCATCGACCGGGAAACGACAGAAATCAGGCAGGCAACATGGCTATGCGGGTCGCTCCCATTGGGGTGTATAATCACCTATCTAGAGAAAATCCATTTCCTTCTTTAATCTATCGATGTTGTCCCTTTTCGGGAAATGGTTACTGATCCCAACCGTTGGTGATATACATTCGATACACTCAAGTGAAATGAGTGGTCGGTCGTGTGTGGGCTGGGTTGCAAGATGTTCTTGTTGAACCCAGTGTATTTGCCTCTAGAGATACACTATCGGCAGGTGGTCCCATACCTTGTCATCGTTGGAATCCATTCTCCAGTAAGTGCTCGCGGTTTTTGATTGTATACTATATATATGGGGCGTGAGATGCAAGCATTCCGCTAGATTCTCTATTTATTTGTGATTTGATAGACACTATTATATTATCAGAAAAATATTGTTCTCCAAAAGTGTTTTGGGTTATAGTAAGGTAAAAACCGTCTGTATTTATGTGTGGACTGGTCTTACTATTATCCTTTTCTTCCCATAAAGAATTTCTAAAGTTAAACCGACTGTTGATGTGAATTTAGCACTGAAAGTATTCCAGACTGACCCGTGCATTTTTTCTTTGCTTTAAAATGTGCTTGGGTCAGACCGAACATATTTGACAGGTTAGTTTCCACTTGGAAGTTCCAGAAGCTGGAAGCAAGAGGCTTCACCGTTAGTTATTTTAAAGTTGTTCTGCTGTATATGATTCATGTTGTACTCTGATGATTGGTATGTATACAAGATTTCATTTGTATAAAGATATATGGTTATATTATATATTTTGTTCGTTCCGCTGTGAGATTCTGATGTTCTTCTTCTTTCTCTCTCATCCTCTAATTTCTTTCTTTCTCTCTCATCCTCTAATTTCTTTCTCTTAAATTCTTCTATTCTGTGTAATTTGGGTTGGCTGTGGCAGTTAAAGGTCAGCCTAAATTGTACTGAAAAGTGGGACGTTACAACTTGGTATCAGAGCTATTGGTTTAGTGATAACCTTGGCTCTGTGGCAAAACTTGATAGAGATGGGGTTAGTAATACCCTAGATTGAGTTTGAGTGTATATATATGAGTGCTCGTATTTTTATTTTGGGATATAAAATTATTTTTAAATTATTTTGAAAATGGGATAAATGAAATAATTTTACCCTTAAATTTTAGTATAAATAAAAAGAAATAATTATTTTAAATTTTTGACTGATTGTTTGAACTTGTATTGCCTTAATTGATTGATTTGAATGTGTCTGATTATGAAGTTGAATTGGATCAATCCAAGGACATTTCAAATTTGAAATGTTGAATATGGAAATGTAACTCATGTTGGGTGAATAAATCGTATAAATTAAATTTGAACTTGAATATGGAAATAAATTATAACTTAAGTCAACACTAATTTGACTTGGGTTAAGAAAATAGAAATATCCAAATGGAATGATTTGGGATTATTTGGTTGAGATTGATTGCATAGATATGAATTTAAAGATGAATGAACTTGATTGAAACCAGTCTTGAATAGAACTAATTTATTGAGATAAATCTAGGATGGTATGGATATTTGAATTTAACTGGTATTGTTTTGAAACTAATGAAGTTCATTAGAGTTGAGAGCAGGTGTAGAAGAGCTAAATTATCTTTAAATTATGCCCAAGAAGATTCTGTAGTTAACTGAATTCAGTCTGATTGAAGTTGCATAGTAATTAAGCAGGCTCACTTATCGTATATCGCTTATTGCGTAATAACGCTCGCAAAAAGGTACGTTTACGCGGAATATGAATTTTTGGTCTTTGGTTTGGGTTTTTGGATTGGATTTTTTTCTTTTTCCGACTGTGTTGGTCGAGGTATATATATTTGTGGTACCTGCAATATTGCAGATGTCCTCCGTACAAGGGAGCCAAAAAAATTCCAAAATTTAAGGTGTTAGAAAAAATTTCTGATATTTTTGGAAAATTTGTTAATAAGAAATGAAATTGTTTTCGATTTAAATTTATTTGGATTAGTTTTGATTAAAAAATTTAGAAAGTGAAGATTTTAATTAAATAGATTTTTGAAATATAACAGGTTTGTAGCATTCTTCTTACCTTAACAATTTCGAGGACGGAATTATTTTAAGGGGGAAGGAATGTAACGACCCAGGTTTTTCTAACTATTTAATTTAATATTTAATTTTTTTAAATATTGATTTGAATTTTAATGGTTTGGAATTAATTAATTCGAATAATTTATTTGTTTGAATAATATAAATAATAATTTAATTTCGAAATAGTCGAGATTGAGGAAATTTGCGCTGTTATATGATTTGGTAATGTAAGCGGATTTATTTATGTTTAGATTTTATTTTATTTTCGATTTTGCTTATTAAACGCTGTTTAAAAGTTTAGTTTATAATTTTAATTATATAGCGAGCTACAGCGGCACGACAGTTCGTAATATAGCGTTTTGAACTTGAATTGGTTGTACAGGATTCAAAACAAGTCGGATTTCTTCGAAACAAGAAACGTCCGAATCTGTTTGATAATATCTTTCAAATGACACTACAACAAAAACACCATGTTACAACTTTAATTTTACAACGGTGGTAAAATCACCGTTGTAATAAATGTTTTTTTACAACTTTTATCCAGAAAAGTTGTAATAAACTTATTTTTAACAACTGTGTTGTTTTGACAATTGTAATGAAATCCTATCACAACTTTTATTTTTTGACTGTTGTAATATATGACTACACTACAACAAAAATATCATATTAATAATTAATAAAAATTCGATAATTAATAAAATATTTAACAACTTTTATTTTTTATTTTTTATTAAAATATAAATATTAAAATAAATTTTAATTGATAATTATATTTAAGGTATAGAAAGTTAAAAAAAAGCTTAACTAAATTAAAAAGTATATCAACTTTGGAATTTTATAAATTCAAAATATAAAAAAATAAAATTTTAAATAAATTTGAAATTTTATAAAATATTTGTAATTTCAGAAAACTTCTTGGCTTCCATTTTTGCAAAATTTTAGCATTAAATTAGCTCTTTATTCCTTACAATAAATGAACTTCAAGGATAATGTGAATATTTAAATGAAATAACCGATATGATCGATAATAACAAAATTAATTTAATTGTCTAGACAAGTTTACCTATCACTACAAGAAATTAAATTATAATTAAGAAAACAACAAAGATTTCTTATCTAATATAAAAATATTTAATGGTTAAAATAATAATTTCATTTGTTTTATTTATTGATAATGTTCTATTTCCACTTAGTCAACATTTTTTACTCTCCGTTTCGAAATGGCATTGCAAGGTACCAAAATCTGTCTTCCGCTCCATTGCTTTTGGTTCAAACCCGATCTTTGTTCCCCAAGATCGAAATTTTTGGCTCCAACCATAATTTTTTTTTCCCGCACCGCCTTTTTTTTCCTATGTTAGAGATTCGCTTCTACTTTTCAATCAAATTTCCAGCTTCTCGGGAAATCAACGCTAACCCCAAATCAAATCAACCCTAAGCTAAATCAAATCAACAGGAAAAAACAGTAGGGAACTAAATCGCACGGCCTTTTGTGGTCGTTGTCAATGATTGACGCACCAAGGCGGCAAGGCGGAGGCAGGCAAAGCACGACCCAGGATGCACTCATAATTTTGGACAATTTTGCCTCATTCCTTCAACCTTTTGGCTTTTCCCTGGCGACTGCTGGCTGCTGCAGCGGAGGGGTTCAAGTAGAGTGATGTGGTGGTTCTTGAGGCTTACGGGTTGTCCACCCTATGGTATGCTTTCAAGTAAGGTTTACTATGTGATTTCTCTTGGTGATTGTCGTTTCCATGCTGTGTTTCAGTTTGGGATCATGTTATGGTTTTTGTTCTTGCGAATATTATGCTTTATTATATGGAGGTTTTCTGTTTTCTTCCCATTTTTTTTTGGTGATGCCTAAGAATAGCAACATGAAATCCTTTAAATGGCATACAAGGGAAACCCTTCTCCAATGTTTGATCCTGTCATTAATTGAAATTTTGGTAGTGCTTTCAAGGAGATTTCTGTTTAGTGGTGTCTTGGTTGAGTAGAGTTTATCTTTTATATGAACAGTTTGCTGCTAATTGATATAATAGCTTGGGTTTATGGTAGTGCAGCTGTTTTAAGGCTGTTTCAGGATGGAGTAGTTTGGTGTGTGATCTAACAGCAGATGTTATTTTGGTAGTGTTCACTTGTATTTGTTACCTCAAATCCAAACTATGTTATATTAATCTGGTAGTATCTTTCATGTAAGTGGCACAACCATCTGTCTATGCCGCCTAGTCTAAGTGTTTCATTGATAACCTGCATAATTTCTTCTGATTAATTGGATGTTTCAGTTTCACTTTATTTTTAATTAAAAAGGTTAATCTTACACATTGAGTGAAAGGCATGGCTTTATAATCCTCCTAAGTAAGCATGCTTCCATGTTTAAATCTTATAGTTTCATGTTCATCCTATTAGATATTTGCAATGGAAACTTATGTTAGTTCAGTTTCTAAGTTTATAGAGAAAGATTGTATATTTGACTACATACTATTAATTGTTGTAGGGCTTCTGGACATTGATTGAGGAAGTACACAGCAAAAAGCATAGTCTTTGCGGTAGTTTCATTTCCAGCAAATAAAAGGTTGATGAAGTCTGATATTGCTTCTTCGGGTAAACTCTCCTCTTCTAATAATCTTCCAAGTAGACCATAGTTTTTCAACGTATCAGTGTTGTTTTTCCGCGTTGCTATCACATTCTTTATCTTCACAATAATTGCTTCTCTGGACTGTTAATGTCAGAAAAAAGGAATCTTTGTGTTTAAAACAATATTGATTGCTAACAACCAAGATATATTTGAATATTTCAAATAATGGTCAAACTTCATGGCTGTATGAAACGTGAATCCAAGCAAGTTTATCGGAATAGAGAGGTAGCCATCAACGAAATTGGAGAATAAAGAGGCCTACTATGACTATCTACTCAACTATAGGCATGAATCCGTCGATTAAAATCTAACTTGAATTGCTAAGAATGTCGAATATCTACTCTACTATGCTTAAACAATAGTTATTATGATCAGCATTCTTTGTCTGTTCGGTTTATTTTTTTAGAAAAGGTGAAATATGAAACTATATGGGAAGAGTCATATGGCACAGCCTAAGTAAATATCCAAACTAAGATAAATACGGTGTTGCTTTTCGGTTGTTTATGCATGCAGTATGTGAATCATGCATATAATTTGTTTGCCATTTCTGAATTTTTTTTCCCTTTAAAATTGTTGTATATTGCTCTGTAGTCATCCAAAATCACACTTGACCATTATTTCCAAATGATCATGCATCTGACATGTTGATAAAGTTTCAGATGTAGTGTACCATTATTTTTCTGTGTTAACATCCAATTAAAGTCCTTTCTCATATCGTTGGCTCATTTATATTTTTTTCGGTTTTATAAGGTTGCAAGTTCATGGAAGCCTGAAAATATCATTCAAAAAGTGATTGAAGGTCGGTTAAAGAAATACTATGAAGATGTATTATTGGAACATAAGGACATTATGGATGATGGTGTAAAGATTCAGGTAACTTGTACATAACAATTGTAGTAGATTATGGATGATGGTGTACTCCCGTAGGATATGCATTTTTTTGTGGATAACTTGTGCTTGTACTAAGTTGCTTTGTAACGGTCAAGTATGTAATAATGTACAAAATATTGTCTAAAACTTATTGTTTGTAATAATGAATATTTGAGTATTTTAATAAATTAGTTTGCAAATAACTGTAATATCGGATTTGCTTATGGAGTATTGCTATATTTAGTGTATTGTTCTTTTCAGTTGCAAAAGACGTTTATTTTTTTTAAAATCCAAATGTCAATCACAACGGTGCATAACAGTTGTAGTAGACTTTATTACAACGGTGCATAACTGTTGTAATAAAGTTTATTACAACGGTGGAAAAAAGTTGTAAAATATACATATTACAACGGTGTTGTAACAGTGCAAAAAAGTTGTAAAAGACATTAGTCTATTACAACTTCTTAATACACGACGGCTTGCCCACCGTTGTAAAATGTATATTACAACGGTGTTCCACCGTTGAAATAGGGTCATTTTGTTGTAGTGTGAAGCAGAAAAATCAAGTTTTCATAGTGCAAATTTTGTTTTATGGCCAAATCAAATTTTCAAATAGTCGCTATGGAATTTTATTATATATTATTGCGATTTATTTTATAGAAATAGAGGGTTTTAAATTTATTTAATATCATTTTGGCTCAGAATTCAACCCGGGATATTTTATTTTGAAAATATATGAAATTCTGCTCTGGTATGTCCAATTGAAATATTTTTATATTGAAGTATTTTTAAAATTGGTTTATTTTAATTCAAATTGGGCATTTTAAGAAGGACTTTGTTCAAATGACCTCCGTTTCCAGTGAAACAAATTTTATAGGGACCTAACAACAAATTATTGTTATATTTCAAGTTGCGCGTCAAACAGAGTTATTCTGTGAGCGTGGCAAAATAAAAATGTAAATAAATAGACCATTTTGACTCGAACAAGCTCCATTTGCACAAACGGACTCAGAACTCGACGAAACAAGATTCATTAGGACCGTAACGTCGAATTATATTATGCAGTCCATTTCTGTTACGATTAGAGTTCGTGTGTGATCACAGTAATCAATAAACAGAGTTTGAAATTGTGATAAGTACGAATAAAAATCGTTAGTCGCGTCAGATAAAAATCGTCAGCCAAATCAGAAATAAAATAATAAAAATATTAAAATAATAAAATAAAATATTATAATTTCTCCTATTTAATACCCACCGTGAACCTTCTAAGTTCATCAAACCAATTCACTTTCCCTTTTTCGTCATTCTTCAAAATTGGTTTCTTCAGTAAATACTCCACCTTTTAATTCAAAAACAATTCACCAAAATCCCTAAAAATCCAAAGGAGTACCCATTTGATTTACTACTAGTTAAGGCTCGATCTGGTGTAAAATTTGTACAGATCGATCAAGTATTGGGTGGAAAAAAGTGGGACGGAGCCGTTGTTGTATTTACTGAAAGTTCGGTTGGGTTTTTGGAGGCGTGAGGGTCCGGTAGTTCACCGGAGGGCATGGCATTCGGTCGAAAAGGAAGCTGGAGGGGTGGCGGAAGTTGTGGTGGCGGTCCGGTGGGGCCAGACTTGTCAGAGGCGGAGTAGTTTTGAAAGGAACGGAGGTTGTTTTACGGTGTTGTTTCTTTGTAATTGGGTTTGGTTTCTTGACCCTGGAGGGAGCGATGGGGGACTGGAATAAGTGGCAATGGTCTGGGGTGGAAGCTGGCTCAACGGCGGAGGTATTGGTGGTGGACTGGTAGGGTCCGGTGCTTTGGGTCGGCGGTGGCATTTGAGTTGAACAGAGGCGGTTTTATGTGGTATTTCATAGATATGGGTTTGGTTATCTTGGTCGATGGTTGAACTGAGGGGACCGGAGTGGGGAACGATGGTCTGAGGGAAAGGTTGGGTTGGAGGCGAGTTTGGGGATGGTGATGTGGTGGCCGGCAGTCGTCAACGGTGGTGTGAGTTCGGTGGAAGGAGGATATCGAGATTTATTTTCAGAAAGGTAATTAACGAAATAATTAGTCAACACTAATAATTAATTAATTAACTATTAAAGTTAACTATCTCAAATTTTAAACTACCAGGTTGTCGAGGAACTGGTTTTGAACCAGGAGAAGGTTGGGCCTTAATCATGGATTGTTGGAAAACTAACTACATGTTAACACTAACAACGGTAATTAGAGATTAAAATATAATTAGTGAATTTAAATAAAATTTTAATTTATATTAAATGTTGTAAGTCATATAATTTCTGCGTTTGTGAACAGAATTTGACAAACCAAGTGCCAATGGGTTTGTAATCACGGTGCGGACATATACAAGCTGGAATGGAGTGATTCTGAGACCGTGGAATTTTATGTAGTTTTTAACACCCAGTTTGAAACTATATAAAGAAACACAACACCATCAGAAACAAAACTGGTGAGTTAATTCTCACACTTCTGAAATATTGCAATGTGTTAAATTCGTAGCATAAATATTTATCGTTTATTTGGCTGAATGGATGCTATGGATGATTTTTATCTATTTATTAGTTGATTGTTTGTCTGCGTCATACTATAATTATGATTTCAATTGTTACTGATGAACAATATTATAACCGTCGTATAGGGAAGAACAGGTTGGAGGAATCCATCCAGATTCCTTAAACAAATTGTATACTATTTGTTGATTTCATATTGTTTGGTTATTCCAATTTATATCATACCATGGTTAGATTTCGATGATTGGATAAATATTGATTTGTTGAATCTAAATTCAACAATTGTCATGTTTAGATCAATATGCAGTATTGAGTGGGCAATTGGCAGTATTGGTCAAAATCCGCAGTTTTGAAACAGTAAACTCGCCGTCAGGAGAATTGAATATTATAAAGTTAATTTTTTTATTTTAACTGAATCAAAATTTAATTTTTAATTTAGTTATTTAAAGAGTTTTTAGAATATTTATGGCTTTGTTTATAAAAAGGAATGTAAAATAATTTATATAGTTTATTTCATGAAAAAGTCATATGTTAACCGAAGGGAATCCAAGGGAAAAGTTAAATTAGGTTTTATTATTTTTATAAGAGTTAATTAATCTTAAGAACTATATTTAAGTTGGTTATAAAATAGTTTGTTATTTATAAAAATAATTTTTTAGCATAATAATATTAACTAACCTGTTAGAAATGAAGTAGCATACTTCAGTTGATGAAATCATGTTATATAAGACATGTTAATAAAAGAATTTGTAAGCTAGAAGTTTGGTGGTTGGGAAAGAAGTTTACCTAATCAAAGATTAAATAAAAATAGATATGACTGAAAGGGATTCTTTTCAAATGTTAGAAACGATTTGTAAAACCATATTAAAATAGAAATAATTACCGATTTAAGGAATGAAGTAAATAAAAGGATTTTTGGTTATAAAATCCAACCATTGGTTTTTAACGATGTTAAAAAGAGTTTTAGATAAAGTATTAGTGAACGGATTCAAGTTTATAGTGAAAAGTGGATATGAAGTTAAAAACCGAGGCAAGGACATTCAATAAGCATTTTACTTAGAACCGAATTATGTAAATAGCATAAACGAAGTAAAATTTGGAAGGTAAAACGGATAGTAATGATTTGAAAAGAAAAGAAACTGAAAAAGGGATTTATAGTTATAAATCCAAAGTCAGAGTATATGATGAAAAAGTTTTTGGAAAGATATTTGCGAATGGATTAGTGTAATATAATCCAAGTTATGAATAAAATAATACACAACAGTCTTGATGCAATTGGTTAATATTGGGTAATTGGTTTACTTAATAATGTATTAAGTAAAATGGTAATGGTCGATCGAGATGGTTCAAAAGAAAGAGATGGATTATAAACCATGAATTAAATCAGAAGTAAGATCTGATCGATGTTGTAAGAACGTGGGGTTTTAAGTTACGAACTTTTATATACTCTTGGATAAGAACGTTGATGATTAAGGTCTGAGAGGTAAATAAAATACCCTAACTTGACCGACTTCACTATTATCGAGAAATGGTATTAGTTCGTAAAGGTAAAGGAGTTTGGTAAGAAGTTATTATCTTCATAAAACAATTGCAATTCATTTGCAACGTTTGAAATAGAATTCAATAAAATAAGTTTTAAATTAAATAGTGTACATTAACATTGTTTAGTCCGAGTGAGACATATAGTTTAATTATACCTATAGGCTATTTATATAAAACTGTTTTCTAGAAAATAGAAATAATATTAGTAAAGTATATTTTTTAAATAATAAATAGTTAAAGATGGAAGGGTTATATTGAGTTTGAAATAGGAATAAATGTTTGGATTTTAAGTAGTTAAAGCCACTGAGTTTTAAATAAGAAAGCATGGGCCGTCTAACAGGGTTTTTACCATATAAGAATTGAAAATGGAATTATATTCGTGAATTAACGATATATTAATGTTTGGATATTTCTAGAATTAGGGAAATAAAAGATTGATGAAAATATAACAATATTTTCAAAATTTAAGGAGAATAAAGCGAAGTGAGAATATACGAGAGATGTCATTTTCAAACGGCGAAAACAAAAGATGAATTGATAAGGCATGTAAATGGACCGACCTTAAATATATGGAATGGTATCCAATGATTTGATTTAGAGATTGAAATGAATGATTTTAACTAATAAGAACCTGAGTTGCCAATATACTTGATCGTACTATTTGACCAATCTGATTGGACGATTGTTTTGTTGATATTGACAGTTAAAACACCAACTATCAATAAAATATTATTGGACCTGTTGACGTGTTGTTTCGAAGGGACCGGGATGGGAACTAGACCCAAAACCACTTCGAATCAACATTACGTATGAAACCAACTTGCGAAGGATAGAGGTGGAGCATTGAAGACCGTTGATTTTCATAAACGGAAGAACTGCTAATAATCTTCGGCCTGCAGCCAAAGATGTACTGTGGTTCTGTCGTTGTTGGAATCTACGGGATGCAAGGACTTATCGCTACTGATCCATGGGGTGATTCCTTTGTAGAATGCAGTAGAAGAGTACCTTCGTTTCATCCTGTTCCTGGATGACTTGTATGGACGAATGTCTGATAGAGTATTTCCAAAGGGATCGCGTACGTTGATTTCTTCAAATGTACCATAGTTGGTGGCGTGGAAAGGCCTTCTCTTAGCTTACCAACTAAGAGTATTTTTGTGGACGTCAATTAGTGATATCTGGCGGATCTAACGATGTGACATTCAAAGTGAATGATGGCCAGATGTTTAAAAGTTAAATTCTAGCCTCAGGCCTCATCAACCGGGAAATAATAGAAATCGGGCAGGTAGCATGGCTATGTGGGTCGCTCCCATTAGGGTGTATAATCATCTATCCAGAGAAAATCCATTTCCTTTTTTAATCTATCGATGTTGTTCCTTTTCGGGAAACGGTTGTTGATCCAACCGTTGGTGATATACATTCGATACACTCAAGCGAAATGAGTGGTCGGTCATGTGTGGGCCGGGTTGCAAGACGTTCTTGTTGAACCTAGTGTAATCGCCTTTAGAGATACATTATCGGCAGGTGGTCCCTTACCTTGTCATCGTTGGAATCCAATCTCCAATAAGCACCCGCGGTTTTTGATTGTATACTCCATATGTGGGGCGTGAGATGCAAGCATTCCGCTAGATTCTCTATTTATTTGTGATTTGATAGACACTATTATAATATCAGAAAAACATTGTTCTCCAAAAGTGTCTTGGGTTATAGTAAGGTAAAAAACGTCTGTATTTATGTGTGGACTGGTCCTACTATTATCCTTTTCTTCCCAAAAATAATTTCTAAAGTTAAACCGATTGCTGATGTGAATTTAGCACTGAAAGTATTCCAGACTGACCCGTGTGTTTTTGCTTTGCTTCAAAATGTGCTCGGGTTAGACCGAACATATTTGACAGGTTAGTTTCCGCACGGAAGTTTCAGAAGCTGGACGCAAGAGGCTTCACCTTTAGTTATTTTAAAGTTGTTCCGCTGTATCTGATTCATGTTGTACTCTGATGATTGGTATGTATACAAGATTTCATTTGTATAAAGATATATGGTTATATTATATATTTTGTTCGTTCCGCTGTGAGATTCTGATGTTCTTCTTCTTTCTTCTATTCTAATGTTTCTTTCTTTCTCTCTCATCCTCTAATTTCTTTCTCTTAACATTCTGCTTTTCTGTGTAATTTGGGTTGGCTATGGCAGTTAAAGGTCAGCCTAAATTGTGCTGAAAAGTGGGACATTACAACTTTCATATAAACACTTCCTTTTCTTCAATGGTTGCTTCTCTTTCTCTTCAACAATAATCACGGCCGTTGTTTGTAACTCTTCACAAATGGTTACAACTGTTTATTCCTTATATAAACATCATGAGATCATCATTCCAAATTACCGAATTCTGTCAATCTAATCTCTATTCTCTTGATTTCAATTTTATACTCTTAAGCACTAAATTGCTCATATTCTCTAAAATATCGTTTGAATCCTAGAATCTATTTAATATTCTTTTTATTCAATATGATATCCACTTCCAAATCTTCATATACACAAATATTCTATTTGAGGATAAGATTATAGGAAGTTTGTACTACAAGTGACAAAATTGCGTTATCAAGAACACATATTGTCAAACAACAATTATATTCATCTTTGTTGAAGTCCTCGGTGTTGTAAGAGGCAAGTGTTGAAGTCCTCGGCGTTATTAGAGGCGTGAAATCTCGTTCGTCTGCTCGGATGTTGAATACATGTTCCTCCGGGTGAAGTGAGGTGGTTGTTAGTAAAAATCCAGATAGAAGTCTGGGATTGGACGTAGGACGGTGCTCCGAACCAGTATAAAAATCTCTGGTGTGATTTTTCTAGTTTACTACATTTACTGTTATATATATATATATGTATGTATGTATATATCTGTGATTAGCTATTATTTTATACTAGTGTGTTGTGCACCATATTACACAATCCGTGTGTATTATGTTAGCACGTACATGCATTTTCACTTGGTATCAGATCATAGGTTATCTTATAACCATAACACAGTTATTTAATATATTCTAGTAATATGACAAATAACGCAAGCACCAGCACTACCACTTACACAGAAGGTCAATCAACACAAAGACCTCCATTCTTCAATGGTCTCAACTATAGCTATTGGGCAACACGTATGTCATTTTTATGCAATCAAATAGCTATGATGCTTGGAATGCTACCCAAAAAGAAATAGTGAATCCAACAACTGATTATTCAAAATGGACACCGGTTGAGAAAACGGCAGCAGCCGTAAATGCAAAGGCAATAAACATGTTGTTTTGTGCATTAGACCAAAATGAATATAACCGTGTTAGTATCTGTACCACCGCATATCAAATTTGGCAAACGCTGAAAACCACTCATGAAGGTACTTACAAGGTTAAACAAGCCAAAACAGCCATGCTGAAGAGTCAGTTTCAAAATTTCAAAATGAAGCCGAATGAGACAATAAATGATATGCATTCACAGTTTCAAACTATTCACCATGCACTTATTGGTTTAGGACAAAAATATTCAGATTTTGATGTTGTTTCGACAGTCCTACATTCTCTGACTAGTGAATGGGAAGGAAAGGTATTAGCAATTGAAGAAGCTAATGACCTTTCTGTCATGAAGCCAGATGAATTGATAGGAAATCTAATATCCTATAAAGCTAATTTGCAGGCTAGAAAAGAACAGGAAGAAGAAAAGAAAAATGTAGCATTTCATGCTGAAAAAGATGAAGATGAATCAGATTCTGAAGATGAAGACCTAGCATTCATTGCAAAAGGTTTCAAAAAATTCTTGAAACAACAAAAAACTAGTCGATATAACAAAAAGAAAATTGGATCAAGTAAGCCATCTTCATCCGCTATAGAATGTTTCAACTACCTCAAAACGGGCACATGCACAAGGATTGTCTAGAGCAAAAGAAGAAGTCAGAAAATGAAAAATTCAGATACAAGAAAGACAAATCAAAGAAACGAGCATTCTCAGTTACATGGGATGATTCAGACTCGTCTTCATCAGAAAGTGGAAGTGATACACAAAATGAACAAGCAAATGTTTGTTTCATGGCAGCAAAAATGAGGTACAAATTCCTACATTTGATGAAGTACTTGATATTAATGCTGAATTGATAGTCAAATATAAAGACGTGAAACGACAACTCAAAGAAGCCAAAGCTGATTTGAGTAAAGCAGAGTTTGAACGAGATGTGTTAAAAGACGAGAAGATAATATTAGAAGAAGAACTTGAAAATTTTCGAGAATCATCATCTAATATTTACTCTCAATTATCTCTTTTGAATCAAGAAATTGAAACTCAAAAAGAGAAAAACGATGTTCTTACTACTGAAAATCATAAGTTAAGGCAAAGGTCAAAATTCTGGACCTAGAAAGGGCTAGTTTACAAACTAAGTTAGATAATAATACTCAAAATGCTTCTAATTTCAACAAAGGTCGAGAAAATTTGACAAAGATCACTGAAAGTTCACAATCTGCTTCAAACAAACAAGGTTTGGGATATAAGAAACAAGAAACCAAGAAACATCTCAAGAAAAAAGATGAAGTAACAAATAAAGCTAAGAAAAATCTTAGTTTATTATATCCCAAGCCAAAGTCGGTTGTGAATTTTCAAAAGAAAAATGTCAAGACTATCAAGATATGGGTTCCTAAAACAAATAACAATTTAATTAGGAACAAATATATTCAGCATTTCATGAAAACTGTGCATCTTAATTTTAATTATATATATAAAGGGGATACCGGACCCGTATGGGTTTGGACTCCTAAGATCTAACTCTTAGAACCCCATAAAAAGTGGGTACCATAGACTTAATTTTAATTTTTGCAGGTCCCACTTAGGAAAAGAGGAAAGTGGATCTTGGATAGTGGTTGATCAAAACACATGACTGGAGACAAGAGCTTATTGACAAATATTACATACTCAGATGATGGATCCGTCATTTTTGGAGATAATTCGAAAGGCTATATCATCGGCAAAGGCGATGCACAGGCACAATCTCAGGGGGAGATCATATACAGGAGAAGATTCAGAATTATGTTGTCATCAATCAAAAAGGGGGAGAATGTTGAGTACAGATTTTTATACAGTTTTGATTTCTAACAAAGAGATAAGCCGTGATCGACAAAAAGAAGATATTCATTGGTTTAAAGAGACACAAAGAGCTACATATGGTATTATACATTAGAGATTGATTATTTGGTATGTTAGTAGTGTTATTTATGTTAAAATATATCCTCAAATAATCTCACACCTCCAATCTTTGAATATATATATATATATATATATATATATATAATATATGAGTGCACATTAACAGTGTAATCTGGGCTAAATCAGTCAACCGGTTGAAACCAGGCGGTCGACCATTTCTGCCCAGAATGCACAATCAACGTGCACAAGGGTACATAACGTATATACATTCAAATTCCTGTCTACTGGTCCTTTGTGACCTGTCGACCGTTTTCTTCCAGAAGGCAACCTTTCGTATAGACACTTCCTTTTCTTCAATGGTTGCTTCTCTTTCTCTTCACCAATAATCATGATCGTTGTTTGTAACTCTTCACAAATGGTTACAATTGTTTGTTCCTTATATAAACATCATGAGATCATCATTCCAAATTACCGAATTCTATCAATCTAATCGCTATTCTCTTGATCTCAATTTTATACTCTCAAGCACTAAATTGCTTATATTCTCTAAAATATCGTTTGAATCCTAGAATTTATTTAATATTCTTTTGATTCAATATGATATCCACTTCCAAATCTTCATATACATAAATATTCTATTTGAGGATAAGATTATAGGACGTTTGTACTACAAGTGACAAAATCATGTTATCAAGAACACATATTGTCAAACAACAATTATATTCATCTTTGTTGAAGTCTTCGGTGTTGTAAGAGGCAAGTGTTGAAGTCCTCGGTGTTATTAGAGGCGTGAAATCCCGTTCGTCTGCTCGGGTGTTGTATACCTGTTCCTCCGTGTGAAGTGAGGTGGTTGTTAGTGAAAATCCAGATAGAAGTCTGGGACTAGACGTAGGACGGTACACCATATTACATGATCCGTGTGTACTATATTAGCACGTACACGCATTTTCAATGGAACATGTATATTTTTTCATTAACATTCAACAATTTAAAAAATATTAATTACATGTTGATATTGGAAGAAATCGTACTATTGCTCAGCAAAATCGAAGGCAGCGAGAATCTGATATCAAACGTCAACAAAGAAATGTTTTTGATGCTGCAAGAAGGGGACGATCGAGAGCTAATCCACAGACTTGAAGAATTGAACGAACTCAAAATTCATTTGGTAGGAAGAGAGCTCGAGATGAAATGACCATTGAAGAAAGATCTTTTATAAAAGCTAGGGATGGTTTACGTCATAGAGTTCGAAAAGAACGTTTCACTTGCGATACAACTAAATCTATTTAACTTATAAATATCACCGAGATATCAATATTCTGTAATATTTGAATTATTATACCAATTTTTTAAATATTTTTCATGAATATTTATTTGTGTATTTAATTTTTGCTCTTGCATGATTGGTTAAAATAATTATTTTTAGTTTCTAATAATACATGTAAATTTTTTTCCCGTATGTAGTTTCAAATACTTAAAATATTGTGATAATATAAATTTTTTTATCAATTATATATTATTACAAAGTCGGTTTTTCCACCATATACGGTAATACTAGTTCAGCACTAAATATGATTTGGATTCAGTTTAGGATTATACCGCTAAATTTGTGCAAGTGAAAATGATATACCAACCAAAATCCATCATCCCACGTGCTTTACTGCTGCATCCATCATCCCAACTGAAAATGATATATGGTTAATATATCACCATGTAGGTTTAAGGATAGCTTCCGACCTTTTACTAGTAGGTACATATTTTACCACTATGTCACACTATATTCTTTGCCGCTACATTCCAAGTTTCTCCACCTGTCTTTTCTATATAAAGACCAAACAATCTATAGTATTCTGCCACCTTTATCTCAGTAACATACGGAGAACCAACTCAACAATGTACTTGAGTTTATCTTTACTCTCAATCACCATCCTCCTCCTAAGTGTCAAAAGAATTCTGACCAAAACTAGCAAAAAGCAGCCACCAAGTCCTCCTTCTCTTCCAATCATAGGCCACCTACACCTCCTTAAAAAGCCACTTCACCAGTCCTTGGCCCACCTCTCAACCCGCTTTGGGACCATGATGTCCCTCCAGTTTGGGTCTCGGCACGTTCTCGTCGTGTCATCCGCCTCCATGGCAGAAGAGTGCTTCACGAAGAACGATGTCGTGTTTGCCAACCGAGTTCAACTGCCATCATTGAAGCATATTTCTTATAATTTCACGAGCTTAGCTTTTTCTAACTATGGCCCTATCTGGAGAAATGCTCGTCGTATAGCTACCACTGAAGTTTTATCCTCGCTTCGCCTTTCCTCATTCATTAATGTTCGTGCCTCTGCGGTAAACAATACTATTGGTAGGCTATTTCATGAAGCAGATCAGAATGGGTACTACAAAAGTTGCGTTTCTTTGTTACCGTTGCATGTTCTTGTCTAGTCAAAAGAGATAGCACTTGTTAAAAATTTGTTGCATAATTAAGTCAAAGTCTTTCATATATCAATTTCAGGTCACTTACAAAGGTGGACCTAAAATCGCGACTATTTGAATTTTCAATGAATAATTTGATAACAATGATCGCTGGAAAGAGGATAAACAGCTCAAAAGAATCGAAAAAGTTTCAGGAATCAGTTGAAGAGACATTCAGGATATTAGATGCATCAAATATTGGAGATTTCCTGCCAGTTTTAAGCTGGTTTGACTTTCAAGGAATAGTGAAGAAGTCAAAGCTGCTTCAAGATTACAGAGATAACTTCGTACAAAAAATGATTGATGAACACAGAAACATGAAAGCTGAAGAAGTAGAAGACAAAAGCATGATTGGAAACTTGCTGTCAATGCAGGAAACACTACAAGAGAGACTTCAATTTGCAACGAGAGTGAGCGACGGCTAGCGACGGCCAAAAAAGCGGCCGTCGCTAGCCGTCGCTCGACCTGGAGCTTTATTTCCACCGTGGCCTTTCTTCCCCAAATCACTTAACCAACACAAAAAAAAAAAAAAAAAAAACCCTGCTGCCGTCGCCCCCCTTCCATCAGCCGATTTCTTCATCCAAAACTTGATTCCATCTTCTCAAATTATTCCGGTATGACTTCTAATCCCTATTATATGTTTATTTAGGGTTATTTAGGGCTATTTAGGGTTGTTTTGTATGTTTATGTGGGGTTTGAAATTGATGGTTTATGGGTATGAAATTTGTTGTGTTGTGAGATGCATATGACATCGATAATGTTATACATTGATTTGGGAATAAGTGGAATTGATTAGGTGGTTGAAATTGTTGATTAATCACATATGTGCTTGATTTAGGAGCATGACAACAACGATTACCATGTATATAATTGGATTTACGTTGATTGTGTGTTTAGGTTGATTGTGTTGTAGTATCATTTGAGAAAAAAATGAAGTAAATGTGATTGTTTAGCGGTAGTAACTTGATTAAGACTTATGAAACGGTGTAATGATGACCCTCTATGCATGCACGGTTAATTATGTCACCAACGAATGCTATAATAGTCGGTCCCAACAAATTTGAAGAATGCATTTGCAATATTCAAAAAAAAAAATGTTGTTGTAATATTAACAAAAATTGACAAACTTAAAAGTTTAGTTTGTTGCTATAATACTAACAAACTAAAATTGACAAATTTGTTGCTATAATATTAACAAAATTGGAATCTTAGTTTATCGTTCAAAAATTGAAACTAATTAACTTCATAATTTATAACTTTAAACTAAAATTAACCAAAAGTAACTCAAACTAATTTATACTTCATAATTTTCATTGTCATGTTATTTTATAAATTGAAAGTACAAATTGAAAGTAACTCAAATTGAAAGCACATGTAGATGGAAAAAGGCGCAAGACGCAACTAAGGAGTTTTTTTGAAGTTTAAGACGCACCTATTAGTGAAGCGCAAAAAAGCCATAGCGCAAAAACGCACTTTTTTCATTTGTGTTGTTTTTTGGTTTAAACTTAGATTGAATGTTTTTTGACTACTTATGTGAACCCCTTAGAAAAATTTGGCCCCGTCCGACAAGTGTTGTATATGATCGTTATATGGGTATTCGTTGTTACACAAAACGGAAATCTATATTCATCTGATACAATATTCGTTGGATTTGTCCTAGTATTGGACAAGTTACAAATATAATAACGTAAGCATATTTTATAAGTCATTTCAGTTTAAACGGTTAACAAAATTTCGATGGCACTTCCTATTTGTTCCCTGTGTACACGCATATATGAAGTTGTAAGTGAGTACCCAAAGATACATGAAATTGGAGAACAGGTTGAAATTCCAGGTAAATCGGACATTCATAATTGGTGCAAACAAAGTATATTTTGGGAGTTACCTTACTGGAAAAATCTAAAACTTAGGCATAATATTGACGTGATGCATAATAAAAAAAACGTTTTTGATAACGTTTTTAATACAATTTTGAATGTAAAGGGTAAAACCAAAGACGATGCGAATTCGAGACGCGATATATTACACTTGTAAACGGCCGGAGCTGCACTTGTATGATGAAAATAAAAAACCTAAAGCATGCTATGAGCTAGACAACAAGCAAGTAAAACTCGTGCTAAAGTGGGTGGAAGGATTACGATGTCCTGATGGGATTTCTTCAAACCTCCGTAGATGTGTGGACTTTAAAAACAGTAAATTGAGTGGAATGAAAAGCCATGATTGCCATATCATGATGGAATACATTTACCTGTGGTTCTCAAGGAGTTGTTACCTACAAAAATCTGGAGTGTTATAACAGAACTAAGTTTGTTTTATAAACAACTTTGTTCAACGACGTTAAAGGTAGACCGTCTACGTAAGCTTGAACTAGAAATCCCTATACTGATATGCAAACTCGAGAAAATATTTCCACCTGGTTTTTTTAATGTAATGGAGCATTTACCTATCCATCTTCCATCCGAAGCACTTCTTCGAGGTCCAGTCCAGTATGGATGGATGTATCCGTTTGAGAGGTAATTTTGTATATAATTTCCATAATCGTGATAGATTATAACTTAGATAGTTTATTGTACCAACATACTAATTAAATTAATCAACGGCTAGGTACTTGAATCATTTGAAGAAAAAAATTAGGCAAAAAGCTCGAGTAGAAGGTTCGATTTGCAAATCGTATCTTGAAGAAGAAGCCTCATTTTTTTTCTCTCATTATTTTAGTGAAGATGTGAACTTGTCTTTTGTAACTGTTCCCCGTAATGAACAAGTTGTTGAGCAGGAGTCTTCTCAAACAATGTTATCTATTTTTAGACAACACGGAAGACCTGCAGGAAAATGTGTGGAAATATGGTTAAGCGATAAGGACTACAATGTGGCACACACATATGTTCTGTTAAATTGTGCGGAAGTTGCACCATTTGTCAGGTAATACTAAATTCATGTATTATTCAATTACATGTACATATACATTTATTTATTTCTATTAATAAAAATTGAACATAACACATACATGCAATATCTACGAATCACAACATCCGTCTTAACGCAAGTTGTAGAGTTGACATATTATGTTCATCCCGTAGAGAAAATTTATCTGTTCAAATGCAACTGGTTTAGCAATGTTCCTGGTTCTGGAATCAACGTGCACAAAGATTATAAGCTAATCGAAATAAGGCATACGTCGCATTACTACAAGTATGATCCATTTGTGTTAGCTAAGCAAGCATTACAAGTTTATTTTGCTCCGTACCCATCCTTAAAAAAAGATAAAGCAGATTGGTGGGCTGTTTTTAAAACAAAGGCAGGATTTACATTTGATGGGAATAATATTCCAGACGAAGCAGCGTATCAAGCGGATGTTGAGCCAAATACTGAAATAATAATAGCTGATGACATTGATGTTGGGTCGTTGAATGATGAAGCGAATGTATTAGTAGATGCATTTGTAAGTACTGATGAGAACGATATAGAGTATGAGACCGAGTCTGGATCCGAAGATGATGAAGAAGAATGAAATTATGTACTTATGTTATTTATGTACTATTATGAGCTATGTAATAATGATGTTGATTGTTCTTAGCTATGAATTTACTTACGTTCTGTACTAGTATGATTTATGTAATGATAATGCAGTATTGTTCTTCTCATTCTTGATTTATGTTATGATAATGATTTAAGTTATTTTGTATGCATATTATATGATTGTGACAGATATGTCTGGCGATAGACGACGATCAAGGAGTACATCTCAGCCTACTCCTTCACCATCTCCTGGAGCAGGATCAGGATCTGGTCCGAGCGGTTCAGGGGCAGATCTTCGTCGACCTGTGGAGATTGTTCCGAAGAGTGGCGGGTAAATGTTCAAATTTATTTCAATGTACATTATTTAAAATATTATGAAATGTTTATATTAACATCTACGCAGGGGATTTGAGATTGAGCCAGCGGAGTTCATTTTAGACGTATCAAGGCAATCTTATACAAGTAGAATGCAGGGCGCTTGGCCGCATTGGGATAGTATTCCAGCACATATCAAGAATGTCATTTTAGCCGATTTATTAGTAAGTATTTTTTATAATAATATTAAAAATTAATATACTTGGAATAATTACAAATAAATGTAATATGCAGGCTGCCGTACGTGTTGAGGAGGAGGATATGCCCTCATTTTTGACATATTGGAATATGAAGATGCGAACGAATTATCGACAGATGGTTAACCGAGCCAAGAAAAGCAGAAAAAAGCCTCAATTTATGAGTGATGATGTTTGGGTAGACTTTCAAGCTTACTGGGACACAGAAGATGCTAAAGTAAGCTTTAATGATAATATTCACATTTATAATATTGATTGCATTATTTTACATCATCGTGTATCAAATGTAATAGAAAGTAGCAGCTAGAAACAAAGCTAATAGAGAAAAGAATCCTGCTCTCCACCGAGGTGGCTCATAATCATTTCAACAGCACAGAAGGGATTTGGTATAAATTTTAAATATTTGCAGTATATGTTCAGATAAAAATTTAGCGTCTATAATCATGTCTTACCTTTAATAATTTCAGTTTAAGAAGCACGGACGAGAGCCTTCGTTGGCAGACGTATTTAGACACACACATGCGGTGGAGCACACCGATGAAGAAGGAAATGTGACGTATAAGTGGTCGGACCCGAAGAATGCACGTATAATGGTAAATTTGTTTATCCGTATAAATTAACATGTTACATACCCATTCATATCACAGTACATAAGTAAAATTTATAACACTTTTCTTAAAATTATATTGCTATTGCAGGGGGAGTATGAGGAAGAGGCTGCCAAAGCGATGGAGGCTAGTGGAAAGGAGCTTACAGTTGCAGATTCTGATGCCATATGGCATTCTATCACTGATCCGCCTACTCGAGGAAGGCGATACGGTTTTGGCAATCAGAAGGTAAGACTTTTTTAGACGTAAATTACTACACTCACGATGATTTATAAATATGTAAAACAAGAATACGAGTTAATGGAAAAAGTTTAACACTAAGTAGTAAAAATTTGTTTATATAACTTTAATGTGAAATTATTTATTTTACAGGCTGTTCAGCGTGCTTATAAGCGGTCGATGGAGGAGGCGACTATAGCGCGGATGCAAGAGCAGATGAACGAGTTGATGGACTGGCGAAAAGGCCAGATGCAACAGGAAATCGACGAGCGCATCGCGATTTACTTTCAGGAGCATGGCTTTATGCCGGGAGAGGGAGTAGAGGGAGATGATTCCGCTGTATATCGAGAGGAAGACGTGAACGAGGAATCGGAAGAAGAAGAGAACGAGGATCAGGGAGGCGGGAATTAGTTCGTACTGTAGGTGCTTATGTTGACTTGACTCTGGTATGTTCATATACTTGGGTTTTTTTTATGTTAAATGCACGTACGATGTTATATGATGTGTTTGGACATGTGTATGACGGTTTGTGGACGGAGGTATGAAGTGTTTGGACATGTGCATGACTTATATGATATGTTTGAACGGTTTTATGTGATGATGTTTTTTTTTTTTTTTTTTTTTTTGCTTTTTTTATGTATTTGATGATTGTGTGGTTATGATGGTTTGGTTGTTGATGAGTATCGATGAAGTAGTGAGATAATAGTGGTGTGATATTGGTTTTTGGATTGAATGATTGTGGATTGGATTGTAGGAAAGGAATTGTTGTGTACTGCAGTTTTCTGGTTTCAGATATAGCGACGGCTAGTGACGGTCTATTGGTCAATATTGAGCGACGGGTAGCGACGGCTTACAACGGTTTTTTTGCAACGGATAGCGACGGCTGGCGACGGCCTATTGGTCAACCTAACTACTTGACATGTAAGATGACACGTAGGGGTGAGTGTTCGGTCGGTTCGGTTTGTTTGGACGTAAAAAAACTCAAACCGAATTGAAACCGAAATTTTTTCAAACCGAACCGAACCGAACCAAATTAATTTCGGTTAATTCGGTCAATAACCGATTTAACCGAATTCGAAGGATGTGTTACTACTCAAATGATGAATTCACTCAAAATAAAACATTAATTCATGTTTGAAGAAATTTTATATAGTAAATTTTATGTTTATGATATATTTTGATCTATTTGCAACAAATATCTTTATATTACATAACTAAACTGATTATTAAAAGTACTACGATACCGTAAAATTAAATAATAAATTAAAAGTTCGGTTAATTTGGTTAAACCGATAACCAAAAAAATATTTTTTGCGAACCGAATACAAACCGATTTAGTTTTAAAACCGAACCGAACCGACCAAAATGAACCGGTTTGGTCGGTTATTTCGGTTTGAACCGAATATTGCTCACCCCTAATGACACGTGTCCATTTGCCGTCGCTAGCCGTTGGTAAGTTAGCGACGAAGCCGTCGCTCTCGCCGCTGCTACAACTGTTGGCGACGAGAATTATAGCGACGGCTAGCGACGGCTAGCGTCGGTTAATTGCCGTCGCTATTTCATTTGCTTCTTGTAGTGAAACCGACCCTGAAAACTGCTCCGATCAAGTTATCAAAGCCCTAGCTCTAGTAAGTGAATTCCAATTTCTTCTCTTCAAATAATTAATTAATGTTTTTATAAACAATCGGCTGTCATTTTATAGCAAATACTATGAAAAAGGTAATTAATTGTTGCCATTTGTAGTGTTTTATATTAAAATAATTAAGCAGATTGATTTACTAACCACAGCTTAATATAATGTAACTATTTCCTGTAGGATTTGCTAACAGCAGGCACTGATACAACATCAAACACTATAGAATGGGCAATGTCACAACTGCTAAACAATCCGGAAAAACTGAAGAAAGCACAGAGAGAGATTGACAAACTTACAAAAAATGAACGCTTAATACAAGAATCCGATATATCCAACCTTCCATACCTGGAATGTGTGATAAAAGAGACATATAGGCTTTACCCTGGAGGCCCATTAATAGTTCCACATGAGAATTCTGAAGATTGCAGTGTTGCAGGATATGATATACCTAAAGGAACGATGCTTTTAGTTAACTTGTACGCTATACATAGGGATGAAAGCAGCTGGAAAGATGCCAATGAGTTTACTCCCGAAAGGTTTTTTGATAAGGAAAAGAAGAATATGTTAACGTTTGGAATGGGTAGGAGGAAATGCCCAGGTGAAGGAATGGCGAATAAGGTGGTGGGCTTGGTATTGGGGAGGATGATACAGTGTTTTGAATGGAGAAGAGTTAGGGACGAGCTGGTTGATTTGAAGGAGGGTTATGGGATGACTTTGCCCAAACTTATGCCCCTTGAGGCCATGTATAGGCCTAGAGAGTGCATGAGGAAGATTTTGGTGGATCTTTGATCTGGTAGTGGTAGCAACGTTCGTTTCTTAGCTTCAAGATTAGTTGTTTCTTTCTTATTATATATGCAGACCATCATATTCTATCATTTCGACAGCCTTTATTTCTTATCTTAAATTGCTTGTTATACCCATCTATGAATGAAATATAATTATAGTTTGCAACCTTCACCACATTTTCTTTTTGATTGCCATTATATTACTATCAATTTGCGACCAATATCACATAAAAATACAGCTTAAAATGCGTGTTAACCATTAGAATTTTTACACCTGTAACACATAAATGTTCATCCCTTTTTTTTTACTAAATAAGAATTTCAGTATTTCTGGATATTGATGCCCAAGATGCATTTTATACTAGCATATAAGATTAGCAAGAGTCCGTAAGCTTTAGAACATAAAGTTACAAACTATACATAATTTTGAAATAATAGTTTAGTAATTCTATTCAACTAACCATAACTGTTTTTTATAGTCAAAAGTCGGAATAGGATGGTCTAAATTTATTTATTTTCGTATGTATAAGTACCATCTAGACGTATACTTTGAAAGACAACAAAATTCATATACTTATCCTAGATACAAAATGATTCCCTATTTTATTTTTAACATCAAATTTACATTTCCTATTGTTCTTATTAATTAAATCTTCATAAAAATTATAACTTGGTGAGAAACTTGTTATGTAATTCAAATTTCTAAAGCATACAATGTTGCATGTCCCTGTCATTAACCTTCATAAAAAATTACAATTTGCTGAGAAACTTGTTATGTAATTCAAATTTCTAAAGCATAAAATGTTGCATCTCCTTGTCACTAATCTTCATAAAAAATTATTACAGTTTGGTAAGAAACTTGTTATGTAATTCAAATTTCTAAAGCATACAATATTGCATCTCATTGTCATTAATCTTCATGAAAAATTACAATTTGGCGAGAAACTTGTTATGTAATTCAATTTTCTTAAGCATATCTACAATGTTGCATCTCTTTATAATGAGAGTCGTTTTTCTCTGTCCATTGCCATGAGATGACATAGAAATAAGAATCTTTTTAAGTGTACTGCAATGCATATGATGCAATAAAACGTAGAAGCTATGCACAGATATAGGGAAAGAAAATATTTGGACTTGAGATTAGAAAAGCATATAAGCATTGTATTATTGTTCAATAAAATCTTTCCACATTTTCTGCCTCTACTATCATTTTTTTTTTTTTTTTTTTTTTTTTTTTTTTGCCCTTCTTGGCCATAGATCCTCCCTCTTGTCAGCTTGTTCTACATTCACTTGTTCCCCTAAAATTGCTAGTGGCTCAACTTCTTCAATCTGTTCTATCTTTTCGAGCACTTGTGCCATGGAGTCACTAGAAGTACATAGTCTAATGAATTCCATAATATGTTGAAGTCTTTGTTTCTACAGGTTATAATTATATGGACAAAACTGATAAACATAGGAACTCAAATTTATCAAAAGACTAACTGTTAACGGGATCTTTCAACATTTCACCATCAACAACTAACGAGCTTGCAATAATATCAGTAAAAAATTACATATATATTCATGATTCATACTTATCTTCTTCTATATATATTGATGAATCATACACGTGAGATACGAGCTTGCAAATACATCTTGATTCATTCTCATCTGCTTCCCATATATATTCATGAAGTATACACATAAGATACAACTTCTCACACACACACACACACACACACACACATATATATATATATATATATATATATATATATATATATATATATATATTCAAAAGTCATGATTTGTGAGATTAATATTAATATTCTTGATTTGTATAAACAAAATAGATTATTTCTTTATTCTAGACTATTAAGTAGTACTAATACAAAAGGAGTTAAGGAAGAGAGCCAGGTGTTGAGGACTCCTATACCGTTTTCGTGGTACACTCCTTAAAGGAAGAGAAAGTCCATCTGACTTAGATAGATTAAGGGCAAACACTCATTGTTTCTAGATGAATGCAGATCAGTTACATAGATAAGCAGGCGACATCTTACTGATGTCCAGTACCCGGAGACAACTAACATCCAGTATATATATATATATATATATATATATATATATATATATATATGTGTGTGTGTGTGTGTGTGTGTGTGTGTATGTGTGTGATTCATCCTTACTTCTTGTACACACATATGCTGGCGTTTATTTATTTATTGTGTTCTCAAATAAGTTGTATCGTATGATAACGAATTCAAAGTTACATATAGCCTATATGCTCCTACTATGAGAGGTATCTTGCATTTGGGTGGTTGCGGCTTTTAATGAAGTCATCTTTATGTGTGTATATGTATAAAATCCTTTTAATCTTTAGTGCGTAGTTTGTTTCATCATCCTAAAAAATTAACATATATAAAAAAATTAAATAGATAGTAACTCAAATTTAACAAAAAACTAAATGATTGGAAAATTGAACTTATAATGCGGATAACAAGCGATTTATTTTCTCTAACTTGCAAAGGCTCGGTAAATCGTGCCTTTGGATTGGGAACAATGGGATGTGACATAGATGTATACCACTACATACATTGCATCACAAACCCAAAGTTGTGTGACTTTCTTAGACATTAGACTCTCATTTAGAAGATGATTTCTCTATTCACTACAAGTGGTTATCTTGCAAAAGACAGTGTTTTCATCTCCGTGCTGTAAAAATCAAATAGTAGTACGTGGTTTTCAGGTTAAAACACTAAGATAAATTAAAGTACGAATTGTTTTTTCACTTCCCTCCACTCTTACTAATTTCAGCCACGCGTATCCTAATATATTTCCCCAAATTTTTAATTACTCAATTACAAATTTTCCTTTAAATTTTCGTTGTCCGCTGGTCTCTGTCTCATTTACAAATCTCCGTTCAATTCGCACTATTGCTCTGATCTACGTCCCGGTTGCCATAACGGAAGTGAATCGGTTCCAGTAGAGGAATTCCTATTCTAGTGGAGGAATTTTCGTTTAATTCGTACCCATAGATTTCGTTCAATTTTTGTCGTCCTCAAGTTTCAACGTAAGCATTGCCTTGATTATTTTATATTTTCCATTGATTAGCCAATCTTCAGTTATTTTAACATTTGTTATGTTGACTGTGCTATTAGCTGTTTATACATTGTTATATCTCATTTAGTGTCATTATTTTATTTAAGTAGTTATGTTAATTCGCTTGCACTCAACAATCGATTATTACTTCAAATTTGAGGAATTTGCTTGCTTATGTCTTAGATGATGATGGGTAAAAATTGGGTGCATCTACACAGGTAACTACATTATTTTCAACATAAATGTAATATGCAAATCAATTCATATATTTTGATGCAAGCTGAAAGATATATATATATATATAAAGAACTAGTAGTGAGTATCAGCAAGGAGCTCGGCAGTTTGTGCATACCGCTATGAAAAATTTTGGAAATGTAGAAAAAATTCTATGTCCTTACTTAGATTGTCGAAATCCTAGTCATCAATATGAGAAGGTTGTAGTTGAGCATTTGATTATAAGAGGAATGGATCATGTATTTAAGACAAGTTGGTGGTATTGTCACAGTGAGCACATAGATATAAACACAGATGTTAAGTTCGATGACATATATGATTTATTTGATGCTATCGATTATGAAAATGAAGATTTCATCAATTATACTTTTTTGATGATGATAAAGATGAAGATAGCGCATAAAAACGAGAGGGCGGATTTTTAAGGAACTTGGAAGAAGCAAAAGCCTCGTTGTATCCTGATTATGCCGATCAAAAAAAATTATCTGTCACCATCGCCTTGTATAATCTTAAATGTGAGATTGGATTGTCTGATACTGGCTTCGATAAACTTCTAAATGTGCAACAATTATTGTTGCCAAAAAATAATGTACTTCTGAAGACATTGTATAAGATAAAAAAATTCTCAAAATATTCGATATGGGTTTTGAAAAAATTCATGCTTGTCAAAATGATTGTTGCCTTTTTAGAAGAGAGTACAAAGATTTGGAAAGTTGTCCTAAATGTGGTTTACCAAGATGGAAGAAGAATGAACGTACGAATGAAATTATGCATGGCATCCCAATTAAAGTTTTGAGATATTTTCTAATCATTCCAAGATTTAAAAGAATATTTAGATCTCAAAAGGTGGCAGAAGATTTAAGATGGCATTTAATGATGGAAAAATGCGTCATCCTGTGGATTCAATAACATGGAATGTAGTAGATGGGAAATGAGAATCATTTGCAGCTGATCCACGCAATATAAGATTTGGTTTTGCTACCGATGATGTCAATCCTTTTATGACAATGAGTTTCAAATATAGTTGTTGGCCTGTGATGCTTGTGACATGCAATCTCTCGCCAATATTACGCACGAAAAAAGAAAATATCATCTTGTAGGATCTAGAATAACCCTAGAGGGGGGTGAATAGGGTTTTTCACAGTTTTTAACTGAATTAAAAATCTAACGAGATATATATTAATAAACTGATCACAGAATATAGCAGGAACAAAAATAATGCAGAAAATAAATCACACACAGATATACCCAGCTTCGGCAAAACCCTGTCTACTGCTGCATTTCTAAGGTTTCTACTAGGTGATAGAACAGATCCCGCATACAAGACCATGTACACTCGCAAACCCTGCTCCCATTCTAACCCTATGCTCAAAATCCTAGACTGGCCAATATCCCCTTGACCAGATTTCCCTTGATTACAACCACGTAACCAGTAACCTAGAATTTTACAGACTCTATCAACTATCAGTCAACACCCTAACTGAAACTCCCCTAGAAATTTTACAGACTTCTAGAAACTGTTCGAATGGTTTTTCAACTCAAAAATAGAAAAACAATAAAACAATTTAAAACCCTAGGAATTAAAGAATAAAGGGTTATCCCCTTTTAAACTAGGCTAAGTCCACAAGAAAAAACAGCCGGCCCATTTCATTTGCGTTTGCCCAAAACATTTGCTCTATCTCTTTCTGGAATTGTAAATGGCGGCCGATGGAAAATAGCTAGGGTTTCACTTTGCTCTCCCTAAATCAATTCGGTTTGCTGCTGAAAATCAAATCTCTGATGCTCCTTGATCCTTCGATGTCCTCTGATGTTTGTCAATGAAATGGTCTCTGATTTTGGGGAATAATTGCGATCGAAAACGAAAGTGAGTAATTTAATTTGATTTGTCTCTGACTTTTTGATGTATGGTTTTCGATTAGGATTATTTTTTGCCTGTGATGAAAAACGGTGTTAAAATAGGATTATAGAATCCTTAAAAATGCTCTGATTTCGAATTATTGGCTTGGCCTGATATTGTGTTGCCCCCTTTTGATTTGTTGCCTGGTTTTCCACGATTTCCTCTTTTGAATCCTTGATAGAATTGACTTGATTGATTATGGCAATTCTGTAAATTCTTGGCCTTGATTTAATATGACTTTCAATTTGGTTTCCTCGGCTTTTACTGTAATTTTGGAAAATGTTTATCCATTGCTTTGAATTCCACGCCTGATTTCTGGAATCATTTTGAAAACTTGCCAAATATGAATTGAGGATTTCAGGAAACATTAAAATACCATTCTTGATAGTTTGAAATTCTGAATCTGTTTTCTTGCATTCGAAATTCCCATTTAACACTTGCCAAAAATGATATGCTCCTCTTTGATTTTCTGGATTAAAAACAGTTGCCAAAAATGCTTGATTGATATGGTATAAACATACATGCTAGATTTCTCCTTTTTGCAATGAGATTTTTGTCAAAACAAATTTCTTTTATTCCACTGTTGCCTTTTATTGTCTCGAGTAACAGATATTCAAGATTTTGAACTAGTGATCAAATCTGGAAACCATTTAATTTTGCTTCCTAATTTGCAAACTGATTTTGAAACCTTTTCCAAAGATTGCTCTTGCCCAATTCATGTCATAAATGATTTCCAGAAACTTGCTTTGGTTGTTTGAATCAAAATGACATGCCACACCATATATTTGCACAGATTTGAATCAACACTGCCATGTATACATTCTGAGATTGTTTGTCACCAATATTTGCTGTTTGAGTGACATTCACCACTGACATACCTGTATCACAATGCTTCTTGACATTTCCACCTTTTATTCTCCATTACTGATTTGATCATGTATGTTGACTTGTCCATTTGCATTAGAACCATGCTTGAAGCATGTTTGTGCAAAGCAGTTTAAGCAAAGTGTTGTATTTCCATTGTTGTTGCCGTGAATATTGAAGCATTACTTTGTTAGCTTGTGATGCATTTCTGAACTATACCATTTCTTTGAACCAGTCTTGTTCATGGCTCGACCATTTTGATGTAACTTGGCCATTTGTAGTATTTCACCATGCTGAACATTCTCACTTTGCTACTTGTATTCATACACCATGTTGAGTATACACACATGTATAAAACTGCTTTGTGTTTATTGTTTGCTGCACACTTGAGTTGTTCATTTCTTTGCTGGGCTGTTTTGAATGTGATATGTCATGCAGACTTTACTTATCTCGACTACTTGATTTGCACCATTGTATATGATCTGCATGCATTGCTGAAACATGTGCTTCATGTTGAATTCCTGCTTGACCCATGAACTTGGCTATCTTTGACATATATTAGTTCACCCTTGGTTAGTGTATGCAAGCTTGCACACTTGTTTCACCATACCACTGTTGTAGTTTATATGACTTCATTGCTACTACCATATTTGACACGTTCATGTTGCACCATTCTATCTATATATTTGAGTTTGTTTGCATATGTGCTCGGCCATTGATGTTGGACTGCCTCTACCATGTTGACTTTGTTTTTGCTGAAACTTGTTTGTGCACTTTGACTTTTTCATTTGCTGGCTTGTTGAATATTATATTACTCGACCACTTGCATGTGGGTTGAACATTTGTATACTGATTTGCATTGTGTACTGAGTCGAGTTGGTCCATGTGGCTGCTCCTCGGTTGCACACTGGACTGGCGAGGCAGTGTACACGTGTATATATATACACGTGTGTATATGCAGCCATCCAGAATATTTTTCTGTCCCTGTACTGTATATACATACTGTCTAGACACAGATGAATCAGATCAAGTCATGAAAAGTGATGAGAAACACACCAGAAATCTGAGGCAAATAAAATTTTAAAAAATAAAATTTATATTCACATGTATTCTGTTTTATTCCTGTTGCAGTGTACTGTGTGTGTTTCTGTTTTATTTGACAGGTAAGCAGAAGATGACTGGACTGACAGTGAAGTGCTGTGAAGACTGAAGACAGAAAACTAAGAGACAATGTCAGTGAATGTAAATGTATCAGTGACTGTATGTGGATATGAAAATGTAAAAACCGTGATTGCATATAAATATGAGATGTATAGACAGTGTTATATTGAGAAGCTGTGTAACAACAGAATTGTACTTATGTTTGTAAACAAGTTTGTTTGAAATAAAATATCATTTTATTGTTGTCAAACAAGTTTGTCTATCATATTCGGTTTATTTACAAGTACAGTATCATGTGTAATATCTGTGAGTGTGTACAAATAGTGGAGTCATATAATTTGTATTGTTTGAATGTTGAAATATAATATTAAATATTATATTCATGTCTGTAATGTGATATAACAGTACAACAATAAACACATTCAAAATAATATATACTTGTTTGTTATCATCAAACAAAAATCATATAATTGTGTATACAACACCGTTATATACAACAATCTCCCCCTTTTGATGATGACAAACAAATAAAAGATTTCGAATATAATAAATGTGTTTGTTCGTGAATATTTGAACTCCCCCTATTTAAATGCTCCCCCTTCAACAGAAACTCCTCCTATAACTGTGCATGAGTGAAATGTATGAATAATAATAAATTTTCAAAATTAAAAATATTTTTCAAAATTAAAAATATTTATAAAATATTCACACATAAATCAAAATCTAATCCATTCTCCCCCTTTTGTTATCATCAAAAGGATACAAAGTTTAAAATACAGATGAAAATTGACTAATAATATAATTTCAGCTTAAGAGTAAGAACGGTCATCATAAATTTTAATCAGTCAAACAAAAATCATAATATTCTAAGAACGGGTGGCATATTTCACATTGTAAAGAATGACGGATATACGATGAATTTTATATAAAATGGAGAGAGTTAAAAAAATATGAATATTTTTCAACTATTTTTCAAAAAGATTTTAAGAAACTGAGGCACAAAACAGCGATGGGTTTGGACTATTATTATAATTTCAACTTAAGTGACAATATTGTACAATCTCAAATCCCAATGGCTATCAATCAACAAATCATAATACTTCATAAGATATTAACACATTTCACAGATTAGAACGTGGATTGATAGGCTGGTTTTTATAAACACCAAGGAGGATTTCAGTTTAATTTCAATTTAGCATATTATTTCCTTTTTCTTTTTATTTTATTTAAGAGCACACTGACCACGCATAACCAGAGCTTGGATTTTTAAATGAGGTCAGTCGCAGCTTAAATTATAAGTTGTCTCTTAACCATGCATGACCAGAGCTTGGATTTTTAAATGAGGTTAGAGACACACTTATACATTAATTATATATATTTATAGTGTTCACCTTTAAATAGAGAAACTCCTCGGTATATACAACCAATATGAATGATAGAAATGTGATAGATACAGAAATGGACTGTGAAATAAATTTCTAAATTAATTATATTATGAAATATGCTCGACTGTATCGGGATCATTGAAAATTTTCAATTATCACTAATTCTGAATAATAACATAGTCCAAATTCTATCATAAACAATTTCACTATTTATTCAAAAAGATTTTCTAAAAAATATTAACTCTCCATATTTATATAAAATCATAATGGATGGTAGAAGGATGATAGATAATGAAAATGGTCGTGAAATAATTGCCAGTTCAAAGATATTATAATAAATATTCAACCATCATGAAAATCCAGATAAAATCTCCTCTTGTTGTGAAATATACTGCAGTCACAATTCATCATAATTTCAAAATCTGATAACAATTTTGATGAATTATAAATACAGTTCAATTCGGATATTGATTTTAATTTCTGAATGAATAATCAATAAATAATTTTAAAATTGAAAATCAATAACAAGAGGAATTTCTAAAGATCTATACAACACAAGAGGGATTAATTTGTACAAGGCAAAAAGAGTGTGTACATCTATACAAGGTGAAGATTAGAATCTAAGTACAAATGAGTGAGACAAATATAAGGCACTTCTGATACCACTTGGTGTCTCTATTACTGAGGATTTTAACATGACACTGGAGAAAAACTATGATATCACAGACAACAGAAATTTAAAGCTCAAGCAGACAAATTTAGCACAGAGCAGCAGACAGATCAAGAAATAAGCAGTTATCTAAGAACAGTATCAGAGCAGTACAAAGACAGTTTCCAAGCAAACAAGTCAAGATGATGGTCACAAAAAAAATATTCCATGATCTCAGATTAAAAAATATACTTTATTTTAAATCATTTAAAGAAAAAATGAAAGTATTAGTATTTAACGAATCAATCACACCAGGTTATATTTCAGATTCAAAATTATGTGTGAGATTCAATAAATAAATAATTTCAAATGAATTTAAACAAATATATATATTCAAATCAAATAATCATAAAATAACAATGATATTTATGACCATATTTTCAAAAGAGTTTTCACAAATATTATTGACAATCCTAAGAGAAATTTCGGATCATTTACATCAAGACTGAATAATAATTCATGAACCAAAAATAATGGTTTATTCGAAATCATTTGAACAAATGTAAATCATGATACAATGAATCAATCACACATAATTAATAACTTCAGATTTGAGAGGTGTGTGAGATTCAAAATATCAAAAATTTCAAATGATCTCAAACAAACAAAAATCTAGACCAGATGATCATGAATAACAGAGAATTTCAAGATGTAAACAATGAGTTTCAAGTCCATTCAAAAAATTCAATCCAATCTGAAAAATTAAAGAAATCATCACAACTGATAAATAACAGAGTTTACTGTAATGAGTATAATATTTTAAGCGTTTCCAAAAATTAATTGGAAGAAAACTCAAAACAGCATAAGAGTGTGAAATTTAATTAATTATTCAGATCTTCAACAATTTAGAATTCAAATTTACAGTGTTCAAGATATGGCACGAATACATCAACACCGTTGGGAATTCAGAAAACAGAAAATGAACTTCAAAACAATTGCAGATACAAAAAATTCAGTATCTGGAAATGATTAAAAGTGTCAGAGTTCTATACATGCAAGACAAATTTCATGAATACTGCAATTCAAAAAGCACAAAGAAATATGGCAGTGATAAATCAAATCAGTATAGACAGAAGAAAGAGATAGAAGGGAGAAGAGGAAGAAATAAACAAAAAATCAAAACAGAAAAAATTTACAGAGGTGAGTTTAGAGGTCATACCAGAATCCAGTGTAAATCAGAATCTCTAACTCAATAGATTTGGCTAAGGAGTTGTGAATGATTCCATGTTATGAAGCAGTTTGAATTCAGTTTCTCTTTCTGCACAGCAGCTCCTCAGCCTCTACTGGTACCTAACAAATGAAGGGATCGAGTGGTCTAACAAAAGTAGTAAAACCACTCATAGTTATATTCGTACGTTTTGGTACCCAAACCTGTTTGTATAACAAACCATCAGAATTAACCTTTGTACCCTTAGGAACCCAAATCTGTTTGAACTTGACAAAGCCCGTTTTATTTTTTAGGATCCAAGAATGTTTAAATGGTTTATTATAAAACGATTTCTCATCACAATTTTGATTCAAAAAGCCTTTGAATTTTTTTGAGTTCAAATTTTCAAAGCAGTTCTTTCCAAAACAGTTTGAGGGATTTTTCAAATCATTTGAATTTTGTTTTCCAAAAACATCATTTTTCCCGAAGCCAAGACCAGATTTATTTCCAATAGAAACTTGGTTTTGTAAAAGCATATTCAACGATTTTTCCCATTAGAAAATTTATCCAAAGTAGATTCTAATCGTTGAATTTTGAATTTTAGATCACTATTTTCTTTTAATAAATTTGAGCAATTGTCTATAGCGATCTTCTGTTCAGCATTGGACTGTTTCAAAAACCAAATTCTCGTTTTCAAGCAATTTAATTTTGGCTTGGGATTCGAAAATTTCAAGTTCAAATCGTTTTTGTTTTTCAGATTCAAAATTCTTGGATTTTTCAATCTCATTTTCAAGTTCTTTCAAGACCAAACCACTTTTCACCAAATTTTCATTTTCAGCAATTTCAAATTTGGAATATATATCTGTTTTAAAATTTTCAAATTCCTTTTGCAGAAGGTTAATTAAAATTGATAACTCGGTCTTGTTCTCATTTAAGATCAAAATTTCATCTTCAAACTTTTGAATATTTTTATTGAGATGAACAAGATTGGTTTTCAATTTCAAACAATTTTTGCAAACTGAATTTGAAGAATTTTTAACATATTCAAGTTGTGATTCCAAATCATCAATTTTGCTGGTCAACTCAAAATTCTTAGATTTCAGGGACTTATTTTTCAGTTGGAGTTTATCAACAGATTTTGTTAAATCAAGACACATGTAAACCAGATCTTCATAAGAAAAATTCTCTGTTTCAGCATTTGTTGATTCTCCATCAACTGATCCATCTGAATTTTCATCTGTAAGGCTAGTTAAGCATAGATCTGAAGCTGAGTTGACTACCTGGGGTTTTGAGCTGCAGTTGTCAATTTGTCCATACTTCGTATTGAGAGCTATCCAGATTTCCTGCGCAGTTAAACAGTGTGAGATCAGACTGTATTGATCATCATCAAGATAAGAATATAGAATATGTGTAGCACGAGAATTAAAAACTTTATCTACCATATCGTACCCATTGATAATAACATCCCAACATTTAATATTAGCAGATTTTAAATAAAATTCCATTCTGGATTTCCAGTTTAAAAAATCTGTTCCAGTGAAAATAGTTGGAGATGAACTGGACTGACTCTCACTAAACTGACAACTAGGATTACCCATGTCTCTAGAGTTAAAAAAAACCTGCTCTGATACCACTTGTAGGATCTAGAATAACCCTAGAGGGGGGGTGAATAGGGTTTTTCACAGTTTTTAACTGAATTAAAAATCTAACGAGATATATATTAATAAACTGATCACAGAATATAGCAGAAACAAAAAAAATGCAGAAAATAAATCACACACAGATATACCCAGCTTCGGCAAAACCCTGCCTACTGCTGCATTTCTAAGGTTTCTACTAGGTGATAGAACAGATCCCGCATACAAGACCATGTACACTCGCAAACCCTGCTCCCATTCTAACACTATGCTCAAAATCCTAGACTGGCCAATATCCCCTTAACCAGATTTCCCTTGATTACAACCACGTAACCAGTAACCCAGAATTTTACAGACTCTATCAACTGTCAGTCAACACCCTGACTGAAACTCCCCTAGAAATTTTACAGACTTCTAGAAACTGCTCGAATGGTTATTCAACTCAAAAATAGAAAAACAATAAAACAATTTAAAACCCTAGGAATTAAAGAATAAAGGGTTATCCCCTTTTAAACTAGGCTAAGTCCACAAGAAAAACAGCCGGCCCATTTCATTTGCGTTTGCCCAAAACATTTGCTCTATCTCTTTTTGGAATTGTAAATGGCGGCCGATGGAAAATAGCTAGGGTTTCACTTTTCTCTCCCCAAATCAATTCGGTTTGCTGCTGAAAATCAAATCTCTGATGCTCCTTGATCCTTCGATGTCCTCTGATGTTTGTCAATGAAATGCTCTCTGATTTTGGGGAATAATTGCGATCGAAACGAAAGTGAGTAATTTAATTTAATTTGTCTCTGACTTTTTGATGTATGGTTTTCGATTAGGATTATTTTTTGCCTGTGATGAAAAACGGTGTTAAAATAGGATTATAGAATCCTTAAAAATGCTCTGATTTCGAATTAATGGCTTGGCCTGATATTGTGTTGCCCCCTTTTGATTTGTTGCCTGGTTTTCCACGATTTCCTCTTTTGAATCCTTGATAGAATTGACTTGATTGATTATGGCAATTCTATAAATTCTTGGCCTTGATTTAATATGACTTTCAATTTGGTTTCCTCGGCTTTTACTGTAATTTTGGAAAATGTTTATCCATTGCTTTGAATTCCACGCCTGATTTCTGGAATCATTTTGAAAACTTGCCAAATATGAATTGAGGATTTCAAGAAACATTTAAATATCATTCTTGATAGTTTGAAATTCTGAATCTGTTTTCTTGCATTCGAAATTCCCATTTAACACTTGCCAAAAATGATATGCTCCTCTTTGATTTTCTGGATTAAAAACAGTTGCCAAAAATGCTTGATTGATATGGTATAAACATACATGCTAGATTTCTCCTTTTTGCAATGAGATTTTTGTCAAAACAAATTTCTTTTATTTCACTGTTGCCTTCTATTGTCTCGAGTAACAGATATTCAAGATTTTGAACTAGTGATCAAATCTGGAAACCATTTAATTTTGCTTCCTAATTTGCAAACTGATTTTGAAACCTTTTCCAAAGATTGCTCTTGCCCAATTCATGTCATAAATGATTTCCAGAAACTTGCTTTGGTTGTTTGAATCAAAATGACATGCCACACCATATATTTGCACAGATTTGAATCAACACTGCCATGTATACATTCTGAGATTGTTTGTCACCAATATTTGCTGTTTGAGTGACATTCACCACTGACATACCTGTATCACAATGCTTCTTGACATTTCCACCTTTTATTCTCCATTACTGATTTGATCATGTATGTTGACTTGTCCATTTGCATTAGAACCATGCTTGAAGCATGTTTGTGCAAAGCAGTTTAAGCAAAGTGTTGTATTTCCATTGTTGTTGCCGTGAATATTGAAGCATTACTTTGTTAGCTTGTGATGCATTTCTGAACTATACCATTTCTTTGAACCAGTCTTGTTCATGGCTCGACCATTTTGATGTAACTTGGCCATTTGTAGTATTTCACCATGCTGAACATTCTCACTTTGCTACTTGTATTCATACACCATGTTGAGTATACACACATGTATAAAACTGCTTTGTGTTTATTGTTTGCTGCTCACTTGAGTTGTTCATTTCTTTGCTGGGATGTTTTGAATGTGATCTGTCATGCAGACTTTACTTATCTCGACTACTTGATTTGCACCATTGTATATGATCTGCATGCATTGCTGAAACATGTGCTTCATGTTGAATTCCTGATTGACCCATGAACTTGGCTATCTTTGACATATATTAGTTCACCCCTGGTTAGTGTATGTAAGCTTGCACTCTTGTTTCACCATACCACTGTTGTAGTTTATATGACTTCATTGCTACTACCATATTTGACACGTTCATGTTGCACCATTCTATCTATATATTTGAGTTTGTTTGCATATGTGCTCGTCCATTGATGTTGGACTGCCTCGACCATGTTGACTTTGTTTTTGCTGAAACTTGTTTGTGCACTTTGACTTTTTCATTTGCTGGCTTGTTGAATATTATATTACTCGACCACTTGCATGTGGGTTGAACATTTGTATACTGATTTGCATTGTGTACTGAGTCGAGTTGGTTCATGTGGCTGCTCCTTAGTTGCACACTGGACTGGCGAGGCAGTGCACACGTGTATATATATATATACACGTGTGTATATGCAGCCATCCAGAATATTTTTCTGTCCCTACACTGTATATACATACTGTCTAGACGCAGATGAATCAGATCAAGTCATGAAAAGTGATGAGAAACACACCAGAAATCTGAGGCGAATAAAATTTTAAAAAATAAAATTTATATTCACATGTATTCTGTTTTATTCCTGTTGCAGTGTACTGTGTGTGTTTCTATTTTATTTGACAGGTAAGCAGAAGATGACTGGACTGACAGTGAAGTGCTGTGAAGACTGAAGACTGGAGACAGAAGACTAAGAGACAATGTCAGTGAATGTAAATGTATCAGTGACTGTATATGGATATGAAAATGTAAAAACAGTGATTGCATATAAATATGAGATGTATAGACAGTGTTATATTGAGAAGCTGTGTAACAACAGAATTGTACTTATGTTTGTAAACAAGTTTGTTTGAAATAAAATATCATTTTATTGTTGTCAAACAAGCTTGTCTATCATATTCGGTTTATTTACAAGTACAGTATCATGTGTAATATATGTGAGTGTGTACAAATAGTGGAGTCATATAATTTGTATTGTTTGAATGTTGAAATATAATATTAAATATTATATTCATGTCTGTAATGTGATATAACAGTATAACAACAAACACATTCAAAATAATATATACTTGTTTGTTATCATCAAACAAAAATCATATAATTGTGTATACAACACCGTTATATACAACACATCTTAGTATTGTTGATTTCTAGTCCAAAACCACCAAGAAATGATACTGACATATGTTTGGAGCCATTAATTGAAGACTTGCAACACTTGTGGAGTAATGAAGTTCAAACTTATGATGCCTTTAGTAGATCGCTTTTTAACATGAGAGCTATAAAGGCCCGCAAATTTATACCCTTTGAGCTGACGAATTACAATCCGCATCTAACCCAAATTGCACGAAATTTTACGAATCTTTAATAGAAAGAAATTAGAGGATGAGAAATAGAAAGAAAAAAATTATTAGAATAGGAGAATAAGAAGAACATCAGAATCTCACAGCGGAACGAATAAGTATAATATATCAAATCTCTTTATAATAGAAACAGTATATACATACCAATCATCAGAGTACATCATATATCAGACACATCAGAAATAAACTCTAAATAACGAATGGTGAAGCCTCCTGCTTCCAGATCCTGAAACTCCAGTGGAAACCTGACATGAAATTATACTAGGTCTGACTTGAGCACATTTGAAGCAGAACAAATTTTACCTGAATCAGTCTGGAATACCTTTCAGTAATAAATTCACAACAAACAACTTGTTTAACTTTGGAAATCCTTTTTGAAACAAAGGTTATTAGTAATACCAACCCACATATAAACACAGACGATTTTTACCTTACTATAACCCAAAACATTTTTGAAATTAATATCTCTTCTGATATTATAATAATGTCTATCAAACCACAAATAAATAACCATCTAGTTGAATGCTTGCATCTCACGCTCTACATAAATAGTATACAATCAAAACCGCAGGCTCTTATTGGAGAATGGATTTCTTGGTAAGGTATGGGACCACCATCCAACAATGTACCTCCGGAGATGAATACATTGGGTTCAACAAGAACGTCTTGCAACCCGGCTACACATGATTGACCCCTCATTTCGCTTGAGAATACCGAATATATCATTATCACAGTTGGGGCCAGCCAATCGAACAGATAGCATATAAAATAAAAAGGGACAGTCGAAGGCATTTTATTTTCTCAAGATCAGGTAATGATATACCCTTTTAATGGGTGCGACCTACATAGCCATGCTGCCTACCCGATTTTCTGCCATTTCCCTGTTGATGAGACTTGAGGTTGAATTTATCTTTTAGCACATCTCCATTCACTTTGAATGTCACATCGTAAGATCCATCAAATCACTAATTGACGTCCACAAATACACTTTGGGTGTTAAGCAAGAGAATTTCTCCGCCATCAAACTTGGTATATTTGTAAAAATCAACGTACATGATTGTTAAGGGAAAACTCTATCAGAATTCGTCCATACAAGTCATCCAGGAACAAGATGAACGGAAGGCACCCTCCTGCCACACCCTATATAGAAATCACCCCAAGGATCAGTAGCGAGTAGTCCTTGCAATCCACAAATTCCAATAACGACAGAACCACAGTGTATCTCTTTTATGGGAGATACCCATAGATTATAAGTAGTTCTTCCGTTTCATGAAGATTTACGGTCTTCAATGCTCCATCTTCATTAGTTGCAAGTTAATTTCGCACGCAACGTTGGATCGAAGTGGTTTTGGGTCTAGTTCCTATCCTGGTCTCATCGAAACAACATGTCAAAAGGCCCAATAGAATATTTCGTTGATAGTCGGGTTTTTAACTATCAGTTCCGATAATATCGTTAAGTACATTGGCAGCTCAGACCCGTCGATAAAACCCATTTCTTTAAACCAATATATCAATTTAATATTGTTATAGTATCATAAAATTGTTCCATTTCCTTTATCTTGGAAATATTACTTTATATTCTTTAAAATCCCTTTTTAACTTTACTTTGGAAAATATCGATATATTATCCGTTTGATGGTATAACTTTCAATTATAAATCCTTATACGACTAAACCCATGTCAAGCGATATTTTATTCATTATATAACCCAAATGGTTTTACTTCAACTCTTAGACTTCAAATATTATTCTTAATTCAAGTCACTATGGAAATATACAATTTGAATTTAAATATTTACTTTTGTAATCATTTCCATTTCTTCGGAAAACAATTGTTATTTACTTATCACTTAGAACAAGTGTATTCCAAACTATAATATTTCATTACGCTTCGAACTTGGGACAAACAAGGTTAAATTATACATTGTTTATTTTTAAACCAAACCGTTTAATTATAATTTAAAAACTTGCCAAATTTGCAATATAAAAATCTAATCTCAATTCCTTTACCAATACAAACTAATATCATCTCTCGATAATAGTGAAGTCGTTCAAGTTGGGGTATTATAATTACCTCTCGAACCTTGATCGACAACGTTCTTATCTTAAGATAATAAAAGTTTGAAACCAAAAATCCAATATATTATCCCCATTCCCATTTACTATTTAATTTAAATATGGTTTTACAAACCATTTCCTTTCATTTGAAACCCACCTTATATTCTAATCCAATTTAGTTAATTCGTTAATTAAGTAAATTACTTACAACCCTTTTCGATAATCTTTTTACAATTCCATCTATAACTTGGATTATACTTCTATAATTCATTTATTAATACTTTACCCATACCCATATAACATATTTAAACTAAATTTGGATTGCATTACTAAATCCATTACTATAATCCCTTATACTAATCCATTAATCAATTTCCAGTTTCATTCATTTTACTCAACTAGGTAAAATCTTATTAAATTTTCATATAAACTTCTGTTTATAAACTTGGATTTGTAATATAATTCATTTACCGATTCTTTACACAAATCCCTTTTAGTAACTTATTATACTTAACTTGTTTTAAATACACAAGCCATTTAACATCTTCCCTTGTTTATAACCATCTTCCTTTACTAAAGTTCATTCGAAAAGCATTCCATTTTATTCTGACCCTCTTTATCAATCTATTTTACAAAACTTGGAATTTATTATAATTCCCTTTACACGATCCCATTTGTAATCTCCTTATTCTTGCTCACATCTTAAATGAAATTATTAAAAAAGTAAATCACTTCAATAAACTTTATCATTAAATTTGAAGTAAAGGTAGTTTACTTCAATATTAACTATCATAGACTGAGAATTCATTATTAGAAAGGTCATTAAGTAAAAATACTTCTATTGAAATAAATAATTAAATAAACAACTTTAAAACGTAGTTAATTAAAGATAAATTAACTACTTAAAACATTCGTTAATATTTTAACGACTAATCATAGGCCTATTAGATTAAATTAATCCAATATCCAATATTCATTAAGCAGTTGATTTCGTCAACTTATAAACATTAGTAACGGATTTATACTAATCCACCCTTTTTAAATTAATTAACAACTTCATTAACTCAATTTTTTTAAATAAACAATTATTATAATTCCCTAACCCGTAGGTTAAATCTATACTTCTATTCATATAATCTTATTAACGATTTAAAAATTCGTTATATATAACATCTAATAATTTTCTTTGTAAACCTAATTATAAATAACGATATATTTATAAACCTTTTATTTTAAATAACTTTTATAAAATAAATTTAAAAACTTCGATTCATTTATAAAAATATATTTTATAACATAAAACTCCGTCAATTTTCCAAATGACAAATGACGTCTTAAAACGATGGATATTAGGCCATCTGCTGCCAATCAATTAATCAATACTGTTGGTTGATTAAAACACAACAATCGTTGAATATGTGTTCAATGATTAACATCCATTCAACCATCAATAATCCAAGCAGGTTATAACATCATTTGCAATAAACACTTCATATGTGAATAATATGAACAACCAATAATATATAATTTATTTGAGGAATCCGGACGAATCCCTCCAACTTGTTCTTCCTTGCATATCAGATCATAATATAATTTTATAACAACATGTGAACAATAAAACATCCATCATTAAAAAAACAATAAGTAGACACGGCATCCGATCATTCAATTAATTATGTGAATTTAGCACATCATAGAATTCCAGAAAAGTGTGAGAAACTGCTCTGCAGTGTACTACTCTTCTCTACGATTCCATTGCCTCTTATTTTGCGCATTTCTGATAACGTATACGATCATTAATATTTTGAATATATTATTAATTAAATTTTCTCAGTCACCTTTTTATTTTACTGCTAATCCGCCATTAGCCTATCTTAACCTTTGCATCAATACCAGTTTTCATCTTTGACTACAACTTCCCCACTATTCCTTCACGTGAGCTCCCCATAAACGTTGCCACCTTCTTTTCATATTTTTTTATAATGTAGGCCCAAAGCCCAGAAACAACAACGGGCCCTTACCCTTATTCTTCTACTACTTATCCTTACAAAAGAAAATGCTGCTTCTTCTCCTCTTTGTTTTTGTTGCTCCTTTCATGTTTTCCTTTTTTTTCTCATATATATATTTATAAAAATGTGAGGCCCCAAATCCACGCACACCTCCCCTCATATATATACACGCGCCTATACACTTCCTCCGCCATTTTGGATGCTCCTCCCTCTGTCTTCTGTTCCTTCTTCACGAGAAGTTGCTCCTCCCGACTCGTCTCCGCCTCCCCTTCAACTGCCATTGGCCAACGCTTTCAATCCCAGCTTCTCACTCCATCGTTCTCGCGACAGCACCCATTCCAGTAAAACACCTTTGTTTAATCCTGTAGCAATACCACACCAAAGACTTCCACCACAACGCCTCGACATGCCACCGGAAAGCCATCGGACCCATCACCAGTGTTGCCGCCAGCTCCACCCACACTCATGCAAATTAAACCGTGCCCACTCTCCAGGCAATATGACCTCCCGAATCCCCACAAAAATGATCAGCGTATCCACCCTGGTTCGCCGGAGCCGACACCAGTAAGTCACATGCAGAATAACCTTCAACTCCCCTTCCCCACTCCTCTTCACCATTAGACAAATCTCGAGCTCCCCCCATTGCTGCGCCGACAGCTTTTTCCATACACCAAGGTGCGATCGTCTCTCCCACGCTTCTCTTCACCATTTATCTACTTAAATTCAAACCTTAAATACAACTGCTCCATATTACAACATCCTATTGAGTTCGGCAAGAACAACGTACGTACTAAGTTCGATGTAGTGTCAATAGTATTATTTGACATATAATAATATATGAAGATTGATTCATTATTTCGTTCATTGGTTTTTTCGGTTCAGGAAAATGTATGAACTGCATCCCCTATGTATATATACACGAAGAAACATTGAGGATATGATCAAAGTCACCATCTCTAAGTCTGTATGATGTTATAGGATAGCTCGACTGATTTTACTGATATGAAAATACAGGGTGTAGAACGTAGGCACGTTGTATCTATTTTAGGCATGTAGTGTTATTTTAGTCTGTAGGCATGGTTTTCAGTTCTTATTTAGGTCTGTTGAGATCTTTCCTTAGTCTGGAAGTTGTGGGGGAAAGAGTCTTGTGTTGGTTTCTGTGTGTGATAGGGTTGCTTCGATCTGAAATACAGCGGATAGGTTTGCATCGATATGTCCTTAGATATTTTTAGGGTAGGATTTAAGTGATTTGGTAGCTAAAGAGAAATAGGTGTAACGATACAGAATTTTTAACCAAATTAAAATTGGATTTTTTATTACTTAAATTGAATTTAAATTTGAATTTGACATAAATATATATGGTTAGGAATATTTAATAATTTTGATAAGTTAGATGATAGATTTTATTTGGATTATAAATGAGAATGATTATTAATAAGTTCGGATTTGTCAAACCATAGCATGAATTAGTAGCTTTAGAATGAAGTGCTGCTCTTAGTTTTCATAACGTTTTAAGGTAAGTGCTACCAAAAGTTCACTTTCTCTCCTTAAGACAAGTGTAAGGACACTTGTATTTTTGCATGAAAACTTTCATGCATGCTTTCCACTTGCCCCTTAGGTGTCACACTCTCTTTACCCAACTTTTCCTATAAATATCACCCTTTCCTTCCACTTTTTCATTCATTCTCACTTCTCTTCTTTCTCTCTTCTTCCTAAAGCTTAAAACTATGGTTTCCATGGCATAAATTTTCCTCTTTTCCACCATACCTTGCCAAAGTTCATCATCATATTATTCCTCCTCCTCTTCTTGTAATAGAAAGAGAGAGATATTAGTATATACTATATATACATTGGTGAAGAAGACGTTGCGCCGAAATACTGTCTGACGGTTCGCTCAACTCCTACCGTGAAGATTGGAAAGCTGTTGGTGAGAAGTCTTTAACCACAATTATATATTTAATTAGTAGTTAGAGTAATTTAAATGTAGTGATGAATTACTAATGATGGTTGATGTTTGTTGTGATGGACGATGGCTGTATAGTTTAGAACACACACATTATTAAGCGTTAGTGTTATAACGCTTGTGCACAGTTATGATTTATTTAATTATGTAGATGATGGTTGCTATGGACGTTTTATAATGGTTGATGATGTTGTTTCGCACACACTATGATACAACAAGTATGGTATCACATTGGTGATCGACAAATCACCTTCGTAATTAGAAGCAATATCATTATTATTGAAGGTTAATAATTGGGAAAGACTATATGTTTGAATTCATATATATTGATAAAGTTTCTTTAAATGAATAAATAAATACCGGAACATTCTAGGATGACAGAGAGGATAGTGTCTAGGCTTGGGTTTGGAAATGAAGTTTCCTGCTCTCCATGGCTATCCCTAGCTGATCCGATGAATGAGAAGGTTAATTTGAAGTTATTTGAATTTAGAAATGAATTGGAATTTATGAAAGTTGAATTTTAGATCCAAAGTAATTTATAAAGTAAATTTAAATGATTTTAAAAGGGTTATATAAGGATATAATGGTTTTCTAAGATATTTTGAAGTATCGTAGAATAATGGTTATTATGGTCAAAGTAGAGCTTGTCGCATAATGACCATTTACGTATTTCAGATCCAAATTTTAAACGCTTATATCTTTTGCAATCTAAATCGGATTTCCAAGAAATGAAAAACATTTGATTTATATTAACAAGAGCTTTTAAATGAGTAAAAGCGAATTTTAATTTCGGGTTATAATTTTCAAGTTATGTTTAAAACCGTTTTGGAAAAGGCCGCTGTAAGAGAAGTTATCGACCATAACTATAAACAACTATTTTAAATGTTTTTAAAAATATGGAAAAAAAATTGTAAAATCATTACAAATTATGAAAAGGGTGTTTTGAATCTTAAAGTTTATGTTTTGGCTAAGATAAACGATATTTTGATCGAATTAATTAATATAACTATTTTGTAATGCTTTCGTAACGCTTTGAAACACTATGGTAAATCTTTCTTTGAAAATAATCTATTTTGAAGTGTCAAACCGCGACCCGAACTATAAGTAATCATTTGTAAAATGATTGCTGGAATGTTTTCACAGATTTAAAAGTATTGAAAATGTTTTATGTGGAAATTAAATTGATTTATTTGATACTAAAACGGGGTTTTCAGTTTTAAATAATTGGATATGGTTGGAGATAAATCTTCAAATGTTTGATATTGATCTAGTAAACGATGACTCTTTCTATTTAGGGAATTTAAAAGATAGCTCACCATTATTCTGCTTATAGTGTGAGTTGGATACGGAGATTAATATTGAAGATAGATTGATGATATTTCTATCCAGATCTAATGTCAAGGAGTTGGATAAATCTTTAATTAAGATACGGGTTTCTCAATCTTATTGGAATAAGTTGGATAGAAATAATCTTCGGATATTTGATACGAAATTCTTTGGTGTAAACGTATACTATTTGAGGAATTTGAAAGATATTATTATTATATCGTACCACTTATAGTATTCGTTGATTATGAGAATTGATATCGAATATAAGTAGATACAATTTCTGTGTAACTTATGTTCAATATCGATTGATTTGGGTTTTGTCATGAATTATATCTTCAATAATATCATTCTTGAAACCAATGAGATTGAGTTGTGGAAATTCATACCGTATTTTGGGGATTTAACCCAATCTTTGATTTGAGTAAATTAAAAATAAGGAACTGGGAAGGAAGAATAATCTTTTAGTTAAGATTTCAGAATTGAATGTTCGGAAACCAATTGAATTCTGAATTTTCAACTGGACATAACTTTTTATTCCCGCTATGAAATTTCAATTTTTCGAATTCGTTGGAAAGATATTTTCAAATAGATTCTAATATTTTTGGTTTCACTAAAATCCGGTTTATTTTGAATCCTATACATTCATTTGAAATTTGAAATCGAATTTTCAAACTACCGCGCCATTTTCAGTTCCTTTTATAATTGAAAATAAATATTTATATTCTAACGTCGATTCAAATAAATATATACGTTCTAATTCTATTTAAATTAAATTTCCCATCATAATTATTTAAAATAAATCATTTCAAATATTCAAAATTCAATAAAATTGCTAAAATAAATTTTTTAAATTGGTTCGAATTTTCCGCGTTGTTACAATCTCCCCCACTTAAAATCTTTTCGTCATCGAAAAGGAACGGAGCTGAAAGTTGTTTAACTAACCAACTCAACTTTCAGTTTTCATTATGGCTTAAGTTCTTCAACTTTTCAGTTTCTAAGAACTTTTCAAATTTTTCAAAAATTTGGCTAACACCCTAAATTTTCGAAAAATTTCTCCATAACCTCCCCTGTACGGGAGCACCGGGAAAATTTTGAAATCACCATACAGGCCTCTCCAATCCAAAAAGAAAAAGAAACAGCCAAGCGGCTAGCCAATCGGCTCATAAAATCATCAAAAACCCCAAGAAATACAATAAAAATGTACCTATTTATCGGGCAAACAATTTTATTCCTCTTCTTAGCTTCACTGCTATGACTTGTTTAATATATATGCATGTACATGTATGCAAATGCGACAAATTTTCAATACAGTTCAAGCTTTGATATAATTTGGCTTAATGGTTCCAAATTCCAATTAGTCAAAATAAAAATCAAACAACACAATCAGCATTCAAATAGTTGATTAACGTTTCAAATTCATAAATCTTTATATACTCAAAAATCATGTTTCTGATGCCAATTCACAACAATATATTCTAACTATATTTTGGTTCTCACACCAGTCAATTGGAAATATATAGATATCTCACTTTCGAAACTCAAACATAAACTCTGATGACGACTAGTCAATCATCAGAATCATCTCCGAGCGACTAGAGTGTGATTCTATATCTATCCAGTATATTCGAAGCTTCGGATACACGTGGATCAGACGTATATTCAAAATCTCTATATACTTGATTGTCCAAATCAATATAAAATAACATTCAAATACGAATAATTAATTTAAATTTTCAAAACAAAATTCATTTTCATTTTTATTTTAAAACACTACTCTTCACACTCGTTCTAGAATTCTACTGATCCTATCTCTAACGAGTTATTCCTATTGGATATTTCTAATCCAGTCTCTGATGAATTCTTTCGTTTGGTTCTAACGTGTCTTGTTCTCGAGCTCTGTAAACCAGAGCTCTGATACCAGTTGAGACGACCCGAACTTCCCCGTGAAGGAAAGAACGGATTGCTTTGAGAACAAAACGAATCAGAACGCAAACAGAAGAACATTTTATTTCTTATTACAACAATTCCATCAGAATACAAGAATATACAAAGTATGAATAAATATTATACATCAGAAAAATATCAGAGATTAAAATACATTACATAGCAGCAGAAAAATAATACATTACACAACTAAAAGAGATAAACGGATACAGAGCTTTCTGAATATCATTCCAGCTGTAAACCAGGATCCTGTGAATATAAATCTGCAAAACCAAAACTACTAGCTGCCTGTGTGGAAAATAGGGGCACCCAGTGTTTAGGTCAAAACAACAAACTCCAGGTCATTCATGTGACTGGTGTGAGAACTAAAACAGTTATTAATCTTTATTTTAAAATTAGGTAAATCAAGGGACCATGCCATATAACACAGAACGGGTTTCCTCCCAAGAATATCAGTGCATAAAACAAACAGCACAATGCTAAAATAAAGTACAATGAAGCTATTATAAGACCCAGGTCCTATCACACAATGCAACACAAGCCGGAGGATAAGGTTTTACCTTGTAGTAGCCAAATAATGCTTGATACGTGAAATTTCATATTTTATTATTACTATAAGTGTATAGTGTCAAAACAATTTCAATCATAGACGGCATAAGTGCCCTATTCCACTATGTCGCCATATATAGGTTTTCAATTAAAACAGCAAAATGTTGTGTTGGAAGTTGGATTTCCATCAGTGAACCATGGCAAGGGATTGTCCTTACCGCTTCGAGACAATCTAGCCCATGTCTCAGGTCAGAGCTCGAGTGACCTTTGGATCGTCAGGGTCGGCCCACTCGATGTGGATTAAAATGCCTGAACACTACGTTTCCCCGCCCTATGGGGCGTAAATGAGCCAAATGACTCCGTCAGTCCCGGATCGACCGATATAACCGAGGTGCCTCGCTATTCATCATCCACAAAAGTAAAATGCCAGGGCGTGCAAAACGCTGACACCAATCCTAGCTAGAAGGAAACACATGCCCTTTCTGATATCCTCTCCCGTTTCTGGTCCACACCGGGGTGTGAGGCTGGTGAATTAACGCTACACAAAGCTATGCCACAAAGGCTGTGCTTTGATCATCAACCATAAGACTCTTCTTTTCAACAGAAGCCTTGATCATTTGCATCTCAGCATGCCACACCGGCAATTCACGCTATGCAACCGATGTCAATCAATCACACAGAATGAAATACGATGTCAGACACATATCCATTTAAAAGTTCGTTCTGGGTCTAAACGAAACCGGAGGCACCTTATTCCTCCCCCATATGTCCAATACAGGGGAGAGGCCCTCGCATATCCGTCGATCTCCAAGTACGTCTGGACGATCACCACTTATTACCTTGCCTTGGGTGTACACCCCAATCAAGACATCATTAATCATCCAAACGATGTGAAGACCTCCGGTCTTCAACCACCGTCTTCATCCTCGACATATCGTCGAATCAGTTTTTCAGAATGGGATAAACCCAGTCTTTCTGGATAACTCGCGTATATAATAAACAAGTGCTATAAAAACACAAAATACGCCTCATTCCAATCCAGAATATTTTTTTATTTAAATATTCTTATACTTTGGGAAAGGTTCCCATTGATTTTATCAAAGATAAATTCTTTAAATTTGTTCTTTAATCTTCCATTGGATATTATTTCAATCTAATTAAAGATGCATTAAAACTACACTTGGTTTTAATCTTCCCAAAAATCACTATTAACGATTGCTTAACTTGGGAAATCATATCCTGTCTTTAACTGGGTTAAAGAACCAATATTATTTAAAACACGGTTCACGATAAACCCAAAATCACATTCCATTTCTTCAGCCTCTAACCATAAAGTAGCAAGTGAACAATCCCTAAGTATTAACCCCGAAGGCCGAAACCAACATCAGATCAATACCAAGGAAACTATTCAACTTAACTAATCTCCAGTTAGTTTCTGATTTTCTTAACTCCATTGGGTTTAAGAACATTATTATTAAAGATACCATTTACGACAAACCCATAATCAGATTCGATATTAAATTTAAGGCTCCGAATAGAAAATATATTGGCTCATATTCAATATCAAATTCTGAAACCAACAAATATTGTATCGGAATAACGATATATATATATCTTTCAAATTTCCATAACAATATCTGTATAATCACGAAATTCAACATTGAAATATTCCGAAGACAATTTTGATTCAAATCCATTTCCAATTTATATATTGGAAATTCAGGTTATTTTTAAACCATTTCAAAACCAATTTATTTATTTTAAAAATATTGGATTTATTATTCTAATTTAAAACTAGTTCATTTCGATAAAAATATATTTTTATCTTTTCAAATATGGAATTTTTCATCCCAATTCTTTCCAGATCATTTATTATGATTTTACACACAATTTATTAATATTTTAATGATTTTATCAAGGCCCGTACAGTCGATTTCCATAAGCGACCATCGAACTGCACTTACAACGATCTTTTCCCAAGTTTGATTCGGACATAATTCCAAATCCAACCGTTAGATTTCAAAATCCTCATATTCGTTAGAAAGCTCTTTTCGATACGAACCCAACGGTTCCGGTTTTAGGAGAATCCGACGGTCGGATCTCCGTAATGTCCATTCGAAGTCAATGGTCGAAATTCGTGAACTGCCGTAGCACGGCGCATTCTGTTCAGGCCGTTATATTATATATATAATATATAAAATATATTTCATCGATTTTCATTTATAACGTATTTTATAAATCGTTTTAAATTCGTTTTCAAAATAGTGTCAACTTCATATTCAATTCCAAATCAAAATTGAATTTTCCATTATAAATTCGTTTTAAATTCATTTCAAATTGATTTCAATTCAATTTCAATTTCAGTTCATTTTTAATTCCAATTCAAAATTGAATATTCTATATCACTTCTATATTTTCAAAACATCATATTTTGAAATTACTTTTCGATATTCATTATAAAATGAATAAAATCGACAGAATTCCCGTTCGTGTTAAAATGGAATTTAACTACTTAACACGGCTTCACATTCCAATATTCACTGAATTTTATTTTAAAATATTCGTTAATTCTAAACTGGGATCAGACTCAATCAATTACCATATAATTTCAGTTATATCGATTTTATCCAATACATGTATACAACAATGATGATAAACAATCATTAAAATTCAAACAACATCCAGAGTGCATTCTACGACCGTATAAGCATTAAAATAAATATTTAACGCTCATACAGCCTGTCAATCAATCGATCGACATACAGCTAATTATTGGGACTAGTGTATGTCATATATTATCCCAATACCCGTGTGGGGTTTTCTAATGACAAATACTGTATATTATTTGTGTAGTTGGGCGATATGTAAAATATATCGTCCCAATCAATATCAAATAAATTGGTGTACATAAACAAACCATCCGGTTTGTTTATAAATATTTATTTTATTCATATACACGTTAAAAGTTATATTTTTAACTATAAAATATTTTATCTCCATTTATGAATATTTTATTTATCCATTCCACATCACAACCAATTTTCACAACACAATTAAACAAACAAACAAGTCATCCATGGTCTGTGGACGACGGGTGTCGGGTGCTGCTAAGCACCGTCTACATCCTAGTATATATTTTAACTAGAAAATAAAATAAAATTTAGAAGTTCTCACCTTTGGGTTCCACTCTGCCGTGCTTTGATTGTCGATCTATGTAGTATACCTATGTTACAAATTATATTTTTAACCAATCAATACTTATTTCTTTGTATGATTGTTTTATAAATAACATACATAGACTAAAAATTATATTTTTATCTTTCTAAAAATAATTTCATATTTTTATAACAACGCTACATAGATAAAAATCAAATCTTTCTATCGCTAATGAATATATAAAAATCACATTTTTACATTGCCATTCAAACGATAAAAATCGAATTTTTACTTTGCTACATATATATAAAAATCGAATTTTTATCTTCGCTACTTTCTTATAAAAATCATACTTTTACAACACTCTTCATGTTATAAAAATCAAATTTTTACGACGCTTTTCAAAATTAAATCTTTATTTTGCTAAAGTGTAAAAATTATATTTTTATCTAGTTAAAGATCGTATTTTTATTTCTATTCTATTTACATAAGAGTCACATTTTTATTCGCTACCTACATAAATAAAAATCATAACTTTTTATCGCTATCTATATATGAAAACCCATAACTTTTTATGGATAAAAACCATATCTTTACTAGGACAAAAATCATATCTTTACAAGGATAAAGATCAAATCTTTTTCGTTTTAAAAATCAAATCTTTTTCGTTTTAAAAAAAATCAAATCTTTGTTTTAGTAAAAATCTAATCTTTTCTGATCATAGAAAAACCTAATCTATTTATACATTCATATTCATAAATTACTTTCTAAACACTGTTATTATGTTGACAATCAGATTTAAAACAATGTTAATTTATTAATTTAACTATCAAAAAGAAAAAGGAAATAAAATAATTAAAATAAGGACTCACGTTTGAATTGGGAGTGGAGGAAGATGGTGGCAGGGCAGTGGCGTCGCTGGGGCAAGGGTGCGGTGGAGGTGAAGTCGCTGGTGGCGCGCGGTGAGGAGGCGGCTCTTAAAGGGGAGGGCAGCGGGTTTTCTTCGGAAGAGGGGGCTTTGGGTTCAAGGAGATGGAAGAGGAGGAACGAGAGGCCGGAAGGGGGGCTACGATTGTCGGCGCCGCCGCCGCTGGCGCTGTGCGACGGCAGCTTCCTCCCCCCATCGCTCCTTTTTATTATCTTTGATTTTAAAATGAATGGGGGGAGGGGGGTTGACTATAAATAGAGGGAGAGAGAGAGAGAATGGAAATATATAATTAATTATATATTTTAGTTTATCTCCAAAAGGTAACTTTTTATTTCGACCTTCAAACGACGATACGTTCATAACAAAACCAATTTCGTCAAATTTGGAGACCATTTGAAAAATGGTCATTTTCTGGTTGATCCAAATTAACCGAAACTATCAAAACACGTTTTCTTTTGCCATGCTCACATATTGATTCAGAAAATTACGAATTTTGGAATATAGCAATAACTTGACACCCGGGATCCAACAAAAGTGGTTTTGTCGAAAACGGAGGTCGTTTGCAAAATTTCCATTTTCAAGGGCGAAAATTCCATAGCGACTATTCAGAATTTTCAGCTAGACATAACTTTTTATTACCGCTATGAAATTTCAATTTTTTGAATTCGTTGGAAAGATATTTTCAAATTGATTCTAATATTTTGGTTTCACTAAAATCCGGTTTATTTTGAATCTTGTACATCAATTTGAAATTGAATTTTCAAACTGCCGTGCCATTTTCAATTCCTTTTATAATTGAAAATAAATATTTATATTCTCACGTCGATTCAAATAAATATATACGTTCTAATTATATTCAAATTAATTTTTCCATCATAATTATTTAAAATAAATCAGTTTAAATATTCAAAATTCATTAAAATTGCTAAAATAAAATTTTTAAATTGGTTTGGATTTTCCGGGTTGTTACAACCGGGATCGAATATATGTTCGAAAACCATTCCAAGTAATAATACGACGTTAAGAAGCAATTCAAGACTTGGAAAACGACGAATGAAGACCGGGATTCTTTGAATTATTTGGATTGATTGTTGATGTCTCGGTTGGGCTGATCCCTCGATACGAGGTTATAAGTGGCATGAGGTTTGAATATATTTGGAGATTTTCGGATTGATGTTTCGTTCAGACCCAGAACGGACTCATATGGATTGCGTGTCTGACATTGTAATTAACTGCGTAATACTGTTTTATCAATATATATGTGTTTGATGGCGGAGAATTACTCTCTTGTTTAACACCCTTCTCTAAGACTTACGAGCTTAGAGGTTATATATTGGAATTAACTGATGCGTTGTTAGTGGATAATGTGGCATACTTAAGATATACGTTAAGCTATGGATGATCAAAGCATGGCTTGTTTAAGCGTAGCTTTGTTTATCGTGACCTCGGCATGCCTCACAACCCGGTAAATGGCTAAAACAGGAAAGATGCAACGAGGTTAAGAGTAGTCATTTCCTTCTAGGTAAAAGGTGTACTATGGTATGGAGCCCAGGTATTAATCTATGTGGATAACTTCTATTTATATCGATGTTGATGTTGCGGGCGCCCGGTTTAAAGGTTGGTAACGACCGGGAAGTGATATACTCAGGCATGCTCTAAGTTACCCAGTTAAGGGGTAACCCGGCCTCGTGTTGGCAGAGAGCCCGATTTGGTTCTCGGGGCATCCCTCTAGAGGCGTACCCATCGGTTCGATAAGGAAGTTCCTTTGCCTGGTCATTTGTTGGAAATCCAATTTTCAACTACGGGCCTGTACGATTTTAGTTGTATAGCCTGCTACCAGCAGGATTGTCAGTATAACGGGATGGGGCATTATGCTGGCTACGATTAATACATTTATTTGCGAAATTGTTTTCACACTATGCACTAATAATAATATTAGAGGATTTTCACGTATCAAGCATTTTTTACTGTCATAAGGAGAAACCTCGCCCATACGTGTGTTTGCATTGTGTTTATGCCGTGGAACCTTATGTTAGTTTCATTTTTCAAAAGTCATAGCGAGTTTCTATGCACGGGAATTCATATGGAGTAAACCCGTTCCGAGTTAGCAGCATGGTCCGTTGAATTACCCAACTTTAAAATGAATCCTAAATAACAACTGTTTTTGAGTTCTCACACCAGTACCACGACTGATCTGGAGTTTATTTGTAACAACCCTGAATTTTGGGGTAAATTTAAAATTTTATTTTAAGTTATTTTAATGGGTATTAATATTTAAAATAATTTACTTTAAATAATATTGCTTAAAAATTTATTTAAATTGAAGTTAGGACGAATAATTTAATTTTAATTATAAAAGGAGTTAGAAATAGCATGGTAGTTTGAAAAGTCAAACTTGAACTTTGACTGACCGTAAAGAATGCAAAATTTAACGGATTTTAGTGAAACCAAAAATATTAGAATCTCTTTTAAAATATCTTTCTAAAGAATCTGAAAATTTGAAATTTCATAGCGGAAATCAAAAGTTATGCCCAGTTTAAAATTTAGAAGGTCACTATGAAATTTATATATAATATATAAAGGTCAAAAATGCTACTTTTTGCATACGAAGGAATTTGGACTCAAAACCACTTCCATTGAGTTTAGAATGACGTTTCTGCATTTATAAAGTATAAACACTTATATATTTCGATTTTCGGAAATTATTTGTTTAAAAATGTATTTTTAATATGTAATATATACGCCTTGAAAATAGTCATTTTTTAAACGACCTCCGTTTTCGATGAAACCATTTTTTGGATTCGGAATGTCAAAATATGGTTAAGTTTAATTTTTCATAATTTTTAGAATTAATTTGTGACCATGGCAAAAAGATTTCAGTTTGGTCAATTTCGGTCAATTTTAATCGACTTGAAAAATGCCATTTTTCAAACAGGCTCAGAATTGAACGAAATTAATTTTCCTAGGTTCGCAGCGTCAAAACATAGCTAAATATATTTTTTGGGATTTTTCGAAATTATTTTGTGGCCCCGGTGAATTTATTCGTACGGTTGAATTAAAAAATAAAAGAAAATATTTTAAAATAAAGAAAACTGGGTCAAGACAGTCGTTTGGGTCTGCGGGACGTAGCTAGATGAGTCCGGAATAGGGGTAAATGGGTAGAAACGACAGTCGTTGGGCTGAAATCTGACAAAGTTGCAAAACGGGCCTTAACGGGCTAATTAAATAATATAAATATTCACTAATCTATAAACCCTAATCCTCCCCTAAAACAACCAGCCGCCATCTCCTCTTTTCATGGCCAGAAATACACGAATTTCATTCCTCAATTACTCTCAATCCTCTCAATGAAATCGAATGATTCTTTTGACAATATTGAAGAGATTTTCGAGAGCTTTAATTCTATACGGATATGATGGAGTTTAAGTAAGTAATTTGCCCGGAATCCCCTCCCCAACCCGCGCCCAACTCAGCCCCGCCGCACCACGTGGGCCCCACCGCGGCCTCCACCTCCCTAGGCGCACCAAGCCCTCTCCTCCCTCTCCGATATGCCACCTTCTGATCGTCTTCAAGCTTCACCAATGTAGAGATAAATGCAAACCTAGATTAGAAGGTAATGGGTTCAAAATAGAAAAAGTAACGGCCTTGAACGATGAAGAGGAAGAAAGGGTATTTTTCCCTTTTAATTAATTAATTTAAATTCAATTTTGTCAATCTTAATTAAACCATATCTTGCTCATATGAACTCGGTTTCGAACGATTTCAGGTGCGCTACGATCGTGAGACCAAGATCTACGCGATGAAACTGACTAGACCTGATTCTGATCAAGTTGAAATTTGGCCAATTTTTGGATCTGAACGGCTCAGAAATTCAAACGATGTGAGTTTTCTATTTTTAAAAGTAAATTAAAACGTTTAATTATTTATTATTAATGGAAATTCATAAATACATGTTTATGATCTTATCTGTAATGATTTGGGTTTGGATTTGTTGTTGTATGATTTGAGAAGTGTTGGAATGTACATGCTTGTTTAGATTCATTTTATTGAGATCTATAAAACACCAAATTGTTTAGACATGGATTCAAGTAAAAATATTCATACAAATTCATGATACGATATGTGGTTAATATGAAATTTATAAAATTGTTTGGATGTTATAACATGGATGTTGACACCAAATATATAAAATCGGCGTTGTATGAAATAAGATTATAAAATTGGTGTCGTATGTTTTCAGAAAGTAAGATTATAAAATTAGCGTTGTGTTGAAACATGATTTTTTTTTTATATTTTTAGCGTTTATGAAATATAATTATATTTTTAGCGTCATGAAATATTATGAAATATGTAGATAAAGTTAGCGTCATGAAATATTATGAAACATGAAGATAAAGTTAGAGTTGCATTTATGCATATGAAAATAAATCATATTTTGTTGTAGCGATATTGCAAATGAAATTAAATCATATTTTGTTGTAGTGATATTGCATATGAAATTATGTCATTTATGTTAGAACAAAATTTGTCAATCATGTTAGAAGCTAAAATATGTCATTTATGTTAGCACAAAAATTGTCAATTATGTTAGAAGCTAAATTATGTCATAACATAAATTTATCATTGATGTTATACATGTTGTATTAGTATAAAGTTCATCAAGTATGTTATACATGTTATATTAGTGTAAATTTGCCATGTATATTTAATTAGAGTGGATATATCATATATGTCATGTATGTTTAATTAGAAGCGACAAATTATAATTGCCATGTGTGCTAAATTAGAGTTGACCTAATATAATTGTCAATTATGCCAAATTTGAATTGACAAAATATAATGGTCATTCTTGACAAACTTGAATAGTTAACACATAAAATGTTATGATGAATATAAAAATGACATTTTAGTTATAAAATGTTAAAATAAAGGAGAATAACATTTTAGTTATAAAATGTTAGGGATAACAAAAATAACATTTTAGTTATAAAATATTGAGTAGATAAAATATCAGTTTTTATTTGTTTCGTTGAGTTAGGATTGACAACAAAGCAAATATATCACTTTTATTTGTTTTGTTGAAATGTTAGAATTGATTTAACATAAAAATATCTTTTTATGTTAATATGAAAGGTTAGGAATGTTTACATGTAAAATACTCTTTTATATGGTATTTGTTAACATAGAAAAATATTATTTTTATAATATTAGAATGCACAGAAAATTGTTAACATATAGAATATATTTTTATATGCCATTAGAGTTTATAGAAAAATGATAACTTATAAAATATACCTTTATATGCCATTAGAATCCATAGAAAATGGTACATAGGAATTATTCTTTTATATGGTGATAGAGTACGTGGAAAAGTGTTAACATAGAAATTATTCTTTTTAAATGCAAATATAACATAGAAAAAGAATTATACTTTGTAAAGTGATTGTAAACATAAATTAGAAAAGAGAAGAAAAGATTACATTAGGAAAGATTTCATTTTGCAATGTAGTTATAGGTGAAATGAAAGATTTCATTTTACAATGTGAATAAAAGACATGAAATTTAAGAAGTACATTTTATTTGTCTTTTTATATGCAAATAAAAACCCATAGAAAATGAAGTACATTTTTATTTGTAAATTAGCTGCAAATAAACACATGAACATATAAAGTTACATTTTTGTTTAAAAGTTAGTTGCAAACAAAAACATGAAGATATAAAGTACATTTTGTTAGGAAATGTAAATTAGAATAAAAAGGACATTTTTGTTATAAATTGTAAATCAGAATAAAAAGTATAGAAATAAAGATTACATCTTTATTGACCTTTTATATGCAATAAAAAGAAGTAGGGAATTAGAAAAGTTACATTTTTCTTAATGTAAATAAGAATTAGAAGAAAATTACATTTTTATGTAATTCAGTTAAAGAACATAAAAATTTCATTTTTATGTAATTAAATCAATTTCCATGTGAATTAGGTTAAAGGTGAAAAAATTTCATTTATCATGTAAATTAAGATAAAGGAAGAAAATTTCATTTTTTTATGTAATTAAGTTAAAGTTTATATTTTCATGTAATTAAGACTTAAAGTAAGAAAATTACATTTTTATGTAATGAAAAGATTAGATTTTGACATTGAAAAATTATTTAATGCAATGTAGATTATATTAAAAAGAAAAGTCACATTTTTAATATAGGTTATATTAAAAAGAAAAGTTTACATTTTTAATGTGAATAAAAATAATGGAATTAAAATGTATATTTTTATCGTCATTTTAGATGCGATAAAAAGAGTAGAAATGAAATGTATATTTTTATCGTCACTTTAGATGCGATAAAAGAATAGAATAATTATTATATATTTTTATCGTCATTTTAGAGGCGGTAAAAAGAAGTTACATTTTTCAATGTAAATAAAGGAAAAATGGGAAGTTACATTTTTATATGTAATTAGAGAAATATAGAAACTTACATTTTTCAATGTAAATAAGGATGAAATAGAAATTATATTTATTTATTTATTTTTATGTAAATAAAAGAATTTACATTTTTCAATGTAAACAAAAGAAATAAAAGAATGATTAGGAATTTACATTTTCCAATGTAAATAGAGAATGAAATAAAAGTTTACATTTCTCAATGTAAATAGAATAGGAATAGAAATTTACATTTTTTTTATGTAAATAAAAGGATTAGAAATTTACATTTTAAGGAATGGGTTTTCATTAAAAAGGAATAATGAAACCAAATATACATTTGGTGTAGATTGAAAGATAAAAGAAGATAAAAGAAAATATACATTGTTACGTTGAGAATGTGTATGTAAATTAAAATAAAATAAACATTATTGTGTGCCATGTTATACCTCGATATTATATACACAAATAGGAATATTCGATGTTAGCAAAATATAGTGAAATGAAATGGATGACGGAATTATATATAAGTATATATATGTAAATTATAATTAAACGAATCGCGCGCTGTAGTTCGCGATTCGACAATCGTAAATTTAAATAGTTATACCGAAATATCCGACCGTCGGATTTTCCCAAAACTAAAACCGTTAGGTTCGCCTTGGGAAGACCTTCCCAATGATATGGATTGTGTTAAAATCCAATGGTCAGATTTAGATAAATTTGTAAAACAAATTTGGGTGAAAACAGCGCCAAGGTCTCCTATTGACATGAAGTGTTGTTAAATAAAATTCAATTATTTTTATATAAATAAAAATAGAGATTAATCGTTATAAATTAATATTAATGATAAGAAATGATTTTAAATTATATATACACGAGGATCATTTGAAAAGTCCGAGTTTAATCTCATTTCAAATGATTATTCGTCGATCTAAGTCGAAGAGTTGAAGACGGTGATTGAAGACCGACGATCTTCACGTCGAATGAATGAGTTACCATTGACGCCCATGATTGGAGTAGCTACCTTGAAGGGGCTACAATGGTGGCCGTCCAGACTACTTGTTGATTGTTCGGATATGCGAGGAATAAGGTGCCTCCAGTTTCGTTCAGACCCAGAACGGACTTGAAAATGGATTGTATGTCTGACGCTGTATTCCTTTATACGGTATTCGTTGATCTCTACTAAATATATATTTGTTTGGTGTTTAACGCCCTTCTCTAAGACGTACGAGGTTAGAGGTTATATATTGGTAGGAATCAATGGTATGGTATGGATTGACAATGTGGCATGCTAAGATGCAAATGATCAAGGCTTTTGTTGAAAAGCAAGCCTTGTGGTTGATGATCAAAGCACAACTTGAATACGCATAGCTTTGTGTATTACGTAGCTTCACGAGCCTCACAACCCGGTTGAGTCTAAAACGGGAGAAGAGAACGCAGGGAGAGCAGCACGTTTCTTTCTAGCTAGAAGTGGTGTTTGGGTTTTACACGACCCGGCATTTTACTTATGTGGATGATGGAATGAGGCGCCTCGGATGTTAGGTCCTATAGGACCGGGAAACGTGTGTTTAGGAATTGCGAATCCGCAAAAAAGTATGTGTGGACCGGCCCTGCAGCTTTCCAAGGGTTCACTGCGGGGGATTTTGAGACATTAGCTAGAGTGTCTCGAATCGGTAAGGAGCTCCTCCCTAGCATTGACTCATGATGGAAACCTAATTTCCAATACGACCTCATGCGGTTTTGATTGTATTACTAGTATGGAGGCATAGTATATGGTAGCTATGCTTCCTAGGATTAATACATTTACTTTGAAATGTTTTTGAAACATATATACACTAATAATAATATCAAATTCGTTTTTATCATACCAAGCATGTTTAATCATCATAAGGTAAAACTCTATCCTCTGGTTTGCGTTGCATTGTGTGATGGGACTTGAGTCTTATGATGATTCCATTTTTCTAAAAAGCATTGCGTTGTTTAACGATTTACTTTAATTTATGCACCGGCAATCCATTGGAATAAAACCCGTTCCGCGTTAGCGGCATGGTCCTTGGATTTGCCTTATTGCTATTAGTTATATTAGTTAAGAATTCTCACACCAGTCCCATGACTTACTCGTAGTTTGTTTCACTTTGCAAACTCGGGTGCCCTCTTTTCCACATGGGCAGTCGAGTAGCTTTTTGCAGATATTTATCTCTTGAGCAGGATTTTGGATCAAAGCCTAAAGCTGTGTCCAGAGCATAGAAGTCTTTCGCTGTTTATTGTATTTAATTTTCTGTAATTTATCTTCCGCTGTAATTTTATTCGATGTATTCTGATATGTTATGTACTCTGATATAACATTATTGTAATGTTTATAAAAGTCTACTCTTATTGTTCTGATGTTGTTGTATTCCCAGAGTTAACGTGTTTGGGTTTTGAACGGTCTTGGTCGATTTTGCGATCGATCGGGTCGGGCGGAATCTGGGGCCGTTACATTGTTGTTCCCTCACCTAAACTCTAGGTGCCAATAATTTTGACATGGGCAGCATAGTAGTTTGGTTCGCAGATTTAGCCTTGGAGTTGGTTGAAGTAGGATTCTGGTTTTAGCAGGAGCTATTATGTTTTAGAGCATTTATATTTTTCCGCTGAATTGGTATCTCTTCCGCTGTGTAACGATGTACTCTGATGTATTCCTTGTAACTGTGATGTAATGATAGTAATGAAATGAAAAGTTCTGTTATTTTTGTGCAAATATGTAAGTACCCATAACTATCCTTCTTTATGAATGGTTTAAGTTGGTTCAATTACCGGCAAGAACCGGTCAAAAAGTCGGGTCGTTACAAAGTGGTATCAGAGCTTTGGTTTATACAAAGTAATGGGTACGACATATTTGAACAAAAATAAGGACTCATCAGAGTTATGATATCTCATTAGAGATAGGGTTAGGAATACCCTAGAATGAGATTTGGGAATATTATGCTTGAGAGAGCGTCCTTTACCATAAAATTAATGTGTTTTTGAATTAAGATTAAATTTATGAGTCGAAATTAACTTATGGAAACATTAGAAAACTTCCTTTAACTCAAAAATTTGTAGGGATTTGTAAACTTATATGGTAGAGAATAACTTAAGTATGTGAGACCCCTAAAAGGAAATTAAGGGAATGTTAGATTGCACTGGTATTTAAATAAAATTCAGTTGCCAATTTGAATAATCTATCAATAAATTCTGGGTCGGTAAATAAGAATAAGAATGACCCAGGTTAGGTAAATTTAAGTCCCTTGATTATTTGAATAGATGTTAGAATACTTTGAGTAGGGAATTCAAAGTATGAATGCTAAATGAGTATAAATTTGACTTGTAAATGGATTAATATGAGATTGAAAACAATTTGAATTAAATTTTAAATAGAATGAGTGTCCTTTAAATTTAATTCTACCTCTTCGCTTGTCGTTATGTTTCGCTTGATCCATCGTTACCGTTTGATTCTCATTATTTCCCTGATGGTCATTAACCTATTTTATTTCTGAACTCTTCCTTTTGCCTTGTCCGTACGAAACCATGGATAAATGAAGTAAGTTTTGAATTTGAAACAAGTATCTCTTAGTTTGAACTTGAATATGTATTAAGTGCAAAAGAATTTCAAATGATGAATTTATCCAAAATGTTATTTTTGCAAGGTAATTGGAAGATTTGGGGGAAAGAAATATTTTGAGAATTTGGATTCAATTTTTTGTTGAAATCTAACCAATACGAGGCATGAACCCTTAGTCTTATAGTTTGACTTAAATTGTTAAGTAAACCTTGGGTTCCATAACTTTATCTGTAAGTTGGAAAGTTAATTTCTAAACTTTAAATTTTCTTATGGCTGTAGACATCTAAGTACTAGATAATATTTATTCCAATTTCTCCTTTGTGGTAGTGGTAGCAGCTCTAGGTCTAACTCAGAGAATTTGATTTTAAACATGATCAGTGACGACCCTAGTAATCGTGAGATTATAGGAATCTGTACCTTTAATGAGAATCAGATAAAGTACCCTGAGATGGCAAGGGCCTTGGTTCTGACCTTTAAATTTATGAGATGTTAAGAGAGAAATGGGAATTTGAAATTGGTAGAGTTTAAATTTACCGGACTTCCTTTTCGAGGACGAAAAGTTTTAATGGGGGTTGAATGTAACGATACAGAATTTTTAACTAAATTAAAATTGGATTTTTTATTACTTAAATTGAATTTAAATTTGAATTTGACATAAATATATATGGTTAGGAATATTTAATAATTTTGATAAGTTAGATGATAGATTTTATTTGAATTATAAATGAGAATGCTTATTAATAAGTTTGGATTTATTGATACTATTTGTCATTCGATTGGATTTGTCAAACCATAACATGAATTAGTAGCAATAGAATGAAGTGCTGATCGTAGTTTTCATAACGTTTTATGGGAAGTGCAACCAAGTTCACTTTCTCCCCTTAAGATAAGTGTAAGGACACTTGTATTTTTGCATGAAAACTTTCATGCATGCTTTCCACTTGCCGCTTTAGGGGTCACACTCTCTTTACCCCCACTTTCCTATAAATATCACCCTTTCCTTCCACTTTTTTATTCATTCTCACTTCTCTTCTTTTTCTCTTCTTCTTAAAGCTTAAAACCATGATTTCCATGGCATAAATCTTCCTCTTTTCCACCATACCTTGCCAAAGTTCGTCATCATATTCCTCCTCCTCCTCTTATAATAGAAAGAGAGAGAGATTAGTATATATTATATATACATTGGTGAAGAAGACGTTGCGCCGAAATACTGTCCGACGGTTCATTCAACTAGGATCTCCTACCGTGAAGATTGGAAAGCTGTTTGGTGAGAACTCTTTAACCACAATTTATATATTTAATTAGTAGTTAGACTAATTTAAATATAGTGATGAATTATTAATGATTAATGATGGTTGATGTTTGTTGTGATGGACGATGGTTGTATTGTTTAGAACACACGCACTATTAAGCGTTAGTGTTATAAGTTATAACGCCTGTGCACAATTATGATTTATTTAATTATGTTGATGATGGTTGCTATGGATGTTTTATAATGTTTGATGATGTTGTTTCGCACACACTATGATACAACAAGTATGGTATCACATTGGTGATCGACAAATCTACTTCGTAATTGGAAGCAATATCATTATTATTGAAGGTTAATAATTGGGAAAGACCATATGTATGAATTCATATATATTGATAAAGTTTCTTTAAATGAATAAATAAATACCGGAACATTATGACAGAGAGGATAGTGTCTAGGTTTGGGTTTGGAAATGAAGTTTCCTGCTCTCTCTGGCCATCCCTAACTGATTCGACGAATGAGAAGGTTAATTTGAAGTTATTTGAATTTAGAAATGAATTGGAATTTATGAAAGTTGAATTTTAGATCCAAAATAATTTCGAAAGTAAATTTAAATGATTTTAAAAGGGTTATATAAGGATATAATGGTTTTCTAAGATATTTTGAAGTATCGTAGAATAATGGTTATTATGGTCAAAATAGAGCTTGTCGCATAACGGCAATTTACGTATTTCTGATGCAAACTTTAAACGCTTATAACTTTTGCAATCTAAATCGGATTTCCAAGAAACGAAAAATATTTGATTTATATTAACAAGAGCATTTAAATGAGTGAAAACGGATTTTAATTTTAGGTTATTATTTTCAAGTTATGTTTAAAACCGTTTTGGAAAAGGTCGCTGTAAGAGCAGTTATCGACCATAACTATAAACAACTATTTTAAATGTTTTTAAAAATATGGAAAAAAAATTGTAAAATCATTACAAATTATGAAAAGGGTGTTTTGAATAATAAAGTTTAAGTTTTGGCTAAGATAAACGATATTTTGATCGAAGTAATTAAGATAACTGTTTTGTAACGCTTTGAAACACTATGGTAACTCTTTCTTTGAAAATAATATATTTTGAAGTGTTAAACCGCGAGCTGTTTCCCGAACTATAAGTAATCATTTGTAAATGATTGTTGGAATGTTTTCACAGATTTAAAAGTATTGAAAATGTTTTATGTGGAAATTAAATTGATTTATTTGATACTAAAACGGGGTTTTCAATTTTAAATAATTGGATATGGTTGGAGATAAATCTTCATATGTTTGATATTCATCTAGTAAATGATGACTCTTGCTATTTGTGGAATTTAAAAGATAGTTCACCATTATTCCGCTTATAGTGTGAGTTGGATACGGAGATTAATATTGAAGATAGATTGATGATATTTCTATCCAGATCTAATGTCAAGGAGTTGGATAAATCTTTAGTTAAGATACGGGTTTCTCAATGTAATTGGAATAAGTTGGATAGAAATAATCTTCGGATATTTGATACGAAATTCTTTGGTGTAAACATATACTACTTGTGGAATTTTAAAGATATTATTATTATATCGTTATTCCACTTATAGTATTCGTTGATTATGAGAATTGGTATCGAATATAAGTAGATATAATTTCTTTGTAACTTATGTTCAATATCGATTGATTTGGGTTTTGTCATGAATTATATCTTCAATAATATCATTCTTGAAACCAATGAGATTGAGTTATGGAAATTCATATTGTAATTTGGGGATTTAACCCAATCTTTTATTTGAGGAAATTAAAAATAAGGAATTGGGAAGGAAGAATAATCTTTCAGTTAAGATTTCAAAATTGAATGTTTGGAAACCAATTTAATTGGAAACCGGTGTTGAATTATGGGGTAAGGGTTTTCAAAGGAAACAGGTTTTTTGATAACGAGCTATCAGATGGAAAATTAATTAAGGCTTTGAGGCTAAATTATCTTTCATTTTAGGGATATGTTTTAAAAGAGAAAGGTTAAATGTGGATCTTGTTATATTTTGAGAATGGATTTAAAGAAGTTTAATTTAACAAAATCCAAGATGGAAGGAGATTTGGTTGAAAGCCTTTGTATTCCGTAACTGTGTTTTTTTTAAATTGCGCTTATTACTTGGAAAGACCGGGATCGAATATATGTTTGAAAACCATTCCAAGTAATAATACGACGTTAAGAAGCAATTCAAGACTTGGAAAACGACGAATGAAGATCAGGATTCTTTGAATTATTTGGACTGATTGTTGATCCCTCGGTTGGGCTGATCCCCCGATACGAGGTTATAAGTGGCATGAGGTTTGAATATATTTAGAGATTTTTGGATTGATGTTTCGTTCAAACCCAGAACGGACTTATATGGATTGCGTGTCTGACATTGTAATTAACTGCGTAGTATTGTTTTATCAATATATATCTGATTGGTGGCGGAGAATTACTCTCTTGCTTAACACCCTTCTCTAAGACATACGAGCTTAGAGGTTATATATTGGAATTCAGTGATGCGTTGTTAATGGATAATGAGGCATACTTAAGATATACGATGAGCTATGGAAGATCAAAGCATGGCTTGTTTAAGCGTAGCTTTGTGTATCGTGTGACCTCGGCAATCCTTACAACCCGGTAAATGGCTAAACAGGAAAGATGCAGCGAGGTTAAGAGTAGTCATTTCGTTCAAGAAAAAAGGTGTACTATCGTATGGAGCTTAGGTATTAACCTATGTGGATAACTTCTATTTATATGGATGTTGATGTTGCGGGTGCTCGGTTTAAAGGTTGGTAACGACCAGGAAGTGATATACTCAGGCATGCTCTAAGTTACCCGGTTAAGGGGTAACTCGGCCTCGTGTTGGCAGAGAGCCCGATTTGGTTCTCGAGGAGTCCCTCTAGAGGCGTACCCATCGGTTCGATAAGGAAGTTTCTTTGCCTGGTCATTTGTTGGAAATCCAATTTTCCACTACGGGCCTGCACGATTTTAGTTGTATAGCCTGCTACCAGCAGGATTGTCAGTATAATGGGATGAGGCATTATGCTAGCTACGATTAATACATTTATTTGCAAAATTGTTTTCACACTATGCACTAATAATAATATCAGAGGATTTTCATGTATCAAGCATTTTTGATTGTCATAAGGAGAAATCTCGTCCATGTGTGCGTTTGCATTGTGTGTGTGCCACAAGACCTTATGTTAGTTTCATTTTTCAAAAGTCATAGCGAAATTCTATGCATGGGAATTCATATGGAGTAAACTCGTTCCGCGTTAGCGGCGTGGTACGTTTAATTACCCAAATTTAAAATGAATCCTAAATAACAACTATTTTTGAGTTCTCACACCAGTCCCACGACTGATCTGGAGTTTATTGTTCCCTCACCTAAACTCTGGGTGCCCATAATTTTGACATGGGCAGCCAAGTAGTTTGGTTCGCAGATTTAGCCTTGGAGTTGGTTGAAGCAGGATTCTGGTTTTAGCTGGAGCTATTACATTTTAGAGCATTTGTATTTTTCCGCTGAATTGGTATCTCTTCCGTTGTGTAATCGATGTACTCTGATGTATTCCTTGTAACTTTGATGTAATTGACAGTAATGAAATGAAAAGTTCTGTTATTTTTTTGCAAATATGTAAGTACCCATAACTATCCTTCTTTATGAACGGTTTAAGTTGGTTTAATTACTGGCAAGAACCGGTCAAAAAGTCGGGTCGTTACAATAGGGGTTGACAAACTTATGCAGCATGCATGAGCCATGCGTTGTAGTGGGTGGACGTGACAAAGGGTTGCTAGAGAAGTACATACATGTGCTTCGCTTTTTCTTTTTGTGGTTAATACTAACTACTATGTATTATTGGACACTAGTCATATTATACTCCACTACACACAATTTTGTTCACTTATGGACTATTATCGACAAAAATAAAAATATCATCGTGACGAGCAATGTATCACGATTCCAAAAATAAAATAAAATAGACTAGTTACCTTATTCTGTGAAACCCCAAAATGCTTATATATGGTGTAAAATACTCCAAATAAAAGTTGCTTATTTTTCAAATTAAAAATTACAGTAAAATTCTAAAAAATAAATTATAACTATGTCTCAAAGATCTTGTCGAAATTCGAAACCAATATTTAATTATATTAAATTATCGTTATGGTTTATAAACGATTCAATAGCGATTTTCTGAAAATTTGAGTTAGGCATAACCAGAAATCTATACGATTAAATCTCTAATTTTCTCTTTCATTAGAAAAATACAATCAAATAGATTCAAGTGGTTCATGGTTTACAGAAGTTTGACTTATATCGGATCTTGTATATTCAATTGAAGTTCAAAACGTTATATTACGAATTACGCGCCATTGCAGCTCGTTTAATAATTAAATTTATAATTTATATGTTCGAACTCCATTTTAAATAAATAAATTCGATATAAGAATCCATTTATATCTCCAAATCATTATATAAAACGGATTTTAATATTCGTAATTAACGTTCAAAAATCTGGGACATTACAATCTTCCCCCCTTAAAAGAATTTCATCCCCGAAATTACAAGGTATGAAGAATGTTTCGAAACTAATTATTTTAAAATAATTATTTTGAATTATCATTAAAATAAATTAAAACTCCTTGAAATTTTTGAAAATTTCTCCAGCACCTCTCTTGTGTGGTTCGATCGGTACGACTACAAATGCCACTCCGGGCCTCTACTTCTTTAAAAGAAAACCAAAATCAAATGGCTACCCAACTCAAGGGTAAAATAAATCACCAACCAATAATGTATTTAGGTTCACCAATTTGTCGGGCAACACAATTCCAATTTCGACATAATCAACTAACTGCTCTTTGTTTTCCAATCTGTACTTCCATCTCTGTAACCAAATTAATTCCATAGCCTTTTGGAATCTGCACTCGTCTCAGTTTACAATGCAAATAACAAATACAGGTTTTGAATAATTCAATACCATTCATAATCGATTTTATTCCCAATTCATTTTACTGGAATTTATTCCCTTGCTTCCCATTTCATTCAATTTCTTATTAACTTTTAATAAATTCTATTCAACAAACTGACGTCCAATCAATCACAATACACAAGTAACTCACTTATTCAAATTAAATTAAATTTGTTTGGTTATATTCAATTATTTAATTCCATTTACCCAGGCTAAATTTTCGTTTCCATATCCAATTAACTAATCGGTTCAATTTTATTTCATAATTCGATATCAGCTTAGTTAAATTCAAACTTTCAAGTCATCCATTACGAACATTTACATATACCATTCATTAACGTGAATTTTGTTTATAATCGTTCTTAGCAATCCATTTGGATTTATTATAAGTCCAATTCATTCATTCTAGATATCAAGTTTTTATTCTTCAACCATGCGATCAATCATTCAATCAAACAAGGCACAATCAACATAACCAAATTATTCTGATTCACATTTACTTTAGTATCCAGTTTGGTTCCAAATTAACTTCACATTGAAGTTTTTATTTTCAAATTTCATATTTGAAATTCTCATTTGGTAAAAATAATTTCAATTTTATAATCCATTCTAAATTCTCATTTAACTTAACATTAGTTGATTAATATTATAATAATTTGAAGAAATAATTACTTTTACAAAATACATGGGTCAAAACAATTTAAAAATAATTTTATATAAAACTACAAGTACACGCTCATATATATACATATATATATATATATATATATATATCCCGAACTCAATCTAGGATATTACTAATCCCATCTCTATTGAACTATGCCACATAGCCAAGGTTATCACTGAACCAATAGCTCTGGTCCCAATTATAAAGGCCCGCAAATCTGTACCATTTGAGTTAATGAATTACAATCCGCATCCAACCCAAATTGCACGAAATTTTATGAATCTTTAATAGAAAGAAATTAGAGGATGAGAAATAGAAAGAAAAATATTAGAATAGGAGAATAAGAAGAACACCAGAATCTCACAGCGGAACGAATAAGTATAATATATCAAATCTCTTTATAATAGAAATAGTATATTGTGAAAACCCGCAACTTCCCCATAAAAGAAAGTGTCGGATAGTTCGAGAACAAGCCACAACAGAAGCATACAAAAGAACATTTGATTGTATATTACAACAATGCATCAGATTACAAGAATATACAGAGTATGAATAAATATTACACAGAAATATCAGAGATTTAAATTACATTTAAATACATAGCAGCAGAAAATAATACAATACACAACTAGAAGAGATATACGGATACAAAGCTTTCCGGATATCGTTCCAGCTGAAAACCCAGGATCCTGTGAATATAAATCTGCAAAACCAAAACTACTAGCTGCCCGTGTCAAAATAAGGGCACCCAGAGTTTAGGTTAAAACAATAAACTCCAGGTCAGTCATGGGACTGGTGTGAGAACTAAAACAGTTATTAATCTTTATTTTTAAAGTTAGGTAAATCAAGGGACCACGCCGTATAACACGGAACGGGTTTCCTCCCGAGAACACCAGTGCATATAAGTAAACAGCGCAATGCTTTTCTAAAAATGAAGCTATTATAAGACCCAGGTCCCATCACACAATGCAACGCAGCCGAGGATAGGGTTTTCCCTTATAATAGCCAAACATGCTTAGTACGTTTAAAACAAATCATTTGATACTACTATAAGTGTATAGTGTATAAAACAACTTCAAATCATAAGTATCAATCATAGGCGGCATGAACGCCCCATAACACTATGTCGCCATATATAAGTTTACAATCAAAACCGCAATGTCGTATTGGAAGTTGGGTTATCATTTATGGTATGAACCGAGGCTAGGGGCAAGATCCTCTACCGATTCGAGACGCTCTAGTCCGTGTCTCAGGCAAGCGCGCAGACAAGCCTTGGATCGTCAGGGCCGGTCCACCGATGTGGATTATTATGCCTGAACACTACGTTTCCCCGCCCTTTGGGGCGTAAGCCTGGCCCGTCAGCCGACCAGAAGCATCGGCCGAAACCGATATCACGAGGCGCCTCGCTTTTCAGCAAGTAATAATAAGCAACATCCACATGAGTCAAACTCGTCAGCCAGTTCAAGCACTGACGCCACTCCTAACTAGAAAGAAACGCATGTCCTCCCTGATGTCCGTCTCCCGTTTTTGATTCATACCGGGTGTGATACTCGCGAATCAACGTTACACAAAGCTACGCCACAAAGGCCGTGCTTCGATCATCAACCACAAGACTTTGCTTTTCAATAGAAGCCTTGATCATTTGCACCTTAGCATGCCACACAGGCAATTCACTCCATGCGATTGATATCCATCAATATATAACCCCTGAGCTCGTACGTCTCAGAGAAGGGCGTTAAGCAAGAGAATAAATTCTCCGCCGCCAAACAGATATATATTTAATAGAGATCAATCACACGGACTAAAATCCAATGTCCGACACACAGTCCATTTACAAGTCCGTTCTGGGTCTGAACGAAACCGGAGGCACCTAGTACCCCGCATATCCATCGATCTCCAAGTACGTCTGGACGATCACTAACTGTTTCCATCTTCTTGGGTGTACAGCCCAATCAAGATCATCAGTAATTACCCAAACGACGTGAAGACCTCCGGTCTTCGACCATCGTCTTCATCTTCGACTTATCGTCGTATCAGTTATTCAGAATGGGATAAACCCGGTCTTTCCGAATAACTCACGTATATTTAAATAAGTGTTACACAAACACAACATACGCCTCATTCCAATTCATCAGTCACTAACCGTAAATTAATCAAGAGAATAATTCCCCAAATATTAACCCCGAAGGCCGAAACCAACATCAGATCAATATCCAGAAAACCATTCTGCTTGGCTAACCGACAGTTAGTTTCTAAATTTCACATTCATAGGGAAAGGTTCCCATTAATTTTATCCAAGATAAATTTCTTGAATTTATTCTTTAATCTATTTTTGAATATCAATTCGAACTAGTCGGGATTAGCGAACCTTACCGAAGTAATCATTTGTTTTAATTTCCCAATCCCAACCTATTCATCCCATGAAGTAAAACTGGTAATACTTCATATCTAACACCACGGTGTTATCGGTAAATTCAATTACCATTTCACGTTCAAATCTAATTAAAGATTTAACTATCGCCTGGAGTAAAACTGGTGATACTCCATTTCGATTATTTCAATCTAATTAAAGATTCATTAAAACTCCACTTAGTTTTAATCGTTAACTGGGTTAAAGAATCAGTGTCATTTAAAACACGGTTCACGATAAACCCAAAGTCACATTCCATTAATTATCGGGTTAAAGAACGAGTGTTATTTAAAGCACCGTTCACGATAAACCCAAAAATCAATATCAATTCAATTCCAATTAAATATTATTCAATTGGTACACTTCATTAAATCTAAATAAAAGATTTAATCTTTTCACAACTGGGTTCAAGAACAGTGTTAGTGAAGACACCATTCACGACAAACCCAAATCACATTTGATATTCAATACAAGGCTCTGAATAGAAAATATATCGGCTTATATTCAATATCAAATTCTACGATTAACAAATGTCGTATTGAAATAACGATATAAATGTATATCTTTCAAATTTCCATAACAACATCTGTATAATCACGAATTCCAACATCGAAATATTCCGAAGACAATTTCGATTCAAATCCACTCCAATGCAATCATTGGAAATTTTGGTTATTTTTAAAACCCTTTTCAAATTCAATTTATTTATTTTAAAAATAAATAAATTACTATTCTAGTTCAAAACTAGTTCATTTCGATAAAAATCTATTTTTATCTTTTCAAATATGGAGTTTTTCATCCCAATCCTTTCTAAATCATTTCTTATGATTTTACACAAATTATTACTATTTTTAATAATTTTATCGAGGCCTGTACAGTCGATTTCCACCAATGGCTATCGAACTGCACTTACAGCGACCTTTTTCAAATTTGATTTGGACATAATTCCAAATCCAACCGTTAGATTTCAAATTTCTAATATTCGTTAGAAAGCTCTTTTCGATACGAACCCAACGGTTCCGGTTTTAGGAGAATCCGAAGGTCGGATCTCCCGTTTTGTCCGTTTGAAATAAATGGTCGAAATTCACGAACTGCAGCGGCGCGGCGCGTTCTATTCAGGCCATTATATTATATATATAATATATACTTCGTCGATTTCTATTTAAAACGAATTATATAAATAGTTTTGAATTCGTTTCAAAAACATTTTCAACTTCCATTTCAATTCAAATCAAAATTGAATTCTTCTTTATAAATTCGTTTTAAAATTCATTTCTATTCAATTCAAATTTCAATTCAATTTGAATTCATTTCAATTCAATTCATTTCGAAATCGTTTTTAATTCAATTCATTTCGAAATCGTTTTCAATTTAATTCATTTCGAAATCGTTTTCAATTCAATTCATTTCGAAATCGTTTTCAATTCAATTCATTTCGAAATCGTTTTCAATTCAATTCATTTCGAAATCGTTTTTAATTCAATTCATTTCGAAATCGTTTTCAATTCAATTCATTTCGAAATCGTTTTCAATTCAATTCATTTCGAAATCGTTTTCAATTCAATTCATTTCGAAATCGTTTTTAATTCAATTCATTTCGAAATCGTTTTCAATTCAATTCATTTCGAAATCGTTTTCAATTCAATTCATTTCGAAATCGTTTTCAATTCAATTCATTTCGAAATCGTTTTTAATTCAATTCATTTCGAAATCGTTTTCAATTCAATTCATTTCGAAATCGTTTTCAATTCAATTCATTTCGAAATCGTTTTCAATTCAATTCATTTCGAAATCGTTTTTAACTCAATTCATTTCGAAATGAATAAAATCGATATAAATATCATTCACGTCAAAATGGCGTCAATCTAATCAACACGGCTTCATAAATTTCCATTTTCAAATATTCTATTTCAAATATTTCTTTTTCAAAATAGTTGTTATTATCAAAATATTTCGTTCAACACATGACCAATCTCAATGGATGAGTACTGTCAACACATGAACTTTTATTTTATATCGATAAAGATGTAAATTTTATTACTAAAATATTTCGTTCAACACATGACCAATCTCAATGGATGAGTACTGTCAACACATGAACTTTTATTTTATATCGATAAAGATGTAAATTTTATTACTAAAATATTTCGTTCAACACATGACCAATCTCAATGGATGAGTACTGTCAATACATGAACTTTTATTTTATAATATTCTTTATTTTTCAATTTGGAATGAGGCCCAATCAATTACCACATAAAGTTAATTATATGGATTTTCATACATTACACACATATAATAGCATTGAAAAATAATCAACCATCAACCAAAGTGCACTACACTGTATAAGCATCAAATATAGATATCTAACGCTTATAACAGCTTGTCAATCAATCGATCGACATATTTAATCAATCAGGATGAGTGAACTTCATATTTCATCCCAACACCCGTGTGGGGTTTTCAAACAATCAAACACAGATTTTGTTTGTGCAGTTGGGCGATGTGTAAAATTTATCGACCCAATCAATGTCCTTCAAATAGGTGTACATAAACAAACCGTCTGGTTCGTAAATGAATATTTATTTATTCACATTCACGTTAAAAATTATATTTTTAACGACAAAACATTTTATTCCAACATATGAATTTCTATTCGGTTCATTCTTTAAATAAAATGATATTTTTATTTTTCTAACTTATTTTAGAAAATTTCGGCAGCATAACGGCACGATACTAGAAACGGGACGAGGCCTAGCCTTATCCCCGGTCTAGTGAAGGCCCACGCCATTCACACATCAATCAAATCCATTCATCTCACCAAACAATTCAATTTCAATCAAATAATCTAACTTATTTTTGCAATCAAACAAACAAGTCCATGGTCTGTGGACGATTGTGTCGGGTGCTACTAAGCACCGTCTGCATCCTAGTATATATATAAATAGAAAAGAAATTGAAAGGTGAGAAATTCTCACTTATAGCTATCCTAGCTCCACGGCACTTCATTGATAGAAATCTTCATCGCTATCGCATCTTCTTCATCTTCGTTGCCCGTAGCCACTACATATATAAAAATCGAATTTTTACTTCGCTATTCACTATATAAAAATCACATTTTTACTTCGATGTTCACTATATAAAAATCATATTTTTACTTCGATGTTCAATATATAAAAATCATATTTTTACTTCGATGTTCAATATATAAAAATCATATTTTTACTTCGATGTTCAATATATAAAAATCATATTTTTACTTCGATGTTCAATATATAAAAATCATATTTTTACTTCGATGTTCAATATATAAAAATCATATTTTTACTTCGATGTTCAATATATAAAAATCATATTTTTACTTCGATGTTCAATATATAAAAATCATATTTTTACTTCGCTAGTCATGAAAAGATGCTATCTTTAATATTCCTATCACGTAAAAATTATATTTTTAATTTCAAAAGCAATGTATATTTTTAATTTCAAAAGCAATGTATATTTTTAATTTCAAAAGCAATGTATATCTTTAATTTCAAAAGCAATGTATATTTTTAATTTCAAAAGCAAAATAAATAAATAAAATCCTCACTGATAACCTTCTTCAACGTCGAAACCCTCCAGGTGAGTAGAAACCCATTTTCGATCGATTAGGGCACCGAACCGAACATCCCCCAAGCCGCCGAAGGTCTATCGGTGGTCGCCATGCTGTAGCGCCGGTCTTCCCCTCCCCACGTCGATGTCGGCATCCAGTTCGACGTCCTATCCTGGTCTAGACACCCACGCGAACTGACCGCCTTTGACCCCCAAATACTCTCGAACGATGGAGCCGCTCCCCATCTTCACCGTTGGACTGGAAGGGCTCGCCTAGCTCTTGAGATTTGCACTGATACTTTTGCATTTCATCAATTGGGTTGGGATTAAAAATCGAATGAAGAGGGGAGCTTTTTCGCCGTTCGTTTCAGCTGTGGAGGCGCGAGTTTTGGGTTTGACCTCGCTGGGCCCTTTGACCTAGGGTTTAAAGGATGATTGGATAATATATAATATATTTAATAATAAATTAATCCACTTATTATCTCGATATGATTTCATACCCCAAATCAAACCCAATGACTGTCGCCCCTAGCTAAATACCCCAATTTCGGACACAATGCAATATGTTTCGCAAGCTGATTAGGCTGTTACAATCAGTTTCCGTTAAATTTACATTTAAATTATTATATTGAATTTTAAACGTACATTTCAAATTACCGGGGTCACACACTAACTCTATAAATCCCATAAAAATATTTTCTAGCTTCGTATTGACGATACGGTCCTAACAAAACTAGTTTCGTCGAATTCTGAGATCGTTAGAAAAATGGCCAATTTCCAGTCGATTAAAATCAACTGAAACTTGTCAAACGCGTTTTCCTTTGCCACGCTCACATATTGATTCGAAAAATTATGAAATTTGAAATCTAGCAATAACTTGACATCACGGACCCAACAAAAGTGGTTTCGTCGAAATCCGAGGTCGTTTGCAAAATGTCCATTTTTAAGGGCCTGAATTCCATAGCGACTATTCAGAATTTTCAACTGGACATATCTTTTGATTCCCGCTATGAAATTTCGATTATTCGAATTCGTTGGAAAGATATTATCAAATAGATCCTATAATTTTTGGTTTCACTAAAATCCGGATTGTTTTGCACCCGGTACATATAATCAAAGTTTGAAATCGAATTATCGAACTACCGCGCCATTTTCAATTCCTTTTATAAATATAAATAAATATTTATATTCTAACGACGACGCGTATAATATATACGTTCTAATTCTATTCAAAATAAATTTCTCGTCGATATTATTTAAAATAATTCATTTTAAATATTCAAAATTCGCTAAAATTGCCAAAATAAAAATTTTAAACTGGCCCAGATTTTCGGGTTGTTACAATCTCCCCCACTTAAAACTTTTCGTCCCCGAAAAGGAACAAAGTCGAAAGTGGTTTGATTAATCAGCTCTACGTTCGATCTGGCTTCCATTCTCCAACTTTTCAGTTTCTGAGAATTTTCAAATTTTCAAAAATTTGGCTAACACCCTAAATTTTCGAAAAATTTCGCCATAACCTCCCCTGCACCGGGAGCATCGGGGAATTTCAAATAGCTTCCCCGGTCCTTCAGATCTCAAAAAGAAAAAGAAAAAGCCAAGCGGCTAGCCAATAAGCTCATAAAATCATCATCACCCAAACAAAACAGTAAATTATGTAGTAAACATGTACCTATTTGTCGGGCAAACAAATTTTATTCTCTGCTCTAGCCTCCTTGCTATGACCTGTTCAATGATATATATGCATATGCAAGCAAATGCGACCAATTTTCAATACAGCTCAATATTTGATCAAATTGGCTATACGGTTAAAATTTATCAAACAAATAAACGAACAACACAAACATCAATCAATTAGTGAATTAGAGTTTCAAATTCATAATTTTGATACATATACAAAAATCAGATTTTGATGCCAAATCACAACAATAGGCCTTCTCTAATTTTGGTTCTCACACCAGTCAATAGGAAATATATAGATATCACACCATCGAAACACGAATACCAATTCTGATGATGTTCGAACTATCATCAGAATCATCTCCGGGCGACTAGAGTGTGATTCTATATCTATCCAGTATATTAAAATTTCAAATACACGTTTGCAAGGCGTATATGCGAAATCTTTATATACTGGACTGCCCTACTCAATATAAATAGATAATCAAATACGAATAATTGATTTAAATTTTCAAAACAAAATTGGTTTTCATTTTAAAAATATACTCTTCACACTCGTTCTAGGATACTACTGATCCCATCTCTAACGAGTCATTCGAACTGGATATTACTAATCCAATATCTGATGAATTCTTTCGTATGGTTCTAATGTGCCTTGTTCTCTGAGCTTTGTAAACCAAAGCTCTGATACCAACTGTGAAAACCCGCAACTTCCCCGTAAAGGAAAGCGTCGGATAGTTCGAGAACAAGCCACAACAGAAGCATACAAAAGAACATTTGATTGTATATTACAACAATGCATCAGATTACAAGAATATACAGAGTATGAATAAATATTACACAGAAATATCAGAGACTTAAATTACATTTAAATACATAGCAGCGGAAAATAATACAATACACAACTAGAAGAGATATACGGATACAAAGCTTTCCGGATATCGTTCCAGCTGAAAACCCAGGATCCTGTGAATATAAATCTGCAAAACCAAAACTACTAGCTGCCCGTGTCAAAATAAGGGCACCCAGAGTTTAGGTTAAAACAATAAACTCCAGGTCAGTCATGGGACTGGTGTGAGAACTAAAACAGTTATTAATCTTTATTTTTAAAGTTAGGTAAATCAAGGGACCACGCCGTATAACACGGAACGGGTTTCCTCCCGAGAACACCAGTGCATATAAGTAAACAGCGCAATGCTTTTCTAAAAATGAAGCTATTATAAGACCCAGGTCCCATCACACAATGCAACGCAGCCGAGGATAGGGTTTTCCCTTATAATAGCCAAACATGCTTAGTACGTTTAAAACAAATCATTTGATACTACTATAAGTGTATAGTGTATAAAACAACTTCAAATCATAAGTATCAATCATAGGCGGCATGAACGCCCCATAACACTATGTCGCCATATATAAGTTTACAATCAAAACCGCAATGTCGTATTGGAAGTTGGGTTATCATTTATGGTATGAACCGAGGCTAGGGGCAAGATCCTCTACCGATTCGAGACGCTCTAGTCCGTGTCTCAGGCAAGCGCGCAGACAAGCCTTGGATCGTCAGGGCTGGTCCACCGATGTGGATTATTATGCCTGAACACTACGTTTCCCCGCCCTTTGGGGCGTAAGCCTGGCCCGTCAGCCGACCAGAAGCATCGGCCGAAACCGATATCACGAGGCGCCTCGCTTTTCAGCAAGTAATAATAAGCAACATCCACATGAGTCAAACTCGTCAGCCAGTTCAAGCACTGACGTCACTCCTAACTAGAAAGAAACGCATGTCCTCCCTGATGTCCGTCTCCCGTTTTTGATTCATACCGGGTGTGATACTCGCGAATCAACGTTACAAAAAGCTACGCCACAAAGGCCGTGCTTCGATCATCAACCACAAGACTTTGCTTTTCAACAGAAGCCTTGATCATTTGCACCTTAGCATGCCACACAGGCAATTCACTCCATGCGATTGATATCCATCAATATATAACCCCTGAGCTCGTACGTTTCAGAGAAGGGCGTTAAGCAAGAGAATAAATTCTCCGCCGCCAAACAGATATATATTTAATAGAGATCAATCACACGGACTAAAATCCAATATCCGACACACAGTCCATTTACAAGTCCGTTCTGGGTCTGAACGAAACCGGAGGCACCTAGTACCCCGCATATCCATCGATCTCCAAGTACGTCTGGACGATCACTAACTGTTTCCATCTTCTTGGGTGTACAGCCCAATCAAGATCATCAGTAATTACCCAAACGACGTGAAGACCTTCGGTCTTCGACCATCGTCTTCATCTTCGACTTATCGTCGTATCAGTTATTCAGAATGGGATAAACCCGGTCTTTCCGAATAACTCACGTATATTTAAATAAGTGTTACACAAACACAACATACGCCTCATTCCAATTCATCAGTCACTAACCGTAAATTAACCAAGAGAATAATTCCCCAAATATTAACCCCGAAGGCCGAAACCAACATCAGATCAATATCCAGAAAACCATTCTGCTTGGCTAACCGACAGTTAGTTTCTAAATTTCACATTCATAGGGAAAGGTTCCCATTAATTTTATCCAAGATAAATTTCTTGAATTTATTCTTCAATCTATTTTTGAATATCAATTCGAACTAGTCGGGATTAGCGAACCTTACCGAAGTAATCATTTGTTTTAATTTCCCAATCCCAACCTATTCATCCCATGAAGTAAAACTGGTAATACTTCATATCTAACACCACGGTGTTATCGGTAAATTCAATTACCATTTCACGTTCAAATCTAATTAAAGATTTAACTATCGCCTGGAGTAAAACTGGTGATACTCCATTTCGATTATTTCAATCTAATTAAAGATTCATTAAAACTCCACTTAGTTTTAATCGTTAACTGGGTTAAAGAATCAGTGTCATTTAAAACACGGTTCACGATAAACCCAAAGTCACATTCCATTAATTATCGGGTTAAAGAACGAGTGTTATTTAAAGCACCGTTCACGATAAACCCAAAAATCAATATCAATTCAATTCCAATTAAATATTATTCAATTGGTACACTTCATTAAATCTAAATAAAAGATTTAATCTTTTCACAACTGGGTTCAAGAACAGTGTTAGTGAAGACACCATTCACGACAAACCCAAATCACATTTGATATTCAATACAAGGCTCTAAATAGAAAATATATCGGCTTATATTCAATATCAAATTCTACGATTAACAAATGTCGTATTGAAATAACGATATAAATGTATATCTTTCAAATTTCCATAACAACATCTGTATAATCACGAATTCCAACATCGAAATATTCCGAAGACAATTTCGATTCAAATCCACTCCAATGCAATCATTGGAAATTTTGGTTATTTTTAAAACCCTTTTCAAATTCAATTTATTTATTTTAAAAATAAATAAATTACTATTCTAGTTCAAAACTAGTTCATTTCGATAAAAATCTATTTTTATCTTTTCAAATATGGAGTTTTTCATCCCAATCCTTTCTAAATCATTTCTTATGATTTAACACAAATTATTACTATTTTTAATAATTTTATCGAGGCCTGTACAGTCGATTTCCACCAATGGCTATCGAACTGCACTTACAGCGACCTTTTTCAAATTTGATTTGGACATAATTCCAAATCCAACCGTTAGATTTCAAATTTCTAATATTCGTTAGAAATCTCTTTTCGATACGAACCCAACGGTTCCGGTTTTAGGAGAATCCGACGGTCGGATCTCCCGTTTTGTCCGTTTGAAATAAATGGTCGAAATTCACGAACTGCCGCGGCGAGGCGCGTTCTATTCAGGCCATTATATTATATATATAATATATACTTCGTCGATTTCTATTTAAAACGAATTATATAAATAGTTTTGAATTCGTTTCAAAAACATTTTCAACTTCCATTTCAATTCAAATCAAAATTGAATTCTTCTTTATAAATTCGTTTTAAAATTCATTTCTATTCAATTCAAATTTCAATTCAAATTGAATTCAATTCAATTCAATTCATTTCGAAATCGTTTTTAATTCAATTCATTTCGAAATCGTTTTCAATTCAATTCATTTCGAAATCGTTTTCAATTCAATTCATTTCGAAATCGTTTTCAATTCAATTCATTTCGAAATCGTTTTCAATTCAATTCATTTCGAAATCGTTTTCAATTCAATTCATTTCGAAATCGTTTTCAATTCAATTCATTTCGAAATCGTTTTCAATTCAATTCATTTCGAAATCGTTTTCAATTCAATTCATTTCGAAATCGTTTTCAATTCAATTCATTTCGAAATCGTTTTCAATTCAATTCATTTCGAAATCGTTTTCAATTCAATTCATTTCGAAATCGTTTTCAATTCAATTCATTTCGAAATCGTTTTTATTTCAATTCATTTCGAAATCGTTTTCAATTCAATTCATTTCGAAATCGTTTTCAATTCAATTCATTTCGAAATCGTTTTCAATTCAATTCATTTCGAAATCGTTTTTAACTCAATTCATTTCGAAATGAATAAAATCGATATAAATATCGTTCACGTCAAAATGGCGTCAATCTAATCAACACGGCTTCATAAATTTCCATTTTCAAATATTCTATTTCAAATATTTCTTTTTCAAAATAGTTGTTATTATCAAAATATTTCGTTCAACACATGACCAATCTCAATGGATGAGTACTGTCAACACATGAACTTTTATTTTATATCGATAAAGATGTAAATTTTATTACTAAAATATTTCGTTCAACACATGACCAATCTCAATGGATGAGTACTGTCAACACATGAACTTTTATTTTATATCGATAAAGATGTAAATTTTATTACTAAAATATTTCGTTCAACACATGACCAATCTCAATGGATGAGTACTGTCAACACATGAACTTTTATTTTATAATATTCTTTATTTTTCAAATTGGAATGAGGCCCAATCAATTACCACATAAAGTTAATTATATGGATTTTCATACATTACACACATATAATAGCATTGAAAAATAATCAACCATCAACCAAAGTGCACTACACTGTATAAGCATCAAATATAGATATCTAACGCTTATAACAGCTTGTCAATCAATCGATCGACATATTTAATCAATCAGGATGAGTGAACTTCATATTTCATCCCAACACCCGTGTGGGGTTTTCAAACAATCAAACACAGATTTTGTTTGTTGCAGTTGGGCGATGTGTAAAATTTATCGACCCAATCAATGTCCTTCAAATAGGTGTACATAAACAAACCGTCTGGTTCGTAAATGAATATTTATTTATTCACATTCACGTTAAAAATTATATTTTTAACGACAAAACATTTTATTCCAACATATGAATTTCTATTCGGTTCATTCTTTAAATAAAATGATATTTTTATTTTTCTAACTTATTTTAGAAAATTTTGGCGGCATAACGGCACGATACTAGAAACGGGACGAGGCCTAGCCTTATCCCCGGTCTAGTGAAGGCCCACGCCATTCACACATCAATCAAATCCATTCATCTCACCAAACAATTCAATTTCAATCAAATAATCTAACTTATTTTTGCAATCAAACAAACAAGTCCATTGTCTGTGGACGATTGTGTCGGGTGCTACTAAGCACCGTCTGCATCCTAGTATATATATATAAATAGAAAAGAAATTGAAAGGTGAGAAATTCTCACTTATAGCTATCCTAGCTCCACGGCACTTCATTGATAGAAATCTTCATCGCTATCGCATCTTCTTCATCTTCGTTGCCCGTAGCCACTACATATATAAAAATCGAATTTTTACTTCGCTATTCACTATATAAAAATCACATTTTTACTTCGCTATTCACTATATAAAAATCACATTTTTACTTCGATGTTCAATATATAAAAATCATATTTTTACTTCGATGTTCAATATATAAAAATCATATTTTTACTTCGATGTTCAATATATAAAAATCATATTTTTACTTCGATGTTCAATATATAAAAATCATATTTTTACTTCGATGTTCAATATATAAAAATCATATTTTTACTTCGATGTTCAATATATAAAAATCATATTTTTACTTCGATGTTCAATATATAAAAATCATATTTTTACTTCGATGTTCAATATATAAAAATCATATTTTTACTTCGCTAGTCATGAAAAGATGCTATCTTTAATATTCCTATCACGTAAAAATTATATTTTTAATTTCAAAAGCAATGTATATTTTTAATTTCAAAAGCAATGTATATTTTTAATTTCAAAAGCAATGTATATTTTTAATTTCAAAAGCAATGTATATTTTTAATTTCAAAAGCAATGTATATTTTTAATTTCAAAAGCAAAATAAATAAATAAAATCCTCACTGATAACCTTCTTCAATGTCGAAACCCTCCAGGTGAGTAGAAACCCATTTTCGATCGATTAGGGCACCGAACCGAACATCCCCCAAGCCGCCGAAGGTCTATCGGTGGTCGCCATGCTGTAGCGCCGGTCTTCCCCTCCCCACGTCGATGTCGGCATCCAGTTCGACGTCCTATCCTGGTCTAGACACCCACGCGAACTGACCGCCTTTGACCCCCAAATACTCTCGAACGATGGAGCTGCTCCCCATCTTCACCGTTGGACTGGAAGGGCTCGCCTAGCTCTTGAGATTTGCACTGATACTTTTGCATTTCATCAATTGGGTTGGGATTAAACATCGAATGAAGAGGGGAGCTTTTTCGCCGTTCGTTTCAGCTGTGGAGGCGCGAGTTTTGGGTTTGACCTCGCTGGGCCCTTTGACCTAGGGTTTAAAGGATGATTGGATAATATATAATATATTTAATAATTAATTAATCCACTTATTATCTCGATATGATTTCGTACCCCAAATCAAACCCAATGACTGTCGCCCCTAGCTAAATACCCCAATTTCGGACACAATGCAATATGTTTCGCAAGCTGATTCGGCTGTTACAATCAGTTTCCGTTAAATTTACATTTAAATTATTATATTGAATTTTAAACGTACATTTCAAATTACCGGGGTCACACACTAACTCTATAAATCCCATAAAAATATTTTCTAGCTTTGTATTGACGATACGGTCCTAACAAAACTAGTTTCGTCGAATTCTGAGACCGTTAGAAAAATGGCCAATTTCCAGTCGATTAAAATCAACTAAAACTGGTCAAACGCGTTTTCCTTTGCCACGCTCACATATTGATTCGAAAAATTATGAAATTTGAAATCTAGCAATAACTTGACATCACGGACCCAACAAAAGTGGTTTCGTCGAAATCCGAGGTCGTTTGCAAAATGTCCATTTTTAAGGGCCTGAATTCCATAGCGACTATTCAGAATTTTCAATTGGACATATCTTTTGATTCCCGCTATGAAATTTCGATTATTCGAATTCGTTGGAAAGATATTATCAAATAGATCCTATCATTTTTGGTTTCACTAAAATCCGGATTGTTTTGCACCCGGTACATTCAATCAAAGTTTGAAATCAAATTATCGAACTACCGCGCCATTTTCAATTCCTTTTATAAATATAAATAAATATTTATATTCTAACGACGACGCGTATAATATATACGTTCTAATTCTATTCAAAATAAATTTCTCGTCGATATTATTTAAAATAATTCATTTTAAATATTCAAAATTCGCTAAAATTGCCAAAATAAAAATTTTAAACTGACCCAGATTTTCGGGTTGTTACATATATACATACCAATCATCAGAGTACATCATATATCAGACACAGCGGAAATAAACTCTAAATAACGAACGGTGAAGCCTCCTGCTTCCAGCTCCTGAAACTCCAGTGGAAACCTGACCTGAAATTATACCCGGTCTGACCCGAGCACATTTGAAGCAAAGCAAATTTTACCTGAATCAGTCTGGAATACTTTTCAGTGATAAATTCACAACAAACAACTTGTTTAACTTTGGAAATCCTTTTTGAAAGAAAGGATAATAGTAAGACCAGCCCATACATAAACACGGACGGTTTTTATCTTACTATAACCCAAAACATTTTTGAAATCAATATCTCTTCTGATATTATAATAGTGTCTATCAAACCACAAATAAATAACCATCTAGTAGAACGCTCTCATCTCACGCTATACATAAATAGTATACAATCAAAACCGCGAGCTCTTATTGCAGAATGGATTTCCTGGCAAGGTATGGAACCCACCTTCCGATAATGTACATCCGGAGATGAATACATTGGGGTTCAACAAGAACGTCTTGCAACCTGGCTACACATGACCGACCCCTCATTTCGCTTGAGAATACCCGATATATCATTACCACGGTTTGGGGCCAGCCAACCAAACCGATAGCATATAAAATAAAAAGGGATTGTCGAAGGCATTTGATTTTCTCCAGATCAGAATGATATACCCTTTTAGTGGGTGCGACCCTACATAGCCATGCTGCCTACCCGATTTTATGCCATTTCCCAGTTGATGAGGCTTGAGGTTACGTTTATCTTTAATCACATCTCCATTCATTTTGAGTGCCACATCGTCAAATCTGTCAAATCACTAATTGACGTCCACAAATACACTCTAGGTGTTAAGCAAGAGAATTTCTCCGCCACCAAACTAAGTATATTTGTAAAAATGAACGTACATGATTCTTAAGGGAATACTTTGTTGGACATTCGTCCATACAAGTCATCCGGGAACATGATGAACCGAAGGCACCCTCCTACCGCACCCTATATAGGAATCACCCTAAGGATCAGTAGCGAGTAGTCCTTGCAATCTGTAAATTCCAATCACGACAGAACCACAATGTATCTCTTTTATAGGGGCTACGTAGAGATTATAAGTAGTTCTTCCGTTTCATGAAGATTTACAGTCTTCAATGCTCCATCTTCATTAGCTGCAAGTTAGTTTCGTACGCAGCTCAGTCCCTTTGATAAAACCCATTTCTTTAAACTAATATATCGATTTAATATCGTTATAGTATCATAAAATTGTTCCATTTCCTTTATCTTGGAAATATTATTTTATATTCTTCAAAATCCCTTTTTAACTTTACTTTGGAAAATATCGATATATTATTTGTTTGATGGTATAACTCTCAATTATAAATCCTTATACGACTAAACCCATGTCAAGCGACATTTTATCCATTATATAACCCAAATGGTTTTACTTTAACTCTTAGACTTCAAATATTATTCTTAATTCAAGTCACTATGGAAATATACAATTCGAATTTAAATATTTACTTTTGTGTTTCTGTTTCAACATAATCATTTCCATTTCTTTGGAAAACATTTGTAATTTACTTATTCCGTAGAACAAGTGTATTCCAAACTATAATATTTCATTACGCTTCGAACTCGGGACAAACAATGTTAAACTATACATTGTTTATTTTTAAACCAAATCGTTTAATTATAATTTAAAAACTTTTCAATGTTGCAATATAATAAGCTAATCTCAATTCCTTTACCAATACAAACTAATATCATCTCTCCGTAATAGTGAAGTCATTCAAGTTGGGGTATTATAATTTCCTCTCAGACCTAGATCGACAACGTTATTATCTTAAGATAATAAAAGTTTGAAACCAAAAATCCAATATATTATCCCTATTCCCATTTACTATTTAATTTAAATATGATTTTATAAACCATTTCCTTTCATTTGAAACCCACCTTATATTTTAATCCATTTTAGTTAATTCATTAATTAAGTAAATTACTTACTAACCCTTTTCGATAATCTTTTTACAATTTCATGTATAACTTGGATTATACTTCAATAATTAATTTATTAATACTTTACCCATACCCATATAACATATTTAAACTAAATTTGGATTCCATTACTAAATCCATTACCATAATCCCGTATACTAATCCATTAATCAAGTTCCAGTTTCATTCATTTTACTCAACTAGGTAAAATCTTATTAAATTTTTATATAAACTACCATTTATAAACCTTGATTTGTAATAAAATTGATTTACCGAATCTTTACGCAAATCCCTTTTAGTAACTTATTATACTTAACTTGTTTTAAATACACAAGCCATTTATCATCTTCCCTTGTTTATAACCGTCTTCCTTTACTTGAGTAAAAGTTCATTCGAAAAGCATCCCATTTTATTCCGATCCTCTTTATCTATCTAGTTTACAAAACTTGGAATTTATTATAATTCCCTTTCTTCGACCCAATTTATAATCCCCTTATTCTTGCTCACATATTAAATGAAATTATTCAAAAAGTAAATCACTTTAATGAACTTTATCATTCAGTTTGAAGTAAAGGTAGTTTACTTCAATATTAACTAACATAGACTAAGAATTCATTATTAGAAAGGTCATTAAGTAATAGTACTTCTATTGAAATAAATAATTAAATAAACAACTTTAGAACACAGTTAATTAAAGATAAATTAACTACTTAGAACATTCGTTAAATTTTAACAACTGATCATAGGCCTATTAGATTAAATTAATCTAATATCCAATATTCATTAACCAGTTGATTTCGTCAACTTATAAACATTAGCAACGGATTTATACTAATCCACCCTTTTTAAATTAATTAACAACTTCATTAGCTCAATTGTTTTAAATAAACAATTATTATAATTCCCTAACCCGTAGGTTAAATCTATACTTCTATTCATATAATCTTATTAACGACTTAAGAATTCATTATATATAACATCTAATAATTTTCTTTGTAACCCTAATCATAAATGACGATATATTTATAAACCTTTTATTTTAAATAACTTTTATAAAATAAATTTAAAAACTTCGATTCAGTTATAAAAATATATTTTATAACATGAAACTCTGTCAATTTGCCTAATGACAAACGACGTCTTAAAACGATGGATATTAGGTCATCTGCTGCCAATCACTTAATCAATACTGTTGATTGATTAAAACCCAACAATCGTTGAATATATGTTCAACGATTAACATCCATTCAACCATCAATAATCCAAGCAGGTTATAGCATCATTTGCACTAAACAATTCATATGTGAATAATATGAACAACCAATAATATACAATTTATTTGAGGAATCCGGTCGGATCCCTCCAACATGTTCTTTCCTGCATATCAGATCATAATATAATATTTTAACAATATATGAACAATAAAACATCCATCATTAAACAAACAATAAGCAGACACGCCATCCAATCATTCAATTAATTATGAATTATAGTTATGTGAATTTAGCACATCATAGAATTCCAGAAAAATGTGAGAATTAACTAACCTTTGTTTTCGATGATCGGTTCGCGCGTCGCTTCATTTAATTTTAAACGAGCATTTAAAATTAAATAAAAATCCAGTTGCTTCCAATTCCTTTAAAAAATGCTTGGCAATGTACTACTCTTCCCTGCGATTCCAATGCCTCTTGTATTGCGCAATTCTGATAACGTATGGTGAAGTTATGGTTATATAAGATTTAAATAATTATATGATCATTAATATTTTGAATAAGTTACTACTAAAATTTTCTCAATCACCTTTTTATTTAACCGCTAATCCGCCATTAGTCTATCTTAACCTTTGCGTCAATACCAATTTTCATCTTTGGCTGCAACTTCCCCACTATTCCTTCACGTGAGCTCCCCATAAACGTTGCCAACTTCTTTTCATTTTTTTAAATGTAGGCCCAAACCCAGAAACAATAATCGGCCCATCCCCTTATTCTTCTTCATCTACTTCTCCTTACAAAAGAAACTGCTACTTCTTCTTCTCCTCTATATTTCTGTCACTTCTTTCATATTTTCCATTTTTTTCTTAAATATTTATAAAAACGTGAGGCCCCAAATCCATGCACAGCTCCCCTCATATATATACAAGCGCCTGTACACTTCCTCCACCATTTTGGATGCTCCTCCTTCTATCTTCTGTTCCTTCTTCACGAGCAACAGCTCCCCCTGACTCGCCTTCGCCTCCCCTTCAACCGCCAGAGGCCAACGTTCTCAGTCCCGGCTTCTCACTCCATCGTTCTCGCGACAACACCCATTCCAGTAAAACACCTTTGTTTATTCCTGTAGCGATACCACACCAAAGCCTTCCACCACAATGCCTCGTCATACCACTCGAAGGCCACCAGACCCATCACCAGTGTTGCCACCAGCTCCACCCACACTCACGTAAATCAAACCGCGCCCACTCTCCAGGCAATACAACCTCCTGACTCCCCACAAAAATGATCACCGTATCCACCCTGGTTCGCCGGAGCCGACACCAGTAATTCACATGCAGAACAACCTTCAACTCCCCTTCACCACTCCTCTCCACCATTAGACAAATCTCGACCTCCTCCCAATGATGCGTCAACAGCTTTTTCCACGCACCCAGGTGCGATCCTTTCTCCCACGCTTCTCTTCACCATATCACTACTTAAATTCAAACCTTAAATACTACTGCTTCATAATACAACATCCTACTGAGTTCGGCAAGAACAACGTACGTACTGAGTTCGATGCATTGTCAAGAGTTGTATTTGATTTATAATAATATATGAAGATTGATTCATTATTTCATTCACTAGTTTTTCTAGTTTAGGAAAATGTATGAACTGCATCCCTCAATTATATATACACGAAGAAACATTGAGGATATGATCAAAGTCACCACCTCTATGTCTGTGTGATGTTACGAGGTAGCTCGGCTGATTTTACTGATATGAAAATACAGGGTGTAGAGTGTAGGCACATTGTATCTATTTTGGGCATGCAGTGTTATTTCAGTCTGTAGACATGGTTTTTAGATCTTATTTAAGTCTCCTGAGATCTTTCCTTAGTCGGGAAGTTGTGGGGGGAAATTCCTGTGTTGGTTTCTGCGTGTGATAGGGTTGCTTCGATGTGAAATACAGCTGATAGGTCTGCATCGATATGTCCTTAGATATTTTTAGGGTAGGATTTAAGTGATTTGGTAGCTAAAGAGAAATAAGGGGTGACAAACTTATGCAGCATGCATGAGCCATGCGTTGCAGTAGGTGGACGTGACAAAGGGTTGCCAGAGAAGTACATACATGTGCTTCCCTTTTTTTTGTGGTTAATACTAATTACTTTTTATTATTGGACACTGGTCATATTATACTCCACTACACACAATTTTGTTCACTTATGGACTGTTATCGACAAAAATAAAAATATCATCATGACAGGCAATGTATCACGATTCCAAAAATAAATAAAATAGACTAGTTATCTTATTCTGTGAAACCCCAAAATGTTGATATAAGGTGTAAAATATTCCAAATAAAAAGTTGCTTATTTTTCAAATTAAAAATTACAGTAAAATTCTAAAAATTAAATTATAACTACGTCTCAAAGATCTTGTCAAAATTCGAAACCATTATTTAATTTTATTAAATTATCATTATGGTTTATAAATGATTCAATAACGATTTTCTGAAAATTTAATTTGGGCATAACTTGAAATCTATACGATTAAATCTCGAATTTTCTCTTTCATTAGAAAATTACAATCAAATGGATTCAAACGGTTCTTGTTTTACAGAAATCTGACTTATATCAGATCCTGTATATTCAATTGAAGTTCAAAACGTTATATTATGAATTACCGCGCCATTGCAGCTCGTTTTGTAATTAAATTTATAATTTATATAGTCGAACTCCATTTTAAATAAATAAATTCAATATAAGAATCCATTTATATCTCCAAATCATTGTTTAAAATGGATTTTAATATTCGTCATTAACGTTCAAAAATCTGGGACGTTACAAGAGCGATTTTACTATGGACGATAAATGACTTTTTAGCATATAGAAATATTGCTGGATGTTGTGTGAAAGGGAAAAATGGTTGTCCATTATGTGGTATCATTACACACCATCGATGGTTGAAACATAGTTGGAAGAGCAGTTGTATGGGTCATAGGAGATTTTTACCCCTTTCAGATTCATTGAGAAAACAAAAAAAACTGGTTTGATAATGCTATAGAAAATGGTCGTAAACCTAGAGTTTTGACTGGAAAAAATATCTCTGCTATTTTGAAAAACTTTCCAAATAATTTTGGGAAAGAAATAAAAATAATAATAGCAAGAAGAGGAAGGGTAATAAGGGAAAAAATAAGCAGGAGAGCAGGAAGAGAAAAAAATACTAATAATAAAAAAAATAGTGGTGAAGATGGTGATCTTATGAATATATAGCTATCAAGGTGGAAAAAACGATCAATCTTCTTTGATTTACCATATTGGAAGGTTAGTTTTTTTTCACTGAACAATAATACAAATTTTAGTAATGAAATTTAACATTATTGATTTTTGTAGGAACTTCCAATGCGTCATAATTTAGACATAATGAATTTAAAAAAAATGTTAGTGAAAGCATAATAAGCACAATGCTGCATGACAACAAATCGAAAGATGGAAATAATTGTAGAAAAGATTTAGAAGAGTGGGGAATTCGATGTGGCCTTTATGCACAATCTCGTGGAGAAAAAAACATATTTTCCACCAGCTACATATATGTTGTCCAAATCTGAAGAAAAAAATATTTTGTAAGAGATTGTATGATTTTAAGGGACCTGATGGTTATTGCTCGAATTTCAAGAGTTCTATGTCATTGAAGGATTGTCAAATTAGAAGTTTGAAGTCACATGACTATCTTGTCCTAATGCAACAATTGTTGCCGGTTGCAATAAGAGGATTGTTACCGAAGAAGCCAAGGAAAGTAACAATTCGTTTATGTTTGTTCTTCAATTAATTGTGCCAACGTGTTCTTGATAGAGGAAAACGACAACATCTTGATGACGAGATTATTCTAATTTTATGTGAACTTGAAAAATATTTTCCATCTTTATTCTTTGATATAATGATACGCTTGAAGATTCATCTTGGAAAAGAAGCCAGATTATGTGGACTGGTTCATTTTCGTTGGATGTACCCATTTGAAAGATACATAAAGACACTAAAACATTATGTAAGAAACACTGCACGTCCTGAGGGGTGTCTTGTAGAATCCTATCTTGCATAGGAGTGCATGGAATATTTAAGTGAATTCTTAAAGAAATTAGTAGAAATAGAAGAGAAGGAAGTCCGAAATGAAGATTATGAAAATGATGTCATACTTGAAGGACGATCAACTTCAGCTTGCAAAATAATTACACTGCCTGAGAATGAGAAACAAGTTGCTTATTTGGCTGTGCTAATGAATATGGCTATAGTGGAACCATTTTTAGAGCAAGTGACTAGTGCATTTTGTTTTATTGTTCAAATTGTTTTATTAGTGCAGCTTATCTGTTTTTTTTTCTTTTACAATAGTTTGCATTTTGAGGAGTTGCAACACTCAAACAAGTGCACAGAAAAAAATGCGATCTTACTTTGGAAAACCCACACAAATAACTTTGCTGATTGGATTAAGAAGGAGGTGAGCTTAATTTTAAAATATAATCTCATTAATTTTAAATATATTATTATCGAGATCTAACATAAATAATAATTTCATTTATATATACCTTATGATTCGAACGATCACGACACAATGTTAAAATGGATTGCCTATGGTCCAAGGAGTAGTGCATTGTCTTGTATAGGTTATACCATCAATGGAGAACGTTTTCACACAAAAGATATTGAGAGAAAAACTCAAAATTGTGGAGTCACTTATGATGCAACCACCATGTCTAGGACTAGCGCAAAAGATATTTCCCAAGTGGTTGATGTGATTACTTATTATGGGATATTGACCGATTTTTTTTTTAGACTATCATGCCTTTTATGTTTGCGTCTAAGTGTCATTGGAAAAATATAGGATTGGTGCGAAGGTAGAAGATGAATTTACCCTTGTCAATTTACAACAAAATCAAGCTTCATTTTCAAAATATCCATATATCCTTGCTTCGCAAGCAAAACAAATTTTCTATTCATTGGAAGATAATGATTCTAATTTGTATGTTGTGATGAGGGCACCATCAAGAAGTTTTCATGAAATAGATGTAGATGGCTCGTTTGAGGAATTTAGCATGGATACAGGAAATTTTAAAGAAACTGATATGGAGATTGTTGATTTTGCTGAGGATCTTAGCTATGTTAGGGAAGATTGCGAAGGAATACTTGAGTAGTATATCACTAGCTATGTTAGGGAATGCTATGTTAGGGAAGATTGCACTTTGTAGCTATAACTTCACTATAAAATCCAACACTTCATTATATTTTTTCTGTTTGCATTCCTGTTAGATTGGTTGCAAACTGACAATAATAAATTACTTAGGCTAACTCGTTTTTTGTCGTAGCTATAACTGCACTTCTTTGTTTTAAAATATCCTAAACTGCCGTTATTTGCTATGAAAAGCACTGTTGTATCACAAAACCAAATATTTCTAAAACGAACGACAAGATGTTATAGCTTGTATGTAGCAATTAGCTATTTGCATTATGTGAGTTTAGAATCATAGAGAATCATTGAATAAATTCTTTGTTGAGTAATGACTACATAAATAATTCATAATAAAATTCACGTTATCATATAAACCAAAAGATAAAATAATCATACTATAATTGCATAAACTCTTTGTTGAGTACATGCAGCAGTTTCATACTTCGCTTTTAGCAAATCAAAAGATTAAATAAAGAAACTGTAATTGCAGTTTGAGCAGTCTACAAACCGGGCATGACATTGCTACATGCATAGGCTTGACACTGCTGCATGTACAAATGGTTTCTATGTTGCGGTATGCTCAAAATGTGAATCAATGAATCATGGCTATATGGAAAAACATAAAAAGTTGGACCCTGTTCATAAAGATGACTCAATATATATGCACACACACGTATCTCCTTATCTATAACTTATCAAAATGAGCTGCCTCTTTCATCCCTATCTAAAACTTATCAGTAGAGTTATTTCTTTCATCCCTATATATATATATATATATATATATGTATGTATGTATGTATGTATGTATCTTCATATACTTGTCTTCACCATACTTTAAAATATTATGATAGACCACACTCATAGTAACTTAAAGACACAGTCCTACTATCTTTAAGTTACTTCTTTCCTCTTACCCAAGCCTTATTACCATGTTAGTTATGGAGCAGTGATGTCATGCTCGTAACTATTGGGAGCAAGCCACGCCGCCATGGTTAATTGAAGCCATGCTGCCTTGGTTAAGGTTAGTGCTGTCATGAGGTTATTTTTCAGATCCATGTGGAGAGGTATTCAGTATCTTAAAGATACCGAATACTTCATCCACATGGTCCTGAAAATAAGCTTTATGGCAGCACTACTTGACATATTAAGGGGCTACACTGATATCGTATATCGATGTATCTAATATATTGTTTATTTTGATATTGATCAAGTTATCAAATATATCGTTGTATTCTAAATGTATATCAATTTGTCTAATATATCGCTGTGTTCTACATGTATATCAGTTTGTCCAAATATATCGCTATGTTCTACATGTATATCAATTAGTCCAATATATTGTTCATTATGATATTGAATGCTTCTATAGACATTTTTTTAGGCCGATAAAAAATTCAGACGTCTGAATAAAATATCCTGACGTCCGAATGCTTCTTCAGGCATATTTTTTAGGCCAAGAAAGAATCCAGACGTCTGGATAAAAAGTCCAGACGTCTGGATGCTGTTTCAGATATAATTTTTTAGGTCGAGAGAAATTCTAGACGTATGGATAAAATATCCAGACGTCTGAATACTTCTTTAGGCGTATTTTTTAAGCCGAGAAAAAACCCAGACATCTGGATAAAATATCAGACGTTTGAACGTTATTTAGATGGTATTCTATTTCTAGTATCAGACGTCTAGCAATATATGCAGACGTCTGACACATCCAAATCAGCTACGCATGTCTTCCTTGTTGTCGAGATATGTTTAATGCTTTATATTGGGTAAATATAGAATATTTTGCTTTAGATAGCATGTATACAACAATATTCAAAAATATAACCGGGTATGTCATAAGTAAGATATAATAGTGATAAATTAGAGCTATGTAGAATTAGAGTACCATATCCACAATACACAACAGACTAACATCATCGAGTTATCACAAGCATAGCATACATCAAAGTCACAATCAAAACACAACCACGTCACAAAATAGAGTTTAATACATACATAATTTTTCATAATTTTTAAATTAAGCGTAGGCGTCTTTAGGCTCGACTCTCACTTCTGTTGAGTCGTATCCCCCTTTGTATCTACCACCATGTTCACCTTGTCATCAGATTTCTTTGAATATTCTTTTTCCTTAGGTTCGATTCTCACTTCTTTTGGGTCGCCTTACCCCTCTTTTTCTTCATCTATCTCCTCCTTGTCATCAAATTTCTTTGGATCTTCTTTTTCTTTAGGTTCGATTCTCGCTTCTTAATTTTCAAACTTCTTCTTTATTAATTCAGACGTCTGCTTTTTAAGTTTTTTCAGACATCCCCTTTATTTAGGTAATTCTTTACATAATTGCATCATGATCGTCACCAATTAATAATTACTTGCATGATTGTTTATCAGGTTAAAGGAAGCAGTAGAGATGAGAGTCCATCTTAAGTGTTACAAATGATTTATATTATTGTTGCCACAACAATTGAATTTCTTTTGATTTAATATATAATATAAATGATTTCGAATAATTGTAGAGTAAGTATGACCAACCGAATGCCAAATGTAATTTGTTGGATTTGACTGGGACAGACGAAATAGTAGCTGAAGGAAGAGTTCTTTCAACTAACCCAAAAGAGCTTTTATATAATATTCCTCTTGGACCAAATGCCATGAAAATTTTGATAGAATTCCTAAAGAAACTGGATGCTTATCTATGGAGGTCTACTCCTAGAATGATCTCACATACTGGAGAAGCTAAGGATGAGATAGTAGCATGGCCATCTGACAAAGTTGTATTCCACACTACGATTGTCTCTGAAAATGATGACAATGTTGTATACTTAATTCTTTATGCACTAATTATCTCAATGATTTAATATAAAAATCTGATAATTATTTTTTATAGAGTAAAATTAGTAGTACAAATAAGAAATGCAAGTTGTATGATTGGGTTAGATGCAAATAACTGGTTGTCGAAGGGTGGTTGTACTCTACTAATCCAAATCAGCTTGTGGATAATATTCCACTTGGATAGTCTGTTGTGCTTGTTTTGATTGATGCGCCAAATAAATCAGATGCATTCTTATGGAGACCATCATTTGGTATGACATATGTTGGAGAAGCTATTGGTTGCAAAGTAGCTTGGCCGCAAAAAAATGTCATTGTTGAGGATATTAATGCTACGACATCTGCTCATACGCCAAATATTGTATCACATTCAGCGATAATGTGTAGTTTATGTATTTAATTTATAAAAACATGCATATATCTTAGTATTGTTTTATTATTAGAATCACTTCCATTTTTTAGAAAACATATTTAAACAGTTTCATATATTGCATGATAGAGGACTAGTTTCAAGTCAAACATTAAATGCAAGTTGATTAGTGTTCATGGAGCGAAAGAAGTTGCCGAAGGATGTGTGTCTTCGACTGAGCCAAATGTGATGGTCCATTTTGTTCGTTTGGGAGAAGGTGCCGTTAAAGTTTGGGTTGATATTATTAAAGTTCCAAATGCACCTTTATGGAGACCCACATCTGATTTTGAGTTTACTGAAGATGCAATTGTAACTACTATAGCTTGGCCTTCTGCAAATGTCACCGCAGAAACGTCTTCAAGTAAGTATGACTTATACTTCTCTTTACTTATCATTAGTATGAATGATGAAAATACTCCTCATTATGATTGTTTTGGTAGAATTTTACTTCAAGTAAGTATGATTTCCCTTTTCACCTCTTAAAACTGAATATTTAAATTTCGTTAAGGTAGATAAAACTGACAAAAATAGAAGATACGGTGTCCTTGTTACTTCAAACATTTTGATCTTGTGCAAATTTTCTCTCTAGCAATTTGGTCTTACTAAGCCGTACGCATATTTGTTGACATCAGAAATGTTGCGAAGTTTAGGATGTTGTTTGGAAAATAAATATGTTGCCTGTGCATGGAACTGAACTCTGCCAACGTTGTCAAGTAGTTTAAGCACTATGACTAGTAAAACAAGCCAATATTGGAAATGTTATATTTATTCCGAATTCAACAACAATATGACTTGATCATACTTGACCTCATTTTCTTTTAACGTTGTCATGTTTAGACGTACTTTTTAGTTCAGTTGTTAGCTGTTTCTCAATGTCATACATATACAACGAAAGTAGTTATGTATTTTCTTATTTCCAAACCAGGTGTTGATGCTTGATGGATGACGGAAATTCAACTTTGGAGCAGACGAGCATGGACTTTGAACGGTTTATATTTTTTTTCTTTCAGTAAGCATCTTTTGTAAAAACATGTTAGGTGGGAACATCGATTACCAAATGTTATGTACAACTATTGTCTATTTGGCATATGGAATTATTATAACTTATGTGATAGAGTTTTATAATTATAATTATTTTGCATTGTTTGAATTTAGTGATTATTTTGAACTCCATTGTGTAAATATGATAAATGCTAATAAATGTACCTCAACAACTCTTGTAACGACCCGTATTTTTCGCCGTCAAATATTTAATTTAATTTATTGTTTTAAATATTATATTTGGAGTATTAATGGATTTCAATATTTAATTCGTTATTTAAAACGAAGAATGAACGTTATATATTTATATAATTTTAAATCGAGCTTGAAAATGGCGTGCAGTTCGTAATATGGAGTTTTGAACTTCAAGTGGATATACAGAGTCCGATATAAGTCCGATTTCTGTGAAACAACAAACGTTAGAAACGTATTGATGATAATTTTCATATAAAAGAGAAAAAATTCAGATTTCGTGTTATAATTTGTTAGATATGGCTAAATCAAATTTTGAAATAGTCGCTGTAAAAATCATTATTTAAATATAGGCCGTTAAAATAGCCGTTTTGCAAACAGACTCAGATTTCGACGAAATTGGTTTCATTAGAACCGTATCGTTAAATTATTGTACGGTGTTGAATGGCGTGGCAAACCGATGTCGTATGTGACCACGGTAGCCGTAAACGCCCGTTCAATTCCTATAGCGCATAATTAAATTAATAAAGGGATAATTGGGCATAACTTGACCAGACGATCGAATTAGGCCGCGAAACCAATTCCGTTGAGTTCGTATCGTCGATTAGAGTCAGGATAGGTATATAGTTTGTTATTTTTAGAGACCGTGTAATTTGGTGTCAAAAAGGGCATTGCGGTGCGCGTAAAAATAGCCTACCGGGGAAACAGTCTCAGAATGCGACGAAACTAGTGCCGTTGGGTTCGTATTGAAGAATTATTTTAGGATATCAAGGTTTCAAGTTGATTTGATTTATCTGGTGATCGTAAAAAAAAACGCGTGTTCATTTCTGGTTTTATAAAGGAAATTTTTTCATACGACCTCGGATTTCGACGAAACTTGTCCAATTGGATTCGGAATATCTTTTTACACCAAGATTAGCTTTTATATCAGAAAACAGAGATCATATGTGGTGGTTTTTAGCACGATTCCTCACTATGAAGATGGGTTGTATTAAAATAGTCCTACTTTCTACTTTACGATCTGATTCATTCCGCTTACCCCAGATATGGTTTACTTGCCTACCAAACCATTGCCTTTCCGTGCACGCCAATCCTTCACAACACCGTGATTTTCACGTTTTTGAAAAGCACGAGCTAACCTATTTTCTTTTGCTGCACACCTATACTGTTTCACTGCATCAACATCACAGAAGTGAAATGAAAACCCACCGCTGAGCCTAGGATGGAAATGTGACCATACATACACAACTATTATCTCTATTGACTCGAAAATACAGCTACCCCTACTGAAATGAAAACACGCACATAGCACTCTGTGGTTCTCCCCTAACCTACACTGTGTGCACATGCTACTTCTCTGTGGTGAATTTTCCCCTTCAATCACAAATCGAATCCCATCAAACGAAATGAGAATACGGCACCTACTTATCCTACCCCTGTAGCAGCTATGAGCCTAAGAACCTTGGCACCCAAGGTTCTCCATATATATAAATACGTACCACTTCACCATAATTTCTTTCAGACCATTCACGTTGTTAAAAAGAAAAAAAAAAGAAAAAAACAAACAAATGCAAGAAGGAAAGAAATGCAAAGAAGAACATAAGGACTAAATAAAGTAGCAATGTAAGAAGAAATAGGGGGGCCTTATGGGGTGATGTGTGGATGACAGGGTGGAGAAAGGTTGCAATAGCTTTCGGGATATGGGAATGGGAGTGACAGTTCATGAATGAGGGTGGTGGACGTTTGAAGTGGAAGGGGCACGGTGATGTGCCTGTGCGTATCAGGGAGGATGGTGACTTTGTTTTGTGGGTTTGCTGAAGCCGGAGTGGGGTAGTATTGACACGCCTTAAGAAAGAGGAGCTGCGGCACATCGAGAAGGAGAGGGCGTGGTCTGGGCATAGCTGCAACAGGCGTTTGCGTGTCGGAATGAAGCAAACAGTGGAGTGGGAGATCCTGGGCGAACGTGAAGAAGTGGTGGCCTTAGGACCGGTAGATGAGTGGTACAGGGTGGTGAGGAATGAACGTGTGGGGAGGAGATGCATGCGTGGACAACGATGGGGAGGGGACATGCAGTCCTGAACAAAGTGTAAAAGACGTTAGCAGTAATCCTTAAATTAGCCTGGTATAAATTTGAACATGCTAATCATTGTTTAAACATATTGATTTAGTTTTAATTGCGCCTAACAAAACCCATTTATAGTGGTGCCTAGCTAAAGACGTCGGCCTGTTTTAATCTCAATTGTGTCTAGTTAATTAGTGTTTTATGTGACCACTATTACCTAAGCAGGGGACGTACCCAATGTTATGTAGTTTATTCATACTGCCTGATCCCGTTTGTATAATTTCAATTACCTTTGAATAGTACCTAATCGGCTTACTAAGTTACATAAGAATTTAGTTAAAATTATATATATATATATAATAAGTTAGTACTTGGTAGTAACGAGACCCGAAACATTATGTATACTCTGAACAGTATGTGATCGTGCCCAAAGATATTTTAATGTGTGAAAGACAAATAGTTTATAAATAGACCTACTCAATGTGTATATAACGCCTGAAGCTTATATAACGATAATCACGTTAGTTTATGGGAATATATTTTTGCATATGCCTAACGATGTTCGGACATGCCTAAACAAAGTCAGTGAGCGTAACTAGAATTTAGTAAATAAATTATTAAGGTTTTAAATATATAGATTTTTAATAAGAAATAGCATAAATGTTATAATGTTACCATACAGCACCAAAATGAGATGGAACAAGTGACGTCAGGACCGTACTGATAAGCGCAATATTTTGGAGATGGTTAGACAGAGCTGGGAGCAGCTGTGAGATTATTTAAACGAATTATTTCAACGTCAGATGAAATCCAAGGTGAGTTAAACTCACTCAGTACTTTTCCCATTTATATTTTATATAAATTGGGTTTTTATTTTGGGTGCTCTGCTTGCTAATGGTTGGCTGTTTGCTAGTTATAATTTATCTGTTGATTTAAATGATGAAATTAAACCATTGGTTAATTTCAGTGAAATACCAAATTGTTATTTTAACGATTGGTCCCAATAAAGGTAACTTACCTTATGGGTCATGTTTATCAATAAACGTGTTTAATAATTTGAATTGTTTGACCTGTTTGATCTGTTTGAATCGTTTTAAACTGTGTGGAGGTAACCGTTTGTATACAGGGAAGGACAGGTTGGAGGGATCCAACCGGATTCCTCAAATATATTATTTATTTTCATATTATTATATGAACTGTCGTGATTGGGTTATTGATTTTAGTAGTGATCATTGACTGAGAAGTCAACCTGTGTTGTGTTTAACCAGTGGGCTATATTGGTTAAGTAATCGACAGTAAATGGCCTAAAAGTAAATCGTTTTGTTTGATATTGATTCACTGTCAGGTGAGTCGATAGAGATAAAGTTATAAAATTTATTTTATAACTGGAGATAGAATTTGAAATATATTATTTTGAATAAAAGATTATAAAAGAAAAATAAATGAATATTGTATTTATTAAAAGCTTTGGTTTAATATAAATTGATTTTATAAAAGCGATTCTGATGTTAATCAGATTTATGAGGACAAGAATAGAAATAAAATCGAATGGTTGAATTTGGATAATCGTTTTGTTAAGAAAAGATTAAATGGATTTATTTTATTTTATTTAATTGATCAATTTAAAAAGGGAATGAATTAGAATCTGTTAATGATGTTTATAAGGAAGTGCTTAATTATTGAATTAAGAAAAGAACGGGCATACCCGAGAGAGAAATTTTCAAAACGTAAGAAGATTTTCTAAATCCATATTTTGAATAGTTCAGTTAAATAAAATTTATATGGATATTAGAATGAGATATATGTTTGGTATTACAACTCGTATTTGTCTTTAGATATGAACGTTGTCGATCAAGGTCTGAGAGGTAATTAAAATACCCCAACTTGAACGACATCGGGATTATCTGAAGATAGTATTAGTTGTAATGGTAAAAGAGGTTAGTGGAATTTATTATTTCCTTAGGGAACAATATAGGCAACGTTTGCTGAAAATTTGGAGTATATATATATATATATAATGTGGATTCTAAAGTAAAAAGGAAACAAAAGGTGTTGCGTGAGATTATAACGATATTTTCAAGTTTAACAAGGGAAATGTAAAAGATAAGCTTTCGTCTATGAGAGTAAGCGTGGAGTATTGTTTTCATATAATGAATTAAAGATATCTCGTAACGTTGTTTACGAGTAACAGGTTAAATGAATTTCCCAACATTATATAAAGAATGCGGCTAATATTTTTGAAAGTTAGAAAGGGAAACTAGTAGAGATGATATAAGATTTTCCTAAATATTTAAAAAGAGAATTTGTTAAAGAAAATCTTATGTTAAATAAGGAAGCAAGAAAAATGATATTTAAAATATCGAAAGATTTAAGAGTTAAATATACTTTTGTTTTAATTAAAAGGCCAAGTGGTGCTGAGTACTGAACCAGTGAACTCACTGGATTGTCATGATTGAAACACTGTTTATATTGATAGTTAAATCACCGACTATCAAATCTGCCCAATACGATTGTTGGTACGGAAAGACCGAGATCGAATTTATATTCGAAAACCATTCCGACCAACAAATACGTGAAGATATTTGAAGATGATCGAGATGGAGCATTGAAGACCGTGGATTTTCGTAAACGGAAGAACTGCTAATAATCTCTGGTCTGCAGCCAGAGATGTACTGTGGTTCTGTCGTGGTCGGAATCTACGGGTTGCAAGGACTTCTCGCTACTGATCCATGGGGTGATTCCTATATGAGATGCAGTAGGAGAGTACCTTCGGTTCATCCTGTTCCTGGATGACTTGTATGGACGAGTGTCTGACAGAGTATTTCCAAAGGATCACGTACGTTGATTTCTTCAAACGTGCTATAGGTTGTTAGCTCCCAGCCAGAGTATTTTTGTGGACGTCAATTGGTGATATCTGGCAGATCTGACGATGTGGCATTCAAAGAGAATGGTGGCCAGGTGATGTAAAAGAAATTCAAACCTAAAGCCTCATCAACCGGGAAATGACAGAAATCGGGCAGGCAGCATGGCTATGTGGGTCGCTCCCATTAGGGTGTATAATTACCTATCTAGAGAAAATCCTTTTGTTTCTTTAATCTATCGATGCTATCCCTTTTCGGGAAGACGGTGGCTAGCTACCTCCGTTGGTGATATACATTTGATACACTCAAGAGAAATGAGTGTTCGGTTATGTGTGGGCCGTGTTGCAAGACGTTCTTGTTGAACCCAGTGTATTCGTCTCTAGAGATACACTATCGGCAGGTGGTCCCATACCTTGTCATAGTTGGAAATCCAATCTCCAATAAGCTCCCGCGGTTTTGATAGTATACTATATATGTGGAGCGTGAGATGCAAGCGTTCTACTAGATTCTATTTATTTGTATTTAGACATTATTATAATATCAGACAAGCTATTGATTTCAAAAAAATGTTTTGGGTTATCGTAAGGTAAAAACCGTCCGTGTTTATGTGTGGATTTGGTCTTACGATTATCCTTTTCTTTGAAAGATTTTAACTTTAAAATCAGGTTGTGTGATACCCTTAATACTGTGCGAGTTTATATCACTCTGGTTCACCAGACTGACCCGGTGTTTTGTAAATGCTCGGGTTAGCCCGAGGTGTACAGGTTCAGGTTATCGAATGCTGTGAAGAGACGAGCTGGAAGAGTCCAGACGTATGATATTATATAGCTACTATTCCGCTGTGAGTTGTATGTGAGGACAGGTTATTATAACTGTCCCGATGTGTGATGTACTCTGATATTGTAAGTTTTATTTAAAGCTCTCAATAAAGTTATTTCTGTGTTATATCTTTTTCCGCTACGATGTGAGACTTTGTTTTGTGTTGGTTCTTCTTCTTCTTCTATTCTAATATTTCTATCTTTCTTACCTCACCCTCTAATTTCTTTCTAATAACGTCCAGTGTTTTCGGTGTTTGGAAGGTCGGCATGAGTTACGGTAAAGGTATTTATGTCGATTTTCGGGACCGAAAATTCCTGGGTCGTTACAGTGGTATCAGAGCTATTGGTTTAGTGATAGCCTTGGCTCTGTGGTGTGACTCAATAGAGATGGGGTTAGTAATACCCTAGATTGAGTTGGTTATATTTATGAGAGCGCGTATTTGTAATTTGATATAAGATTATTTTTGAAATTCTTTTTGTCCAATTTATTTTATAATAAAAGTAAGGATTTTCTCAATTTTTTATAATATGGGAAATCGATTGAAGTGTTAATGTTGATTTGAATGATATATTTGGATTGTGTTGTTGATTGCTTGGATATAAATCTGATAATGATAGACTTGGTTTAAAACCAATGTGAAATAAATAAGTTGGATAAAATAATCCAGAATAATAAACCTGAATGGATAATTAAAGAAATAAATGAAGTGATTTTAAATAAGTATAATCTCATTAGATTGTGTGTAGAACTGGTTGGATCGTACGAAATGGATATTTGAAACTAATTGATGTTATTTGCGAACTGATGAAATTTATTTGAGTTGAGAACAGGTGCAGAAGTGCCAATTCAGATTAAAATCCATCTAAGAAGAAATTCTGGAGTTAATTGAATCCAGTTTGAATAGAGCTGCATAATAACTAAGCAAGCTTGAATATAAAATATAGCTTATTGCGTAATAATGCTCGCAAAAAGGTACGCCTATGCAGAATATGAAAATTTGGTTTTTACTTGGGTTTTGAGTTGGTTTTTGAATTTTTCAGACCCTATTGGTCGATGTATATATATTTCTTGAACCTGCGATATTGCAGATGTCCTCCGAACTGGGGAGACTCTGCCAAATTTTTTTTTCTTCTAAATTTAAGGTGTTAGAATTTTTTTTGAAGATTTTTGGAAATTCTTTTATTTGGATTAAATTAGTTTTAAAACCAATTAGATTTGTTTTGGAAATAAAATCGAGTTTTAAATTTATCATTTTTGTAAAGATAATGGGTTTGTAACGTTCTTTCTTACCTTAGCAATTTCGAGGACGAAATTATTTTAAGGGGGGAAGAATGTAACGACCCGTATTTTTCGCCGTCAAATATTTAATTTAATTTATTATTTTAAATATTATATTTGGAGTATTAATGGATTTCAATATTTAATTCGTTATTTAAAACGAAGAATGAACGTTATATATTTACATAATTTTAAATCGAGCTTGAAAATGGCGTGCAGTTCGTAATATAGAGTTTTGAACTTCAACTGGATATACAGAGTCCGATATAAGTCCGATTTCTGTGAAACAAGAAACGTTAGAAACATATTGATGATAATTTTCATATAAAAGAGAAAAAATTCAGATTTCGTGTTATAATTTGTTAGATATGGCTAAATCAAAATTTGAAATAGTCGCTGTAAAAATCATTATTTAAATATAGGCCGTTAAAATAGCCGTTTTGCAAACAGACTCAGATTTCGACGAAATTGGTTTCATTAGAACCGTATCGTTAAATTATTGTACGGTGTTGAATGGCGTGGCAAACCGATGTCGTATGTGACCACGGTAGCCGTAAACGCCCGTTCAATTCATATAGCGCATAATTAAATTAATAAAGGGATAATTGGGCATAACTTGAACAGACGATCGAATTAGGCCGCGAAACCAATTCCGTTGAGTTCGTATCGTCGATTAGAGTCAGGATAGGTATTATTTTTAGAGACCGTGTAATTTGGTGTCAAAAAGGGCATTGCGATGCACGTAAAAATAGCCTACCGGGGAAACAGTCTCAGAATGCAACGAAACTAGTGCCGTTGGGTTCGTATTGAAGAATTATTTTAGGATATCAAGGTTTCAAGTTGATTTGATTTATTTGGTGATCGTAAAAAAAATAAAACGCGTGTTCATTTCTGGTTTTATAAAGGAAATTTTTTCATACGACCTCGGATTTCGACGAAACTTGTCCAATTGGATCCGGAATATCTTTTTACACCAAGATTAGCTTTTATATCAGAAAACAAAGATCATATGTGGTGGTTTTTAGCACGATTCCTCACTATGAAGATGGGTTGTATTAAAATAGTCCTACTTTCTACTTTACGATCTGATTCATTCCGCTTACCCCAGATATGGTTTACTTGCCTACCAAACCATTGCCTTTCCGTGCATGCCAATCCTTCACAACACCGTGATTTTCACGTTTTTGAAAAGCACGAGCTAACCTATTTTCTTTTGCTGCACACCTATACCGTTTCACTGCATCAACATCACAGAAGTGAAATGAAAACCCACCGCTGAGCCTAGGATGGAAATGTGACCATACATACACAGCTATTATCTCTATTGACTCGAAAATACAGCTACCCCTACTGAAATGAAAACACCGACATAGCACTCTGTGGTTCTCCCCTAACCTACACTGTGTGCACATGCTACTTCTCTGTGATGAATTTTCCCCTTCAATCACAAATCGAATCCCATCAAACGAAATGAGAATACGGCACCTACTTATCCTACCCCTGTAGCAGCTATGAGCCTAAGAACCTTGGCACCCAAGGTTCTCCATATATATAAATACGTACCACTTCACCATAATTTCTTTCAGACCATTCACGCTGTTAAAAAGAAAAAAAAAGAAAAAAACAAACAAACGCAAGAAGGAAAGAAATGCAAAGAAGAACGTAAGGACTAAATAAAGTAGCAATGTAAGAAGAAATGGGGGGGCCTTATGGGGTGATGCGTGGGTGACTGGGTGGAGAAAGGTTGCAATAGCTTTCGGAATATGGGAATGGGAGTGACAGTTCATGAATGAGGGTGGTGGACGTTTGAAGTGGAAGGGGCACGGTGATGTGCCTGTGCGTATCAGGGAGGATGGTGACTTTGTTTTGTGGGTTTGCTGAAGCCGGAGTGGGGTAGTATTGACACGCCTGAAGAAAGAGGAGCTGCGGCACATCGAGAAGGAGAGGGCGTGGTCTGGGCATAGTTGCAATAGGCATTTGCGTGTCGGAATGAAGCAAACAGTGGAGTGGGAGATCCTGGGCGAACGTGAAGAAGTGGTGGCCTTAGGACCGGTAGATGAGTGGTACAGGGCGGTGAGGAATGAACGTGTGGGGAGGAGATGCATGCGTGGACAACGATGGGGAGGGGACATGCAGTCCTGAACAGAGTGTAAAAGACGTTGGCAGTAATCCTTAAATTAGCCTGGTATAAATTTGAACATGCTAATCATTGTTTAAACATATTGATTTAGTTTTAATTGCGCCTAACAAAACCCATTTATAGTGGTGCCTAGCTAAAGACGTCGGCCTGTTTTAATCTCAATTGTGTCTAGTTAATTAGTGTTTTATGTGACCACTATTACCTAAGCAGGGGACGTACCCAATGTTATGTAGTTTATTCATACTGCCTGATCCCGTTTGTATAATTTCAATTACCTTTGAATAGTACCTAATCGGCTTACTAAGTTACATAAGAATTTAGTTAAAATTATATATATATAATAAGTTAGTACTTGGTAGTAACGAGACCCGAAACATTATGTATACTCTGAACAGTATGTGATCGTGCCCAAAGATATTTTAATGTGTGAAAGACAAATATTTTATAAATAGACCTACTCAATGCGTATATAACGCCTGAAGCTTATATAACGCTAATCACGTTAGTTTATGGGAATATATTTTTGCATATGCCTAACGATGTTCGGACATGCCTAAACAAAGTCAGTGAGCGTAACTAGAATTTAGTAAATAAATTATTAAGGTTTTAAATATATAGATTTTTAATAAGAAATAGCATAAATGTTATAATGTTATCATACAGCACCAAAATGAGATGGAACAAGTGACGTCAGGACCATACTGATAAGCGCAATATTTTGGAGATGGTTAGACAGAGCTGGGAGCAGCTGTGAGATTATTTAAACGAATTATTTCAACGTCAGATGAAATCCAAGGTGAGTTAAACTCACTCAGTATTTTTCCCATTTATATTTTATATAAATTGGGTTTTTATTTTGGGTGCTCTGCTTGCTAATGGTTGGCTGTTTGCTAGTTATAATTTATCTGTTGATTTAACTGATGAAATTAAACCGTTGGTTAATTTCAGTGAAATACCAAATTGTTATTTTAACGATTGGTCCCAATAAAGGTAACTTACCATATGGGTCACGTTTATCAATAAACGTGTTTAATAGTTTGAATTGTTTGACCTGTTTGATCTGTTTGAATCGTTTTAAACTGTGTGGAGGTAACCGTTTGTATACAGGGAAGGACAGGTTGGAGGGATCCAACCGGATTCCTCAAATATATTATTTATTTTCATATTATTATATGAACTGTCGTGATTGGGTTATTGATTTTAGTAGTGATCATTGACTGAGAAGTCAACCTGTGTTGTGTTTAACCAGTGGGCTATATTGGTTAAGTAATCGACAGTAAATGGCCTAAAAGTAAATCGTTTTGTTTGATATTGATTCACTGTCAGGTGAGTCGATAGAGATAAAGTTATAAAATTTATTTTATAACTGGAGATAGAATTTGAAATATATTATTTTGAATAAAAGTTTATAAAAGAAAAATAAATGAATATTGTATTTATTAAAAGCTTTGGTTTAATATAAATTGATTTTATAAAAGCGATTCTGATGTTAATCGGATTTATGTGGACAAGAATAGAAATAAAATCGAACGGTTGAATTTGGATAATCGTTTTGTTAAGAAAAGATTAAATGGATTTATTTTATTTAATTTAATTGATCAATTTAAAAAGGGAATGAATTAGAATCTGTTAATGATGTTTATAAGGAAGTGCTTAATTATTGAATTAAGAAAAGAGCGGGCATACCCGAGAGAGAAATTTTCAAAACGTAAGAAGATTTTCTAAAACCATATTTTGAATAGTTCAGTTAAATAAAATTTATATGGATATTAGAATGAGATATATGTTTGGTATTACAACTCGTATTTGTCTTTAGATATGAACGTTGTCGATCAAGGTCTGAGAGGTAATTAAAATACCCCAACTTGAACGACATCGGGATTATCTGAAGATAGTATTAGTTGTAATGGTAAAAGAGGTTAGTGGAATTTATTATTTCCTTAGGGAAAAATATAGGCAACGTTTGCTGAAAATTTGGAGTATATATATATAATGTGGATTCTAAAGTAAAAAGGAAACAAAAGGTGTTGCGTGAGATTATAACGACATTTTCAAGTTTAACAAGGGAAATGTAAAAGATAAGCTTTCGTCTATGAGAGTAAGCGTGGAGTATTGTTTTCATATAAAGAATTAAAGATATCTCGTAACGTTGTTTACGAGTAACAGGTTAAATGAATTTCCCAACATTATATAAAGAATGCGGCTAACATTTTTGAAAGTTAGAAAGGGAAACTAGTAGAGATGATATAAGATTTTCCTAAATATTTAAAAAGAGAATTTGTTAAAGAAAATCTTATGTTAAATAAGGAAGCAAGAAAAATGATATTTAAAATATCGAAAGATTTAAGAGTTAAATATACTTTTGTTTTAATTAAAAGGCCAAGTGGTGCTGAGTACTGAACCAGTGAACTCACTGGATTGTCATGATTGAAACACTGTTTATTTTGATAGTTAAATCACCGACTATCAAATCTGCCCAATACGATTGTTGGTACGGAAAGACCGAGATCGAATTTATATTCGAAAACCATTCCGACCAACAAATACGTGAAGATATTTGAAGATGATCGAGATGGAGCATTGAAGATCGTGGATTTTCGTAAACGGAAGAACTACTAATAATCTCTGGTCTGCAGCCAGAGATGTACTGTGGTTCTGTCGTGGTTGGAATCTACGGGTTGCAAGGACTTCTCGCTACTGATCCATGGGGTGATTCCTATATGAGATGCAGTAGGAGAGTACCTTCGGTTCATCCGGTTCCTGGATGACTTGTATGGACGAGTGTCTGACAGAGTATTTCCAAAGGATCACGTACGTTGATTTCTTCAAACGTGCTATAGTTGGTTAGCTCCCAGCCAGAGTATTTTTGTGGACGTCAATTGGTGATATCTGGCAGATCTGACGATGTGGCATTCAAAGGGAATGGTGGCCAGGTGATGTAGAAGAAATTCAAACCTCAAGCCTCATCAACCGGGAAATGACAGAAATCGGGCAGGCAGCATGGCTATGTGGGTCGCTGCCATTAGGGTGTATAATCACCTATCTAGAGAAAATCCTTTTGTTTCTTTAATCTATCGATGCTGTCCCTTTTCGGGAAGACGGTGGCTAGCTACCTCCGTTGGTGATATACATTTGATACACTCAAGCGAAATGAGTGGTCGGTCATGTGTGGGCCGGGTTGCAAGACGTTCTTGTTGAACCCAGTGTATTCGTCTCTAGAGATACACTATCGGCAGGTGGTCCCATACCTTGTCATAGTTGGAAATCCAATCTCCAATAAGCGCCCGCAGTTTTGATTGTATACTATATATGTGGAGCGTGAGATGCAGGCGTTCTAATAGATTCTATTTACTTGTATTTAGACATTATTATAATATCAGACAAGCTATTGATTTCAAAAAAATGTTTTGGGTTATCGTAAGGTAAAAATCGTCCGTGTTTATGTGTGGATTTGGTCTTACAATTATCCTTTTCTTTGAAAGATTTTAACTTTAAAATCAGGTTGTGTGATACCCTTAATACTGTGCGAGTTTATCTCACTCTGGTTCACCAGACTGACCCGGTGTTTTGTAAATGCTCGGGTTAGCCCGAGGTGTACAGGTTCAGGTTATCGAATGCTGTGAAGAGACGAGCTGGAAGAGTCCAGACGTATGATATTATATAGCTACTATTCCGTTGTGAGTTGTATGTGAGGACAGGTTATTATAACTGTCCCGATGTGTGATGTACTCTGATATTGTAAGTTTTATTTAAAGCTCTCAATAAAGTTATTTCTGTGTTATATCTTTTTCCGCTACGATGTGAGACTCTGTGTTGTGTTGGTTCTTCTTCTTCTTCTATTCTAATATTTCTTTCTTTCTTACCTCACCCTCTAATTTCTTTCTAATAACGTCTATTGTTTTCGGTGTTTGGAAGGTCGGCATGAGTTACGGTAAAGGTATTTATGTCGATTTTCGGGACCGAAAATTCCTGGGTCGTTACAACTCTACATAAACGCTGTGATATATTTTGGAAAAACGTTGTGAAATTTGAAAAAAAAACATTTGTAAACAATATAAAATGTTGTGATATATGTGGTAAAACATTGTGATATATGGAAAACAACAACCTTTCTAAAAAGAAGTAAACGCTGTGATATATATGGTAAAACGCTATGATATGTGGGAAATAACAACATTTCTAAACAGTAGTAAACGCTGTGATATGTGGGAAAACGCTGTGATATGTGGACGTTAACAACATTTCTGAACAACATAAAACGCTGTTATATATGTAGAAAAATGCTATGATATGTGGACGATAACAGCGTTACTAACCAATATAAAATGTTGTTATATATTTGATGAAGAAGGAATAGTTGTGTTACACTATGCAAACACAACAACACAAAATGCTGTACAAACGTAATGCCAACGCCATTTGAAATGCTATTCAAACATAATAATAACTTCAATTGAAACGTTGTAGTATGTCATTTTTCTACAGCACTTTGCAAAGTATTGTGATATTTCCATGATCTATAACAACGTGTCCGTAGAAAACATTCATCAAAATGTTGTAAAAGGATATAATAACGTTTTTTTAATGCTGTCAATGGGAATATTTGTTGTAGTGACTCCCTCCCGATGAAATCTTCTATTTTAGATTATGCATCCTTGTACGATTTTTCAAACGACTTCATCCTTTTTGACTTTTAATAATAAGCGGTTACGGTATTGGTTGAATGCCGCCAAAGTGAAGAAGAATATTTTGCAGAAGATACAACTCGACCACGTCAAAACATAAAATGGAGGCAATTCTTTGACGCACACATCGTTGAAATAGGTAATCATCTCTTATTTTCTTTAAACAATCCCAAACAACTTCATTAGCTTAAAAGTTGTTGATCTTCTCTCTAAGTGTGAATAAACCATAAGACAGTTTGGTGTTCGTTTCCATCGCAAAGTAAAAACCTAACCTTGGTTATCGAAGCTATGCATATGAGCTATGGTTATGTCATCTCAAATTCGGGAAGTGCTCATATATCCAAATCTAAACATGAAAAATCAAACATAAACAACTACAATACAAAAGTTTTTATTTGTAAGCTTATTTTGTACCTGAAGCAAAGTCATGCAACCAAAGATCTGACGAACACCTTTTCTTGTACCATAGACCAAATTATAGCACACCAACTCAAACATGCAGTATCCCAAGAATAAGTGTTCACTTGCCTTAAACTATTTGGCATTGCAAGAAATGTACCAATACTTTGTTTCCAAATTTTCCCCACAAATTAAAGTACCCATGGTGTATAGAAAAAATGCAACGTCTTTTTGGTTCAGGAGTATCAGAATCCTACAAGCCAGAAAATGTACTTCTTAACCATTCCAAACAAAAAAAATTCTCACCTCCTAACAACTCATTGACTATTTTTTCATTGTCGAAACACTTATAAAACAACTCATAGACATAATTCTCCTTATCCCATTTTACCATTCTAGTGGTCTTGTGATCGCATTGGGAAGGCCGGTTATATGAAATACTTCATCGATAGTACTTGCCATTTTGCCAAATAGAAGATGGAATGTGTTAGTTTTCAGATAGAAATGTTCAGTAAATACATTGATAAGTGCCTTGCCAACTTTATCATATGAACGTTTTGTTATATTCACGAACCTAGAATTGACTACTGCTTATTTCACAAACTCACACTCTTTGTTTGAATCCTATCGATTATGAGTAGTAGATGGCTATAAAGCTTAACAACTCTTGCTTCTTCTCTTGGTGCCTACATCTCCAAAAGATATTCGAAACACAAACTTGTATTTCCTACGACTATTTACGATATATGCAATAAACGTAACGTAGAACTCCATATGCTTGAAGCAATATAATCTTTATACGCAAAAAGTTGGGATAGTTGCACTTCAATTTCAGTAGATTGAGCGAAATGGTTGTTCCATCAACTATTTTCATTTCTTATTTTTAGCTATCGTTGTCTCTCTGTATCAGACTCCTCTTCAGTTTCATTGGATGGTTCCTCATCCTTTCCATGCTTTTCAATTTCATTGGTTGATCCACGCTCGTCATCTTCCTACGGACCATGTACATTACCTTCAACAACATCCTCATGTGGCACCTCTTCTATTTTGACATCATCGCCGTCAATTACTTTTCTCAATCGTTCCAACTCAATTCTCTTGCGATTTGAGGAATAAAAATGTATAACATTGAAGCTAAAGCCTTTTTGCTACAAAAAAATATATAGTTTCATTTGTAGTTTATAAACTTTTGCATGACTTTTAGTAAACATAAATTCAGACATATGCAACACGAATATGTACAAAGATAAAATGCAAATTGGAATATCACCAAAATGCTATTACTAAACACAAATTCAGAAAATGCTATTATTAGAAACTTTGAACAAGTGTCTAATTTTCTACTTTTTACGCGGAATGTGGATTTTCTACGATTGCAAATACAGATTTAAGAAAATTCATATATATGAAATATTCGTATGCATGCAAATGCAATTATATGCAAACTACAAATCATATTTTCTACAAAAAAATCCCATTCAATGTTCCAGCTCCATTCTCTTATGATGTATAATTTACTATTGCTACTCAAATTCTTCTATGATGCCCTTATTGGGTATGTTGCTTTTAAAAATGACATAAAGTAGACAACTTTTAACGATAAATTTGGTGACCCCTAACTGAATAATGGACAAAATTTTGAAATCAACATGCTGAATCTTAAAATCAACTCATATGCTAACTGTTCTCCTACTTATCTGGTCAAGAACCACCTGCCGTGTTTCCACTTTGACATGATAACCACCAATTTCATTTTGTACATATTGACCGAAAACTCTAATATAGTTTCATCAAATGACCACCAAATTCAATATAGCTTCCAAATCACTAGCAAGAAATTCACCTAAAATGCCTAAAATTAGTAAAGAATTGGAGAATATACCTTGTCATTACCTTTTCCAAAATCCTTGGGTCTGGCCGACGTGATCGAGCTACATTCTTTATTCGAACCTTGATTAATGAACTAGAAAGAGAAAGAAACGATAGACAATAGTTTTGACAGTAGTAAAAAAATAGAAGATGTAAAAAAAGGCAGAAATAAGGGAGAGAGAGTAATTAAGGTTAAAGGGTAAAATTGTACATATATGTTTTAGTTTGTATTGTGTCAGTCACTCCTTAGTAATTTTATTTTTGCTGAAGAGGAAATAAATATGATCTCCCCTTAAACATATTTGGAGCTTCATTAAGAACGCCTTGAAAAAGAAGAAGAGGAAATTGGGTTTTTACATGGTTTAAAGCAAAAATAAGTGGTTATCGGTCAAAGTGACTAATGTCCAAATTACCTGAAACAATTTAATGGATATAAACATTAGAGATAAACATTAATCTTAGGGTATTGGACTTTATTGAAGATATAATGTAACACCCCGTAAATTTAGAATAACACCATAATGATAAACTAAAGAATAATTATTTAATTATTGGGAATTAATAAAATGGACTACGCCTATGAGTTCGTCTCGGAATTCTTCTTAAAATAGACTCCAAGTTTGCGTTAAACGGTCATCGTATGAAGAAGTTATTAAGCTTAGAAGTTTGTATGTGTATAAGAGAATTATATATATAAATAAATCAAGTCCAGAAAATTCAAAACTGTTCGAAATCGAGGCGGGAAAGGGACGCGGGATTGAGACCCATTGGTGGTCGACCCACTCCCTAGGGGTGTTGACCCATGGGTCGACACACTCAAGGGGGTGTCGACCCTAGGGTCGCCACTGGGGTTGCACATCCCCAGATCCATCCAGGTTCATTTCTGAACCTGGACCTGTTTCTGAACGAGGTTCGTTAGCTTAATGCTTTAAATAGGACCTCATTTCTATTATTTTACACATAAAAAATAATGGAGACAACGAGATGCTGCCCCTGCTTGGATCAAGTTAGCCTATTTTTCTTTAACAACAACTTATACGCATACAAGAAATTCTTCTGCAACATCCGCTTGTTATTCTATGTTCTTTAGATCTAGTCTCTGTGAGTTCATGTTATTTTTAGATATAAAAATTTAACAAGTAATCCTGACATGTTTATAAATCTGGATCTAAACCTATGCCTGTTAGGAATCTAATTCATACCTAAACAGATCTGCCATTACATGTATACCTGATCTACTATTCGGTTCTTATATTTCTATTTTTGTTATTATTCCTATTTCATTTTTTCTCTTACCCTCTTTCCCTTTTTATTTTTATAGCCTAGGATACCTTCGAGCCTAGGCCTATCGCTGAAATACGCGAAAGAACGGAACCAGGAACGGTTGGGAAAGATAAACAGGGGGCATACATTGTATTATGAATCATGACTGGGATTTTGGGGGTATAACCTACACTGTGATATATGACTAAAATTTGGGGCATATCTTATACTATGAATTACGACTTGAGGGTTGGGGGAATGTGAATCTGTAGGCTTAATAATTAGATTAAGAGAAACATGTAATGGAACTGTAATACTTGACCTGTTTAAATCTGTGGGGGTTATGTGAACCTGATAAATTGTGTACGAGTTAAGTAAATCTGTTTGAATCGGTGGGGGTTAAGTATATATATTAAATCAGCGGGGGATTATATGAACCCGATAAACTTAACCTGTTTTATATGTTGGGTTTATGCAGGATTGTTAATCTATTAGGTATAACCTGTAAAAATCCAAGTAGTTGGGGGCACAAGCCTAGGGGGTGGCTTGTGTCATCTGTTGTGTGGGACCTGTATCAGTCAGTAATCATTCTCGTATCATAGGGGGACCCCCGAACTAGGTTGGGGTTAGGGCACGCTTACTGAGCTGATTATAAGAGGTCCATACAGGTGGACATGTTCTGATGGCGCGTTCCGACGGAGTCATGTGCGTGCTTGGATCTAGCTTGCTCGGGAAAATAAGATGTTGTAACACCAGTAAATATGTCTGTGTCTTTCTGGGGGTTGCCACTTTAGGAAGTGATACATCCTATTATGGGGATGGCACAGGGTATTTATAAGATAGGGAGCAAATCGATTGGAGTAGTAATTAGGGTACATCTAGTCCTGCCTGCTTAGGTCCGTGGTTTATGGTTAGGGTAACACCCGTTATTTCTATTGGGGGTACTTGTTATTACTATTTGGGGTAAAACCCGTTACCAGAAGTACACCTAAGTCTACCATATGTTTCTGTTGGGATCATATCTATTATACTGGTATTGGTGCAGAGAAAAGTGTTTGAGTAGCATTATCTATTCAGTTCATCCTGCTTATCCTATTCACACCTGTTTTATGATACTGTTATCTATCATCCAGTTTATATGTCTGTCATGATGCTTTTACTTATTTATATGCCAAAAGTAACTGGACTCGCCAGACTTCATGTCTGATCTTTTTTGTTTCCTTTTCTCTCTCTTCCTTCCCACCTCAGGTTCTTAGGGTGGGAGGGCTCGGGCGTGATTAGGATTCTCTCTTCCGTTTCTACTTGGATTTTGGATTTGCTTCGACGTACCGCTTTGACTATTTGTCTACTTTGTTATGGATCTTTTCGAGGACTATGATTTTATATTACTATACGTACAACGCAGATACTTTTATTTGATATAGTTGGTTTTCGGTATTTCAGACTAATGTTGTAACTGGGTTTTGGACCACGATGTTTTCTGTTGGAAAATAAAGTTTTAAATTTTCGCTACTATTTTATATTTGTCTTGTGATGTTTATGTTTCTGTTTACCTATAACGCTTCACGGAACTCAATGCATTCTGTTAAAGAGTGACATTAACAAACGTGTGGTGTCACATTTGGTATCAGAGCTGAAGGTTACAAAATTGGATAAACGATTTTGAAAATTGTTTTCAAATGGCTTCAAAGAAAGTATTTTCAAAGAAAAGTCTATTTTTGAAAACATGTTCCCCAAAGCCATGTGATATCTTTCGATTCTCTGTTTGAATCCCTTTTCCTTTTCTTTTCAGCATGTCTGGGGAACCTAATATTCCCGAGGGGGTTCAGATACCGCTTGGTTCCGTAGGTATCTTGAGGCTACGCCGCCTGCAGGAGGCCAAGAAGATGCCCCTCCCCCAGCTGCAGCTGCTATTCCTCCTCCTCCTCCACGAGCGGATAATTTCTCAAAGGTATGCAAGGATTTTTGTGTTGTGGGAGGAAAGCCTTTACGAGGAACTAAGACCTTTGTATAAGCAAGGAATCGGCTTAAAGAGACGGAGGATTTGTTTGGGATCTTGGAGGTTGACGACCGTAGGAAGATTCAGTTGGCCGTTTGGCAGCTGAAAGATGAGGCTTCACTCTGGTGCAAAGTGAAGCAAGCAGGGCGTCTAGTTGAGACTTGGGATGATTTCCGACAGAGATTCAAGATGAACTTTCTTTCTCAAGAAGAAAGAGTGTGCAAACGGAAAGGTTTTTGTCACTTAAGAAAGGAAGCATGTCTGTTAAAGAATATGTCAATATGTTCAATCAATTGGCGAGGTTTGGTTTGGAGCTAGTGAATATCCCGCATAAGAAAGCTTTGAGGTTTGTAAGAGGATTGAATGAACCCCTCCATGGGTTGGCTATGTCGTCTCATATTCCGATGGGAGCAACTTTCGAAAAGCTTGTTGATATGGCACTGATGCATGAAGAAGATAAAGGTGAAAAGAAAAAGGCTAAGACCGATGAGATGCAAAACAAGAAAGTGTGGCCCAAGAAAGAGCAGCAACAGCAAAAGAAAGGCAGAAAGAATGACAAAGCTCAAAGAAACAAGAAATGTCATAGTTGTGGACGCTTGGGTCATTTGAGCAAAGATTGCAGAAAAAGGAAGAGTGCTTGTTTCCACTGTAGTGAGGTCAGACACTATTTAAGGAGTGCCGAAGAAGCAAAAACTGGGCCAAAGGACAAGATCTTAAAGGGCAGGTTCATGCTCTCGAGGCCAGCGCACCGGACAGAGGTAGGAAAGTTTCTGTTGAAGGTTTTATTTCTCTTTCCGATCATCCTGTTAGGCCTCTTTTTGATTTTAGTGCTTCACATTCTTTTAAATCAGATTTTGTGGTTGAGTCTCTACACCTTAGTTCTAGTATGGTTTCGGATCTCGTTGTTGTCTCAAACCCCATTGGGGGCACGACTCATCTGTCTATGACCTTTTGGGGTTAGAGGATATCAGTGTTAGGCGTCGAGTTTGAGTGCGACACATATGTGCTTGGTTTTATCGGCTATGGTTTGATTCTAGGGATGAATTGGCTAGCCATGTACAGTGCCATTCTAGACTGCGAGAGGAGGTTCATTAAACTTTTGACTTTCCATGGGAGGACTCTCGAGATTTCTTGTGACACAAGGTGGTCTGTCATGCTTAGTTCCCTAGAATCACTTGATGCTTTCGTCGATGAATTGCGATCTGTACTTGTAGGCTATGAGTATCCAGATGTTTTTGATGAGGCCAGAGGCTTACCTACGAGGCGCGAGATTGATTTCCGGAAATATTTGGTGGATAATGCGAAGCCAGACGCATTTCATGTGTGCCACATGGCTCCTAGGGAAAGGAGGGAGCTCAACAAGCAAGTAAGCGAGCTACTTGAGAAGGGGTTTATTTGATGAAGCATATCTGAATGGGGTGCTCCGGTCGCCTTTGCAACTAAGGCAGATGGCTTGCTTTGCTTATGTGTAGATTACATGGAGTTGAATAAGCTCACTAAGAAGAATAGGCACCCACTTCCGAGGATAGATGATATGTTTGACTAGCTTGTTAGTGCATCTGTTTTCTCTCAGTTAGACTTAGCCACGGGTTTTCATTAGTTGAGAGTGACCGAGGACAGTATAGACAGGACCGCTTTCAGAACTCCAGATGGTTTCTTCAAGTGGCTAGTCATGCCTTTTGGGTTGACGAATGCACCCGCATATTTTGTGGACCTGATGAGTAGGGTGTTCCGGGAGTTTCTGAATAAGTTCGTCGTGGTCTTTGTGGATGACTTTATGATTTTCTCGAAGTGTGAAGAAGAGCATGCCCTACATTTAGGGGTGGTTTTGAAGACTCTCCCAGCGCACCAGCTTAAGGCGAAATTCTCCAAATGTCATTTTTGGATAAAGGAAGTGAGATTTCTAGAGCATGTGGTCTCCAAGGATGGGACAGCAGTGGATCCCGTGAAAGTAGTTGCTGTTCAAGATTGTAATATTTTAAAGAATGCAATGGAGGTGAGGAGTTTTCTTGGTTTAGGGGGCTATTATAGGAAGTTTATTAAGGAATTCATTAAGGTATCAGCCCCACTCACCAGGACGACAAAGAAAAATATGACATTTTCTTGGGATGTTGACTATGAGGATGCTTTTCAACAATTGAAGAGGGCTCTGACAACTTCCTCAGTCTTGACTTTGCCTGATGGGAACATAGTGTTCATAGTGTACACTGATGCATGTGGTACAGGGCTCAGTGTCGTCTTGATGCAAGAGGGAAGGGTAGTATGTTGTGGTGGTAAACAATTGCGGGTTCACAAGAAGAACTACCCTACCCATGGTTTAGAGTTAGCTGCTATGGTATTTGCACTTAAAACTTGGCGACATTATCTACTTGGAGAGAAGTTCAAGCTATATACCGATCATAAATCTCTCAGGTATATGTTCTCGCAAAGGGATCTAAATCTAAGACAACAGAGATGGATGGAGTTCCTAGCATCCTATGATTTTGAGATTGCTTATCCCCTGGCAAGGGTAATGTGGTGGAGGATGTGTTGAGTAGGCAGAGGATGACTTTGAGTCCTCTATTCGTAGAGAGGTGAAGCTTGGAGTACATATCGACCTTTGATTTTAGGCCATCTACGGATTTTGTACCTGGTTTGTTGGCATCCTTGGAGCTACGACCTACTCTTACGTCTCAGATAGGATCTTCGCAACGAGAGGACCCACAGATAACAGACATCTTAGACAGGCTCAATAGAAAGGAGGCTTCTAGTCACTAAGTAGATATTCCATGGATGATAGAGGGTGGTTGCGACGGGATGAAAGGCTTTGTGTTCCCCAAACTGGGAGTTTGTTGAAGACAATCCACGAGGAAGCCCATCATTCTAGGATGACTATCCATTTAAGTGGCGACAAGATGTATAGAGATATTAAAAGGGTTTTCTTTTTGGCTGGGATGAAGAAATATGCAGCGGAGTTTGTCTCTCGATGCTTAGTTTTCCAGCAATTCAAAGCTAAGCAAAGGAAACCCTGTGGTTTGCTTCATCCTCTGGAAGTCCCACAGTGGAAGTGGGAGAGCGTCTCCATGGAATTCATAGGTGGTTTGCCTAGATCGAGGAAGGGCAACACCAACATCTCGGTTATAGTAGACATGCTTACTAAGAGCGCTCATTTTATTCCTATTAAGAGTAAGAGAATGACAATATGGTTGGCATCAGTTTATCTTCGTGACATAGTCCATCTACATGGGGTACCTTCTAGCATAGTGAGTGATCGTGACCCCATCTTTACTAATGAGTTCTGGAAGAGCCTGCAAGAGGCATTAGGTGCACAACTGTGTTTGAGCACTGCGTATCACCTTCAAACCGATGGGCAGACTGAGAGGGTGAATAGAGTTCTTGAGGATCTTTTGATATCCTAGACTTCGGAAGGATATAGGAGGATCATCTTCCGTTGGTTAAGTTCACCTACAACAACAGTTATTAAGCTAGTATTAGCATGGCACCCTTCGAGGCATTATACGGGCGACCTTGTAGATTACCGACTTGTTGGTGGGAGTCTACAGGTAGGCTTCAACTTAGACCTAAGATGATTACAGAGACCACAGAAAAGATTGTTCTTATCCGCAGACACATGAAGACTTCTCACGACAGGCAGAAGTCATATTCAGATAGGAGAAGGACCGATATTGAGTTTTAGGTTAGGGGCATGGTTTTCATCAAAGTATCACCTTTGAGGAACGTAGTTCACTTTGGATCAGTAGAGAAACTGGCGCCAAGATTTCTAGGGCCATTTCCCATAACCGAAAGGATTGCTCAAACGGTCTATAGAGTAAAGCTACCAGAGAGATTGGAAGGCGTTCATCATATTTTCCACGTTGCTCATTTGCGGAAGTGTCTGCATGATACAGCAGAGGTAGTTGAGCTGAGTATGCTTGAGGAAGTAGAGGTAAAACGGGATGCGACAGTTAGACGAGTTCCTACCCATATTCATGGATCAAAGGTCAAGGAACTTCGCAATCGGGAAGTCAATTTAATGAAAGTTCAATAGGGAGAAGACCGCGAAGATGCAACTTGGTAGACTGAAGACAATATCCGCGCTTCGTATCCTTTTGTTTTCAAGGGTATGTTCCTAACTTTTTTCTCAAAGCTTTTATTCGTACTTGCTTCTGTCATTAGAGTATATCCTATCATTCGAATCTTCGACCTTTATGTAGAAACTCAATGGATGTATACATGTTTTTGAGACATGTTATGTTTGATGGATGCAAGTGGATGCTAGTGTTTTCCATTGTATGCTTGTGGATGCACACACACACACACTAGGAACTAGATCGGCTCAATCACTCTCATACTGCATATGGATGTGTGTGCATTTTTCTTTTTATGGATGGAAATAGGTGTATCATCACATGAATGTTGCGCGTGGATGGATGATTGTGCAACATATAGCATTTACATGATATACTAGAACTAATTACATGCATGTTGGATTGATGGCACTAACATACATTGCATTGAGGAGATCGACTGAATCAGTAGACCGCCTGATTTTTCACATTAGTATAGGGACATATACACAAACCTTTGCATATGTTCATATAAGCATTAGAAATCTCTTAAGGACAATGGATGCCTATGATTGATGGATGATAGGATATACATTCTTCTTAACTTGGAGATTTCAGGGATGAAATTCTTTAAGTAGGGGAGAATGTAACACCCCTTAATTTTAAAAGAACACTATAATGATGAACTAAAGAATACTTAATTAAATACTAGGAATTAAGTAAAATGTACTACGTGATTACGTTCGTCTCGAAATTCTGCTTAAGATATACCTCGATTTGCATAAATCGGACATCGTATGAAGAAGTTGCTGAGCTTAGAAGTTTGTATACGTATAAGAGAAATATATATAAATAAATCAAGTCCAGAAAATTCAAAATAGTTCGAAATCGAGGCGGGAAAGGGACATGGGATTAAGACCCGTTGGGGGTCGACCCACGCCCCAGGGGTGTTGACCCACGGGTCGACACACTCAATGGGGTGTCGGTCCTAGGGTCGACACTGGGGTCGACACACCCCCAGATCCATCCAGGTTCATTTCTGAACCTGGACTTGTTTCTGAACGATATTCATTGGCTTAGGGCTATAAATAGGATCTAATTTCTATTGTTTTACACATAAAAAACAATAAAGACAACGAAATGTTGCCCCTGCTTGGATTGAGTTGGCCTATTTTTCGTCAACAACAACTTATACGCATACAAGAAATTCTTCTGCAACATCTGCTTGTTATTCTTTGTTCTTTAGATCCAGTCTCTTTGAGTTCATGTTATTTTTAGATATAAACATTTAACAAGTAATCCTGACATGTTTATAAATATGGATCCAAACCTAAGCTTGTTAGGAATCTAATTCATGCCTAAACAGATCTACCATTACATGTACACCTGATCTACTGTTCAGTTCTTATATGCCTATTTCTGTTATCATATGTCTATTTTGTTATTATTCCTATTTCAGTTCTTCTTTGTCCCTCTTTCCCTTTTTAATTTTATAGCCTAAGCTACCTTCGAGCCTAGGCCAATCGCTGAAATACGCGAACGAACAGAACTGGGAATGGTTAAGAAAGATAAATTGGGGAATATCATGTATTATGAATCATGACTAGATTTTTGGGGGCATAATCTATACTATGAATTATGACTAAAATTAAATGAATAACTTAAACTATGAATTATGACTTGAGGGTTGGGGGCATGTGAATCCGTTGGCTTAATAATTAGATTAAGCGAAACATGTAATGGAAATGTAATACTTAACTTGTTTAAATATGTAGGGGTTATGTGAACCTGATAAATTGTGTAAGGGTTAAGTAAATCTGTTTGAATTAGTGGGGGCTAAATATATATATATATATATATATATATATATTAAATCAGCAGTGGTTTATACGAACCCGATAAACTTAACCTATTTTATATGTTGGGGTTCTGCGTGCTTGTTAATCTGTTAGGCATAACCTATCAAAATCCTAGTAGTCGTGGATACAAGCTTAGGGATGGCTTGTGTCATCTGTTGTGTGGGACCCGTATCAGTCAGTAACCCATTCTGGTATCATAGGAGGACCCCCGAACTTGGTGGGGGTTAGGGCACACTTACTGAGCTGATTATAAGAGGTTCATAAGGATGGACTTGTTCTGATGGCGTGTTCCAACGGTGTTATGTGCATGCATGAGTCCGGCTTGCTCGGGAAAATAAGAAGCTATAACACTAGTAAATATGTCTGTGTCTTTCTAGGGGTTGCCACTTTAGGAAGTGATGCATCCTACTGTGGTGCTGACACAGGGTATTTACAATATAGGGAGCCGATCGATTAGGGTAGTGATTAGGGTACATCTAGTCCTGCCTGTTTTGGTCCGTGGTTTATGGTTATGGTAACACATGTTACTTTTATTGGGGTACCTGTTATAACTGTTTGGGGCAAAACCCATTACCAGAAGTACATCTAAGTCTACCATATGTTTCTGTTGAGATCATATCTGTTGTACTGGTATTGGTGTAGAGAAAAGTGTCTGAGTAGCGTTATCTGTTCAATTCATCCTGCTTATCCTATTCACACCTATTTTATGATACTATTATCTGTCATCCAGTTTATATACCTGTCATGATGCTTTTACTTATTTATATGCTAAAAGTAACTGGACTCGCCAGACCTTATGTCTGACCCATTTTGTTTCTTTTTCTCTCTCTTACTCCCCCCCCCTCAGGTTCTCGGGGTGGGAGGGCTCATGCGTGATTAGGATTCTCTCTTCTGTTTCTGCTTGGATTTTGGATTTGCTTCGATGTACCACTTTGACTATTTGTCTACTCTGTTATGGCTCTTTTTAGGGACTATGATTTTATATTACTGTACTCTTATGGATTAGTACAAGGTAGATACTTTTGTTTGATATATTTGATTTCAGTATTTCAGACTTATGTTGTGACTGGATTTTGGACCACTATGTTTTATGTTGGAAAATAAAGTTTTAAATTTGTGAAAATAAGTGTCACGTCCTTAAAAACATTTGAAATTAAAACGTCCTCCCTCCCAAACTATTTATATAAAGCGGGTCCCTAGAATTCATGTTACGTGTTTTTCATTAAAAAAAGTGTGCTGCTGTGTAAAAAAATTTTAAATTTTGCAAATATTCCCTGAAGACCACGGAAACAAAAAAAACTTGCATACATGTGTGCAAGTATTCACAATAATTGCACACATGTATGCAAGTATTCACGAAGCAGTTTACAATGAAAAACTTCAGGAATTGTTGCATACATGTGTGCAACTATTTTAATATATTTGCACTCATGTATGCAAATATTGCATGGAGGTTTCACATTGAAAAATATGCATGCGTATTGTTGCACACATGCGTGCAAGTATTCTGAAATACATGCATGCGTGTATGCAAATAAATAAGAACTGATTTGCATGGATGTGAATTTTTGCACACTTGTAAACAAGTTTTGTGTAATACTTGCATGACTTTATGCAATAAAACCAACACAGATGCATGACTGAAATACTTGCACGGACGTATGCATGAAATTCAAAATACGTACATACTAGTATGCAATTAACTTTAGTTTCTTGTTTTTCTATAATTTTGGTTTTTGACATGTTTTTTATCTGAATTTTTTATATGTACATGTTTTCTTTAAATATGAATTTACGTGATTTTTTTTAATTTTTTAGTAAATTTTCGAAAAATAGGGATGTAATTTATAATAAGTTTTGGACCGGATGTGAGCCTAATTTTGAAACTTAATAGGGACCTGTGCCAAACGCACCCTTTAAATTTCCGCTACTATTTTGTATCTGTCTTGTAATGTTTATGTTTCGGTTTACCTATAACGCTTCACAGAACTTAATGCATTCTGTTAAAGAGTGACATTAACGGACGTGGGGTGTCACATATGATGATTTAGCATTCAAGAACCTAGAAACTTCTTCACTGGAAGCTTTTGAATTGTCCAAATGCTCTAAAATGAAGTTTTTATTTTTGTGTAGACCTTGAGCACACCTATAACGGCTTCATCTATCTCCCATCGGAATCATTTGGGTTTTTCAGCATCTACCTTTGATTATCTACCAACCACTATTCATTCCCCTTTCAAACCTTGAATGATAATCTACCGACAATAGTGAAGAGTGTTTCTAGTTGGTTAGAAAACAAAAATAAAATCCTCCTTTAACCCAAATCAATAGATCATCCCACAATATATCCAAAAATCAACAAAATATTATTAAATACCCACAAAGAGTCATAATTTAGCAATCAAATAAGCAGTCATGGAGCCAACAATTTCTAAGAACCTTAAGTGCCTCTATTAATGAATATATCCTCTAATTTTGATCTAAAGTTTAAAGCACATATGAAAATATGTTACAATAATATTGATGTTGTTAAAGAGGCTTTTAATCGAAGAATTGAGGCAAAATGGAACAATTTAGTCATGGCACATGTATTTGGACAACATATGCATTATCATCATTTTAAAAATTTCATGGAGACAACATGATTTTTTTTATATTAAGCTTGAAACCTTCATAGTTCTGGTATTTATTTCTACATATTCTAATAAATTCTTTGATGTAGTACTATATTTCAAAAACAGATAATTGATTATCCTAATAAACTGTATAAGAAGATGATTTTTAATAAAGACTTGCTAACCACAATACAAATATTTATAAGATTATCAGAGTTAACTCTGGAATAAGGATTTTTTTAGCTTAACTGGTAGTATGGCGGGGCATCCACTCAAACTTGATGCACCAGCAGCCAAAGAAACTAGGTGGGATTATGATAGGATACTAGCAGAAATAAAACAGATGTGGTCCTTCCTAATGAAGCATTCATAACCATGTATGATGGAGAACATAACTCGGAAAATCGAATACGAACGAATTTCTCCTAGATGTCTGAAGCATACATTTTTAGGAATCTCATAGATTTGTGCTTAACTAAAAAAGTTTGAAAGGATAAAATCAACCTTAAATCGAATCCAATGAAAGACTTTTCAGGAATTTGAAAATTGAAGAAAAAGAGATTAATTTAAATTTAAATGTAGTTCCATATAACCCATGAAAATGAAAAAAAAAAGTCATAAAAGAGAATATTAAAAAGCTGGTAATACCGTTTAAAAAAAATTGAAAGTATTTGAAACGATTATGTAATGATTGATTTAGGAGACTTTTTTGATAATAATAGTGAAGCTGATCACATGGAGGTAACCCTTCTTCACTGCATAAGCTACATCAACGGTCATAATTATCATGAATCAGTTTTTTTTAGAAACTTGGTACTTTATTATATGTGTGTATATATATATATATATTTAAATAAATTTAGCATCCGTAGTTGTACAACTTTAAAACAAGTGACACAAGACTCGACTTAAAACTCACTCGAACTGTAACAAACCATACATACTACAAATATAAAACTTTAGACTACTATCATTTTATACCTACACTTGCCCAAATATAAGGCCATACTACATATCTCAATACCATACAAAATGCTTCCTCACTTTATTTTAATAATTACTATCTGGAGAAAGGACCTGGACCAGAATTAGTAAAGGACTCTATTTTTTTGAACTTCTTAGCTTTCTCTTTCTTTTCATTCATATGAAGAATCATAGAATTCCACTCTGGATTGTTAATTACTTTAGAGGCATCATCCACTGGAACATTTGACGATGTCTCTTCAGTTATGACTTTACATGCCACCTTCGACATCGTTCTAAATTGTCTTAAAATAGTATTACCCAAATTATTATCATCCTTGCCATTCACATCCTCTTCCATTGCCATGGAATCCATATTTTTCATTATCTGTAAAAGCCATAGCATCCTCTATTTGCGTTGGGATTTTCATTATCCATAAAAGACCTAGCATCCTCTATTTGCATTGGGATATGCTCCTGCTCTTTACTACAATCATTACGAGTAAAATCTCTCCAGTAGTACCTTATGCAGCATTACTGACATTTTCAGTTGTTTGCATGTCGATTCTATGTCCATAGAGTTAGGATTACAACTTTGGGGAATAATTTTCTTAAGAACCCAAAATTTGGTAGATGCATAAACATTCTATAAGTGCCCAAAACTATGGAAATTCTAACAGATTTGAAGAAACCACTCATATTCCACATCCTTCATAAGCAGCTGGTCGTATTCTGATAAAATTGGTATTTGATTAGGATAGGAAAACAGACTTGAAACCTCCACTAGGGTACGAGCATAATAAATTATCCTAATACCCTATGTAAACTTATTAAGTTTTGAAGGGACACTAATAACATACAAAATTCTACTAATCTCATCCCGTGTTCAGTGCTCTAGAGGCAATCCAGGTAATCTAATCCATATGGGAATTTTATGCAACATATATTTATTAAGCTTTATTCCCAACGACCAATGTTTCATCATAAAAAAATTTCTATCATAAAAATAAGGTGAATTATGAAAAAGGGAAAAAAATTGGGATGAATTGCTTGCTTTATTCTATTCAGTACATGGGTATTTATACACAATAGTATACACAACTGAAAAATTCCATTGTCATTATCATTTGAATACAAAACTAATTCCTATGTGTACTTTTGTAGAATAGCACTGGCTGAAGAGTAGCTTCACTTTTTGGAGAGTAGCTCATGTAATTTAACTGTAGTTTAGAATTTAACCATAGCTTCCTGGAGAAATAGTAGTTTAGAATTTAACAGTAGCTTAGCTTCCTGGAGAATAGCTCATGCAATTTAACACCCCCCGTCTAGTCGGAGCCTGGAGAGAAATGTCGAACACACCCAACTTGTTAAGCAATCATTTGAAATTATAATTACCTAGTGGTTTTGTGAAATTATCTGCTAGTTGGTCGCAAGAACGAATATAGGAAGGAGTAATAAGACTGGAGAGGATCTTTTCATGAACGAAATGACAATTTATTTCGATGTGCTTAGTTCATTCATGAAAGATGGGATTTGCTACAATATGAATTGCAGCTTAGCTATCGCAATGTATTTGTATAGGAGGAGATTATGGAAAACTAAATTCAGATAAGATTGAATGTAACCATTGAACTTTAGTTGTAATAGCAGCAAGAGACTGATACTCAGCTTTAGCAGATGATCGAGAAACAGTTGGTTGTTTCTTTGCTTTCCGGAAATGGGACTAGAACTAAGCATTGTAAAATAACTGGTAGTAGAACGACGAGTGACGGGGAATCATGACCAGTCAGAATTAACAAAAGCGACCCGAGAAAGGGAACTCATCGTTGACAGAAATAAACCGTTACTAATGGAACCTTTGAGATATTGAAGGAATTTATTTGCAGCATCAAGATGAGTGGAATGAGGGATTTGCATAAATTGGCTAAGTTTGTTGCCAACATATTGATTGTCAGCATGAGTGACTGTAAGATATAAGAGATGACCGATGAGTCGTCGATAAAGTGACAGGTCAGGCAAGGGATTGTCGTCATCCGGAAGAAGTCGACTATGTTAATCCATAGGAATTGGAGTTATACGAGTACCAAGCATACATGAATCCTTTAATATGTCAAGTGTGTATTTATGTTGACCAAAAATAATCCTCCTTTGGAACGAGAAACTTCAGTACTAAGAAAATAACTTAGATGCCCAAGATCTTTAAGGGAGAAAGATTTGGCGATAAATTGTTTTGTTATGGAAATAAAAGATTCATTATTTCCCGTAATGATAATATCATCTACGTAAACAAGAACAAATACTGAAATATGATCATGAATATATGTAAGCATAATGTAATTGGAAATAGATTAATGAAAACCATATCAAATTAATGTAGAAGAGAATTTAGAGAACCATTGACGCGAGACTTGTTTAAGTCCATAAATAGATTTATGGAGCTTACAAACTTGATTATCACTATGATGAGTAAAAACAGGAGGAAGTTTCATATAAACTTCCTTATTTAGATCACTTTGAGCAAGGCATTATTGACATCTAATTGATGAAGAGACCAATTTTTAATTGTAGCAATAGAAAGAAATAGACGAATAGTGACCAATTTTTCTACCATAGCAAAGGTATCATGGTAGTTAATTCCTTCAACTTAGGTTAAACGGGCTTTATATCGTTTAATAGAACCATCAGAACGATATTTAATTTTGTATACCCATTAGCAACCAATTGGTGTTTTATTTGGTGTTAATGAATTAACTGACCATGTTTTGTTTGCTTCAAGAGCACGAATTTCAACAAACATTGGATCACGCTAAGAAGAAGATTGAACGGCTTGAAAATAAGTTTGAGGTTCATTATGATAAATAATTTTGGACAAAAAACGTGATGAGAAGGACTAAACTTTTCCAAAGAGATTATTGGGATAAAGGAAAAGAAGTGGATGAAGGAGAGAAGTTGCATGCATAGTCATTGAGATGTGTTGGCCTTCGTCGAATTCGCTGAGGACAATTTAAATCAGTAGTATTCGCGGGAATCAAAATTCAAGAATTATTATTAATTTGCTGATACTGATTTGAATCAGCGATTTCTGTTTGAATTGGATTTGCAGAATGATTTTGAAGTGAATTTTCACTATTTTCAGTTCTATTAGATGAAGGATCATTATTTGGTACTGATGAACCATTTTGAAATGGTGCGAAATTTGTGGGTGAATCATCATCTAGTGGAGTAATGGAAATGTCGTTAGAACTATGATCTGAAATGTTTTTGTACGAAAAGACTAACTTAGGAAAAATAACGTCACGTGAGACTATTATGCGATGAGAATAAGGATCATAAAATCGATATCCTTTTTGACCATAAGGGTAACCAACAAAAATGTGTATGTCAGGGAATGCAGAATGGATCGTTAAGGCAAAACAAACAATAAGGGGGTGAATAGTGTTCGTGAGAATTTAAACAAAATCTAAAACTTATGAGAATAACAGAATGAATTCAAACACCACAAACACAATCGCAAACGCAGATTCAAACAAAAAAGCAAAATATACATAAATAAAATGCAGAAAAGGAAAGAACCCTCTGGATTTTATACTGGTTCGGATTGCTCCTACGTCCAGTCCCGCACAACGCTGGATTGCGTAGAGTTTTATTACTATTTCTAATAGTCAAGTACAACCTCCTTGATTTCACAGCTACAAGGGATACCACCGATTACTACTTCCTTGTTTTCTCAACTACAAGGAAAAACCAATTTCTAATTCCTTGATTTCACGGTACAAGTAACACATCAATTCCTCTTTGACTCAATCCAAACAATGTTTACTCAATTCAAACAATTACAAACAGCCCTAGAACTCTTCAATAGCACTTGATTCAGCGAGAGATGAGAAGAGAGTGTAAAGAGAAGAAGTTTAATCAAAACAGAATTGAATTCGGTAAGTATAAGTATAGAAATCATAAAAATTATTAAGAATGATTATATAATGAAAGGGAATGAAAGTAGATAAGAAGATATGTTTAAAAACTCGGTTTTAACCATTTTTTATCGAGTGAGAAAGGTTGCAACAGGTCTGAATCGTTTCATATGCTGAAAAGACACTTCCTTTCAAAAATGAAAAAGGGGCAGTTATATGTCGACATGGTATTTTTGGTATGTCGACATTCTTAGTGTATTTTTGAATTTTAAAGCATTTTTCACGTGTTTTGATATAAAAAAATTCTGGAAATTCTTGAGTAAAAATCTAATGTTGTAAATTAATACTATATAGTAGAAAAACATATGAAAACATATATTTAAACTATTTAAATATATTTATAAAATTATAAGGTTTAAAAGTATATAAATATATAAAGTATAAGACTACAAAAAATATAAAATTTAAGTTTGAAAAACAAAGAAGAATATGAAAGGAAACAAAATAGAAAAGATAAAAAATAAAATAGAGAGGATTGAGGATAGAATTGAAAATCATAATTTGAAAATTAGAATTTTAATTTGAAATTGGAGTGCTATTTAGAGTCTAACACAATCTAGACTCTATAACTATATTAATCTTGAACTCTTGAATTCTTGAAATCTTGTATACTCATGAGTCTTGAATTTCTTTGATCTTTGAATCTCTATCATCTTTAAAACTATACGGTCTTCAGTAATATTTCCTGTGTATAATTCCTGCATATGTGTGTGTGTGTGTGTATATATATCCTATACAAAAAGTGTTAGTATATATTTTATAATAAATGATAATTGAAATAAGGTTGTTGTCATTAAAACTTCATTCTTCAACAATCTCCCCTTTTTTTATGATGACAACCTTAGTTTATAAAATATCATACATGTATATACCTGTTGATGATGTTCCTTCTAATACTCCCCATGTCTGTAAGAATCCTATAAACTATGCCTATATTTTATAATTTCTCCCCCTTTGGCATTATCAAAAAGAAATCCTAAATGTACTCCCACTAAATTGTATAACTTGCCAAATAGAACATAAGTAACTATCCAATAAAAATACCCCCTTATCAAACTTATAATAAAACCTAATATGATGATCCTAGTACCATTATTACACATGTTTGTCTGATATATATATACAAATCAAACCAAATCAAATCACACTATATGTCTTAATATATGCAAGTTTCAAACAACAGAATCCAAATCACACCACACCATATGTTTTAGAATACTTAAACAAATCAATCAAATCATACCGAATAATTAAACGTTTCTTGGAACTTCAACCCAACCATCTTCTCCAAAGATAGGATCCTTCTTAATTACTTCCCAATCTTCATCATCTTTGGTTTGTGGAGCCCTTGAGAGATTATTATCTCCGTCTCTGAAACGATAAGAGATTAGCCATCGCATTGCATCAAAATGCTTCTCTTGTTGTTCGAACATCTTTATTTGACTTAATTCGAGATGACGCTGATTTCGTAGAATGATAAAGAGAATATTTTTGAAATAATTGAGAGTTTCTCCTAGATTTTCACTAAGATTATGAATAGGATTTGCCATGGATTTGATGAGAAATGATTAAGGAAGAAGGAGTAATGGAACAATGAAGTTTTTTTGGAAGAAATGGAGTTAAATAGGGTCGGGAATTTGTTGGATTTTGAATGGACGTGAGTAGTTATTTAAATTTTAAAATTTGAAACATTTTGAAAACGTGTCAGTTATGTCGACATAATCTTTTTGTCATGTCGATATACTATAGTACTATATAAAAATATTTGAAATTTTGAATTCTATTATATTATAATTAATTTTATAGTTTTTCTAGAAACATAAAGATGATTATATTATAAATAAAACTCCATTCATTACTTGATAGAAAGCAAATACAACCAACTAATCAAGACACACTTTAAATACGAAATTCGAGAGCAAATACAAGGAAATATATAAAGATAGATTAAACTAGATGGCCTAGTTTTCGAATGATTACGAGAAAGATAAAATTCCAAGCTTTCTTCCTATCTTGACCATGAATTTGGATATTTTGGATTGTTAAGCTTCTTTTGATTGTTGATGATTTTTACTTGATTTTGAACAATGGTATCTTTGTAAATACGCTTAGAAGTTGGATACTCAATACTTTCCATAGATGCCTCTTCTTCTTCATCTTCTTCGACTTCCATTGGCTCTTGTTCTTGTTGCAATCGAGCTTGTTTTGCCTCGAATGTCTCATAAGGTTTGAAAATGAGAGGAATTTGCATGAGATAAATGTTTGATGCATCAAACACTTTTCTAGGGACAAATTCTTCTCCCTGAAGATCAACATTAAAGTATTTGAAAATGCGAGTGAGATAAACACCATAGTAGAGAGTGTTTTCTCTTGTAGATAAATCTATGGGCTTTATTTCATTTAGAATCATTTCAGCCTAATTGATAAGATATCCACCCATAATAGCAAAGAGAGCCTTTTGGACATTAAGAGTTGGATTATTGAAATTTTCGGAACGAGGAGTGATGGTATGTTGAAGGAGAAGGTTGACAATTCTTTTTTTTTTGGGCGTAAGAAACGATTTTTGAAATCCATTGGAGCGCCATCTTCAAAAATATCGTGAAAGGTTTCCATATCGGTTTCTTCAATATCAAAAGTTGAAAAATCTGAGCCCACGCTTCTACAATTTAGAATAGTGCCTAAGAGTTTGGCATCGAGAACAATTTGAGTTCCTTTGACACTACACAAAATTTGGTTTTCGTTGCCTTCGTAAAATCCGCGATTGAGATTCGCATAAAACATCTTCACGAGTTTGAGATAACATACTTTGTCATTATCACGAGAGTCAATTAGGCTCAATACTTCATTGTGTTCGAAAAGAGACACGAGATCATAAGATGGAAAGTTGCCAAAGAAGGTGAAAGCACCCGTGTTAACTTTAGCATTTGCTAAATATTTACCATAGGTTTTGATGGCCTCTTTGTCATTGTAAAGATAACCTTTAATGGTTTTGGTTATCTTTAATTTCTGAGATGAACTTGAGGAAGCCATTGAAATGATAATTTTGAAGTATGAAGAATATTGTTTTGAGTAGTGAATGAAAGGTAGAAGTGATAGATGTATATATATAGAAATTGAATAGATATGAATTAAATGAATACGAATTGAATAGGCACAACTTTTCAGATTGAAAGGACACCTTTTCAGACCTTGGGAGTTGGTGAAAAGATTGGAAGGAAGTTTGAAAGTTTAAACTTTTGAAATTCAAAATTTAAATTTCAAAACTGGTTAGATATGTCGACATATACTTTTCTATATGTCGGCATACTTGACTTATTTCAAAAAGGAAATTGGATTTTTATATTTTGAAATATATTATCGGTTTATATTTCAGGTTTAATGATTTCCTGAAATAATTCTAATCCCAATAAGCACTCAAACAATTTTATTTTATTAATTTACTGATTATTTAATATTATATTATTATTTTTTATTTCAAAATTCAAATTTGAATTTCTAATTTCAAAATTTTGTTTTTAAAGTTTTAAATTCAAACCAAAACAAACAAACAAAGCAAACATTCAACCAAATAAAATTAAAATTTAATTAATGCGCCCGATTTTTTTTATTCTTTTCTTCATGATTTTCTGAATTCTGAATTGGTGTAAAGCATATATCTGTATTTTCAGTTTTTGGTTCTTCATTACTTGATGACGAATCTGAATCATCTAGTGTCGTTGCATATGCTTTCTTTCTTTTTCTTGACAATTGTTGTTTCCCATTTGTTGAGTCGATTTGTCTGGATATGGACACATTTTCTTTATATGGCCTGATTTGTTGTAGTTAAAGCATCGACCATCATTAAGTTTTGAATTTCCTTGATTGTAACCCTTCCTTCTATATTTTAGGAATCTTCTAAAATGATTTGTCATAAACGTTGATTCTTCATCATCTTCACTACTTGAGTCAGAATCATTTGTTGTTGCTTTCAGCGCAATAGATTTCTTTTCAGTTGATCTATTTTCTTTTTTCTAATTGGACTTCATAAGACATCAAATTTCCAGTTAACTCTTCAATCTTCATTTCCTTGATTCATTGGCTTCTTCAATAGCCAAAGTCTTCTGATCCCATTCTGGAGTTAGTGAATTCAATATTTTTCTGACTTGATCCGCTTCTGAATTAGTTTTCCAAAGTGCTGTTAGCAAATGCATTATCTCTTGAAATCTACAATATATATCTGAAATAGACTCATTCTCGTTCATTTTGAATAATTCAAACTGATTAACTAACATGCATAACTTAGTCAGTTTAACTTTACTAGTTCCTTCATGAGTAACTTGTAAAGTTCTCCAGATTTCATAAGCAGTCTTACATACTGGTACTTTATTAAACTTATTCCTATCTAATGAACAAAACAACATATTCATGGCTTTAGAGTTACTTTGAGCAACAGCTTTTTGTTCATTTGTCCATTGTGCAAATGCAGTTGTGGGTTCAACATACTCATTTTGTGTACTCTTCCATGTGTCTAATCCTACTGACTATAAATTAATTTTCAATCTACAAGCCCAATAAGAATAATTACTACCATTAAACAATAGTGGTCTAACAGTGGGTTGACCCTCTATAAAATAACTATTATTGCTACCAGTGTTGGTTGCCATTATTACTATTTTCAAAAACCAGATTATGAAATTTTTGAAAAACCTTGCACTGATACCAATTGTTAGTGAATGCAGAATGGATTATTAAGGCAAAACAAACACTCGAGGGGGGTGAATAGTATTTGTGAGAATTTAAACAAAATCTAAAACTTACGTGAATAATAGATTGAATTCAAACACCACAAACACAATCGCTGACACAAATTTAAACACAAATGCAAAATATATAGAAATAAAATGCAAAAAAGGAAAGAACACACCAGATTTTATACTGGTTCGGATTGCTCCTACCTCCAGTCCCGCACAACGCTGGATTGTGCAGAGTTTTATTACTATTTCCAATAGTCAAGTACAACATCCTTGATTTTACGGCTACAAGGGATACCACCGATCACTACTTGTTTTCTCAGCTACAAGGAAACACCGATTCCTATTTCCATGAATTCACGGCTACAAGGAACACACCGGCTCCTCTTCAACTCAACCCAAACAATGTTTACTAAATCAAACAATTACAAACAACCCTAGAACTCTTTAGTAGCACTTGATTCAGCGAGAGATGAGAAGAGAGTGTAAAGAGAAGAAGTTTGATCAAAATGGAATTGAATTCGGCAGAGTATAAGTGTAAAAATCATAAAAATGATTAAGAATGATTATATAATGAAAGTGGAGAAGAAAATATGTTCAAAAATTCGGTTTTAACCCCTTTTTATAGAGTGTGAAAGGTTGCAACGATTCTGAATCGTTTCAAATAGTGAAAAGACACTTCCATTCAAAATTGAAAAAGTGACAGTTATATGTCGACATGGTGTTTTTGGTATGTCGACATACTTAGTGTATTTTTGAATTTTAAAGTATTTTTCAAGTGTTTTGATATAAAAATAATTCGGAAATTCTTGAGTAAAAATCTGGTGTTGTAACTTAATATTATATAGTAGAAAAAATATGAAAACATAAATTTAAACTATAAAAATTATAGGGTTTTAAACTATATAAAATATAAAGTATAAGAGTATAAATATAAAATTCAAGTTTGAAAAACAAAGAAGAATAAAAAAAGGAAACAAAATAGAAAAGATAGAAAATAAAACAGAGAGCATTGAGGATAAAATTGAAAACTAGAATTTGAAAATCAAAGTTTGAATTTGAACCTGGAGTGCTATTTAGAGTCTTATACAATCTAGACTATGACTATATTAATTTTGAACTCTTGAATTCTTGAAATCTTGAATACTCATGAGTCTTGAAATTTCTCTAATCTTTGAATCTCTATCATCTTTAAAACTGTACAGTCTTCAGTAATATTTCCTGTATATAATTCCTGCATATGTGTGTGTGTATATATATATTCTATACAAAAAGTGTTAGTATATATTTTATAATCAATGATAATTGAAATAAGTTTGTTGTCATCAAAACTTCATTCTCCAACAGTGTGGCTTACCTTATGCATATTTTTTTCGCAAACACGAACAGCCAAACATACGTAAAGATTAATAGGACGGAACCTTTCCAAATTAGATTTCATGAGAAGATTTGAAATTAAGAGTAGTGTGGGTAATTTATTAATGAGAAATGCAGCGGTGAAAACACATTCTCCCTAAAAAGATAGGGGAAGATTAGCTTGGAATCGTAGTGAGTGAGCTACATCAAGCAAGTGTCGCTTTTTACGTTCCACAATCCCATTGTCAGATCGAAGAGCTTGAAGTTGTGGAATAAAAATACCACCATCTCTAGATTGTATAGTGGAGATTAACAGTCCGAATTGTCTATTAACTTGATTAAAAAAATGTTTTATCATATGAAAAGTTTGAGACTTTAATTTCATTAATTAGATCGAAGTACATCTTGAATAATCATCAACAATGGTGAGAAAAAAACATGAACCATTTTTCGATGGAACATTAATTGGTCCCCAAACATCAACATGTAATAATTCAAAACATACAGAAGAGCGAGATACACTTTGCGGAAATGAACCATGAGATTGCTTAGCTTGTGGGAAAACATCACAAATAAATTTATTATTCACGGATATATCCGGTAAATTATTAACAAGAAGTTTAAAACGGGAACTACCAGGATGACCAAGGCGAGAGTGCCAAAGATCAAAATTATCTGAATGCTAAAATGAAAAAACTGAATTCAAATGGGAAACATCCTCTAAGTAGTAATGGCCACAATGAACTCTACCCCAACCAATCATCATGTTCGTCAACCAGTCCTGGAAAGGACATTGAGATTTAGATAAAATTATTTCACAATTAAGTTGTTTTGTTAATTTTGAGACAGATAATTAATTGAATTTGAATGATGGGATAAAAAATAAATCTTTGAGAATAAGAGATTTTGAATGTTTAACAATCCCAATGTGAGTCACTGATGCAAAAGTGACATCAGGTAATTGAACAGAATAATGTTTTTGCAATGGAACATATGAAAAAAAAATTGATAGTGATGTGCATATATTGTTTGATGCACCTGAATCTATAATCCAACAAGAAGACATACAAGATAGAATTGTACCTGCTAAGTTAGCTGAGAGTTCACCGATTCGTCTTTGGACAAGGGAGCAAGCAACTTGTTGTACTGTTGAGTTGTCAGATGATTGTTTGGCATAGCATGAGAGGCCGATCCATATCCAGGTGTGCGCTTTTCTTGTTTGCTTGGGAAGCCATGAAGTTGATATCATTTCTCCAGAATATTCCCATGTCGATTGCAGTGGTCACAAAATGGACGCTACCTCTTTGACAGCCCACGGTATGGTGGCTTTGAAGCTTGGAAGGTAGCAGACTCAACAGCGGGAGTCGATCGAACATTCAACTCGTGTTGCTTCTCTTCTTGACAGACAAGATTGTAAATTTATTGAATGGATGGAAATGGCTCCATCGGGAGAATCTGACTTTGCATAGCAGAGAAGCTATCATGTAGTCCTTAAAAAAACTTCATGGCTCGATCTTGATTTTGTTGTTCAATAATACAGTTTCCATTCCCATAAGTACATGGAACAATCGAAATAATGCTACTTAGTTCACATAAAGATTTTAGTTTGGTGAAGTATAATGAAACACTCAATACCTTCTTGTTTGAGAGAGGAGATATATAGTTTTAACTTATATATCTTCGGTGCATTTGAATGTGAGAAGCGCTCTTTGAGATCCATTCATATCTGGGCAACACTGTCAGCATAGAGAATACTTGGCCTGATTTCCGGAGATACGGAATTGAATATCCAACTGCCAATAAGATCATTGCAGCAGCGCCAATTGACAATGTCGGTTTCCACCGTTGGGATTGGAAAGAAACCATCAACGAAACCAAATTTGCTCTTGGTTTGTAATGCCATCGTAATGGCATGATTCCGAGGCCTACTTGCAGCTGAAACATTCTCTCTCCCTGCACAACTTTCTTTAAAACCAAATTTATCACCATATACAGGGAAACCAACTTATTCATTGCAGGAATTGAGGTTGAGACCTGGCTTTCCTACTACTGGCCTTGGTTGTTCCGATAGTTTCCTTGTTTCCTTTATCTACATCTAATTTGGGTGATTTCACGTTTCAGCCAACGCAGGAATTCTTGCATATATTTAGGCTTGCTACTTTTAAACCCCAGAGATTTGATAGAAGGGCGACATTCCTACTAGTGACCAATTGAAAAACCTTCATATCTGATGCTTGCAGGCCATCGCCAAAGGCATATGCTAAATCTGGTGGCTCAGGCAGTTGTTCGTCCGCCTTCGATGTACTCGTAAATGAGCTTTCTTTATCAAACATATGATGAGTCTCGGTTTGGCTTGGTACGGGATCCAAAGGGTCCGGAGAAGGTGAAGAAGCGGCAGACGTGTCATAAGGGGTGAGAATGGTGGTTGTAAGGTAGGTAGAGGTCTATGGTTTGTGTCGCAGGCACATTGCCTATTAGCCTCCATTGTTTTTTTGTCGGTGTTTAAATGTGATTTCATCAAAACCAAATATTAGTATAGCTGCAAATACTAGTTAGCAAAGAAATGATATTTTTACTGAAGTTATTATACCAAATGGCATTAATATCATCATTTTAAGAAACTCTCAAGAAATTTAAGAGAATTATAAGTTCAATACATGGCTTACCCCTCACTTTAAGATAAGCCAAGTATGACTACTGACATTTTAAATTCTAATACAAGTCATAAGTCTAGTCTAGTTAATATAGAAAAAATTTGGCCGAGATATTGAACCAACTCTTTAACCAAGAACAACTCACTGGAGATACTGCCATTTACTATCTTCCTCTTCATTACCTCTACCAACAAAAAAAACAAAAAAAAGTATGCATGAAATAATGGAGACAAAATTAGTCAGAAATCTTCCAAACTGATCAGAAATCATTTGAGGTGAAAAACATCATTCGAAATCCAAAATGAAAAGATCATCTTGAAATACATTAACAAGAAACCATGCACAAAAAAATGAGTTAAAACTTCTAATGGTATTAAAGGCAAAAAGAAATTTACTGAGCGGTTCGATATTTGCATCTCAGACTGATATCCATAGCTCTTGTGATATCCTTTATCATACCCTTTACCCAATTCAATAAGTAAGAATATTATAGCTTCGGCTGCAAAGGGTACTAATTCCTTAAAATAAAATGATCTTCTAGTATAATCACAAATCTGAGCATATGTTGGATGATGTTGGTATTTTTGAATTCCGAAGAAGATATGTTAATAACTGGGACACTATTAATAATAACTATGTGGGAGGTAATGGTTGAATTATAGTGATCTGGGATCCTAATGTTTGGGATTTAGGTCATTGTATTCTTAGTTCTTAATTCTTAATTCTTAATTTACTAGCCGCAATTTTAATAACAATGAAGGTTTTATAATAGATATTTCTTTTGCTTATGCTTTTAGCATAGATTAGTGTTTTGGAAACATCTAAAGCTGTTTAAGTTCTATTTACCCTTGGATTTTAATGGGCAATTTCAATATAGTTATGCATACTTTTGATTACCCTTTAGAAATTAGAATTCTTTTTTAATTTTATATCCAAAAATGGATTAGTTGAAACTCTTTCTTAAGGAAATAAATCTACTTGAAAATTGTGAGAGTTTAGGAATATTCATTGTAATTCGAATAAATTCGATTTATCAAACTTTCTTAAATCTCATTCCAAAATTTAGTTGATATATTTTTCCGAAGCTACCAATAATCATACCCATGTCCAATTACTATCTTTCTCATGATAACTCTGCTAAAATCGATTTTCTATCCAAACTTAAAAATGGATGGGTTTTAAACCATAGGTGTAAGTTTATTACAAAAAGTAGTTTTGAAATGATAAATCATGGTACAACACAATTTAAATTTAGAAATTTCTTCAAATTACTCAAAAAATAATTATTTAGAATAAAAGTAAAAATAATGATCAAATCACTTTAATAAGAAAGGATTGTGAGAGATTGCAAAAATGTGTTAACTTCAATAGCTTTGACAATAAGCTTACAAATGATTTTTTTTCCTTCTATAAAAAGCCACTTAGTGACAAACTGCATGATGAGGCGGTTAACCTAAAAAAAGAAAAATTACTGGCTTACTTGTGGTGTTACCCTTGCTAAATTTTTCAATGCCAGAATGTCCATCAGAAAACACATGAATGACATAAGAAAATTATTTAATGGTTAGAGTATAATACTTAATGAAGCAACTCATTTAGAAAAGGAGACTGTTAAATATTTTCATTAATTCGTATAATTCAGCAGGGATATTAAGTATTTATACTAATGTAGTTACAAAAGTTTTACTGCATAAAAATAAGAAATAATTCTTCTTGCTCAAGTTTGTATGATGTTAAAATAAAATATTTTACGCTGAAGATTACAAAAGGGCTGGACTGGAAGGTTTTGGGGGCAAAATTTTATAAAAAGCATTGGAGGGATTTAAAAGTAATTATTCTTGATGCTATTATTGTATTATATTTGACTAAAAAATTCTGACAAATATCAAACATACTTTTATTTCTTCTGCTCCAAAAGTGAAAGATCTAAAACTCCTTGGTGATCATAGGCTTATTGCTTGTTATTTTAGTTGTAAAGTAACTGAAACTATTCTAAGTAATAGAATAAAGATCTTTTAAAAATATTTAATTTGCGAAAATCAAAGTGCGTTTTTTCCTGGAAGGTTACTAAAATACTTTGTTGGCTTATGAAATGCTTAGAAATTTTAACTATATATCTTAAAAATAAAATGTGCACTAAAGTTGTTCGAGATATGGCCTTAGATAAAATAAAGATATAACTATTATTCATATAATGAAGCATTTTGGTTTTAATTAAAAATTAATCAAACCAACTTTGTCGGTTTCTCTTAATCAAACCGATCGTTAGGGAGGTTCGTTGTGACGACTTGGCAATTTCGGTGTTTTAAAGCAATGAATTAGTTGAGATCTAACATTTTATATTAACATTATAACTAATTGGGATATAGTTTATTTTGAATGTTTAAAAATGATTTCAGAAGATAAACTTGAATTATGTAAGTTCGATGTGAAATAAGAATTTAAAATTTGATAAGTTACATATAGAACTTAATGATTAAAAATAAACTTGGAATCAATTGTTATAAAACATTGATTCTTAGAATCTGAATATGTTGCATAGAAGGGATCTAAATAATTATATGACGAACACGTCTATGTTTGTCCACAACTTTGAATCAGTTTATGCGATCAATTTGCAGTAGCGACAAACGATATATTGTAATTAGCGTAAATAATTAAAGTAAGAATTAAATTGCAAGATTTGAAATAGTTTAACTAGACATGGCAAAAAAATAAATTCCGTAGTAAAATACATGGATTCGTTCCGTTGGGTTAATTTAGTTGAACATTAAATAAAAAACTTTTAAAATTTAATGTTATAGGAAATTGAGCGAATTTGATATGAAAATACTAGATTAAATTCTGGGAAGGTCGTCATTGCTCGTTCCTTGAAATTCGAGAATTTGTTGTCCCGAATCTATAAGTTCGAAACACAAATCCTCAAAACGAACAATGTTGTTAGGTAGATCTTGTTTCATATCTCATTCAGGTTCTCTTGTATGTTTACTAACTTATATTTAAATTTAAATTTTTATGTATCTTTTAGGAGAGAATATTAGGAGAAGGAAGTTTTAATTAAATTTGAAATTTTATATTAAGAAATATGTAATTTGAAATACACGTGTATGTATACATTTAAGTAATTCAAAATAGTTATACTTAGAGAAATTGTTTTGAGGTTGGCCACTTGTACGTTAGTTTGTTGAATTTTACTCTTGTAGCTTGAACTTCAACCCATTGTTGCACGTGTAACCATTCACATGAACACGTTGCTTTCCCCTCTTCTCCTCCTTCTACAACCGATCCCAATTGATTCCTTTTTCCCCCTTTTTCTTTATTTCGTTCTTTTCCCATTTCATTTGTTCTCCAGCCAAAACTAAAAATTCCCAAATTGATTTCCATGGCCTCCGAAATAGCCTACTTCCCCTTACGTTTGTATAACCGTCCTCCTCAAATTGAAATTCCATGTTTGCTGAAACAAAATCGCCACTTTCTCCAATCCTATGAAGTCCAATCCCTAAATCAATTCGAAAACCGCTGCCACCGTAACTGTGACCACCGGTGCCTCGCCTACCGAAGCTCCGACCCTTCGCAACGTCCCACGCCCTCTCCATTCAGGCAGTCAACACCCACTTCGAAGCCGTACCCTTTGCCAACGCTACCTTCTGCCGCTTGAACCGCTCCTGTCGACAGCATCGTCGCCTCACAGTTTCCCAACAGCTGCTAATTCCTACTAACGAAGTCTGCGCAAACCGCTTCTCCTCAATTGAAGCCGACATCAACGAAGCTTGTTGCGGACCGTCGAAACCGGTTCAGCTCGCCTCCGTGAAGTCAGCCCTCCGTCCGTTCACCATCGGCCTTTCAGTTCGTCGCCATGCCATGTCCAATAGTAAGTTCAACTTACGATCAAACTTTTTTCAAGTTTTACACTTCGGTTTATACTGAGATTCTTAGTTCTTGACTTGTTTGGCTACTGTGTTTCCGATGTTATATGTCATTGGTTGCTAGGTACTATGCACTTACTGTTGAATGGGTTATTAGACAAAGGTATGCTAATTCATGACCAGTATTCCTTAAACCTAGAAGGCAATTTACTCACAATAACTTGACTACTCATACTTGCTCGGCTCTAACACATGTTTTGTTGTTCTGTTAACAATACTGCCCACTCATTTACATTATGAAACCACCTTAAAGTGCAAGCATGCCAAGCCAGGGTATTTGTACTACCTGTAATATTGTTGCTCATGTATTTTCCATCCGTCTCCACTGTTGCTTCTTGGTTTGAAATTCTCATTTTGCATGTCCACTGCATGTAGGTATGTTAGAACTTATATGCATATTTTCTTTACCATGGCGCAACCTTGAATCTTAAACTGCTGCATTCATTGAACACCAGTAATTTATTCCAATTTAATGCTTAAACCTACATGCATGATTTCCTGGCCTCAAATTTTGTGGAATAGAAATTTGCGTGACTAGTCATGTAGATATGTTAATAACTTGGCTACTGTTGTCGTTCTCTTGCATTTTAAGACCTTAGCTTTTCGCATGACAAGTTACCGCAGTACAAATTCTCAGTTTATTTTTCTTTTCTAATGGCCATATTCATCGTTAATTTGGGAATATTACTCATGTACTATACGCATTACTTTAGACTTGGGTATAATGGCTCCCCATGAGTCACGCCTGGATACCCTATTTGTACTCTTCAGCCTTGCGTGTCATTATCACTTCCTGGCTTTCGTTTTCCATGCGCAAGACTTTGTGACCCTTTGAATGTTTATAACCTGTCATCGCTTTATATCTTGGCTACACTTGTATACACACCTGCGGGTTTAGACCTTGCTTGTTGTTTTCCATTTCGATATGTGGCCATAAATGTTTACTGTAATGTTTGTTACATATGCTTTGTCATGTCCATGATAAATTTTTTTTTTCAATAGTCCACTGTTTGTTGTACTCGATCAATTCATTGGAATAAACTAATTAGACTTAGTGTTTATCGAAGTTTGCTAGCTTGAAATAAGTTTAATCCTGACTCGGGTGTTTTGTGTATTTTGCATGGAACGCTCGGGTCAGGTCCTAAGTGTTCCAGGCTTAAAGTTTCAGCTCGTAAAACTGGAAAGGAACGTAAAGACGCAAGACGCTTATGCGCGCGCACTCGACAAAGTTGTATATTTTATTTTTGAAATTTATGTATACATATTTTATTTTCTTCCGCTGTAAAAAGAAAAATGTTTTGTACAACTTTGATATATGTATAAAATTTATTCCACTGCATATATTTATGCACTGTGATTCTGTGTTTATTTCTGTTAAACCCTGTAAGCTAATGACGAACTGTTATTTTGAACGTTCTGAGTTGGTTTTATTACCGACTTGGAGCGGTCAAAATTTCAGGTCGTTACACTCGTCTACTGTGGGTGTAAATCAATTTTCATCTGAAGCCAAAAACAGATGTTGTCTACTTCGTTGTTATTTCTCGCAGCACCTTCTTCTCCAGTTTCTCGCTCCTTCTTTCTTCTCCTGCATTCCACGCTCCCTTTTTAATCATCTTATTTCTTTTTACCGATTCTTGTTTCGACTCTCATTATTGTTTTAATCGTAACTTTTCTTCTGCTCCATTTCAGGCTCTTTTTTTCTGCTTGGTTTTACTACCGATTCCCTTTATAAAATTCATTCAGACTAGTTTTACTTTTTCCCCTAGCCATCTCCAATTACAATCGTGTGTATTTTTAATTTTGAAACTTTCCCTAATCTACTCTTCAAATTTTGAAACTTTCCTTCAAGTTCTATTATCGTCATAGCGAATCAATCTCCCCTTTAAACTCTAAAATTAACGCATCCAAAACCTAAATATCTTCCGCTTACTCTCAAATCATTGTCGCCTTATACCTCGTCCTGCTGCCAGATTGCATGGATCTGCCTCCCAATACTTGATGCTACAACAACCTTAGTGCCTCCAATTTAATTCAGGTATTATATACCATAATTTTTATGCTTAATTTGTTTCAATGTTGTTAGCCTATTTTGTGACCAGGCCACCTTAAAACCAGACGATCAAGGTTACTTATGTTAGACGTTAAAGCTCTTATACTATAAAAAACTAGAGCTCGGATTGGATCGGACTGGAGACAGCGGACCAGATTAGATACAGTGGATCGATTCAGGGCAGTTCTGCCTTTCCTTCAGAGGCAAAGTAGTCGGATCAGATAGGGACAATAGCACCGGTTCGAATCGGATCTAAGCCCTCACCTGAACCGCCTGAAGTTGTAACTGTTCCATAACATGACCTATTTTCTAGCCTACAAAAGCGGAGGCCCCACCTCCACTTCTTCCCATGTTCTCCACTCTCTCATAACCAACTCCATAGTCTTCTTGATGCTGCCACGTGTACCTCTGACCGCTCACCATTTCCAGCCTATAAATACATCACAACGCAGTAAATTAAAGGGATTTTTGCCCTATGGAAGCCCTACGTATTTCGGCCATGGCTACCAACATTTGAGAACCATCTTCTATTCAATAAAATCCATGAATTCAGAGAGAATTATTCATTGAATTTGAGTGTTTGAGGGCAGTATTCATTGTAATTGTAATATATGAATGAAATTAGAAAATACGAAGTGGACGTTGGCTCGTTAACGTCGAACCACTATAAATCTCGTGTGTTAATTGATTTTTCTTGCTTTTAGTTTATGATTCCTCATTATTCATAATCAATTGGGTGTTAGGACCATTTTTTGGTCTAACATTTGGGTGTTTTCACTGAGAGATAAAGATTCTCATCATATAAGGATTCTCCAGTTTACTATCGGATCTCCAAGTTCGATGAGGAAATCCTGAATACTATATTTGCAACCGTGGAGATCACCAGACGTGAAGCCATCTCCACTCCGTCCAGCAACAATCGCCAACATTCAGAAACAAATTCCAGGAACGCTATTGGATCAGTTCAGATATGCTTCCAGTACAAATGGAGAGCCTAGGGTCGGATAGGAAAGAGGGTTTCTAGTTCGAATCAAGAAAGGATAAGCTCCGGATTGGATGGAGACGACCCGACCCGCTTGTGCTTGAGAGTTGACCTGATCCGTGCGAATGAAGTAGAACCGATTCGACCAGAAGCGACTTGCTCGATCCGACCCTGATTCGAAGGCATAACCTGACCTGACTCAAAGACAGAATCCGATCCAAGGGCTCAACCCTGATCTGAACTAAAAGGGGCAATCTAAATTAACTCTTTCAGATATACCAACCCGTATCACTTGCCATTTCTAGACTCCTACAATCGGCTCGAGATAGGGTCGTTTCTGAAAGAAAAAAAATCACTACAACAAAAAGGGGTTTTAATAGCGTTTGAAAAACGCTATCATACGGTACTATAGCATTTAAGAGAATGTCATGTAACAACATGCTATGTTAGACCACAAATTTTAAATAGCATAATCAAAACGCTCTAAAAAATCATGTTTTATAGCGTTTTCCTAATGCTACCAAGGAAAAACAATATAGGAGATGTGTCACATGGTTACTTTGGATAGTGTTTGCTCCGCAATACTATAGCGTTTGTTATGCTTACATACTATAACATTTGCTATATAACAGCGTTGATGAAACGCTATGTCACTATTAAATTTAATTTCCATTTGTAAAATTTCCCTTTTTGTTGTTTTAGCTTTTCTGCATACATAATATCCAATTATCCATTTCTTCTATGCAAATAAATGAATAATTCATGTTTTTTTCATAGACAAAAATATATAAATTAAAACACTACAAACTGTTCAAGCAACTTTTCTCATATCCAAACATAATATTTCATACATATTGTTGAAACATCTTTATCTATCTCCATACAAAATATTCATATATACTTACATTAACAACTTACTTAACCAGTGAAATTATTAATTTCTCCTATCATTGATCACTTCGTGTCCATGGACCAGAATATGATCTCATCTCAAAATCTAACTGGTAGTGGCCATCATTTTAATCAACTAGGCGCTTGCGGAGAAAAACTTTGCTCCTACTCTTATTCTTCCCATAGCCCGAAGCAAATGCCATTTGAATCCACTAACTATATAGCAGTGTCGCAACACAAGACACTCAAGCCCCCTAATAGTTTATCAATGCTACAACATCAAAACATTCCTGAACAAAAAAGCAATAATTAGATAATTATAACGAACAAAAACATCATATGATTAAGGCAGCAAGTGCATTATATGAATTTAAAGCTACTTTTAAACTAACAAATAATTGGCAACCAAAAACTGTCAACTTTTAAACATCGAGTTGGAAGTTGCACAACATAATGGATGGAAAAGGGAAGCTGTTGGCTAGATGGTCCTTTACTTGGAAGAAGCCAGTAGACATCTTGGCCGTAGCGATTTATTCAAAGAGCGTTCAAAGCATGTGTGGTCTGACCATTATGAAGATCATTTCATCGTCTCTTACCAGAGGATTGTTCTAATAACTAACAAAAGGGTCATGTTCCTCCAGTGTTTGGTGCTTGAAAAAATGAACAAAAAACCATCTAAAATACTGTGGGACGTACCTTGGGAAGAGTTATTAGCGTAGCGTTGGAATTCGCGAAAGCAGGTCTTCGAAAACCCTCTCATTCATTCATTTAAAAAACTTCTGGGGATCCGAAAGCTACGTGCGTCTTATCAAGTGTGATGTTGAAGATGAAGAAGAGAAGGAACCTCAAGCTGTTATGATATGCACCTCCATACAGAAAATGTGGAAAGCATACCAATCTGACATGATGTTATTGACATTAAAGGTTCCGTCTAGTCAAAGATCTGTACAGTTTGCATGGGATGATGAAGGTAGGGATTCTCATAGTTGAATGATGCCTATGAGTAAGCCAAGAGTTTTCACCAGTATAAGTTCACAATAAGATATAAGATTTACAATGCACTATGTTAACATTCAGAAAATATGGAGCAGTGAACCTGGTTATAGAAGTCAGTGCACTTTGCTTCCTAAGCAGGTTGTGGATGATAGTACTGTTTGCAGCCCTTGGCGACTCCTCTGTCCTGATGGGTACGTTTCAGTCGGGGACATTGCTTATGTAGGTGTTCATCCTCCCCATGTTGCTGCCATCTACAAAGATTCTGCTGCAAATTTTGCGCTTCCAATTGGTTATGAGCTTGTATGGAGAAACCGTGCATATGACTACACTGCCCCATTAACAATCTGGTTACCTCATCCTCGTGAAGTGTTCACTGCCATCGGGTGCGTGGTAGTGGAAGCATACGAGGAGCCACTGATTGATTCAGCATACTGCATAAGCCAATAAATTGTTGAGGACACACAATTCAAGGAACTGCTGATGTGGAGCGCGCCGGAAATATACCCCTTGGCATGCTACGTTTAACAGGTTCAGAGTGAAGCTTTACAGTGCATTGCCTTGAGGTTGCCTAGGGAGGAATCTAACTGGGTGCCAAGAAAAGTTTCAGCCAGGAAAGTGATTGATCATCCAAGTATATAATACATCTGTTACTATACAAACTTCTGTATACATGGTGCTGTTTCCACACTCCACTCATTTTATCTGTGCATGTTCATCTGGGAAAAGCTATTATTTTTTGGTTGTTTGGTTATGTATGAATGGATCATTGTACTGTAAAAAGAGGCACTATGCTAGTTGGATGAACTTCAAAATGTTGGGCGCCTGCTTCCCTTTTTCATGTGGATTGTGCGGTGTGAATTATGATAATGTAAAATATTGAGGGAAATAGAAATATTTTTGGCCTTCGTGTTTAAAAAAGCATAAAAGCTATCACTAAAGAGTGTGTTTTTGTTACAGGTGTACATTGTGTAGGTCCAGGAAAACAAAAGTAGGAACATGTAAAACTGGCTGACCTTAAAAGTTACAACTAGTTACTTCATATCATTAAAACAACAGTACCTGGGGAAAGTATGAAAATCAAAGTCAAAGTGATCGACAAAAAAGATTAGTAATCTGTAACATAATGAATAAAATGGAATAATTTTAAACCAGTGTGACTTAAATCCAAAAACCTTTTAGTTCACGTCTAACTGTTTCTTTTGATTAAGTTTTGTACTTGGAATTTAGAATAATACGTGCTAGTTTCTGATGTATTTTGTGGGATTAAGCCAACAGTGATTTCAAATGTATCACTATTTGTAATACTGGACTCCTATTCTTAGTCTAAGACCCTTCAATTTGCTGTTACTTTATTTATAAATTTGTCCAGAGTTATGTTTACCATTGTAAAGTCCAATGTTGTAAATACACCATTTTACCGGAACATCTTTTACAGGACATAACAAGCACAATAGTGTGATGTTTCTACCCTCAAAATAGAAAAAAGAATTAACATAATTCAATATTCATATATTGCATGTCTATTTCTCATCTTCATATAGAGTTCCATTTTCATGTACATAGCGATAGTACTGATATATCACCAAGGATAACTATGCGTATTAACATAATACAAAATATTAGCACAACTACTCAATATAATCTTATTTATTGCAACCCACTAACTTAAGAATGTTATTTAAAATTCTATCAACTACTCTAAAATTTAACTACTTATTACTATTCATATAAAAAATGTTAGATCTTTGTGGTCAATCGTTCAAAGTAATCAGTTATCCATATCAATTCAGCTGTCAACTGCAGCTCTTTTTAGATAGTTTGCTCGGTATGAACCACCTGAAATTAACCACTTCAATTAAATGGACAGTGGTTATCAAGCAGTTAACCAGTTAAATTAAGCTGTCGGTTTGGTTAACTGACCACACCCTAACTAGCATATGTATAATGCAATTGCAATAGTCCACGTATAACTTCCAAGCAACATCAAAGATTCACAAACAAATGTGATCAAAATGTTTTCAGGTTTGAATAATTAGACACATGATATAATCACTTTGAAAAACATATATCCATTAGATTTTAAGTTTAAATGCATGTTCAAGTCAACTTTTATCCTTTGTTTGTTTTTTTTTTTTTTTTTTTTTTTTTTTTTTTTTTTTTAGAGATTCTTATAAACGGCTAACATTCTTGATTTCTTTAAATGATTTGCAGTGTGTAGACATGTTATCTTATAAGAAATATGAGGCATTTTCAATCACACTGATTTTCTTATATGGTTCAATTCGTTATAACTGCAACCAGAAATCAGTGACTGTGTGAATATGTGCAGCATTGTCAAGGGCAAACCCAACACTTAACCTCCCTCTAGTTTCAGAATCACTGCTAGTGTAGAGAAAAATCTGAGAGTTGTTTTCAGCACCACCCCAATACTTCTAGTTAATGGCATATCTTTGTTGAAAAGTGGCATAAGTAGCCAAATAAAAATTGAAATGATCAAGCGTTGTTTATGTGTAGTTGTATACATTGTATTCACTAGTTTCAGTATCTAATGGTTGATTCACTGCTTCGAAAGAAATACGACATTCCATTTATCAAAAGTAAGTACTTGCAACCAATAATATGATATGATAATAAGGGCTTACTCATGATTTTCGGCTTTGTCGGTGCCATCATCTGCCTCAACAGCCTCAGGCATGCTTTTCCAGTTGGATGAGCTTGTCAATTAACCTTGTGTAACAGCTGATTTTGAATAGCCCGACCTTGCTTAACTATTCGTACTTAGCATGCAAAGCCTCTTGCAGTTTTATTTAGTGAGTCTCAAGCACATGCACCTATAAATTCAAATGGTTGCCTCTCAATTCTATATAGTTACATTGAATGCATGATTTTTTGTTACTGACTAAGGTTTCCTTTGCGTGTTATTATAAAAAGTAGATTTCTTTTCTATTGGAAAATTTAACTATATTTATTTTTTTGAAAAATTTAATTGAGAAGGAAAGCTACACGATCAACTATAGCTGGAATAATCAGCTCGAGCATATGCAATTGAGACCTATATTGTGTTTACTGAATCAACATTGAAAACAAATAGTATGTGCACCCTTGTTAAATTGACACAACATCCAAAATTGAATCACGAACTCAAATATTTATACATCTTTAATTTTTTGTATCTATAGAAAGAAATAACTTACACTTGCGAGAACTTGATTTTGTTACATCTTTTGCAGTTGGTCATTTTATTGTAGCGCCAACAACATCTTCAATGCATACAATTTGAAGATGAGTCAGTGCTCCCCTCGTAAACATTTTAATGACTGAAACAAGTGATAAATATAAATGAGTTATTTGTATTTAAAAATGACGGAAAAAAATGTAATGACATCATTGTTTTCAAGCAAACACAAAATTGATACTTTTTCTAAATTCATGAACTACATGGTAATGCATGCGAAAAGCGTTAAACATACGAGGCCAAGATCTAAACTGAGGTTGGATAGATGTGTAGTCTGCAAAACGATCGTCGTAACAAAGAATAAGCTATTTTGCAAAATTTCTCAAACTACCATTGGTAGAACATGTGAGGATAGCAATAGTGATGCCTGCACAGTTAGAGCATATGACTTCAGATACACTAACAACTAACATGAAATCAGTAATTAAAACATACCCACCTAAGTGCATAAACGGTGATGCGATGAACCAAATTCAATTATTATCCCTACTTGTTTCCTTATCAGTTGGATTTCCAAATACTTATTCATGTAATCTAAATGTGAATTGAAAGACGAGCAGTGGCAGCTACTAACTATAATCTAATTGCCTGTATTGTCAATGTTAATAGCACACGAGACCGATTTAAAGTGACTAATGAAATATAGAAAATATTCAAAGCAACCACACCTTAAAATCAACCTAATTAAGGCAGAATATGTCTGACCATGACTGTATGATGTTTCAAAGCGACAAACAATATAGGATCTTAAATACAAGCCATGAAAATTTAAAGAAACTAGAACCATCATTAAAATAATAATTGGAATCGTACTCAAATATTGTATCAACAAAGAGTTAAGCATGATTTGTTAAATCGAGCAGATTAAGCTACAAATTTCTTTTATGCTAAACTAGTTAAAGAAATCATAGCAATGCCTTATCCAACTTTGTAAATGAAAATGGAATTATGTATAAACTTCTGCATGTTCATAATGGTTTTATCTAAACTTTGTGTTACAGAAATAATACCACCCTGTTATTTAAAAGCTAAATATACAATATAGAATTGGCATCCTAAATGAATAGGTGTTTAGAAGATAAAAGGTAATTTGAGCAAACCTTTTTGAACGGATCAACACCAAGGGTATCCGGATAGCCGGACATAATCAAACGGCTTGCAGGATCAAACTGAAGGTGGACCTACATTCACAGTAAGATACAATATACATCAGTGTTACTATTTCTAGAACAAATTCATACCATAAGCATATACACATATAACTTCAACTCTCTTTGCATATGAACATGTGACAGGCACCACGTTTGAACAATATACCTAATAAACAGTACAACGATTAAACTTTGTAAATATCAAACATTGAGTAGAGTCAATACCTTTTCGCGCGGAAGCCCTGGAACTAGAGCATAAACTTGTGCAACAATCATTCACACAAGAGCACATTACAAATAATAGATGTCCTGAGATAAAGGAAGCAACAACTAACCAGTAGTGAGCTAATACAATGTTTTTCATATGCAGCAAAATAAATTACCGAATTGCTGCATATATATATATATATATATATATATATATATATGTGTGTGTGTGTGTGTGTGTGTGTGTGTCTATATATATATATATATATATATAATATTGCACAAGTCAAATTACCAAATTGCCTTCTTGCAAAGGAGAGAATAAACTAGTGACAAAATATGCAACCTACATATGTAGTTAATGAATATTACACAAGTTAAATTCGTATTTCTTAGGCATTTGCAATTCATAATTTATTTAGTGCTTTTTGGCATGTTGTATGTTGCTCCCTCTTAGCCCCTACCTCCCTTTGACTACAATCTACTTTACTCAAAAACCAAACACATGACTACACTCTACCCAAAAACCAAACACAATCATCAATACCAACAAAACCAAAAATGATTCAAAAAAGAAATTGAAAAGTGGAGGGAAAATAAACCCCAAGCAACCACATCGGATCTGATACCAACCTAAGAAGCTCAAGCAGGAGAAGGCTGAGATGTTGGCTCAGTTGACGAGGAAATTCAGGTCTGACTCGACAATGATCCAACATGGTCTCCACATCGGACATAGGCAACCAGTCTGCAGGATCAACCACAGTGCACAACAACCCAACTTCGACACCAAGAAGAAACTCCTCCAACTGTCATCTTTCCGAGTCCAACTCCAGCAAACCTGGTTCGAGCAGCTCCCCAATCTACCCTCTCTGCAGCTACCTCTTCACCCACTTTACAATGTCCTCCTCCTCCCCTGCAAACACCCCAAGTCTCCTACCCGTTAACAATTCCTTTCCATTATTTTCGTGTATTGTCTAAAGTATAATGCAATCCATTCCATGCATATTTACTGATAAGCAAAGAGGAATGGAAAATATTATGAACTTCCTTTGCAGAAATATTCAAAACTATCTATTAGAGCTTATAAGAAAATCAGATAGTCTATCAATAGTATTTTATAAGAAGGGTATTCATACCCTCTGACTTCTAATTTAAAAAGAAAATTATAATTTTCTTCTTTTAGAAATAACAAATATGAAGAAAAAGAATCCTCCAAGAATTTCACATGGAATAATTTTTATGTTTTGAAAAAATTGCAGTTTCTTTCCATAGTAAAGAGTCAGAATGAAGATCTATTTGACATAGTTATGAAAGGTGCATTTATTACAAGCTGATTCAGAGAAAAAACTAGCAATAAACCGAGCAATTTTGATATAAATTTATTTTGCTGGCTACATAGATAGATTCCTACTAATTTAAGTTTTAATGCAAAATAATCAACGCCGCATGACATGAATAACTAGACAACAAATTAAAACAGTCAAAATGAATGTAAATTGCTAATTAAGGTACAGAAAACAGAGAAATTTTCAAATGTGACCATCTATAGCTTGAATTATTCAATTTTGTCCACTTAGTAAATATTATTCGATATATCAATCTGAAATACATTTACTACTAAGAAGAATTGGTGCAAATAAATGAAAAAATATTTTGTCATTCTTTCCCCGGTATGAGCTCACATGCGTTCACTATTAAGAAGAATTGGTGCAAATAAATAGAAAAAATATTTTGTAATTCTTTCCCCATGAGCTCCAAATCATTCCTTTATTTCCTTTGTTTCTATACTTTGGATTCTTTTCCTATTATAGTTAGGCAAAAAAAAAAAACATCATTTGATAAATAATAATGCTTTTTTCGATATAAGGTATGAATAAATAGAAAATTATTCATCATACAGGCCTTTTAGGTAAGGAGTAACTTGCTCGGCTAATTGACTGCAATTCAGGTTTCAAATGCTTGAAAGATGTTAAGTATATCAATTGGCCTACACCATAAATTTAGCATTTCATGGATGATCAGAACAATGCAAATACACATTCGCTATCAATAGAAGACTAGTGCATGCATATTGTATACCTGCACATTTCAGAAGATGGTAGGTTGGAGGCAGTAACCTTTGTTTCCTTATTTCTCCCCTTATGCTTCAAGAGTTGCTCCATTTTCAACACATGGATTTATGGAGCTTATAATCTTCTTAAAATGACTTTCATCTATCTATAATTTAATGACAAGTTAAAGCAATGTTACATAGAAAAAAATTCTGTTTAATTTCAGAGTGATGCGAATAATAATGATTACCTACAACAACCTATCCCAAAGTAGGTGTTCACTCATCATTGAATAATGATAATTTACATAAAATGGACAAGTTGAGAACGAAATCATAAGGTGACTAATACAACTAACGAGTGGCACAGTAATGTTCTTACTTCATCTTCTGGTCAGCCGAGCAATAGAGTCAACCTGGTGGCATGGATGTTGTATCAGAGAATTAAAACGATTGGCGGTTTTGACGAATCTTCTTACATTAAAACGATGATTAACTGTAGAAAAATTTCTTGTTGGTCGGTTTTTGAAATTTTGTAGTTTACAAATTAATATCAAAAGAGAATTAAAACAGGTATAAGTGGCTGTCCTGACATGCAAGATTGCTTGAAATAGAGCTAAATTGTTTTAGTGATAACTTTTAATCTGTCTGTCCAATTTTACACATTATGGAATACAAAGAGTTTGAGGTAAAATTTTCATTTAAACTGTTTTATTAAATTTCAACGTTTACATGCTTACAAAAGGTGATTTAGGTCGCGGACCTCCTCCTCAATTGCAGTTCAGATTTTGGTAATTAGGGAATTGTGGTGTTATCCTTTGTGTACTTAGCAGTAGCAAGTTCATAGACTGTGATACGAATTATTACAATTCATTAGTTTAAAAAAAAAAAATTTAAGTTTTGGCAGCAACTGGTGTAAATTTATTTAGTTCTTGTGAGTAAGCATTATTTTTGCTATAGTCCTTCCATCATAACTTATAACCATATATATCCCAGCTTTTTAACTTCTGCAATCAAATCTTAGCAAGTATGCGATTATGAAGTTCAAATTGGATCTACAGAAGTTCAAATCGGATCTACATCAAAAACAAACAAAACACCAAACATACTATGCGTATTCTAAATTGAATCTACAATCAAAACTTAGCTATTATGAAAAATTGGAAGTAAATAAGTTGTTCACGCAAGAATGATAATTAAAATTATTTGAAAAATATATAATAATACCTTTTATAGAAGTTCAAATCGGAGACGCTTTTCTAGGTTTAGGGCTTGGGATCTCCTATCTCCAATAGATGTAGAAAGAGAATACAACGTTGATTGGCTAGTGGAAATTGTTAGGGTTACAGCGTCGATTGGTTGGCGGCGGCGGTCAATGTTTGATGGAGGTGATAAAATGGAAGGAACGATATTTTCTGAACGAGCTGGCGATAAAGTAGACATGCCTTGTTTAATTCCCGCTTAAATTTTGTTTCCCGTCCCCTTTTTGTTGAATAGCATTGAACAATGGATTATCAGGTCAAATAGCGTTTGAAAGCGTATATTAGTATAGCGTACTAATGATAAAATGCGGAAACGCTATACATTAATGCTATTAAATGTCTATTTTGTTGTAGTGAATTCTAGGTACGACCTAAATTTGAACAAAAAGGCCTAATTTTTTTCAGGGGTGATGCCACCGAACCCATGCCACAACACAGTGGCCAACATTAATTGTCAAAGATTAACAACCAAGACTCAACGCTTAGTACGATAATATCAATGGCTAAATAGCAACGATTCAGATTCTCCGTACACTGATGTTCAATAAAGGGAGTTCCTGAATCAAGATTCTGCATGTTAACCGTGGCATGTGCGAAAAAGACTACTTCTAGACAGCCTCCTTTTTAAGGTTCCAATGTGACCTCACTAATGCAAAAGATGTTCCTGAACGAGTAGTGACCATCTGGTTTACATTACTTAAATCTGCTCAACCGGCGGAGTCTCGAATGACATTGATATGGAGCAACCCAGACACCACTCCGAAGATGACTCGGATGATCTTAGCAATGATGAATCTAAATGACGGGATAACGGGAAGTGACTAAGGAACCTACTACTACAAAGCAACACATCACTTGTATGACGTGGTGAATGGCATATGTCTTGCGGTTCACTCCCTGAGAAACTTAGCAGACCTACCTACTATCAACCACATCGATGATGATTGATTTCTGCCGAATAAGGGCTAAATCAACTTACTTTGGTGCCTAAAGTCAGGTACCAGTTGAGCCACCGTAAACCATGATCGGGCATATAGATCCTTACCCAGATGATAGCAACTTGACTACTAATCAGCAACCATGCGACCATCCCTAACATAATTCAAAGCTTACATCGCATCTAGGTGTCTATTGCTAAAATTACTAATCGAAGATGGAGTGTGAACATCCCGTAGTGACCAAATTACTAGAAGGGCTTGCCATTTGGCTGAATGGGAGATGCTACGCAACGGAGATGGCGTGGAACCCGATTGTGCTTCCTTGATGCAAGGAGGCATCGACATAGCAAGTAAAGGAAACATCATGGAAGGAGTCGCCCGATTACCTATCCGAAGACATAGGTCCAAAAGAAGATGAAGATTCGGAATGCAGAAGGGCGACACTTAATGAAACAACTGTGGATATCCTGATTGATAACGACAACCTGACAAAGATCTTGAAAATCGGATCTCATTTAGACCCTCTCCGAACAAGGGAGCTAACAGACTTCCTGCGGGCCAACCTGGATGTGTTCGCTTGGACCCATGCCGATATGTGTGGGATTTCACACTGCGCCATATACGGCCTAATGCAATGCCAAAAAAAAAGGCTGACACAGGCCCAAAAAATGTTGGCATAGGTCTTTGGCAATGTTTTTTAGGGTGATGCAATTTTCACCGTTGCTACAGACCTTAAAGGCAACATTTTGACTATCTACGGCAACACAACAAATATTGTTACAGTAGAACTTTATTTAGGTCTCTAGCAACTTCCTTAGATGTCTTTAGCAACATCCAAAAATGTTGCTATAGATATTAAATTTCTGAATTTGTTTGGGTGAGCTACTTGCATATTACCACATACAATAGTATGATAGCTACTTGCATAATACCACATACAATAGTACAAAAGCTACTTGCATAATATCATATACACCACTTGCATAAAACACAATTCGTAGATTTATTTCAAAACATACAACAGTACACATCACAATTCATCATCAACAACTCCAAAAAGACGAAACATAATATTTTTTTATGAAGATCTGCTATTTCACTTGGATGATACTGCACTACATTACCATAAGTATATAAAAAACAATCCCAAACATGATCCATGACATAGCTGAAGCTCTTACAATGAATTTTTCACCTTTCTCGTGCTTTCCATATTTAGCGCGCATTAAGGCCAACTCTACCTTCATATCAGCCACAATTTCATCGGCTTTTGCCCACTTTTGCTTTTGCTTCAACAGCTTGTCTTCAAGTGTCTTCCTTTCCAAAAGTAATTGCGATATAGTATTTTCTTCTTCCATCAATTTAACAGTAGCATCTTCCATTTCAGCATTGTTATTGATTCATATACTTCATCATGCTACATAAAATATCCACAGTCGTCATTCTGCACATATGTTAAATTCTCGACTAAAACATCACTGAAAAATACGATAATCGACAAAGCAACCAAAATGCCTAATTTATACTTACAGACTATATGGAGCAACCGAAAAATTTATTCCCCGCATTCGACCCAACCTTCACAGTCCTCATCTTCGCTGGGATTTAATGGTGGCAATGCTTACTTCCCACCATTGTTGTTGAAGTTGAAGTAGAAATTGATCGAGTGGTCATTGAACTCGAAGATGGACAGATCAACTACACACACATATATATATATATATATATATATATATATGCATACATGTGAATATGAATATATGCATGTATACTTGTATGTGTGGATTAATTTTTTAACAACTACACATGTTCAAGAAGATGGACAGATCAATTACACAAGCTCTCGAACAACAAACATGGTAATGGACAAACAACATATTGTATTTATCCGTATTAACTGGGTGATTTTGGATGGCCCATTGTTAAGAGGTACTGTCTACCAGATCCATTTTCATATTTTAACATATTCTTACAAATCCACAAACTAAATTAAAGTTGAAACAGATCAGATTGACATAGTAGATAGGTTAGACATTCCTTTATCACAACATAAAGTTGATGGTCTCGCAAAGATAAAGGAGTTAGTTGTTGAAGAAAATAACCATGGGAAAGTTTTGAGTGGTAAAAATATTAATAGGAGTGATATTGATAATCCAACGAAGTCAGATGAATGTATTGTAGTTAGAGAGAATGGATCATTTGAAACTATTTCTGTTGAGACTATGGGTCATGGAAATGTGCAAATAGTGATTGAATTGACTGGTTGCCAAACAATAGAAGGTAAAATAGAGCACAAAGTCATGAATGAAAAGGAAATGGTATTACCTGAACCACCTGATGCATTAGTAAAGCAAAACTTCAACCATATTGCATGACATGGAAGTCACAATGTCAACCAAGATGAGAACACACAAAGTATAGGACATGTTGAAAAGCAAAATGGTGAAGTTTGAAATGAAGCCAAGGAGCTGCTTGTTGATGTTATGCTCCTTACATGTTTACTCAAAGAAGACTTAGCACACAAAGACAATAGTGAACAGAAATGTGCATTATAACAAACGAAACTGAAGCCCCAAATCCTTACAAAAACAGCGAACTGATACCAATCCTTACAACAACATTTTAAGGATTGTCACTGTTAGTACCAGCAAACCCACAAATGAAATTAAAGCCCCAAATCTAACTATTTAAATCCAACAATAAAATTCCTACCCTATGTAGAATGATCAAAAGTTGCGGTAATAACAAACCCAGCAGGAATTTGAAAGTTGAATATGTTGAATAAGTCAATTTCTCTAATGCCTTGACACCCAATTTTATTTTCGAAACAATGATTGAATCACTAGAAACCCATATCAGATTTCGCTAAGGACCGATTGGAGATGTGTGCCCTCCAGGTCGAAGATTAGGGATTGAAGATTTTGAAATTTTGGGGGTTAACAAAATGAAAATTAGGGATTGAAGATTTTGAAATTTTGGGGGTTAACGAAATGAAAATTAGGGATTGAAGATTTTGAAATTTTGGAACAAAAATGAGTGAAAGAGAATAAAACCGGGAAATTAAAATAAGTAAGATGTGGATTGATGGCGTGGATGGACGGCTGAGATATTGTTTTAACTAATGGTGCGGATTGCCATGTAGGACATGGAAAGGTCTGCTATAACAACATTGTATAAATTGTTGCATCGTGTTACACATGTTTATCTAGAGCGACACATTTTTATGGCTAAGGTAACACTAAATATAAAATGTTGCAGTAGGACCAAAATAGTATAGCTACCGTGACATTTTAGCTGGCAACACCTTGCAAATTCGTTGCATTAGGACGTTTATGGCATAGTGTCATCGTCAATTACGAGTCATTCGCTAAGCATAAACCCAAAATATCATCCTACGAAGCGAAATGGGTGTATGCTGGGCCCGAAGAGGTCGGCTGCCTTAAAAGAAGAAGTAGAGAAATTAAGAGATAATGGATTTATCAAAGATGTTGTATATTCCGACTAGATATCGAACCTCGTCCTTGTCAAGAAAGCAAATGGAAAGATGGTAGCATTGAGTGGATTTATTTCCAAAGCTACTGACAAATGCATCCCTTTCTTCGATTTGGTAAAGCGAGGGAAGCACAACTTCGATTAGACCCTAGATTGCATTGAAGCATTTCAAAATTGTTGAGTCATTTAGAGAGGCACCCAATAGTATCTAAACCAGTAGATCACGAAGATCTATTCGTGTACTTGGCAATACCGTCTCGTGCAATCAGTCCAACACTTGTTTGTGAATAGAATAAAGTTAAGAGACCATTGTAATATGTGAGCAAAAGTTAGCAGCGGCGGAGCGCAACTGCCCAAAGAGTAAAAAGCTCGCCTACAACTTATTGATTGATTCAATAAAACTCCTCCCCTATTCAAGCTCATCCGATTGTGATATACGTTGTATGACACCCCACGTCCGTTAATGTCACTCTTTATCAGAATGCAATAAGTTTCTTGAAGCGTTATAGGTAAGAAGAAACAGAAACATTACAAGACAAATATAAAATAACAGTAGAATTTAAAATTTTATTAAACAGAAAATATCGTGGTCCAAAAAAAAATTACATCATAAGTCTGAAATACAGAAAACCCATTACATAAACTTAAAACTTCTGTCTTGTACTAAAATCATCATAGTAAAGTAATAAAAGAAGCATAGCTCTCCATAAATATAACCACAACAGAGAAGACAGGAAATCAAAGCGGTACATCTAAGCATCTTTAAGCGGAATGAAAGAGAGAATCCAAATCAAGCCTGAGTATTCCCACCCTGAAAACCTAAAGGGGGGGGGGAGGGGGGACGGAAGAGAGAGAAGGGGAAAAAATGGGTCAGACATAAAGTCTGGCAAGTCCAGTTACTTTTAGCAACAATTAAGTAAAAGCATCATGACAGGCATGTAAACTGGACGAGAGAGATAACATTATCATAAGACATGATAAACAGAATAAACATGACGGAATATATTGCGCTTCTCAAGTACTTTTCTTTGCACCAATACTAGCGTAACAAGAACAAGATGATCCCACTAGAATAAGATGGTAGACTTAGGTGTACTTCTAGTGACAGGTTTTACCCTAACAAGAATAACAGGTAGCCCAACAGGAATGACAGGTGTTATCCCCAACAATAATAACATGCTCCCAACAAGCAAGACTAGATCTACCCTAATTACTACCCCCAATCGATCGGCTCCCAATCCCGTAGGTACCTTTTGCTAGCCCCACAAGAGAATGTATTACTCCCTAAAGTGGCAACCCCGTTATTTTCAAGATGCACAACCATATATATTGATGTCACAACGTTTTATTTCCCCAAGAAAACCGGACCCATGCACGCACATGACCCCGTCGGAATGCGCCATCAACACCCCCACTCCAATGACATCTTAAAATCAGCTCAGTAAGCGTGTCGCGGCCCAGATCTAGTTCGGAGTACTCAATTGAAACTAAGATGGATTACTGACTGAAATGGGTCCCACAAAACAGATGATACAAGCTTCCCTCCTAGGCTTGCATCCCCACTACCCGGATTTTAACAGGTTATGTCTAACAAGGTTGCATAACCCCCACATGTAAAACTGGTTAAGTTTGTCGGGTGTGTGTGTGTGTGTGTATATATATTTATATATATATATATATAATCCGCCCCCATTGATTTAACAAGATTAACTTAACCTCCACTGATTCAAGAAAGTTTACTTAACCCCTAATCAATTGAACAGGTTCATGTAACCCCTCATAGATTTAAACAGGTTAACGAGTTATCCACTTATGGCTTATTAATGGACTGGACCTCTCACATTAAGTCTACTACTTGTGGATGCTGGAAATGTCGGGCGGTTCTGGGCAAACTTCCACCACAAGTCGGACTTAACCTCGTGTCTTAGTACCGTTACGTGTACATTTATGCACTCGGCCCCTCACATTTGATTAACCACTTGTGGACGTTGGAATTGCCGGGCGGTTCCGGGAAGACTTCTACCACAAGTGTAATCTAAACTCATGCCTAAATGCGATTACAGTTTCTAATTATTGTAAATCTAAGCATGTTCATTATTAACCAATTTTCATGTTTATCCAAGTTCGTGCCCCAAATCCCTGTTTGATTCACAATACAATTTATACCCCAAATCAAAGTTTTAGATCAACGTATAAATTATGCCCAAATCCCAATCATGTTTTAATATAAGTTATGCTCCGAACTAACATTCCCCAACGTTGCCAATTTCATGCTCTCACATATTTCAGCGATAGGCCTATGCTCGAAGGTAGCCTGGCTATAAAAATTAAAAGGGAAAGAGGTAGATAAGAGAACAAGAATAAGCATAATAGCAAGACAAGCATATGATGACAGAAGTAAGCATACTAATAGGATTGACATATGGTGACATGATTAGGCATACTAACAAAATGAGCATAATAAAGTAGATATGCAAGAACTAAACAGAGATCAGGTATGCAAGTAATGGCAGATCTGTTTTGTTATGATTCAGGTTACTAATAGGCACAGGTTTAGATCCAACTTATAAACATGTCAAGATTACTATTAATTGTATATATCTAAAAATAACATGAACTCAATGTGACTGGGTCTAAAGAACAGAGAATTAATTGTTAGTATTGTAGAAGTGATTGAGCCGATCTAGTGCCTAGTGTGTGTGTATACGCATCCACAAGCAATCACTATCAAACACACTACAAGAAAAATTATTTTTTTGTAGCGCTAAAAAAACGCCATCAATCATTTTTAGTGGCGTTTTGATAATCGTTACGAGAAAACATGCCACTAAAAATCATTGAGTCTTAGTTGCACTTTTTTTCAACGCCACTGTAAATACTTTTATTGTAACGTTTCCCAAATGCCACCATAAATACTTTTGTGGCACTTTAAAAACGCTATAAAAAAGCTTCTTGACGCTACAAATAAAATTTCTAATTCTACCCCTGATTTACGGTTGCGTTTACTCAATGCCACTACATGTATTTCTGTAGCGTTTTTAAAAAGCTACTGATAATTATTGATTAATTTGCTATATTTTTTATGCAATTATTTCTTGTTAATAGTTTATTTTCTTTCTACAATATCAATCAATAATCATTCACATAATCATCATGTTCAAACAATTAAAAAAACAATTAACCATATAATCAAATAGAATATGCATAACCATTTCAGTAAATAGTTGTCTGAATAAATGACCAAACTCGCATACAATAACCATTGATATACAAATTTACATATCTAGTACAAAGAAAATGTTATACCTAACTAGTGCTTACAAAACGCTTGATTACCCATAATTATTTCAGTGATGGAATAATCATCAAAGACAATATTGGCGCTGATGTTGTTAAACTTCGGACACTGCCATCACCATCGCTTGGTTGCTGCGATCTTTGCATTGCATCAGTTGAGTCTCTGAATTCACAAGCAACAAAAATGGAGGAAAAAGATAAAGTTCATTAAACATCAAGTAATGACAAAGACTATATGAAAAGGTGAAGTACCATTTAGGTCGTGTGGGCAAAAAGTTACTACAACATTCAGCATTCGTCATGAATTTTCCAGGATTTATACATACACAAAGAGCTGTTGTTAATCGGATACGAGGGTTTTGTCGCCAGCATTTTCTGAACAAAGTCTTTGGCCCTATGGCTTATGGTTGGCCAAGGTTTTCTTTTAAAATCTGGCTTGTTTCTCAAAACCTGTAACAAGCAATTTGTAAAATGAAAAACTAGACATTCTAAAACAAAAGGTAAAGTATGTGCAGTTCAAACATAAAGGCAATATACAAATGAATTCACCTCCTTAAATATTCCATCCTCTGTTCAATCCCAAAATGGACGACTTAAAAATAAATCACTGACATACCGTGCATACGATATTAAATGCAATAGAAAAATAAGCTTCAGTTGGCAATTTGCCTAAAAGGGAGAAAATGAAATGGGAAAATGCTAGTTATGGCCTCTTGATAATAATTTGGAGGAAGCCCAACATTTTCACAGTTATGGCCTTTCAATACTACTACAAAAATATCCAAGACAGGAATACCACTACAACAATATGAAATAAAGAATAATAGTAGCCAAATTATATACTTGATTATTGTATAGATACAGTACCTATGTTTATAGGTTGACTTGGTGCTTGCAATAGAAGGGTCTCCATATTATATACCTGATTACTGCTAGTATACAGGCGTCACCATAGGGACGACGACATGAAAAATAAATGCCAGTATAGAATGAATGCATGGCATACCTCATCAAATACTAACAGAGCTCCGGTTTCATCACAAGCACTCTTCAAAGCCTGCAGAAGTTTTTTTGTTGCAGTATATATATCCCACCTTCACCTTGAATAGGTTCGACCCAAACTGCAGCGGTTTTGTCACGTATAATAGCTTCCTGACCTCGTCGATATTACTGTATTCTATGAACGTTACACGTGGCATAACAGGTGAAAATGGTAACCTGTAGTGCTCTTTACTTGTCAAAGCAACAACACCTATTGTTCTTCCATGGAAGCTATTGGTAAAAGAATGAATTTTGAGGCAGGTTCTTTGGCACCAACGTTTACTGATCTCTGGTATTTTCTAGCAAATTTTATTGCTACTCCGTTTTCTTCTTTTTCAGAGTTTGTGAAGAAAACACGGTCCGCAAACGAGTTTTCTACAAGTCGTTTAGTAAGTTCTACCTGCAAACATTGTGATGGACTTCCAGAAGTGCTCGGTAACGCGAGTTGAAATGTAAAATAGTTATCATGTTCAAGTTATAACTATATGGTGTCAATCCGTGTTTAGAATTTGCAGTTCATTCAAGCATATATTAACAAGCATGTCACTGGGTATCAAAATATCACATACATGAAAAGCCCTCTACTTCACCACCAACTCTGCGTATCTGGCATTTTCTTAAATGTTGCAAACTTTTGGAACACGTAATTCGTACTACTATGAACATAATCCATGAATTATGGTATCACTTGAAAATCTTGATTACTTCAAAGTTGTGACATTGATTTGCGATATCAATTTAAACATGTAGATTTTTCAGATGAGCCAATTTTTTGTGAAGACAGTCCCATATCTCAAAAGAAACGCTTCACTAGAAATTTTTTAGCTCAAAATGATAGTGTGCTGAATTCAGAATCCCTTCGATACTGAATACAACTAATATTAAAAAATCTCTTCACTTCTTAACTTTTCTGCATTGTTGGTGAGGCAACACCATAATAAATATTAACACATAGACAAATGTGTAACATGTCATAATAGCTCAAAGACTCATCAAACAATCACTTTATGGAATCAGATATAAGTCAGATGCTTACCGGATACAAGGTGTCCTCTCTCAGTTATATCGCATAAGTTCATCATCATACCATCATTTAATATCATTAGTTTTGTGCAAATGAAATAATTTCAGTGGCTTACAAGACCACTTATAATACACGATACACTAGACTAATCAATGGCATAAGAAGCAAAATAATATGCCACTTTTGAAAGATTGTAGTATACAAATGTGGAAGGCTATACAGTTGATTATGATTATTATTATAAAGATTCTGGTTAAATTCAAAGCAATAGAAGTTCCATACAAAAGTACTCACACAACTAACTAGCCTGTTTGCTTATCATTTTGCCTAGCAAACTTGGTAAAAAGTAAAGCCATGTTCAATCATAACCAATCTTTCTAGCAAACAATTAAATCTCACCTACGACATAGAATAATAGTCATTGCTAACATGCCAAAGTGTATTTGCTTGCTCCATCACTTCCTTAACAAGATCCTCATCGCAATGCCCTAACGAATTCATAGCAATTCCAGCTGTCATATCCAAATATTCATTCCCATCAAAATCATACATCAATAGGTATACCAAGGAAAACTCATCAGAATCGTCAAAGAAGTGCCTACCACTAACAAGCAGCCACTCAACAGCATGGCCATCACATAATAGACAATGCAACATAAGTAATAACTTGGAGGGGTTATAAAAAGTAGAGGGGAGTTTATCACCATCGAACAGCAAAAACAGAGACTTGCTTCATAATATTGCGCAAGATAGTGAAAATACGAAGGGGAAAAGCAAGCCAACCAACTACAGATACTCCACTCAAACCGGACAAATAACAGATCTAATCGAAGACATCACTCCAAAATCAAAAAAAAAAAAAATCAAAAAAATGAAAACGTAAACCATAGATTAACAATTCACAACAAACTCAGACACACCTAAGAGCCAACAGGTTCGATAATAGGTTTACAAGATGAATTAAAGACGAATAAATCTACCTGAAGGATCCATTTAGGGTACGCCAAACTGAAACTTGGATTAGGGCACGTCAAAGGTAAGAGTGAGAGATTTTCGCCATCTTCTGTTGTTGAGTGGAGTAGATGGAGTTGACAATGCGATGAAATTTCTTTGCCAGAGTGATTTGGGGGGAAAAGGGAAGTAGGGTTAAAAAATTCTAAGTATGAGCGGGAGACGATTAGAAAATAGGTGGTCACATTTAATTTAGACTGCGCACACTACTTTTCTTTAGGCAGGAAAGTGAATTGTTTTTGCCGCACTAAAATGGTGAGTGAAAACATCTTTTCCTGCATTCGCGAATAAACGCCACTGATTTTTACAATAAAAAATCATTTTTCTTGTAGTGACACTTGCATCCACTTGCATCCATTAAACATACATGCTTCAAACACATGTTTACATCCATGGGTTCCCTACCTAAAGGTCGAAGATTCGATCGATAAGAAACGATAAAAACAAGTACGAATAAAAGCTTTCGAAAAAGAAATTAAGAAAATACCCTTGAAAGGAAAAGTGTACGAAGCGTGAATCTTGTCTTCAGTTTCCCAAATTCTCGGGGTCTTCTCCCCATTGAACTTTCATCAACTTGACCTCTCGGTTGCGTAGCTTTTTAACCTCTGGTCCAAAAATATGGGTAGGAACTCGTCTAACCGTCGCATCACGTTCTACCTCTACTTCCTCAAGCATAATCGGCTCAACTACTTCTACGGTATCATGCAAGCACTTCCGTAAATAAGAAACGTGGAAAACATTATGAACACTGGACAGTTCTCTGGTAGCTTTACTCTATAGGCCATTTGGCCAATCCTTTCTGTTATGCGAGATAGCCCTACAAATCTTGGTGCCAATTTCCTACAGATCCAAAATTAACCACATTCCTCAAAGGTGATATGTAACAACAAGTATTTTGAATAACAAGTTATAACATAAATCAAGGAAGAATTAAATGATAAAATCTGAATCAAGGGAAACGGGCTTTGCCATTGCGTTCGTCTCGGAAAAATACGCGAAATAGAGTCCGAGTTTTCGAAAATCGGAGTCCGTATGACCCAGTTATGGCCCATAGAAGTTTTCAGAAAATTCAAGTTTAAAAACAGATTCGAATTCAAATTCAGCTGGGCAGGGTAGGCGGGAAAAGATCCCGCCACTCCCCAAGTCGACTGGGGAGTCGACTTGGGAGTCGACACACCCCAGGCTGTGTCGACTGCCCAGTCGACACCCCTGTCGACTTGGGTGGTCGGCCAGTCTGGTCTGGGTGCACCTGACTTGTTCCTTAAGACATGTTTGGAGGCTAGTGACGTGAATTGATGGCCCAGATCTGAATTAGGGTTAATCCTATGGCCTAAACTAACCTAATCATCTATAAAAAAGACCCTAATACCTAGCCTAAATCAACATAAATCATTCCTACAACTAAACTATGCCAAAATGTTTAATCATGGCCTCCACCCTCTTGTCATAGCCTCCATCTTCATTCATATGAGAGTTCCTAAGCTTGTTTGAGAGTTTCTAAGTTTGATTCAAGGCCAAAGTTCAATCTTTCTTCATACAAATCAAAGGAGCTTCTTGGAGCTTGTATTCATTTGGGGTTTTTAGAGTTGCTAGTGGCTTCGTCTCAATCTTATAAGTCTTCATAGCATTGTAAGCCCTATTCTACTCTTAGATTCTAACTATGAAGTTAAATATGACATGTTGCAAGTTTGAGTTTGGGCCTAAGTATGATTTGTGCTTTGATTCTATCATGTTATACATAGATTTATTCTATGCATGTTTGTAAAGCTATCACCTTGACTTTGTGCATAGAAAACTATGAGCTTTGATCCTATCATGTTATGCATAGATTTATTCTATGCATGTTTGTAAAGCTATCACCTTGACTTTGTGCATAGAAAGCTATGAGCTTTGATTTGAAATGTTGCATAAAGCAACATAGAAACTCTCATAAACCTTATGTTAACTTGCATATGATGTTATATGCGAATCACTTGCTATCATCCCATGTCATTTATAACCATGTTTCATCTATTTTGCTAAAGTTGATATCATGCATGTTTTGAGGCCTATAACGTAATATGCAAGTTCATGAACACATTTGCCTCATATGCCACCATGTTTGACTTGTGGCCCAAACCTTATTAATTATTTCATGCTCCTAAGTTCCCTCTTTGAGATCTATTTTCGTTTATGCGAACTTACATGCGATGAGGTTACGTTATGGGTAAACTAAAATGACATAAAAACATGACTTGAAAAGATGACATGAAATATGATATGTGATTATGCTTGAAACATGAACATGAACTTGGACATGACTTCTAGAAAACATGAGAATGGCCAACTCGAGGTTGGGTTGAGTTTGTAGCATAAATCTACCCGGAACCAACCGGCTTAACTAGTGGCTACAAGCAATAGGACCCAATGTGAGTAGTTGGTCATGTCGCACTTGAAACCCGAGGTTAGACCAAGTTGTGGTGTAAAGCTACCCGGACCCGCCCGACTTAACTAGTAACCACAACAAGGTCTAATGTGAGAGGTTGGGTGCATTAAATTAATTAATGCCACATGATAGGGTTAAGTCATGGACCACTTGAATACTTAACCAATTAAACAGGATGGGTTGATGGGGTTAAGTCATGAACCTTGGGTACACTTAACCAACTTGATACTTGATTGGGTATGGTTAACCACGTTTAACCCGTTAGAAACCCTAGTTACGTGGTCTTTTTCACCAGTAACCCTCTTGATTGTATCATGATACCCTAGGGACTAGGCTAGGGTGGGGCACGATTACTGGGCTGACATGTAAGCGACCAAAACGATGGCTGAGTAGGTGCGCCGGTGTAGGTTCAGGCGGACTATGGTCGTGCACATAGTCCGGAGTAGAAAAAAAACAGGCACGGGCACCAGTAGGTTTAGACTGTGCGTGCTTGATTCGTGTCAGTGGTTGGCACCCTAGGACTTGATACACCATAGGGTGGACCTAGAACAGTTTGACTACGTTCCGTGATTGGGCCGTATGACACCGACACTTGACGAGCTAGGCTTTTAGGGAGCCGATCGACTAGACCGTGTTGTTGACCTTGATCTAGGTCATCTCGTGATATTGGGCCAAGATTGGGCCAAGGGATCATTTCTTGTTTATACTTGACATGGATTACTAGTACACACTTGGTGCAACTTAACCTTGTATATGCGATGCCACACTTGATCTATCTGCCAGTTATCACCCTATGTTTCATCTCTGCTTTACATGTCTAGTTAACTTTATTAGTTTCTATACTAATAGTAGGTAGGACTTACCAGTCTTTTTGACTGACCCGTTTTCTTTCGCCTCTTTTCTTCCGTTCCCCCCCGGTTAACAGGGTGGGAACACTGGTACCTAGCTCGGATCTTTAGCCGGTTTTCGGGATAGCTCATGTACGGTTTGGACTTGAGCATGCTATGACTTTATTCTGCTTTGGGGATAGTTACTTTATGTTGTTTCCAGTTTTCAGTTTATGTTTTCTAGACTTTGTTTTGTTGGGAAAATAATGACTCAGTACTTTGATGTAACTTGACTATGGTTTTGAAATGTTAGTTTTACCCGCTGCTTTATTTACTCTGCTTTTACTTATATGTTCTGTCTTGTGATATCTGCATGCATGTTTACCTTGACCAACACCCCTCCAAAGCCAGTGTACTTGCTTAGAGTGACCCTGGTGGAGGTGGGGTGTTACATTTGGTATCAGAGCATAAGGTTTTCAAGATTTGAGCAAAAGTGTTTTTAAAACTTACTTTTTTGGAAAACTATTTTCAAAACCAATTAAGTATTTTCCAAGAAAAGTCTAGTTTATTTTAAAAGGCTATTCCCCAAAAGCCATTAGCACTATCCTTTGTTTCCTCGTTCTTAATCTATCTTTTCCTTTTTCAGCATGGCCGATCTTAACCTTCCCGAGGGAGTAACCATTCCCGGATGGTTCCGGAGGTACTTGGAAGCTAGGGCCAACGATGCAGGCCCAACAAATACCCCACCGTAACTGAGGTTCCTCCTCCTCCTCCTCCTCCTCAGCATCCACAAGCAGATTTCGCAAAGGTTTGCAAAGACTTTAAGGCGATGGGTGGCAAGAATTTTATTGGGACGGAGACTTTTGTGGAGACAAGAAATTGGTTGAAAGAAACTGAAGATCTCTTCGCCATCTTTGATGTGGAAGACCGTAGAAAAGTTCTGTTGGCAGCATGGCTATTGAAAGAAGAAGCTGCTTATTGCTTATTGGTGGGAGGTCACCAATGCTACTAGGCCTATAGAGACTTGGGCCGACTTTAGGACGAGGTTTGGGCTTAAGTTTCTATCATCTGCTGAGGAGAATCTGCAAATGGAGAAGTTTATATCTTTGAAGCAAGGGGACATGACAGTGGGAGAGTATGTGAATAAGTTCAACCAACTTGCTCGATTCGGTTTGGACATGGTTAACACACCCCAGAAGAAGGCTCTACGCTTTGCACGAGGATTGAATGAGCCATTACAAGGTCTGGCCATGTCTCATATACCCATGGGGGCCACTTTTGAGAGCCTAGTAGATATGGCATTGCTTCAGGGAGATGATAAGAATGGCAAGAAAGAAGTCAAGCCTAATGAGACTCAAACCAAGAAGGCGGACTCCAAGTGGGGAGGAAATCAGAGCAACCAGAACAACAAGAGCAACAAGAACAACAAGGGTAACAAGGCCAACAACAAGGCAAAGGACCCAAGAAAGTGCAACTTCTGTGGGATTGTTGGACACATAGCCAAAGATTGTAGGAAGAAGAAGAGGAAGTTGGGGGAATGCTTTCATTGCGGAGAGACTGGACACTTCAGTAAGGATTGCCCAAAGAAGCAAGGACAGGGACAAGGACAGACTCAGCGAGCAGGACCTTCTGGAGGGCAGATGCATGCTCTCAACACTACTCCAGCTCCGGACCGAGGTAGTATTTTTGTAGAAAGCCTTGTTTATATTTCTGATTTTCCTGTTCGCACCTTATTTGATTCTGGCGCATCACATACCTTTATTTCTGCTGACATTGTTGAAAGTTTGCACCTAAGTACTAGTCTAGTTGAGGATCCCGTTAGTGTTTCAAATCCAATTGGGGGTTCCGCCCATCTATCTATGATTTGTGGGGATTTGAAGATTTCTATCTTGACCGTAGAATTCACGTGTAATGCTTATGTTCTCGGATTCACGGGATACGGGTTGATTTTGGGCATGGATTGGTTGTCCAGTTATGGAGCCATTCTCGATTGTGAGCATAGGGTGGTGAGGCTCATGACTCGCCTTGGTAATACCCTAGAAATTTCTTGTAACCCTATGGATCCTGTCATGTTATGTTATCTTGAATCTCTTGACTCGTCCATCCATGATCTGCAATCTGTAAGGGTGGTCCAAGAATATCCCGATGTCTTTGATGAGGTTAAGGGGTTACCCCCTAAGCGAGAGATAGATTTCCGCATTTATCTTGTTGATAATGCCAAGCCAGTTTCATTGCCTGTTAGGCACATGGCCCCACGAGAAAGAAGAGAGCTTAGCAAGCAAATCAAGGAGTTGCTTGAGAAAAATTTCATTAGGCGAAGCATTTCAGAATGGGGTGCTCCGGTGGTATTCGCTACTAAGGCGGATGGTTCACTTCGTCTATGTGTTGATTATCGTGAGTTGAACAAGCTGACAAAGAAGAATAGACACCTGTTACCGAGGATTGACGATCTCTTTGACCAGCTTATTGGTGCTTCTGTTTTCTCTCAGCTCGATCTAGCCACCGGATTCCATCAGCTTAGAGTGGCTGAGGATAGTATTGATAAGACTGCGTTTAGGACTCCAGATGGATTCTTTGAATGGCTTGTCATGCCATTCGGTTTGACTAATGCACCCGCCTACTTCGTATATTTGATGAGTAGGGTGTTCAGGGAGTTCCTTAACAAGTTTGTGGCTGTCTTCGTGGATGATATTCTGATCTTCTCAAAGGATGAGGAAGAACATGCTAGACATCTCAAGGAAGTGATGGATACGCTTAGAGCTCATCAGTTGAAAGTCAAGTTCTCCAAATGCCATTTCTGGAGAAGGGAAGTTCGGTTTCTTGGACATATAGTTTCTAAGCAAGGCATAGCGGTGGATCCCGCGAAAGTGGTTGCAGTTCAAGACTGGAAGACTCCTAGGAATGCAACCGAAGTAAGAAGCTTTCTCGGTCTGGCGGGCTACTATAGGAAGTTCATCAGGGACTTCGCTAAGATTTCAGCCCCTCTTACTAAGTTGACGAAGAAGAACTTAGTCTTTGCATGGGACTTAGAGTGTGAGCTTGCTTTTCAAAGGCTCAAGAGGGCCCTTACTACAGTTCCAGTTTTGGCATTATCCGATGGCGGTAAGATGTTTACCGTGTACACCGATGCATGTGGCACGGGTTTAGGTGCTGTTCTGATGCAGGAAGGAAGAGTGATGTGTTATGGGGGTAGGCAACTTAAAGTTCATGAGAAGAACTATCCCACTCATGATTTGGAGTTGGCGGTGATCGTCTTTGCACTCAAATCATGGCGCCACTATCTTCTAGGCGAAAGGTTTGAGTTATATACTGATCACAAGTCGCTTAAGTACCTCTTCTCGCAGAAAGATCTGAATCTAAGGCAGCAAAGGTGGATGGAATTCTTGGCATCTTATGACTTCGAGATAGCTTATACCCCTGGCAAGGGTAATGTTATGGCAGATGCATTAAGCAGAAGTAGGTTGACTTTGAGTCCCTTGTTTGTTGAGATGAGGAGCCTAGAGTTCTTGGCAACCTTTGATTTCACAACAGCTGTTGAGTTGATGACGGGTTCGTTAGCATCCCTTGAGCTTAGACCTATACTTCTTGATCAAGTTGGGGCTTCGCAGAAGGAAGACCCGCAGATAGTCGAGGTCATGGACAAGTTGATTCGTGGTGAGACGTCTAGTCACCTTGCTAGATATACTATTGATGACAAGGGTTGGCTAAGGCGTGATGGAAGGCTATGCGTTCCACCAGTAGGAGACTTGGTGCATAAAGTTCTCGAAGAAGCGCATCACTCGAAGATGACTATACATCCTGGAGGAGATAATATGTATAGGGATATGAAGCGCATTTTCTTTTGGGCTGGAATGAAGAAGGATGTGGCAGAGTATGTTTCAAAGTGCATGGTGTGCCAACAAGTGAAAGCCGAGTCGAAGAAACCCGGTGGGCTATTACATCCATTAGAGGTCCCGCAATGGAAGTGGGAAAGTATTTCTATGGATTTTGTGGATGGATTGCCTAGGTCAAGGAAAGGGAATACGAGCATATGGGTCATAGTTGACAGACTTACGAAGAGTGCTCATTTCATTCCAGTGAAGAGCAAGAGGACCGCATCATGGCTAGCATCTGTTTATCTTCGAGAGATAGTGCGATTGCATGGAGTCCCTTCTAGCATAGTTAGCGATCGTGACCCAATCTTCACTAGCCAGTTCTGGAATAGTTTGCAATAAGCGATGGGTACGCGATTGAATCTAAGTACAGCCTATCACCCCCAGACGGATGGCCAAACCGAAAGGGTGAATAGAGTGCTAGAAGATCTCTTGAGGCTTTGTGTTCGTGACTTTGGTGGTACTTGGGAAGACCACCTCCCTCTTGTAGAGTTTGCTTATAATAATAGCTATCAAGCTAGCATAGGGATGGCACCATTTGAAGCTTTGTATGGGAGGCCGTGTAGGTCACCATCTTGTTGGTGGGAGACAACGGATAGGCTTATGCTTGGGCCCGATATGATACGGGACACATCCGAGAAAGTTGAATTGGTGAGAAGACGGATGAAAGCGGCCCAAGACAGACAGAAATCCTATGCTGACAAGCGAAGGACAGATTTGGAATTCGAAGTTGGAGATATGGTTTTCGTGAAGGTTTCTCCTTTGCGTAATGTGGTTCGTTTTGGAGCAGTTGGGAAGCTGGCACCAAGGTTCGTAGGACCCTTCCCTATCATAGAAAGAATTGGGAAGATGGCTTATAAGGTGGAATTGCCCGAGAAGCTGGCCGGAGTGCATAATGTCTTTCATGTCTCGCATCTCCGAAAGTGCCTACATGAGTCCACTGAGGTGGTTGAACCTAGCATTCTTGAAGACGTGGAGGTAGAGAAAGAGGCAACCCTGAGGAGAGCCCCGATTCGTATCTTGGGAACGGAGATCAGGAAGCTAAGGAATCGGGAAGTCAAATTGGTGAAAGTTCAGTGGAGTGAAGCCGAAGAGGATGCAACTTGGGAAACCGAGGAGAAGATGCGTGGGCTTTATCCATTTCTTTTTGAGGGTACATTCTCGATCTCTTTTCCTTTTTAGCATATCTTCCTTTTTGCTATCCATGTTTATCCTGTTATCTCGTTAACCTTGTCATGAGAACCTTAGGTAGAAACCCTTTGGATGAAACATGTATTTGAAACATGTTATGCTTGATGTTTGCAAGTGGTTGCAAGTGTTTGCAAGTAGATACTCGTGGATGCATGATACACATTAGGCACTAAGATCGGCTCACACACTTTCATATTGCATATGCATGAGTGCTTATACTTACTCATGGATGAAACTTGTTATGCTATCACGTGGATGCTGCATATGGATGAATGTTATGTGCACTCATATAGAGATTATAAATTATGTTAGGAATTTGCATACATATGGACGCATTTCACTAACATACTTTGCATTAAGGAGGTTTACTGAATCAGTAACCGCCTGATTTTCGCATTAGATAAGTACACATACACACACCTTTGCATATAATCATACATCATTTAGAATTTGTTAAGGATATTGACTGCACGTGGATGATGTTTTGAGTAGATGGATGATGGATGGTAGGATACGTTCTTCCTAACTTAGAGATTTCGGGGACGAAATCCTTTAAGGTGGGGAGGATGTAACAACCCGTATTTTGAATAACAAGTTATAACATAAATCAAGGCAGAATTAAATGATAAAATCTGAATCAAGGGAAACGGGCTGTGCCATTGCGTTCGTCTCGGAAAAATACGCGAAATAGAGTCCGAGTTTTCGAAAATTGGAGTCCGTATGACCCAGTTATGGCCCATAGATGTTTTCAGAAAATTCAAGTTTAAAAACATATTTGAATTCAAATTCAGCTGGGCAGGGTAGGCGGGAAAAGATCCCGCCACTCCCTAAGTCGACTTGAGAGTCGACACACCCCAGGCTGTGTCGACTGCCCAGTCGACACCCCTGTCGACTTGGGTGGTCGGCCAGTCTGGTCTGGGTGCACCTGACTTGTTCCTCAAGACATGTTTGGAGGCTAGTGACGTGAATTGATGGCCCAGATCTGAATTAGGGTTAATCCTATGGCCTAAACTAACCTAATCATCTATAAAAAAGACCCTAATACCTAGCCTAAATCAACATAAATCATTCCTACAACTAAACTATGCCAAAATGTTTAATCATGGCCTCCACCCTCTTGTCATAGCCTCCATCTTCATTCATATGAGAGTTCCTAAGCTTGTTTGAGAGTTTCTAAGTTTGATTCAAGGCCAAAGTTCAATCTTTCTTCATACAAATCAAAGGAGCTTCTTGGAGCTTGTATTCATTTGGGGTTTTTAGAGTTGCTAGTGGCTTCGTCTCAATCTTATAAGTCTTCATAGCATTGTAAGCCTTATTCTACTCTTAGATTCTAACTATGAAGTTAAATATGACATGTTGCAAGTTTGAGTTTGGGCCTAAGTATGATTTGTGCTTTGATTCTATCATGTTATACATAGATTTATTCTATGCATGTTTGTAAAGCTATCACCTTGACTTTGTGCATAGAAAACTATGAGCTTTGATCCTATCATGTTATGCATAGATTTATTCTATGCATGTTTGTAAAGCTATCACCTTGACTTTGTGCATAGAAAGCTATGAGCTTTGATTTGAAATGTTGCATAAAGCAACATAGAAACTCTCATAAACCTTATGTTAACTTGCATATGATGTTATATGCGAATCACTTGCTATCATCCCATGTCATTTATAACCATGTTTCATCTATTTTGCTAAAGTTGATATCATGCATGTTTTGAGGCCTATAATGTAATATGCAAGTTCATGAACACATTTGCCTCATATGCCACCATGTTTGAATTGTGGCCCAAACCTTATTAATTATGTCATGCTCCTAAATTACCTCTTTGAGATCTATTTTCGTTTATGCGAACTTACATGCGATGGGGTTACGTTATGGGTAAACTAAAATGACATAAAAACATGACTTGAAAAGATGACATGAAATATGACATGTGATTATGCTTGAAACATGAACATGAACTTGGACATGACTTCTAGAAAACATGAGAATGGCCAACTCGAGGTTGGGTTGAGTTTGTAGCATAAATCTACCCGGAACCAACCGGCTTAACTAGTGGCTACAAGCAATAGGACCCAATGTGAGTAGTTGGTCATGTCGCACTTGAAACCCGAGGTTAGACCAAGTTGTGGTGTAAAGCTACCCGGACCCGCCCGGCTTAACTAGTAACCACAACAAGGTCTAATGTGAGAGGTTGGGTGCATTAAATTAATTAATGCCACATGATAGGGTTAAGTCATGGACCACTTGAATACTTAACCAATTAAACACGATGGGTTGATGGGGTTAAGTCATGAACCTTGGGTACAGTTAACCAACTTGATACTTGATTGGGTAGGGTTAACCACGTTTAACCCGTTAGAAACCCTAGTTACGTGGTCCTTTTCACCAGTAACCCTCTTGATTGTATCATGATACCCTAGGGACTAGGCTAGGGTGGGGCACGATTACTGGGCTGACATGTAAGCGACCAAAACGACGGCTGAGTAGGTGCGCCGGTGTAGGTTCCGGCGGACTATGGTCGTGCACATAGTCCGGAGTTGAAAAAAAACAGACACGGGCACCAGTAGGTTTAGACTGTGCGTGCTTGATTCGTGTTAGTGGTTGGCACCCTAGGACTTGATACACCCTAGGGTGGACCTAGCACAGTTTGACTACATTCCGTGATTGGGCCGTATGACACCGACACTTGACGAGCTAGGCTTTTAGGGAGCCGATCGACTAGACCGTGTTGTTGACCTTGATCTAGGTCATCTCGTGATATTGGGCCAAGATTGGGCCAAGGGATCATTTCTTGTTTATACTTGACATGGATTACTAGTACACACTTGGTGCAACTTAACCTTGTATATGCGATGCCACACTTGATCTATCTGTCAGTTATCACCCTATGTTTCATCTCTGCTTTACATGTCCAGTTAACTTTATTAGTTTTTATACTAATAGTAGGTAGGACTTACCAGTCTTTTTGACTGACCCGTTTTCTTTCGCCTCTTTTCTTCCGTTCCCCCCCCCCCAAGGTTTACAGGGTGGGAACACTGGTACCTAGCTCGGATCTTTAGCTGCTTTTCTGGATAGCTCATGTACGGTTTGGACTTGAGCATGCTATGGCTTTATTCTGCTTTGGGGATAGTTACTTTATGTTGTTTCCAGTTTTCAGTTTATGTTTTCTAGACTTTGTTTTGTTGGGAAAATAATGACTTAGTACTTTGATGTAACTTGACTATGGTTTTGAAATGTTAGTTTTACCCGCTGCTTTATTTACTCTGCTTTTACTTATATGTTCTGTCTTGTGATATCTGCATGCATGTTTACCTTGACCAACACCCCTCCAAAGCCAGTGTACTTGCTTAGAGTGACCCTGGTGGAGGTGGGGTGTTACATGATACCTTGATGAAAACCATTTCTCCTACTTCAAACTCAAAATCGGTCCTTCTCTTTTCTGCGTAGGACTTCTGCCTGTCCTGAGCTGTCTCTATGCGCCTTCGAATAAGATAAATCTTTTCTGAAGTTTCTCTAATCATCTCAGGTCCATGTAGAAGCCTTTCTGTAGACTCCCACCAACAAGTCGGTGATCTACAGGGTCGTCCGTACAATGCCCCGAAGGGTGCCATGCCAATAGTAGCATGATAACTGTTGTTGTGTAGGCGAACTCTACCAAAGGAAGATGCTCTTCCCAAGTCCCTCCGAAGTCTAGGATACACAGTCTTAACAGATCCTCAATAAATTTATTCACCCTCTCCGTCTGTCCATCGGCATGAGGGTGATAAGCGGTGCTCAAACACAACTGTGTACCCAATGCCTCTTGTAAGCTCCTCCAAAACTCATTAGTGAAAATGGGGTCACGATCACTCACAATACTGGAAGGTACTCCATGTAGACTAACTATCTCACGAAGATAAACTGCTGCCAACCATACTGCCATCCTCTTACTCTTAACAGGAATGAAATGAGTGCTCTTAGTAAGCCTGTCAACTATAACCTAAATAATGGTGTTGCCTTTCCTCGATCTAGACAAACCATCAATGAAATCCATGGAGATGCTCTCCCACTTCCACTGTGGGACTTCCAAAGGATGAAGTAAACCTTCAGGCTTCCTTTGCTTAGCCTTGACTTGCTGGCAGATCAAACATCAAGAAACAAAGTCCGCTACATCTTCCTTCATCCCAGCCCAAAAGAAAACCCTCTTCATATCTCTATACATCTTATCACCGCCTGGATGGATAGTCATCCTAGAATGATGGGCTTCCTCAAGGATTGTCTTCAACAAACTCCCAGCCCATGGAACGCAAAGCCTTCCATCTCGTCGCAACCATCACCTATCATCCGTGGAATATCTACCGAGGTAACTGGAAGTCTCCCCTCTACTGAGTCTATCCAAGATATCTGCTACCTGTGGGTCCTCTCACTGCGAAGTTTCTATTTGATCCAACAAAGTAGGTCACACCTCTAATGATGCCAATAAACTAGGTGTGAACTTGGTGGAGGGTCTAAAATCAAAAGTCGATATAAACTCCATGCCCCGCCTCTCTACAAACAGAGGACTCAAGGTCATCCTCTGCATACTCAATGCGTCTGCCACCACATTACCCTTGCCAAGGGTATAAGCTATCTCAAGGTCATAGGACGCTAGGAACTCCATCCATCTTTGTTGCCCCCAAATTGAGATCCTTCTGCGAGAACAAGTAGTTGAGAGATTTATGATTGGTGTACAACTTGAACTTCTATCCAAATAGATAATGGCGCCAAGTATTAAGCGCGAATACTATGGCAGCTAACTCTAAGTCATGGGTAGGGTAGTTCTTCTCATGAACTCTTAACTATCTACCTCCATAACATACTACCCTTCCCTCTTGCATCAGACCTGCACCAAGCCCTATACCGCATGCATCAATGTATACTATGAACACCTTGTTCCCATCAGGCAACACTACAACAAAAACACCATATTACAACTTTAATTTTACAATGGTGGTAAAAGCACCGTTGTAATAAATGTTTTTTTACAACTTTTTTCCAGAAAAGTTGTAATAAACTTATTTTTAACAACTGTGTTATTTTGGCAGTTGTAATAAAAGCCTATCACAACTTTTATTTTATGACTGTTGTAATATATGATTATATTTTATATAATTAACAATTAATAATTAATATTTAAAACATTTATATTGATTATTTGTAATTAATAACTAATAATTACTATTAATAATCAATTAGGAAGTTATAATTAATAATCAATCCATAATATTTAATACTTAGCATTTAAGAAGAATAATTAAAAAATATAGTTAATATTACATAATTATTTTTATTTATTAATATTTGATAATTATTAATGATAATAATTTCTAATAAAAATGAATACATTATAATATATACTCAATATTAATACTTAAGAGTCATAATTAATCAAAACATTAATACTTTTGAAGTGATATTTAGTGTTTAATAATTAATTTTAAAGATTAATATTTAAAATTAATAATTAATTAATAATCAATAATTAATAAAATATTTAATAATTTAGAATTAATAAGAGATATTAACAATTAAGAAGTAACATTTTGTATTTAGGATTTCATAATTATAGTTAGCAATTGTTTTAATATTTAATATTCAAAAAGTTAAAATTTTGAAATTAATAAATAACAATTTCAGTTTAATATTTAATTTCGGTTTAATATTTCCATTGCTTATCTGGTTCATTCTGCAAGCAATGATATCTTAATTGGTGAAAATTTTCGATTGTGTCAAAAAATCTGGTGGTCGGTCATGAAACGTTAGCGCTGAAGGATGAAATTTTAGGGGGAAAAGCTGAAATTTTGGCTCCATACTTACGCACATCTTCTGTTTCACTTTCCAACGCAGGCCACATTCCTATGCTTTACCATAAATAAAAATAGATCCCCAATTCTTCCTCACTAATTTTGCGCTTCAACAAACTTTGTCGCTACTCCCAAACATCGATGGATCCACTAATTTAAAGATTTGAAGATGATGGAGCCGAGCAACAATTTGATTTGTTTTCGCCTACAGCTGCTGACCGTTTCGCTCGAACTTGCCATCTACTACTGGAGTTGCTAGGACTAGATCTATTGTTTGAAATTACAAGATCTAAAGTCATCGTTTATTTAAACCCAGTTTCCGTCAAAAATTGTTCATGCTTTTGTATGCTGCTAACAAACAGGTGACTCGATCCTGGTAGGGTAAATAAATTAATGTTATAATGAATTTGAAATTATTTTGTTGTATACGTTGTTAATATTGGTATTGATACTTTCGTTTGTTCATGATAGTTTTTCATCGCAAGATGCATACTATTCTTCTGTGCATAGTTTTCTTTATACATAAATTTGTTGGCAAGTTCCAGCTCCTATGTTTTCTTTATACATAGTTCAACTGTTATTGAAGTATTTGAGTTTTCAGGTAGTTCGAAATTTTCATTGTTATTGGGGATTAAAACAATAGAAGACAAGTACAGTAATAAGTAATTGATTCAAAGTACAAATATGACTAATATATTTTGTGGGTTGTGTAATTGCAAAGCTTGTTTATAGTAAGCAGATGTGTGACTAAGTCAAGAATTTAATTACTTTTATTTTCTTAGGACCTACCCATGACGTTTGTTTAATAACCGTGTCAATCAATATACAGCACCTCCTTGGCTAGTCAAAACAAAGAATGAAAGACAAATTAAATCCTTATTTAAAATTTCTTGCCGCCAAGCATATAGTACATTATATCAATATTATAACCAAATTTTGTTAAATTTTTATTCTCAGTGTAAAAATAAACATAGTGTGAACCATGCATCTACAGGAGCATCTTCCCGCTTCATAGCCTATTTAATTTTTTGCAAGACTTACATGCCTTCTTTGTAGCATGTACTTATATATTAGTTTGTAAACATATTTACATTACATGTTATATATAATTGTTATATATGTTGCAGCGTCAGCAGAGTGGAGCTTCCACATGACTCTTCATAAGCATTTATCATGGCATGCTTCCATATGCATGCATTATTAATTCATGATTTATGGGGACTGTTAGCACATATTACTATCAGTAAGTGTTGACTGCAATCATTCACTATTCTGGCCTAATTTACATATTCTATCATGCAGCTTTTTGAATGACCTGCACAATTAACTACTGCTAGTTATACTAGCTTTTGTTCTTTTTGATGTGCCAGTTAATGTAGTTGCCAAAGATGTTTCAAAGTTTTCTCACCTAGTTGATGAAGTTGTTGCAGTTTGCCTCATCAATCTTCTGATTGCTAATCCTCTTCTGGTTGTAGTTTGCCTCATCAATCTTTGGTCGCTTTGCAGCCATGATCAATGTTGAGGTATGGTTATAAACAACACTTTCCCTTCATCCTGGAACTAACTATCAAGTTTAATTCTGTAGTGATCATATTTGATTTTTTGACATCATTTTAATGTTACAACCATACTTTGGGCTACTTGTGTTTCTTGTCTACGTTGTGTTCGACAGCCTGGAAGGCTTAACCTTGGCGATATTGACTATGTTATGCACGCTCTAAACCTTTTTATTGATTTTGAAGGTGTTCTTGTCTGCATTTTGGCATAATGTTAAGCATGCAAGTCAGAAATCTGAAGATGAGAGGAAAAGAGAGAAGAGATCTTCATGTTCTTTACTGCTTTTCCTGTGTGATGCTATCCTCTCATTGTATTTCATTTAGCGTTTCATTGTGATGTATCCAATATAAGATGTGGCAAATGAGGACATGGTTGTAATTTTATACATTTTTATGTGGTATATGATTTATAATTTATATTTTGGATATAAAGTTGTGATTTTTATCAATGAATGGATTGTGATGCCTTTAAACTTACATCTTGTTCGTATGTTATTTACCTATTTATTGTTGCATATATAAAATATATATAGATTCTTATGCATATAATTTGTGGATATATTACAATTGTAAAATAAAAATTATAATAAAATATATCACAACGGTTATAAATAGTTGTAAAAAATACAACAATAGTGTGTAATTGTTGTAATAAAGTTTATTAAAACAGTGGAAGAAAGTTGTAAAATATACATATTACAATGGTGTTGCAACGGTGCAAAAAAGTTGTAAAAGATTTTAGTCTATTACAACTTCTTAATACACGATGGTTAGCCAACCGTTGTAAAATGTATATTACAACGGTTTTCCACCGTTGTAATAGGGTCATTTTGTTGTAGTGCAAAATCAAGACTTGGGCAGTTGTCAGAGCCCTCTTCAATCGCTGGAAAGCATCCTCACAGTCTATACCCCAAGGAAATGTTAGATTCTTCTTCGTCGGTCTGGTGGGTGGGGCTGATATCTTTGTGAAGTTCTTAATGAATTTCCTATAATAGCTCGCTAAACTAAGAAAACTCCTCACCTCCATTGCATTCTCTGGAATCTGCCAATCTTGAATTGCAACTGCTTTCGCGAGATCTACTGCTATCCTATCCTTAGAGACCACATGCTCTAGAAATCTCACTTCTTTTCTCCAAAAATGACATTTGGAGAATTTCGCCTTAAGCTGGTGCGCACGAAGAGTTTTCAATACCTTCCTTAAATGTCAGACATGCTCTTCCTCACTCTTCAAGAAAATAAAGATGTCACCAACAAAGACCACAATAAACTTTTTTAGGAACTCCCGAAATACCCTACTCATTAGATCCACAAAATAGGCGGGTGCATCCGTCAACCCAAAAGGCATGACAAGCCACTCGAAGAAACCATCTGGGATTCTAAAAGTGGTCTCGTCTATACTGTCCTCAGCCACCCTCAACTGATGAAATCCTGTGGTCAAGTCTAACTGGGAGAAAACAAATGCACCAACAAGCTGGTCAAACAGATCATCTATCCTCGGAAGTGGGTGCCCAATTTTCTTAGTGAGTTTATTCAACTCTCTATAATCCACACATAAGCGAAGCGAACCATTCGCCTTAGTGGTGATTACTACTGGAGCACCCCATTCAGATATGCTTCGCCTAATAAACCCTTTCTCAAGTAGCTCCCCTACTTGCTTGCTGAGCTCCCTCCTTTCTCTCTGAGCCATACGGTGCACAGGCAATGCAACTGGCTTTGCATTGTCCACCAAGTATATACAGAAATCAATCTATCGCCTCGGAGTTAAGCCCCAGAGTTCCTCAAAAACATCAGGATGCTCACAGACTAGTGGTACATATCATAGACCATCGATAGATGCGTCAAGCGAATCTAGGAAACTAAGCATGACAGACCCTTTAGGGTCACAAGAAATCTCGAGGGTCCTCCCATGGAAAGCCAAAAGTCTAACGACCCTCCTCTCATAATCCAGAATGGCACCATACATGGCTCGTCAATCCATCCCTAGAATCAAACTATAGCCCATGAAACAAAGCACATATGTGTTGCATTCAATCTCGATGCCCAACACAGATATTCTCAAACCCTGGCAAATTATAGACAAATGAGTCGTACCCCCATTGGGGACAACAGCGGGATCCAAAACCATACTAGTACTAACGTGTAGAGACCCAACCACAGAACCAGATATAAAAGAATGCAAAGCGCCAGAATCAAAAAGAGTTCTAACATGATGATTGGAAAGAGAAATCAAACCTTCAACAGAAACTTTCCTACCTCTATCCGGTACACCGGCCACGAGAGCATGCACCTACCCTCCAGAAGATCCTGCCCTTTGGCCTTGTCCTTGCTTCTTTGGGCACTCCTTAGAATAGTGTGCGACCTCTGCACAATGAAAACAAGCATTCTTCTTTCTTTTGCAGTCTTTGACCAAATGACCCTTGCGTCCGCAAGTATGACATTTCCTCTTATCTCGAGCTTTGTCGTTCTTTCTGCCCTTCTTTTGCTATTGTTATTGTTCTTTCTTGGGCTACACACTACACCATAACGACCAATTTGGCACATATGGATGTAGAGATATAATATGGGTTAAAGCCATATCATATTTGTTGGTGCTCGGATCCGTATCAAATTACATTTTGCGATCCGCATGACCTAAAACACTCTAAATCTGACCATCCATCAACGAAGCCCTAGATCATATGGATGTAGAGATATAATATGGGTTAAAGCCATATCATATTTGTTGGAGCTCAGATCCGTATCAAATAACATTTTGCGATCCGCACGACCTCAAACACTCTAAATCTGACCATCCATCAACGAAGCCCCAGATTAGTTAATTTGATGCGGCTTTGGGCCAAATCAAATTCGTATCATATTATGCATCACATTAGGCACTCAGAATAAAAAATTTGGCCGCTCCCTTTTCCATTTGTTTTACTTTAATGGTGACCAAAAACCCAAATTTGGGTTCTCGGTCACCAAATCGTGCCTCCACCTTCGACAGAGACGAACAACCCTCTCCTTCAGCAGAAACGCAGCAACCCTTGGTCTGCATAGCCCTCCTTCGACAGTGCATGTATGTGTTTCAATTGAATTTGGGCATGCATGACTGATAGTAGGGAACAAATTGAAATCTTTATGTGATAGTTGATTGCTACTTTGTGTTAGTGTCAGTTGCGGAGCCACTGTGTCCCCAGCTAGGGCACAAGACCTAGCTCAAAATTATACATCCTATGTAAAACCTGTCATTTTTGTCCAACTGAAAATGATTTGTAAGCAGTTTTTTATTTTGCACTATCTGGAAAAAAAATCCTCACCTCCGCTACTAGTTAGTGTGTTAGATGTTTTAATTGAATTGGCTTGTGTAAGTGTGTTACCTGATTGCTACTTTGTGTTAGGAACGGATCTGTGGTTATACCCTGAAATCAAAGAAATCAAATTCGAATCATGATTTGTGATAATGTAAAAAACAACTGAATTGCTATTGGAAACATGTATGGCATAATTTTAGATTGCGGTATATTCGTGAAACAAAGAAATAACAATGAGTTAGTTTGCCCTGATTACATCGTCATTTGACTGTTTGTTTGCCTTATGCTTGAAATTTAAATTGGGTTGTCTTATAAAAAATTTACTCTGTTTTGAGAGATAATAAGTGTACTGAAAATATTTTAACAGGTTTGTTGAAAATTTTGGTAGATGGATGATTACTAGACTTTCTAGTTAATATTTTAATAGGCGATCCACCAGGTGGATGCATTTTAGCTCACGTGTAGGGTGGGGTATCCATGATTTTTAGGTTTAACCAAATGTCGGCTGTTGCTGCACTTAACCTTAGTAAAAAGCTGCTTTCACTAGCAACTTTCCCCTACATTGTAGCAGACTATAGTGTATGTTAACTTGCACTACACAGTCTGCTTTAAAGAAACTGAAAGTTGCAAGTGAAAGCAGCTTTTTCCAAAGGTTAAGTGAAGGGGCATTTGACATTTGGATAAAGATAATAAGCATGGATTACTGACCCTGCACGTGAGCTAATATGCATCCACCTGGTGGATCGCCCAGTAAATTCTTAATCAAAAAGTGTAGTATCTGTGTCATCCGAAGATGATGGTTCGATATCTTTAGACGTTGGAGCAGGTATATATTATTTTACACTTAATCAGAAAGACCAGTAAATTCTTAACCAGAAAGTCGACATTTGGTTTATTTATTCCTTTTTGTATGTATAGGAGGATGTTCTATATGCTAGAGTACGAACTACCGGTGTTGCGGATCGACTACAGTTCAGGTGGTTCTTCTTTTGGGTTTGCATTTTTAATGACTACCAATTTTCCATTCCTATGTACAGTTAATTTCATTTAAAAGCCTATGGTCATAGCAAAACCAGTTTACAATGTGTACTCATTCATTTTTAGACATATACTGATCAAATTGAATGCTATTTTAGTTTCTTGGTATTCATATGTACAATGTCGATCTCCTATATACGATGTTGAAGGTCATGTTAAACCACAAAGCATGTGAGATGCTGATATGTTTCTAGGTTGTCTATGCAAGTTAACCGTTATCAGTACGGCGTCCGACTAGTTGATTCGACTAGGTTGTTATTGGTGTCCAGTGAAGTATTTGTACACAAACACACTGATTGACTACCGTGGAATTACACAAACACACTAATCGACGCAATATGCCCTTTACTGTTATTGGTGTCCAGTGAAATTACACAAACATACTGATCGACATACACTTATCTGATCTGTATTCATGTTTGCATCTTAGTCACGGTAAGTTACAATGTCGATCTCCTGTCCAGTGAAGTATTTGTAACTTGTTTCTTGTATTTTATAGGCAGTCCTGTTGGAGATTTTGGTGCTTTTGCGCTGCTGGAAGTCAAGCTGCAGGTTATATATATCACGATTCAGTTATGTTTGTATGTTGGTGCTTTTGTGCTGCTGGAGCTCAGGCTGTAGTCCTGTTGGAGATTTTGGTGTTTTTTGTTAGTTCGTAATGTGTTGAAAATCTTTAACAGTCTCCTTTTATTGTATATGCTTATGTTTGTATGTACATTGTGTTCGTGTTATGAAAAAACTTGTAATGCTTTGAGTGTGTGTGTGTGTATATATATATATTGTGTTATTCCTGTGTATAATTTGTGGTATATATGCTCTGTGTTATGAAAAATATGTGCTACAGTTTCTATTTATATATATATACACACACACATATATGATATATATAAACATGTATGTATATATATATATATGTGTGTGTGTGTGTGTACACACATATGTATAGATACGGTCCAAGGCCGTTTCTGATTACACTTTAGATACGGCTAATAGCTGTATGTAACGTCAAATTAGATATGGTTTTTAGCATATTTATTAATTTAACATGCCAGTTTTTGATATGGCTTTTACTGTGCCTAACTGCTTTAGATACAGCTAAAAACATAGCCTAATTAGCATATATGGTGTGGTGACACTTTCTTGTTTTGTGTTTCATCAATCTTGGCCTCGTTCTTTCTACATTTATCTTCTTCGTGCATCAATGCCATATCAACGAGTTTCTCAAAAGTTGCTCCCATCGAAATATGGGACATAGCCAAACAACGAAGGGGTTCATTCAATCCTCTAGCAAACCTCAAAGCTTTCTTGTGCAGGGTATTCACTAGCTCCAAACCAAACCTCGCCAATTGATTGAATTTACAAACATACTCTTTAATAGACATGGCCCCTTGCTTAAATGCCAAAAAACTTTCCATTTGCATACTTTGTTCGGCTTGACAAAGAAACATTATTTCGAATCTCTATCGGAAATCATCCCAAGTCTCAACTGGATGCTCTATGTGCTTCACTTCCCACCAGAATGAAGCCTCATCTTTCAGCTGTCAAACGGCCAACTGAATCTTCCTACGGTCATTAACCTTAAAAATCCCAATAAATCCTCCGTCTCTCTGAGCCAATTCCTTGCTTCTACAAAAGTCTCGATTCCTCGGAATGACTTCCCTCCCATAGCACAAAAGTCCTTATATAACTTAGAGAAATTATCTGTTTGCGAAGGGGGAGGAGGAGGAACAGCGGTTGCAGTTGGGGGAGGGGCGTCCGCTTGGCCTCCGGCAGGTGCTATAGCCTCAAGATACCTACGGAATCAAGCCAGTATCGTAACGCCCTTGGGAAGAATCGGTTCCCCAGACATGCTGAAAATGAAAAGAAAAAGGGATCCAAACATAGAATCGAAAGATATTCCGCATGACTTTGGGGAATTTGTTTTTCAAAACAGAGTTTTCTTTTGAAAATGCTTTCTTTTAAAACCTTTTTGAAAATAATTTTCAAAATCTTTTATCCGATCTGGTAACCTTCAGCTCGGATACCAATTGTGACGCCCCACGTCTGTTAATGTCACTCTTTATCAGAATGCATTAAGTTTCGTGAAGCGTTATAGGTAAACAGAAACATTATAAGACAGATATAAAATACCAGCTGAATTTAAAACTTTATTAAGCAGAAAACATTGTGGTCCAAAACATAGTTACATCATAAGTCTGAAATACAAAAAGCCCATTACGTCAACTTAAGACTTCTATCTTGTACTAAAATCGTCAGACTACAGTAATAAAAGAAGCATAGTTCCCCATAAATATAGCCATATCAGAGAAGATAGGAAATCAAAGCGGTACATTTAAGCAGCTCCAAGCACAATGAAAGAGATGAAACAAATCAAGGCTGAGTATTCCCACACTGAGAACCGGGTGGGGAGGGGGGAACAGAAGAGAGAGAAGGGGAAACAAAATGGGTTTGACGTAATGTCTGGCGAGTCTAGTTACTTTTAGCACAGCATCATGATAGGCATATAAACTGGATGAGAGAGATAACAGTATCATAACACAGGTACAACAAACTGAGCAGGATAAACAAAATAAACATGACAGAATATATTGCGCTTTTCAAGTACTTTTCTCTGCACCAATACCAATACTAGCATAACAAGAACAAGATGATCCCAACTAGAACAAAAATAATAGGTAACCCAACAGGATTGACAGGTGTTACCCCCAACAATAATAACAGGCTCCCAACAAGCAAGAATAGATGTACTCTAATTACTACCCTCAATCGATTGGCTCCCAATCCCGTAGATACCCTGTGCTGGCCCCATAGTAGGATGTATCACTCCCTAAAGTGGAAACCCCGTTATTTTCAAGATGCACAACCATATCTACTGATGTCACAGCTTCTTAATTTCCCTAAGAAAACCAGACCCATGCACGCAAATGACCCCATCTGAATGTGCCATCAACACCCTCGCACAAGTGACCTCTTATAATCAACTCAGTAAGCGTGCTCCGACCCCGACCTAGTTCGGAGTACTCGTTTGTTACCAAGATGGGTTAATGACTGAAACAGGTCCTACACAACAGATGATACAAGCTTCCCTCCTAGGCTTTCATCCCTACAACTAGGATTTTAACAGGTTATGCCTAACAGTTTAACAAGGTTGCATAACCCCCCACATGTAAAACAAGTTAAGTTTGTCGGGTATATATATATATATATATATATATATATATATATATCACCCCATAGATTTAATTTATCCCCCATTGATTCAAGAAAGTTTACTTAACCCCTAATCAATTTAACAGGTTCATATAACCCCTCACAGATTTATCAGGTTAAGTATTACAGGTTAACGAGTTATCCAATTATGGCTTATTAATGGACTAGACCTCTCACATTAAGTCTATTACTTATGGATGTTGGATATGTCGGGCGGTTCCGGGTAGACTTCTACCACAAGTCGGACTTAGCCTCGTGTCTTAGTGCCATTACATGTACATTTATGCACTCTACCCCTCACATTAGATTAACCACTTATGGACGTTGGATTTGTCGGGCGGTTCCGGGCAGACTTCTACAACAAATGTAATATAACCTCGTGTCTAAGTGTGGTTACAATTTCTAATTACTGTAAATCTAGGCATGTTCATTATTAACCAATTTTCATGTTTATCCAAGATTATGCCCCAAATCCCAGTTTGGTTTACAATACAAGTTATGCCCTAAATCAAAGTTTTAAATCAAGGTATAAATTATGCCCAAATCCCAATAATGTTTTAATATATATTATGCCCCAAATTAACATTCCCCACCATTCCCAATTTCGTGCACTCGCATATTTCAGCGATAGGCCTAGGCTCGAAGGTAGCTTGGCTATAAAAATAAAAATGGAAAGAGGGGGAAAAGAGAACAAGAATAGGCATAATAGGGAGACAGGCATATGATGACATGAGTAAGCCTACTAACAGGATAGGCATATGGTGACATGATTAGGCATACTAACAGAATGAGCATAATAAAGATAGGCATGCAAGAACAAAACAGAGGATTAGGTGTACAAGTAATTGCAAATCTAAAAATAATGTGAACTCGCTGCGACTGGATCTAATGAACAGAGAATTGACTGTTGGAGTTGTACCAGAGATTCTTGAATACATAGAAATTGTTGTTGCAGAAGAACATGCTATTTTAATCTGAGTTGGGGCAGTACCTCGTTGTCTCCATTGTTTTTGGGTGAATAAAATAATAGAAATGAGGTCCTATTTATAGGCTAAATCAACGAACCTGGTCAAGAAACGAGTCCACGTACACAGAAAAGGATCTTCCCAGATCTGGCTGGGGTCAACCCCGGGGTCGACCTTAACACCCCTGTGTATGCGTTCAACACCCATAGGGGACGGGGTCGACCCCTAACGGGTCGATTTCCCCCCACTTTTCCTGCTCTATGATTTCAAATTCTGGATTTGTTATATATATATATATATATATATATATATTATGCCTATATGTGTATTAACTTCAAACCTTAATATCTTCTTCATACGATGTTCGTTTCATGCAAACTCGGAGTCTATCTTAAGCAGAATTCTGAGACAAACGCAATGGTTTAGTATGTTTTACTTAATTCCCAATATTTAATTAAGTATTTTTAGTTTATCTTTATAGTGTTCTTAAAAATTACAGGTTGTTACACACTGATCAACCGCTATGATGGGTCTTGTACCGACCTCAGACGTCTGGAAGATAGTTCAAATGGAATGTTGAGCTTAGGCAATCTGATATAAATTTCCTTCCAACGAGGTCCCTACGAGGGGAAACCCTAGAATACTTGTATTAGATGAAGAAGATGACCCTTTAGAATAAGAGATCAAATCAAGCACCTGGATGCTGTACACAGACGGTGCTCGAAATGATCGACGGTCCGACACCGGAGTCGTGATGATAACTCCTGAAGGACGATCAAATTACTATGCCTTGCGACTGGATTTTCCGCTATCAACAACAATTCCGAGTTTAAAAGAAGCTTTAAACAAAGGGGTCGCGACTTGCTATTTACCTAGAAAGAGTCAAAGAGCTATTGGACGACTTAGCATTACAGCGTATCTCATATTCGACACATAGAAAATCGGAAAGTGGACAAGCTGGCCAAATTAGCAAGCTTTGATACTCCAAAGGAGATGGAAACAGTCCCAATCAAAACATTAGAAACTCCGAGCATGGATTAGTTGGAAGTTGATCCAGTGTTAGACCGAGCCCGAGAAGGAGTCATGGATGACCCTCATAAAGAACTTCTTGTAACATGGAACGTTCCCGGCAAGAAAAAATTGAAAAGAGTACCATCGTTCAAAAAGCTCCAAGATACGCATTGCAAGGCGACATTGCTTTCCCTTGGAAGGTCATCCCAAGAAAAACATCAACGAATCTCATTGCTGAATTCACCGCCCTGAAATGTTCGGCAAAAGCACTTACCAACTTCCCGCTTGATGGAAGATGTACACAAATAGGACTTCTATTGGTTAACCGTATGACAATAGAAGGTGAAGATTCACAAATTGAAAACCTTCATTGACCATTCGTCGATTGATTCGTGCCCCAAATGCTGGGGAAACTCATACATCTTAACATGAATTGTTCACGATTCCACTATCCAGTGCAAAGCTGATGCAACATTACCTTGCATGACCGACTGCCTCAGTCCTACGCAAAGATTGGCGAGTTAAAGGTTTGGAACATTTAGGCTCGGATGTTAATTGATTCTCCACACATCAGCTCTTATTCCCGGCATGGGATCGAAGATACATGCGGATAGACGATGCATGTCTATCTACATAGTCCCCGCATCCACTTCCTGACATGTAAAGGGCTAAGCTTCTGCAAGCATGGATTCATTTTCAACCATATCCTACTTCCTAGCATGGAACGTGTGAAGTTTCTATAAGCATGGGGTCCTTACTCGCTGCCAATTTTGATTATAGCATCGACAATATGAGATGCTACCATTAGCGGTTTTGATTTGATTGCTTGACCCTCATTCCTTGCCCATGACATTGGGGCAAGAAGGCAATTCAAAGGAGATGCGATCTCGTCATTGGCTCAACTGAATACAGTTAACTGCCTTTGTCATTCCATGACCTCGATCAAGGCCTACTTACTCCTGGGACTCCCCCCCCCCCCCCCCGAGATGATTTGAAAAGATATCCTTTGTCAGCTAATGACATTTGCAATCACCCCTGGCAGATATAGGACGAGGAAAAATGGACCTGCAAAAAGCATGCAACGCCATTTTCGCTCATAATGATATTCCTTCCTTTAACAGGATTATTCTTTAACCATGACTCTTATATTTGCATACTTTATGAGTTATTGATGTAACTAACTCAGATGAATTAATATGTGGCTGGTGTAGGTACCTAGGATTTGATACTGATTAGACTTCTAACACCTGCATATTGAGTTATGGAACAATACCGTAACGAGCCTGGCTGAACTGCTTTTTTACAAAGCCACACCCTCCGCCTAAGAGAGGTTGTATAGCTCAAGTTGGATTTGATATGAGCATCTACTCCTTGACTCACACGTGGTAGACCTCAAGATAATTGTGCACTGACTTCTACATTTCAAAGTCAGAATCCGATTCCAAATGGACGCAATTCGACCATCTACATGGATCGATCCTTTACTTGACGCCATCAGATTACATGAATCCAAATAAAGGAGGCAGCACTGCCGCTTGATATGCTTACTTTTCAATCATGCAATTTACTTTTACATGCTTCCTGAGTTATTGACATGAGTAACTTATGCGATATGAATGATGCAAGTACCTGAAGTTCGGTGCCAATCACTCTTCTCATAGATTGATTGGAGGAACGTAAGGCCTTGGCAAACATGATCTGACTGTTTGCCCGACTAACTCTAATCCTCAGAGCTTGGATAGAAGTATAAACCTATGATGAGTGTGATGGGTGTTCCAAGATTAAAGACCGCTTGATCCATGACTCTAACTCTTGTGAATTGAGAGAGAGTATAAAGGACAGGAAGATGACGTCCACAACTCTAACTCTCATGATTCGAGGGAGAGTATAAAGGACGAGAAGATGACGTCCACAACTCTAACTCTCATGATCCAAGAGAGAGTATAAAGGACGGGAAGACGACATCCACAGAGCGTGATGGTGCACCACAATTAAAGACCGCCTGGGCATACGACAGGAGAGTATAAAGGCCCTGACAACAAGTGCTAATGAAAATGGGTTCCTAACCCACTGAAGGATTGGGGGCAAGATTGAAAGCTGAGCCCGTACTCTCTACCGAAGGATTGGGGGTAATATAATGTCAATCCTAATCAATCCTGAACAAGCCCTGGAAAGGCACTTTATTCAAGATTGATTGGGGGCATACACATACACATCACACCCCCTATTGTTTATTACGTAGTTTAGTAATAATTTTTTATTATAAGAGTTATTATTTGCAGGGATGTTGATTTGAAACCCTTATTCAATTGTGATGTGGTTTATTATCTATTACTTAGTTTAGTAGTAGTTAGATTACGAGTACATTTGATTGAAATATGAAATAAACCTGCAAGTTCGTGATAATACAGGAACATGACTTCAATTATAGAATGCAGGCTTGTATAAGATAACAGGATAAGTACGCGAGGGCCGCACTCGCAACAATCATAGCAAGCCATTGGAAGCTAAGTCGAGGACCCCATCCAGAAGGCTGGCGCTGATGCCTAATGCTTGACTTCCCATGCAACTTAAGGTGACGGTCGGAAAGAGGCCTCGAGAGTAGATCGTTCAACTTCATATCATATGACATGAGGCAACGACCGAAAGGAGGCCTTGGGAGTAATATCTCAAGTGCAACGACGAGTATCACCATGCAAGTACACCGAATAGAAAATGCAATGACTCGAGCACTTGGATAACTCAATCACTCAAGCTTTGAAAGCAATGTCTCTTTTCAAGCATCCACGTTTAAATTTGAAAGGGATGTGATGCGATTACCGATTATTTGCCATTACCCCTGGACTAGGGGCAAAACTATTCAAAGTACTTACAAATGCGTAACTTATATGTCTATGTCTAACTTATGTTTTGATCCTAGCAGGCCGCTTGAGCGGATGCAGAGTAAACATCCACTTGCTAAGTCCCGACCGACTTCCCGATTGAAAGGCTTTGGACAAGGGGGCACGCCATTGCTTCGACCTCTAGCTTGCAAGGAAATGGATTGCTTGATACTCTAACTCAAGGGTTAAGAAGAAGGAAGATAGAACCTTCTTCCACGCTGAGGATGTTGACGTAGGAGGTGCTACGAATGAAGGAAGTCGGAAGATTTCCTCTCGCGATGATCCCTCGGCATATCAAACTAGACATGAAATGGATGGTGCCTTTGCTGAATTGAGAACCCAGATGGTTCGGAAAAATGAACTTCTCTAGAAGTGACAGAAAATAATGGATAACTACTTTACTGAGATAGATGAATAGTGTGACGACCGCCTATAGGCCCTGCACTATACAAGAGGGATAATGCGCTGAAAGGTGTGCACGATAGCTATGGACGATCATCAAGGTATGATACATAAGTGGAACCTATCGTAAACTCACAACGCAAGGATAAAATATAATAGAACATATACAACAGGTAATGACAGTGAAGCAGAAAACACTAAGCTTTCATGACAACTAGAAAGTATTTCCCATACACGTGGATATCAACAACAGTGTTTGTACAATTTGCCTCACTACAGCACTCAAGGAAATAGCAACAACGGAAACAAATACTAGATAGTAATAAAAATGGTACGTGAGCCTCCTGCTCGCCATCGATCAGCATCATCGTCCTCACTAAAGCATTACCTGTCACCTGTTACTCTATCTGCCCATCCACAACTGGATGAACAGCCGAAGGTAATAAGAGGAAAAATAAAAGCTTGAGTCAGACAACAGACTTAGTGAGCGATAAAACAGCTAACAAACTTCATCAATAAAGTATATGAGAATGGGTAAATAAACAACTAATCTACCTAGCTCTAGAGAAGAACTTACACCTGCCTTCCCCACACCTGACAGTGACATCCTTTACTATCCATACATCCAAAGGAAAACAATTCAGCCATGGAAACTAGAATTATCATTCACACATGGCAACAACAACTCGGCCATTATTACGACAAGCATTCAAACATCCATGACTGACTCTGGCTATCACCGCCAACCTTGCTTTGGAACCCTCGTTATCGTATGATTGGCTAGCAGCTTGTCGTCAATTGTCAAGGACCACACATGATGCCCCAGTTCTAGCAAAACCCACACGCTATATACAACACGTGTTTAGGCCATACACGACCCTCAGGGCACTCGACCTACAATTGGTCTTCAATTGTACCCCTGCTTTGAGTCTGCTAGAACCTACGACAATGGGAATTCCTCGTACTTCTTATCTATAGTCGTTATCAATTACGACTATTAATTAGCTCAGAACACTTTAGAGCAATCACTTCACACGAACTCAATACATCTTTGAGTCGTCCCCACATCGTCACATCCAACGAACAAATCACTTCACTTCGTCATTCTTCATTGAATTCACTACGAAGTCATCACTGAGCTGAGCTGAATTATATCACTGCGCTGCAGCTAGGGTTTGGGGCTTTGCCTCCGAAAAATATTTTTTTCAGCCCTTTTCTTCAAACCTGAGTTGTACCCAAAAATATAAATTTTCAGAAAATCACCCTGTTCGACCGACGCCCAAGGTGCAACTGACCCCTTCTGTTCGACCCAACCTTGCTCAAGCCAACAATTCTTGACCCGGAATGTGCATGACGACCACTTGCATGCACGACCCAAAGTCTTCCTCCTCGTATATGCCCGACCCACCTCAAGACCAACCCGAAGTAACCGGGCCGATGCATAGTGACCGACCCGACCCAAACTTCCTCTAAAACCAGAACTCCCAGACCTGTTCGACCGACCCACACTAAGATCGACCCGACCCAGGTGATACCGAACGACCAGGCATAGCTTCTAGCTTGTTCTCCAGGACACACTTTTTTGGACCGACCGCCCCACCCTGGCTCGCTCGACAGACCCAAAACCTGCACTTCACCAATTCCTCTCCAATTTCGACCAAAACTTCGCCAAACGATAGATTTGACGAAACCAACTCATCCAATATGACCACAATCATGATATGAAATCAACAACATCACCAATATGACAATTTCATCAATAACTATGTAAAGTTCACCAAAATCACCATAAATGTACATATGAGCAAGACCATAGATCTAACTTGCACATTCACATGAAATGTTGTAGAAATTACCTATCTAAACTTGTTAAATCAGATTATAGGGTGATTCATATGAAAATGGACTTACCAATGCATAGATCTATGAAAAAACACTTGAATTTGATGAAAAACATGAACAAATACTCATACACTTCATTGAATTCATGTGAGAGATGCATACCACTCACCGATTCTCTCAAACAAGCAAACACTACGCCATAGATGGCCTTCGGTAACCCCAGAGAAGTGACGCAGTAGGTGCCGAAAAGTGTTGCTGCAGGCAAAAAATGATCTGTGGCAACATTTTTTTGGGGTTGCCTTTTGTCGCGTTGCCTTAGAGTCAAAGGCAACACCTTTGCAACCCTAGGGTAACATTAGTACAGATTTTGCCACAGGTACCACTAGAACAAAAAATACCCTTTCACAACTGTCAAAAACAGTTGTAATATGTCTAATACAGCTGGCAATCGAAATAAAGTCAACCTTTTTTACAACTGTTTCTAGCAGTTGTTAAAATTTGTTTAAGAACTGCTAAAAGTAACTCCACCTCAACTGCTATTAATCAAAGATTTTATAATATTATAATAAATATTATTATAACATAGTATTTCATTCAAATAAATATTTAATTTTAACATTTCAAATGGTACAAATTTTTTGACTCCACTATTGTACATTCACTCGTATATTACACAATCATTCATATTTACATACATTCCTCACTACATTGTCACTCGATTCACTCATATACAGACTCATACATACAACCATAAGCAAGAAAAAATACACGAAAATGATTATATAAACTAGTACCTTTATTTTTTTTCCTTTGAATGATTCGCTCATATGTCACTCGATTCACTCGTCATGCACTGTACTATACCCGCGTTTCTTCTACTATACACGTCCAGGTCCAAAGAGGAAGAAAAATAGGTTAGTCAATGAAGGCTCGGGTCGTGGGCTCCATCATCGCAACCTAGAAAACTTTGGTGGTTTAGATGCACTGGCAAATTAAACATACACAATTTGCTGAAATTGCATAACATAAAATATCAAACAAAAAAGGAGACTTACAAGCTTGGTCCATTTTCAGCATGGCCAGCAATCAAAAGTTTAGCCATCTTAATATGTGAAGTAAATCCTTTGGCTAGATAACACATGGCTAGATAACACAACATAATACATGAAATATTTGGAAAAATAAAAATATCGATGGGAAATGACCGAAGAATAATGAAAACATAATATGGAAAAAACATATCACCTACACAAAGAGGGTGAGTGAGCAATTTCGGAACTTCTGAGTGAAATTCTGCTAGCATATGTAAACACTATCAACACCAATTAATTATAGACAAACAACAATCAACTTAGAAAAGAAAAAAAAGTATGTTGTAACTTAGTAGTGCACAAAAGAGACGGTGCATATGTTATTGGTATCCACAAGCATAAGCTATAGGATGATTTTCAAAAGAAACTGAGTTAAATTTTCTAAACAGGCTGATGTGGAAGTAGAATTTGAACTAGGAAGCTTGACTGTAGCTGAGCACATCGACGAAAACTGGGTTATGGATTCTCCCAAACTTTGTATAGAAAAGGGAACTTATGTGAATGGTGGAATAGGGTCTTTTGGTCTCATACTTCTTGCTTCAGATAACTTACAAGAACATACTGCCGTTTTCTTTGATGTATTTAAGGGTGAAAATGGTAATGTTGTCCTTATGTGCACTGATCAAAGAAGGTAAAAGTAAAACAAGTTATAAAATCTTAGCATCATAACTTGCAATTTAACACATATGCATGATTTAGCTTATTTTATTCTGGTAAGCATATATCAAGTATAAAAGGCATATTAATTCTATGCTGTTTAAATATTAACACTTGAAATATTGAAACAGATCGATCATTCAGTAGTGGAAAGCTTTGGAAGTAAAGGAAGAATGTCTATCACATCTAGAGTTTATCCAACGTCTCGGTTAAATGCCACTCGTCTTTATGCATTCAACAATGGGAGTGAAATAGTAAAAATTTCAAAGATGAGTGCATGGGGTATGGCTCAGGTCAGAATCAACTAAGACAGTAAAAGAGGAGAAGAAGTAGGAGTAATGTATAAGTAGTAATATATGAGTATGGTATTTTGCGATCTGGGTTGGATAGAGAATCTGTTCAGCCTATATGTAATCGTCATTGAATAAAAATTGCAGCTGTAATGTTTGTAAATCATGCAAGTTGGTTTCTGACTTTGGTACATGGAAACATTAGTTTCACCCACTAGATTGAATCAGTATCTTAACAGCTTTAGGAAAGAATCTAAAATTTCAAACAGAATGATGAATATATTCATGCCAACATTATGTGATTGGAAATTGTTCTATATATCATAAATCAGTTGAACCACCTGAACATAACAAGATGAAAAGGTCACCAAGGAACACTCAGTACCATTAATATTCCAAGAAATCATTTCCATTTCTATCGAACAAGCACTGCAAGAAAAATCAAATGTTTTATAATTAGTTGCTCAGGATGTATTATAATAAGGCAACAAAGAGGTGGCAACAATACTAAGGATTTGAGCAAAACTCTATAACTTATACTCAAGGTTCTTTGCGCTAACTGTGCTTGTAATGATTTTATCAACCACCAACTCCATGTCGTTGTCTTAATCACAATATTTGTTGATTGAATGGTCTCTTCAGCAAAGTAATTCCTCTTTAGCATGGATTGTTCAAGAAAAATTCACAACTCTTTCGCTATTGATTCACTACTAACTAACTGCGCAAAGCAACATGCTAGACTGGTACATCTTTTGATTATTGGAAAATAGACATAATTTGCAACCCAACCACCATAAAATTAGTCCACTTCATTAAATCATCAATTATACACATAACTACTTTGGCTAGATCAGAAATAAAAATCATTGATAAAATCAATCAGCCATAATATTTCATATAAGTGTTTATCACTTATTTCATTGCTCCTACCGTTTCAGTTTTGTCCAGTTATTGAAATTCCCAGACTGATACTAATTGGATTCTAAAAATCCTACTTGTATATGACACACCAAAAATCCTAAAATCTTGGAGACTATACTAATTGGAAGTACAAAGCATAACACGCCAAAAATCCTAAAATCTCCACTTGAACACTGAAATTGCCAAACTGCTGGAAGAATCCACAAATCCAAAATTGCCAAATACATTGCCAAACTATATTGCTGAATACATTGCCAAACTGTACTGTTGAATATTTTACCAATTTCAATATTCAAACTGATTCCAAATTACATTACCAACTCTAATTCCGAACTACTTCCAAACTACTTGGTAATTCATTCCAAACTGAAGAAAATGGGTTAAGGATTAACAAAAGCTATTGGTATTCCATTCTAAATCCAAACTAAACTTCGAATTTGAAGTATTTCCAAGCTGAATTGTCAATTACTTGCACTAAGTATGTCAGATGATACAAAATTGAACCTATAGTACCCAAATTAATTGATTTCTACCAATTTCGTTAAACGAGATTAAAAACACTAACCTGACCTACGACCTGGCACTCACCTAACCTACAACCTGCCTTTCAGCGTTGAAGAACGCGGTTGTAGTAGGTTTCGCCACTACAGCCTCCAAGTAGCAGCAACCAAACTCCTGGATCATGAATCTAACGGGTCCGCGATTACTCGTCTAAGGGAAAAACCCTAATTTTCGTTTAGGCCATTATGAAGAAAGTGAAATGTATTTTCTTTGTCAAGTGAAAAAGAATAAAGGCTTTCAGCGGGAAATTGAAAATTTGGAGGTAAAAGCGGTGAAATGGTGAAGGAAAATCAGATTCACGCGGATCGGTAATATAGGCTGTTGGATCGCATTCACGCGGATTACTAATTTTATTAATTTTTTAATTTGAATATATCTTGTAGCTACTGCAACACAATTTGACTTCAATGCCAGCACATTGAAGGGTGCGTTGCAATAGACAAAAATCAGCATTGCTGTGGCAACATTTTACCTAGCAACACCATGGATTTTCGTTGTGATAGGCCATCTATGGTGTAGTGAAAAATCAATGAAATAGGAATCTGAACAGCAAGCATCTCACACCAAACACCTTGATCCAATGAATCCTTGCTTCGATTGATGTAGATCTAGCCTTTAATGGTGTAGATCTTCAATTTCCCTCTTTAGATTTTGAATTCTAATGGTGGAAAGGTGTTAGAGGAAGGAGGAGAACAATTTCTCCAAATGAAAGAATGGAAAACTAAAACCATTTCCCATATCCCTTACCCCGTATTTATAGTTTCCACCAACCCACTGATGGGCCTCCCCCACATCAGCCCCTTAGGCTCCCAAAACTGAGCAGCCAACTGAAAACCTTAGAATAACGATTTCTCCCAAACCGCTGAGCCAAATCCTTAATGTTACCACTCTACAGAAAGGTAATCATCAATTCCTTTTCAACAGCACAGGTTGCATCCTCTGATTCGACCTGAGTCAAAAGTTATGCCCTGTGCAAGACTGACAGGGGAAACGAAATCGATAAAAATTATGGACATGTCTCACATAAGCAACATATAAAAAGATGAGAATGATCCAACCCTCAGGAGATAAAATAAAAATACTTAACGATCTTTCGATACGTAAAATGTAGTCTGTTACATTCTCTCCCCTTAAGAATTTCGCCCCCAAAATTCCAAGCAAACACAAGCAACCACAACATTTCTGCATGCCTGTCATTCATGAGAAGCCAATTCTATCATCAAAACTAGCAACCATCAAGCCATGCATCCATAATCTTATCCTAGCATACGGAATTCTACCCAACAACCGCAAGATACAATGATATAACGATGGTACAATCAAAGGGTCCTACCGATGAAGAGTTCTGGATGAGTCGCCCTCATGCTCTCTTCCGTCTCCCACGTACAATCGTCGCCATCTTCACTCCATTGTACCTTGACCAACTTAATTGTCTACCTCCTAAGTTGTTTCGTGTCATTTCCCACAATACGAAGTGGCTTACAAGGTTTCGCAACTGCGGTTTCTACTACTAGGTCTTCGTACTGCTCTAGAGATACCACCATATTCGAATCATGCACAAACAATCCGTAGAAATAATACATGGAACGCATTATGCACACTCGACATCTTCTCAGGTAACTCCAATCTATATGTGAGCTTTCCAACTCGACTATCGGAAATGGTCCTACAAACCATGGAGCTAATTTCCCTTTATTTCTGAATCAAACCACATGCTTCAATGGTGAGATCTTCACGAAAACCATATCGCCAACGTCGAATTCCAGATCCTCATGACGTTTATCGGCGTAACTCTTTTGACGATCTTGGTCTGCCTTCATTTGTTGCCGAATGATCTTGATACAATCTAAGGTCTCTCTTATCATTTCAGATCCAAGTACCAACTTATCCCCAGTTTCTAACCAACATGCTGGAGAATTACATGGTCTTCCATACTACACCTCGTATGGTGCCATCCCAATGCTAGACTGGTAGCTATTATTATACGCAAACTCACGCAGATGTAGATGGTCTTCCCATGATCCTCCGATGTCTAACACTCGAGCCCTTAAGAGATCTTCCAAAACTCGAATGACTCTCTCGATCTGACCATCAGTTTGGGGGTGATAAGACATAAGAGCACAACTCGGTTCCCAAAGCTTCTTGCAAACTCCTCCAAAATCCACTTGTAAATATTGGATCTCGGTCACTTACTATACTCTTTGGGACACCATGGAATCGAACTATCCATTTCACATAAAGTTCAGCCAATTTCGACGCTGTCCTAGTCGACTTGACAGGGATGAATCTTGCACTATTGGTCAAGCTATCTACAATGACCCAAATTCCTTCATTTCCTGCCCTGGTTCTAGGTAGTACATCGACAAAATCCATCGACATATATTCCCACTTCCACGTAGGAACCTCTAATGGCTAAAGCAAACTACACGACTTTTTCTGTTTAGCTTTCACCAACTAACAGTTCATACATTTAGAAATAAATTTTTTAATATCTCGCTTCATCCCTTCCCGGTAGAAGACTCGCTTCATGTCCTAATACATCTTATTACCGCCGGGATGAATTGTGAACTTCGAGTGATGACATTCTCTCAGATGCTCATCTCTCAATCAGTCAATATCATGAACAACTAATCGTCCTTGCTTTCGAAGCTAGACTTCTTGATCGACTTCGAACTATTTATCCTCTATTTCCAATCCCAAGATAAGCTCGACAAGCTTCACATCTCGCTTTTTTCTTTCGCCAATCCTTTCAATGAGATTAGGTCTTATCGATAAGCTTGCCAACATTTCAGGTTCCAACTCACACCTTGGCCTAAAATCAAAACTTGCCAAATACTCTAGGCTCTTCCATTCTGAAAACATCGCTCCCAAACTTGTGTGTCTTCGACTCAATGCATATGCATCACCTTTACCAAGAGTATAGGCTATACCAAAATCATACGATGCCAGAAACTCTAGCTATCTTTGCTGCTGAAAATTTAAATCCTTTTAGGAGAAAAGATACTTTAATGATTTGTGATGCGTAAACAACTCGAATCGAACTCCCAACAGGTAATGTCTCCATATCTTCAGAGCAAACACAATCACCGCTAACTCTAAATCATGAGTTGGGTAATTTCTCTCAAGTGGCTTCAGCTGTCGACTCGCGTAGGTCACAACCTTATCCTTCTGCATCAGTATTGCTCCAAGTTCAGTACTACATGCATCGACGTATACCACCATCTCTTCATTCCCACTCGGATTGGTCAACATATGAGCACTCGTCAATTTCTCCTTCAAGATTCTGAACACTTGTTCACAATTCACATCTCATGTGAACACTTGGTTCTTCTTTGTCAATCCTGTCAATGGTGAAACTACCTTGGAGACATCCTAGATAAACCGTCGGTAATAACCAATCAACCGAAGGAAACTTCTCATATCTATCGCATTCTTAGGTCTATCCTATTCCTAAATTGTTGCCACTTTAGCGAGGTCAATTGCTATCCCTTTTCCAGAAACTACATGACCTAAGAACCTCACTTCACTCTTCCAGAAGTGACACTTTGAAAACTTGGCTTTCAGCTAATGTTTTCTTAAGATTTCCAACATAATCCTCAAGTGCTTCTTGTGCTCTTCCTCATTCCGTTAGTAGTCCAAAATGTCATCCACAAACACAAGTACGAACTTATTCAGCTGATCTCTGAATACCCTATTCATAAGATCCACAAATTACACTGGCGTGTTAGTCAACCCGAATGGCATCACTAACCATTCAAAGAAACCGGATGGTGTCCTAAAAGAAGTCTTTCGCACACTATCCTTCGCCACCCTCAACTGGTGAAATCACATTTCCAAATCCATTTGAGAAAACACTTTGGCTTCATGAAGCTGATCGAACAAATCATCAATCCTTGGCAAAAAATACTTGTTCTTTTTGGTCACCTTGTTCAGCTCACGATAGTCCATACATAATCTAACGAACCATCTTCCTTGGTTGCAAACACGACTGGTGCACCCCACTCGGAAACACTCCTTCGAATGAATCCTTTTCCCAAAAGGTCATGAACTTGCACCTCTAACTCTCGTTGTTCCTTAGGCATCATTCACCTAAAAGGCATAATGATTGGTCTAGCACCCTCAACCAAATCGATCCTAAACTCGATCTCGCAATGCGGCGGCAACCCTTTGACCTCGTCAAAGACATCCTCACATTCATTAGCGAGCATCACAGATGACAAATCTTCTTGTGGAATCAAAAGCGAATATAGACATCTAACGAAGACACCGTCTTCGCGCTTACACTTTATCAACACCTTTCGCCCTTCCACATCTCCGACTCTCACCTCTAGCTTCTCGCACTTCACCCTTTCCGCATATTTCTTGAGCCAATCCATGCCCAAGATGATCCCAAACCCAGTGAAGTTAAGAACAAAGTAATCACACACAAAAGAGCAACCATGACTCAACAACACTAGACCACGACACAACATGCACAAACTGGATGAACCCCCAACTGGATTAGTCACGATCAATGGTCTATCACAAATCTCGGGTTCCAAACCCAAGCGACACACAAGCTCATTGCAAATGAATGAATGCAATGCTCCAGTATCAAACAAAACTCGAACTAAAACACCAAGAATAGAAAGAGTACCTTGCACCACAACACCCTTTCCCTTCTCCTCTGCAGTAGGATCTTTCGAAGAAGACGGTACTACCCCTAAAGCATAAGACTTAACCACTTGCTTACCTTAAGATGATTATGGACAATCTTTCTTCTCATGTCCCGGCTTTCCACACTTGAAGCACTTCTTTTCAGCTTTAGGATTCTGGCATTCACTAGCAAAATAGCCCTTTTGCCAACAGTTGAAGCAAGTCACTTCTCCCTTCTGCTTCTTTTGGCGATCCTTCCCTTTCTATTGTTGTGTCCTCCTCTTCTTGTTATTACCACCCTACTGTGGTTTCTACTCCTCTTTAGCTGCAACAACAGACATCTTCTTAAGAAACAGACTTTCATACCTCAAAGCCTTCTCGATGATCTTTTCAAAGTTATCATCGAGGTGATCCACAAGCTGGTTCCCAAGATATTCATCCAATCCCAAGACAAACTTTTCGTTCTTTTAATAAGGAGTATTCACATATGAACGAGCATACTTCGACAAGGTCTTGATGTTAGAGATACAGTCAAGAACTGATCGACCATTCTGTTTAAGCTCCACGAATCTCTTCAACATAACAGACTTCTGCACAGGTTAGATAAATTTTGCTTCAAACTTAGCTTGGAACTATTCCCATGAATATCCTCTTCAGAAGTCTCAAGTGTGACAGAGTTCCACCAGTCCATCTCTCTACCTACTAACTGCCTTGATGCAAGTTTCCTCTTTGCTGCATCATCAATGCCCAAGTCCTTGAAGATTCGAATACAAGTATCCGACCACCTTTGAACCTCTTCAACTGGTTTAGTACCCTTGAACTGTTCCCCCCCCAATGATGTAAAATCTTTGCATAGCTTAGCAAATTCTACAGCTCTCGGCAATTGGACTCCAACATCAACCGTAGCTGCCACTAGGGCGGGGTTCCTTCGAAGGCATGCTTCCATCATAGCTCCAAACATGGCTGGGTAGTCAGGTGCCCCGCCATTACCCCCTCCAGGCACTGCTTCTTCCCTAGAAGAATGTCTCGTATAGCATCGACTCATTCTAAATCTGCAAATTAGAATGATTAGTCACTTTCAAGAAAACTGCTAAAGGAATACAACCGCTACTACCATATATTCTAATATATATAGTAAGCATCCAACTGAAATCTACAAGTACGTCTCTCATACGTAATTACATCCTTGAACTTTGGCTAAAAATTGATAACCAGAGCTCTGATACCAAATGTGATGACTGCCACATAGCCCCTGCACTATACAAGAGGGATAATGCGTTGAAAGGTGTGCACGACAGCAATGGGCGATCATCAAGGTATAATACATAAGCGGACTAATAGCACAAGGATAAGACATAATAGATCATATACAACAGGTAGTGATAGTGAAGCATAAAACACTATGCTTTCTTGACAACTAGAAAGTATTTCCCATACACGTGGATTCAACAACAACGTTTGTACAATTTGCCTCACTACAACACTCAAGGAAATAGCAACAACAGAAAAAAAATACTAGATAGTAATAAAACTGGTACGTGAGCCTCCTGATCGCCATCGATCATCATCATTGTCCTCACTAAAGCATTACCTGTCACCTGTTACTCAGTCTGCCCATCCACAACCGGATGAACAGTCCAAGGTAATAAGAGGAAACATAAAAACTTGAGTCAGACAACAGTCTTAGTGAGTGATAAAACAGCTAACAATCTTCATCAATAAAGTATATGAGAATGGGTAAATAAACAACTAATCTACCCAGCCCTAGAGAAGAACTTACACCTTCCTTCCCCACACCTGACAGTGATAGCTTTATGATCCGTACATCCAAAGGAAATCAATTCAGCCATGGCAGCCAGAACAATTATTCACACATAGCAATAGTAACTCGGCCATTATTACGACAAGCATTCAAACATCCATGACTAACTCTGGCTATCACCACCAACCATTCTTTAGAACCCTCGTTATCATATGACTGGCTAACAACTTGCCGTCAATTGTCAAGGACCACACACGACCCCCCAGTTCTAGCAAAACCCACATGCTATACACAACACGTGTTTAGGCCATACAGTACGTCCAAGGCTCTCAACCTACAATTGGTCTTCAATTGGACCCCTGCTTTGAGTTTGCTAGAACCTATGACAACGAGAATTCTTTGGCCTTCTTATCTCTTGTCGTTATCAATTATGACTATTAATTAGCTCAGAACACTTTAGAGCAATCACTTCACATGAACTCAATACATCCTTGAGTCATCCCCACATTCGTCACATCCAACGAACAAATCACTTCACTTTGTCATTCTCCATTGAATTCACTACGAAGTCACCACATCACCGAGGTGAATTACATCACCACGCTATGGCTAGGGTTCGAGGGTTTGCCCCCTAAAAATATATTTTTTCATCCTTTTTCTTCAAATCCCAGTCGTACCTAAAAATATAAATTTTCAGAAAATGACCATGTTCGACCGACCCTCCCCCCCGGTGCGACCGACCCCTTCTGCTCGACCCAACCATGCTCGAGCCAACACTGCTCGACCCGGAATTTGCACGACTGACCACTTGCATGCACGACCCACAGTCTTCCTCTTCGTATATGTCCGACCTACCTTAAGACCGACCCGAAGTAACCGGCCCGACCCATAGTGACTGATCCGACCCAAACTTCCTCCAAAACCAGAACTCCCAGACCTGATCGACTGACCCAAACCAAGAACGACCCAACCCATTGTGACCGACCCGACCCACGTGAGACTGACCGACCAGGCATGGCTTCTGGCTTGTTCTCCAAGACACACTTTTGGGGACCGACCGACCCACCATGGCTCGCTTGACCGACCGACCCACCATGGCTCGCTTGACCGACCCAAAACCTGAACTTCACTAATTCCTCTCCGATTTCAACCAAAACTTCGCCAAACGATAGATTTGACGAAACCAACTCATCCAATATGACTACAAGCATGATATGAAATCAACAACATCACCAATATGACAATTTCATCAATAAATATGTAAAATTCACCAGAATCACTTAAATGTACTTATGAGCAAAACCATGGATCTAACTTGCACATTCACATGAAATATCATAGAAATTACCTATCTAAACTTACTAAATCAGATCATAGGGTGATTTATATAAAATTGGACTTACAGTGCATAAATCTGTGGAAAAACACTTGAATTTGATGAAAAACATGAACAAATACCCATACACTTCATTGAATTCGTGTGAGAGATGCATATCACTCACCGATTCTCCCAAACAAGCAAAAATCAATGAAATAGGAATCCGGACAGCAAGCACCTCGCACCAAACACCTTGATCCGATGAATCCTTGCTTCAATTGATGTAGATCTAGCCTCCAATAGTGTAGATCTTCAATTTCCCTCCTTGGATTTTGATTTCTAATGGTGGAAAGGTGTTAGAGGAAGGAGGAGCACAAGGTCTCTGAATGAGAGAATGGAAAACTAAAACCATTTCCCATATCCCTTACCCTTATTTATAGTTTCCACCAACCCATTAATGGGTCCACCCCAAATCAGCCCATTAGGCTCCCAAAACCTTAATAGCCAACTGAAAAACCTTAAAACAGTGATTTCCCCCAAACCGCTGAGCCAAATCCTTAATGTAACTACTCTACGGAAAGACAATCATCATTTCCTTTCCAATGGTACAGATCTCATCCTCTGATTCGATCTGAGCCAAAAGTTATGCCCTGTGCAAGACTAACAGGGGCAAAATGGTCACAAACGAAATCGGTGAAAAGTATGGATATGTCTCACACCCCTATAAGCAACATATCAAAAGATGAGAATGATCTAACTCTCGGGGAATAAAATAAAAATATTTTATGATCTTTCGATACGTAAAATGCGGGCTGTTACAAATGGCCGAGCAACTACGACTAACTCCCTGGAGCGCGCACCATGGGAATTCAATCGACAACGAACCAGCTACCAGCTTACATGTTTTCAACAACATCTCGTACTGACTCGTATGTGATCACGGGATTTTAAAACAATCCAGAGTGATCATGGCTTTCAGATGACTTATTGCTACGATTCGATGCGATCTTGGAGCCCTAGATTAATATCCTGATATAGAGATAGTCCAAATCCAAGCACAAATGACAAATTCATATGCAAATTCTGATGCACTCCAACCCACTGGTCCAGATGCTAGCTCGAAGCCCGAAGATTCTGATACTACCCTATGACTTGGATGACTATTTCATACATTGACTTATACATAAAAGAAATCCTAACTCAGTAATACACTTGACTTGCACAGAAAGACGACGTCATTTAGCATTAACTTGTGCATGTACGATCTTACACAGGAGCCAATGATCCTACATGGCTTATGATGAAGGAATTAGACGTCTTGATTCGACGAGGTTTAAACGGTTACCTGATCATTTCGACTACTCCTTTCATAGAATTTGGATTAACTAGCACCCAAGAAATCAGTGCAACAATTTGATAAAGCCTTCTCAAGAACAGATGACTTTCCAGAAATATTCAGCTTGACATATTCAAAGCATGCCTCATCTTCGATAATACATATTTTGGGGGGCAAAATGTTAGCCTGTTTTGTGACCAGGCCACCAAAACCCAGACGATCATGGTTACATATGTTAGAGGTTAAAGCTCTTATACGTTCTAAAACCAGAGCTCAGATCGGATTGAAGAAAGCGGATCAGATCGGATTGGAGACAGCAGATTGGATATAGAGGATTGGATCGGTTCAGGGCAATTCTACCTTTCCTTTAGAGGCAAAGTAGTCGGATCGGATGGGGACAACAACACCGGTTCAGATCGCATCTAGGCCCGCTACCCGAATCGCCTAAAGTTGTAACTGCTCCATAGTGTGACCTATTTTCTAGACTACAAAAGCGGAGGCACCATCTCCACTTCTTCCCACGTTTTCCACTCTCTCATAACCAACTCCGAAGTCTTTCTGATGCTGCCACATGTACCTCTAACCGCTCACCAATTCCATCCTATAAATACATCACAACGCAGCAAATTAAATGGACTTTTTGCCCTATGGAAGCCCTATATATTTTGGCCATGGCTGCCAACAACTGAGAATCACCTTCTATTCGATAAAATCAATGAATTCAGGGAGAATTATTCATTGAATTCAAGTGTTTGAGGGTAATATTAATTGTAAATGTAATCTATGAATGAAATGAGAAAATATGAAGGGGATGTAGGCTCGTTAACATCGAACCACTATATATCTTATGTGTTGATTGATTTTTCTTGCTTTTAGTTTATGATTCCTCATTATTCTATGCAAAACATAATCAATTGGGTGTTAGAACCATTTTATGTTCTAACAAATGTTGATTGAAAAAATACTAGAAATAATAGGTAACTTTGGTTTAAGATTTGGTCTAATTGCTAGGACTTTGATATTATAACCTTTTGATTACAATAATTGAATAGATAAATTGATTTATTGATTTATACTAGTAAAGATACTTCGAGTTTAACTTGGACTTTTAAACCAAATTCCATTCGTTTAGAAAGGTTTTGAGCATAAAATTTGTATTCAGTCATTTGAAAATCAACAAGCTTCAAATACAAGACTTGTTACGGTTTTTTCTTTTCTTTTCTTGGTGGTGATGATTTGGTTCATCATTCTATTTTCGAGACCCAAAAAAGAGTGGAGAAAAGCCAAACTCGGTAGATTTTTTTATTTTTGTTTGACCTGGTATGATTTTTTTATTTTAGTTTGAGTTGGTATGATTTTTTTATTTCATCCGTATATAATAAATTTTAGTTTGTTTGGTGGATTCTAAGATGAGGATGATATACTTAGCAGATAGAATTAACTCCATACATTCAATATATGGCACTGTGAAGACAATGAATGAATCATTTATTCCTTTGAGTTGAATTAACTAATATGTGATTAAAAAATTCATTTGGAACCCAACATAGTAATATGTTTGACAATTGAGCACAATCTCAGTTTTACAACTGAGCTTCAGCATAGTTTACAACGGAGCCTCAGCTCAGTGTTTAAACTGAGCTTAAATTCAGTTCTACAACTTAGCTGTGTAGTGCAAAATCAGAGATTTGGGTAGCGGAATACGAATTAACCCAATGATCTAGTCTGTCAACAATTTCAACAACGCCAAAAATAAAAACAAGTGGCACAAAATTTATAGAGAGAACAAAAAATAGAGGAAAGAGCACACCAATTTTTAACGTGGTTCGGCTTTGCCTACGTCCACGGAGACCCAACAACCTTTATTTCTCAGTGAAGAAATGAGTACAACAGATTACAATAGAGAGAAGACTAATGGTGGATTACTCTTTTTTTTCATACAATAACATGACCCCTAATTATATAGGGATTTCTTGGAGATAAAGAATAGAAGTTTCTAGGACATGAAGAAAAATAAATATCTTCCTTGATTTGATTGGAGCATAAATGGATGGCATAATTATGGTCTCAATCTCTTTCCCTTTCTTCATCAATTGATTGATTGGCCTATTAATTATTTTTCTTCCAAAAAAAAATCTTCCTCTTATCCATTTCCATAAACAAGCCAATTAATTGATTGACAATCAATCAATTTCTTTCCTTCTCCACTAATATTTGAATCATTAATTTCAACACTCTACCTTGATTCAAATATGGCAATCTTTCTTCATTAACTCATCTTCAACAATCAACATAGAAGTTGTTGGGCCCAGCGCCCCATGGCGCTCAAGTAACAGGAAGCAAACTGATCAAGTTTGAGCAATGCTCAAACTTGTCCTTTGGAAGTGACTTGGTCATCATATCTGAAGGATTATCTGAAGTACCCACCTTCAATAATTTGATCTTGCTTCGTTCTTCTTCAAGCATAAGAAAGAAGCCTCTAACATCAATGTGCTTCGTCCGTGAACTATAAGCCTGATTCTCAACAAGATGAATCGCACTCTGACTATCTGAAAATAGCTCCACTGTCCGCTGCTCCATTGAAAGATCATCCAACAACTGAAGTAAGTACAATCCTTCCTTTGTTGCTTCCACAATCGACATTAACTCTGCTTCGGTAGTCGACAAAGCTACGATTGACTGCAACTTTGATCTCCACGAAATCAGGCCTATGCCAAGTGTAAAAACATAGCCCGACACCGACTTCCGTCCATCTCTATCCCCAGCATAATCTGAATCACAGTATCCTCTAAGAGAGATGTCTCCATCTACTCCACCATATAACAAGCCAACTGAAGAAGTGCCACGAAGATATCTGAGTATCCACTTCACTGCTTGCCAATGCTCTTTACCTGGGTTAGACATATATCGACTGACAACACCAACTGCATGAGCTAAATCAGGCCTTGTGCATACCATAGCATACATAAGGCTTCCAACCGCACTAGAATAAGGAATATTACACATATCCCTTTTGTCTTCATCCGATGTGGGACACATATCTTTGGATAGCTTGAATTGAGAGCCTAATGGAGTAGCCACCGGTTTAGCATTCTCCATACCGAATCGAGATAGGACTTTCTCGATGTATTGAGTTTGAGTGAGCCTCAAAACTCTTTGCTTTCTATCCCTCTGAATATTCATCCCCAAAATTCTTTGTGCATTTCCCAAATCTTTCATCTCAAATTCCTTACTGAGCTCCATTTTTAACTCCGAAATTTTTGACATACTCTTAGAAGCTATCAACATATCATCAACATAAAGTAACAAATAGATGATATCATCATTACAATTTTTAAAATAGACACATTGGTCCTTAAAGCTTCTAGAGTAACCATGTGAGATCATGAACTTATCAAATTTCTTATACCACTGTCTAGGAGACTGTTTTAAGCCATAAAGAGATTTGTTAAGTTTACAAACATGACCTGGCCTGCTGCTATCAATGAACCCCTCTGGCTGCTGTAGGTAAATGTCCTCCTCAAGATCACCATGCAAGAATGCTGTCTTGACATCTAGTTGTTCCAACTCCATGTCAAAGTGAGCAACCAATGCCAAAAGAATGCGAATGGAAGTATGTCTAACGACTGGAGAAAAAATATCATGAAACTCCACATCTTTCTTCTGAACATAACCCTTCGCCACTAATCTTGCTTTGTACCTCAAGTCACCATTGCCGCCATCTTTCACCTTATAGATCCATTTACATCCAATTGCTCTCTTGCCGGAAGGAAGTGGCACTAAATCCCAAGTGTGATTTTTGTGCAAAGACTCAATCTCCTCCTCCATTGCTACTAGCCAACTGGAGCTATCAACTGAACTAATGGCATCTTTGTAGTCTCTTGGTTCATCATGAAATATGCTTAATGCATAAGCTGCCATGTCATCAAAGTCAATATCTTCAATGCTTAATCCCACAAAATCATCAAGCCATGTAGGTCTTTTCTTCTCTCTCGTTGGTCGAGTTTGAATTTGAGCTCCACCTTGAGATTGATCTTCTATCTCTTCCCTATCAACCACGGTGTCATCTGAATCACCATTTTTACTTGTATGGAAGTCTGATGATCTGCCTTGTGTTTGGTATTCTGAATTTGTCCTCTCAACATCATCATTAACTGAAGAAGAAGGCTCCACCTTCAACATAGCCTTCTCATCAAATGTAACATGCCTGCTAGTAACAATCTTCTGGGTAGTAGGACACCACATCCTATAACCCTTAATTCCTTTCTTATAACCAAGAAAAATACACTTGCGCGATCTTGGATCCAACTTCCCTTTGCTCTCATGCACATAAGCTGGACAACCAAACACTCTGAGAAAGGAATATGATACAGGCCCTCCCTTCCATACTTCTTCAGGAATCTTCATATCTATGGCGGTAGAAGGTGTGCGGTTGATAAGGAAAACCGCCGTAGATAATGCTTCTGCCCAAAATCTCTTATTTAATCCTGCAGTCAGCCGTAAGCAACGAGTTCTTTCCAACAAAGTCCGATTCATTCTCTCTGCAACCCCATTTGACTGAGGGTCTCCTGGTGTGGTGTAGTGTCTTTTGATTCCCTCGGACTCACAAAATTTGATGAATTTTTTGAGAAGTGAATTCACCACCATTATCTGAACGAAGAACCTTCACTTTCTTTCCAGACTGCTTCTCAACAAGAGATTTCCAACTTTGAAACCTATCAAAAGTTTCATCTTTGGACTTCATAAAGTAAACCCATACTTTTCTAGAAAAATCATCAACAAATGAAACGAAATACCTGGCTCCTCCATAAGATAGGTATGGTGCGGGGCCCCAAACATCAGTATGAACATACTCTAAAACATCTTTAGACTTATGCTCTGCAATGCCAAAAGAAACCTTCGTCTGCTTTCCAAGTACACATCCTTCACAAAAGTCAAGTTTTGAATGATGAACACCGTCAATCAAGCCTCGCTTTCTCAATACTTCTAAACTGCGCTCTCCAATGTGGCCCATACGAAAATGCCACAATCTGGTAGAATCGGAATCAACTGAATCAATAACTGAAGCAGACTCCACAACAGCAGTTGTACCCTTCAGCAAATACAGATTTCCAGCTTTTACCCCTTCCATCACTATCAATGAGCCATTTGTAATTTTTAATGAATCTTTTTCTATTACACACTTTAAGCCAAAATTGCACAATGCTCCAATGGAGATCAAACTACGCCTTAAATCAGGCACATGCCTGACATCACATAAAGTGCGAACAACACCATCGAACATCCTGATTTTTACTGTTCCAATACCAATCATGCGACAAGCAGCATTATTTCCCATGAGAACCTCTCCTCCATCAAACTGACGATAAGTGGAAAAAACGTGCCTATCCGGTGTCATGTGATAGGATGCACCCGAGTCAATAATCCACATAGTGCTCTTCATAGGAGAGGCAGAAGCTGTAAAAATGCCAGGATCATTATCTGAATCTGATGTCTCCGCCGTAGATGCTGAAGCCTTCTGGGGAACAGCTTTGTTTTTATTCTCCAACTTGGGGCAATTTGCAATATAATGTCCAGGTTTTCTGCAATAATGACAAACTCCTTTCCGAGCTCCTCTTGACTGAGATCTGGACTTAGCTCTGTCTCCACCATATTTGGGTCTACTTTGACTTCTTCCTCTCTGTGCAACAAGGCTTTCAGAATCATTCTCCATGCTCATGCTTGCCAACTTTCCTCTCAACATCTCATTATGCAAATTTGTCTTCACATCCTCCAAGCAAATAGACGAACGCCCATAGATCATAGAGTTAACAAAAGTGTTATACTCTGCAGGCAAAGAACATAAAAGAATAACAGCTTGCGCCTCATCCTCAATCTTTACATCAGCTGCTCGAAGATTCATGACAAGTGTGTTGAGGGCATCTATATGAGCAAATACATCTGTTCCAGGCCTCATTTTGAAAGAATAAAGTTGTTGCTGTAAGATGATGCGGTTGGTGAGAGACTTGTCGTAGAACTTTCTCTGAAGAGCATCCCACAATTCCTTAGCAGTTTTCACATGAGAAAACTCTCTAAGTACTTCGTCAGAAAGGCTAAGTTGGATGGTAGTAAGAGCATCCTCTTCCAATTCTTCTAACTCTTCAGGTGGTAATTTCTTCAATTTCTCTGGATCTGAGACAACTTTAAATGTCCTCTCTTTCTTCAACACCGCTTCCATCTTCATCTTCCATGTGCCAAAATCCCCCTTTCCATCAAATCTAGCAACTCCATAATTTGTAGCGCTTCTACCACCGTTATTCTTTGCGGAATTTGACATGGTTGAAAAAGTCTTTGAACAGGACGGCTGGCTCTGATACCAATCTGTAGTGCAAAATCAGAGATTTGGGCAGCGGAATACGAATTAACCCAATGATCTAGTCTGTCAACAATTTCAACAACGCCAAAAATAAAAACAAGTGGCACAAAATTTATAGAGAGAACAAAAAATAGAGGAAAGAGCACACCAATTTTTAACGTGGTTCGGCTTTGCCTACGTCCACGGAGACCCAACAACCTTTATTTCTCAGTGAAGAAATGAGTACAACAGATTACAATAGAGAGAAGACTAATGGTGGATTACTCTTTTTTTTTCATACAATAACATGACCCCTAATTATATAGGGATTTCTTGGAGATAAAGAATAGAAGTTTCTAGGACATGAAGAAAAATAAATATCTTCCTTGATTTGATTGGAGCATAAATGGATGGCATAATTATGGTCTCAATCTCTTTCCCTTTCTTCATCAATTGATTGATTGGCCTATTAATTATTTTTCTTCCAAAAAAAAATCTTCCTCTTATCCATTTCCATAAACAAGCCAATTAATTGATTGACAATCAATCAATTTCTTTCCTTCTCCACTAATATTTGAATCATTAATTTCAACAAGCTGAGGCTTACTTTACGACTAAGCTCAAGATCAGTTTTACAACTGTGCTCAAACTATGTTCAAATATAACAAACTAGTATGCGTGTAGTAAGATGCAGCAAACAATGAATCTATTCTTAATCGACTATGTGAATATAACATTTTTTTAAATTATATTGGGTGAAACTAGACCTAGATTTGTTTTATTGATTGATCATAGTGTTATTTACATGAATGTAAGATTGAACATCATAATGATTTAGATAAAAAAACATCATTTTTTTAATAACCTTTTTCAATATTTTATTTGGTCACACACTTAACCGATAATTTCTTTTGAAAAATTCTAAGTGAACGAGTGTTGTTTCTAATTTATGTTCCTTAACAGTTATTAATAACCATTTTTTGAAAGGAATTTTCATTTTATTTTTTATATTGGTGATGCTTCTTTTGCTTGATGACTAAAGTAACTTTTTTTTGGGGCATTGTTATTGACACTCTAAGTATTGTTAAGGGACGATCAAATTTTAAAAATACACCAATCATTGAAAAAAAATGTTATGAGGTGTCACGTACTTTATTTTTCACGTTCCCTTTTTACCCTGGTAATAACATCAATTACCATCCTAAATCCCAACAATTTCAATCACAAAAGAAAAATGAAAAAACCAAATCCCCAAATTATATGTAAACAAAAAAAAAGCGATCGTCTTTGTTCGACATGACGACATGAACAGTGTTAGTCTGTAGTATTATATATTTTTGTTCGTCATTTTTCATCATTTTTGAAATTTGTATTTGTTGTCGGGTTGTCAAAGTGGGGGGAAATGGGGTGTATTGAGAAATTCAGCGATGGAAACCGTATTTTTTTTTTGTTCGATATACGTATATCGATTTCCTATGAATGGTATATTTTCATCTGATCTGATGTATATTGACAAATGAGATTATTGATAATTTGGTGTAGAAATATAATGCGGTTCGACAAATATACCGTATAAATGGGTTTTGATTAACGACTAAAAAACGATTATGGTAAAGAAGACTAATTTGGTAGGTGCTCTCTTCATTTGTACTTCCCTTAACTAATTATTTTAAAAAAAAGTTTTGACCCCCTTAATAATCATTGGAGTGTCAATAACAACCTTTTTTTCAAGGAACATCCGTTTACAAATTGCATATTGTAACATACATTTAAAATATTGGCTGCTATTTTAGGTGTCATGTGGTATATTGCTTTATACTTATTTCTTAATGAGTTGATCAATTATAAGGAAAACAATCAAACTTAACACTGTGGATATATATATATATATATATATATATATAGGGGCAGGTTCAACAACACCCCAAAAACCCTTCAACAACAACCAAGTATTTCACACTTTCTCTCCTTCCACTCATTCTCTCTCATTCCACTAACATATTTAAACATAAATATGTGGCTATGGTTCAGGTGCAAATGGGGAGCTAAAATTCAGGGGATCCTTGATCATGTCCCATATATATATATATATATATATATATATATATATATATATATATATATATATATATATATCTACATTAGAAAAAGATAAGGTGCCAAACTTGAACTCTGATCATAATGACGTGACTGACTTTACATTAGTGAATAGAAAGCAGCCTTCAGCGGACAAAGAGAGAGTTACAACGAACTTGTCGACTACGGCAGAGACTACATACTACTTAGGCAAAAAAGATAGTTCCTACCAAATTACCATTTAAAAACAAAGGAAAGGGAAACGTACAGGAAAATATCCATTGAATAATCCTTTTGACTGCTTGATTTGCGAAGACACTTCAGCCTCCACTTCCCGTGGCTGCCAACAAACTGGTTTTTGCTCTGCAACAAGAAATTTTTGAACGGGACTGAATGATTATTGAAGATGTAGGAGAAAGTTCTAGTTCATACGAGTTTAGTGCAACAAATGGCGAGCCTTATCAACAACAGTTCATAGTGATTTTCGGCTTGTTATTATGAAGTCTATGAGGGTATATATAGTGAATGTTTGTAGACTAGTTATAAACTTAGGTTTTGCAGAACGGATATAGAGATGCACAGCCTGCATAATGCACTATGTCTTGGTGCATGGTGGACCATGGTGTTGCTCTAAGTATGTACAGTTGTTTGGACTTTAGAGCACTTGTTATAAGCTGGAAATTATTCTGTTTATGCCTCAGTGTTAGTGCTGACCACTGAGAAGATGGGTAAAGGCTTTGGATGCACTACACAGCCAAGTTTGGAGAGGCAATATACACACTCTATTGTATTATTTACTAACATCTGCATGTGAGTTATACAGTGGGTAGAATACAGATCAGGCATGCTTATGGATTAATGGGGTGATTGCTTGGATAGGAAATGAGAAGAACAATTTTACAGTTTAAACGGTGGTGCTAATGCAGATAGATTTAATACTGGAAAGCAACTGTTTTTACAAGTTGGTAGCGTGCTATTTATAATATGGTGATCACTTGCATAAATGAGAGCATGATACCGTGGTGGTTACTATCTGTACATGTGCATATCATCTTGCACTAAAACAAGTTGAGAAAACGCGGAGGCACAATTTGTAAGTCCTTCTAATTTGGATAGCCAATGTTAACGATTTGAAAAAAAGTATGACATCAAAGCTTAGCAATCAGTTTATGCTGCGTTGTTTTCTCGATTATATACGACCTTTTGGATTTATGTGTTTTGTCATTAGAGCCCCACTCTTGGGTTTTTGAAGTACCGAGTCATTGCGAACCTTTTCATTATCTCTTTTTGGAACCTCTATTAGGAATTATTGGTATGTCGCACTACATAGTTTTTTGTTGAAAGAAACATGAACAATGAAAAATATCAAAGTTTTAGGTTAATTTTTTTTAATAATTTAGTTCAATAATACCTGAACTATTTTTTTTTTTTTTTTTTTTTTTGCATTTTCTATTTATTTTTAAAATTATTTTTTCACAAGTATGGTGTATGTTTTAAGCTGATATTTGTTTGGTATGCCTATTTATTTTTCAAATTCAATAATAAGTTAGAGCTAAAAAGAAACTGAAAATTAAAAGTACATTTTAGCTGATATAATATATATGTGCTTGTAAATAATACATATCAATACATTAATTGTAGATCCTGGGTATTAAGCGGGTTTACGTGTACAACCCTTAACGTAATTGAATTTACAATTTTACAATAACTCTTATATTCTCTAAACAAGTTAGCCAATTTTTTTTTTTATTAAATTCATAAATAAGAAAAAAATTAACAAATTTAATAATTATTATTATGTAATTTAACGATCTGTTTCTCCACCGTTGTTGTACGTTAATACCAGTCTACTACCCTTCCAAAAAATTCCATTCTGAAGCTAGACAATACCCTTCTTCTTTTCAAATGTTATCATGTCCTTTACAAAACACCTGTTCTAGTGATTCTTCCCTCCCCTCCTCTTTCGTTTCGATCCTTTCCTCCTAACTCGCGTATACCGGTTCTTCCCCAATTCTTCCGTCCTCGTCTCCATTTGACTACTTCTTCTACTAATATCTTTCTTTATATTTCTCACGCACTGTATAAATTCCACCACCCTCGGCTTTTCCAATCCAACCCTCAAATTCGCTTCTTTCCTCCCAAATCCGATCCAGTAACATATTGCCTCTTCCTCTGATGAATTCAGATCTGATTCGTTTGTCATTGAATTATTAAGTTAGAAAATTGCAGTATCATGCTTTACAGTAAACAATTTGTAAGTTAGAACTGATAATTTGGTGAATTGATTCAAAATCCTTCAATTTTTGGTTTGAACACAAATTTACTTGGGTTTAGTCAATGCTTGCTTACGACGCTTTTTCAACATAAGATACTTGGGTTGTCTTTTTTATGCTTCACATGATTTTTTTTTCTAAGATTCATTTTCGAAAACTCTCTATTTTACTAGGCATTGTTTTTAAACGTGTGTTACAGTAAGTGGGTTTTAATCAATTGTAACTATTATGCATTTATATACTGTTTACTGAAATGTTTTATTTATGTATATAATAAAGCATTTTTTCCTTAGGAAACAAACAGACTTAGGAGTATTAAGCATTATATGGATTTGTTATAACTCTATATTTTGGTTTTGTATTCCAGAGCTTGTAGCATTAATGCGTGAAGCATGTTTTTTTATATGGTGCACGTGTCAGTATGAAATAGTTAACAATCTTTGTAATGACATTTTTCATTGTGTTGATCGTGCACATTGGTTTGATATCCAAAATGGTTTAATGATTGCATACGTTGTTTACCTGTGGGAAATCATATCTTTCATATTACATATTTTGTCAGCCGGAATTATGTTGAGGATGTTTCGTTGGTAAGAGACTATTTTTATGACTAAATGCTCAGTTAAGCCAGATTTAAGATGGTATATTTTAGATATAACATCACCTTTGCTGTTATTTTTTTTCTTTTTTATCTCTCTAATCGTCAACGCATGTTTTATGCATATCATTATTTTGTTGGTTTTATTATTTTCTTTTACAAAGAAAAAAGTATTTAAGCATTTAACATATTTCACAGTAGATAATCTTGAAATCGATTGTTGTAGATTTGAAAACAAAATAATATATATGATGAGACCGAACTCTAGAATCTGTAAAAACAAATTTGCAAGAAATGATCTAAGTAGTATGCAAGCCAGTCGTGTTGAAACAAGAAAGTAATACAGTTGATTATTTTTTGTTTATATAATCATTCTAGTACTTTTACGCAGAGTTATTAGCATTTAACTCCTTCACTTGGACATTGGTAATAATGCTTGTGTTTGGTATCATAGTAGACCTTGTATCTAGGGTTTCAATTTTGATTTTAAGAGAGAGAATCTTAGGTTAATATGTCGACTAAATGAACAAGATTGAAAACTCTGATAATTAACCAATAACTAACCTATAACAACCCGAATTTTAACAACATGTTAAAACAAGAAATCAAGGCATAATTAATTTTTAAAATGTGAATCAAGGGAAACGGGTTGCGCCAATGCGTTCGTATCGGAATTCTACATGAAATCGAGCCCAAGTTTTCGAAAATCGGAGTCCAGATGAAGAAGTTATGGCCTGTAGAAGATTCAGCAAATTTCAGGCAGCACAGGACCAGGCAGGTTGACCTGGGGTCGACCTACCCCCCCCCCCCCCGGTCGACTATGTGGTCGACCTCCCCCCTACGGGTCGACCTGATCGGCTTGTTTCGACCCAGAACCCATTTTTGAAGCCTGAGACGTGTTTTGATGGTCCAGATTGATTCTAGGATCGATCTAAAGGCCCTAAATAGTTCCTACACCTATAAATATACCCTAAGACCTAACATAATTCATAACAAATCATTCTTACACCATCATGCTGCTCAAATATTTCTTGAACCATGGCCGCCGTCTCCAAATCAAAGTACAAGCATTCAAACTCAAATCAATTCAAAGAATAAAGCTTCAACAATGATTCAAGACAATAAATCAACAACGCCACAACATTTTTACAACAAATTCAGTTCTTAATTCCTTTTCCATGATCTATAAGTTCTAGTTATTTTCAGAATAAAATAATTAAATTTAATATGGACATGTGATGAAGTGAAATTGGACTTTTGATTCAAGTCTATTCTTGTTTCTTCTTGGATCTTGCTTTTGAGAACTTTTCTATATTTATTCTCATGACAAGTTTATGGTCTATTCAGCTTATTGTGAATCAATTTTCTTGGTTTATGTTGATATAATTATCAAGATCTATTCTTTATGCCTAAGATGATGTTTTATGTCGTTTTCTCTCTGATCATGTTTTATTGCAACTTCTACCTTCCCCTATTTATTTTCTTTTGATGAACCTAGGTCAATTTAGACCTAGGCCTAAACTACAATATACGTACGATGGTATACGGGGGAACTATTGGAATATTGCCTAGTGGGAAATATGTGTTTGGTGGAATTGATGGCATAATATGAAAATTGGATGTTTGGGGATAATTTACCATTAACACGAAACGGGGTAATTTTGTGTATTATCATTTTAATGGTTATTGCGCGATTGGGATTGATACATGTAATTTGACATGGATCTTGATATATGTAATTTGGCTAGAACTTGTTATGGGTAAATTGGTGAAAACGTGATATACATGTAATTTTGGGTATAAAACTTGATCTATGTAAATTAAGCATAGCTTCGTAAACATGAAAATCATGAATTTTGACATATGTAAAACGGCATGTAACTTGGCATATGTGTAAATTAGCATAAAGTTGGCATACATGTAAAACGGCATGAATTGAACATATGTAAATTTGGTATGAATTGGGCATATGTAAAACTGACATGTAATCTAGAACTTAGGCATATGTTAATTATGTAAAATTTGGAGTTGAAACATATACGATAATTTATGACTTGGTAGAGGCCTAATATGAATGCGCCTAAGTTGGGTTTTGGGTAGTTGGCATGTATTGTAAATAAAAGGCTATAACTTGGCGTAACCTTATAGTGAATTATGATAATAATTTAGGAATACGTTTTGGGGCAAAAACGTGAATTTTGAACTCGATAATTGAGGTTAGACTCAGTTTGTTGGGTAAATCTGCTCGGAACTGCCCAGCAAATCCAGTGGCCACAAAGTGCACGGTCTTATATGAGAGGTCATGTATTGTTCGTCATAATGAATGAATTAAGGAATACTAACCATAATAAGACATGGATATGGTTAGAGGGTTAGGTGGGATGACATGGAAATTTGACATGTAAATATGGACCTAACCGGTATGAGGTAAGAACACGTAAAACTTATAAGTGTGGACTTAACCAGGATAACGTGTTAATCATACAAGTAGGTGTGGCTAAGTAAAATGGAGAATACTTAACCATTATAACATGATTATTAGACAAGTGGATAAGACTAAGTAAAGTGAGAACACCTAACTAATACAACGGGTTAGTTAGACAAGTGGTTGCAGTTAAGTAATAAAACTTAACCAACATATCATGACAAGCAAGTGGGTTAGGTTAACTTGAATAGGTAGATAAAACTTAACCGTTATAACATGACTAGCGGGTGGGTTGGTTTAACTTGAATGGTTTGATAACACCCAACCGATATAACCTGATGTATGATAGGGTTAAGTAAATACACGAGGGTAACACTTAACCATTATAATATGGCTAGTGGATGAGGTTAAGTTAACATACACTTAACTAATCTAACGTGAGGAGTGGTAAGGGTTAAGTTAACATAGGGGAGAATGCTTAACCGATATAACAAGACATGCAGTAGGGTTAAGTAACACAAGAGAGAACACTTAACCAAGGTAACATGATGGGGGTGGGGTTAAGTTAACTTGAATGGATAACACTTAACCAACCTGTAGGGTATACGAATAGACCCTAGGAAAACCCTAGTAGCGGGACCCGTTTCAGCAGTAACCCATATTGGGTATCAACGACACCCGGAGTTAGGCAGGGTGGGGCACGATTACTGGGCTGATTATAAGCGGTCAAAACGGCGGCGGGTGATGCAGCAGTGCAGGTTCCGACGGATTACGAGTGTGCACGTATTTCGGAGTGGAAAATTTAGCCACTGGGCATCAGTAGATATAAAGATGTGCATCAAGAATCGTGTCAGGGTTGCCGTCCTACGGAGTGGAAAATTTAGCCACTGGGCATCAGTAGATATAAAGCTGTGCATCAAGAATCGTGTCGGGGTTGCCGTCCTATGGAGTGGAAAATTTAGCCACTGGGCATCAGTAGATATAAAGTTGTGCATCAAGAGTCGTGTCGGGGTTTCCGTCCTAGGGATTGATACACCCTAGGGTGGGACCAGCACAGGTATCTACGAATTGGGGGCCGCATGACACAAACAAGAACTAGATCGAGTAGGAGCCGATCGATTAGGGTAGTAAGGATACATCTAACATATTCATGGCAATTAGGCTGGTTGAGGTGAAATCCTCATATTAGATGTAGTCCTGAAGGCTACCACAACTACGGGGTTGGGATAACCTTAGTATATAACACATGTGAAACATTGTAAGTAAGAGCCGATCAATTAAGATAGGTACGGTGGGGACATGAAACTGTCAATATGAGGTGGGACCCTCATCGTGGGATATGTACCTATAAAACTATCATGTGGGTTATGGGGGATCACTTATCTTGTAATTACAACTAAGTAAACTAATTGGAACACTAGTTAGGTGGTGCAGAGAATATAGGAAATCAAGGAAAATAATGTAATGGTGAAGCTTAGAAATCTTGCGATGTTATACTTGATTCATCGTGCCTGTAGCTTAACTTGTCATCATACTTATGTTTATTTTCAGTTTATTCATGTCATGTTATCTTTACCTGTTTTTATGCTGAAAGTCACTAGGACTTACTCAGTCTTTATGACTGACCCGTTTTGTTTCGCCTCTTTTTCTTCCGTCCCCCCCCTCCCCCCCCCCCCAGGTTCGCAGGGTGGGAATACAGCTTAGTTCGGATCTTACCAAGCTCCAAGGCTCTTTCAAGTATGGCTTGGATTTCTCTTGGCTATGGCTTGCCTTGCTTTATTAGGGAATATCAGAATTTATTTTTATGCTTCTTTGTTTTTGAGCAAGACAGATATTTTAGCTATGTAATTGGGTATTGGAAGTTGATGGGCTTTTATTGTAAACAATTATATTTAATAAATGATTTGAAGTACTCCTACTTTACTTTCCGTTGTTTTATATATGTCTGTCTTGTAATATTTCTGTTCCAGTACCTATAATGCTCCATTGAAGTTAAGGCATTCCCTTTGTGAGTGACCTTCACGGATGTGGGGTGTTACATTTGGTATTAGAGCAGAAGGTTACCAGACTGGGCAAAAGCTTTTAAAAACCTTCTGAAATTATTTTCAAAACGTTTACAAAGAAGCATCTTTCTAAGAAAAGTTTTGTTTTACGAAAGGCATATTCCACAAAGTCATATGCACTATCTTTTGATTCTCTCCTAGAGTTTCTTCTCTCTTTCTTTTTCACCATAGTTTTGTAGGTGTACGACACATGTAGGAGGGCAAAGAAGTGCCCAACTTCCATATGTAGCTGCAGTAGTTCCATCTGAGTCTAATCTTATTTTAAGCTTTGTAGAGTTGTCGTGCGATGGAGGTAGTTTTCGAGAGACTTGTCAGCAAACTATACAAGGATAGCAAGAACGAGGATAAAGAACACAAGCCTAAGGATGAGAAACTTGTTGATATAGCTTAATCCACGAAGGAGGAAATGGTGAAAGGAAAGAGGCCAAAGTGAAAGAATAATAAAACTCATGACAAGAGAAAGTATTTTTAGTATGGTAAAAATGGACATGTAGTTAAGTATTATAGGACAAGGACAAGGGCAAAGGACAAGATCGTCGAGAGGAAAATTGTATGCTCTCACTACTAGCGTACCTAAGAGAGGTGGTAACGTTTCTGTTAAAAGATTAGCTTTTCTTTTCTATCATACCATGGGAACTTTGTTTTTGTACATCGCATCCATTTTAATTCTGCTTCGATAGTTGAGTCTCTGCATCTTAGTACTAGCGTAGTAGGGGATCCCATTTTTGTCTCAAATCCTGTTGGGGAATCGGCTCATTTATTCATGACTCGTTTGGATTTGAGAAAGTCTATGCTAAGTGTTGAGTTTAGAAGTAAAACTTATGTCTTTGGGCTATGGGTTGATTCTAGGGATGGAGTGATTATCCAGAAATGGTACCATTCTCGAGTTTGAAAAGAGGGTAGTTAGGCTCTTGACTCGCCTCGGTAATGCCCTCGAAGTCTAGTGTAACCCTTAGGGTTCTGCCATGTTTAGTTACCTAGAATCTCTTGATACATTTATTGATCCGCTCGAGTAGTGTTCGCCACTAAGGCGGATGGTTCATCTAGCTTATGCATGAGTTATAGAAAATCACCTTAGTTAGTACACTTGGCAACATGGTTGGCATTTGTTTATTTTCAAGAGATAATTCATTTATGTGTAATACCTTCTAGTAAGTGAACGAGATCCGAGATTCACTAGTGAATTTTGGAGAGCTTGCATGAAACCATGAGTACGCAGTTATGTTTAAGTTGAGTATACTAGAAAAAGAATAAGTGAAAGTGGAACGAGAGGCAACAGTGAAATGAGTTCCAACTCATATTTTGGAAACAGGAATTAAGAAGCTACGAAATCACGAAGTCAAAGAAGGTCAAGGCACAATGGAGTTAAGCTCAAGGAAATGCGGCTTAGAAGATTGAAGACTAGATACGCACATCATACTCTTTTTAAGAGTATATCCTTGATCCCTCTTTTCCTATAGAGCTTACTTGCATGCTATCTTTTAAGTATATCCTCTCGGTCCTATTCTCAATCCTATTTCTGTTGCAAACCCCATAGGGAGTATGACTTATCTGTTAGTAATACATGTTGGGGCTTGAGGGTGTCCGTTGGGTTGAGTAATTCTTTGGGTGTCAGCCTGATGTTGATTTCAGTCTTCGGGCTGGTGCTTAAGGAGTTCTTCTCCTAATCAGTATATATGTGACATAGATTTCAAGCAATGCCTAATGGGCACAAAGTTTTTACTTGCTTCTTTCATTCGACTATATCTTTAGGTAGGAACGACTGGGTGTAAACATGTGTTTGAGACATGTTATGATTGATGGTTGCAGGTGGTTGCAAGCGGTTGCTAGTGGTTGCTCGTGGATGCATATACACGCACCTTAGACACTAGATCGACTACGTCACCTTTCATATTGCATATGCATGAGTGTTTTTATGAATGAAATTACATGTGTTATCATGTGGATGTTGCATATGGATGGATGTTTGTACACACATATAGTGTTTATGTGATTAGGGCTATTTGCATACATGTTGGACTCATGGCACTAAACATATTTTGCATTAAAGAGATCAAGCAGGTCTGATCATTTACATTAGATAAGGAACATATACACACACTTTCTGCATATGTTCATACAGCATCAGAAATCTCTTAAGGACAATGGATGTCTGTGATTGATGATTGAGTAGATGGATGATTGGATGGTAGGACACATTCTTCTTAACTTGAAGATTTCGGGGACGAAATCCTTTAAGGAGGGGAGAGTGTAACAACCCGAATTATAATAACATGTTAAAACAAGAAATCAAGGTATTATTAATTTTTAAAATGAGAATCAAGGGAAACGTGTTGCGCCAATGCATTCGTCTCGGAATTCTACATGAAATCGAGCCCAAGTTTTCGAAAATCGGAGTCCGGATGAAGAAGTTATGGCCTGTAGAAGATTCAGCAAATTTCAGGCAGCACAGGACCAGGCAGGTCGACCTGGGGGTCGACCTGGGGGCCAGGTCGACCATGTGGTACCCCCCAGGTCAACCATATGGTCAACCTCCCCCCTTACACGTCGACCTGGTCGGCCTGTTTCGACCCAGAACCCATTTTTGAAGATTGAGACGTGTTTTGATGGTCCAGATTGATTCTAGGGTTGATCTAAAGGCCCTAAATAGTTCCTACACCTATAAATATACCCTAAGACCTAACCTAATTCATAACAAATCATTCTTACACCATCATACTGCTAAAATATCTCTTGAACCATGGCCGCCGTCTCCAAATCAAAGTACAAGCATTCAAACTCAAATCAATTCAAAGAATAAAGCTTCAACAATGATTCAAGACAATAAATCAACAACGCCGCAACATTTTGACAACAGATTCAGTCCTTACTTCCTTGTCGACGATCTGTAAGTTCTAGTTATTTTCAGATTAAAATAATTAAATTTAATATGGACATGTGATGAAGTGAAATTGGACTTTTGATTCAAGTCTATTCTTGTTTCTTCTTGGATCTTGATTTTGGGAACTTTTCTATCTTCATTCTCATGACAAGTTTATGGTCTATTCAGTTTGTTGTGAATCAATTTTCTTGGTTCATGTTGATATTATTATCAAAATCTATTCTTTATGTCTGAGATGATGGTTTTATGCCGTTTTTTCTCTGATTTTGTTTTATTGCAACTTCTACCTTCCCCTATTTATTTTCTTTTAATGAACCTAGGTTAATTTCAGACCTAGGCTAAAACTACGATATACGTACGATGGTATACGGGGGAAATATTGGAATATTGCCTAGTGGAAAATATGTGTTTAGTGGACTTGATGGCATAATATGAAAATTGGATGTTTGGGGATAATTTACCATTAACATGAAACAGGGTAATTTTGTGTATTGTCATTTTAATGGTTATTACGCGATTGGGATTGATACATGTAATTTGACATGGATCTTGTGTTGGATCTAGAATAACCCTAGAGGGGGGGTGAATAGGGTTTTTCACAGTTTTTAACTGAATTAAAAACTTAACAAGATATATAATAATAAACTGATCACAGAGAATAACAGAAACTGAAATGCAGAAAATAAATCACACAAAGATATACCCAGCTTCGGCAAAACCCTGCCTACTGCTGCATTTCTAAGGTTTCTACTAGGTGATAGAACAGTTCCCGCATACAAGACCATGTACACTCGCAAACCCCTGCTCCTATTCTAACCCTACGCTCAAACCCCTAGACTGATCTAAACCCCTAGATCAGATTTCCCGAATTACAAACCCTGTAACTCGTAACTCAGATTTACAGACTCTGAAACTGACAGTCAACACCCTGACTGATATCCTAGTATTTTACACACTAGAAACTGATCGTTTGATTACAAAAGAGATTAAAAAAATTCAACAAAAATAAGAGCAAAACAAATGAAACCCTAAACAAAAAGGAGTTTAAAGGATAGGGGTCATCCCCTTTTTAAAAGACATAGCCTTGGTCAAAATAAAAGATAGGCCGGCCCCTTTGTAATTCATTTAGCCCGATCTCTTTCCTTTTTGCTCTGGGAAAATAAATGGCGGCTCTGGCGATTGCTAGGGTTTCTGAAATCGATTCCCAAATCGAAATCGATGCTTCTGGAAATTTGATCTCTGATGGCTCTTGTCTTTGTAGCTTGCGTGCTGATGTCGATTTGCTGGAGTTCTCACTTGAACGAAACCCTAAAAATTGTGAGTAATTTGGATTTTATTGTTTGCTTTGATTTTGTGGGTTTTCGATCACAGTTGCTTGGGATTTCCTCTTATTTGCCAGTGATGAAATGCGTGTACATATAGGGTTAGAATTGAAACCCTAAAACTCTGATTTCACCATAAATGACTTTTCTGATTTGCGTTGGCTTCCCCTTTTTGAATTCTCGGCTTTGATTGATTTTCTCAAAAAAAACTTGTCCCTTTTGAATTTATTTAATTTAATTTCACTTGGTGATTGCTGGATTTTGTTGCCTTGAATTAAAACAGGAAACAAAATATTTGTTTCATTCATTTGCCATTGCCGAGATTAATGTTGCTTTGGTTTTTTGATTGTGTAATTTCTGGAAGTCTTCTTGGCCGTGCATTGATGAACTGATTGGAAAAAAAAACTAGAAATAATCTAAATGATTTTCTAGTCCAAAAAGTTAGATTGAACATTGCCAATTTTAGTAATTCAAAACAGGAAACAAGTTAATCTGCAAATTGATTTTCTTGCCAAACAATGTGCATATGAAATCTGAAATAATTGTTGCCAAAAAATGTGTACACTGTCCATAATCAATTTTCCCACATCAGTTCTGTTTTTCCGGAAAATTGTATTTCTTGCCATGATTGCTGAGTTTTGAATACATTAAAAGCCTTGTCGTATTGATGATTTAAAAAAAAAACTCTGGGAATGATATTCAGCAGATTTAAACAAATGCCAATTTAGGAATCCCTTGCCAAAAATAATACTGTCTAAAACAGAACAGATTTTATGACAAAAAAATATATTTGCAAAACTAATCTCTTTGCCACAAATAAAGGGTTGAAATCTGGACTGAATTAATTGCTTTAAAATCTTTGTTGCTTGCCAAAAGTTTCTGTCCCACTGTAAATTGATTTGTAGAAATTGATTTCCTAAAGATTCTTCTAAAGAACTGGACAGACTTGAACTTCTTTTAAGTCCAAAGATTTTGACAGAAAATGAGTATTCAGATTTTATCATTTGCCACATATGCTTGATGTTTATTTCATGAGTGCCTTATTTTTTTTTTTTTTTTCGAACCATTTGAGTGACATTTACCTGATTATGCATTCTGCCTGAAATATGCATGTATATGCCTGAATGTTGTACCTGAGTGCACCATCCTGTTGTACTTGATTTGAGGTGCTTTGCCTTTCTGAAAGTGTTTACTTGAGCACATTTTCATCTTGTCCTCTATGCTGCTATGTTTGTTGTCCATTCAGGTTTGCAATATCACTGTTTTGAATTTTATCAGCACCATCCCTGTTTATCCCACTATGTCCATGCTCTTAATCTTGCTTGTGTTCACCTGCACCACTGTCTGATCTTGAACATATATTTGTTTGAGTCTTTACTGTTTGCACTTGATCACTTGAAGACTGTAATGCTTCATGTGTATATTTGAGTTCACTTGCATTATGATTTGTATATGCTGTTCTGAATTGAACTTGTTGCACTCTAAATGTGCTGCTTCGATGCTTTGTAGCTGCTGTTCTTTGCCATGTATTGTTGTTCGACCACACATTGGCTATACTTGAGTTTCATATTGCTGTTGACCCATTTCTTCATTGATGTGATGTCTTGTTTGACCATGGTTTGACTTTGACATGGCTCGACGCTTGATTGGGCTGTTTTGAGTTGATTCATGCAAGCTCGACCACTTTTGCACTCTAGCTTGTTTGGCTCGACTCCATGCTTTGACACTTTGAAATTGATTGCTTTCTTTGAGGTTTTGATCGTGTTTGTTTGTGTTGACTTTGTTGTTTTTCAAATATGCACTGAGTTGAGAAGGTCCACGTGGCTACTCCTCAGTTGCACGCTGAATTGGCGAGGCAGTGCACACGTGTATACACGTGTGTACATGCAGCCATCAAACGAGTTGTCCCTGTCCCTGCATTGAGATATATGTTGTCTGCCTTGTGGTATTTACAGTGTATCACTGTGAATATCACAAGCTGTCTAGACACAGATTGATGGTTTTATAATTCAGATCAAGTCATGAAAAATGATGAGAAACACACCAGAAATCTGAGGCAAATAAAATCTTAAAAAATTTAAATTTGCATGTATTCTGTTTTATTTCTATTGCAGTGTACTGTGTGTGTGTGTTTCATGTGTGACATGTAAGCTGGACTAACTGTGATGACAGGACTGACAAGCTGAAGACAAGAAGACAGTGTGTGGTGTCAATGAATGTATGAGTCTGTATATACAAGTGAAAATGGATATATATGAAATGTAAACTGAATGAATGTATGAGTGTTGCTGTGAGGAGCTGTGTATATATGAAATGTACTGATGTCTGTAATAAACAAGTTTGATTGAAATAAAATATCATTTTATTGTTGTCAAACGAACTTGTCTATTTTATTCTGTTTATACAAGTACAAATATTCTGTGAATGTATAAATAGTGGAGTTACAAATAGTTGTACTGTTTGAATATTGAAATTAAACATTCTATTTAAATAAAATACTGTGTTAATATTTGAATTTCTGTACAGTCGTATTTTATTTAAATATTATATTCATTGCTGTGATATATATATATAACAGTACAGTACCAAACACATTTATAATAAAAATATATTTGGTTGTTATCATCAAACAAAAATCATATAATTGTGTATACAACACCGTTATATACAACAATCTCCCCCTTTTGATGATGACAAACAAATAAAAGATTTTGAATATAATAAATGTGTTTGTTTGTGGATATTTGAACTCCCCCTATTTAAATGCTCCCCCTACAACAGAAAACTCCCCCTATAACTATGCATGAATGAAAATGTATGAATAGTAGTGAATTTTCAAAATTAAAAATATTTATCAAATATTCACTCATAAATCAAAATCTAATCCATTCTCCCCCTTTTGTTATCATCAAAAGGATACAGATTTTAAAATATAGATGAAAATTGACTAAAAATATAGTTTCAGCTTAAGAGGAAGAATGATCATCATAAACCTCAATCAGTCAAACAAAAATCATAATAAACTGAGAACTAGTGGCATATTTCGAATTGCAGAAAATGACCGATTTACGACGAAATTTATATAAAATGGGGAGAGTAAAAAAAATGTATTCCAATTATTTTCAAAAGAATTTTATAAAATTAAAGCACCAAAAACGGTGATGGATTTGGATTAAAATTAAAAATTCAATTTAAGTGAGAAAATCGAATAATCTCAAATTTCAATATCTATCAATCAACAAATCATAATACGTCATAATATTTTCAACACATTTCACAGATTAGAGAGATGGATTGATAGGTTGATTTTTACACACCAAGGAGAATTTCAATTTTATTTCAGTTTTTAGCACATTTTTTTTTATTTATTTATTTAAGAGCACACTGACCATGCATAACCAGAGCTTGGATTTTTAAATGAGATCAGTCGCAGCTTAAATTATAAGTTGTCTCTTAACCATGCATGACCAGAGCTTGGATTTTTAAATGAGGTTAGAGACACACTTATATATTTATTATATATATTTATCATTTCAGCTTTTAAAAAAGAAAAAACTCCTTGGTATAAAACCAATATATGGATGATAGAAAATGTGGTAGGTACAGAAATGTACTGTGAAATAAATTTCTAAATTAATTATATTATGAGATATGACCAACTGTACCTGGATTATTGAAAATTTTCAATTATCACTAATTCTGAATAATAATATAACCACAATTCCATCACAAAATTAAACTCTCCACATTTATATAAAATCATAACGGATGCCAAAAGGATGATAAGTAATGAAGATTGCCGTGAAATAATTGCCAGTTCAAAGATATTATAATAAATATTTAACCATCATGAAAATCTAAATAAAATTCTCCTCTTGTTGTGAAATATACTGCAGTCACAATTCATCACAATTTCTAAATCTGATTATAATTTTGATGAATTATAAATACAGTTTAGTTTGGATATTGATTTCAATTTCTGAAAGAATAATCAATAAATAATTTTAAAATTGAAAATCAATTACAAGAGTAATATGCTGATCTATACATGACAAGAGGGAAAAAATATATATATATACAGCAAAAAAATATGCAGCACTTTTAAACTGATACCACATGGTGTCTCTACAAAGCGAAAAAATCAGAACAGATGGATGAGACAAATATAAGGCGCTTCTGATACCAAATGTTCTCGCTTTCTCGAGGATTTTAATGACACTCCAGTGGCAAACAAATGGTACCACAGTCAACAGAAAATACTTAATTACAAAGCAAGCAACTCAAGCACACAAATTTCATTTATCAAAGCACGATAAGCCTTTGATACCAAATCAAGCAGTCCTCAAAAAAGTATTTACAAATCAATTTCTTATAATCAGAGCAGCATGATTCCAAAACAAACATTTTTTCAAAAACAGTATCAGAGCAGCACATAGAAATCAGTATCACAACAGACTTGTCAAGATGTTAGTCATATAAGGTGGTTCATGATCCAAGATTTGCAAATATACTCTATTTTAAATCATTTGAAGAAATGTGAAAGTATTAGGATTTAATGAATCAATCACACCAGGTTATATTTCAGATTCAAGATATGTGTGAGATCCAATAAATCAATAATTTCAAATGATTTTAAACAAACATATATTCAAATCAAATAATCATGAAATAACAATGATTTTCAAAGACCATTTTCAAAAAGAACATTTTCAAGAATTTCTCAAAACTATTTCCGACAAGCCCAAGAGAAATTTCAGGTCATTTACATCAAATTTGAAAATATTCATGATCGGGATAATTTATTTGAAATCACATGAATCAATGTAAAGTTTTGGGATATAATGAATCAGTCACACGAGATTGACAGTTTCAAAAATAAGAGGTGTGTGATATTCAAAATATCTAGAATTTCAGATGATTTCAAACAAACATATTTCAATATAATGATCATGAATAAAGATGAATTCCAAGATGTATCACTGTTTCAAGCCAATCTGAAAAACAATGAAATTATCACAACTGATAAATAACAGAGTGCTGTAATGAGTATAATATTTTGAGCTTTTCTAAAATGAATTAGAATAAACTCAGAACAGCGAAGGTGTGTGAAATTTCATTAAATATTCAGATCTTCAAAAAAATTGAATTCAAAATAACAGTGTTCAAGGTATACTATGAATGCTTTAGCACTGTTAAGAATTTAGAAAAGAAATAAAACTTCAAAACAATTGCAGATATTTACAAACTTAAATTCAAGTTCTGGAAATGAATATAAACATGTGAGTTTTACCCAAATAGAGTAAATTTCCAAACAAATATGAATACTGCAACTGGAAGTTTCAGAAGCACAGAAAAGAAAAACAACAAGATATGGCAGTGACAAATCAAATAAAAAAAACAGAAGAAAATAACATAGAAAGGGGTAGAAGAAGGAGAAATTAAAAAAAATATTTACAAAGATGAAGTTAGAAATCATACCTGATTCACAGAAGACGTTGTGGATCTCTAACTCATCAAGCTTTGGCTAAGGAACTTTGAATGATACAGACAAGTGAGACAACTTGAATATCAATCTCCTTTGCATAGCAGTTCCTCAGCCACTTCTCGTACCTAACCGTTTATTGGATCGAGTGGTCTAACAAAGTTAGTAAAACCACTCATAGTTGTATGTCGAACATTCGGTACCCAAACTTGTTTGTATAACAATCCCTCTGAATTTACTTTCGTACCCTTAGGAACCCAAATCAGTTTAGTTTTTCCAAAATTGGCTTTATTTATTTTTTGGGTCCATGATTGTTCAACAGAATTGTTATAAAACAAAATTTCATTTTGTCTATGTTTCACAAATCCTTTGAAATTTTCAGATTTCAAATTTTTAAGTCGATTCTTTTCAAAATGATTTGAAGGATTTTTAAAAACACTTGAATTTTGCTTTTCAGAATCATTATACTTCTCAAATCCGAGCCCAAACTTATTTCCAATAGGAAACTGGTTTTTCAACAAAATGTCCAACGATTTTTCTCCATTAGAAAATTTATTCAAGATTGATTCAAGTCGTTGAATTTTAGATTGAAGATCGCTATTTTCTTTTATTAAATTTGAACAATGACTTATAGCGATCTTACTCTTTTCAGCATCGTTTTGTTTCAAAACCAAATTTTCATTCTCAAGCTTTTTTATTTTGCCTTGGGATTCGGAAATTTCAAGTTCAAATCGTTTTTGTTTTTCAGACTCAAAATTCTTGGATTTTTCAATCTCATTTTCAAGTTCTTCTAAAATCAAATTTGATTTCAACAAATTCTCCTTTTCAGCAATTTCAAATTTGGAATTTATATCTGTTTTAAAATTTTCAAATTCCTTTTGCAGAAGATTATTCAAATTTGACAACTCAGTCTTGTTCTCATTTAAGATCAGAATTTCATCTTCAAACTTTTGAATACTTTTATTGAGATGAACAAGAATGGCTTTCAATTTCAAACAATTTTTGCAAACAGAATTTGAAGAATTTTTAACATATTCAAGTTGTGATTCCAAATCATCAATTTTGCTGATCAACTCAAAATTCTTAGTTTTTAGAGATTTATTTTTCAATTTGAGTTTATCAACAGATTTCGTTAAATCAAGACACATGTAAACCAGATCTTCATATGAGAAGTTTTCTGTTTCAGCATTTGTTGATTCTCCATCATCTGATTCATCTGAATTTTCATTTGTAAATCCTGTTAAGCAGAACTCTGAATCTGAGTAGGCACTTTGGGATTTTGAGCAACTGTTGTCAAATTGTCCATACTTCGTATTGAGAGCTATCCAGATTTCCTGCGCAGTTAAACAATGAGAAATCAGACTGTATTGATTATCATCAAGATGAGAATATAGAATATGTGTAGTACGAGAATTAAAACCTTTATCTATCATATCGTACCCATTGATAACAACATCCCAACATTTAATATCAACAGATTTTAAATAAAATTCCATTTCGGATTTCCAGATTAAAAAATCTGTTCCATTGAAAATAGTTGGAGATGAACTGGACTGACTCTCTATCGACTGACAACTAGGAATCACCATTACTCTAGAGTTAAACAAAAAATACCTGCTCTGATACCACTTGTTGGATCTAGAATAACCCTAGAGGGGGGGTGAATAGGGTTTTTCACAGTTTTTAACTGAATTAAAAACTTAACAAGATATATAATAATAAACTGATCACAGAGAATAACAGAAACTGAAATGCAGAAAATAAATCACACAAAGATATACCCAGCTTCGGCAAAACCCTGTCTACTGCTGCATTTCTAAGGTTTCTACTAGGTGATAGAACAGTTCCCGCATACAAGACCATGTACACTCGCAAACCCCTGCTCCTATTCTAACCCTACGCTCAAACCCCTAGACTGATCTAAACCCCTAGATCAGATTTCCCGAATTACAAACCCTGTAACTCGTAACTCAGATTTACAGACTCTGAAACTGACAGTCAACACCCTGACTGATATCCTAGTATTTTACACACTAGAAACTGATCGTTTGATTACAAAAGAGATTAAAAAAATTCAACAAAAATAAGAGCAAATCAAATGAAACCCTAAACAAAAAGGAGTTTAAAGGATAGGGGTCATCCCCTTTTTAAAAGACATAGCCTTGGTCAAAATAAAAGATAGGCCGACCCCTTTGTAATTCATTTAGCCCGATCTCTTTCCTTTTTGCTCTGGGAAAATAAATGGCGGCTCTGGCGATTGCTAGGGTTTCTGAAATCGATTCCCAAATCGAAATCGATGCTTCTGGAAATTTGATCTCTGATGGCTCTTGTCTATGTAGCTTGCGTGCTGATGTCGATTTGCTGGAGTTCTCACTTGAACGAAACCCTAAAAATTGTGAGTAATTTGGATTTTATTGTTTGCTTTGATTTTGTGGGTTTTCGATCACAGTTGCTTGGGATTTCCTCTTATTTGCCAGTGATGAAATGCGTGTACATATAGGGTTAGAATTGAAACCCTAAAACTCTGATTTCACCATAAATGACTTTTCTGATTTGCGTTGGCTTCCCCTTTTTGAATTCTCGGCTTTGATTGATTTTCTCAAAAAAAACTTGTCCCTTTTGAATTTATTTAATTTAATTTCACTTGGTGATTGCTGGATTTTGTTGCCTTGAATTAAAACAGGAAACAAAATATTTGTTTCATTCATTTGCCATTGCCGAGATTAATGTTGCTTTGGTTTTTTGATTGTGTAATTTCTGGAAGTCTTCTTGGCCGTGCATTGATGAACTGATTGGAAAAAAAAAACTAGAAATAATCTAAATGATTTTCTAGTCCAAAAAGTTAGATTGAACATTGCCAATTTTAGTAATTCAAAACAGGAAACAAGTTAATCTGCAAATTGATTTTCTTGCCAAACAATGTGCATATGAAATCTGAAATAATTGTTGCCAAAAAATGTGTACACTGTCCATAATCAATTTTCCCACATCAGTTCTGTTTTTCCGGAAAATTGTATTTCTTGCCATGATTGCTGAGTTTTGAATACATTAAAAGCCTTGTCGTATTGATGATTTAAAAAAAAAACTCTGGGAATGATATTCAGCAGATTTAAACAAATGCCAATTTAGGAATCCCTTGCCAAAAATAATACTGTCTAAAACAGAACAGATTTTATGACAAAAAAATATATTTGCAAAACTAATCTCTTTGCCACAAATAAAGGGTTGAAATCTGGACTGAATTAATTGCTTTAAAATCTTTGTTGCTTGCCAAAAGTTTCTGTCCCACTGTAAATTGATTTGTAGAAATTGATTTCCTAAAGATTCTTCTAAAGAACTGGACAGACTTGAACTTCTTTTAAGTCCAAAGATTTTGACAGAAAATGAGTATTCAGATTTTATCATTTGCCACATATGCTTGATGTTTATTTCATGAGTGCCTTATTTTTTTTTATTTTTTTTTTTCGAACCATTTGAGTGACATTTACCTGATTATGCATTCTGCCTGAAATATGCATGTATATGCCTGAATGTTGTACCTGAGTGCACCATCCTGTTGTACTTGATTTGAGGTGCTTTGCCTTTCTGAAAGTGTTTACTTGAGCACATTTTCATCTTGTCCTCTATGCTGCTATGTTTGTTGTCCATTCAGGTTTGCAATATCACTGTTTTGAATTTTATCAGCACCATCCCTGTTTATCCCGCTATGTCCATGCTCTTAATCTTGCTTGTGTTCACCTGCACCACTGTCTGATCTTGAACATATATTTGTTTGAGTCTTTACTGTTTGCACTTGATCACTTGAAGACTGTAATGCTTCATGTGTATATTTGAGTTCACTTGCATTATGATTTGTATATGCTGTTCTGAATTGAACTTGTTGCACTCTAAATGTGCTGCTTCGATGCTTTGTAGCTGCTGTTCTTTGCCATGTATTGTTGTTCGACCACACATTGGCTATACTTGAGTTTCATATTGCTGTTGACCCATTTCTTCATTGATGTGATGTCTTGTTTGACCATGGTTTGACTTTGACATGGCTCGACGCTTGATTGGGCTGTTTTGAGTTGATTCATGCAAGCTCGACCACTTTTGCACTCTAGCTTGTTTGGCTCGACTCCATGCTTTGACACTTTGAAATTGATTGCTTTCTTTGAGGTTTTGATCGTGTTTGTTTGTGTTGACTTTGTTGTTTTTCAAATATGCACTGAGTTGAGAAGGTCCACGTGGCTACTCCTCAGTTGCACGCTGAATTGGCGAGGCAGTGCACACGTGTATACACGTGTGTACATGCAGCCATCAAACGAGTTGTCCCTGTCCCTGCATTGAGATATATGTTGTCTGCCTTGTGGTATTTACAGTGTATCACTGTGAATATCACAAGCTGTCTAGACACAGATTGATGGTTTTATAATTCAGATCAAGTCATGAAAAATGATGAGAAACACACCAGAAATCTGAGGCAAATAAAATCTTAAAAAATTTAAATTTGCATGTATTCTGTTTTATTTCTATTGCAGTGTACTGTGTGTGTGTGTTTCATGTGTGACAGGTAAGCTGGACTAACTGTGATGACAGGACTGACAAGCTGAAGACAAGAAGACAGTGTGTGGTGTCAATGAATGTATGAGTCTGTATATACAAGTGAAAATGGATATATATGAAATGTAAACTGAATGAATGTATGAGTGTTGCTGTGAGGAGCTGTGTATATATGAAATGTACTGATGTCTGTAATAAACAAGTTTGATTGAAATAAAATATCATTTTATTGTTGTCAAACGAACTTGTCTATTTTATTCTGTTTATACAAGTACAAATATTCTGTGAATGTATAAATAGTGGAGTTACAAATAGTTGTACTGTTTGAATATTGAAATTAAACATTCTATTTAAATAAAATACTGTGTTAATATTTGAATTTCTGTACAGTCGTATTTTATTTAAATATTATATTCATTGCTGTGATATATATATATAACAGTACAGTACCAAACACATTTATAATAAAAATATATTTGGTTGTTATCATCAAACAAAAATCATATAATTGTGTATACAACACCGTTATATACAACATCTTGATATATGTAATTTGGCTAGAACTTGTTATGGGTAAATTGGTGTAAACGTGGTATACATATAATTTTGGGTATAAAACTTGATCTATGTAAATTAAGCATAGCTTTGTAAACATGTAAATCATGAATCTTGACATATGTAAAACGATATGAAACTTGGCACATGTGTAAATTGGCATAAAATTGGCATACATGTAAAATGACATGAATTGAACATATGTAAATTTGGTATGAATTGGGCATATGTAAAACTGACATGTAATCTAGAACTTGGGCATATGTTAATTATGTAAAATTTGGAGTTGAAACATATACGATAATTTATGACTTGGTAGAGGTCTAATATGAACGCGCCTAAGTTGGGTTTTGGGTAGTTGGCATGTATTGTAAATAAAAGGCTATAACTTGGCATAACCTTGTAGTGAATTATGATAATAATTTGGGAATACATTTTGGGGCAAAAACGTGAATTATGAACTCGATTATTGGCATGTAACTGGAAATATGAACGTGGTTGAAACACGAACATGAACATTTTTATATGTTAAACACATGAACTGATATTGGGGTTTTGGGTGGAATATGACCATTAATGAACCTTTGACACGAGGTTAGACTCAGTTTGTGGTGTAAATCTGCCCGTAACCGCCCGGCAAATCCAGTAGTCACAAAGTGTCAGTCTAATGTGAGAGGTCGAAGGTCAAATTGTAGGCATAACGGTTTATGACACGAGGTTAGACTTAGTTTGTGGTGTAAATCTGCCCAGAACCGCCCGACAAATCCAGTGGCCACAAAGTGCATGGTCTAATGTGAGAGGTCATGTTTCGTTCGTCATAATGAATTAATTAAGGAATACTAACCATAATAAGACATGGGTATGGTTAGAGGGTTAGGTGGGATGACATGGAAATTTGACATGTAAATATGGACATAACCGGTATGAGTTAAGAACACGTAAAACTTATAAGTGTGGACTTAACCAGGATAACGTGTTAATCAGACAAGTAGGTGTGGTTAAGTAAAATGGAGAACACTTAACCATTATAACATGATTATTAGACAAGTGGATAAGGCTAAGTAAAGTGAGAACACCTAACTAATACAACGGTTTAGTTAGACAAATGGTTACGGTTAAGTAATAAAACTTAACCAACATAACATGACAAGCAAGTGGGTTAGGTTAACTTGAATAGGTTGATAAAACTTAACCGTTATAACATGACTAGCGGGTGGGTTGGTTTAACTTGAATAGGTTGATAACACCCAACCGATATAACCTGATGTGTGGTAGGGTTAAGTAAATACACGAGGGTAACACTTAACCATTATAATATGGCTAGTGGATGGGGTTGAGTTAACATACACTTAACCAATCTAACGTGAGTAGTGGTAAGGGTTAAGTTAACACAGGGGAGAACGCTTAACCGATATAACAAGATATGCGGTAGGGTTAAGTAACACAAGAGAGAACACTTAACCAAGGTAACACGATGGTGGGTGGGGTTAAGTTAACTTGAATGGATAACACTTAACCAACCTGTGGGGTATACGAATAGACCCTTGGAAAACCCTAGTAGCGGGACCCGTTTCAGCAATAACCCACATTAGGTATCAACGTTACCCTGAGCTAGGCAAGATGGGCACGATTACTGGGCTGATTATAAGTGGTCAAAACGGCGGCGGGTGATGCAACAGTGCATGTTCCGACGGATTACGAGCGTGCACGTATTCCGGAGTGGAAAATTTAGCCACTGGGCATCAGTACATATAAAGCTGTGCATCAAGAATCGTGTCGGGATTGTCGTCCTAGGGATTGATACACCCTAGGGTGGGACCAACACATGTATCTACGAATAGGGGGCCGCATGACACAAACAAGAACTTGGTCGAGTAGGAGCCGATCGATTAGGGTAGTAAGGATACATCTAACATATTCATGGCAATTGGGCTGGTTGAGGTGAAATCCTCATATTAGATGTAGTCCTGAAGGCAACCACAACTATGGGTTGGGATAACCTTAGTATATAACACATGTGAAACATTGTAAGTAAGAGCCGATCAATTAAGATATGTACGTTGGGGACATGAAACTGTCAATATGAGGTGGGACCCTCATCGTGGGATATGTACCTATAAAACTATCATGTGGGTTATGGGGGATCACTTATCTTGTAATTACAACTAAGTAAACTAATTGGAATGCTAGTTAGGTGGTGCAGAGAATATAGGAAATCAAGGAAAATAATGTAATGGTGAAGCTTAGAAATCTTGCGATGTTATACTTGATTCATCGTGCCTGTAGCTTAACTTGTCATCATGCTTATGTTTATTTTCAGTTTATTCATGCCATGTTATCTTTACCTGTTTTTATGCTGAAAGTCATAGGACTTACTCAGTCTTTATGACTGACCCGTTTTGTTTCGCCTCTTTTTCTTTCGTTTTCCCCTCCAGGTTCGCAGGTGGGAATATAGCTTAGTTCGGATCTTACCAAGCTCCAAGGCTCTATCAAGTACGGCTTGGATTTCTCTTGGTTATGGCTTGCCTTGCTTTATTAGGGAATATCAGAATTTATTTTTATACTTCTTTGTTTTTTAGCATGACAGATATTTTAGCTATGTAATTGGGTATTGGAAGTTGATGGGCTTTTATTGTAAGTAATTATATTTAATAAATGATTTGAAGTACTCCTACTTTACTTTCCGCTTTTTTATATATGTCTGTCTTGTAATATTTTTGTTCCGGTACCCATAATGCTCCATTGAAGTTAAGGCATTCCCTTTGTGAGTGACCTTAACGGATGTGGGATGATACATAACCAAACTGGCAAATCTTGGATCTTGGTGGAAATTTTGCATTTCTATTTTGGTTGAGATGAATAAGATTTAAAAGCATACATGAACTTCAAGGATAAACGATTAAGTCCTTGGCAAAGAGCAACAGAAGCCTTTTCTTTTTAATCTACTAGGAATAAAATCCATTTTGTAGTAAATTAATACTAATTGTGGTAGTTCACATTGGAAATAAAAAATAGAACCAGTGATACTATTCTTTACTGATGAAGAAATACTCAAGGAGGGAGGGGAGGAAGTTTTGAAGGTACGAAAAAAGAAAGCAGAATCTCTTACAGTGGGAAATTTTAGCTGTGAGGATGACATTGTTGGTGGGTGAGATGGACCAGAGCAGGCATTTCAGGTAGTAATACAAGCATATGAAATCCCACGCTTTTATGTCTGTAATTACTTAGCAACAAATGTGTCTACATACTGTGCTTTTTTCAAAAAAGTACCATCTTTTGATTTTTTTTGTTAATTTTGTCGTCTAAATGCATCACCATGCCCCGATGAAGTGGTGCACGTATGATATACATTTGTAGGACTTGGTTTAATTATTGAAATATGATGCAACATTGCCACTTTTTATAAACCTTAGTTTTATGAATATGAAATGATGCAGCATTACCGCTTTATGAAACATCACATTGGTCATCAATTTGCGGACCTCTGCTGTGCTCGCATACTAGACCACCTATAAATCAACTATGAATCCTGCATGTTTGTATCCCTATATAAAATATTGCACCAACTTATTTAATTTCATCAATTTTTCCATCTTGCTAGCAGACATTTCATTTATTTGCTGTAAAATATTACATATTGGATATTGGTACACGTTATCTTCTTCTTACCATCAACTTCATGTCATCGCTATAATATGCTCATACAAGCAGGCATTCGTTAATCTCTCTCCCTCTCTCTCTAGACACACATGTACATATATATATATATATATATATATATATATATATATATATATATATATATATATATATATATATATATATATATGTGCGCGTGCGCGCACGCGCGCGTGTGTGTATGTATTTTTGTGCATATGTACTAGCTTATGACAGACGCAATAGTATCTTATTGTCGATACTAATTCCAGCAATTTCACCCTTTTTTGTTGCTTTTATATTTAAACGGCATACCATTTCAATGTTTATTTTCTATATTCATTTAGTGGGTGTTATACCAGCTTCGGTTGCATAATGCATAGTACATTTTACTTTTTAATCTTATCCTGCACACTATCAGATGTATTGTAAAATTTCCCTGCATTTGTATTTCATTTCAAAAAAAATTAAACAAAAGTCACAGTGTCACACCATCCTACAGGATGCTTTTCTGGAATGAGAACTTCAAGAAAATTATAAACTTGATACTTTAGATGCGGAGGAAGAGGTAAACATAGACATGAGTAATTTACCAAAGAGGAGCAAATGGAGGTGGTGAACAGGTATGTTTCCTTGTGAAATCAACTATAATATTGATGCCAGTTTCACATATATATTACTTGTGGAAGAACTAGTGATGATAAGCAAAGGAATTATAGATAATTCGAGCTGTTAGCCAACATAACCATGTATGGTATTGAAAATATCAAGCAAAGCTGGTCTGATTTTGATTTGTTATATATGCACGGTAATGCGATTACGTCTCTTTAAATTTCACATGTATAATTTTGACTTTGTTAGACTAACTATTTTTTCGTGATACATTCGTATATTTGACACCCAAAATTTTATCGTTCTTAAATGTGTCATGTTAGCAAACTCTATAATATTAGATTCATTGATGCATTATTTCAAAATATTATTAGGATTAATACGTTATCAAATTGATTACAACAACAACAATGAACAACTTGGGGTTGGCTAGAGATGAAACTAAAAACCTAATGAACATTATCAAATTGATTATTGTTTTAAATTTAAAGTTGGCTTTTATGTTATGAGATTGCTCTAACTGAAAGTCTCCTTGCATGTCTTCAACTTTTAACAGTTGCTTTTAATTCTTACCATTGATTTTTATAATTGTTAGTTTTATTTGAATTGTGGCTTTTATGTTACAGTATTCTGCTCCTGAACTCGTAGGCTTGCATCTAGAATTAGATAAATCGGTTTTATTTCAAAATGTTATTGGGATTAATATGTTATCAAATTGATTACAACAACAACAATGAACAACTTTGGGTTGGCTACAGATGAAACCCAAAACCTAATGAACATTATCAAATTGATTATTGTTTTAAATTTAAAGTTGGCTTTTATGTTATGAGATTGCTCTAACTGAAAGTCTCCTTGCATGTCTTCAACTTTTAACAGTTGTTTTTAATTCTTACCGTTGATTTTTATAATTGTTAGTTTTATTTGAATTGTGGCTTTTATGTTACAGTATTCTGCTCCTGAACTCGTAGGCTTGCGTCTAGAATTAGATAAATCAGTTTTATTTCAAAATATTATTGGGATTAATACGTTATCAAATTGATTACAACAACGAACAACTTGGGGTTGGCTACCGATGAAACTCAAAACCTAATGAACATTATCAAATTGATTATTGTTTTAAATTTAAAGTTGGCTTTTATGTTATGAGATTGCTCTAACTGAAAATCTCCTTGCACGTCTTCAACTATTAACAGTTGCTTTTGATGCTTGCCGTTGATATTTATAATTGTCAGTTTTATTTGAATTGTGGCTTTTATGTTAAAGTATTCTGCTCCTGAACTCGTAGGCTTGCATCCAGAATTAGATAAATCAGTTAATGAACTTGAAGAATTAAAGGATCATTTATCTTGGGTGAACTATATATGTCTATGTATATACATATTCACACACCTACGTTATGTACTTCATTTCAGTTAAATGTATCCGACAACTCATATCTAAAAATTTGCGCTATCAAATTGTCCTAGTACCCTGGTAAATGTGTTTAAATTGTTACAAGACTTGAACACCTTTGATTACTAATGGTTTTATTTTTGTAGTTGGTACTTAGCTTAAACTCAAAAGGCGTACCAATTAATTGATGATATGTAGAACCGACAATCATTCCCAATTTCTTTGTGGTGATTTTTTCTGTAATTTTTTTATAGGAGTAATTCCAACGTGTAACTTGTGTTTGCCAAGTATGATAAAGTTTGCTTCGTAATATGTTGAAATCCAGTTATTGAAATGTAACGACCTGCCTTTTCGACCGCTTCACATCAGTAATTAAACCAACTCAAACCGTTCATAACGATAAATTGTTATTTAGCTTACGGGGTTTAAACAGAATCAGACACAGAAATCACAGAATAAATAAACTACCATATCTCACAGCGGAATAATTTTACATAAAATATCAGAGTTTGTACAAAAAACTTTACACAGCAGAAGTACATAGATTTTAAATAAAATAAAATTTGTAGAAATTGTCGGATCAGTGCGCGCGTCTTCACGATTATCTAACTTTGATAGTTGAAAATCTTTAGATCTACAATACTTGGGTCTGATTCTGTTTAAACCCCGTAAGCTAAATAACAATCTGTCGTTTCGAATGGTTTGAGTTGGTTTAATTACTGATGCGAAGCCGTGAAAAAGGCAGGTCGTTACAGTTGGTATCAGAGCTTTGGTTTACACGAAGGTTAGCTTATCGAGTTTAATAAGAATCATTCGCTAGAAATTAGACAAGAGAGAGCGTAATTTGAAATATAAATAGTTATGAAACTAATATTTTGAAAAAGTAGCGCAGCGGAAGCATTTTAAAATTAATAAATTTTGAAACAAATTTATTTTCAATTATCGCATTAATTCCTATATTGAACCTTTAAATAAAATCAAGGATTCAACTATTAAATTTTATAGATAATAACTTAAAGTTGGTTATTCCAAATGCACATACAAATTAATAACTTTCATCATTATCAATCACAATTTAACAAATTATAAATTTTTGTTTATCCCAAATAAATATTTAAATCATTCCTTAATAACATCATAAATTTTATTTAAAAGCCATTTTAAATTCAATAATTAAATTTAATTCAATAGCTTAAATGGTCGAAATTTAAAGGGATGTTACATGAAAGCTTGATCCGCTTCTAGCCATTTGTGCCTCTTACCGAATGATATTATCAACAAAAATATGTTGTGTTAATGTGGATTATTTTATCAAAATTTCTTTACTTAATATCCATAGGCTTTCACGGGCTCTTAGTTTGTGTATTCGTTATCAAATAAACCATGCATGTATGAATTTATGCATATTTAAATTGCAAGTATATATGTATATTGAAAACCTTATGTACTTAAACCACGTTCGTATGCACCTTTACGAGAAGCTTTGGAAAGATTAAGCAAAGATGAGTCTATTAGTGAGATATCAAAGTTCTACAGTATTCGAATCACTATATCAATCTTTTTTGACATTTTTCATTAATATTTATTTGTATATTAAATCTTTGGGCTTGTATGATTGGTTAAAATAATTATTTTTGGTTTTTAATAAAATATGGAATTTTCTTTCATATATTGTCATTTGTCATTCACATGTAGTTCGAAATAATTTAAAAAACTACAACAAAATAATTTCTTTTATCGTATAACATTGCAAAGTCGGTTTTCCTACCGTTGTACGGTAATACTAATAATTTAGAAAAAGAGTGCATTTGTAATGTGACATATTTGATACTAATCAATAGGTCTCCTTATATATTAATGCAAAGAAAAAGAGGTATTAGACAATTTCATCGTATTAATTTACTACAACTAGAGAATATTTTACAATGCAAATGAAGGAGGAGCCATAACTCAAGAATTTGAAACCAATTAATAAAACTATTCCTCGCATTTCGCATATTATATATATATATATATGTGTGTGTGTGTGTGTGTGTGTGTGTGTGTCCTTTTGATTTTCTTAAATAACGATATGAAGATTGCTATATTATTGGAATGTATTCTGAAAACTTCAAATTTTCTGCTAGATTTATGATAAATGAAAGCAACAATAAGATCTTATTCAATAGAAAATATAGCAGAAAAGAAAACTTTCTCAAACTTTAGAAATTTAAGGAGTGTGTGTTACCAGTTAAATACATAGGTCTCCCTCTAAGTTCAAGGAAGATTGAAGAAAGTGGTTGTGCTTGTGCCAGGTTGCATGAATCATTCAAAATAAGATAAACAATTGGCTCGGTAAGTTTTATCTATAGCAGGTATTTTAAAACTTGCTCATATAGTCATCAAACCATATCCATATACTGTATTCAAACTCAAAGCATACTAATCAAAACAGTAGAAAAAAAAATCAAAAGGATATGTGATTATATTATTTGGAATGATAAATATCAAAAATTTACAATGAATACAACTACAAAATAAATTTCAAAAAATTACATTGAATACAACTACGAAATAAAAGAAATCTAGAGATCTAGGGTTAACAAACGTCAAAGCCCTGTATGGAGCCTGCAGTTTATAACTTTTTTGGAAATCATTAAAGGAATCTTTACTGGTAGATGGATGAAAGCTAAATATGTCAAAGAAATTAATTATCTATGTCTCTGGAAAACCATTATTCTTGGGCATTGTTCTAGACACTCCCAATACTGTTAAGGGGGTCAAAATTTAAAAACACTCGAATCATAAAAAGAATGTTGGGGGGTCACGTACTTATTTTTTTACATTTCTTTTTTACTCTGCTAATAACATCGGTTTTCATCACAAATCCCAGTCAATTTCAAATGCAAAAAAAAAAAAATCCCTAAATTATTTGCAAAAAAAGAAGCGATCATTTGAAGAGAAATAATGGTGCAAACGAAGAATGTGAAACACTCCTTCTAAGATCCTAAGATGATGGAGAATATGTTGACAAGACATGTGAAATCGATTGTATAATGCTTTGGAAATATGAAGGTTAACGATGAAGGTTACGGTTACTCTTATGTTAGTCTCGAGAACTGGACACCGTAGTGTCAAATTTTGCTCGGTGGAAGATGGTCGTTTATTTTTTCGATTTATCATCGCCGAAATAAGCGAATTACTACATAACGACATGAACATCGTATGTCTAATGTATTATATACTTTTGTTCGACATTGTTCATCGTTTTTGAAATTTGTATTCGTTGTCGGGTTGCCAAAGTGGGGGAAATGAGGTGTATCGACAAATTTGGCGTTGGGACATAATTTTTTTTTTCGAGATATGCATATTGATTTCCTATGAATGATATATTTTCATCTGATTTAATGTATATCGAGAAATGAGATTATTTATTATTTGGTATAAAAATCTGATGTAATTCGACTAATATAACGTATAATTTTTTTAATTAACAACTAAAAAAAGATTATTGCAAAGAAGGCTAATCTGGTAAAATAAATTTTATTTGTTAAAGGGGTGTTCTCTACATTGATACTCCCCTTAACAAATTCATTTTTCTTTTTTAATTGATCCCCCTTAACAATACTTGGAGAATCAATAACAATCCCCTTATTCTTATATACCAAAAATACTTTAAAATGGAATGAAATTAGTACCAAGCTTCTGGAAAGAAATTGTAAAGAAGGGAACATTACCAACCTTTGATTTGATCTCTCGATTATATAACCCTGAATTTTGATGGTTGAATATTTAATTAGTTCAAAATATTAAATACTGGTTTAAGGAATTAACTAACTAGAATTCAAAATATAAGAGTCAATTGATTGGTTTAAATATTGGAATTTTGTGAATTGATGGAACTTTGAATCTAATAAGAATTAGGAAGAAGGACACATTTTAGTGCAAAAGTGGAATTCAGGGGGACCATTATTCTTTCCCTTTTACATTAAAATGTGTCATTCTCACTAATTTTCAAATTTTCTATACATTTCACCAAAATTTTTGCCTAAGTTTGTACTTCGGCCTATTTTCCACAATAATAAATTATTGTAAGTTATCAAGTATTACGATTGAATTAATTATGGCTAATTCTATTCATACACCAACAATCTCTTAACATGCACCATAAAGTAAAATAAACAACATACATCAAAAAATTACTTTACATACACCGTCTTTTTTACAATATTAGCCTTGTTTTATTCTTCGTCATCTTTCTTCTTTAAAACTTTAAACTTATTTACAGAAAATAAAAAATTTATAGCACAAAAATGGTATAAGTTTAGTAAAATGAATTTCAATTTTTTGAATATATGGTAACCAATTTATTATGCTACAAAAAATTCTTAACGTTAGCAAAAAACCTACTTCTAAATTAAATGATTTTAAATTTGAGCACTTTCTTACAGAAGTTCCCGTAATTCAAATTTTAGGTTTCAGTTTGATGGGTTATAATTGCAATGTTTTAGTTTGATGGGTTATAATTAAAAAGTAAGAATGCAATAAAGAAGAAGGGTAATTTAATAATATATTTTTTTAGCAAAATAGTGGTGTACATTAGGTAATTTCCGGTGTGTGAATAGAATTTTCCATTTATTATTTGATCTTGCGTGATATAAACATGTATCATTCATCGATTTAAATTGTAGTATTTCAATTTGATGTTAGTGAAATATGAGTTTAGGTGATTTTCCAAAATTCAGTAACTAGTGTATATTTTTACTGCATTTGGAGTGTATGGAAATGCTAATCAGTGATTTTTCATTAAGTAAATCAGAGTCCGCATGTTATCAAAGAATTTTGCCATCTTTCTCCTTTCAAGATCTAACGGTTGCCCCCACTTGCCCACACTTTCACCCGCTTCGCTAAAAGCTTTCGGTTTTCCCCATCCATGCCCTTCCGAATTTCCACTTGATAGAATAAAAACAACCCCTTTTTCTGCCTTCTTCAACCACTATAAGAACTCCGTTCGATTTCCAACCCTTCCTTCTCCATCCGCCTTCACGTCGTCGTCCATTTCCTTCAACTAAATCCCAATATTCTCCTCCTTGCCGATCTAATCTCCCCTCCCCTAACATCGATGATCCTATCCACACCACTATCGACAATTCAACCTATCGCTACCGAGTGCAAGATGTCGTACACGAGATGCCGAGTTGATGTAGACGCTTGCAGGTTCATCAGTACTGAATCACGTCTTCCGGCTTTATTCTAAACTAATCGTTTGGTAAGTTTCCTCAACTATTCCGCGGTTTCCTATATTCCTTCAGTTGGCTCTGATTACTAGATTTATATCTGATTGTTATAACTCGAGATAATTTTGTTATTTATTGAGTTCTTTCATGTGATTTCAGTTTCAAAATTATAATTGCTTAAGCGTGATTTTAATCTAAAATTATAACAATGAAAATCATTTAATAAAATTAGTCATAACAAATTCATCGGGATTTTTTTATAAATGTATGAATTTAAACTACAGAAAGATATTAAATTTAAACTTCGGTTTGGACTCGCTCTACACTTTCATTCATATGATAATGTACTTCATGATTGAGTATGATCTTCTGCTATAAATATACGTTACAATGATTTAGGAATTATTGAAAGCGAACATTCTCTTTGTTTTAATGTCCTATTCATCCAAAAGGCAATGGAGCTTTGGAAAAATTTCTCACATATGTTGTTAAAATATTTTCAGACTTACTGCTTTATCTTCTAGCATATATGATGCTTCTTCTATATTATATACTTTCAGCATACTCAAAGTAACCATGTTATCGCTGAGGAAAAAAGAGGAAGATGTAAAGTATTTTAATTTCCAGTCATATTATTATCTGGTGGTCAATATGAGTATTGTAATCAATTATGAAGATACCAAAGTTCAGGCGACAAATATTACCCAATAGTACATGTCTTCACCCCTTGATTATATTGCACACATGCATACTGAATGTGGAATTGAGTTTTGCTGTAATAGCTGTAAATAGGAATAAATTATATGTTATAAAGAATAATCAATCATATATGTGCATTTTAATAAGTTTATTGAATGTGTATTGAATGTTTTTACACTCAAATTAGACAATTGTTAAAATAGTGCAAACGCTATACACATATTTATTTTATTTTATTATTTCGGCAGAAAACAAATCAAAATATGAAGTTAAGTTTTACTATTTGATTTTCTTCAAATTAGTAGTATAGTTATGTCTATTAGTAATATTTATTATATACTCGAAATGTGATAAGCAACATGTATAGGTGATGTCATGTTTTCTTTAATTTACAAGATGCAAATGACTTTGTCGAAGGAAGAGTCTACCACCCTACATTAACAAAATGAAAGGTTATACTGCCTAAATTTAAAATTTCATTGCACACTGAGTAGAAACTGTACATCGAAGGGATGAGTTATATAGACTTCTGTATTATTATCTCTATTGTTAATCAAAAAAGGTTTGAAAACTAATGCACAAATCCCAAATCTATTATCATATGTATACATATTAAACACCTACTTTTTTCTTTGTTTTTCATTTGTTTTAGTGTTACAATCTACAAATTATTTTAACATAGTGAGAATGCGCATATGTTTTACTTGCATTTTATTCAATATTCTATCCATGCAACCTTTGACATAAAGCATTTCTTTTATGTCTGCAGCTAAGCTTTTCTAATTGGAGTTGTATCGACAGGAAAAGTGTTCTTAATCACGCAATAAACCAAACTCTGCTTATGTTCAGTCTACTCCAGTCGAATGAAAATAGTTCTGGATGCCATCTGCTCTTATAGAAGAACTCCCCATAAAATCAGTCCAAACAAGCACATTTGAAAACTGCTTCAATTTTAACAATAGATAATTTTTCTCTTCTTCTATCAGTACCCTTAAGTATTACATTTTATTGCTATAACAGTATATTTCTTTGTCTTATTGTTACGTATGATTTTTCATTGCCATGTTAGTTCGGTTATATGTTACCCTTTTCCCCTCCAATGATGGTGATATTGCATGTTTGCATACGCATTAGGTGACCATTACTAATGTTAAAAACTTATGCATTCTTAAGTAGTTTTGTGCAATTATATACATGAGATGTTTTCAAGCTAAACCTATTTATGCATTTTTGAGTATTTCGTGCATAATATTTTTTATATTTCCTATTGTTTTCTTTTGCTCTTGCCTCTCTAAGTCTCTAGCTTTTTATCTTACTATTTGGGAATTTATTTCTCTCCTTTACTGATAACTTCAACAGTATAAAGAGTGATTGTTTACAAGAAAATTATAGAGTGTTTTATCTGATAGCTTTGGTGTATGCTAAATTTGAATAATTTTTGGAATTTAATGCACTGTCTTATAACTATTGATGTGTACTGAGAATTATTTTTGAATTAGTTGTATTCAAGTAACAAGAGATTAAATACTGCATGTACTGTCAAAGATGAAAAAAAATAGTTTGCATATAATCCAGTTGCATTCAAGTAGATTTTCCTTGATCCTTCCGAATATTTGGTAGCCATCAAATAATAACAATATTTGTAATTTTTGTTTATAGGTGGTTTGGTTCTTTTTGCATAGAAGTGAGATAACGTAAGTGAAGCAACATAGTCAAAAAGCATAAGTATTATAGCTGAATTTGGATGCTACAACTGATATGGCTGCATCATTAATGTTTCTATGTTTTGACAAGAAGAAAATTTGCCATGTATTTAGTAATTAATGTGTTTAGTTAGATGCTGATAAAATCAATAACCGAACACAAATTTTTTGATATATTGCCATGTTCTATAATTATGCGTTTTAAAGAGGGGTTTCCCTTTGCTGTCTTTTCTTCTGAAGTAAAAATGCTAATCCGAGGCATCTTATTATTTTGTTTTCTCAATATCCATTTGCACGCCATGCTTGGTTTAATGGCTAACTAACTTGAAAGATTTATGCATTTGTCCATCTTCAATAATAAGCTTTCTTTTCATATTAAGGCTTTCCTACTACCTCGCTGTTTTGTTTTTTCCTGTGTTAGGCTGGATGAAGAGAAAAATGTCTGTTGTCTTCTTAATGTAACCTTGGCATCTTCCATTCTTTCAGATTTACGTTTCTTTGGGTGTTAAATTCATCCCAAGCAACCTTTTTATTATTATTATTGTTTTTGGAATTTGTGTACTGTCCCATTTTGCTACTTTATGTTTTTGTAATTTGCAAAATGTACTGAGAATGGTTGTGCATTAGGAAATTGAATAAACACTTATTTTGAGAAGACTCATCATCATCCACTGTTTATCTTCCAAAATTCTTAATTTTGGTTTCCATGCATTTGATGAAAATGCAACCTTACAGTTTTTTTTTAGTACAACCTTCAATCTTGCATTTATTTGATTTTTCATCTTTTGCATTGCTTCACCTTTTGCTTTTACAATTGTAGTATAATTTTACTTCCCTATATCATGCTTCACCTTTTGCTATTACAATTATTTTTTGGTCCATCTTTTGCATGGACGATTCATAGAAAGTAGACTTCTCACACATCGGAGTACATTAGTAAAGTAAAAAAATATCAACTTTTAAATTATAGCTTGGCTTCATGCAAATAATGCTTACGTTAATTACTCTTATAACTATGTGGCTGTCCAGTTACAATTTACCCTCTTACACAGTTTCTTCTCCCTAATCCTCTGATTTTATCATCGATTGCATGCCTCAATCGTAGTCAATGATTCCTCTTTTTTTAAGATAGGTTATATGTTCTCACCTATGAAGTTTTTTTAATCTTAAAAATAACGCCATCAATTATATCTTCATTTATTTTTTCTTGCTTTATCTGACTGGTTATTGCAAATAAAATATAATTTTCCCTCTTCTCTATGTATTTTACCATTTCCACCTTCTATGTTGTTTACTTGATAGTTTCTTCGGTTAGAAAGATAGTGCCAAATTTTATACAGTTGTCCAAATCCGAAAGAAATTGATTACTTGGACTTACACTTATTTTTAGATAAACTGGTAAAACCTCTTCCAGAAATATTAATTCATGACGCTACTATCTACCATGCTTCATACAGGTACGGACTTGAAAATAATGCTGCACTGTAGTTGGAAGTTGGGCCTTCTCACCATTTCAATCACATGGTAAGGCATTCTTTTAAACAAACTTTACAGTTGGATTATTTATCATTATAAAATTATCACAATTGTTTTTCATATGCTTGCTTCATGATGTTTAAGAAATAAAAATACACCGAAGTAAACCTGAAGTAATTGATATGAAGGAGAACCCCTTCCATGATAAAGTTCGGTTTTCCTCATTATTTTCACGTTTGATTATTATGCTGGAAAAATATAGTCTCCTAGCTCACATAGCTTTTCTAAGGCATTGTTGACATATACAGACCACTACAAAATATTTTTTTTCTGGCAAACCTGCTTATCTGAAATTGTACTTTACGTCTTCGATTGTTATGCAAACTAAACCTTTTCTTGAATTTTAATTTACGACGGTACTGTCTACCATGCTCTGTGTATCTACGAACTTGAAATATACTGCATCTGGGTCAAATATCAGGCCTTATCAACATTTCGGCGACATGGTATGGAATTCTTTTGGACAAACTTTACAATATCATTATAAAATTATACGTCATGATGTTTGAGAAATAAAACTACATTGGATTTAAAATGGACTATTTGATGTCACAAACCCCTTCCATGATATCAAACATGAACAATGCGTGTTCTACTGCTTACAAATACATCGATAAATATCTTATTTCCTCAACAATTTCGTGTCTACTGATTACGTTGGACCTCTAAAGTCTCCTAGATCGTATAGCCTAATATTTGACGACATTTTTTCCATATATAGACTACTACAAATTAAACTTTGTTACGACACGCCCGCTGATCTGAAGTAATATGATAGTTACTTGATTGGTGATATAGATACTTCAACATGACTGTAAAATCCATAAATCCAATTGCATTGTAAGCAAGAAGTTAGTTTGGTTATAACCTATACACAACCGACCTTCCACTGCCATCTTTTCTTTGAGATGCGACCTTTGTGTTTTCGCCAACTACAAATGGGTGGATACTAATCGGTTCTAATACAACTAGCAGATAGTCATCAACTATGTGGGTGAATTTGGTAATGAGAACAATGTTTTCTCACATATCTTGAAATTGATGAGATCTTTATTAGAATGTTTTAATCCTTGAAGTCCAAACATTTGTTATGGGACCTACTTATAAGACCGGACCAGAAACTGCTCATATAGAAAAAAATTAAACGCAAACACGAACAAGAAAATATTGTGACAAATAGATAATTTTATGCGTCCATCAAGCGATTCTCAACCAGTTTCCCACGATGTAGCACCGTGTCTTTATGATTACGTTGACACATACAGCTTTTAATCGGTTGTTTTTAATCAACTATTGTGAAAAATATTTGTTTTGTACTAGCTGTACATGTTGGAAGTCACGACTGCAAGATGGCTTCCCTCAGATTTTTGTCAAAATCTTTTCATTCCTTCATTTGCGCATCGATTGAAAAGTTTATTAATTTTGGCTTTTATTAATTAGAGGTCTAATTTCATTTACTTAAAATCTAACTTAATTTTGTGTTTTTCCTATTTGTTTACCTTTAATAAGGATCTGGTAATTGGAACTGTTTACTATAGTTAATGTAAATGATTGATACACACACACAAACACTGCATTGTTTTTCATGTAGCACATGATTATATTTTAGTGCAGTGGATAAAACCATTTAAAAGAACTTTGTAAGATTTTTGGATTATGTAATGTGATGACTAAAATACATAATGTAGTCGATATCAGCTTTATTTTTTTAGTCTATCATGTATTTAAGAATTTCAATTTTAGCAACCGCCTGAGGTAATAGATTGTTTCATTGTACTTGGTCCTATCTCATGTCAATTCTTTTAGTTATCATTTTCCTTTGGATCATGTCTGCATGCATAAGTGGAATTGTCAACTCATACATGAGGTTCATAGGTTGATCAGCTATCCTAGGAATCCTTAAGTCGGTTGCTAGCATATATAGTACCATTTATTGGAATCAGTAACCCCAATTATTTGGGAATAAACACGGTAAGGAATGACCAAGTAATAAGCGTATTTGAGTAGGATTAAATGCACATTTGTGCAAGTCCTAATATGACAATTAGAGCATATAATGAAATAACCTCAAGTATTTACGGCATGTGGGTACTCTTTTACTAACAACCGAAATTTTTACTTGACTGAACGGTGCCTTCCACTGCATGTGCTGGCAGTTGTGTCTTACAATAAACTGTAACTGACCCACTAATGTTTAGTATACAGAAAGTTTCCAATCAATCCATAATCTTTAAACATTCTAGCCTTAGACGCATTTGGAAATAATACCTCAGGACTGAAAACAAAATGGCTAGCTGTCTAAAAATTGAGCTTCAAGAGCTTTTTGGATTTAAATGTTCTTAATTGGCAATATATTTGTTACTTGATATGTGTGTGGTGTATGTATAATTTTTTTGCACATATGTATGTGTAAAATTGCATATTTAATATCCCAAAATTTTATTCCTTCGTGTCTGGCGGTCACGACTTTATTTGCTCTCTCCATGTCACTACGCCAAATACCATGAAAGTTATAGTAGTCGAAACATTCCCCTAAGCATGTACTATCAAGCAAAATATTGCTTGCACCCAAAATCAATACCATCAGCAACTTTGGCACTGAATTAGTGAAAAAAGAAACCACTGGTTGAATATAACAAAATTGAGATAATAATAAATGCCTACTATATCTAAAAATGTTATCGTTCGTACGAGACCCACATGTTTAAAAACATATTTCCTTCTTTTTTTGTTTCATTTAGCGGATGAACCTTCTATTGTGCCTTCCACTTACAATTTTTACCATTTTGTTCTGCCATACTAGCGCGTTTTCTATGGCTCAACGCGCGACTGTTCATTTACCCTTTATCTTTTTCCTGCAAAATTGTCCTTAAAACTATTATTCAGAAGTACCGTCCTTAAAACTTACTACCATACAAAAAGAAGCCCTTTAACCAAATTTCCACGCTTTAAACCTTAAGGTGAAGTGCTCAAGGAGTAATATAGAAATTGTGTTTGAAGCTAATATTTAACGTGCTTACTAAGAAGATGTAACATTATTTAATATTGATTTGAATGCTTGCAAACTATTTGGGTTATAACTGAAGTTTTTACAGATTAAAAAATCTTTGTCCTTGAACAAAGTCAAGTCCGCAAGCCAGTTGCAATATATTTTCACTAACCATCGAAGCATGCTGTATGTAGCTCAAGGTTCTGCTGGGTCTGATGTCACCCGTATATGGGGAGCATGTGAACAATGAAGCAACAAGCTGGTGCAATGATAGACAACAATTTCATCAGAGTTATAATTTTCATACAGGTGACGTGAAGGCACCACCAGTACCGCAAAATTTTCTTTTACATGTAAGCCTGCTATATGCATTGTAGAGTAAGAGTGGAAGTATTCAATTATTTACTGTGATTAGTTCATGATACACTAGCTGTACTATATTTGTATCAGCAACTTCATATTTGGTTGCATTAGAAATATTTGTAATTGAACAACTATACGATCTTATATGATACCGTGTATAATAGAAATGTTTGTGCCTGCTTGGTATGTAAATTAATTTGAAAATTCTATCATCTTTAACTTATGTAAGAGTTTAGCTTCCACCTGGATGGTTTGCGGATCAATATTTGTGTCCGCATGTGGGCACTTGCTTTATATAGTTTCCACCTTGCGTGTATTGTATTCTGTAACTGTATAAGTTTACAAAGTAACGCAGTTTACAGAGTAACATCTTCAACTTTATTTTCAGATATAATTATGTGACTACTTAGTTAATATTATTTTCGTCTACATTTTGCCCAAGCTCTATTGAAACATTCATTTATTCTATGCGATTTTGAACATCTAATGCACTATTATAGAGTTAAAGCTAACATCAATGAAATTGCATTTTGTATTTAACCAGATTAATGTTAGCTATTATACTATGGCTTATTTTCAATATTATATAGTGAATTTCAGTTAAAACATATCATTACATGATCAAGTAACCAAATATATTACAACAGCTGCAATACAACCATATAGCAACAACCCGTGTGCGTAGCACGGGTTCGCACCAGTTATAATACTACAAACTTAAATAACAAGTCCAATAATAAGTAGACAACGCACCATATTATTCTACTTATTTTCATCATTCCATCAGTTGGTCCTAGCATGCCAAAACCAGAGAAACCCTACACGCAAGCTCCTCTTAAAAGAAAAAAAATGGTGGAACTTGAAAAATAGTAATCTCAATATATACTCAATGAAATGTAATAAAAAATAGTGGATCGCAATTCTCGTCGGGAGGCCGAAGTCGAAGTTAGGGTATCAGAAGGAGTAGCTCCGGGAGTGAAGTTCAGCGGTGAAGTCGTGAGACGATTTCGTGGAGAGATGAAGATATGAGGATAGGAAAGAATAATAGAGTAATTATCCAGTTAAAAATGTAATTAGTGATTAATTATAAATTGCAACTAAATTAATGTATAACTGACTCGTTTTCGGTCCAAACCAAACATCATGATTCGTCGCGTTGTACTCGTATGATCAAAATCTACGTCTTGAAGCTGAATTGAGAAGATTCTAAGCTTATATAATTTTCTGTTTTACTTGAAACGCTATTTGAAATTAGAACCGAAACTGAGCGTGGAAGCAATAACTGAAACGATATTGAGTAAACCCAACCTTTCTGATCTACCAGTATTATTAAGTATATAAAATGTTTTTATTTACTTATTTATGTGAATTATTAGCTGATTGATTTGTTTAAAATAACCATATTATTAATTGCATGTTGGATAAATAAATTGGTTGGTGGTTGAATTAAATTTCGGATTTCGATATAACATCTTGAAAAGCCATTAGTTCGGATGTACCTGATCTAGGATCACGATGTAACATCTCGAATTGCTGTTAGATGTTTCTGACTTTTTTTTTTTCTTTCAATTTCTTGAATAATTGCTGGTGTGAAGATTTATGCGGAATATTGAAAGTTGCATTGTTTGGTTATAACTAATAAAATTGAGTATATGATTGGTGTTATCACTTTGCCCAAATAAACACCTTATAGTAAATTGGATAAATTTGTCTATTAACATTTGTTAAATGAAATAAATCCCCTTTTTTCTATATTATTCATGTGATTGCCATGGTGATATGAGATATGTTAGCTATTAGTTGCTAAATGATGTATTTACATATATGTTCGGTTATGTAAATGCCAATGTTATGATTGGGAAGTGAATTAAATAAATGGTAACTTACTTAATGTAACACCCCACTGTGAGACCCACCCTATTAAAGAGCAATATTGAGTAATACTATCTATTAGAGCGGAGAATATGACTAGTTGGGAGCAACCATTCATAACCTTGTATTGGACTAGTATCGAATACATTTATTGAGTATATAAATTTTTCTTTCTTGCCTCAAGAGGATAGTCATACTCAACTCATGTCTAATATAAAACTACGATGGCTAAGGATTTCATTCAAAATAAATTACAACATATCTTAGATAACAGATCATAGAACATAATACATATAAGTGAAACACCAAAATACAACAATACATGTTCTGCAAACTCAAATGGTCACATATGAACCATACACAAACACAAAATCTCTTAAAGAATAATATACAAATAACTCGAACACACAAAATACACAACTAGGAAATTGTTTCAAGATAGATAGTCCAAGATAAATCCACCAACGACGAACCAATAATGATCTGTGACTTGAAACAACTCTTCTAACCCGAGTATTACATACGTGGGTCATTCTAGCTTAAATTTAGGTAATTATAATGGATGAAATAAAATATCAATAGACATGTATTCCTTTTTATATCCAAAAGGAATCTCAAGATCATGGATTTAGATGAAAAACATAGATGCAGTAGGTCCTTTCCATCATATGATTAATATATATACTACTATATGAGAACGAGGAACATAAATAAGTTCATAAACACACCCTACACGAATTACCCATATTCCACAATTGGGGTAATAAACATTTAGAATCACACAACGTGAAATGGAAAACACGGAAACCACTAAAATCACCAGAATCACTAGAACCACAAGAATCACCAAAATCACAAGATTCACCAAAATCACCGAAACTGCGATCTCATCTAAAGTTTAAAACCATAGAAAAGAAATCACCGTACACACACAAATGATCTTCGAATACAAAGCAATATATACAATAATCATCATGAATTGGTGAAAAAATTAATCAAAACAAAACACCAAAATCACCACATGCTGGATCCAACCCCTGGAGGGGGAAGCGTTAGCTATGCATGCACATGCTAACACACAGGGATGGCACAAGGCCTTTGCTAATAATGAAAACACATAAAACATACCTTGTAGGATGACCAAATAGGTTGTTACACATCGAATTAATCGCTCAATCACCAAATTAACTCGAAGGTCCACCAAATTGACGCAAAGGTCTAGTAATGGCGAAAACATAGGAATGTTTTATAGACTCACAGAAAGTAACCCGAATAGTGGCAATTATGCGTCCCTTAGCACACCTTCTCTCTATTGGTTTACTAACCGCGTGTCAGTTTCACATAGAAAAGACACATAAACAGAGAAAACACAAGAACATAAGGGAACACCAGATATAATTGCTTTGATATCCTAGTCTGAAATTAATCGATCTCATATACCTTCATGTCCCGTACCATAAGGTTTACATTATCATTTAGTCACAACAACGCCTTCTTGAAGGGTACAAAAATGTGTGAGTTTATATATCTAAAATACTTCATTTGAGAAAACAAGATTATAAAACGATTTTGAAAATACTGGATTTTTTTTTAAAATACTTAATAATCTAAAAAATATTTGTATTCTACTATTGGTTCGAGATGGTTATATTTTGAAAATAAAAACAATGAAACCAATTTGTATCAAAGCTATAGGAAGATCTATATGTGCAGTTATTTATAAATCCAGCTAATAAAATGTGTTCGTGTCCCCACATTTTTCAAAACCCGATATAGGAAACAAAGTTCAAAATCAACCCCAAGCAGCTAATTCAAAACAAGAGCTCGATTATATTATAGACTTTATTATTAGATTGATGCCACGAAAGCAAACTACCCTAAATAACTTATGAATTTGATCAAAAACACAAGATTTTAATACTAGCACTACAAAAACCAAATCCCAGCAAGCAAACAAAGTTTCTTGCGCAACTCTTTGGATAGTTCAACCTAGGGGTTGACCTGTCTTTAAGGGCAGCCGACCTTATGGTCGACCTAGGTATCGACCCAGGCGACAAGATTTCAATAGGTTGCAAACCTATTTCTTTTCTACTTTTGTTCGATTTCGGGAACAACTAAAAGTTAGATTACAACATGCAATATTCTCAGGGTAAGTACAAGTTTCCAACAACCATCTAAAAAAATTAACATGAATTTAATACGAGATGGTGACATAATAGTCTTGCAAAGATGAGTGTAGAGAAGATAAGTTTTTGAGAATAATTTTCTCAGGAAATGATTCACTGAGAGAAATATTTAATTACAGATAACATAAGCTCAAGAAAATTCAATAATTAGATTTTAAAAAATGATTTAAGCCAGAAAGTGTGAGTGCAACAACTTACCTTGCACGGATTTGAATGGATTTGGCTTCTTACAGCTCGCAACAATGAGATTTACTGACATGCAACTCGAAATTGCTTCAGTAAATTTGATATCCCCCACTCCGGTAAATAGATTAGAGATGATGGTAAGCCTAGATTACTTGTAAATGCATTAGCTATCATTCTCCTTCTTCATAACCATGATTTGGCGAGGGATTTCATTTCTGATTTCATATAGTTGTCATGGCTTTTACTGTCTCCGGAGGAAGAAGGAAGGAGGAGAGGAGGGAAAATAAAAATGTCGTGATGTTACTTTTTCTATCCTATCTCCATATAATTCCTAGTTGGATTGAATCTTGCTTTCCCAATACCCAATTTGTTCAGATGTTACCAAATTCAGGGTGTTACAAATTTCCCTTAACAACGAATGCAAAACTAAAATAACTTAACACATCTTAGTAATACACACAACAACCTATGTGGTTTCTTTATAATTTAAACACACAAGTCTAGTTAAATTTTAAACAATTTTGAACATTACTTTAAAGTAATATTCTATAAACTTCACATTTCCCTACAACACAAAATTTTCACGTTAAACAATTCACCCAACATTCTTAGATTCTAAAATTAATGAACACTCGTTATTTTAATACAAATGAATTTATATAGTCATATTAAAATTATCTTAACATATAAATATTGAAGCCAATCAATATTTTCACTTTTATACCTTTACCCACGACAATCATATCTTAAAAGCATATTTTGCATTAATAATAAGTTATTATAAACAATAATCCACAAGTTTGTTGTATTTCCACCATTAAAATATTTTAATACAAGATTTTCACACATGCACACACACACACACACACATATATATACAACATATAATAACATTTCGAAGCATTGCTTTAAACACAATTATTGCTTTATTTTATACTTTTAATAACTTATATTTTCAATACACAAATTTACCAATTATTAATGATCTTGTTATAACAACTCAATACTTAATATATAAAATATATTTTACTTAAATATTGATTGCTAATCAATATATTATATTTTCAGTATTAATTCAAATCATCAAAATATATTTTACAAACACGGATTGGATTAAATTCCCTACTATACCCAAGGTACTTAATTTATTCCAATACATACAATTCTGAAAGTCACAAGCTCTTTATTTTCTTATTTTAAAACATTATATGTGTTAGACTCATGAACTCGTGCTTTATTCTTCTTAGTTTTAAAATATAGAGAACACATTGTAATCTTTTTAGCCTGGATACCCAAAAACCTGGTTTGTTACACACTTCCCAGCTTAAATAAACCGTGTCCTCGCAATTTACTTAAGATAATACACACATACATTCAAACTTTTATTTACTAGGAATAGTTTGGTTTAATTTTTTTAAACACACAACTCCCACTATTTCAATCTGTTTCCAATATATCACACAGATTACAATAGAGGTTGAAATCTAAAATACTTATTGTACAAAAAAAAATTAATTTTCATCTCAATAACATACATAAAAGATTTAAATTATTCATCACAAGGCATATCTTAAAATACACTCACCTTTCACCTGTTTCCCACCAATAATTAATGTTGGCTCTCTATCAAATTTGTTTTAAGTTCCTAAACAATGGCTGCTATTTTGATTATAGAATCGAACAACCATGCCATTTAATGTTTGTTAACACTAACTTGAGGTTGCAATCGTCTTTTAACTCCATGTATGAGTGTACTTCAAAAATATTGTGTACGATCAAGATAGTTACTCATCTAAAATAACTTTTACATTAAAAACACTTTATATTCCTTCATTTATGTCTTTCTTAAAACACATATTCAACTAACAACCGTTTATTTTGTTTGGATAATATTAAACCATCAATTTCAAAACAGCTTACCCAATTATTTGGCTGCAAAGTCGATATATTATTGTTATATCCTTTCCAACTTTACTGTAGTTCTCATTTCATTTAGTGGTTTAACATTATTCTCACGTATTTTTTCATTGTTCTTCCCAAAATTAAATTTTATTATACATAGAATAATATGCTCAATCCTCTTGTATAATCATTTAAGAAGTTCTTATCGATATTGTTGATCAGACATATTTATCAAAACGTCTTAAAATGCTCTATGGACAATTCAACAAAAAGAAAATAATAGGTTTAGGGTTTACTTAGGATTTAACTTTGTATTTATCTTCATGAGTACTCTTTATTTACTCTTAAATAAAGAATTTCATACATCATTAAGTCTTTAAAAGTTAATTAGCTTTACCCCATACCATTAATCCTCTTTATAAATTTATTAAATTTAGCATGGTCGAAACAATTCACATGCTCCATTGCTCAACTTTGACTATTAGATTAGTGCTCTTTTACCCCAAATTGAGTTTCGCTTTTATTATCTTGGATTTAATTCATTACCCATCTCGATTTACTTTATTTAGCTCAATAATCAACTTGACACAAAAGGGTTGAATTTAAATTTCCTCTAAAATTTTAAACTCTAGATCCCAAACACCGAAAGGATTAAGAAGAAGGAAATTTCTATGAAGATAAACCATAAATATTAGGATTCAACTCATGGAATACTACGGAATGAAACTCATCCCTAGACGAATTTTGGAAGCTAAGATCTCCACATGACTAAACAGATAACGAACATGGATAAGGACAACAATGGGAGTGATAAACATAGACACGATTGTTATCCTTCAATGTTGTAACATATGAACTATTCTGGTCATGTTCCGTGTCTATCGTACTTTTTTCTGAACATGACACTGATACCAAAATGTAACGTCCCATCTCGAGACCTACTATAATAAGGAAATTTTTTATGTTATATTGTCTATTAGAGCAGAGAATAGGGCTGGTTAGGAGTGACCATCCGTAATCTTGTATTACACTCATATCGAATACGTTGATTGGATGTATAAATTTCTCTATCTTACATCACGAGGATTGGTGTAACGTCCCGGGGAATTTACGGCCTTGGATATTGGCATACAACACTGTGTCGAAATCCAAGAACCGAAAACACCAAATAGTTAAAAGAAAGAAGTTAGAGGGTGATAATAGATAAGATAGAAAATTAGAATAGAAGAAGAAGAACACAACAACATCAGAGTAACACGAATCTCACAGCGGAACGAATAAAATATAGTATATAAAATAACACTGAAACACAAATCTGTATTTGTATATTAGATTATAATACTTACATCACAGCGAAAATAAACAATAGCTAAAAAATCCTGAAGCCTCCTGCCCCAGCTCCTCCAAGAATATCTGGAAAATCCCGACAACTTGACTGCCCGTACAAAATTGGGCACCCAAGAGTTTAGGGAAAACAAAACAAAATAAACTCTGGGTCAGTCATGGGACTGGTGTGAGTAAACTCCAACCATTCGGTTTAATTTTTCAAAAATCATTTTTTTAAGAAATGGTAATCGTAAGACAGATCCACACATAAACACGGATGGTTTTTACCTTACGATAACCCAAAACCTTTTTGAAATTCAATAATATTCTGATATTATAATAATGTCTAATTGATTAACGTAGAAATGTGTTTATTATATGCTCTTATATCTTATCTTTTGTATATAAATAAATATTACTTGGGTATTGTTTTGTCACTTTTACAGATATTTCAACCCAGCACGCATGCAACCAGAAAAGTAGAGAAATGGAGATCAGATTGCTATATATTTACATTTTGAAGAATTTTAGATGAAGATCTCACATCTAGTTGCTGTTGGACAAGAAAATGATTGATAAAAAGGCCATGCATATCTCAAATTAAAAGAGGCTTGCAAGATAAAAGGAGAAAAGGCCTAGAACTTGTTCCAAATGACAAAAGGCCTAAAACTTACTTGAAATAGCTAGGCCCATTTGTAATTAGGGTTAGAGTTTGGTTATCTCCTATAAATGCCCTTGTAATATCATTGTAGCCACCATCCTATTTTTCTATCTTAACCTCCATTAATAAAAGTTCTTCTTCTTCTTCTTTTATTTTCCAGCATTTTTCTTTTTCTTAGCAATTGGTGTTGTCTTCACAATTAGTTTTGGTAGAACACCAATTGTATTTTACATTTTTTTATTAGCGATTAGTCGTTTGATTAGTTTCAACGACAATCCTAATTTTACTTTTTGTTGTTTTTCTTTTTCTGCAATTTTAATTTCTGCATTTTATTTGTGTTTTGCATTTTATTTTCCAAGCAATTTGTGTCATCTATTCAATTAGATTTGATAGAGCTCAAGTTGTCTTTGCTATTTTATTTTCATTAGTGATTAATCGTTTGATTAGATTCAACGATATTCCTATTTTTGCAATTTCAATTTGTTTTTATTTCAATCAAATCTCCAAACTTCATCTAACTCGCCCAAGAAATTATATAAATAATTTAATTTAATTTATCTCCCTATGATTCGACCTGCATACTACAGGATCTGTGCGCTTGCAGTATTTATTTCATAAATCGCGCTTTTCTAGTTCTTAGAAAGCGTCGATCAAGTTTTTGAAAAACTTGTTCGACGCTTTCTAAGTAAATAGAAAAGCGCAAATTTTAAAATAAAATACTGCAAGTGCACAGATCGTGTAGTATGCAGGTCGAATCACAGGGAGGTAAATTAAATTAAATTATTTATATAATTTCTTGGGCGAGTTAGACAAATCTTCGTGGTTGGTTTTGAAAGCAAACGAATTTGAAACTGCAATTAAATTATTATTGAATTGAATCAGATCTGAATCTAATCAAATCTGTATTCAATCGAATTGACCTAAGGAAGCAGTAAAAAGAACAGAAATTAAAATTTCAGAAATTAAAATAATAAACAGGAAATAAAATTAGGATTACCGCTGAATCTAATCAGATGGTTAATCACAAATGAAAAATAAATGAAAAAGACAAATAGTGCTTAACCAAATTTAATTGTGTAGACAACACTAATTGCTAAGAAAATAAAAAAAAAATGCAGAAAAGAGAAGAAGAAGACTTTATTAATTCTAGGATGATGTTTACAATGAGATTACAAGGGTATTTATAGGATAGATAGCCAACCCTAACCCTAACTCTAATACAATGACAAATGGGCCTTACGGAAATCACAAAAGAGTTTGCAATGAGAATTACAAATAGGCCTTAGTGAAATCTAGTAAATTTGGGCCTTTCCTCTTTTCCTCTTGCATCCTTGACAATTCTTCATTGATTTGTGATATGGGTAGGCTTTCTGCCAATTATTTTCTTGCCCATAAAGCAACTGGATGTGAGATCTTTGTCAACAAGTCTTCAAATGTAAATATGCAGCAATTTGATCTCTATTTTCCAGTTTTCTGATTGTATTGGCATATCTGTAAAAATGACAAAATAATACCCAAGTAATAATTATTTATATACAATAGATAAGATATAAGAGCATAAAATAAACACATTTCTATATTTGATCAAATAGCCCCACACTTATCTTTTACTCGTCCTCGAGTAAAAAGAAAGAAAACTAAAAAAAATGAAAAAGCTAAACTGGATAGGTCACACTTTCGTAGGAAACACGATTGCATTGAGCGTATGCAACAAGCCATTAAACCTCTAGGTGTCCCTAGGAGGACGAGTGGTGTCTCGTGAGGGTTTTCAGCGGATACTACCCACAAAATCCAAATGCAATATGCTATGATTCTAATGAAACTACATGAGTGCAATGGGCATATGCAAAATAAAAATAAAAATAAAAACACGACTTGTTTCAGGAAAGTGTTACAACAATTTAAGTTAACAATTTCTAATCAGTTGATTGTACTTTAGATACCTCAACCTGTCACAAATTTTCAACATAAGTCAAGTTTTCAATGTCTAAACTCTAGTTTAGCCAGTTGGTCTGTTCGATAACATAGTGCAGCCATGAAATAAATTCTTAGTTTGCTTGTCACAGTTTGTGAAGTGGTATTCTAGTTTCCTTATGTATGGCCAGTCAAATCAATAAGGTCAACAAATGTTTGGGCATCATCGCTTATTCTCTATCTCTATAAAAGTTAAAATTTATGATTAATTACATACACCTAACTTAAAAGACCAAGGTATACCACCTATACACTGCCTTGCGGACTGACGGAGAGTTGGGACAGAGCTTGGCAGATTGTGCAGACCGACGCTGACTTTGTCAACAACATGTCGGTAATCCTTAGATGTGACGGCCCGCCCCGCATTAGTCGACATTTCCTCCGAATTTGCGCTGTACACATGCCCGACTAGCACAGAACGGTCACCAAAGAAAGGAAAGAATAGAATGAACTAACAAAGAACCTATAGAAGGTCTCACAGCGCATGGAATAAAATATAATAATAACATACTTGACATAAAACAGGCGAGACAGTGCATAAGCTGAAAACTAAACCTCGATAGCAGCGAAAATCCAAATACAGCTTATGATCCAACATCATTATTGCAATTTTAAACCGTCTCTAGAGAAAAAGAAAGCTTAAGTAGAAGATGCACTACTAATGCCCAAGTAGTGATCTTCAACAACATAGGGAGAATATCTATATGTATCATACGTGGAAGCCTCCTGCTCGTCTCCTGATCAGCTACTCGTGCATACCTAGCTAACCTATCTCTAGTCTGCTCGTGAGAGCACCCAGAGTAGTAAGAAGAGACATAAAACTCTGGGTCAGACAAAAAGTCTGGTATGAGCGATAAGCAACAAAACAGAACAATAACAGGTATAATCCAATCATACTTGAACCTGGACCTGCAACCAAAGAGTTAGCACTACATACCGTATAATACTCTAAGGTGTCACTAACATATGGTGTAAGGAATACGGGGGTGGGGGTGTGCATGTCATAGTGAAAGCAAACAATCAAACATAGCAACCATCCTCACATCTCTCACTCGGTGCGTAAAGCATACGATATCCACTACCTTGGTTACCTATCCATTGGGCCATGATGGAATCCCATCCCGTACAGCTATCACTACAAGCCTACTATCCGTCTCTCAGTAGTGAACCAAAGTTATGGATACCGACAACACCTTTGCACACGTCCCGCAGCAAAGCCCAACTCATGAAGTCAACTCGTTGGTTCCCAACTGGATCCTGAGCTCTAACTTCTTATTTGGACTACCTTTGCATCTCGGGTTATTGGTCTTCTTCTCCAGATCGGTCTTCTTCCTTTACTTTGCTTCAGATCGTACTCCCATCGGGTTTGGATCGTCGTCATCACCCCTGGCGGATCGGGTCGGGGCCTTCAAGTCTAATCGCCATACATCGGTTCGGTTCAGAGGTGGCTATGCGGGTCGGGTCGGGGTGGTCTTCCTCCAGCGGTTCGGATCGGAGTCCACACCTCCTGGCTTCATGGAAAACTCCTCTGGTTCGGTCCTTCTTCTCAAGCACTTCGGATCAGGTCGGGTCTCTCAGGCTTCTCCATGGTGCATCGGTTCGGATCGGAGTAGCTTCATTCCCACAAGGGCGGATCGGGTCGGTTGTGAGCAACTCTCGTGGAAGGTGGTTCGGATCGGGCTCCTTCCTCCGATCCGATCCAGATCGGCCAAAATCCTTCAACTTCTTCCAACGACTGTTTATGCCATTTGACGGCATTTTCGACCAATCTAACACTTCTAGACAATCACAAATCATACCATACAGTCATAACAACATGCACAATCAATCATAAATAGCAAAACAACAATCATAGCATGTAAAATGGATCAAATATACCCAAAACCCATATTTTCCCCTTAAACATGTTCAACAACAACTAATGATAGGATTAGTAAAACCTAACCAAATTAGCCAAATTTTCTAACAGAGGTCTAAAACAGTATTTTAGAATTTTTGAATATTTTTCCAGATTTTTGTGACGCATAATTTCGCTAATTATCACTAATCACCCCTTAATCCCCTAAATTCCGGGATTAGCAAAATTAGTCCAAATTAACCCAAATTCATATCAGAGGCGTAAAATAATATTCTGGAATTTCACAATTTTTTCTAGATTTTTCTGAGTTATAATTTCGCTAATCTTCGCTAATTACCCTAATTAGCCGTAATTAGTGAAAAACAATGCAAATCACTCACCTTAGCCACAAATAAAACCTCAAAACTGAAATAAATCTCTGTTTGGCGCTATTCCCAATGTAACACAACAGCTCAAACTTTGCCTTGGTGCTTTCTCTCCTCAATTTGATGTAGCTAAGCCTAATCTTCAATTAGAAAGTGGTTTAGAGGTGTTTTGCAGAGGTTTAGAAAGTGGAGGCCATGGCTAGGTTAAGAGGAATGAATAGTGACGGCTGAAAAATGAGAAAAAAGTATTCTCCAAACCCTAATAGCCCTTTTAAACTCTTAATCCCGAAATTCCCCTTTGGGCCTAGCTGTTAATCACCCGGTTAAGCCCAATTAAGCCCTTTTTCACTATCTGAAACTTGGTTCAGCCATATCTCCCCAACAGTGAGTCCGTTTGACTAATGTGACCACTCTACGGAATTGTAAACCATTATCTGGATCCAATGGAAGTGGTTTCAGGCCAAAATTCCTTTCCAGTCAAAAGTTATGGCCGAAACAAGATCAACTAGGGGCAAAACGGTCATTTAAAAATCGGCAAAAATCATGATCATGGGAAATGACCCCAATGGTTGTTTCCCAAAGCCACATGACCATACGACTTCATATGAGAAAGAAATAAATATTCTACGATCCTCCGATGCGTAGAATGCAGGTTGTTACATTGTCCCCTCCTTAAGAAATTTCGCCCCCGAAATTCCCTAACCAAAACACACAAAGGGTTCCGCATGCCTTTCAGCCATAAAACAACAATCAAACATGCAAAACAAGTCTATAGTAGCATGCGGAATAACTAAATTGCAAAGTAAGTCTTACCAGGCAAAGAGTTTTGGATACGACTTTCTTATGTCATTCTCTACTTCCCAAGTACAGTCATTCTCTCGCCATCGATTCCCATCTCTACCTTAGAGGTAATTTCTAATAGGTTAGGATCGTCCCTCTGACTGAAACCGATCCACTTAATCTAGATCGGTCTAATCGTCAAGCTTATTAGCATTTCTGAATCCAATTCACATTTAAGTCTGAAGTCATATCCCATGATATACTCTAGTTGCTTCCATTCCAGAAAAATAGCCTCTAAACTGGCATGTTTCCTACCCAATGCATCAGCTATCGCACCTAGTCCAGTACATGGCATTCGTCTATACTGTCATTTTCTTAGGTAATCCAACCCTATACGCCAAATTTTCAACTACATTCCAAATGTCCTTTCAAGTCCAACTTGAGTTCTTCCTACATTCGTACTGCACGTCCAACGTACATTCACCTCCTAGAGGCAAACTAGATCCATCCAATGAACCTAGTACTCCACTTATACTCGTACTGCACGTCCAACATACATTCACCTCCTAGAGGTGAACTAGGCTCATCCAATGAATCTAGGTACTCTACCTTCGAGTCCAAGTCCAACTTGAAGCTCCTATATCCGCTGAATCTTCAAGGTCAACGGACGCTCCACAATGCCCAACATACTCCAAGTCTAACGTAAAGTATCTTACGCCCGTCATATCACCATGATCAACGAACTTATACTATTTCCATTCAACAGGATCCTACAGGTGATAGTCAAAAGAAGAAAGGTATGAGCAAACACAATAACCATAGCATCCATCAAACAAATCCTATCTATCACCTGCTAAAGCCATGAATACGTCGATACCTGTATGTCTGGTCCAACCAACATCAATAACTAATGGAAGCTCTGCCTCCAAACGGACTACCGTATGTCCAACGTACGTTTATCCTCCAAGGATAACTTGATCACGTCCAACGGATCCAAGGTAAGTGGGCGTCCTCAGATACCCTTGCTTTTAGTCCGCCTGAAACACTCGAGTCCCACCCAAGTCTATCCATTATCTTGCTGCCCTCTTGAGTCCAACTCGAGCCCATCCAATTCCTTGCAGCCTTCTCGAGTCCAACTCGAGTCAATCCATTACCTATAAACTCAGACCCAGTCTTGAGTATCCATTACCTACAGACCCTAGTCCATCGTGAGTCATCTCTCTATTCGTTGCATCTCCAAGATCAACGAACACCCGTTTTCTTTTACGAGTTCAAGTCCAACTTGAATCGTCCTAATCTTCGTTGCATCTTCCATGACCGACGAATACATCCTATTTCTTCAAAAAGAGCATCAACATAAGGTCCTAAACAATCCATTACTTTGCATCTTTCTCGAGTCCCACTCGAGTCATCTCACAACCCTACCGAGTCTAACTCGGGGCAGTCCATACCATCGAATAGTCTTATCCTGTCACGGTTGCCCATTACTCCTCGAGTAAACCAAGATATCATCCAATGAAAATCACAACAACTACTTATCTCTCACGCAACCCATCCTAGTCGAACTCGACATTCCCCAAGCACAAGCCCCAAAGGCCTAAACCAATATCAGACAAGCATCCAAGGAATATCTCCTCCGAATTCGGACAATCCACGTGAAGTGATACTAGCAAAACAACTAAGCACTGGAGCACTCATTTGCCTCCCAGAGACAACTAGAACTTATTACAACGATAACCTCTCAGCTTCCTTGACTCCAGTTACTATCGCCATCACTAGGTAGGTACCTAATACCACCCTATTCCTTTAAAGTATATCGACTCCCCAAAGTAATGCTAAACCCAGTAAAGCCCAAAACAAAGTAATCACAAACAAACATACATCCATGACTCAATAAGACCACATTACGGAAAACCATACTAAGGCTAGTCGAACCACCAATCGGGTTCGTCACTACTAAAGGTCTATCGACTAACTCAAGTTTGTCAAACAAAACTCGATCAAAACATCTTAAATAGAAAGCATACCTCGAATAACGACACCTTTTTCCTTCTGTGCCGCAGTTGGGGCATTCGACGAAGAAGGAACAGCGTTGATAGCATATGCTTTCACGATCTGCTTCTCCCTAGGAGGTTGTGGACATTCATTATTGTGATGTCCCGCTTGGCCACAATTAAAGCACTTCCTTTCCCCAGGCTTTTCCCGACAATCTCTGGCATAGTGGCCCTTCTTACCACAGCTAAAGCACTTGCCATCTTTCTTATTTTTCTTATTCTGACCATCCACGGTTTGGTCTTGTTTCCTTTTATTCTGGGAATTATTCTTGCCTCCACCGCTTGCTTGCGGCTTTGGCTCCTCTGCAGATGCAACCTTAGTCTTCGACTTAGGGTAAAGACTCTCTAACCTCAATGCTTTCCCCACAATCGATTCAAACGTCTCATCGATGTGGTTGATAAGCCTTTCCCCCAAGTATCCATCCAAACCAGTAATGAACTTCTCGTTCTTCTTCTCGGCAGTATCTATTAGGGATAACCCATATTTCGACAAAGTGTCGAACTCAGCAATATACTCCGAGACTGCCCTACCCTTCTGCTTAAGCTCCAAGAACTTCCTGAACAATTCTAACTTCTGAGCAGCTGGAATAAACTTATCACTAAAACGAGTTCTAAACTGATCCCAAGTGACTTGATCCTCTGGAGTTGCTGCCTTAATGGCATTCCACCAATTCATTGCCCGTCCTTGCAGCTGACGGGATGCTAACCTTCTCTTCATCGCATCCTCGATACCCAAGGCTTCGAAGATACGCTCGTAGCTATCCAACCAATCCTGAACATCCGTAGCGGACTCCGTTCCGTGGAACGGCTTCCCACCAAGACTAGTTTAATCCTTCTTCAGCTTGGCGAAATCGGCCCTGGGCGCCTGCACTATTGGATCACCACCATTACCACCATTGGGAGCTGCCCTCTGCACATCCCTAAGCATTTCTCTCATGAGGTCAGTAAACATCGTCCTCATGTTAGCAGCATTCCCATTACTGGCTCCTCTACCAGCACCTCTTGCGTATCGGCTCATCGTTCAATCTGTAAAGAGAAAACGATTAACCATCTCCATAGTGGTGCTAGTGTAGTGCGACTTCATCCTTAGCTATACTAAATATATATATGTATATAGCTTTTGAAAACCAAAATAACCACAAATACGCGCTCTCATATACGTATACTATCTCTCCCTGATGACTTCCCTACGTTAACTACGCAACCTAGAGCTCTGATACCAAATGTGACGGCCCGCCCCGCATTAGTCGACATTTCCTACGAATTTGCGATATACACATGCCCGACTAGCACAGAACGGTCGCCAAAGAAAGGAAAGAAGAGAATGAACTAACAAAGAACCTGTAGAATGTCTCACAGCGCATGGAATAAAATATAATAATAACATACTTGACATCAAACAGGCGAGACAGTGCATAAGCTGAAAACTAAACCAACATAGCAGCGGAAATCCAAATACAGCTTATTGTCTAACATCATTATTACAATTTTAAACTGTCTCTAGAGCAAAAGAAATCTAAAGTAGAAGATGCACTACTAATGCCCAAGTAGTGATCTTCAACGACACAGGGAGAATATTTATATATATCATACGTGGAAGCCTCCTGCTCGTCTCCTGATCATCTACTCGTGCATACCCAGCTAACATATCTCTAGTCTGCTCGTGAGAGCACCCAGAGTAATAAGAAGAGACATAAAACTCTTGGTCAGACAAAAAGTCTGGTATGAGCGATAAGCAACAAAATAGAACAACAACAGGTATAATCCAATCATACATGAAGCTGGACCTGCAACCAAAGAGTTAGCACTACATACCGTACAATACTCTAAGGTGCCACTAACATTTGTAAGGAATACGGGGGTGGGGGTGTGCATGTCATAGTGAAAGCAAACAATCAAACATAGCAACCATCCTCACATCTCTCACTCGGTGCGTAAAGCATACGATATCCACTACCTTGGTCACCTATCCATTGGGCCATGACGGAATCCCATCCCGTACAGCTATCACTACAAGCTCACTATCCGTCTCTCAGTGGTGAACCAAAGTTATGAATACCGACAACCCCTTTGCACACGTCCCGCAGCAAAGCCCAACTCATGAAGTCGACTCGTTGGTTCTCATCTGGATCCTGAGCTCTAACTTCTTATTTGGACTACGTTTGCATCTCGGGTTATTGGTCTTCTTCTCTAGATCGGTCTTCTTTCTTTACTTTGCTTTGGATCGTACTCCCATCGGGTTCAGATCGTCGTCATCACCCCTGGCGGATCAGGTTGGGGCCTTCAAGTCCAATCGCCATACATCGGTTCGGTTCGTAGGTGGGTATGCGGGTCGGGTCGGGGTGGTCTTCCTCCAGCGGTTCGGATCGGAGTCCACACCTCCTGGCTTCATGGAAAACTCCTCTGGTTCGGTCCTTCTTCCCAAGCACTTCGGATCGGGTCGGGTCTCTCAAGCTTATCCATGGTGCATCGGTTCAGATCGGAGTAGCTTCATGCCCACAAGGGCGGATCGGGTCGGGTGTGAGCAGCTCTCATGGAAGGTGGTTCGGATCGGGCTCCTTCCTCTGATCCGATCCGGATCGGCCAAAATCCTTCAACTTCTTCCAGCGACTGTTTACGCCATTCGACGCCGTTTTCGACCAATCTAACACTTCTAGACAATCACAAATCATACCATACAGTCATAGCAACATGTACAATCAATCATAAACAGCAAAACAACAATCATAGCATGTAAAATGGATCAAACATACCCAAAACCCATATTTTCCCCTTAAACATGTTCAACAACAACAAATGATAGGATTAGTAAAACTTAACCAAATTAGCCAAATTTTCTAAAAGAGGTCTAAAACAATATTTTAGAATTTTTGAATATTTTTCCAGATTTTTATGACGCATAATTTCGCTAATTATCTCTAATTCCCCCTTAATCCCCTGAATTCCGGGATTAGCAAAATTAGTCCAAATTAATCCAAATTCATATCAGAGGCATAAAATAATATTGTGGAATTTTTCAAATTTTTCTAGATTTTTCTGAGTTATAATTTCGCTAATCTTCACTAATTACCCTAATTAGCCGTAATTAGTGAAAAACAATGCAAATCACTCACCTTAGCCACAAATAAAACCTCAAAACTGAAATAAATCTCTGTTTGGCGCTGTTCCCAATGTAACACAGCAGCTCTAACTTTGCCTTGGTGCATTCTCTTCTCAATTCGATGTAGCTAAGCCCAATCTTCAATTAGAAAATGGTTTAGAGGTGTTTTGGAGAGGTTTAGAAAGTGGAGGCCATGGCTAGGTTAAGAGGAATGAATAGTGATGGCTAAAAAATGAGAAAAAGGTATTCTCCAAACCCTAACAACCCTTTTAAACTTCTAATCCCAAAATTCCCCTTTGGGCCTAGCTGTTAATCATCCGGTTAAGCCCAATTAAGTCGTTTTTCACTATCTGAAACTTGTTTCAGCCATATCTCCCAAACGGTGAGTCCGTTTAGCTAATGTGACCACTCTACGGAATTGTAAACCATTATCCGGATCCAATGGAAGTGGTTTCAGATCAAAATTCCTTTCCAGTCAAAAGTTATGGCCGAAACAAGATCAACTAGGGGCAAAACGGTCATTTAAAAATCGGCAAAAATCATGAACGTGGGAAATGACCCCAATGGTTGTTTCCCAAAGCCACATGACCGTACGACTTCATATGAGAAAGAAATAAATATTCTACGATCCTCCGATGCGTAGAATGTGGGTTGTTACATTAGATGTCCAATCTCATAAAATGAGACCAAGATATTCCAATGCTGACTTTGTCAACAACATGTCGGATAGAGTTTGGCGGGTTTGCACACCAACGCTAGATATACAAGCAATGTTGGATGCCCTTGGATGAGTATTATTATTATTATTGAAAATATAAGCACAAAAGAGAGTTACGCGAATTCAGCTTAACACAACTTAGTTTGAATGATTCGAAAAGCCAATATAAGTGTTTTAAGTCCTCCACTAATTAAACAAAGACTACAATTTAGAATAAACTTCATGGCCATCACCTAAGAATCTCTCTGTGTACCAGTTACACTACTATCCCTCAAAATTCAACTTTTCATGATATTTCTTATTTGATCTTAGCTGAGAGAAAAAAATACTATCAACTGATTAACAATCCTTAACTTATTTTGTTGTATCAATCTAAAATGAGTCATGTTTCAAAAAAAATAAAAAATGGCATGTTACTACAATCTAAAATGCATGATGGTCCTATTTAAATGGCTGAAAATGAAAAGAAAGAAAAAGAAAGAAAAAACGAAAATGAATGAAATGCAGACTCCTCCCCCCCCCTCCCCCACACTTGGACAAAACAGTATCCACGCTTTAGCACGTTTCCTAAATTTGAATGATAAAACCCACAGACGGATTAGATGCAAAATGATTTGCAGTCTAACTATATGTAAGAATGGGTCATATGTACAATGATATATGTGTTTACGATGCATGCGATGCAAAGAATGCCACCAAATTTCCCCCCACACTTGATTCTAGCCCGATGAATCCATTCCCACTATGTTTAGGCGTGTTTTTTAGTAAGCAAAGGTTTTTGAAAACCATCTCATCTTTATACCTAGATTTATAGTCCAGCAGATAAATTTCCAAGGTCACCCTAACATGAAGTTTTTCAACCAAGCTAACATTCCAAAAATAATTCATGTGTTCCACAAATTTATCAGTGTAATTTTTCAAAAATTTGTGATCGTATATAAACTCAGTTGTACTCGTGAAATTTAAATTCTGAGTGTTGTTCAAGACTACGTGATCACATTTCTCAATGTCATTCATCGACAACGTACTTTCGACACTGACAACTTCAAATTCGTCGGAAGTTTCCTCAAAGTTAAAATTTGGTGGCTTGATTCTATTTCATCCTCATTTGTCAACTCATCCTTATACAATCCAAAAAATTCATATTCATTAAAATCCTTTTCCAATTTTGAGTTTTTGGAAAATTCAACATTTCCATTCTGTTCAATTTCAAAAATATCAAGTTTCTCATAGCCCAAAAGAGGAAGATCAAAATCTGAGCTTAAATCTTTTTCTTGAAAAGAATCGATGTCCAAATCATTTGTTGAATTTTGAACAACTTCATTTAAATCGTTATTCTCAATTTCCAAAGTTGTTATCTGAAAATTTTCACTATCAGTAAAGAATGGATAATTTTCTGATTCATCGCATGTTTGAACTTGATTTTGTTGTTCGAGTTGTTCTTTAAAAGATGTCATTAAACAAAGAAGTTCATCAAGCTGTCTATCTTTTTCATCAAGCTGTTTATCTTGCTTTTCTACCCTCTCTCTAAGAATGTTAAGATGATATTCTTCAAAATCGTTGATTTGAGAGCTCTCGTTTTGGATTTCTTGATTCTCAAAATTATAGTCCACATCAATTTCACAATCAATATTATTTCCAATGTAGTGGTTGTTTGAATTTTCAGTAGAATGACAATGATATTGGAAATCATTTTGATTGTAAAAATTATGTTCGTAACCAAAACTGTTGAAATTCAAGGGAAAATCACAATTTTGGTTACTTTCAAGATGTTGATATGGGCTATAATTTTGAAAATTTTGTTTTACATCCCAGCTATACTGGGATTCAAAGCTATTTTGATGAGCATGTGGCTCATAATCGAAATTATTGAAGTTTGAATTGAAGTCACAATTTCTATCATTTCTATGATTTTGAAAATATTGGTCAGTTGGAAATTTTTGAAAATTGTCGACATTGGACTCAAGAAATTTTGGAAAATCTTGTCTCATGAGTTGTAATTCATACTCATACTCTTCAAGAGGACGTCTACTCCGATTATTAACCCACAATTCTCTCAAGGATTTTTTTGAATCAGACATTTGAATGAAATCAAATCAAGATAGAATTTGTTCTCAGTTCAAAATAGTATAAAATAATAAGTTGTGCTCTATTAATTAACCGACTCAATTAAAAGGGGGAAGAGGGTCTTATGGCCATTCACATATAGTATAAATACTAAGGGATACGACCAATGTTTTACGAGTAGTATGCAATCTCTTTTGCTAATAGTTCAATAAATTGAACTACTATATATCCGCGATCCAATTATATGAGACAATTAACTTCACAAAGCGCCATTTTTCAATTATATTATTTTATATGAGCTCGTATTTCCCTAAAATCAATGTTAAAGTTGAAAACCAATGAGGGTTATGATAATAGTTATGGAAATTTCAGCCAATCACAACAATCAAATAATAATACTGCAAAAATTAAAAAATTGTACAAGCAAGCCGCTGCCCCTGCAGAAGATTTTTACAAGCAACATCTATATTTTTTTCTTTGACTTGAGCACCTGTAGAGTTCAGAAAATTTTACAGTGGGATATGGCCGTCCGTCCAGAACAATTGAGCAGCTTGCTATTCAACTCTGTTGTTTGCTTTGCTCGATTTCGATTCCTCACTTTGCCCTTTGGTTCTTGTTTTTGAATGGCTTCCTTTTATTTTCTTTAAGAGAGACGGGAAATAATGCTCGCACAAATCAAAAACAAATAATTAAACCAATCTCACACACTAAATGAGGTCAACCCTCAAAGCAATGATCCCGCAAATAAAGCTGGTTTTGATGGTTCCATAGGGAAATAAAAATAATGCACTCGTGTATACAATGAAGAAATCAGAAAAAAAATTGACTATATCGATTCCCTTTTTAGAAACCAGAGACACTCCTGTACAACTCGTATACCACCAAAACAAAAAGGAAATCTCTAAAATAAAACTTCTCCAAATCTCAAAACTGAAATAAACTTTTCTTCCTAAAATGGCGATTGACCAAAACAACTCACGCACTAAAAAAAATTGCCCCAAGTATTATTTCTCAAAAATGTTCAAGGCCAAAAACATGCCACAAGCAGTTAAATGTGATTGTGTACCAGAACCTAGGTCAAAAACAAATGAATACTCAGTTAAAAGCCACGCACTCGGCAACAGAAAGGTCACAAATCAAGAAAAAAATCCAAATCCCCAAATATAAAACTCATGCCCTTTTTTAAAGCCTCACGCAAGCTTATGGTCAACCCAAAAGGGGGAAAATATCATGCACTTCTGAGAAAAATTCAACCGAGAATAATTAGCCCCTTCTCTCTTTTTTATTTCTTTCTGGAAATCAAATTGGGTTAGAAATCGGTTTTGAGGTGATTCTTTGGTTTTCAAATCAGATTTTTGGTTCGAATTGGTGTATCGAATTGGTGCGAAGCTGAAATAGGGTTCTCGATTTAGGTTACGAATTGATTGCGATTGAGGGATTGGCCTCGACTGTGCTTTCGGAGTTGGGTTTAATGATGACACTCGGCGATGGTTGTTGTTTGGGTTCGAATTTTGCAGCAAAGGATGGAGCAGAGATTATTGGATCCAAACGTGAAGTTGAGGGAAGTGGTGAATTCTTGTGCGTGATGGTGTTTGTCGGATTATGGAGATGATCTGAAGGACGTTGGTATGTCAAGAGGTTGAGGTGGATGAAGGATGGACTTTGCTTGAAACAGATGATTGGTGGTTCGTGATTGGTTGGTTGTCGATTTTTTTTCTCTTTTAAATGCAGACTGGTGATGAATTGTGTGAGTGGTTGAGGGGATATGTGAACGGTATTGATTTTGAAGCTGTAATTAAAAAAAATACAACTATGGTGAATATGATGGACGTGGGAGGTGGGTAGTGGTGTTCGCCAAAGAGTGGATAACTTGGTTTGTGATGGTCGAGGGATTGTTTGGTAAATGCTTTATAGGTGGCAAAGAAGTATGGTATTTGCGTGATGATGATTCAAGTTTGGATGGTGGAACTGAGGTGATAACTGGAAGGTTGATAGTTTATGAATTGTGAGTTGGATCTGAGAGTTGAGGGAGTATGGTGATGGTGGACTGTGGAGGGTATGTGATAGATCGGAACTGCTTGTGCGTGAATTGTTGAAGGGGACTTGTAAGGGATGTAAGAAGCTGTTCTTCAGGACAGAGATTGTTTGAAGAGGATGAATGTGATGTTAATGGGAATTGTCATGAGTGGTGCTGATACGTGATGCGGTGAGCGGTTTGGAGCTTTTTGTTGATGATCAACGTGAAGGTAGTGGCTATGATGTCATGATGGACATGGGGATTTTTACAGGTAGAGGGGTTGGACGTGAATTTTTGAGTGGAAGGTTGTATGGCTGGGGGTATACAGTGTACAGTCGAGAAGATGAAAGAATACAGAGAAATAAAAGGAAATGTATTTTTTCTTTTGTATTTTTTCCTTTTCGAGGGAGAAATCAAGGAAGAAGGAAGATATGAGATTGGGGAAAAAATGTAAAAAAAGGGAAGGAAATAAATAAAGAAAAAGGAAAGAAAAATCAAAGAGAATTGGCAAGTTTTTTTAATTTTTCTCTCTCTTGATTTAGGGGATCACGGTATCATTGACTAACACCAGATCAAGCAGATAGAGATTTTTTTCTATATATACAGGAAAACAAATGGAAAAATAAAATAAAAACTAACACGAATCGTAAATTAAATAAATAACAAAATTTAATCGTTACCTCCCCGGCAACGGCACCAAAAACTTGTTCGACGCTTTCTAAGTAAATAGAAAAGCGCGAATTTTAAAATAAAATTCTGCAAGCGCACAGATTGTGTAGTATGCAGGTCGAATCACAGGGAGGTAAATTAAATTAAATTATTTATATAATTTCTTGGGCGAGTTAGACAAATCTTCGAGGTTGGTTTTGAAAGCAAACGAATTTGAAACTGCAATTAAACTATTATTGAATTGAATCAGATCGGAATCTAATCAAATCTGCATTCAATCCAATTGACCTAAGGAAGCAGTAAAAGAAACAGACATTGAAATTGCAGAAATTAAAATAATAAACAGGAAATAAAATTAGGATTACCACTGAATCTAATCAGACGGTTAATCACTAATGAAAAATAAATGAAAAAGACAAATAGTGTTCTACCAAATTTAATTGTGTAGACAACACTAATTGCTAAGAAAATAAAAACAATTCAGAAAAGAGAAGAAGAAAAAGACTTTATTAATTCTAGGATGATGTTTACAATGAGATTACAAGGGTATTTATAGGATAGATAGCCAACCCTAACTCTAACCCTAATACAATGACAAATGGGCCTTAGGGAAATCACAAAAGAGTTTGCAATGATAATTACAAATGGGCCTTAGTGAAATCAAGTAAATTTGGGCCTTTCCTCTTTTCCTCTTGCTTCCTTGACAATTCTTCATTGATTTTTGATATGGGTAGCCTTTCTGCCAATTATTTTCTTGTACAAAAAGCAACTGGATGTGACATCTTCGTCAGCAAGTCTTTAAATGTAAATATGCAGCAATTTGATCTCTATTTTCCATTTTTCTGACTGTGTTGGCATATCTGTAAAAATGACAAAACAATACCCAAGTAATATTTATTTATATACAAAAGATAAGATATAAGAGCATAAAATAAACGCATTTCTATGTTTAATCACTAATCACAAATAATTAACAATCTAGTAGAACGCTTGCATCTCACGCTCCACATAAATATAGTATACAATCAAAACCGCGGGCGCTTATTGGAGATTGGATTCCAACTATGACAAGGTATGGAACCACCTGCCGATAGTGTATCTCTAGAGAGGAATACACTGGGTTCAAGAAGAACGTCTTGCAACCCGACCACACATGACCGACCATTTATTTCTCTTGAGTGTATCGAATATATTGTCACCTACGGTTGCTAGCAGCATAACCATTCCCGGGAGATACAGAAGCGAAAGGAAGTAACAAATATGAATATTCTCTAGATGGTGACAATACACCCTAATTTGGGCGACCCACATAGTCATGCTGCATGCCCGATTTTTGTCATTTCCCGGTTGATGAGGCTTGAGGCCATAACGTATCTTTTGGCAGATCATACATTCACTTACTTTGAATGCCACATTGCCATACCCGCCAAATCACAAATTGATTTCCACAAAAATACCACGGGTATAAAGCTAAGAGAAAAGAATTTCTCTGCCACCAAACGTGGATACGTTTGAAGCGATCAACTTACATGATCCATTAGATATACTCTGTCAGACATTCGTCGATACAGGTCGTCTTGGGTCTGGACAAACCGAAGGCACTATTATGTAAATCCATCTTAGGCAATTTCTACCTAGGATCGCTAAAACAGCCCTTGCACAAGTCCGTCTTTAATTATCTTCATCATATTTGATTCGCAACGCTAATGCCCATACGGAGTGGTTTTCAGAAAATGAATCTAATCCCGGTCCCTCCGTATTGAAAATGAAAAATGGTCAAAAAATTTGATAGTCAGTGATTTAACTATCAAAGGAAAACATGTGTACAAACAACGGTCATATTTCCAAATGGAAATCTTACCAAGCAAATCATCAATCAACATTGATCCCCTTTAATTTGATTTGCCATTCAATTATTCATTTCCCTATTCCCGTTTCCATATATTCGTAAATTCTTATTTTCTAAATATATGTTATTAATCATTGGAAAACATTTCCATATTTACGCCTATTTCTTACTTTCTATGTTAGAAACATTTTCGATTTCTTATTTGGAAAACATTTCCAAAACTCCTTCATTCGATTTAAACAGATGTTTAAATAAAACATCACTATGCCAACTCGAACCATTAACACTTATTAACTAAATTCAATTAACTAACCTTCACTATCGAACCTTAACCATTCCTTAGTTAAAAATGAAGTCAATTAAGTTGGGGTATAATTACCTCTCAGACCTTAACTGAACAACATTTCAAACCTCGCAATAGACCAGGTTCACCTTTTTTAAATCTTTAACAACCTTCCTTACGTAACTCTCGGATTCTATTTACGAATCCACTTCCTTTATAGAATTCATTTGATTATAATAATAGTGTTACAATCCCATACTTCCAATATATATATATATATAATAACTTAAATATAGCTTTATTTCTTAATTTAAATAAATAAATAAATGTTTTATTAAATAAATAAATCTTGATTTAAAAACCAGAAAGTAAGTAATACTTTCCTACCTTCGATGTATTCGAATCCCAATGTATAATCCTCTCGAGAATAATCTCTATTCGATAACTCCCTTTCGAATAAACTACATTCGATAATGCCTCTTCGAATAAACTATATTCGATAATCTCCTTTCGAATAACTATATTCGACAATCTCCTTTGAATAACTATATTCGATAACTCTATTCGAATAACTAATATTCAATTAACTCTAATTCGAATAACTAATTCGATTAACTCTAATTTGAATAACTAATTCGATCAACTCTAATTCGAATAACTAATTCGATTAACTCTAATTCGAATAACTAATTCGATTAACTCTAATTCGAATAACTAATTCGATTAACTCTAATTCGATTAACTCTAATTCGAATAACTAATTTGATTAACACTAATTCGATTAACTCTAATTCGTATAACTAATTTGATTAACTCTAATTCGAATAATCAATATTCGACTAACTCTTATTCGACTAACTAATATTATTTTAACTCTATTTCCTTTCTCATTCCAATTCCCATTTGAATTCGTATTTCAGAACCCAAGTTTCTTTATAAATATTTTAATTTATAAAATATTTATTTTAATCCCTTATTCACATCGAATGTGAAAATATTTCTTTTATATAATCCATTAAGTTTGATTTCGTATTTTTAAAAAATATTCCATTTCCAAATTCTATATATACTTCTATTTATAGAATTATTCATACGAAATCTCATTTTTTATTTCTAACACTTAAATCTCATTTATAAACCCCTTTATAAATGCTGAGTTCACATTCTATTAAAAATATCGATGTTAAAACAGATTTTGACTTCTCTATATAAATTCAGACTTTTATTTTTATTTATCCAATGATAAATATTTTTCTTAATTTATAAACATCATTTATAAATTATTCTTCTCAAATTTTATCTGTTAAAACAAATTTCTATTTAATTCTACTTTAAATAAATCTTTTCCTTTTATCTGTTAGAAACATATTTTCATTTTGTTTTACTTTCCACTTATTTTCTTTTATAAAATTTTATTCATTTTACAAATACTTCCGTTTATAATTCCTATTTATCTCATATAAATATTTCCTTTTATGATTATCCTATTCATTTTATAAATATTTCCTTTTCTATTTGGTTTACAATTATTTCTATTTCTATTTTTTTTTACAAATATTTCATTTTCTATTTGTCTTACAAATATTTCTTTTATACAATTCTGTTAGACCATAAATTGGCTCTAACACCCAAATTAGATATGAATTCAACAAAATAGAATCAAAAAAGCAATAAAGAACACACAATTTATAGTGGTTCGGCGTTAACGAGCCTACGTCCGGTTTGTTTTCTTTTATTTGATGATTTGAAGATGAATACAGCAATGATTCTCACTCAACCTCACAATTACAATGCATAAACTCACTCAGATCTCTCAAAAATGGGTTTTAAGTGATGATTTTGATCTGAATACGATTGTAAAATTCGGCTATGGAGGAAGTATGGACTGAGAATTTGCCAAAATATCCTTTCAAATGCCTCTAGGTGGTGTATTTATAGGTGAAAAATCTCCTCGAAGTGGCTTCGGTTCGGAATTATGTGGCATCCATCCCTTGAGAGTCGGGTTCGGTGGCACCAAGATGGCTACAGCGCATTGATTCAGAAGGAGATCGTGGGAGAAATGGTCAGATCTTGGCCGAGTCTTCAGGGGATATGCGTAGCAACGGCTACAGATTCAAAGGAAAAAAAAGGGTTTGGATTGGGGCCTCCGATCCGACCCGGTGAAGCAACTGACTGTCCCTAGATGCTGCTGACGTACTCATCTGATCCGAACCGATGAGATTGCTTGCTTTCTTCTGACGTCGCTGAAGTGTTCCTCCAATCTGAACTGCTGAAGCCACCTGCTTTATGATGTTGCTGACGTGCTCTTCCGTTCCGAACCGAGAAGGTCACTTGCTATCCTTTGATATTGTTGACGTATTACCGATCCGCTCCGATGTAATGAAGCTACTGACATGTCTCTCCGATCCGATCCGATGTGATCTCTGCGTTCTTGATCTTTACTCGCCTCCTGTACTATCTTCCTCCAGTCCGAACTGATTGGTGTCTTTCTCACTGTTTATTCTTTGTGTAGCCTAGTTCACAAAGTAGGCTAACATTTTGCCCCCTCGAAGTACACTCTTACTTAAGATAAAGTGTGCTTCGAAGCAATTTACAAGACATCCTTTGAACTAGAGTCATTGAATGATCGCATTCGGTTCGGATCCCGATCCGAACGGGTTTTCTTCAGCAGCACACTCGAATGGGCCTTTCAATACTGCTACACCACAGACTAACAGGCCAGATTTCCTTTATGGGCTCGACTCCCGGTCCGAGCGGAATGAAGTTGGCTAGGAATACGAGTAGTCACAGCGATTTCATATAAGTACCCCCTCCGTTTCCTTCTTCTTCTTCCTCTTTTATTATCTTCTTCCAGCGAGATTTGCATCAAAACCCTGGAATTTTTTTTAAAAAAAACTCTGAAATTCTTCTCATTTTAATCCTCGAATTCAACACATAGGTAGGTTTAAAATCTCAAATCACTTTGCTGTAATCGATCTCGATTTGGATTTGTGGTAAAACAGGACGATTTGAACCTGGTGTGCGTTTAATTCCAACGCCGCCGCCCTCTCTCTCTTCGCCGTGGTCGTTGGTGGCTCTTGTCACCACCTCGAGGCGTTGAGAGGAAGAGTTTGGGTTCTACAAAACATTTAAGCACGTAAGTGCCTGGACTCGGTTGGGTTTCGTGAAATTGAATCAGGTTCAGCGAGATGGAGGAGGAGGGAGATGAAGGGGAAGAGAGGAGCTGGGATCGGTTCGGATGAAGAAGCGTTGAAGTGAAAGAAAAGGAGAGGTGTTAACATAACCGGATCGGGCCGGGGCAAAAGAAAAAGCAAAAAAGAGGAAACGAAACCCACTTAACTAGATCAGATGGTGTTTACGAGACCGGATCGGGTCGGAGCAGAGAAAGGAAAAAAAGAAGGGGGAAACAAAACTCACCTCTTCGGATCGGATGGTAATAAGAGACAAAGAAAAGAATAATTACTCGAACTGATCCGATCCGCTCCGAAAGTCTACATCCGAGCCGATCCGGTTTACCTCACTGTCCGATCGAAACTTGACTTTTCCCTCCGATCCGATCCCAATGCAGATGTCCAAACCGAATCGAAATACCTAACTTAGTGTGTAAGAATTTTTTCAACTATCTTAATAAATGCTTGACATAGCCTTCAACTTGACAAACAGTTAGGATAGCGCCTTTCAAACATGACAAATATCAAGAATCATTTTGAACATTATTTCTTCCTTGGCCGTTTACATTATGCTTTCATGTATTTGCTCTGCATTTCTGTCACACGTAGCACACACTTTAGTTCACATATACACACGGGGGACACGGGCAACTTTACTCTAATCCTTGCCATTGTTTCTTCAATAGTCTAGCGATCATGGCCGAAAGACGTTCTTCTAGATTAGCAAAGAAGACGGAAATTGCAGAAACTTCCGAGAAATATACTCTCGATGACATATCTTCTTCTTCAGACCTTGAATGGGATGACGAGGGCTCAGATTATGAAATAGGAGCGCATAACAACGAAACACCTTCGAACAGCGAAGCTTCTCTGGGCTATGGGGAGGAAGGAGGGATTGGAGATTGCCGAGCTCCTGACGAATTTGAGTCTGCCATTATCTTGGAATCACCCATGGACTCTGTTGAATCAGCGATCGACGATGATAGACTTTCTCCCATATGTCTAAAGCACGTATACTAAGAAGGGATACTCTGGTGCCATCGAAAACTGACCGTCCTCACAATCCCCCAGAAGGATTTATGGCAATCACCCAATTGATGTGCATGGTTGGGGCTATCCCACCGTTTTCTCCTTTTGTTGTCGACTTCCTAAGACAGATGCGGATTGCCCCCATGCAGCTACATCCCAATTCCTATGCTTACCTATATACCTTATATGTAGCATACCGCGAGATCTTAGATACAGAGCTCACTTTCGATGACGTTCATTTCTTTTATAACTTCAAGCATCGGACTCGAGAAACTCCTTCTTTCTCTTACTTCGAATCAGTCCCAAAAAGGAAAATAATTTCAGTGCCGTTCAGCAGCAAGGCCGGCGATTCCAAGCTGGAATGGTTTATATAAGGCAATAGCCGGGATGTGCTAGGAGATGGACAAAATCAAGTAAAGCATTGTTTTTCTAGATCTCAACTCTGAGTGTCCACGCCAATACATTAATCTGTTTTCTTTTTGTTTGCAGTTGATAATCCCAAACAAATGTCGGGTCAAGTGTATTTTGATCGGATGCATCAGCTCCTTAATGGCGACCAAAAATTTCTAACCATCGATGAAGTCCTTAAGGATGAATACCTTCATCGTCACGGGCTACTGTCCATTACCCATAGCATAGGTCACGGGTCGGGTCCATATGTATACATTCCTCCAGTGGATGTAATTCCAGGAATGTGCGAGAGCTCGAAAAGCCCCACCATACCACTTCGAACTTCACCTTCTCCATCTTCGAATCAAGACGATGAGCTGGCCAACATACCCGAAAAGCATCGAGAAGGGTACACAGTCCCTGGGGGATGCTATTTCTCCTGAGAAATCACCATCTCCTAAAGTACTGCCAACAGACGCCTCCCAAGAAGATGCCCCTACTGCTGAGGATCCTACATTTCAGGGCTTAAGAGATCTCCCCCTACCTGAAACTATCTATACCTCTGAGGATTTCGGCTCAAATCCTTTAGTTTTTACTTCTTCAGAGGAGACTACCGCTGTTAAGGCCAGAGAGTCCACTCAAGCTGGCTCGGCTTCGGACTCGGGTTTGTCGGGGGGGAAACATCACTTAGGATGCACTAACACAATAGCTCTACACTTCACAGCACTCACTCCTCATGAGAATACTGATTATGAATTCCACTTGTATTGTTGCGCAGGTACAATGTCTCGTGCTCACTACGACATTAGGAAACTACGCCGCAGCATGACTAGGCCCCCTCACGATGTTGAGCATGATCGCCGCGAAAGCCGCGGTAGAGAGGATAGAAGGCCTTATGACTCTTATCAGACGCGGACCTCACGCTCTCGCTCTCCCATTTGGTCAGATCCAGAGTGATACAAAAGTCACCAAGGTCGTCGAGGAGATGACACGTCGCAGTCAAAAGATCAAACCTCTTCTCAAGAAAAACGCGGTAAGGAAAGGAGCCCGTCGAAAGATGCCGGTTCGCGAGACAAGCGTAAGGTTCCTGCTAAGCGGCCTAGGAAGGGTGAGGAGGCCATCGTGCCCTCCACATGTAAGGATACCGGGCTAACATTCCCCGCACCTCCACCATTGGATGCTGAAACTGCAGTTAAGCGGGTATATCTGGAGGAGCAGTTCCCCGAACACTATTTTGAAAACCTGACTTTCTTACCCGCTCTTGAGCCTATTTCCTCGAGGTGGGAAGACGAGGCCAAAGCAAAAATTGACGCAGTTGAAAAAAAATATTCGGAGATGTTCATGTACTCGCGCAACCTCTCCAGAATTATCCGTACTATAATCACGGATACTAACTCGATTAAAAAGACTGCAGAAGCCGACGCAAAGGACTTGAAAAATTAGGGGAAAGACCTTGAGGATACACAGGCCGAACTTGCTATCGCTCAATGGGATGCTGCTAGCTTCAAGCAACAATTTGAAGAGCTACAAAAATGTTATCATGACTTTCTCGAGTCTCATAGTCAAGAGCGCTCGGAGCTGAAGAAGCAAGCAGAAGACGCTAAGTTGGATAACGCCAAAATGCAACTTGCTTACGCTGCTCTTGAGCGAGAAAAGGCCGAGTTAGCGAGGAAGAACGCCGAATTGGAGAAGAAAAACGCTGACTTGGCTTCCAACTTGATAGAGGCCGAAAATAGGGCTGCCCTAGCAGAGGGTAATGTTGAAACTGTCATCAAGTCCGCCGAAGAGTCCCACAAGCAGCTGGCAGAGGCCCAGGAGGATGTGCAGGGTTACGGTGAATTAATGATCGAATTTTTTGCACATATAATTCGTCACCGAAACATCTCTTGGATCGAAGATTATCCGACTACCTTGGTTCACGTATGGAGCCAAATCATTGAATGGGAGAAGGAGGAACTCAAGGTAGATTCTTTCGATGAAGACCAGCTCATGGAAAAATATCTAAGAGATGATGAGCCGGGACGTCTGGCTGAGGGGCGTCGTCTCATCGCTGCTGCCATGGAGGAGGAAAAATGGAAGGCTAAACAAAAGGACATCTCGGAGGCTGGTTCTTCTTCCACTTCCACTGAAACTTCGAAGTAGAGGGATATGACCCCGAAAACCCGGGGATCCCTCGGGCATCTCTTTTATCCCCCATACCCGAGACGGCGTCAGAGACGGCAGTTACTCCAGCTGAGAAATCATCGAAAGGTATCTCTACCTTTTCACCCCAATTCGTCAAAGCTGTCTCCACTTTTCATCACATAATCGGGCAATCAATGAAGGATCCTTTATTTTCTCCTGAGTTGATAACTGTTGCTTCTCACTCTGTAGGTGTTGAACCGTCCGAGAAGACAGACGTGCCTTGGGGAATCACTGCCGGAGCAAAGTCAGCGGAGAAGGCTGAAGGAGAAAAGGATAAGGCTGATGCTCCTCATGATGGCGAGATGATAGACGCCTTGAAGGACGACAGCTACAACGAGGGACACGAGGAAGACCCTGAGGTGGCTATAGTTGGGGAGTCAAAAAGCGCTGATGACATCACTTTGGCTGCATTGAAAGCCGAACAAGACAAACGTATGCAGCTTAAAGTTGAAGACCCGGACCCCGAAAGCCTTAAGCCTCTCGCAGTGGTGGATGCTGGATCAAGGTTAGTTGATAAGCTTTCGACTAGGTCTATTACAGAAGAGCTTGCTAAAAAGTCTTCTCTTGATTCCAGAGTTCCGACTCCTGGGAAAAAATCAACTGATTCCAGCACTTCAGTCACAGGGAGAGAAAAACCAATGCGCATTTTAACTGATGCTGAAAGAGAGGCGAAGGATGCTCAGAAGGCTGCTAAAAAATCCAAGTCCACTCCAACGCCTAAGTGATGAAATGTTTTGTTTTATTTTAGTATTTAATTGGCCCGCAATTGTTGTAGCGAGTGTGGCCCTTGCATCTTCTTTTTTTCTTGTTTTCCTTGTACAAACTCACATGTTTGTAAATAAAAATAATTTATTTCCTGCAATGCCTGATAGTCGTTAGTTCAGCACTTAAGTAAAAATACAAAAGCATGTCATACTAAAATTATGTAATGAAATCATGATGGAGGGGAATATTTGTGTATATGTATGCCCCTAGTCAATCTTGAATAACTGAGGGAGAACTATTCAAGATTAAATTAAAAAGTCCAAATTTCCCTGATTCTCTGACGGGGATCATATTCCTTTCGTCATTGACGCCTACTCTTTCTGGCATCTTTATACTCTCCTGTCTCATATCCAGGTTAGAGTTTTCGTTGAGGCGGTCTCTCATCTGGGTGCACCTTCATTCCTCAGAGGACGTCGTCTTCCCTTCCTTTATACTCTCTCTCGATTCTTGTGAGTTAGAGTTAAGAATGTCGTCTTCCCATTCTTATACGTCTTATTGTACAAACAATCGTTTTGTCTATTCCCGCATATAGGTCATCTCCAACTTTAATTTAACATTTCATGTTTTATAGTCATCATAGAATAATAGTCGAAGATATAAATGATGTAGGAAAGTAAATGACACATGATATTTTTATAGTGTTTCGGCTAAGTCGTAGCCTACATCCACTTTATAATCTTTTGTTCACATAAATAGACTTTTTAAGGCAAGGCGTGCCTTTTTACAAGGCTTATGAAAACAAAAGAAATGACATTTCATATTTAGCTCAGATATCGTCGTAGGTGCTGAGCGTTCCAGGCTCTCGGAATCTCTTCACCGTCCACGGTCATTAGCTTGAATGCTCCTATATCAAGCTTCCGTTGGATGGTGTACTGTCCTTCCCATTTTGGACCCAACTGGGTTGAAGGCGGGAAGACTCGCTTCAATACTAGGTCTCCTGGTTCAAAGTTTTTGAGGTGAAACTTTTGGTCATAATAACGTGCTACTTGATGTCGATGCCTAGAGGCACGCAAATCGGCTTCATCTCTTTTTTCTTCAATCATATCAAGAGACTCTAGGAGGAGCGCTTTATTCGTCATCGGGTCATAGTACACAACTCGATGAAATGGGACTTCCAATTCTACCGGGATCACCGCTTCAGACCCAAATGAAAGTGAATAGGGAGTATGGCCGGTAGCCATCTTAAAGGTCGTCCTGTATGCCCATAAGGCCAATGGCAACTCATCTACCCATCTGGCTTTGGCCTGTTTCAGCCGCTTCTTTAAGATTGATTTAATGACTTTATTCACGGCTTCGACCTGTCCATTTGACTGCGGATGAGCTACTGCAGTGTATCGCTTATCAATTTTGTATTTTTGGCAAAAGTTTATGAACTCTACACTGTCAAACTACGTCCCATTATCAGTTATGATGGTCTTCGATATCCCAAATCGACAAATAATGTTTTTCACCACAAAAATGATCACTTTACTTGCCGTGATGGTTGTCAGAGGTTCAGCTTCCACCCACTTCGTGAAGTAATCTACGGCAACGATCGCATACTTGGCTCCTCCTCTGGCAATGGGTAGCACTCCAATAATGTCAATTCCCCACATGGCAAACGGCCACGGACATACCATTGACTTGAGCTGAGTCGGAGGTGTTCTAGGAACTTTGGCATATCTTTGACATCTGTCGCAGCGTCGTGAATAACCAGCCGCGTCTTTGTTCACGGTAGGCCAGAAATATCCATACCGTAACACTTCCTTTGCTAAGGTTTGGCCCCCAATGTGATCTCCACACTCACCTTCATGTACCTCTTGCAGTACACGTTTGATGTCGTCGTGTGCGATACACCGTAGCAGGGGCATCGAAAACCCTTGGCGATAAAGGACGTCGTCCTGTAAAACGTATCTGGTGGCCTTATGTCTTACAGCTCGTCTTTCACTCTTTTTCAACGGGAGGGTTCCATTTTTGAGAAAGTTTTTAATTGATGTCATCCAGGATTCTCTATCTGGTTCAACTTCCAGGGCTAACTCTGTTTCCATTAGATCAAAACTTGGTGAATCCAACACTTCTATCGGAACCATTTCGGATTCTTTAAGACTATCTGAACTCGCTAGCTTCGCCAACCGATATGCTTTCTGATTTTCCGCTCTCGGAATGTGTGTTATGCTATAATGCTCCAAATCTTCCAACAATTCCTTTACCTTCTTGAGGTAAGTGATGAGTCGAGGTCCTTTAGCAACAAATTCCTCCCGAACTTGACATACAACTATCTTGGAGTCGCAATATATGTCTAGTATCCCCACTCCCAAATCTTTGGCGAGTTTCAGCTCGGCAATCAGGGCTTCATACTCGGAGTCGTTGTTAGTGGCAGCAAACTCTAACCGCAACACATAGTAGATAGATCGTCCTTCAGGAGTTATTAAAACAACTCCGGCGCCGGACTTTCTATCGTTCTTGGCTCCGTCCGTATATAATTTCTACGGACTAAGCTCTAATTCTTGATCCAAAGTAACTGTCTTGTCACCCACCGTTTCTTCTTTAGGAATTGTAAATTCAGCTATGAAGTCAGCCAAGGCCTGCCCCCATATTGATCTTCGTGGCTGAAAGTTCAAATCAAACTGGATCATCTCGATATTCCATTTGAGTAGCCGCCCTGATGCTTCAGGTTTCTGCAACACTTGTCTCAAAGGTTGGTCGGTATACACAACTATTGGGTGTGCTTGAAAATAATGGCGGAGTTTGCGGGAAGAAATCAAGAGGCTATAAGCAAGCTTCTCTATCTTTGGGTAGTTGCGTTCTACAGCAGCCAGTTTTTTGCTTACGTAATACACAGGTTTCTGGACTTTTTCCTCTTCACGTACTAGTGCTGCACTGACGGCGTGAGATGATACCGCCAAGTAGACGAACAAATCCTCATGTTGCACGGGCTTTGATAATATTGGAGGCTTTTCTAAGAAGTCTAACAAATTCTGGAATGCCTCCACACAGTCGGGGGTCCACTCAAAATTTCGCTTTCCCTGTTTTATGAGATCGAAGAAAGGCACACACTTGTCTGTTGCTTTGGAGATGAACCTGCCCAGTGCTGCAACCTTCCTAGCTAAGCTCTGAACATCCCTAATCTTTCGTGGCCCCTCTATATTCCGGATTGCTACTATTTGGTCTGGGTTGATTTCAATTCCTTTGGAACTCACGATAAAGCCAAGGAACTTGCCTAATGCCACGCCAAAAGAACACTTCAAGGGGTTCAACTTCATCCCATACCTTCGTAGTATGCCAAACATTTCTGCTAAGTCTTTCGTATGATCGGGAGATTGCTTGGATTTCACTAGCATATCATCTGCGTAAACTTCCATAGTCTTTCCAATTTGATTGTAAAACATGCGGTTGACCAGGCGCTGATATGTGGCTCCCGCATTCTTTAATCCAAATGGTATTACAACGTAACAAACAATCCCAAGTCTGTAATAAAGCTTGTATGCTCTTGATCTGGTATGTGCATGGGAATTTGATTGTACCCGGAATAAGCGTCCATAAAGGATAAAAGTTCATGCCCGACAGTTGAATCTACTAATTAATCAATTCTGGGGAGAGGAAAACTATCATTCGGGCAAGCCTTGTTCAAATCAGAAAAGTCGATGCATGTTCTCCACTTCCCATTTGACTTTTTAACCAGGACAGGATTCGATATCCAGTCGGGATACTTCAAATCCTTAATGAATCCGTTACTTTCAACTTCTCTACTTCTTCTTTCAAAGCTGCTGACCGCTTTAGGCCCAACATCCGTCTCTTCTGCTTGACTGGTGGGTGCTTTGGATTAATACACAAGGAGTGACTCATGATGGCAGGCGAAATCCCACACATGTCAGCATGAGTCCAGGAAAATACATCCAGATTTTCCTTCAAAAAATCAGCCAATTCTCTTGCTCTAGCTGGATCTAGTTGCGAGCCAATTTTTAGCACTTTTATTGGATCCGTTTCATCAATAGGTATATCAACTGTTGTTTCATTGGGAGTTGCCTTCATGTCCCAGGATCTCTATCCTCTCTGGGATCTATATCCTCGAGCACATCTGAAGGCGACTCTCTGGGGGCAGGACCCCTTAGTTGTTGTGCTGAGGCCCCCTTTGGAGACGCGGAATCATCTTTAGCATCTATATTCAGCCCCTTCATTAGCATCTTTAACTTTGCCACGTAACAAGCTCGTCCCGTAGCTTGGTCGCCTCTCATTGTCCCAACTCCCGAGTCAGTCGGGAATTTTAGCAGCAAACACCAAGGCGCAATACATGCCCTAAATTCGGCAAGGGCTGGTCGGCCTAGGAAGGCATTATAAGGCGACTCCAAATCCAGAACTATAAACGGCAGGATCCTTACTCTCTGGCGATCCCCCTGTCCTAGTGTGACTGGTAATTCCACAAAACCCATTGGAGATGTGGATACTCCGTTAAAACCACGTATCCATCCCTGGCATGGCTTTAAGTCTTTTGCTTCGAGCCTCATTTGTTCGAAGGCTCTCTTGAAGAGGATATTGACTAAGCTTCCGTTGTCCACTAACACCTTATGAACCAAAGCGGGGCCAATTGTCGTGGTTATCACTAGCGGATAGTCGGTTGGGGATTGAACTCCAAACTCGTCTCTATTGCGGAATACTACATCATCAGACATCGTTTTTTGCTGCTTTATTGTAGTGACGTCTTCAAGGATGTTGCATTCTCCTACTTCATAATGCTTGGCGGCGTTGACGTACTGGTCCATTGCTTTAAAACTATGACCAACCAAGTGAGGCCGGCCTATAATGGAGTTAATGACGATTCTCTTACCCTTTTGCTGAGCTGTGGATTTTGAAGCAGGCTGTTCTTGGTTCGGGGCTTGTCCCCCTTGCCCCCTGTCCCTCGGGGCGGCTTTGTACTCATCCAACTTCCCTTCTCGCAGCAATTTTTCGACGATATCCCTCAAATGATGGCATTCATTGGTGGAATGACCGTGTGTACCATGAAACAAGCAGAACTTTCTTGTTTCAATCTCCTTCTCAGTAGAATCTCTGGGTGGTGGTTTTTTGTACTGCAATATGCTGTATGTGTCTAGATAAATGTTCTCCAACGTATCATTTAACGGCGTGTAATTTTCAAAACTCTGGAATCTGGGTCTTTTATTTGAGCTATTCCCACGGTTTCTGTTCCTTCTATTGCCGTTCCCATTTCTGTTGCTATTACCACCATTCTGGTTGCCAACATTTACTTCTACTTCTCCTGAACTGTCACCAGACAGTTTAACAGCGACATTACTCTGAACACCTTCCTTCGAGGCCCCTTCGGACTTTCTCTTCCGATTTTCCTTAGCTTCTTCTCGCCTTAGGCGAACATTAGCCTTTTCATAGAATAATTCTCTTGTAGGAGGTGGTTTTCCAGCCAAGTAATCCCCGAACTCTATGTCGGGATCTACTGCTTCTATAAGGCCATCATGATAGTGGGCTCAATGGGATCAGTGACTTCAGTGACGACGAAGTTGAAGCGATCCAAATATGACTTCAAAGATTCTCCTGGGCCCTGTTTAATTCGTGACAATTCTATGATGGTCTTGGACTTCTAAGAGTGGAGTCGGAACTGATTCATGAAACGCTCACTTAATTCTGTAAAATTTGGCACCGACTAAGGAAGAAGTCGAGTGAACCACATTAATGCTACATCTTCAAGATAAATGGGATTAGCTTTGCATTTTCGGCATCGGGAGCTGCTGCTGCATTCAAGAACCATGCATATCTCATCAGATGTTGCCCTGGGTCTGTTCTCCCTGAATATCAATCCATCTGAGGCATGTTGAATCGCCGGGGGAACTGGAAATTCAGGATGTCATCTGTGAAAGGGGTATGACTTTGCTCAATGCCCCAATCTTCATTGGTATATCGCCGGCTTTCAGACATGATATGTCGCACCATTGCTTGTACATCGGCGTTAGTTAATGTATGCATAGGCTCTCTAGATCTGATGTTCGGATTACCCTTAGGTTCCTGATCAGGGGATAACCTTCTGTTTCTGGCGGCAGCTGCTCTACATTGCTCTCTGTGCTCCCGGTCAATCTCTGGAGGTAAAGGTTGGAGAAGTTGTTGCTGTGTGGGGTTAGTAATATTAGGATCCCTGGGTAAGACGTGGGATCCGCGCATAGGCAGCAACATAGGCTGTTGTAGACTCGGGTCATCAGGGCCCAATACACGGGCAGCATCTTCTCGGGATCCTAAAGATCCAAAAGTCAATTGGTCAAGGTTCTGAGGCCGTTCAAGCGGCCTTTTCTCACGAGGACGTTCTTCCTCCGAAGAAGACGAATCATCTGTAGGAATGTGGCGTGGTGGGGAAGGAGTTCTCTGCCTCCGGAGCTCTTGTAATTCTCTACCCATGGTGATTAGGTTTTCCTGCATGCGAAGGTTATCACGCCTTTGGGCTTCCAATGCTTCTTTAGTGCTCTGAAGCATATCAAGAAAACGTGAAAAGTCTCCCTGTGTAATAGGTGCAGATGGATCAGGCTAGACATTAGTCATCGTGGGTGGAATTGGAGCATTGGACGGAGCTCGAGTAGAAGTTCCAGCTTCATTCTGGTTCAGATCGGATCGTCCCACAACAGCCTGTTCAGGGCGGTTCGGATGGAGAGAGTGAGAGCCCCCGACACCATCATCGCCAGGGTTCGGATCTTCAGGTCGGATCGGAGTTAACACGATCCGGTTCATTTCCTCTCGGTTCGGATCGGCCCCTCCAATCCGGTTCGGATCCTCCTGGTTAAAGTGGTCTGCTCCAGAGCTTTGAGCGTGTGACCTTGTTATCACAATAGCTTGCTGATTTTCTCTAGCATCATTTCCCCTAGCACCTTGCACTTCCTTTCCTTTGGTCTTAGCCATAATACTTAATTCTTCAACGGTTAGTCAACAAGTACTGAAAGATGTCATAGAGAAGGGATTAACTTCTTTGAACTTGAGGGTTCAAATAGTAGAATGGTAATCCCGAAAAAGCTAAGAGTTCGAAGTTGTCCTCAGTGAAAGCACCAAAATGTTAGATCAAAAATTGGCTCTAACACCCAAATTAGATATGAATTCAACAAAATAGAATCAAAAAAGCAATAAAGAACACACAATTTATAGTGGTTCGTCGTTAACGAGCCTACGTCCACTTTGTTTTCTTTTATTTGATGATTTGAAGATGAATACAGCAATGATTCTCACTCAACCTCATAATTACAATGCATAAACTCACTCAAATATCTCAAAAATGGGCTTTAAGAGATTATTTTGATCTGAATATGATTGTAAAATTCGGCTATGGAGGAAGTATGGATTGAGAATTTGCCAAAAGATCCTTTCAAATGCCTCTAGGTGGTGTATTTATAGGTGAAAAATCTCCTCGAAATGGCTTTGGTTTGGAATTGCGTGGCATCCATCCCTTGAGAGTCGGGTTCGGAGGCTCCAAGATGGCTACAGCGCATTGATTCAGAAGGAGATCGTGGGAGAAATGGTCAGATCTTGGCCGAGTCTTCAGGGGATATGCGCACCAACGGCTGCAGATTCAAAGGAAAAAAAGGGGTTCGGATCGGGGCCGCCGATCCGACCCGGTGAAGCAAATGACTGTCCCTAGATGCTGCTGACGTACTCATCCGATCCGAACCGATGAGATTGCTTGCTTTCTTCTGACGCCGCTGAAGTGTTCCTCCGATCTGAACCGCTGAAGCCACCTGCTTTATAATGTTGCTGACGTGCTCTTCCGTTCCGAACCAAGAAGGCCACTTGTTGTCCTTTGATATTGTTGATGTATTACTGATCCGCTCCGATGTAATGAAGCTACTGACATGTCTCTCCGATCCGATCCGATGTGATCTCTGCATTCTTGATCTTTACTCGCCTCCTGTACTATCTTCCTCCAGTCCGAACCGATTGGTGTCTTTCTCACTGTTTATTCTGTGTAGCCTAGTTCACAAAGTAGGCTAACAAATTCTATTTATTTTTTATAAATATTCCATTTATATAATTCTATTTATTTTCTAAATAAATATTTCCTTTTATAAAATCCATTGATTATATAAAATCCTTAAATTCGATATCCACTTTGAAATTATTTTTTATAAAATCATTTGATTTTATATAAATATATTTCATTTTCAATATACACTTTTAAAAATCCTTTTCAACATTGAAGTATTCCTTATGGTATTTAACATACGATATAACAATGATCAATATCATCCAAACACACATAATCAACAATAGATTATATATCACATCATATATCACAATATACGAAAACAGTAAAATAAATGTTGAGAAATCCAGTTGGATCCCTTCGACCTGTTTCCCTCCATCCACAGATGTTACACAGTATAATTCATATCAATTCCAATTCAATATAACATATTCTAATGAACAGAATAAATGTTTGTTTAACGATATGTGTGTATATCGTTAACTGTAATTTCAACCAATCAAACAAAAATTCAACCAAACAATCATCACACAGCAATTAATCATCATTTATCAGTACTAGATTATATTTATAATAATATAACTTAAATAGAGTTAGTGAGTTTTACTCACCTTGGTTGATTATCGTTAAACAGCGATATTCGATCATCGGACTGGCTCAGGAATTTTATTCCGCTATAAATTGAAACGAGCTCTAAATCACTCCAAACCAGTTTCATTGTGAAGCCTACATCCATATGATCCCAACATGACCAGTTTCGTTGAATTTCGATTTCGTATGACAAAGTTATGTCAATTTGAAGTTACGTATATTTAAATTGAATTAAAACATGGATTAAATCTAAACTGGGCCTCACCACATCTCTTGTCGGCCCAAACCCAAATTGAATAGTGTCTTCCCTCCCAAAACACAATGTTGTGACCTGCCACGATTTCCTCCTCCATTTTCACAACATCAAGCTTCCACCACTCCTCCATTTCTCCACTAAATCCAAAACCGAGACCATCCTTGTTCTTCTCGTCAAAATCTCCACCACCTCCACCCATCACCTTCCAACTCGAGCTCCTCCCCGTGGTTGCGTTGCCGAAGCCATGGACAACAGCTCCACATGAAGTTCGATAAAAAATAGCACTGAAATCCACCAAAAATTCACATGAGGTGCTAAACAACCTACTGAATCCAAAAACGATGTCCAAAACAAACATCGATTCCAGTATAGATCAAAACCCGCAACCCTAAGTACATGAACCCACGTTGTAAAATTTTCCAGTGAGCAAAAATGAAACTGAATCCATCAAAACTCATATCAGATCGAAGAGCTTCGTATGAGGATCATATATATATAAAGTTTGGAATTTATAGATTTTGTTTGGATTTGTTTGGATTTTTCAAAGATGGATTTTTACTGTAAAAATGAAAGAGGAAGCGGCAGCCTAGTTTTGACCAGAGGAAGAAATGTGTTAGGGTTAGATGGTGTTGGGTATTTATAGGAGGATAAATTATTTTTTTACTCATTTTTATATTTTATTTTAGCCAATTTCTGATTGTATTGGTCTTCTAAAAATCCCTATGATCACATAAAATATCCAAAATCCATGGAAATTGACATGCAGCTAGAGTTTGACATTACGAACCTAACAAAACTTGTTTCGTCGAATTACGACTCCGTTTCCTCACACAGCATATTTTTAATCGTAAAAATATAAATTGTTTTTCACATTAAAATCCCTACAACCACATACTGACTCCAAAAATCATGAAAATTGAAATTTAACAATAATTTGACATTACAGATCCAACAAAATTAATTTCGTCGAATTTGGAGGTCATTTGCAAAACTGGCTATTTTTAAAGCTCTAAATAGACTAATTAAATATTTATATATTTAAAAATAATTAAATTAAATATTAATAAATTAATATTACCGTATATATTCACATATGATATCATGCAACTCCAAAATATATATATTTGGATTTATACATCAATATTTCAAAATCTCGGATTATATCGATATCTAGTTTATATTGAAAATCCTTTTTTATATAAATAAATCGTTATAAATTATAAAGGAATTCCATAGCGACTTTTTGAAAATTTGATTTGGACATAACGCACAATCTATATGATGAAATCCCGATTTTTCTCTTCCATTAGAAAAATATACTTCACCAACTCCAAATGTTTCTTGTTTCAAAGAAATCCGACGTTAAAACGAATCATGTATATTCAGTTGAAGTTCAAATCGGCAAATAACGAACTACCGCGATGTTATGGGCTCGATTATAATTAAATTATAATTTATACATTCTAATGTCGTTTATATAATATATTCGTTATTCTAATTAAATTCTAAACTGTATTATACCTTATATATGATTCAATTCACACCTTATTATGAATTCAACCATTTTTGACTATTTCGGAATTATAACATATTATTATATTATAAATATTAATTAAATATTGATTATTATTTAATTTAAACCATTTAAATCTCTAAATCACTATTTAAATAATTAAATATATTAACTATTACACCGTAAAAATATGGGACATTATAATTGGCGTACTCAATTCATGTCTAATATAAAACTACGATGGTTAATAATTATATTCAGAACACATTACAACATATCACAAATCACAAATCACAAATCACAAAACAGAATGCATATACGTACAATACCAGAATACAACATGTGTATGTGTTATAAACTTGAATGGTCACATATGAACCATACACAGAACATCTCTCAGAGAATAAGTATACTAATAACTCGAATACACAAAATACACGACTAGGAAATAGCTTCTAGAGAGATAGTCCAAGATAGATCCACCGACAACGAATCAATAGCTAGTCGTGACTTAAAACTGCTTGGTCTGCCCGAGTATAACGTACACAAATAAATCTAGCTTAAACATACAAGTAATGACAATGGATGAAATAAAATATCAATAGATATATATTCCTTTTTACATCCAAAAGGAATCTCAAGGTCATGGATTTTTACAAAAAAACCTAGATGAAGTAATTCCTTGCCATCAGAAAGAAACATCATACACATAAGATAACAAGGTGCTTTATTTAAAGTCCATATGATTAATACATGTAGATAGTTGAGAGACCGAGGAACAAAAACATGGAATTAAAAAACTTGCTGCCCTCTTGCCTAGCAGGCAAAGAACATTTCCTTAAGCATGAATAAACCATATTACACGATTAGCATATTCAACACTTGGAATCACACAATATGAAATGGAAAATATGGAAATCACCAGAACTACAAGAGTCATCGAAATAAAAAGATTCACCAAAATCGCTCAAATCACAGGAGTCACTGAAATCGGGAACTCGTCTAAGAGTTCAAAATCACATAAATGAAATCATCATACAACATATGTGAACTTCGAATACTCAATGCTATATATATATATATAATTATCAACAAATGGTGAAACTACACAATACACCAAATTCACCAGATGTTGGATCCAACCATTGGAGGGGCAACCCTAAGCTATGTCTGGACATGCTAACACACAGGGATGGCACAAGATCTTGGCCAGTATTAAAAATACATGAAAGTTACCTTATAAGATGACTAAATACACATTACACACAGAATTAATCACAAAATCACCGAATTACCTCGAATACCCACCGAATTGGCTCGAAGGTCTAGTACTGGAGAATGCATAGAAATGTGTTATAGACTCCCGGATAGTAACCCAGGTACAAGTTAATGTGTGTTTCTTACCACACGTTCCCACTATTGGTTTCCTAATTGCGTGTCAGTTTCATACGGGAAAAAGAAAAACATGAGAAAAAATAGGAACACGAGAGAAAACCAGATATAATAGCTTTATAACCCAGTCTAGAGTTAACCTATCTCATATACCTTTATGTCCCATACCATGAGGCTTATGATATCATTTGATCATAACCACGCCTTCTCGAGGGGTACGAAAATATATGAGTTTATATATCAAAAATAATTAATTTGAGAAAACAACTTTATAATCTGATTTAAAAAACATTGGAATTATTTCTTCAAAATCCTTTATAACTCAAAACCATTTGTATTCTATTACTACTTTAAGATGGTTATATTTTGAAAATAAAATGCAACCAATTTATCTCGATGCGGTAAGAAGATCTATATATACAGTTATTAATAAATCCACCTTTAAAATGTGTTCTTATCCCCACATTCATCAAAATTCAATATAGGAAACAAAATTCAAATAAAACCCAAGTAGTGAATTCAAAGCGTGGATTTGATTATAATATAGGCTTTATTTCTATACTGAAGCTATGGATGTACACCACCCAAAAAAACTTAATAATTTGATCAAAGACATAAGATTTCGATACTAGCACTACAAAAATCAATGCCCAGCAAGAAAACGGAGTTGCTAGCGCATCTCTTTGGATAGGTCGACCTAGGGGTCGACCAGGCCCTAAGGGTAGTCGATCCTGTGGTTGACCTAGGGTTGACCAAGCTATCAACCTAGGCTATGAGATTTCATTAGGTTGCAAACCTGTTTCATATTCTACTTTAGCTCGATTTCAAGAACAACTGAAAGCAAGATAAAAATATGCAATGGATCTAAGGGTAATCTCATATTTCCGACAACTAACTGAAACAAGTTCAACATGAATCCAATTCGAGATGACAACACGACATTCTTGCAAAGATAAGTGTAGGTAAGGTGTTACTACCATATTTCGGCACCGAAGCTAAATCATGGTGAAGGAGTATCGTAGCGCAATCAATTCAAAGTAGGCAATGTGGAAGCACATGACAGACACCAAAACCGAAAGCAGGAAGGGAAACGATTCAAAGTGTGTGCTATTGGTACCAACCAAGACAAGAAAGCTTGGTACCGATAGCTGAAGATGGTGGCAGAGTAGCTTCAACACCAAAAGAAACCAACCTGGTTAACTCTGAAAGCATATAATTCAACACCGGAAGTCAACAACAGGGAAGGGCCAAAAGGAATCATACCGAAACCGGAATGACAGAGTCATAAAGAAGGAGGAACGAAGCCAAAATAGGATGAACTGAAAGGTAGGCTATTGATACTAATTTGCTTAGTATCGATACCGACACTAGGAAGCTACTTAAAAGCCACTAAAAGAGATCCTGAAACCATGCTATCAAAAAGTCAACACCAGATCCAAAGAGGTTGGAGTAAGCAAAAGCTCATGGGAGATAGGCTATCCACACTAACATGCTTAGTGTTGATACCGAAACTAAATAGGATGACAAAGAAAAGGCGATACTCAAATGACATCAAAACAAGGCAAAGTTCAATACTCACTACCGAAATTATGAGATGGTATCGAAGCCTAGAGCAGATATGAAGGCTATCCATAACAATATGCTTGGTATTGATGCACAATTGGAAGCAGTATCTGAATCATGAGTCACTAAGGATGGGGACCCTGGTTCTGGAAAAAACAGACCCAAAGATAAAGCATAGGAATGAAAAGAGTGTCGAAACCAGGTCCTGGCACCGAAATCCATCAAAGCGGCAAATAACAGAATTCCTTGCCAAACCGAAAGTTGCTTCCGCTGGATGTTGTCAAAAGGGGGACCATTGTGCCTATAAATAAGACCCAAGGGTTTCATTTTGGGGGACTTTTCTCATTATTCATTCTTGTAATCTTTTGTTATAGAGTAAACCCTAATTGTTTAATGGATTTGGGGATTTTACTTACAAAATTCTATGTACTCAACAAAGTAATCAATAAAAAGAGAATCAATACTTGAGATTAATTTCATGAATTTCCTTATCACCTATGTTGCTTATTTTCTCATTGCCTTCCCCACGACAAAGATAACCCGAATTTCCTAAATACCCTTCTGCAAGCAATTTAGCTTCCTAACTTGCATTGCGCTTAGGGAATCCTTATCCCAAGGTAATTGTTGGCCTTTGAGTCTCATAAGCATGATACTCACCTCTTAAAGGAAGATTAACTAATCTACGGGCGGCTCAAGACCTTGATATCTTGGAAACGGTGAATCAACTCAAGCTTGTAGGAACTAAATAATCTCTTTTATTCCCCTAGGTCCATAACCTCAAACACAATTCCAGTATTGATAAATATCGTTAACATTTTGGCGCTAAAAGGAGGGCTTAAACCTCCGCTCCTTTGGATAACCCTATCACATTCCTAACTTTGTTGTTCCATCCTGGATTAGACTGAGATTTAAAGAAGCAAAACCATGGGCAAAGGGTCCCAACAAGGATCTTTTGAATCTCAAATGGCTATGTCACAAATTACTGACCTAAGAGTAACGGAAGAACAAAGGCTTAGATTAGAAGCATTACAAATCAAAAACAAGGATATGGAAGTAGAACCTTATAATCTCAACTGTTGGAGCATTAACCCTTTCCACATAGGACTAACCCCAATCTTTGCTCTACGTCAATGGAATATAACTTATTCACTCACATGAAGGAAGTCATCCGCGCACAAGCTAAGAGAACTATATTTAAGCAAAGCATAGTGGAAGAGTTCAGCCACTTTACCTCAAGATAGTCTAAGAAGGTTGCATAACAATCCCATAATGTAGCAAAATGAAAGCTCGAAGATAAATAGGAACCAACAAAATTAAGTAACAAAAGGGTTAGGCTACGACGGTGAAAGAGTGTCTTCGAATCAAGGTTGCCCCAAGAATGCAAACTCACTGCTTCAATTGAGAATATCTACTTCCTAACCAAACATGAGCTCAAATTTTGGCCATCATTAAAGAAGAAGCCCAAGAACAAAGTTATGTTGGGAGGACCTTATTACTACTATCATATGATGAATGGACATGAAACCAACCAATGCCGAGTCCTAGAAGGGATAATCACCAAGTTTTTCAATCAAGGCCAACTGTATAGATAAATAAAGAAGACTTAGTCAACCACAACAATAGATTCTTTGAAGTATGAATGCCCACATGGTTGGTGGTACAATCTACCTAAAAAAATTGGAACCACCCGAAATGGATGAAGCTATCTATGATGGTAGAAAACCCTTTTCACCACCAAGAAGGCCAGGGCAAGGCACCTCTCGGAGCGGATGGTGTGTAGGCCTTTATCCATTCCAAAATTAGAAAGGGCTAGGTTAAAGCATCGAAAATGTAAGCCTCTTCCCCCATGACGAGCAGCCAAAACCCTTACTCCCTCCTACGATGGATTGGGTAAGGCACCTCTTGGAGGAGAGTTAGAGTAAGCCTTTATCCGCATCCAAATCAGACAGTGCCATATTAAAGCACTAAAAACCCATATCCGCGTCAACGATGGCTAGGTTAAGGCACCCCTCAGAGGGGGTGGAGTGTAAGTCTCTATCATCGCCTACAATTATTAGGATAGAGCATCAATAGAGTAAGCCTTTGGATGCACCTACAATGGCCAGGTTACAGCATTTAAGCCCCAATCACCACCTATGATGGCCAGGGTAAGGAGTCTCTTGGAGGGAGGTCAGGTAAGTCCTTGGGCCCTGCTTAAGAATAAGCTAACCAAGTGCACCGGACGCATCGACCTAGAAAGTGGCCAACAAAGCACGTACATTCTCTACTATGACAATCACAGGCCCAGAGAGTGGCTAACAAAGTACGTACATCCTCTGCTTTGTAAATCAAACCCGAAGGGGGTAACAAAACTATAAATTACCAAAAGGGGAACTCTGGTCTTCTTTTAAATACTTGAATCCGGGTCATAGTCGGGACTTCTAACTAATTGCACGATGTAGATATATGGTCTTCCATCAAATAACCAAATCTGGATTGGTTTGGGACTTCTATAATTCCCAGACATGGATATCTGGTCTTTCATCAAATACCCGAATCTGGGTTGGTTCATGACTTCTAACTAATTACCAAAAGTGGATTACTAGTCTTCTATCATATACCTGAATATGGGTTATGATTTTGGACTTCTATTATTACCAAATTTGGATACCTGGTCTTCCATCAAATACCTGAATCTGGGTTTGTTTGGGACTTCTAACTAATTTCCAGAAGTGGATTTCAGGTCTTCTATCGGATACCTGAATCTGGGTTATGATCTGGGACTTCTATTATTACCTAATGTGGACATCTGGTATTCTATCAAATACTCGGATCTGGGTTATGGTTCGGGACTTCTAACTAATTTCCAGAAGTGGATTTCTTGTCTTTTATCAAAACCCGAATATGGGTTATGGTTCGGGACTTTTGATTTTTGCCATAGGTGGAATTCTGGTCTTCTAAAATCTGGGTTTTGATGCTTATAATTGTTATCGGTAGATATGGATTTCTAGTCTTCTCTTACGAAATTCCCAAATATGGGTTTCAACGATCCTATTTATGCCTCCAAAAAAAATTGTGAAATTTTTTTTTTGAACTTCCAACCAAGTATCTAATCTTGGTCAAGAGACTCTAATTCTTATCCTTGGGAAAAAGGTATGCTATCAATACTCGGGATTGTGACTCGAGTCTACTATCCAAAAGCCTTCAAGTGAAGATCATGATCTTCTATCTTGCTCAGAAAGATCTTCTTAACACATATACACAAAATCATTACTCGTTATTCTGACAAAATATGTGGTCCAAATAATCACTATAAAAATAGTGCAATAGAACTCCTAGTAAAGGGGTACTTGAAAACACAAACTCATGTTATAGTGATAAGCTTTTACCCCTAAACAGGGTCTGGGGTCCATTCCCAAATCAAGTGTAGTTCAAGCACCGAAAAATAGGTGTACATTTTCCAACCCTTGTTTACGGGAAGAAGGATATTCAAAATCCAATTACTGTGCCCAATAAGGGGATCAAAACTATCATCTTGCTTTCAAAAAGAGAATTTTCTTAACAATTATTCAAGTAGGTACCTTGAGCCTTCCGGAGGGAACCTTATGACAAAGGCTATGTTTTCTCTACTCCTCACACAGGGAAGTTCTCTGAGAACACCTATTAAATAGAATAGCTATTCCAAAAACATGAACTTTGAATAAAAATATTACCCTATCATGCATTCATTTATTAGTTATCTGCAATACAAATTCTGTCTCACAAAAAGTAAACTATCATATATCCTGCAAGGCTAACACCAAATAGTGTGTGTTAAGTTTGTGCAGGATGACGCAATAAAACTCCTGAAAGGGAGTGTCCTCGGCAAAAGCAAATACTACATGTCATGTGATATCTACACAATATACATCCCTGTTTAAGATACTATTTTGCAAGATAATACACCCAAAATATAATAACGTCAAGTGTCTTACATTCTTCGTATTTATTCACAAGAGAGAGTTTTGCCAAGTAATTACGTTCCCGAAACGAGGAACAACATTATTTTGACATTAGAACTCAGATGTTACTATGATCAAATCCTCATAAATTCAATTACAAGCTATTTGAATACTTCTCAAGGAAAGACACGACTCTCTTAACTTTGTTCAAAAAGTTAGCAGTAAGGGTAAATGTGGAATAAGTGGAATCCCAAACCCTTCAATTGTATAAGAAGGGGGCATTTGTGGTAGTCTCATTCCCCGACCGTTGGGCTATCAAAACCTACGGTCAAACTTGAAAAGTATGCCGGATCTCTTCTAAAAACTTGTCCTTTTCTTCCTCTATGAAATCAAGACAAAAAAAAAGGAAATTGAACATTAGCTTTCTCAAAGTCTCTAAAAAAGTAGTATCTTTTTCCAGTTTCGAAGATTTAATAAGAGAAGATTTCTCGCGTATTGCCTCTTTAACTTAACATAACATCCTAGAAAGTCCCTAGAAAATAAACCCGCCACATCAGATGAATTCTGAAAAGTATCAAGAAATTAGGAAAAATAAAATTCATTGCAATAACATCATAAGTCGAAAGGATATACATATTATAAATACTCCTCTTGTTCTACAAAATTGATTTCTTAAAGATTTCAGACACAAATCTACTCTTGCTAAACTTAAGTTTGTCTAAAGTTAATTCTATGGGAATCGAATTAACCAGTGGAAGATTCGAGCAAGCTCCTGGGTGGAGATCAACACCACGTTCATCTAGGCACCTTCCGTGAAGATGCCTAAGCAAGCCTCTACTAAGATCACCTAAAAAGGAAAAGTTTACAATTTCATATCTAAAATAAACTATGTATAAAAAGTCTACTAGAATGTCCCTATCTTCAATTATCAACCAAAATAGGGTAGTGAGCTCAGCATTTTCCTTCAAGAGTCTTTCACATCGCAATCAGGCAGTTCTCAACCTAGGAGTTGCTTCTTTCTCCTTGAAAAGCAATAACCTTGCAATGTTTTTGCCAAGATGGTGATACTATCAGATAAGACGTTATATTCACACATTTGCTTATTTAACTCTTTTGTAAGATGGGTTACTTTTGATCGTGCTCTCTCAAGATGGACGCATTTAAAACTTAACTTTTTCCTTTTTATATATTCGGGAAAGAAACAAGATGATTATTGAAAACAAAAACAAAACATACCCGAGAAGTTATCATACCTTGGAAATATTAGCGGGGACTTGAAGTGTCTCAATAGTATTGGCATCTTTTGAATTCAAACCTTTCCCACTTCTCGTGTTCTGGGATGATTGGACGTATCAACTAGAATTAAGTAATGATCAAGGACTTAAATATCTCTGCTTCATCCCGACCATCAAGAATTGGAAAAACATTATCAGCGATATTAAAACCACTATTGCGGCCATCCATGTCTCCAGTAATATTTCCAAGCCTGGGGCAGTTGTTATCAGTACATGTAGCTTTTACTACTACAATAGCGTCATCACCATTAGCAGCACCTAATTGACCTAAAGGGACATTATCTATAAACAGAAATTTGGCCATATCAGGCTCCTCCCTCTCAGGAATGGCATTCCCCTCCTTCACATTGGTAATCTTGGACATGATTCTCTCTACCATAAGCGGGTTAATGGAAGAAAAACTTAAACCTGGGCTTTTATCTATGTTGTCAAAATAAATGAACGAAAAAGCATCCTCGAATGAGTTAACCATAATTTGATCCAAAGTAGTCTAGGAAAAACAAGAAAGCCTTTGTTTAATATCATTGATCACTTCCATATCTTTGGTCAGAGAGACCTAATTCTTTTCAAGCCTTTTCCTAAGGGAAACATTCTTCTCCTCGAAAAGAGAGTTTTTCTTGTAAGGAAGAACAACAGGAGTTAAGCATATAAATCTTTTCTTTATACCATTCCAATGTTGCTTTCAAAGTTCGGATCTCCTCAGATAAAGGTAAGTTAATTCCCTTCTCCTTAGTAGTCAAAGACCTAGTTTCAGCAAGGGCATACTCCAACCTTTCCTGCTCCTTCATCACATTCTCTTTGGTGTTGATAAGAGGATCATTTTCTTTTCCCAAAGATAAGTTTTTCCCTTTAAGCTTTGATAAATCAGGAGAGGATTTGGAAGAATCTTCTTGCATTAAGAACCACCGTTTGATGGCCTACGAGGAATAAAATTATAGCAAACATAAGCATTACAATTATAAAATCCCAAAAGATAGTAAAGAAAAATTCATACCAAGAGTTGTTGCTCAATTAACGCAAAACGACGGCTGGAGGAATCTCACGGAAGATCGATTTTGGAAAATGTGGGAGAACACATGATTTGTGTGACCAATTCATTAAGACCCTAACCACCAGGAGAGAGCCAGGAAGACCAGGAGGATTAAGATCCTCATAAGAAGAAGAAAACCCCACTGCATGATGAATCACATTAAAAGTTCCGAGAGACTCAGGAAGATGAACTTCCATCAGGGGAGCTATCATGGAAAAAAATGATGGTAGGAGAATCAACAGATGTACTAGGGCAAGGAGTTTGGGCTACGGAATCATAGGGTCTCTTAAATGGAGAAACCTCTTAAACCATACCATTGAGCTTTCTTTTGACAACTTCTCTAAACTTGAACAAAGCATCCCAGAGGGAGGACAAATAGCACCTAGGGTATCACAAGCAAAACATGCCAGCCGGATGGATTAATAGGGACCAAGATAATAATATTCTGGGTTATCACATAAGAAATGTACCTAAGGCATTAGGAAATATAGGGGAACTGGAAGAATAAGGAGTATTCCTCTCACCAACGATAAAGAAAGAATTCCTTTGCTAAAGGAGATTAAGAGAGGTTATCCAATAATATATTGATCAGTTGGCAGGAGAGAATGTTTCCAAAGGATGCTAGGGGTCAACAGTGAGGACCTGCTACCCAACTCCTCGGAAGCCATGTTAATAAGGTCTACTGGCCCCTTATCAGCAAAGATAGGGAGTTTGAGGACTATGTCTACAACAAAATAGGACATAAATAAGCATTTATAATAAAAAAAGGTTGTGAAAAATGAACGAGATAGATAATCGAACTCCATACTTAGGGTATTGAAACTACCAGAAATGCCGTACGGACATCGTATAAAGTGAAGTTGAGTTTCCCAGTGTTTGATTCTTACTGCCCTTTCGGATAACAATTTTTTGGAAGGATTGGCGCGAAAGATTTGGTGTTTAAATCGTTAAGCTTAGAAGGTCGAACTAAATAATCTAACAATGAAGGACTCAAAGAAACATTACCATATTCTGAAGATAAAAGCTCTAAAGCTAAGAGGTAAGTATAAGTGTTTGGAGAAAGTTAGTTAAGGGCAATTCTTACATATTGGAAGAATTGAGCAATAAACTCTGGAAAAGGACCACAAACCCCCATCCCAGATATGAATGGAGGAATAAGAGAAGTACCTTTCTGGAGGGGAAGCAATGGTATCTGTTTCGTATGGAGGAGTGTCCTCTGCTAAAATGATATTAAAGTCTTTAAGAATGGCATCCATCTCCTCTTTCGAGGTAATCAAAGAATGCATCTCAGCAGCACCAATCTTCTTGGAAGAAGAAGGTTCGAACAGTAAGGTACAATTCTTAGCAGGTTTAGCCGTAGTATGCTTCTTCCACATAACTTCAGTTATTATCAGTGCATTTCAAAAACCAATATAATATGGCATTAAAAAGAGTAAGCAGTTTCTAGTCTTCCGAGAGCACTTCAATAGAAAATAACATTAGCGCTAAACCATCCTACATGTGCTCTCGGGAGAGTAAAAGGTAATAAAAAAACACACGATTGAACTATCAACCAACTCGAAACTAATTGGCAGAAGTCGACTTTAGCTACATAGCAAAAATTGATTCATGACAAACATTTAGATAATCACATCAGCTCAGGCTGAGAGGTAAGTAACTGATATCATGATTGCAAAACTAGTGTTATTGGTGTTAACAGTTTCTCAAAAACCACTCGATCAAGACCAAACAAAAAGGTATGTTGTACCCCATTTTGAATTATGCAATTAGGATATTGTTAATATAACATAGCTTGCAAAATTAACCTGATGAAATTGCTATGAGTTACTTCGAGAGTAACAAAGAAAAGGTTTACCTAAAAATAACGCGAGTTATGAGCGTGTAAAGTTATTGATGCTTTTACTGGAAAATTTCAAATGCAGGGAATTGATGGGGAAAGCAAAGAATGTCAATAACAAGGAATGAAATAGGTATTTATATGCATAAAGAAGCAGCCATTTGAACCATTGGCTTGGAAAGTCAAAAATACCCCTTTACTAAGAGTTACTACCATATTTTGACACCAAAACTGAATCATGGTGAAGGTGTATCGGAGCGCAACCGACTCAAAGTGGATAATGCAGAAGCACATAACCGACACCAAAACCGAAAGCAAGAAGCGAAATGATTCAAAATATGTGCTATTGGTACCAATTAAAGAAAGCAAGCTTGGTACCGATACCGGAAGATGGTGGCATAGCAGCTCCAACACCCAAAACAACCAACCAAAGGTTAGCTCCGAGAGCATACAATTCCACACCGGAAGTCAATAATGGGGAATGACAGAAAGCTTGCATACCGAAACCGGAATGACGGTCATAAAAAGGAAGCACAAATCCAAGCTAGTATAGACCAAAATGGGGGCTATCGATACTAATTTTCTTACTATCAATACTAGCACCAGGAAGCTGCTTAAAAGTCACTAAAAGAGATCCTGAAAACTTGTTGTCGCAAAGCCGACACTAGATCCAAAGAGGTTGGAGTACGCGAAAGCTCATGGAAAGATAGGCCATCCACACTAACATACTTAGCGTCGATACCGGAATTAAAGAGGATGACAAAGCAAAGTAGATACTTAAGTGTAATCCAAACAAGGCAAAGCTCAATACTCACAATCGAAACTATGAGATGGCATCGAATCCGAGAGCAGATAAGAAGGCTATCCATATCAATCCGCTTGGTATCGATACATAATCGGAAGTAGTTGCGGAATCACGAGTGACTAACGACCGAGACCTAAATTCCAAAAGCAAAACAGACCCGAAGATAAAGCTCAAGAGTGAAAAGAGGGTTGAAATTAGGTCCTGGCATCGAAAGCCATTAAGACCGCCGATAACAGAATTCCTTGCCAAACTCGAAAGCAGCTTCCGCTGGATATTGTCAAAAGGGGGGCCATTTTGCCAATAAATAAGACCCCAGGGTTCCCATTTTGGGGGACTTTTCTCATTCTTCAATCTTGTAATCTTTTCTTATAGAGTTAACCCTAAATGCTAAATCGATTTGGGGATTTTACTTGGAAACTTCTATGTATTCTACAAAGTAATCAATAAAGAGAGAATTCGTACTTGAGATTAATGTCATGAATTTCCTTGCCACCTATGTTGCTAATTTTCTCATTGCCTTCCCCACGACAAATATTCATGCATAAGACAAATTCCCTAAATACCATTCAATATGCCATTTATCTTCCTAACTTGCGTTGCTCTTAGGAAACCCTTATCCCAAGGTAACTGTTGGCTTTAAGTCTCGTAAGTGGGATACTCACCTCTTGAAGAAAGAGAAAGTAATCTTTGGGATCAAGACCTTGATATTTAGGAAACAATGAATTAACTCAATCTTATAGGAATTAAATAACCCCTTTTGTTCCCCTATGTCTGCAACCTTAGACCTAATTCCAGTGTTGATGAAATAGACCGTTAACACAAGGTAAGTTTTGGAGAATAATTTTCTCAGGAAATGATTCACAGATATTAAACATTCAATTCAAGGTAACACAAACTCAAGCAAATTCAATAAGTAGACATTAAAAAGGGATTTAAGAAATAAAGAGTGAGTGTAACAGCTCTCCTTAGGCGAATTTGAATGGGTTTGGCTTCCCACAACTTGCAACAATGAGATCTACTGACCTACAACTCTAAACTGCTTACTATAAATTTGATTTCATAGAGTGGCCATTATTTTACTATCTTAGGAGAAAGAAGGAGAGAGGAGAGGTAAGGGAAAATAAAAGCGTCGTAATGTTCCTTTTTAATCCTATCTCCAGATAATTCCTATTGGGCTTGGGCTTACATCTTTCCCTTCCAATACCCAATTTGTTCAAATGTTACCAAAATCAAGGTTTTACACATTTCCCTTAACAACAAACACAAAACTAAATAAACTAAACACATCTTAAATACACATACACTAACTATTGACTTTTCTTTATAAAATTTATACACACAAGTTTAATTAAATTTTGAAGTGTTTTGAACATTTTTTTGAAGTACACACACTAAAGTTCCTATTTCTGGAGAACAAACATTTTTTACTTTAAGTCATCCACCCAACATTCCTATATTCTAAAATTACACGAGCCTCATTATTTTAATCCAAATCATTTATGTATAAATATTGAAGCTAATCAATATATTCACTTTTATGCCTTTACTCACGATATGCATAACTTAAAGGCATATTATGCAATAATAAGTTATTATACACAATAATTCACTATAGTTATTACTTTATTCTATATTTTCAATAGCTTAAACTTTCACTACACAAATTTACTGATTATTAATTACCTTATTAAGACAGATCAACAAGTAATATTGAAAATATATTTTACTTCAATGTTTACTATTATTCAATAATTTATATTTTAAATATCAATTTGAATCATCAATATATATTTTATAAACACAGATGATTGCTGATTTGTATACTATTATGATTCCTGAGCCTTATTTAAATAATGTTTTAAAGTTAATATATTTTTACCTCTTTTGTACATTATAAATCTTTAGGAAATCCAACGACGTAAATCGTGAGGTATTACGCCTACTGTTTCACATGATTTTGCTAGGATAATGATGTAACCATCATATAACGGCGATCCATGTTGCTATTATTAAGATAGTGTAATTTAAGGAGCAAAGTTTACCCAATCTACTTATGGTTCGCTAGGATAGCGGTGACATGACCCAAAACCCACGCCTGACCTAAACCGACAAAGAATACGAGTTGTTTAAGAACACGGCACATCATAACATAAAACAATAGAATCTTTCATTGTTATTACAACAATTTACACCAGACTACAAGAATAACAAAGTGTGAAAAATAAATATACAGCGGATATACAATAATTAGAGAACAAATGAATTACGTAGCATCAGAAATGTAAAATATAAATACAATGTAAACACAATGCAGCGGAAAACATCAACTAACATGGCTGAAATCAAAACACGGATACAGAGCTTTCCAAAGTATAATTCCAATCGTAATCCATGATCCTATGAAAGAAAAGAATCTGCAAACCAAATACTGACCGCCCATGTGGAAAATACGGGCACCCAGAGTTAAAGTGGAAAACAATAAACTCCGGGTCAGTCATGGGACCGGTATGAGGGCTAAAACAATTATTAAAATTTTACTTTAAAATAGGGTAAATCACGGGACTACGTCGTATGTCATCGAACGGTCCATGTGAACACCAGAGTTTGATATAAATAACAAACAATGCAACTCTTTAGAAAAATGAAGCTATTATAAGACTTAGGTCCCATCACACAATACAACGCAAGCCGGAGGATAGAGTTTTACCATATAATAGCCAAAGATGCTCGGTACGCTTTTAAAACCAATATTTTTTATAATACTGCAATTGCATAGTGTATAAAACAACTTCGAATATAAATGTATCAATCATAGATGGCATAGCACCCCATCCTATTATGTGGCCATATGGGTTTACAACTAAAACCGAAAAGTTGCGTATTGGAAGTTGGATTCCATCTATGAGTTGAAGCAAGGGATCTCCCTCACCGATTCGGGCCATTTCTAGCGGGATGTACAGGATCAACACACGTGACCCTTGGAGCACCAGGGTCGGTCCACTCTTACTTTTATGGATTGGTTATTCCTGAACAATACGTTTCTCGGTCCTATCGGACCTATAATTAGTAAGTATGTCGACCATATGTGCCTTTTATGGCTCTATATCCCTCGCTATCCATTATCCATAAAAGTAAAATGTCTAGGCTCTATACCATGACATCACTTCTAGCTAGAAAGAAACGTATGTCCTCACTGCCGTCCTTCATCTCGTTTTGACCCATACCGGGATGTGAAGCTCATGAGTTAACGTTATACACAAAGTTGTGCTATGTTAAGGCCGTGCTTTGATCATCATCCTCAAGGCCCTGCTTTTCAACAAAAGCCTTAATCATTGCATCTCAGCATGCCTCGTTATCAATCCACACTATGCCATTGATTTCCACTGATATATAACATCTAAGCTTATACATCTCCGAGAAGAGTATTAACCTAAGAGAATAAATTCTCCGTCACCAAACAGATATATATTAAGTAGAGATTAGTGAGTACATTAAATAATACAATGTCAGACATACAACCATTTGCAAGTCCGCTCTGGGTTAGAACGAAACTGGAGGCACCTTATTCCTCATTCCATAAGTCCAATACAGGAGAGAGGTCCTCACATATTAGGTCAATTTCCAAGTACATTTGGACAATATCCACTTATTACCTTGTCTTGGGTGTACTGCCCAATCAAGACATCAGCAATAGCCCAAAACGATGTGAAGATCTCCTGTCTTCCATCACCATCTTCATATCTTCGACTTTTAATCATCTTAACAGTTATTCAGAATGGGTTAAACTCGGTTTTTCTGAATAACTCGCATATCTTTTTAATCGTGTGCTAAATACCCAAAGATAGCACACATCTTATTCCAATCCAGAATATTCTTTTATTCAAACATTCATTATTCTAGGAAGGGTTCCCATTAATTTTATCAAAGATAAGTTCTTTTAAACTTATTGCTTAATCGATTCCTCAAATATCATTTCAAACGATTTTATAATATCTTTTCATTTCAAAAATTGGTACTCAACAATTATTAATTTTTGGGAAATTAATCCTATCTTTAACTGGGTTAGAGAACAACTGCCATTTTAAAAGCGTCATTCATCATAAACCCCAAAATCATCTTCCATTTAATGTGGAATCTTCAAGGAAATCTGAACAATTTATAATCGATAAAAATTTCTGTATCAAACTAAAATACTATAAGTGGAATAGTGGCGAAGTCTTTTAAATTCCACAAATAGTATAAGTCCTCTTTTACAGATGCTCATTTCGATTATTATTAATCGAATACCATTAAATTCAATTTAATTAAATAAACTGGAAACTTCACGAAATCTTATCTAAAATACATATTCTTTCCACAACAAGGTTCAAGAATAGAATTATTTTAAGTACCATTCACAACGAACCCCAAGATCAATTTGATATTAATATAAGATCTTAAATGGAAACCTATAATTATTTTAAGTACCATTCACAATGAACCCCAAAATCAATTTGATACTAAAATAAGATCTTAAATGGAAACCATGTCGACTTATATTCAGTACTGAATTCTGAAATCAACAGATATCGTACTCGAATAACGATATCAATATCTTTCAAATTCCTCAACAATATCTATATAATCACGAAATCCAGTATTAAAATATTCGAAGATTATTTCCCATTCAAAGCCCTTCCAAATTACATGTTGAAATTTTTTGGTTATATTATAACCCGTTTTTAATCCAATTCGATATACTTGAAACATTGGATTCTTTCTGCTAGTTTTCGAAACTACTCTTTTTGATAAAATATCTTTTATCTTTCAAAACTGGGAATATTTTATTCAAACCATTTTCAAAACATTTATTATGATTTATCATAATTTATTTATATTTTTAATAATTTTTATTTTGGTCCTTTCAGTCGGTTTTTAATGTCGGCCACCGAACTGCATCCATAACGACATTTAAAAAAAATTAGATATATTTTAAAATCTAACCGTTCAAATTTAAACCACTTATATTCATTTTAAATATCTTTTAGATACGATCCCAATGGTTTCGATTTTATGAGAATCCGACGGTCGAATCTCCTACTACGTCAATTCGGAGTTACTGGCTGACGTTCGCGAACTGTCGCTACATGACGCGTTCTATTCAAATCTGAATTGATTTATAATTTATAATTAATGATAAATTGAAAATCATTCTAAACTTCCTTTACAAATTATATAAAAATATATAGTTACCTTTGAAAACTCATTTCCGTCGTTTAACTTCAAATTAAATATTTCTCTGTTTGATCTATTTTCCTGTTATTTTAATGTATAAAATATTTTTTTTTTCGAAAGTCGTCATTTCATGCTCAAAATTTCCTTATAGCTGTAATAAAAATAAATGAAAGACTTTCAAAAGAAAATTTCTTTTCAAACGTTCGCTACATATCCTAACCGAACTTCACTTTGAAAAGTTACTATTCATTTTAAATTAAAACTTCGACAAGCCATAGGTATATTATAAATACTTCGAAATTATTCGCTACTATTACAAATATTCATCAATATTTCGATATGACTCATCCATCCAAAATTGAACTTGGATTTTTCATCAAATATTATATTATTAAAATATTCATTATTAATCCGGATTGGAATAAAATTCAATCAAACATCAAATAATTTCATTCGTATGAATTCTACACATCCAACAATAGTTGCAAACAATTATTAAACATCCAAATTTGTAATGACCCGCATTTGTAGAGGTATTATAATTAATTTATTTAATTATATAAATAGTGATATAGTGAATTAAATGGTGGTTTAATTAAATAGCTGGGAATATTTAATTAAAATAATAATTAAATAATATATTTAATTCTGAAATAATAAGAATTGGCTGAAATGGCGATATGGTGTGAACTGGATCATCTGTGATATTTAATTCAGTTTAGAATTGAATTAGAATAACGAATATATTATTTGAACTACAGTTTGAAGGTAGAGTTATAATATAATTAAAATCGAGCTTGAAATGGCGCGGCAGTTCGTTATTTGGCGATTTGAACTTCAACTGAATGTACAGGATTCATTTTAAGCCGGATTTCTGTGAAATAAGAAACGTGTGGAGCTGGTGGAGTATATCTTTCTAGTGGAAGAGAAAAATCGGGATTTCGTCGTGTAGATTTGTGAAGACCCGTAACTTCCCCGTAAAGGAAAGCGCGGATAGTTCGAGAACAAGCCACAACAGAACGCAGACGAAAGAACATTTCATTGTATATTACAACAATGCATCAGATTACAAGAATATACAGAGTATAAATGAATATTACATTCGATAAATATCAGAGATTACAATACATTGTACAGCAGCGGAAAATAATACAATACACAACTAGAAGGAGATATACGGATACAAAGCTTTCCGGATATCGTTCCAGCTGCAAACCAGGATCCTGTGAATAAAAATCTGCAAATCCAAAACTACTAGCTGCCCGTCAAAATAAGGGCACCCAGAGTTTAGGTCAAAACAATAAACTCCAGGTCAGTCATGTGACTGGTGTGAGAACTAAAACAGTTATTAGTCTTTATTTTTAAAGTTAGGTAAATCAAGGGACCACGCCGCTAACGCGGAACGGGTTTCCTCCCAAGAATACCAGTGCATAAAACAACAACGCAATGCTAAATAAAGAAAAATGAAGCTATTATAAGACCCAGGTCCTATCACACAATGCAACGCAAGCCGGGGGATAGGGTTTTCCCTTATAATAGCCAAAGCATGCTTGATACGTTTAAAAACAGATTATTTGATACTATTATAAGTGTATAGTGTATAAAACAACTTCAAATCATAAGTATCAATCATAGGCGGCATGGGTACCATATATCATGTCGCCATACTAGGCTCTACAAATAAAACCACAAATGTCACGTATTTGGAAATTGGGTTTCCATCTATGAACCGAGGCAAAAGATAGTCCTCAACCGATTCGAGACTGTCTAGCCCGAGCCTCAGGACCCAGACTCAGGTGGGCCCTTGGATCGTCAGGGCCGGTCCACCGATGTGGATTAAAATGCCTGAACATGCGTTTCCCCGCCCTTTGGGGCGTAAATGAGCCAACTAAATGACTCCATCGGTTCGAGAACGACCGATCAATCCGAGGCGCCTCGCAACAGCAACAATCACATAAGAAAAACTCGTCAGGGCGTGTAAAACCACTGACGCCACTTCTAACTAGAAAGAAACGCATGCCCTCCCTGAGGTCCTCTCCCGTTTTTGGTTCATACCGGGTGTGAAACACGCGAAGTAAACGTTACACAAAGCTACGCCACAAAGGCCTTGCTTTGATCATCACCACAAGACTTTGCTTTTCAACAGAAGCCTCGATCAATTGCCACTTAGGCATGCCACATAGGCAATTCACTCCATGCGTTTGATATCCATCAATATATAACCCCTGAGCTCGTACGTCTCAGAGAAGGGCGTTAAGCAAGAGAATAAATTCTCCGCCACCAAACAGATATATATTTAATAGAGATCAATCACACGGACTAAAATCCAATGTCAGACACACAGTCCATTTACAAGTCCGTTCTGGGGCTGAATGAAACCGGAGGCACCTAGTAACCCGCATATCCATCGATCTCCAAATACGTCTGGACGATCACCAACTGTTTCCATCTTCTTGGGTGTACAGCCCAATCAAGATCATCAGTAATCACCCAAACGACGTGAAGACCTCCGGTCTTCGACCATCGTCTTCATCTTCAACTTATCGTCGTATCAGTTATTCAGAATGGGATAAACCCGGTCTTTCCGAATAACTCGCGTAGATTTTAAATAAGTGTTACACAAACACAACATATGCCTCATTCCAATTCATCAGTCACTAACAGTAAATTAATCAAGAGAATAATTCCCCAAATATTAACCCCGAAGGCCGAAACCAACATCAGATCAATATCCAGAAAACCATTCTGCTTAGCTAACCGGCAGTTAGTTTCTAAATTTCACATTCATAGGGAAAGGTTCCCATTAATTTTATCCAAGATAAATTTCTTGAATTTATTCTTTAATCTATTTTTGAATATCAATTCAAACTAGTCGGGATTAGCGAACCTTACCGAAGTAATCATTTGTTTTAATTTCCCAATCCCAACCTATTCATCCCATGAAGTAAAACTGGTTATACTTCATATCTAACACCACGGTGTTATCGGTAAATTCAATTACCATTTCACGTTTAAATCTAATTAAAGATTTAACTATCGCCTGGAGTAAAACTGGTGATACTCCATTCTCGATCTTTTCAATCTAATTAAAGATTCATTAAAACTCCACTTAGTTTTAATCTGTGACTGGGTTAAAGAATCAGTGTCATTTAAAACACGGTTCACGATAAACCCAAAATCACATTTCCATTAATTATCGGGTTAAAGAACGAGTGTTATTTAAAAACACCATTCACGATAAACCCAAGAATCAATATCAATTCAATTCCAATTAAATATTATTTAATTGGTACACTTCATTAAATCTAAATAAAAAGATTTAATCTTTTCTCAACTGGGTTCAAGAACAGTGTTAGTGAAGACACCATTCACGACAAACCCAAATCACATTTGATATTCAATACGAGGCTCTGAATAGAAAATATATCGGCTTATATTCAATATCAAATTCTACGATTAACAAATGTCGTATTGGAAATAACGATATATATATCTACATCTTTCAAATTTCCATAACAACATCTGTATAATCCCGAAATCCAACGTCGAAATATTTCGAAGACAATATCGATTCAAATCCATTTCAATGCAATCATTGGAAATTCTGGTTATTTTCAAAACCATTTCAAAATTCGATTTATTTATCTAAAAATAAATAGAATTATAATTCTAGTTCAAAACTAGTTCATTTCGATAAAAATCTATTTTTATCTTTTCAAATATGGAGTTTTTCATCCCAATTCTTTCTAAATCATTTCTTATGATTTTACACAAATTATTACTATTTTTAATAATTTTATCAGGGCCTGTACAGTCGATTTCCATCAACGGCCATCGAACTGCACTTACAGCGACCTTTTTCAAATTTGATTTGGACATAATTCCAAATCCAACCGTTAGATTTCTAATTTCTAATATTCGTTAGAAAACTCTTTTCGATACGAACCCAATGGTTCCGGTTTTAGGAGAATCCGACGGTCGGATCTCCCGTAATGTCCGTTTGAAATAAATGGTCGAAATTCACGAACTGCCGCGGCGCGGCGCGTTCTATTCAGGCCATTATATTATATATATAATATATATAATATATATTTCATCGATTTCTATTTAAAACGAATTATATAAATAGTTTTAAATTCGTTTCAAAAACAATTTCAACTTCCATTTCAATCCAAAGCAAAATTGAATTCTTCTTTATAAATTCGTTTTAAAATTCATTTCTATTCAATTCAAATTTCAATTCAATTCATTTCGAAATCATTTTCAATTCAATTCATTTCGAAATCATTTTCAATTCAATTTATTTCGAAATGGTTTTCAATTCAATTCATTTCGAAATGAATAAAATCGATATAAATATCGTTCACGTCAAAATGGCGTCAATCTAACCAACACGGCTTCATATATTTCTATTTTCAAATATTCTATTCAACAAATGAATATTTATTTTGTCAACACACGACTAATCTCAACGAATGAGTACTGTCTACGTGTGACAATTTTTGTTAAATTATTTCGTTTAACACATGACTAATCTCAACGGATGAGTACAGTCAACACATGAACCTTTATTTTATATTGATAAAGATGCAAATTTTATTATTAAAATATTTCGTTCAACACATGACTAATCTCAACGAATGAGTACAGTCAACACATGAACTTTTATGTTATAATATTCTTTATTTTCTAAATTGGAATGAGGCCCAATCAATCACCATATAAAATTAATTATATGGATTTTCATACAACACATGTATATAATAGCATTGAAAAATAATCAATCATCAACCAAAGTGCACTACACTGTATAAGCATCAAATATAGATATCTAACGCTTATAACAGCCTGTCAATCAATCGATCGACATATTTAATCAATCAGGATGAGTGAACTTCAAATTTCATCCCAACACCCGTGTAGGGTTTCAAACAATCAAACACAGATTTTATTTGTGCAGTTGGGCGATGTGTGAAATTTATCGTCCCAATCAATGTCTTTCAAATAGGTGTACATAAACAAACCGTCCGGTTTGTAAATGAATATTTATTTATTTACATTCACGTTAAAAATTATATTTTTAACGACAAAACATTTTATTTCGACATATGAATTTCTATTCAATTCATTTATTCTATAAAATGATATTGTTATTTTTCTAACTTATTTTAGAAAATTTCGGCGGCATAACGGCACGATACTAGAAACGGGACGAGGCCTAGCCTTATCCCCGGTCTAGTGAAGGCCCACGCCATTCACACATCAATCAATCCATTCATTTCACCAAACAATTCAATTTCAAATCAAATCATCTAACTAATCTATGCAACCAAACAAACAAGTCCATGGTCTGTGGACGATTGTGTCGGGTGCTACTAAGCACCGTCTGCATCCGTGTATATATATATGACTAGAAAAGAAATTGAAGAGTGAGAAATTCTCACCAATAGCTATCCCAACTTCACGACATCCCTATTGTAGAGAACTTCGTCGTTCTCGCCTTTTCGTCCTCTTCGTTGCCCGTAGCCACTACATATATAAAAATCACACATTTTTATATTTTGATGTCTTTAAAATAAAAATCATATTTTTATTTGTTCACTTTCAATTCAAAAATCATATTTTTCTACTGCTACTATATAGATAAAAATTCTATTTTTATAGCGCTACTTTCTATATAGAGATTATATTTTTATAACGCTATTTTTCATATAAAGATTTCGCCTTTTTAAACATATGTAAAAATCTCACCTTTCCCCATTTCAAAATATCGTCTTTCTTCCTTTAAAAATCTCGTCTTTTCTATTTTAAAAATCACGTCTTTTCTATTTTAAAAATCACGTCTTTTCTATTTTAAAAATCACGTCTTTTCTATTTTAAAAATCTCGGCTTTATGAATGTAAAAATTCAATCTTTTTATTTTTTTAAAAATTCAATCTTTTCATTAAGCAAAAATACGATCTTTTTCTAAATGAAAATACGATTTTCCTCTAAATAAAAATACGATCTTTCTCGAATTTAAAAAAAATCTGACCTTTCTTGTATTTAAAAATCCTAACCTTTAAAATCAGTTTTAATAATCGGTTTTTACAATACACAAAAATCAGTAAATAAAACTTACATTTAAAAGGGGAGAAAGGGGGATTTGCTGTTGTGCGCGCCATGGTGGAGGGAGGAGGTGTGGGGCCAGGCGGTCGTGGCGAGGGAGCAGGCGCCATCGCCCCTTACTCTTTCTCGATTCGCGCTCCACCCAAGAACAGCCGGCGTCGGACCTGGTTCCTCCTCGCGAAGCGCCTGCGCGGAAGAAAGAGGGAGAGCGAAGAGGGGATTGGTCTGAGGTGGGGGAGGCGGAGCGCGGCCTCAGACGACGCCAGGGTGGGCGGCGTTGGCGAATGGGAGGGGCGGTTTTTTTTTTATTTCATTCGATTTCGTTCTGTATAAAGAGAGAAGGGAGAGGAGAAGTCAACGGCCAAGTGGGTATATATTTTAATTTATTTAATTATTTAATTATCCATAAAGTTGATTTTTCGTTCGATCTCCAAACGAGACCCAACGATTGTCGCCCCTAGCTAATTACCCCCATTCCGAACACAATGGGATATGTATCGTAGGCTGATTCGACTGTTTGAATCAGTTTCCGTTGAATTTACATTTAAATCACTATATTAAATTTTAAACGTACATTTCAAATTACCGGGGTCACATACTGACTCGAAAAATTCCAGAAAAAGATTTTCTAGCTTCGTATTGACGATACGGTCCTAATAAAACTAGTTTCGTCGAATTCTGAGACCATTTGAAAAATGGCCATTTTCCAGTCGATTAAAATCAACTGAAACTGGTCAAACGCGTTTTCCTTTGCCACGCTCACATATTGATTCGAAAAATTATGAAATTTGAAATCTAGCAATAACTTGACATCACGGACCCAACAAAAGTGGTTTCGTCGAAATCCGAGGTCGTTTGCAAAATTCCTATTTTTAAGGGCCTGAATTCCATAGCGACTATTCAGAATTTTCAACTGGACATATCTTTCGATGCCCGCTATGAAATTTTGATTTTTCGGATTCGTTGGAAAGATATCATCAATTAGATCCTAATGTTTTTGGTTTCACTAAAATCCGGATTGTTTTGCACCCGGTACATCCAATTGAAGTTTGAAATCGAATTATCGAACTACCGCGCCATTTTCAATTCCTTTTATAAATATAAATAAATATTTATATTCTAACGACGACGTATATAATATATACGTTCTAATTCAATTCAAAATAAATTTCACGTTGTTTTTATTTAAAATAATTCATTTTAAATAATCAAAATTCGCTAAAATTGCCAAAATAAAAATTTTAAACTGGCCCAGATTTTCGAGTTATTACAATCTCCCCCACTTAAAACTTTTCATCCCCGAAAAGGAACAAAGTCGAAAGTGGTTTGATTAATCAGCTCTACGTTCGACCTGTCTTTCATTCTCCAACTTTTCAGTTTCTGAGAATTTTCAAAAGTTTCAAAAATTTGGCTAACACCCTAAATTTTTGAAAAATTTCGCCATAACCTCCCCTGCACCGGGAGCCACGGGAAAATCCCGAAATTGCCATATAGGCCTTCTGATCTCAAAAAGAAAAAGAAAAAGCCAAGCGGCTAGCCAATAGGCTCATAAAATCATCATCAGCCAAACAAAACGGTAAATTATGTAGTAAACATGTACCTATTTGTCGGGCAAACAAATTTTATTCTCTGCTCTAGTCTCCTTGCTATGACCTGTTCAATGTAAGTACAAGTATATGCAAACAAATGCGACCAAATTTCAATACAATTCAATATTTGGTTCAATTAGGCTAAATGGCTAAAAATTAGCAAACAAATAAACAACCAACACAAACATCAATCAATTAGTGAATTAGAGTTTCAAATTCATAATTTTGATACATATACAAAAATCATGTTTTTGATGCCAAATCACAACAATAAGCCCTATCTAATTTTTGGTTCTCACACCAGTCAATAGGAAATATATAGATATTACACGTTCGTCACTCGAATATAAATTCTGATGATGATATATCAATCATCAGAATCACCCCCGGGCGACTAGAGTGTAATTCTATATCTATCCAGTATATTAAAACTTTAAATACACGTTTGCAAGGCGTATATGCAAAATCTTTATATACTGGACTGTCCTAATCTATACAAATAAATAATCAAATACGAATAATTGGTTTAAATTTTCAAAACAAAATTCGTTTTCATTTTTACAAATATACTCTTCACACTCGTTCTAGGATACTACTGATCCTATCTCTAACGAGTCATTCCCATTGGATTTTACTAGTCCAATATCTGATGAATCCTTTCGTATGGTTCTAATGTGCCTTGTTCTCTGAGCTTGGTAAACCAAAGCTCTGATACCAACTGTGAAGACCCATAACTTCCCCGTAAAGGAAAGCGCGGATAGTTCGAGAACAAGCCACAACAGAACGCAGACGAAAGAACATTTCATTGTATATTACATCAATGCATCAGATTACAAGAATATACAGAGTATAAATGAATATTACATTCGATAAATATCAGAGATTACAATACATTGTACAGCAGCGGAAAATAATACAATACACAACTAGAAGGAGATATACGGATACAAAGCTTTCCGGATATCGTTCCAGCTGTAAACCAGGATCCTGTGAATAAAAATCTGCAAATCCAAAACTACTAGCTGCCCGTCAAAATAAGGGCACCCAGAGTTTAGGTCAAAACAATAAACTCCAGGTCAGTCATGTGACTGGTGTGAGAACTAAAACAGTTATTAGTCTTTATTTTTAAAGTTAGGTAAATCAAGGGACCACGCCGCTAACGCGGAACGGGTTTCCTCCCAAGAATACCAGTGCATAAAACAACAGCGCAATGCTAAATAAAGAAAAATGAAGCTATTATAAGACCCAGGTCCTATCACACAATGCAACGCAAGCCGGGGGATAGGGTTTTCCCTTATAATAGCCAAAGCATGCTTGATACGTTTAAAAACAGATTATTTGATACTATTATAAGTGTATAGTGTATAAAACAACTTCAAATCATAAGTATCAATCATAGGCGGCATGGGTACCATATATCATGTCGCCATACTAGGCTCTACAAATAAAACCGCAAATGTCACGTATTTGGAAATTGGGTTTCCATCTATGAACCGAGGCAAAAGATAGTCCTCAACCGATTCGAGACTGTCTAGCCCGAGCCTCAGGACCCAGACTCAGGTGGGCCCTTGGATCGTCAGGGCCGGTCCACCGATGTGGATTAAAATGCCTGAACATGCGTTTCCCCGCCCTTTGGGGCGTAAATGAGCCAACTAAATGACTCCATCGGTTCGAGAACGACCGATCAATCCGAGGCGCCTCGCAACAGCAACAATCACATAAGAAAAACTCGTCAGGGCGTGTAAAACCACTGACGCCACTTCTAACTAGAAAGAAACGCATGCCCTCCCTGAGGTCCTCTCCCGTTTTTGGTTCATACCGGGTGTGAAACACGCGAAGTAAACGTTACACAAAGCTACGACACAAAGGCCTTGCTTTGATCATCACCACAAGACTTTGCTTTTCAATAGAAGCCTCGATCAATTGCCACTTAGGCATGCCACACAGGCAATTCACTCCATGCGTTTGATATCCATCAATATATAACCCCTGAGCTCGTACGTCTCAGAGAAGGGCGTTAAGCAAGAGAATAAATTCTCCGCCGCCAAACAGATATATATTTAATAGAGATCAATCACACGGACTAAAATCCAATGTCAGACACACAGTCCATTTACAAGTCCGTTCTGGGGCTGAACGAAACCGGAGGCACCTAGTAACCCGCATATCCATCGATCTCCAAATACGTCTGGACGATCACCAACTGTTTCCATCTTCTTGGGTGTACAACCCAATCAAGATCATCAGTAATCACCCAAACGACGTGAAGACCTCCGGTCTTCGACCATCGTCTTCATCTTCGACTTATCGTCGTATCAGTTATTCAGAATGGGATAAACCCGGTCATTCCGAATAACTCGCGTAGATTTTAAATAAGTGTTACACAAACACAACATACGCCTCATTCCAATTCATCAGTCACTAACCGTAAATTAATCAAGAGAATAATTCCCCAAATATTAACCCCGAAGGCCGAAACCAACATCAGATCAATATCCAGAAAACCATTCTGCTTAGCTAACCGGCAGTTAGTTTCTAAATTTCACATTCATAGGGAAAGGTTCCCATTAATTTTATCCAAGATAAATTTCTTGAATTTATTCTTTAATCTATTTTTGAATATCAATTCAAACTAGTCGGGATTAGCGAACCTTACCGAAGTAATCATTTGTTTTAATTTCCCAATCCCAACCTATTCATCCCATGAAGTAAAACTGGTTATACTTCATATCTAACACCACGGTGTTATCGGTAAATTCAATTACCATTTCACGTTTAAATCTAATTAAAGATTTAACTATCGCTTGGAGTAAAACTGGTGATACTCCATTCTCGATCTTTTCAATCTAATTAAAGATTCATTAAAACTCCACTTAGTTTTAATCTGTGACTGGGTTAAAGAATCAGTGTCATTTAAAACACGGTTCACGATAAACCCAAAATCACATTTCCATTAATTATCGGGTTAAAGAACGAGTGTTATTTAAAAACACCATTCACGATAAACCCAAGAATCAATATCAATTCAATTCCAATTAAATATTATTTAATTGGTACACTTCATTAAATCTAAATAAAAAGATTTAATCTTTTCTCAACTGGGTTCAAGAACAGTGTTAGTGAAGACACCATTCACGACAAACCCAAATCACATTTGATATTCAATACGAGGCTCTGAATAGAAAATATATCGGCTTATATTCAATATCAAATTCTACGATTAACAAATGTCGTATTGGAAATAACGATATATATATCTACATCTTTCAAATTTCCATAACAACATCTGTATAATCCCGAAAGCCAACGTCGAAATATTCCGAAGACAATATCGATTCAAATCCATTTCAATGCAATCATTGGAAATTCTGGTTATTTTCAAAACCATTTCAAAATTCGATTTATTTATCTAAAAATAAATAGAATTATAATTCTAGTTCAAAACTAGTTCATTTCGATAAAAATCTATTTTTATCTTTTCAAATATGGAGTTTTTCATCCCAATTCTTTCTAAATCATTTCTTATGATTTTACACAAATTATTACTATTTTTAATAATTTTATCAGGGCCTGTACAGTCGATTTCCATCAACGGCCATCGAACTGCACTTACAGCGACCTTTTTCAAATTTGATTTGGACATAATTCCAAATCCAACCGTTAGATTTCTAATTTCTAATATTCGTTAGAAAACTCTTTTCGATACGAACCCAATGGTTCCGGTTTTAGGAGAATCCGACGGTCAGATCTCCCGTAATGTCCGTTTGAAATAAATGGTCGAAATTCACGAACTGCCGCGGCGCGTTCTATTCAGGCCATTATATTATATATATAATATATATTTCATCGATTTCTATTTAAAACGAATTATATAAATAGTTTTAAATTCGTTTCAAAAACAATTTCAACTTCCATTTCAATCCAAAGCAAAATTGAATTCTTCTTTATAAATTCGTTTTAAAATTCATTTCTATTCAATTCAAATTTCAATTCAATTCATTTCGAAATCGTTTTCAATTCATTTCATTTCGAAATCATTTTCAATTCAATTTATTTCGAAATGGTTTTCAATTCAATTCATTTCGAAATGAATAAAATCGATATAAATATCGTTCACGTCAAAATGGCGTCAATCTAACCAACACGGCTTCATATATTTCTATTTTCAAATATTCTATTCAACAAATGAATTATTTTGTCAACACACGACTAATCTCAACGAATGAGTACTGTCCACGTGTGAAAATTTTTGTTAAATTATTTCGTTCAACACATGACTAATCTCAACGGATGAGTACAGTCAACACATGAACCTTTATTTTATATTGATAAAGATGCAAATTTTATTATTAAAATATTTCGTTCAACACATGACTAATCTCAACGAATGAGTACAGTCAACACATGAACTTTTATGTTATAATATTCTTTATTTTCTAAATTGGAATGAGGCCCAATCAATCACCATATAAAATTAATTATATGGATTTTCATACAACACATGTATATAATAGCATTGAAAAATAATCAACCATCAACCAAAGTGCACTACACTGTATAAGCATCAAATATAGATATCTAATGCTTATAACAGCCTGTCAATCAATCGATCGACATATTTAATCAATCAGGATGAGTGAACTTCAAATTTCATCCCAACACCCGTGTAGGGTTTCAAACAATCAAACACAGATTTTATTTGTGCAGTTGGGCGATGTGTGAAATTTATCGTCCCAATCAATGTCTTTCAAATAGGTGTAAATAAACAAACCGTCCGGTTTGTAAATGAATATTTATTTATTTACATTCACGTTAAAAATTATATTTTTAACGACAAAACATTTTATTTCGACATATGAATTTCTATTCAATTCATTTATTCTATAAAATGATATTGTTATTTTTCTAACTTATTTTAGAAAATTTCGGCGGCATAACGGCACGATACTAGAAACGGGACGAGGCCTAGCCTTATCCCCGGTCTAGTGAAGGCCCACGCCATTCACACATCAATCAATCCATTCATTTCACCAAACAATTCAATTTCAAATCAAATCATCTAACTAATCTATGCAACCAAACAAACAAGTCCATGGTCTTTGGACGATGGTGTCGGGTGCTACTAAGCACCGTCTGCATCCTAGTATATATATATGACTAGAAAAGAAATTGAAGAGTGAGAAATTCTCACCAATAGCTATCCCAACTTCACGACATCCCTATTGTAGAGAACTTCGTCGTTCTCGCCTTTTCGTCCTCTTCGTTGCCCGTAGCCACTACATATATAAAAATCACACATTTTTATATTTTGATGTCTTCAAAATAAAAATCATATTTTTATTTGTTCACTTTCAATTCAAAAATCATATTTTTCTACTGCTACTATATAGATAAAAATTCTATTTTTATAGCGCTACTTTCTATATAGAGATTATATTTTTATAACGCTATTTTTCATATAAAGATTTCGCCTTTTTAAACATATGTAAAAATCTCACCATTCCCCATTTCAAAATATCGTCTTTCTTCCTTTAAAAATCTCGTCTTTTCTATTTTAAAAATCACGTCTTTTCTATTTTAAAAATCACGTATTTTCTATTTTAAAAATCACGTCTTTTCTATTTTAAAAATCTCGGCTTTATGAATGTAAAAATTCAATCTTTTCATTAAGCAAAAATACGATCTTTTTCTAAATGAAAATACGATTTTCCTCTAAATAAAAATACGATCTTTCTCGAATTTAAAAAAAAATCTGACCTTTCTTGTATTTAAAAATCCTAACCTTTAAAATCAGTTTTTACAATACACAAAAATCAGTAAATAAAACTTACATTTAAAAGGGGAGAAAGGGGGATTTGCTGTTGTGCGCGCCATGGTGGAGGGAGGAGGTATGGGGCCAGGCGGTCGTGGCGAGGGAGCAGGAGCCATCGCCCCTTACTCTTTCTCGATTCGCGCTCCACCCAAGAACAGCCGGCGTCGGACCTGGTTCCTCCTCGCGAAGCGCCTGCGCGGAAGAAAGAGGGAGAGCGAAGAGGGGACTGGTCTGAGGTGGGGGAGGCGGAGCGCGGCCTCAGACGATGCCAGGGTGGGCGGCGTTGGCGAATGGGAGGGGCGGGTTTTTTTTTTATTTCATTCGATTTCGTTCTGTATAAAGAGAGAAGGGAGAGGAGAAGTCAACGGCCAAGTGGGTATATATTTTAATTTATTTAATTATTTAATTATCCATAAAGTTGATTTTTCGTTCGATCTCCAAACGAGGCCCAACGACTGTCGCCCCTAGCTAATTACCCCCATTCCGAACACAATGGGATACGTATCGTAGGCTGATTCGACTGTTTGAATCAGTTTCCGTTGAATTTACATTTAAATCACTATATTAAATTTTAAACGTACATTTCAAATTACCGGGGTCACATACTGACTCAAAAAATTCCAGAAAAAGATTTTCTAGCTTCGTATTGACGATACGGTCCTAATAAAACTAGTTTCGTCGAATTCTGAGACCGTTTGAAAAATGGCCATTTTCCAGTCGATTAAAATCAACTAAAACTGGTCAAACGCGTTTTCCTTTGCCACGCTCACATATTGATTCGAAAAATTATGAAATTTGAAATCTAGCATTAACATGACATCACGGACCCAACAAAAGTGGTTTCGTCGAAATCCGAGGTCGTTTGCAAAATTCCTATTTTTAAGGGCCTGAATTCCATAGCGACTATTCAGAATTTTCAACTGGACATATCTTTCGATCCCCGCTATGAAATTTTGATTTTTCGGATTCGTTGGAAAGATATCATCAATTAGATCCTAATGTTTTTGGTTTCACTAAAATCCGGATTGTTTTGCACCCGGTACATCTAATTGAAGTTTGAAATCGAATTATCGAACTACCACGCCATTTTCAATTCCTTTTATAAATATAAATAAATATTTATATTCTAACGACGACGTATATAATATATACGTTCTAATTCCATTCAAAATAAATTTCACGTTGTTTATATTTAAAATAATTCATTTTAAATAATCAAAATTCGCTAAAATTGCCAAAATAAAAATTTTAAACTGGCCCAGATTTTCGGGTTATTACAAGATTTTGATTTACGTCCAAATCAAATTTTAAAAAAGTCGCTGTGGGATTCCTTTATAATTTATAAAGGAATTATTTATATTCTAAAAAGAAATTTCAATATAAATCGAATATCGGGTTGACCCAGATTTGAAATATCAAGTTAGAAATTCATATAGGAATATTCTAGAGCTGTATGGTATTCCACTGTGAATATAGACGATAGTATTTATTTTTAAATATTTAATTTTATTATATTTAAATATATTTATATATTTAAATGGGTCATTCAGAGCTTTAAAAATAGTCACTTTTGCAAACGAAGTCGGAATTCGACGAAACTAATTTTGTTGGATCCGCAATGTTAAATTATTGTTAGATTCCAAGTTCCGCGATTTTTGGGGTCACTGTGTGGCCTTATAGATTTTTAGAGTGAAAAAAGTCAGTATTTTGGCGGTTAAAAATACGCTGTGTGAGCATACGGAGTCAGAATTCGATGAAACCAGTTTCGTTGGGACCGTAATGTCGAGCTCTAGCTGCATGTCAAATTTCATGATTTTTGGGTGTCGTATGTGATCACAGGAATTTTAGACGATAAGTAAAAATAACATTTGCTTAAAACTCAATATAAAAATCGATTAAAAATATATTATATTTACCCTATATAATACCCTTAACTTCCATAAACCTAAACTACTTCACTCTCTGGTCAAATACATTTCCGCCGCTGCATTTTCCTCCCTTCAGTAAACTATCGATATTCAAAAATTTCTAGGAAATAAAAAAAATACCATAAATTATAAAACTTATGTACTTTGGTTCCATGAGGGATTCTTTCAGTTGGTACTATTTTGTGGTGTGCGATGCAGGCACGTTGGTGCTGAAAGAAGGCCAGCGAACCTAGGGTTCAACCAATCGACGAGATGGAGCCATAATTTGGATTTCGAGTAGTGTATTTGAGTTCGGGAAGTTGAGAGGAGGGTATTGGCAAAGTTTGGTGAGGTTCGGTGCACAAAACCGTCGGCCGTCCACTGTACTGTTCACGACAAGGCTGAAGTCGCGATGAGCAAGAAGGCGCCGAGCTGGTTATGGTGGTGAGGGAAAGGGGCGGCTCGTGAAGAGGAGAACAATGGTGGTGATGGTTGGTGATTCGGTTGAATATGGAGGGAGAACGAGGTGGAGTTGTATTCGGTGATGGATGTCGAATTGGGTTACTGGAGTTGGGTTGATTTATTAGGGAAGACGGGTAGAAATGGGAGCGGGCCAAGTTAAGGGTATGGGCCGATTGCAAGAGGGGTGAGGCCCAAAAGTTTAATTCGGTTAAGTTTTAATTTAATTTAAAATTTGTGTGAACTTGTTAATTCAATAACTTATTCATATGAAATCAGAATCACGAACCGTAAGTTGCGTTGGGACCGTATGGACGAGAGCTTCACAATGAGACTGACTGGAAGTGGATTGGGGCTAGTTTGAATTTATGGCGAAATAAACTGTTTGATTCAAATCAAACAACAGTTTATCGTTCTTTAACGATGAACTGCCAATGTGAATAAATCTCACTAACTCTGAACAGTTTATATTTTCATGTTGTATTTTTAGAACTGCTAAATATTGGCTGATTGACTGTGTGTTGATTGTTTGATTGAACTGCTAGTCAATTAGTTGAATGTATATATTGATTCTGTTTATCAGAATAGTTCATATCAAACTGAAAGTGATAATAATCATATTGTCTGTGGATGCAGGGAAACAGGTTGGAGGAATCCGACTGGATTCCTCAACATTTATTTTACTGTTTTTCATATATTGTGATATATGATGTGATATATAATCTGTTGTCAATTATATGTGTTTGGACGATATTGATCATCGTGATTTGATATGTTGAATACCATAACATACCAGAATGTTGATAAGGGAATTTTCAAAGCGATATTAAAAAAAAATTATAAACTGAAATATTTATAAATAGGAGATATTTAGAAAGGGAATAATTATAAAATCAAAGAATTTTATAAAACGATTATTTACTTAGCAAGTAAATAGAAGTGTAGAACAATATTTATTTAAGAAGTAAATAGAAGTCTAAAGAAAGATATCTACGTAGAAAGTAAATAAATAGAATAAAGGAATATTTAGTTGATAAATAAACAGAATAAAGGAATATTTATTGGGGAAATAAATAGGATTATAAAAGGAAATTAATGAGATAGAAAAGAGTTATCAAATAGAGTCATCAAATAGGAGTCAATTGAACAAAGTTATTCGAAAGGAGTCAATTGAACATAGTTATTCAAAAGGAGTCAATTGAATATAGTTATTCGAAAGGAGTCAATTGAACATAGTTATTCAAAAGGAGTCAATTGAACATAGTTATTCAAAAGGAGTCAATTGAACATAGTTATTCAAAAGGAGTTAATCGAACATAATTAAAGGAAATAGAGTTAAACAAGATTAGAAACTGACTAGAGATTAGTAAATTGAATGGTCTTCTAAGTGTCGATATGATGTTGGTTTCGGCCTTCGGGGTTTATATTTAGAGAATTGTTCTCCTACTAGTTTATAGTCAGGGACTGATAGTTGTGAAATGATAGTGATATAGAAATAAACAATGGAAATGTTTTCCAGTGTTAATAACATATATTTTTTAAACATAGAAAATAAGGAAATATATATATATATATATGATTGATGATTGATTGATAGAATTTCCATTTGGAAATAATATCGTTGTTTGCACACGTGTTTTTCTTTGATAGTTAAATCACAGATGATCAAAGTTTTGACCATTTTAACGTTGTTAATATGGAGAGACCGGTTGGATTATTATCCAAAGAACCACTCTGTATTGGCATCAGCGTTGCGAATCATATATGCCAAAGAAAATTGAAGACGGAGTAAAGTGCAAGGGCTATTGCATAAGTCTTAGATAATAGTGCTTAAGATGGATGTATTGAATAGTGCCTTCGGTTCATCCTGTTCCTGGATGACTTGTACGGATGAATGTCTGACAGAGTGTTTCCAGAAAGGTCACATACATTAATTTCTTCAACCGTACCAAGAGTGGTAGCGGAGAAGGAAACTTCTTTAGCTAACACGTAATGTACTGTTGCAGACGTCAATTAGTGATTTTCGATGGATCTGACAATGTGGCATTCGAAGTGAATCTGATGCAATGATGAAGCGTAACCTCAAGCCTCATCAACTGGTAAATGACAGAAATCGGGCAGGCGGCATGGCTAAGTCGGTCGCTCCGAAGTAGGGTGTATAATCACCTGATCTAGAGTTTCATTTACTTCTAAAAATCTATTGTTGATGCTGTCCCATTCGGGAAACGATTGTTGATCCCAACCATTGGTGATATACATTCGATACACTCAAGCGAAATGAGTGATCGATCATGTGTGGTCGGGTTGCAAGATGTTCTTGTTGAACCAAGTGTATTCCTTTCTAGAGGTACACTAGCGAAAGGTGGTTCCATACCTTGTCATAATTGGAAATCCATTGCCCAATACGTGCTTGCGGTTTTGATTGTATACTATATATGTAGAACGTGAGATGAAAGCGTTTCTGCTAGATGATTATTATTATTGTGGTTGATAGACATTATTATAATATCAAACGGTTTTTGATATAAAGATATTTTGGATTCTTATAAAGAAAAAACCCGTTTCGTTATACGGCGTGGTCTTATGAGATGTCGTTTACTGTTCAAACTATTTTAAACTGTTTTACTCATACCAGTCCCATGACTGACCCGGAGTTTATTTTGTTTTATTTTCCCTAAACTCTTGGGTGCCCAATTTTATACGGGCAGTCAAGTAGTCGGGATTTACAGATATACTGGAAGAGCTTGGAGTAGGAGGCTTCAGGATTATATAACTATAGTTTATTTCCGCTGTGTTACAAGTGTTGTACTCTGATAATGTTATTGTATACATATACTGATTTTATTTCAAGGATATGTTATCTATTATATGTTATTCGTTCCGCTGTGAGGTTTGTGTTACTCTGATGTTGTGTTCTTCTTCTTCTTCTTCTATTCTAAGTTTCTATCTTTTCTTTCCTCACCCTCTAATTTCTTTCATTAATCATCCGGTATTTTTCGATGTTTGGTTAGTCATCATTGAGTTTATAGCGATAAACAAGGTCGACAAAATCCGGGTCGTTACAGTTGGTATCAGAGCTTAAGTTAAGTAATTACCTTGGCTCTATGGCGTGACTCGGTAAAGATAGGGTTAGTAATAACCTAGATTGAGTTTGACTGTATATATATACGAGTGAGTGCATTTGCTATTAATATAAAATTTTGTTTTATATTTTGGAGATTTATTGGTTGAGTCGTTTATGAGTTCTGGTCGATCAGTTTGATCCACTATGTCGGTAGGAGTTTATAAACACTCGAATATGACGGGTCGACACGATATGTTTTGAAATGACGGTAAATTAAAATAAGTTACCCAAGGTATATCTTGATATAGAGAAGATATAAATATATCAAAATTATAATATAGTGGATATATTGGTTGTGATTATAATCGAGTAAGATTTTAAAATAAATGGTTATGTAAATAATCGATCGAAATTCATATAAGTGAAATATATGAAATCGAAATGAGTTAAATCTGAAATTTAAATCAGAATTGAATTAAAATTTCTGGAAAATTGGATAAGTGTTTGTAAATGGATTTGGATTAAAAATAAGGAAAATTTAAGATCTTGGGAGATTTTAAATTGTTTTACAAGCAGTGTGAATTATATTTTGAAATGGATTTCAAAGTGGAAATGTTTAGAAATGGTTTTATAGTATTGAACTCACTTCGATCACTGGAAAATAGATTCTGATGATGAAGCTGCATCATCAGTATTCATTTTCGAGTTGCAAGTGACGAATTACTACAAGAGGTACTGTTTTGAATGTGTTTTGGGAAAGATAAGTTGTGTTGAATTTCAAAAAGGAAATTTTGATTTTTTGAAAAGAGTAAACTATTCAAAAACTCCCAGGGAAAGACTGTTTGAATTAAAAAAAAATTTAACAGAAGTGTTCGAAAGAAATTTGAATTAAAGTAAAGCCAGTAAAGTGGTTACTGAGATTGAATTAGAATGATATCAAGACAAATCAGATTGTGAAATTCAAATTTGAAGTGTAATGTGATAATCAAGTTAAGAGTTAGGAATCGAGAAGAAACTCGAGTTGAAATGATATTTGGCTCGGATATAAGCGAATGGTTGTGTTGTGGATAAAAGCAGATTGAAATTTGATTGGGATGACCCTTGTATCCGCTGAATTGATAGCAGGTGGAAATGATATAATGATATGCCGACAAAAAGGTACAAGTTTATATTTCGATTGGATATAAGATTTATGAGCCAAATTGGAAAGCCGCTTGCTTGTTTGATTTTCTTTTGGGTTGGAGAAGGCCCAGAGAGGCGAGTTGGAGTTTGATCTATTGACCAGTACAAAGGAGGCGCTGGCGAAATTTTTCAAAGAGTTAAGGCGTTAGAAAATTTTCAGGATTTTTGGAAATTTTCGTTAATAAGAATTAAATAAATTTTTAATTGAAATTAAATTGGTTCAGTTGAAACTGAGGTTAAGAAGTGAAGAAATAATTTTAACCCAATCGATAGGGTCGTCCTCTACCTTAGCAATTTCGAGGACGAAACTATTTTAAGTGGGGAAGATTGTAATGACCCGCATTTGCAGAGGTATTATAATTAATTTATTTAATTATATAAATAGTGATATAGTGAATTAAACGGTGGTTTAATTAAATAGCTGGGAATATTTAATTAAAATAATAATTAAATAATATATTTAATTCTGAAATAATCAGAATTGGCTGAAATGGCGATATGGTGTGAACTGGATCATCTGTGATATTTAATTCAGTTTAGAATTGAGTTAGAACAACAAATATATTATTTGAACGACAGTTTGAACGTAGAGTTATAATATTATTAAAATCGAGCTTGAAATGGCGCGACAGTTCGTTATTTGGCGATTTGAACTTCAACTGAATGTACAGGATTCATTTTAAGCCGGATTTCTGTGAAACAAGAAACGTGTGGTGCTGGTGGAGTATATCTTTCTAGTGGAAGAGAAAAATCGGGATTTCGTCGTGTAGATTTTGATTTACGTCCAAATCAAATTTTAGAAAAGTCGTTGTGGAATTCCTTTATAATTTATAAAGGAATTATTTATATTTTAAAAAGGAATTTCAATGTAAATCGAATATCGGGTTAACCCAGATTTGAAATATCAAGTTAGAAATTCATATACGAATATTCTAGAGCTGTATAGTATTTATTTTTAAATATTTAATTTAGTTATATTTAAATATATTTATATATTTAAATGGGTCAATTAGAGCTTTAAAAATAGCCACTTTTGCAAACGAAGTCGGGATTCAAAGAAACTAATTTTATTGGATTCGTAATGTTAAATTTTTGTTAGATTCCAAGTTCCGTGATTTTTGGGGTCACTGTGTGGCCGTACGGATTTTTAGAGTGAAAAAAGTCAGTATTTTGACGGTTAAAAATACGCTGTGTGAGCATACGGAGTCGGAATTCGACGAAACCAATTTCGTTGGGACCGTAATGTCGAGCTCTAGCTGCATGTCAATTTTCATGATTTTTGGGTGTCGTATGTGATCATTGGAATTTTAGACGATAAGTAAAAATAACATTTGCTTAAAATTCAATATAAAAATCAATTAAGAAAATATTATATCTACCCTATATAATACCCTTAACTTCCCTAAACCCTAAACTACTTCACTCTCTGCTCAAACACATTTTCGCCGCTGTAGTTTCCTCCCTTCAGTAAACTATCGATCTTCAAAAATTTCTAGGAAATCAAAACAAATACTATAAATTATAAAACTTATATACTTTGGTTCCATGAGGGATTCTCTTTCAGTTGGTACTGTTTTGTGGTGTGCGATGCAAGCATGTTGATGCTGAAAGAAGGCCAGCGAACCTAGGGTTCAACCAATCGATGATATGGAGCCATAATTTGGATTTCGAGTAGTGTATTTGAGTTCGGGAAGTAGAGAGGAGGGTATTGGCAAAGTTTAGTGAGGTTCGGTGCACAAAACCATCGGCCGTCCACTGTACTGCTCACGACAAGGCTGAAGTCGTGATGAGCAAGAAGGCGGCGAGCTGGTTATGGTGATGAGGGAAAGGGGCGGCTCGGGAAGAGGAGAACAATGGTGGTGATGGTTGGTGATTCGGTTGAATATGGAGGGAGAACGAGGTGGAGTTGTATTCGGTGATGGCTGTTGAATTGGGTTACTGGAGTTGCGTTGATTTATTAGGGAAGACGGGTAGAAATGGGAGTGGGCCAAGTTAAGAGTATGGGCCGATTGCAAGAGGGGTGAGGCCCAAAAGTTTAATTCGGTTAAGTTTTAATTTAATTTAAAATTTGTGTGAACTTGTTAATTCAATAACTTATTCATATGAAATCAGAATCACGAACCGTAAGTTGCGTTGGGACCGTATGGGCGAGAGCTTCACAATGAGACTGACTGGAAGTGGATTGGGGCTAGTTTGAATTTATGGTGAAATAAACTTTTTGATTCAAATCAAACAACAGTTTATCGTTCTTTAACGATGAACTGCCAATGTGAGTAAATCTCACTAACTCTGAACAGGTTATATTTTCATGTTGTATTTTTAGAACTGTTAAATATTGGCTGATTGACTGTGTGTTGATTGTTTGATTGAACTGCTAGTCAGTTAGTTGAATTTCTATATTGATTCTGTTTATCAGAATAGTTCATATCAAACTGAAAGTGATAACAATCATATTGTGTAACATCTGTGGATGCAGAGAAACAGATTGGAGGAATCCGACTGGATTCCTCAACATTTATTTTACTGTTTTTCATATATTATGATATATGATGTGATATATAATATGTTGTCAATTATATGTGTTTGGACGATATTGATCATCGTGATTTGATATGTTTAATACCATAACATACCGAAATGTTGATAAGGGAATTTTCAAAGTGATATTAAAAGAAATATTTATAAACTGGAGTATTTATAAATAGGAGATATTTAGAAAGGGAATAATTATAAAATCAAAGAATTTTATAAAACGATTATTTACTTAGCAAGTAAATAGAAGTGTAAAACGATATTTATTTAAGAAGTAAATAGAAGTATGAAGAAAGATATTTGCGTAGAAAGTAAATAAATAGAATAAAGGAATATTTAGTTGATAAATAAATAGAATAAAGGAATATTTATTGGGAAAATAAATTGGATTATAAAAGGAAATTAACGTGATAGAAAAGAGTTAGTCGATCAGAGTTATCAAATAGAGTCATCAAATAGGAGTCAATTGAATATAGTTATTCGAAAGGAGTCAATTGAACATAGTTATTCGAAAGGAGTCAATTGAACATAGTTATTCAAAAGGAGTCAATTCAACATAGTTATCCGAAAGGATTCAATTGAACATAGTTATTAAAAAGGAGTCAACGGAACATAGTTATTCAAAAGGAGTTAATCGAACATAGTTAAAGGAAATAGAGTTAAACAAGATTAGAAACTGACTAGAGATTAGTAAATTGAATGGTTTTCTAAAGTGTCGATCTAATGTTGGTTTCGGCCTTCTGGGTTTATACTTAGACAATTGTTCTCCTACTAGTTTATAGTCAGGGACTGATAGTTGTGAAATGACAGTGATATATAAATAAACAATGGAAATGTTTTCCAGTGTTAATAACATATATTTTCTAAACATAGAAAATAAGGAAATATATATATATATATATATATGATTGATGATTGATTGATAGAATTTCCATTTGGAAATAATATCGTTGTTTGCACATGTGCTTTTCTTTGATAGTTAAATCACAGACTATCAAAGTTTTGACCATTTTAACGTTGTTAATATGGAGAGACCGGTTGGATTATTATCCAAAGAACCACTCTGTATTGGCATCAGCATTTCGAATCATATATGCCAAAGAAAATTGAAGACGGAGTAAAGTGCAAGGGCCATTGTATAAGTCTTAGATAACAGTGCTTAAGATGGATGTATTGAATAGTGCCTTCGGTTCATCCTGTTCCTGGATGACTTGTATGGATGAATGTCTGACAGAGTGTTTCCAGAAAGGTCACATGCATTGATTTCTTCAACCGTACCAAGAGTGGAAGCGGAGAAGGAAACTTCTTTAGCTAACACGTAATGTACTGTTGTAGACGTCAATTAGTGATTTTCGATGGATCTGACAATGTGGCATTTGAAGTGAATCTGATGCGATGATGAAGCGTAACCTCAAGCCTCATCAACCGGTAAATGACAGAAATCGGGCAGGCAACATGGCTAAGTCGGTCGCTCCGAAGTAGGGTGTATAATCACCTGATCTAGAGTTTCATTTACTTCTAAAAAATTATTGTTGATGTTGTTCCATTTGGGAAACGGTTGCTGATCCCAACCGTTGGTGATATACATTCGATACACTCAAGCGAAATGAGTGGTCGGTCATGTGTGGCCGGGTTGCAAGATGTTCTTGTTGAACCCAGTGTATTCCTTTCTAGAGGTACACTAGCGAAAGGTGGTTCCATACCTTGTCATAGTTGGAAATCCATTGCCCAATACGTGCTTGCAGTTTTGATTGTATACTATATATGTAGAACGTGAGATGAAAGCGTTTCTGCTAGATGATTATTATTATTGTGGTTGATAGACATTATTATAATATCAAAAGGTTTTTGATATAAAGATATTTTGGATTCTCATAAGGGAAAAACCCGTTCCATTATACGGCGTGGTCTTATGAGATGTCGTTTACTGTTCAAACTATTTTAAACTGTTTTACTCATACCAGTCCCATGACTGAACCGGAGTTTATTTTGTTTTGTTTTCCTAAACTCTTGGGTGCCCAATTTTATGTGGGCAGTCAAGTAGTCGGGATTTACAGATATACTGGAAGAGATTAGAGCAGGAAGCTTCAGGATTATATAGCTATAGTTTATTTCCGCTGTGTTGTAAGTGTTGTACTCTGATAATGTTATTGTACACATATACTGATTTTATTTCAAGGATATGTTATCTATTATATGTTATTTGTTCCGCTGTGAGGTTCATGTTACTCTGATGTTGTGTTCTTCTTCTTCTTCTATTCTAAGTTTCTATCTTATCTTTCCTCAACCTCTAATTTCTTTCATTAATCATCCGGTATTTTTTTATGTTTGGTTAGTCATCATTGAGTTTATGGCGATAACCAAGGTCGACAAAAACCCGGGTCATTACAAAATTGCATCCAGTGTGTATCTATTTTCATATAAGCTTCAAATAATTTGTTGACACTTATTTCACTTTTTTAATCAATCGATCAAAATACAAGCTACATACTTGGGAGATGCGTAAATCAAATATCATCCTGAGACCCGTGTGAGGTTTTTAATCAACATTAACCAATTTAATTCTACTATGGATATATGAATTTAACCATAGCTAATTCCATTCGAATTACTTTTCTAACTAACCAATTTTACTTAAGCGAAAATAATAAATTTACCGTTCAAATTATAAGCGGATATTTAATCCAATTTCAACTGCCACAAATATATTAACATTATTTTAGCATGTCAAACATCTCAAAATCATAATCAAAATATCACAACAAATCAACAATTCATCCATCGGGTTTGCAAACAATAGTGATGTATGCACCATATACCGTATAATCTATTTCTAATATTAACCAAATAAAATCTACGGGTTTTTCTACTATTTAAATTACTTACTGTCAAATATTTTAATGCCACACTAACCCCAAAATTAGCGAATTTTAACTCACATTTCACTTAACATTTTCATATTGACTTCTATCGTTAAACGGTTAATACTTAACTATCCAAACATATTTAAACTACGCAGATACACTAATTAAAGTGAGAAACTCTCACCCCAGCCATCAAATAACAATGCACTGCAATGTCAGACTTTTGCGTGCGCTACAGCTTCAAAATGTCACCTTTTCTACCCGGAATAGCTCTATACTTCTTGGCGACTCTCGTACACACCTAAGCCAGTGTCTAAAGCAAGAAAGCAATGATCGTTGGCGAATTGGAAAGCCTGGGTCTTCCGTACCCAGCGAAGAAGGGTGTTGTTGCAGGGTCCACAAGGTGCCACTTAGCTAGTACGGTCCAGTAAAGAATAACTAAGGGTAGTAGGAAGGGTGGAGACACATAAAGGAGATAGCTTTTCACCATTGGAAGAAGTTTGGAAGAGAGAAGAGGAGAGAAGGGGTGTGTTGGTTGCCGACATGGAGGGGGTATGACGTGGCGTCTCGGCAGTGGGGCCCACTGGGAGGCGGGTGGAGGACCAAAGGAAGAAGAAGTGCCAACCATTTTTAATTTATTTTAAGCTTGTTTTGTGAAATGGAAGAAAAATTAGGTTAATTAAGCTAAATTTACCATAAATCATGTTATGGAAGCACAAATTAAAGGAAGGATGCCAAATGGAGGGGAGAGAAGCCTCAACGCCTAATTCTAGTTGGGTATGCACTTTGGCGATTTGACTTATTTTTCCTGTGTATTAATTACAACGTGCAAACTTCGTTCTAGTCTCACGGCCACACGTTAACTTCCAAAATTACAAAATTTGAAATCTCGCTAGGTTATGGAATTATGGTTCCAGTGAATCAGATCGTGTCGAATTTGGAGACCGTTGGAAAAATGGCCTTATTTCTAGTTAAAATCGAATTCTGGTTGAATTTTCAATGTAAGTTTATATGTCGTTCTTCTACACATGAACTCCGTTGAACTTGAAAATTTAAATCCTGACATGTTTCGACATTACGAATCCAATAGAAGTGGTTTCATCGAATTTCAAGACTGTCTTAAAAATGGTCTTTTTATAAGCGATCAATATAGCTCTGAAATATCGATATTTAGATTCTGAGCTTATAAATGAATTTAAAAAATTTACTAACTCTTTTTTAAGTCAAATAAAACATAAAACTAATTTTAAAACTATTCTCAATTTTATCGAGCAAAAACAACCAATTTACATTTCAAAATTCATTAAAATAGTTTAAATTCAAATTTTAATTGGTTCCAAAATTTAGGGTCGTTACAAGCGGCATAACCATCATGTAGTTGTGTGTCAAGGGGTTAATTCCTACGTTCACGTAACTGTGACCTATGGCGTTCCCATATTTTAACATGAGGTTTTAACGCCTATAGGTACTTGTGATTTTCTCTAAGATAGATACATAACTATTAGTGTAGTGTAGTCGTTAAACCTATTTTAAACAATGATTTGATTTCAAATTTAAATTATTTATTTATAATGGTTTAAGTTAAAGTAATGTACCTTATTTATGATTTAAAATTTAATGATTTACTTGTTTAATACCATTAAAAGTTAACAATTGATTTTTATGAAATTATTTATTTATTTTCGTAGTAAGGTTTTAAAAGTGAGATAAATTATTACTAAATTTATAATATGTTTTAAAAGGAGAAATTCTTATTTACTAATAATTTCTAAAAGTTCTTGAATCGCTTCATTTTTAATTGCTTGACTTTATCCACATATTCTATAATTTAGGTTAAACAATTAATTAAATAATTTATCTACAAATGTTTTTAAATTATTACATATTTATTGATAGTGATCTTAAGTTACTTAATTTGATCTAATTAAGTATTTAAAATCAGCACAACATTTATAAAGGAATTTGTCTTTATAAATAATATTTTATAAAAGAAACCTAAATGATATTTGTATTTAAAGGTTCCATTCAAAATTTTTGTAAACCATGTTTTGAAATCAATTGGTTCAAAATCCATTTGCAACGATTTGAAGTTAAGCAAATTTCCTTAACAATGTGTGAATATACTTTCTAATTACTGGAAGTAGAATAGTTTGCGAATATATTCATAATGTTGAGATAAGCATATTGAAACACTTTCCAAGTATAGAAGATATATAGTTTATAGGAAATTAATTAAATAAAGCTTAGTGATTTCATGGGAAATTGACTATATTATTGATGTGATTGCTTGTATGCTTATTAATAGTTAAATGGCTGACTATGAAATATTGACTTAAATCAGAAATCCTTTTAAATAAGTGGTGTGGGACGTTTTCCATACTTAACAATTCAGGAGATATCTAGGAGAAACACAAGAATTATGTGGTATGTCGGTGGCGCACTATTGTATGTAAAAGCTCGCGACTCTTTTAAGGCAACGATAAGGAGATTCGTTCATTTAAATTATTAGAGAACAATCTCCGCTCTTGTGTATTTTATGTGTATTTGCAAAAGAATTAGAGTTGAGCTTGCGAGAAAATAGTTTTTTTTTTTTGGGTTTGTGGAGCGTTAGGTAAATAAAAGTGTGTACTCACAAGATTTGACACGAATCAGAACCTCTTTGAAAAACTTATTTGTGTTTTACAGAGGAGAATCAATATTATTTTGGTTGTTGAAATTCATATGAAATTTTGAGACCTGTTAGGATATGTGAATCTAGGTGTGATTCCAAGATCTTATGAGATATGGGAAATCCGTGTTTGATTCCAAAACAATTGGGGTGAGTGAATTCCAAATGAGATTCCATGATCTATCTTTGGTTAATATGTATGAGCTGGAATTTTAGGCGGTACCTAATCAGCGGAGATGACTAAAACCAGATATAGGAGACATGGCCAGTATGGTTGGAAAGCCTAAAGGGTGCAGTATGACCCCTTTTCTAGCAACACACTCAGATGTTTGGCATGCCAAGGCAATGCGTTCTATCTTAGCAAGAATAACCATGTTTTTCCAACAATATTCTTGCTTGTTAGGTATAATCTTTTGGAAGGATAATTTTGATCCTTGTGCAGGAGGGTCATTCTTAAAGTACTACGTGTTAACATTGTTAAAACGCCGGGTCGGTACTAAGTGGGTCGGCACTAACTGGGTCGGCACCAACAGGGTCGGTCGGTCGAGCTGCAGACAGTGGGTCAGCCCGTACTGTCAATGCATGAAGAAAGGCCGCGTCAGCTACATGGATTAGCTTAAAGTAAAATGCATGGATTGGTTACATGCGTGACTTGTTTACATATATGTACTACCGTGAGCATCAGCATGAATTTCATGGACCGGTCACCATAATTGAAAATGGGTCGGCATCTAAAGAATGTATAGTACATGAATATAAGGTTCATCATATATATGATGATAAAGCACGTTGAGACTTTACAAGGGGATACTCCATGTTTTGAACCTAAAGAATGTACACGTTGTTGAGGAAGAATTATCAACATGTAGCAACATGTACACAAGCCCAGCGATGTATTCACGTAACCAAACACTTTGTACTGAAGCAAATGATAGTTTGTCATATCGAATGTGAATCTTCTCCAACAAGTAATGGAACAGTCTGGCATCTCATATTATAATCCATGAAAAAGGGGTCGGCCTCAAGATCAAAAGTGCAGCGGCTTCCATTGAATTATTTGGGTCGGTCCCAAATAGAAGAAACGGGTCGGTCCTGTCAGTTCCTGGACGGTGCTTTATTATTGAACTGGGTCGATACATTCAAAGTGGAAAGCTGGTCGGTCACATTGAAACAATGAGGAGGCTTCACATGAGCGGCCACATGGACCTGGATGGAAATAAACATGCGGATCTGCAGTAGAATTATAAGATGGTTGGTCCAGTGTTCTGCATAGCATTTGGTCAGTCATTTCAAGGTAAGAAATTAGGTCGGTCATTGATTTTGGGTGGTAGCAGAACTGTAAATATAGATCGTATGACAGCTGTACACAACTGTAAAGTGGGTCGATCGGGTTTTTACCCAGTGGCATTTTCATAAATAAGTTTTAGGCCGACCCAAACTCTGCACTCCATAATTACAAGACTGCCACTATCCCCAAACTACACTTATAAATAGCCCGTTTCTCCACAATTTAAAGGACTGATTCCTCAACCCCAAAGGGCTACCCAAATCATTTCTCACCTTTCCAAAGCCTTTCAAGCTCCATTAATGGCTTCCTAAGCATGCTACTTCTTCCTCCAACAACATGAAGATCAAATCACAACTTTTCTCCATCCGAACGGGCTCAAACTCAATCCTTGTTCCCTCCAACTGCCATTAATCTTCTCTAAAAGCTCAGATCTAACAATAACTTCATCACGGAATCATGGAAGAGCATCTATGCGCCAAAGTGATTGAAGATTTATAAGATAACTTTCACAATCCTTAGAGTTAACCCATTCCTCTACGAATTTAAGTGAGATCCAAAGCTTAAGAGAGCGAAAATGGAGAATCATTATAAAGAGAGAGAGCAAATGATATAAATGAGATGTGCGAGATAATGCTATATGTAAATTTCTCCATGATATGTAATTTTCTTCTTGCATACCGTTTGATGAAGTTTGATTTCACACCTTTAGTGTTTGAACCATTTTCGATTCAAACATTTGACGCCAACTGTGGGGCCGCGTTCGCATCTCCTTTCTTCACATTGAAGTTCTAAGCCTACTTCTACCATAGATTCCGCAAATCTAGGATCTAGGCCAATCGACGAATTCTCATCAAAATTCAAGGCCTTATCCGAGATCATGGCTAAGTCCAAGAAGGCCACTAACAATGCCATTGAAAAAAATGACAATGTTGCTAACAACGAGACTATTCCACTTGCCAATCACCTTGAAGTTGGAGAAAATTCATTGGCCGGAGCTGGAGTGACTAAAGCTGAATTAGACGTCGTCGTCGCTAACTTGAATCAATGCATGGAAACCTCCAACAAAGCTTTAATCGATGCTAATAAAACTCTCGTGCATGCTAATCAAGCTTTGATGGATAAAGTGAGCGCTCTCCTAAACGCTCAAGCAAATCCTGCTCCTCCTCCGAAAATCCATGTCAACCTTGAAGAGAATTCAAATTCATTGGCCTCCGATCCTCATAATGACAACTTGGAAGGATTTGTTGGCAAATACGATGCTAATGTTGAAGACTCAAAGTTGAATGCTATAAACCAATCCGATCGAAATAACCAACAAGTTGCAAGTCCCGTCAATAGGGCACCTTCCCATAGCGGACGTAAAAGACTTAGCTCCTCTAAACGTGCTCGCTCGCCACAACGAGCATCCGGAAAAGAGATCGAAGTCCAGTCCCCGGAGCAACACAACTCTAGGGAATATTGTTGATAACAAGATTTTGATCGATGCCAACAAATGAGGTTGCAATGGGAATCATGTTTTAGAGATAAGGTTATATATATATACATTGAGTCGTGTTAGAATTATATTAAAATCTATCCTCAAGTGTACACAAATGTGCAAAACAAAGTAATATATGTACATATATATATATATATATATATATATATATATATATATATATGAAAACCTTTGAAAAGCCAGGAATATACAAAAAATGGTCTACCAGTCGACTAGTAGAAAAAGGACCAGTCGACTGGTCAGCATGTTTTTGTATATAACGACTAGTTTTGGAAATTTTTAAATATGATTTAATTCAACCAGTCAACTGATGATTTCTAACTAGTCAACTGATTCGAAACAACAAATATTTTCTGAAGAGTCACCATCTTTCATGAAGAGATTCCTCTTCAATAATCAATGGAAATGGACATAGCTTTTTATAGAAACTCTTCATGAAGGAATGCTACTCTTATACTATTATATAAACAACTTCAAATATGTTTTACAATCACCGATTTAACAAACTACTATTCTATTCTTTCCATTTTCTGAATTTACGTTCTTTGCAAATAAAAAGCTCTCCAAATTCAAATACTTATTGAATCCTTGAATTGATTAATATCTCTTACTTCAAAATGGATTTTTCTTCCTTAAATCTTCGCATTCAAATCATATACTTGAGGATCAGATTATAGGAAGGTTGTACTTAAACTGTTGACTATCCGTGTTGATTCAAGAACATAAAACAGAAGTCAAATACTTGTAATTGTTGAAGACCTGTGTGGTTTCTCAGGCGAGAGGCATCCTTGTTGGGGCTCGGGTGTACTGACCTATTCCTCCGAGTTAAGAGAGGACGTTGTTATTGAATTCCAAAGAGGAGCTTCATGACTGGATGTAGGATGGAAAGTCTGAACCAGTATAAAATTCCTGATGTCACTTTACTTTACTTATTGCATTTACTTCCTGCTTATGATATATCTCTATAACTTTTACCTGCGTAACTATTGCATACTAAAAAGTTAGCATATCATCTACATTTCCACTATATCCATATATATCCTTCTTAAGTCGCACACATCGACTATTCATTTGGTATCAGAGCAAGGTCATCACATAACCGTAAAACCGTTATTTAATATTTAGATAATATGGATAATAACACTAGTACTAGCAATAACACCGGATATATTGAAGGCCAATCAATTGCTATACCACCCTTCTTTAATGGCATGAACTATAGTTATTGGGCTACTCGAACGAGGATTTATATGCAAGCAAATAACTTTGATGCATGGAATATCACACAAAAAGAGTGCACACAACCTACTACACTATTCATAGAATGGTCTGCATATGAAAAGTAGAGGCTAGTGCCAATGCTAAGGCTATGAACATGTTGCCTTGTGCTTTAGATAGAAATGACTTCAATCGGATTTGTATATGCAACACTGCATTTGAAATCTGGAGACCACTTAAGATTACTCATGAAGGTACTAACAAAGTTAAACAAAGCAAAATATCTATACTCAAGAATCAGTTTCAAAATTTTAAGATGAATGAAAATGAATCCATAAATGATATGTATTCACGTTTTCAAAACATTTATGACTCTTTGCTAGGATTAGGAGAAAAGTATTCCGACTTTGATATAGTATCAAGAATTTTGAATTGTTTAACAGATGAATGGTAGAGAAAAGTATTAGTGATCGAATAAGCTAATGATCTTTCTGCCATGAAACCGGAAGAATTGATCGGTAATCTAATGTCTTATGAAGTGAATTTGTAGGCAAAGAAAGCACAGGTACAAGATAAGAAAATTTTAGCTTTCCATGCTGAAAAAGAAGATTCTGATTCAGATGAAGAAGGTATTGCATTTGTTGCTAAGAATTTTAGAAAATTTCTAAAATATAGAAAAAGCCAAAGCAAGAATATAAAGAAGAATTCATCAAAAAAACCTGATCCTACTCTAGTAGAATGCTTCAACAGTCACAAGACCGGACACTATCAAAAGAATTGTCCAGAGCTAAAGAGAAATCGCAAAAATGAAAAATCAAAGAGATGAGCTTTTTCAGTCACTTGGGACAGCTCGGATTCATCTCCGGAAAGTGATAGCGACTGTGACGAGAAGGAATTTCGCTCGGTCCGAACCAGTCGCCAAAACCGACCCAGACCGCTCGAAAACACCCTATCGTTTGAGAACACGACAAATCAGAACGCATACAGAAGAACATTTCATTGTATATTACAACAATGCATCAAATTACAAGAATATACAGAGTATAAATGAATATTACACAGAAATATCAGAGATTTAAATTACATTTAAATACATAACAGCGGAAAATAATACAATACACAACTAGAAGAGATATACGGATACAAAGCTTTCCGGATATCATTCCAGCTGTAAACCAGGATCCTGTGAATATAAATCTGCAAAACCAAAACTACTAGCTGCCCGTGTCAAAATAGGGGCACCCAGAGTTTAGGTTAAAACAATAAACTCCAGGTCAGTCATGTGACTGGTGTGAGAACTAAAACAGTTATTATTCTTTATTTTAAAAGTTAGGTAAATCAAGGGACCACGCCGTATAACACGGAACGGGTTTCCTCCCAAGAATACCAGTGCATAAAACAAACAGCGCCATGCTAAATAAAGAAAAATGAAGCTGTTATAAGACCCAGGTCCCATCACACAATGCAACGCAGCCGAGGATAGGGTTTTCCCTTATAACAGCCAAAGAATGCTTGATACGTTTAAAACAAATCATTTGATACTATTATAAGTGCATAGTGTATAAAACACTTCAAATCATAAGTATCAATCATAGGCGGCATGAGCGCCCCATCCCACTATGTCGCCATACTAGGTTATACAACTAAAATCGCAAAGTCACGTATTTGGAAATTGGGTTTCCATCTATGAACCGAGGCAAAAGATAGTCCTCAACCGATTCGAGACGCTCTAGCCCGTGTCTCAGGCACAGCCGCAACCGTACCTTGGATCGTCAGGGCCGGTCCACCGATGTGGATTATAATGCCTGAACAATACGTTTCTCCGCCCTTTGGGGCGTAGGTGAGCCAACTAAATGACTCCATCGGTTCGAGAACGACCGATCAATCCGAGGCGCCTCGCAACAGCAACAACCACATAAGTCAAACTCGTCAGGGCGTGTAAAACCACTGACGCCACTTCTAGCTAGAAAGAAAACGCATGTCCCCCCTGAGGTCCGTCTCCCGTTTTTGGTTCATACCGGGTGTGAAACTCGCGAAGTAAACGATACACAAAGCTACGCCACAAAGGCCGTGCTTTGATCATCACCACAAGACTTTGCTTTTCAACAAAAGCCTCGATCAATTGCCACTTAGGCATGCCACACAGGCAATTCACTCCATGCGTTTGATATCCATCAATATATAACCCCTGAGCTCGTACGTCTCAGAGAAGGGCGTTAAGCAAGAGAATAAATTCTCCGCCGCCAAACAGATATATATTTAATAGAAATCAATCACACAGACTAAAATCCAATGTCAGACACACAGTCCATTTACAAGTCCGTTCTGGGTCTGAACGAAACCGGAGGCACCTAGTACCCCGCATATCCATCGATCTCCAAGTACGTCTGGACGATCACTAACTGTTTCCATCTTCTTGGGTGTACAGCCCAATCAAGATCATCAGTAATCACCCAAACGACGTGAAGAACTCCGGTCTTCGACCATCGTCTTCATCTTCGACTTATCGTCGTATCAGTTATCCAGAATGGGATAAACCCGGTCTTTCCGAATAACTCGCGTATATTTTAAATAAGTGTTACACAAACACAACATACGCCTCATTCCAATTCATTAGTCACTAACCGTAAATTAATCAAGAGAATAATTCCCCAAATATTAACCCCGAAGGCCGAAACCAACATCAGATCAATATCCAGAAAACCATTCTGTTTGGCTAACCGACAGTCAATTTCTAAATTTCACCTTCATAGGGAAAGGTTCCCATTAATTTTATCCAAGATAAATTTCTTGAATTTATTCTATAATCTATTTTTGAATATCAATTCAAACTAGTCGGGATTAACGAACCTTACCGAAGTAATCATTTGTTTTAATTTCCCAATCCTAACCTATTCATCCCATGAAGTAAAACTGGTTATACTTCATATCTAACACCACGGTGTTATCGGTAAATTCAATTACCATTTCACGTTCAAATCTAATTAAAGATTTAACTATCGCCTGGAGCAAAACTGGTGATACTCCACTTCGATTATTTCAATCTAATTAAAGATTCATTAAAACTCCACTTAGTTTTAATCTGTGACTGGGTTAAAGAATCAGTGTCATTTAAAACACGGTTCACGATAAACCCAAAATCACATTCATTAATTATCGGGTTAAAGAACAAGTGTTATTTAAAACACTGTTCACGATAAACCCAAAAATCAATATCAATTCAATTCCAATTAAATATCATTTAATTGGTACACTTCATTAAATCTAAATAAAAAGATTTAATCTTTTCTCCACTGGGTTCAAGAACAGTGTTAGTGAAGACACCATTCACGACAAACCCAAATCACATTTGATATTAAACACAAGGCTCTGAATAGAAAATATACCGGCTTATATTCAATATCAAATTCTACGACTAACAAATATCGTATTGGAAATAACGATATATATATATCTATCTTTCAAATTTCCATAACAACATCTGTATAATCATGAATTCCAACATCGAAATATTCCGAAAACAATTTCGATTTAAATCCACTCCAATGCAATCATTGGAAATTCTGGTTATTTTTAAAACCCTTTTCAAATTCAAGTTATTTATTTAAAAATAAATAGGATTATATTTCTAGTTCAAAAACTAGTTCATTTCGATAAAAATCTATTTTTATCTTTTCAAGTATGGAGTTTTTCATCCCAATTCTTTCTAAATCATTTCTTATGATTTTACACAAATTATTACCATTTTTAATAATTTTATCAAGGCCTGTACAGTCGATTTCCATCAACGGCCATCAAACTGCACTTACAGCGACCTTTTTCAAATTTGATTTGGACATAATTCCAAATCCAACCGTTAGATTTCAAATTTCTAATATTCATTAGAAAGCTCTTTTCGATACAAACCCAACGGTTCCGGTTTTAGGAGAATCCGACGGTCGGATCTCCCGTAACGTCCATTTGAAATCAATGGTCGAAATTCGCGAACTGCCGCGGCGCGGCGCGTTCTATTCAGGCCATTTTATTATATATATAATATATATAATATATACTTCGTCGATTTCTATTTAAAACGAATTATATAAATAGTTTTAAAATTCGTTTCAAAATCTATTTCAACTTCCATTTCAATTCAGAGCAAAATTGAATTCTTCTCTATAAATTCGTTTTAAAATTCATTTCTATTCAATTCAAATTTCAATTCAATTTGAATTCATTTCAATTTGCTTTCAATTCAATTTGAATTCGTTTTCAATTCAATTCATTTCGAAATCGTTTTCAATTCAATTCACTTCGAAATCACTTTCAATTCAATTCATTTCGAAATCACTTTCAATTTAATTCATTTCGAAATCACTTTCAATTCAATTCATTTCGAAATCACTTTCAATTTAATTCATTTCGAAATCACTTTCAATTCAATTCACTTTGAATTCGTTTTCAATTCAATTCATTTCGAAATCGATTAAAATTGATATAAATATCGTTCACGTCAAAATGGCGTCAATCTAATCAACACGGCTTCATAAATTTCTATTTTCAAATATTCTATTTCAAATATTTCTATTTCAAATATTTCTATTTCTAAACTGGAATGAGGCCCGATCAATTACCATATAAAATTAATTATATGGATTTTCATACAACACATGTATATAATAGCATTGAAAAATAATCAACCATCAACCAAAGTGCACTACACTGTATAAGCATCCAATAAAGATATCTAACGCTTATAACAGCATGTCAATCAATCGATCGACATATTTAATCAATCAGGATGAGTGAACTTCAAATTTCATCCTAACACCCGTGTGGGGTTTCAAACAATCAAACACATATTTTATTTGTGCTGTTGGGCGATGTGTAAAATTTATCGTCCCAATCAATATCAGTCAAATCAGTGTACATAAACAAACCGTCTGGTTTGTAAATGAATATTTTATTTTATTCACATTCACGTTAAAAACTATATTTTTAACGATAAAATATTTATTCCAACACATGAATTTTCTTTTCAGTTCATTTATTCAATAAATGACATTTTTATTTTTCTAACATATTTTAGAAAATTTCGGCGGCATAACGGCACGATACTAGAAACGGGACAAGGCCTAGCCTTATCCCCGGTCTAGTGAAGGCCCACGCCATTCACACATCAATCAAATCAATTTCATCTCACCAAACAATTCAATTCAAACAAATAATTCAACTAATCTATGCAACCAAACAAACAAGTCCATGGTCTGTGGACGATTGTGTCGGGTGCTACTAAGCACCGTCTGCATCCTAGTATATATATATAACTAGGAAAAAAAAATTGAAAGGTGAGAAATTCTCACTTATAGCTATCCTAGCTCCACGGCCCTTCTAATGCAGGAAATCTTCACTGTTCTCGCCTTCTTGTCACCTTCGTTGACCGTAGCCACTACATATGTAAAAATCGAATTTTTACTTCGTTATTCAATATATAAAAATCATATTTTTATTTCGAAGTTCAATATATAAAAATCATATTTTTATTTCGAAGTTCAATATATAAAAATCATATTTTTATTTCGAAGTTCAATATATAAAAATCATATTTTTATTTCGAAGTTCAATATATAAAAATCATATTTTTATTTCGAAGTTCAATATATAAAAATCATATTTTTATATCATTGTTAGATATGTAAGAATTCTATTTCTAAAACAGTGATTTTAATTTCAAAGCAAATCTATTTTATATTTTTCAAAGCAAACTATTTTATATTTTTTTTTCAAAGCAAACTATTTTATATTTTTCAAAGCAAACTATTTATATTTTTTCATTGCAAACTATTTTTTTTTTTATTGCAAACTATTTTATATTTTTTTCATTGCAAACTATTTTATAAACAACGGGAATTTTCTATTTGATGAACACATTTATGAACATCGCTATTTTATATAAGAAAAAAAAACATATTTCAACAATGCCATTTACTGTTTAAAATCTGAAATTACAATTCAATGTTTTATATATAAAAAAACTGATTTAAACTATGTCATTTATATATTATAAAAAAATGGAAATTAATTAACTAATTAACTATGGTTTAAAACATACACTGCGTCTTCATCTTCGTTGACACGCTCCAGCTTTCCACGACGAAACCTCACCGTCGAAGTTCATCTGCGCGCGCAAATTCAGGGGACCGGACGTCGATCAGGAGGTGCAACGACGAAGGGCGTCATGCCCTTTACCCCCGCGCCAATTGCCACCAGGTGCGATCCCCCGTGTGCTTCCAGGAAGCGCTGCGAAGTCGGCCTCTTCCAGTTGAAAAATCGAGCACGTCATACCCTGAAAATTCATGAATTCGATCCTGATCGGAAGAGGGAGGAGGGCTCTTTGATTTTCCCAACTGGAGCTTGGTCTAATTGTCACGGGATTTGAGGGATTCTCTGTTTGAATTCTTGGGCATTTTCTGCCGTTCGTTCGCTTGGAGGCGGCTCAGAAACGAGAGAAAAGGAGAAATAGGGTTTCTCTGTTTTTTTATATATATATATATATTTATATTTTCAATTTATTTAATTTCGAAAATACCCTTGTGTTGATACGAACTTTAAATCTTACCCAACGACTGTCACCCCTAGCTAATTACCCCCATTCCGAACCCAATGGGATATGTTTCGTTAGCCGATTCTATCGTTTCGACTAGTTTCGATTTAAATTAAAGTATAAATCTTTATATATTCAATTTAAACGCACATTTCAAATTACCGGGGCCACACACTAACTCGAAAAATTCCAGAAAAATATTTTCTAGCTTCGTATTGACGATACGATCCTAACAAAACTAGTTTCGTCGAATTCTGGGACCGTTGGAAAAATGGCCATTTTCCAGTCGATTAAAATCAACCGAAACTGGTCAAACACGTTTTCCTTTGCCACGCTCGCATATGGATTCGAAAAATTATGAAATTTGAAACCTAGCAATAACTTTACATCCCGGACCCAACAAAACTGGTTTCATCGAAATCCGAGGTCGTTTGCAAAATGCCCATTTTTAAGGGCCTGAATTCCATAGCGACTATTCAGAAATTTCAACTGGACATATCTTTTGATTCCCGCTACGAACTTTTGATTTTTCGGATTCGTTGGAAAGATATTCACTATTAGATTCCATTATTTTTGGTTTCACTAAAATCCGGATTGTTTTGCACCCGGTACATTCAATTGAAGTTTGAAATCGAATTATCGAACTACCTCGCCATTTTCAATTCTATTTATAATTATTTATAAATATTTATATTCTAACGACGACGTATATAATATATACGTCGAATTCCATTCAAAATAAATTTCTCGTCGATATTATTTAAAATAATTCATTTTAAATAATCAAAATTCGCTAAAATTGCCAAAATAAAAATTTCAAACTGGCTCGCATTTTACGGGTTGTTACAATCTCCCCAACTTAAAACTTTTCGTCCCCGAAAAGGAACAAAGTCGAAAGTGGTTTGATTATTCAGCTCTACGATCGATCAGGCTTCCATTCTCCAACTCTTTAGTTTCTGAGAATTTTCAAAACTTCAAAAATTTGGCTAACACCCTAAATTTTCGAAAAATTTCGCCATAACCTCCCCTGCACCGGGAGCATCGGGGAATTTCAAATAGCTTCCCCGGTCCTTCAGATCTCAAAAAAAGAAAAAGAAAAAGCCAAGCGGCTAGCCAATAGGCTCACAAAATCATCATCACCCAAACAAAACAATAAATTATGTAGTAAACATGTACCTATTTGTCGGGCAAACAAATTTTATTCTCTGCTCTAGCCTCCTTGCTATGACCTGTTCAAATGTAAGTATATGTATATGCAAGCAATTGTGACCAATTTCAATATAATTCAATATTTGTTCAAATTAGGCATAATGGTTCAAAATTATCAAACAATTAAACAAACAACACAAACATCAATCAATTAGTGGATTAGAGTTGCAAATTCATAATTTTGATACATATACAAAAATCAAATTTTGGTGCCAATTTACAACAATGTGTTTTAACTATATTAGTTTTGGTTCTCACACCAGTCTAATGGAAACATATAGAAATCACACCTTCGAAACACGAAAATAAATACTGGTGATGGCGCGCCATCATCAGAATCATGTCCGGGCGACTAGAGTGTGACTCTATATCTATCCAGTATATTAAAATTTCGAATACACGCGGATCAGACGTATACGCAAAATCTATATATACTGGATTGTCCACATCAATATAAATAGATAATCAAATACGAATAATTGATTTAAATTTTCAAAACAAATTTTGTTTTCATTTTAAAAATATACTCTTCACACTCGTTCTAGGATACTACTGATCCTATCTCTAACGAGTCATTCCATTGGATATTGCTAACCCAATATCTGATGAATTCTTTCGTATGGTTCTAATGTGCCTTGTTCTCTGAGCTTTGTAAACCAAAGCTCTGATACCAACTGTGAAAACCCGTAACTTCCCCGTAAAGGAAAGTGTCGGATAGTTCGAGAACAAGCCACAACAGAACGCATACGGAAGAACATTTCATTGTATATTACAACAATGCATCAAATTACAAGAATATACAGAGTATAAATGAATATTACACAGAAATATCAGAGATTTAAATTACATTTAAATACATAACAGCGGAAAATAATACAATACACAACTAGAAGAGATATACGGATACAAAGCTTTCCGGATATCATTCCAGCTGTAAACCAGGATCCTGTGAATATAAATCTGCAAAACCAAAACTACTAGCTGCCCGTGTCAAAATAGGGGCACCCAGAGTTTAGGTTAAAACAATAAACTCCAGGTCAGTCATGTGACTGGTGTGAGAACTAAAACAGTTATTATTCTTTATTTTAAAAGTTAGGTAAATCAAGGGACCACGCCGTATAACACGGAACGGGTTTCCTCCCAAGAATACCAGTGCATAAAACAAACAGCGCCATGCTAAATAAAGAAAAATGAAGCTGTTATAAGACCCAGGTCCCATCACACAATGCAACGCAGCCGAGGATAGGGTTTTCCCTTATAACAGCCAAAGAATGCTTGATACGTTTAAAACAAATCATTTGATACTATTATAAGTGCATAGTGTATAAAACACTTCAAATCATAAGTATCAATCATAGGCGGCATGAGCGCCCCATCCCACTATGTCGCCATACTAGGTTATACAATTAAAATCGCAAAGTCACGTATTTGGAAATTGGGTTTCCATCTATGAACCGAGGCAAAAGATAGTCCTCAACCGATTCGAGACGCTCTAGCCCGTGTCTCAGGCACAGCCGCAACCGTACCTTGGATCGTCAGGGCCGGTCCACCGATGTGGATTATAATGCCTGAACAATACGTTTCTCCGCCCTTTGGGGCGTAGGTGAGCCAACTAAATGACTCCATCGGTTCGAGAACGACCGATCAATCCGAGGCGCCTCGCAACAGCAACAACCACATAAGTCAAACTCGTCAGGGCGTGTAAAACCACTGACGCCACTTCTAGCTAGAAAGAAAACGCATGTCCCCCCTGAGGTCCGTCTCCCGTTTTTGGTTCATACAGGGTGTGAAACTCGCGAAGTAAACGTTACACAAAGCTACGCCACAAAGGCCGTGCTTTGATCATCACCACAAGACTTTTCTTTTCAACAGAAGCCTCGATCAATTGCCACTTAGGCATGCCACACAGGCAATTCACTCCATGCATTTGATATCCATCAATATATAACCCCTGAGCTCGTACGTCTCAGAGAAGGGCGTTAAGCAAGAGAATAAATTCTCCGCCGCCAAACAGATATATATTTAATAGAAATCAATCACACAGACTAAAATCCAATGTCAGACACACAGTCCATTTACAAGTCCGTTCTGGGTCTGAACGAAACCGGAGGCACCTAGTACCCCGCATATCCATCGATCTCCAAGTACGTCTGGACGATCACTAACTGTTTCCATCTTCTTGGGTGTACAGCCCAATCAAGATCATCAGTAATCACCCAAACGACGTGAAGAACTCCGGTCTTCGACCATCGTCTTCATCTTCGACTTATCGTCGTATCAGTTATCCAGAATGGGATAAACCCGGTCTTTCCGAATAACTCGCGTATATTTTAAATAAGTGTTACACAAACACAACATACGCCTCATTCCAATTCATTAGTCACTAACCGTAAATTAATCAAGAGAATAATTCCCCAAATATTAACCCCGAAGGCCGAAACCAACATCAGATCAATATCCAGAAAACCATTCTGTTTGGCTAACCGACAGTCAATTTCTAAATTTCACATTCATAGGGAAAGGTTCCCATTAATTTTATCCAAGATAAATTTCTTGAATTTATTCTATAATCTATTTTTGAATATCAATTCAAACTAGTCGGGATTAACGAACCATACCGAAGTAATCATTTGTTTTAATTTCCCAATCCCAACCTATTCATCCCATGAAGTAAAACTGGTTATACTTCATATCTAACACCACGGTGTTATCGGTAAATTCAATTACCATTTCACGTTCAAATCTAATTAAAGATTTAACTATCGCCTGGAGCAAAACTGGTGATACTCCACTTCGATTATTTCAATCTAATTAAAGATTCATTAAAACTCCACTTAGTTTTAATCTGTGACTGGGTTAAAGAATCAGTGTCATTTAAAACACGGTTCACGATAAACCCAAAATCACATTCATTAATTATTGGGTTAAAGAACAAGTGTTATTTAAAACACTGTTCACGATAAACCCAAAAATCAATATCAATTCAATTCCAATTAAATATCATTTAATTGGTACACTTCATTAAATCTAAATAAAAAGATTTAATCTTTTCTCCACTGGGTTCAAGAACAGTGTTAGTGAAGACACCATTCACGACAAACCCGAATCACATTTGATATTAAACACAAGGCTCTGAATAGAAAATATACCGGCTTATATTCAATATCAAATTCTACGACTAACAAATATCGTATTGGAAATAACGATATATATATCTATCTTTCAAATTTCCATAACAACATCTGTATAATCACGAATTCCAACATCGAAATATTCCGAAAACAATTTCGATTTAAATCCACTCCAATGCAATCATTGGAAATTCTGGTTATTTTTAAAACCCTTTTCAAATTCAAGTTATTTATTTAAAAATAAATAGGATTATATTTCTAGTTCAAAAACTAGTTCATTTCGATAAAAATCTATTTTTATCTTTTCAAGTATGGAGTTTTTCATCCCAATTCTTTCTAAATCATTTCTTATGATTTTACACAAATTATTACCATTTTTAATAATTTTATCAAGGCCTGTACAGTCGATTTCCATCAACGGCCATCGAACTGCACTTACAGCGACCTTTTTCAAATTTGATTTGGACATAATTCCAAATCCAACCGTTAGATTTCAAATTTCTAATATTCATTAGAAAGCTCTTTTCGATACGAACCCAACGGTTCCGGTTTTAGGAGAATCCGACGGTCGGATCTCCCGTAACGTCCATTTTAAATCAATGGTCGAAATTCGCGAACTGCCGCGGCGCGGCACGTTCTATTCAGGCCATTTTATTATATATATAATATATACTTCGTCGATTTCTATTTAAAACGAATTATATAAATAGTTTTAAAATTCGTTTCAAAATCTATTTCAACTTCCATTTCAATTCAGAGCAAAATTGAATTCTTCTCTATAAATTCGTTTTAAAATTCATTTCTATTCAATTCAAATTTCAATTCAATTTGAATTCATTTCAATTTGCTTTCAATTCAATTTGAATTCGTTTTCAATTCAATTCATTTCGAAATCGTTTTCAATTCAATTCACTTCGAAATCACTTTCAATTCAATTCATTTCGAAATCACTTTCAATTTAATTCATTTCGAAATCACTTTCAATTCAATTCATTTCGAAATCACTTTTAATTTAATTCATTTCGAAATCACTTTCAATTCAATTCACTTTGAATTCGTTTTCAATTCAATTCATTTCGAAATCGATTAAAATTGATATAAATATCGTTCACGTCAAAATGGCGTCAATCTAATCAACACGGCTTCATAAATTTCTATTTTCAAATATTCTATTTCAAATATTTCTATTTCAAATATTTCTATTTCTAAACTGGAATGAGGCCCGATCAATTACCATATAAAATTAATTATATGGATTTTCATACAACACATGTATATAATAGCATTGAAAAATAATCAACCATCAACCAAAGTGCACTACACTGTATAAGCATCCAATAAAGATATCTAACGCTTATAACAGCATGTCAATCAATCGATCGACATATTTAATCAATCAGGATGAGTGAACTTCAAATTTCATCCTAACACCCATGTGGGGTTTCAAACAATCAAACACATATTTTATTTGTGCTGTTGGGCGATGTGTAAAATTTATCGTCCCAATCAATATCAGTCAAATCAGTGTACATAAACAAACCGTCTGGTTTGTAAATGAATATTTTATTTTATTCACATTCACGTTAAAAACTATATTTTTAACGATAAAATATTTATTCCAACACATGAATTTTCTTTTCAGTTCATTTATTCAATAATTGACATTTTTATTTTTCTAACATATTTTAGAAAATTTCGGCGGCATAACGGCACGATACTAGAAACGGGACAAGGCCTGGCCTTATCCCCGGTCTAGTGAAGGCCCACGCCATTCACACATCAATCAAATCAATTTCATCTCACCAAACAATTCAATTCAAACAAATAATTCAACTAATCTATGCAACCAAACAAACAAGTCCATGGTCTGTGGACGATTGTGTCGGGTGCTACTAAGCACCGTCTGCATCCTAGTATATATATATAACTAGGAAAAAAAAAATTGAAAGGTGAGAAATTCTCACTTATAGCTATCCTAGCTCCACGGCCCTTCTAATGCAGGAAATCTTCACTGTTCTCGCCTTCTTGTCACCTTCGTTGACCGTAGCCACTACATATGTAAAAATCGAATTTTTACTTCGTTATTCAATATATAAAAATCATATTTTTATTTCGAAGTTCAATATATAAAAATCATATTTTTATTTCGAAGTTCAATATATAAAAATCATATTTTTATTTCGAAGTTCAATATATAAAAATCATATTTTTATTTCGAAGTTCAATATATAAAAATCATATTTTTATTTCGAAGTTCAATATATAAAAATCATATTTTTATATCATTGTTAGATATGTAAGAATTCTATTTCTAAAACAGTGATTTTAATTTCAAAGCAAATCTATTTTATATTTTTCAAAGCAAACTATTTTATATTTTTTTTTCAAAGCAAACTATTTTATATTTTTCAAAGCAAACTATTTATATTTTTTCATTGCAAACTATTTTATATTTTTTTTTATTGCAAACTATTTTATATTTTTTTCATTGCAAACTATTTTATAAACAACGGGAATTTTCTATTTGATGAACACATTTATGAACATCGCTATTTTATATAAGAAAAAAAAACATATTTCAACAATGCCATTTACTGTTTAAAATCTGAAATTACAATTCAATGTTTTATATATAAAAAAACTGATTTAAACTATATTATTTATATATTATAAAAAAATGGAAATTAATTAACTAATTAACTATGGTTTAAAACATACACTGCGTCTTCATCTTCGTTGACACGCTCCAGCTTTCCACGACGAAACCTCACCGTCGAAGTTCATCTGCGCGCGCAAATTCAGGGGACCGGACGTCGATCAGGAGGTGCAATGACGAAGGGCGTCATGCCCTTTACCCCCGCGCCAATTGCCACCAGGTGCGATCCCCCGTGTGCTTCCAGGAAGCGCTGCGAAGTCGGCCTCTTCCAGTTGAAAAATCGAGCACGTCATACCCTGAAAATTCATGAATTCGATCCTGATCGGAAGAGGGAGGAGGGCTCTTTGATTTTCCCAACTGGAGCTTGGTCTAATTGTCACGGGATTTGAGGGATTCTCGGTTTGAATTCTTGGGCATTTTCCGCCGTTCGTTCGCTTGGAGGCGGCTCAGAAACGAGAGAAAAGGAGAAATAGGGTTTCTCTGTTTTTTATATATATATATATATATATATATATTTATATTTTCAATTTATTTAATTTCGAAAATACCCTTGTGTTGATACGAACTTTAAATCTTACCCAACGACTGTCACCCCTAGCTAATTACCCCCATTCCGAACCCAATGGGATATGTTTCGTTAGCCGATTCTATCGTTTCGACTAGTTTCGATTTAAATTAAAGTATAAATCTTTATATATTCAATTTAAACGCACATTTCAAATTACCGGGGCCACACACTAACTCGAAAAATTCCAGAAAAATATTTTCTAGCTTCGTATTGACGATACGGTCCTAACAAAACTAGTTTCGTCGAATTCTGGGACCGTTGGAAAAATGGCCATTTTCCAGTCGATTAAAATCAACCGAAACTGGTCAAACACGTTTTCCTTTGCCACGCTCGCATATTGATTCGAAAAATTATGAAATTTGAAACCTAGCAATAACTTTACATCCCGGACCCAACAAAACTGGTTTCATCGAAATCCGAGGTCGTTTGCAAAATGCCCATTTTTAAGGGCCTGAATTCCATAGCGACTATTCAGAAATTTCAACTGGACATATCTTTTGATTCCCGCTACGAACTTTTGATTTTTCGGATTCGTTGGAAAGATATTCACTATTAGATTCCATTATTTTTGGTTTCACTAAAATCCGGATTGTTTTGCACCCGGTACATTCAATTGAAGTTTGAAATCGAATTATCGAACTACCTCGCCATTTTCAATTCTATTTATAATTATTTATAAATATTTATATTCTAACGACGACGTATATAATATATACGTCGAATTCCATTCAAAATAAATTTCTCGTCGATATTATTTAAAATAATTCATTTTAAATAATCAAAATTCGCTAAAATTGCCAAAATAAAAATTTCAAACTGGCTCGCATTTTACGGGTTGTTACAGCGACAGTGATAGTGAGCAAGCGAATGTGTGCTTCATGGCTAAAGACAATGATGTAAGTGAATTTATTTTTGATGAATTAGTAGAAATTAGTAACGAAATCTTAGAGTCTAGGAAAATGTTTAAGAGAAAATCTAAACAACCTAACGAAGACAAAAATAAAGCAGAATTTGAGAGTGAGAGAGATCTTTAAAAAGATGAAAAAGAAATTTTAGAACAAGAAATTATAAAATTACAAGATTCTATTTCAGTAGCAAATTCTCAAATTTCTATATTGAGTCAAGAAATCGAGACTCAAAATAATAAAAATGATTTATTAGCATTTGAAAATCATAATTTAAACACAAAAATTAAAATTATAGAGTTAGAAATCTCTAGTTTAAAAGCTAAGTTAGAAAGTGTTTCTAAAAATGTAAATAATTTTAACAAGGGTAGGGAGAATTTATCCAAAATATTAGAAAATTCTCAACCTTCTTTTAATAAAAAAGGACTTGGGTATGATAAAGAAATTAATTCAAAAAGAAAATCCAGTTTAAAAAATTCTAATATTAAACCGAAAATTTCTAGTAGTAAATTAAAATTTCTACTAAGAAAAAATATTCGGATAATATTAGTACATGGATTCCAAAGACAAATAATGTTCTTATTAGGAATACATATATTAAAAACTTTTTAGATTATGTTCATTATAATAGTAATTATTTTTTCAAAAAGGAACCTAAGCCCTCTTGGGTTTGGCTTCCTAAGACTTAACCCTTAGGACCCTTACAGAGGAAATGGGTACCAATGAAATCTTTTAATTATTTTTTGCAAGTCCCACTCAACAAAAACCGAGGAAAATGGATTTTGGATAGTGGTTGCTCAAAACATATGACAGGAGACAAGGAAATGCTATCAAATATCAGTTGCTCAAAAGGAGGAACTGTCACGTTTGGAGATAATTCCAAAGGATACATCATCAGCAAAGGCGATGTGAGCAGTTACGGTATATATAATTCACCTCTTATTTCGGATGTTTTATTAGTTAAGAATTTAAAACACAATTTATTAATTATAAGTCAATTGTGTGATAAAGGTTTTAAAATATTATTTTTTGAAAATAAATGTAGTATATTTGATCCAAATCAAAATCTCATTTTTGAAGGAAATCGAGACAAAAAATTTATATTTTAAATATGGCAGTTAATAATAATCCAAGTATGTGTTTATTAGCCAAAGAAAATGATCCTTGGTTATGGCACAAACGATTTTGCCATATTAACTTTAAAACAATAAACAAATTATCTAAAAAAGATCTTGTAAGAGGATTACCCAATATAAAATTCAAAACTGGAAATTTATGTGGTGCTTGTCAACTCGGAAAGTTAACTATATCCTCTTTTAAATCTAAAAAGGTCATATCAACTTTACAACCACTTGAGCTACTACATATGGATTTATTCGGACTAACTCAAGTTCAGTCCATAAATCATAGTAGATATGTGTTTGTAACTGTTGATGATTTTTTAAGATATGATTGGATAATATTTTTAAGTAATAAAAGCGATACTTTTGATATCTTTAAGAATTTCGTCAAACAAATTCGAATTTTAACCGCTTTAAAAATAAAGAACATACGAAGTGATCACGGAGGAGAATTTGAAAATGAAAATTTTAATTTGTTTTGTCGAAAGAAAGGAATTTTTCATAATTTCGCTTTTCCTAGAACTCCACAACAAAATGGAGTTTTAGAACGTAAAAATAGAACTTTACAAGAATGTGCAAGAACGTTATTAAATGGAAGTACACTACCAAAACAATTTTGGGCTGAAGCAGTAGCAACAGCTTGTTATGTTTTGAATCATGTTTCCATTCGACCTCTTACTAAAAATACTCCATACGAGCTTTTTACTGGTAGAAAACCATATATATCCTATTTTAATGTTTTTGGATCAAAATGCTTCATTTTAAATACAAAAGACCAGCTTGGAAAATTTGATTCAAAATCCGACGAAGGAATATTCTTAGGATATTCTGAATGTAGCAAGGCTTTTCGTATTTTCAATAAAAGAACCATAAAATAGAAGAATCACTTCATGTTTCGTTTGACGAAAATTTTATTCAAAATTCCTTAAATACAGATATTGCAACAAATAATTCTTCTCATGATGATGATTTGATAATATATAGAGAAGATGAAAACATAGTTCATAACAACATAGAGAATAATACTACAGAAACTCAATATAATATTAATAATCAAAATATTCCTGTTAATGAAGTCAGATCTCCACCAAGAATATTATGAGATCATCCAGCATAAAATATTATTGGAGAAATAACTATTATTGGAGAAATAACTTCAAATGTTAGAACAAGAAGTCAACTTAATTTGGTAAGTAATGTAGCCTTCTTGCCAAATATCGAACCCAAAAATCCTAAAGAAGCATTTACAAATGAAAATTGGATAATTGCCATGCAAGAAGAATTAAACTAGTTTGAACATAATGAAATCTGGGAACTAGTTCCAAGACCAAGTGATCAGACTATTATTGGAACAAAATGGGTTTACAAAAATAAAGCAGATGAATTAGGAAATATCACTAGAAATAAAGCTAGACTTGTTGCACAATGTTACAATCAAGAAGAAGGCATAGATTATGAAGAAACTTTTGCTCCAATCGCAAGACTAGAAGCAATTTGAATATTATTAGCATATGCTTGTCATCATAACTTTAAATTATATCAGATGGATGTTAAAAGCGCTTTCCTAAATGGATACATTAAAGAACGAGTATATGTTGAACAACCTCCACTATTTGCTAACGAAAAATATCCTGATCGTGTTTATAAATTGAAAAAGGCATTATATGGTTTGAAACAAGCACCTCGTGCTTGTGATGAACGTCTCAAAACTTACTTGTTAGATTCAGGATTTCAAATTGGAAAGGTTGATCAAACATTATTTATCAAGAAAGACAATAAAGATATTCTAATAGTTCAAATATATGTAGACAACATTATCTTTGGATCAACAAATGATCAATTATGTCAAGAATTTTCAAAAATAATGACCAATGAATTTGAAATGTCACACATGGGAGAACTATCTTGTAACACCCCACACCTGCTACGGTCACTCTCTAAGGGAATGCCATAACATCGGTGGAGTATTTTAAGTGAATATAGAACAGAAAAATTACAACAAGACAGATATAAGTAAAACTTGAGAATTTAAAACATCATTTCATTGCAGCGGAAAGTTAAACATGTTTGGTTACACCAAAACCATAAACAAGAGTCAAGTACATAATATCCATCCTGATAAAACAAAAGTACATAATCCCACTACATAACTTAATAGCCATAACAGAAAAGATAAACTGAGCTTTACATCCACGGTCCAAGCTCCAAAAAGATAGATAAAGCAGTCTGATCAAAGCCCACTAATGGTAGGCCCACTCTGATAACCTGAGGGTTGGAAAAAGATAAAAACAACGGGGTCAGACATAAGTCTGAGTGAGTCCTATAACCCTAACAATACAATCATTAAAGTAATTAGGGTATGATATAAACAAGGTACGGTACCTCTGGGGATAATGACTACACTAAGTAGCCAACTAAACACAGGATATACTAAGATAACCGAAAAGATGCATTTATCCACCCAAGGATAATTACTAGATTGCACCACCCCAGATCTACCCACCCAAGGGTAATTCCTACACTGCACCACACCAGTTCTACCCACCCAAGGGTAATTCCTACTTAAAGGTTGATCCCACTAAGTGTACTTAGTAATTTTACCCAGTAGTTTTGTGTACCCCTAGCTGACTACATAGGTGCCGTCTGCCCCTATCTTCACTAGGTGTACCCACTACTCCCAAGCGATCGGCTCCCTACCGTAGATATCCGTGCTGGCCCCACAATGGGGTGTATCACTCCCCAAAGTGGCAAGCCCGATACAACAAATGGTGCACGGGTTATATCTACACGATGCAACAACGTCTTACCTACCATCCCGGGTCCACACACGCAGATGAAACCCGTTGGACTCGCGCTGCCACCGCTACCCCGGTTTGGCCTCTTATAGTCAAGCCCAATATGCGTGTCCCGTCACTCGACTAGAGTCGAGCCCACTAAGATACGTTTGGGATATTGGTTGAAATGGGCCCCCACAAGCTACCACCTAAGCTTGTTATTTCTAGTGAATCCCACTTAACCCCTTTTATAATCATGCCCACCTACGTGTTAAGGTTTGGTTAAGTCATCTAATCATATTTCAATTGCCACTTAAGGCCCCCACTAGATTTCCACATGCCACCCAAGGCACTTACTTGATTCCCACATGCCACCCAAGGCACTTACTTAACCCTTTAATCATGTTTAATTGCATGTTCCACTTTGGTTAAGTATTCTAATCGTATTTTCTATTGCCACCCAAGGCAACCCACTAGTTTCCTCATGCCACCCAAGGCACCCCCACTAGTTACTACATGCCACCCAAGGCACCCACTTAACCCCTCATGCCCCACTACATGCTAATTTGGTTAAGTGTTTCTTAGTTAATTAAGATCGTAACCTTTGTAAAGACCTCTCACATTAGACTGTCTTTTATGGCAGCTGGATATGCCGGTTGGTTCCGGGCAGCCTTACGCCATAACAGAGTCTAACCTCGTGTCTTTACACTTGTCACGTATTTAGTTTATGACTAAGACCTCTCACATTGGGCCAATCATTTGTAGCCGCTGGATTTGCCGGTCGGTTCCGGGCAGTCTTATGCTACAAAAGGGTCCAACCTCGTGTCTTAGTAGATTAATTACACCTAATTAATCACCCCCATAATTTGTATTAATTATCCCTAATTAATTACCAATATTTAAGAATATGGGTAGACCTAACTCAATAGGTAAATTCCCAATTCCATAATATGGGTAGACCTAACTTAATAGGTAAATTCCCAATTATGTCCATCCACTTTACGGTATGTTTAATTATACCCACTTCACACAATTTTATGTGTTCATTAATTTTTACCCCATCGTCCCCACGTAAATACGTTAACATGACATACTTCAAAAGAGAAGATTCAACATACACACAATGGGTTCAACTTAGCATATCATTAGCATTACCATGGGTTTAAAAGGTGTCAACTTGTATATATGACCACAAACCCAACTTGCATAAATAACCAACCCAAACTTGCATGAATCACATATGTCATGAAGATGGTAACTTGCTTAAATGTTCATGTTATAGACCTATCATAAAGGTGTCAACTTGCATACAAGTCATAGGTCTAAAAGGGACGAACTTGCACATGTACTTATGTCATACATAAAGGCCAACTTGCATATGAACTTGCATCATAACTTGCATATGAACTTGCATCATAACTTGCATATGAACTTGCATCACAACTTGCATCATAACTTGCATATGAACTTGCACTTAGCATGCATAAACCAAAATACTTAGCATGCATAAACAAGGTACTTAGCATGCATAAAACCAAATACTTAGCATGCATAAAACCAAATACATAGCATGCATAAAACCAATTACATAGCATGCATAAAACCAAATGCATAACTTGCATATCATGTTACATGTAACTTGCATATACTCTCACATATAGTTTGCATAACATGTTACATATGCATAAATGTTCATCATAGTGTTTTGCATCATAAAACATGGCATTAAACTTGCATATAGCATAAAACTTGCAAAACACATAACATACACTATACTAAACTTGCATAAACACATTTATCCACAAACATAGCCATCTCTTATCATATCCTACCATAATCAATTTAACAATTGATTATTAAAGCTATAGGAACTCACCACTAAGCTCCCATCAGCAAACCCTTGCCACAAATTACCCAAAAACTCTAGCCTTGAACATAAAGCTTGCAACTTGATGGTGAATGCAAGCTAATGATCACTTATACCACTCAAAGATGCTTGTATGCACATGAAAGCCTTCATAGAAATAGTTTAGAAATAGGATGGAGGCTAGGGTTTTGGGTGGAGGCCATGATCATAGAAAATTTTGGCATAGTTTAGTTAGGAGATAGGATTATGATCATTTAGGGCTAGCTTAGGGTCTTATTTATAGGATTAGGCAAGTGTTTTAGGCCCTTAGATCAACCCTAGGTTAGATTAGGACCATCAAATCCCGGAAGCTTCTAGAGAACAGCCCAAAACACAGCCAATCCCTAAAATGGTGCACCAGGTTAAACCTGTCGAGCACCCCTTGTCGACACCCAAGTCGACAGGGCTGTCGACTTGGTCCTAGCCAAGTCGACTGCCCAGTCGACAGGGCTGTCGACTTGGTTGGCTCGGCGGGATTTTTCCCGCCTGGCCCCAATGGCCCCAATTTTTGAAATTTAAATCTGAATTTTAAATCTGTTTTGAACTTTGAATTTTCTGTAAACTTCATTGGGCCATAACTGGGCCATACGGACTCCGATTCTCGAAAACTTGGACTCTATTTCGCGTATTTTTCCGAGATGAACGCAATGATGCAGCCCGTTTCCCCCAATTCTCACATCTGAGATTATTTATTCTGTAATTAGTGAATTTTAGCATTAACCGAAATTCGGGGTGTTACATTCTCCCCTCCTTAAAGGATTTCGTCCCCGAAATCTCTAAGCTAAGGAGAATGCATATCCTACCATCCAAACAACCATCTACTCAATCCATCAAACACGGGCATCCATTGTCCTTAAAATAATTTCTAATGATGTATGAGCATATGCAAAAAGTGTGTGTATATGTTCCCTATCTAATGTATGAACATATGCAAACCATGATAGTGCCATGCATCCATTATGTATGCGAGAGAACCCTATCGACACATACAATATCTACATGAGTGCACAATCATTCACAAAAATGCATCATCCATATGATAACACAATCATTATACAACCATAAATATAGCTTCCTACACACAATTTTTATGCAATATGCAATATGAAGTGACTGAGCCGATCTAGTGCCTAGAGTGTGTGTATATGCATCCACGAGCAACCACTAGCAAACACTTGCATCCATCAACCATAACATGTCTCAAACACATGTTTCAACCATAGGTTTACCTTATCTAAAGGTCAAAGAGTACTAACGAGAGGACATACTAAAGATAAGATAAGTACTAGACAACGATAGAGGAGAAATTAAAAAGACATACCCTCAAAAAGAAATGGGTACAATGAACGCATCTTCGCTTCCGTCTCCCAAGTTGCGTTGCTCTCATCTTCTCCCCATTGCACTTTGACTAGTTGAACCTCTCTGTTTCTCAACTTCCTAGTCTCTGACCCAAGGATGCGAGTAGGAGCTCGTCGAATAGTCGTATCACGCTCTACTTCCACTTCTCTAAGTAAGCTCGGCTCTACCACCTCTGCGGTCTCGTGTAAGCACTTCCTCAAATGTGACACTTGGAATACATCATGTACACCACTAAGTCTGTCGGGCAACTCCACTCTATATGCCATCCGTCCAATCCTTTCCTTAATAGGAAACGGCCCTACGAACCTTGGTGCTAACTTTCCAATAGATCCAAAGCGAACCACATTTCGTAACGGAGACACTTTGACAAAGACCATGTCCCCAACTTCAAACTCAAGATCCGTCCTTCTCTTGTCCGCATAAGATTTTTGCCTATCCTGCGCTGCTTTCATCCTCCTTCGAATCAAGTCAATCTTCTCAGAAGTCTCCCTAACCATATCAGGCCCAAGCAAGATCTTGTCCGTAGATTCCCACCAACATGTAGGTGATCGACAAGGCCTTCCATAAAGAGCTTCGAAAGGAGCCATACCAATACTGGACTGAAAGCTGTTATTATATGCGAACTCCACCAATGGAAGATGCTATTCCCATGTACCTCCAAAATCTAAGATACAAAGCCTCAAAAGGTCTTCTAGGACACGATTCACCCTCTCAGTCTGGCCGTCCGTCTGAGGATGATATGCAGTGCTCAGACATAATTGAGTCCCCACTGCTTCTTGCAAACTTTTTCAGAACTCGCTAGTAAAGATAGGATCTCGATCGCTCACTATACTGGAAGGTACACCATGCAATCTAATAATCTCTTGAATGTAAACTGAAGCTAGCCATGGAGTAGTTCTCTTCCTCTTCACGGGTATACAGTGGGCGCTCTTAGTAAGTCTGTCTACTACCACCCAAATTCCCGTATTACCCTTCCTCGATCTTGGTAATCCATCGAGACACTATCCCACTTCCTTAGCGGAACCTCCAATGGGTGAAGCAACCCACCGGGTTTCTTCTGCTCCGCTTTCATTTGCTAGCACACCAAGCGTTTAGCAACATACTCGGCCACATCTTTCTTCATACCGACCCAAAAGAAAACTCGCTTCATGTCTTGGTACATCTTGTCCCCACCGGGATGAATGGTCATCTTCGACCGATGTGCATCATCAAGCATAGCCTTCCTCAAACCCTCGTCTTGCGGTACACAAGGTCTACCGTCTCTACGCAACCACCCCTTACCATCTAGGGTGTACCTACTCAAATGGCTGGACGACCCCCTCCTCGTGAGCTTCTCTACTAACTCATCCAACTGTGGGTCGTCTCGCTGTGTCTCGCCAATTCGTCCCAAAAGAGTAGGCCTAACCTCCAAGGAGGCTAGCAAACCGGGTACAAAGTCAACGGAAGGTCTAAAGTCAAACATAGAAATAAACTCTAAGCCCCGTCGTTCAACGAACCATGAACTCGAGGACAACCTTTTTCTACTTAAGGCGTCTGCTACCACGTTACCCTTGCTAGGGGTATACGCTATCTCAACTTCATAGGATGCTAAGAATTCCATCCACCTTTGTTGCTCAAAGAGTTTCCAACACTTCCCTAAGATGTAGGGCATGCTTTTCTCCACTTCTAGAGAAAATTAGGATATTCTCCCATGCAAAATCATCACAACTATCCATCTCTCACGCAGACCTCCTTAGTCGAACTCGACATCCCCCAAATGCAAGCCCCAAAGGCCTGAACCAATATCAGACAAACACCCAAGGGATGCCTCCTTCGAATTCAGACGACCTACGTGAGATGATACTAGTAAAAACGGCTAAATAACTAAGCCCTTGTCCAACTCTGGATGTCTTTGCCGGTCTCGGTCCAAAACCACCGTTTATCCCATAACTGGCTTTGCTCAACCTATTGAGCTCATACGAAAACTTATTTCGCTCCTAGGAAAGACCAAGATGTCATTTACAAAGACCATTACGAACTTATTTAGGTACTCCCTGAACACCCTTCTCATCAAGTCACTAAAGTATGCAGGGGCATTCGTCAAACCAAATGGCATCACCAGCCACTCATAAAAACCATCCGGAGTCCTAAAGGTAGTCTTCTCTATACTATCCTCAGCCACTCTCAACTGATGGAACTCCGTGGCTGAGTCCCCCGCGAAAATACTGAGGCGCCAACCAACTGATCAAAAAGATCATCAATCCTCGGCAATGGGTGTCTATTCTTCTTTGTTATCTTGTTAAACTCCCTATAACCTATACAAAGTCTGAGGGACCCATCCGCCTTCATATCAAGAACTACTGAAGCACCCCACTTCGATATACTTCGTCTTATGAACCCCTTCTCAAGCAAATCGCCTACTTGCTTATGGAGTTCCCTCCTCTCACGAGGAGCCATGTGGCACCCTGGCCAAGATACTGGTTTGGCATTGTCTGCCAGATATATTCGGAAGTCATTTTCCCGCTCCGGAGGTAAGCCTTTTACCTCCTCCAACACATCCGAGTATTCCCGGACCACTCTAACAGATCACAAACTCTTGATCAACGTGTCAAGCGATAACTTAGCATAACAGATTCCATGGGATTACAAGAGATCTCGAGAGTGTTACCCAAGCGGGTCATAAGCCTAACAATTCTCCCTTCAAAATCAAGAACGGCACCCCTACTGGATAACCAGTCCATGCCCAAAACTAACCCATAGCCCGTGAAGCCCAAAAAGCATCACATTGAAACTCAATGCTAAGTATGGCAACTTTCAAACCCAAACACATCATGGAGCCCCAATTGGGTTTGAAACAACTAAGGGATCATCTACTAACTGGTGTCTAAGTGCAGTGACTCAACTAACAATGATGAGGTAAACGAACTTGATGCGTCAGAATCAAATAAAGTACGAATCGGATACTAAAGAAATCCAAATTCCAACCTAGACGGTCCTATCCCCATCTGGTACCCTAGTCATGAGGGAATACAACCACCCTCCAGGAGATTCCGTACCTTGCCCTTGCCTCATTGGACAATCCTAATAAGATGTCCTATTCCTCCCAAAAGGATAACTACTAGCCCTCTTCTTCCCATTCTCCACTCGTAACCTCCCACCAAAATGAGGTTTCGTCCTTCATTAAACATCAACTATTTGAGCCTTCCTCCCATCGTCTATCCAATAGGTACCTACGAGTCCTCCTCCTTCTTGAACCAACTTCTAGTCCGACTAATGTCCAAGTTCCTTGAAGTGGTTTTCCATTCTTATCTATCTTAGAAAGATCATCTATACGTGGAGGGGAAACTCAAAACGAGAGAGGAAGAGATTCAAAACGGAGAACTCGAATGATAAAGATATGGCTATCGGAGATTATGCTTTTCTTTCAAAAACCTTTCTCTTAAAAGACATGTTTTTGAAAATACTCCTTTCAAAGATATTCTTAGAAAATAGTTTTTCTAAAAAAATTATCTGTTCTGGTAACCTTAAGCTCTGATACCACGTGTAACACCCCACACCCGCTACGGTCACTCTCTAAGGGAATGCCATAACATCGGTGGAGTATTTTAAGTGAATATAGAACAGAAAAATTACAACAAGACAGATATAAGTAAAACTTGAGAATTTAAAACATCATTTCATTGCAGCGGAAAGTTAAACATGTTTGGTTACACCAAAACCATAAACAAGAGTCAAGTACATAATATCCATCCTGATAAAACAAAAGTACATAATCCCACTACATAACTTAATAGCCATAACAGAAAAGATAAACTGAGCTTTACATCCACGGTCCAAGCTCCAAAAAGATAGATAAAGCAGTCTGATCAAAGCCCACTAATGGTAGGCCCACTCTGATAACCTGAGGGTTGGAAAAAGATAAAAACAACGGGGTCAGACATAAGTCTGAGTGAGTCCTATAACCCTAACAATACAATCATTAAAGTAATTAGGGTATGATATAAACAAGGTACGGTACCTCTGGGGATAATGACTACACTAAGTAGCCAACTAAACACAGGATATACTAAGATAACCGAAAAGACGCATTTATCCACCCAAGGATAATTACTAGATTGCACCACCCCAGATCTACCCACCCAAGGGTAATTCCTACACTGCACCACACCAGTTCTACCCACCCAAGGGTAATTCCTACTTAAAGGTTGATCCCACTAAGTGTACTTAGTAATTTTACCCAGTAATTTTGTGTACCCCTAGCTGACTACATAGGTGCCGTCTGCCCCTATCTGCACTAGGTGTACCCACTACTCCCAAGCGATCGGCTCCCTACCGTAGATATCCGTGCTGGCCCCACAATGGGGTGTATCACTCCCCAAAGTGGCAAGCCCGATACAACAAATGGTGCACGGGTTATATCTACACGATGCAACAACGTCTTACCTACCATCCCGGGTCCACACACGCAGATGAAACCCGTTGGACTCGCGCTGCCACCGCTACCCCGGTTTGGCCTCTTATAGTCAAGCCCAATATGCGTGTCCCGTCACTCGACTAGAGTCGAGCCCACTAAGATACGTTTGGGATATTGGTTGAAATGGGCCCCCACAAGCTACCACCTAAGCTTGTTATTTCTAGTGAATCCCACTTAACCCCTTTTATAATCATGCCCACCTACGTGTTAAGGTTTGGTTAAGTCATCTAATCATATTTCAATTGCCACTTAAGGCCCCCACTAGATTTCCACATGCCACCCAAGGCACTTACTTGATTCCCACATGCCACCCAAGGCACTTACTTAACCCTTTAATCATGTTTAATTGCATGTTCCACTTTGGTTAAGTATTCTAATCGTATTTTCTATTGCCACCCAAGGCAACCCACTAGTTTCCTCATGCCACCCAAGGCACCCCCACTAGTTACTACATGCCACCCAAGGCACCCACTTAACCCCTCATGCCCCACTACATGCTAATTTGGTTAAGTGTTTCTTAGTTAATTAAGATCGTAACCTTTGTAAAGACCTCTCACATTAGACTGTCTTTTATGGCAGCTGGATATGCCGGTTGGTTCCGGGCAGCCTTACGCCATAACAGAGTCTAACCTCGTGTCTTTACACTTGTCACGTATTTAGTTTATGACTAAGACCTCTCACATTGGGCCAATCATTTGTAGCCGCTGGATTTGCCGGTCGGTTCCGGGCAGTCTTATGCTACAAAAGGGTCCAACCTCGTGTCTTAGTAGATTAATTACACCTAATTAATCACCCCCATAATTTGTATTAATTATCCCTAATTAATTACCAATATTTAAGAATATGGGTAGACCTAACTCAATAGGTAAATTCCCAATTCCATAATATGGGTAGACCTAACTTAATAGGTAAATTCCCAATTATGTCCATCCACTTTACGGTATGTTTAATTATACCCACTTCACACAATTTTATGTGTTCATTAATTTTTACCCCATCGTCCCCACGTAAATACGTTAACATGACATACTTCAAAAGAGAAGATTCAACATACACACAATGGGTTCAACTTAGCATATCATTAGCATTACCATGGGTTTAAAAGGTGTCAACTTGTATATATGACCACAAACCCAACTTGCATAAATAACCAACCCAAACTTGCATGAATCACATATGTCATGAAGATGGTAACTTGCTTAAATGTTCATGTTATAGACCTATCATAAAGGTGTCAACTTGCATACAAGTCATAGGTCTAAAAGGGACGAACTTGCACATGTACTTATGTCATACATAAAGGCCAACTTGCATATGAACTTGCATCATAACTTGCATATGAACTTGCATCATAACTTGCATATGAACTTGCATCACAACTTGCATCATAACTTGCATATGAACTTGCACTTAGCATGCATAAACCAAAATACTTAGCATGCATAAACAAGGTACTTAGCATGCATAAAACCAAATACTTAGCATGCATAAAACCAAATACATAGCATGCATAAAACCAATTACATAGCATGCATAAAACCAAATGCATAACTTGCATATCATGTTACATGTAACTTGCATATACTCTCACATATAGTTTGCATAACATGTTACATATGCATAAATGTTCATCATAGTGTTTTGCATCATAAAACATGGCATTAAACTTGCATATAGCATAAAACTTGCAAAACACATAACATACACTATACTAAACTTGCATAAACACATTTATCCACAAACATAGCCATCTCTTATCATATCCTACCATAATCAATTTAACAATTGATTATTAAAGCTATAGGAACTCACCACTAAGCTCCCATAAGCAAACCCTTGCCACAAATTACCCAAAAACTCTAGCCTTGAACATAAAGCTTGCAACTTGATGGTGAATGCAAGCTAATGATCACTTATACCACTCAAAGATGCTTGTATGCACATGAAAGCCTTCATAGAAATAGTTTAGAAATAGGATGGAGGCTAGGGTTTTGGGTGGAGGCCATGATCATAGAAAATTTTGGCATAGTTTAGTTAGGAGATAGGATTATGATCATTTAGGGCTAGCTTAGGGTCTTATTTATAGGATTAGGCAAGTGTTTTAGGCCCTTAGATCAACCCTAGGTTAGATTAGGACCATCAAATCCCGGAAGCTTCTAGAGAACAGCCCAAAACACAGCCAATCCCTAAAATGGTGCACCAGGTTAAACCTGTCGAGCACCCCCTGTCGACACCCAAGTTGACAGGGCTGTCGACTTGGTCCTAGCCAAGTCGACTGCCCAGTCGACAGGGCTGTCGACTTGGTTGGCTCGGCGGGATTTTTCCCACCTGGCCCCAATGGCCCCAATTTTTGAAATTTAAATCTGAATTTTAAATCTGTTTTGAACTTTGAATTTTCTGTAAACTTCATTGGGCCATAACCGGGCCATACGGACTCCGATTCTCGAAAACTTGGACTCTATTTCGCGTATTTTTCCGAGACGAACGCAATGACGCAGCCCATTTCCCCCAATTCTCACATCTGAGATTATTTATTCTGTAATTAGTGAATTTTAGCATTAACCGAAATTCGGGGTGTTACATATCTTAATTTTTGGGTTTGCAAATTATGCAATTATCTGATGGAATTTTCATCAATCAAGAAAAATATTGTACTAATTTAATAAAACGTTTTGGAATGGAAAACACGTCAAGTAAACCTGCACCAATAAGTACGACGACACATTTAGATAAAGATGAAAATGGTAAAAGTGTCAATCAAAAGCTATACCGAAGTATGATAGGTTCACTTCTGTATTTAACTGCAAGTAGACCGAATATTATGATGAGTGTTGGGTTATGTGCTCGTTTTCAAGCTAATCCAAAAGAATCACTTGAGAGCGGTTAAACGAATATATAGATATCTTAGTAGTACTAAAGATTTTGGACTCTTCTATCCGAAAGACTGTTCCTTTGAATTAATTTCATATACTGATGCTGATTTTGGAGGACCACGGACGGATCGTAAGAGTACAAGTGGAACATGTCACTTTATCGGTAAATCACTTATATCTTGGTTCAGCAAGAAACAAAATTGTGTTTCGTTATCTACGTGCGAAGTTGAATACATATCTACTGCACTTGCTTGTGCTCAGGTAATATATGCAGCAAACTTTAAAAGATTTTAATGTAAATTTATCAAATTCCATAATTTATTGTGATAATACAAGAGCAATAAATTTATCGAAGAATCTGGTAAACCATTCCAGAACTAAATACATTGATATCAGACATCACTTCTTGAGAGATAATATTGAAAAGCAAACAATTAATTTAGAATTTGTTAACTCTGAAAATCAAATTGCTGATATCTTTATAAACCCCTTTTAGAGAATTCTTTCATTAGAATCTGATGAGAACTAGGAATTGTATCTTTCAAAGATCTCTAAAAAGTTATTCGTTTATTTTGTGCTTATGATATCTTAATTTCTTTTTAATCGATGACAAAGGGGGAGAAAAATATCTCTCACACTGTAAATATACACCATTTATGTTTCCATGCTACTAGAAAATTTGTGCTAACATGTAACGTTCAGCATTTTTATCAATTTTTGTTCGAATATTTAAAATTGGTTTAAATATTGACTTCGTAATATAAATGGAACTTTATATTAATTAAAACGAAGTTGAATGTGTGTGTGTGTGTATATATATTAAATATAAACGAGCTCGAAATGGTGCGGTAGTTCATAATTTATGATTTGAACTTCAACTGAGTGTATAAGATCCGTTTTAAGTCGTAATTCGCCAAAACAAGAAACGGTTGAATCTGTTGAACTATAATTTTCTAGTAAAAGAGAAAAATCAGAATTTCATATTTTATAATGAGAGTTATGGCCAAATCAAATTTTGAAATAATCGCTGTGAAATCATATATAAACTGTAACGATTTATTTAATTAAATAAATCGGTTTTAAATCAATTTAATATTGGTTTAACTGGAGAATATAATATCGAGATTTAAGTTAATTCTGAAGGTTGTATGAATTCAGTTTGTGTATATTTATATGATAATAATGATTTTTGAGTCGATTAGTATTAAATCGAATTAATTATTAAATCATCAATTTAATTTAATATCGTCTGTATATGGTCGAATCAGACTACGAAACACGTTCCAGTGTGTTCAGAATAGTGCTAGAACCTTAGAAATGTTTTTTGATGCGTTTAAATAGGGGTCCAGAACCGCATGGTATTTTAATTTAAGTCACCGCGGTTTAAAATAAAATTTAAATAAAATAAAATTAGAATAAATAAAAAAATAAGGAACGACTTAACACATGCTATTTTGTATGGCTACACCCCGTCCTTTCTTTTCATATTTACGTACAGTTTTATTTCCTTCTCCCCGAAGATAACCAAAAGATACAGGAGGCTCCTTTCCAACAAGAGCTACATGTAGCTCAGTTATCCCTTTTCAGATCACTAGGATGTATTTTCTTCTTCATTGTGAAGTAAGCTCTGAGCAGTATCCTATTTTTCTAGCTTCACCTACTCCTTGTTCTGTCAATTCATGCACTCCATGTTTCGTTCTTTCACTTCAAAGTTAAATATCAATTTAATGGTCGTTCGCACCTATATAAACAACTGTGTCTTCATTGTTTCATTTCATTCTAGAAGCCTTCGATTCTCCTCTTTCATTTCTTTTCTCAGTCACCCAAAAAATCCAATTCCTCCGTATAAAATAAAAAGGTGAAAGTACGATCTACAATCATGAGCGAAGTATTATCTAAAGCTCAAAGTCATTAAGGGTGCTCGCGATCCAGGGAAAAAGGAGTAATTGAAATTGAAAGTGGCGACTAGATCTACAGTATTATGTGAAGCTCGGCTTGACATCGAAGACCGAAAAAAGAAACGATAATGGAAATCGCGATTTCCATATGTCATCACGATTTAAGGGTACAATTGGGGGATATTTCCATTTCTGGAATAGTGTGATGTGGGGTGTGTGGTACCAACGTGATTCTGATGATTGAACTGGAGTGTGAATTGAAGGGGGAGGAAACTGTGAGTTTGTTTTGGCTGTTCTGGAAGGCCAACATGGGTTTTTGGGTTCAAGTGAAGGGATGCGTACTAGAGGGATTGCAGGGAATTCAACAGTAAGTGTTTCTTGACTTCGATCTTTGTTTAGAGGGAAGTTTTGTTCTGAGATTTTTATTGAAGATTTTAGAAGTACTGGCATGATAGTATGGACTGTCGATAGGAGTGGGGTCTGCAGATGGTAATGCTCAAGTAAGAAGGGATGAAGACTGTCAATTATAGGAGGATTGTTTGGACAGTGGGAGGATGTTGAAGCTTGTGGAAATACAGTGGTACCGCATGGTGGGTGGTGTTAGAAGATGGAGTTTGTTAATGTGATGTTCGATGAAATGCCATAGTGGAGGACTGAAATTTTTGGAGCTGATTTCAATGGAAATGGATCAATGGAAATGCCCAGCCCAGATCAATCAGTCTATGGAATGCTAGGGTCGGGGAAATTTACATTTACTTGACATAAGAGAAACAAGGGGCTAAGTGTCAAATTGGTAATCTTTCTTACTCCTACGAGAGGGTTTTATTGAAAATATTCGGAAACATAAGGAAAGTAATAAAAATTTCTTGGTTTCAACCTTGCGTCATAAAAGAACTAGGAAAGGGATATATAAAAAGATTTTAAAACGTATCAGTCGACCTGGTCTACGAATTTATTCCAACTGTAGATTGATAGAAACCTTTAGTAAAATACCCACCAGTACCCGTGACCTAGCGGATAAAGTACATTACATAGTACATTTTAGGGATTGGCGACTTACCCATTCAGTGACTTTGGCACTGGACGCTCCCAAAATGGGTACTATCGGAAAATTGATGTCTTCCCAGAAACAAAAATTAGATCCCTAACATCTATGTCAGCTTTTCTTATTAAAGACACCCAAAGCCACTCGCTTTCTTGATGATCCTTCTAGAGAAGGGGGATTCTATTATTTCAAATCCGTCTAATCTGGTTACTTCGTTCCCTATTTCCATACGATACTTAGTTGACATTCAGAAAAAGTATCTAATGAATTATGAGTTCAATAGATTCTGTTTAGCAGAAAGACGGATATTCCTTGCCCATTATCAGATAATCACTTATTCACAAACCTCGTGTGGGGCTAATAGTTTTCATTTCCTAACCCAATAACGGAAGTTTTGTAAGGGAACTCGAGCAGGCTACCATGAGACAAAAGATCTTCTTTCTAAAAGAGATTCAATTCGGAACTATTATATGTCCAAGGTCCAATATTGAAATCATTTTAGATATTTTCCCTTACCGTAGCTGGAATTGAGATCTCATTCAAAGAGAAAGATAGCAAATATCTGGAGTTTCTTTTCTTATCCTATATGGATGATCCGATCCGCAAGGACCATGATTGGGAATTATTTGATCGTCTTTCTCCGAGGAAGAAGCGAAACATAATCAACTTGAATTCGGGACAGCTATCCGAAATCTTAAGGAAAGACTTGATTTGTTATCTCATGTCTACTTTTCGTGAAAAAAGACCAATTGAAGGGGATGGTTTCTTCAAACAAGAAAGAGCTGAGGCAACTAAAAAAATTCTCGATGGTGTAATAAAATATCTCTCATTTCCAACTTGAATACATTTTTCTTTTTTATTTCCGGAACTGATAACATTTGAGATTATGCAGGATTATACACGAAAGATCCTTTTTTGGCTCTCTCTTCAGCCCTATGTCTCTTATCCCTAGGGGGTCTTCCTCCGGTGTTAAAGATTACAGATTGACTTATTATACTCCTGATTACGAAACCAAAGATACTGATATCTTAGCAGCATTCCAAGTAACTCCTCAACCCGGAGTTCCCGCTGAAGAAGTAGGGGCTGCGGTAGCCGCCGAAACTGATACTGGTACCTGGACAACTATTTGGACTGATGGACTTACCAGTCTTGATCGTCTCGCCGTATTACTACTTGATGAAGCCATACTTGGCATTCAGGTATCCACGTCAAAAGAAAACATCTTAGTAGCCAGAGGAAAAGAAAGCAAAAGCGATTCCCATTCACCGGGGCTTCGGTCGACGGGTCCCCTGTCATCAGGTCACCAACTTCCTTAACCTTCCGGCACTGGGCAGGCGTCAGCCCCCATACATGGTCTTATGACTTTGATGTTGTGCTCTGTCTGGAATATAATCATAAAATTGAAAGTACCAGAAATTCAAAATTTAATTACATAGGATTTCTTTATTTATTCATTTGTAGTTAATTTAAATTAACATAACTTAATCAATAAATAAAGTTTAATTATCGTAGGTACAAAATAAATTTATTCGAGAGAATTCTACTAGATGCATATCTAAGATGATGTGGAATTTTAAACTGGATATTTGACAAAGGAAAACCGAGGTGAGTTAAACTCACTCAGTTAATTACTTGAACTATTTTTAATAGTTCAAAATTTTGTTTATTTCTTGATGATTGATAATTGATTGATATAAAGTGATTATAGTATATAATAATATTATATAAAAATAATACTGGTGACTGATGATTGGATAATGCCCGCAGTATCATTAGTGGATGCCCGCGGTACCATTAGCGGATGATTTCCCTATGCACCCCACAATATATATATAGTGGATGACCTTCTATACCGCGATATCCTGCCTCGAAGCAGGATAGGTATTATTATTGTTGACTAACATCTGTGAATGCAGGAAAAACAGGTTGGAGGGATCGAACTAGATTCCTCACATTTCGATTATTTGTTTTTATATATATACTGATATATGATGTGTTTTATAACCAACGATAGCTTACGGTATGTTTGGATGTGTTAGTAACATTGATTATTGATTTTGGGATATTTTAAATATTCTAAATAATAATATATGGATTTCAAAACAGAAATTGGAATATGAAAAGGATTTTAAAATATTTATTTCAAATGAAAATGGTTAGTTCGAATCCAAATTAAATAGGAATTAAAAGCTAATATTTGTTTAAATAAATATCGTGAAGAAGTGATTTTATATATGACACTATGAGAAGTGGATTTATTATTTTGGAAATTTGAGAAAAATGTGAAGTGTGTATGAAATTGGAAAAGAAATGGGGATCATAAAATAAACCGTTATTTTTGAAATTGTCTTAAGGAAAATACCTATTTTTAAATAGAAATGTTCATTTGAAATCCAATTTATATATACGGTTTAAAGGAAAAGATTTGTTTAAACAAATTTGTTAATGAGGTGATTTTATAAACAATGTTTATAAAGAAATGAATGATTACCATTTGAGAATTTGGAAAACATGGATTTCAAAATAGAATTGAAATATGAAAATAACTTAAAAGAAAATATTTATTTCCAAATAGAAATGTTTATTTAGAAACCAAATTAAATAGAATTGAAAAGTAAATGTGTTTTAACAAATAAGATTAGAACTTGATTTTATAAGTGACATTTATAAAAAGTGAAAACCATATATTGGAAGCATTTTGAGAAAGTTATAGTTTGAGCGCGGATTCGGGAAAGGAAGTGGAAATGGATTAAGATTTTCCAATTATAAGGTAAATATAAAGGAGATTTTATAAAATAGAAGTTATAAATAGAAATGAAACCTAAAATTTGCAAGTATGAATTCAGATTGACCAAAATAGTCAAGTGTGAACTTGTATTAAGAGATATTGTTAACAATTGAGACAAATAAGGGGAAAAGAAAAATATCATGCAAGTGAGAATAATTAGAAGTAAGTGTTGTTTTAAATTTATAAATTTTAATGGAATACAAGTTGAGCCAAATTGGAATATAAAATAGATTGTATTAAATTTTTTTATCTAAGATCTATAAATAATAATTATGAATAGTAAAGATTGGCAGATGATACGAATATTTTTATGGAATGAGTTATTAACATAAAGGAGATAAATTATAATAAAACTATAAAGGTGTTTATAAAGAATATTTATAGAATATTTGATAACGGTTTTGTAAATCATATTCTTAATTAAAATATTTGGAATGATGATAAATTCGAGATAAATATCTCGTTTAAAAGTGATGATGAATAACTGGAACTTTTATTCATTAGAAGAAGAAAGGGAGTTAAGGAAATTAGAAAATGACTGGGGATTAGTGAGTTGAATGATTTTATGAGTGTCGATCTGATGTTGGTTTCGGCCTTCGGGGTTGACACTTAGGGATTTATTCTATTGCTAGTTTACGGTTAAAGAATAATGACCGAGTTGAGAAATACGTGATAATAAAGATTTTAAAATGAAAGGGGCGTTTGAATATGCTTATATATACATGTATAAGAAGAGAAATGAGTATTTCAATTATTGGAAAAAATGGAGAAGTTTTGAATAAATGGATGATTAATCGAAAAGAGGCTAAAATGGTGATGGATATTAAATCAGTGAATTCAAATTTCGTTTTATTGTTGAATGGATGTTTTATTTGATAGCTAAATAACCGACTATCAAATTTGGCCTATACGATGGTTAGTACGGAAAGACCGGGATCGAGTTTATTCGAAAACCATTCCGAACTAACTAATACGTAAACGTAGAATATATGGATTGAAGATGGAGCACTGAAGACCGTAGATCTTCATAAGCGAAAGGACTACTGGTCGAATTCTCTGGAGTCGTGCCCGGAGATATTTTGATGTTGATCCTGTCATGGTTGAAATCGAAGGATTGCAAGGACTACTCGCTATCGATCTATAGGGTGATTCCTAGGATGCGGTAGGAGAGTGCCTTCGGTTTGTCCAGTCCCAGGACAACTTGTGTCGACAAATGTCCGACAGAGTATTTCCAAATGGATTACGTACGTTGATTTCTCCAAACGTACAAAGTTCGTGGTAAAGAAGGGAAACTTCTTTCGCCTAACAATCTGAGTAATTTTTGGGAAATCAATTAGTGATTTTCCGATGGATCTGACGATGTGACATTCAAAGTGAATGGTGGCCAGATGATCTAGAAATAGGATTATAACCTCAAGCCTCACAATCGGGAAATGACAGAAATCGTGCAGCCAGCATGCCTATGTAGGTCGCACCCATTAGGGTGTATTGTCACCATCTAGAGAATATTCATATTTGTTACTTCTTTTCGCTTCTGTATCTCTCAGGAACAGTTATGTTGGTACCAACCGTAGGTGACAATATATCCGATACACTCAAGAGAAATGAGTGGTCGATCATGTGTGGGCCGGGTTGCAAGATGTTCTTGTTGAACCTAGTGTATTCCCCGCTAGAGATACACTATCGGAAGGTGGTTCCATACCTTGTCATGGTTGGAAATTCAATCTCCAATAAGCGCCCGCGGTTTTGATTGTATACTATATATGTAGAGCGTGAGATGCAAGCGTTCTGCTAGATTGATATTTATTTGTATTTAGACAATATCATAATATCAGAATAACTATGATTTCAAAAACTGTTTTTGGTTATCGTAAGGTAAAAACCGTCTGTGTTTATGTGTGGATTGGTCTTACGATTATCCTTTTTTTTTGAAATGATTTTTAACTTTAAAATCAATATGGATGATACCAATAATTTAGTGGATTTTTCTCACACTAGTTCACCGTACTAACCTGTGGCATTTGCAAATGCTCGGGTCTGACCTAGTTGGGTCAGACTGAGTTGTACAGGTTCAGGGTAAGATGGTACAGATTCCAGGATACGAGTTGGAGGAGATCAAACGTATGATATATATATATAGTATTCCACTATGTGTTGTAAATGAGGACAGACTTATAACTGTTCAGGTGAATAAAATGGCCGATGTACTCTGATGAATTATAAGTATTATTTCAAGTTTTCAATAAAGAGTTATCTAGGTATTATATTTTATTCCGCTGCGATGTGACACTGTGTATTGTGTTTAGTTATTCTTTGTTTTCTTTTATTCTAATCTTCTTTCTTTCTTAGCTCACCCTCTAACTTCTTTCTTTAACATTCTGGATTTTTGGTACCCGAGTTTGGACACAAGATGTAGTTATGTCGAAAATTCGAGCATCGAGTTTTCCGTTTTGTTACATAACGTATTTTGTTGCAGGAATCAAATAGTAAGATTATAAAAATTATGAACTAACAAAATATGGTAGAAATTCAGGGGGAGCTAAACATTCAGTGGGATAAAATCCAAAGTGTTGTCATCAATCAAAAAGGGGGAGAATGTTGATAACAAGATTTTGATCGATGCCAACAAATGAGGTTGCAATGAGAATCATGTTATAGAGATAAGGTTTTATATATATATACACACACAATGAGTCGTGTTAGAATTATGTTAAAATCTATAATAACCCGCATATTTAACGATAATATATTTAAATATTTTATTTAAATATAACGTCGTTAATCGTTAATCGTGTATGTGTCCAAAAAGTCACATTTTGCATACGAACGAATTTGGATCCGAAACCACTTCCATTGAGTCCAGATCATCGTTTACAACCTTTTTGACTATAAACTTTGATATATTTCGAGTTTGTGAAAATTGGACTTTGGTTGGGGCTTGGATGGCTAAACCTAGCCCGCTTACTTAAGCTCACATAGCCCTCTCCCATTCATTTACCTTCAACACTTAGAAAAAATTAGAAATGGGGAGAGGAATGAGATATTAAAATTCCTAAACCTAGATTTGCTATTAGGAATTCAAATCAAGAGGAAATAAAGTGCAAATCCAAAGAGAAGCTTAGGTAAGCATCCTCTTCATCTTCTCTAAGTCAAATCCTCTTTAATTTCTAAAATTTCCTAAGCCTAACTCTTAGGAGATTCGTGCATGTGTGTTTAGGTTGTGGATTCTTGAGTTCTTATTGAAGAGAGATTGATCTTGCTTGGTTTTGCAGCTTCTCCTTCCATATTAAGATCAAAGGTGAGTTCTTTGATGAACTCACATCTATGCCTCAAGCATATATGCTTGTAAAGTGTAATTTAGTGCATTTATACCCTGTATATGTTGTGTATGCATCTAGTAAATGCTTAGTTGTTGATTTTCTTGCATATATGTGTAGAAGATTAGATTATGTTTGATATTCGGATTGTGCATGTTATTGGTGAGGTTCTCTTGTGCATACGAACCCTTATGACTTTCCTTTAGCATTGCCAATCCATCGTGTTCTAGCTTGAATTGTATTCGGTTGATTGGTTTGTATGTGAACTTCCCAGTTTATGAAATTTGAATTCGATTATATGAATTTGATGTGTAAATCATTATAGGAAGTTAGTTTAGTGTTATAGGATGATTCGGCAAGCATATGATGCCTTATTTTAACTTAGAAATCATCATAAACCATCACCAGTGATCTAGGCTCATCCGAGGCCGTTTGCACATCATTTTCAAGGCAAACATTTGCCCATGCTTCGGCTCAGACATCTGTCCGTGAGGGAACTGACGTCCGTCCAAGTTTTGAGTGAAAATAAAATAATTGCATTAACGCAGACGTCTGACCAAAAATAGTTAGTCGTCTGCCCAAACTCTCGAGAAAACAGTTTTCCTGACAACAGACGTCTGTCCGGGGGGTGAAAGACGTCTATTGGCATAAAACTACTGCTGACCGGTGGAAACCACGATCAACAGTTTAGGCCCATTCAGGCTCTTTTCCGGCCGAGTTTCGGGCCATTTCTCCTTTTTGGTGACTTTTCAATTTTCTAGTTCGCAGATTTCTGTGTTTCGATTTCGGGAACTTTTGATTGACAAAATTATAATTGATAGTCATGAGATTTTGTTTACGTTATTAAAACGTGAATTCTTCGTTCGATCATTATTTCGTTTGCTATTACACGAGATTTGCCACTTTGAAACTATATAAAAAGGGGTTTTAAAACTATTAGTAGATACTAAATCTTTTACTAAACGGTTTCAAATTCAACCTCATTATATGCGATTATTTTCCAAATTTGTTTTACTATCTACTAGTATATGATTTCATAAACCTTTTTCTCATTCGTACGAGAAATCTAATTAAACGCCTTAGTAAAAACAAGGACTGTGACCCTTGTGTTTGCTTTGACGATTAATTTTTGGACTAGTTCGATTGAACATCATGGCAATGATCGTTTTGTGTTTTTAGTGAAATATACAACTTATTCGAAAATACTTGAGTAGAGCAAGTGGTTATGGAACATGTAGCTTAACTCTTATATTTACTAGCTTGGGGTATCTTGCACTAACAGCGATCTTCGGATTTGCGGGGAACTTTTTTTCATGTTGTTTGGCGATCTTCGGATTCACGGGGAATTTCGGTTCATGTTGTTTGGCGATCTTCGGATTCATGGGGAACTTCGGTCCATGTTGTTTGACGATCCTCAGATTTGCGGGGAACTTCGGTTCATGTTGTTTGGCAATCTTCGGATTCGCAGGGAACTTCGGTTCATGTTGTTTCACAATCTTCGGATTCACGGGGAACCGTTGTTCATGTTTTTTGGCGATCTTTGGATTCACGGGGAACTTTGGTTCAACTTGTGAGTAGTGCGCATGGTGTGTGGGTTGTGTAATAGGGATTTCTTAGAGACGTTGGTTAGACATTTTTGGGGTTTCATGCTTATGGGTGAACATGATTGTTGTTGCTTATATGTCATTATCTACCTATATCTCTATTTCTATCCCGGTTTATTATGATACCTACAGCTAGACTGATCCATTTATTGTTTATTTTCTTATAAATAATACTCGGGTCTGACCGAGTATTACAGGTACATCTCATGACTTCTAGCAGGGACCATTCTTGGGTTATGCTATCTACATTCGAGTTGTAATTATTGATTTTTTTTATGTATATGAGTTAGTGACATCTTTGTATACATATTCTTTTGGCTAGAGCTTGTACCTATTATTTTAATGTATAGTGAATCGACTATAACCACTAACATGTATTTTTACCCGTGAGTTATATTCATATCTATTTCCGCCTTAGTGATGTGAATATCTGTATCTGAATCTGATTTTATTGTTATGTTTTTTATATTGCTTTCCGAATTATATATAACCACTGTTTAGTAGATTTGAACTTAATTTGGATGTGTCGGATTTCCTCATGAGATTTTGAAAAGTTAGAACACAGTATCTGACTTATTTAACACTCGTTCAGAGCTAATATACAGATGGTCGCTCCTCAACAACCTTATTCTTCGGGTTAGTTAACACCATTGCTTGCAATGGCCTTGGCTAATGCGAGTACAGAGGTGGGGTGTTACAGTTGGTATCAGAGCTAAGTTCGGAACAATATAAGATATAATGGCGAGGGTCATTGTCCTAGGTCTCTCTTAGGAAATCCTGTTTAGGATTTAGATCGAGTCTTAGGACCCGTCACATCCTATCTTATAGCATGATCCTTGTTTGACCAATCAAATTTATTTGAGTTCATCTTTGTGACATCTTGGCCTAGACGAACTTAGAGTCTCATTCCTTTTGTGTGTAGGAGTTCGTAGTATAAATCTCTAGTGGTATTTACGATTTTGTTTGGATAGGAGTAATCTTATCCTTATGCTTGCGTAGGTTGAGTCGATTTATAATTTGGGAGCATTGGAAATGAACTCCTTGTGAATTTAGTTTCACGATTTGACTATGGGGTTTTCGATGATAATGTTAGGTAAGAATTCAACCTATAAGAGAACTGTTTAAATTAAATTTAAACAAGAAATATGCAAGTATAATTTGTGAATGAGATTTATAACTATGAAACGGATTTGAGTTGAAATAACTTTTGGGACTTAGTTGTTAAGTTTTCTTAATTAATTTATAATACGTTTTAGTGAAATAATTTTGTCCAAATAAAATACTAATCCGTTTGAGTTTAGTTTTGTGAGGCAAAAGTAGATAAATTATTTCTGCTAAGCAATATACTTGGTCGTATTGAGTTTTTCCTTAAGTAATTGAGGGGACGCAAAGGGGGAAGTATGTAATAACCCGCATATTTAACGATAATATATTTAAATAATTTATTTAAATATAACGTCGTTAATCATTAATCGTGTATGTGTCCAAAAAGTCACATTTTGCATACGAACGAATTTGGACCCGAAACCACTTCCATTGAGTGTGGATCATCGTTTACAACTTTTTTGACTATAAACTTCGATATATTTCGAGTTCGTTAAAATTAGACTTTGGTTGGGGCTTGGATGGCTAAACCTAGCCCTCTTACTTAAGCTTCCATAGTCCTCTCCCATTCATTTACCTTCAACACTTAGAAGAAATTAGAAATGAGGAGAGGAATAAGAAATTAAAATTCCTAAACCTAGATTTGATATTAGGAATTCAAATCAAGAGGAAATCAAGTGCAAATCCAAAGAGAAGCTTAGGTAAGCATCCTCTTCATCTTCTCTAACTCAAATCCTCTTTAATTTCTGAAATTTCCTAAGCATATTTCTTAGGAGATTTGTACATGTGTGTTTAGGTTGTGGATTCTTGAGTTCTTATTGAAGAGAGATTGATCTTGCTTTGTTCTGGAGCTTCTCCTTCCATATTAAGATCAAAGGTGATTTATTTGATGAACTCACATCTATGCCTCAAGCCTATGTGCTTGTAAAGTTTAATTTAGTGCATTTATATCTTGTATATGTCGCGTATGCATCTAGTAAATATGTAGTTGTTGATTACCTTGCATATATGTGTAGGAGATTAGATTATGTTTGATATTCGGATTGTGCATGTTATAGGTGAGGTTCTCTTGTGCATACATACCCTTATGACTTCCCTTTAGCATTGTCAATCCATCGTGTTCTAGCTTGAATTGCATTCGGTTGATTGGTTTGTATGTGAACTTCCCGGTTAATGAAATTTGAATTCGATGTGTAAATCATTATAGGAAGTTGAGTTTAGTGTTATAGGTTGATTCAGCAAGCATATGATGCCGTATTTTAACTTAGAAATCATCATAAACCATCACCATTGATCGAGGCTTGTCTAAGGCTGTTTGCACATCATTTTCAAGGCAAACATTTGCCCATGCTTCAGCTCAGATGTTTGTCCGGGAGGGGACAGATGTCTGTCCAAGTTTTGAGAGAAAATAAAATAATTGCATCAGCTTAGACGTCTGATCAAAAATGGTCAGACGTCTGTCCAAACTCTCGGCTGACAACAGACGTCTGTCCTGGGGTGACAGACGTCTATTGGCATAAAACTGCTATTGATCAGTGGAGACCACAGTCAACCGTTTAGGCCCATTTAGGCTCTTTCCCGGCCGAGTTTTGGGCCATTTCGCATTTTTTGTGACTTTTCAATTTTTCTTGTTCGCAGATTTCTGTGTTTCGATTTCGTGAATTTTTGATTGATTCGTGGTGAATGAAATTATAATTGATAGTCTTGAGATATTTTTTACATTATTATAACATGAATTCTTCGTTCGATCGTTATTTTGATCGCTATTACACGAGATTTGCCACTTCGAAACTATATAAAAAGGGGTTTTAAAATTATTAGTAGATACCAAATCGTTTACTAAACGGTTTCAAATTCTACTTCATTATATGAGACTATTTTCCAAATTTGTTTTACTATCTACTAGTATATGATTTCATAAACCTTTTTCTCATTTGTATGAGATATCTAATTAAACGCCTTAGTCAAAACAAAGATTATGACCCCTTGTGTTTGCTTTGACGGTTAAATCTTGGACTCGTTCGATTGAACATTGTGGCAATGACTGTTTTGTGTTTTTAGTGAAATATACAACTTGTTCGAAAATATATAAGTAGAGCAAGTGGTTATGGGACATGTAGCTTAACTCTTATATTTACTAGCTTAGGGTATCTTGCACTAACAGCGATCTTCGGATTCGCGGGGAACTTCGGTTCATGTTGTTTGGCAATCTTCGGGTTTGTGGGGAACTTCAGTTCATGTTGTTTGGCGATCTTCGGATTCGCAGGGAACTTCAGTTCATGTTGTTTGGTGATCTTCGAATTCGCAGGGAACTTCGGTTCATGTTGTTTGGCAATCTACAGATTCACGGGGAACTTCGGTTCATGTTGTTTGGCGATCTTCGGATTCACGGGGAACTTCGGTTCAACTTGCGAGAGGTGTGCATGGTGTGTGGGTTATGTAGTGGGGATTTCTTAGAGACGTCGGTTAGACATTTTTGGGGTTTCATGTTTATGTGTGAACATGAATGTTGTTGCTTATATGTCATTATCCACCTATATCTCTATTTCTATCCCAGTTTACTCTGATACGTACAGCTAGACTAATTCGCTTATTGTTTATTTTCTTATAAATAATACTCGGGTCAGACCGAGTATTACAGGTACATCTCATGACTTCTAGCGGGGACCATTCTTGGGTTTTGCTATCTACATTCAAGTTGTAGTTATTGATCTTTTTTATGTATATGAGTTAGTGACATCTTTGTATACATATTCTTTTGGCTAGAGCTTGTACCTATTATTTTGATGTATAGCGAATCGACTATAACGACTAACATGTATTTTTACTCATGAGTTATATTCATATCCATTTCCACCTTATTGATGTGAATATTTGTGATTTTATTGCTATGTATTTTATATTGCTTTCCGAATTATATATAGCCACTATGTAGTAGATTTGAACTTAATTTAGATGTGTCGAATTTCCTCATGAGATTTTGAAAAGTTAGACCACAGTATCCGACATATTTAACACTCATTCAAAGCTAATATACAGATGGTCGCTCCTCAACAACCTTATTCTTCGGGTTAGTTGACACAATTGCTTGCAATGGCCTTGGCTAACACGAGTATAGAGGTGGGGCGTTACAAAATCTATCCTCAAGTATACACGAATGCGCAAAACAAATTAATATATATAAACACTTAAAAAGCCAGGAATATACAAAAACTGGTCTACCAATCGACGGGTAGAAAAAGGACCAGTCGACTGGTCATCCTGTTTTTGTATATAACGGCTAGTTTTGGAAATTTTTAAATACGATTTAGTTCAACCAGTCAACTGATGATTTCAAGCCGGTCAACTGATTCGAAGCAACAAATATTTTCTGAAGAGTCACCATCTTTCATGAAGAGATTCCTCTTCGATAATGGAAATGGACATAACTTTTTATAGAAAATCTTCTTGAAGGAATGCTACTCTTATACTATTATATAAACAAATTCAAACATGTTTTACAATCACCGATTTTACAAGCTACTATTTTGTTCTCTCCATTCTCTGAATTTACATTCTTTGCAAACAAAAAGCTCTCCGAATTCAATTACTTGTTGAATCCTTGAATTGAATTAATATCTCTTGATTCAACAAGCAATTTTCTTCTTTAAATCTTCGCATTCAAATCGTATACTCGAAGATCAGATTATAGGAAGGTTGTACTTAAACTGCCGACTATCCGTGTTGGTTCAAGATCACAAAACAAAAGTCAAATACTTGTAATTGTTGAAGACATGTGTAGTTACTCAGGCGAGAGGCATCCTTGTTGGGGCTCGAGTGTACTGACCTGTTCCTTCGGGTTAAGAGAGGTTGTTGTTAGTGAATTCCGAAGAGGAGCTTCGGGACTGGACGTAGAACAGGAAGTTCGAACCAGTATAAAATTTCAGGTGTCATTTTACTTTACTTATTGCATTTACTTCTTGCTTGTGATATATCTCTATAACTTAGCTTTTACCTGCGTAACTATTTCATATTAACAAGTTGGCATATCATCTACATTTCCGCTATATCCATATGAATCCTGCTTAAGTCATACACATCGATTTTTCAAATATATCGCGGATGTTGTAAAGCAAATCATGAAAGATAACATGCCTTGCAAGGATAGTGGAAGGGAATAGGACTTCTGCCTCGGCAAAAATACATTCACAAAAAGGATCTGCAATTTGAACTCCCCAAAAAGTTCACTCACCCTACTCTGCCTCCGTACAATGAGACTTCTGATCCGAATCTTTTCCTATACAAATACGAATGGTATATGAATGAAGCTAAAGAAACAAACGAGATCGAATGCCTGTGCTTCCCTCTCTATCTAGAAGGTGTTGCATCGTTATGGTTCACAAGGCTGCCGCCCAAATCCATCAACCAATTTGATGATTTGATTCTGAAATTCAAAGAGCAGTTCAGGCTGCAAGCTACGAAGGCGAAGGACGTTATTTCTCTTACATCAATGAAACAGGAACTATAAGAATCTTTCAAAGCTTTCCTTAAAAGATTCGATGCTGCTGTATCCGGAGTAGGAAATCCCGAGCCTTGCATGATCTTAATGTCTATAATCGATGCCATAAATGAGAATAGCAAATTCAGAAAATGGACCAAAATGAAAGAGCCAAGCATGCTTTACAAAGTCTATAAAAAGGTCGAGGAGTACATGAGATTGGAAAATAAACCTATGCCTCTTCAGATTACCAATTCAAACCAACCTCTTGAAGCTCCCAAAAATGCTACTACTCAGTACAATCATAAAAATGCCGGAGGTCAGAAAAGGGGAAGCGACGGGAAAGACAATTGAGATGGTAAAAAGCCTCGCTTTTCCAATTCATCAGAGCTAACATCTTTAAATGACACTCAATAAAAAAAATTGCTACAACAAAAGACTCCGAAGATTATCCAATTCAAGAACCTCAGAGAGTAAGCGGTAAGCAAGCGAACTCTTGAAAGTTCTGCTGATTTCATAATCAGCCTGGCTATAATACCAACAAGTGTATGCATCTAAGTTCATTGATCGAAGAGCTGATTAGAAAGAATCGTCTGCAACAATATGTGAAAAATCCAAAATCCTCAAACGTTGTTCCGATTCCCCAGGGCCAAGGGGCGACAAGCAACGAAGCTCTTGTTCAAACCATGCCAAGGCTGATCGTCAACTAAACCGTTGGTCGTGCTCCAGTTTCAATGGCTCAGAATAAGCGGTCAACATCACCACTGTTTCACTTCATGCTCTATTCCCTGCTTTAGTTTATGCTTTACTTCATGTTTTACTTTCTGTTGTATTCAAAACTTCTTGTAAACATTCTGTAGTAATTTGCAAGTGATGCACTGAACGTTAGCTCTACGATTAAGAGCATATCTGTTTGAATGAATTTCTAGCTTGAAAAATTATGTGTCAAATCAAAACTTATCTAAAAGGATGATTTCATATTACGGGCCATCTATAGAGCGCTTGTTCCTTCAGAATTTGACAAAGCATAGCCACCCTAACAACACTAACTCAAGTGCCAAAGGCTGTGAGTATTAGCATTCCCAAATGCAAAAATAGAATAGCATTGCCCTGAGAAGTGAATGGGAGGAGTATCAAATATTCAAACAATGAACAACTGCCACGACAAACAAAACAAAGTGTTGTAACTCTCATCGAAGGGGCACTTCCCTAAGCGAGAGTTCCAAGTTTCAGTTCCTAATCTGGGATAGCCCGCCAAGTCGAGCGTCTGACAAAGGAATTAATGTCAACTCTGAGCTGGAAGGACTAGCACCGTGTCGGAAGGACCGACAAACTTGGTGATTGGAAGTACCGACATCAGGCCGGAAGGACTGGTAAACGAGCTGGAAAGACAAGCACGAACCAAAATCCTCTCCAAGGGAACCCAATTGATCATCAGAACCAGGAAGTACCTGATGCGATAATGACAAACATTGGGGTTCTAACCAAATTCCTCTCCGGGGGCACCCAATTGATCGTCAGAATCAGGAAGTACCTGATGTGATAACAATAAACATTGGGGTTCTAACCAAAGTCCTCTCCGAGGGCACCTAGTTGATTGTCAGGATCAGGAAGTACCTAATGCAATAACGACAAACATTGGGGTTCTAACAAAAGTCCTCTCTGGGGCCACCCAATTGATCGTCAGAATCAGGAAGTACCTGATGCGATAACGACAAACATTGGGGTTCTAACCAAAGTCCTCTCTGGGGGCACCAATTGATCGTCAGAATTAGGAAGTACCTGATGCGATAACGACAAGCATTGGGGTTCTAACCAAAGTCCTCTCCGGGGGAACCTAATTGATCGTCAGAATCAGGAAGTACCTGATGCGATAGCGAAAAACATTGGGGTTCTAACCAAAGTCCTCTCCGGGGGCACCCAATTGATAGTCAGAATCAGGAAGCACCTGATGCGATAACGACAAACATTGGGGTTCTAACTAAAGTCCTCTCTGGGGGCACCCAATTGATCACCAGGATCAGGAAGCACCTGATCCGATAACGACAAACATTGGGGTTCAAGCCAAAGTTCTCCTAGGGGTACTTATTCTAAACCTACCGACGCTTGGATTAATCAGTGTAATTGTGTGAGGAAAGTCTCCAATGCCTGAATTAACTAAGCTAGATTGTATATGAAATTCATATTTAGCCAATTAACTTGTGTAGTGTCTAAAAGTCTCAGACACGACCAGTGTTAGATTTTAGTCCAAACATGGGTATGAAATCCAAAGTACTTCCATAGACAAGATTAATCATGACTTCCTAAACAAGGGGCATGAATGTCAAAGCTTCTCAAAAAGGAGGCAGAAAATGAATCACAGACACGCGTTTCCCAAGTGGTAAATGCCACCATAAAAGTCACTGAAACAATAGCGTTTGAAATCCACAGTTGGCTTTAGTCGATTTGTTGATTTTAAGTATTAAATGCGAATTCGAATTAGAATATCGTATTTGTGCAGATAATATTTGGCGACTTATAAACCATTGAATAAAATAATCCTACGCAAGTACTTTATTCAATTCAAAATAAAATTCACTATAATTCATCTTATGATGATTTAACTAATCCGCTATCGATATGGATGGTCGACAATGAGGGATAAGTCCAAAATCATGCAATTGCTTGTTTTGATTACAAAACAGGTGGCGTGAAGTATACGAATTCAAAGCATGATATGCCATAGCAAACAAAAAGCTATAACTGGATATCAATGCAAAATATGTCAACAACAATGTTCAATTCAAAGCCCGCATTTATCGCAAGCGAAAAATACGAGTTTCGAGGGGTAAATGTTAACTTTGTTAAAAACACCGAGTCGACACTAAGTGGGTCGGCACTAACTGGGTCGGCACTAAGTGGGTCGGAGCTAACTAGGCCGGCACCAACAGGGTCGGTCGGGCGAGCTGCAGATAGTGGGTTGGTCCGTACTGTCAATGCATGAAGAAAGGCTACGTCAGCTACATGGATTAGCTTAAAGTAAAATGCAAGGACCAGTTACATGCGTGACTTGTTTACATATACGTACTACCGTGAGCATAAACATGAACTTCATGGACCGGTCACCATAATTGAAAATGGGTCGGCATCTAAAGAATGTATAGTACATGAATATAAGGTTCAACATATATATGATGATAAAGCACGCTGGGACTTTACACGGGGATACTCCATGTTTGAAACCAAAGAATGTACACGTGGTCGAGGAAGAATTATCAATCATGTAGCAACATGTACACAAGCCCAGCAACGTATTCACGTAACAAAGCACTTCGTACTGAAGCAAATGATAGCTTGGCATCTCTAATGTGAATCTTCTCCAACAAGTAATGGAACGGTCTGGCATATCATATTATAGTCCATGTAAAACGGGTCATCCTCAAGATCAAAAGTGCGGCGACTTCCAATGAATTATTTGGGTCGGTCCCAAATAGAAGACACGGGTCGGTCCTGTCAGTTCCTGGATGGTGCTTTATTATTGAACTGGGTCGGTACATTCAAAGTAGAAGGCTAGTCGGTCACATTGAAACAATGCGGAGGCTTCACATGAGCGGCCACGTGGACCTGGATGGAAATAAACATGTGGATCTGCAGTAGAATTATAAGCTGGTCGGTCCAATGTTCTACATAGCATCTGGTCGGTCATTTCAACGTAAGAAACTGGGTCGATCATTGATTTTGGGCGGTGGTAGAACCGTAAATAAGGATCGTATAACAGTTGTACACAACTGTAAAGTGGGTCAGTCAGATTTTTACCTAGTGGCATTTTTGTAAATAAGTTTTAGGCCGACCCAAACTCTGCACTCCACAAGGAACTGGCCAAATCTTGAGTCTACCATGAAGTTACAAAAGTTGTACCTGTGAACCAACCCCTAGTAATCAAAAAAGAAAGAAAATGAGTTCTTCTTTCTTTTATCACTTAGGAGCCGAGTTAACCAATCCTAACATAGAAGGGGTGGTACATACTTTATGCACTCTCAAGACTACAACTATCCCTAAACTACACCTATTAATAGCCCATTTCTCCACAATTCAAAGGATCGATTCCTCTACCCGAAGGGCTGCCCAAATCATTTCTCGCCTTTCCAAAGCCTCTCAAGCTCCATTAATGGCTTCCTAAGCATGCTACTTCTTCCTCCAACAACATGAAGATCAAATCACATCTTTTCTCCACCGAATGGGCTCAAACTCAGTCCTAGTGCTCTCCAACCGCCATTAATCTTCTCTAAAAGCTTGGATCTAACATAAACTTCATCACGGAATCAAGGAAAAGCATCTACGCACCAAAGTGAATGAAGATTTTCAAGATAACTTTCACAATCCGCGAGATTCAATCCATTCCTCTACGAATTCAAGTGAGATCCATAGCTAAAGAGAGCGAAAATGGAGAATCATTGTAAAGAGAGAGAGAGAAAATGATATAAATGAGATGTATGAGATGATGCTATATGTAATTTTGTCCATGATAATGAAGAACACTTCAAAGTGGACGTAGATCTTTCCTAAGATCGAACCACTATAAAAAACCCTTGTCTTTTACTTGCTTTTTCCCTTTTTTTACTCGAATTTGTATTTGTGGCCCCATTTTCATCATTCATACCGTTTGGTGAAGTGTGATTTCACACCTTTGGTGTTTGAACCATTTCGATTAAAACGCTATGGGGACCTCCATGGAAATCCTACACAATTAGTGAGTGCGTCATATTGGGTTTTGATTATATACCTAGTATTTTTGTGATGTATGCTCACAAGCATCATGGCTACTTGATTATTTATATTTTTTTACCCTTAGACATTATAATATCAATAGATTTGATATGAAAAGGTTTGATGATCATAAGGTACAAATACATATTTATTTGTGATGTGGTCTTACGATGTAGTGTATTTTGAAAAAAAAATGGAATTAAAATCTTCCAAAATGGTGTGTGTTTATGAAGCTAGCTTATCAGATTGATCCGAGGTATTATTTCTTTAATATGTTGCGGTCAGCTCGAGCATAATTGCATATTAGAATTGGATGGTATATAAAGCTTCAGGAGAAGAGGTAGAAGGAAAGATGCACACTCGTATAATTTTTTTTACTTTTCCGTTGTGTCTATTTTTTATTTATCAGCAATTGTAAGGATAGGCAGTTATAACTATCCAGGTGGATTTATTGTTTTAGTGCTCCAATATTTGTTTTAATTGTTGAATGTATATAAAAGTCTTTGTTAACGATATTTTTCGTTAGCATTAGAATCAGGTCGACGGGAATGGACCTAAGAGGGTAATGGTCCGCTCATCCTTCGTGAGTTTGGGTCAAATTACTATTTCTGGGCATCAGGACCAGGTTCGCCGGGAAATCAAAGCTCGTTGATAATGCCTAAGCTTATATGAAGGCTTTAACTAGACAAGGAAGTGTTGTTTCCTCCGACTAGATATAGATTCAGGGTTCAAATTCAAGCGTGTATAGAAAGCAAATAGTGAATCGAAACAATAATAATTGAGAATCGGTACGATAAACTCACAGTAAATATCATAGGAGTAGATTTGCTTTTTATTAACCTTTCACTTTTCTTATATGAACAGAATGGAAGAGATCCTTAAATCGATCTCCATTTTTGGAGTTTTCTTTTAAAATGGAAAAGTACAAGAATTCGACCCCCCTATAATGTGACCCCTAGGGTTGTATTTATAGGAAACTTGGGGCCCCTTCCGTTATTGGGCCGTTGGGCCTTCAGGAGTCTTTGTCGATCGCCTTTTTCCTTGGCCTTGAATGTTTTCACTTCCGGCCATTTTGCAGTGTTAATTATAGCTTCCGCAATGGAGGTTTCAGTTAGTCAGGAGTCTCTTTGAGATTGGTATGTGCTTGTTATCGCTGTAGCTCTTTGGAAGGTACTTTGGGCTCCCAGTTGCATGCTCTCAGTCACAGACTTTTGGATATAGGCTTCCGGATTTCCCATGAATACTTAGAGGAGCCTGCTCTCATTTGGTATGTGGATAGCTACCAGTTTGAAATTTCTGTCGGCGTATGTGCTGAATAGACTAGTGTGGATAGCTTGTATCCCTTTCGGGGTTCTGGTTTGCTTTTTGGTGGGATTTCCAAGTATAGTCGATGCTCCAGAAGATTGGTCAAGGTGACTTGTCTGTTGTTTTATCAAAACGACCTCTCGCACTTTATGCAATGGGTGTTTCGAAAACTGGTTCCAGGTAATCTTTACATTTTTCCGGCTTGATGCTCATGGTGTTTTAACCTCCTGTCATATCGACATTAGGCGGGTTAATATCGAAGTTCCTTTCGGACCTCTATCTGACAGAACTCTTTCCTTTTCTTTCCTTGGTTTCTGGTCTGAATGGCCTTTCACCGTAGAACCCCCTGCCGAGTTGATGCTGCGGGAAGGATCCCGCCGGTCTGATCTTGTTGGGTAAACCCTTCCGGTTAGATCCCTGCCGGATGAACTTGGTTAGCATCCTGCAGACCTTGAGTTTCTTCTTTCTGAGAAGGGTTTATGTCGCTCTCAGATCGTTCTTTCTAGCTTTTGGAAGGTTCTTTTGTACTTGTAATATTCCAATACCCCTTCATCATCGGCTGGTTTCGGGGTCAATTTTGGGTAGTAACATTTGCCCTACCCTTATGAAGGGGTGTTTTTGACTTTTCAAGTCTATCTTTATATCTTTTCCGAAATGTCATTTCTGTGTCTTTTGATCTTCCTCAATTGGGAGCGTTGATTAGTCTCCCTTTGGGCGGTCTAGATTGAGCCTGAATTCTGAATACAAATCCTTCTTCTTTTCACTTTTTACCTTTGTAAATATTTCTCTTACCCCGCATAAATCTTGTCCATCAATCCAGTCTTAGATGTACGGCTGAGAGGCTAGGCAAATCTCTTTTTCCCCAAAAAGGAATTTTCTTTTTCTCTTTTCTCTTTTTTCCTGCTTAGCATTTTACTAAAGCAAGATTACTTGATCATTGAAATTTGTCATACTATTTCCCAGGATTTCAGATCTAACTAGCCGTAAGTTTTTTTTTGGTTCAAACCTCAATCACCGATTTAGATTATTCTTTGAATCTGGGATTGGTGGCCCTAGCATAGATTAAACTCCCAATAATCATCCGAGATAACGATTAATGACAACCTTTAATAAGTTGTACCCATCCCCGTTCATTATCGGGGTTCTGAGAAATAATATTTGTACAAACAAATAATTCGTAATAGAAGATAATTTGACATGCTGACATCGATCTTCACAGCCAAGATTGTTCTCCAATGGGATAACAAAATTCAATGTTGCCTGTTTGTCTTGTGTGTCATTTGTGTGCAATCATCAAATAGAAATTAAATTAAAATACATGTTTATGTTATGGTATCACTTGGCAGGACTATGTCTAAGATTTCACAAATTGGTAAATCCATCCTGAGCAAGCCAACCGGGCTTTGTTCAATGGAGGGAAAGTTTGGAGTGGGAAGTTTCAAGTTGATAGTGTCGTAGGTGAAGTTCCAGGTGTCTTGAATCAGCATTCTTCCCTGTTATTCCCAAAATTTCTTTGCTAGCACGCCCCTTTACCCTTGGGACAAAATCTTCTAGAACAACTTTCTCCCTCACACTCAGTGTTTCTTGGCGATGGTTCACATCAGCCTTCCACGACCTCCACCCTTCCTGAGTCTTTGTTTAAAAAGAGGTCTGCTTCGGCTGCCAACAACTGTTCTACTAGGGGTCATAAGAGGGAAAACTTTATCTTCCGTCCTTCTGGAGTTGAAATTGCTGGGTCGCCCTGTCGTTGGCTACTGTACACCCCCACTGCACCCTCTCTTGGAAGTTTTCCTAACGTGTGCCCTTCTTCAACGTAGGTTGTAGGAAGTGACTTTGTTGTTGGTTTTCTAAGATCTGATTCTCAGGGAGATTCAGATTTAAGAGAGCACGAGCTGCTCTTTTCTCCTCATTGGCTGTGTGACCCCATAAATTCTCCCTTACAGTCCTTGGACTTTGATAATATTATCGGATCTGTTTTACCCTCCGTTGATGTCTCTGATATTCTGGGGTTTGCTTCCGAAGAATGGTTTGATTTTTTCCTTAATCTTATTAAACAACAACTTTTGCTTTGTACTCTTATTTTCCTAAAACTTTTTTTATCCGCCTTCTTGACGTAAGGATTAACCTTATATTGTTCCTCTTTCTCTTTTTCTGATTTTTATCATAGGTGTCCAGGAGTTGGTATATTGCAGGGATCGGTTGCCTCCTTATCCTGGGAGAAGAAAGAACTCCAAGAAGAGAAAGCCATGTTAGAGTCTAAGCTTCACGATTTAACCTTTGCGGAGAGTAGAAATGAAGAGACCTACAACCAACTAAGAGTGTTCCTTGAGAGGGAAAGGGCTGGCAAAAGTTCTTTAGCTGCCAAAGCCGCGACCCTCAAGCGTGATCAGTGGGATATGTTGAGGAAGCATGCAAGGAGATTGAGAACAAGGGAAGCAATTCTTTCTGATGCTAAGCGGACAATTTACGAGACTCAGGACCAGATTTCTTTGTTCTTGAAAGTGCATCCTCTAGACATGGTGTCGGAATGATGTAAAAAGGCTCCTTTTTTAGTCCAGTGTGGTAACCATGGCAAGTTTCCGGACATGGACTTTCCTTCCCTTCCCTCATCCCTTCGGGATAAAATTTTGGGGGTGCTATTACATCAGATCGGAACACTAAGGCCTCTAAACGGAAAAAGGCGAAGGTTGAGGATCTTTTGTTCGTTGAAAAGCTTCCCGATTACTTGATGTTTGGTGATAATGAAAATCTAATTTTGCATGTAGAAGGTGGTAATATGGGCAACCGTATTGATAATCTTGGATCATGTGGAAATGGTGGGTTCGCTGAGGAAGTTGGTCTCCCAGAACTTGGTGAAAATGAACAAGCGATGCATACAGCCTCCCCCATTCCCAGGTATAAATCCCAGTTTCTGAATTCCTTCTTTGCTTATAGAAATTGACCCTCGATGATTCGTGTTTACGATGATGAAGATTCTTTTTTCGCTGATTATTCTGTTTTTCAAGGACGACCTACATTCTTTCTTTAGACTGAGGAGGGAATTTCTTACAAAGAATCCTTATAACTCTGGCAGGGAACACTTCTTGAAAGAGATCAAACATGTTTATATGAAGTAACCCCGGTTATCTTTCAACTTCTTGGGGAATGACAGGGAAATGATATTAAAGAAACTTAGAACGCATCATGCGAAGTTAATATGTAACATGAAGGAAAGGAGTATTGGAGATAAAAACTAACTTGTTATATTCTTTTTAGTTGACAATAGTGCGTATGGACGCAAATTTTATTCATTTTCATTCTATTTTTGTTGTATATATGCATTTCTGGGGCTCAAATAATGATGTCTTCTGACAATTAATTTTGCAAACAGTATCTTATTTGTTTACATGAACAGGAAAGTTCATCAGAAGAAACTTTCTCTTTCGTGGATAATGGTGTTCTACTTACTTTGTGCTCAGGAGATTTCCAGGGAAATTCTCTTACAGGCGTTGATGACAGATCTATCCTATCTGCGGAGCTATTTGCGCAACGTTTGAAAGAACAAATAGGTATACTGGAGGCTCAAATAAAGAAAAAGGATGGAAACATCCTCGAAACGAAGAGGGATATAAAGGCAAATCCTTCTATCGACTTTGATGGGGAAAAGGATGAACTCCAGCGTCAAGCTATTGACTTAGAGGCGAGATGTAAAGACGTAATGACAAAATGTAAAGAATGGCAATCTGTCTTTGGATGTACTCTTGGAATTTCTACTTCTGGTGTCTCGTAGGCTTCGACGAGATCCGAATCTTCTGAACTTGAGATAAGGGACTTTCCCGCTGAAATGGATTGTTCCCTTGCTGCTGGGTGCCATAGATAGGTTAAGGCCAACATGAAAGGTTTCTATGATAGGAAGGGTATTGAGGGCAACTCTCATCATATCAATTATTATATTTCCAAAATTAAGAAACTACATAAGGAGAAATAGTCTTTTCGCAAAGTTGCCTTTGACTTGAAAAAGGAAAACAAAACCTTCATCGAATTCGCAAGGCTTTCAATCAAGCTTTAAAGTGGTAGCCTAAGCCTTTGGATGACTCATGTGTGGTTATAGAAAAGATGCGAAAAGTCGACGGGCTTTTACATACTGCAATTCATTGCTCCGCAAGTTCTTGCTAGTCCTATGAGTAAGAAGCATTATGCTGAGGGCTAGACTATTGCTTATATGGGAGTTGTAGTACTGGGAATAGGTGTTTTCTTTAAGATGTATTCATCTTATAAACTTCTTTGTAATCAATCATGTAATGTACGAAGTATTCAACATTTTTCCAGTGGAGTATAATATTCTATAGTGACGGTACTGATAAATAGGGGTAGGACTTAAAATGATATTACTTAACACATGACCACGCATTCCAGTATGAACGCTTTTCTTTAGTTATGGTTATTTCATGACTAGGCGCACATCTCCAACATGTTTCGTTAGAAGTTTGTCTTGTGGACTTTTATATAGCTTCCTGTACCCTTGGTAGGATTAGCAGTATCGAAGTGTGTTAAACATGAAACATTAATAGTGCTTATTTGTGTTTCGTGTGTTAGTGCCAAAATTAGATATACTCAGATAATGAATCCATGAACGTATAAATCAAAGACACTTCCTTATAGGGATGAGCATGGTGCGGTTTGGTGTGGTTTTGACTTAAAACCGCACCCGGAACCGCTAGCATGCGGTTTTCAAAAGTAGGAACCGGAACCGGACCAAAAAACGTTGGTGCGGTTCGGTTTTAAAAGTGCGGTTTCGGTTTTTAAAAGTGCGGTTTCGGTTTCAAAACCAATTAACAAAAAAAACATTGTTCCCTTAGATGGTGATGCACATGAAATGTTTAAAGCTGAGGCAGAGGCTTTTTTATTTGTCCAGTGTGTGATATTGATCTTCACATGCAAATGAAAACTCTTTTACTGTAATGACCAATCGGTCCAATCCAAATACCATCTTACTATAAATGACATCAAGGCAAAGGATGTAATCCAAATCACAATTCTGATGGATTTAAAGCAGTATGTAGAACTTGTTCTAGATACTTCTCAGCAGTAGCATACCGCCTCTTTTTAAACTCTATAGCTAATACAGTAAGAGCTTTGTCCAGTGGCAGGTCTTGATAGCTTCTCAAGGTGTTCAATATTAGTTTTGTTTTATTTTGTAGATCCTTTCTATGATCAGACATTTCCATCAACACGTCATGATTAATTTTGGCAACTTGAGTCAATATAGCCATGCAGTTAGAGTGCTGCAGCATGTATTGCTGCTCTTTTGCTTCCATGATTGCCAAGTAGTGAACGTGCAGATTTGCATAAAACTAAATTTGAGAAGGTAGCGTTAAAATTTACGTATAAGTAACATTCGGTGCGGTTTCGGTTTTGCGGTTTGAAAAAGGATGAAAACCGAACCCGGACCACACTAATGGTGCGGTTTCATCGGTTTTGCGGTTTTACTTCGGTGCGGTTTTTTAAGATGCGGTTTTTATCGGTTTATGCGGTTTCGGTTTGTAATCGGTTTTCCTACTCATCCCTACTTCCTTAGCCAGGCTGCGACTAATAATGGTGGAGATGCACATCCGGGCCAGATTTGAGTTGGGGCGACGGTTGACTAACTCTTTCTTGTTCAACTTTGAGAATTTGAACTGATCCAGATCTGGACATCTTGTGTTGAGATCAAAACCCTACATCTGGTTGTGATTTGCGCCTGGGTTCGGCATCGAGACGAGGTTGGGTTGCTCCTTCCAATATCTGTGAAGATCTGAATCAATTCCGATTTGGGTATTAAAGACTATAGGCTAGAGATTCCCTTTCGGCTTTAGTGGAAGTCTCAAAATAACTCTTATTTGGGTAATTAAAGATTGAGGACCTTGAAGCCCCCTTCCGATATTTGCAAAGCACTGAATCAAACCAGATTCGGCATCAATATAGACAGAATATTAAGAACCTCTTCCGACATTTCTGAAGAGTCGAACAGATTCGAGTATTAATATAAATAGAAGACTGGGAATCCCTTCCGGAATTTATGAGGAGCCGAGTCAAACCAAATTCGACATTAATATAGATAGAATACCAGGAACCTCTTCCGGCATTTTTGATTGAAGACCGAAATCCCTTCTGGTATTGTGGAGAATCGGATTAACCCAGATTCAGGTATTAGTAGATAGAAGACCGGAATCATCTCTATTATTTGATCTGTGAAGCAGAGGTTGAACGTGCTTTCTGAGACACTCCTTGGGCTTTTGATGTCAAAGCAGAGGATGTACGCGCTTTGTTGGCCACTCTTTGGGCATGTGCATCCGGTGCGCTTGGCTAGCTTATCCACAAGTAGGGCCCAAGGACTTACCGGACCTCCCTCCAAGAGGCGCCTTATCCTGACCATTGTAGGCGATGATAAGGTCTTAGAAATTTAGATGGGTCCATCATAGGCACAGAACCAAGGTTTACTCTTTTGATGCTCTATACCGACCATCGTAGGTTCTGATAGAGGCTTATACGCTACCCCCTCCGAGGGGTGCCCTATCCTGACCATCGTAGGCGATTATAGGGGTTTGCGTTCCCTTCTGTGGGTAACGTGGAGCGTAAGCAGAGTTAGGACATGCACTTTTGCGAGCAGAAGTAGGACGTGCTTAGTTCTAGCAGAGCTGGGCTTATTCTTCTACAAGCAGAGGCAGGGCGAGCTAATTTTAGATGCACCGTCACGACCATTTCCAGTGTGCAACAGAGGCTTACGTTTTTTATGCTTTAACCTAGCCCCTCTGACTTGGGCATGGAGAAAGACTAACACATCATCCCCCTCCGGGGGATGTCTCATCCTGACCAATTTGGTGATGACAAGGGATTTAGTCCATTTGCGGTTTGACCGCTTTTGGGTTTTAAGTTTCGAAAGGGAGGTTTCCCGTATCATTGGACATGTTCCTTAGGATTTTTACCGAATTCACTTTGATCTTTTCGTAAATTCTCGTAATTGGCCTTGGATGATGAATCTAACGATGGTTTCCTCAAGGACTCTGCAGCGGTTAGTTTCGTGTCCATTCATCATGTGGTAGTGGCAGTAGGGCCCTCTTGTTTTCCTTTCGTATTTGGGATTTTCTTTGTGAGTGGCCAATAGTTGAGTTCGTGTTTGGTTAGGAAGTAAATATTTTCTATTGAAGTGGTGAGGTAGTATCCCTTGGGTACCCCTGGTGTATGCTCCTCTTCTTGCCGCTGAGCTCTAATCCTTTCGTGACCCAGCTTGACTCTTGTGCTTACACCTCCGTTTTTTCTTCCCAAAACAAACTGAGGTTGAGATGTTATCCCTTCGGACCACTTGTTGGCGAAGTGGTCAAAATCGTCCATTATTTCTTGTTCAAACGTCGTTCCCTTGACTTGCCTAAGGAGGGTTTTCTTTATGTGAGAGAAAATGCCAATTCTCTTTAGTGTAGAGTCCTTTGAAGGAGGCGCTAAGGTTTGCCCTATGTGGGAATAGCTATGATTTTCAATATTGGAAGCATATTGTTCCATTTCCCCATTATGTTTTATTATCCGTAAGGCTTCCACTCTAAAACTCAGTTCTTCTACCACTCCTAAGTCAATGAATTCTGACTTATTCATTCGAGATTCTAAAGGCTTTTGTCGGGACCTCTTTCCCATATTTTTTTTCCAAAGCCTTAGTCTAATCCTGGACATAACAGCACAGGTAAATATGTGGTTGTTAACCACTAGGTTGTAGGTTCGGGCCCTCCTTCCAGCGCCAAAATGTTAACAATATTTTTTGTTAACACCAGAATCAGGTCGACGGGAATGGACTTAGGAGGGTAATGGTCCGCTCATCAATTGTGAGTTTGGGTCAAATTACTATTTCTGGGCATCAGGACCAGGTTCGCCGGGAAATCTAAGCTCGTTGATAATGCCTAAGCTTATATGAAGGCTTTAAGTTGACAGGGAAAAGACATTTCCTCTGACTAAATATATAGATTCAGGGTTCGAAATCAAGTATGTATAGAGAGCAAACAGTGAATTGAAACAACAATAATTGAGAATCAGTATGATAAACTCACAGTAAATATTATAGGAGTATATTTTCTCTTTATTAACCTTTCACTTTTCTTATATGTACAAAATGGAAGAGATCCTGAAATCAATCTCTTTTTTGGAGTTTTCTTTTTAAGAGGAAAAGTACAAGAATTTGGCCCCCTATAATGTGACCACTGGAATCGTATTTATAGGGAACTTGGGGCTCTTTCGTTATTGGGTCGTTGGGCCTTTAAGAGTCTTTATCGACCACCTTTTTCCTTGTCCTTGAATGTTTTTGCTTCCGGTCATTTTGCAGTGTTAATTACAGCTTCCGCAATGGAGGTTTCGGTTAGCTAGGATTCTCTTTGAGATTGATATGTGCTTGCTGTCGCCGTAGCTCTTCGAAAGGTACTTTGAGCTCCCGGTTGCATGCTCTCAGTCATAGACTTTTGGATATAGGCTTCGGGTTTTCCCGTGAATACTTAGAGGAGCTTGCCCTCATTACGCATGTGGATAGCTATAGGTTCGGAATTACTGTCGGTGTATGCGCTGAATAGACTAGTGTGGATAGCTTGTATCCCTTCCAGGTTTCCAGTTTGCTTTTTGGTGGGATTTCCAGGTATAGCCTGATGCTCTAGAAGGTTGTTCTAGGTGACTTGTCTATCGTCTTATCAAAACGACCTCTCGGCACTTTATGTAGTGGGTGTCTCGGAAATTGGTTTTAGGTAATCTTTACGTTTTTCTGGCTTGATGCTCTTGGTGTTTTAACCTCCTGTCATATCGACATTAGGCGGGTTAATATCGAAGGTCCTTTCAGACCTCTTTCTGATGAAACTCTTGCCTTTGGTTTCCTTGGTTTCCGTCTTGATGGCCTTTCATTGTAGAACCCCCTGCTGAGTTGATGCCGTGGGAAGGCTCCCACCGGTCTGATCTTGTCGGGTAAACCCTTCCAGTTAGATCCCTACCGGATGAACTTTGTTAGCACCCTACAGACCTTGAGTTTCTTCTTTCTGGGAAGGTTCCGGTTTATGTCGCTCTCAGATCGTTCTTTCTAGATTTCGGAAGGTTTTTTGTACTTGTATTCTTCCAATACCCCTTCACCATCGGCTGGTTTCGGGGTTAATTTTGGGTAATAACAGTCTTTCTATTTATAAATATTATTGTTATATTGTAGATTATTCATTCTGCTGTGAGATTCTATTCTATATCTTCTTTCTTTTTCCCGTAATGATTTGGTTTTCCAAAATTTTGATGTCCAACTCGTGAAAACCATTGAATTTAAGGGTCAAAAAGTCTAATCGTTACAGGTTGTATCAGAGCTTATGATGAGCAACATCAAACCTTTAGTGAGGAGTTACTCAATGGAGATAGGTAAGCGAGACCCTAGGATGAGTTTGGGAGTGCGTGTATATGTCTATGAGAGAGCAATGTATTTGTTAGTGTTATAGAAGTGTTTTATATTGTGTTGGTTTATTTGTTGAGTTATTTTTTAATTTTAGTTGATACGTGGGATGCCACATTATCGATAGGGGTTTCCAAATACTTGAACAGAGAAAATCAACATGGTATTGTTTTAAAATCGGGTAAATGAAATAATTGTACCTAAAATATATTTTATATACAAAGGATAATTTTCATAAGTTATGTGATTGTTCATAATAGATTGTTGTTAGGAGATGATAATATTTAGTTATCATCTAATTATTGTTCCATTGAATTAAATATGAATACTTTTAAATTAAGTTTTAAAAGGCGCTCGATAATAATAATGAATCAAATTTCAATTAAAATTGTTTACTTTGTTAAACCGGTTTATAAAAATGAAATGATTTCACATAAGAAGGTAAAAGTTTGCAAGCGCATTTTATAAATGTGATTTCTAAATAGAAATAGGTTTAAACTAGATTTTGAGAATGTATATACTAGTGTAACAACCCGGAATTTCTGAATCAATTTATAATTTTTATTTTAGCTATTTTAATGTATTTTGAATATTTAAAACGATTTATTTTAAATAATAATGACTAAAAATTTATTTAAAATGAATTAAAATGTATAAATTTATTTTAATTATAAAACGAGCTGAAAATGGCGCGGTAGTTTGAAAATTCGATTTTTAATTTCAAATGAATGTACAGAATTCAAAATAAATCGGATTTCAGTAAAACAAGAAACGTTATTATAATGAATGTGAAAAATTCAAATTTCATAATATAAATTGAAAGTTATGTCCAGATTAAAATTTAAAATAGTCAGTATGGAATTTATTTAAATTTTAAATATACACATAGGCCTTAAAAATAGCCATTTTGCAAACAACCTCCATTTTTGATGAAACCACTTTTTTTGGATCCGGAATATTAAATTATTGCTAGATTCCAATTTTCATAATTTTTGGAGCTAATATATGGCTGCGCATGATAAATTGTGAATCGATCAGCCATTTAAGCCAGAAACAGGGCTTTTTGAGCAAACGGACTCGGAATTCGATGAAACCAGTTTCGTTGGGGCTGTATCGTCAAGACATAGCAGCATGCCAATTTTCATCGCTAACGGAGTTCGTGTGTGACCGTGGCATCGATAACCGTCGAACGGAGAGAGCGTGAACTAGAAAATTAATATAAAATCATAAACCCCTACTATATAACATCTTTTCCACTTCCCAAACCCTCATTCTTCCTCTTCTTCACCGAAATTGCAGCAGCCCCCTTCCCTCTAAAATACATTTTGTAAAAAAGTCCACTTTCTTAAAATAATTTATATCTTCCAATCCATAAACAATTAGCCCAAACACATAAAAGCAATGTTGTAGCTCATGATGATCTCTACCTACCACAAAAATTTCATAGCCTAACACCGCATGGATTCGGCGGAATCGATGGTTAAAGTTAGAAAATTGACTTTGGTTTTAGAGGAACTCTGGGCAAAGGAAGAGGAATTTGATAATGGCACCAAAGAGAAAATGGTAAAGGAGAGGATGATGAATAATTTTGTCTTTGGGTGGTCGGCCTGAAAATTGACATGGTGGCGGGACAATCGAGATGAACGTTGGCCATTTTTTGGTGGGGCGGGCGAATGGATATGGACCCACGGCGGCCGCCATAGGCGGAGTTAGGTCATGATGGCTAAAGGAAAAAGTTGTGGGGTGGCGACGTGGTTCGATTGGTGGTGGTGCGCGCGATCCCCTTATGGTCGTTGGTGGTAGCAATCGACGGCGAGGCGGAAAAGGGGGAAACCGCGGTTTTGGATCGCCGGCGGCGATCCGAGCCCGCCACTTCAGGTGGAGGTGCGTCTCCGACTGGGGAAGCGGCGATGTAACGACCCAGAAAATCTGAACCAATTTAAATTTTTTAAATTGGCTAAAATAATGGATTTTAAATATTTAAAATAAATATTTTAAATAATAGCGATGAAAAGGGAGTTTGAATCGATGTTTGAAACCGAATATAATTATTTCTAATTATAAACAAGGCCTGAAATGGCGCTGCAGTTTCGAAAATTGAATTCAAACTTTGTCGGACTGTACCGGGTGCAAAACAAAACGGATTTGAGTGAAACCAAAAATATTAAAATCTGTTAGTGAACACCTTTCTAACGAATCTGAAAAATTGAATTTTCATAGCGGAAAGCAAAAGTTATGGCCAAATGAATTTTCAGAAAGGTCGTTATGGAATTTATATAGCCCGTGAAATTGGCCATTTTGCATACGACCTCGGAATTCGATGAAACCACTTTTGTTGGATCCAGGATGTGAAGTTATTGCTAGGTTTCAAATTTCATAATTTTTGAAGCTAGTATGTGAGCGTGGCAAAGGAAAACGTGTTTTGATCAATTAAAGTTAAATTGGATCGACCAGAAATGGGCCTTTTTGCAAACGGTCTCAGAATTCAACGAAACTAGTTTTGTTGGGACCGTATCGTCAAAACATAGCTAGGTTTATTTTTCGGGAATTTTTCGAATCAGTTTGTGGCCCTGGCAAATTGAAATGTACGTTCAAATCGAATATTGAATGTTTTATATTTTAAATTGAATGGAAACTGACTAAACAGTCGAATGGGCCTACGAAACATATCCCATTGTGTTCGAAATGGGGGCAAAACGCTGGGGACGACAGTCGTTGGGTTTGAATTGGTGTTCGCAGGAGGCAAGGGGTATTTTCAGATTTTTAAAACTTTATAAATAAATAAAAAAATTGGTCCACGTCAGACCCCCCCCCCCCCCCCCCCGCTATTCTCTCTCTCCCCAAATCGCGAACAGCGGAATTCGTTCGATCCTTTCCTCCTCGATTTCTCCTCCTACAAGCGAAATTACACCTTCCTCCTGTTGAGGATTTTGTAGCCCTCGTCGAGCTCTTCAAATCCATAGCTGGAGCATCACTTACCATTGCGCCGTCGACGAGAAATTCTCCTCCAAAATCGCCACCTTCAGACCGCCGCCCCGACCACCTGCCAGCGTTGAACTGGCCAAGACCCTGGCGCCGCGAAGCCCTTTCCACCCTCTTCGACGTCACGCAACCTGATCGGGACGAAGTGCTACGGATTTCATGAATTTTTAAAACCTAGTTTTGAGCAATTTTGAAAGGTACGGCTGTGTATATTTTGAAATAATTTTGACGCTTTAAAGTGTTGCAAAACTTTGAAAAATCGTATCTTTTTCGTGTATTGACGAAATTCGATGAAACAGGAAACATCGTGACCGTGTGGACGTCTTCTACATTTTAGAAGAGACCGCATATTTTTCTGAGCCTTCTACTATTTTTGGTGGAGTGGAACCCAATGTGAGATTTCTAATTTATAAACAATATGGAAAACGACGATGTATAAATTATATAGTCGATGTATGAGTTATATAAGCGTTGTACACCTCATGTATAAGTGTTGTATAAGTTGTACGTTCGATGTATAAGTTATATATGCGTTGTACAAATTATATATATGTGTTGAAATAGAAGTGAATTGCTATATATAAATATATATATACGCCCCTCGTCCACAAACCATGGACGATATTTATTGGTTGTGATTGGTGTGAAAATTGATTGATAGCGAATGGTTGTTTGGGATTGTTTGTGGTTGATATTGATTGATTGTGGTTGAAAAATACCCGTTTGTGGTTGAGAAATATTTGGTTGAAACCACATAGAATTAGTTTGTGGAAATTAAATAAATATATACATGCCGCCTGCGTGCGAACTAGATGCATGATCCCCATTGTCAAAAACCGCGAGGTTTTAAGGTAGAGCGAGGAGTCGTACTAGGGACGGTCCCGGTTTTAACTACCCTGCCGTTATGCTGCCGAAATTTTGAATAATATTCATGTGTTTGAATTATTTCCATTTGTTGAAACTATATTTATTCGTTGAATAGAAAACCTTCATGTGTTGAGTCGATATTCATTCGTTGGATAGAAATTCATGTGTTGAATGGTGTTCGTGTTTTAAATATAAAAATCACATTTTTATCTATATATCTAAACTATATAAAACCTTCATGTGTTGAATCGATATTCATTCGTTAGATAGAAATTCATGTGTTGAATGGTGTTCGTGTTTTAAATATAAAAATCACATTTTTATCTATATATCTAAAATATATAAAACCTTCATGTGTTGAGTCGATATTCATTCGTTGGATAGAAATTCATGTGTTGAATGGTGTTTGTGTTTTAAATACAAAAATCACATTTTTATCTATATATCTAAACTATAGAAAACCTTCATGTGTTGAATCGATATTCATTCGTTGGATAGAAATTCATGTGTTGAATGGTGTTCGTGTTTTAAATATAAAAATCACATTTTTATCTATATATCTAAACTATAGAAAACCTTCATGTGTTGGATCGATATTCATTCGTTGGATAGAAATTCATGTGTTGAATGGTGTTCGTGTTTTAAATATAAAAATCACATTTCTATATATATATATATATAAACTATAGAAAACCTTCATGTGTTGAATCGATATTCATTCGTTGGATTGAAATTCATGTGTTGAATGGTATTCATATTTTGAAAGAAATTGTTTTATAATAAAAATCCCATTTTTAACATCAATATGAAATGTATAAAATCATCTTGTTTTGAAATAAATTGTTTTATAATAAAAATCCTATTTTTATTACCTATATGAACTATATAAAATAATAGGGTTTTGAAATGAATTGTTTTACAATAAAAATCACATTTTTATTATATACATGAATTGTTAAATATAGTGAAGTGTTGAAATAGAAGACAGTTAGATAAAAATATCATCTTTATCAAATGTATGAAAAAAATATAGCCTTGAAATCGAAGAATCGATATATATATAGAAATAGAGTTAAAATATATCGAATAACGATGCTGCAGTTCGTATTTTGAAACCGTGATTTCAAACGATTATACCGGGAGATCCGACCATCGGATTTTCCTGAAATCGCAACCATTGGGTTCGCTTTGGAAATATCTTTCCAACGGCACCAACTTTGTAAAAATCCAACGGTTGGATTGTCTGGAATGTTTAATTCAAATCTGAAGAAAAACAGCGCCAGAATCGATTATATTTATATATATATATAAATATAATTATATTTAATCGAATAACGACGCTGCAGTTCGTATTTTGAAATCGAAACTTTAAACGATTGTACCGGGAGATCCGACCGTCGGATTTTCCCAAAACTGGAACCGTTGGATTCGTTTTGAAAAGATCTTTCTACTGATGTAAATTTTGAGAAGATCCAACGGTTAGATTTTCAGATATGTGTAAATCAAATCTGAAGAAAAACAGCACCACGGCCGCGTTATGGCCCGAAGCGTCGTTTTGAATAAATTGGCTATTTTAAAATAAATAAAAATAGCGATAAATCATTGTAAAATATTATAAACGATATGGATGTTGAATTTAGAAATTAACTGAAGGTTAGCTAAGTCGAATGGTTTCCTGGGTGTTGGTCTGATGTTGGTTTCGGCCTTCGGGGTTAATATTTGGGAAATCGTTCTCTTACTGGTTGACGGTTAGTGACTAATGAATTGAAATGACGTGTGTGTATGTTAGTGTTGCACTTGTTTATCATATACGCGAGTTGCTCAGAAAGACCGGGTTTATCCCATTCTGAATAACTGAATCGACGATAATGAATCGAAGATGAAGACGGTGGTCGAAGACCAGAGATCTTCACCTCGTTTGGATGGTAACCGAGGTCCTGATTGGGAGGCATCCCAAAATATGGATAATGAGTGGTGATCGTCCAGACGTACGTGGTGATCGATGGGTTTGCGAGGTATATAGTGCCTCCGGTTTCGTTCAGACCCAGAACGGACTTGTAAATGGACTGTGTGTCTGACATTGGATTTTATTCTGTGTTGATTGATCTCTATTAAATATACATCTGTTTGGCGGCGGAGAATTTATTCTTTTGCTTAACGCCCTTCTCTGAAACGCACGAGCTTAGAGGTTGTATATCGATGGACATCAGTCGCATGGCATGAATTGCTAGTGTGGCATGCCTAAGTGGCAAATGAACAGGGCTTCTGTTGAAAAGCAAGGTCTTGTGGAGATGATCAAAGCACCGCCTGTGTGGCGTAGCTTTGTGTATAACGTGAAATCGCGAGCCTCACACCCCGATATGAACCAGAAACGGGAGCAGGACCTCAGGGAGGGCATGCGTTTCCTTCTAGTTAGAAGTGGCGTCAGTGGTTTTACACGCCCTGACGAGTTTGACTTATGTGGTTGTTGCTATTGCAAGGCGCCTCGGTTAGATCGGACGATCCGGGTCCGATGGAGTCATTCGTTGGCTCGTTGATGCCCCAAAGAGCGGGGAAACGTAGAGTTTAGGTATAATAATCCACCTCGGTGGACTGGCCCTGACGATCCAAGGGGCAGTTGCGGCGGTTCCTAAGACACGGGCTAGAGCGTCTCGAATTCGGTAAGGACTATCTTTTGCCTTGGTTCATGACGGAAATCCAATTTCCAAATACGTGACTGTGCGGTTTTGATTGTATACCTATATATGGCGACATAGTGGTATGGGGCATTAATGTCGTCTATGATTGATAGTTATGATTTGAAATTGTTTTCAAAACATATAAACACTAGCAATAATATCAAATGCCTTTGTTTTATTCGTATCAAGCATATTTTGGCCGTTATAAGGTAAAAACTCTATCCTCCGGTTTGCGTTGCATTGTGTGATGGGAACTGAGTCTTATAATGGCTTCATTTTTAGAAAAAGCATTGCGATGTTTAAAGGAATGATTTGTTTTAAAGCACTGGCAATCCAATGGAGTAAACCCCTTCCACGAAAGTGGCGTGGTCCTGTGATTAGCCATATTTGAAATGTGTTGAGTAGATTTATCATACCAGTCCCATGACTGACTCGTAGTTTGTTTCACTTTCAAACTCGGGTGCCCCTTTTTCTACATGGGCAGCCTTGTATTCAGGTTTAGCAGGCTTTATCTGGATAGCTGGAGCTGAAGATGGATTCTATCATCTATCTCTTTTTATGCTGTTCAGCTCCTATTGTACATATTTTGTTTGTTTTCCGCTGTAGACATTTATGTATAGCTGAACTATATTTGTACTAGGTATGATCCTGTATACTGTGTAACTCTGATGATTACGTTTATCCAGTGTATTCTATTGTACATTATCTGGTTTATTTATTTAATTATGTTATGCTTTTATCTGTTTCTGTGTTATATTCCAAGGATTACCCTTGCCGCCGTCCGTACGGGGTTTGGGGTCGTCTCATTCGACAAGTGGCTGGACGGGGCGCAAGGCCCCAGGCAGCGGCAACGATGATGGAGGGATTGGTAACAACGTTGAATCGAACTTTGGGGCTAAGTTAATTTAATTAATTATTTAAATCATGTATTTAAACTTTGCAAGCTAATAACTTTTTGCTACTAACTCCAAATCGCATGAAACAGGATCCATTGCGATCGTGGGGTCGAGAGCTTCACAACAAAACTAACTGGGTCCAATTTGGAGCTTGTTTGAATTTAGGGAAAATACAAACCCAAACGGTACTAAAATCGCCAATCAAAGATTGACGGAGTGGAAACCAAAGTGAGAACTCCTTCTCGCTCAATATTTTATTATGTAGTTATTTTTTTGGAGTTCAACACATGAACTCCCACAAATCATTTAAATTAGATAGAAATGTATGGATATTGGCAACACTTGCATTTCATACTCCGCGGATGGCCACTTGTGGCACTGTAAATGGCATTGGATAGTTGAGTATTTATTTATATGAATGATACTGTTGAATTGATGTGTTATGGTTGTGGTTGTGATTATGATTTTGAAATGTTTAATACACTAGAAAAAAATAATTATAAACTTTTTGTGACAGCTAAAATGGACGTAAATTAATTATTTATAATTTAAACAGTGAAAAATGGTTAAGTAAAAAAATAATTCAAACCAAATTAGAATTGATTAAATTTATTAACCAATGATTTATTTAACCAGTGATAAGCGTTATTTATTAATTTTAATGCTTATACAGTTGTAAATTGCACTCCGGATGATGTTTGAATGGTTAATGATTATTTATCATTATTGTGGAATACATGCGATGTATGAAAACCATATAACTGAAATTATATGGTAACTGATTGAGTCGCATTTCGATTCATAATTAAATTATAGACGAATATTTTAGAATAATATTCAGTGAAGAATTAAATTATATGATTTTTATGTCCGATTTTGGATGGACACAAAAATATTGAAATATTCATAACGGAAATGAATATAAAGCCGAGTTAGGTAGTTAAATTCCAATTTAACTCGAAAGGGTTTATCGACCGATTTTATTCAATTTATAACGAATACGAAAAGAAAATGGATTTCAAAATCAGATATTTTGAAAATATTATCATTTTAATATTATAATGATATGGAATATTCAATTTTGATTTAAAATTGAAAATGAAGTGAAATTGTTTTAAAACGAATTTATAAATATTTTAAAATACGTTTTAAATGGAAATCGATGACATATATTATATATATTTAAATGGCTTGAATAGAACGCGCGGCGTAGCGACCGTTCGCGAATTTCGACCTTTGACTTCGAATTGGCATAACGGGAGATCCAACCATCGGATTCTCCTAAAACTAGAACCGTTGGGTTTATATCGAAAAGATCTTTCCAATGAATATAAGAGATTTAAATTTGAACATTTGGATTTCAAAATATGTCCAAATCAATTTTAGAATAAGTCGCTATGGATGCAGTTCGGTGGCCGTTATTGGAAACCGACTGTAAAGGCCTTAATATAATTATTAAAAATATGGAAAAATTGTGTAAAATCATAATAAATGATTTGGAAAGATTTTGGGTGGAAAATTTCAGTTTTGAAAAGATAAAAATATATTTTTATCGAAATGGACTAGTTCTTAACTAGAATAAATTGGATTTGTAAATGGTTTTGATATAACCATAATTTTCCAACATACGAATTGGAAAGGATTTAAATGGAAACATTCTTCGTAATATTTTGACATTGGATTCCGTGATTATAAAGATATCAGTGGGGAATTTGGATGATACAGATATAGTTATTACCAATATGATATTTGTCGGTTTTAGAATTTGATATTGAATATAAGCCGATATAATTTCTATTTAGAGCCTTGTATTTAACATCAAACTGGATTTTGGGTTTGTCGTGAATGGTGTCTTTGGTAACAACATTCTTAAACCCCGTTGAGAAAGGAATAAATCTTTTAATTAAGATTTAGAGAAATTTACCAATTAATTAATTTAAATGGAATTGAAATGAAAGTTGATTTGGGGTCTATTGTGAACGATGTTTTAAATGACATTTGTTCTTTAACCCAAATTAGCAGTAAAGATCTAATTTGGAATTTATAAATCTTTTTATTAAGATTGAATGGAAAATTTCCAAAGTAAAGTTTTCCAATTTAATATATTAAATTGTGATTGAATGGAGTTCGATTTGGTAATAATCGAGATGAGCTTATGTAAAGGAAGATCTTCATTATATATGGAATTTAAAGGCTTTGCCGTTATACCATATATATATATACGGAAATTTATATCGATTATATATCGATCTATTTTCCGTGAAGATTCTATATTTAATGGAAGATGATTTGGGCTTATCGTGAATTGTGTTTTAAATGACATTTGTTCTTTAACCCAGTTAAAGACAAGATAAATTTTCCTAAAAGTTGAATAATCATTAAGGAATGATTCTTGGGATTAAAAATCAAACTGGGGTTTTAATAAATCTTTAATTAGATTGTGAAACACCCCACCTCCGTAAGGGTCACTCTCAAAGGGAATGCCCTAATTTTGGTGGAGGTTTATAAGTATAAGTCACAGATATACAAGACAGATATAAGAACACATATTTTTGAACAGCGGAAAACAACAACAACTTTTATTTCAACATAATACGTGTTCACAAACCATGTCATAATTTTGTCTTACAATACTTCCAAAATAATAACTGTCTTGATTACATTATTTAAAGAAGCATAAAGAAAACATAAATAAACTGCAAAAGTCCCCTAATTGCTGTCCAAAGCCATAGTCCAAAACGGAAAAGATCTAAGCAATACATTCTTTCTCTTCAAGCTGGATGTGAAAACTGGTCAAGCTGCGGTATTCCCTCCCTGAGAACCTGGGGGGAAACGAAAGAAAAAGAGGCGAAAGGAAAAGGGTCAGTCATAAAGACTGAGTAAGTCCTAGTGACTTTCAGTGTAAAAACGGTTAAAACAACATGTCATGTATGAACTGGAACTAAACTTAAGAATGGTGTCAAGGTGGACAGATAGACTAAGGTGATCATGATAAGTCAAGACAAGTCAAATAAAGCATCACATGTTCAAGATTCGTTGCATCGACTGTACTAGTATACTAAGCCCAGGTCATAAGTTAATCACGAAATAAATCCCACGGCCCAATATCGTGAAATGACCCTGAAACGGGGTCTGACCCAAGTACGGGGTCCTACAGAGCGCTTATCTAGTCGATCGGCTCCCTACAAGTTCTAGCTCGTCAAGTGTCTGTGTCATACGGCTAATCACGAATGTAGTCACCTGTGCTGGGTCCACCTTCGGGTGTATCAGCCCTAGGGTGTCAACCCCTGACACGATTCAAGATGCACAGATAAATCTACGGATACCCCGTGTCTGCCCCGGAATACGTGCATGACCGTAGTCCACCGAACCTACACTGGCGTACCCCACTGTCGTCGTTCACCTCTTACAATCAGCCCAGTAATCGTGCCCCCCCCCCCCCGGCCTAGCCCCAGGGTACCTTGATACATCTAGAGGGTTACTGCTGAAAAGGGTCGTGTCTAGGGTTTCGCCTAACAGATTAGGTCATGTAATTCGTGACCTAACCCGCCTAACCGATTAAGTCATGTAATTCGTGACTTAATCATTTTCCAGTCTAGTCATGTCAAGGTGGTTAAGTATGTCATTTAAATTCGCGACTTAACCCGCCTACGTGTCATGTCAAGTTGGCTAAGTGTTGTCGTTTCAAGTTCATGACTTAGCCCTACAAGTTGGTCAAGTTGTCTTTTCATGTTCATGACTTAACCCTAATTGGCATTAATTGATTCGTTAATGCACCGAACCACTCACATTGGATCCTGTTGTTCGTAGCCACTGGATTTGCCGGGCGGTTCCGGGCAGGTTTACGCTACGAACTCAACCCAACCTCGGGTTTCAAGCGTGATGTGACCAACTACCCACATTGGATCCTATTGTTTGTAGCAACTGGATTCGCCGGGCGGTTCCGGGCAGATTTACACTACAAACTCAACCCAACCTCGAGTTGGCCACTTTCTTGTTTTCTAAAGTCATGCCCATGTTCTTAGCAGATTCGTGCTATTTCCATAGCATGTTCATATGTCAACTTCGTGCCCAACTAAGGCATGTTTTAAGTCAAGTTATGGCATGTTCAAGTCAAGTTTTCGTGCCATATTTCATGTTCTACTTATGCCAAATTTCACGGTTTATGATTATAATCAATTCAAGTTTTGCCTATTCTACCCAATCGTATCCCCAACGTATATAAACGTACTTCGTTCACAAGCATAAACAATTCAAGAGATAAAGGGGAATAACACCAAACATGTGATAGGCATATGTGACAATTCCAACATCACTTACATAATAAACAGGCTATAACGTATCACATGGTTTCAATACTAGCATGATGATAACTTGGCATAGTAATGGTTCCAAATTAGTTTAACATGATGATTTCAACTTTACATCATAGGCATAATAATCATTGCGGGCATAATAATAATTTTATTACAAGCATGAAACATTAAAGGCATGGTAATTCTAATAGGCATATTGGATTCCAATTTAGCATTTTTAACATAATGATTCTCATCTGGCATTATAAACATAATGATTCCAATTTTTCATCATAACCTAGCAATTCCCATTTTGTCATTAACATGACAGGTATATTAACATCACAGGCATAGTTCCATCAACATCATAGACATTGTTTAATTAGCATCATAGGCATGGTTTAATCAACATAAAGATTTCATAGTGATTCCATGGACATGTATTAGTCCAACTTGCCATACAATTAAGCCCAAGTGATTCATAACAACATCAAAATCATGATAAGTTTAACTTGCAACATTGACATAGCAATATTCCCAAATTATGATTCAAAGTTAAACAATATAAACATGGATTAATAATAGTTCCTAAATCCAGTTTCAATTCATGGCATGTGTAACACCCCACACCCGCTATGGTCACTCTCTAAGGGAATGCCATAACATCGGTGGAGTATTTTAAGTGAATATAGAACAGAAATATTACAACAAGACAGATATAAGTAATACTTGAAAATCTTAAAACATCATTTCATTGCAGCGGAAAGTAAAACATGTTTGGTTACATCACAAAACCATAATAAGAGTCAAGTACAAAATATCCATCCTGATACATAAAAGTACATAATCCCAATACATAAACAGATAGCCATAAAAGAAAAGGGTAAGCTGAGCTCTACATCTATGGTCCAAGCTCCAAAAGAGAATAAAGCAGCCTGATCTAAGCCCACTCGTACCGGGCCCACTCTGATAACCTGAGGGTTGGGAAAAAGATAAAAACAACGGGGTCAGACATAAGTCTGAGTGAGTCCTATAACCCTAACAATACAACCATTAAAGTAATTAGGGTATGACATAAACAAGGTACGGTACCTCTGGGGATAATGACTACACTAAGTAGCCAACTAAACACCGAATGTACTACGATAACCGAAAAGACGCATTTATCCACCCAAGGATAAATTACTAGCTTACACCACCCCAGATCTACCCACCCAAGGGTAATTCCTACACTGCACCACACCAGTTCTACCCACCAAGAGTAATTCCTACTTAAAGGTTGATCCCACTAAGTGTATTTAGTAATTTTTACCCAGTAGTTTCTTGTACCCCTACACAGGTGCCGTCTGCCCCTATCTTTACTAGGTGTACCCACTACTCCCAAGCGATCGGCTCCCTACCGTAGATACCCGTGTTGGTCCCACAAAGGGGGCGTATCATTCCCCAAAGTGGCTCCCTGATAATATCAACGGTGCACGGCTTTATATCTACACGATGCAACAACGACTTACCAACCAGCCCGGGTCCACACACGCATATGAAACCCGTTGATCCTGCGTTGCCACCGCTAACCCGTTTTGGCCTCTTATAGTCAAGCCCAATATGCGTGTCCCGTCACCCGACTAGGGTCGAGCCCACAAAGATACGTTTGGGATATTGGTTGAAATGGGCCCCCACAAGCTACTACTTAAGCTTGCCACTTTTATCTAGTGCATCCCACTTAACCCCTTATATAGTCATGCCCACTTACATGTTAAGATTTGGTTAAGTCATCAATCATATTTCAATTGCCACAAAGGGCACCCACTAGATTTCCACATGCCACCCAAAGCACTTACTTAACCCTTCACCCATGTTTTAATTACATGTTCCACTTTGGTTAAGTATTCTAATCGTATTTTCTATTGCCACCCAAGGCAACCCACTAGTTTCCTCATGCCACCCGAGGCACCCCCACTAGTTACTAAATGCCACCCAAGGCACCCACTTAACCCTCATGTCCCACTACATGCTAATTTGGTTAAGTGTTTCTTAATTAATTAAGACCGTGATCCTCATAAAGACCTCTCACATTAGACTATCTTTTATGACCGCTGGTTAAGCCGGTTGGGTCCGGGCAGCCTTACGTCATAACCGAGTCTAACCTCGTGTCTTTACGTTAATCACGTATTTAGTTTGTGCCTAAGACCTCTCACATTGGGCTAACATTTGTAGCAACTGGTTAAGCCGGTTGGGTCCGGGCAGTTTTACACTACAAATGAGTCCAACCTCGTGTCTTAGTCGATTAATTACACCTAATTAATCACCCCCATATTAATTATCCCTAATTAGTATCAAGTTTTTCATAACATGGGTAGACCTAACTTAATAGGTAAATTCCCATGGGGTAGACCTAACTCAATAGGTAAATTCCCACTTATGCTTATTCATTTTATGGTATGCTTAATCATAACCATTTCACACCATTTCATTAACATGTCTATTAACCCCATCGTTTCCCCACGCACTTATGCTAACACGACATATTTCCAAGAGAAGATTCTTTCACAATTAACATGGGTTTCACTTAGCATACATTAGCATGAACATGGGTTAAAAGGTGTCCACTTACATCATAATATTAACCCAACTAGCATTGCTAAATAACCCAACTTGCATGAACATACATATGTCATATATAAAGGCAACTTGCATAAGTGTTCATAGGTTATACAAAGGTGAACTTGCATGTGTCTTAAAGGTGTGAACTTGCACAACATGTTACATGTTAACTTGCATAACATCATACACATAACTTGCATAATATTATAAACATAACTTGCATATCAACATACACATAACTTGCATAGCATCATGCACATAACTTGCATAACATCATACACATAACTTGCATATGAACTTGCATAACAACATGCACATAACTTACATAACATCATGCACATAACTTGCATAACATCATACACATAACTTGCATATGAACTTGCATAACAACATGCACATAACTTACATAACATCATACACATAACTTGCATAACATGTTGAGCTTGCATATAAGCATACACATAACTTACATAACATGTTGAACTTGCATATATGACTTGCATCTTAAAGGAGGGTAAACATGCATACACATATATATACATAGCATATAGAGGTGTCATCTTGCATATGTATGCATCACATTTAAAAGGGTAAACTTGCATGTCATGATTTATGCATAATACCAAACACTTAGCATGCATAAAACCAATTACTTAGCATGCACAAAACCACATACTTAGCATGCACAAAACCAAATACTTAGCATGCATAAAACCAAACACTTAGCATGCATAAAACCCCATGTATAACTTGCATATCTTATTACATATAACTTGCATATACTCTCTCATATAGTTTTCATAACATGTTACATATGCATAAATGTTCAACTTAGTATTTTGCATCATAAAACATGGCATTAAACTTGCATATGGCAATAAACTTGCAAATCACATATCATACAAACTTGCATAAACTCATTTATCCACAAACATAGCCATGTCTTATCACATCCTACCATAATCAATTTAACAATTGATTATTAAAGCTATAGGAACTCACCAAAACCAAGATTAGCAAACTTATGAAGTAGGACTAGTTGCTAAATATGAAGAAGATGATGATTAGAGGTTGATTAGCTTGCAACTCTCTTCATTGATTTGTGGAGGCCATGATCAAGTTTCATTTTGCCATAGTTTAGTTACAAGACCTAATTATGAATGAATTAGGGTAGGGTTGGGGTCTTATTTATAGGATTAGGTAGTGTTTTAGGCCCTTAGATTAACCCTAGATTAGATTAGGATCGTCAGATTTAGGAAATCTCTAGAACACAGCCCAAGACTCAACCAAAAACCAGATCTGGTGCACCCAGATCAACAGGGCCGACACCCTGTGTCGACACCCCTGTCGACAGGCAAGTCGACAGGGCAGTCGACACCCCTGTCGACAGCCCTGTCGACATGGCTAGGGCGGGAATTTTTCCCGCCTGGCCCCCCGCTGGCTCCAATTTCGAAATCTGATTTTTTTAAATATTAAATTCTGTTTTTATCTTAAATTTTCTGCCAACTTCATTGGGCCATAACTGGGCCATACGGACTCCGATTCTCGAAAACTCGGACTCTATTTCGCGTATTTTTCCGAGACGAACGCAATGACGCAGCCCGTTTCCCCCAATTCTCACATCTGAGATTATTTATTCTGTAATTAGTGAATTTTAGCATTAACCGAAATTCGGGGTGTTACATTCTCCCCTCCTTAAAGGATTTCGTCCCCGAAATCTCTAAGCTAAGGAGAATGCATATCCTATCATCCAAACAATCATCTACTCAATCAATCAAACACGGGCATCCATTGTCCTTAAAACAATTTCTAATGATATATGAGCATATGCGAAAAGTGTGTGTATATGTTCCTTATCAAATGTACGAACATATGCAAACCATGATAGTGCCATGCATCCAATATGTATGCGAGATAACCCTATCGACACATACAGTATCTATATGAGTGCACAATCATTCACCAAAATGCATCATCCATATGATAACACAATCATTATACATCCATAAATATAGCTTCCTACACACAATTCTATGCAATATGCAATATGAAGTGACTGAGCCGATCTAGTGCCTAGAGTGTGTGTATATGCATCCACGAGCAACCACTTGCATCCACTTGCATCCATCAACCATAACATGTCTCAAACACATGTTTCAACCATAGGTTTACCCTATCTAAAGGTCAAAGGTACTAATGAGAGGACATACTACAGATAAGATAAGTACTAGTCAAACGATAAAGGAGAAATTAAAAGACATATCCTAAAAAGGAATAGGTTTAATGAACGCATCTTCTCTTCCGTCTCTAAGGTAGCGTTGCTCTCATCTTCTCCCCATTGTACTTTGACTAGTTGAACCTCTCGACTCCTCAACTTCCTAGTCTCTGACCCAAGGATGCGAGTAGGAGCTCGTCGAATCGTCTCATCACGCTCTATCTCTACTTCTTTAAGCAAGCTCGGCTCTACCACCTCAGCGGTCTCATGTAGGAACTTCCTCAATGTGACATATGTAATATATCATGTACACCATCAAGTCTGTCGGGCAACTCCACTCTATATGCCATCTGTCCAATCCTTTCCTTAATAGGAAACGGCCCAACAAACCTTGGTACTCACTTCCCAACAGATCCAAAGTGAACCACATTCCGTAACGGAGATACCTTGATAAAAAGCATGTCCTAATATCAAACTCAAGCTCTATTCTCCTCTTGTCCGCATAAGATTTCTGTTTATCTTGCGCCGCTTTCATCCTTCTTCGAATCAAATCAATCTTTTCCCGAAGTCTTTCTAACCTTATCGGCCCAAGCAAGATCTCATCCGTAGATTCCCACCAACGTGTAGGTGATCGACAAGGCCTTCCATAAAGAGCTTCGAAAGGTGCCATGCCAATACTAGACTGAAAGCTGTTATTATATGCGAACTCCACCAATGGAAGATGCTCTTCCCATGTACTTCCAAAATCTAAGATACAAAGCCTCAAAAGGTCTTCTAGAACACGATTCACCCTCTCAGTCTGGCCGTCCGTCTGAGGATGATATGCGGTGCTCAGACACAATTGAGTCCCCACTGCTTCTTGCAAACTTCCCCAGAACTCGCTAGTGAAGATAGGATCTCGATCTCTCACTATGCTAGAGGGTACCCCATGTAATCGAACTATCTCTCGAAGATATTCTGAAGCTAGCCATGGAGCAGTCCTCTTGCTCTTCACAGGTATGAAATGGGCGCTCTTAGTAAGTCTGTCTACCACCACCCAAATTCCCGTATTACCCTTTCTCGATCTGGGTAACCCGTCAATAAAATCCATCGAGACGCTATCCCACTTCCCTTGCGGAACTTCCAATGGGTGAAGCAACCCACCTGGTTTCTTTTGCTCCGCCTTCACTTGTTGGCAGACCAAGCATCGAGCGACATACTCGGCCGCGTCTTTATTCATACCGGCCCAAAAGAAAACTCGCTTCACGTCTTGGTACATCTTGTCCCCATCGAGATGAATGGTCATCTTCGACCGATGTGCATCATCAAGTATAGCCTTCCTCAAACCCCTTGTCTTACGGTACACAAAGGCTACCGTCTCTATGCAACCACCCCTTACCATCTAGGGTGTACCTACTCAAATGGCTGGACGACTCCCCTCCTCATGAGCTTCTCTACTAACTCAACCAACTGTGGGTCGTTCCGCTGTGCTCCGCCAATATGCCCCAAAAGAGTAGGCCTAACCTCCAAGGAGGCTAGCAAACCGGGTACAAAGTCAATGGAAGGTCTAAAGTCAACATCGAAATAAACTCTAAGCTCCGTCGTTCAACGAACAATGAACTCAAGGACAACCTTTTTCTACTTAAGTCGTCCACCCCCACGTTACCCTTGCCATGGGTATACGCTATCTCAAACTCATAGGATGCTAAGAATCCCATCCACTTTTGCTGTCCTAAGACTATGCGCTCGAAGAGTCTCCAACACTTCCCTAAGATGTAGGGCATGCTCTTCCCCACCAGGATATCATCCAAAATCATCACAACTGTTCATCTCTCACGCAGACCACCCTAGTCGAACTTGGCATCCCCCAAATGCAAGCCCCAAAGGCCTAAACCAATATCAGACAAACACCCAAGGGATACCTCCTTCGAATTCAGACGACCTACGTGAGATGATACTAGTAAAAACGGCTAAATAATTAAGCCCCTTGTACAACCCTGGATGTCCTCGCCAGTCTCGCTCCAAAACCACCGTTTTTCCCATAACTGGCTTTGCTCACCCTATTGAGCACATACGAAAATTTATTTCGCTCTTAGAAAAGACCAAGATGTCATCCACAAAGACCATCACGAACTTATTTAGGTACTCCTTGAACACCCTTCTCATCAAATCAACAAAGTATGCGGGGGCGTTCGTCAAACCAAATGGCATCACCAGCCACTCATAAAAAAAAATCATCCGGAGTCCTAAAGGCAGTCTTCTCTATACTATTCTCAGCCACTCTCAACTGATGAAATCCCGTGGCTAAGTCCTACTACAAAAATACTGAGGCGCCAGCCAACTGATCAAAGAGATCATTAATCCTCAGCAATGGGTGTCTATTCTTCTTTGTGAGTTTATTTAGTTCTCTTTAGCCTACACAAAGTCTGAGGGACCCCTCCGCCTTCATGGCAAAAACTACTGGAGCACCTCACTCCGATATACTTCGTCTTATGAACCCCTTCTCAAGCAAATCGCCTACTTACTTATGGAGTTCCCTCCTCTCACGAGGAGCCATGTGGCACGCTGGCCAAGATACTGGTTTAGCATTATCCCCCAGATATATTCGGAAGTCAATCTCCCGCTTCGGAGGTAAGCCCTTCACCTCCTCACATACATCCGAGTATTCCCGGACCGCTCTAACAGATCGCAACCTCTAGACCGAGTGTCAAGCGATTCTAGATAACTTAGCATAACAGATTCTATGGGATTACAAGAGATCTCGAGAGTGTTACCCAAGCGGGTCATAAGCCTAACAACTCTCCCTTCAAAATCAAGAACGGCACCCCTACTGGATAACCAGTCCATGCCCAAAACTAACCCATAGCCCGTGAAGCCCAACAAGCATCACACCTAAACTCAACGCTAAGTATAGAAACTTTCAAACCCAAACACATCATGGAGCCCAATTGGGTTTGAAACAACTAAGGGATCATCTACCAAACTGGTGTCTAAGTGCAGTGACTCAACTAACAATGATAAGATAAACGAACTCGATGCATCATAATCAAATAAAGTTTGAACCGGATAATATAGAAATCCAAATTCCAACCTAGACGGTCCTATCCCCATCTGGTACACTAGCCGTGAGGGAATACAACTACCCTCCAGGAGATTCCATACCTTGCCCTTGCTTCTTTGGACAATCCTAATAAGGTGTCCTATTCCTCCCAAAAGGATAACTACTAGCCTTCTTCTTCCCATTCTCCACTCGTAACCTCCCATCAATGAGGTTTCGTCCTTCATTAACCAAACAACTATTTGAGCCTTCCTCCCATCGTCCATCCAATAAGTACCTACAAGTCCTCCTTCTTCTTGAACCAACTTCTAATCCGACTAATGTCTAGGTCCCTTGAAGTGGTTTTCATTCTTATCTATCTTAGAAAGATCATCTACACATGGAGGGGAAACTCAAAACGAGAGAGGAAGAGATTCAAACGGAGAATTCGAAAGATAAAGATATGGCTATCGGGGATTATGCTTTTCTTTCTAAAACTTTTCTCTTAAAAGACATGTTTTTTTTTGAAAATACTCCTTTCAAAAATATTCTTAGAAAATAGTTTTTCTAAAAAATTTATCTGTTCTGGTAACCTTTGCTCTGATACCACGTGTAACACCCCACACCCGCTATGGTCACTCTCTAAGGGAATGCCATAACATCGGTGGAGTATTTTAAGTGAATATAGAACAGAAATATTACAACAAGATAGATATAAGTAATACTTGAAAATCTTAAAACATCATTTCATTGCAGCGGAAAGTAAAACATGTTTGGTTACATCACAAAACCATAATAAGAGTCAAGTACAAAATATCCATCCTGATACATAAAAGTACATAATCCCAATACATAAACAGATAGCCATAAAAGAAAAGGGTAAGCTGAGCTCTACATCTATGGTCCAAGCTCCAAAAGAGAATAAAGCAGCCTGATCTAAGCCCACTCGTACCGGGCCCACTCTGATAACCTGAGGGTTGGGAAAAAGATAAAAACAACGGGGTCAGACATAAGTCTGAGTGAGTCCTATAACCCTAACAATACAACCATTAAAGTAATTAGGGTATGACATAAACAAGGTACGGTACCTCTGGGGATAATGACTACACTAAGTAGCCAACTAAACACCGGATGTACTACGATAACCGAAAAGATGCATTTATCCACCCAAGGATAAATTACTAGCTTACACCACCCCAGATCTACCCACCCAAGGGTAATTCCTACACTGCACCACACCAGTTCTACCCACCAAGAGTAATTCCTACTTAAAGGTTGATCCCACTAAGTGTACTTAGTAATTTTTACCCAGTAGTTTCTTGTACCCCTACACAGGTGCCGTCTGCCCCTATCTTTACTAGGTGTACCCACTACTCCCAAGCGATCGGCTCCCTACCGTAGATACCCGTGCTGGTCCCACAAAGGGGGCGTATCATTCCCCAAAGTGGCTACCTGATAATATCAACGGTGCACGGCTTTATATCTACACGATGCAACAACGACTTACCAACCAGCCCGGGTCCACACACGCATATGAAACCCGTTGATATTGCGTTGCCACCGCTAACCCGTTTTGGCCTCTTATAGTCAAGCCCAATATGCGTGTCCCGTCACCCGACTAGGGTCGAGCCCACAAAGATACGTTTGGGATATTGGTTGAAATGGGCCCCCACAAGCTACTACTTAAGCTTGCCACTTTTATCTAGTGCATCCCACTTAACCCCTTATATAGTCATGCCCACTTACATGTTAAGATTTGGTTAAGTCATCAATCATATTTCAATTGCCACAAAGGGCACCCACTAGATTTCCACATGCCACCCAAAGCACTTACTTAACCCTTCACCCATGTTTTAATTACATGTTCCACTTTGGTTAAGTATTCTAATCGTATTTTCTATTGCCACCCAAGGCAACCCACTAGTTTCCTCATGCCACCCGAGGCACCCCCACTAGTTACTACATGCCACCCAAGGCACCCACTTAACCCTCATGTCCCACTACATGCTAATTTGGTTAAGTGTTTCTTAATTAATTAAGACCGTGATCCTCATAAAGACCTCTCACATTAGACTATCTTTTATGACCGCTGGTTAAGCCGGTTGGGTCCGGGCAGCCTTACGTCATAACCGAGTCTAACCTCGTGTCTTTACGTTAATCACGTATTTAGTTTGTGCCTAAGACCTCTCACATTGGGCTAACATTTGTAGCAACTGGTTAAGCCGGTTGGGTCCGGGCAGTTTTACACTACAAATGAGTCCAACCTCGTGTCTTAGTCGATTAATTACACCTAATTAATCACCCCCATATTAATTATCCCTAATTAGTATCAAGTTTTTCATAACATGGGTAGACCTAACTTAATAGGTAAATTCCCATGGGGTAGACCTAACTCAATAGGTAAATTCCCACTTATGCTTATTCATTTTATGGTATGCTTAATCATAACCATTTCACACCATTTCATTAACATGTCTATTAACCCCATCGTTTCCCCACGCACTTATGCTAACACGACATATTTCCAAGAGAAGATTCTTTCACAATTAACATGGGTTTCACTTAGCATACATTAGCATGAACATGGGTTAAAAGGTGTCCACTTACATCATAATATTAACCCAACTAGCATTGCTAAATAACCCAACTTGCATGAACATACATATGTCATATATAAAGGCAACTTGCATAAGTGTTCATAGGTTATACAAAGGTGAACTTGCATGTGTCTTAAAGGTGTGAACTTGCACAACATGTTACATGTTAACTTGCATAACATCATACACATAACTTGCATAATATTATAAACATAACTTGCATATCAACATACACATAACTTGCATAGCATCATGCACATAACTTGCATAACATCATACACATAACTTGCATATGAACTTGCATAACAACATGCACATAACTTACATAACATCATGCACATAACTTGCATAACATCATACACATAACTTGCATATGAACTTGCATAACAACATGCACATAACTTACATAACATCATACACATAACTTGCATAACATGTTGAGCTTGCATATAAGCATACACATAACATGTTGAACTTGCATATATGACTTGCATCTTAAAGGAGGGTAAACATGCATACACATATATATACATAGCATATAGAGGTGTCATCTTGCATATGTATGCATCACATTTAAAAGGGTAAACTTGCATGTCATGATTTATGCATAATACCAAACACTTAGCATGCATAAAACCAATTACTTAGCATGCACAAAACCACATACTTAGCATGCACAAAACCAAATACTTAGCATGCATAAAACCAAACACTTAGCATGCATAAAACCCCATGTATAACTTGCATATCTTATTACATATAACTTGCATATACTCTCTCATATAGTTTGCATAACATGTTACATATGCATAAATGTTCAACTTAGTATTTTGCATCATAAAACATGGCATTAAACTTGCATATGGCAATAAACTTGCAAATCACATATCATACAAACTTGCATAAACTCATTTATCCACAAACATAGCCATGTCTTATCACATCCTACCATAATCAATTTAACAATTGATTATTAAAGCTATAGGAACTCACCAAAACCAAGATTAGCAAACTTATGAAGTAGGACTAGTTGCTAAATATGAAGAAGATGATGATTAGAGGTTGATTAGCTTGCAACTCTCTTCATTGATTTGTGGAGGCCATGATCAAGTTTCATTTTGCCATAGTTTAGTTACAAGACCTAATTATGAATGAATTAGGGTAGGGTTGGGGTCTTATTTATAGGATTAGGTAGTGTTTTAGGCCCTTAGATTAACCCTAGATTAGATTAGGATCGTCAGATTTAGGAAATCTCTAGAACACAGCCCAAGACTCAACCAAAAACCAGATCTGGTGCACCCAGATCAACAGGGCCGACACCCTGTGTCGACACCCCTGTCGACAGGCAAGTCGACAGGGCAGTCGACACCCCTGTCGACAGCCCTGTCGACATGGCTAGGGCGGGAATTTTTCCCGCCTGGCCCCCCGCTGGCTCCAATTTCGAAATCTGATTTTTTTAAATATTAAATTCTGTTTTTATCTTAAATTTTCTGCCAACTTCATTGGGCCATAACTGGGCCATACGGACTCCGATTCTCGAAAACTCGGACTCTATTTCGCGTATTTTTCCGAGACGAACGCAATGACGCAGCCCGTTTCCCCCATTTCTCACATCTGAGATTATTTATTCTGTAATTAGTGAATTTTAGCATTAACCGAAATTCGGGGTGTTACAGCATGTCCATGTTATTTTAGCGTTTTTGCCTAAAAAGTAACATAGAACTTACAATATGAAGCAAGTAATCAAAATTCCAAATCAAATAGCCCCAAATCCATTGTCTAAAGCGTCGTAGTTGTTGTAGCTTCTAGTTGTAGCCTTCAAGAATCGTCCTTTGTCTTCTATAATTTTGTTCTTTGTATTTTTAATTTAGAGTTCTAGGTTTAATGGCGGCTGCATGAGACTAAAATGAATTAGTATGATTTAGGCTAGGTCTTAGGGTCTTTTTATAGTGTTTGCGAGTTGATTAGGACCGTCGATGGAGCTTGGTTTAATAATAGCCGTTCGCTTGAAGGAGAGACCAACCAGGAGCTGACACCTAGCCCTAGTGACAAGGCAAGGCTCAGAAAATCGACCAAACACAGACCAGGCCAGCCAGGGTGGGCTGGGTTCGACCTGGCTCAAGGGCCAGGTCGACACCCCAGTCGACACCGTGTCGACTTGGCAGTCGACACGGGTTACCCAGGTCGACTGCCCAGTCGACCTGGCTAGCCCCAGGTCGACTGCCAAGTCGACCTGGGTGCCTTGGGCGGGAATTTTCCCGCCCTGGCCAATTGGGCCCGATTTTGAATTTTAAATTTGTTTTTCTGAGCTGCTTTCTTCTGTTTGAATTTTAAACTGAATTCTGAAACTTCCGGAGGCCATATCTTCTTCATACGGAGTCCGTTTTACGCAAACTCGGACTCTGTCTCAAGCAGAATTCCGAGACGAACGCAATGGCGTATCCTGTTTCCCTTAATTCTTTGATTTGAAATTAATTATACTTTAATTTGTGAATTTCACTGTTATAGAATACACTGGGTGTTACATTCTCCCCCACTTAAAAGGATTTCGTCCCCGAAATCTTCAAGTTCAGGAAGAATGTATATCCTAACATCCAAACATCCATCTACTCATCCATCAAACACGAGCATCCATTGTCCTTAAAAGACTTCTAATGCTTCATGATCATATGCGAAGTGTGTGTGTGTACATGTACTTATCCAATGCAAAATCAGGGGGTCTACTAATTCAGTTGACCTCCTTAATGCGAATTATGTAAGTGCCATGAATCCATTATGTATGCAAATTTTCCTATTCATGATTTTACATGAGTGCACAACCATTCATATATAAATGCAACATCCATATGACAACACACTAAACTTCATCCATATACGAATAAATACATTTATGCGTATGCAACATGAAAATGTGTCTGAGCCGATCTAGTGCCTAATGTGTATTCATGCATCCACGAGCAACTACTTGCGACCACTTACAACCATTTCGCAATCATAACATGTTTCAATTACATGTTTACATCCAAAAAGATTCTACCTATGGTTCTCAAGATAGGATCGAGGAGAGAAACAAGATAAAACAAAGCATCTAGAAGAAGTTAACGATGTACCCTCAGAAGGTCCGGTCTGCTTCTTAGGGCAGTCTTTGCTGATGTGTCCAGTCTCCCCACAATGAAAACATTCACCTTGCTTTCTCTTCCTCTTTCTACAATCCTTGGCTATGTGCCCTTCCGTACCACAGAAATTGCATTTCCTTTTATCACGTGAGTTGTCGTTCTTGCCTCCTTTCTCGGAGTCTACCTTCTAATTCTAAGGATCGTTGGGCTTGACCTCTTTCTTCCCTTGAGAGTTTTCTGCCTTTGTCTCCTTCTTGCCCTTATCTTCTTCGTTCAGCAATGCCATCTGCACCAACCTTTCATACGTAGCTCCCATGGGTATATGGGTCATGGCCAAACTGTGTAATGGCTCATTCAACCCCTTGACAAAGCGGAGAGCCTTCTTGTGCGGGGTGTTGACTAGGTCCAGTCCGAACCTAGCCAGCTCATCGAACTGATTAACATACTCTTTGACTGTCATATTCCCTTGCTTAAGAAATAAGAATTTTTCCAACTGCAAACTCCTTTCAGCTTCTGAGAGAAATTTAGCCTCAAACCTTACCCTAAAGTCCTCCCATGTTTCCACTGGTCTTTCTGCATTGGTGACTTCCCACCAGTAGGAAGCCTCACCTTTTAGTAGTCATACTGCCAGTTGTACTTTCTGCCTATCTTCTACCTCAAAGATGACGAATAAGTCCTCGGTTTCTTTCAGCCAATTTCTAGCTGCCACGAAGAACTCAGTTCCATGAAAATCCTTTCCTCCCATAGCTTTAAAATCTTTACATATCTTAGCAAAAGTGTTTCCCCGCGGAGGAGGTGGAGGAATAGGTGCTGCTGCAGCTGGATGATTTCCTGCAGCTGGGGGAGGAGGAACGGTAGGACCTGGCTGAGTGGCCCTTGCTTCTAAGAATCGTCTAAACCAACCAGGTATTGGTATACCCTCTGGCAAGTTAAGTTCTTCGGACATGCTGAAACAAAAAGGATAGATTCAAAACGAAGGATAAGAGATAGTACCTATGGCTTTGGGGGACTTTGCCTTTTTAAAATATAATATTTTATCTTTTAAAAATGCTTCTTTAAATTTTCTTTCGAAAAAAGATTTTCAAAACTTTTTATCTTATCTGATAAACCTATGCTCTGATACCAAGTGAAACACCCCACCTCCGTTAGGGTCACTCTCAAAGGGAATGCCCTAATTTTGGTGGAGGTTTATAAGTATAAGTCACAGATATACAAGACAGATATAAGAACACATATTTTTGAACAGCGGAAAACAACAACAACTTTTATTTCAACATAATACGTGTTCACAAACCATGTCATAATTTTGTCTTACAATACTTCCAAAATCATAACTGTCTTGATTACATTATTTAAAGAAGCATAAAGAAAACATAAATAAACTGCAAAAGTCCCCTAATTGCTGTCCAAAGCCATAGTCCAAAACGGAAAAGATCTAAGCAATACATTCTTTCTCTTCAAGCTGGATGTGAAAACTGGTCAAGCTGCAGTATTCCCTCCCTGAGAACCTGGGGGGGAAACGAAAGAAAAAGAGGCGAAAGGAAAAGGGTCAGTCATAAAGACTGTGTAAGTCCTAGTGACTTTCAGTGTAAAAACGGTTAAAACAACATGTCATGTATGAACTGGAACTAAACTTAAGAATGGTGTCAAGGTGGACAGATAGACTAAGGTGATCATGATAAGTCAAGACAAGTCAAATAAAGCATCACATGTTCAAGATTCGTTGCATCGACTGTACTAGTATACTAAGCCCAGGTCATAAGTTAATCACGAAATAAATCCCACGGCCCAATATCGTGAAATGACCCTGAAACGGGGTCTGACCCAAGTACGGGGTCCTACGGAGCGCTTATCTAGTCGATCGGCTCCCTACAAGTTCTAGCTCATCAAGTGTCCGTGTCATACGGCTAATCACGAATGTAGTCACCTGTGCTGGGTCCACCTTCGGGTGTATCAGCCCTAGGGTGTCAACCCCTGACACGATTCAAGATGCACAGATAAATCTACGGATACCCCGTGTCTGCCCCAGAATACGTGCACGGCCGTAGTCCATCGAACCTACACTGGCGTACCCCACTGCCGTCGTTCACTTCTTACAATCAGCCCAGTAATCGTGCCCCACCCGGCCTAGCCCCAGGGTACCTTGATACATCTAGAGGGTTACTGCTGAAAAGGGTCGTGTCTAGGGTTTCGCCTAACAGATTAGGTCATGTAATTCGTGACCTAACCCGCCTAACCGATTAAGTCATGTAATTCGTGACTTAATCATTTTCCAGTCTAGTCATGTCAAGGTGGTTAATTATGTCATTTAAATTCGCGACTTAACCCGCCTACGTGTCATGTCAAGTTGGCTAAGTGTTGTCGTTTCAAGTTCATGACTTAGCCCTACAAGTTGGTTAAGTTGTCTTTTCATGTTCATGACTTAACCCTAATTGGCATTAATTGATTCGTTAATGCACCGAACCACTCACATTGGATCCTGTTGTTCGTAGCCACTGGATTTGCCGGGCGGTTCCGGGCAGGTTTACGCTACGAACTCAACCCAACCTCGGGTTTCAAGCGTGATGTGACCAACTACCCACATTGGATCCTATTGTTTGTAGCAACTGGATTTGCCGGGCGGTTCCGGGCAGATTTACACTACAAACTCAACCCAACCTCGAGTTGGCCACTTTCTTGTTTTCTAAAGTCATGCCCATGTTCTTAGCATATTCGTGCTATTTCCATAGCATGTTCATATGTCAACTTCGTGCCCAACTAAGGCATGTTTTAAGTCAAGTTATGGCATGTTCAAGTCAAGATTTCGTGCCATATTTCATGTTCTACTTATGCCAAATTTCACAGTTTATGATTATAATCAATTCAAGTTTTGCCTATTCTACCCAATCGTATCCCCAACGTATATAAACGTACTTCGTTCACAAGCATAAACAATTCAAGAGATAAAGGGGAATAACACCAAACATGTGATAGGCATATGTGACAATTCCAACATCACTTACATAATAAACAGGCTATAACGTATCACATGGTTTCAATACAAGCATGATGATAACTTGGCATAGTAATGGTTCCAACTTAGTTTAACATGATGATTTCAACTTTACATCATAGGCATAATAATCATTGCGGGCATAATAATAATTTTATTACAAACATGAAACATTAAAGGCATGGTAATTCTAATAGGCATATTGGATTCCAATTTAGCATTTTTAACATAATGATTCTCATCTAGCATTATAAACATAATGATTCCAATTTTTCATCATAACCTAGCAATTCCCATTTTGTCATTAACATGATAGGTATATTAACATCACAGGCATAGTTCCATCAACATCATAGACATGGTTTAATTAGCATCATAGGCATGGTTTAATCAACATAAAGATTTCATAGTGATTCCATGGACATGTATTAGTCCAACTTGCCATACAATTAAGCCCAAGTGATTCATAACAACATCAAAATCATGATAAGTTTAACTTGCAACATTGACATAGCAATATTCCCAAATTATGATTCAAAGTTAAACAATATAAACATGGATTAATAACAGTTCCTAAATCCGGTTTCAATTCATGGCATGTCCATGTTATTTTAGCGTTTTTGCCTAAAAAGTAACATAGAACTTACAATATGAAGCAAGTAATCAAAATTCCAAATCAAATAGCCCCAAATCCGTTGTCTAAAGCGTCGTAGTTGTTATAGCTTCTAGTTGTAGCCTTCAATAATCGTCCTTCGTGTTCTATAATTTTGTTCTTTGTATTTTTAATTTAGAGTTCTAGGTTTAATGGCGGCTGCATGAGGCTAAAATGAATTAGTATGATTTAGGCTAGGTCTTAGGGTCTTTTTATAGTGTTTGCGAGTTGATTAGGACCGTCGATGGAGCTTGGTTTAATAATAGTCGTTCGCTTGAAGGAGAGACCAACCAGGAGCTGACACCTAGCCCTAGTGACAAGGCAAGGCTCAGAAAATCAACCAAACACAGACCAGGCTAGCCAGGGTGGGCTGGGTTCGACCTGGCTCAGGGGCCAGGTCGACACCCCAGTCGACACCGTGTCGACTTGGCAGTCGACACGGGTTACCCAGGTCGACTGCCCAGTCGACCTGGCTAGCCCCAGGTCGACTACCAAGTCGACCTGGGTGCCTTGGGCGGGAATTTTCCCGCCCTGGCCAATTGGGCCCGATTTTGAATTTTAAATTTGTTTTTCTGAGCTGCTTTCGTCTGTTTGAATTTTAAACTGAATTCTGAAACTTCTGGAGGCCATATCTTCTTCATACGGAGTCCGTTTTACGCAAACTCGGACTCTGTCTCAAGCAGAATTCCGAGACCAACGCAGTGGCGTATCCCGTTTCCCTTAATTCTTTGATTTGAAATTAATTATACTTTAATTTGTGAATTTTGCTGTTATAGAATACACGGGGTGTTACAGATTGAAATGAGAATGAGGTAATTAAGTTTATCGAATTCACGAAATGATCGAGATTAGAGTACCACCAGTTTTACTCCAAGCGATATTTAAATCTTTAATTAGATTTGAACGTGAAATGGTAATTAATTTTACCCAGAACACAGTGGGTGTTAGATATGGAGTACTACCAGTTTTGCCCTATGGGATGAATAGGTTGGGATTAGAAAAATGAAATAGATGATTACTTCGGTAAGGTTCGATAATCCCGACTTGTTTTATAAACCTTAATTTGGTTTAGAATTGTGGATAAATAAAATAAAATCTTTTGAACTGGGTATGTAAAGGAAGATTAAAACATAAATTTAAAATAATTTATCTTTGATAAAATTAATGGGAACCTTTCCCTAAAAATGTGAATATTTGAATAAACGAATATTTTGAAATGGAATAAGGCGTATTATGTGTTTTTATAGAACTTGAATATTGTTTATAAAATACGCGAGTTATTCGGAAAGATTGGGTTTATCCCATTTTGAATAACTGATACGGCGACTAAGTCGATGACGAAGACGGTAGTTGAAGATCGGAGATCTTCACATCGTTTGGATGATTACTGATGTCTTGATTGGGCTATACACCCAAGATAAGGTAATAAGTGGTGATCGTCCAAACGTACTTGGAGATCGATTGGATATGCGAGGACCTCTCTCCTGTATTGGACATATAGGATGAGGAATAAGGTGCCTCCGGTTTCGTTTAGACCCGGAACGGACTTTGTAAATGGATGTGTGTTTGACATTGGATTTCATTCTGTGTTGATTCATTTCTGTTACATATATATCTGTTTGGTGGTGGAGAATTTATTCTCTTGCTTAACACCCTTTTCTGAGACGTACGAGCTTAGAGGTTATATATTGATAGACATCAGTCGTATGGCGTGGATTGTCAATGTGGTATGTTATGATGCAAATGAACAAGGCTTTTGTTGAAAAGCAAAGTCTTGTGGTTGATGATCAATGCATGGCTTTAAATAGCGTAGCTTTGTGTATAGCGTTAATTCGCGAGCCTCACATCCCAGTATGAGTCAAAAACGGGATAGTGACTGCAGGGAGTGCATGCGTTTCTTTCTAGCTAGAAGTGGTGTCATGGCATGGAGCCTAGACATTTTTACTTATGTGGATGATGGAATGCGAGGCGCCTCGGATATAGGGTTATATGCTCATAAGGTCGACGTACTGACCTTTTTGTAGGTCCGATAGGACCGGGAAACGAGTGTTCAGGAATAACCAATCCACAAAAGTAAGTATGGACTGGCCCTGAAGCATCCAAGGGCTCACGAGAGTGTGATTCCTGAGGCATTTGCTAGAGTGTCTCGAAACCGGAAGGAGCCATCCCTAGCCTTGACTCATGATGGAAATCCAATTTCCAATACGATATGGTGCGGTTTTGATTGTAAACCTATATGGCGATATCGTATATGGTAGTTATGCCACCTAGGATTGATACATTTATGTTGAAAGTGTTTTAAACTGACTAGACAATAATAATAATAATAAATGATTTTATTTTATGTGTATCAAGCATATTTGGCCATTATAAGGTGAAAACTATATTCTCTGGTTTGCATTGCATTGTGTGATGGGACCTGAGTCTTATAATGGTTTCATTTTCTTAAAAAGCATTGCATTGCTTACAAGATTCACCTTATTTTATGCACTGGCAACCCAATGGAGTAAACACGTTCCGCATTAGCGGCGTGGTCCTGTGATTTGCCTTATTGTTGAATAAGTTAAGTAAGATTTCTCATACCAGTCCCATGACTGACTCGGATTTTATTGTTTCCACCTAAACTATGGGTGTCCACATTTTCCACACGGGCAGCTTGTAGTTTTGGTTTTGCAGATGTTTCTTTTAACAGGATCCTGGATTACAGCTGGAGCTATATTCGGAAAGCTTTGTACCCATGTATTTCTTTCAGCTGTGTTAGTTGATGTATTTTCCGCTCTACGTTGTATTTATACATTTAAATTTCCACTGCTTTGTATTTAAATTTCTAATATTTATTTTTCCATTGTATGTTATTTATCTGTACTCTGATATATTATTGTACTCTGATGTAATTGTTGTAATAGCAATGAAATATTCTATTGTTTATGTTCTGATGCGTCGTGTACTCAAAGCAATCCAGGCTCCTTCGTCTCTTCTGGGACCAGGGATGTTTGGGTCATTTCAACTGGATTTTTGGAAAGCTTAGTTTTCAAAGGTTTTGAAGAAAATAATATTATTTTATAATATTTATGAGTATAAAAGAGATAAAAGTATCGGACTCACGTCCGTCACTGAAAGATAACTCGGATGATAGTTACGATATCACCGGTGTTAATTTTCGAGTTTCCGAGTGAGTGTTTGCTTCCATAAACTTCTGCATAAAAATTATTTGGATTAAAGAAACCAAACTTTGTTTTGAGTTTTATACAAATGATTTTGATATATACGCAAATATGCATATATTATTATTCCGAAATGTTTCAAAATAAAATCCAGGTGATTAAGTTCTAGGTTTTTAGTTAAGCCAAATATTAACTCAAATATTTTAATCATTTGGATATTTTGATATGTACAACTTATATTGGGATGTAGGGAGGTAATTTTCAATTATAAAGAATAGTGGAATTTCTCAATGATTTGGGCAATTGAAGATTTTGGGTTTATAACGAAAATTAAAGCTAAATATTGAGAAATCCTAAGAAAATAGTTTACGACTTATAATTTTGATTATGTTTCAAATTATAAATCCAAAATGAGCTCGTCGCGCAACGACAATTCGTAATTTTCCAATTTGAAGTTCAAATCACTGTGTAGGATTCAATATAAGCCAGAAACCTTTGAAACAAGATTTTTTCAGACCTATTTTAATATGATTTTCAATTGAAAATTTAAGATTTCATCCTACAGGTTTTGGGATATGTCTAAATTAACTTTTCAAAACTGCCACATTCTGGTAATTTGGGAAAATATGGTTTTCAGTTTGTTAAGAATTAAAATAATTAACATAAGCAGCTTATAAGTGTTTACATTATGTAAATAAAAAATGAAGGAATTTAGAAGTATAAAATTATATTTATGGAAGTAGTTAAGTAAATTTTAGTATAAAAGAAAATACACTAAATGTGTGAAGAAATGTGAATAAAAGAAATTGTTATACTAAAGCACTAATTGGAAATAAAAACATATGTTGTACGCATATCGTTTTATTCACATTTCTCTTTTATGCAGGTTCGAGTGCATTGTTTTAATGTTATTTGCGTCGATCCGAGTTTGAATTTTTCACTCGACTCTCAATGGTGAATGTTTGACATGGATTTTTGAGAAGAATGTAACAATTTCTAATTAAGAAGCCAGATCTAAATCCACATTAGAGTGGACGAGTGAGTTAAACTAGTTTGAATTTTAGATTGTGTGATCGAGCGAGTGAGCGATCAAAATTGATATTGCGTACAAATGATGTATGTGCATCTTACGGACTTAAAATTTATTGGTATACTCGAGGCATTGAAATTGTAAGTTACATAATCGATTTTGACCATATTATGTATGTTAATTTTCTATGTTATTAGAATGTCTAGTTTCATGTTGAATGTGTTATCATATTATTTGATTATGATGTGCAAACCTTTTGTATGCTATTATTGCTACTTAAGTGAAACATGCTTAAAGAAAAAAAGATACTAGTTGCTTTTGATTTCATAAATAGAGTATTGTTTCCCAACAAATAGCTACATATTTATATAAACTGATTGGATTGGGTGATTTTTATGTCCTAGATATGGGTAGCCACTTGGATTTTGTTTTCTTTTTGATTGATTGAGGCATTGTGTTTCATTTGTAGTTTTCCGGATCGAGCCGCGCAAAAGAGACGCTATCGAAATTTTCCATAAATTTAAAACTTAGAATAATTTGAATAAGTTTAATATATATATATATATATATATGTAAGATTAATTAATGTGTTTGGTACCATTCTTCTTACTTTGCGAATTTCAAAATAAAATTCCTTCACGGTGAAGAATGTAACAACCCAAAATTTTAGTGGTTGAATATTTAACTAGTTCTAAATATTAAATATTGGTTGAAGGAATTAAATAATTGGAACTCAAATTAAATGAGTTTATTGATAAATTTAAATATTGGAATTTCGCGAATTGATGGAATTTTGAATCTAATAAGAATTTGAATGGTTATGAAAATTTGACTAAGTTGTTTTTTGGATTAGAATGATAATCAGGAAATTTTATCATTGAAATTTAAGTGATTTAAAATCATTTGATAATAAATCGTTTTAATTAATGAGTGAAAAAAAAAATTGCAAACTAGCTCGGAATTCGATGAAGCTGATTTTATCGAATCTGAAATAATAAATTATTATATGTTATCAAGTTTCACGACAATCAAACATATTCGTGCGCGATATAAACATGCATCGTTCAATGATTCAAGCTATAATATTTCATTTTGATGTTAGTGGAATATCAGTGTTTAGGAAACTTTCCAAAATTCAGTAACTATTGTATATTTTTACCCTATTTAGAGTGTGTGGAGATGCTGAGCGCAATGATATTTCATTAAGAAAATCAGGATCCATATGTGATCAAAGAACTATGGAGAGTGATGCAGGAAATTACAATACAAAATTGAATAACATAAGTCCTACCATAGGTAGACAACTCACCATAATACACTAATTATTTCATCATCCCGTCAGTTATTTCCAGCATACCAAACTAGAGAAAGCCTATATGAAAGCTCCTATAAAAAGAAAAAATATGGTGGAATTTGAAAATTAGAAATCTCAATATATACTCAATGAAATGTAATTAAAAAAGGTATTTGAGTTGTAGTCGGATCAATCAACACAATGGTTTGGAACTTATAGAGTGTGACTTCAATTTTGGGTGATTGAATCATTTATAGTAAGCTTATGGCAATCATCTTTTGATTTTCCCAAAATCTAGGCGAAGTTATGTGTTTTCATGCATGGCTTCGCATTTGTCGTGGTGAGGAGCTTCAATGGCCGGAGTTTGGTGGCAATGCGACATTAAAAGTTATCATGCTTACTGTAGCGAAGGAATAGGGGCCGTGATTCCCATCGTGAGGCCAAGTCAAAGTTTAGGTTAATGTAAGGAGAACTCGAGGAGTGAAGTACAACGGTGAAGTCGTAAGACGATTTCATGTAGAGATGGAGAAAATAGGGGAGGAGAAAGCATTAATCAGGTGGGTTATGTTTTTAGGAAGGAGGCTTGTGGATTCTGAATGGGAGAAGAAAGATTAAGAGGGTAATTATCTTGTTAAAAAATGTAATTAGTAACTGACTATAAGACCATAACCAACAATCTGCTCTGTTTAGTTATTCTCTCTCTTATTTTGCAATTGGTCCAACGAGCTGAGCAAACAGAAAGGGGAAGCAGCCATGGGCTAGACCAAGGGGGTTTACAACGGCAAAGAGTCTGCCGTTATAAGGTTATAACAGCAAACTCTTTGCCGTTGTAACATTATAACGGCAAACACTCTGTCGTTATAAAGTTATAATGGCAAAGTGTTTGCCGTTATAAACCAAACCCCAGAAAACCCACGCCGCCACCCCTCCTCTTCACCAAATATCAAACCCAAAAAAACCATATCATCCCCCATTTTTCACCCAAATTTTTCCACCAATTCACCAATCCGTCAGCTTTTAACCAAATTAACTACCGTATTTGAGATATTCGTTCAGAAATATGGCTAGATTACTAAAAAAATTTGCCAAAAAATTCATGCACAGCGATGATGGTGGCACCGGAGGTAGTGGCGCAGGCGGGAGTGGTACAGGGGGTAGTGGCGAATAACCAGTGCTCGGAATAGAAGACTTGCTTGCAGCCGCCTAAAACATGGAGAACCAAGACGTAGGGGCGCACAAGGAAGGCGGCTGTCATGGACGCAGCGATCGTAGGGGCGGATGAGCAGGCAGGGCGCTTAGGGGTGGGGGATCGGTTTCCGCTAGACAAACCGATCTCGATGGTTTTCTGGATCTGAAACTCAGCGCCACGAAGCTTCGTATGCTATCCAACTTTTGCATTCTTCCGGAAGGCAAAGTACACGTTAGCACGTAGTCAAGTTTGGCTGTAAGTATTTTTAGTATTATTTAAATAATATTCTTTGAGTATTAGATATTGGGTAGATAGTATAACATTTTGTTGAACTGTTGGCAGTCGCGGAATATACGTCCATGTGGTTCGTTAGCGACCACACTTAGATATTATCATGCACAGTTGGCGGGTAAGGAGGGGGTCGTAGCAATGTTACATGCTCTTGGATTTCATTTTTTTCTAGGTAATATTAAAGACCTTTTAATGAAACAAGTGGTTTATTTATTAGTCCTAGTTTATCTTATTGTGCACTTTACAATTTTAGGAATAAACCATGTTATAAATATCGATGTTCAATTGTGTGCGGCCATTGCTCTACGGTGGTACAAAACCGCCTACACATTTCACTTTCCTTGTGGTGAGCTAGGACTTACACGACTTGCTTTCTCCATGCTTACTGGTATTAGTATTGGAGTAGATGCTTATCCCCCCACTGCCTTTTGATGATGGTCGATGGCGTGATCGTGCACTTCTTTATGTTATACTGCCTCATTTTGACGTTTCGGATGATTCGTATCGGGCAGAAGGCACTATCAGAGTGAGCGCCATCCGTGCGACCATGGATAGCATACTCGATTAGTACTCTGTTTTTGACGACTTGGAGCTTGCTCGATTATTTGTGTTATACCTTATGGGTAACCTATTCTTTAGTTCTACGAGCAGTAGTTTGCCTGTTGGGTTTGTTGCGGTCGCGGCTGAGTTAAATGCTAATGGGGCGATTTTATATGATTGGGGCGCACCTATCCTTGCATACCTATACGGGCGTCTGGACATGCAGTGCACCAACTCTGATTCTCAGGTTTCTTTATACGGATTCTAGGAATTGTTACAGTATTGTATTTTGAGTACTCTAGGAACTTTCATTTTGTCACCCGTACTTCAAACCAATCGACCTTTTTCCCCCTTATATGCTTTTGGACTACGGACAAACGGGGGTCCAGGGATAATGAGTCATGCCATATGTATCCAGTTTCCCACAACCAGATCGAGCTGAGGATGTATAAGGATCAAATTATATGGCATCCATTTGAGCATAGTACATCATTTGGTCTTAATAACATACAGATTGCTAGGTTTCTTGCCGGACAGAGATTTCCACTTATATCTTATCCCTCGGCGGTAGGTGCTTATTGGTTTCTTGGTGAGAGGTGCCGGAGACAGTTGTATGACTTCGATGCATTTCCCGATGAGCCATACCCACATACTTATCAGTGTATGATATACCCATCGGAGCAGCTAGATATAGCCAGGGCAGCAGGCCGGTCGACGGCCGAGAGCTTTGTTATTACAGGGGAGTCATACCTTGCCTTCTGGCGTAGATTTTTCAACAGGTCTTTAGACACGATTACACATGCATCATTGGATGATTTAGTAGGGCCATCTGCTATAAGACACGGCATACGTCCACCTGTTGTCGAGGATATTACCCAACCCAGCCAGAGTTTTCATGCAGCTAATCATGTGGCGGCCGCCAGTCATTTTGGTTGGACCATGGCAGTGCCCACTACTTGACCAGATCGTTACGTTGACGTGTATCATCCTCCGGCCCATCACGATTACCCGAATCCTACACAGATATCATATCATGATATGTATGATATGCAGATGGGGATTAGGCATACGGGCTACGTAGAGCATATGCGTAGCCTGGATTACTATGATGGTGAGCTACGTCATGTTGCAGAGGAGGCACGACAACATCAGGCACATTTAGAGGCCCAGCTTGAGGCAGAGTGCAAGAGATTTCAGGACTTGCAGATGTATTACACCATAGGTCTAGTGCTGGGTCGAGTCAGGCTCCATATGTTGGTGATGATGAGAGACCTCATCGGCGCCACACACGTCCACGTTCAGATGACTCAGACGACTGACTTACTACCACTTTTATGTACTTTCGCAATTGTCAGTTATATGGTCCTATTGTTTGAGTAGACATTCTGCATTTGTTGACTACCACTATTTTGTACTTTTGATGTATTACGTTTTCCTAGTTGTTAGTTGTATGTTCCTGTTGTTTGAGCAGACGTTCTGTATTTGTTCACTACCACTATTATGTACTTTCGATGTATTACGATTTTGCAGTTGTCAGTTGTATGTTCCTATTGTTTGAGTAGGCATTCTGTATTTGTTGACTACCACTATTATGTACTTTCGATGTATTACATTTTCGTAGTTTTTAGCTGTACTGTTGTTTGAGTGGACGTTATGTATTTGTTCACTACCACTATTATGTACTTTCGATGTATTACGTTTTCGCAGTTTTCAGTTGTATGTTCCTATTGTTTGAGTAGGCGTTCTATATTTGTTGACTACCACTATTATGCACTTTCGACGTATTTTTTGTACATTCTGATTATGTTTCTGTGTAGAGACTGTATTTCGATGTGAAGATTGTTTTTGTGTAGAGCCAGTATGTTCTGTTGTTCTAGTTCCTGTAAGTGTTGTTTGGAATGTATTGACGTTTGAATTTGATGTTGAACAAGATTGCCCTCTTCTCGTTTGGAAATGCAAAATTCTTAAATAGCACACCATCATAACAAGGTTTACAGATACCTCCAAATTCTATGTACAAACATCAAATTAAATAGACAGTAAAACAACCATAAAATCATAATGCCATAAGCCTACTCAGTTCCGTAGTGGGTCAACCAACTGCAGCGGAGTTCATATGCTTCGTAATCAACAAATTCCTCACCATACTCGAAAAGGTAACGAGAATCATATGTTGCTTGATTTTTCTTTAAAATGTTCTCGTCTTCAACCGTTTCGATAATCTTTGCGTACCGATCACAAGCGTCTGCAAAATGGCGATTAGCCATTTGGATTTCAACCGATGTTCGTCTAGTGGGCCGTGAACGATGCTTGTTGTATAGCCTCGTGATCATTGCCCATCTTTCTTCATATGTTAAACCCCATCCACTTTGCATTAGTAACTCATCTCTCTTTTCAACCTCAATATAGGCTTTTACGAGGGCCAGCAAATCCTTGGAAGAAAATTCTCGAGTTGGAAAATTCAATATTTGAACACTATTACTAGGTCATTGATTTACTGGAGAAGGACGCAGAGATGTAACTACTCGATGTTGAACCGCGACAGGCACCTCTTCAATTTGTGTATCATGAACTAATCCAACTTCGTTGTTGTTGCCTAAGTTCCGTTCGTACTCATCAAAAATGCTTCCCATTTGTTCATCACTCATTTCTGAATCGTCCATGTAACCTACGCATCAGTAGAATAAGTAGACTTATTAGAAGTACGAAGTTTGTTGATAATAAACGTCACCTTTTAGAAAACAAGGAAATAAATTTTATCACTTGAGCCTTGAACGGTGCTGCTTGAAGCTATAAAAGGTACGAGATGGAGTATCAAATATGCAGCACTTATAAGGGTAATGTACGACCAACAGTCACAATTCAACAGCATAGAATACTCATTACAGAGTTCTCGTGATATTATGTTAGATTTTGTACAGTGACCGTTCACATCATTGCAGTACGAAAAATGTTGGCATCACATGAAATGTTGGCATGTACTATTAATCTCGTGATATTATGTTAGATTCCGTATAGTGACTTTTCACATCACAATAAATGTTGGCAGTTACTATTAATTTCGTACACTGTTGTCATTTAATTCGGAAGAGACTACTGAATGTCGTCTGTGAATGATGGAGACGTTTACTGGAATCCCAGCTAAGAATGATGGAGACGCATCTTTACTGTTTTCTTCTCAGTGAATGGTCTAATCATGTCATACACGCATGTGAAAGGGTACAATGTACTTACACGGAGGAGTTAAAAAATATTGTAACATGTAATATTATAATATGTAATATTGTTGTATGTAATATTGTAATATTGTAATATGTAAAATTCAGAGTGATATTGTAGTATGTAATATTGTTGTATGGCTCAGTGTCAAGTAATTTCATTGACTATAGCAGGCTTTGGAGACATTATTCTAAATTGTTTTGTCATAGTGTCAAGTTTGTGTACATGTTGAAGTTAAAAAATAGGGGTCGTCCTCGGGTGCATTAACCATTTCAATTCACGGAGGAGTTAAGAAAAATGGGTCGTTCCCAGGTGCCTTACATAACTTAGAAGTTTACTTGACTTGACAATTATAACAACTACAACAATTGAGCAATTATAACAACTGCAACAACGACAACTAGAACAACAGAAAGAAATGCCAAACCATAATCATACAAACTACAACAGCTGAGCACACAAGCATCAAATTCAAACACATACACCTAACATGGCATAGGAAAGGATCATCTCTAGTTTCACCGGCAATAATCTTGCTCAAGCGTCTTATTTCGGCTTGCGCTTCCAGTGCATACTGACGTCCACGTTTGCACATGGGAGGGTCAATCCACTGCTTAAAGCAACAACAATCTATTTCATCAGAATAATTCTTCTGGTCATTGTAGGCTTGACAGCCGAAAAATTGACGACCAGAATTTGTTTCGGTCTCGTCAACAACTACGGCCGATTCTTGTCCATAATGGAAAATAGGTTGGATCCAATCGTCCATAGTGGCTCAGAAACCTTCCCTTCAAGTACACTTTCTTTTCTAGATCTTTGATAAGTGGAAGGGGCATCGTCATTTGAATATGGCTGAAACGATTGCTGGAGTTGGACTGGACGTTGCAAGGCATATGATGACGAGTGCGCTTGGGACATGGGTTTCTTACTTGCAGCTTTTTTCCCGGTTCGCTTGGGTGCAGAAGAAGACATTTTTTGGGTTGTACAAGTTGAAGTTGACAAGGTGGTGTGGTTGTGTGGAAGAAAGAGGAGGTAGGTTGGTATATAAGGGAGGGAATGCGACCGTTTAAGTATCCGTTGTGGTGCAACGGTTATAAAATATAACGGAAAACAGTTTGCTGTTATATTATTATAACGGCAAACTCTTTCCCTAGAGTGTAGTCATGTCATTCATTTTCTACAATTTTCGGACCAGAGTGTAGTCCATTGTCCTGTTTGGGTCGCCGTCAATATACTAACCATGTTACTCCTGTTTCTAAAGTTAAGAATGCATTTTCCAACGTAGCTACAGGATACAGTGCACAGTATACAGTGGACAGTATACAGTAAACAATGCACAGTATTCCATAAACAGTGCACAGTAAACATTACCCGTTCCCAATTGGTCTTCACATTCCATGTATTTTGAAAACAGAAAGTAATTTCCTTATGCAGTAGTAACTAAATCTCCTCCTATATATATCTAGTATTGTTTCATTAATACCTGATCCATACAGAGTCAAAAATATATCTTAACTAAGAAAAATGCCAATTTCGTATCCATCTTCTTACAATTACATGGACTATCTCTCTGGACCATCAAATCCTAATCCGTCCACACCTAGAGAACCAACTAAGTGGTATATCGAAATGGAAGAGCGACACAATGATGATGTGCGACAATTAGAACTCGAAGCAGGAATGCATGAAATGGAGATACGACATCAGCAATACAATTGAATTCGAAAACGTGACCGCAGGTCTAACCTTGTAATTCCTCGTGTTAGAGCCACGATTGAAGAAGGCGAGGTGCAATCTGCAAATATTGTATGCTTTTGTGGTTTTGAAGCACCGCAATTAGTCATCCATCATGGAAACGACGTTGGACGTCGATATTATACTTGTCCAGTACGTACCAACGGAAGCGAGTTCGGACTGTGGATAGATGATTGATTTCCCTGTCGAGCAATTACGTATGCTTTGGAACTAGAGGAAGAAATAAGAAAGCTGCGAAATCAAGTAAACGACTTAAGTAATGCAAATTGTCGCCCGCAATGTGGATTAAATTAGGATTTAAATATTTTATGTTATGCGTAATATGTACTGTATCGTTACGCGTCGCATCACTTGTATCGTTATGCATTATTTTTGTTGAAAACTTTCACTGAAGTTCGAACGAAGTATGTAACCCAATAGCTGTGTAACGTTCAGGGTATGTACGCTGATTTTATTTATGGAACCTATTGTTTGTCTAATCTACCATTTGTGTAATTTATCATATTTGTAAATTATTATCACTTGTAACCTATGCGTAAGGGTCGTTCCCAGGTGCATTAAACAATTCGATACAAGTTTTCAGATATAGTGTTAGGAGTTAAAATACAGGGGTCGTCCTCGGGTGCATTAACCATTTTCAGTGATTGTTTCACTTTATTAATTAGTCGTTGTGTCACTACAATAAATTTGTTATGGGGATCACCTACTTTGTATCTATGTTGGGAATTGCAACATTTCTTCTTACAAATATAGCCCTGCTTTGTGTTCAAACGCAGCAATATATATGCACCAGTTTTATATCTCTAACAGAACAAAAATTCCATACACTTTGTACTCATTTCAATTTTTTATAGGTTTTGTTTTCAATTGCAGCTATGGATAACTTGGAGATTGACGATGAAACAATGAATAATTATTATGAAGTGTTTGAACGGTCCAGGAATAGTATACAACACAACAAGCCTACGGTGGAATTCGGTGAAGGAGTAGAAGTTCAGTGTAAATCAGGGAAGCGGAGAACAAAATCTTTGAATGCTCGATAGCGCGAAGTTGTAGCAAATCGAAGATCTGGTAAGCAGATTGTACACAAAGGACAAGAAATCGAGCCCCTACATCCTATCGGTCCAACATTACCTAGTTGAGCTTACCCTATTTGTTGTTGTGGAGATGAATCGGTTGTTGTTGTTGCCAAAACTGAAAAAAAATGCTGAACGTTGATTTTTCGGATGTCTTGCCATCGAAGGCCATAGGTATTACCCCAATGATGCTCAATGTTGTAATTTTATGCAATGGATAGACCCCCCCCCCCCCCCCCCGATGTGCCAACGTGGACTTCAATATGCACTGGAAGCGCAAGCCAAAAAAAGGCGTTTGAACAAGATAGTTGCGGAGGCAACTAGAGCTGGCTATCTCAGAAATCATTAGCATTTGGTTTTTTTTCGAACGAAGTTTTATTATTGTAGTTTGTATTTGATGTTGTTATGTCCTGTTGTTCTAGTTCCTGTAAGTGTTGTTTGGAATGTATTAACGTCTGAAATTGATCTTGAACAAGATTGTCGTCTTCTCGTATAGAAATGCAAAATTCTTAAATAACACACCAACGTAACAAGGTCTGCAGATAACTCCATATTCTATGTACGAACATCAAATTAAATAGACACCTGTAGCGGAGTTTATATGCTTTGTAACCATCTGTAGCGGGTCAACCAACTATAGCGCATTGACTGGTCAAGTCTTGCACAGTTCGCATAGTGCAGTCATGTTTTCTGGCAGAGTGGAGTCATGTCACTCTTTTTTGAGAGTTTTCAGATTATAGTGTAGTCCGTAGTCCTTTTTCCTGGTTGGGTTGTCCTTGATATACTTTATCAATCAAAAGCAGATTCCGTACAGTGTTCCCTACAATCGTACCAGTGACCGGTTACATCAGTCTTTTTTTGGCTGCCAACACACGCTTTGAAAATCACAAAATGTAAATCAAAGTGTAGCTAGTGACCGTTCACACCATTACCAATCTTGCAGCTATACATACATATGGTAACTTACTCACACCTTCCCACACTCAAACAACTTTGTTCCCATTCTTAGAGCACATCCTTCTATTAGCATTCACTGAAAATGTTTTCGTGGTCATCATCTATAGATTCCGAGGAACAGGCGTATGAAGACATGAGGCTACTGGAGCTTGAAGACGAATTCCAGTTCCTAAACCAAATGAGACAGCAAATTGAACCGCCGTATGAACAGATGAACGTTCAACCTCCACATGAAACGCCAGTACCACCTGTTCAAGTATCATCTGAATAGGCGGTCACTCAGTCAATGCAAGAAGTAGAGTTCTTCCATGTACCACTACATGAACATATCGTTGATTCCTACCCAGTTCATTGCTACTGTGGGTATGCGGTTGAAGTTGTGGTTCGAGCTGAGGACAACAATATAGGTCGGCGCATGCAGCAATGTCCAGCCTGTCCAAATGGTTGCAATTACATGGAATGGATAGACCAACCTTTGTGCCCTCGGGGAATAGCCTATGCTAACGAACTCGAACGAGAGAATAGACGTGTTCGAAGTGATAATGACCAACTGCGATTGAACATCATGCGACTCCCTTAAGATTAAACGTAAAATGTAGGTTACTGAAGTTGCTAATTCCTACTTCATGTTTTGATTGAGCTACTTCGCACGTACTATCATCAGTTGTTGTTTCTTTATAAACTATTGTATCTTTATGATTATTGTCATATCTTTAAAAACTGTTGTATCTCCTTATCCTACTCTGCTTTGACAAATTTCTCTTCTGTAGCATACATTGTAGCCATGACGGTGAACACTGAAGCCATGATGTTGTCGTTAATATTATATTGGAGATATAATGGATTTTATATCGAGTTTATTATATAAAATGAAGTTTGAATATATATATATATATAGTTTATAATATAATTAAAACGAGCCCGAAATGCCGTGGTAGTTCGTAATTTTCGATACGAACTTTAACTAAATATACCGGATCCGATATAGGTTGGAATTCTGTGAAACAAGAATCATCCGGATCGATTTGATTAAAATTTCCTGTTGAGGGAAAAAATTTGAGATTTCATAATATAGATTGTAACTTATGTTCAATTTAAATTTTTAAATAATCGCTATGGAATTTCGTTAATAAACGATAACATTTATTAAATAAATATGAAGGAATTTCTATATATTTGGATAACGTTTATATTATTCATTGTCTCGTGATATTATGTTAGATTCCCTACACTGACCTTTCACATCACAACAACTGTTGGCATTCACTATTAATCCCGTGATATTATGTTAGATTCCCTGCAATGACCGTTCACATCACAATAAATGTTGCCATTTTGTATTAATTTCGTATATTGTTGTCATTTATGTTGGAATTGACTAATCAATGCAGTTTGTGCATGATGGAGACGGTTCCTGGAATCCCAGCTATGAATGAAGGAGACACTTACGACCATATTGAAGGACAAACCACTAACTTACCTACAGCTGAAAATGACAGAGATATTATATTATCCATTATCTCGTGAAATTATGTTAGATTCCCTACACTGACCTTTTACATCACAACAACTATTGGCATTCACTATTAATCTCGTGATATTATGTTAGATTCCCTACAAAGACCGTTCATGTCACAATAAATGTTTCCATTTAGTATTAATTTCGTATATTGTTGTCAGTATGTCGGAATTGACTACTCAATGCAGTCTGTGCATGATGGAGACGTTTACTGGAATCCCAGCTATGAATGAAGGAGACACTCACGACCATATTGAAGGACATACAATTACCTTACCTACAGCTGAAAATGACAGAGATATTATCCCGAACATTCTTGCTTATATATATCTTTCCTACCTCGACACTTCCGGAGAACAACGAAACTAAATATATAAAAAAGCAAGCAATGGATCCAAATCTATACTACCATTACTACGAAGTTATCAATCAAATTCTATAAATGGAGGAAGAGACGGAGGAGGAGCGGGAACAGCACGCAGTGGTTGGGTATTCCAATTTTTTTGTTGAAGGCTCAATGAACAACCGTCAAGGTAGTGTCCATGGCCGGATTTACCGGCGGTATAAGAGAGACTACAAGGATGGACATGAAATACTAATGAGGGATTACTTCATCGACAATCCAATCTACGATATAACTTTGTTCCGCCGTCGTTATCGTAGGAGTCTGGCAATTTTCTCATAAATTTATATTAAATTTCATCAGTCAAACCCATATTTCACTTATAGACTAAACAGAGCACAAGAAATCGGCCACTCACCCCACATCAAAATTTCATTAGCGTTGAGGATGTTAAGCTATGGAACATATGGTGACCAAATGGATGAATATTTCAGAATCGCTGCATCAACTGCAATAGAGTGTCTGAAAGTATTCTGTAAAACAGTTGTTGAACAGTTCAGGGAGAAGTATCTACGGGCGGCTGGACCAAAAGATATAAGCAGGATACTATGCAGAGGAGAAGCTAGAGGATTTCCAGGTATGATTGGAAGTTTAGATTACATGCATTGACCTTGGAAAAACTGCCCAACAGGATGGAAATGAATGTTCACTGGACATAAAAAAGTGCCGTCAATGATCCTTGAAGCAGTAGCAACAGACGATTATGGGTTTGGCATACTTTTTTTGGAGTCCCGGGTTCATTGAATGATATAAATATTTTAAAACAATCATATCTTTTCACAGAACTTGCTAACGGACTATTAACAGATGTTTCATATAAAGTTGGTAATATCGAACACAAAACTGGATACTACCTAGTGGATGGAATATACCCAAAGTGGAGAACTTTGATGCAAGGATACGGAGTACCATCAAATGACAAAGAAAGTTATTTCACTGAAAAAGTAGCTAGCTACAGAAAGGACACTGAACGTATGTTTGATGTTTTACAAGCTTGATTTCATATTTTACGAAATACTACTCGTTTTCATGATGCAAGAGTGCTTTCAGAAATCATGTATGCTTGTATAATAATACACAACATGATTGTGGAGTCTGAAAGAGGCAGATATAAGAATCAAAAATCTAATTATCCTGACATGTTTATGGGGTCAAATGCAAAACCCCATAAAGATGTAAACTCAATAGGAGAATATGTTGATATGGTTCAACACATTGAAGAACAATCTACGCACTTCCAATTGCGTGACCAGTTGGTAGAACATTTGTGGGCGCATAAAGGAAGGAATGGTCGGAATCATTAGTTGGTACTAGAACTTAACTATTAACTTAAATATCTCCTCAGTGTTGGGTCAATTCAAGTTGTCAACTATGTATCAGTATGTAGTCGTGAACTATGTATTAGAGTATTATGTATCAGTGTGTAGTTGGGTCAATAAATCTGGTTTCCAATCATATTGTAGATTGTATCATTATTTCAACAACTAGTACATAAATACTAAAAACAGGTCACAATCATATTACAACTCAACCCAACATAAACAACAACTGCTACATAAATACTACAAACAGGTCACAATCATATTACAACTCAACCCAACATATATAGCTAGTACATAAACACCAACCAGTACATAAATACTACAAACGGTTCACAATCATATTACAACTTAATCCAACATACATAGCTAGTCCTTATACGAGCCACTACTGCTTCCAATTCCGCTTCCTTTATTTTTTTCTGTACTCTATAAGCTGCTCGGTTAATAGTTCTTGCGGTAGAGGAGAAAGCTTACTAAAATCACATGTAATCATTTTAATATAATTCTTCTCTCGCAGCATAGCTTTCGTCTCCTCCAGCTTCTCTCGTACCATTGCTTTCTTCTCCTCCTGCTTCTCTCGTAGCATGACTTGTTTCTCTGTATGTGCTTGTCTGCGGAGCTCTCGATCATCCCTAACTGCCTTTTGGAACTCTTCGTCGCTGCGGTTTCTTTGCACTGAAAATTGAACTCTATCCTCTCTTGTCTCCTTAGCTGAATTCTCCATTGTTTCCATAAATCTAGATAACTCTGGACCGCGTTGCTCCAGCTGAACTGACTTGGCTCTGCCAATAGGTCGTCCGTCACTAGTTCCAAATAAAGGGTTTCTTTCTTGTGAACTCGGGTCACTTCTAGCTTTGTTCAACTGCTCAAACATGAAGTTGCTTGGGTTCTTCCACTTCGGCAAACTAGATAAAAGCTCGAAACAGACATGAAATTTAAATGGATGTCCATAATTTTGTTGGTGGGCCTTTCGTGACTCTTCAATCTGTAACACAAAGTCGAAATTGTATGAGTGTATGACATTTCTAACTAATCAATCATAGTATAATAAGTTATTTTTTAAAGTAATCTATGGTACTTACAACGTCATAAGGTGTAGCACCACTTTGCTGCCTATTCTGCAAGCTTGTCAGTATTTCCAGATAGTTCTGACATGCGCCATTCATAACTCTATAACTGCCTCTAAGTGATCCTCATGTTCTATTCCTCGCTTCCAACGAATTGTAAAACTCTGAAACTCTTTCCCAGAATTTCTGACCTTTCATATTATTCCCAACAATGTTGTCTTGTGAAATACTTATCCACGATTTAGCAAGTGAAACATACTGCTCGGAAGTAAACTTACATTTATTTTTCTTCCATCCGCTGTTGTTCCTTCCCCTTCAGCATGTTCATCCTCAATATCTTCTATTTCGGGATCCGGCTTCAATTCAACTTCGGTTTAATGTCGTTTACTGAAAATGCCGCTTAAAGACTTCCACTTCGTCTTCTTTTGGTTATATTCGGGACTGGTAGGTGCAATGTATTCTTGATTACATTCTTCAGAAATTGTAACATTCGCATCCTCATTTGCATCTTCCTCCTCCGCCTCCTCTGTTGAAGTTTCAACATTTTCTTCGTTAGTAGGAGAGACATACCCGTACGAAAAATGTCTTTGCAGATTTTGCATACATTCGCGGTCACGAACCTCGGTCTGTTGCGGAGTTAGGTGAGGCTGTTGACTTTGATCGGTCTGCATCATCATTGACATATACGACGAATGATCGACGTACATGCCTACCACGGGCGGTCGTTGGTAAAACTGTGGCGGGGCAGTAGAATGGATGGGAGGAAAATTAGGAGGAGCAAGCGGTTGGTACGGTGGTCGGTAGATAATTTGAATATGGCGAGTAGCCATATTCGTGAGATGGCTGCAATGATTGCTGTTGTTGGACTGACCGTTGCATGACATATGATGACGAGTGTGGTTTGGACATGGGTTTCTTATTTGCAGTTTTTTTTCCGGTTCACTTGGGTGTAAAAGAAGACATTTGTTGTTGTTGAAGAAGTTGAAGTTGAGAAGGTGGAGTGGTTGTGTGGAAGAAGAAGGAGGTAGGTTGGTATATAGGGGAGGAAATGCACCAGCCGTTGGCGTGCAACGACTATGTAATATAACGGCAAAGGGTTTGCCGTCATAGGTTTATAACGGCAAAGAGTTTCCCGTTATAAACTTATAACGGCAAACACTTTGCCGTTATATCCACCAACCTTTGTCCAATGCACCAGCCACGAACGAGCTCCAAAGCAGCCACAGACTAGCCACGGGTGACTGAACAAGCCACACCTAGTTGCTCCGTGGATTGTTTAGTAACTGAACAAGCCATTGTTGGTTGTGCTCCAAATCAATAACTAAATAAATTTATGACCACTCGTTTTAGGTCCAAATAAAACGCGATTTGTCGTGTTACACTTGTATGATCAGAATCTACGTCTTGGAGCTAAATTGGAAAAATTCGAAGCTTATTTAATTTTTAGTTTTGTTTCAAAAGCTATTTGAAATTAGGACCGAAACTGAGCGCGGAAGCAACTATTGAAACAATGGTGAGTAAAAATCACATTTATGATCTACTAATTTTATCAAGTAGATAAAGATTTTTATTTATTTATTTGTGTGAAATGTTAGTTTATTGATTTGGGTACAATAACCATATTATTAATTGCATGTTGGATTGATAAATTCGTTGGTGGTTGGATTATATTTTGGATTACTAGATAGCATAATGAAATGCTAGTAGTTTGGATGAACCTGATCTAGGATCACGATGTAGCATCTCGAATTGCTATTATATGTTTTTGTGATTATTTTTATTCAAATTCCTTGAATAACTACTTGTATGAAGATTTATGTGGAATATTGAAAATTACGTTGTTTGGCAACAAAGTAATAAAATTGAGTATATGGTTGGTGTTATTTATTTTGGCCAAATAAACACGTGTAAGTAAATTAGATAAATTTGTATATTGACATCTGTTAAGAAGAATAAATCCCCTTATGTTATATTATTTATGTAATTGCAAGTATAAATGCTGATATGAGATATGTTTGCTAATTGCTAAAAGATGATTATTTACTTGTATGTTAGGTTATGTAAATGCCAATGTTATAATTCGAAATTGAATTAAATAAATGGTAGCTTATTTAAGCACTATTGCGAATGTTGGGCTTTATTAACATAATGCTTTAAAGTTAAATTGTTTTTATTTATTTTAAACTTTATAAATCTTTAGGAAAACCAATAGAGTAAATCGTGGGTGTTACACCTACAGTTTCTTATAGTTTTTCTAAGATAGTGACGTAACCATCATGTAATTACGATCATGTTATTGTTGTTAGGACAACATAATTCAAGGGGCAGAGATTGCCTATGGTCCACTTATGATTTTCCTGGGATAGCGACGTAACCATCATCCAGCTATGATTTATTGTGTATTATTGAACAAGTTGATGTGTTAATGCCCGCAGTCAAGCGACTCTAATCTATCGGGTTCCCATATTTTAACCTTCAATCTTAATGCCTATAGTTGCTTGTGGCTTTCTTTGAGATGGACACGTAACAATTGTTTGACTGCAGTTGTTAAGCCTGTTTTAAACAAAGATTTCAAATTATAAATTATTTATTTATAATGGTTTAAATTAAAGGTATGCATCTTATTCATGATTTAAAATTTAATGATATATTTATTAAATAACATTAAAATTTAACAATTGATTTTTATAAAATAAGTTATTTATTTGGGTAATAAGGTTTTAAAAGATTAATCATTTATTATTTAATTTATAAGTGTTTTAAAAGGTGAAATTCTTATTTATTAATGCTATTTAAAAGTTCTTGAATTACTTCATTTTTAATGGATTGACTTTATCCACATATTGTATTATTTAGGTTCAACAATCAATTAAATAATTTATTTGCAAATATTTTGAATTTATTACTTATTTATCGATAGTGATCTTAAGTTACTTAATTTGATCTAATGAAGTGTTTAAAATCAGCAAAGTGTTTATAAACGAATTTTGCTTTATAACTTATATTTTATAAATAAACCTAAATGATATTTATATTTAAAGGTTTCATTCAAAGGTTTTGCAAACCATGCTTTGAAATTAATGGGTTCAAAATCCATTAATAATGATTTGAAGTTTAGGAACTTTCCTTAACAATGTGTGAATATACTTTCTAGTTATTGAAAGTATAATAGTTTAGGAATCTACTTATAATTTTGGCCAGATGCCTTTAATACTGATGTTTATTTAATTAATAGACAACCAAGAAAAGTATTTAAAGGGGTTACACCTTTATAAAAACTACATGGAATTAAGCCAGATTACTACAATGTGAGTATATTTGGCTGCTTATGTTATCCCTTCTTAAGACCATATATGTTGGGATCCCTCCTTAATTGGAGAGTTTCTAGAAAATTCGAGATCTTTCTAGAGAAATCTAGAATTTTCTAGAATGTTCCGGAGAACTCTAGAGAAGTGTAGAATTCTTTAGAAGCTTGTGGAAGAGTATGGAACCCTCTGAAATATTCTGGAGACGTGTGGAACCTTCTGGAACCTTATGGAAGAATATGGAAGGATGCATAAGGGAATGGAAGAATCTAGAGATTCCTAGAGAGTATGGAGCATTCTAAAGAATCAATCTTCACCCTTGGATGCAAGTAATCTCCACCATTCATCATGGAGGTTGAGTAGTATAAATAGGAAAAGGAGCCTTCATTACTATCTATCCAAGAATCCAAGAAAGAAATCCACTTCTTAGAGTGAAAAAAAATACTTGAGAGTTAGCGAGCCTCTTTGACTGAAAAGAGAGATAGCTTGAGAAGTATCTATCCTTAAGCTTGAGTGAGCCACTGAGTGTGACTTACTTTTGTAATCATATTCTTGTAATCTCACTATTCTTTTGTATAGTGAAAGAATCCTCATATTGGAGAATTATAAACTCTTGAGCTTCCATTGCTACTTTTAATCTTAAAGTGCCTATCTTAACTTCACGAAGCGGGAAAGACCGAGATTTCCCCAACAGTGGTATCGGAACCAGGTTCATCTGTAGCCGTAATCAAGCTCGTGTAAGTTCAAGATGGAGAATAATGTCACTTATGATGGAGACATGTTCAAGCTCACAGCCAACAACTACTCCTATTGGAAGCCAATGATGGAGGACCACTTGTATTGTAAGGATTTGCATGAGCCCATCATCTACAAAGATAAGATGGCAGGAAAGAGTGATGCTCAGTGGGAACTATTGAACCAGAAGGCTATTGCTATGATCCGTAAGTACATTGACAAAACTCTCTTCGAGCATGTTTCTACTTATACAAATTCCTATGAATTATGGACAAAGCTTGAGTCCATGATTCAGAAGAAAACGCCTCGCAACATGGACAATTTAGTTCGACGGTTGGTGAAATTGGAGTATAAGGATGGTCATGGTATGATTGAGCACTTGAATAACTTCAAGGGGCTCGTAAATCAACTAACAAAAATTGATATGAAGATTGATGATGAGTTACAAGCTCTTCTACTCCTTAGTTCCTTACTAGAAAGTTGGGACACACTTGTTGTTACACTTAGTAACTCGGATCCGGAAGGAAAGTTGACTATGGATACCGTCAATGACAGCCTCCTTGGTGAACAAGCAAGGAGAATGGAACGAGATGAGTCTATCCATCCCGAAGCCAAAGTTGTTGAGAATCAGGGTAGGAATGAAACTCGTGGATGTAGTAAGAGCCGAAATCCACATCAATCTCGAGGAAGATCCAAGTAATGCTCGAAGATTGCATGTTATTACTGTGGAAAGATGGATCACAAGAAATGGAATGTCGAAGCTTCAAAAGAGACCAAAAGGCCGATAATGTTAAGCCTGACCAAATAAGCCTAACGAAGAAGCAAGAAGAATAGAGTACTGCTGCCTTAGTATTAAAGGAAGATCTGCTATATCTTGTTGGTGAAAGTAACATTCTAAACATTGCTTGTGATGAGAATTCTTGGATTATTGATTCTAGTGCTTCCTTCCATGTTAGTCCACATGAAAACTTCTTCTCATCCTACCAAAGAGGCAACTTTGGAACGGTGCAAATGAGAAATCAAGATGAACCAAGATTGTTGGAATATGAGACATCACTCTGAGGACAAGCACCGGGTGCAAGCTTGTTTTGAAAGATGAGAGGCATGTCCCGGCCATGCGCCTTAGTCTTATCTCCGCCGGAAAGCTAGATGATGATGGTCTGATGAATTACTTTGGTGAAGGGAAGTGGAAGCTCACCAAAGGAAGTTTGATAATGGACCGAGGAAAGAAGGTAGGATCATTGTATGTAATGCAAGCTAAGCTATGCAAAGGAGAAGTAAACGTCTCTACTGATGATATGGACATACAGTATCAACGACTTGGGCAAATTAGTGAGAAAGTTCTTCACATACTTATTCAGAAACAACTCCTCTCTAACGTGAAAGGTAAACCACTTCATCCTTATGCTCGTTGTTTAGCTAGAAAACAACATAGGGTTGCTTTCTAAAGATCTTCTCCGCCCACAAGGAGAAAGAACATTCTAGACCTCGTGCACACTGACGTATGCTCGATGCCTGAGAAATCCATTGGTGGTGCTCTACATTTTGTCACCTTCGTTGATGATCATTCAAGAAAGGTATGGTTGCACCTGTTAAAATCAAAGGATCAAGTGCTTGATGCCTTCAAAGAATTCCATGCTCTAGTGGAGCGTGAGACTGGACGGAAGATCAAGTGTATACGATCAGATAACAGAGGTGAGTATAGAGGTCCTTTTGAAGTCTACTGCAAGAAATATAGCATTATGCTAGAGAAGACTCCACCCAAGACACCACAATTGAATGGGCTAGCTGAGAGAATGAACCGAACTATTGAAGAAAGAGTTCGTTGTGTGCTATCTCATGCTAAGTTACCCCAATCATTTTGGGGAGAAGCTACAATGGCTGTGATCGACATTGTCAACCTCACACCATCAGTTTCTTTGGATGGGGCCATTCTTGAGGAAGTTTGGACGGGCAACAGGGCTTCATATAATCATCTCAAGGTGTTCGGGTGCAGGGCATTTGTTCACATCCCAAAAGCTGAGAGAGATAAGCCTGATGCAAAGACAAAGGAGTGTATCTATCTTCGTTCACCTAAGGATGAACTTGGGTACCGGTTGTGGGATCCAACTAACAAGAAGGTTATTCGCAGTAGAGATGTTGTATTCTTCGAAGACCAAACAATTGAAGATATCAAGAATTCAGAGAGGCCAAGATTGAGAAGCTATAAGAACACTGAACCTACTATGGTTCGACATGAAGATAATAAAACACAAGAAAGTAGTGATGGTGAAGATCATGAAATTCATGATGAGCCGGTCCAGGAAGAACCTCAATCTAGCACTCCAATTGCACCGGAGCTAAAACGATCCTCAAGGGACAGAAGACCATCCACCCAATACAACAGAGAGGAGTACGTTACGCTCACTGATGAGGGGAAGCCTCAAAGCTATAAAGAAACAATGAGTGATTGTCATAAAGAAGAGTGGAGAATGGCCATGCAAGAAGAAATGCAATCCTTGCATGAGAATAACACATATGCACCAGTGGAGCTACCAAAAGGGAGAAGAGATTTGAAGAATAAGTGGGTGTACATAATCAAGACCGAAGAAAACTGTTCAAAGCCTCGCTACAAAGCTCGATTAGTCGTCAAAGGATTTAGAAAAGAAAAAGCCGTGCAAGATTTGGAGATTGAACAACTCGATGTCAAGACGGCATTTGTACATGGTGACCTAGAGGAAGAGATCTACATGGAACAGCCTGAGGGATTCAAAGTTCTAGGCGAAGAAGATCTAGTATGTCGCCTCACAAAGAGTCTATATGGACTTAAGCAAGCACCAAGGTAATGGTACAAGAAGTTCGACGCATTCATGGAGATTTCAAAAAGATGGAAAGCGATCATTGTGTCTTCATAAATAGGTATGTAAGTGGTGACTTTCTCATACTTCTGCTCTATGTTGATGATATGCTAATCATTGGACAAGATCGCATAAAGATAGCTTCTTTAAAGAAAGATCTAAGCAAGAGATTTGCCACGAAAGATTTGGGACCAGCTAGACAAATCCTTGGGATGAGAATAACTCGTGATAGATCAAAAAGACTGTTGTGGCTATCCCAAGAGAGATATATCGAGAAAGTGTTGGAAAGGTTCAACATGCACAAATCAAAGCCGGTTAACACTCCACTAGCTGGGCACTTCAAGCTAAGTTCGAAGCAGAGTCCAACAAGTGAAAAATACATGGAGGAAATGAAGAAGAAACCATACTCATCTGTAGTAGGAAGTCTCATGTACGCAATGATATGCACAAGACCAGATATCGCTTACGAAGATGGTGCTGTCGGTCGCTTCTTGGCTAACCTAGGGAATGAGCATTGGGTTGCAGTCAAATGGATCCCCCGATATCTACGTGGAACTTCTAAAAGATGTTTATGCTTTGGAAAAGGAAAACCTGTGTTGGAAGGATATACAGATGCAGACTTGGCTGGTGACATTAATTCAAAGAAATCAATATCAGGATACTTAACCACTTTTGTAAGGGTAGCTATTTCATGGCAATCAAAGCTGCAAAAGTGTATTGCATTATCCACTACAGAGGCAGAGTATATCGCAGCTACTGAAGCTTGCAAGGAGATGTTGTAGGTAAAGAACTTGTTGCATGAATTGAGAGTGGATCAAGAACAGTATGTCTTGAAGTGTGACAATCAAATTGCAATTTACTTGGCAAATAATTCAACATTTCATTCCTGCACAAAGCACATTGATACAAGATATCACTGGATCCGAGGAGTTCTCGAGGAAAAGCAAATACACCTTGACAAGGTTCACACAGATGAGAACTGGTCTGACATGGTGACCAAGATAGTACCAATAAAGAAGTTTGAAGATTGTTGTCAAGGTGTCGGCTCACTACTACCCCCAATTAAGTCGGGAAGGGGGAGATTTGTTGGGATCCCTCCTTAATTGGAGAGTTTCTAGAAAATTCTAGTTCTTTCTAGAGAAATCTATAATTTTCTAGAAAATTCCGGAGAACTCTAGAGAAGTGTAGAATTCTCTAGAAGCTTGTGGAAGAGTCCCTATGGAATATTCTGGAGACTTGTGGAACCTTCTAGAACCTTATGGAAGAGTATAGAAGGATGCATAAGGGAATGAAAGAATCTAGAGATTCCTAGAGAGTATGGAGCATTCTAGAGAATCAATCTTCACCCTTAGATGCAAGTAATCTCCACCATTCATCATAGAGGTTGAGTAGTATAAAAAGGAGAAGGAGCCTTCATTACTATCTATCCAAGAATCCCAGAAAGAAATCCACTTCTTAGAGTGAGAAAAATACTTGAGAGTTACCAAGCCTCTTTGAGTGAAAAGAGAGATAGCATGAGAAGTATCTATCCTTAAGCTTGAGTCGAGTGTGAGTTACTTTTGTAATCATATTCTTGTAATCTCACTATTCTTTTGTATAGTGAAAGAATCCCTATATTGGAGAATTATAAACTCTTGAGCTTCCATTGCTACTTTTAATCTTAAAGTGCCTATCTTAACTTCACGAAGCGGGAAAGACCGAGATTTCCCCAACAATATAGTACTAATAAGTTAAATTGTAGATCTAGATCATGTACTTTTTAGGCTATGCTACTAATCAGAATGGGTACAAGTGTTTAGATGATCTAGAAAAGGTTTATATAAGCAGGCATGTTGTTTTCAATGAAAACATATTTCCATTCAAATCAAAAGAAATAAGTACTACCAAAGTATACAATGCCAAGAGATCCATACCAGACATACCAAGACATGCTGGCATATCGAAGAATATAAGATATAAGGAGGCTGCTGATGCTCAAGACTCTCCACACATCAACACTGGAGGTGATGAATCATCTGAGCCACCCAGTCATGCCATCAACTCACCTGCACAAAGTGAAAGTCAGAATGATAAGAGTACCAGAGTCAACTCTAAGAGTGAGGCAACAGAACAAGTTAACACTCCAGATACAGACAATAAGCACAACTCACCTCCACACAATGCAAACTTACAATATGGGCATCCTATGACTACTATAGCCAAAAGTGGCATCTTTTAACCAAAAGTGTCACTATGGTGTCAACTTCAAATGAACCATAATCATTTGATCAAGCTTTCAAAAGCAAGCACTGGAAAAATGTAGTGGATAAGGAACACAATGCATTCAATAAAAAAAACACTTGGGAATTTGTTCTTGCACCAACCAACAAAAATATAGTTGGATAATTCTCTATTTATAAGGATAAATAAATCAAGCTAGACTGTCATTCAACTAAATCAGATAACTTTCTGTTTATGAGGATAAATAAATCATCAACAATATATATATATACTTATATATATATACTTATATATATATATATATATATATATATATCTGTTCCTTCGGTAATTTGTAAGTATGAAAGTGTTATCACTTTCCCAACATTCTAGTGACATAACCCTATTCTAGTAGATATGAATCCATCACAAAATGAAAAGGGTTATCCTTTTAGATACAAAAATGAATGGTGTAATTTCTATGGTTATTAAGATGCGGTTTTAAAAGGTCTGAATGGTGTTGCATGGGGGTTTCAAGGTTACCAAATGCTTCAGAAGTTGAAAAATGTAAGACAGAGTTGAAAAATTGGAATAAAATAAGGGTCAAAAATGATGCTAACCTGAGTAATGCTGAGAATTTCTTTACTAGCATGGAATTAGCTATTGATCAAAATTTAGAAGATATTCTGTTGTATGAAAATTACCTGCAGGCAAAAACAGATTACCAAAGGATTCAGGAAATCTTTTTTGATGGTTTCAAACAGTAAGCTAAAGTGTCGTGGTTACATCAGGGAGATACTAATTCAAAATTCTTCTAAGCTGATATGTTGAATAGAAGATTTTTTAACTATGTTAGAGCATTAATTGATCCAGGAGGAAATCTAATTTTTAAACAAGATGAAATTGAAGCTGAGGCTATAAGCTACTTTACTGATTTGTTTAATGGTCCTAGTACGATTCCTATTCAAAGTTTTCAGCCAACTGCAACTATAAATGAACAAGGACAAAATTTTCTTCTGAAGGAAGTGTCAATGCAAGAAGATAGAGAAGCTTTATTCTCTATAAAAGAAGGCACTAGTCCTGGTCCTGATGGGATAAATCCAAAGTTTTATAGAGTTCATTGGGAAGAAATCAAAGGTGAGTTGTTGGCGGCTATATCAGACATTTGCTGTTCAGGTAAATTGCCTAAATCCATGAATCACACTTTCATAGCTCTGATTCCTAAAAATGAGAGACCGACTGACACTACTCACTATAGGCCTATTTCATGTTGTAATGTATATTAAAAAATTTTGCTAAAGTATTGTGTAATAGGCTGAAGCATATTTTGCCATTCTTAATCTCTAAAAATCAAAGTGCATTAATTAAGCAAAGGTATATTGGAGACAACATACCATTGGCTCATGAACTCTTAAGAGACTTCAAGAAGAAGGGTTTGATTAAGCTTTGTGTTAAAGTAGACCTACAAAAACCATATGATAGAGCAAGTAGAGAGCATATTTGTCACATCATGCATCATATGAAATTCCCAGTTCATTTCATAAATCTTATTTATGAATGTATGTCTACGGTTACTTTTTCAATCTTGATTCATGGCATTCCAAAGGGATTCATTTCATCAACGAGAGGAATACGCCAAGGAGATCCTCTGTCTCCATACCTCTTTGCTATTTCTATGTAGTTTTTCTCATATTTAATATGAGAAGAAACTTATAGAAAGACATTTCAACCCAGTAGCAATATTCGGCCAATAATATCTCACTTATTACACATTGATGATTTAATGATTTTTGGGAAGGCTACTACTCAAAATGCAGCAACATTGAAGTTGGTTTTCAACAAGCTCAGGGACAATGCAGGCTTACGAGTTAATGCTATGAAAACCAAAATTTTCTTTAGTGTCTCTGCAAGAAATTATGATGACATTTTAAGTATTCTTGGATTTGAGCAAGGCCATCTGCCTATAAAATACTTGGGAGTGCCTATCTCATCAAATTATCTACACTATGCTGAATTAATGAATTGATTCAAAAGGTGAAGAATAAGATTCATGGATGGGAAACCAAGTTGTTGACCTTTGCAGGTAGGGCTGAACTTATAAATGGAATTATTACCCCTATTATCTTGTATTGGTTGTTCATATATCAGGTTCCAGAACAAACTTTAGATAAACTACAAGCTTTATGCTCTGATTTTTTCCAGGGAGGGTCTACACATAAAGTGGCTTGGAAGGACTTATGTAAACCAAGAAATGAAGGTGGGGTTGGTCTCAAGAGCTTTACAGAGTTAAAAAAAGCTGCATGCATTAAACTATTGTGGAAATTTCTAGTAGGAAATTCCTTGTGGAGCAAATGGTCTTCCAATAGATATTGTAAAGAAAAGCATTTCTGGACATTACCTATTGATAACAATGCGTCATCAACGTGAAAAACTATGTTAAGGCTAAGAACAAGACATAAACAGCTATTCAATAAAATCATTACTAATGGTGAAGAAACTTACCTTTGGTTTGATCTCTGGATTAATTGCAGCTGTTTAGTTGATTTGTTAGGGAATAATAGACTTTATATGATGGGTAATGCTAACCAGAAAGTTAGTTCTATCATTAGAGATGATATTTTGGATCCAAATATCCATCCTGCCACATGGGAATTGATTAATGAAATTAATTCAATTCAAATTTTTCCTAGTAAAAGTCATAATTTCTATGAATGGGGAAATGGTGGTACCATTTCATTTCATCAAGCATGGGAAAATGTTAGAGCTCATGGTGAAAAAGACACTGCATTTGACATTATTTGGCATAAGAAGAACATCAACAGAATGTCTTTTACTCTTATCTTGCAACCATGGGAAGATTGAATACAATGGATAGAATTGCTCGATTTGGCAATGCTTCAAATACTTTATGTCTTCTTTGTGAAATTTTGCCAAAATCAATTCAGCATTTATTTTTTGAATGTGAATATTCTTTGTTTGTATGGCTTTCATTAAAGCCAAAGCTTTCTTTGTCTGCTATAATTCATCCAAGCTTAAAGGAAGAAGCCAGATATATCAATTCTGCATTTAAAAAGATGGATCAGTTGCGAGATGTTGTTTGTGGTGTTTTTACAGTATCCATTTATATGATTTGGAAAGAAAGGAATTCTAGAGTATTTCAAAATCGAGGATCTTCAGCATCAACCAAATTGAAGTTAATTGAAAGAAAAGTGAAGTATCTAGTGAATAAGAATGGGAGAAAATCAGAGGGTATTTTGATGAATTATGAATTTCTTGACCGTTGGGGAGTTGAACTGTTAGATAATGGATATAGAAGGAAGTAGCTTGCGTTGAGATGGTATGTGCCTTAATGGGCCTTGAAGTGGGCTTCTGTTTTTACGTTTATTCTTTGTATTTTCTGGTTATTTTTTAGTGTATTTCCTTTTGTATTTGCATGACTTTGTATACCAAATTTATATGTGCTTTTTTTTCCCTGTAAGGAACCCATTTAGGTTAAGGGGTTACAGGGTTTTAGCGAGGCATATAAAGGAGGTTTTATATTAGTATTAGCAATAAAGAGTACCAATTTTCAATATATATATATATATGTGTGTGTGTGTGTGTGTGTGTGCATGTTAGTGACTTAATTATCACATACAATAATACTGCTAACATAGTCATATTTACTGATTACTTAAATCATTAATTTTCTATCAAAAATTAAGGTGAATTAACATATTTCCTAGGTGTTGAGGTCAAAAGGAAGTCCAACACAGAGATGTTTTTATGTCAAAGGAAATACATCTCTGATCTTCTGATTAACTAAAATGGATGGTGCTAATCTTCAACCCACACCTATGATTAGCAATTAGTATTTCTCTAAATACATGGAAGAAGCAGTTTTATTGTTAAACAATATAGGTGTGTTACAATATGCAACCATAACACGTCCAGATATCACATTCAGCGTTAACAAGGTTTCTTAATTTATGCAGAAGCATTAAGTGAGCATTGGAAAATTGTAAAAAGAATTTTGAGATATCTCAAAGGCATTATAAACTATGATTTAACATTAAAATCAAGCAAGCAAAAAAACATTACGGGATACTCTAATGCAGACCGGGCATCTGATCCAGATGAAGAAGGTCTGTTTCAGGATACTACGTCTACATTGGGAATAATGTAATATCATGGTGTTCAAAAAAAAAGATATTGTATATAGATCGAGTACTAAAGTGAAGTATAAAAGCATAACAAATGCCACAATAGAAATAAAATGGATACAGTCCTTGCTAAGTGAACTCGCTTTAAAGTCTGACACTAAGCCTACTTTGTGGTGTGCTAATGTTGACACCAAAAACTGGCACAACAACCAAGAGATTAATTTGTAGAGAATAAATGAAGACGAATAAAATGAAAAATGTAGAAAAGAGAAATCACACACAAATTTATAGTGGTTCGGCGTTAATAAGCCTATGTCCACTTTATAATTTTTTTTATATCAGATGATCTATTACAGCTGAACGGTTACAATAGTGATATGTTCAAAAATTTGCCAAAAGATCCTTCTTCTATGTCAAAAAGGCCTATTTATAGATGCCAAAATATTCAAATTGGTTGCGACATGTGTCCTTTGATCCAAGATTTTAGAAGATCCTGAAGATGAGTTCTTTTCGGCTTGATTTGAATTGATGGTAATAGGTGGCATCTGACTTCATCATAGAGGGAGTGTTTGATTGCATTTGAATAGGAGCGAGACTAATTCATCAAGGGGGAATTTAGCATAGTGTTGGAATGAATCTGGCTTAATTAGTCCGGAAGTCGCGGGTTCCAACCGTTTCATGCGTTGAGTCCTTGTGCCTAGCTCAGGGCTTAGGTGTCGATCGGCTCGTTCATAGATCGGACGGTTCCGCAACTAGGATTACATGGGCTTTCTTGTCATTTGAGTTGGATTCCTCCATTCCAATGGACCTTGACGACCTTACCAAAAGGCTGGTCAACAGATAACAAAGTGTTATATATATACTTTAGAAGATCAAGTGCAACATGTCAAAACCAAACATATCGAGATCCACCTCTATTTTGTTCATGAACTAGTACAAAAAGGTTAACTTCAAGTAAATCACATATCAGGCACTTATTAGCGTGTAGACGTGTTAACTACGACTATTTCAGTTAAAAACTTTACCAGATTCAGAGATGTGTTGAATGTCAATGAATCGAAAGTTTTAGCCACCAACAGTGATTATGACAACACTACAACGACTACATCTTCAATTAAAGCCAACAAAGTGCTAATTGAGGCTTCTCATCTTTCCTTGGTGTCGAATAAATCTGAAGCATCTTCTGCTTCATTCTTCATTATTTTTTGCCTCCGCCTTTCAAATCAATCTCTAAACATTCGATTCAAGCTCATATCTTGCCAGTGCATGTAATTCAAAGAGGATTTAGCGGAATGAAAACAAATCTAGGGTTTTGCTAATCCTAGATTTAAGAGATGGTAAAAGATGTTACTTACAGAATAAAGTATAATTAAGCAGTGCTGTAGATAATATCGTGTTTATATTCACTTTAATTTATTACAATTATATCAGGCCTTGGCACATTAGCATTAGCCAGCCTGTTCTTTTAAAACAAAAAAAATTGGCAGCCATAAATATGGACTATTGTTCAACGTTAGAGCATCTCTAACAAATCGGGTGTAGAAATCTAAATTTCTACACTCCGAAAAATCGAAACAGCGAAATATCCCAATAGTTGTAAAACCACGCGTTTGTTTAACAAACGCGTAGGTTACGCGTTTGCTTAACAAACGCGTAGTTTAAGCGCTTGTTAGACAAATGCGCGAATCCACGCGTTTGTTAAACAAACGCGTGGTTTATTTTCTTCCAATTTTAGTATTTTGTATATTATATGGTTTTAAAATTTCAAAAAAAAAAATCAATAATAAACTATTTTCACTAAAGAATATGTATATGTTTAAAAATATGTTTATATACTGCTTCATAGTGTTAGTATATTGTATGTAATTATTTTGACCATTCAACAAGCACTAAGAAAAACTAGGCATCAAATAACTGAACGATTCAACAAGCACTAAGCAAAGCCAGAAACAAGGTTGCTTACAAGAGATCGTAACATAGAAATAAGTACGAAAACTTAGTGCAACATATATTAACACAGAAATAGATAATATAACTACGGATAATAAAACTTCGTTCATGTTTGTTGGGATTTTAAGTCGCCTAATCATTACGGTTAAACCGCAAATGTTCAATAACGTTTTGGAGACGTCTAATCTCATGTTCGAGTTCGTTTGCATATGTAATTCCCCTTGGGCCCAGAGGTTCGTCTATCCATTCTGCGTTATTGCATCCATTCGGATAGGATGGACATTGCTGAATGCAGCGGCCAATATTGTTTGCATCTGCACAAACCAACAACTACAATTGGATAACCGCAATAGCAACAAACTTGATAAGAATCACCTTCATGTTCATAAGGAATTGGAACACGTGGTACTTGATAAGAATCAACTTCATGATGTGGTAGAACGACGGACTGTTCATGCGTGTGTTGAACGTTTGGTACTTGGGCTTGATGTGGAGGTTGGACGGTCTGTTGTTCGGGCGGTGGTTCAAACCGAGGTATCGGTTGGTTTAGAAACTCGAGTTCATCTGCAAGCTCCTGAAGTCGCATCTGCTCATATGCCTGTTCATCAGAGTCTGCAGATGATGGCCAAGAAGGCATAGTTGTGGTAAAGAACAGAGCAGTTGAAAACAAAATTGTTGGAGTGAGGTAAGTTGTGAGTAATACGACTGAGATATATAGCTGCGTAGGGTATTAGTGGACAAAGGGTAAAACAAACAATGATGTGAACGGTCACTGGTATACCTTTCTTTTCCGGTTGTCCATATCAGTGTATCATAAGGGGATAATTTCTGAACTAAGCATACTGAGTAGTCATATCAGCTTTAAACCTGTTACCGTTACACAATATTCGAGATTCATTTTCAATTTGCTCTTTTACCATGTGCACTGCTTTTACCTTGCGCTGACTAGTCTTATCAAGAAAGAGTAATACATCCTTAGTTTATGGGGTCGTCACGTGTAAAGTTAAATGAGATTGATCTTTTCATTTAAATGCTAGATTATGGATTGCTCTTCTTTCGTAAATAACTCCGTAGGTTAAATGGGAGATTGGTATATAAGTGATGAACAAATGGAGCAAATGTTCGATGAGTGGGAACAAACCAAAGATCACCAAAATGAGGTAGGATTCGTGCAAGAAACTCAAATAAACGAGGTTCCTGAAGAGGTTCCTGCACGTCAAATACGAGCTACAATGCCAAGACCTCCTAGAAGCGTACAAGCTCAACCAGTTCGTGTTAACCATAGAACCTCATCTTCCTTAGGTTCAACTAACGAATATTCTGCAGATGAATTATACATCCTCGTGAAAGCGTATATTGAAGTTGAACGTCGAGATACGTTATTAATTAAAGAGGGTGGAGGTTTAAGCCATGAAGAGTTTTGGGCAATGATCGCAAGATTACATAACAGCCACCGTAGGTGTCCCATTAGAAGATCAACAGTTGAAACCCATTTAGCTCACCGTCATTTTGTAGAAGCTTACGATACCATATGATTGTCATTTTGTGGGTCATAAGTCAAATTTAATTAGTTTTGTCCACCCGAACTGTTTCATATCAGAACTACAGCAAGTGTTGCTTTATGTCAGCAATAAAGTCATTATTGCTTTATGTCAATAGTAATGCAACTGTTGCTTTATATCAGTAAGGTATCCAATGTTGCTTTAAAAAAGTGATGCTTTATGTCAGTAATACAGCCACTGTAGCTTTATTTCAAACATTTGAATGTGGTAACCAATGCATGACAAAATGCGGTAATCGATGCATGCCACATTTTGGTATCGAATGGGGACCCAAATGTAGAAAAACTATGTTATATAAGGAGGAAAACTTGCAGCATTCACTACTCAAATAAAATCGAAACATTTTTAGTATATACACTCCAAAACTCGAAAGTCCACAATATCCACCGAAGAGTGTTTGTTGTTCGATGACTCTGACGAAGACTTTGATATTATGGTGGATGATCATTTTTGTCGACAAAGACAGCTAATAGCTTCATTAGGAGACGGTGAATCTAGCAAAAAACATGGGGGTTCTGTTGTAGGCCGTCGATATAAAAATCGACATCATGCATGGCACAACGAGAGACTAATGGAAGATAATTTTGTTTCAAATTCGAGGTATACAACTACAGAGAAGGAGATTTCAAATGAGGCGTCCTATGTTTCCTCGAATCCTAGAATGTATTAAACAACACGATTCCTACTTTATCTACAAACGCAATGCGTCTGTGACAATGAGGCTCACCGAAATTCAAAAGATGACAGTTGCACTGCGTATGATAGCCTATGGAGGTCCTGCTGACGCTTAAGACGAAAATTTGAAAATGGCAGAAAGCATAGTACTAGAATGCTTAGACCATTTCTGCCAAGCAATCGTAGACGTTTACGGTAATCAATACTCGCGTAGACCAAACGAAGCCAACATTGTAATGTTAATGGATATGCACCGTAGCAGAGGATGGCCTGAGATGTTATGATCTTTAGACTGCATGCATTGGGAATGGAAGAATTGTCCAAAAGCATATGCTGGAGTTTATCGGGGTAAGTCTCATACGTCAACTATTATACTTAAAGTTGTAGTGTCGTACGACTTGTGGATATGACATATTTTTTTCGGAATACCAGGTTCGAACAATGATTTGAACGTAGTTGAACGCTCAACGTTGTTTAACGATTTGGCAAACGGTAGATCAGTTCCATATCATTTTATTTTAGAGGGTCACGTGTATGACCATGGATATTATCTAGGCGATGGTATATACCCACAATGGAGTACCATTGTCAAGACAATACTGAACCCACAAAACAATAAACAAGTAAGGATGTAGAAAGAACATTTGGCGTTTTATAATCCAGATTTGTCATAGTCAGTAATCCATGCAGACTTTGGTCTCCAATTAAAATGACTAGGATAATATATACTTGTGTTATTTTACATAACATGATTATAGAGGACGAAAGAGACATGGAGGATGATTTAAATTACGACTGCCCTGCTCCACCACCTGTGATTTGGCGCGAAAATATGATTGAAAGCGAACTAGAGCTTGAGTTTCACCTCGAAAGCCAAATGTCCAACCGTAACGCTCAGATTCATCGACGACTCCAGAAAGATTTAACAGATCATCTATGGAACTTTGTTGGAAGTCAGTAAAACTATTTACCCTTGATTGTTGTGTTTTCGTTGCTTTAGTAGTTCTAATAGTGTACTGTATCCTTTAATCAATATCTGAAACTATGTATCCGTTAATTATTAGTGAAATCATGTATCTTAAGCTTTTGTAACTGTTGATCGTTTTTGTTTAATTACATCTTCGTGTCTAAATTTCGGTGGAAGTAACATAAATATCACAAAATTTCACCATAGAATTCACGCGTCTGTTAAACATCCGCGTGGATACACGCGTTTGTTTAACAAACACGCATATCCAAGCGCTTGTTAAACAAGCGCATATATTCATGCGGTTGTTCAACAAGCGCTACAAGAGTTCCGACATTCCGAAACTATTGCCCTAGATTTTCGAACTGCTGCATCTTTTTACACTCGTTGAAGCTGATTTTGGGGTTAGATTTCATAAATTTTGAAATCTACGTAACTGTTGGATTTGCCCTTAGAACGTAATGTTTACAAATTACACTACCTTTTTCATAATCAATAAAGTTTGGTTACATTCTCTCTCAAATTTTCATTCTGAAAAATCCTATCATCACATTATACAAAATTCAACATGGGTGGATATGGAGTTTCGAATGCTGATTTCAACGCACATGCCAGCTCGTTACTCATTTAACAGTTAGCATTGGTTATCAGTTTTCTGCATAGCCATATCCATACATCAGGCTACATGGGACATCTTCATTGACGGTTTCACCATAATTTAAGACATGCATCGTTGTATTTTCTCATAAAGTCGTGAACAACAAAAGTAGCAACATGTTCTAGTTTCTCAGACTACACAGAGTCGTGAACAACACAAATAACAACATAAATAGTTAGCATTAGTTAAATGCAAATAGACCCTAAACGAACTATCAAAAACCACCCTACTTGCTAACAAACCCTAAACGAACTATACAAAAACCACCCTATACTCGCTACACTCCTGATCCAACAAGAGATATAGAGTTTTAGGTAGTGTTTGGTTTACCATTTTAAGTTTTGGGTTTTCGTCCATACAATAATGTGCACAACACATGCATATCATGAAAAACAACCATTTTAGAAAACAAAGATTACACACAAAATAAAAAAACAACTTTTATCTATTTTTCATGTTTTGAGAAATAAGAGAAACATGGAGACCAATTCTTCCTTCCATGATTGCTACATCCCCTCCGTGGTCCCCTCCATCTTCCTTCCATTCTACCATTCCTCCTTTCACACCCGTAATGTTTTGTAATTAATTTTGAAAACTAAAAACCCAAAACTCATTTTAAACCAAACACACCCTTAGCATTTCAAGCACATCATCTCTTTCCATAAACAAAGATTCGCCAAACACACACATTGTACATTGTTCAAGAGCATTACGAAACTCTAATATGAATTTTCAATGACATAATAGGTTTAAATAAAATTTTGCGATGGCTAATGATACAAGTTCATCAGCATTCTAAACCAAATAATGTTCTGCTGCAGATTACAAAGTGAACAATCACACTAAACTCTTACAGAAAAAAGGAAATTATCGAGCTTTCTTTCCTTTGTTCATTCTCTTCAATTCACGAGCAATAGCTTTATCCCTGTTCGTGCCTACATCATTTACACCATCTCCATCCTTGTTTTCAGATTCTGCTGCCTTGTGTTTCCGGTTCTTTTTACTACCGTTGCGAGCTGATCCTCCGATAACTTCTTTTTGAATCTCGTTTTCCTTTTCTTTTCCTTTGCCATCTTTGGTGATTTTCTTTTTGCTGGAGTCTTTATCTTGATTAGATGAAGGGGTTTTAGTTGGAGTTGATTTTTCACCAAAATGCCTGGCGCTATGACGACAGTTTCCAAACCATTTTTCCACCTGCGGTTATAAATAAATGGGTACTTAGTTTTAGCATTTTATATATTCTCTACAGGAAAATAAAAATAAAGAAAGAAACAGAATTCAACGACCTGCCGATATGTGATACCAAGTTCTTGTGCCAAATTTTCTTTGACCTCTCGTTTAGGATATTGGTTTTCTTGAAAGCTTTCGTAAAGTTTCTACACTCAAATACATTATAGTAATTACCATCGAGAAAATATAAAATTTAAGACAAAAATTACAACAGTACTGTCTACGAAGATAATACAACCAAGTCTGTGTTTACGAGCATATAAGAAGTGGTAAAAGAACAAACGGAACCCTAAACCAAGTCGCAGGAGACTTAAGAGAGAGGTTGCTTGTTTGCAACCAACGATACACTGATAAATAAAACGAAGAAATATTGGCACAGCTACATGTGTAGCCAGCCATATCTGGGTGCCTAACTATATGTGCTGGGTTAGACAGAACTAAAACTAAGCTCGTTTATGGTAGCCACCTTTCTTAAGGAGAACTACACGGTTATTCACGAAAACAATTGACCAATTTAAATAGCAGTCTCTCTACATTTATACAAAAACTTGTTTTAGTTACTTCTTCATGTAGGATTTTTTTTGTCATATTAGAATTATATAGTATACAGAAACATTCGTTTCATAATAACAAAGGTCCAACGTATGTTTATAATTAACAATTTGCATACATGCGCACATATAAATTTGAAGATATAGTATATTACAAAAGCATGAACCAAAATAGAAGATGTAGTATTGCAAAGAAAGCACGCTAACAAACCAATCATGCTCATTGACAACTTCAAATAAACCCTTTTTTTATTTAAGCAAGAGTGGTAGTGGACAGCATCGCATCTTGCAAAGAAGGCACACAATTACTAACCAATCATGCTTGTAGATGGCTTCAAACAGTTAGTAAGTTTTTTATCGCAAGAGTGATACTTTATTTAAAGCAAAACTCATTTTGATGTCTTAAAAGTTCAAACTCGTGACCCCTAAAACTTTAAAAGTCTATAGCATCATACCACTAACCAGTTAAACTAGGGGTCCTTGACCAAATAATTGATGTTTTGAAAAAGAAATAATGTTACGAAGAATACAAACACAAGCGAGATTGCACGCTCACACACACACACACACACACATGCACACACCGCCAGGATAACATCACTCATACCTTTTATTTAAGCAAGAGTGGTAGAGGACAACATCACCACTTGCAAAGAAGGCAAACAATTACTAACCAATCATGCTTATAGATGGCTTCAAATAATTGGTAAGTTTTTGTAAAAGTGATACTTTATTTAAAGCAAAACTCATTTTGACGTCTTAAGAGTTCAATCTCATGACCTCTAAACCTTTAAAAGTCTATAGCATCATACCATTAACCAATTGAACTAGTGGTCCTTGACCAAATAATTGATGTTTTGAAAGAAAAATAACGTCAAGAAAGATACAAACACGAGCGAGCACGCATGTTCACATACACATATGCACACACCTCTAGGATAAATTCACCCATACCTTTCTAGCATCTTCGCCGAGTTTTCCACGTCCAGATGAAGAAGATTTTTTCGTACTAGAATCAGGCTCTTGAGATGCATCAGTCCCTTCAACAGCTTTAGATTTTTTGCGCTTGTTGATGATCTGTGAATCCGGTTTCAATTGTTCTTTAGATTCTTTCTTGTTAGTTTTCTTCTTCTTATTTGATGCTGCCCAATCTTCATCATCACTTGAGCCTGAGGAAGCATTTTTGTATGTTTCCTAGAAAACACAGGAAGATGGAAATCCATTAATAAGAAAAAACAGATCTTGGGATGCACACTAAGGTTGTGTGCCAAATCAATTACTTTCTATGAAAAAAAAGTCCACTAGACATAACCATCCGTAAAATTGATATACAGGACCAAAGTTATGAGATGAGTTGCTCAAAAATCAAAATATCACACACTTAACAAATGATTCGCAAAACATATTGTTTGGTAACAGGCTATAACGTACTTAGCATTATGAGCATACAGAAAACTAACATATCCTTGTGATGTTGTTAAACATTAGCGACAATGCACTTTTGAATCTTCAAGATAAACAAGGTAGTGCAAGACTGAGAGTAGATTATTTTATACTCTACCTCTTAAATCTGCGTGTAGCAGAATGCAACTGTAATGCGTTAAATTTTCAGAAACAACAAATTGCAAGGTAAGTTCAAGCATCAACTCCTGTATCAAGTGTGGTATAGTCTACAACCAATCCCAAGGTGATTTGAATAATAAAACAGAACATCTCATTCTTGTTTCAGCTTTGCCAAAAAATTGCGGCGTATTGATTTGTGAGTGGCTTTGTAATCGAAGTACATTTAATCAATGTGACCTACAATTTCAGTTCCTAACACTAAATAGTGCAATTAGAAGAAATATACAGAGAAGCATCTCAAGTTCAGCATCTTGGTTTCTAGCACCACAAAGTGCATCAATAAATATAACTTATACGGTAACATTAATTTCTTAAAAATTTAGTGGTTTCCATTACTTGAAGCCTACCAGGTCAACCACAAGAAATGATTCAATTGGTATTCAGCTGTATGCTAAATTTATATACAATAGACATAATCAAGCTAAGGGAACTTACATCATAAAGCGTTTTGTAATCTAGTCTTTCAACTTGCCTTCTTCCAGACTCTAGCACATTGTCTAATTTCAGCTCTGAGTCTAAAGCAGAACCAAGTTTAGACTTGTTTTCTTTTCTTTTATTAGCACCCACAGATTTGCTTAGTTCAACGGAAAACTCATCAGAATCAGAAGTAAAGTCTGACTCATCGGAGCTTGAACTGTCCATTTTCCTGCTATCAAGGTTAACGGCATCTGGGTCAAATTCGCCATCTTCCGAGTCATCGGAAGGATATCCAAAAGTTTCCTTTTTTTCATTTTTATGAGAAGAATCCGGATCTTCAGGTTCTGATGCATCATTTTCATTCTTTACATCATCATCATCATTGGTTAAACCATCAGGATCATAGTCATTGTCCTCGGAATCATCCGATGGTAAATCATCAAACTGCTTATCTCCGCTGGCAGTTTGATTATTTACATCATCATCAGCTATTCCATCAGGATTATAGTCATTATCCTCGGAATCATCTGATGGCAAATCATCGAACTGCTTATCTCCACTGGCAACAGCAACAGCCTCGGGGAAAACTTTCTGCCAAAATTTAAACAGTTCAAGTCTAAAATTCTGGATTTGTACAAATACCGACTGTTAGACTGAGGTCTAACCAAATATAATGAAACCTGAAACCAAGTCATCATTCACTACTCCATGAAGATATGTTCCGATATTAAGATGGCCTCGTGACGAGTGGGCATCGGTCCTTACCGTTGTTAAAATCTTAAAACCTATCAATTTAAATGCAGTTCAAACTGAATCCCTCCAGTAATGATCAAATTTTCAAATTCAAATTCAAAACTCATTGAAACTTGAAAAAACAATTAAACAAAAGCTATGCTAAATAATATCAAAAAATTTCTTCAAAGTTTCAAACTCTTCTAAAATTCAATCTTTTCCAACAAAATAAGGATAGAACAACATCTTCTTTCTTGAATTGGTACCAAGCAATTTGGGGTTGGTCGCACTAATTATCTTCCTCCAAAAAAGGTTTAATTTGACGACATTAAGTCAGCCTTTTGTCATTCCTATTTAATGTAAATATTTTCTTCCATGGTTTGCAGCTTTGTCTACGTTGTATATGGTAGTACCAAAAATGTCACTTCTATTATTTTTTCCCTCGTTTTACACGTGCCAGCTTTAGAATTTTTTTTATTCGCCCATTTACTTGTAAATCTATCTTTTTCAGTGCTTCAATCGCCACCTTAGCATTTCTTCATCTATTTTCATGTTTCTTTTTGTAAGTTCAATACTCCACTGCAAACGATGTAGTTAGTCTAATCAACGATCGATTATAAAAAAGAAAGGATTTTTTCTGTCAAGTGAAATTCCACTTGTTTGTGTTCAATTTATCCTACACAAGTTCTGATTTAGTTCATTATGTCTTTTCTATATCTACATCTTTTTGCATTGCTGATCCTTGATATTTGAACTTAACTTCGAACTAATCGTTTGTCTTGTAGTTTATTCTTCATTGAAGTTGCATTTCATATAATCAGATGAGGTCCTGCTTAGTTTTAACCAATGTTGTAAAACGCGCTAGGCAAAAGTTAGGTGGTTAGCATGGACACGAGATTAATCGAATAGGCAGTGATTAAACGATGATTAGACGTTTTAGTTAAACCCAAGCATTTCAAATTAAATTTTAGTATTTCAATTAGTATTAATTGATCCATGAAAGGAAATCATAGATTTGGATGGATTTTGAAGCAACCAAGGAGTGCTTACAAGAGGCATCAAGCCTAAATTGGGGGCACAGATCGTGCTTATAAACTCGTTTATATGCTTAGATAATGCAATAGGTCTCATCTAGGTGGAATAGGCCACAACCTAGACAGTAAGGCTAGTCTAGCACCTGGGCAAGAACTAGGCGGAAACTTAGGACTTTTACAATAGACGTTTTATTCCTTATGTGACTGGTGCATTTCAATATATTTGTTAATCCTTATTCTAGGTTTTGTTATGGGATGTCTATCAGCAAAATGTCCTCAACAACCGTCATGCATCATGATATTCCCTTGAAGTTCACTTATTATTTCATCAAAGCCATACACAAACAGACGTGCGCTTACAATCGCCATTTGGTGTAATTCCTTTTGCCAAAAATTCACTGATTTTTTCGTATACAAGTTTCACTTCCGTTTAGAAGACTATCTTTGGATACAAGTTTTCTATATAACATCACTTGGCCTTTTTTTTATGAAGATAAACAATGGAAACAAGATATTTTTCAGCTTTGGATGAAGAAAGTCAAACTCAAACATCAAATCAATAAAATTGGTTTATTATAACGGAAAAAGGAACATATTTTCTGCATAACTGAAATATGTGAAGTGTTTTGATAACCTACATATAGTATATACACACGCATGCATACACACACATGTACACAATTGGCTCTGCCTCACTTTTGCTACACCTCAAATCACCATTGATTTCAACCACATGTTTCGTCCGTTTTCAATAATATATCTCTCTCTTCTCCCCCCAGGAGAGAGAAGACATTACTTAAATCATAAATCGTGGCTAATATTCAGAAAGAGGGGGGGGGTTGATGTGTAGCAAAATTGAGGGGACCTGATCGTTGCCATGCTATATACACATACATGCATATGTGTGTATGTAAGAGAGAGGGAGAGAGAGAGTGTGTGTGGGGGGGGGGGGGGGTGTGTATACACATATACATATATATATATAGAGAGAGAGAGCATAAAAACGTATAAAGCCAACAGAACATGAACCTTATGACTCTAGAAGTCGCAATATGAGTCCTACTTCGATTTTCAGTTTATAATTATGATTTTGAATTTCATTGTGGAAAACTTGGGTCCCATGACCTCTTTTAATACAAAAAAAAAAAAAAAAAAAAAAAAAGCGGATATTGGTTATTTGGCCAAACCATGGTTATTGATTTTGAGGAATCAAATCACTCCAAAAGAAGCCTGTTCTATTCTTTTTTTTTTTTTTTTCAGTTACCTCCCATGTGTCCTCGATAGCTATGTCGCTTCCCTGAGTGTCATTCACTATATCAATGCAATCTACCTTGCAGTCACATAGAGGGCACAACCAACCTTCATCTCCTTGTGGAACTGGAAATAAAACAAAAACAATATTCTCAAATATCACTGGTGTTCATTTCTACCCGGGAAGTTAAATAACAAACAAGTTGGAGATGGATGTTACTGTCTGCGGTCAGTAGGGGAGGATTCAAACACATCTGATGAAAACCTCGGTCACAAATGCCATCACAAAGTAGTATATCATTGTCAAGGGAAGATTCCTTTGAACCGCATTTGGAACAAAATATCTGGCGAAATTACAGATCATGTTGTGAACAGTTTATCCAGTAGCATTTATATTTGCATCAATGTCATGAATTGCAAACGAACTAGAATTGAGGTATATATATTTATATAAAAAATAGGTGTACAATATATGGAAAAGAAAGTGGCCACTAGAAAATTTTCCCTTTATTTCCTCCTTTTAAACAAACTTTTGTTCGGTATAAATGGCATGGCTGTTAAGTTATAACTGCAATCAGGGTAAAGTTTCTTTATTCAGACATTTCACTAGAAGTCACTTACATCTTCATGGTCTATTTCCCCTTCAGAATCAAATAAAGATTCATCTAATTTGCCTTCAGAAGATAAAGAATCCATCCGCTGAAAAATTTCTCGTATTTTACATTTACAACGCAAAATTTCAGACTTGGCCCGTTCTATCTCCTTTTCAGGTCTGAGTTTTTCTGCGCTGAAAGAGGTGAAAAATATATTAATGAAAAAAAATAAGTGTACGTGCTAAATATTTTCTGCAACAGTTTTAAGGCTCTCCGAAGGATACATCTTACAGATGGGGTCAATAGCATTATTGTCCCAGATTTGCATATAATCATATTGTACGTATTTCTCTCTTCAAAATTTGAATGCTGTTTTCAAAACGCATGAAAGGAGAGTAAATTACCCCTCCATTGATGCTCAACCCAATAAATAACCCCAACTAAACCTAGCAATACAGTGAGAACTGAATCAGTCGACCAAAATTCCAGCCATATCATGATTACCATGTATTCAGAAGAAGAATAACAGTCATCGTTGTAAAGCTCAGAATTAAGTCAGGACTATTTAGTTTTCCAACATAAACAGCATATTTAACTAAAAATAAGCAGCACACACTTGGTTGGTCAATGTTTTTTTACATAAACTATCTATTTTTGTCTTCCCATGACAAAGAAAACCTCCAATAAATCAAGCCAATAAATTTGACATGGTTATCTATCATGCACAAAACATAAAGGCTTTGTGAGACCTGAAGCACAGAGCAGTGTTTGTACCACATCAGTAAACGACGAGTGATATAACAAGAATTAAGAAATATTATTTTGTCTAATATCACACAATAGTCAACAAGACTAATGTCAATGTATTTGTTCTAAAAAATATACTTAACAAGTTTTATAGATTGTATCATGAAAATATCATCAAATACAATACTACAAGCACTGGATTGTCATTCAAAAGTCAAAAACCAATTAAAAGACAAAAAAATTCAATGGAAGATTTATTTTTATTTTTCCTGTTAGAAACAAAAGAGGAACGAAAAATAATTTAGAAAACACAATTTATAGAAAATACAATTTTTTATGCACCTTAAAAGTAGGAGAGAAATTGAAGTACTAAAATAAGAAGGCAACCATGAGTTAAGATGTGTCACCTTTTAAAGCACTAATATACGTTAATTAAATTATTATTTTTTCTAATGCCAATATTTTTGTGGAAAACAGAATCGGAACGCATGTGTGTAGAGCTAGGGCTGTTTCGGTAATGGTTACCGTTACCATTTCGCAAATACCGTTACTGTACCATTTTTACTAGTAAACTGAAATTGCTTACGGTTACCGATCGACTAGTATACCGAAGATTGGTATACCAATAATCTGGTTACTGTTTCACTCGTAATGGAAAATTCCCGTTTGTCCATCAAAGTCAATATATTGACATGTTTTTTTACTCCATAATGTATCTTCTTTATATTGTATGTAGTATCAGTTAATAAAAGACACAAATTGAAAGAAAAGAATCGTATTTTGAATGATTTCACCTGTTTTTTGAACTAAATTTCATCATTTATTTGGTTTTAAATGCACATAGCAAAGCATATTAGATGGATATACATGTTTCAAATCGACTGGTAAAATTTACCGCTGGTATTAACAAATGTCACCGACAATTTACCGTCGAAAGTGGTAAATTTACCGTTACCATACCGCTTCAATTGGTATACCAATTTCATTAAAAAAATGGTTACCGGTCGACTGATGATGGTATGCTAATGGTAAATTTACCATTACCATAACAGCCCTAGTGTAGACCAAGGTTCGAAATCCCGGTTTCCGGTTCCAGTTCGGTCACGTAGAAAATTTACGATTCCGGTCCCGTTTCGAAAATTCCGGTTTGACAATTTCGGTATTTCTGTTTATAAATACACATATAAATATGCAGTACTAATCAAGGTTTAGAATATCGCTTTTCATTTTCATCTCGATCATTGATTTTTTTTGATATTTTGGTTTCATTTTGGAAATCACGGAAATTCCATTTCGGTTCCAGCACTTCTTTTTAAATTGCCTCAAGTTATGTACAAAATAGTTTTGATATTTTCTTTTCTACGTACCGACTAATACTATCATTTATATAAATAGTTAGAACTTCATTTTAAAAATATGTTTGATATAAGTTTTCTAAAAATTATTGATATGCAACAATTCCATTAGCAGTTCAAAGGGCTATTGATAAATTAACGGACCAAAAATTCCAAAAGCCCAATCCAGCTCAATTCCAGATCTGAAATTTGCTTCTTTCCGCGCCTACCCCAAGTTTAGCCCACTTTACTAATAACCCTAGATTAATCTTGAAATGAAAATTTTGATGAGGACGATGCTCAGAAACAAGCCGCATCTCTCTCTTCCCAGCTACGTTGCATACCTCTGTTACTGCTTCTATTCTTTTAGCTATTTTTGCAATGTCCAGAACTACATTTCGAGACGAATCCCAGTCCGGTCATCGCCGGAACCAGATTGAAATGGTCGGAATTCCGGCGTGCCGGCCGGAATCTCGAACCACGGTGTAGAGAGACATATGCACACACAAATAGTATCTTACTACCATTGTAGCATTCATGAACAAACATAAAAAGTAACGTACAAACAGTTTAGAAATATTCGATGAGATAATACTAAATTCCAATGTATGGAGACTTTCTTAACGTTTTGTAATTCAAAAGAAAATTCTGATCCAATTTCATAAGAAGATGCAAGCATATTCCCAAAAGATTTGCTTTGAAAAATAATATAAAATGCAACAGAAGATATTCATAAGAAATTACTAGCATGGCAAACATATTCATGAAACCTTACTCTGGAATAATTAGTTAGGAGACAATATGAAACAAGGAATGATACATCAATGTCTTCAAACACATACCTTTGACCTTTCCAACCCTCACTGGAATAAGAATCAATAAGAATCTGCTCATAGCTCATTCGAGCCAGCAGGTACCTTACACGCTTCCTCATCAATAAAAATTCATCGTTTGTAGTCTGTTTTACAATTCGTTTTCTTTTCTTTGTTTTTGTTACTGGATTGACAGGAGTACTAACTGGTTCAGCTTGAGTCTTACTTGTCGTTGACCTAGATCTGAGTACTCTGGTACTTCCTAATGAAGACCTTAAGGGGTATTTTTTGCTCTTCTTGTGTGCAACCATTTTTCTCCTGCGTGCACAAGTTTTACCACTCTTGGCTGACTCGTTATTCACACCTTCCCCTTTGCTCAAATTAAGATTTTCCTTTTTATCAGAAGCATCAGTTTTTTCTTCAACATCCATATTTTCAAGCTTTGAATCTTCTGTTTCATAGGACTGAGCTCCACTTTCTGGTGTTAAAAAGCTTATATCTTCACAATTTACATCTACATTTATGATTACATCTTCAAATTCAACACTAACAGCAGTTCCACTGCATCTTTTTTCCATATTTTCAACTATGAGTTCGTGGTTAATATTTCCTGCTACTTGACCTAAAGTGTTAGTTTCTTGACAATTCACATTTTTTTGTTCTGGGTCACCATTTTCACCAGATTTCATGCACCCATTTTCTCTATTTTCACATATGTATTCATGATTCTCGCCTCCAACTACTTGACCTAAAGTGCACTCTTCTTGATAGTTCATATTGACAACTTGTGGATCCTCATTTTCACCAAATTTCTTAGAATCATTATCCACATTTTCAGGCTCATGAGTCTGGTGCCGTTCATTATTAGTTAGAAAGCTTGTGCCCTTGTCTTTATTTGCCATATTTGACCCTGGATACTTTTGCTCTACCCGAATGATAAAGATCCAAAATATAAAATCACAAAAAGTAAGTAGTCAGCGCAAAATTTTAATCCTAAAACTACAAGAATGAGTATGCGAAGCTTCTGCAAAACGGTAATTAATCAGCATGCTTTTGTTTACATTTTTTATTTTCCAAATATTACAGCGAACCAATTCACATATGTGGAAGAAAAAAAATTCAAACCTCGAAAGAAGAATCGTTATCCTTTTGTTCCGTAGGTTCCAGTTCGGGGGGCAATGACTTCAAAATGATGCAAAATTTATTTTTTCCTTCTTTCCTTTTTTTACACTGCCGATTTTTCGTCTCGGCATTCTGCCCTAGTTTCGCAAAAGAAGTAAGATAGAAGAAACATGCAGATCTGGGCTGCTATGTGGACTGGGTTTTTTTAATTATTCTTAGATTGTTCTTCTCACTAAAGTTGGGCTGGATTTAACTAGGGCTTTGTGCGATCTAAATATGAAGTTGGATTTAATTTGAAATTTGTACATTTCAAGTAATTAACTTTAGTTTAATCGGATTTAGTTTAATTCATTTCAGCCTAATTTAATGTGAAACTCATGTGTTCTTTAAAGATTATAATATTTGTTTTATTTACAACTTTTATTATTACATATATTCATTAGAAAATACCGGTTAAAACCGATACTGAAAATAGAACTTTCAAAATTTATGAAACTATGGAACATTCAAGTGGTCGAAATCAATTTCTCAAACCTTACTATCGATAAAACACATTGGAAAAAAGACAATTTATACAAGTTCTAATTGTTGTGAAACCATGCATTTGGTTTAAGAAGACGATTAATACAAGTTGTAATTGTTGTGAAACCATGCATTTGGTTTGAGATACTGTTAAGATTGCATTTATACCACAAAATGGTAGTTTAAAAATGGAAAAATGAAAGCACGATGCTTGTTGCGAATTTGTAATTTTCAAATGATTGACAAGAGACATCTTGCACCAGTACAATTATCGCTAGTGGCTTCGGAATGGTTAGAATAACAAGTTCAAAACTTTCAATTGCGTTTTTGTCGTCAGTTCCCAATCTTTTATAAGCATTAGTTAAAAAATTTACTTGTCAACCGTGTAATCGGTGTGCAAATAACACAAAAAAGTGACCAGCAAAGATCAATCAATATCCTAGCATATTATTTACATATACCAAGAATAATTGAACAAAATAATATATTAAGTCCAGTCATAATGCTCGCATCATGATACAGTCTAAGTTAAAGCTTTAAAGGGTACAGTTAAAACTAATAGGGTTTAGGGATATCGAGCAAGATCACATATTAGGGATACCTCAATTCAAGTAAATTAAAATCAAGGTTTTAGCTCAAAGCTACAATCGTATTAAACGAAAGATCGCTAGACTGGGTAAAATATGAGATTTTACATCTATCACAAATATATGTGAAATACTATAAAAAATCATGGAAAACTAAGTGCCTTCGAAATTCAAGCCTAGGAATTGAAGGTTAAAATCAAAGTTCCCATTTATTAGGCAAACAAGTCAACCTCCAAGGACCCAAAATCATTTAAAGGTCTCAATCTTGAATTGGCATCCATGAAGCTTTAAGATTTGTAATATATAGTATTATGATATATCCTTCGATGTCTAAGTGGTCTAATCATATATTTATTTGTTGGTGTGTAATGCAATAAATTCTAGATGACGACTGGATATTTTTATAATACTTATTTTCAAATTTAAAATTAAGCTAGTATTTTGTTTATTTTATGTTTTAAGTTTTGAGTTTTCAATGTAAATATCTAAAGATGCAAAGATTTAAGGGATAACGGAGGTGATAGACATAAAAGGAGGGGATGGTGGATGAATAAATTTGTCGTCGTTCTTTCATTGTTTCATAAAATACGGAAAATTATAAAAAATTATTTTTTGTTTTGTGCGTTAACTTCGTTTTATAAAATGGTCGTTTCCACGATATGTGTGTGTCATTCATACTGTTGTATGTACGTAAACCCAAAACTAAAAAAATAAAAACCGAGCACACCCTTAGTATGTATATATTGTTAACTTACCTTTTCGCAAGGTCGTTATGTTTTTGATTTGGATGCTAGATAGCTCGAAAATCGAGTACAGGTGATTATATGAAGTTACAAATAGCTAGATTCATTGGAATATCATTTTGGAACAAACTGGATAGGAGCCCAGAATTGGCCAAGTATAAGATTGGCATGAGTCCGAAGTAAAGGAACATGGCCAGAAATTTGGTTAAATCTCATGTCGGTATCTATCCGAGACATAGGATTTCTAAACCCAAAAACTTCACCATAACTTCATCAATAACTCAAAGTCAGAGGATTAAATCAACAAACCATAAAAAAAGTAGGTAAGCATGCTTAATGGAGGTCCCATCTTAGGTGTAACACCCCACCTCCGTTAAGGTCACTCACAGAGGGAATGCCTTAACTTCGGTGGAGCATTATAGGTAAAAGATGCAGATAAATTACAAGACAAACAAATAAAACAGTGGAAAATAAAGTCATTTTATAAACAACTTAATTCAGTCAAGCTTTTACAACAATTTCCTCAATCATACTTAAATGTAATACATAGAACTTCTGTCTTGATTTAAAAACTTCCAAGAATAAAAGAAGCATAAAAACAATGATATTCCCTGATAAAGCATGAACGAGCCATAGCAATGGAAGAGAAAGAGTCCAAAGCGATACACCAACTAATCTTCAAGCTTGGAAAGAGAAGAGGTCCAAGTTAGGCTGAGCTATTCCCTTCCTGACTACCTGGGGGGAAACGGAAGAAAAGAAGCGAAAAACAAACTAGGTCAGACATAAGTCTGGTAAGTCCAGTGATCTTTCAACATGCAAACAAGATGAAGGATCATGACATGAATAAACCGAAAATAGGACAATACCATAAAAACAAGGTAACTAAAGACAAGATAAGTGCAAGGTGAACTGAATGCGCTTCTACTTTCTCTCTGCTTCGCTACTACTCTGTTAATCTGATTTCTATATCTATACACCACCTAACTAGTGTCCCAACTAGTAATCTGTATAAAATGATAATCGTGATCCCAACCCCTGTAATTGTGGTAGCCTTCAGGTGTACATCTATCGTGAGGATTCCACCTCAATCAGCCTAATTGCCATAAACATGTTAGATGTACCCTTACTACCCTATCGATCGCTCCCTACTTGTATTCATGTTCCATGTGTCTGTGTCAATCGGCCCTCTCTTGCATGTAGATAGACTGTGCTGGTCCCACCATAAGGTGTATCAATCCTTATGATAGTGACCCGGCATGATTCAAAATGCACAGTGTATAACTACTGGTACCCAGTGTCTGCTTTTTCCCACTTCGGAGTACGTGCACGCCCGTAAACCGTCGGAACCTACACTGACGTACCCCCCTGCCGCTGCTTTGACCGCTTATAATCAGCCCAGTAATCGTGCGCCATCCTGCCTAGTTCAGGGTACCGTGATACATCCATGTGGGTTACTGCTGAAATGGGTCCCCATTACTAGGGTTTCCTATTGGTTAAGTTTGTGGGCCTATATTTACTAATATTACCCACCAACCCGATATGTACTTAACCCTCCCATAGATTCAAGCATTTTTAATAAACGACTAAGTTTTGTGGGCCTATACGTACTAATATTACCCACCTACACGAGATGTACTTAACCCTCCCATCGATTCAAGCATGTTTATTTAATAGTTAAGTTTTGTAGGCCTATATTTACTAATATTACCCACAAACCCGATATGTACTTAACCCTTCCACTGATTACGCCATATTAGTTAAGTGTTGTCCTCTCATGTTAACTTAACCCACTCATTCATCATGTCATGTTGGTTAAGCATTTCTTATTAACTTGACCCTCCTTACTTATCATGTTGGATCGGTTAAGTGTTTCCTATTAAATTAACCCCGTTCGTTCATCAAGTTATATTGGTCAAGTGTTTTTTATTAACTTAACCCCACGTATTCATCTTGTTGTATTGGTTAAGTGTCATCAATCAATTCAAGTTAACTTAACTCACCTACGTGTCATGTTACTTTGGTTAAGTGCTGCCTTCTTGTGTTAACTTAACCCTACTACAAATCAAGTTATATTGGTTAAGTGTTTCCCTCTTATTTCAAGTTAACCTTTCCATAAATCAGGTTATATTGGTTAAGTGTTTCTAAATTTACTTAACCTCACCCACTTGTCTAATTAACATGTTATAAAGGTTAAGTGTTCTAAATTTAGTTAACCTCACCCACTTGTCTAATTAACATGTTATAACGGTTAAGTGTTCTAAATTTATTTAACCTCACCCACTTGTCTAAATAACATGTTATAACGGTTAAGTGTTCTTAATTTACTTAACCTCGCCCATCAGTTTAGTTAACATGTTGAATTGGTTAAGTGTTTCCTTAATTGACTTAACCCTACCAATCTTGACTTAGCTTTATTAAAGCACCAACCACTCACATTAGACAGGTTTTGTTGTGGTCACTGGATGTGTCGGTCGGTTCCGGGCAGTTTTACACCACAACTCACTCTAACCTTGGGTCCTTTTTTGGGCTCAATGCACTAACCACCCATATTAGACAGGTATTGTTGTGGTCACTGGATGTGCCGGTCGGTTCCGGGCAGTTTTACACCACAACTCAGTCTAACCTCGAGTTAGGCATATTCGTCTTTTCTAAATTTACATATTTCTTATTTATGACAAATTCCATATGTAAATTATTCCCAATTTAATTATGCCATAACTATCCTTTTGATTATGCTCACAATTAATGGTATACTAAATATACCATTTCATGAACCAATATATGCCATGTAATTTTTCATGTTTATCCTACATATTTACATGTAAATTATAAATCAATTATTGTCATGGTCCACTTTCCTTCTAAATCACGTTCAAAATTTTAGGTATATAGATTATACCATTTTCATGCCACTTATCATGCTTATGTGTCAAACATGCCAATTACATGTAATTTCATGTTTTCCCCAACGTTATCCCCGTTGTACGTTCACAAAATTACATAGAATGTTAGGCTCAATATTTTAGCCTAACTTATAAAACAAAAAGGGAAAAAGAGGAACTTTGCAACATTCCAACATCATACAAAAGTATGGATCTAACTACACATATGTCACATGGATTTGGCATAGAACAATATACTTTTAACTATGAACTTGCAAATTTGATCTATGCAACATGAACCACAAGCATATGAATTTACATAAAACTATACAAGTTAAACTTGGCATGTAGTGGTGAACTTGCAAATTAGATCTATCATAAAGGCATATGGATATAACATATAAAGTTGTAGATCTAAACATATAAGGTCGTAGATCTAAACATGTATGCATAATGGCTCTAAACAATTAGGCATAAACGACATGACTTAGCCTAATACTTGTATGTATCATAATATCACCAAACTTACATATGATAATTTCATTCCCAAATTCCTATACAACATCATAGGTTTACTCACCAATTTCCACATAAAATGATAGGTTCGATAGACCACAATAGTTCATAGGCATATATGATATAATAGACATGAATAAACATGAATCAATATCACATACAACTTGATACAATTCTATTTTACAATTCATTACAAATCATGTCTTTAATTTATTTACATCTGAAAGATAACTACACTTACAATCAAAAGGAAAAACTTGATTTCAGGGATCTGTATTCTGAAATCGAATTGCTTGCCTTTGATGTAGATTGTTGAATTCTCTTAATTGAATTAAATTAGTTTTGATTTGATTCAGGTTTTAGTGGTGGCTAGGTTTAGATGAGAGTGAATAATAGAATTAGGTTTTAGGTTTAGGGTCCTTATATAGTTGTAGAGAGTGTTTTAGGACCATTAGATTAACCCTGAACCATGAGAACCAATCAGATGCCACATCTGCCTTAGAGCGAATCGACCCACGGGTTGACAGCCAAACACCCTGAATCAACCCCTAGCCAACCCAGTAGGGCTCGGGTCGACCTCAAAAGGGGCCGGTTCGGTTATTCCCCTCCCGATTCGCTGTTTTGAACTTTTTTGCATATTTATTTATTTAATTTTTATATATATCTATATTTTTTTTCTCATATGCATACAAACTTCAAGGCTTAATAACTTCTTCATAAGGTATCCGTTTATGCAAACCAAATGGCTATCTTGACCAAAATTTTGAGACGAACATAATAGCGCAACCCATTTCACTTAATTCTTCTTCTAAAAATTAAGTGTTCTTGAATTTGTTAATTTTAATATTCTCAGAAAATTCGGGGTGTTACATTAGGGGTCAACCTTTTGGGTTGCAACCCTAAGGGTTTGCGCCAATCCCTCCAGAGGATCGGAGCATACCCTTCTAAGGGGATTGGTACCGCTCCCTCATCCCATGGGGTGAACTGAGCCCTACGTTGCAAGCTGAGTCTTCTCACTTAGTAGGCCTATATGCGTTTCTTAACCAATCCGGCTTCATTCTTCCTCTACAAATAAACCATTAGGGGCTTTGGAAAAAGGGAACTTCTCTTAACTTCTTTACGCAGGGACTCTATCATTTTCTAACTTCACTTTTTATCTCTTACAGTCTTGTACTTAAATAAACAACTATGTTGTAATACGACAGTATAAATAATAGACTACACCATGTAGACGTAGGCTAGAGTTTGTTGAACAACCATAAAACTTGTGTGCTCTTTATTTTTGTGCGCTCTATGATTGTGATATGTGATTTTTCTATGACTTGTTCTATGATTTACATACATTACAGTGTTAGGCTAGACCGACAAAAATCTGGTTTAACATTTTGGCGTGCCAGGAAGAGGGACGCTACTTGAATCTAACAAAACTTTCTGCTAAGGAAACAACAGTTAAGAAGAAAACAATGGATAAACAACCGAAAGGTGTAGCTATAGAAGGAATCCAAAAAGCTTTCTCTGTTGGAACTTCCTCAACTTATATCATAAGGGAGGAAATGGACGATGTGATGAATCAACTCTGAAGTTGTTGTGAACGTTAGCAAGACTTACTCAAGAGGCAAGAGGAAATGATGACGAATTTTCATAATTGTATTCGACATGATCAAAGATCGAAGTTCATAACAGGATTCTTGGAGGAAAACCCAGCAAGGCATGGAACCTATGGCCGAAACTAGGGGAAATTGTTCTCTCTTAAGGGATCAATACTGACCCTAACCCTAAGGTCGGTACCGACCCAATTTTAGCAGGAGGCAATCCCTTGGTGATTTTAGGTTCGTCGTTGATGTTGCTCGAACTCAAAACTTAGACGTGGAAAATAGAATTCAGGTGTGCTTAGAGAAAACTCTAGATTGAATCGTGTAGGGCTCGTGACACAACTCGAATTTTGCCCAGCCCGAGTCGATCGCTAAACCGACTAAGACCATTCAAAATGGTGGATTATTTGAGAACATGACGCATCAAAACATGAAACAAGAGAACTTTTCATTGTTATTACAACAATATTACATCGGAGTACGAGGATATTATAGTACGAATAAATACACAACGGAAAAATAAATATCAAAGCAATAAATTACAATGTAGCGGAAATAAAATTACATGAATACAATGATACAGCGAAAATACATTAACACACACAACTAAAGGAAATACACAGATACAATGCTTTCCGGAGTATAGCTCCAGCCATAAACCAGGATCTTATTAAATAGTAAATCTGCAAAACCAAAACTATTAGCTGCCCGTATGGAAAATATGGGCATCCAGAGTTTAGGTGAAAAACAATAAACTCCAAGTCAGTCATGGGACTGGTGTGAGAACTTAAAAACAGTTATTAAACTTAACCTTAAAGAAAATTAGGGTAAATCATGGGAGCACGCTGTGTGATACAGAACGGGTTTACTCCACATGAGTATCATTTAGAAATAAAACAACGCAATGCTTTCTGAAAAATGAAGCTATTGTAAGACTCAAGTCCCATCACACAATGCAACGCAAGCCGGAGGATAGAGTTTTACCTTGTAATGGCCAAACATGCTTGATATTCTTTAAAACAAATATTTTTGATATTATAATAAGTGCATAGTGTAGCAAAACAACTTCGAATATAAATGTATCAATCATAGACGGCATAATACCCCATCCTACTATGTTGCCATATAGGTTTAGAACTAAAACCAAAAAGGCGCGTATTGGAAAATGGATTCCATCTATGAGTCGAAGCAAGGGACCTCTCCTCACCGGTTTCAAGCCATCTCCAGCGGTATGCCCAGGGTTGCACGCAGGTTCCCTTGGATTGGCATGACCGGTTAGCCTGCACATTGCTGATTATATATGCATGAATCATACGTTTCTCGGGACTATTGGACCTATAACCTGGTCAGTACATCGACCATATGTGCCTTTTACGGCTCTATCCGAGGCGCCTCGCTATCGATCATCCACATAAGTAAAAATGGCTAGGCTCCATACCATGTCACCACTTCTATCTAGAAAGAAACACATGTTCTCCATGCTGTCCCTCATCCCGTTTTTGGCTCATACCGGGCGTGAATCTCGCCAATTAACGCTATACACAAAGCTATGCTATATTAAAGACACACTTTGATCTTTATCCACAAAGTTGTGCTTTTCAACAAAAGCTTTGATCCATGCATCTCAGCATGCCACATTATCAGTTCGTATCGTACAACTGATGTCCACCAATATATAACTTCTAAGCTCGTATGTCTTAGAGAAAGGTGTTAAGCTAAGAGAATAAATTCTCCACCACCAAACAGATATACAATTAGTAGAGATTAATTAATATAGCACAAACTATGATGTCAGACACACAATCCATTTGCAAGTTTCTTCTGGGTCTGAACGAAACCGGAGGCACCTTATTCCTTGTTCCATATGTCCAATATAAGAGAGAGGTCCTCGCATATCTAGTCGATTTCTAAGTACGTCTGGATAATAACCACTTATTACCTCGTCTTGGGTGTACCGCCTAATCGAGACATTAGCGTAGCCCAAATGATGTGAATATCTCCGGTCTTCAACCACCGTCTTCATCTTCGACTTTTAATTGTTGTAATCGTTATTCAGAATGGGTTAAACCCGGTCTTCCCGAATAACTCACGCATCTTTAAAATCAAATGATAAATAAAGATAACACACATCTTATTCCACTATAGAATATTTTTTATTCAAATATTCATTACTCTGGGAATTGTTCCCATTAATTTTATTAGAGCTTCATATCATTTAAATTTTTGTTTAAATCTTCCTTTGAATATCATTTCAAAAGATTTTATTATATCTTTTCACTACTTAAACCAAATCAAGGTTTATAGAACAAGTTTGGACCCCGACCTATTCATCCCATGGAGCAAAACTGGTAGAACTCTATATCTAACACCCATCATGTTATCGGTAAATTTAGTTACTATTTAACGTTTAAATCTAATTAAAGATACATCCATCGCATGGAGTAAAACTGGTGGCACACCATTTCGAATATTTCTCGAATTCGGTAAATTTAATTATCCCTTTTTACATTTCAATCTAATTAAATATTTATTAAAATTTCAACTTAGTTTTAATATAAAAAATCATTACTCAAATGATTATTTAACTTTAGGAAATTAATCTTTTCTTTAACTAGGTTAAAGAACAAATGTCAATTAAAACATTGTTCACAATAAACCCAAAATTATCTTTCAATTAATTCCAATTTAATTTATTAATTTGGAAACTTCCACTAAATCTTAATTAAAAGATTTATTCCATCTATTCCATTTCAACTAGATTTAAGAACAATGTTATTAAAGACACCATTCACAACAAACTCAAAATTCAATTTGATATTAAATATAAGGCTTTAAATGGGAATCGTGTCGACTTACATTCAATACCAAATTCTAAAACCAACAGATATCGCATTGCAATAAAGATATTCATATCTTCCAAATTCCTCAATGATGTTTGTATAATCATGGAATCTAATATCGAAAATATTAGAAGATAATTTCCATTCTAATCTGCTCCAATTTATTTGTTGGAAAACTCTAGTTATATTAAAACCATTTTCGAATCCAATTTATTAATTTAAAACCACTGGATTACTGTTTTAGTTGTTAACTAGTTTATTTAGATAAAAAATTCTTTTATCTTTTTTAACTTGGTGTATTTTATCCGAAATCTTTCCAAATCATTTATTATGATTTTACATATTATTTATATTTTTAATAATTTTATTAAGGTCCTTACAGTCGGTTTCCAATATCGGCCACCGAACATCCATAGCGACCTTTTCCAAAACTGATTTGGACTTAAATTAATATCTAACCGTTGGATTTCAAAAATTCTCATTTTATTGGAAGCCCATTTCATTACAGTTCCAACGATTCTGATTTCAATTGGATCCGACAATCGGATCTCCCGTTACGTCAATTCGAAGTTACGGGTTGACGTTCGCGAACTCTCACTGCGTGGCACGTTCTATTCTAGCCCGAATTAATTTATAAATTTTAAATATAAATTGAAACGCTTTCAAACCATATTTATTAATTATATAAAATATATATAATCATCTTTGTAAACTCGTTCAATCATTTCTATTAAAAATTGCACATCACTTTCCAGTCAATTTTGATATTGTTTTAGTGAATGAAATTATATTATTTTTGAAAACTCATTATTTTCAATTCAAATTTTTTTGACAGCTGTTATAAAAATAAACAAAGAACTTTTGAAAGAAAACTTCTTTTAAAATGTTTGCTATATAGCCTAACTGGAATTCACTTTGCATAGTCAATATTCATTTTTAATTTGAAAACTACGACAAGCCAAAATCAATTGAAAATTGATTCAAAACATTCATTACTATTACGAAAATTCATCTATATTTTTATATCATTGCGTCCATCCAAAATTAAACTTCTAAATTTCACTGAATATTATATTATTAGATTATTCATATTTATTCTGGATTGGAATAACATTCAACAAAGCATCATATAATTTTACTTACATGAATTTTAAACAACCAACAATAGTTCTAAACAATTTTCAAACATCCAATTAACATCCATTGTGCACTTACATCCGCATAAGCCTTAAATAGTTATTTAACGCTTATATCGGTCTGTCAATCAGTCGATTAACATCCAATCTAAATAGTTGGGATCAGTGTAAATCAAATATTATCCTAATATCCATGTGAGGTTTTCAACCAATAAATAATCAATTAGTAAATTATTTATTCATTCAAATCTATCATAACTTATTCAATTCAAGTTATTATTAAGTCTAGTTTATATCACTTAAATAAGTGAATATGAACAAGTCGTTCAACTTGTAAATAGATGTTTAGTCCAATTTCAACTACCACAAGTAATTTAACATCATTTTTAACATCTTACTTATTTCCAAATCACATTCAAATCACAACACAAACAACCATCCATCCATTCACTTGGTTTGCAAACAATTGTGATGTGAGCTACCATATATCGTATAATAATTTATGAGAAGTAAATCAAATAAAAACCAGCATAAGCAATCAATATATATTTAAATATGATTATAATAACATAACAAAACAGTTAACTAAGAGAGTTTTCACTTTGAACGGTTCAAATTGTCAATTTCTTTTTAAATCAAATCAAACTTGAGTTTAATTTGACCCAAAAATGTAACTTACTCCATTTTCGTCCCAATCAATTTTATTGTGATGTTCTTAATTTCACGATCCCAACAGATCCAATTTCGCGTAATTCTGAGTTCGTATGTGCAAATTATTAAAGCTTGAACTTTGAATACACGAATTAAAATAATAATATATATACACTTCTCCTTCCTCACCGTTCATCTTCAGCTCCATCCCTTCCAGGCTATCACGCTGTCGCCTGGGCCACTGCGCTGTCGCCCTGACACCACCAGACCCTTCCATACTCCACCGCACCTCCACGCCTGCCCTGAAACCGCCTAGACCGCCTAAATTTTCCTCGAGCCTCAAATTGCGATCGGCGTCGATTGCTCATCCCCTACGCCACTATGGCGTCGCGCACCACCACAGATCGGAGCGCCTCGCTCCCTTCTACCGACTTAATGTTGACCACCAATGCCATAAACGCCTGTGGCTGTCGTACTTTGGCCATCTTTGTTCGCTGCCACGGGAAAACATCGATGCCATTCAACTCCCCATAACCACCACCACAACCATCCTCAGGTTGCACCCTAAAGGAAACTTGTAGCCTTCTCTCTTGTCGACAACTTTCCATTTGGCACCAACCTATGACTCCTGTTCGATTGTCGCTATTCATCAAAATCTGACATTAATTTTTTGGCTTTAAACCTAGATACCAGCAAACTCCGACACCCATTTTTCATGAAATTTTGTTAGGAAATAGATCTTATAATATACTACAACTCTCCAGTTGGAAGTTTACTCAATTCGTTTACGGATTGGAAGATATAAATTATTTTACATTGAGGGGCTTATTGCAAAACGTTTTGAGAGAGAGGAGGGGGGCTACAAAATTGCCAAGAGGAAAGCGATTAGGGCTTGGGGAGATGAAGGTATTATATCGGGTAGGGGTTTGGGTTTTATATTTTATTATTTCTTCGCTTAACGATGTCTTCGATCGACGTTTATTAATCCCCAATCACATATAAACTCCGTTGGTGATGAAAATCGACATACAACTATATTCTAATATTACGGTCCTAACGAAACTTGTTTCGTCGAATTCTGAGTTGTTTTCTCAAAAAGCCCTAGCTTGGATTCAAATGATTGATCGATTCACAATTTATTGCACACGGCCACATACTAGCTCTAAAAATTTTGAAATTTGAAATCTAGCAATAATTTAATATTCTGGATCTAATAGAATTAGTTTCATCAAAAACGGATGTCGTTTGGAAATGGCTATTTTTAAGGCCTATGTAATATTATAATAATATTATTAAATTCCAAAATTATTCAAATTAATAATAAAATAATTACTATTATCGTATATATCCAAATAACATATCAGATAACTATAAAATAAACATACATGAGTTTACAACTTGATATTACAATTTTCTAATCAAACAATATTTATTTTATAATAAAAATCATTTTATTATATTCAATAAATCGTTATAATTTATAAACTATTCCATAGCGACTATTTGAAATTTTAATTTGAACATAACTTACAATTTATAACTTGAAATCTAAATTAATTCTTACATTCATTAGAAATATATAATTAAATTGATTCTAATGTTTCTTGTTTTGCAAAAATCTGACTTATATTGAATTCTATATATTCATTTGAGGTTCGAAATGTAATATTACGAACAACTACGCCATTACGAGCTCATTTTAATTAAATTTTAAATTATACGTTTAAACTTTGTTTAAAATAAATTCTAAGTCATTTATTTCTCATATAATCATTTAAAATATTTAATATCCATTAAAATCAATTAAAAATAAATTTTAAATTGGTTCCAAAATTCAAGTTGCTACAATCTCCCTCACTTAAAAACTTTTCGTCCCCGAAGAGGAAGACAGAATCGAAGTTCGTTTACTTAACCAACTCAACCTTCGTTCTAGCGCAAGTTCTTCAACTTTTCAGTTTCTATGAACTTTCCAACTTCTCGAAATTTGGCTAACGCCTTAAATTTTTTCGAAAAATTTCACCATAACCTCCTTTGTACGGGTTGATCGGTACAACTACAATTTGCCTCAGTGGGCACTCATCAAGCAAAAATAAAATCAAAAAGCTAAGCGGCTTGCCAATCGGCTCATAAAGTCATCAAACCTAATCAATATACTAAATATGTACTTTTTTGTCGGGTATACAATTTTATTCCTTTTCTTAGCTCCTATCCAACTCCATCTAATTTTCAAATTAATTCAATATTAAATTTGATTCGGCTCAATTCAATCTTTCATTCTTACATGAGTTTTTATCACTCCAATTATATTTAACTTACCTTGAGTTAAATTTTAATTTGTTTGATTTACTTTTACCTTTTTCAATCTATTTAACTAATATAAGTTAAATTTAAAGCTCAATTTTTTCCCAAATGCTTACTTAAATTATTTTAAATATATCTAGATGCTTTAATTTGAATTATATAGTCATCCCACTTTTGAAACTCGAAAATAAACACTAATGATGCTCGAGCTATCTCCAAAATCATCCTCAAGTGACTAGAGTGTGATTTTTTATCTATCCAACATATTTGAGACTTCATATATACGTTTGCAAGGCCTATATGCCAAATCTTCTTATACTAGTCCAACTTCGAAGTCAAAATAAACATACTCAAATTATTTTTAAAAGTTATAATCTTTCAAAAATCAATTTCATGAATACACAAATTCATTTTAAATAAATAACACGTGGTTTTCGTATATTCACCGTCCAAAATCGTGAATATAACTCCTTTACGCGTTTAAACCCTAAGGCATGTCAGAAATCATCGGCTGTCCAAAATCGCTCAAGATCCTATTTAACTTATCTAAATCAGACAATTTAAGTAATTAGACAAGGAATCAAACATCACGTTCAATCAACCAATGAATCGATTAACTTTCAAAATATGTATATTAACAAAACATAAACCTTTTTGATATTTTAGAAATATGATTTCAAAATCAGATTATATTTATAATAATCACGAATACATTTCTTATAAACATACAACTCTCAACTCATTCTAGGGCATTACTAACTCCATCTCTAATGAGTCACTCATTCTAAGATACTACTGATCCTATCTTTAATGAATATTCTTTAATATGATATTACTAATCCTATCTCTATTGAATTCTTTCACTTGGCTCTAATGTGTCTTATTCTCGAGCTCTCACTACACCAAAACAGGTGATTCCCAACGAGTATAACCGTCTTAAACAATTTCTGCAACGCTTATTAGTGTTGCTATGGGGAGGGCGACAATTTATTTCCAACGAATATAAGCGTTGGTAGATTTTCTCTACCATCGCTTATAAGTGTTGGTATATTTTCATTCGCAACGCTTGCGTTGGTATATTTTCATTCGCAACGCTTATAAACATTGGTAGATTTTCTTTTGCAACGTTTATAAGCGTTAGCAGATTTTATTCCACAACGCTTATAAGTGTTGGAAGGTTTTTGTTTGCAACGCTTATACATGTTGCAATATTTTTGTTTGCAACAAATACAAATTTCAATGGTAACAGAAATATGAATTAACAAGTCACATATTCTACCATTAATAGCCACTAAACTCAATGCATACCAATAGACAACATTTATAATCACGTAAGACATAAAATATCAGTTAACAGTAGGCAAGTACAAGACAATTAAGTTCTCAAATTCAATACATAATTAAGTTGTTAAATTCAATACATAAATAGGTTGCTAATTTCAATACATAAATGAAATTCTACAAATATCGAATATGAAACTCTGGCCATATAGCGAAGCCTCCATCTAAAAATTCACATAGCTTGTACATTCCATTTTGAGAACCATCATAAAGTGATGCATTCGGTTCAAGAACATCAGCCACCCAAATTACCTTCTCTACATTTAGTATAACCATCCTAAAATGACTAACTATTTGTGTTCCAACATAACTTTTTGCTACTTCCTTCTCTAGATCTTGTGACAATAGCATTACGTAATTTTTTTGCATTGTAGATGAATGAAGATCATTATGTGAAACGATTGGAGTAGCAGTTACTTTATTTATATGAGGATTACCTAAATTAGAAGCACCTTCTGTATATGGAGTCGTAGGAGCTGCAACAAGTTTTTCTTGCAAATTAGGTATAAACTTCATAAAAGTTGAAGTGATTGAATTGATGGCATTATTAACTTGAGTTGTTATTTGCTTTTCTATCTCCAATTCCCAAACGGACAAATCCACGATTTTTTTTTCAGTTACAGATTTTACAGCTCGAGCAATCTTTACTTATTTTATAGAAGATGTAGAACTAACTGCTCGACAATAATTTTTCTTCATGTCGAAACCAAAAACTTATGCAACTGGATCATTATCAAGATCATCTACTGCACCATTAGAACTACCACCCAATTTTCCCTTTTCTTCCGCTGCCTCCAGAAGTGCCTGCATTCATTGAATCACATTGAATTGAAAATTTTAGCTCCTTATTAAAAATAAAAACAAAAACATTAGTATCCATCACGAACAAATAACATTACTAATACTGTGCTGATTGGCTTAGTAATACTTATAAGGGAACAAGGTGGTCTCTGTTACATGTCCACCGTCCAAGCACCAATCTATATTTATATTTTAGTGGCCCACGGGTTCAGTGAAATTCTCATGAGCCCTACCTAGAGCACTTTTTTTTGCGCGAACCATTTTAATTTGAAATTTCAGCCTTTTTGCTATTTTCATTGTACCTTCAAACTACTAAAATTTCAGCATTTTCCTATGATTAGTTTTAAACGAAAATACAAAGTAAAAGTGTCTAAATAAACAGGATCTTATTCCTCTCCATATCATGTAAAAATCAATTGAATGGCTTTCCACACAGTTATGTCGGGAGGTAACATCTGTGTAAAAAGGAAAATCTTACAAACTTTTTATAACTTGTGATATCATATGCTTTTTATTAATGAGAAAAATCGAAGCCGACTTGGAAAGGTCAATGTTGAATGGCTTATCTTGATTTCTAACGGTTGATAAAATTATATCATTTGAATGGTTTAAGATCTGTTTGTTGCCATTTTGTGTTTCACATATGATTCAAATAATTTTATTTTACATGCCGTTTTCATTTTCTCTATCAATTATTTTTCAAAAGCGCATGCATCGTTTTAACATTTTCAAATGAAAACTCAGAAATAAAAATATCTAACTAAACAGGGTATTATTCCTTTCTATATCATGTAGGATCTACATCCATGTCTTGTATCTAAAGTCTGCATTGAACCATATTCATTCATAATCTCCTAACATTATTGGTTGAATTTATATGGGACAATTCACGTACTCCAAAAATGTCCCTATGCACCCTTATGGCAAGCTCCAGCAGTTTAAACGCTGAAGGCAGGATATCACAATGGGACAGTAATGTAGACTTAACATGTAAATTGTGTATTAGTCTACCTGAGGACACAAAGTCTATTTATTCTTCAACAGTCAATACGCAAGAAATATTTGAAAGACAATAAACAGCAAATTCTCAATACTACAAACAAATCATCTAGGTCTCAGTTATATTTTGGAGAACATAGCCAAATAACAGAATACTAAAATAATCAGAAAGATTAATTCTTATCCAAAACTATACAAATCATTTCAATTAAAGGAATTTTGGAATACTCAGCACATAGCTGTAAAAATTCATCGTTAAAAAGTACAAAAAGACTAGGACCCGAGAAAACATAAGTAAACAGTTGTTATTACCAAACTTATGCGGATTAAATGAATGAAAAACAATATGGCAGCTAATTTTACAACCACTGCTGTTGCAAAATTAACGCAGATTAAATACATGCAAATCAAGTATTCAATGAATCACGAGCTGAATTTGATATTTAAAAGTCAAAACGCGAAATTGGGAAGAAAAAAAAATCACCTATCTACCAAGTCAGTAATTTTGATCTACCCCATATCTATAACTTTTGAATCAAATGGAAAAAAAAATACTATGAAATCTGTAATTGAAAAATGGAGCTGTTTACTTTGTTTAAATAGGCAAAAGAAAGACCTAATCAATCTGCAATCCAACAAAAAAAATTACTGTTTATATGCATACTTTAATTCATATTGGTTAAAATTTGGCTGCGATTTGGACAAAACACATCATATAATTAAACGAAATTGAGTTGCATAGCAAACGCGAACTCGACAAAGTAATTCCAATAGACCAACTAATGGGATCTAAAAATTATTCAATAAATTATAAAGATCCAAATACAATTTGGCAACAGAAAAACAAATTTCACAACATAAAGCTAGAAAATTGTAAAATCTCACTTGTAGGCCGACTGAAGTAGCGGATAGAGGTGGAATTCAATTGAAAAATATGTGAATGGAAAAGAAAACTACGGTTGGAAGAACTATGTAGCGACAACAACTGGAGAAGGTGTAGGAGCTAAATTATAATCCGTGTGGAGAACAAAAGATCTTAATCTTGCAGTTTATTTCTCTCTTTTAATTTTCCTGTTATGTACATATATTAGGATCTACATCCGTGTGTCTTATAGTTGAATTGTGGATTTCTATCATGCATTCTGGCAGAGTAAAAGAAAACCACTGATAATATTACACATGTTCTAAAATGGATTTCAACGTTCAAAAGCATCAAATGTTCTTCTAAACCAAAGCATCATAAAAATAAATTGATATGGATAATCACACATTGGCAATTAGTACCAAGCACCTTCAGTACATAAAACACTGCAAGTGATTTGTAATATCTACTTTAAATATTAATCACTTGTAATAGTGATAAGTCAATTAATTTGTGTGGTTAATATCTCGAGTTTCATCTTTCTTTAGACGTACGTTTTAATTACACCACAACAATTTCTGAATATCCTTTACTTGTCAATCAATTTCTAGTTTGGATAAGGGACTCCATTGAAAAGTGACTCCAGAGAGACAGATCCATAATTTTACAGTGTATTGAATTTTTGTTTTTTGCAGTATTAAGAAGTAACCTAAATTGTCACTGGCCACTGATATAATGTTGACATTTTGATTGTACATCCACAAATCTGTAACTTAATCCCCTAAGTTGGATGTGTTATTTCGGGTATTTTTCCATACTAAAACATTTGATGCTACCTTGTTATTTGGTTATGTGATGAAAATAGTTCTATAATACCTATAAAATCTTGAGTTTGCTCTTTTAGGCATACATTATAGCAAACTGCAAAAGTTTCCCAGCTATCCATTACTTTCCAATCAAAATCTACTTAAAAACGTTACAGTTAAATGCCTGGCATCATGTTTACGGTGTTCTGAACCATGTTCATAAACTAGTATGCCAACACACAACAAATACAATGATATAAAAACATACCTCAATGATCACATGCATTCAATTTTGAAACTGTTGAGGTAGATTGTTTTGAATGAGGAGAAAAATTAAGTCCCACATCACCAAGTCTTTTAGAATATTTCAAGGTATATAACAAAGCCTTGTATATGATATTGTGAATTAAAATGACATGGGCTTGAGTAGTGGCTTGAGTGTGTATGCATATGGGCTTGGGCTTATAAAATATTTATAGGTTAAAGATTGGGCATTTGGGGCAACAGTTCCAGAAACGGTCATGACTCTTTGCCCTATATAAATACAATTTCGCCTAGACCATAACTTACTTTTTCATCTTCTCCTCTATCCTCCTGTGATTACAGTTCCTATTTTATCGTCCACCAATAATAAATCCCACTGAACTCACAGGCATTGCCACGCCTCTGAGTTCTGGTTTTGTTGTATCCTGGGAGGCAGTATGTCATTCAACCCGTTGGCAAACTCAAACGAGTTGGGGGCAGATATTGCTTTAAGGACAGCGAACCCGCGCCTCAAAACCGACTCTGGTTGATTCTCCACTGCAATTTTACAAACAATCTTAAAGCAATATCCAATATGGATAACAGTGCAGAATCCGCCTTCAAACTGATGAACCAAGACTTTGTCCGTCTCGACAGAATGGATGGAACAAATTTCATGCGTTGGCAGGACAAGATGAAGTTCCTCCTCACTACCCTCAAAGTTTCATACATACTAGATGAAAAACTTCCACCGATTCCTCCTCCAACAGAAAAAGATACCGAAGAGTTGAAGAAAAAGAAGATGAAACGCGAGGAAGATGAACTGCTATGCCAAGGCCACATTCTTAATACATTATCCGATCGCTTGTACGATCTCTACACTCCGCTGAAGTCACGTAAAGAAATTTGGGATGCGCTGGAAGCAAAGTACAAAACAGAGAAAATAGGAACAGATAAGTTTTTAACATTACAATATTTTGAATTTGAAATGAAAGATGATGTCTCTGTTATGGACCAAATGCATGACTTACAAGTTCTCATTGGAAAACTTACGGATTTAAAAGTGCAAATTCTAGAATCTATTCAATTAGGGGCTATTATTGCTAAGCTTCCACCTAGTTGAAATAATTATCATAAAAAGCTCCTACACATGACTAAAGAACTCATGTTGGAACGGATTGGGAAACACATACGGATTGAAGAAGAAAATAGAATCCGTGACGGTGTTTTTCCAATAACGAACGTGAACAATGTCAATTCTGGAAAGAAGAGAAAGAATGCTCAGAATTAGAACTAAGCCAAATAAGAAAACTAAGACGGATGACAACTCTAATCCAAAGGATAAGAAAAACAAGACTTGCTATAACTGCGGCAAACTTGGGCACTTCAAACGAGAGTGCAGGGCACCTCCAAAACAAAAGGGCCAGTCTAAAAATGCAAACATGGTTGAGAACGACGAAGTCCAGGAAATCATTGCTATGGTTTCAGACTTGCAGATCGGCATGATAACTGACTTGCACATGGCTATTGCGGAAACAAAATCTTCGGATTGGTGGTTTGATTCTGGTGCAACAGTTCATGTATGCAACAAGAAAGGGCTGTTCAAAACCTACACAGAATTGGCAGAACAACAGGAAGTGCTTATGGGAAATGGAAATGGTGCAAAGGTTCTGGGGAAAGGAAATGTGGAGATCCATTTTACTTCCAACAAGAAGATCACTCTCACTAATGTACTCCATGTTCTTGATATTAAAAAGAATCTAGTTTTTGCATCAATCCTATGCAAGAGTGGTGTCAAATCTGTCTTAGAGGCTGATAGTTTAATTTTTTCCAAAAATGGCATGTTTGTGGGTAAAGGTTATGCATGTAATAGGATGTTCAAACTCAGTATTAATGAAATAAATGAATGTTCTGCTTATACTATTGATTCTTTACCATTATGGCATGCACGTTTAGGACATTTAAATTATAGATCTTTGAAATATATGGCTAAACATGGTCTCATTTCTGTTACTAATGATAAACATGATAAATGCGAAATATGTATATAAGCCAAGATTACAAAGAAACCATTTCCAACAGTTGAAAGAAATTCAGAACTCTTGGATTTAATTCACTCCGATATATGTGAATTAAATGGAGTTTTAACCAGAGGTGGAAAAAGGTATTTCATTACCTTTATAGATGTATTTTCTCAGAAATAAAGATGAAGCTTTTGACATGTTCAAACGATATAAAACAAAAGTTGAAAATCAAAAAGGTAGGAAAATAAAAGTTCTACGTAGTGACAGAGGAGGAGAATACTTCTCCACTGAATTTTCTAACTTCTGTGAAGAACATGGGATTATTCATCGACACACTGCGCTATACACACCGCAGCAAAATGGTTTGGCTGAAAGGAAAAATAGAACTCTGGTTGATATGGTGAATTCTATGTTATTAAATGCTAAGTTACCACTTAATTTGTGGGGAGAAGCATTGCTGTCAGCATGTCATTTGCACAATAGAATCACTTCAAGGAAAACTAAAGTTTCTCCTTACGAACTATGGAATGGTTGAAAAACCTAATCTACGGTATCTAAAGGTGTGGGGGTGTATTGCCTTTTATATAATGACTGGTCCAAAACGGACTAAACTAGGTCCAAGAGCATTGAAACGTTTGTTTGTAGGATATGCTAAAAACTCCAAAGCATATAGACTACTAGATGTATCCTCAAACATGATTGTTGAATCAAGGGATGTTGAGTTTATTGAAAATAAATTCAAAGATGATTCAATGCAAATCAGTCACTAAACCCCGACATTATTCAAACACCAACGGATGTTACTACATCTTCTGCTAGTAATAAAAGAAAAGTAACAAATGAACCAACAGAAATAAGAAGGACACAAAGAATCAGAAAAGAGAAATCTTATGGTCCAGATTTTATATCATCTCAAGTTATAACATTCTTTGTAGAAGGAACTCGAGATGAAGTTACTAACAAAATTCCTATTGTACTGAATATAGAAGATGATCCAAAAACATACAAAGAAGCTATAACTTCTAGAGATTCTGCTTTTTGGAAGGAGGCAATTAATGATGAAATGGATTCAATTTTATCAAATAATACTTGGGTGTTGGTAGACTTGCCTCAAGGGTCAAAACCTATTGGTTGCAAATGGGTGTTTTGAAGAAAACGTAATAACGATGGTAGCATACAAACTTTCAAGGCTAGATTAGTAGCTAAGGGCTTTCGGCAAAAGGAAGGAATTGATTTCTTTAATACATGTACTTCGGTTGCAAGAATTACATCAATTCGAGTACTAATAACATTAGCATCAATCTATCAGTTACATATCCACCAAATGGATGTCAAAACAGCCTTCCTTAATGGTGAACTTAATGAAGAAGTTTAAATGGAACAACCTGAAGGTTTTATCCTTCCTGGGAATGAAAGAAAAGTTTGCAAACTAACAAAATCATTATATGGATTAAAACAAGCACCAAAACAGTAGCATAAGAAATTTGACTCAATTATACTTCAAAATGGTTTTACATATAATAGTGCAGACAAATGTATCTACTCAAAGTTTACAAAAGAATATGGAGTAATCATTTGTTTATATGTAGATGATTTATTAATATCCGGTACTAACATGAAAGGAATTCAAGACACCAAGAATTATTTAACTTCAAAATTCAAAATGAAAGATTTGAATGAAGTTGATACAATTCTGGGTATAAAAGTTAGTAAAGTTAGTGGAGGTTATGCACTAAATCAATCACATTATATTCAAAAGTGCTCCAGAAGTTTGAACATCTAAATATTAAAGATGCCAGTACCCCAATAGACTCGAGTATCAATCTCAATAAAAATGAAGGAAGATATATTGCTCAACTCGAATATGCAAGCGCTATTGGAAGTATAATGTATGCAATGCATTGTACAAGACCTGACATAGCATTTGCAATATGCAAACTTGCACGATATACTAGCAATCCTGGTATAGATCATTGGAAATCAATTGGAAGATTACTTGGTTACCTAAAAAGAACCAATAATCTAGGACTTGTTTACAATGTATTTCCAAGTGTATTAGAAGCATATACTGATGCAAGTTGGATAACCAGCGCTGGTGATAATAAATCTACTGCGGGTTGGATTTTTACATTAGGTGGAGGTGCTGTTTCTTGGGCATCAAAGAAAAAAACTTGCATTCCACACTCCACAATGGAATCGGAATTTATAGCACTTGCTGCCGCAGGAAAGGAGGCAGAATGGCTACGAAATATGTTACTAGATATCAAGCTATGGCCAAAACCAATGCCAGCCATATCTTTACGATGCGATAGTCAGGCTACTATGTCACGAGCATATAGTAACATATACAATGGAAAATCAAGACATATAAGTCTTAGACATGAATATGTTATACAAATAATAAATGATGGAATTATCACTATTGTCTACATAAGATCCAATGATAATTTGGCAGACCCATTCACAAAAGCATTGACTAGAGAAATGGTAAAATCCACGGCAGTCGGAATGGGACTTAAACCATGTATTGATCAATGATAGTGGAAACCCAACTTTAATATTAATTAACTTAACTTTAAGGTTTAATGGGTAATAACAAACTATCATATGATTAGGAAGACACTAAGTCAAATTAGTGTAAACTGTTACAGATATGAAGAGGCTGAGTTGAATAACTCTTAATAAAGTTCTAGATAGTCTGGTAACAGAGACATTGAAATGGAAAAAGAACTTTACCTTTATGAACTTAGAAGTGGTGCCGCTTCTAAACAAGAGTTATAGGGTTTGCTCTTGTAAAAGTTCATTAAGCTGGGATGGAGCACATGGCCATAATGGTGCTCACAGGTAGGGAAATTTATTGGCAAAATTGAAATTGCATGTGTTGTATTTCCGACTTTGTAACTCAACAGAGACTTGGTTTAAGTTAAGACCACCCATCTCTCCTTTAAAGCCCTGAGATACTAACACTAATACGTGGTTTAATCGAATAGATACCACATATGATGCGTAATTTCTAGTTAAGATAAAACTGAACCACATCAATAAAATAATCTAGTGGGGGATTGTTGAGGTAGATTGTTTTGAATGAGGAGAAAAATTAAGTCCCACATCACCAAGTCTTTTAGAATATTTCAACGTATATAACAAAGCCTTGTATATGATATTGTGAATTAAAATGACATGGGCTTGAGTAGTTGCTTGGGTGGGTATGCATATGGGCTTGGGCCTATAAAATATTTATAGGTCAAAGATTGGGCACTTAGGCACTTGGGGCACGTGGGCGCGTGCGTGACCGTATAGATGCGATATGGCCTGAACGAAAACAATCGTATTTTTTGAATTTGAACAGACGGACGCGTCTGCTTGAATGCAACAGTTCCAGAAACGGTCATGACTCTTTTCCCTCTATAAATACAATTTTGCCTAGACCATAACTTACTTTTTCATCTTCTCCTCTATCCTCCTGTGATTACAGTTCCTGTTTTATCGTCCACCAATAATAAATCCCACTGAACTCACAGGCATTGCCACGCCTCTGAGTTCTGGTTTTGTTGTATCCTGGGAGGCAGTCTGTCATTCAACCCGTTGGCAAACTCAGACGAGTGGGGGAAGATATTGCTTTAAGGACAGCGAACCCACGCCTCAAAACCGACTCTGGTTGATTCTCCACTGCAATTTTACAAACAGAAATCCTCTGCCCATGATACTGTAAAAGTTCCTACCAGATTAGCAAAATAGCATATGTTAGAAGTCAGTGAAATTCAATGGGCAATGAAACGATGGATCACGGAGATTTAAGAGCATCTTGCACAAATTATGTTTCTACCCTTCCAACCCAAATCAAACTGTCAACGTGCAACTCTAAATCGCACTTGAACCCCCTAGCCCCTGCAAAATCTTCTACCCAAACAGCCTCCTACAGAACCCAAAGACGTAGCCCAAAACCAAACTAGTAACATCCTGCGACCCTCGCTATTCCCCTTAGCATGGTCACCGATCCTTCTCCCAACCTCGTTCTACCATAACAACTGCCATCAGAACCGCAACCACCCAAAACCTCAAGACGTCTGAACTAATTCTACAAAATTTAAGTCAATTTTTGAATTTTCTGTTGATCTAGATTTTTCTGTTCTTTTTTTCCTTTTCCTTTTCCCCTCTCTCAAGATCGCATTTTGGTTTTGATTATTATACAACCGTCAAGAAAATCTCAAATTGTAACAGAAAACAATGCCATTACAATAAATATTCTATGATAATAGAGTGCCCAAGCGCTGAAGGCCCAGCTAGTTCGACCCGACAGGTGAAAACTACTACAATAAGTAATAAACTATGGGTTTCTCATTGGCGTCTTAGCAACTTTTAGACTGGGTTAATGGCATCCCAACAACTGTTGTTAATATAAACTGTTTACGCAGGAAATAACCATCATATTTTTCATATGTTGGTCATGTGTGGTGCGCTAGTATATTATGCTGCGGGGCTCGTTTTCTGGAGTCAGAGCCGGCCCAAGGGTAACAAATGCCCTAGACGAACTGTTTATTCTTTCATTTTTGATGCCCCATTTTAAAAAAAAAACAATCAAACACATTTTTCATAACAAAATTTAAATAGATCACAAAACATTGTTTAACTAGTCATTTCGATAGCATCTAAACAAAAATCTAATATAATATCATAACAAATTAATACACACTAACGGAAGCAACTTCTTCGTGCATTCTTCAAAGCAAACTCGTCTATTATCTCGTCATAACTGAGCTTATCCAAATACTCATTTTCAATTGAAATAATTGCTAATCCACTTAATCTCTCTTGTGACATAGTGGTTCGAAGATACGTTTTTATCAACTTCAATTTTGAAAAACTTCTTTCCGCTGAAGCAACTGTGACTGGAATAGTTAACAGAATTCGATAAGCAATCCAAGCATTTAAAAATCCACTAACATCACGATAAGATTTCAAGAAATTAAGAATATCAATTGATCTAGTTATCTTCGATGGTAGAATTCTTTTTAATTGTCGAAGCTCAAAGAATAACTCTTTACCACAAATATCTTGTTCTTCATTGTGTTCCAAAAAACCTTCTAATTTCATGCAATTTTGCTTCAATTCTTCATCATCCATATTTTTGAATCTTAAGTTTAACAAAAAGCCAAAAGTTTCTTCATAAAGCTTGAATTGCTCAAATCGATCTTTAAGTGAAGTCAAAGCTTGGTCTATTATGTGAAGAAAATAGGAAACTCTAAAATTTTCTTCAAGAGATTGTCGATTATCATTCTCAACCATATCTTCATCAAATTGTTTTTTTCTTCGCACGACTCTCTTTTCAAGAAACTTTGGATCAATTCCAACTTCATCTGCAATTTCTTTTGCCTCCTTCATCATGATTTCAAATCCTTCTTCTCTAAATTTTTCAAAAAATTCTAAAAGCCCTTCAATTTTTGTAATTGCATCTTCAATATCAATCTCCTCCCGTTGAAGTATTTTGCTTACTAGATTAATGTTTTCTAATATTGTGTACCAAATACACAAACTAATTAAGAACTCGAAATTTTCCAATGCATTTTGGCACAATCCTTTAGCCTCCATCATAACAGCATCATCTTTCGAATTATTTGCAATATCAATTAAAGCATCCCTTAGCTCAGAAGTTTGAGTTCTTATTGCTTTAACACTTTCAATGTGGCTTTCCCAACGAGTTGCTGATAATGGTTTGGGAGTCAAACCCTTCACATAGCTTCGAAGTATTTCCCATCGTTGAATTGAACTAGAAAACAGTGTATAATTTTTTTGCACATATGCAAAAAAAATTCTAGCTTTCGTACATGATTTTGCCATATCACATAGAGCAAGGTTAAGGCTATGACACCCGCATGAGATGTAGAAAGCTCTAGGATTGACATCAAGTAATCTTTTTTGTACACCTTGATGTTTACCTACACATGATTTAATTAAAGATATCATATTATAATTGATAATCAATAATCCGAATCGAACATAAGATAAATTTTAATTTAAAATGATACCTTTCATGTTTGAACCATTATCGTATCCTTGACCTCTCACGTCATTAATATTAAGTTTGAGATCAACCAAAATATTTTCAAGTTCTTTAAAAAGGCCAAATCCGGATGTATCATCAACCGTAATGAAACCAAGAAAATATTCTTCCACTTTGATATCATTTGCATCATCAACATTCACGGCTCTAATGACAATGGACATTTGCTCTTTATGGCTCAAATCGGGAGTACAATCAAGGATAACAGAGAAGTACTTTGCTTTCTTTATTTTCATAAGCATTGTCGCTTTGATCTTATCAGCCAACAAACTTATTAATTCATTTTGAATTTTATGGCTAAGATAATGATTATTAATTTCATTATTCTTCACCCGTCTAAGATGTTCTTCCATAATTGGATCAAATTCAGCTATGAATTCAATAAGCTGACAAAAAGTCCATTATTCTTCTCATAAATCTTTTCGTTTGATCCACGAAATGGTAAGTTATTCCTAGAAAGTGTTTTGACAACACCAATTATCCGCACAAGTACTTTTTTCCAATGTTGTTTCTCTTGATCAATTTGAGCTTCCATAGCTTTATCAATTGTCGCATTCTGTTGAAGTCCTGTATGCAAATCGACCCATTTAATAACATTTACGTTGTGCAATGGGTTACTTTCATGCTCTCTTAGCTTAGTGGATAAATTTTGCCAATCGTCAATCCCTTCATCGGCCAGTTTGGATGTTTTTTGTGTGTTCTTAAATAGCTTGCAACAGAAGCAATAAACTTTATTGCACTCATTTGAATACACAAGCCACTTTCATTCATGTTCTTCTACACGTGGATAGCCACCAATATAATATTTAGAAGTAAAGTGTCTGCCATTAACTTTATTTCTTGGAAAAGCATCATTTTCTTTTAGAATTTTAATGGGACCACGTTGAATTAGCATAATTCGTTTTGCGTCGGTAATTTTTCCCCATAAACCTGGATCATAATTTATATCAACATCCTTCTCAAGATCAAGTGTAGCTATATCATCAACACCTTCATCAATAGCACCAACATTCACATCATTCGTCTCCTCCATATGTTGGTCTCCGATCTCTACTTCAACAATTTCATTTATAGGCTCTTTGTCTTCATGAATATCGATATTAAAATCATTGTTCTCATTCTCCAATGTAGCTTCTTCATCTTGACTTGAATTTGAAGTTTGAGATCTTTTATTCCTTGCTTCAAATAATTTCGAAATAGAACCGACCAACAATTTTGCTTCATCGTCTTTACGTTGCTTTCTCTTCCTATTTTGAAATCCGGAAGGCTGTTTTCGATTCCTATATGAATTTTTAATTGACCATAATATTGTTAATGTATAAATACTAGCATTATACATTTACAAGATTTATAAATTTCAATTTTTCATAAAGCATAACTTACAAATTTTAATTGATTAATTGTGTGTACGACAGTTTCGCAAAATTAACAATATAATTATTGTTTAATGAACAATAAGTTATGTAATCAATGTATATTTATTAAATAAAAAAATAATTTGTAAAACGCAGATAATTAAATCAACAATGATAAATGAATTTGTCTATTTTGCAATCAATAATAAACTTTTAATTATAAGTTTAAAGCCTTACATTTTTTGGTCTTCAAAACTTGAATCTTTCTCCTTCAGCAAAAAATGTGCTTGCCTGTTTACCAAAAAAAAAAGTGAACCGTTGAATCAAAATCAAAAGACTGCAAGCAGCAGAAAAAAAAAAGTATTTGTGATGGAATAAGTCCACCATAAAAGAGAACTCTAAAATGCAAAGAACACCACAGTACGACGCCATTCCCCTTTTTCATTAAGAAATGTGATTATCCTCCTTCACATTGTGTATTAAACAATGTATTGCGGTTCAACCAGTTCAATGACAATACAGTTCAGAATTCAGATATATTATCATATTGGGGGCATTATTTTCTCATAACTATTGCCAGCATCAGCATGAAAACTTATGTTTGTAATTAGTTGAAACTTGAAACAAGACGTTACATTATAATTACTTTGTGTTTGTCCGTATAGAAGAGAAATAATGCCTCATTAACTGGAATTGACACCGTCTTCAACTCAGAATACTGGATTTATTCAAAGCTATTGGGCAAGTGTTACTTAGGCGTGACATTAATAATTGCTGATAAGGGGGCACAATCGATACATCAGATGGTTTTAATTTTCAACTCAGAATACTTGTTTTTATCTCCTTTGATTTTTTTTTCAGAGCCATTTCAACCAAAATTTATCATCAGATAATTTTTTTTGCCTTGCTTCTGATGTAATTCCCCCTCCCCTTCGAATTACTTCAATAAGATTTTAAGGAAAAGTTAAATTAGGGCTATACGCCTATTACCTTAATCGGACCAATCGGTGGATCCTTGAACTGAATCCGAGAATCGTGCAATCAGATCGCGAGATGGCGGAGAGCACTAGCTGCGGCGAGAGGGGAGGGCAGTGACTGACGGCGACCGCGAGCTCGAGGCGAGTGGATGGCGAAAATCGATCGCAAGATGAGAAATTGAGAAGAAGCCGTAATTTTTTGATGCCCCGTCGCTCCTTGATGCCCTAGACAAATGCCTAGGTTGCATGGGCTTTGGGCCGCCTCTGTCTGGAGTTCAGGGATGCTGTTGGATGCAATAGCTGATGATGGGCAAACTCTTAACAATCTTGCACCATTTTTTGGGTTCTATAAAGAGATTGCTTAAGTAAATTTTTCTATACACCCTTTGGATAGATGTCGAACTCCTTGAAAAAAGGCTACCCTCATGCAAAATATTATGTCATTTGTTCTCAATACATATTTTCGAAACGTTGGAGTGAACGGTCAAAATTTTAAGTTTATCTATAGGGACATCCAACGCGTTTGACGTTGCCGAAAAGATCAAACTGAAAATTTCAACTCTTAACCAACTACACCTTCAGCGAAATAAAAAATAAAAGTACATGCTAAAAACAACAACACTTTCAGCGAAACAGAATAAATATATTTTAAGCACTTACTTAATATTTCACTCTTATCAGTTAGTTCACGACTTAAATATCTTCTGAAAATACATTTGAGCTTTTTACCAAACTTTTAATGAAAATATTAGGTAAACGCAGTGGCTTAGTTAATTGATTTGTTCAAAATCCCATTATATCAGTACCAATAATTTTAAAAATATAAATTAACCCAATAATAGACTACTAACTTATGAACATGCTTGCAGAAATTCATACGTTCAACTTGTTTGCTAGATTCTTACTGTTTTTTGTGTTACAGACAATCAACTGTTGTTTTATTTTCTCTATTATTTCCCAAATCAAATTGTACACGAAATCGACAACAATAAATGACGACAAAGCACAAATCGAACAAAGTTTCTTATGAAATCAATAAAGACCAGATAAATGAAATTTATACGTGAAATCGAAAAAGCAAAAAATCAAACAAAATTTATACCTGAAGCGAGTGAATGCGAGTTGAACGCAATTATAATGCAAGCAAAAATGGAACAAAGATCTTAAAATTCGATAAGAGAGGAATGGATTTGAAGTTTTTAATCATTGGCATGCTGCGTTTTTTTTTCTTTTCCCTCTGAAATCGGGATTTGGATTGTTGATTTTGGCGGCCGTTATTTGCAAAAGCATTGGGCAAACGAATGAGATAGGGAAAATAGAGCTAAGGGCGTAAGTTTACATTTTTACCCTTGTAAATCAGCCTTACCAACAGAAATAAGCGTTGATAATAAGAAAATTATAATTATGTATTTTTGATAACACCTTTTTAGCATAGCAACACTTATTATTGTTATTACGCCGCAACACAAATAAGTGTTGGCAATTGAAAAAAAGGGTAACCAAATGGCTTTTATGGTGTAATGTCTGTAAATCAAAGCTCTGATGCCAAGCTGACGCGACTGGAATTTTGCTCAGCCTAAATCGATCGCTAAACTGGCCAAGAACGTTCAAAATAGCGGATTATTTGAGAACAGGAAGTATCAAAATATGAAATAAGAGAACTTTTCATTGCTATTACAACAATATTACATTAGAGTACGAGAATATTAGAGTACGAATAAATACACAGCGGAAAAATAAATATCAGAGCAACAAATCACAATCCAGCGGAATTAAAATTAGATGAATATAATGATACACATAAATACATCAACTAACACAACTGACTGAAATACACAAATACAAAGCTTTCCGGAGGATAACTCTAACCGTACACCAGGATAATGTTAGACAGAAAATTTACAAAACCAAAACTACTAGCTGGCCATGTTGAAAATATGGGCATTCAGAGTTTAGGTGAAAAATAATAAACTCCAAGTCAATCATGGGACTGTTGTAAGAACTTAAAAATGGTTATTATAGTTAAACTTTAAAGAAAATTAGGGCAAATCATGGTACCACACCGTATGACACGGAATGGGTTTCTGCACATGAATATCAGTTTAGAAACAAAGCAACGCATTGTTTTTGAAAAATGAGCTATTATAAGACTCAGGTCCCATCACACAATGCAACGCAAGCCGGAGGATAGAGTTTTGCCTTATAATGGCCAAACATGCTTGATACGCTTTAAAATGAATATTTTTGATATTATAATAAGTGCATACTTCAACAAAACAACTTCGTATATAAATGTATTAATCATTGACGGCATAGTACCCTATCCTACTATGTTGCCATATGGGTTTACAACTAAAACCGAAAAGTCGCGTATTGGAAATTGTATTCCATCTATGAGTCGAGGCAAGGGATCTCTCCTCACCAGTTTCGAGCCATCTCCAGCGGGATGCCCAGGGCTGCATGCAAGTTCCCTTGGATCGGCATGGCCGGTCAGCCTGCACGTTACTGATTATTTATACCTGAATCATACGTTGCCCAGTCCTATCAGAACTATAATGTAACAACCCGGAATTTTGGAACCAATTTAAAATTTTTATTTTAGCAATTTCAATGGATTTTGAATAATTAAAATTATTTATTTTAAATAATAACGATAAAAAATTTATTTTAATCGAAGTTAGGATGAATAAATTTATTTTAAGGAAATTTTGTTAGAAAATGCGTCAGAATTTAAAAATTCCATTATTGAATTAAATTATTGAATATAAAACAGTTTTTAAATAAAATCATGATGTTATTTATGAATGATTTCAAATTTATTTCTAATAAACAATTATTTGTAATTGGATAAATAGTGATTTATCAATTGAAATTAGTATCAAATTGTATGCATATTTGTTATATTAATTTCAAACAATTGATAAAAAAAGAAAATAGTAGTTAAATTATTGTTTTGTTAAAAACATTAATATAGGAGTTTTATGATAATTAATAATAAATCAACATATAATTTCTTTGCTTATTCACATTTCATGCAAGTTTATTTAGCTTTCCTTTCTTTTTCTAACTTCATCAAATTCACTACCTCTTTTCTCACCGCTCTCCATTAATTACGCATTCATTTCTTTTCTTTATCTATTAATTTATTACTCTTCATTCTATTAACTTATTTCTCTTCATTCTATTTTCATACATGCATTCTTATTTCTTAAATTTACATCCCCTTATTTCTTTTTTTCTTTTCCTTTTTATTATTTCTCTCCAAAAACAAATCAACTCCATGTACATATATTTCTCTTTATTTATTCTTGCATGAGCATTGAATAGGTTCCTTTAATTCTGAAACGATAATACTATATGTTTTGAAAATTGAAAAGTTATCAACTTTCTAACAATTGGCATTAAACAATAAATCATGCATTAATTACATTCCCGTTTTCTCTTTCCTTATGTTTTTCTTTTGAATTTTTGAATAAGAGAAAAACATTGATTAGATTAACACCTGCCTAGTTAGCTAATTTAATCCTTTTGTAACCTACTATATGTGAAGTGACACATTAGGGTAATGAAATAAATGTTTGTTCGTTAAAAATAATAATAATAAAAATTTTAATGTATATATAGAATAGATAAAATTTGCATTCTACGGAGTAGTTGTTGGTTAGTTAAAAATATAATTTTTAACTAATGTAAGCAATGAAAATAAGAAATGAGAAATAAATATGCCACCTCAGCCAATTTATTTCCCTTGTAACATAAAACATATGTAGGGACACAAGTAAGGAATAAAGTAAAATATATAACCAAATAAAGAAAGTAAAAAAAAAAGTCGCCTCCTTCATAAAATAAATAAATAAAATTTGAAATTATATTCAATGGAAATTAGAGGCGTGTCATTTATTGTAGGAAAAAAAATTAAGAAGGAAAAAAGAATAATGATAATGATAACAATAATGGTCGCATGCATTTCATTCATATCCTTTATTTCTTTTATGTTCTCTCTCTTCCTCTCATATGCATATATGCCATATTTTATCCCTTTTATAAATACAAGGAAAAAAAGATAAGATAGACAATTATTTAATTAAATATTATCTAATATATGTACCCTAGTATATACCATCAGAACCTAACCCTAATTCTCTTCATTACATTGCCGTCGCTCTGAACTAAAGCAATGGCAACCGTGCTCCTAAATTCCTCTCCCCTTTTCTTTGAATTCAATCAGTAAATTCGAGATCTTCCAAAGAGAAAAACGAAGAACTCCTCACGATCTTTCTAATCAACGGTGAATATTGGTTATGCGATGTCCAGGCTACGTGGGAAGAAGAAAACAACGGCCTTTTGAATGTAATTAAGTAAATAATGAAGTGAATTATATTACAATTAATTTGATTGTGTAATTGAAACTTAGAAGCTTATATCTTCTTCTTAGGAAATCTGAATCCAACGATTTTTGATGCGTTGGAATCGTAAATTCAAGATCTACGAGATGGAACAACTTTGGACAAAAACAGAAGCAGTTGGAATTTCTGATAAAATTAAATGCTTGATTAATTTTGTTAAAACAATCGTTATACAAACGGTTTTTGAAACCAATCAAGGTGAGAAATCCTCACTAAAAACTCTGCACAGTTATTTATTTACATAACTGAAAATATATATATAGAATTGCATGTGAGAATTCTATTTTTTTTATTAACAATTAAAATTAATTAATTATGATTGTGTTATTATCAATCTGCCATTAATTCTGTTTGTTGTTATACGTGATTTAATCTAGGATTGATGTGGTTATGTAGATCTGTTAGTTTGATGATTATTATGTTGAAACAAAATTGTTGAGATAAAAATTACATTTTTGTCAAAACAAAATAGTTGAGACAAAATTTACATTTTTGTCAAAATAAAATAGTTGAGATAAAATTTACACTTTCGTCAAAATAAAATAGTTGAGACAAAATTTACATTTTTGTCAAAATAAAGTAGTTGAGACAAAACTTACATTTTTGTCAAAATAAAATAGTTGAGACAAAATTTACATTTTTGTCAAAATAAAATAGCTAAGACAAAATTTACATTTTTGTCAAAATAAAATAGTTGAGACAAAATTGACATTTTTGTCAAAATTAAATAGTTGAAACAAAATGAATCATTTTCTTTGAAATAAAATAGTTAAAACAAAAATGACATTTTTATTGAAATAAAATATTCAAAACAAAAATATCATTTTTTTTTGTTGAAATAAAATAGTTAAAACAAAAATCTCATTTTTTGTTGAAATGAAATAATAATAAAAATATAACATTTTTGTTAAATAGATTTGTTGATTTAGATAATTATTAACAAAATGAAGTTATCATTTTTATTTATTTTGTTAAAATAGAATTGTTAACAAATGAAGTTGTCATTTTTATTCATTTTGTTAAAATAGAATTATTAACAAAATGAAGTTATCATTTTTATTCATTTTGTTGAAATGGAATTGTAAATAAAATAAAGTTATCATTTTTTTTGAAATGGAATTGTTGACAAAACAAAAATATCATTTTTATTATTTTGTTGAAATAGAATTGTCGATAAACCAAAGTTATCATTTTTATTGTTTTGTTGAAATAGAATTGTCGACAAAACAAAAGTATCATTTTTATTGTTTTGTTGAATTAGAATTGTCGACAAACCAAAGTTATCATTTTTTAATTGTTTTGTTGAAATAGAATTGTCAATAAAATAGAATTATCATTTTTAATTGTTTTGTTGAATTAGAATTGTATACAATTTAAAAGAGACATTTTGATCGTCATATTATACAATAGAATTGTATACAAATTAAAAGTAAACATGTAGTGAATATAGGCAAATAAATTATATTCTATTTGACATTAGAAAACATGTAGTTAATGTACGCAAATAAATTACTTTTTATTTGACATTAGAAACATATAGAAAATGTAATGTAAATAAATTACATTTTTTATTTTGACACTAGAAATGTAGGAAATGTCATGTAAATAAAATACATTTGACATTAGAAACATGTAGTAAATTAATGTAAATAAATTACATTTTTTTATTTTGACATTAGAGAAATGTAGAAATGTATGCAAATAAAATACATTTTTATTTGACATTATAAACATGTAGAAATGTATGCAAATAAAATACATTTTTATTTGACATTATAAACATGAAGAAATGTATGCAAATAAAATACATTTTTATTTGACATTATAAACATGAAGATAGGTTATGCAAATAAAACATTATTTTATTTGGCATGTTAAACACATTAGTGGAATCGTCGAATGATTTATATATATATATATATATATATATATAAATTAAAATTAAACGAATCGCGCGCGGTAGTTCGCGTTTCAGAATCGTAACTTTAAACGATTATACAGAAAGATCCGACTGTTGGATTTTCCCAAAACTGAAACCGTTAGGTCTGCTTTGGGAAGATTTTTCCAACAATATAAAATTTGTTAAAATCCAACGGTTATATTTCGAGAAATGTGTAAATCAAATTTGGGTAAAAATAGCGCTACGGCCGCGTATTGACCCGAGGCGTCGTTAAATTAAATTGCACTATTTTTATATAAATAAAAATAGCGATAAATCGTTATAAAGTAGTATTAACGATATGAAATGATTTTAAATTATATATATTCGAGAATTATTTGAAAAGACCGAGTTCAATCTAATTTCAAATAATTATACGATGATTTAAAGTCGAAGACATTGAAGATGGTGGTTGAAGACCGACGATCTTCACATCGAATGGATGATTACTGATGCCCTGGACTGATTTGCTCCCAGAAAAGGGTTACAGTGGTAGTTGTTCGGATGTACTTATTGATTGTCCGGATAAGCGAGCACCTCTCTTCCGTATTGGACATACGGGATGAGGAATAAGGTGTCTTCGGTTTCGTTTAGACCCAGAACAGACTTGTAAATGGATGTGTGTCTGATGTTGAATTTCGTTCTATGTGAATTGATTTCTATTTAATATATATCTGTTTGGTGGCAGAGAATTTATTCTCTTGCTTAACACCCTTCTCTGAGACGCACGAGCTCAGCAGTTATACATTGATAGTTATAGGTTGCATGGCGTGGGTTGTCAATGTGGCATGCCAAGATGCAAATGATCAAGGCTATTATTAAAAAGCATAGCCTTGTGGTTGATGATCATAGCACAATTTTATTTAGCATAGCTTTGTGTATAGCGTTATTTCGCGAGCCTCACACCCCGGTAAGAGTCAGAAACGAGATAAGGGAACACAGGGAGTGCACACGTTTCTTTTTAGCTAGAAGTGGTGTCATGGTATGGAGCTCAGACATTTTTACTTATGTGGATGATGGAATAAGGCGCCTAGGATATATTGGTCGGTAGTGGCCAATTGATTGGTCCAATAGGACTGGGAAACGTGTGTTCAGACATAACTAATCTACTAAGGCATATTTGTGGACCGGCCCTGCAGGATCCCAGGGTCCACTGCGGGGGATCCTGAGACATTTGCTAGAGTGTCTTGAATCAGTAAGGAGATTATCCCTAGCCTTGACTCATGATGGAAACCCAATTTCCAATACGACATTACGGATTTGATTGTAAACCTATATATGGCGACGTTGTATATGGTATCTATGCCGTCTAGGATTGATACATTTACTTTGAAAATATTTTAAACTGATTAGACACTAATAATAATATTAAATATTATTTTATACGTATCAAGCATGTTTGATCATTATAAGGTAAAACTCTCTCCTCTGGTTTGCGTTGCATTGTGTGATGGGACTTGAGTCTTAAAATGATTTCATTTTCTAAAAAGCATTGTGTTGTTGTAAAATATTTATTTAGATTATGCATTGGCTATCCAGTGGAGTAAACCCGTTCCGTGTTAGCGGCATGGTCCTGTGATTTGCCTTATTATTAGATAAGTTAAGTAAAGAATTCTCATACCAGTCCTATGACTGACTCGTTGTTTGTTTCACTTGCAAACTCGGGTGCCCTTATTTTCCACACGGGCAGTCGAGTGGCTTGTTTTGCAGATATTTATTCATTGAGCATGATTTTGGATCGAAGCTTAAAGCTGTGTCCAGAGCATTGACAGTCTTCCGCTGTGTTAGTTTATTGTTTCCACTGCACTGTATTTAGTCCATTGTAAATTAATCTTCCGTTGTAGTATTATTATTCGATGTACTCTATTCTGTACTCTGTTGTAACATTAGTATAATGTTTTTAAAAGTCTTCTGTTATTTGTTCTGATGTGTTGTATGCCCAAAGTTAGCTTATGCGGGATTCAAACGTTCTTGGTCGATTTAGCGATCGATTAGGTCTGGGTGAAATTCGTGTCATTACAGTTGGTATCAGAGCTTTGGTTAACTCAAATCTTTGGGGTACAACTTGTTAGAACTGAACAAAAGACTCATCAGAGGTAGGATTAGTAATATCTTATAAAAGAATACTCATTAGAGATAGGATCAGTAGTATCCTAAAATGATAAAACTCATTAAAGATGGGGATAGAAATGCCCTAGAATGAGTTGAGAGTGACAAGTTTGAAATTAAAGTATTTTTGATTTTATATATATATATATATATGTGTGTAATCCGATCTTAGAAAATATGATTTTAAAATATATAAAAGTTATATATATTTGAAAAGCTAATCAACTAATTGATTGATGATTGTGTTGTGTGATTATTAGTTCAACTAATAGAATTATTGAAACCAATAAAAGAATGAAAGTTGAGTTGGTTAGTTAAAACAACCTTTAGCTCCATTCCTTTTCGCGGACAAAAAGATTTTAAGTGGAGGAGGTTGTAACAGCCCGGAATTTTTGAACCAATTCAAAATTTTTATTTTAGCAATTTCAATGGATTTTGAATATTTAAAATTATTTATTTTAAATAATAACGATGAAAAATTCATTTTAATCGAAGTTAGAATGAATAAATTTATTTTAACGAAATTTTGTTAGAAAATGCGTCAGAATTTAAAATTTCCATTATTAAATTAAATTATTGAATATAAAAAGTTTTTTAAATAAAATCATTATGTCATTTATGAATGATTTCAAATTTATTTATAATAAACAATTATTTGTAATTAGATAAATAGTGATTTGTAACAATTGAAATAAGTATCAAATTGTATGTATATTTGTAATAATTAACTTCAAACAATTAATAATAAAAGAAAATAGTAGTTGAATTATTGTTTTGTTAAAAAATTTAATGTAGGAGTTTTATGATAATTAATAACAAACAAACACATAATTTCTTTGCTTATTCACATTTCATGCAAGTTTATTTAGCTTTCCTTTCTTTTTCTAACTTCATCAAATTCACTACCTCTTTTCTCACAGCTCTCCATTAATTACACATTCATTTCTTTTCTTTATCTATTAATTTATTACTCTTCATTCTATTAACTTATTTCTCTTCATTCTATTTTCACACATGTATTCTTATTTCTTAAATTTACATCCCCTTATTTCTTTTTTTTTCTTTTCCTTTTTATTATTTCTCTCCGAAAACAAATCAACTCCATGTACGTATATTTCTCTTTATTTGTTCTTGCATGAGCATTGAATAGGTTCCTTTAATTCTGAAATGTTAATATTATATGTTTTGAAAATTGAAACGTTATAAACTTTCTAACAATTGGCATTAAACAATAAATCATGCATTAATTACATTCCCGTTTTCTCTTTCCCTATGTTTTTCTTTTGAATTTTTGAATAGGAGATAAATGTTGATTAGATTAACACCTACCTAGTCAGCTAATTTAATTCCTTTGTAACCTACTATATGTGAAGAGACACATTAGGGTAATGAAATAAATGTTTGTTCAATAAAAATAATAATAATAAATTTTTTAATGTATATATATATATAATGGATAAAATTTGCATGCTACGGAGTAGTTATTGGTTAGTCAAAAATATAATTTTTAGCTAATGTAAGTAATGAAAATAAGAAATGAGAAGTAAATACACCACCTCAGCCACTTTATTTCCCTTGTAACATAAAACATATGTAGGGAGACAAGTAAGGAATAAAGTAAAATAAATAACCAAATAAAGAATGTAAAAAAATAAAAATAAAAATAAAAGAAAAGTCGCCTCCTTCATAAAATAAATAAATAAAATTTGAAATTATATTTAATGGAAATTAGAGGCTTGTCATTGATTGTAAGAAAAAAATAAAGAAGGAAAAAAGAATAATGATAATCATAATAGTAATGGCCGCATGCATTTTATTCATATCCTTTATTTCTTTTATGTTCTCTCTCTTCCTCTCATATGCGTATATGCCATATTTTATCCCTTTTATAAATACAAGAAAAAAAGATAAGATAGACAATTATTTAACTAAATATTATTTAATATATATATACCCTAGTATATACGGTCAAAACCTAACCCTAATTCTCTTCATTACATTGCCGCCGCTCTGAACTGAATCAATGGCAACCATGCTCCTAAATTCCTCTCCCCTTTTCTTTGAATCCAATCAGTAAATTCGAGATCTTCCAAAGAGAAAAACGAAGAACTCCTCACGATCTTTCTAATCAATGGTGAAGACTGGTTGCACGATGTCCAAGCTACATGGGAAGAAGAAAACAACGGCCTTATGAATGTAACTAAGTAAATAATGAAGTGAATTATATTACAATAAATTTGATTGTGTAATTAAAATTTAGAAGCTTATATCTTCTTCTTACGAAATTAGAATCCAGCGATTTTTGATGCATTGGAATCGTAAATGCAAGATCTACGAGATGGAATAGCTTTGGACAAAAACAGAAGCAGTTGGAATTTCTGATAAAATTAAACGCTTATTTAATTTTGTTAAAACAATCGTTATACAAACGATTTCTGAATACGAGCAAGGTGAGAAATCCTCACTAAAAACTCTGCACAATTATTTATTTATTTACATAACTGAAAATATATATATAGAATTGCTTGTGAGAATTCTATTTTTTATTAATAATTAAAATTAATTAATTATGATTGTGTTATTATCAATCCGCTGTTAAATTCTATTTGTTGTTATATGTGATTTTTTCTGGGATTGATGTGGTTATGTAGATTTGTTGATTTGACAATTATTGTGTTGAAACAAAATTGTTGAGACAAAATTTACATTTTTATCAAAATAAAATAGTTGAGACAAAAATTACATTTTTCTCAAAATAAAATAGTTGAGACAAAATTTACAGTTTTGTCAAAATTATATAGTTGAAATAAAATGAATCATTTTTGTTGAAATAAAATAGTTGAAACAAAAATGACATTTTTGTCGAAATAAAATAGTCAAAACAAAAATATCATTTTTTTTGTTGAAATAAACTAGTCAAAACAAAAATATCATTTTATGTTGAAATGAAATAGTTAAAAACAAAAATAACATTTTTGTTAAATAGATTTTTTGAATTAGATAATTGTTAACAAAATGAAGTTATCATTTTTATTTATTTTATTAAAATAAAATTGTTAACAAAATGAAGTTGTCACTTTTGTTCATTTTGTTAAAATAGAATTGTTAACAAAATTAAGTTATCATTTTTATTCATTTCGTTGAAATGAAATTGTAAATAAAATAAAGCTATCATTTTTATTATTTTGTTGAAATAGAATTTTGACAAAACAAAAGTATCATTTTTATTATTTTGTTGAATTAAAATTGTCGACAAACCAAAATTATCATTTTTATTGTTTTGTTGAAATAGAATTGTCGACAAAACAAAAGTATCATTTTTATTGTTTTGTTGAATTAGAATTGTTGAGAAACCAAAGTTATCATTTTTAATTGTTTTGTTCAAATAGAATTGTTAATAAAATAGAATTATCATTTTTAATTGTTTTGTTGAATTAGAAATGTATACAATTTAAAAGAGACATTTTTATCATCATATTATACAATAGAATTGTATACAAATTAAAAGTAAACATGTAGTGAATATATGCAAATAAATTACATTTTATTTGTCATTAGAAAACATGTAGTGAATGTATGCAAATAAATTACATTTTATTTGACATTAGAAACATGTAGAAAATGTTATGTAAATAATTTACATTTTTTTTATTTTGACATTAGAAATGTAGGAAATGCCATGTAAATAAAATACATTTGACATTAGAAACATGTAGTGAATTAATGTAAATAAATTACTTTTTTTATTTTGACATTAGAGAAATGTAGAAATGTATGCAAATAAAATACATTTTTATTTGACATTTTAAACATGTCGAAATGTATGCGAATAAAATACATTTTTATTTGACGTTATAAACATGAAGAAATGTATGTAAGTAAAATACATTTTTATTTGACATTATAAACATGTAGATAGGTTATGCAAATAAAATATTCTTTTATTTGGGATGTTAAACACATTAGTGGAATCGTCAAATGATTTATATTTATATATAATAATATATGTATAAATATAAATTAAAATTAAATGAATTGCATGTGGTATTTCGCATTTCGGAATCGTAACTTTAAACGATTATACTGAAAGATCCGACCGTTGGATTTTCCCAAAACTGAAACCGTTAGGTCCGCTTTGGGAAGATTTTTCCAACGATATAAAATTTGTTAAAATCCAATGGTTAGATTTTGAGAAATGTGAAATCAAATTTGGGTAAAAATAGCGCTAGGGCCGCTTATTGACCCGAAGCGTCGTTAAATTAAATTGGACTATTTTTATAAAAATAAAAATAGCGATAAATCGTTATAAAATAATATTAACGATATGAAATGATTTTAAATTATATATATTCGAGAATTATTTGAAAAGACCGAGTTCAATCTCATTTCAAATAATTATACGATGATTCAAAGTCGAAGACATTGAAGACGGTGGTTGAAGACCGGCGATCTTCACATCGAATGGATGACTACTGATGCCCTGGACTGATTTGCTCCCAGGAAAGGGTTACAGTGGTAGTTGTCCGGACATACTTATTGATTGTCTGGATAAGCGAGCACCTCAATACGTATTCGACACACGGGACAAGGAATAAGGTGTCTTCGGTTTCGTTCAGACCCAGAACGGACTTGTAAATAGATGTGTGTATGATGTTGAATTTCATTCTATGTGAATTGATTTTTGTTTAATATATATCTGTTTGGTGGCGGAGAATTTATTCTCTGGCTTAACACCCTTCTCTGAGATGCACGAGCTCAGAGGTTATATATTGATAGTTATCGGTCGCATGGCGTGGATTGTCAATGTAGCATGCCAAGATGAAAATGATCAAGGCTTTTGTTGAAAACCATAGCCTTGTGGTTGATGATCAAAGCACAACTTTATTTAGCATAGCTTTATGTATAGCGTTACTTCGCGATCCTCATACCCCGGTAAGAGCCAGAAATGGGATAAGGGAACGCAGGGATTGCACACGTTTCTTTCTAGCTAGAAGTGGTGTCATGGTATGGAGCCCAGACATTTTTACTTATGTGGATGATGGAATGAGACGCCTCGGATATATTGGTCGATAGTGGCCAATTGATAGGTCCAACACGACCGTGAAACGTGTGTTCATGCATAACTAATCCACTAAGGTATATTTGTGGACTGACCCTGCAGGATCCAAGGGTTCACTGCAGGGGATCCTGAGACATTTGCTAGAGTGTCTCGAATCGATAAGGAGGTCATCCCTAGCCTTGACTCATGATGGAAACCCAATTTTCAATACGATATTACAAATTTGATTGTAAACCTCTATATGGCGACATAGTATATGGTAGCTATGCCGTCTAGGATTGATACATTTACTTCGAAAATATTTTAAACTGATTAGACACTAATAATAACATTAAATATTTTTTTATACATATCAAGCGTGTTTGATCATTATAAGATAAAACTCTATCCTCTGGTTTGTGTTGCATTGTGTGATGCAACTTGAGTCTTACAATGATTTCATTTTCTAAAAAAGCATTGCGTTGTTTTAAAAAATATATTTAATTTATGCACTGGCTATCCAGTGGAGTAAACCCGTTCCGTGTTAGCGACGTGGTCCTATGATTTTCCTTATTATTAGATAAATTAAGTAAAGATTTCTCATACCAGTCCCATGACTGACTCGTAGTTTGTTTCACTTGCAAACTCGGGTGCCCTTATTTTCTACACGGACAGTCGAGTGGCTTGTTTTGCAGATATTTATTCATTGAGCAGGATTCTGGATCAAAGCTTAAAGCTATGTCCAGAGCATTGATAGTCTTCCGCTGTGTTAGTTTATTGTTTCTGCTGCACTGTATTTAATCCATTGTAAATTAATCTTCCACTGTAATATTATTATTCGATGTACTCTAATATTTTTTACTCTGATGTAACATTAGTATAATGTTTTTAAAAGTCTTATATTATTTGTTCTGATGCGTGGTATGCCCAAAGTTAGCGTATGCGGGATTCGAACGATCTTGGTCGATTTAGCGACCGATTAGGTCCGGGCGAAATTCATGTCGTTACATATAACTTGGTCAGCACGTCAACCATATGAGCCATTTACGGCCCTATCTGAGACGCCTCGCTATCCATCATCCACATAAGTAAAATGTCTGGGATCCATAACATGGCACCACTTCTATCTAGAAAGAAACGCATGTTCTCCCTGCTGTTCCCCATCCCCTTTATGACTCATACCGGGTGTGAAGCTTGCGAATTAACGCTATACACAAAGCTACGCTATATTAAAGCCACGCTTTGATCTTTATCCACAAAGCTATGCTTTTCAACAAAATCTTTGATCCATGCATCTTGGCATGCCACATTGTCAGTTCATACCGTACAACTTATGTCCACAATATATAACCTCTAAGCTCGTACGTCTCAGAGAAGGGTGTTAAGCTAAGAGAATAAATTCTCTTCCACCAAACATATATATATAGTAGATATCAATTAATATAGCACAAACTACGATGTCAGACACCTAATCTATTTGCAAGTATGTTCTAGGTCTGAACGAAACCGGAGGCACCATATTTCTCGCCTGATATGTCCAATACAGGATAGAGGTCCTCGCATATCCGGTCGATTTCCAAGTACGTCTGGACAATCACCACTTATTACCTCATCTTGGCTGTACCGCCCAATTGAGATGTCAGAATATCCCAAACAATGTGAAGATCTCCGGTCTCGACCAGCGTCTTCATCTTCAACTTATAATCATCGTAACCATTATTTAGAATAGGTTGAACACTCTCCACTCAACCAAACTCACCCATTACAAAATCGCACAGAACAAACGCCGCCCCCCTCTTTTCCTTTTCGACTAAGCACATCACGAAGGGAACAAAAATACAGAAAAAAATTAATAATCGAATCGGATCTCTCGTTCGAAGTGAAGGTTTTTTTTTATTTGGGATTGGATTTTGCTTTGTAGTTGTTCGAACTAGCCTTGGGCTAGAATAACGTCCCGAATTGATGAGTGTAGAGGTCTGTTCGAAGGGGGAAGCTGCTTTGAGTAGGTGATGATGCGGGATCGGGGTATGCGTCGATGTGGTTGGTTGCGGATGAACATCAGTTATGTTCGGATCCGGAAGTATGTATGAGGTAGCGATGATCGTTGAAGGATTGTTGTTGGAAGAAATTGATCGGTGAAGGATCCAATATGGTTGTCTGCGTGGAGGGGGAGGAAGGTGATTGCGTTGCGAAGAAGATGGAAGTGACTAGCAGACTGATGGTCAGTTGGTGCAAAATTCTTGTTGCCCCTCTGCCCTTTGTCAAACATTCAATATTTCACCCCATCAACATCAGCACAACTTCAATATCTCAGCCCCCCCCCCCACAAAATAATTTTGCACCAACTGACCATCAGTCTGCTAGTCACTTCCATCTTCTTTGCAATGCAATCACCTTCCTCCCCCTCCACGCAGACAACCATATTGGATCCTTCACCGATCAATTTCTTCCAACAACAATCCTTCACAGATCATCGCTACCTCATACATACTTCCGGATCCGAACATAACTGCTGTTCATCCGCAACCAACCACATCGACGCATACCCCGATCCCGCATCATCACCTACTCAAAGCAGCTTCCCCCTTCGAACAGACCTCTACACTCATCAATTCGGGACGTTATTCTAGCCCAAGGCTAGTTCGAACAACTACAAAGCAAAATCCAATCCCAAATAAAAAAAACCTTCGCTTCGAATGAGAGATCCGATTCGATTATTAATTTTTTTCTGTATTTTTGTTCCCTTCGTGATTTGCTTAGTCGAAAAGGAAAAGAGGGGGCGGCGTTTGTTCTGTGCGATTTTGTAATGGGTGAGTTTGGTTGAGCGGAGAGTGTTTGATTGCTGTGATAGATTGCGAAGTTGATGACGACGGTTGAACGGTGGTCACGCAGTCTGTATTTTAATCGCATTCATAGGTTGAATTGGATTTGATTAGATTTGAATCTGATTCATAGTTTCATTGCTTTTCCATTGAAATTGTGATTTGATCGTCGGTTCAGTTAGATCTGTTCTGAATCAAATTACAGTTTTAATTTTGTTTTCTTTTATTTCCAAAATCAACCTCCAAAGTTTCGTCTACAAGCCGTTAAACCTCTAGGTGTCCCTAGTAGGACAAGTGGTGTCTCGTGAGGGTTTTCAGCGGATACTACCCACAAAATCCAAATGCAGTATGCTATGATTCTAATGAAACTACATGAATGCAATTGACATATGCAACTAAAAACGAAAAATGAAAACACGACTTATTTCAGGAAAGTGGTACAACAAATTAAGTTAACAATTTCTGATCAGTTGATTTTATTTTAGATACCTCAACTTGTCACAAAATTTTCAATATAAATCAAGTTTTCAAATGTTAAATTCCATTTTGGCTAGTTAGTTCGGTCGATAACATAGTGCAGCCATGAAATAAATTCTTAGTTTGCTTGGCACAGTTTGCAAAGTGGTATTCTAATTTTCTCATGTATGGCTAGTCAAATCAATAAGGTCAAGAAGTGTTTGGGCATCATCGCTTATTCTTTATTCTATAAAATTTTAAAATTTAAGTTTAAGTACATACACCTAACTTAGAAGACCAAGGTTTACCACCCATGCACTGCCTCGCGGACTAACGGAGAGTGGGTAAAGAGCTTGGCGGATTGTGCAGGCCGACTTTGACTTTGTCAACAACGTGTCAGTAATCCTTAGGTGTCCAATCTCATAAAATGAGACCAAGATATTCCAACGCTGACATTGTCAACAACATGTCGGATAGAGCTTGGCGGGTTTGCACACCAACGCTTGATATACAAGCAATGTTGGATACCCTTGGATTACTGTTATTATTATTGAAAATATAAGCACAAAAGAGAGTTACGCGAATTCAACTTAACACAACTTTGTTTTAAAGATTTGAAAAGCCAATATAAGTATTTTAAGTCCTCCACTTATTTAAACAAAGCCTACAATATAGAATAGAATTCATGGCCATCACCTAAGAATCTCCCTATGTACCGGTTACACTGTTATCACTCAAAATTAAACTTCTCATTATATTTCAAATTCGAATTTAGCTGAGAGAGAGAAATACTATCAACTGGCTAAAAATTGTAAACTTATTTTGTTGTATCAATTGAAAATGAGTCGTATTTCAAAAAAAAATGGCATGTTATTACAGTCTAAAAAAAATGGCATGTTACTACAGTCTAAAATGCATGATGGTCCTATTTAAATGATGAAAATGAAAAGAAAGAAAAATAAAGAAAAAAAATGAAAATGAGTGAAATGCAGACTCCCCCTCACACTAGAACTAAACAGTGTCCACACTGTAATTTTTTTCTATAATTGAAAGATAGTACCCAAAGGTGTATCAAATGCAGAATGATTTGTAAAATGAAATGCAATTTAACCACTATATGCGAATGCCAATTATATACAAAATGAAATTTATAATGATGGTGAGTTTTATGTGAAAAATGAGATTTTTCTTTCCCTCCACACTTGCCTCTATCGAAAATGATGGATGATGATTTCGTATCTGATTTTTGAGGTACAAAAGGCATGTCAGTGAGATCTAAGATCAAAATCCTTCCTATAAAAATTTTGTCGTGCCAATGATTTAAATCATTCAACTGAAGATTATTATAGTCCCATAAGCCTGAGTTTTTAACAATGATTTCTTCTGATGCTATGGAATTACGATTATGTTTGAGACGTTCCATATATCCATCCTCGTCATTCAAAAGTTTAAGCTCATCTTCGAACAATTCCTCAAAAGACATAGTGCACACGTCAACTGAGTAAATTGAAGTTTTTAGAGGAGATAATTCAAATATGCCATCTAAAACTGTTTCTATTATGTCAACTTCTCCTATTTCGATCTCTTTGGGTTGATGAAAAATATTCAATTCAATGGTTAAGTGCCCAAACGATAGTCGAAGTTGTCCGCTCCTACAATTAATGATAGCATTTGAGGTTGCTAAGAAGGGACGACCCAAAATCAATGGAATTTGACTACCCTGACTCAAAACAGGCTCTGTTTCTAGAACTATGAAATCGACAGGGAAGTAAAATTGTTCAATTTGAATCAAAACGTCTTCAATTATACCCAATGGTTTTTTAAAAGATTGATCAGCTAACTGAAGAGTGATGTTTGTTGGTTTAATCTCCCCTAATCCAAGTTGACAATAAACAGTGTAAGGAAGAAGATTTACACTTGCACCGAGATCAAGTAGGGCACGAGATATGTGAATGTTTCCTATTTTGCAATCAATTGTAGGGCAACCGGGGTCCTTGTACTTGACTGGGGCAGGATTCGAAAGAATGGAGCTTGTATTCGCAGTTAGAAAGGCAGTTTTAGGAACATTAGTGGCTCGTTTTCGGGTGCATAGCTCTTTGAGATACTTGGAATATTGAGGAATTTGTTCGATGGTGTCTAAGAGTGGAATATTGACACGAACTTGTTTGAAGATTTCAAGATTTTTTTCAAAATTTGCATCCTTCTTCTTATTGTTAAGCCTGCGAGGATAAGGGGCTATTGGTTTATAGATTCTTTCAGAAATTTGATCGTTCGAAGAAGAAGGTTTCGATGTGGAAAGTGATTGAGGTACAGGAATAGAAGGTGAGATGCTGGGATTGCCAACATTAGAGGAGGAATTATTATCGGGGTTGCTGACATTAGAAGAAGAGATGTTGGGGTTGCCAACATTCGAAGAAGATGGGGTTTCATAAGGTTCCAAGGAGTTGGCATTGGTTGCCATCGCAAGAGTGTCAAGCTTTTCAATTGGGGTTGAAATTGAATGGTTGTCGGGATTGCCAACATTATTGTCAATCATTTTTTTAGACCTCAGGGTGGTGACAACGTTAACCGAATTATTTCCATCCTCACAAGAATTCACAATACGAGAGTTATATTTTGGATTCACCTCGGGTTGACTAGGCAACTTTCCTCGCTCATTACTTTTCATTAGTTCCTTCATCATATTCATCATTTGTTCGAGTTTAACATCCTGATTATTTATTTGTTTTTCTAATCGAACAATATCTTGTGACGGTTGAGAAGATTGGGAGGATTGGTTTGATGATTGAAAGTTGGGGTGCCTATAAGGTTCACTCGAAGGCTCAGGTTGAGGTGAAACATGAGAAGTTTGAGGACTAGAAGAAAATGGAGCTTGGTATAATGAATTCGGTATCATGTGAGATGGATTTGCGACATTATTTGAATTAGACCATGAGAAATTTGGATGATTTCCCCAACTAGGGTCAGATGTGGATGAGTAAAGACCATTTTGAGCTATGACATTGACTTGGTCTTGGGGTAGTCCATTGAATTGAGGAGTTTGAGTCTCTAAGGGAATATTAATTGTATCCACGACATGCACTCCTTTAGTGGAAGCACGGATGGGAACACGAATGGACTCCCATTGCTTGTCCTTTTTAGAATAATCCTCTAAGAATTTCCAAGCTTCATTGGCCGTTTTAGACATAAAATCTCCCCCACACATTGATTCTAGTTGAGTTCTAGTCTGATAGTTTAGACCCTCATATACAATTTGACATAAGTAATCTTTTATGATTCCATGATGAGGACAACTATACAGTAATTGGTTGAACCTATCAAAGTATTTTGAAAAAGTTTCCTCCTCATTTTGAGAAAATTGATTTATTTCAGTTCGAATTTTCAGAGTTTTGTGAAAAGGAATTTTTTTTTCAGGAATACGCTGAAGAATTCATCCCAACTTCTTATTGACTGTTTGGGAAGAGAATTTAGCCATCTTTTAGCGCTTTCAAGTAGTGCAAATGGAATTAGCCTTAGCTTGATTGATTCATTAGATAATTGTTGCATTTGAGTTGTGGATGAATACAATTCAAATTCACTTAAAAATTCATAAGCATTTTCAGAACCAATAAATTTTGGTACCCCTTGAATAAAAGAATGTTTATGCTCAAAATTTCCTTCAACTGGTGGAAGTACTATGACAGAAGGTTGAACGGTTCTAGTTGGATAACATCGATCACGAAGAGACAAAGGTCTATCCATTTGGATATTGAGATTTTGAAAATTTTGATTTATTTGATTTTGATCCCCAAAGTTTGGAAAGTTGTGATTCACTCGATTTTGATCCAATTCGGTTGGAAAATTTTGGTTGATTCGAGAACCCCTAGGAGAATTTTGTTGGCTCACACTTTTTTCACTCATTGTTGTTAAATGCATGCACAGAAATTAGTTACAATGAAATTTTCTGTCCTTAATAGCTCCTAACCCAAAATTATATAGTGACACGTTTGATTACTTAGATCAAAAGATTTCTTAGCCAGTTAACGGACAGGAGTTATCGGTGCACCAGGAATCACCCTAGCAATGCAGCCGAAGGTTTAAGTACCTTCAGAGTAACAACCGATATAATATTTACGAATCACCGTAATATTTATAAACGGTTATTTCACTGCCGTAGTCTAGACACCAAGAAATAATTCGTTCCAAATGAATCAACTATCACAATACAATTAAGCCCTAGATGAGCCCGTGACTCCTTTAAGTCCAACGTCTAACCGTTATTATTAGTCAGATTCTACGATGAAATGCAATTTGTGGGCTAAGGAAAGGGTGATGAAATCCCTCACCTTATGTGAATTGGGGTATTTCCCTTAACAGAATGAATAAAAAGTGCAGAAATAACAACAATCACACAATTTAATTGCAGAAATTAAAAAATTTACATTCAAGCCGCTGCCCCTGCAGAATTTTTTTACAACAATTGTCTATTTTTTTTCTTTGCAGCAGAGCACTTGTAGAGTTAAAAGAAATTTACAATGGGGTATGGCTGTCCATCCAGAAAAAATGAGTAGCGTCAATGATTGAAATCTCACTATTTGCAATTTCTTTTGATTTCTGAAATCTTGATTTGTTGCTTGAACTCCAGTCACCTTGTCCTTAGTTCGAAATCTCTTTTTTTTTTTGAATGAATTGAATAACAAAAAAAAAACAGAAGAAAAAGAAACAAAGGAATTAACAAAAAAAAGCTAACTTTTTTGGAGAAGATGGTGCTGAAGTGTGGATTGAAAAAAACTGTGGTGAAATGAGATTATGTGAGAGGAAGGGGTATTTGATCAAAGGGAAGAAATGAAGCAGGGAAAAATAATTGAAAAAAAAAGAATGAATCTTTTTATGACCTTCCCTTTTTTTATTATTGTTGAAAAAGTGGACAAATAGGAAAGAAATAAATGACAAAAAAATGGAAAGAGAGATTGTAGGAGGTGAATGAGAAATGCAATTGGAAAGAAATAAAATAAAATAAAAAAAATGCAAGTTTTTTTTAATGAAAATTTGAATAAGAAGAAAGGGAAAGAAATGAATGGTAAAAACCCAAACAAAAAAGGAAAAAAAAATTAAAAGAGGAAGGAAATAAGAGAAAAAAGCAAGGTTTTTTGAGTAGAGAGGAAGGGTAGAAGAAATTGAGGAAAGAAATAAAAGCAAACAAAAACAAGAAAGAAATCAAAGTAGACAGAGAAGAAATTGCAAAAGTTTTTTTTTTAGAAAGTTGTAGACAAAAGATGGAAACAAATAAAAAGAAAAGGAAAGGGAAAAGAAAAATGTGAAAATCAGCAAGGTGGTAGAAAGATGGAAAGAAATTGAAGAAAAATTAGCAACTTTCTTTTTTTGTATATATATTTTTTCTTCTTGAAGGAATTAGATTGGAAGAAATGCAAAATAAAAAAAGGGAAGAAATAAATGAAAAAAAGAAGGAAAATTAAAAGAAAAAGTGGCAAGATTTTTTTTCCTTGTCTTAGAGATTATGATATCAATATGTGATACACAATCAACTAATCAAGATTTTTATCTATATATATCTACAAGAAAACAATAGGAAAATAAAAGAAAATTTGGCAAGATTTTTTTTTTTTACAAAATCAAACAAAAAGAAAAAAACTAACACGAATCAGAAATTAAATAAATAATAAAATTCAATTGTTACCTCCCCGGCAACGGCGCCAAAAACTTGATCGTCGCTAATCTATGAATTAGAAAAGCGCGATATTTGTAATAAAATTCTGCAAGCGCACAGGTATGTAGCATACAGGTCGAACACAGGGAGGTAAATTAAAATCAAATTATTTATCTAATCTCTTCGGCGAGTTAGACGAAGCCTGGAGATTTTGTTGAAAAAACAAACAAACTGAAATTGCGAACTTAGGATTATCGTTGAATCTAATCAACGATTAATCACTAAAGAAAGTAAATTGCAAAACAAGAACAACAATGCAGAAAATAAAAGTGCAGAATAAGAAGAACAACAAAAACAAAACTAGGATTGTCGTTGAAACTAATCAAACGACTAATCACCAATGAAACAAATGTAAAATACAATTGGTGCTCTTCCAAAACTAATTGTGAAGACAACACCTATTGCTAAGAAAGAAAAATGCAGAAATAGTAAAAAGGAAGAACTTTTATTAATGGAGAAGAGAATACAGAATAATGGATGGTGGCTACAATGACATTACAAGGGTATTTATAGGATAGAAAGCCAAACCCTAACCCTAACCCTAATATAATGATAAATGGGCCTTAGGGAAATCACAAGAGAGTTTACAATAAGAAACATAAATGGGCCTTAGATAAATAAAGCAAATTTGGGCCTTTTCTCTTTTCCTTTTGCTTCCTTGACACTTCTTCATTGATTTGTGATGTGCAAAGCCTTTTTATCAATCCTTTTCTTGTCCAACAGCAACTAGATGTGAGATCTTCATCTACAATTCTTCAAAATGTAAATATATATCAATTTCATCTCTATTTCTCTACTTTTCTGGTTGCATGCGGGCTAGGTTGGAATATCTGTAAAAGTAACAAAACAATACCCAAGTAATATTTATTTATATACAAAAGATAAGATATAAGAGCATAAAATAAACACATTTCTATGTCAATCAACCGCCCAATTGAGATGTCAGAATATCCCAAACAATGTGAAGATCTCCGGTCTCGACCAGCGTCTTCATCTTCAACTTATAATCATCGTAACCATTATTTAGAATAGGTTGAACCCGGTCTTTCCGAATAACTCACGTATCTTTAAAATCAAACGATAAATAAAGATAATACACATCTCATTCTAATCTATAATATTCTTATATTCAAATATTCATTACTCTGGGAATTATAACAACCCGGATTTTCAGAACCAATTTAATTTTTTTATTTTTGCTATTTTAATGGATTTTGAATATTTAAAATGATTTATTTTAAATAATAATGACTAAAAATTTATTTAAATCGAAGTTAGAATATATAAATTTATTTTAATTATAAAACGAGTTTGAAATGGTGCGGTAGTTTGAAAATTCAATTTCAAATTTCAAATGAATGTATAGGATTTAAAATAAATCGGATTTCAGTAAAACCAGAAATATTAGAATCTGTTTAATAATATCTTTCTAACGAAGTTAAGAAACTAAGATTTCATAGTGTAAATTGAAAGTTATGTTTAGTTTAAAATTAGAAATAGTCGCATGGTGTGAATTGCCTGTATGGCATGTTGAGATTCAAATGATCAAGGCTTCTGTTGAAAAGCAGAGTCTTGTTGTTGATGATCAAAGCACGGCTTTAAATAGCATAGCTTTGTGTATAGTGTTAAGTCACGAGCCACATACCCCAGTATGAACCAGAAACGGGAGAGGACTGCAGGGGGGACATGCGTTTCTTTCTAGCTAGGAGTGGTGTCATGGTATGGAGCCCAGACATTTTTACTTATGTGGATGTTGGAAAGCAAGGTACCTTGGATATATCGGTCACCACGGGGCAGATGGATGATATGGTCAACATACTGACCATTACGTCCCATAGGGTCGGGAAACGTAATGTCCAGGGATTATTAATCCACTTAGTGTAGATCAGCCCTGAAGATCCAAGGGACGATGCGTTCTGTTCTTGAGACATGGTAGGCTAGATTGTCTCGAATCGATAAGGACGATCCCTTGCCTTGGTTCGTAGATGGAATCCAACTTCCAATATGACATCATACGGTTTTAATTGTAGAACTAGTATGGAGACATGATATATGGTACCCATGATGTCTATGATTGATACATCTATATTTGAAGTTGTTTTATACACTTTACACTTATAATAGTATCAAATGATTTTGTTTTAAACGTACCAAGCATGTTTGTCTATTATAAGGGAAAACCCTATCCTTCGGCTTGCGTTGCATTGTGTGATGGGACCTGGGTCTTATAATAGCTTCATTTTTCAAAAAGCATTGCGCTGTTTATTTTTATGCACTAGTATTCATGGGGTAAACCCGTTCCGTGTTATACGGCATGGTCCCTTGATATACCTAACTTCAAAGTAAAGTTTTAGATAACTTTTTTAGTTCTCACACCAGTCTCATGACTGATCTGGAGTTTATTGTTTTAACCTAAACTCTGAGTGCTCCTATTTTCCACATGGGCAGCTAGTAGTTGGGTTTTTTGCAGATATTATTTTCACAAGATCCTAGATTTACAGCTGGAGCTATATTCGGAACGCTCTGTATTCGTGTATTTCTTACAGTTGTGTTATGCATTATTTTTCCGCTGCATTATAATTCAAATCTCTGATATTTTCTGATGTATAATATTTATTCATACTCTGGAATATTCTTGTACTATGATGTAATTGTTGTAATAACAATGAAAAGTTCTTCTGTTTGTGTTTTGATTTGTCGTGTTCTCAACTCAATCCGGGCTTTCCTTTACGGGGAAGTTTGGGTCGCTTCAGGAATTGTTCCCATTAATTTTATCAAAACTTCATAGCATTTAAAATTTTGTTTAAATCTTCCTTTGGATATCATTTCAAAAGATTTTATTATATCTTTTCACTACTTAAATCAAATCAAGGTTTATAGAACTAGTTGGGATTATCGAGCTTTACCGAAGTAATCATTCATTTTATTATCCTAATCCCGACCTATTCATCCCACAGAGAAAAATTGGTAGCACTCCATATTTAACATGTATTATGTTATCGGTAAATTCAGTTACCATTTAACGTTTAAATCCAATTAAAAAATCATCCATCGCATGGAGTAAAACTGGTGGTACTCCATTTTGAATATTTCTCGAATTCGGTAAATTTAATTACCCCTTTTTACATTTCAATCTAATTAAAGATTTATTAAAACTTCATCTTAGTTTTAATATCAACATTCATTACTCAAATAATTATTTAACTTTAGGAAATTAATCTTGTCTTTAACTGGGTTAAAGAACAAATTTCAATTAAAATATTGTTTACAAGAAACCCAAATCCTCCTTTAATTAATTCCCACTTAATTTATTAATTTGGATACTTCCATTAAATTCTAATTAAAAGATTTATTCCATCAATTCCATTTCAACTAGGTTTAAGAACAGTGTTATCAAAGATACCATTCACAACAAACCTAAAATCCAATTTGATATTAAATACAAGGCTTTAAATGGAATCATGTCGACTTACATTCAATAACAAATTCTGAAACAACAGATATGGTATTGGAATCACGATATCCATATCTTCCAAATTCCTTAATGATATCTATATAATCACGGAATCCAATATCGAAAATATCCGAAGACAATTTCCATTCTAATTTATTTGTTGGAAACCCTGGTTATATTAAAACCATTTACGAATCCAATTTATTAATTTAAAATCATAGGATTACTATTCTAGTTGTTAACTAGTTTATTCAGATAAAAATATCTTTTATTTTTTCTAACATGGAGTATTTTATCCAAAATCTTTCCAAATCATTTATAATGATTTTACATAATTTATTTATATTTTTAATAGTTTTATTAAGGCCCTTATAGTCGGTTTCAAATATTGGCCACCCAACTACATCCGTAACGACCTTTTCCAAACTGTTTTGCACTTAAATTAAAATTTAATCATTGGATTTCAAAAATTCTCATTTTGTTGGAAATCTCATTTCATTGTGTTTCCAACGATTCCAATTTCAGGAGGATCCGACGGTCGGATCTCCCGTTACATCAATTCAGATTTACGGGTTAACGTTCGCGAACTCTCGCTGCATGACACATTCTATTCAAGCCCAAATTGATTAATAACTTCTAAATATAAATCGAAACACTTTCAAACCATTTTTATTTATTATGTAAAATATATAATCATCATTGAAAAATCATTTCAGTGGATTCTATTCAAAATTGCACATTTCACTATTCAGTCAATTTTAATATTATTTTAATGAATGAAATTATATTATTTTTCAAAATGCATTATTTTCAATTCAATTTTTCTTGATAGTCGTTATAAAAATAAAGAAGAACTTTTGAAAGAAAATTCTTTTAAAGCGTTTGCTATACAGCCTAACTGAACTTCAATTTGGAAAGTTACTATTCATTTTAATTTGAAAAATTCGACATGCCAAAAACAATTGAAAATTAATTCAAAACCATTCGTTACTGTTACGAAAATTCATTTATATTTTTATATCTATGCATCCATCCAAAATCGGAGGTAAAAATTAAACTTCCAAATTTCACTGAATATTATAATATTAAAATATTCATATTTATTTCGGATTGGAATCAACCAAACATCATATAATTGTACTTACATTTTTTTTTGAAAGTTAAGCGTAAATTATTAATTAGCAAAAAAATTACAATATATAAGCTTTCATCATAAACATATGGGAAGCCCACAATCCAAAACATCAACAAAATTCACCTAAATGCAAATTACAACTCTCGCACAATCTAACATATATATGAAATAAAGTAATTGCTGCAAACCCATTAGCCATCCTCCAAATTCCATGTAACCTGTGATAGCAACCAGCTACAATAAGCCCTAATACACAGTTCCAAAAAGTTGAGTACCGTTTATGTTAAAGAAGGATCATACATAGGACCAGGATTGCTCCTTGTGTGTCTACCCTTAAATTTCACCTTAGTACCAGCTTTAGAATGTCATCTAAATCGAAGTCATGTCCCTCATCGAGATCATCAGCTCAGAATTTGCTCCTTGTGTGTTTACCTTTAAATTTCACCTTAGTACTAGCTGGTAGAATGTCATCTAAATCAAAGTCATGTCCCTCATCGAGATCATCAGCTCAGAATTTGCCTTTAAGCTTGAGATTCTTGAAAGATGGCAGAGCACTAGTTAGAACTACAGATGATAAGTTTGCTATTGATGTATTAACTTTTGGAAAAGTAAGACCAGAGCGGCAAACAGGAGGAGGAGGGAGAGTTAAGTATGCAGGTGGCTTAAGGTTCACATATGGTGATCCAATAATAGTTGTAAACAATTACCAAACATCAAATTAGCATCCATTGTGCCCTTACATCTGCATAAACCTTAAATAACTATTTAACGCTTATATCGGTCTGTCAGTCAGTCGATTAACATCGAATCTATCACTTGGTATCAGTGTAAATCAAATATTATCCCAATACCCATGTGGGCTTTTCAACCAATTAATAATCAATTAATAAATTATTTATTCAATCCAGTCTATCATAACTTATTCAATTCAAGTATTATTCAGTCCAGTTTATATCACTTAAATAGGTGAACATGAATAAGTCGTTTAACTTGTAAATTGATGTCTAATCCAATTTCAACTACCACAAATAACTTAAAATCATTTTTATGTTAATTATTTCCTAATAACATTCAAATCATAACATAAACAATCATCCATCCATCTGGTTTGCAAACAACTGCGATGTGAGCTACCATATACCGTATAAAAATTTGTGATAAATTAATTAATTAAAAATCAGCATAGGAAATCAATATATATTTAAATATGATTATAATGACATAACAAAACAGTTGAGTGAGAGAGTTCTCACTTTAAACAGTTTAAATTATCGATTTCTTTTTAAATCAAATTAAACTTGAGTTTAATTTGATCCAAAAATGTAACTTGCTCCATTTTTGTCCCAATCAGCTTTGTTGTGAAGCTCTTGATTCCACGATCCCAACAGATCCTGTTTTACACAATTCTAAGTTCCTATGTGCATATTATTAACACTCGAACTTTGAATACACAGATTAAAATAATAAATATATATACACTTTTCCTTCCTCACTGTTCATCTTCAGCTCCGTCCCTACCAGTTTATCGCGCCGCCGCTTAGGCCGCCGCGCCTCTGCCCTAACACCACTAGGCCATTCCGCCACTCCACCGTGCTTCCAAGCCAACAACCCCCTGCCCTGAAATCGGCTCAACCACCTGAATTTTCCCTGAGCTCCATATAGCAATCGACGTCGATTGCTTCTCTTCCACACCACTGTGGCATCATGCACCGCCACAATTCGGAGCGCCTCTCTCCCCTCTACCGACTTTGTGTTGACCACCGACGCCATAAATGCCTGTGGCAGCCGTACGTTGGCCATCTTTGTTCGTTGCTACCGGAAAACGTTGACGCCGTCCAACTCTCCACAACCACCACCACGACCATCTTTAGGAAAAACACCTGAAAGGAAACTTGTTCCCTCTCTCTTGTCGATAACTTTTCCTTTGACACCAACCACCAACTCCTCTTTGATTGCATGTTATTCATCAAAATCTGATAGTCACTTTTGTGGCATTAAACCTAGATCCACTTCGACTCCTGTTTGTCATGAAATTTTGTCAGTAGGCAGATCTCATCAAATACTACAACTCTCCCATCGGAAGTTTCCTCTATTTTTTATGGATTGGAAGATATAAATTATTTTACATTAAGGCACTTATTTGCAAAATATTTTGAGAGAAAGGAGGGGTGGTTGGAAAATTGCCAAGAGGAAAGTGATTAGGATTTGTGGAGATGAAGACATTATATCGGGTAGGGATTTAGGTTTTATATTTTATTATTTCTTCGCTTAACTCTATCTCCGATCGACGTTTATTAATGCCAAGATCACATATAAACTCCATTGGTGATGAAAATTGACATATAACTATGTTTTGACATTACGGTCGTAATGAAACTCGTTTCGTCGAATTCCGAATCCGTTTGCTCAGAGAGCCCTAGTTTGGATTCAAATGATTGATAGTTTACAATTTATTGCGCACGGCCACATACTGGCTCCAAAAATTATGAAATTTGAAATCTGGCAATAATTTAATATTTCGGCCAACAAAATTGGTTTCATCGAAAACGGCGGTCATTTGCAAAATGGCTGTTTTTAAGGCTTATGTAATAATATAATAATATTATTAAATTCCAAAATTATTCAAATTAATAATAAAATAATTATTATTGTATATATCCAAATAAAATTTTAGATAATTGTAAAGTAAACATACATAGTTTATAACTTGATATTACAATTGTCTAATCAAACATTATTCATTTTACAATAAAAATCATTTTATTATATTTAATAAATCACTATAATTTATAAACGATACCATATAGACTATTTGAAATTTTAATTTGGATACAACTTACAATTTGTAACTAGAAATCTAAATTTCTTACATTCATTGGAAAGATATAATTAAATAGATTCTAACGTTTCTTGTTTTATGGAAATCCGACTTATATTGAATTATGTATATTTATTTGAAGTTCAAAACGTAACATTACAAACTACCGTGCTGTAACACCTTGAATTTTAACAACACTAAAGAATAATTAATTCAATATTCAGCATTTAGGGAAACGGATTGCGCCATTGCGTCCGTCTCGAAATTTTGGTCAAGATAGACATTTGATTACGCACGCAAGGGAATTAGTATAACGGCTCGCAAATCCGTACTATCTGATTTGACTAAATACACCACACGTTCAATCCAAATATCACAGAACTATGAACCATTATTTAAAAAAAGAAGAAAAAGGTAGAAGAAGAACAAAAATAACAATGCAGAATCTCACATCGCAGCTAAACAAAATATAATATATATATCAGCTTTTTGGAGTTCAATTTTTTTCCTTTTGTATATACATATTGTAACGTCCCATAAATTTCTATATATATTTAATTTTAGATTTGAATTAAATAAATGGAATACTATTAGATAAAAAACAAATTTTGTTGATTTTTATAATAATGATTGTTCGAATTAAGTATGAATACATTTTTCCAAATTTAGTTTATTTAGAGAATGTTGGAATTTGAGAATTTATATTTTAAAGGATTAATTAAATTTAAGTTATTTAAGTTAAAAAGGAATTTCCAAATTGATTTGTTAAACAATGGAAATTAAGTTGTTTAAGTTAAATTTGGAATTTAAAAAATTTAAATTTGTAAATAATCATATACGGGAACTCAAAATCTATGGAATAAATTTTATAGAATTTATTGAAGTTATAATGTGGTTTAAATTTGAATTTAATGAATATCCAAATTGAATTAAAATAGTTAAATGAATATTTGAATATTTTATTAATTAATTAACGGTGAAATTTAACTGTTTTAGCAACTGTCTCGGAATTCGACGAAACTGGTACCATCAAAACAGGAATGGTGAATTATGATAGGATTCCAATTTGCGTTACAATCCGACTTACCGTTTGATCGTACAAGAGAAAATGTGAACGGGATTAATGTAAATGGATAATTGGGGATTTCTAATGTTTGGGCCTTCCATTTATATAAATAAAAATCCCTTCCATCACTTATCAGCCCATTCTCTATTACGTATACTTTTCTCCATCAAAACTTCATCGTTAATGGCTGAAACGAATGAAAAACCCTGGATCAGAAAATAAAAATTTCAACTTCAAAATCAAATCTCCACAAACCCTATCGTATTATATATCACTTCGAAGCTATCGACGATATGAAGCTACGGGTGATTCTCAATTTCGACATGCAGTGCACCATTTGGCCGGAATTCATGATCAAAGTTCGCTAGAATCGAAACCCTAGAGGTAAAATTATGGGTTTTTGATTTCCAAGTTAATCAGAGAATTGACGATACGGGTTTTGTAGAGGAGGGGAATACGAGGCCAGCGGTGGCATTGGCATCACCTAGAAGTCGTCGTGGTGTTTGAATTTTGCGTTTTAGGGCTCGGTAGTGGGTTCGCTCTTTGACTCAGCGGCAACTCAATGGTTGACCGGAGGCGATGGCAGTACCATGGGGAGGAGCGGCAGGAGGTGTGCTTCGATTTGAGGGTGGTCTCGAGGATTCCGGAGTTCGGAGCACTAAGCAATAGTCGGTCAAAGTTCATCAGGCGAACGGGTTTTTGGTTTCGTTTGCCTTGAGTTACTGTAGCGGGGAAGAACATGAGAGCGGGAAGGAGGATTGTGCTGACGTGGCAAGGTACTATTAGTTGCTTAATTATTTAAATTAATTTTATAAATTAATATTCTGAACGCTAAAACACTAATAACTTTCTCATTTGAACTCGTATTTGGACGCGGTTAGGTTCGTTAGGATCGTGGCGGGATTACGGACGTTTTGGCACTAACCTGGTTGCATTTAGAGACTGTCAAATTTTGGGCTTTTTTTGGATGTCCAATCCAATTTAGACCTAAAGGTGAGTGATTTTATCACTTATGAAATACTGAGTTATTCCCATATTTATTGAATCAAATTATGAAATAAGTTTGGTTGCAAGGTTGTGTTTGATTGTTGATGTGCTGTTTGAAATTGACATGCAAGTGTGTTAATATGCAAATTTAGGTCGATGCTTAGATATTTAATTAAATTTAAATTCTATTTGGAAATTCTAATCCTTGCTAATCCTGAAACAGTTAATGCTGATCAGTTGAATGGAATGATGTGATGGATGTTTGGTTGAATTTTTATTGCTGAATTGATATTGATACTGCTAATGCCCATATTCAGTATATTATATTGCATGTTGATTTTTACTAAATCCCATTTAACCTTGATGTTACGGGCATCTAATAAACCCGGAACTTATCGATAAAATAAATTAAGAACACGGAGTGAAATGATAAATCTCTGTGACCCTGATTTGGATTGAAATGATCGATCCATCCCTGAAATATCGAAACATTAAATTTAAAATCACTTGGCCATTGGATAGATAATTATATACATACATCGGTTGGTTAAATGATTTTAAATATTTTAAAATTTTAATTGATAGAATTTTCATTTAGAAGAATGTGTCGATACTCGATAAATCCATTTCTTTAAAGATTCTGAACTTGGGATTTTTTTAAAAAGGGTTAAGGAAATTATCCCAAACAAAGTGGAAATTCTTAAATTAGGATTAGAATATGACTTGAAATTATTCAAATTTAAGAGTGTGGATTAGAAGAAAATAAATTCTTATGGAATTTAATTTTGGAAAAATGGAAATCGAGGGTATTCTGAGTTGTCTAACCCAGTTTGAATATAGATTTGAAACCTTGAAAACGAATGGTTGTTTTGAAAAATGTTGAAAATGAGATATGGAACTAAATGAACTCCATTGAGACTGGAGTATAGATTCAAGTATTTGAAATTTCGGAAGAAGGAACGATTATGGCTAAAGAAATTTATTACGTATATATTTACACATTTGATTTCAAATAATTATTCTTTCCTTAAAATTTACTATTTAAATTTTACTTATAGATTATTTAATTTAGCTTAAAATTTTCTTATATTTTATTATTTAAACTAATTAGTAAAATTTTATTATATATATATATATATATTCATAATGATCTAAATTTTCTTATTTTGTTTTAACCATTATTTCTATACATATATGTTATATAAAGATTTTATTTAAAAGCATCTATTTCCAAGTTATATTAAATGATCGTAAATTTCTTCCGAATGGAAAGTGCTGGATTTAAACCCTAGTTCGAGATGGAGTCGAGATAAAGTATTAAAATATGAATCGACTTTAACCAATTTTATATGGAAATGTAATTGATATTTTGTCCGAATATAATGGATTCCATAAATGATATGAATGAGTTTTTATGGAAATTTATACTCTATTTAATATGAATGGATTTCGAATTCAAATCGATTTGAGATAATTGTAATATTTGATATGAAGTATATTCTACTTGAATATAAATCGATTTGGTGAAATATTATAATATAATGGAATGAAATATATTCTAAATTAGAATATAATCGGTTTTGGGTATGATTATGATATGTTGATATGAAAATTTTATTCTTTTGAATATAAATTGGGTTCAAAACAGAATATGATATTTTGATATGAAAGCGAACCTATATGGAATATAAAAGAACCAACCGATGTGAAAAGATGTAAGCGTTGGTTGTTAAGGAGACCGGAGTCGACATAAGGCATACTCTCTGTCAGTGTCGATACCACTTTGACAAATGTGAACGTTATGACGTATCCAGAATGAGTTTGATGACTTGGAGGCGGTTATTGAATCCAAGAAGATGAACGATGACTAAATGGCCCTGACCTTCGGGTCAGAATTGAAATGACTAAAACCGGAGCTATACCGTGACTAACTGAGGTAGCACCTTTGATCGGACACACTTCTTCGATACTATTTCTATGACTATGATGATGACGATGATTTGGGGCCTTTATGATATTGGGAGTGTGTTCCGAGGTGGGCGGTAGTGGCTGCTTTGCGTTACCACCAATTCAGGAGTGCAATTGGTAGAATCCTACCCTGGGCATTGCCTTGAGTGCCTTGTCATTTTTATCCATATCGAGCCCCCTATGATTTTTATTTAGCATTGCCTTCTATGGAGTGCTCTCTGATAACACCAATACAGTGAATTTACGGTACTGTATAGACTGTTGGTGCCTGTAAATGGTGTAAGGGTAATATGGTAATCCCGCTTACGCTATTTTTATGATATTTACTTTACTGGATAGACACTATCATAATAGCATATTATACTATGTATGTATTAGTTTAACGGATCCTCGAGAGATGGAGAAATCCCGTAACATCTCTTGAGTTACTGCACTCATGACACTCAAGTTATTTCGTATTTTGATTTGACTAATATGAGAATGGTTTTGTGCTGATCGGAGTGTTTGTTGTGTTTCTTTTTATGCAATATGCTCGGGTCAGCAGATGTTGCAGCTATCCAAGATTTTCTTTCCTTAGAGCATGTAGATGAAGTATATATATATATATATCTACTATACATAATATTTTTCCGCTGCACTTTGTTTTCGCCGTCATGTATGTATACCTGTATATGTATAACTCTGATAATCATTGTATGTTATAGCTATATGTATCTTTCAACTACTTTAAACTGTTATTTAATTATTATATGTTGTCCTTCCGCTGTGAGAACTTTGTTTTGTCTTCTTCTCTTTCTTCTTTTTCTTCGTTTCCCAATAACTACCTATATTTGAGATTTGTTTGGGTCGACATGTGTGGTTTATTGTCGATTTTAAACGCTAAAAAATGTGGGTTGTTACATTTGGTATCAGAGCAATGGTTAGCAATAACCTTGGCTCTGTTTGGGAATTAACTCATTAGAGACGGGGTTAGAAACGCCCTAGAATGAGTTTGAGTGATACGAGAGAGCATACTTGTATTTTTGATATAAATGGTTTTATATTGTGTGGACTTATTCTGTTGAATATTTATGGATTCTGGTCGGTATATGGGACGCCATACAATTGGTAGGAATTTCTAAATAATAGAATGGATTGACATAATATGGTTTTCGATTATATTTTATTTATATTAAATATAATATTATTAGTTTTTAGTGCATATGCATTTGTTGTTAGTAGGTGGTAATATTAAGTTATTACCTATTACGGTTGGTTTGATAATAAACATAATAAGGAAAATCAAATGGTTTTATAAAATAATTGAGGACGAAATCTCTTGAGTATAATTAGTTACATAATATTTGCGATAAAATTGAAATAACCTTGAAACTTGATTCTGGGAGGCTTTTGAAATAGTTTGACAAGGTTTGAAATAATATCGTATTATAAGAAATAGTTTTAGTAATAGTTTCAAAGGATTTTAAGGGAATAAGTGTGTAATCCCTCCTCAGAACATCGGAAATGGCTTTGGTAATGAGTGCACGCATTATCGACATTTATTCTGAAGTGTTTTAAGTGGGGGAGACCACCCGTATTTTCATAACTAGTTTGAAAGGATTTTTGGATTTAAATTCCTATAGTATAAGTTTGTATAAGAGTATAAGTATATGATATTTAATACTAAGTTTAAGATTAAACAAAAATTGATTTTTTTTATTCTTTCTTAAATTAAAGTTTTGGATTTAAAATTCATATGGTATGGTTTATAAAATAGTATAAGTACATATGTGTGTTATTTTAAACTTGAATTATAAAACCCAGAATCAAGCACTTTGAGTAGTCTTAACTAGTGATTGTGATTTAGGATTTAGTACTCGATTCATTGGAGTTTAGACTTTGAAATTATGGAATGGACTTAAGAATTAAGAGGGGTCGTCACCTAAACTCTTAAATATGGTGATGATAAAGGTTAAACAAATCCCAACTTTGGTTGATAAGGGTGTTAGAAGAAATTGAAATTTACCGTGAAATAAAATTCAATTAAGCCAACTAAATCAATTGAAAATTGGTTGTGTAATAAGATCGATAACACACGACTTGGCTAATTCGTAAGCTAATAAGTTAGTCGAGAAGGTGTTGGAAGAAACTCATGTTTGTTGATAATATGATTGTTGATAAATCAAATTGAAAGGAATGAAGTTGTTAATAGATTTTGAATGGTCGTTGAATTTGGAATGAAAGGGATCTGAATGGTGAACCTCATTTGGAAAATATATCGAATATAAATCTAAATATGGACAAAGTATGAGAAGGATATAAAATTTTTGTTGAAGGAATAGTACTTTTAATCGAGTAGAGGAATCAGGATGAATAAAGTTTAACTAAGGAAATCGAATAATAATGATTTGAGAACTAAGTATGGAAAAATTCAAGAGTGAACATTTCTTAATTCAAACACGATTTGAGAGTTGAATAAATAAGTCGAGTAAATGAAATAATATTTAATTTGAAATGAAATGGGAGAATGAATTCAATAAAATAAATAAAATAGAAGTCAGAAAAGGAATAAACCATTTGAAAAATTGATAAGGTTTGAAAGCGACATGGAAATTTAGTAAACGTGGTAAAATAGAATGGTATATATAAAAAGACCATAACTTATCCAACCTATGGTTATGGATTTCAGGTTAACTAAATAGAATGAGGAGAAGTAATAAAATGGAATTAAGCTTGAGAAATATAATTCGGTCGAATTAAAAACCAAATATAAATGAAATGAAATGTGGAGGAACTTGAATAGTTAAAATCATTAGATCGGAACTAATCCAAGGGAACGGCTAATCGAATATTGATAAATAAGGTGACATTCAATGAAATAAGGGTGAATTAAATAAGAAAAATGGAATTTGGCAATTGGATTCATGTTTATGAATTTATTATTTAATATGAGTAAGTTAGTTGGAAAAGGTAAACAAATTTAAGTTTTGTTCGAAATATGATGTTTGAAATGAAACGAATATGAATATATGATTAAATACTAAAAGGGTAAATCATGTTATGAACATATGTAATGATAATCCATTTTGATTGTAAAGCCTTGCTTAAGTTTTGGAATTCGGAAGTTCGAAACTTCAAATTTAATAAACTGGCATTTATGAGAAAAATATGAAATATTCAATAAGCTGAAACTAAGGTTACCATAACTTTTGAAGGGATGATCAGAATTCGACGATTCTAGACATGTTGGAAGCCTTAGAAACTGAACCAAAACTTTTGTCAATAGCGCCTTACCTAATTTTCATGTTTATTAGGTTGAAATCCAAGAACTAGTCGTAGTTGTATGTGCAGAAAATAAAAATCTGAACTGAATACCAATGTTGTTTTGACCATAACTTCCTAATGGAGCATCGGATTTTAATGTGCAAGTACAATTCGGAAAGCCCAGGATCTGAAATAAAAAATTTCCTGAATATGCTGGGTAAAATTTTGCTGTTTAAAGGGTTAAAAACTGGGTTGAACAACTCAGATCTCCATTTTTCAGTGCATGGGCTGAGGTGTTCGCCTTTACTAAAATAGTCTTAACTGTTGAACGAATTATCCGAATTCGACGAACCTGGACAATTCGGAAAGCCTAGAACGATTAGAACAACTTTTGTCGCTATGGTCAAATTCCATCATTTAAGGGATGTTAAACCCCAATTTGTTCGCTGGCCTGTTATGAATATCTTGGTTTTGCAGATGAAAATCTGTAATATATGTTATGCAAGTTATATACCTTCGCTATGTATCATATATATGTTTAATTCTTATGCGTAAGTGAGTATTTAGCAGGTGTAAGGATTGTGCGCTATGCTTTGGAGCTTGCTTGCGCTAAATGCTAAGGTAAATAAAAATGCAAATAAATGCTAAGAAGGTACGTAATTGAGCATATAGTTTTGTAGTTACATATATATGGTGTTTTCCCCATTCTTGGGATGCCTCATTGTGGGATGAGATAAATATTGAGTTTATATATATGTTGGGATTTTTCCCGGACCTCTTCGTATAAAGGAGATGCTGCCGAAATTTTTCGTGATTTCGGGAGTTAGAAAATTTATGAGATTTTACAACTATATAACTTATTTCATAAATACTATTGTATAAGTATGGATTTGAAATTATGATTTTGTTCAATACCTTATTTCGTTCTCTTTTCGAGGACGAAAAGATTTTAAGTGGGGGGAGAATGTAACATCCCATACATTTCTATATATTTAGATTTAGATTTAAATTAAATAAATGGAATTATATTAGTTTAAAATCAAATTTTGTTGAATTTTGTTAATAATGATTGTTTGAATTAAGTATGAATAATTTTTTCCAAATTTAGTTTATTTAGAGAATGTTGGGATTTGAGAATTTATATTTTAAAGGATTAAATAAATTTAAGTTATTTAAGTTGAAAAGCAATTTCCAATTTGATTTGTTAAACGATGGAAATTAAGTTGTTTAAGTTAAATTTGGAATTTACAAAAATTTTAATTTGTAAATAATAAAATATGGGAAATCAAAATCTATGGAATAAATTTTATAGAAATTATTGAAGTTATAATGTGGTTTAAATTTGAATTTAATGAATATTCAAATTGGATTAAAACAGTTAAATGAATATTTGAATATTTTATTAATTAACGGTGAAATTTAACTATTTTAGAAACTGTCTCGGAATTCGACGAAACTGGCACCATCGAAACTGGAACGGTGAATTATGGTAGGATTCCAATTTGTGTTACAATCCGACTTACCATTTGATCGTACGAGAGAAAATGTGAATGAGATCAATGTAAATGGATAATTGGGGATTTCTAATGTTTGGGCCTTCCATTTATATAAATAAAAATCCCTCCCTTCACTTATCAGCCCATTCTCTATTACTTATACTTTTCTCCATCAAAACTTCATCGTTAATGGCTGAAACGAATGAAAAACCCTAGATCAGAAAATAAAAATTTCGACTTCAAAATGAAATCTCCACAAACCCTATCGTATTATATATCAATTCGAAGCTATGGACGATACGAAGCTACGGTTGTTCTCAATGTCGACATGCAGTGCACCATTTGGCCGGAATTCACGGTCAAAGTTCGCTGGAATCGAAACCCTAGAGTTGAAATTAGAGGTTTTGGATTTCCAAGTTAATCAGAGAATCGACGATACAGGTTTTGTAGAGGAGGGGCATACGAGGCCAGGGGTGGCATCAGCATCACCTAGAAGTCGTCATGGTGTTCGAATTTTGCATTTTTGGGCTCAGTAGTGGGTTCGCTTTTTGACTCAGCGGTGGCTCTATGGTTGACCAGAGGCGATGGCAGTACCACGTGGAGGAGCGGCAGGAGATGTGCATCGATTTGAGGGTGGTCTCGAGGATTCCGGAGTTCAGAGCACTGAGCAATAGTCAGTCAAAGTTCATCAGGCAAACGGGTTTTTGGGTTCGTTTGCCTCGAGTTACTGTAGCGGGGAAGAACGTGAGAGCGGGAAGGAGGATGGTGCTGACGTGGCAGGGTACTATTAGTTGCTTAATTATTTAAATTAATTTTATAAATTAAAATTCTGAATGCTAAAACACTGATAACTTTCTCATTTGAACTCGGATTTGGATGCGGTTGGGTTCGTGGCGAGATTACGGACGTTTTGGCACTAACCTGGCTGCGTTTAGAGTGTCAAATTTTGGGATTCTTTTGGACGTCCAATCCAATTTAGACCCAAAGGTGAGTGATTTTCTCACTTACGAAATACTGAGTTATTCCCATATTTATTGAATCAAATTATGAAATAATTTTGGTTGCAGGGTTGTATTTGTTTGTTGATGTGCTGTTTGAAATTGGCATACAAGTGTGTTAACATGCAAATTTAGGTCGATGCTTAGATATTTAATTAAATTTAAATTCTAGTTGGAAATTCGAATCCTTGCTAATCTTGAAACAGTAAATGCTGATCAGTTGAACGGAATGATGTGATGGATGTTTGGTTGAATTTTTATTGCTGAATTGATATTGACACTGCTAATGCCCATATTCAGTATATTATATTGCATGTTGATTTTTACAATAAATCCCATTTAACCTTGATGTTACGGGCATCTAATAAACCTGGGATTTATCGATAAAATAAATTAAGAACACAGAGTGAAATGATAAATCTCTGTGACCCTGATTCGGATTGAAATGATCGATCCATCCCTAGAATATCGAGAAATTAAATTTAAAATCACTTGGCCATTGGATAGATAATTATATACATATATAGGTTGGTAAAATGATTTTAAATATTTGAAAATTTTAATTGTTAAAATTTTCATTTAGAAGAATGTGTCGATACTTGATAAATCCATTTCTTTAAAGATTCTGAACTTGGGATGTTTATTTAAAAAGGGTTAAGGAAATTATCCCAAACAAAGCAGAAATTCTTTAATTGGGATTTGAATATGATTTGAAATTATTCAAATTTAAGAGTGTGAATTAGAAGGAAATAAAATTTTGGAAAAATGGAAATCGAGGGTATTCTGAGTTGTCTAACTCAGTTTGAATATAGATTAGAACCCTTGAAGTCGAATTGTTGTTTTGAACAATGTTGAAAATGAGATATGGAACTAAATGAACTCCATTGAGACTGGAGTATAGATTCAAGTATTTGAAATTCGGAAGAAGGAACGATTATGGCTAAAGAAATTTATTACGTATATATTTACACATTTGATTTCAAATAATTATTCTTTCCTTAAAATTTACTATTTAACTTTTACCTATAAACTATTTATTTTAGCTTAAAATTTTCTTATATTTTATTATTTAAACTAATTAGAATTTTTTTATTTTATATATATATATATATATTCATATTGATCTAAATTATCTTATTTTGTTTTAATCATTATTTCTGGACATATATGTTATATAAATATTTTATTTAAAAGCATCTATTTCCAAGTTATATTAAATGATCGTAAATTTCTTCCGAATGGAAAGTGCTGGATTTAAACCCTAGTTCGAGATGGAGTCGAGATAAAGTATTCAAATATGAATCTACTTTAACCAATTTTATATGGAAATGTAATTGATATTTTATCCGAATATAATGGATTCCATAAATGATATGAATGATTTGTTATGGAAATTTATACTCTATTTAATATGAATGGATTTTGAATTCAAATCTATTTGAGATAATTGTAATATTTGATATGAAGTATATTCTACTTAAATATAAATCGATTTGGTGAAATATTATATGATTATAATATAATGGAATGAAATATATTCTAGTTTAGAATATAATCAGTTTTGGGTATGGTTATGATATGTTGATATGAAAATTTTATTCTTTTGAATATAAATTGGGTTCGAAATAGAATATGATATTTTAATATGAAAGCGAACCTTTATGGAATATAAAAGAACCAACCGATGTGAAAAGATGTAAGCGTTGGTTGTTAAGGAGACCGGAGTCGACATAATGCATACTCTTTGTCAGTGTCGATACCACTTTGACAACTGTGAACGTTATGACGTATCCAGAATGAGTATGATGACTTGGAGGCGGTTATTGAATCGAAGAAGATGAACAATGACGAAATAGCCTTGAGCTTCAGGTCAGAATTGAAATGACTAAAACAGGAGCTATACCGTGACTAACTGAGGTAGCACCTTTGATCGGACACACTTCTTCGATACTATTTCTATGACTATGATGATGATTTGGCCCCTTTATGATACTGGGAGTGTGTTTCAGGTGGGCGGTAGTGGCTGCTATGCATTACCACCGGTCCGGGAGTGCAATTGGTAGAATCCTACCCTAGGCATTGCCTCAAGTGCCTTGTCATATTTATCCATATCGAGCCCCATACGATTTTGATTTAGCATTGCCTTCTATGGAGTGACCTCTGATAATACCAGTACGGTGAATTTACGGTACTATATAGACTGTTGGTGCCTGTAAACGGCGTAAGGGTAATATGGTAATCCCGCTAACGCTATTTTTATGATATTTACTTTACTGGATAGGCATTATCATAATAGCGTATTATACTATGTATGTATTAGTTTAACGGATCCTCGAGAGATGGAGAAATCCCGTAACATCTCTTGAGTTACTGCACCCATGACACTCAAATTATTTCGTATTTTGATTTGACTAATATGAGAATGATTTAGTGCTGATCCGAGTGTTTGTTGCGTTTCTTTTTATGCAATACGCTCGGGTCAGCAGATGTTGCAGCCAGTGAAGATTTTCCTTCCTTGGAGCATGAAGACGAAGTAGATATATATCTACTATATATAATATTTTTCCACTGTCATGTATGTATACATGTATATGTATAACTCTGATAATCATTGTATGTTATAGCTATATGTATCTTTCAACTGCTTTAAACTGTTACTTAATTATTATATGTTGTCCTTCCAATGTGAGAACTCTGTTTTGTCTCCTTCTCTTTCTTCTTTTCCCAATAACTACCTATATTTGAGATTTGTTTGGGTCGGCGTGTGTGGCTTATTGTCGATTTTGAACGGTCAAAAATGTGGGTCATTACACATATCATCATCAGAGTACAATACTTACAATACAATGGAAAAACAATAACTAGATAACGCTTAAGCCTCCTGCTCCAAGCTCGTTTAGATAAATCTATAAAATCCTGAACTATTTGACTGCCCATACAAAATTGGGTACCCAAGAGTTTAGGGAAAACAAAATAAACTCGGGGTCAGTCATGGGACTGGGATAAGTAAACAATTTAAAATAGTTTGAGAAAATAAACGATATCTCATAAGACCACGTCGTATTATACGGAACATATTTTTCCCTTATAAGAATCCGAAACACTTGACTTAACTTTCAAAATCCTTTTGAAAGAAATGATAATCGTTATATCAAAACTCTTTTGATATTATAATAATGTCTAAATCAAATAAATAAAATATAGTGAAACGTTTGCATCTCACGCTCCATATATACATAATATACAATCAAAATCGCGAGCACTTATTAGGTAATGAATTTCCAACTATGATAAGATATGGAACCACCTTCTGATAGTGTATCTCTAGAGAGGAATACACTGGGTTCAACAAGAACATCCTGTAACCCGGCCACACATGACCGGCCACTCATTTCGCTTGAGTGTATTAAATGTTTATCACCAACGGTTGGGATCAACAATAGTTTTCCCAAATGGGACAGCATCGAATAGAATAAAGAATGAAATGAATTTCTCTAGATAGGTGATAATACATCCTAATTGGGAGCTACCCACTTAGCCATGCTGCCTGCCCGATTTTTGTCATTTCCCGATTGTTGAGGCCTGAGGCTACGATTACTTACCATTCGTTGATAACACAATCACTTTGAATGCCACATTGTCAGATCCGTTAATCATTAATTTACTTGCACAAATATATTCTGGATATTATGCTAAGAGAATAAATTCTCCACCACCATATATACTTATACAGACCAACATATGCGATTATTGGAAATACTCTGTCAGACGTTCGTCCATACAACTTCGTTCTAGGACTGAACGAAACCGAAGGCACAATTTCCATTAATAGAAAAAGTCCTTGCACTTTACTCCGTCTTCGATTATCTTCATATAATCTGATTCGCAACGCTACTATCAATATGGAGTGATTCTTGGATAATAATCCAACCGGTCTCTCCATATTGACAACGATATTGGCAAATAATTCGATAGTCGGTTATTTAACTATCGAAGAAAAACAAACATTCATTCATCACATCAAACAATCACTGGCCCCGTTAATTAATATTTCATTAATTAAATCACCCTTTCCATTTCCTAATCAATATTTGTTAAACAAATATTTTCGACAATTATCTTGGCCTCTTACATTATTTGGAAAACATTCCACATATCGCCTTCTTTTATTTTCTATACTTCGAAAATATCTTCTATTTATAATTGGAAACATTCCAATTATTTATCTCTTCCACGACCGTTTATTTCTACACTCAGGAAATATTTATTTATTATATTTCCAAAATTCCACTTGCTTGGATTAAAACGCATGTTGTATAAAACATCGTTACAACAACCCAAAATACCGCATTCAACAAAATCTTATTCAAACATTTATCTTCAATACTGAATCTTGTTATTTATCGGTTTAAAATGAAATCAATTAAGTTTTGGTATAACTTCCTCTCATACCTTGACTAAATAACATTCTTAACTTCAAAACGAACAAGACTGCTTTTCTTGAATAATCAATATCACAAAAACCAAATTATTCATTTTTAAAACATATATATGATTGCGAACAAATTATACAATTGTAAACAATTATAAAATCCGTTTGGCTTTCCTAAACAATAGGGATTGTTGTAGAGGGTGTCTAACTCTAGGACCAAAAATATTTAAACTAGTAAATCCAATCAAGTTATTCCAGAATTTTGATTGGTTGAAAACACAGAAATTAAACAAAAGGGAGTTTTATATGATTAAAGAAAGCAATGACATAGATTAAATTAACATAAATTAATAACCAAACAGATTAATCAGATCTAATTCATGTTTCTGTCACAAACATGAATAAACACTTATTAGGTTTCTAAAAACAAATATGTGAATAACGACAAGTATAGCCTATGCAGGACTAAGCTCTTAAACAACCATAGGCTATTAGGATTGATTCAATATTATGTCTAAAACCCTAAATGTTAGATCTAAATCTGATAAACATTAGATCAAACTCGAATATACCTGTGAAGGAGCATAGCTCTTAAACGACACTGTGTATGAAGGTTCAGATCCAACCCTTGGTTCATATCTAGATCTACATAAATGGAGTTCTAATCTCTTTGGCTATGTGATTCATATTGAATCTAATCCAGCGTCATCACCCCCTAATTAAAGGAGATTAGCTTGACATAGCTAAAGAAGGAGAGAAAAAGAAAATAAACATAAATATAATACAATAAAAAGTAAAGAGAAAGGGAGAAGGATTATTTTATTCCAATAGAAGGATTACAGAATAAAACCCAATGTAATTCTAAATGAACAAGATACAAGTGTATTTATAGCTTATATGACAAAGAGTAATCGGCTAATTACACAATGTGGGACTAAAGATTTAGCCCAAATAACACATAAGCCAGTGTGAACGTACACAACTGTAGAGTGAGATGCCTTGCAAATGAGCTAATGTAAACGCAGTGGTTATGCTGTAGAGTGAGAGGCCTTGCAAATGAGCTAATGTGAATGCATCATGAGTCTTTAGTGAGCCAAATCTACCCAACTGAACTCTATTTGCAACCGTTCTTCAAGCTTTAAACTCTTCAAGCTTTAGTACTTTCAAACTTCACTCCTTTAAAGCAAATTCTTCATGCTTTATCCATTAAATGCTCTAAACCGTGCTTTTCATCAACAATCTAAAAACACGGCTATAAATACACAATATCAATTATTTTAAAGGGAACACAAGATAAATACACGGATAAAATATACACATTTACGTATATATCAATATACGATTCTCTATTCTATTTCCAGATTATCGATTTCCTTTTTGTTTATAATATTCTACTTTTAAGTTCGTTTCCTTAATGAATGTTATATATATATCGATATATTGATTTCTAGTTATTGAATTTTCTTAAAAATATTCTAACTCCTTAAATTTACGAATTTTTTTGCTAGCACCTCCTTTGTACTGGTCAATAGCTCAAACTCTAACTCGCCTCTCTAGGTCCTTTCCATTCAAAATGAAAATTAAAAAGCCAAGTGGCTTGCCGATACGGCACATAAAATCTCATATGGGATTTAAACGTGTACCTTTTTGTCGGGCACACGAATTATAACCTTCACACACTTCATCCCATACCTTTCTAACCCATATACGTCCATTCCCAGTTTATTCTAACTCAAGTCAATCATTTTTAACTCAATTCGCTAATTTATTCTTTAATTAGCTCTTTGCCTATTTCACTTTTTATTTGAACATCAAATATATTTTAATTTGTTTATAAAAACAATCGAATGCCATTTCTAATTCAAGTTTCATATTCGATTTTGAATATGAGTTTACAAACCCCTTTTCTGATCCAAAGTCCAATTTCAATTTAAAATTCTATTAACTAATTTTTCTTCAAATTAGTTAACTTTATTCAAAACATTTAAAGATCTGATTTTTTTTCAAAATCAGTTCATTTACTCCACTTGAGTTCAGATATATTTTATAACTCAAATCTAGATTTTTATAAATAAAAATCTGTATTTTATTTACTTAAAATCCCTTTATTTATTTAAATAAACCATTATGGTTTCGTAATGATTATAACGCTGTTTTTCTAAAAAAATGATTTTGACATACCTCAAAATTTTTAAGTCCAAATCCAGATTTTCTCTTTCATTAGAAAACTATTATTCAACTGGTCCTAACTATTCTTGTTTCAAAGAATTCCGACTGAAATTGAGTACTATATACTCAATTGAAGTTCGAAACGCCAATTTACGAACTGCCGCATAGCAGAAAGCTCGTTTTAATTATGCTTTTATATAAACGTTAAACTTTGTTTAATTTAAATTTCAATCTCATTCGAATATATATTTTAATATATATTTAATCCATTTTTCAAATCTAACATAACATTTCTGATTTTCTCTAATTTTCAATTTTTCATTACTCAGTTAAAAAAATATTTATAACTCAATTTGCTATATCAAGTTCCAATTCCCTTTATAAATAAATTAGCTTATAAATTCGATATAAATCGAATTTTGATTATAACTTCTTTAAAATTGTTTCAATTTAGTTTATATTCCGAATCCCGGAATAAATTTTATCGTCCCTTTTTCGAAATGATTTCCAGTTCACTTTTTAAATTCATACTTGAATTTAAAATCCCAAATTATCACTTGATAACTATCTGACTTAATTTATAAACATTGTTTATAAATTTAACATCCTTATTTTATAATTTAAAACAAGATTCCATTTCAGATCCATATGAAACCAATTCCTATTTTGGAATATTTTATTGATTTTAACTTATATATATATATATAACAGTGAATCTATTTTTATATTTAAATTTAAACTTTTATTTAATAAAATCCTAATATATTTATGAAAATATTTTATCTAAATAAATTCGATCTAATCTAATTTAAATCATAAATCCATATGGATTTATTTTAATTCAATTTACATTTTGAATATCAGAATAAATTTCCTGGTTTCTCATTTTAGCACAATTCCCAATCCTCATTTTAAATTCACATTTGAATTTAAATATTTAAATTATCCAATTATAATTTTCCATATTTCTTTATAAACGCCGTTCATATTACTTGTTTATATATTTTTAAACAAATCTTAATTTTAAATCCATTTGAAATTAAAATTCTCCTTTGGAAAAATAAATTTCCCTTTTTAAATCCACACTCGTATTTACATTTCTCAAGTTATCTAAATGATAATTTTTCATATTTCATTTATAAACACCGTTTATAAATTCACTTCAATTCCCTGCATTATTCAATTTATGAACATCATTTATAAATTTCAATACATCAATTTCCTGTATTATTTAATTTATAAACATCATTTACAAATTCCAGTACTTGTTTTATTTATTCAAAACAAGTTAATATTTCTAGTCATTTCGAAATTCAAATTCTATTTTGGAAAAATAGAATTTTCCTTCCAAATCACAAAATTCCTTTTTGCGATTTTTTTTTATAAATTAACATATTGGCCCAGTGATATTTAAACATCCAAAAACACTTAATTATCAAATCACGGGTTTTATAATACATCGCCGAAGATTTATGCTTGTGGGATAAGGTGAATATAGCTGACCAGCGGATCTGGTGGTCGACAATCGTTCGAACTTGGTAAAGGTTGTCACGGCACTTAGTAGGACAGAGGACTTATAGCGATGCCCGCGGACCGATTTACTATGTCTCCATCGCTGACGTTTGTCAAAGAGGCCACGTGGATTGGCCTGGGTCTTCTTCGGCTAATGAGACCTCGATCCCGAAGCCTTCGATATATGATAATATATATGAAAACAAAAAATAATAAATTTTGAGGAATCCAGTTGGATCCTCCAACCTGTTTCCATGCATCCACAGATTTTAGCCAACATAAATAATACCTATCAGACTTCAAGGCAGGATATCGCGGTATATAAGGTCATCCATATCATATTGTGGGGGCGTATAGAGTCATCCACTAATGATACCACGGGCATCCGCTAATGGTACTGCGGGAACTGTCCAATCACCAGTATATATATATATATATAGCCACAAACACCAATCCTAAATAACTAATATATATTTAATAGCCACAATAATATTCTAGTGAATGCAAACAACCAATTAACAAATATTTTAACGAATAAAATAATTCTAAATAAAAATATGAGTGAGATTTAGTCACCGTGATTTTTCTTTGTCCGATATTCCGTTCAAAACCCATATCGTCTTGGCTATGAATCCATTACCTACGGTTGTTTATTTTTACTTAACAATTAAAAGACTATTCATTTAAATTAACCATTAACATAATTTATTTATTTTCTGAGCATATTTGAAAAAAATGTATACCTTATTGCAACTCCGAACACGAAGCTAACTCGACAATCATCAAATGATCTTGCTGAAAATAGCCTTAAATTACTGATCTAATTCTCTTTCTATTCGATCACCCATAACCACTGACCTCTATCCTACATCATTCAAAATGGCCTCCCTACTACTACAACATTATTGACACTACATCGCCTACAAAACATATCAGCCCCATACTGTCGACAACCCTCCTCCAATACGCCAGTCTAATTCTTGCTATAACATCACCAAATCAGCAGCGAACTTCCTTCTCCCTTCATGAATTCAACCTCCAAACAGCATTGCGTTCAGGCCACGTCCATGCCGTGGTCAGTGAAAGCAGCAACCCTAATTCGAACGGAAACCACCAACAACCATCAAAATAGTGAAAAGGTGCATAACAATCAACGCTATTCCCTACCAGTTAACTGCTCCAACACTGCATCCTCTATTTCAGCCCTTACCACTCCGTCACTCAATCGCATCTCGCCCCTTTTCCATCCATTCGTATCCCTACAAGGTTGGAAATCCCTCATTGCAATCTTCCAGATTTGACCATCGCGCCTTAAAATCCAAACCCATTAGATATCGCAACCACTGTCAATTTCAAAACAACACTCAAATTCCAGTTCACACCACTTTCCAGATGTCGCGTGTATTCCAACTCCTTAGAACCCGTAGATTCAACCACGAAGTCAAACAAATAGGCATCACGATTTATATTGAACACATTTCATTTTATTTTAGATCAGGATGCAGTGGTGTTTTAAGGAAAGAGGAGAATGGAGCTTTGGGTTTTGAATGAAAATAAAATAAGGAACTGGCCTTTGAATTTTAAGATGAGGAAATCGATATTTTTGTTTGTTTGTTTGTTGGGCCTTTTTGGATTTCATTCGAATGAATTGTTGAAGAAAATAGGCCTTCAATTTTCTGAAGGAAGAAATTAGAGGGGAGGTAGGAGCGATTTTATAGGCAATGGAAACTTAGTTGTTAAGGAATATAGGTTATAGGTGAAGTACATTGTTATTACACACGATTTGATTTTGATTTGACTGCGATTTGAGCTCGATCTTATCTGTTCAATTTTATAATAATATATTCGGGGTTTTGAACTCTAATTCGAGCACAACAACCGACGTTTCTTGGGTTGTACCACTGTTCTGAACACACTAGAAAAGGTTTCACAACCCAACTCAATCATATGGAGAAGATATTAATTTAAATCGATATGAATTAACTTTAAAATAATTAATTCCTTGATAATAAATAATTATTGTTATCATTTCTATTTTGATTATCTAAATCATTTTCGGTATAGTTTAAGTCTTCAAATTTAATTATATTTCGCATTACGTTAATTCGATATATATTCTAAATTAAATTATATTTGATTATTAAATTGATAACTCAATATAAAAATTCATTTATATTATCAATTCAATATTTAAAACCATATTAAATATTTAAAATAAATTGTTTAAAAATCCGGTTCGTTACAATTATATATATATAATTATCCAGAAATTCAAAATCAGGTTCAAAAATTTCAAAATCACAGAAATTTGGGTGAGCGGGAAAAATCCCGCCCAGGGGAGTCGACCCCTCAAGGGGGTGTCGACCCCCTACCCCTAGGGCACATGTGGCAGATCAGTTCTGGGGACAGGAAGCTATAAATATAGCCTCATTTCTCTAGTTTTCTCCTACTGAAAATAATGGAGGCCTAGATGCTGTCGGTGCCTGGACTGAATCAAATAGTTTTCTTCTTCAGTAATCAAGTTATTCAAGTGTGGATATGTGATTCAACCTCTGTTATTCTTCTTCTACCTTTTTAGATCCAAACGCCGTGAGTTTTAAGTTACTTTTAGATTTAAATAATTAAAAAGTAAAACATGATATGACTGTAATTTGGATCTATGCTTGTAATGGCTTGAATCATGTCAGATCTGTAATAACTTGTGAATCCATGACATTCTGACATAACTATGACTTGGATCTTAACCTTTATCATGTCAGATCTACCTTGATTATAAATCTAAATCCACTATTTAGAGCTCATTGTATTTATCATGTTTGTGGTTAAATTGGATCTATTACTAGTTGGATATCTAAATTATTATTTAGATCTTATCATTTATGACATCCCTACTATGTTAGAAACTATTCTATTATCTTATGTTCACCAAACCTGTCCTTATATGCCCATCTTATCATTATGCCACTATGTATTTATGTCAATTTTGTCAGTATAATCGTTTCTATCCTTTTTCCCTCTTTCTTTTCCTTTTTATTTTTATAGCCAGGATACCTTCGAGCCTAGGCATGCCGCTGAAATATGCAATCGGGTTAATTTGGGAATGAGGGAAAAAAGTTAAAACTTGGGCGTAACTGGAATTGAGTAATTTGGGCGTAACTTGAATCAAATAGGTGAATATGGAATTTGGGCATGTGAATATTGAATTTGGGCATAACTTGAAATTGATTAAAAACCTAAAATTTGGGGCATATGGTTCATTATGAACATAACTTGGGTAAGGGACATGAAAACCTATAATGACATAGGTATAATTGATTAAAAATGGAAATGCCTAGAATTATAATAACTGAAATTGTAATCGCGCTTAGACATGAGGTTAGATTACACTTGTGGCGGAAGTCTGCCTGGAGCCCCCGGCATAACCAACGACCACAAGTGGTGAATCTGATGTGGGTGGTCTAAGTTCATAAACACAAGATGTGCTAAGACACGAGGTTAAACACGACTTGTGGAAGAAGTCTGCCCGGAGCCGCCCGACATATCCAGGATCCATAGGTTGGAGGTTTAATGTGGGAGGTCTAGTGCATTATGACCATAAATAGATATATGGTAATAAATTGGAGTAAACAGGGAATGATAGTAACCTATTATAACTAATTACTATAATAAGAAGTTATACAATGGGTAGTCTTATCCCAGGGACAAGTGGAAATTTTAACATAGGTTATAATAAAAGGAAAGAAAGCTTATTAGTTAACCTTAGTTAAGAAAACTATGTTAATAAGTAAACAACGTCAAGTTCTAGTGATACGCTGAACATAAAACATGGTGGACTGAGATTAAGTATACTAAATTGCATATTAAGTAAAACATGTTATTATAACTATGGAATCATATAATGAATAATACATAGGGATTGTAAGATTAATTCTCTTAATTACAGTCCAGGGGTGAAAGATTGTAAGATTATTTCCCATAACTATAATCTAAAGAATAACATGTGATGGGGCTTATAAATAAACTTACATGGATTAAGTTATATTTGTATGAGATTAATAAGCAACTGGAATTTTGGCAAGTGAAAAGAAGTCAATGTGAATGGGGATAACTTGTTAGTAACCTAGTTGAATCCATAGGGATTGTACGAACATGTTAACTTGAGAAGGTGTTAATTAAACGTAGTTGAAAACAGTGGGAGGGTTAAGTATATCTGGGTTGGGTGAGTAATATTTATATATAAGCCCACAAACATAACCGTTAAATAAACATGCTTGAATTAGGGGATGAGTTAAGTAAATCTGAGGAAGGTTGGTAATATTTATATATAGGCTTACAAACTTAACCGTTAAATAAACTTACTTGAATTAGTGGATGGGTTAAGTAAATCTGAGGGGGGTGGGTAATATTTATATATAGGCCCGCAAACTTAACCTGAGGGGTTTATGTAATTAAAGACACCAATAGGTATACATAACCTGAGGAAATCCTAGTGGGGATACAAGACAAGGGGGAGAGCTTGTATCATCTTGTGTGTGGGACCCATTTCAGTCAATAACGCATATAACGGTATCGAACGAGGACTGTGCCCTAGGTCCGGGTTGGAACATGCTTACTGGGCTGATTGTAAGAGATCCAAACGTGGAGGACAGTGTGGGCGGTGCAAAATGACCGGAGCATGTGCGTGCATGTCCGGGCAGAAGAGGATAAGACGACCGTAACACCAGTATATATAGTTGTGCACATCAAAGAAGGGTTGCCACTTTAGGAAGTGATACCTCCTATTGTGGGGCCGTCACAGGGTATCTACGGAGTATGGAGCAGATCGATTAGTGTAGTAGTTAGGGTACATACAAACTCTAGTAAAAAAGTTTAGGAGCTTGTTAGGTTGGGCTGCCAGTGGATTGTATGGGGTTGAAACCTCTCACCAGAAGTACGCCTAATTCTACCATCTAATAGTTGTTGGGATCATCTCATTTTGGTTATACTAGTATTGGTGCAGAGAATAAGAGTAATTGTTAGAGAAGTGTATACACTCTATCATGTTTACCTTGTCATACTTGCCTTTTTTGATGTTATCTTTCTTATCCACTTTATATGCCTGTCATGCTACTTTTACTTATTTACTTGCTAAAAGTAACAAGACTCGCCAGACTTTATGTCTGACCCTTTTTGTTTCCTCTTCTTTCTTCCGTTTCCCCCCAGGTTCTCAGGGTGGGAATACTCAAGCTTGACCAGGATTCTGCTATCATTTTGTTGGAGCTGCTTAGATGTATTTCTCAAGCTCCTATCTAAACTACTATGAATATGATTTTATTTGGGGATTTTGCTTCTTTTATTTTGTATTCTGATCTTTAAAAGAAAGACAGAAGTTTTAATGTTGTACTGGTTTTTATGTAATGTAGGCATATGATGTTTTGAACCACAATGCCTTATGATTAATAAAGTTAGTTTTTATTCCGCTGCTATTTTATATCTCTCTTGTAATGTTTCTATTTCTGTTTACCTAAACGCTTCATGAAACTTTATGCATTCTTTTAATGAGTGACATTAACGAACGTGGGGTGTCACACTTGGTATCAGATCTGAAGGTTACCAGATTAGATAAAAGATTTTGAAAATTATTTTAAAAAAGGTTTTAAAAGAAAGCATTTTCAAAAAGAAAAGTCTGTTTTAAAAAACATGTTCCCCAAAGCCATATAAAATATCTCTCGATTCTCCACTTGATTCCATTTTCCTTTTTGTATGGGGAACCAATTCTTCCCGAAAGATGTCCCCATTGCGGCGTGGTTCCATAGGCATGTTAAACTATGACACATGTCGAAGGGAAATGAAGTGCCTAACTGAAAAGTCAGTGCCTAACTGAAAAGTCAGTGTGTATGACTTAAGCATGATCTCTATGGATATAGCAGAAATATAAATGATATACTAACTAGCTAATATACAATAGTTACGCAGGTAAAATCTAAGAAATAGAAATATATCAAAAATAAATGCAATAAGAAATGACACCAGGAATTTTATACTTGTTCGGACTTCCCGCCCTACGTCCAGTCCCGAAGCTCCTCTTGGGAATTCGCTATGATGCACTCTCTTAAGCCGGAGGAATAAATCAGTACACCCGAGCCCCAACAAGGATGCCTCTCGCCTGAGCAACTATACAGGACTTCAACAATTACAAGTGTTTTGACTTATTCTTTGTGTTCTTGAATCAACATGTATAGTCAACGGTTTAAGTACACCCTTCCTATATTCTTATCCTCGAGTATATGATTTGAATGCGAAGATTTAAGGAAGAAAATTGCTTGTTGAATCAAGTGATATTAAATCAATTCAAGGATTCAACAAGTATTTGAATTTGGGAAAGCTTTTGTATTGCAAGAGTATAGAAATGCAATTCAGAAATTAGATAAGAGATAGAATGATTCGGCGATTTGGAAATCATAATTGAAGTGTATATATAATGCTAGAAAGGTAGCAATTCTTCATGAGAGTTTTAACCAGAAGAAACTTCCATTTCTTTTCAGAAATGAAGAGATTTCTCTTTATGAAAGAAGACAACCTTTTAGAAAATATGTGTTGTTTCGAATTAGTTGACTAGTTAAAAAATTATCAGTCAACTGGTTAAAAAAGGGTATGAAATCATATATATTTAAAGCATTCAGAAACTATCCGTTACTAAAGCAAAATTTCTTGACCAGTCGACTTGTTGGTTTTGGACCAGTCGACTGGTTCAGGCATTTTTGCTTAGTCAGACTATTTCTTGTCATTTTGAATGTATACATATATTTAATCTTTGTTTTAAACTCGTGTTATACTTGAGGATAGATTTTAACATAATTGTAACCCGACTCAATGTGTGTGTGTGTGTGTGTGTATAACACCTTATCTCTATGACATGATTTCCCATGCACTTCTCGCTGTTCGCATTAATCAAAATCTTGATATCAACACTAACCTCCATCTGTAGCCACAATAGTTTCACCTGCGGCTAATTTTCTCGAATTTTGTAGGGATTTCCATGCGATGGAGGCAGCTTTCGAGAGACTTGTTAGCTTGTTACGCAAGGATGGTAAAAAGGAGGATAAGGGAGTTAGGACTAAGGAGCACAACTTAAGGAGTGGAAAAATAATGGTCCAGGAAGGGAACATGGAGAAAGTTCAAATAATGGTGAAAAGAAAGGGGCTAAGGTTAAGGAAACACAAAACAAGAAAGTGTGGACCAAGAAAGGACAACAACAACAACAAAAGAAGGGCAAGAAGAATGACAAGGCTAAGGATAAGAAGAAGTGACCTAATTGGGGATGCGAGGGTCATTTGGTAAAGGAATGCAAAAGAAGGAAGAATGCTTGCTTCAGTTATGGAGAGATCAAATATTATGCTAAGGAGTGCCTGAAGAAACAGGGACAAGGTCAAAGGGCAGGAGCTTCTGGAAGGAAGGTACATGCTCTCGCGACCAGTGCTCCAGATAGAGGCAGGAAAGTTTCCGTGAAAGGATTAATTTCTCTTTCCAATCATCCAATTAGAATTATTTTTGATTCTAGCACTTCACATTCATTTATATCTAGCTCTGTGGTTGAGTCTCTGCACTTAAATACTAGTATGGTAGTGGATCCCATTATTGTCTCAAACCCCATTGGTGGTTTGGCTCATTTGTCGATGATTTGTCGGGGTTTGAGAATATTTGTCTTAGGCATCAAATTTTAGTGCGACGCATATGTGCTCGATTTTATGGGCTATGGTTTGATTCTAGGGATAGATTGGCTAGCCATGTACGGTGCCATTCTCGATTGTGAGAGGAGGGTCGTTAGACTTTTGACTTGCTATGGGAGGACCCTCGAGATTTCTTGTGACCCAAAGGGGTCTGTTATGCTTAGTTTCCTAGAGTCTCTTGATACATCTATTGATGATCTGTGATCCATACCAGTAGTCCAAGAATATTCTGATGTTTTTGAGGAGGTTCGGGGCTTACCTCTGGGGCGTGAAATCGATTTTCTATATATTTAATGGATAACGCAAAGCCAGTTGCCTTACCTGTGCGTCATATGGCTCCAAGGGGAAGGAGGGAGCTTAGAAAGCAAGTAGAGGAGCTACTTGAGGAAGGGTTTTCTTTTGGGCCGAAATGAAGAAAGATGTAGCATAGTTTTTTTCTCAATATTTGATTTGCCAGCAAGTGAAAGCTGATCAAAAGAAGCCCGGTAGTTTACTTCATCCTTTGGAGGTTCCGCAATGGAAGTGGGAGAGCGTCTCTATGGATTTCATAGATGGTTTTCCTAGATCGAAAAAGGCAACACTAGTATTTGGGTTGTTGTAGACAGACTTACTATGAGCGCTCACTTTATTCTAGTTAAGAGTAAGAGGACGACATCTTGGTTGGCAGCAGTTTATGTTTGTGAGATAGTCAGTCTTCATGGAGTACCTTCCAGCATTGTAACCGGTGAATTTTGGAGGAGCTTGCAAGAAGCATTAAGTACACAGTTATGTTTGAGCACCGCTTATCATCCTTAGACCGATGGATAGAAGGAGAAGGTGAAAAAAGTTATAAAGGATCTTTTGAGGCTGTGTATCCTAGACTTTGGAGGGAATTGGGAAGAGCATCTTCATTTAGTAGAGTTCACCTACAACAATAGTTATCAAGCTAGCATTGGCATGGCACCATTCGATGCATTGAATGGACGACCCGGTAGATCACCAACTTGTTAGTGGGAATCTATAGGAAGGCTATTACTTGGACCAGATATGGTTAGGGAAACGTCCGAGAAGATTGATCTTATCCAACAACGAATGAAGACTGCTCAAGACAGGTAGAAATCCTACACTGACAAGAGAAGGAATGGCATTTAATTTGAAGTAGGAGATATGGTTTTCGTTAAAGTGTCACCTTTGAGGAATATGGTTCGCTTCGGATCTGTAGGGAAATTAGCACCAAGATTTGTCGAGCCATTTTGCATAACAGAAAGGATTGGCCTAATGGCCTATAGACTAAAGCTACCAAAGAGAATATCCGGAGTTCATGATGTTTTCCATGTTTCTCATTTGCGGAAGTGCTTGCATGATACATCAGAAGCAGTTAAGCCGAGTATATTGGAGGAAGTAGAGGTGGAACAGGAGGCGACAATCAGACGAGTTCCTTCCCGTATTCTTGGATCAGAAGTTAAGAAGCTACGCAATAGAGAAGTCAAGTTGATGAAAGTTCAGTGGGGAGATAACCCAGAGGATGCGACTTGGGAGACCAAAGACAAGATTCGTGCTTCGGTCCCTTTTCTTTTCGATGGTATGTTCTTAACTCATTTTTCTAAAGTTTTTATCTATGCTTGTTTTTAAGTAAGTCCTATTGATTGAATCTTCGACCTTTAGGTAGAAATCCCATGGATGTAAACATGTGTTTGAGACAGGCTATGTTTGATGGATGCAAGTGTTTGCTAGCGGTTGCTCGTCGATACATATGCACACACATTCGGCACTAGATCGGCTCAATCACTCTCATACTGCATATGGATGTGTGTGCTTTTTCTTTTTCTTTATGGATGAAATTGGATGTATTAACATATGGATGTTGCATTTGGACGAATGATTGTGCACCCATATAGAACTTACATGTTATAATAGGATTATTGCATACATGTAGGATTCATGGCACTAACATACAATGCATTAAGGAGGTCGACTGAATCAGTAAACCACCTAATCTTTGCATTAGTATAAGGACATATACACACACCTTTGCATATGTTCATATAAGCATTAGAAATCTTTAAGGACAATGGATGCTAGTGATTAGTGGATGAGTATATGGATGTGGATGGTAGGATATACATTCTTCTTAACTTAGAGATTTTGGGGATGAAATCCTTTGACTAGGGAGAACGTAACACCCCGTAATTTTAACAACACTAAAGAGGATAAATTAAAGAATAATTAATGAAATATTCAGAATTAAGGGAAATGGATTGCGCTATTGCGCCCGTCTCGAAATTCTGGTCAAGATAGACATTTGGTTTACATAAAACGGATACCGTATAAAAAAGTTATAAAGGTTTGAAGTTTGTATATGCGCGAGAGAATTATATATGTATATAATTATCCAGAAATTCAAAATCAGGTTTAAAAATTTCAAAATCGCAGAAATTAGGGTGAGCGGGAAAAGTCCCACCCAGAGGAATCGACCCCTTAAGGACGTGTCGACCCCTGGGTCGACTCCTTAAGGGGGGTGTCGACCCATGGGTTGACCCCCAAAGGGGTGTGTCAAACCCCTAGGACACATGTGACAAATCGGTTCTGGGGGCTAGCAGTTATAAATACAGCCTCATTTCTCTAGTTTTCTCACACTGAAAATAATGGAGGCCTAGATGCTGTCGGTGCCATGACTGAATCAAATCGTTTTCTTCTTCTGTAATCAAGTTAATCAAGTTATTCAAGTGTAGATCTGTGATTCAACCTCTGTTATTCTTCTTCTACCTTTCTAGATCCAAACGCTATGAGTTTTAAGTTACTTTTAGATTTAAATAAATAAAAAGTAAAATATGATATGACTGTAATTTGGATCTATGCTTATAACTGCTTGAATCATGTCAGATCTGTAATAACTTGTGAATCCATGACATTCTGACATAACTATGACTTGGATCTTAACCTTTATCATGTCAGATCTACCTTGATTAAAGATATAAATTCACTATTTAGATCACCTTGTACCTATCGTATTTGTGTTTAAATTGGATCTGTTACTAATTGGACATCTAAATTATTATATAGATCTTATCATTTATGACATCCCTAACATGTTAGAAACAATTCTATTATCTTATGCTCACCAGATCTGTCTTTATATGCCCATCTTATCATTATGCCACTATGTGATTATGTCAGTTTTGTTAGTATAATAATTTCCATCCTTTTTCCCTCTTTCTTTTCCTTTTTATTTTTTTTATCCAGGCTACCTTTGAGCCTAGGCATGCCGCTGAAATATGCGATCGCGTTAAATTGGGAATGAGGGAAAAACGTTAGAATTGGGGCATAATTTGAATTGAGAAATTTGGGCATAATGTGAATCAAATAGTTGAATATGGAATTTGGGCATGTGAATATGGAATTTGTACATAACTTGAAATTGATTAAAAACTTAAAATTTTGGGCATATGGTTCATTTTGAACATAACTTGGGTAAGGGGCATGAAAACCCATAATGACATAGGTATAATGAATAATAATGGAATTGCCTAGAATTACAACGACTGAAATTGTAATCGCGCTTAGACACGAGGTTAGATTACACTTGTGGTGGAAGTCTGCCCGTAGCCGCCCGACATAACCAACGACCACAAGTTCTAATGTGGGTGGTCTAAGTGTATAAACACGAGATGTGCTAAGACACGAGGTTAAACCCGACTTGTGGAAGAAGTCTGCCCGGAGCCATCCGGCATATCCAGCATCCACAAGTTGTAGGTTTAATGTGGGAGGTCTAGTGCATTATGACCATAAATAGATATATGGTAATAAATTGGAGTAAACAGGGAATGATAGTAACCTATTATAATTTATTACTCTATTAAGAATGTTATATAATGGGTAGTCTTGTCCTAGGGACAAGTGGAAATTATAACGTAGGTTATAATAAAAGGAAAGAAAGCTTATTAGTAAACCTTAGTTAAGAAAACTATGTTAATAAGTAAAAACGTCAAGTTGTAGTGATACGCGGAACATAAAATAGGTGGACTGAAATGAAGTATACTTAATTACATATTAAGTAAAACATGTTATTGTAATTGTGGAATCATATAATGAATAATACAAAGGGATTGTAAGATTACTTCCGTTAATTATAATCCAGGGGTGAAAGATTGTAAGATTACTTTCATTAACTACAATTTAAAGAATAACATGTGGTGGGGCTTATTAATAAACTTAAATGGATTAAGTTATATTTATATGAAATTAATAAGCAAGTGGAATTTCGGCAAGTGAAAAGAAGTCAATGCGAATGGGGATAACCTGATAGTCTGTAATACTTAACCTAGTTGAGTCCATAGGGATTTTACGAACATGTTAACTTAAGTAGGGGTTAAGTAAACTTGGTTGAAAATAGTGGAAGGGTTAATTATATCTGGGTTGGGTGGGTAATATTTATATATAGGCCCACAAACTTAACCGTTAAATAAACATGCTTGAATTAGGGGATGGGTTAAGTAAATCTGAGGGGGGTAGGTAATATTTATATATAGGCCCACAAACTTAACCATTAAATAAACATGCTTGAATTAGTGGATGGGTTAAGTAAATCTAAGGGGGTGGGTAATATTTATATATGGGCCCACAAACTTAACCTGAGGGGGTTATGTAAATAAAGACACCAATAAGTATACATAACCTGAGGAAATCCTAGTGTAGATACAAGACAAGGGGGAGAGCTTGTATCATCTCGTGTGTCGGACCCATTTCAGTCAGTAACCCATATAACGGTATTGAACAAGGACTCCGCCCTAGGTCGGAGTCGGGACACGCTTACTGGGCTGAATGTAGGAGATCCAAGCATGGTGGACGGTGTAGGCGCGCAAACCGACCGGAGCATGTGCGTGCATGTCCGGGCAGAAGGGGATAAGACGACTGTGACACCAGTTGATATGTTGTGCACATCAACGAAGGGTTGCCACTTTAGGAAGTGATACCTCCTACAGTGGGGCCGGCACATGGTATTTAATGGAGTAGGGAGCCGATCGATTAGGGTAGTAGTTAGGATACATATAGACTCTAGTAAAAAGTTTAGGAGCCTGTTAGGTTAGGTTGCCTATGGACTGTATGGGTTAAAACCTCTCACCATAAGTACGCCTAAGTCTACCATACGATAGTTGTTGGAATCATCTCATTTTGGTTATACTAGCATTAGTGCAGAGAATAAGAGTAATCGTGTAACACCCCACCTCCGCTAGGGTCATTCACAAAGGGAATGCACTAGTTTTGGCGGAGTATTATCTAGGTAAACATACACAGAGATATCACAAGGCAGAACATAAATAAAGCAGCGGTAGAAATTAAAAACCAAATTTCATTACTTTTAAGAAAAGAGTCAAAACCTCATATATCCAAAGTACAAACTATTCCATTACATCAAGTTCTAAATAAAGAAGCATAAACTTAAGATAACAAAAGTAAATTATTCCCCAAAGATAGCAGAAGTGCAGCCATAGCATAGCTCAAGACCAAATCGTACATGAGCTGACAGAAAGCAAGCTAAATCAAAGCAAAGAGCTAGCGTTTCCTCCCAGAGAACCTGGGGGGAAAATGAAAGAAAAAGGGGCAAAAGAAAATGGGTCAGTCATAAAAACTGGTAAGCCCTAGTGACTTTCAGCATAAAAACTAGTAAAAGTAACATGACATGCGAAAACTGGAATTAAACATAAGGATGATAACAGAACTGGTATGATAACTAAGATAACAAGATAAGTCAAATCGAGCATCGCATATTCAAGATTCGCTGCACCAACTGTACTAGTATTCTAACCCATGTCAAATATTAACCATGAAATGATCCCTTGGCCCAATATCATGAAATGACCCATTACGGGGTCCTACGGTACGATCAACTAATCGATCGGCTCCCTACAAGTTCTAGCTCGTCATGTGTCTGTGTCATACGGCCCAATCACGAAATGTAGTCACCTGTTCTAGGTCCACCGTAGGGTGCATCAAGCCCTAGGGTGCCAACCATCGACACGAATCAAGCACGCACAGTGTAAACCTACTGGTGCCCAATGCATGCTTTTTCAACTCCGGACTACGTGCATGACCATAGTCCGCCTGAACCTACAATGGCGCACCAACTCAGCCGTCGTTCTGGTCGTTTACAATCAGCCCAGTAATCATGCCCCACCCTGCCTAGTCCCAGGGTATCGTGATACATCTAAGTGGGTTACTGCTGAAAAGGACCGCGTAACTAGGGTTTCTAATGGGTTAAGTGTTGTCATTCAAATTCGTGACTTAACCCTATCCAATCATCTATCAAGTTGGTTAAGTGTTGTCTTTAATGTTCATGACTTAACCCTATCATGTAGCATAAATTCATTAATGCACCCCAACCTCTCACATTAGATTAGTTGTTGTGGTCACTGGATTTGCCGGGCGGTTCCGGACAGATTTACACCACAACATAGTCTAACCTCGGGTTTTTAGGTGCGACATGAACAACTACCCACATTGGATCCTATTGTTTGCAGTCACTGGATTCGCCGGGCGGTTCCGGGCAGATTTATACTGCAAACTCAACCTAACCTCGAGTTGGCCATTTTCAAGTTCGTTCTAGAATCATGACCATGTTCAAGTCTCATATCAAGTTCGTGACAAGTTTCAAGGTAAGTTTCATGTCCATATTCAGATTCAAGTTATAACAATGTTCATGTTCCAAGTTCATGGTAAATTCAGGTTTGCCTAAACTACCCAAATCGTATTCCCATCGCATGTGAATTCGAATTGATACAAACAAATCTAATTAGGGGATAACATGGAAAGAACGGGTATAAGGTGGCAAAAGTGATTACAAGTCAAGCATGGTATAACTTGAGATAAACGATTACAACAATACTGGCATATGGAGTAGTGGACTCAAATATCAAATCTAGCAAAATAGGGTGATAGTCATCGTAACAGTTGACAAAAGATAATAAACTCAACTTGTGAATAATAAATAATTCAACATCGCATACATGAATATTATGGACATTAGGGGTTTTAGATCTACAACATATATAGGCCCCAAATCAATTTCATATTACCACATGTCCATATTAAGTTTAAAGTTTAGATCTAAAAGTAACTGGGGCTTACAGATCGTGGTTTGAGAATTAGAAAACAATGAGGCGATGTTGAATCTTGAGTCTAACAAAAATCACCCAAACAGTAGTACTCTACACGTAGCATTGTTAGAGAAGAAGCAATCCTTTTTTCTCTAACTTTTCAACCAGAGTTTTAGCAGCATAAGGCAAGAGAGAATTTGTGTAGAGAGACTAGAGTTAGGGGCTGTTTATATAGGGTCTGGCCAACGAATTTAGACAGAAATCGGACTAGAAACATCAGAGTGAATTCTGACTCAAAAATGGGCTCGACAACCAGGTCGACACCCAGGTCGACTCTATGGTCGACCTGGTCCTGGGTAGGTCAACACTATGGTCGACCCCCAGGTCGACCTGGTGCTGGGCGGGAAATTTCCCGCCCAGTCCGTTCTGGGGTTTGAATTCGAAATTTGAATTCGAATTATGAGCTATTTTTGAACTTGAAATTTCTAAAACTTTGAAGGGTCATAACTTGGTCATACGGACTCCGATTTTCAAAAACTCGGACTCGTTTCCAAGCAGAATTTCGAGACGAACGTAATGGCGTAACCCGTTGCCCTTGATCCTTATTTTAAAAATTAATTCTGCCTTGATTTATGGTTATAACACGTTATTAAAACACGGGTTGTTACATTCTCCCCTCCTTAAAGGATTTCGTCCCCGAAGTCTCTAAGTTAGAAAGAATATATCCTACCATCCAATCATCCATCTACTCAAAACATCATCCACAGGCAACCATTGTCCTTAAAAGATTTCTAGTGCTGTATGAACATATGCAGTAAGTGTGTGTATATGTACTTATCTAATGCAAAAGATCAGGCGGTTACTGATTCAGTAATCCTCCTTAATGCAAAATATGTTAACGTAATGAGTCCAACATGTATGCAAATTCCTAACATAATTTATAATCTCTACATGAGTGCACATAACGTTCATTCATATGCAACATCCAAGTGATAGCATAACAAGTTCCATCCATGTACAAGTATAAGCACTCATGCATATGCAAAATGAAAATGTGACTGAGCCTATCTAGTGCCTAATGTGTGTTGCATGCACTAACAATCACTTGCAAACACTTGCAACCATTTGCAAACATCAACCATAACATGTTTCAATCACATGTTTACATCCATATGGTTCTACCTAAGGTTCTCAAGATAAGATCGAGAAGATAACAAGGCAAACATAGGTAGTAAAAGCATGATACGAAAGGTTTTCAAGTTTATAGGAAAAGAGATCGAGAATGTACCCTCAAAAAGAAACGGGTAAAGCACGCGTATCTTCTCTTCGGTTTCCCAAGTTGCGTCTTCTTGGGCTTCACTCCACTGTACTTTAACTAGCTTGACTTCTCGATTCCTAAGCTTTTTGATCTCCGTTCCTAAGATACGAATCAGAACTCGCCTCAATGTTGCTTCTTTTTCCACTTCTACGCCTTCAAGGATGCTTGGCTCAACCACTTCAGCCGACTCATGTAAGCACTTTCGGAGATGCGAGACGTGAAATACATTGTGTACTCCGGTCAGTTTCTCGGGTAAGTCTACCTTATAGGCCATCTGCCCAATCCTCTCAGTGATAGGGAACGGTCCTACGAACCTTGGTGCTAGCTTTCCAACCGCTCCAAAACGAACCACATTGCATAAAGGAGAAACTTTTATAAAGACCATATCTCCGACTTCGAAATCTAGGTATGTCCTTCTCTTGTCCGCATAAGATTTCTGTCTATCTTGGGTCGTTTTCATCTGTCTTCGTATCAACTCAATCTTCTCAGAAGTGTCCCTTATCATGTCGGTCCCAAGTATAAGCCTGTCCGTCGTCTCCCACCAACAAGTTGGCGACTTGCACGGTCTTCCATACAGGGCTTCGAACAATGCCATTCCGATGCTAGCTTGGTAACTATTATTATATGCAATCTCGACGAGAGGAAGATGGTCTTCCCAAGTACCACCAAAGTCAAGAATGCATAGCCTCAAAAGATCCTCTAATACCCTACTTACCCTTTCGGTTTGTCCATCCGTCTGTGGGTGATAGGCCATGCTTAAACTTAGTCGTGTACCCATTGCTTCTTGTAGACTATTCCAAAACTGGCTAGTGAAAATCGGGTCATGATCACTAACTATACTAGAAGGAACCCCGTGCAACCATACTATCTATCTATTGAAGGTAAATAAACGCTAGCCATGATGCTGTCCTCTTGCTTTTCACCGGAATGAAGTGAGCACTTTCTGTGAGTCTATCAACTATGACCCATATGCTAGTATTTTCCTTCCTTGACCTAGGCAGTCCATCCATGAAATCCATCGAGATACTCTCCCATTTCCATTGCGGAACCTCCAAAGGATGTAATAGCCCACCGGGCTTCTTCGACTCGGCCTTTACTTGTTGGCACACCATGCACTTTGAAACAAACTCTGCCACGTCCTTTTTCATTCCAGGCCAAAAGAAATTGCGTTTCATATCCCTGTACATCTTATCCCCTCCTGGATGTATGGTCATCTTCGAGTGATGCGCCTCCTCGAGGACTTTCCTTACTAAGTCTCCCACTTGTGGGACACATAGCCTTCCATCACGCCTTAGCCATCCCTTGTCATCTATGGCATACCTACCAAGGTGACTTGACGTCTCACCACTAATCAGCTTGTCCATGATTTTGACTATTTGTGGATCTTCCTTCTGCGAAGTCCCTACTTGGTCTAGAAGTGTAGGTCTTAACTCAAGAGATGCTAACGTAACAGTCAATGACTCAACAGCAGGTGTAAAATCAAAGGTTGCTATAAACTCTAGACTTTTCCTTTCAACAAACAAGGGGCTCAAGGTCAACCTTTTCCTACATAGCGCATCCGCCACCACGTTACCCTTGCCAGGGGTATAAGCTATATCGAAGTCATATGATGCCAAGAATTCCAACCACCACTGTTGTCTCAGATTCAAATCTTTCTGTGAGAAGAGGTACTTAAGCGATTTGTGGTCGGTATACAGCTCGAACCTCTCCCCTAGAAGATAATGGTGCAAAGATTTAAGTGCAAAAACGATCGCCGCCAACTCCAAGTCATGTGTGGGATGGTTCTTCTCATGAACTTTAAGTTGTCTACCCCCATAGCATATCACTGTAACGACCCGGATTTTGAGTGACTTTGGTTATCGACATAAACTCGATGTCGATAACCAAAACATCGAAAAATCCCGGTTGTTAATGAAAGAAATTAGAGGGTGAGGAAAGATAAGATAGAACTAATAGAATAGAAGAAGAAGAACATCATCATCAGAGTAAACACGAATATCACAGCGGAACGAATAAAATATAACATAACTTTTGAAATAAAACTGTTATGTATACAATAGCACTTATCAGAGTACAACACTTACAGCAACAACGGAAATAATAACAGCTATAGAATCCTGAAGCCTCCTGCTCCAAGCTCTCCAAGTGTATCTGTAAAATCCCGACTACTTGACTGCCCGTACAAATTTAGGCACCCAAGAGTTTAGGGAAAACAACAAAGTAAACTCCGGGTCAGTCATGGGACTGGTATGAGTAAAACAGTTTAAAACACTTAGTTTAAATAAAGGATATATCATAAGACCACGCCGTGAAAACGGAACGGGTTTTCCCTTATGAAAATCCAAACAACTTTGTAAAGCAATATCATTCTGATATTATAATAATGTCTAAATACAATTAGATATCAATCTAGTAGAAACGCTTTCATCTCACGTTCTACATATATAGTTTACAATCAAAACCGCAAGCACGTATTGGGTAGTGGATTTCCAACTGGCAAGGTATGGGACCACCTTCCGACAGTGTACCTCTAGAGAGGAATACACCGGGTTCAACAAGAACATCTTGCAACCCAGGCTAAACATGACCGGTCACTCATTTCGCTTGAGTGTACCGAATGTATTATCACCAACGGTTGGGATCAGCAACCGTTTCCCGAAAGGGACAACATCAACAATAGATTATAGAAATGAATGAAACTCTAGATCAGGTGACAATACACCCTACTTGGCAGCTAACCACTTAGCCATGCGACCTACCCGATTTTATACCTTTTTCCTGGATGTGAGGCCAGAGGTCGTAACTTACCCTTTTTATAAAATCTTCATTTGCTTTGAAAGCCACATCGTCATACCCGCCAAATCATAAATTGATTTCGCCAAACATACCACGGGTATACAGCTAAGAGAAACGAGTTCCTCCGCCACCAAACGTGAATACGTTTGAAAATACCAACTTACGTGATCTACCAGATATACTCTGTCAGACCTTCGTCCATACAAGTTGTCCTGGGACTGGACAAACCGAAGGCACTATTCAGTACATCCATCTTAGGCACTGTTATCTAAGACTTATACAATAGCCCTTGCATTTTACTCCGTCTTCAATTATCTTTGGCATATATGATTCGCAACGCTTATGCCAATACAGAGTGGTTCTTTGGATAATAATCCAACCGGTCTCTCCATATTAACAACGTTAAAATGGTCAAAAACTTCGATAGTCTGTGATTTAACTATCAAAGAAAAACTCGTGTGCAAACAACGATATTATTTCCAGATGGAAATTCTATCAATCAATCATCAATCATATAAATATATATTCATATTTCCTTATCTTCTATGTTTAGAAAATATATGTTAACACTGGAAAACGTTTCCATCTGCTTAATTACATATCATTATCATTCCACAACTATTAGTCCCCGACTGTAAACTAGTAAGAGAACGACTACCCAAGTATAAATCCCGAAGGCCGAAACCAACATCAGATAGATACTTAGAAAACCATTCACTTAACAAGTCTCCAGTCAGTTTCTGCTTCCTTTATTTGATTACATTTCTGATTCTGCTTTGGAAAACATTTCCAAAACTTCTTAACTTAGATTTAAACAGATGTTTAAATCAATATTTCGATGACAACTCAAACCACTTTACTTATTTACTAATTTCACTTAACCACTTTCACTCTCGAACCTTAACCATTTCTAAATTAAAACGAAGTCAATCAAGTTGGGGTATAACTACCTCTCAGACCTTAACTGAACATCATTTCAAATCTCGAAATAGGGTAAGTTCATCTTTTAACTCTTTAACACTTCCTTACGTAACTTCCGGATATAATTTACGATTTCCAACTCCTTTTTGGTTAACTCTTATTCGAATAACTCCAATCTAATAACTTTTATTCGATTAACTCTAACTGGATTAACTCTTATTCGATTAACTCTAACTCCATTTAACTCTAACTGGATTAACTCTTATTCGAATAACTTATACTTGATAATCTCTCTTCTTCGAATAAACTATATTTGATTTAACTCCTGTCAAATAACTAGATTCGATTAACTCCCTTCGAATATCTCTGATTCGATTAACTCACTTCGAATATCTCTGATTCGATTAACTTACTTCGATAATCTAACTCGACAACTTAACTCAATCGTCTTGACTTGATAACTTAACTCAATTAACTTAACTCAGTCATCTTGACTTGATAACTTAACTTAGTAACTTAACTCGATCACTCAACTCGATCAACTCCTATCGAATAACTAGATTCGATTAACTCCATTCGCTTGACTCTAGATCGCATCTTATTTGGATTAACTCTAACTGATTAACTCTAACTGGTTAACTCTAACTGATTAACTCTAACTGATTAACTTGACTTACCTAACCCAACTGGTTAACTTGACTTAACTAACCCAACTGGTTAACTTGACTTAACTAACCCAACTGGTTAACTTGACTTAACCAACCCAACTGGTTAACTTGACTTAACCAACCCAACTGGTTAACTTGACTTAACTAACCCAACTGGTTAACTTGACTTAACCAACCCAACTGGTTAACTCGACTTACTTAACCCAACTGGTTAACTCGACTTACTTAACCTAACTGGTTAACTTGCCTTAACCAACCCAACTGGTTAACTTGACTTAACCAACCCAACTGGTTAACTCTAACTGAACTGGTTAACTCTAACTGTTTAACTCTAACGGTTAACTCTCATTGAATAACTTATTTGATTCAACTCCTTTTTGATTAACTCCTTTTTGATTAACTCCTTTTTGATTAACTCCTTTTTGATTACCATATTCGAATAACTATCTTCGAATACCATATTCGATTAACTCCTTTTTGATTACCATATTCGAATAACTAACTTCGAATACCATATTCGATTAACTCCTTTCGAATACTATTCATTTATAAAGATTTACTTTTGGTAACGGTTCTTCACTTTACAAATGATTTCCTTTTTCAATTTTATTCTTAAAAATATTCTAACTTCTTAAATTTCCGGAAAAATTCGCCATAACCTCCTTTGTATCGGGAGCATCGGGAAAATCCCCAAACACGCCACACAGGCCTTTCCATTCAAAAATGGTTTGAAATTATTTCTTTTTAAATATCTCCTATTTATAAATATTCCATATTTATAAATTTTCCATTTATAAATATTTCCATTTATAAATATCTCTGTTTTCAATATCACTTTGAAAATCTCCTTATCAACATCCCGTATGTTTTATGGTACTTAACACATCACATCTCGATGACCAAATCTCATCCAATACGTATAATCAACCACAGATTATAACTACATCATATATCACAATATATGAAAAACAATAAAATAACTGTTGAGGAATCCAGTCGGATTCCTCCAACCTGTCTCCCTGCATCCACAGATGTTACACAATATGATTATCATCACTTTCAGTTCAATATAAATTATTCTGATAGCAGAATCAATATATAAATATTTAACGGTTTATATATATATATTTATATATATATATATATATATAATTTCCACTAACTGACTAGCAGTTCAATCAAATCAACCAACACACAGCAATCAACAGATGATTAACAGTTCTAAGAATACATTATAAAAATATAACTGTTCAGAGTTGGTGAGTTTTACTCACATTTGCAGTTCATCGTTAAAGAACGATAAACTGTTATTTGATTTGAATCAAACAGTTTAATTCGCCTTAAATTCAGACGAGCTCCAATCCACTTCCAGTCAGCTTCATTGTGAAGCTCTCGCCCATACAGTCCCAAGGCAACTTCCGGTTCGTGATTCTGATTTCATATGACCGAGATATAGCGATCACAAGTTTGAATACATTCTTTGAATTTATATAAAAACTTGAATTAAAAACTCTTGGGCCTTTACCCTTATAATACACCAACGGCCCATCCCCTATACCAAGCCCACCCGCTCCTCATAACCATCTTCCCCAATTTCATTTCGGTGCTCCAGGAATACCCACGACAGTCCCCTTTCCCAAACCTCAACCACCTCCACTCCCACGATTTCATCACGTTTCATCAATTCGACATCACCCTAATGCTTCTCATCTCGACCTCTCCGCGGCCCTACCCATTACCAGCCCTCCGATCATCGTTCTGGAACCGCGAATTCCAGGCTACGGCTACAGGTAGCGCACCAAATTCTCACTGAATCCCTCCCCATTGGCATGCTAGGTGCGGTTTTCATCACCGAATCCAAAACCCATACTCATTTCGCGAATAGATACTTAAATCCTTTGCTAACGTAAACCCTAGTTTCCTGCTTTCGTTTCCCTTGACCATCGATCCACAGTCCGATCATACTGGGATGAAGATGAGTGCAGCAGGAGTTCCCATTCGCATATACAGTGATTTATAGAATTTTATTGTATTTGATTTTGATTTCTTTGGATCGAACTTTACTGAGAAATGATAAAATTGTGGCGGCTTCATTCTTGTTGACTTTGGCAGAATGAAATTTAGGTTTAGGTGTTAGTGAGGGGTATATATAGGAAAATAAAATATCTAGATATTTTATAAAAGGAATATGCCCGGGTATATTCTCATATATACATTCATTTCAGTCTTCTAAAAATCACTGCGAACATATACGACGCCTAAAAATCATGAAAATTGACATGTAGCTAGAGTTCGTCATTACGGTCCCAACGAAACTGGTTTCGTCGAATTCCGACTCCGTATGCTCACACAGCGTATTTTTAACCATCGAAATACTGACTGTTTCTCACTCTAAAAATCGGTACGGCCACATACTGTCTCTAAAAATCACCAAACTTGACATCTAGCAATAATTTGATGTTGCGGATCCAACAAAACTAGTTTCGTCAAAATCCGACTTCGTTTGCAAAACCGGCTATTTTTAACGCTCTGAATGACCCATTTAAATATATAAATATATTTAAATAAAAATTAAATTAAATATAAATAAATTTATATTCTTGTATATATTCACACCAGAATACCATACAGCTCCAGGGTAATTATATATTCGATATTCCAAGTCCTGGTTGAATCGATATTCAATTTACATTGAAAAACCCTTTTATAACGTATATAAAGCGTTACGAATTATATACGAATTCCATAGCGACTTTTCTGAAATTTGATTTGGACATAACTAAAAATCTACACGACGAAATCCCGATTTTTCTCTTCCACTAGAAAAATATACTTCACCAGCTCCATACATTTCTTGTTTCACAGAAATCCGGCTTAAAACGAATCCTGTACATTCAGTTGAAGTTCAAATCGCCAAATAGCGAACTGCAGCGCCATTTCGAGCTCGATTATAATTATAATATAAATTATACGCTCGACCATCGTTGATTAAATAATATATTCGTTATTTAAATAATTAAATAAGTTAATTATTACACCATCAAAATATGGGTCATTACATTCTTCCCCCCTAAATAAAATTTCGTCCTCGAAATTGCTAAGCTAGAAGACGACTCTATCTACTGGCCAGACTTATTTGTTCACTTCTCAACTTCAGTTTCCACTGGACCAATTTAATTTCAATTAAATTATTAATTAATTCTTACTAACGAAAATTCCCAAAAATCCTGAAAATTTTCTAACGCCTTAACTTTTCGAAAAATTTCGCCAGCACCTCCTTTGTACTGGTCAATATCTCAAATTCCAACTCGCCTCTCTGGGCCATCTCCAACCCAAAAGAAAATCAAACAGCCAAGCGGCTTGCCAGTTCGGCTCATAAATCTCATGCTTATACCAAATATAAACTTGTACCTTTTTGTCGAGCATATCAACTCTATCACTTCCATATGTTATCAGCTCAGCATATACCAGTGTTATCTCAATCAAATTCCAATCAGTTCATATCCTCAAATCCAAATCGAATTTCATTCGAACCCCAATATCAAATTCCAAATTATTAACTTATCCATTTGGTTCCATTCTAGATTATCTCAAATCCAATTCAATTTTTATTTAACTTAGTTCAAGTTAAATTTCAATTTATATATTCATTCTTACCATTTCAACCTTTTTAACTTCATAAGTTATATTTAAGTTTCGAAATTTAAATTCCCGGTTTTATTTCAAATCAATTTGAAATCATAATACCAATTCAAAACCTTTGAATTTCTAAACAACTTGTTTTTCTCAAAACAATTCAAAAACAAAATCTTGGTAGTAATCCGTCACTTAGCAACTCGAAAATGACACTGATGATGCGGCCGCACTCATCAGGGTTATTTTCCAGCGATCGAAGTGAGTTCAATACTATATCACTTTCAGTTTGAAAAATGTTTTCAAAATCTCCCAGGAACTTAAAATTTCCTTATTTTAATTCCAATACTGATTTAAATTCAGATTTAATTCATTTCATAATACTTATATGAATTCTCATTGGTTATTTATAACCATTTCACTTTTATAATCTCATTCGATTATATTAACAATCAACACAACCAATTATACTATGTTAATTTCAAAACATATCATGTTGGTTCATCGTATTCGAGTGTTTAGTAACCCCTATCGATACAGTGGATCAGACTGATCGACCAGAATTCACAAACAACTCAACCAATAAATCTCCACAATATAAAATCACTTTATATTGAATAACAAATACGCTCTCTCGTATATATACACTCAAACTCAATCTAGGGTATTACTAACCCCATCTCTACCGAGTCACGCCACAGAGCCAAGGTAATACTTAACCTTAAGCTCTGATACCAACTGTAACGACCCGGATTTTGAGTGACTTTGGTTATCGACATAAACTCGATGTCGATAACCAAAACATCGAAAAATCCCGGTTGTTAATGAAAGAAATTAGAGGGTGAGGAAAGATAAGATAGAACTAATAGAATAGAAGAAGAAGAACATCATCATCAGAGTAAACACGAATCTCACAGCGGAACGAATAAAATATAACATAACTTTTGAAATAAAACTGTTATGTATACAATAGCACTTATCAGAGTACAACACTTACAGCAACAGCGGAAATAATAACAGCTATAGAATCCTGAAGCCTCCTGCTCCAAGCTCTCCAAGTGTATCTGTAAAATCCCGACTACTTGACTGCCCGTACAAATTTAGGCACCCAAGATTTTAGGGAAAACAACAAAGTAAACTCCGGGTCAGTCATGGGACTGGTATGAGTAAAACAGTTTAAAACACTTAGTTTAAATAAAGGATATATCATAAGACCACGCCGTGAAAACGGAACGGGTTTTCCCTTATGAAAATCCAAACAACTTTGTAAAGCAATATCATTCTGATATTATAATAATGTCTAAATACAATTAGATATCAATCTAGTAGAAACGCTTTCATCTCACGTTCTACATATATAGTTTACAATCAAAACCGCAAGCACGTATTGGGTAGTGGATTTCCAACTGGCAAGGTATGGGACCACCTTCCGACAGTGTACCTCTAGAGAGGAATACACCGGGTTCAACAAGAACATCTTGCAACCCAGGCTAAACATGACCGGTCACTCATTTCGCTTGAGTGTACCGAATGTATTATCACCAACGGTTGGGATCAGCAACCGTTTCCCGAAAGGGACAGCATCAACAATAGATTATAGAAATGAATGAAACTCTAGATCAGGTGACAACACACCCTACTTGGCAGCTAACCACTTAGCCATGCGACCTACCCGATTTTATACCTTTTTCCTGGATGTGAGGACAGAGGTCGTAACTTACCCTTTTTATAAAATCTTCATTTGCTTTGAAAGCCACATCGTCATACCCGCCAAATCATAAATTGATTTCGCCAAACATACCACGGGTATACAGCTAAGAGAAACGAGTTCCTCCGCCACCAAACGTGAATACGTTTGAAAATACCAACTTACGTGATCTACCAGATATACTCTGTCAGACCTTCGTCCATACAAGTTGTCCTGGGACTGGACAAACCGAAGGCACTATTCAGTACATCCATCTTAGGCACTGTTATCTAAGACTTATACAATAGCCCTTGCATTTTACTCCGTCTTCAATTATCTTTGGCATATATGATTCGCAACGCTTATGCCAATATAGAGTGGTTCTTTGGATAATAATCCAACTGGTCTCTCCATATTAACAACGTTAAAATGGTCAAAAACTTCGATAGTCTGTGATTTAACTATCAAAGAAAAACTCGTGTGCAAACAACGATATTATTTCCAGATGGAAATTCTATCAATCAATCATCAATCATATATATATATTCATATTTCCTTATCTTCTATGTTTAGAAAATATATGTTAACACTGGAAAACGTTTCCATCTGCTTAATTACACATCATTATCATTCCACAACTATTAGTCCCCGACTGTAAACTAGTAAGAGAACGACTACCCAAGTATAAATCCCGAAGGCCGAAACCAACATCAGATAGATACTTAGAAAACCATTCACTTAACAAGTCTCCAGTCAGTTTCTGCTTCCTTTATTTGATTACATTTCTGATTCTGCTTTGGAAAACATTTCCAAAACTTCTTAACTTAGATTTAAACAGATGTTTAAATCAACATTTCGATGACAACTCAAACCACTATACTTATTTACTAATTTCACTTAACCACTTTCACTCTCGAACCTTAACCATTTCTAAATTAAAACGAAGTCAATCAAGTTGGGGTATAACTACCTCTCAGACCTTAACTGAACATCATTTCAAATCTCGAAATAGGGTAAGTTCATCTTTTAACTATTTAACACTTCCTTACGTAACTTCCGGATATAATTTACGATTTCCAACTCCTTTTTGGTTAACTCTTATTCGAATAACTCCAATCTAATAACTTTTATTCGATTAACTCTAACTCCATTTAACTCTAACTGGATTAACTCTTATTCGATTAACTCTAACTCCATTTAACTCTAACTGGATTAACTCTTATTCGAATAACTTATACTTGATAATCTCTCTTCTTCGAATAAACTATATTTGATTTAACTCCTGTCAAATAACTAGATTCGATTAACTCCCTTCGAATATCTCTGATTCGATTAACTCACTTCGAATATCTCTGATTCGATTAACTTACTTCGATAATCTAACTCGACAACTTAACTCAATCGTCTTGACTTGATAACTTAACTCAATTAACTTAACTCAGTCATCTTGACTTGATAACTTAACTTAGTAACTTAACTCGATCACTCAACTCGATCAACTCCTATCGAATAACTAGATTCGATTAACTCCATTCGCTTGACTCTAGATCGCATCTTATTTGGATTAACTCTAACTGATTAACTCTAACTGGTTAACTCTAACTGATTAACTCTAACTGATTAACTTGACTTACTTAACCCAACTGGTTAACTTGACTTAACTAACCCAACTGGTTAACTTGACTTAACTAACCCAACTGGTTAACTTGACTTAACCAACCCAACTGGTTAACTTGACTTAACCAACCCAACTGGTTAACTTGACTTAACTAACCCAACTGGTTAACTTGACTTAACCAACCCAACTGGTTAACTCGACTTACTTAACCCAACTGGTTAACTCGACTTACTTAACCTAACTGGTTAACTTGCCTTAACCAACCCAACTGGTTAACTTGACTTAACCAACCCAACTGGTTAACTCTAACTGAACTGGTTAACTCTAACTGTTTAACTCTAACGGTTAACTCTCATTGAATAACTTATTTGATTCAACTCCTTTTTGATTAACTCCTTTTTGATTAACTCCTTTTTGATTAACTCCTTTTTGATTAACTCCTTTTTGATTACCATATTCGAATAACTAACTTCGAATACCATATTTGATTAACTCCTTTTTGATTACCATATTCGAATAACTAACTTCGAATACCATATTCGATTAACTCCTTTCGAATACTATTCATTTATAAAGATTTACTTTTAGTAACGGTTCTTCACTTTACAAATGATTTCCTTTTTCAATTTTATTCTTAAAAATATTCTAACTTCTTAAATTTCCGGAAAAATTCGCCATAACCTCCTTTGTATCGGGAGCATCGGGAAAATCCCCAAACACGCCACACAGGCCTTTCCATTCAAAAATGGTTTGAAATTATTTCTTTTTAAATATCTCCTATTTATAAATATTCCATATTTATAAATTTTCCATTTATAAATATTTCCATTTATAAATATCTCTGTTTTCAATATCACTTTGAAAATCTCCTTATCAACATCCCGTATGTTTTATGGTACTTAACACATCACATCTCGATGACCAAATCTCATCCAATACGTATAATCAACCACAGATTATAACTACATCATATATCACAATATATGAAAAACAATAAAATAACTGTTGAGGAATCCAGTCGGATTCCTCCAACCTGTCTCCCTGCATCCACAGATGTTACACAATATGATTATCATCACTTTCAGTTCAATATAAATTATTCTGATAGCAGAATCAATATATAAATATTTAACGGTTTATATATATATATTTATATATATATATATATATATATAATTTCCACTAACTGACTAGCAGTTCAATCAAATCAACCAACACACAGCAATCAACAGATGATTAACAGTTCTAAGAATACATTATAAAAATATAACTGTTCAGAGTTGGTGAGTTTTACTCACATTTGCAGTTCATCGTTAAAGAACGATAAACTGTTATTTGATTTGAATCAAACAGTTTAATTCGCCTTAAATTCAGACGAGCTCCAATCCACTTCCAGTCAGCTTCATTGTGAAGCTCTCGCCCATACAGTCCCAAGGCAACTTCCGGTTCGTGATTCTGATTTCATATGACCGAGATATAACGATCACAAGTTTGAATACATTCTTTGAATTTATATAAAAACTTGAATTAAAATCTCTTGGGCCTTTACCCTTATAATACACCAACGGCCCATCCCCTATACCAAGCCCACCCGCTCCTCATAACCATCTTCCCCAATTTCATTTCAGTGCTCCAGGAATACCCACGACAGTCCCCTTTCCCAAACCTCAACCACCTCCACTCCCACGATTTCATCACGTTTCATCAATTCGACATCACCCTAATGCTTCTCATCTCGACCTCTCCGCGGCCCTACCCATTACCAGCCCTCCGATCATCGTTCTGGAACCGCGAATTCCAGGCTACGGCTACAGGTAGCGCACCAAATTCTCACTGAATCCCTCCCCATTGGCATGCTAGGTGCGGTTTTCATCACCGAATCCAAAACCCATACTCATTTCGCGAATAGATACTTAAATCCTTTGCTAACGTAAACCCTAGTTTCCTGCTTTCGTTTCCCTTGACCGTCGATCCACAGTCCGATCATACTGGGATGAAGATGAGTGCAGCAGGAGTTCCCATTCGCATATACAGTGATTTATAGAATTTTATTGTATTTGATTTTGATTTCTTTGGATCGAACTTTACTGAGAAATGATAAAATTGTGGCGGCTTCATTCTTGTTGACTTTGGCAGAATGAAATTTAGGTTTAGGTGTTAGTGAGGGGTATATATAGGAAAATAAAATATCTAGATATTTTATAAAAGGAATATGCCCGGGTATATTCTCATATATACATTCATTTCAGTCTTCTAAAAATCACTGCGAACGTATACGACGCCTAAAAATCATGAAAATTGACATGTAGCTAGAGTTCGTCATTACGGTCCCAACGAAACTGGTTTCGTCGAATTCCGACTCCGTATGCTCACACAGCGTATTTTTAACCATCGAAATACTGACTATTTCTCACTCTAAAAATCGGTACGGCCACATACTGTCTCTAAAAATCACCAAACTTGACATCTAGCAATAATTTGATGTTGCGGATCCAACAAACCTAGTTTCGTCAAAATCCGACTTCGTTTGCAAAACCGGCTATTTTTAACGCTCTGAATGACCCATTTAAATATATAAATATATTTAAATAAAAATTAAATTAAATATAAATAAATTTATATTCTTGTATATATTCACACCAGAATACCATACAGCTCCAGGGTAATTATATATTCGATATTCCAAGTCCTGGTTGAATCGATATTCAATTTACATTGAAAAACCCTTTTATAACGTATATAAAGCGTTACGAATTATATACGAATTCCATAGCGACTTTTCTGAAATTTGATTTGGACATAACTAAAAATCTACACGACGAAATCCCGATTTTTCTCTTCCACTAGAAAAATATACTTCACCAGCTCCATACATTTCTTGTTTCACAGAAATCCGGCTTAAAACGAATCCTGTACATTCAGTTGAAGTTCAAATCGCCAAATAGCGAACTGCAGCGCCATTTCGAGCTCGATTATAATTATAATATAAATTATACGCTCGACCATCGTTGATTAAATAATATATTCGTTATTTAAATAAGTAAATAAGTTAATTATTACACCATCAAAATATGGGTCATTACAATCACTTTCCCTTCTTGCATTAGGACAGCGCCTAACCCTGTGCCACACGCATCTGTGTACACCGTGAACATCTTACCTCCATCGGGTAATGCCAAAACTGGAGCTGTGGTGAGGGCTCTCTTGAGTCTCTGAAAAGCAATCTCACATTCTATGCCCCATGCAAACGCTAGGTTTTTCTTCGTTAACCTAGTAAGAGGGGCTGAAATCTTAGCAAAGTCCTTAATGAACTTCCTATAATAGCCTGCCAAACCGAGAAAGCTTCTCACCTCCGTTGCGTTCTTAGGAATTTTCCAGTCTTGCACCGCAACTACCTTTGCGGGGTCCACGGCTATGCCTTGCTTAGAAACTACATGTCCAAGAAACCGAACTTCCTTCCTCCAAATATGGCATTTGGAGAACTTAGCCTTTAACTGATGTGCTCTAAGCGTATCCATGACTTCCTTGAGATGTCTAGCATGCTCTTCTTCATCCTTTGAGAAGATCAAAATATCGTCCATGAAAATCACTACAAACTTGTTAAGGAACTCCCGAAACACCCTACTCATCAAATCTACAAAGTACGCGGGTGCATTCGTTAACCCAAATGGCATGACGAGCCATTCGAAGAACCCATCTGGAGTCCTAAACGTAGTTTTGTCAATGCTATCCTCAGCCACTCTAAGCTGATGGAATCCTGTGGCTAGATCGAGTTGAGAGAAAACAGATGCTCCCACAAGCTGGTCAAACAAATCGTCGATTCTTGGCAGTGGGTGCCTATTCTTCTTCATCAACTTGTTTAACTCACGATAATCTACGCACAGGCGAAGCGAACCATCCACCTTAGTAGCGAATACCACCGGAGCACCCCATTCAGAAATGCTTCGCCTTATTAAATTTTTCTCAAGCAACTCCTTAACTTGTTTACTGAGCTCTCTTCTCTCTCGCGGGGCCATGTGTCTAACGGGCAATGAAACTGGCTTGGCATTATCAACAAGATAAATTTGGAAGTCTATCTCGCGTTTAGGAGGTAACCCCTTCACCTCATCAAAGACATCTGGATATTCTCGGACCACTCTTACAGATTGCAAATTGTCGATGGATGAGTCAAGAGATTCAAGATAGCACAACATGACCGGACCCTTAGGGTTACAAGAAATTTCAAGGGTATTACCAAGGCGAGTCATGAGCCTCACTACCCTTCGTTCACAATCAAGAATGGCTCCATAATTGGACAGCCAATCCATACCTAGGATCAAACTGTATCCCATAAATCCAAGAACATAAGCATTACACGTGAATTCTACGCTTAAGATAAAAATCCTCAAATCCACACACATCATAGATAAATGAGCAGATCCCCCAATTGGATTTGAGACTATAACGGGATCCTCAACCAGACTAGTACTTAGGTGCAGATTTTTAACAACATCAGAAGAAATAAAAGTATGCGATGCGCCAGAGTCAAATAAGGTTCGAACAGGAAATTCAGAAATGTAAACAAGGCTTTCTACAGAAATATTACTACCTTGGTCAAGTCCTGGAGTGGTGTTGAGAGCATGCAACTGCCCTCCAGAAGGTCCTGCTCGCTGGGCCTGCCCTCGCCCCTGCCCTTGCTTCTTAGGGCAATCTTTGTTGATGTGTCCAGTATATCCACAATAAAAGCATTCACCCAACTTTCTCTTCTTCCTTCTATAGTCTTTAGCTAGATGTCCCGTAATACCACAAAAGTTGCACTTCCTTGTCTCACGTGGTTTGTTAGTATTATTGTTCTTGTTATTCTTGTTGCCTCCCTTCTTGAAGTCAACCTTCTTATTCTGAGTCTCATTAGGCTTAACCTCCTTCTTGCTATTCTTGTCTTCCTCATGAAGTAAGGCCATATCCACCAAGCTTTCAAAGGTCGCCCCCATGGGTATATGAGTTATGGCCAAACTGTGTGGTGGCTCGTTCAATCCTCGAGCAAAGCGTACATCCTTCTTCTGAGTTGTGTTAATCAAGTCCAATCTGAACCTAGCAAGCTGATTAAACTTATTCACGTACTCCCTAACGGTCATGTCCCCTTGCTTAAGTGCTAGGAACCTCTCCATCTGAAGGTTCTCTTCTGCTAACGATAAGAATTTAAGCCCAAATCTCTCTCTAAAGTCTGCCCAAGTCTCAACTGGCCTGGTAGCGTTGGTGACTTCCCACCAAAATGTAGCTTCCTCTTTCAACAACCATGCTGCTAAGTGAACTTTCCTATGATCCTCCACATCAAAGATAATAAACAAGTCTTCAATCTCCTTTAGCCAGTTTCGTGCCTCAACGAAGGTTTCAGTTCCAATGAAGTTCTTGCCGCCCATTGCTTTAAAGTCTTTGCATATTTTGGAAAAGGCGTTACCAGGAGGAGGAGGAACCGCGGCCACTGGGGGAGGAGGACGAGGGATGTCTGCCGGGCCCGCGCCGTTGGCCCTAGCTTCCAAGTACCTACGGAACCATCCAGGTACGGGTACCCGCTCAGGAAGGTTAAGATCAGACATGCTGAAAAACGAAAAAGATTCAAACGAGGAAAAAAAGGAAAGTGCTAATGGCTTTTGGGGAATAGCCTTTTTTAAACATAAAACTTTTATTGAAAAAAATGCTTCTTTATAAACGGTTTCGGAAAATAGTTTTAGAAGGTTTTTTTTTAAACTTTTGCCCCGTCTGGTAACCTTCTGCTCTGATACCAAATGTAACACCCCACCTCCGCTAGGGTCACTCACAAAGGGAATGCACTAGTTTTGGCGGAGTATTATCTAGGTAAACATACACAGAAATATCACAAGGTAGAACATAAATAAAGCAGTGGTAGAAATTAAAAACCAAATTTCATTACTTTCAAGAAAAGAGTCAAAACCTCATATATCCAAAGTACAAACTATTCCATTACATCAAGTTCTAAATAAAGAAGCATAAACTTAAGATAACAAAAGTAAATTATTCCCCAAAGATAGCAGAAGCGCAGCCATAGCATAGCTCAAGACCAAACCGTACATGAGTTGACAGAAAGAAAGCTAAATCCAAGCTAAGAGCTAGCGTTTCCTCCCTGAGAACCTGGGGGGGAAAACGAAAGAAAAAGGGGCAAAAGAAAAAGGGTCAGTCATAAAGATTGGTAAGCCCTAGTGACTTTCAACATAAAAACTAGTAAAAGTAACATGACATGTGAAAACTGGAATTAAACATAAGGATGATAACATGACTGGTACGATAACTAAGATAACAAGATAAGTCAAGTCTAGCATCGCATATTCAAGATTCGCTGCACCAACTGTACTAGTATTCTAACCCATGTCAAGTATTAACCATGAAATGATCCCTTGGCCCAATATCATGAAATGACCCATTACGGGGTCCTACAGTACGATCTACTAATCGATTGGCTCCCTACAAGTTCTAGCTCGTCATGTGTCTGTGTCATAAGACCCAATCACGAAATGTAATCACCTGTGCTAGGTCCGCCATAGGGTGTATCAAGCCATAGGGTGCCAACCATCGACACGAATCAAGCACGCACAGTGTAAACCTACTGGTGCCCAATGCCTGCTTTTTCAACTCCGGACTACGTGCACGATCATAGTCCGCCTGAACCTACAATGGCGCACCAACTCAACCGTCGTTCTGGTCGCTTACAATCAGCCTAGTAATCGTGCCCCACCCTGCCTAGTCCCAGGGTATCGTGATACATCTAAGTGGGTTACTGCTGAAAAGGACCGCGTAACTAGGGTTTCTAATGGGTTAAGTGTTGTCATTCAAATTCGTGACTTAACCCTATCCAATCATGTATCAAGTTGGTTAAGTGTTGCCTTTCATGTTCATGACTTAACCCTATCATGTAGCATAAATTCATTAATGCACCCCAACCTCTCACATTAGACTAGTTGTTGTGGTCACTGGATTTGCCGTGCGGTTCTGGGCAGATTAACACCACAACATAGTCTAACCTCGGGTTTTTAGGTGTGACATGACCAACTACCCACATTGGATCCTATTGTTTGCAGTCACTGGATTCGCCGGGCGGTTCCGGGCAGATTTACACTGCAAACTCAACCCAACCTCGAGTTGGCCATTTTCAAGTTCGTTCTAGAGTCATGACCATGTTCAAGTCTCATATCAAGTTCGTGACAAGTTTCAAGGTAAGTTTCATGTCCATATTCAGATTCAAGTTATAACAATGTTCATGTTCCAAGTTCATGGTAAATTCAGGTTTGCCTAAACTACCCAAATCGTATTCCCATCGCATGTGAATTCGAATTGATACAAATAAATCTAATTAGGGGATAACATGGAAAGAACGGGTATAAGGTGGCAAAAGTGATTACAAGTCAAGCATGGTATAACTTAAGATAAACGATTACAACAATACTGGAATATGGAGTAGTGGACTCAAATATAGAATCTAGCAAAATAGGGTGATAGTCATGGTAACAGTTGATATAAGATAATAACCCCAACTTGTGAATAACAAATAATTCAACATCGCAGGCATGAATATTATGGACATTAGGGGTTTTAGATCTACAACATATATAGGCCCCAAATCAATTTCATATTACCACATGTCAAGATTTAGGATGAATAGATCCAAGGTGAACAAATAGTAGTTCCAAAATACTAGATCCAAAATGAACAATGATATATCCAAGATAATTGTCATACTTAGGTTCAATTTCAATTTACAACATGTCCATATTAAGTTTAAAGTTTAGATCTAAAAGTAATTGGGGCTTGCAGATCGTGGTTTGAGAATCAGAAAATAAAGAGGCGATGTTGAATCTTGAGTCTAACAAAAATCCCCCAAACAGCAGTACTCTACACGTAGCCTTGTTGGAGAAGAAGCAATCCCTTTTTCTCTAACTTTTCAACCAGAGTTTTAGTAACATAAGGCCAGAGAGAATTTGTGTAGAGAGACTAGAGTTAGGGGCGGTTTATATAGGGTCTGGCCAATGAATTTAGACAGAAATCGGACTAGAAACATCAGAGTGAATTCTGACTCAAAAATGGGCTTGGCAACCAGGTCGACACCCAGGTCGACTCTATGGTCGACCTGGTCCTGGGCAGGTCAACACTATGGTCGACCCCTAGGTCGACCTGGTCCTGGGCGGGAAATTTCCCACCCAGTCCGTTCTGGGGTTTGAATTCGAAATTTGAATTCGAATTCTGAGGTGTTTTTGAACTTGAAATTTCTGAAACTTTGAAGGGTCATAACTTGGTCAAACCGACTCCGAGTTCCAATTTTCGAAAACTCGGACTCGTTTCCAAGCAGAATTTTGAGACGAATGTAATGGCATAACCTGTTGCCCTTGATCCTTATTTTAAAAATTAATTCTGCCTTGATTTATGGTTATAACACGTTATTAAAACACGGGTTGTTACAAATCGTTATAGAAGCATATACACTTTATCATGTTTACCTTGTCATACCTTCCTTTTGTGATATTATCTTTCTTATTCACGTTATATGCCTGTCATGCTACTTTTACTTATTTACTTGCTAAAAGTAACTGGACTCACCAGATTTTATGTCTGAACCTTTTTGTTTCCTCTTCTTTCTTCCGTTTCCCCCCAAGTTCTCAGGGTAGGAATACTCCAGCTTGACCATGATTCTTCTATCATTTTGTTGGAGTTGCTTAAACGTATTGCTCAAGCTCCTTTCTTTTCTACTATGGCTATGCTTTTATTTGGGGATTTTGCTTCTTTTATTTTGTAATATGATGTTCAAAATAAAGATAAAAGTTTTTATGATGTACTGGTTTTCATGTAATGCAGACATATGATGTTTTGAACCACGATGCTTTATGATTAATAAAGTTAATTTTTATTTCGCTGCTGTCTTGTAATGTTTGCGTTTTTGTTTACCTGTAATGCTTCACAAAACTTAATGCATTCTCTTAATGAGTGATAAAAACGAACGTGTGGTGTCACGGTACTATCACCAGAAACCCTATTAACAACATGTTTCATCTCCTGTAAATTCCAAATCATCAGAGGCTAAATTAGAAAAAGGATTCTCACCCACATTAGCAACATCCTCTACACTATCCTTATTACTACCCGTATCCTTCTTTCTCCAATATTGTTTTTTCTTTGTATTAACATTATTCCATTTGAATTGCTTAACATTCACTTAAACGTTGTTTTCAATATCCATTATGTACATGTGCCTCCACATGATGGTCTTCATTACCTGTATACTTCAATTTTCCAATATTCTTAGCATTTAACTCACAATACATGGAATCATGGCCAAAAATCCTACAGTGAGTACAGATTTTAGGCCTCCAATCAAAACCAATTTTCACAATAGGACAAATATCACCCAAGCCGCCTACTTCTATATTATCATGTAACTCGAACTCAGGAGACACTACCAATAATGCTTTAGCATATCTAAATCTTTCCCTTCTTTTAGTAGAAACATCAAAACAAATAAGCTTCCCTAAATGATTAACTAACCAGTTTATACAAATTAGTGTCCATAGAATCATCAGAATTCGATATAAATGGATCCATAACGATGGTAGATCTTATGAGCCAATTGTGTCTTGAAATTGTAGTTTTTGAGATCTGGTGTTTGGTTGTCATTCGTGCTGTTTAGGTCGGTCCGTTTTATGGTTATGCAATTCTTGCCATGGCCACAGTGTCCATGTTCTTTGTTTGGGTAATATTCACTGCGAATTGGCTACACACGAGAAGCCTTGCGCTCTAACCATACCTATGCTGTTTGGTGGAGGTTGTCTAAGCATTCTCCGTTCTAGAGCACGATGGATTACTGTGTGGGTGGCATGCAAGATAGATTATTTTTATCCTTTTCCATATCTTCCTTGAGATGGGTAGATAGCTTTTCAGGTGAAGCTGTGTTGTGCTCATGTGTGTACTTTGTGCATAGATGTGTATTGTGTGGATCGAGAGATCAGAATTGATTGTGACATCCCCTGTGCATGCTATTATACCAGGAAATTGTGCAAGTGGCCTTTGGCTCTATGCTACCTGGACTTTGCTATCCTTTGTACGTTTGTACATGTATTGGTGCTGTTACATAGTTTTAATTATATTTTTGTTGTAACAGTGAATGTAATATCACTCTATGTATGGAGTATGAAATTTGCAGACTAGTTAATACAGACTAGATCTAGTACTGTAATCCAGTATCGCAGAGTGGACAGAACACTATAATCTCCGATAGTGGTGGACGGTCCACCATAAGAACTACAGTTGATTGTTAACTACAATCACCCATACTACATTGTACTTTTTATTATTAATTATAATAAAAAGGTGTTTGCAGTCACCTTAAAAACTGGTCGGCTTTGCCAACAATAAAAATACACAATCGTTAATAAATTGCACATCCAAAACCATTTAATGTTTAGCAATTTCCAGTCAACACTGTTTATAATACATATGTTGTGTACTCAATCAACATCACAAATAACAGATAAAAATCACTTTTATCACACTACTCAATGTTTAACATAACATAAAACTTGTGTAATCAGTGTTGAACATTTCTAAACATTTTTAGTTAATAGTTAATTGAATTTAATCCCTATCTACGTTTTTGGTTTCTCACCAACGGTTTTCACTCCACCAGGCTTTAAATGGAAGGAACTTAGACTCGCAAACACAGCTACAACTCATGCACAACACCAACGTCACTCATCAACAACTCACGAAGTTGGATCTGGCGACAACATGCTTCAAATAATTCACAAGCTTACTCACACACATGAACACTTGAAGATCAGGAAGTTTAAAGAAAAATGAAGGGGTACGGGGCTTTAGGCATGAATTTTGGAGTGGGACCACCCACAGTGGTGATTGGACAGGGATGACGTGGTTTGGGGTAGGGCCCAGGGCTAAGGTGTGGTGATTGAAGGAGGAAGGGAGGGGTTTTGGAGGGGGTTAAGTAGTAAAATGTGGTGAAAGAGGTGATTTGGGGTTTTAGGGTGGTGTGGGGTCCACAACATTGGAGTAGGAGGGGGTGGCAGCTGGCGCAGGCGCAAGGGAGGGCTGGACAGCGGCGACGACGATCACAGGCGGTCGGAGTGGGCGGTGGAGGCCATGGAAGGAGGAGGAGCAAGATGAAGAAGGTAAGAGAAAATGAAAAGGAAGAAGAAAGAAAAGGGAAAAAGAGAAAGGGGTTGTAACACCCCGTATTTTTAAGATAATAAAATAAGAATAACTTAATTAAATAATGAGAATTAAGTAAAAACGGACTGCGCCATTGCGTCCATTTCGGAATTCCGGCCAAGATAGACACTTGGTTTGCATAAAACGGACATCATATGAAGAAGTTATTAAGCTTAGAAGTTTGTAAACGCACAAGAGAAATATATATATATATATATATATATATATATATATCCAAACAAATTAAAATGTAAAATAAAGAATAAAATAAGAATTTCATGTAATAAATACATGCACTGAAAAAATATGTAATGCATGCATTGAAAGTAAGAAAGGATTGGCTGAATGCAATGTAAATATGTTGCATGCACTGTTTTGCAAACATAATGCATTAACATTAAAAGAAAAATAAAAGAAGAAGATTCATGCAATGGTTTAATTTAAGTATTATAACCAACATGAAAAAGAGAAGTTAACAATAATTATCATTGTTCTAAGACTTATTAATAAAAGACATCATAGCTTAGTTGGTTAAGGCATTGTATTTGTAAAATGGAGGTCGGGGGTTCGAACCCCGACAGTCGCATAATTTTTATCTTTGTTTTAGAGAGGTTCAACTGAACATGCAAATATATGTACGTGTACAAATTCAAAATTTGAAAGGATAAGAACATACATATAAGGAAATAAAGAAAATATATGTACAAGTATGAGAATATATATATATATATATATATATATATGAAAAAATGTATGTATACAAAAGATAAAATTCAAGATAAGGCTATAGTCAATGAAATATGGCAAGAATCAAATAAAGGTGCAACATCGTCTGAATTTTGAAAATAAAACGAAAATTATGCATATATATATATATATATATACACACGTGTAAAATGGTCTTTAGAAGAATTGTATACATATAAGAATATTTCATGTGAATAAACAGTTAAATAAATTCCAGAAATTCAAAAGTTTGAAAATCAAATTTCTACGCCGAAGTAATTCAAACATTCGAAATTCAAATTTCTGTACCAAAACAACTTGCGGGACCCAATGCTGACCACTGCGTGTACGATAAGAAGTGGCTTGATTCATCTGCGAACCTGGACTATTTTCTTACCTGGGTTCAATGCTGACTCAGCGCTGCGTGTACGATAAGGTCTTGAGCACCTATAAATAAGACCCTAGACCTAACCCTAAGCATCATAATTCAGCAGCTACGCTGGAGCTTTGCCATGACTCCCTCTCTCTCTCTTCTCAAATCTATTCTGAAATTAAAATGTTAGCCTAGGAGGATTATGAATTCAGATCTGGAAGAGGGAATCAACGTTAATAAAAAGATTATTGAATCATGAAAGCAAGGTAAACCACTAAGAACCAATCTATTTAAATTATTTCTCTTTCCCTTCTCTTTTCATGAAATAATAAATGCATGGTCGTTAGGTCGTGAATCAAATTAAAGGGAAAAGGAAAACCATGGATGATAGAACGGATCAGATCCAAAATTTGGGGAAAGCTTAAAGGTGAGTGGGTTTAAATTATCCCTTGTGAATAATAGTATGTTTATCGTTTAACCATTCCCCATGGATATTTATAATGAATGTATTGAAAAAGTTAATTGATGTGATGAATAATTGCGCTAAAATGAAAATTATGTTCAATCAGTTGAGATGTATACTTATTTGAAAGTTTAAGATGAATACTGTGGTATAGATCCATTTTGTGAACCTGTAAATTAGGATAATTGAGACATTGGGTAAAAGATGCACTATTTGAGATCTACATATTATTAATTACATGTAGAAAGACATGTGACTCATATTGAGAGATTTGGAGGCATAAATTATGATGGGGTTAATGGCATAACTATGGTGGAAATTATGCGTATAAATTGAATTGGAATTATGATTGTGAATTAGAAATTATGTATATAAATTGAATTGGAATTATGAATGTGAATTGGAAATTATGCATATAAATTATAGGCATAACTTATTCGTAGAATTATATTCATAAACTTGAATTGGGGAATAAACATGTATTATGTTTTAAGACTTTAAATTGAAGGCACAATTTGATATGAACATAAATGATGGAATAGAGATGAATATGCCTAAAACAGAACCATGCCTAGGCACGCGGTTATGTTGCATTAGTGATGGAAGTTTGCCCGGACCCGACCGGCATATCCAAAGGCCACTAATGTTGAACCTAATGTGAGGGGTCTAAGTGCATAAATGAAACAAGTAGTTGTGCTAAGATACGTTGTTAAGTTAACTTGTGGTAGAAGACTGGTTGGACCCGCCCGGCAAATCCAGCATCCACAAGTGTAGACTTAATGTGAGAGGTCTAGTACACATATATATATACACACATATATGAAAATATGTAAATGGCAGGACCGACGAATACCATTAATTGTAATAAATGGAAATAAATGAAATTGAATGAAAGATAATTACAACTGTAAGGAAAAGGGAACGAATGGGGAATGATAATAACTTATTATAAGTAAACTCAAGAAAAGGAAAGATAGTAGGTAAACTTGTCCTAGGGACAAGTGGGAATTATAACTTATGGAATAAGGTAAGTTATAATGAATGATAGAGAAAAATGAAATAACTTATGTAATAAAGTTGTACTTAATCGAAGATTAAGTAATTAGCAAGAATAAGAATAAATCCATAAATGAGGTTAGCATAAGTTATATGAAGGAAAAGGGAAACTTATTAATAAACCTTTGTTAAGAGAACTAAGTTAATAGGTAAATTATGATAAATTGTAATGGCGGTGTACAATAAGATTATGATTAAATGAGAAAGAAGAAGGCAAACTTATGGAGATAAATAAGTTGTATTTAATCATAAATGTTGAATGGCAGAAAACATATAAATTAAGATGTACTTAATTATAAATTAAGTGGAACATGTTATGGCAACCATGAGATGGGACATGAATTTTGAATTGCAGTGTAGAGAATAACATGTTGTAGGCTTATTAATGAACTTAAATGGGTTAAGTTGTAAATTGAATTAATAAGCGAGGGTAACTTGGTAAACTTGAAAAGGAAGTCAACGTGAAGGAGAATAACCAAGTTAAATGGGAAAACTCACGAGGTGGCGGAAGAGTGTGATTAATGGTTAGACGTAGGGTCTAATGACATATAAAACTAAGGCGCTTGGACCAGTCCATAAGTTAGAGGATGAATTACCATAAGGGGTAGATCATCGGGGTGTCAATAGACACAAAGAGGAGCGCATGTCCATCTAGATATTCTTATAGGCTCCAACGGACTGGGTTAAGAAGCACGCGGTTTCTGGGGACATAGGATACTCTTGGTATTCCACTGTGAATGGCAGATGATCCGCCTGCACTCACAGAGGTTAGGTCTGCGTAGGTGAACCAATGAGTATGCCTTGATTGCAATAATAAGGGGCAATCAAAAGACTAAGATGGACCAGCGCGATTTGGCAAGACCAATTAGTGCCCTGTGATAACAACTCGTCGTCTACCTACCATCTTCAGTCAGTACGTAAAGCGGAGAACTCCAAAAGACCATATACTTTGCTATCTAGTTATGGGTGAGGATGGCCAATAGGTTTGAAGGGCATAGGGGGCCGGGTTAAGTTCTCATTCTTGATATTCGTGGATGCCTTCCATTAGTTGAGGGAGGGGTCTAGTGGGACCATAGCCACTGTAAAAGCAGACCTTAGCATCTGCAATTGGCAGATATCTGAAAGCTCCCGACCGAGTTCTGTGTTTCTTGCTTAGCCTTGCCACGGGACTTGGGCGCACATATAGAGAACATGTGCAATAGACATCAAGAACGATTGACGATACGTACGTGGGCAAGTCTAGGTACACTCATGTCGCTCTGGGTGGTGTATCATAAGACTAGAGGGCATTATTCGAGGATGGAACCTAATTCGATCGAATGGTTCAAAGATGGCAGTCCGAATGATTACATAGAAGTTGTGGTTCTTTCTAGACGTAGCATTGACATATATACATAAATCTGTACGACATTCGGGCGTAGGATTATGGACTACTATATTCCTACGATGATACGGCGGAGACCGTGCGAGTAGGGTACCATGGGGTATACCTTAGTTGGGGGTAGCTACATATACACTGTATTAGGTTAATCTACTAGGGAGTAGATGGGTGCGACGTGTGTAAGCCTTGAATGCTAATAACACATATAACCCAATAAATTAGAAAATGTAATTGAACGGTATATGTAGGATTATCCAGAAGTATAATTTAAATCCAGTCACACAGGATATATGTTTTGACCCTCCTCCTTACAACATTCGCAGGTTAGGTTCATGATAGAGACTGTATAGCTTTGGATACTGGTTTAGCAGTATTATTATTAAGGTAAAACTATGTTTTAATTACATTATATTTTACTCTTTCCGCTGTGAGATGTTTTCCGAACACTGACATGTTTCATGTCTCTGTCTTTTCTGCAGGATACTAGAGCAAACCAACTCGGTTTCGATGGATTGGGATTTTAAAAAAAAAATTCGGTCCGCCAGAACGCGGGTTGTTACATCTAGTATCAGAGCTTTGGTTTAAAATTCCTATATAAATAGTGAATGAACGTGTTTGTATTTTTATAAATATAAATATATTACATATATACCTAGATCCATAGAGGAACCCACTAAATAAAAAGAGTATAATATGGTATGAAGTGGGATGTTTGTTTTGTACACTAAAATAATGAATAAGGAAATTTGAGACCCTTATGAAGTTTGGTTGGGAAGTGTACAATATACTTTGTACGGAAGGAAAATAAATCCCATATGATTAGTATTTTGGAAAAAGTTGAACAGAGAAAAATGGATTAGGAATATATATATAGTTGAGAGAATCGACCTTGGGGAGTGTCTAGGAGAGCCTAGAAAAATTGGAAACCCGCTTTGAGTCTAACCCCATTATTAACTTTTAAGAACTTGAGACTATAAAAGTTTGGGTAAAAAAAAACGGTTTATGGTGTTTTCAAGTTTTAATCTTAAAAGTTATAGTTTTAAAATATGTAAAGAAGTAAATATTGAGTTTTAAAGTAAAATTCTCTCAGTAAAAGATGCATATTATAAAGCATGTATAACTCGCTAGTTTTTCTAGTTATATTTCATATAAGAATTTTTAATCAAGAAAGTTTTGAAATCTCTATTCTTTTGACAATTATTATTTTTATTATTGTTTTAAGAAGAAAATAATTTTTTTAGCATTTTTAATTTTTGAAAAAAAAAGTTTGAAGATATGAAGTAAATAAGTAAGGACTATCTTGGAATAATGAAAAAATTCCCATAGAATGCATAAGCATTGTAAAGCGTATGATTGTTGCTTGAAAAAAATATAGGTTAGTAATACACAGCAAGGACCAGTAGAGACTGCTAGATAGTGAAGCGCAAGTAAGTGTTGAGAGTTTGTGGTTGGACTTTTCTTAAGTGAAATGGTCTTAAGATTCTTGGCCCTTAGTAGCAGCTGTGTAGGATGTTGAAAGATGAAAAGACTTATTTGAAAAGGATAAACTTAAATCATTGGATTAAGTAAAATAAGCTAAGAAAAGAAGAAAAATAGCCTAACTAAAAAGAAAACAATAAATTCAGAAAAGCAACAAACATAATGGGAAAAGAAAATGAAAATCTTAAGAAAAGATGAATAAAAATGAAAAATTTCCAAGATAAGTTGAAAAAAAAGTTTCTTATGTAGTTGTGCTTAGAATAGTTACATAAAAATTCAAGTACAATTGGAAAAGGTACATAAAAGAAAAACGGAAGATGTAAACATTTTCTGTTTTATACCTTTTTGTAACATAAGAAATCAAATTTAGAAAATTAGATTTTTCTAAATTTCAAAATTTAATGATGGTTGGTAGGGTTTTGGATGCAACAATTGGATGAACTACGCTCTTATTTAGTAAGAGTGAGGGAAAATTTGGATAAAAAAAGGTGTTTTAATTTTCAAAATATTGCATTCATATAGAACTGCCAGTATATTTAAGATGTGACCATCACATTTTAAAAGGATTTTTGGAAAATTTGCATACATATAAGAGGTACCGCTTAGGCATACATGTATTATTGTGATGTATTACACTATGCACATGTGCACAATGGTTGCAAAAATTAGATGCACACATGATGGATGTATATTTATGTGAGGGGTTAATTGATTTTACCTTTATTAAATTTTGGGGACGAAATTTCCTAAGGGTGGGAGAATGTAACACCCTGTATTTTTATGACAATAAAATAAGAATAACTTAATTAAATATTGAGAATTAAGTAAAACGGACTGCGCTATTGCGTCCGTCTCGGAATTCTGGTCCAGATAGACACCTGGTTTGCGTAAAACGAACACCATATGAAGAAATTATTAAGCCTAGAAGTTTGTATACGCATAAGAGAAATATATATATATATATATATGCAAACAAATTAAAATGTAAAATAAAGAATATAATAAGGATTGTATGTAATAAATACAAGCACTGAAAAAAAATATAATGCATGCATTGAAAGAAAGAAAGGATTGGTTGAATGCAATGTAAATATGTTGCATGCACTGTTTTGCAACATAATGCATTAACATTAAAAGAAAAATAAAAGAAAAAGATTCATGCAATGGTTTAATTTAAGTATTGTAACCAACATGAAAAAGAGAAGTAAGGAGAGAACAATAATTATCATTGTTCTAAGACTTATTAATAAAAGACTTCATAGCTCAGTTGGTTAAAGCATTGGATTTGTAACATGGAGGTCGGGGGGTTCGAACCCCGGCGGCAGCATAATTTTTATCTTTGTTTTAGAAAGGGCCAACTGAACATGCAAATATATGTACGTATACAAATTCAAAATTTGAAAGGATAAGAACATACATATAAGGAAATAAAGAAAATATATGTATATATATATATATATGAGAATATATATATATATATATATGCATAAATATATGTATACAAAAGATAAAATTCAAGATAAGGCTATAGTCAATGAAATATGGCAAGAATCAAATAATGGTGCAACATCGTTTGAATTTTGAAAATAAAACAAAAATTGTGCGTATATATATACGCGTAAAATGGTCGTTAGAGGAATTGTATACATATAAGAATATTTCATGTGAATAAAACAGTTAAATAAATTCCAGAAATTCAAAAGTTCCAAAATCAAATTTCTATGCCAAAATAATTCAAACATTCGAAATTCAAATTTCTGCGCCACAACAACTTGCTGGACCAGCACTATGTGTACGATAAGAAGTGGCTAAATTCATCTACGAGCCTGGACTATTTTCTTAACTGGGTTCAATGCTGACTAGCGCTGCGTGTACGATAAGGTCTTGAGCACCTATAAATAAGACCCCAGACCTTACCCTAAACATCATAATTCAGCAGCTACGTTGGAGCACTGCCATGGCTCCCTCTCTCTTCTCAAATCTATACTGAAATTAAAATGTTAGCCTAGGAGGATTATGAATTCAGATCTGGAAGAGGGAATCAACGTTAATAAAAAGATTATTGAATCATGAAAGCAAGGTAAACCTCTAAGAAACAATCTATTTAAATTATTTCTCTTTCCCTTCTCTTTTCATGAAATAATAAATGCATGGTCATTAGGTCATGAATCAAATTAAAGGGAAAAGGAAAACCATGAATGATAGAACGGATCAGATCCAAAATTTGAGGAAAGCTTAAAGGTGAGTGGGTTTAAATTATCCCTTGTGAATAATAGTGTGTTTATCGTTTAATCATTCCCTATGGATATTTATAATGAATGTATTGAAAAAGTTAATTGATGCGATGGATAATTGCGCTAAAATGGAAATTATGTTCAATCAGTTGAGATGAACACTTATTTGAATGTTTAAGATGAATACTATGGTATTGATCCATTTTATGAACCTATAAATTAGGATAATTGAGACATTGGGTAAAAGATGCACTATTTGAGATCTACATATTATTAATTACATGTAGAAAGACATGCGACTCATATTGAGAGATTTGGAGGCATAAATTATGATGGGTTAATGGCATAACTATGGTGGAAATTATGCATATAAATTGAATTGGAATTATAAATGTGAATTAGAAATTATGCATATATATATTGAATTGGAATTATTAATGTGAATTGGAAATTATGCATATAAATTATAGGCATAACTTATTTGCAGAGTTATAATCATAAACATGAATTGGGGAATAAACATGTATTGTATTTTAATACTTTAAATTGAAGGCGCAATTTGATATGAACATAAATAATGGAATAGAGATGAATATGCCTAAAACAGAGCCACGCCTAGGCATGAGGTTAGGTTGCATTAGTGGTGGAAGTCTGCCCGGACCCGACCGACACATCCAGCGGCCACTAATGTTGAACCTAATGTGAGGGGTCTAATGCATAAATGAAACAAGTAGTTGTGCTAAGACACGAGGTTAAGTCAACTTGTGGTAGAAGACTGCCCAGTCCCGCCCAGCAAATCCAGTATCCACAAGTGTAGACTTAATGTGAGAGGTCTAGTACATATATATATACACACACACACATATATGAAATTATGTAAATGGCAGGACCGATGAATACCATTAATTGTGATAAATGGAAATAAATGAAAGAATGAAAGATAATTACAACTGTAAGAAAAGGGAATGAATGGGGAATGATAATAACCTATTATGAATAAACTCAAGAAAAGGAAAGATAATAGGTAAACTTGTCCTAGGAACAAGTAGGAATTATAACTTATGGAATAAGGTAAGTTATAATGAATGATAGAGAAAAATGAAATAACCTATGTAATAAAGTTGTACTTAATCGAAGATTAAGTAATTAGCGAGAATAAGAGTAAATCCACAAATGAGGATAATATAAGTTATATAAAGGAAAAGGGAAACTTATTAGTAAACCTTAGTTAAGAGAACTACGTTAATAAGTAAATTATGATAAATTGTAATGGCGGTGTACGACAAGATTATGATTAAATGAGAAAGAAGAAGGCAAACTTATGGAGGTAAGTAAGTTGTATTTAATGATAAATGTTGAATGACAGAAAATATGTAAATTAAGATGTACTTAATTACAAATTAAACAGAACATGTTACGGCAACCATAAGATGGAACATGAATTTTGAATTACAATATAGAGAATAACATGTTATAAGCTTATTAATGAACTTAAATGGGTTAAGTTATAAATTGAATTAATAAGCGAGGGTAACTTGGTAAACTTGAAAAGGAAGTTAACGTGAAGGAGAATAACCAAGTTAAATAGGAAAACTCACGAGGTGGCGCAAGAGCGTGATTAATGGTTAGACGTAGGGTCTAATGACATATAAAACTGAGGCGCTTGGACTAGTCCATATGCTAGAGGATGAATAACCATAAGGGGTAGATCATCGGTGTGTCAAAAGACACAAAGAGGAGCGCATGTCCATCTAGATATTATTGTAGGCTCCAACAGACTGGGTTAAGAAGCACATGACTTTTGGGGCCATAGGGTACTCTTGGTATTCCTCTGTGAGTGGAAGATGATCCGCTTGCACTCACAGAGGTTAGGTCTGCGTAGGTGAAACAATGAGTATGCCTTGATTACAATAATAAGGGGCAATCAAAGGACAAAGATGGACCAACGTGATTCGGCAAGACCAGTTAGTGCCCTGTGATAGCAACTCGTCGTCTACCTACCATCTTCAGTCAGTACATAAAGAGGAAAGGCGGAGAGCTCCAAAAGACCATATACTCTGCTATCTAGTTATGGGTGAGGTTGGCCAATAGGTTTGAAGGGCATAGGGGGCCGGTGTAACGACCCAGATTTTTGACCGTTCAAAAATCGACCACAAACCACGCATGTCGACCCAAAAAAAAATCTCAAATATAGGTAGTTATTGGGAAAGAAGAAAAAGAAGAAAGAAGAAAGAAGAGAAAGACAAAACAGAGTTCTCACAGCAGAAGGACAACATATAATAACTAACTATCAGTTTTAAAACAGTTGAAATACATAGATTTGACAAGAATATACAACGATTATTAGAGTTACACATTTACAGATATACATAACAAGACAGCGGAAACACAATGCAGCGGAAATACATATATATAGTAAGTATATACCAAATCTTCGTCTCCATCCTCCAAGCTATGGAAATCTTCGCTAACTGCAACATCTGTTGACCCGAGCATATTGCATAAAAGAAACATAGAAAACACTCGGATCAGCACTAAATCATTCTCATATTAGTCAAATTAAAATACGAAATAACATCAGTGTCATGGGTGCAGTAACTCAAGAGATGTTACAGGATTTTTCCATCTCTCAAGGATTCGTTAAACTATTACATAGATAATATAATACGCTATTACGACAGTGTCTACTCAGTAAAGTATAAATACTGAAAATAGTGTAAGCGGGATTACATTTTTACCCTTACACCGTTTATAATACCGTAGTCTATATAGTACCGTAAACCCAGCGTATACGATGGCATCAGACGGCACTCCATAGGTACGATACAAATCAAAATCGTATGGGGCTCGATAAGGATAATATGACAAGGCACTCGAGGCAATGCCCAGGGTAGGATTCTACCAGTTGCACTCCCAGACCGGTGGTAACGCATAGCAGCCACTACTGCTCACCTCGGAACACACTCCTAAAAATCACAAATGAGCCCAAATCATCATCATCATCATCATAGTCATAGAAATAGTATCGAAGAAGTGTGTCCGATCAAAGGTGCTACCTCAATTAGTCACGGTATAGCTCCTGTTTTAGTCATTTCAATTCTGACCCGAAGGTCAGGGCTGTTCCGTCATCGTTCAACTTCTTCGATTCAATAATTGCCTACAAGTCATTATACTCATTCTGGATACGTCATAACGTTCACAGTTGTCAAAGTGGTATCGACACTGACAGGGAGTATGCCTTATGTTGACTCCGGTCTCTTTAACAACCAACGCATTACAAATTTCACGTCGGTTGGTTCTTTTACATTCACAAAGGTTCATTTCATATCAAAATATCATATTTTGTTCGAACTAGATTTATATTCAAGTAGAATATACTTCATATCGAAGTTATAATTATCTCAAATTGATTCTTAAATTCTAAATCCATTCATATTCAATAGGGTATAAATTCCCCATAACAACCCATTCATATCATTTATGGAATCCATTATATTCGAACAAAATATCAATTACATTTCCATGTAAAATTTGTTAAAGTTGATTCGTATTTGCATACTTTATTACGACTCCATCTCGAACTAGGTTTTAAATCCAGCACTTTCCATTCAGAAGAAATTTACGATCGTTTACTATAATAAAGGAAAACAGATGTTTTTAAATAAAAATTTTATATAAACATATATGTTTAGAAATACTGGTTAAAACAAAATAAGATAATTTAGATCATTATGAATATATATATATATATAAAATAAAAAAATTTCTAGTTAATTTAAATAATAACATATATAAGAAAAATTTAAGCTAAAATAAATATTCTATAGGTAAAGTTAAATAATAAATTTTAAAGAAAGAATAACTTATTTGAAATCAAACATTGTAAATATATATATAATAAAATTTCTTTAATCAAAATTTCTCCTTTCTTCTGAACTTCAAATACTTGAACCCATACTCCAGTCTCAATGGAGTTGCTTAGTTCAATATCTTGTTTCAAACGCCATTCAAACCAATCTTCCAATTTCAATAATTCGAATCAATATTCAAAACTGAGTTAAACAACTCAGAATACCTCGATTCCCTTATTAAAATTTTTATTCAATAAGAATTTATTTCATTCAAATCCACCTCATAAATTTGAATAATTCCAAATCATATTTACATCCATCAAGAATTTCCACTTTGGTTTGGGAAAATTTCCTTAACCCTTTTTAATAAACCCCAAGTTCAGAATCTTTAAAGAAAAGGTTTTATCGAGTATCGGCACATCCTTCTGAATGAATTTTTTTTCCAAATATTTAAAATCATTTAACCAACTGATGTCTGTATATAATTATCTATCCAATGGCCAAGTGATTTTTAATTTAATTTCTCGATATTTCAGGGATGGATCTATCATTTCAATCCACATCAGGGTCACAGATGTTTATCATTTCAATCTGCGTTCTTAATTCATTTTAAATCGATCAAATCCCGGGTTGATTCGATGCCCGCAACATCAAGGGTAAATGGGATTAATCGTCATAATGAGCACACAACATACATATATTGAATGTAACACCCTACGTCCATTAATGTCACTCACAAAGGGAATGCATTAACTTCTATGGAGCGTTTTAAGTGTGTATAGAACAGAAACTTAACAACAAGACAGATATAAATAGTACTTAAACTTAAAAAAAATTATTCAATGCAGCGGTAAACACATAGGTTTGATTACATCATCAAAAACCAGAGTCAAAGTACATAATATCCATCTTGACTAAATCAGAATACATAAATTGAAAGACATAACCCCAACACAAAATAGCCATAAACAAGATAGGCTGAAATTTTACTTCAGCGATCCAAGCAACTTCTAAAAGCAAAAGATACAGCTATCCAAAATCATGCTCCACTGGTGCTAGTTCCACCCTGAGCACCTGAGGGGGGGGGGGAAGGAAGAAAAGAGGTGGAAACAAAGGGGGTCAGACATAAAGTCTGGCGAGTGCGATAACTTTAACAATACAATTATCAAAATAACTAGGCTAAGGTATAAGTTGGAAAATAAGGAAACGACTGTGAACCATTGAGTATGGCAGAGCAAACTAAAGGAAATAAGATGAACAAAGATAACGTTAAAGGCACACCTAGTCGCTATAAGATAATTACTACACTGCACCACACCAAACACCCCAAAAGTTGATCCCACCTACAAGACTTAATAATGATAATGGTAGTTTCATGCACCCCTAGTTGCCTTCATAGGTGCCGCCTACCGCTATCTCCACTAGGTGTACCCACTACCCCCATTCGATCGGCTCCCTAACTTGTAGATACCTGTGCTGGCTCCACAGTGGGGTGTATCGCTCCCCAAAGTGGCAACCCGATACCACCAACAATGCACGGCTTATACCTACACGATGCAATAACATCTTACCAACCAGCCCGGGCCCACACATGCATATGAACCCGTTGGACTTGCGTTGCCACCGCTAACCCGTTTTGGCCTCTTACAGTCAAGCCCAGTACGCGTGTCCCGTCCTCGACTTGGGTCGAGCCCACAAAGATACTTATGGGTTACTGGTTGAAATGGGCCCCCATTACTTGACACAAGCTATCCACCTAAGCTTGGTCCCCTCTAGTACATCCCGCTTAACCCTCTTCTTATTCATGTTCACTTACATGTTTCAATTTTTGGTTAAGTGTTTCTAATCGTATTTCAAATGCCATCCAAGGCACCCACTAAATTCCACATGCCACCCAAGGCACCCACTTAACCCCCTCATGTCCCACTACATGTTTATCTGGTTAAGTGTCTCTTAATTCATTAACACCGTAACCTTGTAAAGACCTCCCACATTAGACTGGCATTTGTGGCAGCTGGATTTGCCGGGCGGGTCCGGGCAGTCTTACACCACAAAAGAGCCTAACCTCGTGTCTTTACAACTGTTACGCATTAAATTTATGCCTAAGGCCTCCCACATTAGACTGGCATTTGTGGCAGCTGGATTTGCCGGGCGGGTCCGAGCAGTCTTACACCACAAAAGAGCCTAACCTCGTGTCTTAGGCGATTAATTACACATAATTAATTATCCCCCAATTTGAATTAGTTACCCTATTCAAATTATCAATCAATTCCAAATTTAACTATGTCCATAATTGACTCAATTATGTCCATCTATTTATGGTATGAAAAATTATACCAATTATCATCATCAATTTATTTTATGCCATTTAAGGCATTTATGCCAATTCTCAATATTAAATCTTTTAATATTATCCCATTGCCCCCACGTTGTACGTTCGTTCGTTTCATGTAAAATATACGTTAGACTCGAATAGTCTAACTTATGGAATAAAGAGAAAACATCACTACATACATAGAAATAAAACTAGATCTAAACATAAGGGGTGAACTTGCATGTGTGAATGAGGTTCTTCATCTAAAAACTTGCAAAGGCCAAAGTCACAAACTTGCATAAAACTACATATGTCATAGATCTTAATCTAAAGGTGTAAACTTGTTTAGGTAATAGCCACAAACTTGCATAAACCATGTATGTCATAGATCTAATCATAAGGTGTAAACTTGCATAGGCAATAACCAAACATATATATACATACTTGCATATGTGATTTATGCAACATAAACGATGGTGTAAACTTACATCTAAACATGTAAACTAGCATATAGAATTTTGTATACTAGCATATAACTCACACATGTCATAGCCTAACTTTAGATCCAATTTACACATAAAATAGATGTCATGAAACATGTAAGGTTGTATATAATTTTCACTAACTTGCATATGATCCATGCCTCAATTAACATCATAACTTGCATACATACATATGATTTATCATATGAATTAGTTCCAACAACATAACCAAACTAGCATATGAAACATCGTTATGGATTGATTATACATAAGCCAATCATAAAATTACAACATAGATGATAACATCACAACTTTACAACATAGATGATAACATCATAGAATTTACAACATAGATAATAACATGCGGTCAATAATTCACAACATAGCCATATAATCCACATCATACTCAATCCAATTAAATTGTTAATTATATTATTAAAGAAATCGAACTCACAACTCAAATAAGGTCTTGAGTTCTGAAATCTGAGTTCTGAAATTGATTTAGCTTTCCTTTGGGGAAGGCAATTTGTTGCGGTTTAGATTAGAATTGTATTTGATTAGCTTTTCTTCCTCTCTAATTGGTGGCGGCTATTCTAGGTTGCAAGGTGACGGCATGGAGGCCATGATTCTAATTTTTATTTGATTTTAGGGTTTGAGTCTACATGTGTTTTTATAGAGTTTAGGATTAATTTAAGCCGTCCGATCAACCCAAAATTAACACCATCCATTCAGAGCAGATAAGAAGCCCTAATGACTCAGCATACAGTCATAAAAAGGTCATCAAACAAATCTGCCCTGGGGGGGGGGGGGGGGGTGAGGGAAGGTCGACCCCTTGGTCGACCTGGTGAGGGTAGGTAGACCCCCTGGTCGACCGGGCCCTGGCGGGAAATTTACCGCATAGTTCGTTCTGACTTTAAAATTCAAATTTTTGAAATCTATTTAAATTTTTCTGAGACTTCCGATGGCCATAACTTCTTCATACGAAGTCCAATTCACACAAACTCAGACTCTATCTCAACCAGAATTCTGAGAAGAACACAATGGCGCAACCCGTTTCCCTTAATTCTCACATCTGAGATTAGTTATTTTTTAATTTGTTACTTTAGTGTTAACAAAAATACGGGGTGTTACATTCTCCCCTCCTTAAAGGATTTTTTTGCCCCCGAAATCTCTAAGTTAAGGAGAATGCATATCCTAAGATCCAATCAACCATATACTCAACCATCAAACACAGGAATCCATTGTCCTTATAAAATTCCTAATGATGTATGAGCATATGCAAGGAGTGTGTGTATATGTTCTTTATCTAATGCAAAATCAGGCGGTCTACTGATTCAGTTGACCTCCTTAATGCAAACCATGATAGTGCCATGCGTCCATTATGTATGCGAAAGAATCCTATCGGTACATATTATTTCTACATGTGTGCACAACCTTTCACCAAAATGCAACATCCATATGATAGCATAACCATTATACATCCATTAACTTAAATATGCACACACATTTATATGCAATATGCAATATGAAGTGACTGAGCCGATCTAGTGCCTAAAGTGTGTGTATATGCATCCACGAGCAACCACTAGCAACCACTTGCATCCACATGCATCCATCATACATAACATGTCTCAAACACATGTTTCAACCATAGGACTACCCTATCTAAAGGTCAAAGATACTAGCGAGAGGACATACTAAAGATAAAACAAGTACAAGCTATGCGATAAAGGAGAAATTAAAAGACATACCCTCGAAAAGAAAAGGGTACAATGAACGCATCTTCTCTTCTGTCTCCCAAGAAGCGTTGCTCTCATCATCTCCCCATTGCACTTTGACTAGCTTGACCTCTCGATTCCTCAACTTCTTAATCTCCGACCCAAGAATGCACGTAGGAGCTCGTCCAATCGTCGCATCACACTCTATCTCCACCTCTTTAAGCAAGCTCGGCTCTACCACTTCCATGGTCTCATGCAAGCACTTTCTCAAATGTGATACATGGAATACATTATGTACACCACTAAGTCTCTCGGGTAACTCCACTCTATACGCCATCTGTCCAATCCTCTCCTTAATAGGAAACGGCCCTACGAACCTTGGTGCTAACTTCCCAACGGACCCAAAGCGAACAACATTCTGTAATGGAGACACCTTGACAAAGACCATGTCCCCAATATTAAACTCAAGATCTGTCCTCCTCTTGTCCGCATAAGATTTCTTCCTATCTTGCGCTGTCTTCATCCTTCTTCGAATCAAATCGATCTTTTCCAAAGTCTCTCTAATCATATCAGGCCTAAGCAATATTTTATCTGTAGATTCCCACCAACATGAAGGCGAACGACACGGCCGTCCATAAAGAGCCTCGAACGGTGCCATGCCAATGCTAGACTGAAAGATATTATTATATGCGAACTCCACCAACGGAAGATGTTCCTCCCATGTACCTCCGAAGTCTAAGACACACAACCTAAATAGGTCCTCTAGAATACGATTCACCCTCTCGGTCTGGTTGTCCGTCTGAGGATGATATGCAGTGCTCAAACATAACTGAGTCCCTACCGCCTCTTGAAAGCTCTTCCAAAACTCGCTAGTAAAGATAGGATCGTGATCGCTCACTATGCTAGAAGGAACACCGTGCAAACGAACTATCCCTCGAATGTATACGGAGGCTAATCATGGAGCAGTCCTCTTACTCTTCACGGGAATGAAATGGGCGCTCTTAGTAAGTCTGTCTACCACGACCCAAATCCCCGTATTACCCTTCCTCGATCTTGGTAACCCATCAATAAAGTCCATCGAGACACTTTCCCACTTCCATTGTGGGACCTCCAATGGGTGAACCAACCCACCGGGCTTCTTTTGCTCTGCTTTTATTTGTTGGCATACCAAGCATCTAGCGACAAACTCAGCCACATCCCTCTTCATACCGGCCCAAAAGTAAACTCGTCTCATGTCCATGTACATCTTGTCCCCGCCGAGATGAATGGTTATCTTAGAACGATGTGCATCATCAAGAATGGTCTTCCTCAAGTTCTCGTCTCGTGACAAAGTCTACCGTCCCTATGTAACCAACCCTTATCATCTAGGGTATACCTACTAAGATGGCTTGATGACTCTCCCCTTTTGAGCTTCTCTACTAACTTAACCAACTGTGGGTCATCTCGCTGTGCCTCACCAATCCGTCCCAAAAGCGTAGGTCTAACCTCTAAGGATACTAGCAAACCGGGTACAAAGTCAATGGAAGGTCTAAAGTCAAACGCAGAGATGAACTCTAAGCTTTGCCGCTCAACAAACAACAGACTCAAGGACAACCTTTTCCTACTTAAGGCGTCTGCCACCACGTTACCCTTGCCAGGGGTATATGCTATCTCAAAATTGTAGGACGCTAAGAATTCCATCCACCTTTGCTGCCTTAAGTTCAAGTCCTTCTGAGAGAACAAATATTTTAGCGATTTGTGGTCAGTGAACAATTCAAATTTCTCACCAAGAAGATAATGGCGCCAAGACATAAGCGCAAAAATAATAGCGGCCAACTCTAGGTCATGTGTAGGGTAATTTCTTTCATGCACGCTCAACTGCCTTCCTCCATAGGCTATTACCCTTCCCTCTTGCATTAAGACTGCGCCTAGTCCTGTCCCACAAGCATTGGTATAAACAGTAAATAGCTTACTCCCATCTGGCAACACTAAGACTGGGGCTGTGGTCAAAGCTCTCTTTAAACGTTGGAACGCATCATCACAATCTATGTCCCATGTGAAAACTAAGTTCTTCTTCATCAAGCGTGTTAATGGGGCTGAAATTTTTGCAAAGTCTTTGATAAACTTCCTATAGTAGCCAGCCAACCCTAAGAAACTCCTCACCTCGGTAGTATTTTTTGGGACCTTCCAATCTTGGATGGCCACTACCTTTGCGAGATCCACAACTATCCCTTCTTTGGAAACCGCATGCCCTAAGAATCGCACTTCCTTTCTCCAAAAGTGACATTTAGAAAATTTAGCTTTAAGGCTATGCGCTCGAAGGGTCTCCAACACTTCCCTAAGATGTAAGGCATGCTCTTCCTCGCTCTTAGAAAAGATCAGGATGTCATCCACAAAGACTACCACGAATTTATTAAGGTACTCCCTAAACACCCTACTCATCAAGTCAACAAAGTATGCAGGGGCGTTTGTCAAACCGAAGGGCATCACAAGCCACTCGAAGAAGCTGTCCGGAGTCCTAAAGGCAATCTTGTCTATGCTATCCTCAGCCACTCTCAACTGATTGAAGCCCATGGCTAAGTCCAATTGCGAAAACACTGAGGTGCCAACAGACTAATCGAAGAGATCGTCAATCCTCGGCAGTGGGTGCTTATTCTTCTTAGTAAGCTTATTAAGTTCTCTATAGTCCACACAAAGTCTAAGGGACCCATCTGCCTTCGTGGCAAATACTATTGGAGCACCCTACTCCAATATACTATGTCTTATGAACCCCTTCTCAAGCAATTCTTTCACTTGCTTACTGAGTTCTCTTCTCTCTCTTGAGCCATGTGGCGCACTGGCAATGCAACTGGCTTTGCATTATCTACTAGATATATTCGAAAGTCTATCTCACGTTTTGGGGGTAGACCCCTCACCTCATCGAAGATATCAACATATTCACGGACTATACGAACAGAATGTAAATCATCATTGGATGCGTCAAGGGATTCTAGGTAGCTAAGCATTACTGGACCTCTAGGGTCACAAGAAATATCAAGGTTCTTTCCACAACGAGTCAACAATCTAACTACCCTTCTTTCACAATCTAGGATAGCCCCGTATCTAGTTATCCAATCCATACCTAGAATTAAGCCATAGCCCATGAAGCCAAGAACAAAGGCGTTGCATTCAAACCCAACACCCAAGATAAACACTCTCAAATCCCGACAAATCATAGAAAGATGAGACGAACCACCAATAGGATTTGAGACTACTAAGGGATCTGTAACTAAACTAGTATTTAGGTGCAGTGTTTCAACTAGTGATGTAGAGATAAACGAATGTAATGCGCCAGAATCGAATAAAGTACGGACATGATGATCAAATAGAAAAACTAAACTTTCAACGAAAATCTTTCTACCTCGTTCTTGTAGCAGTGGGACCATGAGAGCCTGAACTTGCCCCCTTGCCTTCCCTGGTGCCATAAGAGCCTGCACCAGTCCTCCCGAGGTAGACCCTGCCCACTGCCCTTTCCTTGGGCAGTCCTTAATCAGATGTCCCGCTTCGCCACAGTGGAAACAGCCAGTCTTCTTTTTCTTCCTACAATCTTTGCTTAGATAGCCTGGTGTCCTATAGTTAAAGCATCTTTTCTTTCCCTTGCCATTGTTGCCTTTACCACCTTTCTTGTTCTGTTGTTGCTATTGCGGTTTCTTTTGATCCCCTTTCTTCTCGGGTGCCTTATTAGCATTGACGCCCTTCTCTTCTTCATGCATAAGCGCCATGTCAACTAGTCTCTCAAAAGTAGCCCCCATGGGTATGTGGGTCATAGCTAACCCATGAAGCGGCTCGTTCAAACCCTTAACAAACCTCAGGGCCATCTTTGCTGGTGTATTCACCAAGTCCAATCCAAATCTCACCAACTGATTGAATTTGTTGACGTATTCTTTCACTGATAGATTCCCTTGCTTCAACGCCAAAATCCTTTCCATGTATAGATTCTCTTCAGCTCGTGAGAGAAACGTTGCCTCAAACCTACGCCTGAAATCTGGCCATGTATCAACTGGACGCTCTCAATTAGTGACCTCCCACCAAAACGAGGCCTCATCCTTCATTAGCCAGGCAGCCAACTGGACCTTTCTTCCATCTTCCACTTCAAAGATCCCAAATAATTCTTCCACCTCCTTTAGCCAATTTCGAGCTTCAACAAATGTCTCCGTCCCGTGAAAAGGTTTTCCACCCATTGCCCAAAAGTCCTTACATATCTTAGCGAAAGTATCGACACAAGGAGGAGGATGAGGATTTGCTGGACCTGCGATGGCGGCCCTAGTCTCCAAATTCCTCCTAAACCATCTTAGTATCGGTATCCCCTCGGGTATCTCGGGAATTCCAGACATGCTGAAACGAAAAAGGAAAGATTCAATACAAAAGAATCGAAGGAAAGATATATGGCTCTTGGGGTTATGCTTTCTAAAATAAGATTTTCTCTTGAAAATACTTTCCTTAAAACATACTTTTGAAGGTACTTCTTTATAAAAGTGTTTTTGAAAAACAGTTTTTCAAAATTCATATTTGTTCTGGTAATCTTCAGCTCTAATACCACGTGTAACACCCCACGCCCGTTAATGTCACTCACAAAGAGAATGCATTAACTTCTATGGAGCGTTTTAAGTGTGTATAAAACAGAAACTTAACAACAAGACAGATATAAACAGTACTTAAAACTTAAAAAAATTTATTCATTGCAACGGTAAACTCATAGGTTTGATTACATCATCAAAAACCAAAGTCAAAGTACATAATATCCATCTTGACTAAATTAGAGTACATAAATTGAAAGACATAACCCCAACAAAATAGTCATAAATAAGATAGGCTGAACTTTGACTTCAGCGATCCAAGCAACTTCTAAAAGCAAGAGATACAGATGTCCAAAATCAAGCTCCACTGGTGCTAGTTCCACCCTGAGCACCTAGAGGGGAGGGGGGAGAGAAAGAAAAGAGGTGGAAACAAAGGGGGTCAGACATAAAGTCTGGCGAGTGCGATAACTTTAACAATACAATTATCAAAATAACTAGGATAAGGCATAAGTTGGAAAATAAGGAAATGACTGTGAACCATTGAGTATGGCAGAGCAAACTAGAGGAAATAAGATGAACAAAGATAACGTTAAAGGCGCACCTAGTCGCTATAAGATAATTACTACACTGCACCACACCAAACACCCTAAAAGTTGATCCCGCCTACAAGACTTAATAATGATAATGGTAGTTTTGTGCACCCCTAGTTGCCTTCATAGGTGCCGCCTGCCCCTATCTCCACTAGGTGTACCCACTACCCCCATTTGATCGGCTCCCTAACTCGTAGATACCCATGTTGGCCCCACAGTGGGGTGTATCACTCCCCAAAGTGGCAACCCGATACAACCAACAATGCACGGCTTATACCTACACGATGCAACAACGTCTTACCTACCAGCCTGGGCCCACACATGCATATGAACCCATTGGACTTGCGTTGCCACCGCTAACCCATTTTGGCCTCTTACAGTCAAGCCCAGTACTCGTGTCCTGTCCTCGACTTGGGTCGAGCCCACAAAGATACTTATGGGTTACTGGTTGAAACGGGCCCCCATTACTTGACACAAACTATCCACATAAGCTTGGTCCCCTCTAGTCCATCCCATTTAACCCTCTTCTTATTCATGTTCACTTACATGTTTCAGTTTTTGGTTAAGTGTATCTAATCGTATTTCAAATGCCACCCAAGGCACCCACTAAATTCCACATGCCACCCAAGGCACCCACTTAACCCCCTCATGTCCCACTACATGTATCTGGTTAAGTATTTCTTAATTCATTAACACCGTAACCTTGTAAAGACCTCCCACATTAGACTGGCATTTGTGGCAGCTGGATTTGCCGGGCGGGTCCGGGCAGTCTTACACCACAAAAGAGCCTAACCTCGTGTCCTTACAACTGTTACGCATTTAATTTATGCCTAAGACCTCCCACATTAGACTGGCATTTGTGGCAGCTGGATTTGCCTGGCGGGTCCGAGCAGTCTTACACCACAAAAGAGCCTAACCTCGTGTCTTAGGCGATTAATTACACATAATTAATTATCCCCCAATTTGAATTAGTTACCCTATTCAAATTATCAATCAATTCCAAATTTAACTATGTCCATAATTGACTCAATTATGTCCATCTATTTATGGTATGCAAAATTATACCAATTATCATCATCAATTTATTTTATGCCAAATTCTCAATATTAAATCTTTTAACATCATCCCATTGCCTCACGTTGTACGTTCATTCGTTTAACGTAAAATATATGTTAGACTTGAATAGTCTAATTTATGGAATAAAGAGAAAACATCACAACATACATAGAAATAAAACTAGATCTAAACATAAGGGGTGAACTTGCATGTGTGAATGAGGTTCTTCATCTAAAAACTTGCATAGGCCAAAGTCACAAACTTGCATAAAACTACATATGTCATAGATCTAAATCTAAAGGTGTAAACTTGTTTAGATAATAGCCACAAACTTGCATAAACCGTGTATGTCATAGATCTAATCATAAGGTGTAAACTTGCATAGGCAATAACCAAACATATATATACATACTTGCATATGTGATTTATGCAACATAAACGATGGAGTAAACTTACATCTAAACATGTAAACTAGCATATAGAATTTTGTATACTAGCATATAACTCACACATGTCATAGCCTAACTTTAGATCCAATTTACACATAAAATAGATGTCATGAAACATGTAAGGTTGTATATAACTTTTACTAACTTGCATATGATCCATGCCTCAATTAACATCCTAACTTGCATACATACTCCAACAACATAACCAAACTAGCATATGAAACATCATTATGGATTGATTATACATAAGCCAATCATAGAATTACAACATAGATGATAACATCGCAACTTTACAATATAGATGATAACATCATAGAATTTACAACATAGATAATAACATGCAGTCAATAATTCACAACTTAGCCATATAATCCACATCATAGCTCAATCCAATTAAATTGTTAATTATGTTATTAAAGAAATCGAACTCACAACTCAGAGAAGGTCTTGAGTTCTGAAATGTGAGTTCTGAAATTGATTTAGCTTTCCTTTGGAGAAGACAATTTGTTGCGGTTTAGATTAGAATTGAATTTGATTAGCTTTTCTTCACCTCTAATTGGTGGCTGCTATTCTAGGTTGCAAGGTGACGACATGGAGGCCATGATTCTAATTTTTATTTGATTCTAGGTTTTGAGTCTACATGTGTTTTTATAGAGTTTAGGATTAATTTAAGCCGTCCGATCAACCTAGAATTAACCCCAACCATTCAGACCAGATCAGAAACCCTAATGACTCAGCATACAGTCATAAAAAGGTCATCAAACAAATCTGCCCGGGGGGAGGGTGGGGGGGCAAGTCGAGCCCCAGGTCGACCCCCTGATCAACCTGGTGAGGGTAGGTCGACCCCCTGGTCGCCCTGGCCCTGGCGGGAAATTTCCTGCCTAGCCCATTCTGACTCTGAAATTCGAATATTTGAAATTTGTTTAAATTTTTCTGAAACTTCCGATGGCCATAACTTCTTCATACGAAGTCCAATTCATGAAAACTCGGACTCCATCTCAACTTGAATTCCGAGGCGAACATAATGGCGCAATCCGTTTCCCTTAATTCTCACATCTAAGATTAGTTATTATTTAATTTGTTACTTTAGTGTTAACAGAAATACGGGGTGTTACACTGAATATTAATACTAATATCAATTCATCGATCAAATCAAACCAAGGCATTCATCACAACCATTTAATTCAAATGGTAAGTATCAAATCATTTCACTGATTATCAAGTGTCGGGGTTTTAACTAGAGTTTAATTAACTTGAATAACTAGTTATCGACTTAAATTTCTCAGATTCACACACTTACATGTCACTTTTAAACAACACATCAACAATCAACACAACCATGCAACCAACTTATTTCATAATTTAATTTAACAAATATGGGAATAATTCAGTATTTCGTAAGTGAGAAAATCACTCACTTTTGCGTCCTTAGTTGATCGAACTTCCAACTAAAGGCCAAAATTTGACAATCTTCAAACGCAGCCCAATCAGTGCCAAAACGTCCGCAATTCTGCCACGATCCTAACGCAACAAACTGTGCATCAATCCGAGGTCGTACGAAGAAGTTACGCATGTTTTACTATTTGAATTTAAAAATATATAAAATAGATTAAAACAAATCCTCACCAATAATCCCTCGCCATGTCATCCTACTTTAATGTCCTCCCGCTTATGCCATTTCCTTTTCCGCTATAGTACACGCGCCTACAGTCAACGATGGGAAACAACCAATTTGAACGAAACTTTGACCACCATTTGCTAGCTCCTCCGTCCGCCTGGAGACCTCCGACCACCCGCGTTCTGACCCGCCAGGCGAGCCGCGTCCACCGGTGCCAGGCCCACCACCTCCGGTGGCCTCCAGCTCTGATGGCGTCAAGGTACAAAAACGAGTTTTTTAACCCTAAAACTTGAAATTCCAGTGATTCCCTTCACGTTAGATCCTCCAACTACCCTCAACACGTTCGTATGGCTCCCCTCTACAATACCCAAAAGCCAGATTTTCCAATCAGCTCATAAATTAAAAATCCCCAATTTTATGCTTAGGGTTTCAAAATCTGAAAGCTTCGACCGCGATTCCTAACCAAACGGAGTGCTGCATGCGACAACAAACTATAGATCTGAGTTCTACCAGTTGAGAGCTTCGATTCGACATATAATATGTTGGTATTTGGAGAATATTTTATTTGAGCTTGTATTTTGATTTTAGCTAGGGATTTGAATTCTCATTTTAGCCATTAAAGGCCAAATTTGATGGAGAAAGTAACGTATAATGAAAATATGGCTGAATGAGGTGAAAAGATTTATATATATATATGTGTATAAGAGGTCCAACCTAAGAAACAAACAATTTATTTAATTACATTGACTTCTTTCACATTTTATTCTATACAACTAAATGACAAATCCAATTGCAGCGAAATTTGAAACTCTAAAATAATTCATCACTCTGGATCCGATGGTACTGATTTTATCGAATTCCGAGACAGTTGCGAAAACAGCTAAATTCCACAGTTTATTATTTAAATAAAATATTCAATTTTCCATTTAACTGATTAAATTCAGTTTAATATTTATAAATTCCATTCAAATCCCATTTCAACTTAAATAAAATTTTATAAATTGATTCCACAACTTTTTAAGTTCCCGAATTTGGTTATTTTCGAACTTAAATTTGAATTTCAATTATAACCAAATAGCATAAATTTTATTTAATCATTTAATTATTAAATCTCAAATTACAACATTTCTAAATAAACTAAATTTAAAAACCTATTTACGCTCAACTCAAACAACCATCATCATTGAAAATCAAAAAAATTTGATTTTTCTCTAATATTATTCCATTTCATTTATTTAAATCGAAATTTAAATATATAGAAAATATGGGATGTTACACCCGGGGTTAAGTTCTCATTCTTGATATTCTTGGGTGCCTTTCATTAGTTGAGGGAGGGGTCTAGTGGGACCATAGCCACTGTAAAAGCAGACCTTAGCATCTGCAATCGGCAGATATCTCAAAAGCTCCCGACCGAGTTTCGTGTTTCCTGATTAACCCTACCACGGGACTCGGTCGCACATATAGAGAACATACGCAATAGACATCGAGAATGATTGACGGTATTTACGTGGGATAGTCTAGGTACACTCATGTCCCTCTAGGTGGTGTATCATAAGACTAGAGGGCATTATTCGAGGATGGAACCTAATTCGATCGAATGGTTCAAAGATGGCAGTCCGAATGATTACATAGAAGTTGTGGTTCTTTCTAGACGTAGCCTTGACATATATATAGAAATCCGTACGACATTCGAGCGTAGGATTAGGGACTGCTATATTCCTGCGATGATACGGCGGAGACCGTGTGAGTAGGGTACCATGGGGTATACCTTAGTTGGGGGTAGCTACATATACACTGTATTAGGTTAATCTACTAGGGAGTAGATGGGTGCGACGTGTGTAAGCCTTGAATGCTAATAACACAGATAACCCAATAAATTAGAAAATGTAATTGAACGGTATATGTAGGATTATCCAGAAGTATAATTTAAATCTAGTCACACAGGACATATGTTTTGACCCTCCTCCTCACAACATTCGCAGGTTAGGTTCATGACAGAGACTGTATAACTTTGGATACTGGTTTAGCAGTATTATTATTAAGGTAAAACTATGTTTTAATTAAATTATATTTTATTCCTTCCGCTGTGAGATGTTTTCCGAACACTGACATGTTTCATGTCTCTGTCTTTTCTGCAGGATACCAGAGCAAACCAACTCGGGTTTCGATGGATTGGGATTTTTGAAAAAAAATTCAGTCCATCAGAACACGGGTTGTTACAAGGGTTTTATGCAAAATTCCTAGACTATGCATGCCAATTACTGTGTCATGACAAGAGAAGTTGGAAAAAAAATTCGAGTTCGCCGATGGGTGACACCTCATTTAGCATCTTCCGAAGCATGTTTGTTTGATGCAGGTTAAAGTGTTCTAATTCGCCTCTACGTCTTTTGATCCTGTGAACAAACGTTTATTCTGTTTTATACAAAATTTTGCCCTTAACATAAAATGTAATTTTAGATCCAATGGAATAGGTTTCGTCGAATATCAAGTTCGTTTGACCTTCCATTTTATTTTTCGATCGCATTTCCGATTGATTTTGACACGTTGTCATAATGTACGTTTAATTCACGCACATCCACACATTATCTCCAAAAATAAAAAAACTTGGAAATTTACTATTATTCGACGCTATGGATCAGACAAAAATAGTTTCATCAAAATCCGAGGTCATCTCAATAATATTCCTTTGTAAATTGTTGAAATCCACATTAAATCATCGAATTTTTAAATTTGACCTTATTTTCTTATAAATATAAATTAAAAATAATTATTAAATTGGTTCCAAAATTCTGGGTCGTTACAATCTCCCCCACTTAAAACATTTCGTCCCTGAAAAGGAAGATAAAAGCAAAGTTATATAGAAGTCACAAAATAAATATAGGTTTACCTCTCATAGAAGAGTTACTCAAAGATATCCACTCTACACCTGGGATAAGCATGTTTAATGCTATCCTCTGTCTCCCATTACAGTCTTTAGGATCTCCGCTCCATTGTACTTTAACAAAGTTCACTTTCTTATTTCTTAGCATTCTTGTTTCTTGACCAATTATCTTTATTGACTCTCTACGAACAGCTAGACTCGGAGTAGTTTCCAAATCTTCTTGTGTCGCTTCCTCTACAATCAAGTCTGGATCATGCACATGCTTCCAGAGATGAGTAATGTGAAACATGTCATGCACTCCGGACAACCAATCTGGCAGCCGAACTCTATAAGCTAGAGTCCCAATCTTTTCCAATAACGGGGATAGGCCAATTCTCTCAACGGAGATAACTTTCCCGTTTTTCCGAATTGAATCACTTCTCTCAACGGAGATATCTTTAAGTATACTAATCACCAACGAAAAATTCTAAGTCTCTTCTTTTAGAATCTGCATAACTTTTCTGTTAGCTCTAGCTGCCTTCTTTTCCTAATGTAGTCCACCTTATTTACAGCTTCTTGGATCATATTTGGACCCAATACAAGTCCATCACCAGACTCAATCCAACAGTAGGAGATCTGCATGGTCGACCATTTAACGCTTTGAATGGCTATGTCTTCAAGCTTGCTTAGAAGCTATTTTTACATGAGAACTCAACAAGATCTAAATGATCTTCCCACGATCCTACAAAATCAAGGATACAAGCTCTTAGTGGATCTTCCAAAATACGATTCACCCTTTCAGTCTGACCATTTGTCTAGGGATGGTAAGCAATGCAAAGATTCTACTTGTCCCCAACTCAGACTGAAATGCTTCCTAGAACTTACAGGTAAAGATCAGATCTCGACCATTGATAATATTGCTTGGTACTTCATGCAGTCGCACAACTTCTTTCACATATGTCTGAGCAAGACTCTGAGCTGTCCTACTTGCTTTCATAGGAAGAAAATGGGCACTTTTCGTTAAACGATCTACAATAATCTAAATGATTTTATTACCCTTCTTAGTTCTAGGAAGACCGTCAATGAAATCCATAAATATCTGATCCACTTCTATTTCGGAATCTTTGAAGGTTGTAGAAACCCAGCTACTTTCTACTGATCACTCTTAACTTGTTGGCAAGTTAGACACTTACTACCATATATCGAGAAATCTATTGATTTCCACCAAAATGTGCGTTTTAAATCTCGAGACATCTTCTGCACACCTAGATGAATACTTAACTTAGACTTATGACACTCATCCAGTACTTCTCTTCTCAGCTTTGGAATATCCGGAACACAAATCCATCCTTTCAATCTCAGAATTCCTTTATTGTCAACTTGGAAGTTTGAGACCTCCTCATTCTGAATTCTTTGGATAATCCTCTTAATAAAATCATCATCTTTCTGTAGAACATAAATCATCTCAATCAGTGAGGGTGTAATAATCAAATTAGCAATAATCACGTTCCTTCTACTGAGCGCGTATGCCACAACATTGACCTTTCCTGGAGTGTATAAAATATCAAGATCGTAAGCTGCCTGAAACACCAACCAACGCTATTGTCTCATATTAAGATCCTTTTGGGTGAACAGATATTTCAAAGACTTATGATCTGTGTATAACTCAAACTTCTCACCTAATAGGTAATGCCTCCAAATTTTTAAGGCAAATACCACCGCTAGCAACTCCAAATCATGAGTGGCGTACTTTTTTCATATAGCTTCAGCTGACGACTTGCATAAGTAACGACTTTGCCTCTTTGCATCAACCCTGTGCCAACTCCTTCCTTACAAGTATCTATATGAACGGTCAAATCTTGATTACCGTCTATAATCGTCAACAATGGTGCAGTAGTTTATCTTTCTTTTAGCTCTTGGAACGCTGCTTTACATTTTGACGTCCAATCAAACTTGGCATGCTTCTTAGTAAGCTTCGTCAAAAGACTAGATAACTTCAAAAAATCTTTCATGAATTTTCGATAATAGCTCTCCAATCCAAGAAATTTTTTAACTTCTATAAGAGTCTTTGGTTGCTTCTAATCCTGGATGGCCGTAACCTTATTCATATCTACTAATATTCCTTCTTTCAATACAACATGACCAAGGAACTTCACTTCTTCTTTCCAGAACCGACACTTGGAAGACTTGGCTTTCAGAATACTCTTTCTCAGAATCTCCAATACATGTTTCATGTGTTCTTTTACAATCTTCAAAAAGATCAGAATATCATCAATAAAGACCAATACGAACTTGTTCAACACTTCTCGGAATACCTGATTCATCGAATCAACAAAATAGGTCGGGCCACTGCATAACCCGAAAGGTGGTACTAACCATTCATAAAATAAATCTGGACCTTTGAAGGCTGTCAAAGGAGCACATTCTTCCACAATTCTTAATTGATGAAAACTATAGCTAGGTCCATCTTCGAGAATACGCATGCATCATTTTAAAGATATAACAAAATCATGATACACGACAGCGGGTACTTATTCTTAAACGTTTGCTTGTTGAGGTCTCGAGTACACATAATCTAAAGGTACCGTCTGACTTCGGAATGAACACTACTGCTGCTCCCTAACACGAAAAAATAGGCCTTATCAGACCCTTCCATAAAAGCTGGCGAGTTTGACTACTCAATTCTACTTTCTCTATTAATATCGTTTTCCGAATTGGATGCACAACTGGTCTTGCGTTCGGAACTAGATCAATCCTGAAATCAATTTCTCTTCGCGGAGGTAGACTATCGACATCCTCGAACACATCCGCGTAATTCTTTGTTGGAGAAGGAGTTTTGATGACAACAACCTTATATCAATTATCATTATCAATTGATTATAAAATATATACTAACATCTTTATCTAGAATATATATACATACATATATATATATATATGTAGGATTTGTATACATGAGTTAATACTTAAGTTTGCACAGTTTTAGAGTTCCAAGAGATTCAGAATTTAGAAGAGATTCAAGACTCTTGAGTGTCAAGATATCAAGAGCTCAAGATTATCAAGTAAATAGAGTCTAGCTTATATGTAAAACTCGGGTTAGCACTTTCAAATTCTGATTTCAAATTCTATTTTCAAATTCCTTTTTAAATTCCTTTTCAAATTGTTTAATTTCTTTTGTAAATGATTCCAAATTATTATAAGTATTTTCCTTTATGATTTCAAATATATATAATGTTTATAAAGTTCATATATATACATGTTTATAATATATGTTTTAAAGTCTTATATCATATAATTTTATATATACATATAAATTATATATTATTATGTTTATATATGTTTTTATACTTTACAAACTTCATTTGAAACATTAGTTTTGAGTCACGAATTTCCAGAAAACATATTTTGGTTTTAACATTTGAAATTTGATTTTAAAAATAAATATACAAGGCATATGTCGACATGCCCATAATGACATGTCGACATATAACTGTCATTTTACCAATTTCCAAAGGAAGTGTCTTTTCACTATTTGTAATGTTCCAGAAGTGTTGTAACCTTTGGGACATTATAAAAGGGGATGATTCCGAATTTTTAATCGTTCTTTCTTCTCCTTCTCCACCCCTTTACTTACCACCATTAAAATACTTAAATACCTTGATTTCTACACTTATACTATGCCAATTTCAACAAAATTTATATCATTCTTCTTCTCTTTTCATTCTCTATCATCTACTCTCCATTTGAAGTGCTAATTGAAGGGTCTAGGGCTATTGTGACTGTTTGGGAATTGTTTGAGAAAGGATGTGTTCCTTGTAGCCGTGAAATTAAGGAAAGGGAGGGTGTTATCCATGTAGCCGTGAAATCAAGGGTGGTGGAATCAGTGTTAACTTTGTAGCCGTGAAATCTAGGATATTGTACTTAGATATTGATAATAATAAAACTTTGCGCAATCCAGTGTTATATGGGACTAGATGTTGGAGTAATCCAAACTAGTATAAAATCCGATGTGTTCTTTCCTTTTATGCATTTTATATTTACTTATATCTATATTTGTGATTGTTTCTTTGTTTGTGATCATTTTTGGTGTGATAATCATTATATGATTCATATAGTTATTCAGAATTGTTTGAATTTTCTATATTCTCTTTAAAACAGTATTCACCCCTCCTCTGGTGTTAATTTTGCCTTAAGATTCACATCCCACATCCTTAACAATTGGCATCAGAGCATAGGTTTTCAAAAAGTTCATAATTTGATTTTTGAAAATATTAAATGGCAACCAACACTGGTAATAATAGTTCTTTTGTATTGGGTTAATCCACTATTAGAGCAACACTATTTAATGGAAATAATTATTCATATCAGGCATGTAAAATGAAAATCTATTTACAATCAGTAGGATTAGACACATGGAATAACACACAGACTGAATTTGTTAAAGCCACTACTAATTTTGCACAATGGACTAACAAACAAAAGTCTGCCACCGAAAGTAATTCTAAGGCCGTGAATATGTTATTCTGTTCATTAGATAGAAATGAATTTAATAGAGTGTCAGTTTGTAAATCTGCTTATGAAATATGGAGAACATTGCATGTTACTCATGAAGGAACCAATAAAGTTAAACAGACAAAGACAACAATGCTAATTAATCAATTTTAGTTATTTAAAATGAATGAGAAATCTATCTCCAATATGTACTGTAGATTCGCACTCATTAATGGCTATGGGAAAACTTATTCAGAAAAGACCAAGTCAAAAAAATACTTAGTTCATTGACTCCAAAATGGGATCAGAAAACACTAGCAATTGAAGAAGCCAGTGATGTCAATGAAATGAAGATTGAGGAGTTAATACGGAATTTGATGTCGTTCAAAGATCAACTACAGAAAAGAAAGGAAAATAAGCCTACAGAAAAGAAATCTGTAGCATTCAAAGCGACAACAAATGATTCTGATTCAAGTAGTGAAGATGATGAAGAAATTGATTTAACGGTAGGGAATTTTAGAAAATTTCTGAGATATAAAAGGAGAAATGATTTTCAGAGAATTAATCAAGCAAATTCGGGAAGAAATGATGATAGATGTTATAACTGCAACAAACCGGGTCATATAAAGAGAATGTGTCCATATCCAGATAAATCAAATCAACAAACAGGCAATAATAATTGGTCAAAGAAGAGAAAGAGGCATATGTAGCAACTTTAGAAGATTCAGATTCATCATCAAGTGATAAGGAGCCAGAAACCGAAAATCCAAATATGTGTTTCACAGTGATTCAAAATTCAGAAAATATCGAAGAAATGGATCTAAAAACCTGGTACACCTTAATTAATTTCTAAATTTTTGGTTGATTCAGATGAATGGTTGTTTGTTTGTTTGCCTTATTTGAATTTGAAATTTAAATTTTAAAATTTAAACTTGAACTTTAAAACTCAAATTTGAAATTTAAATTTTGTAATTTATAATAATAATAAATAATAATGCAATAAATAATAATTAATTTTTGAATGATTGTTAGGATTAATATTATTCAGGAAATAATAAACCTGAAATATAGCAAAACAGAGTCAAATAGAAACATGTCTTTTCAAAATACCCCTATATGTCGACATACCCAAATAGACATGTCGACATATGTGCTAGAAAATTAAATTCAAATTTTGAATTTCAAAATTTGGAACTTTTGAGCTTCGTTCCAACTTTCACCAACTCCCAAAGTCTGAAAAGGTGTCCTTAATTTCTGAATAGTTGTGCCCATTCAATCTCTATTTATTTATCTATTCTATCCTATTCTCTCTACCTCTCATTCAAAATTCAAACAACTTTCTTCATATCTATTATCTTCAAAACATATCTTTAATGGCTTCCTCTAGCACACCAAAAACCATGGGATTGACCAAAATCCTCAAAGGTCATCTACAATAATAAGGAAGTTATTCAAGCCTATGTTGACTATAAGGAAAATGGAAAAGTCAACAAAGGCCGTTTTGTATCTTCGAAGAATTTTCCCTCTTATGATCTTCGTTCTCTTTTTCATTAAAATGAAGTTTAAGCTTGATTGACGCTCAGGATAACGATGATGTATGTTACCTGAATCATGTCAAAATGTTTTATGCAAAATTTGGGTCGTGGATTTTACGAAGGAAATGAAAATCAAGTATAGAGTAGCATAAAATGCACTTAAATCATTTTGTATTATGAAATATTGGGTAATATTTTAAATTGTAAGTATACGAGCTTTGATATTTCGGAATTCGAAATTGATGAAACGAATTTGGAAACCTTTCACCACATATTTGAAAGCGATGATCATTTGAAATTTAAAAATCGTTTTTTCCGCCCAAAAGTAAGAATTGTCAGCCTTCTCCTCCAACACACTCTCACACCTCGATCCGGAAATTTCAACAACTCTACTCGCAAAGTCCACAAAGATCTTTTTGCTATGTTTGGTGTTTGTGACATCAATTGGGCGGATGTTTTTTTAAAAGAATTTAATCCCAAAAAAATGTCCACCAAAGAAAACATTCTTTATCATGGAGTTTATCTTACTCATATCTTTAAATAATTTGGAGTGTATCTCAAAGGAGATGAATTTGTACTAAGAAGCTTCTTTAACTTGGGAAATATACATCTTATGAAAATTCCAATCACTTTTAAAACTTATGAAACATTCGAAGATAAACAAGCTCGAATGTAATAACAACAAAAGGAAAATCCAAAGGAAATCGACGAAGAAGAATCCTCTTTGGAAAGTGTTGAATGTCCAAAAATACTAGAACCATAACTAAAGAAACACTTGTTCTAAACCAATTTAAGTTAGCCAAGAACCAAAACAAGATCAAGAAGACTTACCCAAATGACTTCTGAAATGAACAAGTTCTTTGGCAAAGTAGGAAGGAAACTTGGTTTATCATCTTCCTCATCATCATCCGCTGAAGTCTAAGCTTATCTACTCTATGTTATCTTTCATATATGTTTGTATTTGCTTTCGAATCTTGTATTTAGTATCTTGTATTAGTTGAATGTATTTACTTTTAAGGAGAAATGAATGGTGTATATTTCTGTTAAAACAATCTCTGGTTCACTGTAAAAACTTAGAATTAAATAAATTAAAATAATATTATAAGAAATTACTTTAAATTGAGTAAAAATTCAAAATACCCAAAATTAACTAGGGTATGTCAACATGTAAGAATGCAAATGTCGACATATAACTGCAAGAAATTCAAATTTGTTCAAAATTTGAAATTTGAATAACCAATCAGTGTCTCTTCATTTTAAACAAATTACAGACCTTATAATTACCTCTTTCTTCCAAAAAAACTTATTCTAAACTTTCTCCTTCTTCTCTAATCATTTTTTTCTATAATATCAAAATATGGCAAATCCTATTCACAATTTGAGTGAAAATCTTGAAGAAACACTCGATTCATTCAAGAATATCCTATCTATAATACTTCGTAATCAATGTCACCTCGAATTGAGTCAAACAAAGATGGTATAATATCAAGAAAAAGACTTTGATGTCATTCGTTGGTCAATTTCTTCTCATTTCAGAAATGAAAACAACACCTTGCTAAAGCACCACCCGCAAAAGAAGATGAAGATTGGGAAGTCATCGAGAAGGATCTAATCCTTGGAAGAGGCGGATGGGTGGAAGTTCCAAGAGAAATTTTAATTTTTTTGAATTGGTTGGTATGATTTGATTTGAATTTGTTTGGAAATATTGCTTGATTTGGTTGAATTTGAAACTTGTAGACGATTGGATTGAAATACTTGTAAATATTGAACAAAGTGTTTGTAAATACTTTATTTATTTTCTTGGATATACCCTTGTTTTCTTTAGTAGTATCATAAAGTTTGGGGGAGTTACATAGATTAAGTCATAGATTTAACAAAAGTATAATCTAGTTTAGTATAGTTTAATATAGGATACTATAAGTGTAATATAGTTTAGTCATATTTTTGTTGATTACAAAAGGGGAGAAATTATAAAATAGGGATTAACTAGGCTTAGTTTAAGGAGGAGTATGTAGGATTTATAGAATTTATGGTGAAAAGGGGGATATTCGAAGAATCAGATCAACAGGTATTAAACAGATAAAAGGTATGAATATTTTATAAATCAAGGTTGTCGTCATCAAAAGGGGGAGATTGCTGGAGAAAGGAGTTTTGATGACAATAGCCTTATTTCAATTATCATAACAAATTGATTATAAAATATATACTAACATCCTTATCTAGAATATATATACTATATATATGCAGGATTTGTATATAGGATTTAATACTAAAGACTGTATAGTTTTAGAGTCCCAAGAGATTCAGAAGAGATTCAAGACTCATGAGTATCAAGATTTCAAGAGCTCAAATTATCAAGTAAATAAAGTCTAGTTATATGTAAAACTCGGGTTAGCACTTTTAAATTCTGATTTCAAATTCTTTTTTAAATCCTTTTCAAATTATTTAGTTTCTTTTCTAAATAATTCCAAATTATTATAAGTATTTTACTTTATGATTTCGAATATATATAGTTTATAAAGTTATATATATGTTTATAATATATATTTTAAAGTCTTATATCATATAATTTACATATACATATAAATTATATATTATTATGTTTATATATGTTTTTTATACTTTAGAAACTTCATTTAAAACATTAGTTTTGAGTCAAAAATTTCTAGAATACATATATTGGTTTTAACACTTGAAATTTGATTTTAAAAATAAATATTCAAGGCATATGTCGACATACCCATAATGACATGTCGACATATAACTGTCATTTATTTAATTTCCAAAGGAAGTGTCTTTTCACTATTTGTAACGTTCCAGAAGCATTGCAACCTTTTAAACACTATAAAAAGGGGCTAATTTCGAATTTTTAATCATTATTTCTTATCCTTCTTTACCCTTTTACTTACCACCATTAAAACACTTAAATTTCTTGATTTCTACACTTATATTCTGCAAATTTCAACAAAATTTATATCATTCTTCCTCTCTTTTCATTCTCTATCATCTACTCTCTGTTTGAAGTGCTAATTGAAGAGTTCTAGGGATATTGTAATTGTTTGGGAATTGTTAGGGAAATTGTGTGTTCCTTGTATCCTTGAAATCAAGGAAAGGGAGCGATGTTAACCTTGTAGCTGTGAAATCAAGGTTGGTGGAATCGGTGTTAATCTTGTAGTCGTGAAATCAAGGATGTTGTACTTAGATATTGATGATAATAAAACTCTATGCAATTCAGCATTGCATGGGATTGGATGTAGGAGTAATTTCTACATTATATATTTACTTATATCTGTGTCTGTGATTGTTTCTGTGTTTGTGATCATTTCTGGTGTGATAATCATTGCGTTATTCATATAATTATTTAGGATTGTTTAAATTTTCCATAATATCTTTAAAATACAGTTCACCCCCCTTAGTGTTAGTTTTGCCTTAAGATCTGCATTACGCATCCTTAACATTCTTAACAATAGGAATATTCTCTATCGAAGTGAGGGAAATATCGAGAGAACACCAAAACTCCTTCCTATTTTAATCTGGCCCTTCACATGGTATGATTATAAAATTTTCAAACTTAGTTTTAGCTTTAACCATTCAATCGGCACACTTAGCTACAACTTCGTACTTGGTTAACCAATTCAATCCCAGAATTTGATCAAATTTAGTAAAATTCATGACAATCAAATCGAAGGAAAACCAATAATGGGAATAAGAGATGGGTACTCTACAACATAAACACAGATCGAGTGAAACTCCAATCGAATTGTTAATGCTAATGGGTTCTTCAAGATACCTAAGTCTTAGATTTAGTTTCTTAACCATGTTACTTGATATAAAACGTCGCGATGCTCCTGTATCAAATAATAATTTAACAGGAATATTTATAATGGTAAGCGTATCTTCTAACGGTAAGCGTACCTTCCAAAACATCTGGCCTTCCTCTTCCGATAGAAGTTGTTGGAGTATCTGCAACATTATATACATGAGCCACCTCGGACTTTTTCAGCAATGGGAAATTTGGCTTGATAAGCCCTTTTTTATGGCAGTTATAACGTTCCATTTGCTCAATTGTCTTCCTTGGCCTCTTGGGAGCACTGCAATCTCTTGCCCAATGTCCAAACTTGTCACAGTTGTAACATTTAATCCCTTTTGATTTATCATCCTTGGACTTCGTCTCTTCATTCTTGCTTTTCTGGGACTTCTTATTTGAAGATTTTTATTTCTTTCCTGAGTAGCCTCTTTCCTTATATTATTGAGCATTCTTCTTATCAATGTTTTCATATCGACAAGCCATCTCAACCATTCCGGCAAACGAAAGTCTCATATGTGCTGTCACCCTACTCCTGTACTTTCGTTGGAGACCTTCTATATACCTCGTATTCTTCTTGACTGGATTCTGGATCAGTCCAGGACCAAAACGAGAGAGCTCACTGAATTGATTCACATATTCATGAATGGTCGTATCTCCTTGCTTAAGATTGGAAAATTCATAATATAGGCGCTCGACTTCCTCTTAGGGAGTAAAACTCTCCTTGAAAATTTCCTTGAACCTTTCTTTCCAAAGTTATATAACCTCCAAGATTACGAGGTCGGGCTGCTGATCTTCAGCCTGAGCATTTCCCCTCGTCTTCCTCTATCTCTTCCGCCTCTGCCGCTCATTTTCTTCTATATCCGCAAATAGTAAGAAAAGAGTCAGGCCAATAGAAAAGATATCTCAAGGAATTGTAAGATCATATAGACATATACATAAAAAGAAACATGTCAAGTAGGGTGTATGTTATTCTGATGTACTCATTCTAGGACATTACTAATCCTATCTCTAATGAGTTACTCATCCTAGAATACTACTTATTCTATTTCTGATGAGTCCTTTAATATTTTATACTCCAAAACCAAGGTTAAGCCTTAGCTTTGATACCACCTGTGACGACCCTAAACCCCCAATCCTAGGTAGAAAGATAGTCTTTGGAATATAACACGTGAAACGCAATAGTATGTCACAGAACATAGCATAGTATTACATCAAAGAATAATTTACATTATTTTACAGCATTGGAAATAAGTATCAGAGTTACATCAACATTACATGATCATACTTAGTACATAACATTGTCTTAGATAACGAATAATTAAACAACAGAATTTCATAGATAATTTATGACATAAGTAGTCATGCCAAAGTTCAAAAGAAACATAAAAGTTTAGTCTTCAGCACCAAATCCAAAAATAGCTACAGAAGCTCCAGTATATGTTCCAAAAATAAAGAAAGCTTAAAGACCTATTCACTTAGTTGCCCATGTAAATATTACGGGCACTCAGTTTGAAAGGGAAAACACAAACTACGAGTCAATCATGGGACTAGTTTAAGAAACCCTATAGTTAACTTATTTAAAATAAAGAATATCATGGGACCACGCCATATAACACAAAATGGGTTTACTCCACACGAATGCCAATGCATAAAAACAACAACGCAATACTTTTTGAAAAATGAAGCCATTATAAGACTCAAGTCCCATCACACAATGCAAGCGCAAGCCGAAGGATAGAGTTTTACCTTATAATGGCCAAACATGCTTGATATGATAAATTCATTTAATATTATTACTAGTGTCTAAGGGTTGAAAAATATTTCGAAAGTAAATGTATCAATCCTAGATGGCATAATAACCCATCCCATTATATCGCCATTAGTATATAACTAAAATCGTAAAATTATGTAGTAAAAATTGAATTTCCATCATGAGCCGAGGCAAAGGATCTTCCTTAATCTAAATTTCAGAACATCCCTAGCAAAATGTCCCAGGGAACTATTATCCCTTTGGATCAGGGTCGGTCAGTAGTACATCGTTAATTGGACAATTTCCTGAACAATACGCTTCTCGATCCTACTGGACCTCTTGGTCAGTACGTCGAACACCATGGCCTTGTGTGGCCACATCCGAGGTGCCTCGATTCCAACATCCACATAAGTAAAATGTCTGGGCTCCATACCACGACACCACTTCTAGCTAGAAAGAAATGCGTGTCCTCCCTGCTGTACTTCATCCCCTTTTTGACTCATACCTAGGTCTGAAGCTCGCGAATTAACACCATACACAAAGCTACGCTGTATTATCCATGATTTGATCATCATCCACAAAGTTATGCTTTTCAACATAAGCTTTGATCACTGCATCTCAACATTCCACATTGTCAATTCATGCTATACAACAATATATAACTTTAAGCTCGTACATCTTAGAGAAGGGTGTTAAGCTAGGGGAATAAATTCCCTTCCACCAAACAGATATATATTCGGTAGAAATCAATCAATATAGAATGAAATACAATGTCAGACACACAATCCATTTACAAGTCTGTTCTAGGTCTGAACGAAACCGGAGGCACCTTATTCCTTATCCTATATGTCTAATACAAGAGAGAGGCCTTCGCACATCTAGACAGTCAACAAGTACGTCCAGACCACTGCCACTATAACCCCTTCAAGGGAGCTACCCACATCATGGGCATAAGCAATCATCCTTTCGATGTGAAGATTGTCGGTCTTGCACCGGCTTCAACATGTTCGACTTTCAATCGTCATGTTATTTTTTCGAAATGGGATAAACCTGCTCTTTTCAAATAACTCGCGCCAAAATAAATCAAATCAATTTGGATTTTTGATTCACCAACTAAGTCTTTTTTTAATTGGTTCCTTTCAAAAAACTTCAAATCTTACTCACAACTCTGGTTAAGTCATTTAGCTTACCAAAAATCATTTCATAACCTTATATCAAAATTTTCACTTAAGAATTTATTTCGATTTACGAATTAAAATTCTTATTTCCAATTTTTCCCCCAAAAATCTTCTATATAAGCTTTTATGCAAAATTGCCAAATATTACTTAACCACTTTTATCATCATTAACCATGTGAAATTGGTTCAAACTCATTTCAAATCATTTATTATATTTTACAATGATTTTACACACTATATATATAAATAGTCTATGTCTGTAATTTAAAATTACAGGTCATTACGGGTTATGGCATTGTTTTCATTCAACTTTGAATTAAACATTTCTAATAATATAACCCCTAGATTTTGAAACTCTTCTTATCATTTGAACGAACTTTTCCAAAATTATCCTAACGGTTCCAATTTCGAGAAAATCCAACAGTCGGATCTTTTGGTATATTCATTTAAAGTTACATGTCAAAAAACAAACTATCGCTGTGCGACAAGTTCTATTTTATTTTATATTCAACGTGTGTACATGTATATATCATGTCGAATCACTTCAAAACCATTCTATATATTATTTAAAATAAATATAATAAATTTCCAAAGCCAAATCTTAATTTCTCAAGACAAAAATCTTTTATTTCAATACTACAACATTATAATAATATTATAACAAATAAAATAGTATTATCTTTCGAACTTCACTATTTTTAATCCAAATTTTCTTGATATTCGTAATAAAAATAAACAAGAAAATTTTGAAAAGAATCTTCTTGTAAAACATCTTTCAAATAGCCTAACTAAATTTCACCTTTAAATGTTTATTCGTTTCGAAATCAAAACTTCGATATGCCATCGGTATATAAACATTTATTCAAAGCCATTTGCTATAGTTACGAATATTAATCGATATTTTTATATCTTCCGTCCATCCAAACTCGCACTTCAAAATCAAACGCTGATTTTTCATCTATTATTATATTAATAAAATATTCATTAAAAATCCAATTTCTTAATGGGGACTTAGCCAATGAACTAATAACCACTTTTATTGTTCATTTCAAATGGTGTATATTATTACACACAAACATCCAACACTCGACATCCAATTCACACATAAATTGCACTATACCGTATATAAGCATTAAAAAACGCTCATATAGTTCTGTCAATTTGCAGATTGATAGTCTACACACATGGGATTAAGATCTGTGTTTATCTTTATCCCAATACCCGTATGGGGTTTACATCACCTTCACAAACAATCACGACTTATCTGCACACTTGAGAGATGTGTAAAAATATCAACCCAATACCCGTATGGGGTTTACATCAGCATCCATGTAGCTTATCTACACACAAGGGAGACGAGTAGGTTAACTGTCGTCCCAAGACCCATGTGGGGTTTTCAACACTGTTAATGTGACTTACATACACACTTGAGAGATGTGTAAAAATATCTTCCCAATATCCGCATGGGATTTACATCAAGATCTATGCACCTTGTCTGCACACATGAGAGACATATAAGCGTTTTGTCATCTCAAGACCCATGTGTGATTTTATCACATTCAAATAAATTAATAAACAATCATTAATAAATTGCACATCCAAAACCATTTAAGGCCCAACCGATTTCCAATCAACACTGTTTATAATACATATGTTGTGTACTCAATCAACGTCACTATTTACAAATAAAAATCACATTTTTATCACACTACTCAATGTTTAACATAACATAAAACTTGTGGAATCAGTGTTGAACATTTCTAAATATACTTAATTAATAGTTAATTAAATTTAATCCCTATCTACGTGAGTTTTGGTTTCTTACCCATGGTTTCCACTCCACCAAATTTTAAATGGAAGGAACTCGACCTCGCAAACACTACTACAACTCACGCGCTATACCAACGTCACTGTCAACATTTCAAGATGCTGGATATGGGGACTACATGCTTCAAACGACTCACAAATTCACTCACGCACACGAACACTTGTAGATCTGGAAGTTTAAAGTAAAATAAAGGGGGTACGGGGCTTTAAGCATGCGGTTTGGGGTGGTGGGACTCAGGGCAGTGACTGGACAGGGATGACGTGGATTAGGGTAGGCCCATGACATGGCATGGTAATTGGAGGAGGAAAGGAGGAGTTTTTGAGGGGGTTAAGTGCTAAAAGGGGGTGAAATAGATGATTTAGGTTTTTTTGTGGTGGTGTGGGGCCCACGACGTCAGAGGGGGATGGGGTGGTGATTGGCACAGGCATGGGGGAGGGCTGGTAGGTGGTTGCGGCGGTCATAGGTGGCAGACGTAGGCGATGGAGGCCATTGAAGGAGGAGGAGCAAGGTGAAGGAGGTAAGGAGAAAATGAAAGGGAAGAACAAAGAAACGAAAAAAAGAAAGGGGTTTTATGCAAATTTACTAGGCTATGAATGCGAATTACTACGTGTTACGGTGAGGGATGTTGGGAACAAAAAACCGTCGAGCTTCCTGATGGATGACACCTCATTTAGCCTCTTTCGGAGAACATTTTGTCGATGCACGGTAAAGTGTGCTAGTTCTCCTCTACGTCTTATGATCCCGTGATTAAGTGACAATTCTCTTTTACATGAAAATTTTCTCTTTGGCATAAAACATAACTCCGGATCCAACGGAATAGGTCTCGTCGAATTCCAAGCTCGTTTGACCTTCCATTTTATTTTTCGATCACGTTTCCGATTGATTTCAATGCGTTGTCATAACATACGTTTAATTCATGCACGACCACACACTATCTCCAAAAATTAGAAAACTTGGAATCTGACCATTATTCAATGCTATGGATCCAATAAAATTAGTTTCATTGAAATCCAAAGTCACCTCAATTATGTTCCTTTGTAAACTACTTAAATTATCATTAAATCATCGAATTTTCAAATTTGACCATATTTTCTTATAAATTTAAACTAAAATAATTTTTAAATTTGGTCCAAAATTTTGGGTTGTTATAGGAAAACATTTCCATATACTCACATTCCTTATTTTCTAATCAACCACAACCTTCCATTTTCCATGCTTAGAAAACGTCTCTGATTATATTTGGAGCGCATTTCCAAACTCATTTACATGGATTTAGATGGATGTTATATAAAACATCGTTACAACAACTTAACCTATTAATCAATCAGTAATTAACAGTATTTCTAACCAGTCTTTACTACTGAACCTTAGCTATTCCTTAGTAAATAATGAAGTCAATCAAGTTAGGGTATAATTACCTCTCAGACCTTAACTGAACAACATTCTTAACTTCGAAATTGACAAAGCTCACAACTTCAATTAAAACATTACTAACCCAACTCTTGGATTCAATTTAAGAATCCACTTCTTTAACAGAAATCATTGATTATAACAATAGTTTTATAATCCATGCTCTGGGATACTAACTCTTAAAATATAACTTTTATTCATTAATTTGAATAAATAGTAAATAAATAAATAAATAAATAAATAAATAAATAAATGAACAATTTATTCATCTTTAATAAAAACGAAATGCAAATATTACTTCCCTAAATTCGATATAGTCAAATTTCAATATTAACTCTCTTTCAATTAATCTATATTCAATAACTTTCTTTCGATTAATCTTTATTTGATAATTCTGTTATGAATAATCGCTATTCGATTAACGTTCCGAACTTCGGAATAATTTAATCATTTTAGATCAAGTATATTTTCCACTTTCATTCAAAATTCATCTTTGTATTCGTCACTTCCAGTTCCTTACCAATTTCTCTTAAAACTATTTAAATCTACAAAATGTTTGCTTTTAACCCATTATTCACTTTAAAATGTGAATATTATTCCTTTATAGAAATCTGAACTTGTTTTATCAAATCAATCACGATTTCAATTATAAATACTATTATAGGTTAAAACTGCATCTATTGTGTCATTTTATAACTTTTCATTCCCATTAAATTCATTATCAAGTCTTGTTCACACATCAACCTTCTAGTCTATTTTAGTTAATAAGTCTATAATTCAACATCGATTTTACATTCGATTATAAATTATTAATTTCAAACTGAATATTAATTATCCTGTTAGGTTCTGAATTATGTAATATATATTTTCTGAAAATAAATTATATTTATAACATTCGACATAGAAGAATACCAATAATAAATCTTTGTGGATTTATTTTAATTCTATTCACATTCCGAACGTCGAAATGAATTTCATCATTTCCTTTTTAAACAATTTCCAATTTCCCTTTAAAATTCGATTTTGAATCGACATTCCCAAATTGTCGACTAATAATTATTATACTTTTTTTATAAACATCATTTTTAATTAAACCACTTGTTTTTTAATTTTAAAAACAAGTTATTATATCCAAGCCCATTCAAAATTCAATTTCTTATTTAGAAAAATAGAATTTCCTTTTAAAACCCAAATTCATTTTCTTTTAATTTGAATATAAATTTTTACGGTATTCAAATACCAGTTATTCTAAAGCTAGTGCTATCCGAACATCCAACACAATAAAATTTATCATTGAACACTTAACACGGCATATATAACAACAAATGAAAACAAACAGTAATAATTTTGAGGAACCCAGTTGGATCTCTCCAACCTATTTTCCTGCATCCACAGATGTTTGACAACATAAATAATACCAATCTTGCTTTGAGGCAGGATATTGTGGTATATAATGTTATTCTCTATTATGCAGTGCGCATAGGGCCTTATCTACTAATAGCACTGCAGGAAACATCCAACTACCAACCTTAAATATAACTATATTTATAATAGCAACAATTGATAAAAATATATCTATTCATCCAAACAATCATCCCACAACATTCAATCATCTCATATCAATTTTAAAATACGTTTATAAAATTTATAAACTGGACAGAGTTAGTGAGTTTACTCACTTTGGTCATTTGTCATTAAATAACGATAAACGTTGATAAATCAAGTCTGGCTTTTTATTATGCTATAATTTCCAACAAGCTCCAAATTGCTCCAAACTAGTTTCATTGCGTAGCCTACGTCCATACAATCCCAATGGATCTTTTTCGTCAGATTTCGATCTTGTATGGAAAATTTATATAGTTTACAAGTTATATATATATGTCATTAACTTATATAATAAAATCTTAATTACCTCTTAATTACAGTTACGTCCGTTCTAATCTCTTACTCATTACGTCTTCATCCCAATTACACAAAATATCCGCTGCTCCTCTTACTAATGGCCATTGTGCAAGCTTCTTTTATACATGCACCTCCATTTCTTCATTATTCAACAAACTAAAAACACCATTATACTCCTCACTAAAATCTCCATCACTCCACATCAATCTTCTCCAGCTCACACTCTTCTTCCAGTTCGCGATGAACAGCCCAGTTCGACGCTACCATGGTGTAGACATCGCACCTTTTTATCCCAGAATCGCACCAAATTTCTCCACAACCCACTATGCCACAAATGGCCTTCTCCAACAAAAAAATGTTGGGTCAATCCCAGAAAATGTCGCCATAGGTCTTTGGCAACACTTCTCCTGTGTTGCAATTTTTACCGTTGCCTTAGACCTTAAAGGCAACATTTTGATTTGCTAAGGCAACATTTTGATTTTCTAAGGCAACATAAGAAATATTGTTGCAGTACAACCCTATTTGGGTCTATAACAGATCCATAGGTGTCTGTAGCAACATTCCAAATATGTTGCTATAGATATTAACTTTCTAAATTTGTTTGGGTTCACATCCTGTACACTATACTATTTTGCATCTCATATAATAGTATATATGGATATTGAATTATAACAATACTATTGCAAAGAATTTAAATGATTCAAACAATATTTTATTCAATATAATATTTCAACATTTAAATAGTACAATATTTTGCGTCTCTCTATAATATAAGTCACATTCACACCACACTACATGTAACGACCCAGAAAATCTGAACCAATTTAAATTTTTTAAATTGGCTAAAATAATGGATTTTAAATATTTAAAATAATAGCAATGAAAACTGAGTTTGAATCGACAATTGAAAACGAATATAATTAATTCTAATTATAAACAAGGCCTGAAATAGCGCTGTAGTTTCAAAAATTGAATTCAAACTTTGTTGGACTGTACTGGGTACAAAACAAAACGGATTTGAGTGAAACCAAAAATATTTAAATCTGTCAGTGAATACCTTTCTAACGAATCTGAAAAATCGAAGTTTCATAGCGGAAAGCAAAAGTTATGGCCAAATGAATTTTCAGAAAGGTCGCTATGGAATTTATATAGCTCGTGAAATTGGCCATTTTGCAAACGACCTCGGAATTCGACAAAACCACTTTTGTTGGATCCGGGATGTGAAGTTATTGCTAGGTTTCAAATTTCATAATTTTTGAAGCTAGTATGTGAGCGTGGCAAAGGAAAACGTGTTTTGGTCAATTATAGTTAAATTGGATCGACCAGAAATGGGCCTTTTTGCAAACGATCTCAGAATTCGACAAAACTAGTTTTGTTGGGACCGTATCGTCAAAACATAGCTAGATTTATTTTTCTGGAATTTTTCGAATCAGTTTGTGGCCCTGGCAAATTGAAATGTACGTTCAAACTAAATATTGAATGTTATATATTTTAATTTGAAAGTAAACGGACTGAAACAGTCGAATGAGCCTTCAAAACATATCCCATTGTGTTCGGAATGGGGGTAAAACGCTTGGAACGACATTCCTTGGGTTTGGATTGGTGTTTGTGTGTGAAAGGGGGTATTTTCGAAAATTAAAAATTTATAAATATAAAAAAATTATCTCATTGGCCAGTTATTTTTTTTCTCTCTCCCCGATTGGTACTGCGCGCGATGGAAAGCAGGTCGCCACCTTCTCTCTTCGATTTCTCCCCCGTTTCACATTGAAATCGAGTGATTCTTGATTCATTTCAAAGCTCTTCGTCTCCTCTTTAAATACATCTAATGTTTGTTAGTTATCATCAAGTGAGGAGGGAGATACGAGTCCTCAAAGTCAGTGACTTCGGAGCGCCGTCGAGCCTTCATGGCGCCACCGAATTGAGAAAGACCACCGGCGCCGGGAAGGTGGTTCGAAGCTCTTCGACGATGTGTGAGCCGATTCTCCTATCGCGCAACAGTTTGATCGAAAGATCAAAACCTAGTTTTGAACCATCGTGAAAGGTGGGTCCTTTATTACATCTGAACTTTGAAAAATCATATCTTTTTCGTTTCTTGACGAAATTCGATGAAACAGGAAACATCGTGACCGTGTGGACGTCTTCTACATTTTAGAACACACCACATATTTTTCTGAGCCTTCTGCTTTTTTTGGTGGAGTGGAACCCAATGTGAGATTTCTAATTTATAAACGATATGGAAAACGATGATGTATAAATTATATAGTCGATGTATGAGTTATATAAGCGTTGTACACCTCTTGTATAAGCGTTGTATATGTTGTACGTTCGATATATAAGTTGTATATGCGTTGTAAAAATTATATATGTGTTGAAATAGAAGTGAAATGCTATATATATATATATATATATATATATATATATATATATGCCCCTCGTCCACAAACCATGGACGATATTTATTGGTAGTGATTGGTGTGAAAATTGATTGGTAGTGAATGGTTGATTGGAATTTTTTGTGGTTGATATTGATTGATTGTGGTTGAAAAATACCCGTTTGTGGTTGAGAAATATTTGGTTGAAACCACATAGGATTAGTTTGCGGAAATGAAATATATATACATGCCGCCTGCGTGCGAACTAGATGCATGATTCCCCATTGTCAAAAACCGCGAGGTTTTAAGGTAGAGCGAGGAGCCGTACTAGGGATAGTCCCGGTTTTAACTACCCTGCCGTTATGCTGCCGAAATTTTGAATAATATTCGTGTGTTTGAATTATTTTCATTTGTTGAAACTATATTTATTCGTTAAATAGAAAACCTTCATGTGTTGAATCGATATTCATTCGTTGAATTGAAATTCATGTGTTGAATGGTATTCGTGTTTTAAATATAAAAATCACATTTTTATCTATATATATAAACTATAGAAAACCTTCATGTGTTGAGTCGATATTCATTCGTTGAATTGAAATTCATGTGTTGAATGGTATTCGTGTATTAAATATAAAAATCACATTTTTATATATATATAAACTATAGAAAACCTTCATGTGTTGAATCGATATTCATTCGTTGAATTGAAATTCATGTGTTGAATGGTATTCGTGTTTTAAATATAAAAATCACCTTTTTATCGATTTATATAAACTGTAGAAAACCTTCATGTGTTGAATCAAAATTCATTCGTTGAATTGAAATTCATGTGTTGAATGGTATTCATATTTTGAAAGAAATTGTTTTATAACAAAAATCCCATTTTTATCATCAATATGAAATTTACAAAATCATCTTGTTTTGAAATAAATTGTTTTATGATAAAAATCCTATTTTTATCTCTTATATTAACTATATAAAATAGTCAAGTTTTGAAATAAATTGTTTTACAATAAAAATCACCTTTTTGGTATATATATGAATTGTTAAAAATAGTGAAGTGTTGAAATAGAAGATAGTTAGATAAAAATATAATTTTTATCAAATGTATGAAAAGAATATAGCTTTGAAATCGAAGAATCGATATATATATATATATATATATATATATATATAGCTATAAATAGAATTATATATAATCGAATAACGACGCTGCAGTTCGTATTTTGAAACCGTGATTTCAACAGATTAGTACGGGAGATCCGACCATCGGATTTTCCTGAAATCGCAACCGTTGGGTTCGCTTTGGAAATATCTTTCCAACGGCACCAACTTTCTAAAAATCCAACGGTTGGATTGTTTGGAATGTTTAATTCAAATCTAAAGAAAAAAGCGCCAGAATCGATTATATATATATATATATATAAATATAATTATATAAAATCGAATAACGACGCTGCAGTTCTTATTTTGAAATCGAAACTTCAAACGATTATACCGGGAGATCCGACCGTTGGATTTTCCCGAAACCGGAACCGTTGGATTCGTTTTGAAAAGATCTTTCTAATGATGTAAATTTTGTGAAGAACCAACGGTTAGATTTTCAGATATGTGTAAATCAAATCTGAAGAAAAACAGCGCCACGGCCGCGTTATGGCCCGAAGCGTCGTTTTGAATAAATTGGCTATTTTAAAATAAATAAAAATAGCGATAAATCGTTATAAAATATTATAAACGATATGGATGTGAAATTTAGAAATTAACCGAAGGTTGGCTAAGCCGAATGGTTTCCTAGGTGTTGATCTGATGTTGGCTTCGGCCTTCGGGGTTAATATTTGGGAAATCGTTCTCTTACTGATTGACGGTTAGTGACTAATGAATTGAAATGATGCGTATGTATGTTAGTGTTGCACTTGTTTATTATATACGCGAGTTGCTCAGAAAGACCGGGTTTATCCCATTCCGAATAACTGAATCGACGATAAGAAGTCGAAGATGAAGACGTGGGTTGAAGACCGATCTTCACCTCGTTTGGATGGTCACTGAGGTCCTGATTGGGAGTCATCCCGAAATATGGATAATTGGCGGTGATCGTCCAGACGTACATGGGAATCGATGAATATGCGAGGTATTTAGTGCCTCCGGTTTCGTTCAGACCCAGAACGGACTTGCAAATGGACAGTGTGTCTGACATTGGAATTTATTCTGTGTGATTGATAGCCATCAGTTGCACGGTGTGAATTGCCTATATGGCATGCTAAGATGCAGTGATCACGACTTCTGTTGAAAAGCAAAGTCTTGTGGTGATGATCAAAGCACTGCCTGTGTGGCGTAGCTTTGTGTATAACATGAATTCGCGAGCCTCACATCCCGGTATGAACCAAAAACGGGAGCAGGAACTCAGGGAGGGCATGCGTTTCTTTCTAGCTAGGAGTTGTGTCAGTGTTTTTACACGGCCTGACATTTTACTTATGTGGTTGTTACTGTTGCGAGGCGCCTCGGTTAGATCGGACGATCTGGGTCCGATGGAGTCATTCGTTGGCTCATTTGCGCCCCATAGGGCGGGGAGACGTATTGCTCAGGCATTTTAATCCACATCGGTGGACCGGCCCTGACGATCCAAGGGTCACTCGAGCTCTGATCCTGAGACATGGTACGCTAGATTGTCTCGAAGTCGGTGAGGACTATCTTTTGCCTTGGTTCTTGACGGAAATCCAATTCCCAAATACGTGACTGTGCGGTTTTAATTGTATACCTATATTTGGCGACATAGTGGCATGGGACGCTCATGTCGCCTATGATTGATAGTTATGATTCGAAATTGTTTTTGAAACATATAAACACCAGTAGTAATATCAAATGCTTTTGTTTTATTCGTATCAATCATATCTTGGCCATTATAAGGAAAAAACTCTATCCTCCGGTTTGCGTTGCATTGTGTGATGGGAGCTGAGTCTTATAATGGCTTCATTTTTATAAAAAGCATTGCGATGTTTAAAAGAAAGATTTGTTTTTAAAGCAATGGCAGTCCAATGGAGAAAACTCGTTCCACGAAAGTGGCATGGTCCTGTGATTAGCCATATTATAAATGTGTTGAGTAGATTTCTCATACCAGTCCCATGACTGACTTGTAGTGTGTTTCACTTTCAAACTCGGGTGCCCCTTTTCTACACGGGCAGCCTTATATTCAGGTTTTAGCTGGCTTTCTCTGGATAGCTGGAGCTGAAGATGGATTCAATCATTTATCTATTTTATGCTGTTCAACTCCTATTGTACATATTTTGCTTGTTCTCCGCTGTAGACATTTATGTATAGCTAAACTGTATTTGTACTAAGTATGATCCTGTATACTATGTAACTCTGATGATTACGTTTATCCAGTGTATTCTATTGTACATTATCTGGTGTATTTATTTATTTCTGTTCTGCTATTATCTATTTATGTGTTATATTCCAAAGATTACCCTTGCCACCGTCAGTACGGGGTTTGGGGTCGCCACACGTGGTATCAGAGCTTTGGTTAAGCTTAGTTCTGGAATATAACATATTAACGAACTCGTCAGAAATAGAACCAATAGTGTTCTAGGATGGATAACTCATTACAGATAGGATCAGTAATATCCTAGTATGAGTATAGCAGAATCAGAACAACTCGTTAGAGATGGGGTCAGAAGTGCCCTAAAACGAGTTGGGAGTTATAGGTTTTTAAATAACGTATTTGTGATTATATATATAGTCTGGTTTTAGAAATGTAATTTTTGAATATACAAAAGATATATATTTGAAAAGTTGAAAAAGTTAAAAACAATTTGATTGTTGTTTGTGTTGTGTGATAGTAGATTTGATTAATTAAAATTATTAAAATGATAGTTAATTTAATCAATAATAGAATGAATGGTAGAATTTATTTGATTAAATCACACATTGAACTGATTAGAAAATAGATAGAAATATATACTTGTGCATTATATATGTTTGAACAGGTAATTGGATAGCTGTTGAGTAAAGATTTTATTTGCGTGCCCGACAAATAGGTAAACCTTAATGAGTTGGATGCGAAATATTATTATATCAACTCCTATGAATGCCATTGGATGCAGAGTGCTGGTGATTCTATGTGTAAAAATAAATGTCGCCATATGATAGTAACAATTAATTTTGAACTACATTACATGGCATACTTCTGGAAGATAGGCATACTTCATTATATACCACATAAGCATTTGGAGCTTGTGTGACGAGGTGAAAGATTTACCATACGAGCGAGAGGCTTGTATGGCGGTGACTATATTTTATAGGTTGAACTGATGACTGATATGGACTATTTAAATTGTAACGATAAAATTGCCAGATTAATAAAACCCCCACACGGGTCTGGAGTTGACAATAATCACGTCTCTCTAGTTATTAGATACGGCACATGGACTATTTATTTCCCACACGGGACGAGGTGACGAGGATTTATCCTCTGGAGCATTTAAAATATACACTCTCTCAGGCTTTGACAGGGTGACGAGAATTTAATCTCTGGAGTTATTATCAATACACGCTCCCATGTAAACACCAGAATATATCACTGTAAATATGTGTATGCTTATTAGGATTTATTGGGTACCTAATACGGCCCAATAAATTTCCAAACCTCTCCCCGTACAAAGGAGGTTATGGAGAAATTTTTCGAAAATTCGGGGTGTTAGCCAAATTTTTGAAGAATTTGAAAATCCTCAGAAACTAAAAAGTTGGAGAATTGAAGCCAGATTGGACGTAGAGTTGATTAATCAAACCACTTTCGACTTTGTTCCTTTTCGGGGACGAAAAGTTTTAAGTAGGGGAGATTGTAACGACCCAGAAAATCTAAACCAATTTAAAAATTTTAAATTGGATAAAATAATGGATTTTAAATATTTAAAATAAATATTTTAAATAATAGCAATGAAAACTGAGTTTAAATCGATAATTGAAAACGAATATAATTGATTCTAATTATAAACAAGGCCTGAAATGGCGCTGCAGTTTCAAAAATTGAATTCAAACTTTGTCGGACTGTACCGGGTGAAAAACAAAACGGATTTGAGTAAAACCAAAAATATTTAAATCTGTTAGTGAATACCTTTCTAACGAATCTGATAAATCGAAGTTTCATAGCGGAAAGCAAAAGTTATGGCCAAATGAATTTTCAGAAAGGTCGCTATGGAATTTATATAGCCCATGAAATTGGCCATTTTGCAAACGACCTCGGAATTCGACGAAACCACTTTTGTTGGATCCGGGATGTGAAGTTATTGCTAGGTTTCAAATTTCATAATTTTTGAAGCTAGTATGTGAGCATGGCAAAGGAAAACGTGTTTTGGTCAATTATAGTTAAATTGGATCGACCAGAAATGGGCCTTTTTGCAAACGGTCTCAGAATTCGAAGAAACTAGTTTTGTTGGGACCGTATCGTCAAAACTTAGCTAGAATTATTTTTCTGGAATTTTTCGAATTAGTTTGTGGCCCTGGCAAATTGAAATGTACGTTCAAACTAAATATTGAATGTTATATATTTTAATTTGAAAGAAAACAGACTGAAACAGTCGAATGGGCCTTCGAAACATATCCCATTGTGTTCGGAATGGGGATAAAACGCTAGGGACGACAGTCGTTGGGTTTGGATTGGTGTTCGTGTGTGAAAGGGGGTATTTTCGAAAATTAAAAGTTTATAAATATAAAAAAATTATCTCATTGGCCAGTTATTTTTTTTCTCTCTCCCCGATTGGTACTGCGCGCGACGGAAAGCAGGTCGCCACCTTCTCTCTTCGATTTCTCCCCCGTTTCACAATGAAATCGAGTGATTCTTGATTCATTTCAAAGCTCTTCGTCTCCTCTTTAAATCCATCTAAGGTTTATTAGTTATAATCAAGTGAGGAGGGAGATACGAGTCCTCAAAGTCAGTGACTTCGGAGCGCCGCCGAGCCTTCATGGCGCCACCGAACTGAGCGAGACCACCGGCGCCGCGAAGGTGGTTCGAAGCTCTTCGACGCTGTGTGAGCCGATTCTCCTATCGCGCAACAGTTTGATCGAAAGATCAAAACCTAGTTTTGAACCATCGTGAAAGGTGGGTCCTTTATTACATCTGAACTTTGAAAAATCATATCTTTTTCGTTTCTTGACGAAATTCGATGAAACAGGAAACATCATGACCGTGTGGACGTCATCTACATTTTAGAAGAGACCGCATATTTTTCTGAGCCTTCTGCTATTTTTGGTGGAGTGGAACCCAATGTGAGATTTCTAATTTATAAACGATATGGAAAACGACGATGTATAAATTATATAGTCGATGTATGAGTTATATAAGCATTGTACACCTCTTGTATAAGCGTTGTATAAGTTGTACGTTCGATATATAAGTTGTATATGCATTGTAAAAATTATATATGTGTTGAAATAGAAGTGAAATGCTATATATATATATATATATATATACGCCCCTCGTCCACAAACCATGGACTATATTTATTGGTAGTGATATGTGTGAAAATTGATTGATAGTGAATGGTTGATTGGTATTGTTTGTGGTTGATATTGATTGATTGTGGTTGAAAAATACCCGTTTGTGGTTGAGAAATATTTGGTTGAAACCACATAGGATTAGTTTGTGGAAATGAAATATATATACATGCCGCCTGCGTGCGAACTAGATGCATGATTCCCCATTGTCAAAAACCGCGAGGTTATAAGGTAGAGTGAGGAGCCGTACTAGGGACGGTCCCGGTTTTAACTACCCTGCCGTTATGCTGCCGAAATTTTGAATAATATTCATGTGTTTGAATTATTTTCATTTGTTGAAACTATATTTATTCGTTAAATAGAAAACCTTCATGTGTTGAATCGATATTCATTCGTTGAATTGAAATTCATGTGTTGAATGGTATTCGTGTTTTAAATATAAAAATCACATATATATATATATATATATATAAACTATAGAAAACCTTCATGTGTTGAGTCGATATTCATTCATTGAATTGAAATTCATGTGTTGAATGGTATTCGTGTTTTAAATATAAAAATCACATTTTTATCTATATATATATAAACTATAGAAAACCTTCATGTGTTGAATCGATATTCATTCGTTGAATTGAAATTCATGTGTTGAATGGTATTCGTGTTTTAAATATAAAAATCACCTTTTTATCGATTTATATAAACTATAGAAAACCTTCATGTGTTGAATCGAAATTCATTCGTTGAATTGAAATTCATGTGTTGAATGGTATTCATATTTTGAAAGTAATTGTTTTATAATAAAAATCCCATTTTTATCATCAATATGAAATTTACAAAATCATCTTGTTTTGAAATAAATTGTTTTATGATAAAAATCCTATTTTTATCCCCTATATTAACTATATAAAATAGTCGAGTTTTGAAATAAATTGTTTTACATTAAAAATCACCTTTTTGGTATATATATGAATTGTTAAAAATAGTGAAGTGTTGAAATAGAAGACAGTTAGATAAAAATATAATTTTTATCAAATGTATGAAAAGAATATAGCTTTGAAATTGAAGAATCGATATATATATATATAAATATAATTATATATAATCGAATAACGATGCTGCAGTTCGTATTTTGAAACCGTGATTACAAATGATTAGTACGGGAGATCCGACCATCGGATTTTCCTGAAATCGCAACCGTTGGGTTCGCTTTGGAAATATGTTTCCAACGGCACCAACTTTGTAAAAATCCAACGGTTGGATTGTCTGGAATGTTTAATTCAAATCTAAAGAAAAACAGTGCTAGAATCGATTATATATATATATATAAATATAATTATATAAAATCGAATAACGACGCTGCAGTTCGTATTTTGAAATCGAAACTTCAAACGATTATACCGGGAGATCCGACCGTCGGATTTTCCCGAAACTGGAACCATTGGATTCATTTCGAAAAGATCTTTCTAATGATGTAAATTTTGTGAAGATCCAACGGTTAGATTTTTAGATATGTGTAAATCAAATCTGAAGAAAAACAGCGCCACGGCCGCGTTATTGCCCGAATCGTCGTTTTGAATAAATTGGCTATTTTAAAATAAATAAAAATAGCGATAAATCATTATAAAATATTATAAACGATATGGATGTGAAATTTAGAAATTAACCGAAGGTTGGCTAAGCCGAATGGTTTCCTAGGTGTTGATCTGATGTTGGCTTCGGCCTTCGGGGTTAATATTTGGGAAATCGTTCTCTTACTGATTGATGGTTAGTGACTAATGAATTGAAATGATGCGTATGTATGTTAGTGTTGCACTTGTTTATTATATACGCGAGTTGCTCAGAAAGACCGGGTTTATCCCATTCTGAATAACTGAATCGACGATAAGAAGTCGAAGATGAAGACGGGGGTTGAAGACCGATCTTCACCTCGTTTGGATGGTCATTGAGGTCCTGATTGGGAGGCATCCTGAAATATGGATAATTGGTGGTGATCGTATAGACGTACGTGGGAATCGATGAATATGCGAGGTATTTAGTGCCTCCGGTTTCGTTCAGACCCAGAACGGACTTGCAAATGGACAGTGTGTCTGACATTGGAATTTATTCTATGTGATTGATAGCCATCAGTTGCACGGTGTGAATTGCCTGTGTGGCATGCTAAGATGTAGTGATCAGGGCTTCTATTGAAAAGAAAAGTCTTGTGGTGATGATCAAAGCACCGCCTGTGTGGCCTAGCTTTGTCTATAACGTGAAATCGCGAGCCTCACACCCCGGTATGAACCAGAAACGGGAGCAGGACCTCAGGGAGGGCATGCGTTTCTTTGTAGCTAGGAGTTGTGTCAGTGTTTTTACATGGCCTGACATTTTACTTATGTGGTTGTTACTGTTGTGAGGCGCCTCGGTTAGATCAGACGATCCGGGTCCGATGGAGTCATTCGTTGGCTCATTTGCGCCCCATAGGGCAGGGAGACATATTGCTCAGGTATTTTAATCCACATCGGTGGACCGGCCCTGATGATCCAAGGGTCACTCGAGCTCTGATCCTGAGACATGGTAGGCTAGATTGTCTCAAAGTCGGTAAGGACTATCTTTTGCCTTGTTTCTTGACGGAAATCCAATTCCCAAATATGTGACTGTGCGGTTTTAATTGTATACCTATATTTGGCGACATAGTGGCATGGGACGCTCATGTCGCCTATGATTGATAGTTATGATTCGAAATTGTTTTTGAAACATATAAACACCAGTAGTAATATCAAATGCTTTTGTTTTATTCGTATCAATCATATCTTGGCCATTATAAGGAAAAAACTCTATCCTCCGGTTTGCGTTGCATTGTGTGATGGGAACTGAGTCTTATAATGGCTTCATTTTTATAAAAAGCATTGCGATGTTTAAAAGAAAGATTTGTTTTTAAAGCACTGGCAGCCCAATGGAGAAAACCCGTTCCACGAAAGTGGCGTGGTCCTGTGATTAGCCATATTATAAATGTGTTGAGTAGATTTCTCATACCAGTCCCATGACTGACTCGTTGTTTATTTCACTTTCAAACTCGAGTGCCCCTTTTCTACACGGGCAGCCTTATATTCAGGTTTTAGCTGGCTTTCTCTGGATAGCTGGAGCTGAAGATGGATTCTATCATTTATCTATTTTATGCTGTTCAGCTCCTATTGTACATATTTTGTTTGTTTTCCGCTGTAGACATTTATGTATAGCTGAACTGTATTTGTACTAAGTATGATCCTGTATACTATGTAACTCTGATGATTACATTTATCCAGTGTATTATATTGTACATTATCTGGTGTATTTATTTATTTCTGTTCTGCTATTATATGTTTATGTGTTATAATCCAAAGATTACCCTTGCCACCGTCAGTACGGGGTTTGGGGTCGTCACACTACATGCACTCAAACACTCAATACACTGTTTGTCTTTGTATTTGCTCCATACTTCTGGTTCATCTCCTGCTTTCACTCTGTCTCTTGTTTACTTGTATAATAAAAAACTAGATCAGCAATCCAAAAAAACATATTTAAATTGGCAAAATTATAAATTTGTTTATATGATTATTTGCCTCGGGTATTCGGGTTGTTTGTCATCATACTTTGATTATGCAATATTTGTTTCTTTATCAGTATTCACATGGACAAACGAATCTCAGGGGTATGCACGTATACACGTCTACATGTACATGTGTAGAGTACTACAACATCCAAGAATCATTCTCATGGTAGTGTAAACTACTGAGGAGAAACCACGTGGACTAACTCAACCTAGTGTCTTCCTGCTCATGCAAAACAAGAAAAAGTTCAAGTTCACAAAACATCAAGAATGTGATTCAATCTCAGGTTCAATTCAAGTATGAGAAGCTGTATATACCAAGACAAATGCGACTCAGCAATGCACATAGAGTTCAGGATTTAATATGGCAGCATGTATGTGATGACTTAAACTAGGAAATGCATCAGTGAAATAAGCTACCCACACTCAACAATGCAAATGATTAATCGACATAACAAATGCAACATAGTCTGGCAGCACAAACATGCAGAAACTTAAAAGAAAAAAATACGTATATATACATACATACATACATACATACATACATACATATACGTATATATATAAATGTTGTTGCAACAAGTTAGAGAATTACCAAATGCAACAAGTCAGGAAATTATTTCGATAGAGAAATTAAGACATTTCCAAATATGTGAATTCAAATTGCGTCAAGATTAGTTCAAAGCCATATGTCAAAGCATATATATGGTAGGTTTTTTGAACAACAGAAAACAATATCAAAGCCAAAATTAACAAATTAACAAAGGCAATAAATTAATCAATCAGAGCCATATTTTAGGGAAAATCGTGGCAACCAAAATCAGACAATATAGGATTTTTTATCCTATAAATTAACCCACTTTAATCATCGACAAACATCACAAGACAAGTCGAGAAAAAGAGATTAAAATACAGAGAATTTCGCATACTAGAGATCTCGAAAAACAACACTATTGCCTCTTCCTTACCACCATCCATTAATATATGCAGTTAAAGCGCTTAACGATTGTATAACGATGAAGGTGCAAAAAGTTATAGCGGGGAAATAGCATAGGCGTAAAAAGGTTCATTAGATATAAAAACAAATATTTGAAAATTAATTAATCATCTTTCTCACATTATATACATACAAGAAACTAATATTAACTAATCATCTATAATGAAATCAAGGAATATCATAGTTACGCATGCTAAATTTGATGAGTGTAATTTATTATTACTATATATTAGGCATTTATGCCTTAAATTTAGCCTTATATGCTAAATTTACTGATTTTTTACAAATCAAGAACTGTATATTAATACTACTAAAGAAGATGCTAAAAAGCCTTGATGCAGCGGATGTAGCAAAAAATAATGGGGCTAAAAGTGGATTTACTATTCATCACCGCTAAATTGAAATACCGTAGCGGTTAAGGGTGCTATCAGGTGTAGCGGGGATATTGCGGGGCTTTAGGGTGGCTTTAACTGTATAGCCAATAACAAGTCTGCTATTCACAACTATATATACATACATATGCAGTTACATCCCATGTTCACTGTTGCCCCATCATTACAGTTGTTGAGCAGTTACAAAGCATTTTCCTCTTAAAGTCTCTTCCTGTTACCGACTGACTAAGTTGATTTTTTTCTATTGCCTGGCTTTCAACTGCAGCGATCAAAGTGTCGTAAACAATGGCTAATTTTTAACCAGTTCATCTTTTTATTACCACTTAGTAGCAACTTTTATCTTTCCTAAATAAAAATTGCAGAAACTCTCTAACGAGAACCCCATCAACTATTTTTATATAAGTTTCTTATTTTTGCTTCCCAAAAGTATAAAATTAGTACACATGAATTTGGAAAACAATTGTAGAAATTATCGAGATAGAAGATTGGAGACAGAAAAAACCATAAGCATCGACTATAGGTCCGTAGTTACATTGTTCCATATATCAGTGGGTTCAGACATAGGAAAAAGTAGCATATTATCCTCCTATTTGAATGTAATTTAAGGACGAGATTGAAAGAATTATCCCCATCTTTAGCATCTTTTCCTTGGAAAATTGTCCAAAATATCTACTAATTGATAATTCAGACTTGTTCCAGGTTTCGACAAAATAATTTAACATTGAAAACAATCGCCAAAGAAACAAACCAATCCCGGATAGTGAATAAACCCAGATCGAATATTTTAAAAGCCAAATTGTAGACTCTTACTAGTAGATCAGTCTCGAATCCCAAATGAATGGTCGTTTGTATAAATGGGTAGAAATCAACAAGGAATATTGGAAGTTAATATCTTTATCGCTGAATTCCTAAATCTTTGATGACTTGAGACTTTTACAAATCGATCAAACTAGTGATTATCAAAATGGATTTACTTCTTTGACTGCGAAGAAGAGGATTTGGGATTCAATTTGATTGAGGCTAGAAAACAATTTTAGGCAATCGTGATTTGACATCGCCACTTACCCTCCTCCATTAAGTAGGAAAAAAAAAGAGAAAAATAGGTATTGATTCAAGTAAAGCAGCGAATGAATGAAGAATAGGGATCAGAATGATTTTGGAAACTTAGGGATGAGAACAAAATGAAAAGGAAAGCAAGTGAATGAAATTAAAATGGGAAATAGAAATTGCTGATGTGTGGATTGATGGTTGAGGTTTTGTTTTCAATGATGGTATGGATCGCTGAGGTGTAAAATTTTATTAATTTGAATATATTTATCGCTATTGCAACATCTTGCTGATATCTATGCTAACACCTTGAAGCGAATGTTGTAATAGAAAAAAAATCAGCATAGCTATCATTACATTGTAGCTAGCAACATCTTGTAATTTCGTTGTAATAGGCCATCTAGGGCGTAGTGACGTGCGTCTCGATGCCCTAAGCCCTAATACAACATTTGAATCGCCTAAAACCACCTCAAAACCACACAACCCTAGATCGTTGCATATAGTTTCCAGCGACGAAGACCTTCACCAAACCAATTGAAACTACATGAGATTGAAGATAATCCTTCCAACAACCCCATATATATGCGTTTTAGGATTTATAGATTTTTGTATGATTTTATTTGAATTTATAAAAGTCACGAATTTGTTTGATGAGAAGAAACTAGTAGCCATATGTTTTGGCCAATGAAGAAAACAATTTAGGGTTAGGGTAAGGAAGTGGAATATTTATAGGGGTAGAATATATTATTTTATTTGATTATTATATTCAATTTTAGTCAAGCGTCGTATGTGTTTATTCTTACAAAAATTTGTGTGATCACATACAAACAACGATTGCGATGAAAATGGACATACATCTATAGTTTAACATTACGGACCTAACGAAACTTGTTTCATCAAAATCTGAGTTCATTTGCACAAACATCATTATTTCAAAATCAAATTGTCGATCAATTCACATTTTAATCTCGCATGGTCTCATAATAACTCCGATTGGCACAAAAATTGAAATCTAGCAATAATTAGTCATTACAGATTTAATAAAATTCATTTCATAAAAAATGGAGGTCGTTTGCAAAATGGCTATTTTAAGGCTTAAATAAAAACCAATAAAATATTAATAAATAAAAAAAATCAATTTAATAATAATAGATTAATATTATCATATATATCCGAATAGAATACCATACAACTTCAAAATAAGCAACTATGGATTTTAAACTCAACATTATAAAATTTTATCGTTAAATCATTATTCAATTTATATTAAAATCCTTTTATTCCATTAAATAAACCATTATGGTTTATAAATGATTCCATATCAATTTCCCAAAAATTTGATTTGGACATAACTTATAATCTACAAGATGAAATCTCGATTTTTCTCTCGCATTAGAAAATTATAGTTTAATAGATTTGAACATTTCTTGTTTCAAAGAATTCCGACTTATAATTAATCTTTTTATTCTTATAAAGTTAAAACGTAAAACAATGAACTACAACGATGTTACAAGTTCATTTTAATTTATATTTATAAATTACATGTTCAAATTTCATTTATAACTAAACTTGTTATTATAACTCGAATCTAAACTTAATTAAATTTCTTATGTTATCAAATTCACACAATATTGCTAATTCAACTTATTTTCGACAATTTCAGAATTATATTTATTATTCCACAATTTATATTAATTAAACAATCAAAATTATTTATGTGACACCCCACTTCCGTTAATGTTAGTCATAAGAGGATGCATTAAGTTTCGTGAAGCGCAATAGGTAAACAATGCAGAAATTCACAAGATAGATATAAAATAAGCAGCGAAAAATTTCAACTTTATTATTAAAATAAAACGTAGTCTCAAACAGGTTACATTAGAACCAGCTACATCAAAACCAAGTATATCAAATCTGTCTCATAAAACAAAATAACAGAGTGCAATGATATAAAACCATATCCCTCATAGCAAGCCATAGCAGAGTAGAAAGCAAGTCAAAATGGTACATTTAAGAAAGTCTAGATCCAAGCTGATCAAAGAAAAAGTTCTAATTACTGAGGAGTGCTACCACTCTGAGTACCTTGGGGGGGGGGGGAGGAGAGGGAGGAAGAAAGAAGTGAAAACAAAAGGGCCAGGCATAAAGTATGGCGAGTTCCAGTGATTTTCAAATATGCATAAAATAGAAATACCGAGAGAGGTAAACAAAACTGAAATAGAAAGTACAGTATGGTATAAGGTAACAGATAAACTAAACAGAATAACTGGATAGACAGGTATAACAGGAATAAACTATGATCGAGTCTTCACATTTATATCCCTAAAATAGTTATGTCTACACCAATACTAGTATGATAGGATCAGGCATTAACCTAATAACTTAACATAAATAACAGATTTAAACAGCAAAATCAGACAACAAAAATTAAATAGTCGAATTAAATAGCAGGATTAGGCATACCCTAATTACATAACAGGATTAGGTTTTACCCTAATTACATAATAACAAGATTAGGTGTACCCTAGTTACTACCCATGCGATCGGCTCCCTAATACATAAAAAACCCTATGTCAGCCCCGGTCGTACGGTGTATCACTCCCTAACCCAACGACTTATATAACACAGACCAATTTACTGGTCTTATGATTAACATAGAAATGCGTTTATTTTATGCCCTTATATCTTATCTTTTCTATATAAATAAATATTACTTGGGTATTATTTTGTCACTTTTACAGATATGCCAACTAAGCCACATGCAGCCATAAAAATAGAAAATAAAGATCAAAATGTTGTGTATATATATATGAAGATCTGCAGATGAAGACTTCACATTACGTTTCTTTTGGAGTTTAAGATATGTTCATCTTTGGTAGAAGAAAAACTCCTGAAATCTTATCTCCCTTCAATTAGTCACATGTCAAACAAGGAAGATATGGGAGGAATAATTTCTAATTAAGATGGGAGGAATAGTTATTAATTAAGAGGGGAGGAATAATTGCTAATTAAGAGGCCCTGATATTCTCAAGATTGTTTCCTCAAAACAAAGTCAAGAAAAGGTCATGAGATATGATAAAATAATTCTTGTGTAAACAAGCCCATATATGCATAAATCGAATCAGGGTTTAGGTTGGTTATGTATCTTATAAATACCCTTGTATTCTCATTGTAAACGATCATCCATGAATTGAGAGTGTTTTTTACTTTTATGCATTTTTATTTTCTTAGCAATTAGTGTTGTCTACACAATTAGATTTGGTAGAGCACTGTTTGTCTTTTTCATTTATTTTTCATTAGTGATTGACCATCTGACTAGATTCAGCGGTAATCCTAATTTTATTTTTGTTAGTTATTTAATTTCTGCAATTTTAATTTTTGCTTTTTAATTGCTTTCCTAGGTCATATTGGATTGAATATAGATTTGATTAGATTCAGATCTGATTCAATTCAATAATAGTTTTATTTGCAGTTTCATTTTTTTTATTTTCAAAATCAATCTCCAAGTTTTTTCTAACTCGTCCAAAAAAAATATAAATAAGAAAATTTAAAATTCCTCCCTGTGTTCGACCTGCATATTACATGATCTGTGTGCTTGCAGTTATTATAATAAATTCGCGCTTTTCTATTCCATAGGAAAACATCGATCAAGTTTTTGGTGCCATTGCCGGGGAGGTAACAATTAAATTTTATTATTTATTTAGTTTTTGATTCGTGTTAGTTTTTATTTTATTGTATATACAGAAAATAATCCTGATTAGTTGGATTGGTATTAATTGTTGATACAGTAATCTTATAAGCAAGAAGAAAAAAAACTTATTGAATTTCCTTGATTTTATCTTCTTCTTTTTTCATTAAATTCTTTCCCCTTTTCAATTTTTTCCTTTTATATTTATTTTTCCTCTTCTACATTCAAAACAATTAAAAAAAGCTTGCATTTTTTTATTTCTTTTTAATTACAATTGTGTTCCCTTTTCTACCAAACCTACCCTTCCTACCATTTTTCTTCTTTTGCATTGTTTACAATTTGACTTTTTCACATCTAAATAAAAAATGAAAAAGCAAAATCCTTCTTCCATCATGCATAACACTTCAACACCATCTTCACCGACCTCTTCCATAAAACCATTAGAAACCGTCCTCTATACATCAGTGTATCTATGAACTGATCTTCCACAATAACTTTTCAATACAACCAATTCCTGCACATCTTCTACCCCAATCCATATCTAAGACCACCTGAAATCACACACCTAGTTCTGCTCAAATGGCTACCATCTACCTTCCCATCTTCTCCACCCAAACCTGTCATCAACCTCACAACCCGTTATTACCATCTCCAATCCAAAACACTGTTCAAAAATCCTCTGCCGAAATATTTAGCAACCAACGTCAATCGTCCCCATGTAATTTTAAACCCTGCACCTCAAACACCCTTCATAGCAACTACACCACCATCAGACAAAGCTACAACACCATTTCTGACATACCTTCACAACCACCTAAACTTTACCGTCCACGCAATCCCTTCCTACGATCAACCACTTCCTCCTACCGCATCCCAACTCGCGAATTCCACCCAAATAGCAACTCTTTGAACATCACATCGATTGAATCCGAAAATCCTTCACCTAAATTCAACGCAACTTGAAAACCCCAAATCGAATCTAACTTGCCAAGAACCGATTCGAGAGTCAAAAGAAAAAAACCCGCAATCACGCCTAATACCAGATCCCGAATTCGAACTAGAAATCTGAAACCAATGAGGATCTATTATTTTCCCCTGCTGTCAAATTTTTGCCTCTCTTGATTTATTTCCAAAGGCTGTGTGTTTAATTTTTTTTAGTGAATGTATTTAATTGTGGAAAGTGGGATTGCGAATTGAATGGAGGCCTAAGTTATAATATTTTCTTCCTAAATTGATTGCTCCAAACTTTTGGTTTGAGGGTGGTATTCAGCCCTTCCAGACGCAGATCGTAGTCTGAGTATTCAAGCAAGTATGTGACCGGCAAATTATTTGGAAAGATTGCTTTCATTGTCTTAGTGGAAAGTTGTTGGCACATAAATTTCACTCGAGTGTTCACGTTATTTTAAGAAGCAACTTAGATTTTTTTCCCTACCTTGGACTTGTTTCACTTTTGCTGCAAATTAATTCTCTCTTTTATTTAGAAAGAAAATACAAAAAAAGAGTGATTTTTATTTATTTATTTTAGGCTTATTTTTTATTTTATTTTAAGTTGAGTTAATCTTGCTTGTCTGACAATTTTTTTTGTCTAGTCATTTTGTTAGTTTAGTTTTTATTTTATTTCTTCCTTCTGATTTAGTTTTTTTTTCAGTTTTCTTTTTGTTTTATTTGTTTGCAAAATAAAAAATTAAAAAAGAGAGAAAGTGAGAGAATTTCAAATCAAATGCCAAAGTGAAGAAAAATTCGACCAACAAACAAGGAAATCAGAAGTCAAGCGAATTGCAACAGTTGAATTGTCAGTGCTGTCCAATTGCTCTAAAGGACCGCCATACCCCACTGAAAAAACATTGAAACTCTACAGGTTCTATAGCTATTTAAAATATATGGAAATTGCTTGTAAAAGTCTTCTGCATGGGCAGTGGCTTGCTTGTACAATATTTTAATTTTTTTCAATTTATTATTCTTTGACTGTTCAGTGATTGGAATTTTTGAATCTATTTGGTGAGGCATGAATTTACATAACTAAAGTCATCACTCTCGTCGATTTTCCAATATAGAATTTGATTTGATTTTTGAAATAATATAATTGAAAAGTGGTGCTTTGTGAAGTTGACTGTCTCGTATAATTGGATCACGGATATATAGTAGTTCAATTTATTGAACTTTGCATACTACCCATAAAACATTGGTCGAATCCCTTATTATTAATACTATACGTGAATAGTCATAAGACCCTCTTCCCCCTTCTAATTGAGTCAATTAATTAATAGAGCACAGCTCAGAATTTTATACTATTATGAAGTGAGAATAATTTCTGTCTTGCTTTGGTTTCATTAAAATGTCTGATTCAAAAAAAAATCCCTTAGAGAATTGTATGATAATAACCTAAGAAGACGTTCCCTAGAAGAGTATGAGTATGAATTATAAATCATGAGCCAAAATTTTCCAAAATTTCGTGAGCCCAATGCCAACAATTTTCAAAATTTTCCAAATGACCAACATTTTCAAAATCATGGATATGATCGAAATTACGATTTCAACCCAAATTTCTATAATTTCGATTATGGGCCACATCCACATCAAAATAGTTTTGAATCCAATATAGCTTTGATCAACATCAATATGGGGTTGTAAACCAAAATTCTCAAAATTATATCCCAGATCAACATCTTGAAAATAACCAAAATTGCAATTTTCTCTCGAATTTCAATTGTTTTGTTTACGAACATAATTTTTATGTTCAAAATGATTTCAAATATCATTGTCATTTTTCTGAAAATTATAATAACTGTAACAACCCGTATTTTCAATAACCGGTAATAATGTAAATCGAGGCAGAATTTAATTTATAAATCTGAATCAAGGGAAACGGCCTATGCCATTGCGTTCGTCTCGGAAAAATACGTGAAATAGAGTCCGAGTTTTCAAAAATCGGAGTCCGTATGACCCGATTAAGGCCCAACGAAGTTTTCAGAAAAATTCAAAGTAAAAACAGATTTCAAATTCAAGTTTGAATTTGAAAATTAGGACAGATTGGGCCAGGCGGGAAAAATCCGGCCAGAACACCCAAGTCGACAGCCCTGTCGACTTGGGAGTCGACTTGGTTGGACCCAAGTCGACAGCCCTGTCGACTTGGCTGTCGACTTGGTCCAGCCGGGCTGTTTAGCCTGGTGCACCATTTAGAGATTGTGTTGAGCTTGGGTGCCAGATTCGGTTTTGAGGGCTGAGATTGGAACTAGGGTTTAATCCTAGGGTTGAAACTAGTCCTAATCTCTATAAATAAGGCCCTAACCTAACCTTAAATCATCATTATTCATTCATACAACTAAACTATGGCAAAATCAATCCTCTCATGGCCTCCACTCTCTTCATAAATTCCTAAATCAATTTCTATGAGAGATTTTCCATGCATACAAGTGTTTTCAAACTTGTATGAGCATTATTAGCTTGCATTCAAGTCAAGTTTCCATATAAATATCATAAAGCAAGAGTTTTGATCATTTTGGCTTAAGGGTTTTCTATTAAAGCTTGCATTTTGGGGTCTATTTGATTGCATAAGGGCTTTCTTATATTTGCTATACTCACTTGAGTTTTCATAAGCATTGTAAGCCCTATTCTACTTTCATACTTAAACTCTAAAGTTAAATGTATGATATGCAAGTTTGCCATGATATGCAAGTTTACTATGATGTGTTATGCAAGTTTACTATGATGTGTTATGCAAGTTTACTATGATGTGATATGCAAGTTCATCAAGTTATGTTATGCAAGTTTGATATGCAAGTTGTCATATGATATGCAAGTTATGTTATGCAAGTTTGATATGCAAGTTGTCATATGATATGCAAGTTATGTTATGCAAGTTTGGGTTGATCATTTGGCTCATGTTATCATGGTATGCAAGCTTATCTTGGGCTTATGAACATAAAGCTTCAAGCTTTATGCTAAAGGTTGCATTTTGGCAACATGTAAGTTATCATATCCCTTATGATAACTTGCATGTGAGGCTAAATGCGAACTTACGGCCATTTCTACATGTCATTTAGCACCATGTATCACCAATATGCCAAGTTTGGTTTTATGCATGCTTTTGAGGCCTAAAAATGTAATATGCAAGTGTATGAACATATGAACATTTCATATGCCACCATGTTAAACTTGTGGCTTCAACACCTTTATGTCATGATTATGCCAAGTTCCCTCTTTCTATACTTTATGCGCTATTGCGATATGTAAGCGATGGGATTGCGTTTGGGGTTGGGTAAACTTAAAAGACATAAAAACATAAGCTTGGGAATTTACCTATTAAGTTAGGTCTACCCATTGGGAATTTACCTATTAAGTTAGGTCTACCCAATTGCTTGAAAATTTGTAACATGTTTTGGAAACATGATGGACATGACACTTAGAAAAGACAAGTGTGACCAACTCGAGGTTGGGTTGAGTTTGCAGCATAAACCTACCCGGAACCGACCGGCTTAACTAGTTGCTACAAACAATAGGACCCAATGTGAGAAGTTGGCCATGTTGTACCTTGAACCCGAGGTTAGACCAAGTTGTGGTGTAAAGCTACCCGGACCCGCCCGGCTTAACTAGTAACCGCAACAAAGTCTAATGTGAGAGGTTAAGGCGCATTAATTAATTAATGCCTCATGATTAGGGTTAAGTCATGGTCCACTTTATACTTAACCAATTTGGGCTTGGTAGATTAATCAGGGTTAAGTCGTGAACTCATCGTTACACTTAACCAAGTTAATCCATGATTAGCAAGAGGGTTAAACCGTACTTAACCCACTAGAAAATCCTAGCAATGGGGGCCCACTCCAGCAGTAATCCCAAGTTTGTATCATCATGGCCCTAGGGTCTAGGTTAGGGTGTGGGGCACGAATTACTGGGCTGGAGGTAAGCGACCAATAAACGACGGCCGGGTGGTACGCCGATGTAGTTCCGAACGGACTATGGTCGTGCACGTAGTCCGTATTTGGAGAAGTCACCCATGGGTACCAGTAGATCGAGACTGTGCACTCATGTTTATGGTGCCCAGGGGTTGGCACCCTAGGGCTTGATACACCCGAAGGGTGGACCCGGCACAGTTCGACTGCAATTATGATTGGGCCGTATTGACACCAACACGTGACGAGTTAGGCCTAGGGAGCCGATCGACTAGACCGTTTGGTTGGACCGCGTATTAGGGTCACTCCATGTTATTGGACCTCGTATGAGGGTCATTTCATTGGGCCAAAGCTTGGGCCAAGGGATCAATACTTGTTTATTCCAGTCATGTTAGTTTGCTAGTACACCTGTGGTGCAAAACCTTAAACCTGATTATGCGATGACACCTTTATCTACCTTGTTAGTTAATCACCATGCTAGTATGTTGTTATCCTTATGATCATACCTGCTTCTCATGCCAGTTAACTTTATCAGTTTACATTGATTGTAGTAGGGCTTACTCAGTCTTTTTGACTGACCTGTTTTCTTTCGCCTCTTTTCTTCCGTTCCCCCCCCCAGGTTCTCAGGGTGGGAACGTTGGAGCCTAGCTTGGATTTCGGATTGCTTGCTTGTGGGATTTCAGCTCATGTACGGTTTCGACATGAAGCTAGCTGTGGTTATCACTTATTTGGGGATAGTACTTATGTATTTCAGTTTTTCAGTTGATGTTGTTTTTGTCTAGACTTGTTTATTTGGAAAGCTATTTTGTACCAGACTTGTTTTGAAATAGTATGAAATCTTCCGCTGTTTTATCTATGTTATTTACTCTGTTTACATATACACATATGTTCTTGTTCTGCCTTGATATATCATTATGCATGTTTACCTGATTCAAACGCCCCTCCAAAGTCAGAGTGCTTGCAAGAGCCACCCTGGCGGAGGTGGGGTGTTACATTTGGTATCAGAGCATATGGTTTACGAGAAGGAACAAAAAGGTTTTTAGAAAACTTTTGGAAAACTATTTTCAAAACCAAGTATAAAGTATTTTCCAAAGAAAAGTCTAGTTTATTTTAAAGGCTATTCCCCAAAAAGCCATTAGCAAAATCCCTTCGTTTTTCACTATTCTGAATCTGTCTTTTTCTTTGTTTTCAGTATGGCCGATAACTTTGCTATTCCGGAGGGAGTACACGTACCTGTTTGGTATAGGAGACTTTTGGAGGCTAGGGCGACCGAAGCCGGCCCCGCAGATGTTCCTCCTCCTCCTCCTCCAGTAGTTAATGTTCCTCCTCCTCCTGTCGCTGAGGTTCCTCTTCCTCCTCCCCCTCAGCATCCTCAAGCTGACTTCGCAAAGACTTGCAAAGATTTCAAAGCAATGGGTGGCAAGAACTTTCAAGGCACTGAGACTTTTGTAGAGGCCAGAAATTGGTTGAAAGAGACCGAGGATTTATTTGCTATCTTTAGGTTAGACGATCAGAGGAAGATCTTGTTGGCGGTTTGGCTTATGAAGGATGAAGCCGCTTATTGGTGGGAAGTCACCAATGGTACTAGGCCTGTTGAGACTTGGGCCGATTTCAGGGCAAGGTTCGTGCTTAAGTTTCTATCTTCTGCTGAGGAGAATCTGCAAATGGAGAGGTTCATAACTTTGAGACAAGGAGATATGTCTGTCAAAGAACATGTGAACAAGTTCAATCAGTTAGCTCGTTTTGGCTTGGATATGGTGAATACTCCTCAGAAGAAGGCTCTTCATTTTGCTAGAGGATTGAACGAGCCGTTGCAGGGATTGGCTATGTCACATATTCCTCATGGGGCCACGTTTGAGAGCTTGGTTGATATGGCGTTACTTCAGGGAGATGCCAAGAAAGAGATCAAGACGAATGATACTCAAGCCAAGAAGACTGATTCCCAGGGAAAAGGAAATCAGGGTAATTCAAGTGGTCAAAGCAGTCAAGGCAATCAGAACAAGAACAAAGGTCAAGGCAACAAGGGGAACAACAACAAGGGCAAGAACAACAAGGAGAAGTGCCATTATTGCGGTTCAGTTGGGCATCTTATTAAGGATTGTAAGAAGAGGAAAAGGAAGAATGGTGAATGCTTTTTCTGCGGTAAGACTGGACATTTCAGTAAGGATTGCCCGAAGAAGCAAGGGCAAGGCCAGGGTCAGACTCAGCGTGCTGGACCTTCAGGAGGGCAAGTTCATGCTCTCAATACCGCTCCAGTTCCCGATCGAGGTAGTATTTCTATTGAGAGCCTTGTATATATTTATGATTTTCCAGTTCGTACCTTGTTTGATTCTGGTGCATCGCATAGCTTTATCTCATCTGATCTTGTTGATAGTTTGCACCTTAGTACTAGCTTGGTAGATGATCCCGTCTGTGTCTCAAATCCTATTGGGGGTTCCGCCCATTTGTCTATGATATGTGGGGATTTGAGGATCTCTATACTGAGTGTAGAGTTCTTGTGTAGTGCTTATGTTCTTGGTTTCAGGGGATACAGATTGATATTGGGCATGGATTGGCTATCCAAATATGGAGCCATTCTTGATTGTGAGCATAGGGTTGTGAGGCTCGTGACTCGCCTCGGAAACACCCTAGAAATTTCTTGTAATCCGAGAGGTCCCGTCATGCTGTGCTATCTTGAATCACTCGACTCGTCAATGGAAACTCTTCAGTCTGTGAGAGTGGTTCGAGAGTATCCGGATGTTTTCGATGAAGTTAGGGGGTTGCCCCCTAAGCGAGAAATTGATTTCCGCATTTATCTGGTGGATAATGCAAAGCCGGTTTCTTTGCCCGTTCGGCACATGGCTCCGCGTGAAAGGCGGGAGCTAAGTAAGCAAGTAAAGGAGTTGCTTGAGAAGAACTTCATTAGACGAAGTATATCTGAATGGGGAGCGCCTGTGGTATTTGCTACCAAGGCAGATGGTTCTCTCCGACTTTGTGTTGACTATCGAGAGTTGAATAAGCTGACTAAGAAGAACAGACACCCGTTACCGAGGATTGATGATCTCTTTGACCAGCTTGTCGGTGCTTCTGTTTTCTCTCAGCTTGATCTTGCTACTGGATTCCATCAGCTCAGGGTAGCTGAAGATAGTATAGACAAGACTGCGTTCAGGACTCCAGATGGATTCTTCGAATGGCTTGTCATGCCGTTCGGCTTGACTAATGCACCCGCATATTTCGTGGACTTGATGAGTAGGGTGTTCAGGGAGTTCTTGAACAAGTTTGTCGTGGTCTTCGTAGATGATATTCTGATCTTCTCTAAGGATGAGGAAGAACACGCAAGGCATCTCGTGGAGGTGATGGATACACTTAGAGCGCATCAGTTGAAGGCCAAGTTCTCCAAGTGTCACTTTTGGAGAAGGGAAGTTAGATTCCTTGGGCATATAGTATCTAAGCAAGGCTTAGCGGTGGATCCCGCTAAGGTAGTTGCAGTTCAGGATTGGAAGACTCCAAGGAATGCAACCGAAGTGAGAAGTTTTCTAGGTCTTGCAGGTTTTTACCGGAAGCTCATCAAGGACTTCGCGAAGATATCCGCTCCTCTCACTAAATTGACGAAGAAGAATTTAGTTTTTGCTTGGAGCATAGAATGCGAGCTTGCTTTTCAGAAGCTCAAGAGAGCTCTCACATCAGCACCTGTTCTAGCTTTGCCCGATGGAGGGAAGTTATTTACAGTATACACCGATGCATGTGGCACGGGGTTAGGATCTGTTCTGATGCAAGAAGGAAGAGTGATATGCTTTGGCGGTAGACAACTCAAAGTGCATGAGAAGAATTATCCCACTCATGACTTAGAGTTGGCAGCAATAGTATATGCACTCAAGGCTTGGCGCCATTACCTTCTGGGAGAAAGATTTGAGCTTTATACCGATCACAAGTCATTGAAGTATCTCTTTTCTCAGAAGGATCTGAATCTGAGGCAACAAAGAGGGATGGAATTCTTGGCGTCCTATGATTTTGAGATAGCCTATACCCCTGGTAAGGGGAATGTGGTAGCAGATGCATTGAGTAGAAAAAGGTTGACTCTAAGTCCTCTATTCGTTGAGATGAAGAATTTAGAGTATGTGGCAACCTTTGATTTCTCTTTGGCGATTGAGTCGATGACCGGTTCTTTAGCATCTCTGGAACTCAGACCTACCCTTCTTGATCAAGTTGGGGCTTCGCAGAGAGAAGACCCTCAGATAGTTGAGATTATGGATAAGCTGATTCGAGGAGAGGCGTCTAGTCATCTCGCTCGATATTCTATTGATGACAAGGGTTGGCTGAGGAGAGACGGAAGGTTATGTGTTCCAATGGTAGAAGATTTAGTAAGAAAAGTTCTTGAGGAATCGCATCGCTCTAAGTTGACTATACATCCGGGCGGAGATAAGATGTATAAAGATATGAAGCGTATTTTCTTTTGGCCTGGGATGAAGAAGGATGTGGCAGAGTTTGTCTCTAGATGTATCATTTGCCAGCAAGTTAAGGCCGAGTCGAGGAAGCCCGGTGGGCTATTGCATCTTCTAGACGTTCCACTATGGAAGTGGGAGAGTATTTCCATGGATTTTATCGATGGGCTACCAAGGTCAAGGAAAGGGAATACGAGCATTTGGGTTATTGTGGACAGACTTACGAAGAGTGCTCATTTCATTCCGGTGAAGAGCAAGAGGACCGCATCTTGGCTAGCGTCTGTATATCTTCATGAGATTGTGAGACTACATGGAGTCCCTTCTAGTATAGTCAGTGACCGTGACCCAATCTTTACAAGTCAGTTCTGGAATAGCTTGCAAGAAGCTATGGGCACGAGGTTGAATCTAAGTACGGCTTATCACCCACAGACGGACGGTCAAACCGAAAGGGTGAATAGGGTACTCGAGGATCTGTTGAGGCTTTGTATTCTGGATTTTGGTGGTACTTGGGAAGACCATCTTCCTCTTGTTGAGTTTGCATATAATAATAGTTATCAGGCAAGCATAGGGATGGCACCATTTGAAGCTTTATATGGGAGGCCGTGCAAGTCGCCTACATGTTGGTGGGAGACTACAGATAAGCTTATACTTGGGCCTGATATGATCAGAGATACATCCGAGAAGGTCGAGTTGATTCGGAGACGGATGAAAGCGGCCCAAGACCGACAGAAATCCTATGCTGATAAGCGAAGAACTGATTTGGAGTTTGATGTTGGGGATATGGTTTTCGTGAAGGTTTCTCCTTTGCGGAATGTGGTCCGATTTGGAGCCGTTGGGAAGTTGGCACCGAGGTTTGTTAGACCACTCCCTATTATAGAGAGAATCGAGCAGATGGCTTATAGAGTGGAGTTGCCCGAGAAGCTTGCCGGAGTACACGATGTTTTTCATGTCTCGCATCTCCGGAAGTGTTTACATGAATCAGCAGAGGTTGTTGAGCCAAGTGTTCTGAAAGATGTAGAAGTGGAGAAAGAGACTACCTTGAGGAGAGCTCCGATTCGTATCTTGGGGACGGAGACCAAGAAGCTAAGGAATCGAGAGGTCAAGTTGGTGAAGGTTCAATGGGGTGAAGCCGAAGAAGACGCAACTTGGGAAACCGAGGAGAAGATGCGTGGGCTTTATCCATTCCTTTTTGAGGGTACACTCTCAATCTCTTTTCTTTGTTAGCATATCTTTCTCTTTGCTATCCATGTTTATCTAGTTATCGTGTTAATCTTGTCATGAGAACCTTAGGTAGGAACCCTTTGGATGAAACATGTGTTTGAAACATGTTATGCTTGATGGTTGCAAGTGGTTGCAAGTGTTTGCAAGTGGTTACTCGTGGATGCATTATACACGTTAGGCACTAGATCGGCTCACACACTCCTCATATTGCATATGCATGAGTGTTTATGCTTATTCATGGATGAAAATTTTTGTGTTATCACATGGATGTTGCATATGGATGTATGTTATGTGCACACATATAGATGTTATACATTATGTTAGGAATTGCATACATATGGATTCATTTCACTAACATAATTTGCATTGATAATATTTGCATTAGATAAGTACATATACACACACCTTTGCATATGTTCATACAACATTTAGAATCTTGTAAGGACAATGATTGCTCGTGGATGATGTTTTGAGTAGATGGATGTTGGATGGTAGGATACGTTCTTCCTAACTTGAAGATTTCGGGGACGAAATCCTTTAAGGAGGGGAGAATGTAACAACCCGTATTTTCAATAACCGGTAATAATGTAAATCGAGGCAGAATTTAATTTATAAATCTGAATCAAGGGAAACGGGCTACGCCATTGCATTCGTCTCGGAAAAATACGTGAAATAGAGTCCGAGTTTTCGAAAATCGGAGTCCGTATGACCCGATTAAGGCCCAACGAAGTTTTCAGAAAAATTCAAAGTAAAAACAGATTTCAAATTCAAGTTTGAATTTGAAAATTAGGACAGATTGGGCCAGGCGGGAAAAATCCCGCCAGAACACCCAAGTCGACAGCCCTGTCGACTTGGGAGTCGACTTGGTTGGACCCAATTCGACAGCCCTGTCGACTTGGCTGTCGACTTGGTCCAGCCGGGCTGTTTAGCCTGGTGCACCATTTAGAGATTGTGTTGAGCTTGGGGGCCAGATTCGGTTTTGAGGGCTGAGATTGGAACTAGGGTTTAATCCTAGGGTTGAAACTAGTCCTAATCTCTATAAATAAGGCCCTAACCTAACCCTAAATCATCATTATTCATTCATACAACTAAACTATGGCAAAATCAATCCTCTCATGGCCTCCACTCTCTTCATAAATTCCTAAATCAATTTCTATGAGAGATTTTCCATGCATACAAGTGTTTTCAAACTTGTATGAGCATTATTAGCTTGCATTCAAGTCAAGTTTCCATATAAATATCATAAAGCAAGAGTTTTGATCATTTTGGCTTAAGGGTTTTCTATTAAAGCTTGCATTTTGGGGTCTATTTGATTGCATAAGGGCTTTCTTATATTTGCTATACTCACTTGAGTTCTCATAAGCATTGTAAGCCCTATTCTACTTTCATACTTAAACTCTAAAGTTAAATGTATGATATGCAAGTTTGCCATGATATGCAAGTTTACTATGATGTGTTATGCAAGTTTACTATGATGTGTTATGCAAGTTTACTATGATGTGATATGCAAGTTCATCAAGTTATGTTATGCAAGTTTGATATGCAAGTTGTCATATGATATGCAAGTTATGTTATGCAAGTTTGATATGCAAGTTGTCACATGATATGCAAGTTATGTTATGCAAGTTTGGGTTGATCATTTGGCTCATGTTATCATGGTATGCAAGCTTATCTTGGGCTTATGAACATAAAGCTTCAAGCTTTATGCTAAAGGTTGCATTTTGGCAACATGTAAGTTATCATATCCCATATGATAACTTGCATGTGAGGCTAAATGCGAACTTATGGCCATTTCTACATGTCATTTAGCACCATGTATCACCAATATGCCAAGTTTGGTTTTATGCATGCTTTTGAGGCCTAAAAATGTAATATGCAAGTGTATGAACATATGAACATTTCATATGCCACCATGTTAAACTTGTGGCTTCAACACCTTTATGTCATGATTATGCCAAGTTCCCTCTTTCTATCCTTTATGCGCTATTGCGATATGTAAGCGATGGGATTGCGTTTGGGGTTGGGTAAACTTAAAAGACATAAAAACATAAGCTTGGGAATTTACCTATTAAGTTAGGTCTACCCATTGGGAATTTACCTATTAAGTTAGGTCTACCCAATTGCTTGAAAATTTGTAACATGTTTTGGAAACATGATGGACATGACACTTAGAAAAGATAAGTGTGACCAACTCGAGGTTGGGTTGAGTTTGTAGCATAAACCTACCCGGAACCGACCGGCTTAACTAGTTGCTACAAACAATAGGACCCAATGTGAGAAGTTGGCCATGTTGTACCTTGAACCCGAGGTTAGACCAAGTTGTGGTGTAAAGCTACCCGGACCCGCCCGGCTTAACTAGTAGCCGCAACAAAGTCTAATGTGAGAGGTTAAGGCGCATTAATTAATTAATGCCTCATGATTAGGGTTAAGTCATGGTCCACTTAATACTTAACCAATTTGGGCTTGGTAGATTAATCAGGGTTAAGTCGTGAACTCATCGTTACACTTAACCAAGTTAATCCATGATTAGCAAGAGGGTTAAACCGTACTTAACCCACTAGAAAATCCTAGCAATGGGGGCCCACTCCAGCAGTAATCCCAAGTTTGTATCATCATGGCCCTAGGGTCTAGGTTAGGGTGTGGGGCACGAATTACTGGGCTGGAGGTAAGCGACCAATAAACGACGGCCGGGTGGTACGCCGATGTAGTTCCGGACGGACTATGGTCGTGCACGTAGTCCGTATTTGGAGAAGTCACCCATGGGTACCAGTAGATCGAGACTGTGCACTCATGTTTATGGTGTCTAGGGGTTGGCACCCTAGGGCTTGATACACCCGAAGGGTGGACCCGGCACAGTTCGACTACAATTATGATTGGGCCGTATTGACACCAACACGTGACGAGTTAGGCTTAGGGAGCCGATCGACTAGACCGTTTGGTTGGACCGCGTATTAGGGTCACTCCATGTTATTGGACCTCGTATGAGGGTCATTTCATTGGGCCAAAGCTTGGGCTAAGGGATCAATACTTGTTTATTCCAGTCATGTTAGTTTGCTAGTACACCTGTGGTGCAAAACCTTAAACCTGATTATGCGATGACACCTTTATCTACCTTGTTAGTTAATCACCATGCTAGTATGTTGTTATCCTTATGATCATACCTGCTTATCATGCCAGTTAACTTTATCAGTTTACATTGATTGTAGTAGGGCTTACTCAGTCTTTTTGACTGACCTGTTTTCTTTCGCCTCTTTTCTTCCGTTTCCCCCCCCCCCCCCCAGGTTCTCAGGGTGGGAACGTTGGAGCCTAGCTTGGATTTCGGATTGCTTGCTTGTGGGATTTCAGCTCATGTACGGTTTCGAAATGAAGCTAGCTGTGGTTATCACTTATTTGGGGATAGTACTTATGTATTTCAGTTTTTCAGTTGATGTTGTTTTTATCTAGACTTGTTTATTTGGAAAACTATGTTGTACCAGACTTGTTTTGAAATAGTATGAAATCTTCCGCTGTTTTATCTATGTTATTTACTCTGTTTACATATACACATATGTTCTTGTTCTGCCTTGATATATCATTATGCATGTTTACCTGATTCTAACGCCCCTCCAAAGTCAGAGTGCTTGCAAGAGCCACCCTGGCGGAGGTGGGGTGTTACAATAACCACCGCATTGTAAATAATGTTGATCGTGAAATTAATGTGGACTATAATTTTGAGAATCAAAGAATCCAAAATGAGATCTCTCAAATCAACGATTTTGAGGAATATCTTCTTAACATTCTTAGAGAGAGGGAAGAAAGCTAGATAAAAAGATGGATGAAATTCTTTGTTTAATGACATATTTTGCATAACAACGCGAGCAATGAAATCAAATTCACACATGTGACGAATTAGAAAATAATCCCTTCTTTACTGATAGTGAAAATTTTCAAACAACAACACTGGAATTTGAGAATAATGATCTAAATGAAGTTGTTCAAAATTCAATAAATGATTTTGAATTTAACTCTTTCCGAGAAAAAGATTTAAGCTCAGATTTTGGTCTTTCTCTTTCAGGCTATGAGAAACTTGAAATTTTGGAAATTGAACAAAATAAAAATGTTGAAATTTTCAAGCACACAAAAATGGAGAAGGATTTTAATGAACATGAATTTTTGGGATTGTATGAGGATGAGTTGCTAAATGAGGATGAAATAGATTCAAGTCACAAATCCGAGTTTAAAATTTTCAATTTTGAGGTTTCAAACGAACTCGAAATTGTCAGTGTCGAAAATACATTGTCAATTAACAAAATTGAGAAATGCAATCACATAGTCTTGAACACACTCAGAATTTAAATTTCATGATTGCAGCTAAGTTTATATACGACCACAAATTTTTGGATAATTGCACTGATAAATTTGTGGAACACATGAATCATCTTGGAAACATTATTTCTATGGGAAAACTTCAAGCTAGGATGACACTCGACATTTATCTACTGGACTATATATCTAGGCATAAAGATGAGATAAGTTTCAAAAACATTTGCTTATTAAAAAACATGCCTAGACATAGTGGGAATGGGATTCATCGGGCTAGAACCAAGTGTGGAGGAAAAAGTTGGTGGCATTCTTTGTATCGCATGCACCGCAAACACATATATCATCATACATATGATCCATTCTTACCTATAGTTAGACTGCATTTCATTCTATAAATAATCTTGCAACTCATTCACCTTTGGGTAAGATCTTTCACATTTAGAAAACGTGTTTATAGTGTGGGCACCATTTGGTTCTAGTATGCGGAGGGAGGGGAGTCTGCATTGCATTCGTCTTTATTTTCTTCAATTTTTCTTCTTTTGATTTTCATTATTTAAATAGTACCATCATGCATTTTAGGTTATAGTAACATACTATATATTTTATTGGAAAATACAACTCATTTTAGATTGATACAACAAAATAAGTTAACGATTTCTAATCAGTTGAAAGTATTTTTTTCTCTCAACTAAGATCGAATAAGAAATATAATGAAAAGTTGAACTTTGAGGGATATTAGTATAATTGGTACATAGGGAGATTCTTAGGCGATGGCCATGAAGTTAATTCTAAATTGTAGTCTTCCTTTAATGAGTGGACGACTTAAAATACTTATATTGGCTTTTCGAATCCTTAAAACTAAGTTGTGTTAAGCTAACTTCGCGTAACTCTCTCTCTTGTTCTTATATTTTCAATAAAAATAGTAGTAATCCAAGGGTATCCAACATTGCTAGTAAATCTGACAATGTTGTGCAAACCTGCCAAGCTCTATCCGACATGTTGTTGACAAAGTCAGCTTCGGTATATCTTGGTATCATTTTATGAGTCAGACACCTGAGGATTACCGACATCTTGTTGATAAAGTCAGTGTTGGTCTACACAATCCGCCAAGCTTTGTTCTAACTCTCCGCCAGTCTGCAAGGTAGTGCATGGGTGGTATACCTTGGTCTTTAAGTTGGGTGTATGCAATAAATTATAAAGATTTTTTTTATAGAGATAGAGAATAAGTAAGATGCCCAAACACTTCTTGACCGTATTGATTTGACTAGTCATACACAAGGAAATTAGAATACCACTTACAAATTGTGACAAACAAACTAAGAATTTATTTCATGGTTGCACTATGTTATCGAACGAACCAACTGGCCAAACTAGAGTTTAAACATTGAAAACTTGAATTATGTTGAAAATTTGTGATAGGTTGAGATATCTAAAATATAATCAACTAACTAGAAATTGTTAACTTTATTTATTGTACCACTTTCCTAAAACAAGCCGTGTTTTCATTTTTTTTGTTTTCATTTGCATATGTCCATTGCATTCATGTAGTTGCATTAGAATCATTGCACACTACTTTAGATTTTTTGGGTAGTATCCGTTGAAAACCCTCACGAGACACCACTCGCCCTACTAGGGACACTTAGAGGTTTAACGGCTTGTTGCATACGCTTAATGCAATCGTGTTTCCTACGAAAGTGTGACCTATCTAGTTTAGTTTTTTTATTTTTATTTTATTCGAGGACGAGTAAAAGATAAGTGTGGGGGTATTTGATTAACATACAAATGTGTTTATTTTATGCTCTTATATCTTTTCTTTTCTATATAAATAAATATTACTTGGTTATTATTTTTTCATTTTTACAGGTATGCCAACTAAGCCACATGCAGCCACAAAAATAGAAAATAAAGATCAAAGTGTTGTATATATACATATGAAGATCCGCAGATGGAGACTTCACATTATGTTTCTTTTGGAGTTTAAGATATGTTCATCTTTAGTAGAAGAAAATCTCCTGAAATCTTGTCTCCTTTCAATTAGTCACATGCCAAACAAGGAAGATATGGGAGGAATAATTGCTAATTAAGATGGGAGGAATAATTGCTAATTAAGAGGGGAGGAATAATTGCTAATTAAGAGGCCCAGATATTCTCAAAATTGTTTCCTCAAAACAAAGTCAAGGAAAGGTCATGAGATATGATAAAATAATTCTTGTGTAAACATGCCCATATACGCATAGATTAAATTAGGGTTTAGGTTGGCTATGTATCCTATAAATACCCTTGTATTCTCATTGTAAACGATCATCCATGAATTGAGTTTTTTTTTTTTACTTTTATGCATTTTTATTTTCTTAGCAATTAGTGATGTCTAAACAATTAGATTTGGTAGAGCACTATTTGTCTTTTTCATTTATTTTTCATTAGTGATTGACCATCTGATTAGATTCAGCGGTAATCCTAATTTTATTTTTGTTTGTTATTTAATTTCTGCTTTTTAATTACTTTCCTAGGTCATATTGGATTGAATATAGAATTGATTAGATTCAGATCTGATTCAATTCAATAATAGTTTTATTTGTAGTTTCAATTTTTTTTGTTTTCAAAATCAATCTCCATGTTTTTCTAACTCGCCTAAGAAATATATAAATAATAAAATTTGAAATTCCTCCTGTGTTCGACCTGCATATTACACGATCTGTGCACTTGCAGTTATTATAATAAATTCACGCTTTTCTATTCCATAGGAAAGCGTCGATCATGTTACAACGGCTTAGTTTCCCTAATCGGACTCATGCACACTCATGACTCCATTGGAATGTGCCTATACCCACCTTCCATACGTGAACCTCTTACTATCCAGTTCAGTAAAGCGTGCCCTAGCCCTACCTAGTGCGAGGCCCTTTAACAAAATACCAACAGGGATACTGACTGATATGGGTTCGAAACTGCAGATTGATGCAAGCTAAGTCCCCTAAGCTTGTGCCCTCAAATAACTAGGATTTAAGAGTTCTCAAAACCCGATACATCAATTGAACGTGGGATCTCTTCAGCTTATTAATAATCATGTTTAACCCAGCAGGTTTAGGTTTACTAATAAGCGTGGTTGTAATATTACATGCCATTATGTGTGCACAACTCTTCCCAAAAAGACTTGCCCAGATGTATGTATTACTATAGTGATTCAGTTTATTAGCCTACATCTGGTACTTACAATATTCCAACATTTCATTTACTTAATGTCTGTAATAAGTAAAACCCAACAAGTTTATACATATGCGTACTATTCATCCAATTAAGTCCCCAGATTACAGCATGTACAGATTTATGCATATTATCCATTTTTATCAATTCACAGCAAATATGAACATGTGCATATTATCCCTTTCCCAAATTATAGTTAAACAATCCTCAATTTAACCATATGCCTAAATTTTCCGTTTTATGCCATTTCTTATTATCCAAATTTTATTGTACGAAAACTTGTAATCGAACATGGCCAAGGCTTAGCTTAAAAAAAAGGGAAAATAGAGAAAGGAGAATATAACCAAATCACATAGGCATATAGGCAAGACTGGGAAAAAACTAAAACAGTAGGAATAAAGAAAAGGAAGATAGATACACATAACTGATTAAGTATCCAACATTATAGGCATGTATTTTACTTATAAAAATGACATATGTGATTAACAGTGAAGAACATCCAAATTAATTATCTTATAAACACTGTATATCCTAAACCCAATTTTTATTTAATTGTAAAAACCCGTTTCTTCCCCGGTCTCCGAAGAGATGAGAAAGAACGAATTACTGTGAGGACAAGACAAAACAGAATGCAGACGGAAGAACATTTCATTGTATATTACAACAATCCCATCAGATACAAGAATATACAGAGTATAAATGAATAATACACAGAAATATCAGAGATTTAAATTACATTTAAATACATGGCAGCGGAAAATAATACAATACACAACTGAAGGAGATATACGGATACAAAGCTTTCCGGATATCGTTCCAGCTGTAAACCAGGATCCTGTGAATATAAATCTGCAAAACCAAAACTACTAGCTGCCCGTGTCAAAATAGGGGCACCCAGAGTTTAGGTCAAAACAATAAACTCCAGGTCAGTCATGTGACTGGTGTGAGAACTAAAAACAGTTATTAATCTTTAATTTTAAAGTTGGGAAAACCAAGGGACCACGTCGTATAACACGGAACGGGTTTCCTCCCAAGAATACCAGTGCATAAAACAAACAGCGCAATGCTAAATAAAGAAAAAATGAAGCTGTTATAAGACCCAGGTCCTATCACACAATGCAACGCAAGCCGGGGGATAGGGTTTTCCCTTATAACAGCCAAAGAATGCTTGATACGTTTAAAACAAATCATTTGATACTATTATAGGTGCATAGTGTATAATACAACTTCAAATCATAAGTATCAGTCATAGACGACATAAGCGTCCCATGCCACTATGTCGCCATATATAGGTTTACAATTAAAACCGCAAAATCACGTATTTGGAAGTTGGATTATCATTTATGGTATGAACCGAGGCAAAAGATAGTCCTCAACCGATTCGAGACTCTCTAGCCCGAGCCTCAGGATCAGAACGCATCAACCCTTTAGATCGTCAGGGCCGGTCCACCGATGTGGATTATTATGCCTGAACACTACGTTTCCCCACCCTATGGGGTGTAAGTCTGGTCCGTCTGCCGACCAGAATGCATCGGCCGAAACCGATATAACTGAGGCGCCTCGCAACAGCAACAACCACATAAGTCAAACTCGTCAGGGCGTGTAAAACCACTGACGCCACTTCTAACTAGAAAGAAACGCATGCCCTCCCTGAGGTCCGTCTCCCGTTTTTGGTTCATACCGGGTGTGAAACTCGCGAAGTAAACGTTACACAAAGCTACGCCACAAAGGCCGTGCTTCGATCATCAACCACAAGACTTTGCTTTTCAACAGAAGCCTTGATCATTTGCCACTTAGGCATGCCACACAGGCAATTCACTCCATGCGTTTGATATCCATCAATATATAACCCCTGAGCTCGTACGTCTCAGAGAAGGGCGTTAAGCAAGATAATAAATTCTCCACCGCCAAACAGATATATATTTAATAGAGATCAATCACACGGACTAAAATCCAATGTCAGGCATACAGTCCATTTACAAGTCCGTTCTGGGTCTGAACGAAACCGTAGGCACCTAGTACCCCGCATATCCATCGATCTCCAAATACGTCTGGACGATCACCAACTGTTTCCATCTTCTTGGGTGTACAACCCAATCAAGATCATCAGTAATCACCCAAACGATGTGAAGACTTCCGGTCTTCAACCGCCGTCTTCATCTTCGACTTATCGTCGTATCAGTTATTCAGAATGGGATAAACCCGGTCTTTCCGAATAACTCGCGTATATTTTAAATAAGTGTTACACAAACACAACATACGCCTCATTCCAATTCATCAGTCACTAACCGTAAATTAATCAAGAGAATAATTCCCTAAATATTAAACCCGAAGGCCGAAACCAACATCAGATCAATATCCAGGAAACCATTTTGCTTGGCTAACCGACAGTTAGTTTCTAAATTTCACATTCATAGGGAGAGGTTCCCATTAATTCTATCCAAGGTAAATTCCTTGAATTTATTCTTTAATCATCTTTTGAATTTCGATTCAACTAGTCGGGATTAACGAACCTTACCGAAGTAATCCTTTGTTTTAATTTCCCAATCCCAACCTATTCATCCCATGAAGTAAAACTGGTTATACTTCATATCTAACACCACGGTGTTATCGGTAAATTCAATTACCATTTCACATTCAAATCTAATTGAAGATTTAACTATCGCCTGGAGTAAAACTGGTGATACTCCATTTTCGATTATTCCAATCTAATTCAAGATTCATTAAAACTCCACTTAGTTTTAATCTTTAACTGGGTTAAAGAATCAGTGTCATTTAAAACACAGTTCACGATAAACCCAAAATCACATTCCATTAATTATCGGGTTAAAGAACGAGTGTTATTTAAAACACTGTCCACGATAAACCCAAAAATCAATATCAATTCAATTCCAATTAAATATTATTTAATTGGTACACTTCATTAAATCTAAATAAAAAGATTTAATCTTTTCTCAACTGGGTTCAAGAAAAGTGTTAGTGAAGACACCATTCACGACAAACCCAAATCACATTTGATATTCAATACAAGGCTCTGAATAGAAAATATATCGGCTTATATTCAATATCAAATCCTACGACTAACAAATGTCGTATTGGAAATAAAGATATAAATATATATCTTTCAAATTTCCATAACAACATCTGTATAATCACGAATTCCAACATCGAAATATTCCGAAGACAATTTCGATTCAAATCCACTCTAATGCAATCATTGGAAATTCTGGTTATTTTTAAAACCCTTTTCAAATTCAATTTATTTATTCAAAAATAAATAGAATTATAATTCTAGTTCAAAACTAGTTCATTTCGATAAAAATCTATTTTTATCTTTTCAAATATGGAGTTTTTCATCCCAATTTTTCCCAAATCATTTCTTATGTTTTTACACAATTTATTATTATTTTTAATAATTTTATCAAGGCCCATACAGTCGATTTCCATCAATGGCCATCGAACTGCACTTACAACGACCTTTTTCAAATTTGATTTGGACGTATCTCCAAATCCAACCGTTAGATTTCAAATTTCTAATATTCGTTAGAAAGCTCTTTTCGATACGAACCCAACGGTTCCGGTTTTAGGAGAATCCGACGGTCGGATCTCCCGTAATGTCCGTTTGAAATAAATGGTCGAAATTCGCGAACTGCCGCGGCGCGGCGCGTTCTATTCAGGCCATTATATTATATATATAATATATATAATATATATTTCGTCGATTTCTATTTAAAACGAATTATATAAATAGTTTTAAATTCGTTTCAAAAGCAATTTCAACTTCCATTTCAATTCAAATCAAAATTGAATTCTTCTTTATAAATTCGTTTTAAAATTCATTTCTATTCAATTCAAATTTCAATTCAATTTGAATTCATTTCAGTTTGTTTCCAATTCAATTCGAATTCGTTTTCAATTCAATTCGAATTGGTTTTATATTCAATTCAATTCAAATTCGTTATCTATTCAATTCAATTCGAATTCGTTTCGTTTGCTATTCAATTGAAATCAAATTCGTTTTCCATTCAATTCGAATTCATTATATATTCAATTCATTTCGAAATCGTTTTATATTCAATTCATTTCGAAATCATTTTACATTCAATTCGTTTCGATTTCATTTCAAAATATGCGTTTTCGAAATCACTTTTCAATATGCATTTTAAAATGAATAAAATCGATATAAATATCGTTCACGTCAAAATGGCGTCAATCTAACCAACACGGCTTCATATATTTCTATTTTCAAATATTCTATTCAACAAATGAATATTTATTCTTGTCAACACACGACTAATCTCAACGAATGAGTACTGTCCACGTGTGACAATTTTTTTGTTAAATTATTTCGTTCAACACATGACTAATCTCAACGGATGAGTACAGTCAACACATGAACCTTTATTTTATATTGATAAAGATGCAAATTTTATTATTAAAATATTTCGTTCAACACATGACTAATCTCAACGAATGAGTAGAGTCAACACATGAACTTTTATGTTATAATATTCTTTATTTTCTAAATTGGAATGAGGCCCAACCAATCACCATATAAAATTAATTATATGGATTTTCATACATCACACGCATATAATAGCATTGAAAAATAATCAACCATCAACCAAAGTGCACTACACTGTATAAGCATCAAATATAGATATATAACGCTTATAACAACCTGTCAATCAATCGATCGACATATTTAATCAATCAGGATGAGTGAACTTCAAATTTCATCCCAACACCCGTGTGGGGTTTCAAACAATCAAACACAGAATTTATTTGTGCAGTTGGGCGATGTGTGAAATTTATCGTCCCAATCAATGTCCTTCAAATAGGTGTACATAAACAAACCGTCCGGTTTGTAAATGAATATTTTATTTTATTCACTTCACGTTAAAAATTATATTTTTAACGATAAAACATTTTATTTTAACATATGAATTTCTATTCAGTTCATTAATTAATTAAAATGATATTTTTATTTTTCTAACTTATTTTAGAAAATTTCGGCGGCATAACGGCACGATACTAGAAACGGGACAAGGCCTAGCCTTATCCCCGGTCTAGTGAAGGCCCACGCCATTCACACATCAATCAAATCAATTCATTTCACCAAACAATTCAATTCAAACCGAATAATCTAATCAACTACAAAACCAACCAATTTAACAAACAAGCCATCCATGGTCTGTGGATGACGGGTGTCGGGTGCTACTAAACACCGTCTGCATCCTAGTATATATATAACTAGAAATAGAAATTGAAGAGTGAGAAATTCTCACCGATAGCTATCCCAACTTCACGACACTTCATTTAGAAATCTTCGCCGTTCTCGCCTTTCGTCACCTTCTTTGCCCGTATTCTCTACATATGTAAAAATCAAATTTTCACTTCGCTATTCAATATATAAAAATAATATTTTTACTTCACTAAAAAAAATCATATTTTTACTTCGATGTTTAATATATAAAAATCATATTTTTACTATGCTATTCAATATATAAAATCAAATTCTTATCATGCTATTCAATATATAAAAATCGAATTTTTATCATGCTATTCACTATATAAAGATTTCGCCTTTATATCCTCACTATAAAAATCACATTTTTATTTCAACATATATATAATAAAAATCGAATTTTTATTTCGCTACACATATAAAGATAATATTTTTATATTCTCTATTATATAGAAATTTTATTTTCAATACACTACTTATGTAAAAATAGTATATCTTTTCTTATATAAATAAAAATCTCATTCTTTGCTTCTATAAAAATCGATTCTTTCTTCTATAAAAATCTTACCTTTCTTGCATATAAAAATTCAACCTTTCTTTGTGGTAAAAATCCAATCTCTCTTTGTTGTAAAAATCCGACTTTTCTAGTTTTAAAAGTTTCGCCTTTTTCTATATAAAGTTCATACCCCTTTAAATATAAAAATCCTATTTCATATAATAAAAATTATATTTTCAACTTGCTCAAAAATGATAGTTTTACATAGCTAGAAATAATAACCTCATAGTGTTAAATATATGATTTTTTTTTCGCGTTTAAAAATCAGTCCCCCCCTTTTATAATAATAATTAAAATAACATAAACTATAGAAAAACTTACTTCTTCTTCCAAATGGAGGGGGGAACTGTCGAGGCTCGCACAGTACAGGGTGGCGCCAACGTCTGGTGGCGGCATTGGGCCAACAGGAGCGGATTCGGGTTGAATCGGTTAGGGTTTTGGTGGTTTGGTGATTCAAGATGAAAGAGGAGAGAGAACGGCGCTGGGGGGGTTGCGTCAGTCAGGTAAGGCGGCGGGTGGTGGTTGCGGTGGGCTGTGGGGTTGGGTGCCATGTCGAATCGGAGAAGGGTGGCGTCAATGGAGGAAAGGAGAGAGGGCGACGTGAGGTAGGGGGAGGGGAAGGCACCTCCGACGAAGTGCGGCGGTCTCCGTCGATGGGGCGACGGCTAGGGCTAGAGGGAGGAGCGGGTTTTTTCCTTTTTGATTTTTATTTCAATTCTGATCGAATGAAGAAGGGGGGGGGGGCAGAACGGGATTAAGGGGAAGAGATTTTTTTTTAATTTATTAATTATTTAATTTGCAAAAAGTTGACTTTTACATACGACCTCGAAACGAGGCCCACTGCCTGTCGTCCAAAGCTAATTACCCCCATTCCGAAAACAATGGGATATGTATCGTAGGATGATTCGACTGTTTGAATCAGTTTCCGTTGAATTTAAATTTAAATCACTATATTGAATTTTAAACGTACATTTCAAATTACCGGGGTCACATACTGACTCGAAAAATTCCAGAAAAAGATTTTCTAGCTTCGTATTGACGATACGGTCCTAATAAAACTAGTTTCGTCGAATTCTGAGACCGTTTGAAAAATGACCATATTCCAGTCGATTAAAATCAACTGAAACTGGTCAAACGCGTTTTCCTTTGCCACGCTCACATATTGATTCGAAAAATTATGAAATTTGGAATCTAGCAATAACTTGACATCCCGGACCCAACAAAAGTGGTTTCGTCGAAATCCGAGGTCGTTTGCAAAATTTCCATTTTTAAGGGCCTGAATTCCATAGCGACTATTCAGAATTTTCAACTGGACATATCTTTTGATTCCCGCTATGAAATTTTGATTTTTCGGATTCGTTGGAAAGATATTATCAATTAGATCCTATTATTTTTGGTTTCACTAAAATCCGGATTGTTTTGCACCCGGTACACTCAATTGAAGTTTGAAACCGAATTATCGAACTACCGCGCCATTTTCAATTCCTTTTATAATTATATATAATTATTATATTCTAACGACGACGTATATAATATATACGTTCGAATTATATTCAAAATAAATTTCTCGTCGATATTATTTAAAATAATTTATTTTAAATAATCAAAATTCGCTAAAATTGCCAAAATAAAAATTTTAAACTGGCCCAGATTTTCGGGTTGTTACAATCTCCCCCACTTAAAACTTTTCGTCCTTGAAAAGGAACAAAGTCGAAAGTGGTTTGATTAATCAACTCTACGTTCGATCCGGCTTCCATTCTCCAACTTTTCAGTTTCTAAGAATTTTCAAATTTTCAAAAATTTGGCTAACACCTTAAATTTTCGAAAAATTTCACCACAACCTCCCCTGCACCGGGAGCCACGGGAAAATCCCGAAATTGCCATACAGGCCTTCAGATCTCAAAAAGAAAAAGAAAAAGCCAAGCGGCTAGCCAATAGGCTCATAAAATCATCATCACCCAAACAAAACAGTAAATTATGTAGCAAACATGTACCTATTTGTCGGGCAAACAAATTTTATTCTCTGCTCTAGCCTCCTTGCTATGACCTGTTCAATGTAAGTACATGTATATGCAAGCAAATGCGACCAATTTTCAATATAATTCAATATGTGATTCAATTAGGCTAAATGGCTAAAAATTATCAAACAAATGAACAAACAACACAAACATCAATCAATTAGTGGATTAGAGTTTTCAAATTCATAATTTTGATACATATACAAAAATCATGTTTTTGATGCCAATTCACAACAATGTGTTCTAGCTATATTGGTTTTGGTTCTCACACCAGTCTATTGGAAATATGTAGAAAATCGCACCTTCGAAACTCGAACACACACTACTGATGCTATATAGTCATCAGTAGAATTATCTCCGGGCGACTAGAGTGTGATGCTATATCTATCCAATATATTAAAACTTTGAATATACGTTTGCAAGGCGTATATGCAAATTCTTTATATACCGAATTATCCAGACTCAATATAAATAAATAATCAAATACGAATAGTAGATCTAAATTTTCAAAACAAAAATTGGTTTTCATTTTAAAAATATACTCTTCACACTCGTTCTAGGATACTACTGATCCCATCTCTAACGAGTCATTCTAGTTGGATATTACTAATCCAATATCTGATGAATTCTTTCGTAGGGTTCTAATGTGTCTTGTTCTCGAGCTCTGTAAACCAAAGCTCTGATACCAACTGTAAAAACCCGTTTCTTCCCCGGTCTCCGAAGAGATGAGAAAGAACGAATTACTGTGAGGACAAGACAAAACAGAACGCAGACGGAAGAACATTTCATTGTATATTACAACAATCCCATCAGATACAAGAATATACAGAGTATAAATGAATAATACACAGAAATATCAGAGATTTAAATTACATTTAAATACATGGCAGCGGAAAATAATACAATACACAACTGAAGGAGATATACGGATACAAAGCTTTCCGGATATCGTTCCAGCTGTAAACCAGGATCCTGTGAATATAAATCTGCAAAACCAAAACTACTAGCTGCCCGTGTCAAAATAGGGGCACCCAGAGTTTAGGTCAAAACAATAAACTCCAGGTCAGTTATGTGACTGGTGTGAGAACTAAAAACAGTTATTAATCTTTATTTTTAAAGTTGGGCAAATCAAGGGACCACGCCGTATAACACGGAACGGGTTTCCTCCCAAGAATACCAGTGCATAAAACAAACAGCGCAATGCTAAATATAGAAAAAATGAAGCTGTTATAAGACCCAGGTCCTATCACACAATGCAACGCAAGCCGGGGGATAGGGTTTTCCCTTATAACAGCCAAAGAATGCTTGATACGTTTAAAACAAATCATTTGATACTATTATAAGTGCATAGTGTATAATACAACTTCAAATCATAAGTATCAATCATAGGCGACATAAGCGTCCCATGCCACTATGTCGCCATATATAGGTTTACAATTAAAACCGCAAAATCACGTATTTGGAAGTTGGATTATCATTTATGGTATGAACCGAGGCAAAAGATAGTCCTCAACCGATTCGAGACTCTCTAGCCCGAGCCTCAGGATCAGAACGCATCAACCCTTTAGATCGTTAGGGCCGGTCCACCGATGTGGATTATTATGCCTGAACACTACGTTTCCCCACCCTATGGGGTGTAAGTCTGGTCCGTCTGCCGACCAGAATGCATCGGCCGAAACCGATATAACCGAGGCGCCTCGCAACAGCAACAACCACATAAGTCAAACTCGTCAGGGCGTGTAAAACCACTGACGCCACTTCTAACTAGAAAGAAACGCATGCCCTCCCTGAGGTCCGTCTCCCGTTTTTGGTTCATACCGGGTGTGAAACTCGCGAAGTAAACGTTACACAAAGCTACGCCACAAAGGCCGTGCTTCGATCATCAACCACAAGACTTTGCTTTTCAACAGAAGCCTTGATCATTTGCCACTTAGGCATGCCACACAGGCAATTCACTCCATGCGTTTGATATCCATCAATATATAACACCTGAGCTCGTACGTCTCAGAGATGGGCGTTAAGCAAGAGAATAAATTATCCGCCGCCAAACAGATATATATTTAATAGAGATCAATCACACGGACTAAAATCCAATGTCAGGCATACAGTCCATTAACAAGTCCGTTCTGGGTCTGAACGAAACCGGAGGCACCTAGTACCCCGCATATCCATCGATCTCCAAATACGTCTGGACGATAACCAACTGTTTCCATCTTCTTGGGTGTACAGCCCAATCAAGATCATCAGTAATCACCCAAATGATGTGAAGACTTCCGTTCTTCAACCGCCGTCTTCATCTTCGACTTATCGTCGTATCAGTTATTCAGAATGGGATAAACCCGGTCTTTCCGAATAACTCGCGTATATTTTAAATAAGTGTTACACAAACACAACATACGCCTCATTCCAATTCATTAGTCACTAACCGTAAATTAATCAAGAGAATAATTCCCCAAATATTAACCCCGAAGGCCGAAACCAACATCAGATCAATATCCAGGAAACCATTCTGCTTGGCTAACCGACAGTTAGTTTCTAAATTTCACATTCATAGGGAGAGGTTCCCATTAATTCTATCCAAGGTAAATTCCTTGAATTTATTCTTTAATCATCTTTTGAATTTCGATTCAACTAGTCGGGATTAACGAACCTTACCGAAGTAATCCTTTGTTTTAATTTCCCAATCCCAACCTATTCATCCCATGAAGTAAAACTGGTTATACTTCATATCTAACACCACGGTGTTATCGGTAAATTCAATTACCATTTCACGTTCAAATCTAATTGAAGATTTAACTATCGCCTGGAGTAAAACTGGTGATACTCCATTTTCGATTATTTCAATCTAATTCAAGATTCATTAAAACTCCACTTAGTTTTAATCTTTAACTAGGTTAAAGAATCAGTGTCATTTAAAACACAGTTCACGATAAACCCAAAATCACATTCCATTAATTATCGGGTTAAAGAACGAGTGTTATTTAAAACACTGTCCACGATAAACCCAAAAATCAATATCAATTCAATTCCAATTAAATATTATTTAATTGGTACACTTCATTAAATCTAAATAAAAAGATTTAATCTTTTCTCAACTGGGTTCAAGAACAGTGTTAGTGAAGACACCATTCACGACAAACCCAAATCACATTTGATATTCAATACAAGGCTCTGAATAGAAAATATATCGGCTTATATTCAATATCAAATCCTACGACTAACAAATGTCGTATTGGAAATAACGATATAAATATATATCTTTCAAATTTCCATAACAACATCTGTATAATCACGAATTCCAACATCGAAATATTCCGAAGACAATTTCGATTCAAATCCACTCTAATGCAATCATTGGAAATTCTGGTTATTTTTAAAACCCTTTTCAAATTCAATTTATTTATTTAAAAATAAATAGAATTATAATTCTAGTTCAAAACTAGTTCATTTCGATAAATATCTATTTTTATCTTTTCAAATATGGAGTTTTTCATCCCAATTTTTCCCAAATCATTTCTTATGATTTTACACAATTTATTATTATTTTTAATAATTTTATCAAGGCCCGTACGGTCGATTTCCATCAATGGCCATCGAACTGCACTTACAGCGACCTTTTTCAAATTTGATTTGGACGTATCTCCAAATCCAACCGTTAGATTTCAAATTTCTAATATTCGTTAGAAAGCTCTTTTCGATACGAACCCAACGGTTCCGGTTTTTGGAGAATCCGACGGCCGGATCTCCCGTAATGTCCGTTTGAAATAAATGGTAGAAATTCGCGAACTGCCGCGGCGCGGCGCGTTCTATTCAGGCCATTATATTATATATATAATATATATTTCGTCGATTTCTATTTAAAACGAATTATATAAATAGTTTTGAATTCGTTTCAAAAGCAATTTCAACTTCCATTTCAATTCAAATCAAAATTGAATTCTTCTTTATAAATTCGTTTTAAAATTCATTTCTATTCAATTCAATTTGAATTCATTTCAGTTTGTTTCCAATTCAATTCGAATTCATTTTCAATTCAATTCGAATTGGTTTTATATTCAATTCAATTCAAATTCGTTATCTATTCAATTCAATTCGAATTCGTTTCATTTGCTATTCAATTGAAATCAAATTCGTTTTCCATTCAATTCGAATTCATTATATATTCAATTCATTTCGAAATCGTTTTATATTCAATTCATTTCGAAATCATTTTACATTCAATTCGTTTCGATTTCATTTCAAAATATGCGTTTTCGAAATCACTTTTCAATATGCATTTTAAAATGAATAAAATCGATATAAATATCGTTCACGTCAAAATGGCGTCAATCTAACCAACACGGCTTCATATATTTCTATTTTCAAATATTCTATTCAACAAATGAATATTTATTCTTGTCAACACACGACTAATCTCAACGAATGAGTACTGTCCACGTGTGACAATTTTTTTGTTAAATTATTTCGTTCAACACATGACTAATCTCAACGGATGAGTACAGTCAACACATGAACCTTTATTTTATATTGATAAAGATGCAAATTTTATTATTAAAATATTTCGTTCAACACATGACTAATCTCAACGAATGAGTACAGTCAACACATGAACTTTTATGTTATAATATTCTTTATTTTCTAAATTGGAATGAGGCCTAACCAATCACCATATAAAATTAATTATATGGATTTTCATACATCACACGCATATAATAGCATTGAAAAATAATCAACCATCAACCAAAGTGCACTACACTGTATAAGCATCAAATATAGATATATAACGCTTATAACAGCCTGTCAATCAATCGATCGACATATTTAATCAATCAGGATGAGTGAACTTCAAATTTCATCCCAACACCCGTGTGGGGTTTCAAACAATCAAACACAGATTTTATTTGTGCAGTTGGGCGATGTGTGAAATTTATCGTCCTAATCAATGTCCTTCAAATAGGTGTACATAAACAAACCGTCCGGTTTGTAAATGAATATTTTATTTTATTCACTTCACGTTAAAAATTATATTTTTAACGATAAAACATTTTATTTTAACATATGAATTTCTATTCAGTTCATTCATTAAATAAAATGATATTTTTATTTTTCTAACTTATTTTAGAAAATTTCGGCGGCATAACGGCACGATACTAGAAACGGGACAAGGCCTAGCCTTATCCCCGGTCTAGTGAAGGCCCACGCCATTCACACATCAATCAAATCAATTCATTTCACCAAACAATTCAATTCAAACCGAATAATCTAATCAACTACAAAACCAACCAATTTAACAAACAAGCCATCCATGGTCTGTGGATGACGGGTGTCGGGTGCTACTAAACACCGTCTGCATCCTAGTATATATATAACTAGAAATAGAAATTGAAGAGTGAGAAATTCTCACCGATAGCTATCCCAACTTCACGACACTTCATTTAGAAATCTTCGCCGTTCTCGCCTTTCGTCACCTTCTTTGCCCGTATTCTCTACATATGTAAAAATCGAATTTTCACTTCGCTATTCAATATATAAAAATCATATTTTTACTTCGCTAAAAAATCATATTTTTACTTCGATGTTCAATATATAAAAATCATATTTTTACTATGCTATTCAATATATAAAAATCAAATTCTTATCATGCTATTCAATATATAAAAATCGAATTTTTATCATGCTATTCACTATATAAAGATTTCGCCTTTATTTCCTCACTATAAAAATCACATTTTTATTTCAACATATATATGATAAAAATCGAATTTTTATTTCGCTACACATATAAAGATAATATTTTTATATTCTCTATTATATAGAAATTTTATTTTCAATACACTACTTATGTAAAAATAGTATATCTTTTCTTATATAAATAAAAATCTCATTCTTTGCTTCTATAAAAATCGATTCTTTCTTCTATAAAAATCTTACCTTTCTTGCATATAAAAATTCAACCTTTCTTTGTGGTAAAAATCCAATCTCTCTTTGTTGTAAAAATCCGACTTTTCTAGTTTTAAAAGTTTCGCCTTTTTCTATATAAAGTTCATACCCCTTTAAATATAAAAATCCTATTTCATATAATAAAAATTATATTTTCAACTTGCTCAAAAATGATAGTTTTACATAGCTAGAAATAATAACCTCATAGTGTTAAAAATCTGATTTGTTTTTCGCGTTTAAAAATCAGTCCCCCCCCCTTTTATAATAATAATTAAAATAACATAAACTATAGAAAAACTTACTTCTTCTTCCAAATGGAGGGGGGAACTGTCGAGGCTCGCACAGTACAGGGTGGCGCAAACGTCTGGTGGCGGCATTGGGCCCACAGGAGCGGATTCGGGTTGAATCGGTTAGGGTTATGGTGGTTTGGTGATTCAAGATGAAAGAGGAGAGAGAACGGCGCTGGGGGGGTTGCGTCAGTCAGGTAAGACGGCGGGTGGTGGTTGCGGTGGGCTGTGGGGTTGGGTGCCATGTCGAATCGGAGAAGGGTGGCGTCAATGGAGGAAAGGAGATTGGGCGACGTGAGGTGGGGGGAGGGGAAGGCACCTCCAACGAAGGGCGGCGGTCTCCGTCGATGGGGCGACGGCTAGGGCTAGAGGGAGGAGCGGGTTTTTTCCTTTTTGATTTTTATTTCAATTCTGATCGAATGAAGAAGGGGGGGGGGGCAGAACGAGATTAAGGGGAAGAGATTTTTTTTAATTTATTAATTATTTAATTTGCAAAAAGTTGACTTTTACATACGACCTCGAAACGAGGCCCACCGCCTGTCGTCCATAGCTAATTACCCCCATTCCGAACACAATGGGATATGTATCGTAGGCTGATTCGACTGTTTGAATCAGTTTCCGTTGAATTTACATTTAAATCACTATATTGAATTTTAAACGTACATTTCAAATTACCGGGGTCACATACTGACTCGAAAAATTCCAGAAAAAGATTTTCTAGCTTCGTATTGACGATACAGTCCTAATAAAACTAGTTTCGTCGAATTCTGAGACCGTTTGAAAAATGACCATTTTCCAGTCGATTAAAATCAACTGAAACTGGTCAAACGCGTTTTCCTTTGCCACGCTCACATATTGATTCGAAAAATTATGAAATTTGGAATCTAGCAATAACTTGACATCCCGGACCCAACAAAAGTGGTTTCGTCGAAATCCGAGGTCGTTTGCAAAATTTCCATTTTTAAGGGCCTGAATTCCATAGCGACTATTCAGAATTTTCAACTGGACATATCTTTTGATTCCCGCTATGAAATTTTGATTTTTCGGATTCGTTGGAAAGATATTATCAATTAGATCCTATTATTTTTGGTTTCACTAAAATCCGGATTGTTTTGCACCCGGTACACTCAATTGAAGTTTGAAACCGAATTATCGAACTACCGCGCCATTTTCAATTCCTTTTATAATTATATATAATTATTATATTCTAACGACGACGTATATAATATATACGTTTGAATTATATTCAAAATAAATTTCTCGTCGATATTATTTAAAATAATTTATTTTAAATAATCAAAATTTGCTAAAATTGCCAAAATAAAAATTTTAAACTGGCCCAGATTTTCGGGTTGTTACATTAATTGTCATGACATATTATAGGAATCAGGTCTGAAAATAACATGGAACTCACAGCTGGTCTTGGTGAAGAAGAGATTAAATCCATATATCTATATCTATATGCCGTTGTAGAACAATCCAGTCCTATCCCTTTTTGTTGTTGTATGTAAATATTGTATGTCATCTCTGTAGATCTAGGCTTCAGTAGCATCCCCCCATTGTGTATATATATATTTAGAATAGATTTATAGAGGCAGAATGTATGAAGAATCAGTGTATATTGGAATGGGAGAAGCTACCTATTCATAGATTCATAGAGTTATCCTCAAGATTTAGACTGTAGGGTTTTAATCTAAATCGTACATGTAGCATGGAGTTAGCAACGAACCTAGGCAGAAAAACAGTCCAGATACAGAGGAACGAATCAACCCAGATTGTAGCTGGGTCGACCCACAGACTCATTGGGTCGACACATGGGTGGAACCACCCATGCTTAGGTCGACACATAAGTCGACCCAAGCCGAGTGTAGGTCGTCCCACAACAGTCTGGTTTCCCTAGAACCACCTATAACCATCTACTCATCCATCATCCACATGCATCCATTGCCCTTATGAATTTCTAATGCTTGTATGAACATATGTAAAAGTGTTGTGTGTATATGTCCCTACACAATTGCGAAAATCAGGCGATCGTCTGATCTAGTAGACCTCATCAATGCAATATATGTTTGTGCCATGTATCCAAAATGTATGCAAATGATCCTAGTATAACATATAAACTCTATATGTGTACACAATCATTCACCAAAATGCAACATTCATCTTATGATTCATCCATTTCCATCCATAGAAAATTGAAGTACACACACATTTATATGCAATATGTAAGTGCTTGAGCTGATCTAGTGCCTAGTTTGTGTATACGCATCCATGAGGAACCACTAGCGAACACTTGCAACCCTTGCAGCCATCAATCATAACATGTTTCAAACTCTTGTTTCCAACCATTGGATTCAGATCAAAGGTTTGAACGATAAGATAAATATACTTGAATGATAGAAGAAAATGCAAAGTAAAAAGCTTGGAAAAGAAATCAAGAACGTATTTCAAAAAGAAAAGGATAAAAAGCGCTAATCCTACCTTTGGGGTCCCATGTTGCATCTTCGCGGTCTTTTCCCCAGTACGCCTTACCAATATGATTTCTTTGTTGCGTAGATTCTTGATTTTTGATCTAAGGATATGAGTAGGAACTCTTCTCATTGATGATTCCTTCTCAACTTCCACGCCTTCAAGTGTGCTTGGCTCCTTTATCTCTGTCGTATCATGTATGCATTTCCTGAAACACATCATGTACGCCCACCAATCTGTCCGGTAGCTTAATCCTATAGGTCATCTGATCTATCCTCTCCACTATAGGAAATGGCACTACAAATCTTGGCGCCAACTTCCCCATTGAACCAGAGCGAACTACATTCCTCATCGGTGATACTTTATTGAAGACCATATCTCCCACTTCGAATTCCAAATCGGTCCTCCTTTTATCAACATAGGATTTTTGTCTGTCTTGATATGCTTTCATTCTTCGGTAGATAAGATCAATCTTCTTGGAAGTATCTCGAATCATCTAAGGTCCAAGTAGAAGTGTGTCCGTAAACTCGCACCAACAAGTCGGCGATCTACAAGGTCGTCCATATAGTGCTCTGAAGGGTGCCATGCGTATGCTCGATTGGAAACTACTATTGTAGGCGAACTCAACCAATGGGAGATGCTCCTTCCAAGTCCCTCCAAACTCTAGGATACACTGTTTTAAAATATACTCAAGAACTCTATTCACCCTCTTAGTCTGTCCATCGGTCTGAGGGTGGTATGCCATGCTCAAATGTAGCTATGTACTTAACGCCTCTTATAAGCTCTTCCAAAACTCACTAGTAAAGATGGGGTCATGGTCGTTTACTATACTGGAAGGTGCCCTATGCAATCAGAATATCTATATACTAATGCCAGCCAACCAGCCGTCCTCTTACTCTTAACAGGAATAAATTGAGCGCTCTTCGTTAGTCTATCCACTATCACCCAAATGTTCATATTGCCATTCCTTGATGGGGGAAATCCATTGATGAAATTCATAAATACACTCTCCCACTTCCATTATGGGACATCCAAGGGATGAAGCAATCCATCAGGTTTCCTTTGTTCAGCCTTTACTCGCTGGCTTGTCAACAAATTCTACTACATCCTTCTTAATGCCAGTCCAAAAGAAAACTCTCTTTATGCCTCTATACATATTGTCACCACCAGGATGGATAGTTATTCGAGAGTGATGAGCTTCCTCAAGCATTCCCTTTAGCAATTCCCCAATCCTAGGAACACATAGCCTTCCATCTCGTCTTATCCACCCTTTCTCATCCACGGTGTAACTAGAAGTCTCTCATCTACCAAGCTTGTCCAAGATGTCTAATATCTGTGGGTCCTCCCGCTGCATAGATCTAATATGCTCCAATATAATAGGTCGCACCTCCAACGATGCTAATAATCCCAATGTTAAATTGGTAGGTTGCTTAAAATCAAAGGTTGATATAAACTCCAAGCTCCGCCTTTCTACGAATAGAGGACTCAAAGTCAACCTATGCCTACTCGATGCATCCGCCACTACATTACCCATGCCTGGGGTATAAGCTATCTCAAAGCCGTAGGACACTAGGAACTCCATCTACCGTTGCTGCCTTAGGTTGGGTTCCTTCTGTGAAAACAAATATTTGAGCGACTTATGCTCTGTGTATAGATCAAATATTTCTCCAAGTAGATAATGTCGCCAAGATTTCAATGCGAACACTATTGCATCCAACTCTAGATCATGGGTAGGGTAGTTCTTCTCATGAACCCTCAACTGTCTGCTAATAGCATACGACCTTTCCTATTTGCATCAAAATGACACAAAGCCTTGTGCCACAAGCATCTGTGTAAACCGTGAACATCTTACTTCCATTTGAAAGAGTCAGAACTGAGGCTGTTGTTAGAGCCCTTTTCAACCTCTGAAAGGCAAACTCATAATCAATGCTCCACAAAAAATCCAAGTTCTTCTTCGTCAATTGGATAAGCAGGGATTGTATCCTTACAAAGTCTTTGATAAACTTTCCATAATTTCCCGCCAATCCTAAAAATCTTCTCAGCTCTGTCGCATTCTTTGGAGCCCTCCAATCTTGAACTACGATAACTTTAGCGGGGTCCACTGCTACCCTTCCTTGGAGACCACATTCTCTAGGAACCTTACTTCCTTCCTCCCAAAATGACACTTAGAAATTTTTGCCTTGAGCTGATGGGATCTGAGAGTGCATAAAACCTCTCATAAGTGTAGGGCATGCTCCTCCTTATTCTTCAAGAAGATCAGAATGTCATCCACAAAGACCACCATAGACATGTTCAGAAACTCCCTAAACACACTACTCATCAAGTCCACAAAATAGGCAGGTGCATTAGTTAGCCCAAAAGGCATAACTAGACACTTAAAGAAACTATCTGGAGTTCTGAATGCAATCTTATTAATGTTGTCCCCTTCCATTCTCAACTTATGAAACCCCATGGTCAAATTCATCTACGAGAAACTGACGTGCCTACAAGCTGATCAAAAAGGTCGTCAATTCTCGGTAGCGAGTGCCTATTCTTCTTGGTGAGCTTATTCAACTTCCTATAATCCACACATAGACAAAGTGAGACGTCTACCTTAGTTGAAAAGATGACTAAAGCTCCCCATTTTGATATGCTTTGTCTAATAAAACCTTTCTCGAATAGCTCCCCCACTTACTTGCTAGGCTCCCTCGTCTCTCTAGGAGCCATGTGGCGCACTGGTAGAGTAACTGGCTTCGTTCTCTACCAAGTAGATCTGGAAGTCTATATCATGCCTTGGAGGTAATCCCATAACTTCCTCAAACACATCCGGGTAATCTTTGACTATAGAAATAGATCACAAATCATCAACAGAAGTATCAAGCGATTCTAGAAAGATGGGCATCACCAACCCCGCGGGTTGCTGAAAATTTCGAGAGTCCTACCATGACAAGTAAGAATTCTAACTACTCACTTTTCATAATCAAGGATGGCACCATACATCGCTAGCCAATCCTTGCCTAGAATCAAACCATAGCCCACAAAGCCCAACACATATGCGTCGCATTCAAACTCGACGCCCAAGATAGAAATTCTCGAACCCCTACATACCATGGATAGATGAGTCGTACCTCCTATATGGTTTGAGACCACTATGAGATCAGAGACTATACTAGTATTAAGGTACATACTGTCTACTATAGAGCTAGATATAACTAAATGTGAAGCGCCAGAATCAATCAGGGTTCGAATAGGATAATCAAAAAGGGAAATCAAACCTTCAACCATGACTTCCCTACCTCGATCAGGTCCACTAGCCCCAAAAGCGTGCACTTGTCTAGAAGTTCTTGCCCCTTGTCTTTGCTTGCTAAGGCATTGCTTAATGAAGTGTCCCACTTGACCACAATTAAAGTAGGCTTTCTTCACTTTTCTGCGGTTCTTCACAAAATGACCCATAACTCTGCAACCATGACACTTGATATCTTTCTTGATCTGAGCCTTGCTAGGCTTTCCTCCTTTCTCTTTGTTTTGCTTTCCCTTCCTGGGCCACCATTTCTGTTTCCCGCCCTTAGCCTTTGTCTCCTCAGTCTTACTGTCTTTCTTCTCATCCTTGCTTTCTTTGTGCATAAGAGCCATGTCACAGAGCTCTTCAAACGTTGCCCCATAGCTATATGAGATAATGAAAGTCCTTGGAGAGGTTGACTCAACCCTCTCGCAAACCTAAGTGCGTTTGTATGTGGTGTATTTGCCAAGTCCGTACCAAATCTTGACAGCTGATTGAACTTATTCATGTAATCCTTAACATAAATGTCTCCTTGTTTTAAAGCCAAGAATCTCTCCATCAGTAATCCCTCTTCTGCTTGAGATAAAAACTTCATCTCGAATCTCTGCCTGAAATCATCCCAAGTAGCTACTAGTTGTTCTGCCTGCATTACTTCCTACCAGTAAGAAGGTGTCCTTTAGTTGTCATTCAGCCAACTATATCTTCCTTCTATCATCGATCTCAGAAAGACCAAACACATTCTCCATTTCTGTTAGCTAATTTCGTGCCTCAACAAAGATCTTGGTGCCTCGGAACGGTTTTTCTCCCATAGTGCAGAAGCCTTTTCATAGCTTCGAAAAGTTATCTACTCGTGGAGATGGAGCTACTACGGCTGCAGCTAAGGGTGGGACATATCTTTGTCCTTCGGCAAGCCATAGCCTTAAGTTACCTATGGAACTATGTTGGTAGTGGAATGCCCTCGGGAAGATTGGGATCCCCAGGCATGTTGAAAAGAGAAGAAACAAACAATTCAACAAGAGATCGTGAGAATATCAGATACGGCTTGAGGGGATACGTTTTTTTTTCAAAAACATGTTTTTATTTGAAGATGCTTTTCTTATGAAAACAATTTAAAAAACTTTTCTCTAAATCTTGTAACATTCGGCTCTGATACCAAATGTGACACTCCACATCCGTTAATGTCACTCATAAAGAGAATGCATTAAGTTTCGTGAAGCGCAATAAGTAAACAGTACAAAAATTCACAAGATAGATACAAAATAAGCAAGGGAAAATTTGAACTTTATTTTTAAAAATAAAACGTAGTCTCAAACAGGTTACATCAGAACCAGTTACACCAAAACCAAGTATCTCAAATCTGTCTCATAAAACAAAATAACAAGGTGCAATGATATAAAACCATATCCCTCATAACAAGCCATAGTTGAAACGAGCCGAACTTCCCAGCCGGCCTAAACTAAACAGGAAGGAGGATGCTTTGAGAACACGACGCATCAAAACTCATAACATGAGAACATTTCATTTCTATAACAATAATTTACATCAGAGTACAAGATACCAGAGTAAAATTAAATAATATACATTGGAAAAATAATATCAGAGATTTAAATTACATAGTAGCGGAATATAATACATAAATATACCAAAAGAAATACGCAAATACAAAATTTTCCGAATATAGCTCCAGTCGTAATCCAGGATCCTATGAAAATAAATATCTGCGAAACCATAACTACTAGCTTCCCGTGTGGAAAATATGGGAACCCAGAGTTTAGGAGGGAAACAATAAACTCTGAGTCTGTCTAGGGAATGGTTTGAGAAGTAAAATTGTAACACCCCGCCTCCGCTAGGGTCACTCGCAAAGGAATGCACTAGCTTTAGAGGGGCATTATTGGTAAACATGCACAGAAATATCACAAGACAGAACATATAACATAGCGGAAGTAAAATCGAACTTTTATAAACATTAATAATTAAGGTCCAAAGCCTTTTACATCAGAGTACCTCCAAACTTGTCTTGCAATAGTAAAGAAGCATAAAGACTTTTCATAAATTATTCCCCAAGTTAAAAACAGTAAAGTAGCCATAGCCAAGAAATGTCCAAGCCATCCATGATGACCTTCGAGCAGAAGAAGTCCGAAATAAACAGCAGTGTTTCCTCCCTGTAACCTGGGGGGGGGGGAAACGGAAGAAAAGAGGCGAAACGGAAGAAAAGAGGCGAAACAAAACGGGTCAGTCAAAAAGACTGAGTAAGCCCTATCTACTATTAGTATAAAAACTAGTAAAGTTAACTGACATGAGAAACTGAGATGAACATGAGCATGATAACAAGATAGATAAGCTAAATCAAAATAACAGGATGAACTACTAAACTCAGATAAACTATGATAAACTACGGTGTCATGATAGATCAAAGTATCACATCGTCAGATTTCTATCAAGTATACTATCCCAAGGTATCTACCCTGTCTAACATCCCCCGGTGCCTATTATGTATACTTTTTTCCTGGTTCTAACATGTATATTTGCTCTGCACCCTCCGTACTAGTATCCCAGCCTTGTTATGTGTTAACCATGAATGTCCCTTACTCAAAGTCGTGTAATGGTCCATGTCAACCTAATATATCGCATATATAGGTTACTCAAATCATATGTTTCTTTCCATGTATATAAGTTCAGTCCTTTGCCGTACCTCGTACGAGCTTCCTCATGTCGTATTATCCTTGGAATCGTTTGGACTGTCACCCTTGTTCTAGCTAGGCTCTTCCATATGAATCATCGTTTGAACTACTAGGACTTACGCCACCTAGCACCACTAGGGATTACGCTTACCTATTGCACGCTTTCGTATTTCGGTTTGGGTTAAACCACCTAGGCCACTAGGGATTACACTAACCCTCAACCGCGCCCTTTTTCCCACGCATTCATCGTGAATCGTTTTTCTATAACTGTATGCACATGTATCACATCGTGCCATCCGAGTCCTGTCACAGGGCAAAACAAGAAATACAGGACTCGGTCGGGAGCTTTAGATTTATCTGCCGATGCAGATACTAAGGTTTGCTTTTCTATACGTGGCTATGGTCCCACGAGACCCCTCCCTCAACTAGTGAAAGGCAACACAAGAGAAAATCTTGCATGAGAACTACACTCCGGCCAGCCCACATCCTACGGCCTACCTCACCCATAATTAGATAGCAATTATGGTCTGTTGGGTGTTCCCTGCCTTTCCGTACGTACATGCTTGACTCAAGATGGTAGATGATCGACGAACTTGCTATCTCGGGCACCTTATGTATTCGTCGACTCACTGCTATCCACCCCAGTCTTTAGGTCGCTCGCATAGCAACCAAGGCATATTCTTGGTTCTTCTACCGCAGACCTCAACCTCTCGTGAGCCTAGTATAATGACCTGGCAGCTCACAGAGGGATCCCAAGAATATCCTCACGTTCCCCGAAGCCGCTGCTTCGTTACCCAGTTCGTTGGAGCCTTTATCTAAATCAGGTAGCCTGCTCCTACACGCATACTTAAACGTTGACCTAACGTATCAGGTTACTAATCTATCTAAGAAATGGTCCAAATTTCCTTGACTAAGAATTATTACTTAGTTTCCCTTAACTAAGGTTTTCCAATTAGCCTCATTTCCATAATCCTTGTTAACTATGGTTATTTACCTAATCCTCCGAATTAGGGTTTATCTAATGGGTTAAGTGTCACTTAAGTTCATAACTTAGCCCGTCTACAAACCATGTCAAAATTGGCTAAGTATCCAAGTCCAAGACTTAACCCTACAAACCATGTGTCAAGTTGGCTAAGTATATTAAGCAATCCATAACTTAACCTCGTCTAATTATCATTTTAGATTGGTTAATTATATAAATTAACTTGACCTTGTCAAATTACCGAGTCAAATCGGTCAAGCGTATTCAAGTGATTCGTGACTTAGCCTTATCATGTTTTCACGTTAGATTAGTTAAGTATAGGTCACTTAACCACATCAAACTAACGAGTTGGATTAGTTAAGTGTAAATTAACTTAACCCCGTCCAATTACCATGTTTAGATTAGTTAGGTCTGAGTTGACTTAACCCCATCCATTAACTGTATTAAACGGTTAAGTGTTACTAAGAAAATTTACTTAACCTTATCAAGTTATCGTGTTGGATTGATTAAGTGTTGGTTAACTTAATCCCGTCCCCTCGTCGTATAAAAATGGTCAAGTGTCGTTAGGCAAATCAAGTTACTTAACCTACCCAACCCTGTCATGTTTTGCTAAGTATCATTAGCCTAATCAAATTACTTAACCCATTTGTCCATGTCATATTTGGTTAAGCCTCATTAATCAAATTAACTTAACCCTATTATGTGGCATTAATTACTTAATGCACCCCAACCTCTCACATTAGACTTTGTTGTGGTTACTAGTTAAGCCGGTCGGTTCCGGGTAGCTTTACACCACAACTTGGTCTAACCTCGGGTTCAAGCACAACATGACCAACTTCTCACATTGGGTCCTATTGTTTGCAACTACTAGTTAGGCCGGTTGGTTCCGGGTAGTTTTACGTTGCAAACTCAACCCAACCTCGAGTTGGCCACTTTCATGTTTAGTCTAGTGTCATGTTCATAGTCAAGTTTTCAAGCAATTGGGTAGACCTAACTTAATAGGTAAATTCCCAATGGGTAGACCTAACTTAATAGGTAAATTCCCAAGCTTATGTTTTTATGCATACTTACATGTCAACTTCCATGTTATATTTCAAATCATGTTTTCAAGTATAAACACATGTCATATTTAACGTTACATGTTGTCATGTTTATACCCATTTACCCAAGTCATATTCATGTCATTATGTTTCCCCATAATGTGACCCCAACGCTTTTTAAACTAGCATATACGTTCGCAACAACGTGATGGATTAAAAGAAGAGACTTGGCAAAGGAATGACAAAAATGGGTATTAAGCCACAAGTTAATCATGGTGGCAAATGAGGCACAAATGTGTTCATTAGCTTGCATGTTACATTCTTAAGCCTCAAAAACATGCATAAACCCAAACTTGGTACATAAGCGAATCATGGTGACAAAAGACATGGAATGATGGCTAGAAACTCGCATATATCATCATATAAGGATTATGACTTCATATGCAAGTTGACATAATGATTATGAAGATTCTCATGTTGCATAATGCAACATTTCAACATAAAGGTTGTGGCTTTTTGCTCATAAGATCAAGCTAATGACTTCATAGACTTGCATAACATGATAGCATGCATCATTCTAATTAATCAAACCCAAACTTTCTACATGAACATTTAGCTTCATAGTTAATATCTAAGAGTAGGGAAGGGCTTACATTGCTATGAAGGCCTAAATCGATTAAACTAAAGCTTGTGATGAAGCCTATGCATGCCATCACCCAAAAATCCAAAGATGGATGCTCCAAACCCACCAAAACACCATCTTTATGAACAAAGATCAAAGCTTTTGCCTTGAAATCAACTTGAGAAGCTCTCATACTAACATAGGGACTCTCTAACACTCTCATGATCATGAAACCTCTCATAGAAATGAAGTGGAGGCTAGGATAGTTGAGTGGAGGCCATGAGAGTAGAAATTTGGCCATAGTTTAGTTACATGAGTGAATAATGAAGGTTTAGGGGGGGTTAGGGGCTTATTTATAGAAGATTAGGCTAGTTAGGACCCTTAGATTAACCCTAGGACCAACCTGAACCGTCAGATTTCAAACCAGGCCCAAAAACCTAGCCAAGATAGAAAATAGGTGCACCAGGCCAGAATCAGCCGACAGGGCAAGTCGACAGCCCTGTCGACTTGCCTGTCGACATGCCTGTCGACTTGCAAGTCGACAGCCCTGTCGACAGCCAAGTCGACTTGTCTGGGCGGGAATTTTCCCGCCTGGCCCCATCTCTGCATGCTTCGAAATTCAAATTTCCCGAAAACTTCTTTAGGCCTTAACCGGGTCATACGGACTCCGATTTACAAAATTTCGGACTCTATTTCGCGTATTTTTCCGAGACGAACGCAATGGCATAGCCCGTTTTACTTGATTCAGAATTTAAAATTAAATTCTGCCTTGATTCTCGTTTTAACATGTTATCGAAATACGAGTTGTTACATTCTCCCCACCTTTTAGGATTTCGTCCCCGAAATCTCCAAGTTAGGAAGAACATATCCTACCATCCATCATCCATCTACTCAAAACATCATCCACAAGCAATCATTGTCCTTAGATGATTTCTAATGCTATATGAATATATGCAAAACGTGTGTGTACATGTTCCTTAGCTAATGCTAATGATCAGGCCTGAATGATCTTCCTAATGCAAGATATGTATAGTGCCATGAATCCAACATGTATGCAAATAGTCCTAGTCATATAGATACTATATGCGTGTACAATCATTCATTCATATGCAACAACCGCATGATAATACACTCGATTTCATCCATAAACAAGTATAAATACTCGTGCATATGCAATATGAAATGTGACCGAGTCGAGCTAGTATCTAATGTGTATTCGCGCATCCACGAGCAACCACTTGCAACCACTTGCAACCATATCAATCATAACATGTTTCAAATACATGTTTACATCCATAGGGTTCTACCTAGGATTCCCTGAAATAGGGTCGAGAAGATAAACAAGACAAACTCCTTATGGGGTTTGTAACAGAAAATAGGACCAAGAGGATGTCCACAAAAGATAGCCTACAAGTAAGCTCTACAGAAGACAGGGATCAAGGATATACTCCCAAAAAGAGATATCATGCGCGTATCTAGTCTTTGACCATCAAAGTCGTATTTCCTTGATCTCAATTCCATTGTGCCTTGACCGTCCTTTAACTTCGCGATTTCGTAGCTTCTTATTTCCTGTTTCCATAACATGAGCTGGAACTCATTTCTTCGTCGCCTCTCGTTCCACTTGCACACTTAGCGCAAACATGACTGCGTACTCATGATCTCATGCAAGCTTTCCAAAATTCACTAGTGAATCTCGGACCTCGTACCATAAGGTATTCCACGTAGTAGAACTTTCTCTTGAAAGTAAACAGATGCCAACCGGGTTATCAAGTGCACTTACTAGGGTGATTTCCATAACCCATGCATAAGTGAAATAAACCATCCGTCTTATCGGCGAACACCATCCGATCGGGCTTCAAATTTCCAATAAAGGCATCTAGGGATTCTAAGTAACTAATCATGACAGAACCCAAAAGGTCATGCGATACTTCAAGGGTATTACCAAAGCAAGCCAAGAGTCTAACTACCCTCCTTCTAAAACCGAGAGTGGCACCCCTTACTGGATAACCACTTCATCCCTAGAATCCATCCACAACTTATAAACATAAGCATTATTTCCAAGCTCAACACTTGATATAGACATTCTCAAATCCAAACAAGCCATGAGTAAATGGACCGATCTTCCAATAGGACTTGAGACAAAAACGGGATCCTCTACTACGCTAGTACTAAGGTGCAGAGACTCAACTATCGAAGCGGACTTAAAAGATGCGGTGATCAAAACAAAGTCCCGACAGGATGATAGAGAAGAAAAGCTAAACCTTTAACAAGATCGTTACCCTCCTTCTGAGGTACCCTAGAAATGAGAGCATACTATTGCCCTCCGAATGATTTTGTCCCTGTTCCATGATACTTAACTATCCGTCCCGTTTCACCATGCCAAAGGTACTCTCTCGTCATGGGTTTCATTGTTCATCTTTCTCCCTCCTTTTAGGACTCAGCCATACCAACATGTTGCTTATCCCTGAGCTCGTATCCTTTATCCTTGTTCTTACTATCCTTTCATGTATAACTCTGCAACGGTCTCTCGAGAACTACCTCCATCGTACGGGAAACACTTACGCAGCTAGAAAGACTAGTCGCAGTCAAAACCACTGTGACTACAGATGGAGGAAAGAAAGGAAAAGAGATTCAATCAAGGAAACAAGGATAATGCTAATGGCCTTTGGGGAATAGCCTTTTTCTTTTTAAAAGAAAATTTTCTTGAAAAATGCTTCTTTGTAAACGGTTTTTCAAATAATTTTCAGAAGGTCTTTAAAAACTTTTGCCCAGTCTAGTAACCTTCTGCTCTGATACCAAATGTAACACCCCGCCTCCGCTAGGGTCACTCGCAAAGGAATGCACTAGCTTTAGAGGGGCATTATTGGTAAACATGCACAGAAATATCACAAGACAGAACATATAACATAGCGGAAGTAAAATCGAACTTTTATAAACATTAATAATTAAGGTCCAAAGCCTTTTACATCAGAGTACCTCCAAACTTGTCTTGCAATAGTAAAGAAGCATAAAGACTTTTCATAAATTATTCCCCAAGTTAAAAACAGTAAAGTAGCCATAGCCAAGAAATGTCCAAGCCATCCATGATGACCTTCGAGCAGAAGAAGTCCGAAATAAACAGCAGTGTTTCCTCCCTGTAACCTGGGGGGGAAACGGAAGAAAAGAGGCGAAACAAAACGGGTCAGTCAAAAAGACTGAGTAAGCCCTATCTACTATTAGTATAAAAACTAGTAAAGTTAACTGACATGAGAAACTGAGATGAACATGAGCATGATAACAAGATAGATAAGCTAAATCAAAATAACAGGATGAACTACTGAACTCTGATAAACTATGATAAACTACGGTGTCATGATAGATCAAAGTATCACATCGTCAGATTTCTATCAAGTATACTATCCCAAGGTATCTACCCTGTCTAACATCCCCCGGTGCCTATTATGTATACTTTTTTCCTGGTTCTAACATGTATATTTGCTCTGCACCCTCCGTACTAGTATCCCAGCCTTGTTATGTGTTAACCATGAATGTCCCTTACTCAAAGTCGTGTAATGGTCCATGTCAACCTAATATATCGCATATATAGGTTACTCAAATCATATGTTTCTTTCCATGTATATAAGTTCAGTCCTTTGCCGTACCTCGTACGGGCTTCCTCATGTCGTATTATCCTTGGAATCGTTTGGACTGTCACCCTTGTTCTAGCTAGGCTCTTCCATATGAATCATCGTTTGAACTACTAGGACTTACGCCACCTAGCACCACTAGGGATTACGCTTACCTATTGCACGCTTTCGTATTTCGGTTTGGGTTAAACCACCTAGGCCACTAGGGATTACGCTAACCCTCAACCGCGCCCTTTTTCCCACGCATTCATCGTGAATCGTTTTTCTATAACTGTATGCACATGTATCACATCGTGCCATCCGAGTCCTGTCACAGGGCAAAACAAGAAATACAGGACTCGGTCGGGAGCTTTAGATTTATCTGCCGATGCATATACTAAGGTCTGCTTTTCTACACGTGGCTATGGTCCCACGAGACCCCTCCCTCAACTAGTGAAAGGAAACACAAGAGAAAATCTTGCATGAGAACTACACTCCGGCCAGCCCACATCCTACGGCCTACCTCACCCATAATTAGATAGCAATTATGGTCTGTTGGGTGTTCCCTGCCTTTCCGTACGTACACGCTTGACTCAAGATGGTAGATGATCGACGAACTTGCTATCTCGGGCACCTTATGTATTCGTCGACTCACTGCTATCCACCCCAGTCTTTAGGTCGCTCGCATAGCAACCAAGGCATATTCTTGGTTCTTCTACCGCAGACCTCAACCTCTCGTGAGCCTAGTATAATGACCTGGCAGCTCACAGAGGGATCCCAAGAATATCCTCACGTTCCCCGAAGCCGCTGCTTCGTTACCCAGTTCGTTGGAGCCTTTATCTAAATCAGATAGCCTGCTCCTACACACATACTTAAACGTTGACCTAACGTATCAGGTTACTAATCTATCTAAGAAATGGTCCAAATTTCCTTGACTAAGAATTATTACTTAGTTTCCCTTAACTAAGGTTTTCCAATTAGCCTCATTTCCATAATCCTTGTTAACTATGGTTATTTACCTAATCCTCCGAATTAGGGTTTATCTAATGGGTTAAGTGTCACTTAAGTTCATAACTTAGCCCGTCTACAAACCATGTCAAAATTGGCTAAGTATCCAAGTCCAAGACTTAACCCTACAAACCATGTGTCAAGTTGGCTAAGTATATTAAGCAATCCATAACTTAACCTCGTCTAATTATCATTTTAGATTGGTTAATTATATAAATTAACTTGACCTTGTCAAATTACCGAGTCAAATCGGTCAAGCGTATTCAAGTGATTCGTGACTTAGCCTTATCATGTTTTCACGTTAGATTGGTTAAGTATAGGTCACTTAACCACATCAAACTAACGAGTTGGATTAGTTAAGTGTAAATTAACTTAACCCCGTCCAATTACCATGTTTAGATTAGTTAGGTCTGAGTTGACTTAACCCCATCCATTAACTGTATTAAACGGTTAAGTGTTACTAAGAAAATTTACTTAACCTTATCAAGTTATCGTGTTGGATTGATTAAGTGTTGGTTAACTTAATCCCGTCCCCTCGTCGTATAAAAATGGTCAAGTGTCGTTAGGCAAATCAAGTTACTTAACCTACCCAACCCTGTCATGTTTTGCTAAGTATCATTAGCCTAATCAAATTACTTAACCCATTTGTCCATGTCATATTTGGTTAAGCCTCATTAATCAAATTAACTTAACCCTATTATGTGGCATTAATTACTTAATGCACCCCAACCTCTCACATTAGACTTTGTTGTGGTTACTAGTTAAGCCGGTCGGTTCCGGGTAGCTTTACACCACAACTTGGTCTAACCTCGGGTTCAAGCACAACATGACCAACTTCTCACATTGGGTCCTATTGTTTGCAACTACTAGTTAGGCCGGTTGGTTCCGGGTAGTTTTACGTTGCAAACTCAACCCAACCTCGAGTTGGCCACTTTCATGTTTAGTCTAGTGTCATGTTCATAGTCAAGTTTTCAAGCAATTGGGTAGACCTAACTTAATAGGTAAATTCCCAATGGGTAGACCTAACTTAATAGGTAAATTCCCAAGCTTATGTTTTTATGCATACTTACATGTCAACTTCCATGTTATATTTCAAATCATGTTTTCAAGTATAAACACATGTCATATTTAACGTTACATGTTGTCATGTTTATACCCATTTACCCAAGTCATATTCATGTCATTATGTTTCCCCATAATGTGACCCCAACGCTTTTTAAACTAGCATATACGTTCGCAACAACGTGATGGATTAAAAGAAGAGACTTGGCAAAGGAATGACAAAAATGGGTATTAAGCCACAAGTTAATCATGGTGGCAAATGAGGCACAAATGTGTTCATTAGCTTGCATGTTACATTCTTAAGCCTCAAAAACATGCATAAACCCAAACTTGGTACATAAGCGAATCATGGTGACAAAAGACATGGAATGATGGCTAGAAACTCGCATATATCATCATATAAGGATTATGACTTCATATGCAAGTTGACATAATGATTATGAAGATTCTCATGTTGCATAATGCAACATTTCAACATAAAGGTTGTGGCTTTTTGCTCATAAGATCAAGCTAATGACTTCATAGACTTGCATAACATGATAGCATGCATCATTCTAATTAATCAAACCCAAACTTTCTACATGAACATTTAGCTTCATAGTTAATATCTAAGAGTAGGGAAGGGCTTACATTGCTATGAAGGCCTAAATCGATTAAACTAAAGCTTGTGATGAAGCCTATGCATGCCATCACCCAAAAATCCAAAGATGGATGCTCCAAACCCACCAAAACACCATCTTTATGAACAAAGATCAAAGCTTTTGCCTTGAAATCAACTTGAGAAGCTCTCATACTAACATAGGGACTCTCTAACACTCTCATGATCATCAAACCTCTCATAGAAATGAAGTGGAGGCTAGGATAGTTGAGTGGAGGCCATGAGAGTAGAAATTTGGCCATAGTTTAGTTACATGAGTGAATAATGAAGGTTTACGGGGGGGGGGGGGGTTAGGGGCTTATTTATAGAAGATTAGGCTAGTTAGGACCCTTAGATTAACCCTAGGACCAACCTGAACCGTCAGATTTCAAAATAGGCCCAAAAACCTAGCCAAGATAGAAAATAGGTGCACCAGGCCAGAATCAGCCGACAGGGCAAGTCGACAGCCCTGTCGACTTGCCTGTCGACATGCCTGTCGACTTGCAAGTCGACAGCCCTGTCGACTTGTCTGGGCGGGAATTTTCCCGCCTGGCCCCATCTCTGCATGCTTCGAAATTCAAATTTCCCGAAAACTTCTTTGGGCCTTAACCGGGTCATACGGACTCCGATTTACAAAATTTCGGACTCTATTTCGCGTATTTTTCCGAGACGAACGCAATGGCATAGCCCGTTTTACTTGATTCAGAATTTAAAATTAAATTCTGCCTTGATTCTCGTTTTAACATGTTATCGAAATACGAGTTGTTACAAAAATAATTATTAACTTTATTTTAATGTTGGGTAAATCAAGGGACCACGCCGTATGACATGGAACAGGTTTTCTCCCATGAATACCATAAAATAAGCAACGCAATGATAAAAAGGAAAAATGAAGCCGTTTTAAGACTTAGGTCCCATCACACAATGCGACGCAAACTAGAGGATAGAGCTTTATCTTATATTGGCCAAATATGCTTGATACATGAAATTTATCTTCTATTATATTAGTGCATAGTGAAGAAATAAATTTCAAATATAAATGTATCAATCATAGACGACATAGTACCCCATCCTACTATGTCGCATATAGGTTTGCAACTGAAATCGAAGATCACGTATTGGAAGTTGGATTCTATCTATGAACCGAGGCAAGGGATCTTCCTCATCCGATTCGAGACACTATAGCCCGTGCCTTAGGATTCACCCGCGAGTGCACCTGGAGCGGCATGGTCGTCCACTCTTATGTTTGTGATTAGTAATTCCTGAACAATACGATTCCCGGTCCTATGGGACCTAAAATCTATCAGTATTTCGACCATCGAGGGCCTTGTGCGGCCAAATCAAATCTGAGGTACCTCGCTATCCATCTTCAACATAAGTAAAATGTCTGGGCTCTATACCATGACATCACTCCTAGCTAGAAAGAAACACATGTCCTCCCTGCGGTACTTCATCCCGTTTTTGGTTCATACCTGGGTGTGAAGCTTGCGGATTAACGCTATACACAAAGTTGCACTATATTAAAGTTGTGCTTTGATCTTCAACCGCAAAACAATTCTTTTCAACAATACCCTTGATCATTGCATCTTAGCAGGCCACTTGTACATACATACCATATCACTGATCATCTACTGTTATATAACCTCTGAGGTCGTGCGTCTCAAAGAAGGGTGTTAAGTAAGAGAATATATTCTCCGCCACCAAATAGATATACATTTAGCACAAATCAACAACTACAGCGCAAAACTGGAGGCACCTTATACCTCGTCCCATATGTCCAATACAGGAGAGAGGCCTTCGCATATCCGGTCGATCTCCAATTACGTCTGGATAACCCCACTTATTACCTCATCTTTGGTGTACAGCCTAATCAAGACACCAGTTATCATCCAAACATGTGAATATATCTGGTCTTCAACCACCATCTTCAAATCTTTGAATTTTAATCGTCGTATCAGTTATTCAGCATAAGCTAAACCTGGTCTTTCCGAATAACTCGTGTATCTTACAATGAAATGATATAAAAACACATCATATGCCTCGTTCTAATCCAGAATGTTCTTTTATTCAAATATTCTTAATACTATGAGTTATTCCCACAAATCTTATCAAATATTTAATTCATTTAAACTTATCGTTTAAAATCTTTTCCTTAGAAACCATTTCAAAGATTTTATAATAACTTTTCACAATATAAACCATATTAAGGTTTTATAAAACTAGTCGGGATTAATGAGCCTTACCGAAGTAATCATTCAATTTATTATTCCAATCCCAACCTATTCATCTCATGGAGCAAAACTGGTTGTAATCCATATCTAACACCCAATGTGTTGTGTTATCGGTAAATTTAATTACCATTTAACATTCAAATCTAATTAAATATTTAGCTTGCGAATGGAATAAAACTGGTGGTATTCCATTCTCGAACACTTCTTGAATTTAGTAAATTTAATTACCTTATTCACATTTTAATCTAATTAAAGTTTCATTATGTAACAACCCGAATTCCGACAGACCGATTTTTTTCTTCAAAATTCAATTCTATCGAAGCTCGTGTTAGTTTGCTCTGGTATCCTATAGAAAAGACAGAGACATAAATATGTCAGAGCTCAGAAAATATCTCATAGCGGAATGGATAAAATATAATATAATCAAAGTACAGCCTTACCGTATTAATAATACTAGCTAACTAACATCCAAAGCTATCATGTCTCTGCCACAATCTAACCTGCGAGTATGTTATGAGGAGGGGGTCAAAACACAAGTTGTGGTGACTGGATTTAAACTACACACTTTGGATAATCCTACGTATACCGTCCAATCACATTTTCTTATTTATTAGGTTACTTGGGTTAACAACACTCAAGGCTTACACACACGTTGTACCTTTTTACCCCCAATGGATTAACCTAATTCAGTATACATGTAGAAACCCCCAATATTAAGGTACACCCCATGGTACCCCACTCGCACGGTTTCCGCCGTAATGCCATAGAAATATACGAAGTCCCTTATCCTACGCCGGAGTGATGTACGGTTCTCTATATGACAACGCTACATTCAACATATGAAACACCCCACCTCCGTTAGGGTCACTCTCAAAGGGAATGCCCTAATTTTGGTGGAGGTTTATAAGTACAAGTCACAGATATACAAGACAGATATAATAACACATATTTGTAAACCAGCGGAAGAACAACAAATTTTATTTCATAAAGTAAAATACGTGTTACAACAACATCCCTTCCAAAAGCATAACATAATACTTCATAATCTGTCTTGAGTACATTATTTAAAGAAGCATGAATAAAACATAGATAAACTGCCAAAGCCCCATAGGGAATTATCCAAAGCCATAGTTCAAAACAGGAAAGTCAAGCAATACATTTCTCTTCTTCAAGCTGGATGTTGAGGTTGATCAAGCTGCTGTGTTCCCTCCCTGAGGACCTGGGGGGGGAAACGGAAGAAAGAAGACGAAAGGAAAATAGAGTCAGACATAAAGCCTGAGTAAGTCTAGTACTACTTTGTCTATGAATAAAGAACTGGGTATGATAAGTAAAACAGGAAGTGGGCAAACACTATGAACTTGGTTAAGTTATCTAGGGTCAAATATACTATCGTACCCCATGTTAATCTCTGAACCCATATAAACTAGTTTCCAATTTACACCCCATAATCAGGGTAGTGTGATCCATTCTATGATGATCGGCTCCTATTCGCAAAGTTACATGTGTCCTACGGCCCCCGATGTCTGTAGTTACCTATGCTGGTCCCACCATGGGGTGTATCAAGTCCCATAGTGGCAACCCGACACAACCTTAGAGTGCAAAGGTATGCTACTGGTGTCCAGTGCTTTATTTTTCTGCGCCGGAGTGCGTGCACGCCCGCACACCGTTAGAACCTACACTGCTACACCACCGCCGTCGATTTGACCTCTTACAATCAGCCCAGTAATCGTGCCCCACCCTGCCTAGTTTCAGGGTATCCTGATACACCTTCTAGGGTTACTGCTGAAAAGGGTCCCCCGTTACTAGGTTTTCTATCTCTAGCCAACATGCTAAGTTGGTTAAGTGTTTCCTAACCTAACCCCACCAGTCCGTTTAGTTTAGCATGTTCCATTTTGATTAAGTCTTTAGTCCACTTAATCCTAACAATCCTGACTCAGCCTTAATTGTCTTATTAAGGCCCTGACCTCTCACATTAGACAGGTATTGTTGTGGCTGCCTGTTGCCGGTTGGTTCCGGGCAGTCTTACGCCACAACTCAGTCTAACCTCGGGTCCTTGCTGGGCTCCATGTTTAACCTCCCACATTGGATAGGTATTGTTGTGACTACTGGACAGCCGGGCGGTTCCGGGCAGGTTTACATCACAACTCAATCCAACCTCGGGTTAAACACATCGTATGTTCTACATTTACATATCTTGTCATTCTTCTTTATTTCTTATATGTAAATATTTGCGGCCCATTATTAAGTTAATGGTGTAAAGGTTACACCAATCATGGGCCCAACCCATACTTGAATTTGGGCCCTTCTATTTTATATTTTCATTCATTAATTAATTTTTACCCAACGTTATTTTCCCCCGTTTTACACGTTCGTTTATATATATTGGGCTCAGCCTTTTAAAGCCCAATTTAGCCATGCGAAAAGGGGAGGCTTATGGCGTATACACAAAGAGGGGAAAGTGAGCGCATGAACTTGCATATGACGTTGGAAAATACATAATAGAAATTGGTGTACTTGCATAGTGGTGACATGTATTTTGGTCATACAACATAGGTGACATAAATCAAGGCATGTAAACTTGCATAGGTTTAACTACAACATGAACCTATATTCTTATTTAGGCATAATGTCAAACATAAGCATGGCCTAAATACTTCTAGCATAAACATGGCATATTGTCAAACATAAGCATGGCATAAAATACTTCTAGCATAGGCATGGCATATTGTCAAACATAAGCATGGCATAAATACTTCTAGCATGAACATAACATAATTCAACTTAATCATGATTTAAGCCTAATCACCTAACGATGGTATAAACATACTTATGCATAAATATTCCTAATCATGGTGTTTTGCTTTGAACTTGCAAAAAGGGGATTTTTGAGTCTAATCTAACCATGTCTCACATATGTCATCATATAATTCTTTAAAACAAGATAGACTTAATCATAGATCTCAATTATGCCAAATATCATTCCTAGCCATATTCATAAGTTTGCAAAAGCATGACTAATACATGGTGTCAAAATTCCACATAGTTTCATACGAACTATAATAACCAAACCTGTTTCAATTACTTGCAAAACGATTTATGCACAAAATATACATCATGATGGCATAATAACAAAGCCTCAAATTTGCATGAATTTCAATTAACTACATACATGTAGCTTCAATATAGATTACACAATTTGCGCAATATTCCAAACGTTTATTTGCATAGAACTACCGCATGTAGTCCTTTATAATGAATACATAATTTTGCACAAATATAAATTACTTCCATTGCCACAATTCAAGCATACACATCAACACAGTTGTTTATTATACCAAAGTAATACTCTACTTACAATGGTTTGATGAATTCACTAGTTTAGGGATTGAAGACGCAAATTCCTTTGTTGAATTGATTAGCTTTAGGTTGCTTGAATTGCTTTAGGCCTTAGAACTTCCTCCCTAATCCTCTCTTTAGTTGGCGGCTATGCTTTGTCGTTCCTCAGCAACATGGCGGCTATATTCTTAATTTTTAATGAATAGATTAGGGTTTAGTCTAGGGTTGTTTATATAGAGGTTAGGAACTAATTAGGACCATTGATGTTGCTAGGTTCGATCATAGCCATTCATTAGGAAGAGAGACCAATAAAAACCCGCCACCTAGCCCTAATGACAAAGCAGACCACAGAAATTCGACCACACACTGACCTGGCCAGCCAGGTTGACTGGGCTCGACCAGGTCGATACCCCTGTCGACAGGGCTGTCGACAGCCCTGTCGACATGGGTACCCCAGGTCGACAGCCCAGTCGACCTGGGTGGCCCAGGCGGCGCTTTTCTGGCCCAATGGGTCCCACTTCGGAATATTTAATTATTTAATTCTGTTTGAATTTTAAATTTAATTCAAAACTTCCGAAGGCCATATCTTCTTCATACGGACTCCGTTTTTCGAAAACTCGGACTCTATTTCGCGTATTTTTCCAAGACGAACGCAATGGCGTATCCCGTTTCCCTTAGTTCTCTGATTTGAATTTGATTATACTTTAATTTATGAATTTCACAGTTATCGAATTTTCGGGGTGTTACATTCTCCCCCACTTAAAAGGATTTCGTCCCCGAAATCTTCAAGTGTAGGAAAACGTATATCCTAACATCCAATCATCCATCTACTCATCCATCAAACACGAGCATCCATTGTCCTTAAAAGACTTCTAATGCTTCATGATCATATGCAAAGTGTGTGTGTACATGTACTTATCTAATGCAAAATCAGGCGGTCTACTGATTCAGTTGACCTCCTTAATGCGAATTATGTAAGTGCCATGCATCCATTATGTATGCAAAATTTTCCTATTCTTGATTCTACATGAGTGCACAACCATTCCATACAAATGCAACATCCACATGACAACACATTATAGTTCAACCACATACGAATACAAACATATATGCATATGCAATATGAAGTGACTGAGCCGATCTAAAACCTAGATTGTGTGTGTATATGCAACCACGAGCAACCACTAGCAATCACTTGCAACCACTTGCAACCATCATACATAACATGTTTCAATTACATGTTTTCATCCAAAAGGTTTCTACCCTAAAGATAAGGTCGATACCTAAAAAGATAGATAAAAGCGCAACTTAAGGAAAAAGAAAGATCAAGGATGTACCCTCGAACAGAAAAGGGTAGGCAGTGCAGATTCTAGCTTCAGTTTCCCAAGTCGCGTCTCCCTCGGCGTCGCTCCACTGAACTTTGACGAGCTTGACTTCACGGTTGCGTAGCTTCTTCACTTCCGTTCCTAAGATGCGGGTTGGAACTCTCCTTATGGTTGCTTCGCGTTCCACTTCGGCCTCTTCGAGGATATTCGGCTCTACCACTTCAGCTGACTCATGCAGACATTTTCGGAGATGTGAAACGTGAAAAACGTTGTGGACTCCAGCCAACTTCTCGGGTAGCTCTAATCTATAAGCCATTTTCCCAATTTTCTCGATAATAGGGAATGATCCTACCTAAAGGTATAGTCGAATGATAGAAACAAGTAAAAACTCTGTGCCCATTAGGCAATGTCAAAACTGGAAAATCTATGCCACAAATATATTGATTAGGAGAAGAACTTCTCTAAGCATCAGCCCCGAAGACCGAAATCAACATCAGACTGACACCCAAAGAATTACTCAACCCAACCACTATATATGATCCTAGGAAACTAAGCATGATGGACTCCTAAGACAAATCTGTATCCTATAAAACCCAAAAAGTTTGGTCAATCCAACGAACACCCTCAAGCCCCAACATGTGTTACCAACGATGAGTCATACTCCCTATGGGGCTTGTAATAGAGATTGGATTAAGAATAAGACCGAGAGGATATACACAAAAGATAGCATGCACGAATCTAGTCTTCAATCTTCTAAGTCGCATTTCCTTGAGCTTAACTCCATTATGCTTTGTCTACCTTTAACTTCACAATTTCGTAGTTTCTTAATTCTTATTTCCAAAATATGAGTTGGAACCCTTGCCTCTCGTTCCTTTTTCACTTATTCTCCTTCTAGTATACTTGGCTCAAGCATAACTGCGTACTCATGGTTCCATTCAAGCTCTCCAAAATTCATTAGTGAATCTTGGATCTTGTTCCCTTACCACATAGATGAATTATCTCTTGAAAATAAACAAATGTCAACTATTAAAGTTGGGCGCACTTCGAGAGATGCAAGCAAGCCCGGTACGAAATCGGAGGAAGGCCTAAAGTCGAAACTGGCTATAAACTCTAGGCTTTGTCTTTCAATAAACAACGGGCTTAGGGTCAATTTCTTTCGGCTCAACGCGTCTGCCACTACGTTGCCTTTGCCCGGAGTATAGGAGATTTCGAAATCGTACGAGGCAAGAAACTCCATCCATCTTTGTTGCCTCAAGTTAAGGTCCTTCTGCGAGAAAAGATATTTCAACGATTTATGGTCAGTGTAAAGTTCGAACTTCTCACCTAGGAGATAGTGTCGCCAAGACTTGAGTGCAAAGACGATGGCGGCTAACTCTAGATCGTGGGTTGGGTAGTTCTTTTCGTGCACCTTTAACTGTCTCCCGCCATAAGCTACCACCCTTCCTTCTTGCATTAAGACGGCGCCTAGCCCTGTCCCACATGCATCCGTATAAACAGTGAACATCTTGCTCCCATCTGGCAGCGTCAAAACTGGGGCTGTTGTGAGAGCCCTTTTCAGTCGTTGGAAAGCAAACTCGCAATCCAAATCCCAATTGAACACTAGATTCTTCTTAGTCAATTTCGTAAGCGGAGCTGAGATTTTCGCAAAATCCCTTATGAATTTTCGATAGAAACCTGCTAGTCCTAGAAAGCTTCGGACCTCAGTTGCATTCCTTGGTGTCTTCCAATCTTGTACCGCCACTACCTTAGCAGGGTCCACCGCTAACCCTTGTTTGGATACTATGTGCCCAAGGAACCTCACCTCTTCTCTCCAAAAGTGGCATTTGGAGAACTTGGCTTTTAGTTGATGAACTCGCAACGTTTCCATGATTGCCCTCAAGTGCTGAGCATGTTCCTCTTCATTCTTTGAGAAGATAAGGATATCATCCACGAAGACCACTACGAATTTGTTGAGGAAATCTCTAAAGACCCTACTCATCAGGTCCACGAAGTACGCAGGTGCATTTGTCAAGCCGAAAGGCATGACAAGCCATTCAAAGAAGCCGTCTGGGGTTCTGAAAGCCGTTTTATCGATGCTATCTTCAGCCACCCTTAGCTGATGAAAACCGGTTGCTAAATCGAGTTGGGAGAAAACAGACGCTCCTACAAGCTGGTCAAATAAATCGTCAATTCTAGGGAGAGGGTGCCTATTCTTTTTCGTTAGCTTGTTGAGCTCCCTATAGTCAACACATAGACGGAGTGAACCATCCGCCTTTGTAGCGAACACCACTGGAGCGCCCCACTCTGAAATGCTCCTCCTAATGAACCCCTTCTCTAGAAGCTCTTTAATCTGTTTACTGAGCTCTTTCCTTTCTCGTGGAGCCATATGTCTAACGGGCAACGCAACGGGCTTTGCATTATCTACAAGATATATGCGGAAGTCTATCTCCCGCTTCGGAGGCAAGCCCTTCACCTCTTCGAAGACATCCGGATATTCCCGGACCACTCTAACTGATTTCAAATTTTCAACAGAGGCATCTAGCGATTCAAGATAACTAAGCATAACCGAATACGAGGGATTACAAGAAATTTCCAAAGTATTACCGAGCTGGGTTAGGAGCCTAACAACCCTTTTCTCACAATCAAGGATGGCCCCATTAGTGGATAGCCAATCCATACCCAAAATCAAACCATAACCCGAAAAGCCCAAAACAAAGGCACTACATAGAAATTCAACACTTAGGATAGAAATTTTCAATCCCACACAGATCATAGACAAATGAGCTGGGCCCCCAATTGGGTTTGAAACAATTAAGGGGTCCTCTACCATACTAGTTTTTAGGTGCAGAGATTCTACTAAAGCAGACGAGATAAAGGAGTGTGATGCGCCAGAATCAAATAAAGTGCGAACGGGGTGATCATAAAGATAAACTACACTTTCTACAGAAGTATTTGTACCTCGCTGTTGCAATGGTGGCGCTTCTAGCACATGAACCTGTGCCCCTGGGGTGGATCCAGCCCCCTGCCCCTGCCCTCGTTTCCTTGGGCAGTCCTTAGCCCTGTGGCCTGTCTGTCCGCATGAAAAGCACCCACCATTTTCCTTGGCCTTTTTCTTCCGGCAGTCCTTTACTAAGTGCCCCACTTTGCCACAGAAATTACACTTCCTCTTCTCCTTGTTGCCTTTCCCGCCTTTCTTGAAGTCTGTCTTCTTAGGCTGCAAACCCTCTTTCTTCCCTTGAGAGCTTTCTGCCTTGGTCTCCTTCTTGCCCTTGTCCTCTTCATTCAGCAATGCCATTTGCACTAATCTTTCATACGTGGCTCCCATGGGTATATGGGTCATGGCCAAACTATGTAATGGCTCATTTAACCCCTTGACGAAACGGAGAGCCTTCTTATGAGGGGTGTTGACTAGGTCAAGCCCAAACCTAGCCAGCTCATCAAACTGATTCACATACTCTCTAACAGTCTTGTCTCCTTGCTTAAGGAATAAGAATTTTTCCAACTGCAAACTTCTTTCTGCATCTGAGAGAAACTTAGTCTCAAACCTTGCCCTAAAGTCCTCCCATGTATCTACTGGTCTTTCAGCATTGGTGACTTCCCACCAGTAGGAAGCCTCGCCCTTCAATAGCCACACTGCCAACTGTACTTTTTGCCTATCTTCTACCTCAAAGATGATGAATAGGTCTTCGGTTTCTTTTAGCCAATTCCTAGCTGCTACGAAGGACTCAGTTCCATGGAAATCCCTTCCTCCCATAGCTTTAAAATCTTTACATATCTTAGCGAATGTGTTTCCCCGTGGAGGAGGTGGAGGAAAAGGTGCTGCTGCGGCTGGATGATTTCCTTCAGCTGGAGGAGGAGGAACGGTAGGACCTGGCTGAGTGGCCCTAGCTTCTAAGAAACGTCTAAACCAACCAGGTATGGGCACCCCTTCAGGCAAGTTAAGTTCTTGGGACATGCTGAAACAAAAAGGATAGGTTCAAAACGAAGGATAAGAGATAGTACCTATGGCTTTGGGGAGTGGACTTTGCCCTTTTTTTTTTTTAAAATAAAATAATATTTTTCTTTTTAAAAATGCTTCTTTAAATTTCCTTTTTGAAAATAATTTTTCAAAACTTTTTATCTTATCTGGTAAACCTATGCTCTGATACCAAGTGAAACACCCCACCTCCGTTAGGGTCACTCTCAAAGGGAATGCCCTAATTTTGGTGGAGGTTTATAAGTACAAGTCACAGATATACAAGACAGATATAATAACACATATTTGTAAACCAGCGGAAGAACAACAAATTTTATTTCATAAAGTAAAATACGTGTTACAACAACATCCCTTCCAAAAGCATAACATAATACTTCATAATCTGTCTTGAGTACATTATTTAAAGAAGCATGAATAAAACATAGATAAACTGCCAAAGCCCCATAGGGAATTATCCAAAGCCATAGTTCAAAACAGGAAAGTCCAAGCAATACATTTCTCTTCTTCAAGCTGGATGTTGAGGTTGATCAAGCTGCTGTGTTCCCTCCCTGAGGACCTGGGGGGGGGGGAAACGGAAGAAAGAAGACGAAAGGAAAATAGAGTCAGACATAAAGCCTGAGTAAGTCTAGTACTACTTTGTCTATGAATAAAGAACTGGGTATGATAAGTAAAACAGGAAGTGGGCAAACACTATGAACTTGGTTAAGTTATCTAGGGTCAAATATACTATCGTACCCCATGTTAATCTCTGAACCCATATAAACTAGTTTCCAATTTACACCCCATAATCAGGGTAGTGTGATCCATTCTATGATGATCGGCTCCTATTCGCAAAGTTACATGTGTCCTACGGCCCCCGATGTCTGTAGTTACCTATGCTGGTCCCACCATGGGGTGTATCAAGTCCCATAGTGGCAACCCGACACAACCTTAGAGTGCAAAGGTATGCTACTGGTGTCCAGTGCTTTATTTTTCTGCGCCGGAGTGCGTGCACGCCCGCACACCGTTAGAACCTACACTGCTACACCACCGCCGTCGATTTGACCTCTTACAATCAGCCCAGTAATCGTGCCCCACCCTGCCTAGTTTCAGGGTATCCTGATACACCTTCTAGGGTTACTGCTGAAAAGGGTCCCCCGTTACTAGGTTTTCTATCTCTAGCCAACATGCTAAGTTGGTTAAGTGTTTCCTAACCTAACCCCACCAGTCCGTTTAGTTTAGCATGTTCCATTTTGATTAAGTCTTTAGTCCACTTAATCCTAACAATCCTGACTCAGCCTTAATTGTCTTATTAAGGCCCTGACCTCTCACATTAGACAGGTATTGTTGTGGCTGCCTGTTGCCGGTTGGTTCCGGGCAGTCTTACGCCACAACTCAGTCTAACCTCGGGTCCTTGCTGGGCTCCATGTTTAACCTCCCACATTGGATAGGTATTGTTGTGACTACTGGACAGCCGGGCGGTTCCGGGCAGGTTTACATCACAACTCAATCCAACCTCGGGTTAAACACATCGTATGTTCTACATTTACATATCTTGTCATTCTTCTTTATTTCTTATATGTAAATATTTGCGGCCCATTATTAAGTTAATGGTGTAAAGGTTACACCAATCATGGGCCCGACCCATACTTGAATTTGGGCCCTTCTATTTTATATTTTCATTCATTAATTAATTTTTACCCAACGTTATTTTCCCCCGTTTTACACGTTCGTTTATATATATTGGGCTCAGCCTTTTAAAGCCCAATTTAGCCATGCGAAAAGGGGAGGCTTATGGCGTATACACAAAGAGGGGAAAGTGAGCGCATGAACTTGCATATGACGTTGGAAAATACATAATAGAAATTGGTGTACTTGCATAGTGGTGACATGTATTTTGGTCATACAACATAGGTGACATAAATCAAGGCATGTAAACTTGCATAGGTTTAACTACAACATGAACCTATATTCTTATTTAGGCATAATGTCAAACATAAGCATGGCCTAAATACTTCTAGCATAAACATGGCATATTGTCAAACATAAGCATGGCATAAAATACTTCTAGCATAGGCATGGCATATTGTCAAACATAAGCATGGCATAAATACTTCTAGCATGAACATAACATAATTCAACTTAATCATGATTTAAGCCTAATCACCTAACGATGGTATAAACATACTTATGCATAAATATTCCTAATCATGGTGTTTTGCTTTGAACTTGCAAAAAGGGGATTTTTGAGTCTAATCTAACCATGTCTCACATATGTCATCATATAATTCTTTAAAACAAGATAGACTTAATCATAGATCTCAATTATGCCAAATATCATTCCTAGCCATATTCATAAGTTTGCAAAAGCATGACTAATACATGGTGTCAAAATTCCACATAGTTTCATACGAACTATAATAACCAAACCTGTTTCAATTACTTGCAAAACGATTTATGCACAAAATATACATCATGATGGCATAATAACAAAGCCTCAAATTTGCATGAATTTCAATTAACTACATACATGTAGCTTCAATATAGATTACACAATTTGCGCAATATTCCAAACGTTTATTTGCATAGAACTACCGCATGTAGTCCTTTATAATGAATACATAATTTTGCACAAATATAAATTACTTCCATTGCCACAATTCAAGCATACACATCAACACAGTTGTTTATTATACCAAAGTAATACTCTACTTACAATGGTTTGATGAATTCACTAGTTTAGGGATTGAAGACGCAAATTCCTTTGTTGAATTGATTAGCTTTAGGTTGCTTGAATTGCTTTAGGCCTTAGAACTTCCTCCCTAATCCTCTCTTTAGTTGGCGGCTATGCTTTGTCGTTCCTCAGCAACATGGCGGCTATATTCTTAATTTTTAATGAATAGATTAGGGTTTAGTCTAGGGTTGTTTATATAGAGGTTAGGAACTAATTAGGACCATTGATGTTGCTAGGTTCGATCATAGCCATTCATTAGGAAGAGAGACCAATAAAAACCCGCCACCTAGCCCTAATGACAAAGCAGACCACAGAAATTCGACCACACACTGACCTGGCCAGCCAGGTTGACTGGGCTCGACCAGGTCGATACCCCTGTCGACAGGGCTGTCGACAGCCCTGTCGACATGGGTACCCCAGGTCGACAGCCCAGTCGACCTGGGTGGCCCAGGCGGCGCTTTTCTGGCCCAATGGGCCCCACTTCGGAATATTTAATTATTTAATTCTGTTTGAATTTTAAATTTAATTCAAAACTTCCGAAGGCCATATCTTCTTCATACGGACTCCGTTTTTCGAAAACTCGGACTCTATTTCGCGTATTTTTCCGAGACGAACGCAATGGCGTATCCCGTTTCCCTTAGTTCTCTGATTTGAATTTGATTATACTTTAATTTATGAATTTCACAGTTATCGAATTTTCGGGGTGTTACAACATAGAACCGCCATCTCCATGTTACGTAAGCATACGGAGTACCACCTTTGATTGAGAGTAATGTCCTAGAGTCTACGATACACCACCCAGAGAAGATATGCATGTATATAGACTTTCCCACGTACGTGTCATTAATCATACTCGATACATCAACCGCACATAACCTCTAATGTGCACTGAGTTCTGTGGCAGGGATGCACAAGAAACACAGAACTCGGTCATGAGCTTTTCCATATCTGTACAAGTCCGCCTTTAAGGGTTTGAAAATATAGATATCTCTCGGGTCTGTTTTTCGTGGTGGCTATGGCCCCACCTCGGCCCCTTGCTCAAATAGTAAAGACTACAAGAGCTAAGCAACTTCCCCTAACAAACAATCTAAACATGCAGTTGGTGTCTCCCCTCAACCACCGTGCCTCGATAGTGAAAGGTGGATAGCGTCTTGGGTTTAATCTTTTCGCATCCTACTGGCTGCCGATGACGGGTACCCGACGATCTACTATTCTTGTTGGTCCTGACCTCGCCTCCCGTTGAGGTGATCATCGAATCACCCTAGTCACAACATTCTAACTGCAAATCTACTTTTTCGGGCAAGACCCACCCAACTGGTAGTAACGTGCAGACCCAACCTCTGTGAGCACAGCCTAAACATCTACCACCGCATAAAGGACTACCAAGAGCACCTTATGCATCTCAGGAAGCTGCATGCTTCCCCTTCCAGTCCTTCGGAGCTAACAGAATAATCAGGTGGATGTGCGCTCCCCTCATGCCTCATGACACCACGATGAACTACCCCGTTGGGTTGTTCGCCTTAAACGTGTGGACTGGTCTAAGCACCTTCTTTTAATATGCTATTAGACCCTATGTCTAAATATTCAATTATGCGCTTGCTCTACCTCATCATGTTTCCATTTAACTTGGTAATTCCCATTCACATTGAATTCTTGTTCAAGTTATCAAGTTCATCACGCTTATTAATTTCATTCATATAACTTAACCCATTTAAGTTTATTAATAAGCCCATAACATGTTATTCTATAGATTGTAATCCTAGGTCTGTAATGTACAATCTCTTTATATTATTCATCGTCCAATTTCATAGTTACAATAACATGTTCTACTTGATATGTAATTAAGTATATCTTAGTTCACATGTTTTCTGCTGAACATGTCACTTATTATTTATGATTAAATATAACTTATTTCACTTCATAAGTTTGCCTCAATCTTTCTTACTTAATCATAATTTCATCTTGTATTGTCATTACAACTTATCGTTGTTTACTTATTAACTTAGTTCTCTTAACTAAGATTTACTAATAAGTTCCCTTGCCATAAATATAACCTATGTTTTCCTTATCAGCATATTCCACATTCTCGTTCTCACAGATAACTTACAATTCAGCCCAACTTATATTATTACATACGTTATTCCGTTTCCTTTATTGTTTATTATAACCTATGTTATAATTTCCACTTGTCCCTAGGACAAGTCTACCTATTACACAACATTCCCTTTAATATAATATAGTTGTAATAGGTTATTATCATTCCCCGTTTATTCCACTTCTTTTACTATTGCAATTATCTTCCAATTCCATTCATATCCATTAATTACAAGTAATTTCATTTATTTCTATCCCTTTTATATTCATATATATATATCCCTATGTACTAGACCTATCACGTTAAGCCTATCACTGGTGGATGCTGAATTTGCCAGGCGGTTCCGGGTAGACTTCTTCCACAAGTTGACTTAACCTCGTGTCTTAGCACCGTTACATGTTTTAGTTAAGCATTAGACCTCTCACATTAAATAAACAACTTGTGGCCACTGGATTTGCTGGGCGGTTCCGAGCAGACTTCTACCACAAGTTGAATTTAACCTCGTGTCTAAATGTAGTCACAGTTTTCTATTTAATGTAAATTTTCTACATAATCTAGGCATGTTCATTCTTTTAAATTTTACTTTAGTCTATATTTTTACATGTCATGCTTAATGTCAAATTTAGTCCATTTTTATGTCGCATTTTCTTTCTAGCATGTTATTAATTTATAATAACATGTAACTATTCCAACTTCTACAAATAAGGGTTTCAGTACATAAATATCACAAGTTAACATAAAATTCGAACAACGGTAATTGCTACACATATTCTAACAAGTTTACATTTCAAAATATGCACATTTCAACATATTTAACGTTTCAACATATGAATTTTTCAACACATTCATATTAATATTTCAACTTGTCAGAATATCATTTCAATACTTTTAATCATTCTAGCAGATTTACATTACATAATAACAGGGAATGTTAAATGATAATATACCATTATCAAAAATGATATAACTTAAATCCACTCACCTAATTTGCTTTCCAAATCCTGAATCTGGTCCAGATATAATATTCCATGGACCTCCTAACTGAATTTATAACCCAACAACCATGGATCCACAATTTTTACTAAAAGAAAAAGGGAAGAAAGAGGAAGAAAATTGAATAGACCAGATCTAAGAATTTACCTTACTTCGCATATGATTCTGAACACCTTCTTATTAGTATTCATTCTTTTCCTCCAGATCTTGATTCAGAATTTTCCTAAACTAATTATTCTATTTTTTTTGAAGAGATTTGAGGAGGAAAAAGAATGGCAAAGTATAGACGTCTTCTCAGAAATATGAGATTTAGGCTAGGCTTTGCTAGCCTATTTATAAGTGTTTAGAATCTTACCGTACATGCGGCGCCGAGTCAACATTGAACACAGTTAAGAATACAGTCCAGGCTCGCAGACGAATCTAGCCGGATCTAGGGGGTGTCGACCCCAGTGCCGACCCCCCTACAGGGGTGTCGACCCGCTACAGGGGTGTCGACCTCCTACAGGGGTGTCGACCCCCTACAGGGGTGTCGACCCCCCTAGGGGTACCACGAGCTGTTTTGGCGTAGAAGTTTGATTTCCGAACTTTTAAATTTCTGGAATTTATTTAAGTGTTATATTCACATATAATCTTCTTATATGTATACAAATCTTCTAATGACCATTTTAGATGTGTATATATATATGCACAACTTTTATTTTTCTTTTAAAATTCAAAACGGTTTTGTACCATTATTTAATTATTGCCATATTCCTTTGCTTGCAGCCTTATCATGAACTTTATCTCTTGTATATGTATATTTTTGCATGTATATACATATATATTCATATATTTTCTTTACTTCCTTATATGTATATCTTTCCTTATATGTGCGTTTATATATATTTTCTCTTATGAACATGTGTTTATTTTAGCCGTTCCCTTAAAACATAAAAATGACGACGGCGGGGATCGAACTCTGCACCTCTTATATGCGAGCCAAATGCTCCAACCAACTGGACTACTGAGGCTATTGTTAACAAGACTTATAACAATGGTGGTCATTGTTCTTTTCTCATTCCTCTTTTTCATATTTGATGTAATTTTTTAATTAATCCATTGCATGCATCGTTTTCTTTAATTATTAATGCATAATATTTGTAATTAGTGCATGCAACACATTTACACTGCATGCAACCAATCCTTTCTTTCTTTTAATGCATGCATTACATTTTTATTTGCATTAATCTTTTCTTCTTTTTCAGTGTAAATACTTATTACATGCAATCAAATATTATCTTTAATTTATTATATATATATATATATTTATGTCTATGCATAAATATACACCTATGCATTATTTAATTATTTAATTGTTACAAAATGCGGGGTGTTACATTCTCCCACCCTTAGGAAATTTCGTCCCCAAAATTTGATAAGGGTAAAATCAATTAATCCATTGCATAATATACATCCGTCATGTGTGCATCCAATTTTTGTAAGCATTGTGTACTTGTGCAAAGTGAAATACAATATAATAATACATGCATGCCTAAGCGGTACCTCCTACGTATATGCATGTTTTTAAAAAATTCTTTTAAGATATGATGCTCACATCCTAAATATATTGGCAGTTCTACATGAATGCAATATTTTGAAAATCAAAAATGCTTTTTCATCCAAATTTTTCCACACTCTTATTGGGCAAGAGCGTAGTTCATCCAATTTTTGCATCCAAAACCCTACTAAGCAACTTTATTTTTTGAATTTAAGAAAAATCAAATTTTCTAAATTCGATTTCTTATGTTACAAAAAGCTGGAAAACGGAAAATTTCACATCTTCCGTTTTTCTTTTATGTACCTTTTTCCAACCGTACTTGGATTTTATGTAACTATCTATAAAGATTCCTTATTTTTCTATCCAAGCACAAACCACATAAGAAATTTTTTCTTTGCTACTGATTTTCCTTTTCAAATTATCTTGGAAATTTTTATTTTTATCCATCTTATCTCATAATTTTTCCTTTTTCTTTGACTGTCATGTTTATTGCTTTAATGAATATGTTGTTTCCTTTTTTTATGCCATTACTCTTTTTTTAGCTTATTTAACTTAATCCTTTGGTCTAAGTTTAGTTTCAAATAAGCCTCCTAATCCTCCAATTAAAACAGGAAAACAGACGCTCTACACAGCTACTACTAAGGGCCAAGAATCTCGGGACTATGTCCCCTTCCGATAGAAGAGTTCAAATCATGGGATCAACGACAGGTTTATGTATTACCCTAACTACCCAATAAGAACAAAATAGAAGAACGATCCCAACAAAAATGAAATGACGGATTTTAACCCAACGGGTTTAACACTTACTTGTCCTTCACTATCTAGTATTCACCATTAGTCCTAGCTGTGTACCAATGATTATTTCAAGCAACACCCTAGGCTTTTCAATGCTTACGCATTATACGGGAACTTATCATTATTACAAGATAATTCTCGCTACTTACTTCATAGCCTCAAAACTTTTCCCTTCTTCCCTAGGCACTAATCCTTACCTACTCCATACTTTTAGAACACGGTTTGGCCTTTTCATTTCACTTTTCTTTCAAAATTTAGAAGTATCAAAACATTATTATTTTTCTCATCAAAAATTATTTTTGCCAAACCATAAAAACATATCCAAAAAAATGTAAATCATCATTCATTTTTTTTTTCAAATCACAAAAACCTGATTTGACAAGGACAACTAATTCTCAATCAGGTTTACAGCTTGTTCTTGCCTACAAGGTCGGTTTAGCTTCTTACTACAAATCCACTCTATTCATAATTTCTATAACTTATTTTGTCCACCCAACAAAATTTTATCCTTTAAATCAATTTATCAAAATGATTGCGAAAGAATAGAGATTTATATACTTTCTTTACTAAGAATTTTAACAAAATGCAATATTTTCTAAGTTTGGCTTTTTAATCCTTTCATGCAATATAACAAGAAAACTAGCGAGCTACACATGCTCTAGAATATGCACCTTTTTACTGAGATAATTTTAATTTAGACAATTTTTTGCAAGAAATCACTATTTACGAAATATGCCCCGTTTTACTTCAAAACCCAATATGTGCTTCTTTACATATTTTAAAACTATAACTTTTAAGATTAAAACTTGAAAACACCATAAACCATCTTCCAAAAGCTTTTACAATTTCAAGTTCTTAAAAGTTAACAATGGGGTTAGAATCAAAGCGGGTTTCCAATTTTCTAGGTTTTCCTAGATACTCCCACAAAGTCAATTCTCTCAACTATATATATTCCTAATCCATTTTTCTCTTTTTAACCTTTTCCAATTTACATAGTTTTACAGCTAAGCCCACTAATCTGAAACACTAACAAATGGGTTCACCTTTCTTTCTTTCAAAGGACATTGTACACTTCCCATCCAAATTACCTAAGGGTCTTAGATTTCCATTTTCATCCCTTTAGTGTACAAAATAGACTTCCCAATTCTTACCACATTATACTCTTTCTTTTTATTGGGTTCCTCTATGGATCCAGTATATATATTATATATTTTTATTTTTTTTAAATACAAATATGTTCACTCACTATTTATATAGGAATCCTAAACCTTAGCTCTGATACCAGATGTAACAACTCGAATTCCGACAGATAGATTTTTTTTTTCAAAATTCTAATCTATGAAAACTCGTGTTCGTTTTCTCTGGTATCCTGCAGAAAAGACAGAGACCTAAGTATGTCAGAGCTCAAAAAATATCTCACAACGGAATGGATAAAATATAATACAATCAAAGTATAGCCTTACTGTATTAATAGTACCAGCTAACTAGCATCCAAAGCTATCTTATCTCTACCACAATCTAACCTGCGAGTATGTTATGAGGGGGAGGGTCAGAACTCAAGGCTTACACATACGTTATATCCATTTACTCCCATTGGATTAACCTAATTCAATTTATATGTAGCTACCCCCAATATTAAGGTACACCCCATGGTACTCCACTCGCATGTTCTCCGCCGTACTGCCACAAAAATATACGCAGCCCTTCATCCTAAGCCAGAGTGACGTACGAATCTCTATATAACAACGCTAAGTTCCGCATAGAACCTCCATCTCCATGCTACGTAAGCGCACAGACTACCACCTTTGATCTAATCAGATCACAGAGTAATGCCGTAGAGTCTACGATACACCACCCATAGCAGATATGCACGTATCTAGACTTTCCCACGTACATGTCATTAATCGTACTCGATGTCTCAACCGCACGTAACCTCTAATGAGCAATGAGTTGCGTGGCAGGGATATACAAGAAACACGGAACTCGGTCGGGAGCATTTCCATATCTGTACAGGACCGTCTTTAAGGGCCTCAAAATACTAATACCCTCGTGCCTATTTTTCATGGTGGCTTTGGCCCCACCTCGGCCCCTCCCTCAACTAGTAAAGACTACAAGAGCTAAGCTGTAATATCCCGGAAAATCAGAACCAATTTAAATTTTTTATTTTGGCAATTTTGATGAATTAAAATGAATTATTTTAAATAATAACGAAGAGAAATTTATTTTGAATAGAATTAGAATGTATATATTTATTTGAATCGACGTTAAAATATAAATATTTATTTTAATTATAAAAGGAATTGGATATGGCGCAGTACTTTGAAAATTCGATTTCAAATTCCAAATGAATGTACAGGATTCAAAATAAATCGGATTTTAGAAAAACCAAAAATATTAGAATCTATTTGAAAATATCTTTCCAACGAATCCGAAAAATAGAAATTTCATAGCGGAAATAATAAGTTATGCCCAGTTGAAAATTCAGAATAGTTGCTATGGAATTATAGCCCTTAAAAATAGCCATTTTGCAAATGACCTCCGTTTTCGACGAAACCACTTTTGTTGGATCCGGGATGTCAAATTATTGCTTCAAATTTTCATAATTTTTGAAAGCAATATGTGAGTGTGGCAAAAGAAAACGTGTTTTCATAGTTTAAGTCAATTTGGATCGACCAGAAAATGACGATTTTTCAAACTGTCTCCAAATTCGACGAAATTAGTTTTTTTAGGACTATATTGTCAAAACATAGGCAGATTTATTTTTCTGAAATTTTTAGAGTCCGTATGGGACCCCAGTAAATTGAAATGTACGTTTAAAATTTAATATAATGAATTATATTTCAAATTCAATGAAAACTGATCGTAACAGCCGAATTGACTTAAGAAACATATCCCCCTATGCTAGAAATGGGGGTAATTAGCCAGGGGCGCTAGTCGGTGGGTTCGATTTCATAATCGAAATAAAAAGTTGCTTTTTAGAAAATTAAAATAATTAAATTATATTTATATATAGGGCCCTCTCCTTTATTTCTCTCTCTCCCTCACTCAAACTACTCGTTCAGATATGGAATTAAAAGAAACCGCTCCTCCTCCAAAAGAATGAAGCAGCACCTCCTCTTGGCACTGCGCGCCACCGCGACTCCCCCAAACGCTGCGCCACCCCTTCTTCTTCCCTCCCTCTCCTGTCTTGCGAAGCCCAGGCCCCCTTCCATCGAAAACCTCGACCAAATCCACACCCAGCCCAAACCCTAGAGATAGCCGCCACCCCCACAACCTCCACCACCGCCACTACGCCCTGCTAGCCTCGCCCACCGCCCAGCGCCGCCATCCCCCCTCTCAGCTCGCTGTAAGTTTTTTTATGTATTTTTAATTTGTTTATATTTATTTAATGTAGTTAGAAATAGGATTTTAAATGAAATAGCTTTGTTTCAGGAATACGATTTTTATATAGATTACATGAAGAAAAATTGGGTTTTTAATATGTATATAGCGGCAAAAAGAAGTGATTTTTACTTAGGTAAAGAAGTGATTTTTGAATAAAAAGATGAGATTTTTATTTGCTAAAAGATGAGATTTTTATTCGCTTAAAGATGAGATTTTTATTTGCTTAAAGATTAGATTTTTATTCGCTTGAAGATTAGTTTTTTATTCGCTTAAAGATGAGATTTTTATTCGCTTAAAGATAAGGTTTTTAAATATGGAAGGATTAGATTCTTTGTTAAATTAAAAATACGTTTTTATTATGAAGTTAGCGAAATATAATTTTTATATATAGAAAGAAGCATTGTAAAAATATGTGATTTCTATAGCATTGAAATAAAAATGTGATTTTTATGGCGTTGAAATAAAAATGTGATTTTATACATAAACAACGTGAAAAGGATGCGTTGGAATTTCGAACAAATCCAAACAGTTCAGAGAGAAAGACGGACAGAGTGGATCCCAAAGGTGAGAACTTCTCACTTTAATATATTTTCTAGATAGAAATATAAACTAGGATGCAGACGGTGCTTAGCAGCACCCGACACCCGTCGTCCACAGACCATGGACGACTTGTATGTTTAATTGATTGTGTTGTGAAAATTGATTGTGTGATGCGGAATGGAATAAAATATTTTATAGTTAAAAAATGTAATTTTTAACATGTATATGAATAAAATAAATATTCATTTACAAATCAGACAATTTGTTTATGTACACACATTTATCTGACATTGATTGGGACGATAAAATTTTACACATCGCCCAACTGCACGAACAAAATCTGTGCTTGATTGATTGAAACCCCACACGGGTATTGGGATGATATTTGAAATACACTAATCCCAATTGCTTGGTAGTATGTTGATCGATTTGTTGACAGACTGTTGTAAGCGTTAATTATTTATTTTAATGCTTATGCAGTTGTGTGGTGCACTTTGGATGATGGTTGATTGTGTACCATTATTATTGTATACATGTATTGTATGAAATCCATGTAATCAACATTATTTGGTGATTGACTTTGTCTGACTCCAGTTCAAAAAGAATGAATATTTTAAAATAACGATTATTTTAAAATAACAAATATTTTAAAAATAATATTCAGTAAAGGATCAAAATATGATTTTGATGTCCGATTTTGGATGGACACAAAAATATTTAAATATATGAAGCCGTATTGATTAGATTGGCGCCATTTTGACGTGAACGATACTTTTATCGATTTTATTCATTTATATAATGAATATCAAAAAGGAAATGATTTCAAAATCTAATGTTTTGAAAATATTATCATTTATATATCGATGATATGGAATATTCAATTTTAACTTGAAATTTAATATGAAGTTGAAATCGTTTTGAAAACAAATTTAAAATGGTTCATAAAATATGTTTTAAATGGAAATCAATGAAATATATATTATATATATATTATATATAATATAATGGCCTGAATAGATCGCGCCGCACTGCGATAGTTCGCGAATTTCAACCATTGACTTCGAATGGACATTACATGAGATCCAATTGTCGGATTCTCCTAAAGCTAGACTCGTTGGGTTCGTATCGAAAAGAACTTTCTAAGAATATTAGAGGTTTGAAATCTAACGGTCGTTGAAAGTGCAGTTCGATGGCCCTTTATGGAAATTAACTGTACTGGCCTTGATAAAATTATTAAAAATATCAATTATTAGTGTAGAATCATAAGAAATGATTTGGAAAGAATTGGGATGAAAAATTCGATATTTGAAAAGATAAAAATAGATTTTTATCGAAATGAACTAGTTATTAACTAGAATTATAATCCAATATTTTTAAATTAAATAAATTGGATTTGAACTGGTTTTAAAAATAACCAGTATTTCCAATATATAAATTGGAATGGATTTGAATTGAAATTATCTTCTGAATATTTCGATGTGGGATTTCGTGATTATGCAGATATTGTTATGGAAATTTGAAAGATATGTTTATATCGTTATTTCCAATACGATATTTGTTGGTTGTAGTATTTGATATTGAATATAAGACGATATATTTTCTATTCAGAGCCTTGTATTTAATATCAAATGGGATTTTGGGTTTTTCGTGAACGGTGTCTTCAATAACACTGTTCTTGAACCCCATGTGAAGAGAATGAATCTTTTAATTAAGATTGTTAGAGTTTCCAATTATATTTAATAATTGGAATAAAATGCAATGTGAATTGGGTTTATCGTGAACTGTGTTTTTAACGACATTCGTTCTTTAAACCGATTTACAGTAAAATGTGATTTGGAATTTATAAATCTCTTGTTAAGATTTAAAGGAAATTTTCCAAAGTGAAGTTTTCCAATTTAATAAAATAAATTGGAATGGAATGGAATTCGATTTGGTAATAATCGAAGTGGACTTCTATGGAGGAAGACTGTTACTATATATGGAATTTAAGAGGCTTTTCCATCATTCCATTTATAGTATCGGTTGGATATGGAAGTTTATATCGATTATATATATTGATCTATTTTCCGTGAAGATTCCATTATCAATGGAATGTGATTTTGGGTTTATCGTGAGATGTGTTTTAAATGACCTTAGTTCTTTAACCCAGTAAAGTTAAGATTTATTTCTTAACGTTGAATAATCATTAAGTAATGATATTTGGAAATTAAAATTGAAATAGAGTTTTAATAAATCTTTAAATATATTGAAAGGTGAATATGATAAATAAAATTATCAAATTCAAGAAATGATCGAGAATGGAATATCACCAGTATTGCTCCAGGCGATAGTTAAATCTTTAATTATATTTGAACGTGAAATGGTAATTGAATTTACCGATAACACCATGGTGTTAGATCTGAAGTATTACCAGTTTTGCTTCATGGGATGAATAGGTTGGGATAGGGAAATTAAACAAATGATTACTTCGATAAGGTTCGCTAATCCCGACTAGTTTGGATAAACCATAATTTGGGTTGAATTGAAATCCAAAAGAAGATTAAAGAATTTATCTTTGATAAAATTAATGGGAACCTTTCCCAAAGTATAAGAATATTTGAATAAAGGAATATTCTGGATTGGAATGAGGCGTATGTTGTGTTTTTGTAGCACTTGTTTATTATATACGCGAGTTATTCAAGAAGACCGGGTTTATCCCATTCTGGATAACTGATTCGGCGATGAGTCGACGATGAAGACGGTGGCTGAAGACCGGAGGTCCTCACATCGTTTGGATGATTACTGATGTCTTGATTGGGCTGTACACCCAAGACAAGGCAATAAGTGGTGATCGTCCAGACGTACTTCGAGATCGACCAGATATGCGAGGACCTCTCTCCTGTATTGGACATACGGGACGAGGAACAAGGTGCCTCCGATTTCATTCAAACCCGGAACGAACTTGTAAATGGATGTGTGTCTGACATCAGATTTCATTCTGTGTGATTGATAGACATCAGTTGCATAGCGTGAATTGCCTGTGTGGCATGCTGAGATGCAAATGATCAAGGCTTCTGTTGAAAAGCAGAGTCTTGTGGTTGATGATCAAAGCATGACTTTAATATAGCATAGCTTATGTAGCGTTAATTCGCGAGCCTCACACCCCAATGTGAACCAGAAACGGGAGAGGACATCAGGGAGGGCATGTGTTTCCTTCTAGTTAGGAGTGGTGTCAGCGTTTTGCAAGCCCTGACGTTTTACTTATATGGATGATGGATAGCGAGGCACCTCGGTTATATCGATCATTCCGGGGCCGATGGTTTGGTCGGGATATGACCAGTTTACGCCCCATAGGGCGGGGAAACACATTGTTCAGGCATTTTAATCCACTCCGTGTGGACTGGCCTTGACGATCCAAGGTGCAGTTGCGGCTGTTCCTGAGGCTCGGGCTAGACAGTCTTGAAGCGGTAAGGACGATCTCTTGCCTTGGTTCACAGATGGAAATCCAACTTCCAATACGACATTTTGCGGTTTTGATTGTAGAGCCTTGTATGGCAACATAGTGGGATGGGGCACTCATGCTGTCTATGATTGATACATTTATATTTGAAGTTGTTTTTGACACTATACACTTATTGTAATAATAAAATATGAAATTTTACGTACCAAGCATTCTTGGCTATTATAAGGTAAAAACTCTATCCTCCGGCTTGCATTACATTGTATGATGGGACCTGAGTCTTATAATAGCTTCAATGTTCTTTATTTAGCATTGCGCTGTTTGTTTTATGCACTGGTATTCTTGGGAGGAAAACCGTTCCATGTTATACGGCGTGGTCCCTTGATTTACCGAACTTTAAAATAAAGGTTAATAACTGTTTTAGTTCTCACACCAGTCACATGACTGACCTGGAGTTTATTTTTTTAACCTAAACTATGGGTGCTCCTATTTTCCACATAGGCAGCTTGTAGTTTTGGTTTTGTAGATTTATATTCACAGGATCCTGGTTTACAGCTGGAATGATATTCGGAAAGCTCTGTATCTGTATATTCTTTTCAGTTGTGTTTTGTATTATTTTTCCGCTGCATTGTAATATTTAAATCTCTGATATTTAGTAAATGTGTAATATTTATTCATACTCTGTATATTCTTGTATTCTGATGAAATTGTTATAATAAACAATGAAATGTTCTTCTGTTTGTGTTCTGATTTGTCGTGTTCAAAGGCAATTCGGGCTTTCCTTTACGGGGAAGTTCAGGTCGTTATATAAGCGACTGCCCCTAACAAATAATCTAAACATCTGGTTGGTGTCTCCATTCAACCACCGTGCCTTGATAGTGAAAGGTGGATGGCGTCTTGGTTTTATATCTAGTCTTTTCGCATCCCACTGGCAGCCGATGACAGGTACCCGACGATCTACTATCATTGTAGGTCCTGACCTCGCTTCCCATTGAGGCGATCGCCGAATCACCCTAGTGTCATATCGTCATAACATTCTAACTGCAAAGCTACTTTTATAGTAAAGGGCCACCCAACTGGTGGAAACGCGCAGACCCAACCTCTACAAGCACATCCTAAACATCTGTCACAACATAGAGGACTACCAGGAGCACCTTACACATCTCAGAAAGCCGCGTGCTTCCCCTTCCAGTCCTTTGGAGCTTATAGAATAATCAGATGGACGTGCGCTCCCCTCGTGCCTCATGACACCGTAATGATTTACCTCGTTGGGTTATTCACCTTAAATGTGCAGATTAGTCCATGCGCCGTATTTTAATATGCTATTAGAACCTATGTCTAAATATTCAATTATGCGCTTGATCTACCTCATCGTGTCTCCATTTAACTTGGTTATTTCCATTCACATTGACTTCTTGTTCAAGTTACCAAGTTCCTCTCGCTTATTAATTTCAGTCATATAACTTAACCAATTTAAGTTTATTAATAAGCTCATAACATGTTATTCTCTAGATTCTAATCCATGGTCTATAATCCACAATCTCTTTATGTTATTCATTGTACAATTTCATAGTTGCAATAACATGTTATACTTAATATGTAATTAAGTATATCTCAGTTCACATGTTTTCTTCTTAACATGTCACTTATCATTTATGATTAAATATAACTAATCTCAATTCATAAGTTTGCCTCGTTCTTTCTTATTTAGTCATAATTTCATCTTGTAATGTCATTACAACTTATCGTTGTTTACTTGTTAACTTATTTCTCTTAACTAAGTTTTATAAATAAGTTCCCTTTCCATAAATATTACATATGTTGTCCTTATTAGCATATTCCAGATTCTCGTTCTAAAAGATAACTGAATTTACAATTAAGTTCAACTTATCTTATTACCTACATTATTCCATTTCCTTCATCGTTTATTATAACCTTAGTTATAATTTCCACTTGTCCCTAGGACTATTACACAACACTCCCATTAATGTAATATATTTGTAATAGGTTATTATCATTCCCCGTTTATCCCACTTCTTGTATTGTTGTTATTATCTTTCAATTCTATTCATATCCATTAATTACAATTAATGCCATTTATTTCTATCCCTTATATATATACATATATGTACTAGACCTCTCACATTAAGCCTACCACTTGTGGATGCTGGATTTGCCGGGTGGTTCCGGGCATACTTCTTCCACAAGTTGACTTTACCTCGTGTTATAGCACTGTTACATGTTTTAGTTACGCACTAGACCTCTCACATTAAATTAACAACTTGTGGCCGCTGGATTTGTCGGGCGGTTCCAGGCAGACTTCTACCACAAGTTGAATTTAACCTCGTGTCTAAGTGCAGTTACAATTTTCTATTTACTGTAAATTTTCTATATAATCTAGGCATGTTCATTCTTTCAAATTTTACTGTAATCTATATTTTTACATGTCATGCTTAATGTCAAATTAAGTCCATTTTATGTCGCATGTTCTTTCTAACACGTTATTAATTTATTCTAACATGTAACTATTCTAATTTATACAAATAAGGGTTCAAGTACATAAATGCCACAAGTTAACGTGAAATTCGAACAACAGTAGTTGCTACATATATTCTAACAAGTTTATATTTCAACATATGTACATTTCAGGATATTAAACGTTTCAACATATGAATTTTCCAACACATTCATATTAATATACCAACTTGTCATAATAGCATTTCAATACTTTTAATCATTCTAGTAGATTTACTTTGTATAATAACGGGGAATGTTAAACGATAATATACCATTATCAAAAATGATATAACTTAAATCCACTCACCTAACTTGCATTCCAAATCCTGAATCTGGTCCAGATCTAGTATTCCATGGTCACCCTAACTGAATTTAGAACATCATAAACATGGATTCACAATTCTTACTAAAAGAAAAAAGGGAAGAAAGAGGAAGAAAATTGAATAGACCAGATCTAAGAATTTACCTTACTTCGCATATGATTCTGAACATCTTCTTATTAGTATTCATTATTTTCCTCCAGATCTTGGTTCGGAATTTTCCTAAGCTAATTATTCTATTCTTTTGAAGAGATTTGAGGAAGAAGAAGAATGGTAGAGTATAGATGTCGTCTCAGAAATATGAGATTTAGGCTAGGCTCTGCTAGCCTTTTTATAGGTGTTTAGGATTTTATGGTACACGCAGCGTTGAGTCAGCATTGAACATAGTTAAGACAATAGTCCAGGTTCACAGATGAATCTAGCCGGATCTGGGAGGTGTCGACCACCTATAGGGGTGTCGACCCCCCTATGGGTCTCACGAGCTGTTCTGGTGCATAAGTTTTATTTTTGTACTTTTGAATTTTTGGAATTTATTTACGTGTTATATTCACATATAATCTTCTTATATGTATACAAATATTCTAATGACCATTTTACACGTATATATATATATACAAACAACTTTTATTTCACTTTTAAAATTCAAATGGTGTTGTACTGTTACTTAATTCTTACCATATTTCTCTGATTACAGCCTTTTCTTGAACTTTATCTCTTGTGTGTATATATTTTTTTTTTTGCACATGTATACATATATATTCTCAAATATATATACACACACATATTTTCTTTACTTCCTTATATGTGTGCTTATATATATTTTCTCTTATGAACATGTGTTTATCTTAGCCGTTCCCTTAAAACAAAAATATGACGGTGGCAGGGATCGAACTCTGCACCTCTTATATGTAAGCCATATGCTCTAACCAATTGGACTACTAAGGCTATCATTAAAAAGACTAAGAACAATGGTAGTCATTGTTCTTTTCTCATTCCTCTTTTTCATATTTGATGTAATCTTTTAATTAAACCATTGCATACATCTTTTTCTTTTATTATTAATGCATAATACTTGTAAATAAGTGCATGCAACACATTTACACTACATGCAACCAATCCTTTCTTTATTTTAATGCATGCATTACTTTTTATTTGCATTAATCTTTTCTTCTTTTTCAGTGCATGTGATTATTACATGCAATCACATATTATCTTTATTTTATTCTTCGTATTTATATTTATGTCTATGCATAAATATACACCTATGCATTATTTAATTATTTAATTGTTACAAAATGCCGGGTGTTACACATAAAACTCCATTTAGTTTTAATCTCAAAAATCATCATTTAATAATTATACAACTTAGATAATTGATCCCGTCTTTAACTTGGTTAAAGAAAAAATGTCGTTTAAAACGTTGCTTACGATAAACCCAAAATCATGTTTCATTTAATATAGAATCTTCATGGAAATCAGATGAGTATATAATTGATATAAATTTCAGTATCAAACTAATACTATAAATGGAATAATGACAAAGCCTTTTAAATTCCCTATATAGTAACAGTCTTCCTTCACAGAAGCTTATCTCGATTATTAATAAATCGAATTGCACACAATTCCAATTTAAAATTTAAAATTGGAAAATTGTACTTTGGATAATTCCATTGAATCTTAATTAAAAGATCTATAAATTCCAAATCATAATTTTTTGTTAATTGGCTTGTAAGAACTAATGTTATTTAAAACATCATTCACAATGAACCCAAAATCAACTTCCATTTAGTTCCAATTATATCTATTAATTCGAAAATCTCATTGATCTTAGTTGAAAGATTTATTCTTTTCAACCGGGTTTAAGAATAGTATTAAAGATACCATTCACAACAAACCCAAAATCCAGTTTGACATTAAATACAAGATTCTGAATAAAAATCATGTCGATTTATATTCAATATCAAATTCTGAAACCAACAGATATCGTATCGGGAATAACGTTATCTATATCTTTCAAATTCCTCAACGATATCCGTATAATCATGGAATCCAATATATCCGTATAATCATGGAATCCAATATCGAAATATCTAAAGATAATTTCCATTTAATTAGTTAATTAATTTTTAAAATATTTAACTTTTTATATACTCAAAAATCCATTTTCAATGCTAAATAAAAAACATTAAACTCTAACTAAGTTTTGGTTCTCTCACCAGTCAATTGGAATCATATAGATATCCCACTTTCGGGACTCGAAAATAAATATTGATGATGGGGCCTCATATCAGAATCATCCCTGGGCGACTAGAGTGTGATCCTATGTCTATCCAGTATATTTGAGACTTTGAATACACGTTAATTACACGCATAGTAAAAATCTCCTTATAGTTGATAGTCCAAATTCAATACAAAATAAAATACTAAAATACGTATAATAAGATATAATTCTCAAAACTATATTCGTTTTTTAATAAATAACACTCTTCAAACTCATTCTAGGGTATTACTAACCCTATCTCTAATGAGATATTCTTATAGGAAGTTACTAATCCTATCTCCGATGAATTCTTTCATTCGGTTCTAATGTGTCTTGTTCTCGAGCTTTGTAAACCAAAGCTCTAATATTAATTCTTATGCATTGAATTTCGCCTAGTCCGAGTCTATCACTAAAACGACCAAGACCATTCGAGAACGTAGATTGTACGAGAATACGACGCATTTGAACATAGAACAGGAGAACATTTCATTTCTATTACAACAATTTAGCAAGATATGAGCATACAAATAAATGATATACAACGGAAAAATAATATTAGATATTTAAATTACATAGCAGCGGAATATAATACATGAGTATAATGTGTAGCGGAAAACTTCAACTACCACCACCAAAAAAAATACGTGGATATAAAGTTTTTTGAATATAGCTCCAGTCATAGTCCAGCATCTTGTGAAAAGAAATTTCTACGAAACCAAAACTACTAGCTTTCCATGTGGAAAATATAGGCACCCAGAGTTTAGGTGGGAAACAATAAACGCAAAGTCAGCCATGGGACTGGTGTGAGAACCAAAACCATTATTAACATTATTTTAATGTTGTGTAAATCAATGGACCATGCCATTTGACACGGAATGAGTTTTTTCCTAAGAATACCATAAAACAAAAAACACAATGCTAAAAAGAAAAAATGAAGCCATTATATGACTCAGGTCCCATCGCACAATGCAACACAAACTAGAGGATAGAGTTCTACCTTATAATGGCCAAATATGCTTGATGCGCAAAATTTATCTTTTATTATTAGTGCAAAGTGAAGAAATAAACTTCAAATATAAATGTATCAATCATAAACGACATAGTACCCTATCCTATTATGTCACCATATAGCTTTACAATTGAAATCGAAAGCTGCGTATTGGAAATTGGATTCCATCTATTAACCGAGGCAAGGTATTTTCCTCATTCGATTCGAGACACTATAGCCCTACCTCATGATTCACGCTCTAGTGCACCTGGAGCCACATGGTCGGTCCACTCCCTAAACAATACATTTCCCGGTCCTATGGGACCTAAAATCTGGTCAGTATGTCGACCATCAAGAGCCTTGTGCAGCCAAATCAAATCCGAGGTACCTCGCTATCCATCATCCACATAAGTAAAATGTTTGGGTTCCATACCATGACATTATCCTAGCTAGAAAGAAAGCATACCTCCCTGCGGTCCTTCATCCCGTTTTTGGTTCATACTGGGGTGTGAAGCTCGCGAATTAACGCTACACACAAATCTATGCTATATTAAAGTTGTGCTTTGATCATCAAATAAAAAACTGTGATTTTCATAAATAGCCTTGATCATGGCATCTTAGCAGGCCACACTTTCAATCCATACCATATCACTGATCATCTACCAATATATAACCTCTGAGGTCATACGTCTCGGGGAAGGGTGTTAAGCAAGAGAATAAATTCTCCACCACCAAATAGACATACATTTGGCATAGATTATCAACTACAGCGCGAAATACAATGTCAGACATACAATCCATTTACAAGTCCGTACTGGGTCTGAACAAAGCCGGAGGCACCTTATTCCTCATCCCATATGTCCAATACACGAGAGAGGCCTTCGCATACCCAGTCGAACTCCAAGTACATATGGATGACCACCACTTATTACCTCATCTCGAGTGTACAACCCAATTGAGACATCATTAATCATCCCAACGATGTGAAGATCTCCGGTCTTTAACCACCGTCTTCAGATCTTCAACTTTTAATCGTTATAATAGTTATTTAAAATGGGTTAAACCCGATCTTTCCGAATAACTCACGTATCTTATAATTAAATTCTATAAAAACACATCATATGCCTCATTCCAATCCATAATATTCTTTTATTCAAATATTCTTAATATTGGGAGTTATTCCGACAAATCTTATAAAATATTTAATTCGTTTAAACTTATCGTTTAAATTTTTTCCTTGGAAACCATTTCAAAGATTTTATAATATCTTTTCATAATATAAACCATATTAAGGTTTACAAAACTAATTGGGATTAACGAGCCTTACCGAAGTAATCATTCATTTTATTATTCCAGTCCCAATCTATTCATCTCATGGAACAAAACTGGCAATACTCCACATCTAACACCCAATGCGTTATCGGTAAATTTAATTACCTTTAACATCCAAATCTAATTAAAGATTTAATTATCGCATGGAGTAAAACTGGTGGTACTCCATTCTCGAACACTTCTTGAATTCGGTAAATTTAATTACCTTATTCATATTTCAATCTAATTAAAGATTCATTAAAATCCATTTATTTTTAATCTCAAAAACCATCATATAATAATTGTTCAACTTAGGAAATTAATCATGTCATGAACTTAGTTAAAGAACAAATGTCATTTAAAACGTTGCTTATGATAAACCCAAAATCATTTTCCATTTAGTATGGAATCTTACGGAAATTAGATCAGTATATAATCGATATGAATTTCTGTATCAAACTAATACTTGAATGGAATGTAACGACCCGTATTCTATGCATCGAAGGATCGTAGAATATTTATTTCTTTCACATATGAAGTCGTATAGCCTTGTAACTTTAGGAGACGACTATTGGGGTCATTTCCCATGTTCATGATTTTTTTCCAATTTTTAAATGACCATTTTACCCCTTGCTTATCTTGTTTTGGCCAAAACTTTTGAGTGGTAAGGTGTTTTGACCTGAAACCACTTCCATTATTCCGGATGATGGTTTACCTTTCCGTAGAGTGGTCACATTATTCAAACGGACTCACCGTTTGGGAGATATGGCTGAAACAAGGTTTAAAAGGTGAAAAATAACTTAACAGGGCCTAATTAGGGTGATTAGCAAGAGGGCCCATAACCCATTTCGGGATTAGGGTTATGGGAGGGCTAAGATGAGTTAGTAAATTAGTTTTTATTTCATTTCTTAGCCGCTACTTACAACCTTCGAACCCTAGCAATGGCCTCCTCTTGCTAAAACACCCCAAATCACCTTCTAATTGCTAATTAAGCCAAATCTACATCAAATTATAGCGGATTAGCACAAAAATCGAGGTAGAGCTGCTGGAGTGTATTGGAATCCGAACCGTTTTGTCCAAAAGTTTCAGATTTGAGTTTATTTGTGGCTAAGGTGAGCGATTAGCCTTGTTTTTACACTAATTATGGTTAATTAAGGGTAATTAGTGTTAATTAGCGAATTTAAACATAATTATATTTTGGAAAAATGTTTAGAAATTCTTAAACACCATTTTAGACCTTTGTTGGAAGTTTGGGTTAATTTGGTTAAGTTTTGCTAATCCTATCGTTAGATTTGCTTAAACATGATTGAAGGGAAAACATGGGTTTTTGGTTATGTTTGATCTATATTATCACGATTATTTCTTGTTTTGGTGTTTGTGGATGACTATACATGTTGCTATGACTATTTGGAATGATTTTTGATTACAAAGAAAAGTTAGATTGGTCGAAAACGCTGTCGTATGGAGTAAGTAGCTTGTTGGAAAAGTTGCAGGAATTGGTCATGGACCCATTTGTGAAGCACCACAGCGACCCGACCCCGTTCGTGAAGCACCACAGCGACTCGACCACGTTCATGAACACATATGGCGAACCGATCTCTGATAGTGAAGGACCTTCATGAGTTATACCACCCTTTCACGAGCCAATGTCAATGAACGAAGACCACGATCCATTCTTGGAGAAGTATCACGATCCATGCTTGGAGAAGGACCACGATCCGTGCTTGGAGGAGGACCACGATCCATGCTTGGAGGAGGACCACGATCCAGATGCTCATCATGAGTCGCCCACGAGTCACGAACCGTAGCGCCATGAATGAAGGAGTCACGAATCGAGCATATCTGAGCTGAAGTATGGACACGAATGGAAACTGAGGTGCGAATGGGATATTGACCAAACCCGAGATGCAAAGGTAGTCCAAAGAGGAAGTCGTTACTCAGGATCCATATGGGAACCAACGAGTTAACTTCATGAGTTGGACTTTGATGCGGGACGTGTGCTAAGGGGTTATCGACGTCCATAACTTTGATTCACCACCGAGACGGATGTTAGGCTACGAATCAGTGCAGTGGGATAGTTACTACTCCATGGGGCAAAGTGATCGTAGCATGGCTATGAGCCAGTGCAATGGAGTCGTTATGAATTCATGGGGCAGAGTGGACATAGCAAGGACTAGTGGCTATGGATCAGTGCAGTGGAGTCGCCATGACTCCATGGGGCAGAGTGATCATAGCAAGGATTTGGGTGATCAAAGTGGTGGATATCGTATGCTTTACGCACTGAATGAGAGATGTGAGGATGGTTGCTATGCTTGATTGTTTGCCATCACTATGACATGCACACCCCCACCCCCGTTATCTTGACACCTTATGTTAGTGTTACCTAAGAGTATTGTACATCTTATTATGCTAACTCTTTGGCTGCAGGTCCAGGTATGGTTTAGTATACCTGTTATTGTTCTGTTTTGCTGCTTATCGCTCATACCATACTTTTGTCTAACCCAGAGTTTTATGTCTCTTCTTATTACTCTGGGTGCTCTTAAATGGGCAGACTAGAGACAGGTTAGCTGGTTGTGCACGAGTAGCTGTCCGGAGACGAGCAGAAGGCTTACACGTACTATTATATATATATGCTTCCTGTGTCGTTGCTGGTCACTACTTTGGGCATTAGTAGTGTACCTTTCCTTTAATTTGCTTTAGAGATGGTTTTAAAAGTTGTAATAAAGACGATGTGGAACATAAGCTGTATTCGGATTTTCCGTTGCTATGATGGTTTATGTAACACCCTGTATTTTCTACGAACATTAAAGTAACAAATTAAAGTATACTTAATTTTTAAGAGAAGAATTAAGGGAAATGGGTTATGCCATTGCATTCATCTCGTAATTCTGCTTGAGATAGAGTCCGAGTTTGCGCAAATCGGACTCTGTATGAAGAAGTTAGGACCTTCAGAAGTTTCAAAGATTTAAATAAAATAGCTCAGGTTTGAAATTCGAAATTCAAATCACACACCTGGGCTGGGCGGGAAATTTCCCGCCCAAGACCCAGGTCGACCAGGGGGTCGACCTCCCCCCTATTTCCAGATCCGAGGACAGATTCATTTTTCCGCATTTAGACGCCCGTTCTGACCAGGTTCGTTGATCCCTATGCTATATAAACACCCCTAAGACTACAGTTTCCTCTGCACAACTTCATTATGCCTATACTCTACCCTAATTCATATAAAAATAAACCAAAGACGGGGATATGCTACTCAAGTAGAACCAAGTTAGAATTCAAATAGAGATTCAAAGGCTAATTCAACGACTTCAACAACTATTTTCTAAGAATCAAATCAAATCTAAATTAGAAGAACAAATAGTCTACTTCAAGGGAGAGCTATTCAGTTTCAGAATACAGATCCCAAAGTTCAAAACCCTGTAATTTGTAAATTCACGTACTTTCAGAAATAAAAGTTAATTTTGATTCTGACAATAAATCTGCATTTGAGATTATGCCTATTTCTATCTGTTTTTCTATATCCTTTGGATCTATCTCATCGATAATATTATGTCCATTCTTTGTCTCTTCTTTCCTTCTTCCCTTTTTGTTTTATAGTCAGGCTACTGCGAGCCTGCGCCAGATCTCATAAGAGATGAACGTACGTTGGATATAAAATTGGGCATAAAATATGATTTGGACATGACGAACGCTAAAATTTGGGAAAAGTATTAAATTTTGTATAATTGAGTTGTAACTAATTTGAGGACATAACAAATGTTGTATTTCAAAACCTAATGTGTATCGAACATATGACTTGAGATTTGAGGCATAAAGTATTGGACATATGACTTGAGATTTGAGGCATAAAGTATATTGGACATATAACTTGGTATTTGGGGCGTAAATTGAACTGCAAACATGCAAGTTCAAGTTATTTTCAGATTTAGACACCTAATAGTGATTTTGGCATATAATGAAATGGATCTAAGTCCATGCCTGGTGATAAGACAAATCTTTTAGATTAATTCCTATCTTTCTATTGAATCAATGATTTGCATGCCTAGGAAATTATTATTCAATCATGCCTGTCTTTGTTGGACATCTGATATATAATCCTTTTAGGTTCATGATGTTATTTATATCAGATCTATACGTCTATGAGGTTATTTCTGTCAGTATGTTTTAGATCTGTCTTTGTTATAACCCAACTCTAACAGATCTGTAATCCTCTTAGGTCCAAAATATTTGACAGATCTACCATTTCAATGCCTGTTTCATGCCTACTCTTGTTTATGTTCCTCTTTCGTCCCCTTTATTTTATGAATCTAGATTAACCTCGAATCTAGACTGAAACTTATTATACATGCGATCGGAATACAGAGGTAATTGGGAATAGTCTATTTGGTAATGGGGGAACATAATTTTGTAACTTATGATTTGGGGCATAATTTGTCTTTGTTGCGAACTTGGGTATTGGGGCATGACTACTAGTACAAACTTGGGAAGATTAGATGTAGCCTAATTTGAGTAATAACTCGAAATTGAATTTTGGGGCCATAACTTGCAATTAGCCTTGTTGGGCATAACTTGAGAATTGGAACATGACTAGTTGGGATAACTAGCATATAAATCTAGACTTGGGCATTTATGGAAAATGTGGCATAAGCTGAAATTGACAACAACTGTGAATATTTTACATATAAACTATAAATATGTAAGTTAATGAAAAGACGAATGTGCCTAACCCGAGGTTAGATTGAGTTGTGGTGTAAAACTGCCCAGAACTGCCCGGCACATCCAGTAACCACAACACAACCTATCTAATGTGAGAGGTTAGTGCATCATGTCCAAGAAAAACCCAAGGTTAGATTGAGTTGTGGTGTAAAACTGCCTGGAACCGCCCGACACATCCAGTAACCGCAACAATACATATCTAATGTGAGAGGTTGGTGCATTAATAAAACAATTAATGCTAATGAACAAGATGTATGACTAGGGTTAAGTTCATAGGAAATCTTAACCTATATAACATGAATGACTAGGGTTAAGTTAATAGGAAACATTTAACCAGTATAGCATGATGAATGGGTAGGGTTAAGTAATAAGAAACACTTAACCAATATAACTTGATTTGTGGTAAGGTTAGGTTAAAACAAGAGGGCAACACTTAACCAATATAACCTGATTTGTGGTAAGGTTAAGTTAAAAAAAGAGGGCAACACTTAACCAATATAACTTGATTTGTGGTAAGGTTAAGTTAAAAAAAGAGGGCAACACTTAACCAATATAACTTGATTTGTGGTAGGGTAAAGTTGACACAAGGAGGCAACACTTAACCAAAGTAACATGACAAGTAGGTGGGTTAAGTTAACTTGAATTGATTGATGACACTTAACCAATACAACATGATGAACACGTGGGGTTAAGTTAACAAGAAAACACTTAACCAAATGAACGAATGGGGTTAAGTCAATAAGAAACACTTAACCAACATGACACGATGAATGGGTGGGTTAAGTTAACATGAATGGATAACACTTAACCAATATGACATAATGTGCGGGAGGGTTAAGTACATATCGGGTTGGTGGGTAATATTACTACATATAGGCACACAAACTTAACCGTTAAATAAACATGCTTGAATCGATGGAGGGTTAAGTACATCTCGTGTAGGTGGGTAATATTAGTACATATAGGCCCATAAACTTAACCATTAAGAAAACATGCTAGAATCGTTGGGAGGGTTAAGTACATCTCGTATAGGTGGGTAATATTTGTATATATAGGCCCACAAACTTAACCAGCAGGAAATCCTAGTAACGGGGACCCATTTCAGCAGTAACCCACATAGATGTATCATGGTACCTTGAAACTAGGCAGGGTGGGGCACGATTACTAGGCTGATCATAAGCAGTCAAAACAGCGGCAGGGGGTACATCAGTGTAGGTTCCGACGGTTTACGGGCGTGCACGTACTCATAAGTGGGAAAAAGCAGGCACTGAGTACCAGTAGTTATGCACTGTGCATCTTGAATCATGTCGGGTCACTATCAAAGGATTGATACACCTTATGGTGGGACCAACACAAGGTATCTACACGCAAGAGAGGGCCGATTGACACAGACACAAGATAAATGAATACAAGTTGGGAGCCGATCGATAGGGTAGTAAGGGTACATCTAACATGTTCATGGTAATTAGGCAGATTGAGGTGGTATCCTCATGATAAATGTACACCTGAAGGCTACCACAATTTACAGGGAATGGGATCACGTTATCATTTTATACAGATTACTAGTCGGGACACTAGTTAGGTGGTGCAGAGATATATATATATAAAAATCAGAATAGCAAGGTAGTAGCGAAGCAGAGAAAGAGTAGAAGCGCATTCAGTTTATCTTGCCTTATCATATCTATTCTAGTCGTATGTTATCTTGTTATCCCTGTTATCACGGTATTGCCTTATATTCAGTTTATTCATGTCATGATGCTTTTGCATGTTTATATGTTGAAAGTCACTGAACTTACCAGACTTCACTACAACAAAATGACCATATTACAACAGTGGAAAATAGTTGTAATAGATTTTTACAACGGTGGTGCAACCGCCATCTGTTAAGAACTTGTATTAGACAGAAATATTTTACAACTATTTTGCACCGTTGCGAAATGTGTATTTTACAACTGTTTGCACCATTTGTAATATTATGCACCCTTGTTGTTATAATTTTCACAACTGTTTATAACGATTGTGATATATTTTATTATAAGTATTATTTTTACAGTTGTAATATATCTACAAATTATATATATATTAGTAATAAAAGAATTCATTTCAAAGAATATTAACTACTAAACAAAAGATATCAAACTTAAATCATAAACCAAAATAATATACTATTTTTTTTCAAACTCTCATCTTTTTTTACATAATACGCTGACAAAACACGATACGCATACACCCAACAAAACAACCTACATTAGTCATGCACATCACCAGCTAAACTTTACAAAAAAACATAACCATTACAATATACATACATCGATAACACAAAAAAATACATATGAAAATAGTTTAGTCCACATACTCAAAACTTATAATTATGTCCCAAGGTCCCTATGTCTTTTCCAAACTTGGAGTTTCAATTTTCTTCATCGAACAGATTTTTTGTGCCAACCTGCAGTAGGACCAGCATCATTCAAGTAATTTGTTTTAGTGAAAACTTTCTACCTCCTGCATGAAGTCAAATGTACTGTTCTTTTTGCTCAAAGATTGATGCTCTTCCAGTCTTCCTTTTGTCTGCAAAATTAGATCAACAGTATTACAAAGACAATCTTAACATTGTTACGGAATTAAATATGACCTGTGTCATCATTTATTATTTACAAAAGCAAATTTATTTGGAGAAGAACAATGCCTATAAAGCCAAAACTTACTGTGAAAGTTAATCAGGAAACAACCATCTTCAATTTTTGTGATCGCCAAAATCATTCACTTCGCAAAATGATACACCCGAACCTAAAGAAAACACATGCCCAGACTCCAAAAATACAAATATTCTTTTCAGACTCCTAGCTTGTTGAATACCGCCGACCGTGGTTTTGGAACACACAGCGGCTCCGCTCCTTGCAAAAAATTTGCATTGTTCATGTAAACAATTGAAGATGTCTAAGATATCACAAAATAATTGTGCAAGCATATATTTAATCTCAAGTTACTGGCAACAAAACTGAAACACTCATGTTAACAATTAGAAACATTACATGATTCATTGACAAACATAAAATGAATCTCAAAATAGCATCTGTAATTAACATCATAATAGCCATTAAAGTTATTCAAGTTAATGCACAATGCTAGTGCTGCAAATTTGTAAACTTTTTCTAATTACCAACAATTTATTAACTAACTAATGCTTGTATCACTTAAAAATTTCATTGATATATAAGGCCAAACCTCATGTGCTTGCTATGTTTTTGCGAAGATTACAAGTAGCAACTTGAAATCAATGGCAGTGAGCACCATATAATCAAAGAAAACTATTTTTCTACATAATTCAGTACTCAAATTATCATTAATACTAAGACTTATGTAGATGGTGTACAGCTTCATATCCCGCTCGATTGTATGTTGTATATTGCACGAAAGCTAAAGCTCTTAGTATTACTGCAACACCACTAATAAATTCAACAAATTTGAAGATAACCAAAAAAACTTAGACAATCAATTAACTTGACGACCAAACCCAAGGTGAAGATATTGAAGCCAAACTGAAGCTTAACGCCTTCACCAAGCCTATTTGGAAATTTTGGAAAGAACGAAACAGCCGTGTGTTCCAGAACCATTGTAAACAAGTGACAGATGTTAGCAAGATGGATTATGGAGATTTGCAGCTAGTAATTAATTAGGAGAATTCCGAAGAAGCAACTCACCTCGAAGGGACAAGCAGCAGTGGGCCATATTGAGTGGGAAAAAGTCACAAAACCAAACAAGGGGAGACTCGAACTCATGTCATTTTGCACTCAATCAGCAATACTTGCCACTCCACCAGCCTGCCTACCATTTACATTAGCCTTGCTAGTTTTTTGTAAAGAAACTTTAAAAGGAAGTTCACCCGACTGCTGCTCCCTTCCGGGAGGTTCATAGTAGAAATTCAAATCATCGGAAAGCAATTTTGGCTCAAAAACATGAAATCTGACCCTTTTTTCTAAACTGAAAAATTAAAACAATTACGAAGGGTAATGAAACCTTACCTGGATGTTAGCCGCCACGAATGAAGGAGGCTTAGAAATTCGATCCTAAGAAACAACTCGGCAAGGAAAAGAAAACGAGATTCCTCATCAAGGTTGATCGACCATTCTCATAAAGGCCTGTGGAGGCGTAAGCACCTGATCGGAATCGTTAGCTTGCGCGAGATGGTTATATTTTTTTATTTCGTATGTAATTTGGAGGAGGAAAAATTTCAGGAGCGGCGGACATTAAAATGAAAAGGGGATATCCATTGCATTTAGAATTTTCCAAATGAAACGTCATCCATTTTGATTTAGAGTGCAGTACAGAATGAGGCGGCCCGCCTAAATTTTCACCTTTCCCACCAAGATTTTTGATTTAGAAAAGAACATAAACTACTTAACTTTTAATCCAATTGGATGCGGGAGTGTATGGCTTTTAATCCAATAGTTGAAATCAAGGGAATGCTGAAATTCGTGGGGTTGTTATCATTTCCACACACATTTGGGCGAATTTTACCCGAGCCATTTAGCATCAGTGCATTTTGGATTAAATTTTCATTTTTCTTTCCACTTAACTTTTGTCCTTTTGCGTTAACATTTTATGGCCGTTAATTTTTCATTGATCATAATCATATTTTCACCTAAATATATATAATTAAATGTTATAAGTTAGAATTAGTAAGCAAAATTTATATTAAATATAATATGGATTTCTAGAGAATTGATTTTTATTAAAAATATTAAATATTACTTATTGTTACCAGAAGAGAATTTGTGTGTCCCACCGTATAACAATCGATAATAAATATTCAAAAAATTCAGAATTCATCTGTATCCTTATTCGAAAAATAAAAATTATTTGATATTAGAAAAACAAATATAAATATGTTCTTACTCACATTCGATGATTGTTTGTTTGAGTGCAAATAAAACTATACTTAATTTTTTCGTGTAATTTAATAAATAAAATTATTGTCATTTATTATTTTATGAGTAAAATGTTTTAATTATTAAAAGTTAATTACTATGTATATGTTATAATTATTAACTATTTATTAGTTATTTCATATTTAAAATTATTAATACTATTTATTAGTTATTATTATTAAATCCATTATTATTTATTAATGTTAATTTTCAATATTAGTCAGTTCACATTTAAAATTAATTAATATTATTTAACTATTAAAAATAAATTACTACTTATTAACTATTAATTATTTAATAATAATTGACAAATATTATTGATTCCAAAGTTTTTTATTAAATATTATTATTAAATATCAATATAATTAGTTATTAAATATAAATATTATAAACATGAAGTTTGTACTAGGCATCTCTATTACAACCAATAAAATGAAAAGTTATGATATATATGTTTATTACAACAGTGATTTTGTCTACAGTTGTAAAAAACATTTATTACAACAGTGCATTTTGCACAGTTGTAAAAAAGCATTTATTACAACAGTGCGTGTTGCACAGTTGTAAAAAAGCGTTTATTACAACTGTGCTTTATGCACAGTTGTAAAATTAAAGTTGTAATATGGTGTTTTTGTTGTAGTTCTTATATCTGACCTAGTTTTGTTTCGCCTCTTTTCTTTCGTTCCCCCCAGGTTCTCAGGGAGGAAATGTTACCACTTAGCCCAGTTTTCTTTCCAAGCTCGAAGATAGTCGATGTATTGTTGTGGACTCTCTCTTCCACTGCTATGGCTGATTCATGCTTTATTGGGGAATACCATTGTTATGTTTATGCTTCTTTTAAATTTGGAAGTTTTTAGATCAAGATAGAAGTTCTATGTATTTCTTTTAAGCATGATTGAGACAACCATTGTAAAAGCTTGACCGAACCCTATTATTTATAAAACGACTTTATTTTCCGCTGCTTTATTTATTTGTCTTATAATTTATCTGCATCTTTTACCTAAAATGCTCCACCAAAGTTAAGGCATTCCCTTTGTGAGTGACCTTAATGAAGGTGGGTGTTTCACTTGGTATCAGAGCTGAAGGTTACCGGATCAGATAAAAGATTTGAAAATTTATTTTCAAAATGATTTTAAAAGTAGCATTTTCAAAAGAAAAGTTTTGTTTTAAAGGCATATTCCCCAAAGCCATATGCACTATTTTTTTTATCCTCTGTTTGAATCCTTGTTTCCTTCTTTCCTAAGTCTCCAGGGCTCCTGGATTTCTGGGAGGTAACCTCATCGCGGCATGGTTCCGTAGGCTCGATGAGACTATGACACCTTTCAAAGGGCGAAGAAATGCCCAACTTCCATCTATAGCCTCTGTAATTTCACCTACGGCTAATATTATTTTGAGCTTTGTAGGATATTCTGTGCGATGGAGGCAGCTTTCAAGAGACCTATCAACAAATTACACAAGGATGGCAAAGATGAGACTGAGGGAGTTTTGCTAAGGAGCATAACCCAAGGATGAGGAACTCATGGATATAGACTTGGTTCACAAAAGAGGTGTAAGAGGAAAGAATAGTAAAACCTAAAACAAGGGGAAGTGTCTTTATTATGGTATAACGGGTCATATAAGGACAAGGGAAAGAACAAAAAACAAGATTTTCAGGAGGGCAAGTACATGCTCTCACCGCCAGCGTACTTGAGAGAGAGGTAGTAAGGATTCTGTTGAAAAAGTTTAGTTTTTCTTCTTGATCATCCTGTTAGTACTCTTTTTTATTTTAGCGCTTCACATTCGTTTATATCTGCTTCCATAGCTGAGTCTCTGCACCTTAGTACTTGTATAGTAGAAGATCCCATTATTGTCTCAAATCCAGTTTGTGGTTTGGCTCATTTATCTTTGGTTTGTAAGGATTTGAGATACTTATGTTTTTGGTTTCATGGGCTATGGGTTGATTCTAGGCATGGATTGGTTAGCTAGTAATTGTGAAAGGAGCGTAGTTAGACTTTCGACTTGCCTGGGAATACCCACGAAATTTTGTGCGATCCTAAGGATCAGTTTGTCTTAGCTACCTAGAATCACTTTATGTATTTATCGACGATTTTCGATCCGTTGGAGTAGTCGATGAGTACGCAGATGCTTTTGATTAAGGTTAGGGGTTTGTCCCCTAAAACGTGATGTAGACTTCCACATATATCTAGTTGACAATGCAAAGCCCGTTATGCGATCAATGATAGTTTTGGAGCAAGATTGGCGAGGATAGCCAGAGTCGGTTAAGTGCTCAATTGTTTGGTTGTTTTGCTAGTATCATCTCACATAAATCGTCCAAATTTGGAGGAGGTATTCCTTGGGTGCTTGTCTGATATTGATTTAGGCCTTCTGGGATTTTACTTGAGGGATGTCAAGTTCAACTAGGATGGTTTTCGTGAGAGATATCGACCCTCAGATTTGTGACATGATGGATAAGTCAAGGAGAGACCTATAATCATCTTAGTATATACACTTGGTATCATGGTTAACATCTGTTTATCTTGGAAAGATAGTTCGACTACATTGGATACCCTCTAGCATGGTAAGTGATCGAGGTCCTATCTTTACTAGTGGGTTTTGGAAATGGAGGTCTAGAAGCTTCACAATCGTGAAGTTAAATTAGTTAAGGTACAGTGGAGTGAAGCTTAAGAAGATGAAACTTAGAAGACTGAAGACTAGATATGCGCATCATACCTTTTTTGAGGGTGTATACTTGATTCCACTTTTTCTGTAATATTTATTTTGCATCATAGTCTTTGTCTTTTAAGTATATCCTCTCGGTCCTATCCTCGATCCTTAGGTAGAAGCCAATGAATGTAAAAATGTGTTTGAGACATGTTATGTTTGGTGGATGCATGTGGTTGCAAGTGTTTGCTAGTGGTTGCTCGTGGATGCATATACACACATTAGGCAAGATCGACTCAGTCACTTTCATATTGCATATGCATATGAATATATCTGTATATGGATTGAAATTTGATGTGTTGTCATATGGATGTTGCATATGGATGAGTGAATATGCACACATATAGTGTTTATATGATTAGGGATATTTGCATACATGTTGGATGCATGACACTCTCATGATTCGCATTAAGGAGGTCAACTGGATCAGTAGACCGCCTGATTTTGCATTAGATAAGAGACATATACACACACTCTGCATATGTTTATACAGCATTAGAAACCTTTTAAGGACAATGGACTCTTGTGCTTGAATGGTTGAGTAGATGGATGTTGGATGTTAGGATATACGTTCTTCCTAACTTGAAGATTTCGGGGACGAAATCCTTTAAGGAGGGGAGAATGTAATACCCCGTATTTTCTGTAAACATTAAAGTAAAAAATTAAAGTATACTTAATTTTAAAGAGAAGAATTAAGGGAAATGGGTTACGCCATTGCGTTCTTCTCAGAATTCTGCTTGAGATAGAGTCCGAGTTTGCATAAATTGGACTTCGTATGAAGAAGTTATGACCTTTAGAAGTTTCAGAGATTTAAATAAAACAGCTCAGGTTTGAAATTCGAAATTCAAATCAAACACCCGGGCTGGGCGGGAAATTTCCCGCCCAGGACCCAGGTCGACTAGGGGGTCGACTTGGGGGTCGACCTGGGTCATACAGGTCGACCAGGAGGTCGACCTCCCCTCTATTTCCAGATCTGAGGACAGATTCATTTTTCTGCATTTAGACGCCCATTCTGCCCAGATTCGTTGATCCCTATGCTATATAAACACGCCTAAGACTACAGTTTTCTCTGCACAACTTCATTACGCCTATACTCTACCCTAATTCATATCAAAATATATCAAAGACGGGGTTATGCTGCTCAAGTAGAATCAAGTTAGAATTCAAATAGATATTGAAAGGCTAATTCAACGACTTCAACAACTATTTTTTCAAAATCAAATCAAATCTAAATTAGAAGAACAAATAGTCTACTTCAAGGGAGAGCTATTCAGTTTCAGAATACAGATCCCAGAATTCAAGACCGCTCTGTAATTTGTAAGTTCATGTTATTTTCAAAAATAAAAGTTAATTGTGATTCTGACATTGTAATAAATCTGTATCTGAGATTATGCCTATTTCTATCTGTCTTTCTATATCCTTTGGATCTATCTCATTGATAATATTATGTCCATTCTTTGTCTCTTCTTTCCTTCTTCCCTTTTTGTTTTATAGCCAGGCTACTGCGAGCTTGAGCCAGATCTCATAAGAGATGAACGTACGTTGGAAATAAAATTGGGCATAAAATATGATTTGGACATGACCAACGCTAAAATTTGGGAAAAATATTAAATTGTGTATAATTGAGTTGTAACTAATTTGAGGACATAACACATGTTGTATTCAAAACATAATGTGTATCGAACATATGACTTGAGATTTGAGGCATAAAGTATTGGACATATGACTTGAGATTTGAGGCATAAAGTATTGGACATATGACTTGAGATTTGAGGCATAAAGTATATGGACATATGACTTGGTATTTGGGGCATAAATTGAACTGCAAACATGTAAGTTCAAGTTATTTTCAGATTTAGACACCTAATAATGATTTTGGCATATAATGAAATGGATCTAATTCCATGCCTGATGATAAGACAAATCTTTTAGATTAATTCCTATCTTTCTATTGAATCAATGATTTACATGCCTAGGAAGTTATTATTCAATCATGTTGTTGGACATTTGATATATAATCCTTTTAGGTTCATGATGTTATTTATATCAGATCTATATGTCTATGATGTTATTTCTGTCAGTATGTTTCAGATATATCTTTATTATACCCCAACTCTAACAGATCTGTAATCCTCTTAGGTCCAAAATATTTGGCAGATCTACCATTTCAATGCCTGTTTTATGCCTACTCTCGTTTATATTCCTCTTTCTTTGCAATTATTTTATGAATTTAGATTAACCTCGAATCTAGACTGAAACTTATTATACGTGCGATCGGAATGGCGGGGTAATGGGGAATAGTCTATTTGGTAATGGTAGAACACAATTTTGTAACTTATGATTTTGGGGCATAATTTGTCTTTGTTGCGAACTTGGGGTATTGGGGCATGAAAACTTGGGAAGATTAGATGTAGCTTAATTTGAGTAATAACTCGAAATTGAATTTTGGGGCCATAACTTGCAATTAGCTTTGTTGGGCATAACTTGAGAATTGGAACATGACTAGTTGGGATATTTAGCATATAAATCTAGACTTCGACATTATGGAAAATGTGGCATAAGCTGAAATTGACAAATTTTTTGAATAATTTACATTTAAACTCTAAATATGTAAATTAGTGAAAAGACGAATGTGCCTAACCCGAGGTTAGATTGAGTTGTGGTGTAAAACTGCCCGGAACCGCGCAGCACATCCAGTAACCACAACAACACCTATCTAATGTAAGAGGTTAGTGCATCATGCCCAAGAAAAACGCGAGGTTAGATTGAGTTGTGGTGTAAAACTACCCGGAACTGCCCGACACATACAGTAACCACAACAACACATATCTAATGTGAGAGGTTGGTGCATTAATAAATCAATTAATGCTAATGAGAAAGATGTATGACTAGGGTTAAGTTCATAGGAACACTTAACCAGTATAACATGAATGACTAGGGTTAAGTTAATAGGAAACACTTAACCTGTATAGCATGATGAATGGGTAGGGTTAAGTAATAAGAAACACTTAACCAATATAACTTGATTTGTGGTAAGGTTAAGTTAAAACAAGAGGACAACACTTAACCCATATAACCCGATTTGTGGTAATGTTAAGTTAAAATAAGAGGGCAACACTTAACCAGTATAACTTGATTTATGGTAAGGTTAAGTTAAAACAAGAGGGAAACACTTCACTAATATAACTTGATCTGTGGTAGGGTTAAGTTGACACAAGGAGGCAACATTTAACCAAAGTAACATGACAAGTAGGCGGGTTAAGTTAACTTGAACCGATTGATGACAATAATAAGAAACACTTAACCAAAATGACACGATGAATGGGTGGGTTAAGTTAACATGAATGGACAACACTTAACCAATATGACATAATGTGCGGGAGGGTTAAGTACATATCGAGTTGGTGGGTAATATTAGTACGTATAGGCCCACAAACTTAACCGTTATATAAACATGCTAGAATCGATGGGAGGGTTAAGTATATCTCGTACAGGTGGGTAATATTAGTACATATAGGCCCACAAACTTAACCGTTATGAAAACATGCTAGAATCGGTGGGAGGGTTAAGTACATCTCGTGTAGGTTGGTAATATTTGTATATATAGGCCCACAAACTTAACAAGTAGGAAACCCTAGTAATGGGGACCCATTTCAGTAGTAACCCGCATAGATGTATCATGGTACCCTGAAACTAGGCAGGGTGGGGCACGATGATTGGGCTGATTATAAGCAGTCAAAACAGCGGCAGGAGGTACGTCAGTGTAGGTTCCGACGGTTTACAAGCGTGCACGTACTCCGAAGTGGAAAAAACAGGCACTGAGTACTAGTAGTTATACACCGTGCATCTTGAATCGTGTCGAGTCGCTATCATAAGGATTGATACACCTTATGGTGGGTCCAGCATAGGGTATCTACACGCAAGAGAGGGACGAATGACACAGACACAAGAGAAATGAATACAAGTAGGGAGCCGATCGATAGGGTAGTAAGGGTACATCTAACATGTTCATGGCAATTAGGAAGATGCAATTAGGAAGATTGAGGTGGAATCCTCACGATAAATGTACACCTGAAGGCTACCACAATTTACGGGGATTGGGATCACGTTATCATTTTATACAGATTATAGTTGGGACACTAGTTAGGTGGTGCAGAGATATATATAAAAATCAGAATAACAAGGTAGTAGCGAAGTAGAGTGTGAGTAGAAGCGCATTCAGTTTATCTTGCCTTATCATATCTATTCTAATCGTATGTTATCTTGTTATCCCTATTATCATGATATTGTCTTATGTTCAGTTTACTCATGTCATGATGCTTTTTCCTGTTTATATGCTGAAAGTCACTGAACTTACCAGACTTATATCTGACCTAGTTTTGTTTGGCCTCTTTTCTTCTGTTCCCCTAATCCCCCCCAGGTTCACAGGGAGGATATGTTACCACTTAGCTCAGTTTTCTTCCCAAGCTCGAAGATAGTCGATGTATTACTGTGGACTCTCTCTTCCACTGCTATGGCTGGTTCATGCTTTATTGGGGAATACCATTGTTATTTTTATGCTTCTTTTATATTTGGAAGATTTTAGATCAAGATAGAAGTTCTATGTATTACTTTTAAGCATGATTAAAACAACTGTTGTAAAAGCTTGACTGAACCCTATTATTTATAAAATGACTTTATTTTCAGCTGCTTTATTTATCAGTCTTGTAATTTATCTGCATATTTTACCTAAAATGCTTCACCAAAGTTAAGGCATTCCCTTTGTGAGTGACCTTAATAAAGGTGGGGTGTTTCAGTTTAGTTTTCAGCTTATGCACTGTCTCGCCTGTTTTATGTCAAGTATGTTATTGTTATATTTCATTACATGTGCTGTGAGATATTCTACATGTTCCTTGTTAGTTCAAATTCCCTTCTTTTCCTTTTTTTGGCGCCCGTCCCGTGTTGGTTGGACATCGACACAACGCACTTTCACTGGAAATGTCAGCTGGTGCGGGGCGGGCCATTACATTTCATATCAGAGCTCTAGGTTGCGTAGTTAACCTAGGGAAAGACACCAAGGAGAGATAGTACACATATATGAGAGTGCGTATTTGTGATATTTTGGTTTTCAAAAGCTATATATATACTATTAGAATATTTAAGGATGAAGTCGCATTGCACTGGCACCAATGAAGAGATGGTTAATCGTTTTCTCCTTACAGATTGAACGATGAGCCGATATGCTAGGGGTACTGATAAAGGAGCTAATAATGGGAATGCTCCTGATATGAGGACGATGTTCACTAACTTCATGAGAGAGATGCTTAGAAATGTGCAAGGAGCAATTCCCAATGCTGCAAATGGTGGTGGTACAGCGGTGCAGGCGCCTATGGCCGATATCGCCAAGCTTTGTAAGGACTACACTAGTCTTGGTGGGAAGCCGTTCCATGGAACGGAGTCGGCTATGGATGTTCAGGATTGATTGGATAGTTGTAAGCATATCTTTGAAGACTTGGGTATCGAGGATGCGATGAAGAGAAAGCTAGCATCCCGTCAGCTGCAAGGACGGGAGATGAATTGGTGGAATGCTATTAAGGCATCTACTCCAGAGGATCAAGTTACATGGGATCAGTTTAAGGCCTGATTCAGTGAAAAGTTTATCCCGGCTGCCCAGAAGTCAGAGTTGTTTAGGAAGTTCATGGAGCTTAAGCAGAATGGTAGGGCAGTCTCGGAGTATATTGCTAAGTTCAATACTTTACCGAAGTATGGATTATCTCTTATCGACACTCCCAAGAAGAAGAATGAGAAGTTCATAACAGGCTTAGATCAATACTTGGGGGAAAGGCTTATAAACCATATCAATGAGATGTTTGAATCAATTGTGGGGAAAGCTTTGAGATCAGAGAGTCTATACCTTAAGTCGAAGACTGAGGTTGCATCCGTAGAGGAGCTAAAACTGCAAGCAAGCGGTGGAGGCAAGAATGGTTCTCAGAATAAGAGAAAGCAGAATCAGACCAAGGATGGCCAGAAGAAAAAGAATAAGAAAGATGTGGAGTATTTTAGCTATGGAAAGAAGGGCCATTATGCTAAATGTCGAGCAAAGCCAGCGGACAGGAAGTGCTTCAACTATGGCCAAGTGGGACATAACATGGATAAATGTCTGCAACCCCCTAAAGAGAAGCAGATTGTGAAAGCATATGCTCTTAATATTGTTCCTTCTTCGTCGAATGCCCCAACTGCGGCGGAGAAAGGAAAGAATGTCGTTATTCAAGGTATGCTTTATGTTCATGATGTTCCTGTTCGAGTATTTTTTTGATACCGAAGCTTCCCGTTCCTTCATATCTAGTGACCTGGTAGATAGGTTGGGATTGGAAACCGAGATAGTCGATAGACCTTTAGCGGTGACAAACCCGATTGGTGGTTCGACTAGCCTTTGTATGATTTGTCGTAATGTAATCTTATCGAGTCATAGATGTATGTTTGTTTGTGATTGCTTTATTTTGGGCTTTACTGGGTTTGGCATTATTTTGGGAGTCGATTGGCTCCAAAGTTACGGGGTGGTGGTAGACTGTGAGGGCTTTTTGGTGATAGTTAGAGCGGATGATTGGCGGAGGGTAGTGTTTGGTGGTCTACCTAGTGATGGGGTAATGGATAGTTTTCTAAATTCGCTCGACATCCCGCATGATGAGTTATTAGATGTGCTCGTGGATGGCCAGTATCCGGACGTCTTCGAGGAAGTGACTGGACTTCCACCACACCGAGAGATTGAGTTTCGCATTGATTTAGTGAAAGATGCCAAGCCTATAGTGATGCCACTTCGTCGTATGACACCAAGGGAGCAGCGAGAGCTCGTGGTGCAAGTAAGCGATCTTTTGAAGAAGGGATTTATCCGAAGAAGTTTCTCCGAGTGGGGAGCACCAGTTGTGTTTGCTACCAAGGCAGATGGTTCCCTTCGATTGTGTGTGGACTACCGCGAGTTGAATAACGCGACGAGGAAGATAAGTATCCTCTACCGCGGATGATTTGTTTGATCAGTTGAGTGGCGCGAGAGTGTTCTCCCAGTTGGATCTCACGATAGGTTTTCATCAGCTTAGTGTGGAAGCTGAGTGTATAGTTAAAACGAAATTTCGGACGCCGTTAGGATTTTATGAGTGGTTGGTCATGCCATTCGGGTTGACCAATGCACCATCATATTTTATGGATCTTATGAATAGGGTATTCAGAGATCAGTTGAATAAGTTTGTTCTTGTGTTCGTGGACGATATACTTGTTTATTCGAAGATAGAGGAAGAACACAAGGAAGACTTGAGGATAGTGATGGAGGTGTTGAGAAAACACCAATTGAAAGCAAAGTTTTCTAAGTATCACTTCTGGAGGAGGGAAGTGAGATTCTTGGGCCATGTTGTTTTAGAGAATGGTATTGCAGTGGACCTTGCGAAGGTGGCTACGGTACAAGATTGGTCTATTCCCAAGAATGCAACAGACGTAAGAAGTTTCTTGGTGTTGGCTGGATATTATCATAAGTTTATCCAAGACTTCTCCAAGATAGCGGCACCGTTGACTTAGTTGACCAAGAAAAATCAAGCTTTCGTTAGGGACGAAAAGTGCGAGAATGCATTTAAGAGCTTAAAGGAAAAGTTAACGTGTGCACCAGTGTTAGTCATTCCTAAAGGGAATAAAGAGATGACGTATACACAGATGCATGTGGTACCGGACTAGGTGCTGTATTGATGCAAGGAGGTAGGGTTGTGGCTTATGCTAGTCAGCAACTGAAACCGCATGAGAAAAGATATCCTACCCATGATTTGGAATTGGCAGCAATTGTATTCGCATTGAAGATGTGGAGACATTATCTCTTGGGAGAAAGATTTGAGTTGTTTACCAATCATATATCGTTAAAGTATCTTTTCTCTAAGAAGGATCTAAATCTCCGACAGCAAAGATGGTTAGAATTCTTGGCTTCCTACGATTTCGATATCGCACATACACCAGGAAAGGGCAATGCGGTAGCCGATGCATTGAGTAGAAGACATGCCAGTTTAGGGGCTATGTTTCTAGAATGGAAGCAACTGGAGTACATCGCTGGGTATGATTTCAGACCATAATGCGAATTGGATCCAAAGTAATAGCAAGTTTGACGATCAGATCCACTTTGATTGAGCGGATTGGTTCTAGCCAGAGGGACGATCCTAACTTATTGGAAATCATCTCCAAGTTAGAGATGGGTATCGATAGGGAGATGGACAAGTATGGGCTTGATCGAGATGGATGGCTTAGAAAAAATTGAAGACTAGTTGTGCCCAAGGGAAAAGGATTAAGAGATGAAGTGCTTAGAGAATGTCATCACTCAAAACTGACTATACATCCTGGTGGTAACAAAATGTATCGAGACATGAAGCAGACCTACTACTGGGAAGGATGAAAAGTGACGTTGGGAAGTTTATATCCAAATGCATGAACTGCTAGCTAGTTAAAGCTGAGCAAAAGAAGCCTAGTGGTTTGTTGCAACCATTAGAAATTCCAGAATGGAAATGGGAACAAGTCTCAATGGATTTCATTGATGGGTTACCAAGAACTTGTTCGGGCCATGGCAACATTTGGGTGATTGTGGACCGATTGACTAAGAGTGCAAGGTTTATACCCGTCAAGTCGAATAGAACGACAGCTAAATTAGCAGAATTGTATATGAAGTGGGTAGTGAGATTTCATGGAATACCCAAAGGCATTGTGAGTGACCGAGATCCGTTGTTCACTAGTGGATTTTGGAAGAGCTTACAAGAGGCGTTAGGATTAGAATTACATCTCAGTACCGCGTATCATCCTCAAACCGACGGTCAAACAGAGAGGGTGAATCGAGTGTTAGAAGATCTCTTGAGAGCTTGCATACTGGATTTTGGCGGATCATGGGATGACCATTTACATGTAGTGGAGTTCGCATATAATAACAGTTATCAATCCAGTATTGGTATGCTCCATATGAAGCTTTGTACGGAAGACCGTGCAACTCACCGTCATATTGGTTAGAAACCGGTGAGAAATTTGTGCTTGGGCCAGATGTGATAAGAGAAACCTCTGATAAGATCAAGGTTATCCGACAACGAATGAAGGCTGCCCAAGATAGGCAGAAGCGTTCTGCCGATAAGAGGAGAAGAGATTTAAAATTCTCCATTGGCGACTTGGTGTTTGTCAAGATTTCTCTGTTAAAGAGCGTGATACGATTTGGTAGGAGAGGCAAGTTAACACCAAGATTAGTTGGTCCATTCCCAATCCTCGAGCAAGGCAGGAGTTCATAATGTATTTCATGTTTCCCAGTTAAGGAAATTCGTGCACAACCCCGATGTGGCTATTTCACCTGATCAGTTGGATGATATCGAAGTAGACCCTGAGGCGGTTTGGAACCGCAAGCCGATTCGTATTGTCGAGCACGATACGAAGCAACTTCGAAAGAAAGCAATGAATCAAGTCAAAGTTCAGTAGGGCGAGAATGACTGCACTTGGGAGACATAGGACAGCATTAGGAAGACGTATCCAGAACTCTTTGCCTGGTAAGATTTTAATTACAACGTAGTTTTCCGCATGCTAGAATAGACTTGTTTGTTTGTTTTGTATGTTTGGTTGATGTATATGGCTGATAGGCATGCGGGATCCTTTGTTTGTTTCTTAGTTAATGAATTTTGGGGGCGAAATTTCTTAAGGGGGAGAATGTAACGACCCGTATTCTAAGCATCGAAGGATCGTAAAATATTTATTTCTTTCACATATGAAGTCGTATAGACATGTAACTTTGGGAGACGACTATTGGGGTAATTTCCCATGTTCATGATTTTTGCCAATTTTTAAATGACTATTTTGCCCCTAGCTGATCTTGTCTTGGCCATAATAGGGAGTTTTGACTTGAAACCACTTTCATTAGATCCGGATGATGCTTTAGAGTGGTCACATTAGCCAAATGGACTCACCGTTTGGGGGATATAGCTGAAACAAGGTTTAGAATGTGAAAAACAGCTTAACCGGGCCTAATTAGGGTGATTAGCAAGAGGGCCCATAACCCATTTCGGGATTAAGGTTGTTGGAGGACTGAGATGAGTTAGTAAATCAGTTTTTATTTCATTTCATAGCCGCCACTTACAACCTTTGATCCCTAGCTATGGCATCCACTTGCTAAAACACCCCAAGTCACCTTCTAATCGCTAATTAAGCCAAATCTACATCAAATCAAAGCGGATTAGCACAAAAATCGAGGTAGAGCTGCTGGAGTGTATTGGAATCTGAATCATTTCGTCTAAAAGTTTCAGATCTGACTTTATTTGTGGCTAAGGTGAGTGATTAGCTTTGTTTTTTACACTAAATATGGTTGATTAAGGGTAATTAGTGTTAATTAGCGAATTTAAACATAATTAAACTCTGGAAAAATGTTTAGAAATTCTTAAACACCGTTTTAGACCTCTGTTGGAAGTTTGGGTTAATTTGGTTAAGTTTTGCTAATCCTATCGTTAGATTTGCGTAAAAATGATTGAAGGGAAAACATGGGTTTTTGGGTATGTTTGATCTATATTATCATGATTGTTTGTTGTTTTGGTGTTTGTGGATGACTATACATGTTTCTGTGACTATTTGGAATGATTTTTGATTGCATATAAAAGTTAGATTGGTCAAAAATGCTGTCGTATAGCGTATGTAGCTTGCTGGAAAAGTTGCAGGAATTGGTTATGGACCCGTTCGTGAAGCACCATAGCGACCCGATCTCGTTCGTGAACACATATGGCGAACCAATCTCTGATATTGAAGGACCATCACGAGTCGTACCACCCCTTCACGAGCCAATGGCGACGAACAAAGACCACGATCCATGCTTAGAGAAGGACCACGATCTATGCTTGGAGAAGGACCACGATCCGTGCTTGGAGGAGGACCACGATCCATGCTTGAAGAAGGACCACGACCCAAATGCTCATCACGAATCACCCACGAGTAGCGAACCGTAGCACCATGAATGAAGGAGTCACGAATCGAGCATATCTAAGCTGAAGTATGGACATGAATGGAAACTGAGGTGCGAACGGGATAATGACCAAACCCGAGATGCAAAGGTAGTCCAAATGGGAAGTCGTTACTCAGGATCCAGATGGGAACCAACGAGTAAACTTCATGAGTTGGAATTTGCTGCAGGACGTGTGATAAGGGCTTATCGACGTCAATAACTTTGATCCACCACCGAGATAGATGTTAGATTATGGATTAGTGCAGTGGGGTAGTTATTACTCCATGGGGCAAGTGATCGTAGCATGGCTATGAGCCAGTGCAATGGAGTCGTTATGACTTCATGGGGCAGAGTGGACCTAGAAAGGACTAGTGGCTATGGATCAGTGCAGTGGAGTTGCCATGATTCCATGGGGCAGAGTGATCATAGTAAGGATTTGGGTGATCAAAGTGGTGGATATCGTATGCTTTACGCACTGAGTGAGAGATGTGAGGATGGTTGCTATGCTTGATTGTTTTCCATCACTATGACATGCACACCCCCACCCCCGTTATCTTGACACCTTATGTTAGTGTTACCTTAGAGTATTGTACATCTAGTTATGCTGACTCTTTGATTGCAGATCTAGGTATGGTTTAGTATACCTGTTATTGTTCTGTTTTGTTGCTTATCGGTCATACCAAACTTTTGTCTAACCCAGAGTTTTATGTCTCTTCTTATTACTCTGGGTGCTCTTAAACGGGCAGACTAGAGACAGATTAGCTGGTTGTGCACGAGTAGCTATCCGGAGACGAGCAGAAGGCTTACACGTACTATTCTATATGTATGCTCCCTGTGTCGCTGCTGGTCACTACTTTGGGCATTAGTAGTGTACCTTTCCTTTACTTTGCTTTAGAGACAGTTTTAAAAGTTGTAATAAAGATGATGTATAACATAAGCTGTATTTGGATTCTCCCCTGCTATGATGGTTTAGTTTTCAGCTTACGCACTGTCTCGCTTGTTTTATGTCAAGTATGTTATTATTATATTTTATTCCATGCGCTATGAGACATTCTACAGGTTCCTTGTTAGTTCAAATTCCCTTTTTTCCTTTCTTTTTGGCGGCCGTCCCGTGCTTGTTGGACATCTGCACAACACACTTTCACTGGAAATGTTGGCTGGTGCAGGGCGGGCCGTCACATGGAATAACAGAAAAGCCTTTTAAATTCCGTATATAGTAATGGTCGTCCTTCATAGAAGCTTATCTGGATTATTAATAAATCAAATTCCACTCAATTCCAATTTAATTTTCTAAATTGAAAAGCTTAACTTTGGAAAATTCCATTAAATCTTAACTAAAAGATTTATAAATTTCAAATCATAACTTTCTGTTAATTGGGTTGTAAGAACTAATGTTATTTAAAACGTCATTCACAATGAACCCAAAATCAACTTTCATTTAATTCCAATTATATTTGTTAATTGGAAATTCTCATTAATCTTATTTAAAGGATTTATTCTTTTAAACTGGGTTTAAGAATAATATTATTAAAGATAACATTAACGACAATCCAAAATCCAATTTGATATTAATTACAACGCTCTGAATAGAAATCTTATCGATTTATATTCAATATCAAATTCTAAAACCAATAGATATCGTATCGAGAATAACGATATCTATATCTTCCAAATTTCTCAATGATATCTGTGTAATCATGGAATCTGTAACAACCCAGAAAATCAGAACCAATTTAAAATTTTATTTTGGCAATTTTAATGAATTTTGAATATTGAAAATGAACTATTTTAAATAATAACGACTAGAAAATTTATTTTGAATAGAATTAGAACGTATATATTTATTTGAATCAAAATTAGAATGTAAATATTTATTTTAATTACAAAAGGAATTGGAAATGGCGCGGTAGTTTAAAAATTCGATTTCAAATTTTAAATGAATGTATAGGATTCAAAATAAACTGGATTTTAGTGAAACCAGAAATATTTGAATCTGTTTGAAAATATCTTTCCAACGAATCTGAAAAATCCAAAGTTCATAGCATGAATAAAAATTTATGTCCAGTTGAAAATTCAGAATAGTCGATATAGAAATATAGCCCTTAAATGGCGATTCTGCAAAGGACCTCGATTTTCGACGAGACCACTTTTGTTAGATCCGGAATGTCAAGTTATTGCCTGATTCCAATTTTCATAATTTTTGGAATTAATATGTGAGCGTGGTGAATTTAAACGTGTTTGGTCAATTCAGTTTGAATTTAATCGACTGGAAAATGACCTTTTTCAAACGGTCTCAAAATTCAATGAAATTAGTTTTGTTAGGACCGTATCGTCAAAACATAGCCATATTTATTTTTTCTAGAATTTTTGGAGTCAGTATGTGGCCCCGATAAATTAAAACATGCGTTTGAATTTAAAATATATTGATTTATATTTTAAATCTAATGGAAACTGGTCGAAACAATCGAACTCGCTTACCAGACATATCCCATTGCGTTTTTAATGAGAGTAATTGGCTAGGGGTGACAGTCATTGGGTTTGAACCAGAGATCGAATGGAAATATAACTTTTTGGAGAATAAGAATAATATATATATATATATATATATCATTCTATAAGTCAAACCCTTAATCTCCTCTCCCCAAAGTCAAACCCACTATTCAGAGCCCACTCCCCCAAAATTAAATCGCAACGCCCTATCCTCTTGCCTACCACCGCCATTGGAGGCGCGCGCCCCCCCTCCACCACCACCGCCGTCACGGCGAGACCCCCCTTCCACCTCCAATGCCCTCTCTCCTCCTCTCCCTTTTTCTCTGTTGACCCCCCCCCCCAAACGAAAACCGCGCCGCCACCAATGGCCAAGCCCACCGCCACCTTGCATCGGCTCCCCGACCCCGCAACAACCCTGCCGCCACCACCCCGAGCCTCCTCCGCTGTAACGACCCATCTTTTTGCCCGGTTCTTGCCGGTAATTAAACCAACTTAAACCGTTCAGAAAGACGAATTGTTATGGGTACATACATACATTGAACAAAAATAACAGAACTTTTCATTGAATAAACCAATATTACATCAGAGTTACATGAATATCAGAGTTACAACATAAACGTATACAGCGGAAGGAAGAAACTAACTTTACTCTCAGTGGAAGATCAAAACACAGCAGAAGCTTCAGCTCTATCGTGGACTCCAACTCTAGAAGCGCTCTAAATCCTGCTCCAACGATCTATAACTGCAAAACTAAACTACTGGCTGCCCGTGCAAAAATCATGGGCACCCAGAGTTTAGGTGTGGAACAATAAACTCCGGGTCAGTCGTGGGACTGGTGTGAGAACTCAAAACAGTTATTATTAGGTTTATTTTAAAGTTAGGAATTTCACCGGACCATGCCGCTAACGCGGAACGAGTTTACTCCATGTGAATCCCAGTGCATCGAAATACGCAATGACTTTTGAAAATGAAGCTATCATAAGCTCGTCCCATATCACACAATGCAAGCGCACACCAAATGGGCGGGTTTTATCTTATGATAACCAAACATGCTTTCATACGTGAAATTTCTCTTTAATATTATCATATAGTGTGGAAAACAATTTCGCAAATAAATGTATTAATCCTAGACGGCATAACACCCATAACATTATGTCGCCATATATATATACAATCGAAATCGTATGGCTCGTATTGGAGATTTGGATTTCCAACTTGATGATTCCTGGCACGAAAGATCAATCAGGGATACAAAACGAAGTGCCTCAACGGCTTTTTCGACCATACGCGGACACTGACTACACATCGTCAGGGCAGATCAACGGTTTTCGACCAGACACGACCCCCCGAACATACCCAACTTCCCCAGGTTCATAAGTGGTCTGCCACTGCTGCACAGCTTCATCATCAATTCATAAGTATAAAACCTAACTGCCAGTTTCTCATCAATCCGGGGTGTGAGGTTTGTCGATGTCACATCATACACAAAGCTATGCTTCGATAAGCCATTCTTTGCTCATCACTAGCTCGTCTCATAACTCGGGTATGTCACAATGACAATTCACGACATATCACTGGTTTCAATCAATGCATACCCTCTAAGTTCAGATGACTTAGAGCTGAAGATAATATATTGCCACAAACCCGATATACATTAACGAAAATCAGTGCTATGTGGTCAATTTCAATGTCAGACACACCATCCATACAAGTCCGTCCTGGGTCTGAACGGAACACAACCCGAAAATACTTAAATATGTTCAGGTCTCATGCAACTCATACCTCGTATCGGGTGGCATACCCAACCGAGACATCAATCAACAATCAATCTAAACAATTCAAATATTCCCGGTCTTCATTCATCGTTTCTCAAGTCTTGAATTGCTTCATAACGTCGTATTATTACTTAGAATGGTTTTCGAACATGAGTTCGATCCCGGTCTTTCCAAGTAATAAGCGTACTTTAAAACAGTAACTATGGACTATACGAGTTATTCAATTCAAATCACCTTCCAATTAGTTATCAATCCATTTATGGCTCAAGATTTGAGTTACTTTAATTTCTTATCTCTTCTTTGAAATCAAAGATTATACCTTTGCTTCAATTTCTTACCTTTAATTTCCATGAATCAAAGATTTGATTCAATCCCAATTACGATATGAATTTCCACCATTCAATTTCATCGGGTTTCAAGAATGATATTATTGAAGATACGATTCACGGCAACCCAAATCAATCGATATTGAATCATAAATTACACAGAAATTTTTATCCACTTATATTCGATATAAATTCTCATAATCAACGAATACTATAAGTGGAATAACGATATAATAATATCTTCCAAATTCCCCAGATATTATTCATTTACACCATGAAATTTTATACCAAATATCGAAGATTATTTCTATCTAACTCATTTCAATCAGGTGCAGAAGCCCATATCTTAACTAAAAGATTTATTCAACTCTTTGATATTTGATCTGGAAAGAAATAACATCAACTTATATCCAATATTAATCTCCGTATCCAACTTATATTATAAGCGGAATAACGGTGAATTTACCTCTTAAATTCCTCAGATAATACGAGTTTTCATATATCGAATAAATATCGAACATCCGAAGATTTATCTCCAACCATATTCCAAATTTAAATTTGGAAAAACCCATTTCCATACCATATAGATATTTCAATACTCTAAAATCTTCGAACTATTTTATAATCATTCTTATAGTCCAATAGTAGTTCACGCTTATGAATTTCAAACCAACACAATATTTGGAATGTTACCCGAAAGTACTGTTATTGAAATAGCCATTTAAATCAAATAGATTTTTAATTATTCGAAATCCAAATATCCCAATGCTTTTCAAAACTGTCATCATTTGTAATTCATCGTTCTTTATTTCAAGTCAAGTTTATTTCAAATAATCAATTCAAAACTTGAAATCAATATTTCCTAATTGTTGAATCATAGTGCATTCCCTCCAAACCATATAATGATTTAAATATAAATTTTTCCAAATCCTTTTCAAATTCAATTTATATTTCCAAAGCATTTGAAACAGTTTCAAAATACATTTCAAATTAGATTTCGAAATTACCATCCCGTTGTAGGATTAGTTAGGGATAGCCAGGGAGAGCAGGAGACTGATTTCCAAACCCAAGCCTAGACACTATCCTCTCTGTCATCCTAGAACGTTCTGGTGTATATTATATCATTATATATAAAAGACATCGTTAATATAGATATAAAACCATATTCAAATTTCAAAAAAAAATCTCATTTTGAATTTAAATTGAAAATAATATATTTTTACCAAACCATTTGCAAATAGATAAAGAAAAATCATTATATAGAAATCAATACATAATTCAAATCATTTCGATCCTAATTTAAATATTAAAGGTTGATATCAAACTCAAAACCAAAATTTGAAATATTATTTAATAATTAAATAAAATCGTATATAGGAAGGAGATTCTAAAGTGATCACCCATATATTCCACAACCACAGTGTGTGTGTGATAACATACAATGCAATTTCATCTATCCAAATAAACCATACGATCAGATGGATATGAATTCATTCATCACAACAAAACATTTGACTGTGCACAAGCGTTACAGACAATAACGCTTACTAGTGTTCAGTGTATTATCTAATTCATGAACAACCATTCAAACATCAACATCCATCACACAATCATCATCACTAATTATAATTAATCTCAACAAATTATAATTAACTAATTTAAATAAATAATTTAAATTAGAAATTCTCACCATACTGGCTCCCAATTTCTTCATTATCAGGGCGAACAGATCAACGAATACCGTCACTGCTACTTGTACTGTTCTATGTTCACTTCCATTAGCAGCCCTCTTTGGCCCAAAGCCCATATTCACGTTCAAAGCCCGACCCGCCTACTCCATCTTCTTCTTCTCCCTTGCGTTTCTCTCTTCTTTCCTGGAACCCAACTCAACGCGCACGGTTGTGCACATACACGAACCAAATCCTCCACCGTTCTTCAAATCGAAACCACCCACAGATTTCTCTTCACCTCCTCATCTCACCACATCGACTCGCCAAAACTTGCGTTCACCGAATCAAAATCCGAACCTTTCGCCGCCTACAGGAAACCGAACGCTTCTTAAAAGTATCGACATCTTTTCGCATCGAAAACCACCAAATAACACCGAATCGAAGCCCTCTCCATCCGCAACACAACTCCAATCTCCGTTTCTTTAATCGTCGCACGATTCTTCGATTAGTCTTAACCCTAATTTTGAACAATTTCAATCGTCGAAACGGAATCGCCTCAAATTAACATGAAAAATACTACGTCTCCTGCTGATCGCAGAGATGCTGACGGCGTCGAACGATTCACAGCGGATTGAGAGATATGATTTTTCGAAGGTCTAGAACCCATTCTTCATATTCTCTGTAATTTCACAAATTCTCTTTCAATGATGGATGGAACCTTGATCCGCTAATTTTTAAAAATCTAGAATGATGATACAAACAACTCTGTGTTGATCATTTTAGCTGAAAACAAATGAATTGAGAGATGTTGATTTTTGAGTGAAAAGAAGAGGGAGTTTTCATTTATTGGAGCTTGAATAAGGAAGAAGAAACTGAGTACATCGAGAGATACAGAGGGTTTTAAATTTCCATGGAAAAAGAAAATGTTAAATTTCTATTTTTAAATGAATGACACTTGCCATACAAGGCTCATGCATGATGCCACCTAATTATTATTAAAAATTCAACTAATGCATGCTTGCCAAATTAGTTTATTTACTTATTGTGTTATGTTTTATTTTTGGCTACACCTTAGAGATGTTACAAATGTAGCAAACTTCAATTATATATGCTTAACCAATATACTACTTAAGATTTTATAAAAATATTTATTCATATTATTTTGTCAAAATATAAATTATAAAATGGCTTAGAACTCAACAAACCCTTTTTAGAAATCAATATATGTATAAAACTAAACAATATCATAACTTATTGATATAAAAATTGAAAAAAAAACATTCTTATGAAATCCTTTAAAAATTGTCCTTTACCAAATTTCATATTTTACAAACCAATATTACCAAAAATTAGAAAATATCATTACTCAAACATAAATCTTATAAATAAAATTTTCAGAATAAGTTTTCTTATAAGAATCATAATACATAAAACAAAATACTTATACCTAGTGAAATTTTATATTAAACCTTATAAAAATCTTTTATATTAAGAAAAATCCAGAATTACATAATAAAAATCCAAATCGGTTTTAATAAAAAAAAAATTCTGGGATGTTACATCCGCCTCCAAACAGTCCAATGTGAGATATTTTTTTATTTTTATTTATTTAGGTAATTAAAAATATGATTTTTAATTTATACCCTTGTATAAAAATATGGATTTTAACAACAAATAGCATTGACTTTATTTTTAGATTTTAAAAAAATATTTATAGCATTGTTTTTAAATTATATACTTTGTTCTAAAGGTGTAATTTTTATATATAAATAGCGAATAAATAAAAAGATTTGATTTTTATAAATATAAATACAAGATTTTTATAAATATAAAGACGATATTTTTATAAATATAAAGATGAGATTTTTAACTAACAAAAATATGATTTTTATATTGAAGGTGAACTAATAAAAATATGATTTTTATATATGAAGTAGCGATAAAAATATGATTTTAATATATATGAAGTAGCGATAAAAATATGATTTTTATATATATGAAGTAGCGATAAACATTTGATTTATATATATATGAAGTAGCGATAAAAAATTGATTTTTATATAAATGAAGTATAAAAAGTCGATATATATATATATGAAGTAGCGATAAAAATTCAATTTTTATATATATGAAGTAGCGATAAAAATATGATTTTTATTATATATACAGAGAAGTAAAAATATGATTTTTAATATATAAACATCATTTTAAAAATATGATTTTTATTATGAATAGCGTGGAAAGGACTGCATTAGAATTTCGGATAAATCCAAACGATTCAGAAATTCAGAAATAAAACTGGAGGAGTGGATCCCAAAGATGAGAATTTCTCACTTTAATTTTATTTTCTAGTTAAAGTATATACTAGGATGTAGACAGTGTTTAGCAGCACCCGACACCCATCTTCCACAGACCATGAACTACTTATTTGATTTAATTGAGTAGTGGAAATCGATTGTGATTGTGATGTGGAATGGAATGGAATATAAAATATTCATGTGTTGAATAAAGTGTTAGAACAATAAAAATATCATTTTTATTATATAAATGAATGAAATAAAATATTTACAAAAATAAAATAAATATTCATTTACAAATCGAATGATTTGTTTATGTATACACATTTGACTGATATTGATTGGGATGATATATTTTACACATCGCCCAACAGCACAAATAATAATCAATGTTTGTTGTTTGAAAACCCCACACGGTATTGGGATGATATTGGGCATACATTAATCCCAATATTTAGTTGTATGTCAATCGGTTGGTTGACAGGCTGTTATAAGCGTTGATTATTCATATTAACGCTTATGCAGTTGTGTAATGCACTATGGATGATGGTTGACTGTGTTTGATTATTGTTGTTTACAGGTGTGTATGAAATCCATATAAATCAAATTATATGGTAATTGCTGTGTTTGATTCCAATTCGGAAAGATTGAATATTTTAAATTAACGAATGTTTTGAATTGACGAGTATAGAATATTTTAAAATAACGAATATTTTAAAATAATATTCAGTAATGAATCAAAATATGATTTTGATGTCCGATATGCGATGGGACCAAATATTTAAAGATATAAAGCCGTGTTGATTAGATTAACGCCATCTTGACGTGAACGATATTTATATCGATTTTATTCATTTTTATAATGAATATCGAACTGGAAGTGATTTCAAAATCTAAAGTTTTGAAAATATTATCATTTATATATTAGTGATATGGAATATTCAATCTTGATTTGAAACTGGATATGAAATTGAAACCGTTTGAAAACGAATTTAAAACGATTTATAAAATACGTTTTAAATGGAAATCGACGAAATATATAAAATATATATATATATTACGTATATTTAATGGCCTGAATAGAACGCGCTGGGCCGCGCCGCGGCAGTTCACGAATTTCGACCATTGACTTCGAATTGACATTATGGGAGATCCGACAGACGAGTTCTCCTAAAACCAGAACCGTTGGGTTCGTATCGAAAAGAGATTTCCAACGAATATAAGGGATTTGAAATATAATGGTTTGATTTGGAATTATGTCCAAATCAAAATTTGAAAAGGTCACTGTAAGTGCAGTTCGATGACCGTTTATGGAAATCGACTGTACGGGCCTTGATATTTTTTTTTTAAAATATCTATAATTTGTGTAAAATCATAATAAATGATTTGGAAAGAATTGGGATGGAAAATTACATATTTAAAATGATAAAAATAGATTTTTATCGGAATGAACTAGTTGTAAACTAAAATTATAAATCCAATATTTTTAAATAAATAAATTGGATTTGAAATGGTTTTAAAAATAACCAAAATTTCCAATATATGAATTGGAATGGATTTGAATCAAAATTATCATCGGAATATTTTGATGTTGGATTCGGGATCATACAGATATTGTTATGGAAATTTGGAAGATATATTTTATATCATTATTTCCAAAATGATATTTGTTGTTTTCAGAATTTGATATTGAATATAAGCCGACATAATTTCTACTCAGAGCCTTATATTTGATATCAAATGGGATTTTGGGTTTGTCGTGAATGGTGTTTTTATTAACACCGTTCTTAAACCCAATGTGGAAAGAATAAATCTTTAATTAAGATTTAAAGAAGAATTACCAATTAATTAACATTTAACTGGAATTGAAAATGGAATGTAAATTGGATTTATTGTGAACTGTGTTTTTAAAGACATTCATTCTTTAACCAGATTTACAGTGAAATGTTATTTGGAATTTATAAATCTTTTTATTATGATTTAACGGGAATTTTCCAAAGTAAAATTTTCCAATTTAATATATTAAATTGGAATTGAATGGAATTTGATTTGATAATTCAATGGAGGAAGACTGTTAATATATATGGAATTTAAAATGCTTAGTCGTTATTTCGTTTATATTATTAGTCGGATACAGAAATTGATATCGATCATATATTGATCTATTTTCCGTGAAGATTCCATTATTATGGAAGAGGATTTGGGTTTATCGTGAACTGTGTTTTAAATGGCATTAGTTCTTTAACCTAGTTAAAGACAGGATTACATGTCTAACATTGTATTTCAAACTGTATGATTGATCTCTACTAAATATATATTTGTTTGGTGGCGGAGAATTTATTCTCTTGCTTAACACCCTTCTTTAAGACGTACGAGCTTAGAGGTTATATATCGGCAGAAATCAATAGTACGGTGTAGATTGTCGATGCGACATGTTAGTGTTTCCAAAGTTAAATAATTATTAATATTGATTTTTGGGAAGATTAAAACTAAGTGGATTTTTAATGAATCTTTAATTAGATTGGAATGTGAATTGATAATTTGAAATTATCAAATTTGTGAAATGATTGAGAGTGGAGTATCAGCAGTTTTATTACAAGCGATAGTTAAATCATTAATTGGATTTGAATGGGAAATGGTAATTAATTTTACCGATAACACCGTGGTGTTAGATATGTAGTATTACCAGTTTTGCTCCATGGGATGAATAGGTTGGGACTGGGAAACTAAATAAATGATTACTTCGATAAGGTGTGTTAATCCCGACTAGTTTGGATAAACCTTAATATGGTTTGAATTGATATTCAAAGGAAGATTAAAGAATACACTTAAAGAATTTATCTTTGATAAAATTAATGGGAATCTTTCCCAAAGGATATGAATATTTAAATAAAAGAATATTCAGAATTGGAATGAGGCATATATTGTGCTTTATAGCACTTGTTTATTATATACATGAGTTATTCGGAAAGGCCGGGTTTATACCCATTCTGAACAACTGATTCGACGATATGTTGATGATGAAGACGGTGGTTGAAGACCGGAGGTCTGCACATCGTTTGGATGATTACCGATGTCTTGATTGGGCCGTACATCCAAGACAAGGTAATAAGTGGTGATCGTCCAGACGTACATGGAGACCGACCAGATATGCGAGGACCTCTCTCCTGTATTGGACAGGGGACGAGGAATAAGGTGCCTCCGGTTTCGTTCGGACCCAAAACGAACTTGTAAATGGATGTGTGTCTGACATTGGATTTTATTATGTGTTGATTGAACTCTATTAAATATATATCTATTTGGCAGCGGAAAATTTATTCCCCTACTTAACGCCCTTCTCTGAGATGTACAAGCTCAGAGGTTATATATCGATAGACATCAGTCGCATGGCGTGAATTGCCTGTGTGGCATGCTGAGATGCAAATAATCAAGGCTTCTGTTGAAAAGCAGAGTCTTCTAGTTGATGATTAAAGCACGACTTTAATATAGTATAGCTTTGTGTATAGCGTTAATTTGCGAGCCTCACACATCGACATGAGTTAAAAATGGGATCAGACTGTTGGGAGAACATGACGTTTCTTTCTAGCTGTTGGTGGTGTCAGGGTTTTGCAAGCCCTGGCATTTTTATATTTTTACCTATGTGGTTGTCGGATTGCGAGGCGCCTCAGATATATCGGTCTCTACGAAGCCGATGGATATTGAGTCATCTGGCTCATAGACGCCCGATAGGGTGGGGAAACGTATGTTCAGGAATTGTCAATCCTCTAACGTAAGGGAGAACCGGCCCAACCGATCTAAGGGTTCACTACGGGTGATCCTGAGGCATTTGCTAGAGTGACTTGAATCGGAGAGGAGCCATCCCTGGCCTTAACTCATGACGGAAATCCAATTTCCAATACGTGACATTTGGTTTTATTTGTAGAGCCTAGTATAGCGACATAGTGGGATGGGGCACTATGCCGTCTATGATTTATACATTTATTTTTGAAGTTATTTTCATGCACTTTAAAATATAATAGTATCAAAACGATTTTTTTTAAACGTACCAAGCATGTTTGGCTATTATAAGGTAAAACTCTATCCTCCGGCTTGCGTTGCATTGAGTGATGGGACCTGAGTCTTATAATAGCTTCATTTTTACAAAAAACATTGCGTTGTTTGTTTTATGCACTGGTATTCTTGGGAGGAAACCCGTTCCGTGTTACACAGCGTGGTCCCTTGATTTACTTTACTTTTAAAGTAAAGATTTAATAACTGTTTTAGTTCTCACACCAGTCACATGACTGACCTAGAGTTTATTGTTTTAACCTAAACTCTGGGTGCCCCTATTTTCCACACGGGCAACTAGTAGTTTTGGTTTTGCAGATTTATATTCACAGGATCCTGGTTTACAGCTGGAACGATATTTGGAAAGCTCTGTATCCATTTATCTCTTTCAGTTGTGTTTTTGTATTATTTTCCGCTGCATTGTAGTTTGTAAATCTCTGATATTTATCAAATGTATTTTATTTGTTCATACTCTGTATATTCTTGTACTCTGATGTAAATTATTGTAATAAGCAATGAAATGTTCTTCTGTTTGTGTTCTGATTTGTCGTGTCCTCAGACAATTCGTTCTTTCTCTTTTCTTAGGGGATCATGGAAGTTCGGGTCGTGTCATTTTGGTATCAGAGCTTTGGTGTATAGAGCTTGATAACAAGGCATATTAGAACCAAATAAAAGAATTCATCAAAGATTGGATTGGTAATATCCAATGAGAATGACTCGTTAGAGATAGGATCAGTAGTATCCTAGAACGAGTGTGAAGAGTAGTGTTTTTAAAATTAAAATGAAAATAGATCTTGTTTTGAAAATTTAAATTTTATTATACGTAATTGAATATTTTATTTCTACCGAATTTGGACAATTCCGTATATAAAGAATTTGCATATATGCCTTGCAAACGTATATTCGAAGTTTTAATATACTGGACCGATATAGGATCACACTCTAGTTGCCTGGAAATGATTCTGATGATCGCTTGAGCATCATCAACACTTATGTTCGGGTTTCGAAAGTGGGATATCTATATATTTCCAATTGACTGGTGTGAGAACCAAAACTAGATAGGATCTATTGTTGTGACTTGACATCAAAAATGGATTTGTGTGTATATATATATATGTATATATAAAATTATGAATCTAAAAAGATAATCAACTAATTGATTGCTGGTTGTGTTGTTCGATTATTGATTTGATTGATTAAAATTTTGAACCATTAAGCCAAACTAAATCAAATATTGTACTGAGTTGGAAATTGTTTAGAAATGCATACATGTATATATACACATTGTTGAACAGGTTATGGATAAACTGCTAAGAAGAGAAATAAAAATTTATACCCGACAAATAGGTACGTGTTTACTAATTTTCTTTTTCTTTTAAAAGGTTTATGAGCCTAAGGCTGGCTGCTTGCCAATTTTCTTTTAAGGTTTGTGAGCATAAGGCTGGCTTCTTGGCAATTTTCTTTTTCTTTTAAAGGTTTATGAGCCTAAGGCCGGCCGCTTGGCAATTTTCTTTTTCTTTTAATAGTTTATGAGCCTATGGCTGGCCGCTTGGCAATTTTCTTTTTCTTTTAATGATTTATGAGCCTAAGGCTGGCCGCTTGGCAATTTTCTTTTTCTTTTAACGATTTATGAGCCTAAGGCTGGCCGCTTAGCAATTTTCTTTTTTCTTTTAATGGTTTATGAGCCTAAGACTGGCCGCTTGGCATTCTCTTTTTCTTTTGGATTGATGAGGGACCTGCGAGGCGAGTTGCGGTTTTAAATGTCTCCCCGTACAAAGGAGGTTATGGAGAAATTTTTCAAAAATTTAGGGTGTTAGCCAAATTTTTGAAGAATTGGAAAATTCTTAGAAACTGAAAAGTTGAAGAATGAAAGCCGAACTGAAAGTTGAGTTGATTAGTAAAACAACTTTCAGCTTCATTCCTTTTCGAGGATGAAAAGATTTTAAGTGGGGGAGATTGTAACAACCCGAAAAATCAGAACCAATTTAAATTTTTTATTTTGGCAATTTTAATTAATTCTGAATATTTAAAATGAATTATTTTAAATAATAAAGACTAGAAAATTTATTTTGAATAGAATTAGAACATATATATTTATTTGAATCGAAATTAGAATATAAATATTTATTTTAATTATAAAAGGAATTGGAAATGGCGCGGTAGTTTGAAAATTCAATTTCAAATTTCAAATGAATGTACAGGATTCAAAGTAAACTGGATTTTAGTGAAATCAGAAATACTTGAATCTGTTTGAAAATATCATTCTAACAAATCTGAAAAATCCAAATTTCATAGCAGGAATAAAAAGTTATGTCCAGTTGAAAATTCAGAATAGTCTCCATGGAAATATAGCCCTTAAAAATGGCAATTCTGCAAACGACCTCCGTTTTCGATGAGACCACTTTTGTTGGATCTGGAATCTCAAGTTATTGCTTAATTCCAATTTTCATAATTTTTGGAATAAATATGTGAGCGTGGTGAATTTAAACGTTTTTGGTCAATTCAGTTTGAATTTAATCGTTTGAAAAATGACCTTTTTCAAACGGTCTCTAAATTCGACGAAATTAGTTTTGTAAGGACCGTATTATCAAAACATAACTAGATTTATTTTTCTGGAATTTTTGGAGTCAGTATGTGGCCCCGGTAAATTAAAATGTGCATTTGAGTTTAAAATATAATGATTTATATTTTAAATTCAACGAAAACTAGTCGAAATAGTCGAATTGGCTTACCGGACATATTCCATTGCATTCAGAATGGGGGTAATTGGCTAGGGGCGATAGTCATTGGGTTTGAATCGGAGTTCGAATGGAAAGATAACTTTTAGGAGAATAATAAAATAATATATATATATATATATATATATGTATGTAACCTCCTATAAGTCAAATCCCTTAATCTCCTCTCCCCAAAGTCAAACCCGCTATTCAGACCCCCCAAACAAAATTTAATCGCGACGCCCTATCCTCCAGCCCACCACCGCCGTTGGAGGCGCGCGCGCCCCTCCACCAACACCGCCGTCACGGCAAGACCCTCTTCCACCTCCGACGCCCTCTCTCCTCATCTCCCTTTTTCTCCGTTGAACCCCCCTCCCGCCAAAAACGAAAACTGTGCCGCCACCAATGGCCAGGCCCACTGCCGCCTTGCACCGTCGCCCCGACCCCGCAGCAACCCTGTTGCTGCCACTCCGAGCCTCCTCCGCCCCCAAACAGTCCAATGTGAGTTTTTATTAATTTATTTATTTAGGTAATTAAAAATATGATTTTTAATTTATACCCTTGTGTAAAAATATGGATTTTAACAGTAAATACAATTGATTTTATTTTTAGATTTAAAAATATATTTATAGCATTGTTTTCAAATTATATACTTTATTTTAAAGGTGTAATTTTTATGTATAAATAACGAATAAATAAAAAGATTAGATTTTTATAAATATAAAGAAAAGATTTTTATAAATGAAAAGAGGAGATTTTAACTAATAAAATTATGATTTTTATATTGAAGGTGAATTAATAAAAATATGATTTATATATATATATGAAGTAGCGATAAAAATATGATTTTTATTTATATGAAGTAGTAATAAAAATATGATTTTTATATATATGAAGTAGCGATAAAAATATGATTTTTATGTATATGAAGTAGCGACAAAAATATGATTTTTATATATATGAAGTAGTGATAAAAATTCAATTTTTATATATACGAAGTAGCGATAAAAATTCGATTTTTATATATATGAAGTAGCGATAAAAATTCGATTTTTATATGTATGAAGCAGCGATAAAAAATCGATTTTTATATATATGAAGTAGCGATAAAAATACGATTTTTATTATATATGCAGCGAAGTAAAAATGTGATTTTTAATATATAAACATCATATTAAAAATGTGTTTTTATTATGAACAGCGTGGAAAGGACTGCGTTAGAATTTCGGACAAATACAAATGATTCAGAAATTCAGAAATAAAACTGGAGGAGTGGATCCCAAAGGTGAGAATTTCTCACTTTAATTTTATTTTCTAGTTAAATTACATCCTAGGATGCAGAAGGTGCTTAGCAGCACCCGACACCCGTCGTCCACAGACCATGGACGACTTGTTTGATTTAATTGTGTTGTGGAAATTGATTGTGATTGTGATTGTGATGTGGAATGGAATGGAGTATAAAATATTCATGTGTTGAATAAAGTGTTAGAACAATAAAAATATCATTTTTATTGTATAAATGAATGAAATAAAATATTTATTGAAATAAAATAAATATTCATTTGCAAATCGGACGATTTGTTTATGTACACACATTTGATTGATATTGATTGGGACGATATATTTTACACATCGCCCAACTGCATAAATAATAATTAATGTTTATTGTTTGAAAACCCCATACATGTATTGGGATGATATTGGTCATACACTAATCCCAATATTTAGTTGTATGTTAATCGATTGGTTAACAGGCGGTTATAAGCGTTCATTCTTCATATTTAACGCTAATGCAGTTGTGTAATGCACTCTGGATGATGGTTGACTGTGTTTGATTATTGTTGTGTACATGTGTGTATGAAATCCATATAAATCAAATTATATGATAATTGGCTATGTCCGATTTCAATTCGGAAAGGACGAATATTTTAAATTAACGAATATTTTGAATTGACGAAAATAGAATATTTTAAAATAACGAATATTTTAAATAATATTTAGTAATGAATCAAAATATGATTTTGATGTCCGATTTGGAGGCACGAAAATATTTAAAGATATAAAGCCGTGTTGATTAGATTAATGCCATCTTGACGTGAACGATATTTATATCGATTTTATTCATTTTTATAATGAATATCGAAATGGAAATGATTTCAAAATCTAATGTTTTGAAAATATTATCATTTATTAATATGTAATATTCAATTTTGATTTGAAATTGGATATGAAGTTGAAACCGTTTTGAAAACGAATTTAAAACGATTTATAAAATACATTTTAAATGGAAATCGATGAAATATATATATATATTTAATGGCCTTAATAGAATTCGCCGCGCCGTGGCAGTTCGCGAATTTCGATCATTGACTTCGAATTGACATTATGGGAGATCCGACCGTCCGGTTCTCCTAAAACTGGAACTGTTAGGTTCGTATCGAAAAGAGCTTTCCAACGAATATAAGGGTTTTGAAATCTAACAGTTGGATTTGGAATTATGTCCAAATCAAAATTGGAAAAGGTCGCTGTAAGTGCAGTTCGATGACCGTTTATGGAAATCGACTGTACAGGCCTTGACAAATTTTTTAAAATATCAATAATTTGTGTAAAAACATAATAAATGATTTGGAAAGAATTGGGATGAAAAATTCCATATTTGAAAAGATAAAAATATATTTTTATCGGAATGAACTAGTTATGAACTAGAATTATAAATCTAATACTTTTAAATAAATAAATTGGATTTGAAATGTTTTAAAAAATAACCAGAATTTCCAATATATCAATTGGAATGGATTTGAATCGAAATTATCATCGGAATATTTCGATGTTTGATCCGGGATTATACAGATATTGTTATGGAAATTAGGAAGATATATTTATATCTTTATTTCCAAAACGATATTTGTTGGTTTCAGAATTTGATATTGAATATAAGTCGACATAATTTCTATTCAGAGCCTTATATTTGATATTAAATGGGATTTTGGGTTTGTCATGAATGGTGTCTTTATTAACACCGTTCTTAAACCCAGTGTGGAAAAAATAAATCTTTTAATTAAGATTTAAAGAAGAATTACCAATTAATTAACATTTAATTGGAATTGAAAATGGAATGTGAATATAGTTTATTGTGAATTGTGTTTTTAATGACATTCGTTATTTAACCCAATTTACAGTGAAATGTGATTTGGAATTTATAAATCTTTTTATTAATATTTAATGGGAATTTCCGAAAGTAAAGTTTCTTATTTATTGTATAAAATTGGAATTGAATGGAATTCGATTTGATAATAATCGAAATGAGCTCCTGTGGAGGAAGACTCTTAATATATATGGAATTTAAAAAGCTTAGTTGTTATTCCATTTATATTATTAGCCGGATACGGAAATTGATATCGATTATATATTGATCTATTTTCTGTGAAGATTCCATTTTTCTGGAAGAGGATTTGGGTTTATCGTGAACTGTGTTTTAAATGGCATTAGTTCTTTAACCCAGTTAAAGACAGGATTACATGTCTAACATTGTATTTCAAACTGTATGGTTGATCTTTGCTAAAAAATATATCTGTTTAGTGGCGGAGAATTTATTCTCTTGCTTAGCACCCTTCTCTATGACATACGGGCTTAGAGGTTATATATCGACAGAAATCAATACTACGGTGTAGATTGTCGATGCGACATGTTAGTGTTTCCAAAGTTATATAATCATTAATATTGATTTTTGCGAAGATTAAAACTAACTGGAGTTTTAATGAATCTTTATTTAGATTGGAATGTGAATTGATAATTTCAAATTATCAAATTTGTGAAACGATTGAGAGTAGAGTATCACCAGTTTTGCTCCAAGCGATAGTTAAATCTTTAATTGGATTTGAATGGGAAATGGTAATTACTTTTACCGATAACACCGTGGTGTTAGATATGGAGAACTACCAGTTTTACTCCATGGGATGAATAGGTTGTGACTGGGAAATTAAATAAATGATTACTTCAGTAAGGTGCGTTAATCCCAATTAGTTTTGGATAAACCTTAATATGGTTTGAATTGATATCCAAAGGAAGATTAAAAAATAAATTTAAAGAATTTATCTTTGACAAAATTAATGGGAATCTTTCCCAAAGGATATCAATATTTAAATAAAAGAATATTCAGAATTGGAATGAGGCGTATGTTGTGTTTTTATAGCACTTGTTTATTATATACGCGAGTTATCCGAAAAGGTCGGGTTTATACCCATTTTGAATAACTGATTCGATGAAATGTCGATGATGAAGACGCTGGATGAAGACTGCAGGTATTCACATCGTTTGGATGATTACTGATGTCTTGATTGGGCCGTATACCTAAGACAAGGTAATAAGTGGTGATCGTCCAGACGTACTTGGAGATCGACTAGATATGCGAGGACCTCTCTCCTGTATTGGACACAAGACGAGGAATAAGGTGCCTCCGGTTTTGTTCAGACCCAGAACGAACTTATAAATGGATGTGTGTCTGACATTGGATTTTATTCTCTGTTGATTGATCTCTATTAAATATATATCTATTTGGCGGCGGAGAATTTATTCTATTGCTTAACGCCCTTCTCTGAGACGTACGAACTTAGAGGTTATATATCGATAGACATCAGTCGCATGGCGTGAATTTCCTATGTGGCATGATGATATGCAAATGATCAAGGCTTCTGTTGAAAATCAGAGTCTTGTGCTTGATGATCAAAGCATGGCTTTAATATAGCATAGCTTTGTGTATAGCATTAATTTGCGAGCCTCACACCTCGGTATGAGTTAAAAACGAGATCGGACCATTGGGATAACATGACGTTTCTTTCTAGCTATTGGTGGTGTCAGGGTTTTGCAAGCCCTGATATTTATATATTTTTACCTATGTGGTTGTTCGATTGCGAGGCACCTTAGATATATCAGTCTCTATGGAGCCGATGGATATTGAGTCATCTGGCTCATAGACGCCCGATAGGGCGGGGAAATGTGTGTTCATGCCCAAGCGATCCAAGGGTTCACTTCGGGGGATCCTGGGGCATTTGCTAGAGTGTCTTGAATCGGAGAGGAGCCATCCCTGACCTCGACTTATGACGGAAATACAATTTCCACTACATGACATTCTGTTTTATTTGTAGAGCCTAGTATGACGACATAGTGGGATAGGGCATTAAGCCATCTATGATTGATACATTTATTTTTGAAGTGGTTTTCATGCACTTTACACTGTAATAGTATCAAAATGATTTGTTTTAAACGTACCAAGCATGTTTGGCTATTATAAGGTAAAACTCTATCCTCCGGCTTGCGTTGCACTGTGTGATGGGACCTGAGTCGTATAATAGCTTCATTTTTCCAAAAAAGCATTGAGCTATTTGTTTCATGCACTGGTACTCTTGGGAGGAAACCCGATCTATGTTATACGGCGTGGTCCCTTGATTAACTTTATTTTTTAAGTAAAGATCTAATAACTATTTTTGTTCTCGCACCAGTCACATGACTGACCCGGAGTTTATTGTTTTAACCTAAACTCTGGGTGCCCCTATTTTCCACACGGGCAACTAGTAGTTTTGGTTTTGCAGATTTATATTCACAGGATCCTGGTTTACAGCTGGAACGATATTCAGAAAGCTCTGTATTCGTTTATCTCTTTCAGTTGTGTTTTTGTATTATTTTCCGCTGCATTATAGTTTGTAAATCTCTGATATTTATCATATGTATTTTATTTGTTCATACTATGTATATTCTTGTACTTTGATGTGAATTTTTGTAATAAGAAATGAAATGTTCTTCTGTTTGTGTTCTGATTTGTCGTGTCCTCAGACAATCCGTTCTTTCTCTTCTCTTCGGGGACCGGGGAAGCTCGGGTCATGTCAAAATCCAATACCGAAATATCTGAAGATAATTTCCATCCAAATCATTCCAATTCATACATTGAAAATTTTAGGTTATATTTAAACCATTTCAATTTCTTTATAAAAATTAATAAACAACTTATTCAGATAAAAATATATGTTTTCTTTATAAACTTGGAATATTTCATCCAATACCATTTCAAATCATTTATTATGATTTAACACAATTTTTCTTTATTTTTAATCATTTAAAAATAGTTCCTTTAAGTTGAATGGCTTTTCAGGTCAATTAATTGCACAAGCACTGTTTTTATTTAAATTTGAATTAACCATTTTACAAAATCTAACTATTAGATTTCATATATCTTATAATTATTTGAAAGATTTTTTCGATACATACATAACAATTTTGGTTTCAGGAGAATTCGATAGTCGGATCTCCCGTTACTTCAATTCGAAGTTAATCGTTGAAATTCACGAACGATCGATGCGCGACTCGTTCTATTCGTACCATTTGTATATATATAATATATTTCGTCGATTTCCTTTTAAAACGTATTTTATAAAACGTTTATAAACTAGTTTAAAAATGATTTCAACTTCTATTTCAATTTTAAATCAAAATTGAAAATATCATATTATTATAATCTCAAAATAATAATATTTTCAAATCAAATCTTTTAGATATTCATTCTAAAAATGAAGAGATTCTATAGAAAAATACGTTCGAGTTAAAACAACATTTATTTACTTAACTCAGCTTCATATTTCAATGTTTTTGTACCCATCCAAAATCAGACATCAAAATCATATTTCAATTCTTCATTGAATAACATATTAAAATATTCGTTATTTCCGAATTGGAATGTGACTCAATCAATTACCATATAATTTTATTAATATGGATTTCATACATCGCATGCATTCAACAATAGTTACAAACAACTATTAAAAATTCAATTCACATCCAGAGTGCATTTACAACTGTATAAGCTTTAGATAAATAATGCTTATAACGATTTGTTAATCAATTGATTGACATATAAATTAAACATAAGGGAGATATGTGAATTAATTATCATCCCAAGACCCGCTTAGGGTTCATCCATCAACAATGATTATTATTTGTACACTTGGGCGATGTGTAAAATTATCGTCCAATACACGTGTCGGGTTTACATCGCAATACATGTGAACTTATCTAATATTTTGGAGACGTATGGGTAAATTGTCATCCCAGAATAATTTATAATTTAAATATTTTATTTAACAATACATGTTTTCAATGTTTAATAATGATAACATTAAAACTGTAAACATCCATCAATCACCAAACAAAATATTGCAATCACAGGCCATCATCATATATTCAATTATAAAATAGAATAACTGTACAAAATATTTGAGTGAGAGAGTTCTCACATCGATCGGTTTCGAAATCGTTATTAAAGTGATTGTTTTAACGAAATTAAACAAGCAATTAATTTTATCAAAAATACCAAATGCATCTATTTATGTCAAAATTTGTTCCATCATGTAGATCTCACCTTCATGATTCCAACGCACGTTAAACTATTCAATTTCGCTATTGTTTGAATAAGATATGAACATTTAAACATTTACATATTTAATTTAACAATTAACTGCCCCTAATTGTAATTAATATTAATTCAAGATTAGGGCGTTAAAAACCCGTCTTCTTCCTTTCCGCAACGCTCTCTAGGTTTCGAAGAAAATGCTCTAACCCTAATTCTAAAATCACACACCTTCTTCACCTATCTGAGGCCGATCAGCCCCGACCATGTCATTGAACCTTCCACGAGCCACCACAACCTGGTGTTGCAAAGAACTCGGCCTCTCCGTTGATCATGAAAATTGTCCAAAGTCATCGTCTTCACACAAGGAAATCGAGCCAACCGTGCTACTAAACCAGATCATTACTGTAACAACCCGGAAAATCTGGGCCAGTTTAAAATTTTTATTTTGGCCATTTTAGCGAATTTTGATTATTTAAAATGAATTATTTTAAATAATATCGACGAGAAATTTATTTTGAATATAATTCGAACGTATATATTATACGCGTCGTTGTTAGAATATAAAAATTTATATATAATTATAAATAGAATTGAAAATGGCGCGGTAGTTCGATAATTCGATTTCAAACTTCAATTGAATGTACCGGGTGCAAAACAATCCGGATTTTAGTGAAACCAAAAATGATAGAATCTAATTGATAATATCTTTCTAACGAATCCGACCAATCGAAATTTGATAGCGGGAATCAAAAGGTATGTCCAGTTGAAAATTCTGAATAGTCGCTATGGAATTCAGGCCCTTAAAAATGGACATTTTGCAAATGACCTCGGATTTCGACGAAACCACTTTTGTTAGATCCGCAGTGTCAAGTTATTGCTAGGTTTCAAATTTCATAATTTTTCGAATCAATATGTGAGCGTGGCAAAAGAAAACGCGTTTGACCAGTTTCTGTTGATTTTAATCGACTGGAAATTGACTATTTTTCAAACGGTCTCAGAATTTGACGAAACTAGTTTTGTTAGGACCGTATCGTCAATACGAAGCTAGAAAGTATTTTTCTGAAATTTTTCTAGTTAGTATGTGACCCCGGTAATTTGAAATGTGCGTTTAAAATTCAATATAATGATTTAAATAAAAATTCAAAAGGAAACTGACTGTAACGATCAAATCAGCTTGCGATACATATCCCATTGTGTTCGGAATGGGGGTGAAACGCTATGGACGACAGGCGGTGGGCCTCGTTTCGAGGTCATATGTAAAAGTCAACCCTTGTGCATAATTTAATAATTAAATAATAAAATAAAATAATAAAAAAAACCTATTCCCTCCCCTTTATCTTCTTCCTGGCCCCCCCCCCCGTTCACTTTGATTTCGGGTAAACAAAGAAAAAAAAAAAAAACCTAAGCGAAACGAAGCCGCCTCCTCCTCCCACGAAGCCGCCTCCTCCTCCCTCGAAGCCGCCTCCTCCTCCCAGCGCCCACACCCCGAAGACCCTAGCCGCCACCAGACCCCAAGCTCGCGACGCCTCCAACCCCGAGCCGCCCCTCGAAGCGAGCGCCTCCGATCTCCTTTCGCCCCCCCCCCCCCCGCTCCTCTGTAAGTATTTTATTCTTATTTTTATTTTTAAGTTCTATAGAACTGAAAATTAATTTCTGATTTTGTTAAAGGTTTAAAAACTGAAATTTTAAAAAAGTATAAAACTGTTTTTTTAAAGGTTTAAAAACTGAAATTTTTAAAAGAGAAAAACTGTTTTTTTTTAAAAGATTTTAAAACTGAAATTTTTATAAAAGTATTAAAACAGATTTTTTAAAAAGATTAAAACAGATTTTATAAAGTATTAAAACAGGTTTTTTTTTAAAAAGAATAAAAACTGGAATTTTTTTTATAAAAGTATTAAAACAGATTTTAAAAAAAAATTAAAACTGATTTTGTTTTTATAAAGATTAAAACTGATTTTGTTTTTAAAAGGATTAAAACTGAATTGATTTTTATAAAGATAAAAACTGAATTGATTTTTATAATTTTAAAAACTGATTTGTTAGAACTTTAAAACTGAATTTTTTTTAAAAGAATAAAAACAGTTGATTTTTAAAAAAGGTTAAAACTGATTTTAATTTTAAGTTTAAGCAAAAGGTTTAAACTTTAAAAAGATCGGATTTGAAGTCGAGATAAAAATCATATTTTTACATATTGAACTTCGAAAGAAAGATATAGTTTTTATATATTGAACTTCGATAGAAAAATAGAATTCTTATATATTGAACTTCGATATAAAAATAGAATTTTTATATATTGAACTTCGATATAAAAATAGAATTTTTATATATTGAACTTCGATAGAAAAATAGAATTTTTATATATTGAACTTCGATAGAAAAATAGAATTTTTATATATTGAACATCGAAGTAAAAATTCGATTTTTATATATTGAATAGCGAAGTAAAAATGTGATTTTTACGTATGTAGTGAAAGCAGCAACGAAGATGCGATAGGAATGAAGATTTCTATCAATGAAGTGCCGTGGAGCTAGGATAACTATATGTGAGAATTTCTCACCTTTCAATTTATTTTTCTAGTTATATATATATACTAGGATGCAGACGGTGCTTATTAGAAGCACCCGACACCCGTCCACATACCATGGACTTGTTTGTTTGGTTGTGTAGTTGGTTAGATTATTTGATTGGGATTTGATTGATTGGTTGAATTGGAAATTGATTAGGATTGATGTGTGAATGGCGTGGGCCTTCACTAGACCGGGGATAAGGCTAGGCCTTGTCCCGTTTCTAGTATCGTGCCGTTATGCCGCCGAAATTTTCTAAAATATGTTGGAAAATAAAAAAAAATATCATTTTATTGTGTAAATGAATTGAATAGAAATTCATAGGTTGAAATAAAATGTTTTATCGTTAAAAATATAATTTTTAACGTGAATGTGAATAAATAAATATTCATTTACAAACCAGACGGTTTGTTTATGTACACTTATTTGAATGACATTGATTGGGACGATAAATTTTACACATCGCCCAACTGCACAAATAAAATCTGTGTTTGTTTGTTTGAAACCCCACACGGGTGTTGGGATGAAATATGAATTTCACTCATCCTGATTGATTAAATATGTCGATCGATGGATTGACAGGCTGTTATAAGCGTTGAATATCTATATTTGATGCTTATACAGTGTAGTGCACTTTAGTTGATGGTTGATTATTTTTCAATGCTATTATATACATGTGTTGTATGGAAATCCATATAATTAATTTTATATGGTAATTGATTGGGCCTCATTCCAATTTGAAAAATAAAGAAAATTTGAAAATAGAAATTATGAAGCCGTGTTGATTAGATTGACGCCATTTTGACGTAAACGATATTTATATCGATTTTATTCATTTCGAAATGAATTGAATTGAAAACGAATTCAAAATGAATTGAATTGAAAACGAATTCAAAATGAATTGAATTGAAAACGAATTCAAAGTGAATTGAATTGAAAGTGATTTCGAAATGAATTGAATTGAAAACGAATTCAAAGTGAATTGAATTGAAAGTGATTTCGAAATGAATTGAATTGAAAACGATTTCGAAATGAATTGAATTGAAAACGAATTCAAAATGAATTGAAAGCAAATTGAAATGAATTCAAATTGAATTGAAATTTGAATTGAATAGAAATGAATTTTAAAACGAATTTATAGAGAAGAATTCAATTTTGCTTTGAATTGAGATGGAAGTTGAAATAGATTTTGAAACGAATTTTAAAACTATTTATATAATTCGTTTTAAATAGAAATCGACGAAGTATATATTATATATATTATATATATAATATAATGGCCTGAATAGAACGCGCCGCGCCGCGGCAGTTCGCGAATTTCGACCATTTATTTCAAACGGACATTACGGGAGATCCGACCGTCGGATTCTCCTAAAACCGGAACCGTTGGGTTCGTATCGAAAAGAGCTTTCTAACGAATATTAGAAATTTGAAATCTAACGGTTGGATTTGGAATTATGTCCAAATCAAATTCGAAAAAGGTCGCTGTAAGTGCAGTTCGATGGCCGTTGATGGAAATCGACTGTACGGGCCTTGATAAAATTATTAAAAATAGCAATAATTTGTGTAAAATCATAAGAAATGATTTGTGAAGATTTGGGATGAAAAACTCCATATTTGAAAAGATAAAAATGGATTTTTATCGAAATGAACTAGTTTTGAACTAGAAATATAATTCTATTTATTTTTAAATAAATAAATTGAATTTAAAAAGGGTTTTAAAAATAACCAAAATTTCCAATGATTGCATTGGAGTGGATTTGAATCGAAATTGTCTTCGGAATATTTCGATGTTGGAATTCGTGATTATACAGGTGTTGTTATGGAAATTTGAAAGATATATATATTTATATCGTTATTTCCAATACGACATTTGTTAGTCGTAGAATTTGATATTGAATATAAGCCGATATATTTTCTATTCAGAGCCTTGTATTGAATATCGAATGTGATTTGGGTTTGTCGTGAATGGTGTCTTTACTAACACTGTTCTTGAACCCAGTTGAGAAAAGATTAAATCTTTTGATTTAGATTTAATGAAGTGTACCAATTAAATAATATTTAATTGGAATTGAATTGATATTGATTTTTGGGTTTATCGTGAACAGTGTTTTAAATAACACTTGTTCTTTAACCCGATAATTAATGAATGTGATTTGGGTTTGTCGTGAATGGTGTCTTCACTAACACTGTTCTTGAACCCAGTTGAGAAAAGATTAAATCTTTTGATTTAGATTTAATGAAGTGTACCAATTAAATAATATTTAATTGGAATTGAATGGATATTGATTTTTGGGTTTATCGTGAACAGTGTTTTAAATAACACTTGTTCTTTAACCCGATAATTAATGGGATGTGACTTTGGGTTTATCGTGAACCGTGTTTTAAATGACACTGATTCTTTAACCCAGTCACAGATTAAAACTAAGTGGAGTTTTAATGAATCTTTAATTAGATTGAAAAGATCGAGAATGGAGTATCACCAGTTTTGCTCCAGGCGATAGTTAAATCTTTAATTAGATTTGAACGTGAAATTTAGAAACTAACTGTCGGTTAGCTAAGTAGAATGGTTTTCTGGATATTGATCTGATGTTGGTTTCGGCCTTCGGGGTTAATATTTGGGGAATTATTCTCTTGATTAATTTACGGTTAATGACTAATGAGTTGGAATGAGGCTTATGTTGTGTTTGTGTAACACTTTTATAATATATACGCGAGTTATTCGGAAAGACCGGGTTTATCCCATTCTGAATAACTGATACGACGATAAGTCGAAGATGAAGACGATGGTCGAAGACCGGAGGTCTTCACGTCGTTTGGGTGATAACTGATGATCTTGATTGGGCTGTACACCCAAGAAGATGGAAACAGTTAGTGATCGTCCAGACGTGCTTGGAGATCGATGGGTATGCGGGGTACTAGGTGCCTCCGGTTTCGTTCAGACCCAGAACGGACTTGTAAATGGACTGTGTGTCTAACATCGGATTTCATTCTGTGTGACTGATATCGGTTGCATAGGATGGCTTGCCTGTGTGGCATGCTAAGATGCAAATGATCAAGGCTTCTGTTGAAAAGCAAAGTCTTGTGGTTGATGATCAAAGCACGGCCTTTGTGGCGTAGCTTTGTGTAACGTTTACCTCGCGTGTTTCACACCCGGTATGAACCAAAAACGGGAGACGGACCTCAGGGAGGACTTGCGTTTCTTTCTAGCTAGAAGTGGCGTCAGTGGTTTTACACGCCCTGACGAGTTTGACTTATGTGGTTGTTGCTGTTGTGAGGCGCCTCGGTTATATCGGTTTCGGCCGAATGCATTCTGGTCGGCTGACGGACCAGACTTACACCCCATAGGGTGGGGAGACGTAGTGTTCAGGCATAATAATCCACATCGGTGGACCGGCCCTGAGGATCCAAGGCTTGCCTGCGCGCTTGCCTGAGGGGCGGGCTAGAGCGTCTCGAATCGGTTGAGGACTATCTTTTGCCTCGGTTCATAGACGGAAATCCAATTTCCAAATACGTGACATTTGCGGTTTTATTTGTAAACCTATATATGGCGACATGATATATGGTACCCATGCCGCCTATGATTGATACTTATGATTTGAAGTTGTTTTATACACTATGCACTTATATAGTATCAAATGATTTGTTTTAAACGTATCAAGCATTCTTTGGCTGTTATAAGGGAAAACCCTATCCTCGACTGCGTTGCATTGTGTGATGGGACCTGGGTCTTATAACAGCTTCATTTTCCTTTATTTAGCATTGCGTTGTTTGTTTTATGCACTGGTATTCTTGGGAGGAAACCCGTTCCGTGTTATACGGCGTGGTCCCTTGATTTACCTAACTTTGAAATAAAGATTAACTGTTTTAGTTCTCACACCAGTCACATGACTGACCTGGAGTTTATTGTTTTAACCTAAACTCTGGGTGCCCTTATTTTGACATGGGCAGCTAGTAGTTTTGGTTTTGCAGATATATATTCACAGGATCCTGGTTTACAGCTGGAAGGATACCCGGAAAGCTTTGTATCCGTATATCTCATTCTAGTTGTGTATTGTATTATTTTCCGCTGCTATGTATTTAAATGTAATTTAAATCTCTGATATTTCTGTGTAATATTCATTTATACTCTGTATATTCTTGTAATCTGATGCATTGTTGTCATATACAATGAAATGTTCTTCTGTATGCGTTCTGTTGTGGCTTGTTCTCGAACTATCCGACGCTTTCCTTTACGGGGAAGTTACGGGTCTTTACAGTTGGTATCAGAGCTTTGGTTTACAAAGCTAGAGAACAAGACACATTAGAACCATACGAAAGAATTCATCAGATATTGGATTAGTAATATCCAATTAGAATGACTCGTTAGAGATGGGATCAGTAGTATCCTAGAACGAGTGTGAAGAGTATATTTTTAAAATGAAAACGATTTTTGTTTTGAAAATTTAAATCAATTATTCGTATTTGATTATTTATTTTAGATTGATTAGGACAATCCAAAATATAAAGATTTTTGCGTATGCGCCTAGCTAGCGTGTATTCGAAGTTTTGATATATTGGATAGATATAGAATTACACTCTAATCGCCCGGAGATGATTTTGATGATGGAGCTCCATCATTAGAATTTATATTCGAGTGACGAGCGTGTAATATCTATATACTTCCTATTGACTGGTGTGAGAACCAAAATTAGATAGGGCTAATTGTTGTGATTTGGCATCAAAAACAGGATTTTTGTATATATATCAAAATTATGAATTTGAAACGTTAATCCACTAATTGATTGATGTTTGTGTTGTTTGTTTAATTGTTTGATAATTTTGAACTAGTATGCCTAATTTGATCGAATATTGAATTGTATTGAAAATTGGTCGCATTTGCTTGCATATACATATATATCATTGAACAGGTCATAGCAAGGAGGCTAGAGCCAGAGAATAAAATTTGTTTGCCCGACAAATAGGTACATGTTTACTACATAATTTCCTGTTTTGTTTGGGTGATGAGGATTTTGTGAGCCTATTGGCTAGCCGCTTGGCTTTTTCTTTTTCTTTTTGAAATCTGAAGGACCGGGGAAGCTATTTGAAATTCCCCGATGCTCCCGGTGCAGGGGAGGTTATGGCGAAATTTTTCGAAAATTTAGGGTGTTAGCCAAATTTTTGAAATTTTGAAAATTCTCAGAAACTAAAAAGTTAGAGAATGGAAGCCAGATCGAACGTAGAGTTGAATAATCAAACCACTTTCTACTTTGTTCCTTTTCGGGGACGAAAAGTTTTAAGTGGGGGAGATTGTAACAACCCGGAAAATCTGGGCCAGTTTAAAATTTTTATTTTGGCCATTTTAGCGAATTTTGATTATTTAAAATGAATTATTTTAAATAATATCGACGAGAAATTTATTTTGAATATAATTCGAACGTATATATTATACGCGTCGTTGTTAGAATATAAAAATTTATATATAATTATAAATAGAATTGAAAATGGCGCGGTAGTTCGATAATTCGATTTCAAACTTCAATTGAATGTACCGGGTGCAAAACAATCCGGATTTTAGTGAAACCAAAAATGATAGAATCTAATTGATAATATCTTTCTAACGAATCCGACCAATCGAAATTTGATAGCGGGAATCAAAAGGTATGTCCAGTTGAAAATTCTGAATAGTCGCTATGGAATTCAGGCCCTTAAAAATGGACATTTTGCAAATGACCTCGGATTTCGACGAAACCACTTTTGTTAGATCCGCAGTGTCAAGTTATTGCTAGGTTTCAAATTTCATAATTTTTCGAATCAATATGTGAGCGTGGCAAAAGAAAACGCGTTTGACCAGTTTCTGTTGATTTTAATCGACTGGAAATTGACTATTTTTCAAACGGTCTCAGAATTTGACGAAACTAGTTTTATTAGGACCGTATCGTCAATACGAAGCTAGAAAGTATTTTTCTGAAATTTTTCTAGTTAGTATGTGACCCCGGTAATTTGAAATGTGCGTTTAAAATTCAATATAATGATTTAAATGAAAATTCAAAAGGAAACTGACTGTAACGATCAAATCAGCTTGCGATACATATCCCATTGTGTTCGGAATGGGGGTGAAACGCTATGGACGACAGGCGGTGGGCCTCGTTTCGAGGTCATATGTAAAAGTCAACCCTTGTGCATAATTTAATAATTAAATAATAAAATAAAATAATAAAAAAAACCTATTCCCTCCCCTTTATCTTCTTCCTGCCCCCCCCCCCCCCCCCCGTTCACTTTGATTTCGGGTAAACAAAGAAAAAAAAAGAAAAAAAAACCCTAAGCGAAACGAAGCCGCCTCCTCCTCCCACGAAGCCGCCTCCTCCTCCCTCGAAGCCGCCTCCTCCTCCCAGCGCCCACACCCCGAAGACCCTAGCCGCCACCAGACCCCAAGCTCGCGACGCCTCCAACCCCGAGCCGCCCCTCGAAGCGAGCGCCTCCGATCTCCTTTCGCCCCCCCCCCCCCCCCCCGCTCCTCTGTAAGTATTTTATTCTTATTTTTATTTTTAAGTTCTATAGAACTGAAAATTAATTTCTGATTTTGTTAAAGGTTTAAAAACTGAAATTTTAAAAAAGTATAAAACTGTTTTTTTAAAGGTTTAAAAACTGAAATTTTTAAAAGAGAAAAACTGTTTTTTTTAAAAAGATTTTAAAACTGAAATTTTTATAAAAGTATTAAAACAGATTTTTTAAAAAGATTAAAACAGATTTTATAAAGTATTAAAACAGGTTTTTTTTTTAAAAAGAATACAAACTGGAATTTTTTTTATAAAAGTATTAAAACAGATTTTTTAAAAAAATTAAAACTGATTTTGTTTTTATAAAGATTAAAACTGATTTTGTTTTTAAAAGGATTAAAACTGAATTGATTTTTATAAATATAAAAACTGAATTGATTTTTATAATTTTAAAAACTGATTTGTTAGAACTTTAAAACTGAATTTTTTTTAAAAGAATAAAAACAGTTGATTTTTAAAAAAGGTTAAAACTGATTTTAATTTTAAGTTTAAGCAAAAGGTTTAAACTTTAAAAAGATCGGATTTGAAGTCGAGATAAAAATCATATTTTTACATATTGAACTTCGAAAGAAAGATATAGTTTTTATATATTGAACTTCGATAGAAAAATAGAATTCTTATATATTGAACTTCGATATAAAAATAGAATTTTTATATATTGAACTTCGATATAAAAATAGAATTTTTATATATTGAACTTCGATAGAAAAATAGAATTTTTATATATTGAACTTCGATAGAAAAATAGAATTTTTATATATTGAACATCGAAGTAAAAATTCGATTTTTATATATTGAATAGCGAAGTAAAAATGTGATTTTTACGTATGTAGTGAAAGCAGCAACGAAGATGCGATAGGAATGAAGATTTCTATCAATGAAGTGCCGTGGAGCTAGGATAACTATATGTGAGAATTTCTCACCTTTCAATTTATTTTTCTAGTTATATATATATACTAGGATGCAGACGGTGCTTATTAGAAGCACCCGACACCCGTCCACATACCATGGACTTGTTTGTTTGGTTGTGTAGTTGGTTAGATTATTTGATTGGGATTTGATTGATTGGTTGAATTGGAAATTGATTAGGATTGATGTGTGAATGGCGTGGGCCTTCACTAGACCGGGGATATGGCTAGGCCTTGTCCCGTTTCTAGTATCGTGCCGTTATGCCGCCGAAATTTTCTAAAATATGTTGGAAAATAAAAAAAAAAAAAATCATTTTATTGTGTAAATGAATTGAATAGAAATTCATAGGTTGAAATAAAATGTTTTATCGTTAAAAATATAATTTTTAACGTGAATGTGAATAAATAAATATTCATTTACAAACCAGACGGTTTGTTTATGTACACTTATTTGAATGACATTGATTGGGACGATAAATTTTACACATCGCCCAACTGCACAAATAAAATCTGTGTTTGTTTGTTTGAAACCCCACACGGGTGTTGGGATGAAATATGAATTTCACTCATCCTGATTGATTAAATATGTCGATCGATGGATTGACAGGCTGTTATAAGCGTTGAATATCTATATTTGATGCTTATACAGTGTAGTGCACTTTAGTTGATGGTTGATTATTTTTCAATGCTATTATATACATGTGTTGTATGGAAATCCATATAATTAATTTTATATGGTAATTGATTGGGCCTCATTCCAATTTGAAAAATAAAGAAAATTTGAAAATAGAAATTATGAAGCCGTGTTGATTAGATTGACGCCATTTTGACGTAAACGATATTTATATCGATTTTATTCATTTCGAAATGAATTGAATTGAAAACGAATTCAAAATGAATTGAATTGAAAACGAATTCAAAATGAATTGAATTGAAAACGAATTCAAAGTGAATTGAATTGAAAGTGATTTCGAAATGAATTGAATTGAAAACGAATTCAAAGTGAATTGAATTGAAAGTGATTTCGAAATGAATTGAATTGAAAACGATTTCGAAATGAATTGAATTGAAAACGAATTCAAAATGAATTGAAAGCAAATTGAAATGAATTCAAATTGAATTGAAATTTGAATTGAATAGAAATGAATTTTAAAACGAATTTATAGAGAAGAATTCAATTTTGCTTTGAATTGAGATGGAAGTTGAAATAGATTTTGAAACGAATTTTAAAACTATTTATATAATTCGTTTTAAATAGAAATCGACGAAGTATATATTATATATATTATATATATAATATAATGGCCTGAATAGAACGCGCCGCGCCGCGGCAGTTCGCGAATTTCGACCATTTATTTCAAACGGACATTACGGGAGATCCGACCGTCGGATTCTCCTAAAACCGGAACCGTTGGGTTCGTATCGAAAAGAGTTTTCTAACGAATATTAGAAATTTGAAATCTAACGGTTGGATTTGGAATTATGTCCAAATCAAATTCGAAAAAGGTCGTTGTAAGTGCAGTTCGATGGCCGTTGATGGAAATCGACTGTACGGGCCTTGATAAAATTATTAAAAATAGCAATAATTTGTGTAAAATCATAAGAAATAATTTGTGAAGATTTGGGATGAAAAACTCCATATTTGAAAAGATAAAAGTGGATTTTTATCGAAATGAACTAGTTTTGAACTAGAAATATAATTCTATTTATTTTTAAATAAATAAATTGAATTTAAAAAGGGTTTTAAAAATAACCAAAATTTCCAATGATTGCATTGGAGTGGATTTGAATCGAAATTGTCTTCGGAATATTTCGATGTTGGAATTCGTGATTATACAGGTGTTGTTATGGAAATTTGAAAGATATATATATTTATATCGTTATTTCCAATACGACATTTGTTAGTCGTAGAATTTGATATTGAATATAAGCCGATATATTTTCTATTCAGAGCCTTGTATTGAATATCGAATGTGATTTGGGTTTGTCGTGAATGGTGTCTTTACTAACACTGTTCTTGAACCCAGTTGAGAAAAGATTAAATCTTTTGATTTAGATTTAATGAAGTGTACCAATTAAATAATATTTAATTGGAATTGAATTGATATTGATTTTTGGGTTTATCGTGAACAGTGTTTTAAATAACACTTGTTCTTTAACCCGATAATTAATGAATGTGATTTGGGTTTGTCGTGAATGGTGTCTTCACTAACACTGTTCTTGAACCCAGTTGAGAAAAGATTAAATCTTTTGATTTAGATTTAATGAAGTGTACCAATTAAATAATATTTAATTGGAATTGAATGGATATTGATTTTTGGGTTTATCGTGAACAGTGTTTTAAATAACACTTGTTCTTTAACCCGATAATTAATGGGATGTGACTTTGGGTTTATCGTGAACCGTGTTTTAAATGACACTGATTCTTTAACCCAGTCACAGATTAAAACTAAGTGGAGTTTTAATGAATCTTTAATTAGATTGAAAAGATCGAGAATGGAGTATCACCAGTTTTGCTCCAGGCGACAGTTAAATCTTTAATTAGATTTGAACGTGAAATTTAGAAACTAACTGTCGGTTAGCTAAGTAGAATGGTTTTCTGGATATTGATCTGATGTTGGTTTCGGCCTTCGGGGTTAATATTTGGGGAATTATTCTCTTGATTAATTTACGGTTAATGACTAATGAGTTGGAATGAGGCGTATGTTGTGTTTGTGTAACACTTTTATAATATATACGCGAGTTATTCGGAAAGACCGGGTTTATCCCATTCTGAATAACTGATACGACGATAAGTCGAAGATGAAGACGATGGTCGAAGACCGGAGGTCTTCACGTCGTTTGGGTGATAACTGATGATCTTGATTGGGCTGTACACCCAAGAAGATGGAAACAGTTAGTGATCGTCCAGACGTGCTTGGAGATCGATGGGTATGCGGGGTACTAGGTGCCTCCGGTTTCGTTCAGACCCAGAACGGACTTGTAAATGGACTGTGTGTCTGACATCGGATTTCATTCTGTGTGACTGATATCGGTTGCATAGGATGGCTTGCCTGTGTGGCATGCTAAGATGCAAATGATCAAGGCTTCTGTTGAAAAGCAAAGTCTTGTGGTTGATGATCAAAGCACGGCCTTTGTGGCGTAGCTTTGTGTAACGTTTACCTCGCGTGTTTCACACCCGGTATGAACCAAAAACGGGAGACGGACCTCAGGGAGGACTTGCGTTTCTTTTTAGCTAGAAGTGGCGTCAGTGGTTTTACACGCCCTGACGAGTTTGACTTATGTGGTTGTTGCTGTTGCGAGGCGCCTCGGTTATATCGGTTTCGGCCGAATGCATTCTGGTCGGCTGACGGACCAGACTTACACCCCATAGGGTGGGGAGACGTAGTGTTCAGGCATAATAATCCACATCGGTGGACCGGCCCTGAGGATCCAAGGCTTGCCTGCGCGCTTGCCTGAGGGGCGGGCTAGAGCATCTCGAATCGGTTGAGGACTATCTTTTGCCTCGGTTCATAGACGGAAATCCAATTTCCAAATACGTGACATTTGCGGTTTTATTTGTAAACCTATATATGGCGACATGATATATGGTACCCATGCCGCCTATGATTGATACTTATGATTTGAAGTTGTTTTATACACTATGCACTTATATAGTATCAAATGATTTGTTTTAAACGTATCAAGCATTCTTTGGCTGTTATAAGGGAAAACCCTATCCTCGACTGCGTTGCATTGTGTGATGGGACCTGGGTCTTATAACAGCTTCATTTTCCTTTATTTAGCATTGCGCTGTTTGTTTTATGCACTGGTATTCTTGGGAGGAAACCCGTTCCGTGTTATACGGCGTGGTCCCTTGATTTACCTAACTTTGAAATAAAGATTAACTGTTTTAGTTCTCACACCAGTCACATGACTGACCTGGAGTTTATTGTTTTAACCTAAACTCTGGGTGCCCTTATTTTGACACGGGCAGCTAGTAGTTTTGGTTTTGCAGATTTATATTCACAGGATCCTGGTTTACAGCTGGAAGGATACCCGGAAAGCTTTGTATCCGTATATCTCATTCTAGTTGTGTATTGTATTATTTTCCGCTGCTATGTATTTAAATGTAATTTAAATCTCTGATATTTCTGTGTAATATTCATTTATACTCTGTATATTCTTGTAATCTGATGCATTGTTGTCATATACAATGAAATGTTCTTCTGTATGCGTTCTGTTGTGGCTTGTTCTCGAACTATCCGACGCTTTCCTTTACGGGGAAGTTACGGGTCTTTACAACAGCTCAATAATTAGATCTCACTAGGCTGAAGAACTTTGTAGTTGAAATCTTTGCGAATGGATGAACGGATTTCACAATTTTGAGGGTGGAAAATCCGACATTTTTGGCCATCAAATTTTTAGGTGGTGGCTGCTATTATAAATGTGGACTAGGGTTTTGAAGGCAAAGTGTATATATATAATATTTAATAATATTTTAATTCCAACGTTATTTGTTTAATGCTCCGAATTCCAAATGAACCCCAACGATTATCGCCCCTAAACAAATACCCCCATTCCAAACACAATATGATATGTTTCGTAAGCCAATTCGATTGTTTTGATCATTTTTTATCAAAACTAAAATATAAATCAATATAACGTTCAAAATTAATTTCCAACGTACATTTTAATTTACCACGATCACATATTAGCTCCAAAAATTACGAAATTTGGAATCTTGCTATGTTTTGAAAATATGGTTCTAACAAAACTAATGTCATCGAACTTAGAGACCATATGAGAAATGGCCTTTTAACTGCTTATTAAATTCACAACTAAAATTGAACACGCGTTTAAATTTACATGATCACATACTAATTCCAATTGATTTGAAATTTTAAAACTGACAATAATTTGATGTTCTGGATCTAACAAAATTAGTTCGTCGAAAATGGAGGTCGTTAGAAAAATGGCCATTATTAAGGTCTTATTTAATATCGATAAAATATTAATAAAATCCATAGTGACTATTTCAAATTTTGATTTGGAAATAACTTATAATTTATAATATGAAATCTAAAATTTCATATTCATTAGAAAGATATAATTAAATAGATTCTAACATTTCTTGTTTCACTTAAATCCATCTTAAATTGCATTATGTACATTCATTTAATGTTCAAAACTAAAATTTTAAATTATTGCGACGTTTTGAGTTAGTTTCAATTAAATTTTAAATTTATACGTTCAAACTTCATTTTTAAATAAATTATAAGTCGTTTATTTTCAAAATAAATCATTTAAAATATTTAAAATCCAATAAATAAATTAAAAATAATTTTTAACTTGTTTCCAAAAATGTGGATTGTTACAGTAGCAGAGTAGAAAGCACGTCAAAACGGAACATCTAAAAAAGTCTAGATTTAAGCTAAAAGAGAAAGTCCTAATCGCCAAGGAGAGCTACAAATCTGAGGAGCCAAGGGAAAGGAAGAAAGAAGGGTAAGACATAAAGTCTGACGAGTTCCAACGATTTTCAAATATGCATAAAATAGAGATACCAAGACAGGTATAAAAGACTGGATGAGAAAGTATAGTATGATATAAGGTAACAGATAAACTAAACAGAACATCAGGATAGACAGGAATAACAGGAATAAACGATAATCGAGTAATGCTTCATATTTATATCCCTAAAACAGGTTATGTGTACACGAATACTAGTATGATAGTGTGACGACCCTAAACCCCCATGCCACGGAAGTAAGGATAATCATTGGAATATAACAAATAGACAATAATAGCAGAAAATAATCATAGAATTACACCAGATAAAGTACATCAAAGTTACACTAGAAATAATATATCAACATTAGAGTTACACAGCATAACAGGATCATACTTGGTACATAATACAGTTTTAGCTTAATATAAAATGTCTGCAGCGGAATCAAACATAATATACTAAATAAAGTCTGAACAACATAATAGAAATGATAGAATTCATGTATAGCTCCATAGCTATCCAGAATGAGTCTGCTAAAACCTGAATACAAGGCTGTCCATGTGGAAAAGAGGGCACCCGAGTTTGCAAAATGAAACAAACTATGAATCAGTCATGGGACTGTTATGAGAAATCTTACTTAACTTATTTAATAATAAGGCTAATCACAGGACCACGCCGCTAACGCGGAACATGTTTACTCCATTGGATTGCCCATCCATGAAATAAGTTAAATCATTAAACAACGCAATGCCTTTTTTATAAAAATGAAACCATTATAAGACTCAAGTCCCATTACACAATGCAACGCAAACCGGAGGATAGAGTTTTACCTTATAATAGCCAAAATATGCTTGATACGTATAAAACAAATCGTTTGATATTATTATTAGTGTCTATATGTTTCAAAAACATTTTCAATCATAATGTATCAATCATAGACGGCAGAGCTACCATATACTATGTCGTCATACTAGTTTTACAACCACAACCGCACGGTGTCATATTGGAAGTTGGATTTCCATCATGAACCAAGGCAAGGGATCATCCTTACCGAATTCGAGACTTTCTAGCCTGAGCCTCAGGATACAACCGCAAATGCACCTAGGAGCTCCAGGGTTGGTCCATACTTACGTTAATGGATTGGTTATTCCTTAACAATACGTTTCCCCGCCCTATGGGGCATAAATCAAGAGCCACTAGGGACTCAAATCCGAGGCGCCTCATTTCGTCGTCCACATAAGTAAAAATGTCTGGGCTCCATACCATGACATCACTTCTAGCTAGAAAGAAACACACATTCTCCCTGGTGTCCTTCTCCTATTTCAGGTTCATATCCGGGTGTGAGACTTGTGAATCAACGCTATACACAAAGACGTGCTAATTAAAGCTGTGCTTTGATCATCAACCACAATGCTATTCTTTTCAACAAAAGCCTTGATCATTTGCATCTTGGCATGCCACACTGACAATTCATGTCATGCAACTGATGTCTATCTATATATAACCTCTGAGCTCGTACGTCTCAGAGAAGGGTGTTAAGCAAGAGAATAAATTCTCCACCACCAAACAAACATATATTTAATAGAAATCAATCAACACAAAATAAAATCCAATGTCAGACACACATCATTTACAAGTCTGTTCTATGTCTGAACGAAACCGAAGACACCTTATTCTTCGTTCCACGTGTCCAATACGGAAGATAGACTCTCGCAAATCCGGACAATCAACCAGTATGTCCGGACAATGAAACGACCCAAACTTCCCCGTTCGGGAAAGCCCGGATTGAGTTGAGAATACGACAAATCAGAACGCAAACGATATAACATTTCATTGCCATTATTACAACAATTACATCAGAGTACAGAATATGTCAGAGTACGAATAAATATTACACATTAGAAATACAAAATCAGAGATTTAAATCACAAAGCCGCGGAAAAATAATACATAACACAATTGAAAGAAATACATGGATACAGGGCTTTCCGAATATAGCTTCAGCTATAAATCTAGGATCATGGAAAGAAATATCTTCAAAACCAAAACTACTAGCTGCCCGTGTGGAAAATAAGGGCATCTAAAGTTTAGGTTGAAACAATAAACTCCAGGTCAGTCATGGGACTGGTGTGAGAACTAAAACAGTTATTAATCTTTATTCTAAAAGTGGGGAAATCATGGGACCATGCCGTATAACACGGAACGGGTTCACTCCACATGAGTCTTAGTTTAAAATAAAACAATGCAATGCTTTTTGAATAAATGAACCTATTATAAGACGCAGGTCCCATAACACAATGCAACACAAGCCAGAGGATAGAGTTTTCCCTTATAATAGACAAACATGTTTGGTACGTATAAAACAAAATTATTTTGATATTACTATAAGTGCATAGTGTTAAAAACAACTTCAAATATAAATATATCAATCATAGACGGCATGGGCACCATATATCATGTCACCATACTAGTTCTATAATCAAAATCGCACGATGTCGTATTGGAAGTTAGATTTCCATCTATGAGTCGAGGCTAGGTATTTGTCCTCACTGGATTCGAGACTCTCTAGCCTGAGCCTCAGGATCGGTCGCAACTGCACCTTGGATCTTCAGGGCCGGTCCACAAATACTTTAGTGGATTAGTAATGCCTGAAAAATACGTTTCTCTGCCCTATGGGGCATAAAATCTGAGCCACTAGGGACTTAATATCCAAGGCACCTCATTCCATCATCCACATAAGCAAAAACGTCTGGGCTCTATACCATGACACCACTCCTAGCTAGAAAGAAATGCATGTTCTCCCTGCAGTCCTCTTCTGTTTTTGACTCATACTGGGGTGAGAAGCTCGCGAAGTAACGCTATACACAAAGATATGCTAATTAGAGCTATGCTTTGATCATCAACCACAAGACTCCTGCTTTTCCACAAAAGCCTTGATCATTTGCATCTTGACATGCCACACTGACAATTCACACCATGCAACTGATGTTTATCAATATATAACCTCTAAGCTCGTACGTCTCAAATAAGGTTGTTAAGAAAGAGAATAAATTCTCCGCTACCAAACAGATATATATTTGATAGAAATCAATTAGGACAGAATGAAATCCATTGTTAGACACATATCCATCTACAAGTCCATTCTGGGTCTGAACGATACCAGGGCACCTTATTCCTTGTTCCATATGTCCAATACAAGAGAGAGGTCCTCGCATATCCGTCGATCTCCAAGTACATCTGAACGATCACAACTTATTACCTTGTCTTGGGTGTACAGCCAAATCAAGACATCAGTAATCATACCAACGATGTGAAGAACTACGGTCTTTAACCATCGTCTTCATAGTCGACTTTTAATCGTCGTAGTAATTATTCAGATTGGGTTAAACCTGGTCTTTTCGAATAGCACACATATTTTATAATCAAGTGCTATAAAAACACACCATACGCCTCATTCCAATTCAGAATATTCTTTTAATAAAATATTCACATTATTTGGGAAAGGTTCCAATTAATTTTATCAAAGATAAATTCTTTTAAACTTATTCTTTAATCTTCCTTTGAATATCAATTTCAAAATATTTTATTAACTAGTAGGGATTATCGAACCTTACCACAATAATCATTTATTATTTTCCAATCCCAACCTATTCATCCTATGGAGCAAAACTGGTAGCACTCCATATATTACACCCACAGCATTGTCGGTAAATTTAATTACCATTTCTCGTTTAAATCTAATTAAAGATTTAACTACCGCCTGGAGTAAAACTGGCGGTACTCCATTTTCGATCATTTCAAGAATTCGGTAAATTTAATTATCTCCTTCGCATTTTAATCTAATTAAAGGTTCATTAAAACTCTAGCTCAATTTTAATGTCAAAATCATTTTTTTAATGATTATTCAAGTTTAAGAAATTAAACTTATCTTTAACTGGGTTAAAGAACCAATGTCATTTAAAACACAGTTCACGATAAACCCAAAACCATTTTCCACTAAAATGGAATCTACACGGAAATCATAACAGTGTATAATCGATATAAATTCCCATATCAGACTAATAATATAAATGGAATAGCGGCAAGGCCTTTTAAATTCCATATATAGTAACGGTATTCTTTTATAAAAGCTCATCTCGATTATTAACAAATCAAATTCCATTCAATTCCAATTTAATATATTAAATTGAAAACCTTTACTTTAGAAGATTTCCATTTAAATCTTAATAAAAGATTTATAAATTCCAAATTATATTTTCACTATTAACCGGGTTAAAGAATGAATGTCTTTAAAAACACAGTTCATAATAAACCCAATTCACATTTTATTATATTCCAATTACTAAATATAATTGGAAACTCATATAATCTTAATTAAAAGATTTATTCTTTTCACATGCGGTTTAAAAAGAGTGTTATTTAAGACACCATTCACCGTGAAACCCAAAATCCAATTTGATATTACATATAAGGTTCTTAGTAGAAATTATATCGGCTTATATTCAATATCAAATTATGAAATCAACAAATATCCTATTGGGAATAACGATATGTATATATCTTCAAATTCCTCAATAATATCCATATAATCACGAAATCCAACATTGAAATATCCCAAAGATTGTTTCCATTCCAATCCATTCCAATTTATTTATTGGAAAATTCTGGTTATTTTTAAAACCATTTCAAATCCAATTTATTTCTTTTAAAAATATTGGATTATTATTCTAGTTAATAACTAGTTCATTTTGATAAAAATATATTTTTATCTTTTCAAACTTAGAATTTTTCATCCAAAATTTTTCCAAATCATTTATTATGATTTTACATAAATTTTCCATATTTTTAAATAATTTTATCAAGGCCCGTACAGTCGTTTTCCAATAACGGTCATCGAACTGCATTTACAGCGACATTTTCCAAATTTGATTTGGACATATTTACAAATCCAGACGTTAGATTTCAAATCTCTTACATACATTGGAAAGCTCTTTTTGATACGGATCCAATGGTTCCAGTCTTAGGAGAATCCAACAGTTGGATCTCCCGTTACATCAATTTGAAGTTAATGGTTGAAATTCACGAACGGTCGCTGGGCGGTGCGTTCTATTCAGGCCATTAACTATATATAATATAAATATTATATATATTTTCTCAATTTCCATTTAAAACATATTTTATAAGTCGTTTATTATTTCATTTTAAAACAATTTCAACTTCATTTTCAATTTTAAATCAAAATTGGGTATTCTATATCTTTATCATATTAAAATGATAATATTTTCAAAATATTAGATTTTGAAATCACTTCTTTTCGATATTCATTTTAAAATGAATAAAATTGGATCGATAAACCCGTTCGGTTAAAATAGCGTTTGCTACTTAACTCAGCTTTATATTTTTATATTTTTATGTCCATCTAAAATCGGACATCAAAATCATAATTTTATTCTTCACTGAACATTATTTTAAAATATTTGTTAGTTTAAAATATCCTTTGTATTTTAATTTTTTTTATTTTAAATTATTCTTTATTTTAAAACATTCTTTATTTTCCAAATTGGAATGAGACCCTAACTATTACCATATAATGTTATTTATATGAATTCCACACAACACATGTATATAATAATCATGATAAACAATCAACCATCATCCAGAGTGCATTACACGACTGCATAAGCATTAGAAATAAATAATTAACGCTCAACACAGCCTATCAACCCATTCCTTGACAAACAACTAAATATTGGGATTAGTGTATGTCCAATATCATCCCAATACCCGTGCGGGGTTTTCAAACAGCAAATACAGATTATTTTTTTGTGTGGTTGGACTATGTGTAAAATTTATCATCCCAATCAATATCAGTCAAATGGGTGTACATAAACAAATCGTCTGATTTGTAAATGAATATTTATTTCCATTTCAGGAGAATTTTATGTGGTTCACATATACGTTAAAAATTATATTTTTAACGATAAAATATTTTATTCAACATATGAATATTTTATATAGTTCATTTATACAATAAAAATGATATTTTAATTATTCACACATTTTATTCAATACATGAATATTTTATTTTCCATTTCACACCATAATCACATCACAATACAGTCCAAACAAACAATCATGGTTTCAATTAAAGGTGTCAGGTGCTACTAAGCACTGTCTGCATCCTAGTATATATTTAATTGTAAACAAAATTTTAGTGAGATGTTCTCACCTCTGGTTTCCACTCATTCATTCTTTTGTGGACGATGGTTTGGATTTAGATTTGTTTCCGCGCGTTGTATTCTTCAACGTGATTTCAATGCAATCTGTTTCATGCAGTTTACATTAAAAATTACATTTTATATCGCTATTATATATATAAAAAATCATATTTTTAATTCGCACCATATATAAAAATCATATTTTTATAATCTCTACATATATAAAAATCAAAATTTTATAATCTATTTATATCTTTTATTTAATTTAAAAATCATAGCTTTATATAATCTAAAAATCATAATTTAAAATCATATTTTTCTATCACATTTTTCAATACAATGAAAATTCATATTTTCATAAACAATGGAATCATATTTTCATAAACAATGAAATCATACTTTCCTTAACAAAGATATTTTCATAAATAATGGAATCATATTTTCATAAACATTGAAATCATACTTTCCTTAACAAAGAAATCATACTTTCCCTAGCAAAAAAATCATATTTTCATAACGATGTTCATAGAATAAGAACCATATTTTTAACTTGCCAAAAATATTTTCTTCCAACGATAAGAATCCTATCTTTAAATGACCAAGATGATATTTTTACATAAAACTAAAGATCATAACTTTATGTAATTAAAAATCATAACTTTGTGTAAATAAAAACCATAACTTTTTATAAATAAAAATCATAACTTAATGCAATTAAAAATCATATCTTTACGTGATTAAAAATCATATCTTTATTTGATTAAAAATCATATCTTTATGCGATTAAAAATCATATCTTTATGTGACAAAAATCATATCTTCATGCGATTAAAAAAATTATCTTTGTGTGATTAAAAATCTTATCTTTATGCGATTAAAAATCTATAACGATCTGGATTTTTTGACCGCTCAAATCGACAATAAACCACACATGTCGACCCAAACAAATCACCAACACAGTTAGTTATTGGGAAAAATAAGAAAAAGAAGAAAGAAGAGGAAACAGTCGCAGAATCTCACAACGGAAGGACAACATATAATACAGAAATAATGATTCAAAAACATTTAAAAACATATACATTCGAGTTACATTTTCCAGTCATCAGAGTTACACTAATACAAGTATATATAGTAATGCAGCGAAAATAAAGTGCAGCGGAAAAACATACTTATAGTTGATATATACCAAATCCTCATCTTCAACTTCCAAGCTATTGCAATCTTCGCTAACTGCAACTTCTGCTGACCCGAGCGTATTGCATAAAAAGAAAACACAACAAACACTCGGATCAACACTAAATCATGCTCATATTAGTCAAATTAAAATACAAAATAACCTAAGTGCCATGGGTATAGTAACTCAAGAGATGTTACGTGATTTTCCATCTCTCAAGTATTCGTTAAACTAATACATACACAGTATAATACGTTATTATTGTAATGTCTATTCAGTAAAGTAAACATAATGAAAATAGCGTAAGCGAGATTACATTTTTACCTTTACAACGTTTATAATACCGTAGCCTATACAGTACCGTAAACCCACCGTAACCGATGGCATCAAAGGGCACTCCATAGGTACGATACAAATCAAAATCATATGAGGCTCTATAAGGATAAATATGACAAGGCACTCGAGGCAATGCCCATTGTAGGATTCTACCAATTGCACTCCCGGACCAGTGGTAACGCATAGCATCCACTACCGCTCACCTCGGAACACACTTCTAATCAAAAAGATGTAACAACCCGGATTCCGACAAACAGAAATATTTTTTTTCCAAAATTCAATCCATCGAGACCCGAGTTGGTTGCTCTGGTATCCTGCAGAAAAGACAGAGAAAAGAGATATGTCAGAGTACAGACAAAAACCTCACAGCGAAAGGAATAAAATGTAATATATTTTAAAACATAGCTTTACCTTAATCACAAAACTGCTAAATTAGTATTCCCAAAGCTATAAGTCTCTGCCTAACCTGCGAATGTTATGAGGAGGGGGTCAAAACATAAGTTCTGTGTGAATGAATTTAAACTACACTTCTTGAATAACCCTACATATACCGTTCGATTACATTTTCTTATTTATTAGGTTATACGTGTTATTAGCACTCAAAGCTTACATACACGTCACACCCATCTACCCCCTAGTAGATTAACCTAATATAGTGTATATGTAGCTACCCCCAAACTGAGGTACACCCCGTGATACCCCACTCGCACGGTCTCCTCCGTATCACCACTGTAATATGCGCAGTCCCTCATCCTATGCCATAGTAACGTACAACTCTACATCCGCATAGAACCACTATCGCAGTGCTATGCAAGTGTACTGACTGCTATCCTCGAACTATTTGATCGAGTTTGGTTCCATCACCGAATAATGCCCTCTAGTCTACAATACACCAACTAGAGCAGACATGGTTGTACCTAGACTTTCCCACGTACGTATCATCAATCGTACTCAATGTTTCTACTGCACATAACCTCTACTTGTGCACCCAAGTTCCATGGCAGGGCTACACCAGAAAGCACGGAACTCGGTCGGGAGCTTTTCTATATCTGTACGGGCCTGCCTCTAAGAGTGTCCGATGTACAGATATCCCTCGGGTCTGGTTTTTCTACGGTGGCTATGGCCCCACCTCAGCCCCTCCCTCAACTAGTAAAGACCACACGAGCTAAGCGACCACCTCTAACAAGCAAACAATCTAAACATCCATGTGGGGTCTCCCCGCACCCGTCCCTTGATAGCAAAGGTTAACGATCTCTAGGGGTTAGCTCTTGTCTTTTCGCATTCCTTAGGCTGCTGGTGACAGGCGTCTGACGATCTTGCTATCGTTTGGTCTTGACCCTCCACCTCCTCCTGAGGCAATCGCCGAACCACCCTTAATGCTACGCGTACAACATTTTGACTGCCCCCTACTTGTGCAGTCAAGGCCCACCCACCTAGTAGTTCTGCGCAGAACCAACCTCTGTAATCCTAGCCTGAAGCTAAACCACTATAGAGGACTACCAGGAGCACCTTTAACGTCTCAGGAAGCCGCGTGCTTCCCCTTCCAGTCGTTGGAGCCGCAAAAATAGCGAACGTGCGCTCTCCTCGTGCCTTATGACACCATCATGATCTACCTCGTTCGGTTATTCATCCTACAATGTACGGACTACTTCAAGCGCCTTATTTTTATATGTCATTAGACCCTAAGTCTAACCATTTATTTCACGCTTGTGCCACCTCGTCAACTTTCTCATTTAACTTTGTTATTCACATTAGCTTCCTTTTTTTCGTATTCACTAAGTTACCCTTGCTTATTAATTCAATTTATACTTAACCCACTTAAGTCCATTAATAAGCCCACAACATGTTATTTTCCAATTTCATAAATTATTCCCTTTTTGGGTTACAACAACATGTTATACTCAATTCATAGTTAAGTATGCCTTATCCCACATACATACTGATTAGGAGAATAACCCTCTAAACACTAGCCCCGAAGATCGAAATCAACATCAGATTGGCACCCAGAGAATACTCAACCCAACCAACATGTATGATTTTAATTTACTTCTTTTCCACTCATATAACTTATATCATTTTTAAATTTCAAATTTATCCTTTCCAAAACACTTAATTTAAGTATATCTTTACATGTAAGTTATCTCATCTTCCTTATTGTTTCCTATAACTTATCTTGTCCCATAAGTTATAATTTCCACCTATTATACTTTCTTGCCTTATTCAAGTTTATTCATAATAGGTTATTTATCATTCCCCATTTCTTATCATAAATTTTAGATTTGACCTATTTCATAGTATAAGTCGTCCCACCCTTCAAGTCTTATATTACATCTTAAGTCATAACCTTCCCTTGTCCCTATGACAAGTTTGCCTATTATTTAATTTTACATCACCGCAACTCAAGATTATAATAGGTCAGTATCATTCCCCCATTACTGTGTCATTAATTTTAGATTTTGACTTAACCCTTCCTTTTACTTAACCCATTACTTAAACTTTTCCCAATTCGATTAATTTATGATACCGTTACGGGTCCAATTTTGTTAAGCATATCTAAATTATGTTTCACATGTCACATGTGTCCACTTAACCTCCTTTTTATTACAGTTTCCATGTCTTACACATGTCTTACTACGGTTAAGTCTACCTTAGTCATGTTTTACATCACATGTCTTACAACAGTTAAGTCCACATTAGTCATGCTTTACATGTCATTTATATCACCCACTTAACCCTCTAACCATACCCATGTCACCCACATATCTTATTATGGTTAGTATTTATTAATTTATTTATAATGCCGTAACGATGTAAGACCTCTCACATTAGACGTCCATTCGTGGCTGCTAAATTTGCCGGGCGGTTCCGGGCAGTCTTACGCCACAAACGCGCCTAACCTCGTGTCATAAACCGCTACGCCTCTAGTTCTTGCCGTTGACCTCTCACATTAGATGTCCACTTGTGGTTGCTGGATTTATCGGGCGGTTCTGGGCAGTCTTACACCAAAAACGCGTCTAACCTCGTGTCATGGGCATTCATTAACAATCGTCTTTCACCCAAACCCCAAATTCATGTCATATATTCCAAATTTAACTTAATTACATTTCATTTTTATGCCTATTTCCAAATTTCCATTCACTACACCAATTACATAATAGTTAGACAATTTTCATATTACCCAAATTATCCAATTATAGCCAAATTCACTAATTCCTTGTTATTCATACCCAAACATGCCAATTTCCAATATCCAATTATAACCAATTTCATATAATCAATATTTTCCCAATATATATACCTCAACATTCCCACGTTCATATATATAATCTAATTCACCCTCTACGCTTACTTTTCAAGTCACGAATAAATTTCACCAATCCATGTTATCCAATTACATGTTGTTAATATTGAATTATACCAATTCCATATCCAATTACAATTATGTCAAACTTACATAAATTCAACATTATAGATTATATTCCTCGACTGCATAAAATAGATTATGTCCAATATATGCAATAACAATTTTTATGCCGCAAACCCCAAAATTGCAGATTATATTCCAATATCCCCATATTCCAATCGTGCGTATTGTATAATAAGATTTCGTCTAGGTTCGAGATAACCTAGATCCAAAATAAAAAGGGGAAAGGATAAAAAGGAGAGAACTCAAATGTAGGCATAAATAAAATAACAGATCTTATTAAATTAACATCATATTCATTATGGGGAATGGTAAACGATAGAAGCAACATTATACAACAAATATAGTTCAAATCCACACACTTTGACTGGATTAGAGAAAAGTGATTTGTTGTTGATGTAGAACGCTAATTTAATCTTCTTATTTGATTATTGGTGAAGAGCATTAATTGTTGATGAAGAACTTTGCTACTTGATTTGGTTAAACTCCAAAGTTGATGAAGAACATGCAAATTAATTTAGGGTTTTGAGGCAGCGACCATGTTTGGTTGAAATTTGGCGGCATGGAGGCGTAGAAGGAATTGTTTATGAATTAGGTTAGGTCTAGGCACTATTTTATAGGTGTAGAGAGTGTTTTAGAGCCATTAGATCGCCCTAGAAGCCATCCGGTCCGTTCAACACATCAAAAATCGTCACTGCCCAGATCTGGAAAAATCAGGGAGGAGGTCGACACTAAGGTCGACCCCCTTGGTCGACCTCCCTAGGTAGGTCGACCCCCAGGTCGACATGCTGGTCGACCTCCCTGGGTAGGTCGACCCCCAGGTCGACCTGACTGGGTATTTTCCTATGTAAATTCTCAATTTTTGTTGAATCTTGCGAAGGCCATAACTCTTTCATACGGAGTCCGATTTTCGAAAACTTGGACTCTATTCCAAGCAGAATTCCGAGACGAACGCAATGTTGATGTCCGTCTTTCTTAATTCCTGATATTTAAATTAAGCATCCTTATTTTATTGTCTTCTCTGTTACATACACTATTATCGAATTAATTTTTCCTTCTATTCCAGATAATAATAAATTTTTCATTATACATCACCATTATTTACATATCTATGCATATACACATATTTTTACATACTTTTAACTATATTAAAAATGCGGGCTGTTACAAAAAGGGCCCAAATCATCATCATAGTCATAGAAATAATATTAGAGAAGTGTGTCCAATCAAAGGTGCTACTTCAATTAGTCACGGTATAGCTCCTGTGTTAGACGTTTCGATTATGACCCGAAGGTCAAGGCTATTTCGTCATCGTTCATCTGCATCCATCCCAAATCGCCTCCAAGTCATTATATTTCATTCTGGATATGTAATAACGTTCATAGTTGTTAAAGTGGTATCGACACTGACAGAGAGTATGCCATTTGTCGACTCCGGTCTCTTTAACAATCAACGTTTACATTTTCCACATTGGTTGGTTCTTTTACTTTCACAAAGGTTCGCTTTTATATCAAAATATCATATTTTGCTCGAACCAAAATTTATATTCAATAGAATATAATTTCATATCAAATATCATGAATCATACAAGCCGATTATATTCTAAACCTGAATATATTTCATTTCATTATATTATAATCATATAATATTTCACAAAATCGATTTATATTCAAGTAGAATATACTTCATATCAAAGATTATAATTATTTTGATTCGATTTATGTTCGAAATCCATTCATATTCAAATAGAATATATATATATATATATATATATATATATATCATTACAACTCATTTCAATCCCTTAGGAGATCCATTCATATTCAAGTATAATATAACTTACATTTCCATATTAAAAATTGGTTAAAAATCGATTCATATTCAAATAGAATATACTTTATCTCAACTTCATTTGAACAACCAGTTTAAATCCAAACACTTTCCATTCGGAAAAAATTTACAATTCACAAAATATTATTTTGAAAAATAGATGCTTATAAGAAAATCTTTATATAAAATATATATAATAAAATAGTTAATAAGATAAGATAAATTAAAACACTATATATACTTAAATTTAAAAGTTCTAAATAGTTTTAAGAAATAAAATATAATGAAAAATTTATTTATAATTAAATTAGTTATAGGTCAAAAAGTTTTCAAATAAATAATTTTAAGAAATGGTATAGTTTATTTATGAGCAAGCGATGTATATATATATATATATAATATATTTTAAACCATAATTGTTTCTTTCTTCCGAATTTCCAATACTTGAATCCGTACTCCAGTCTCAATGGAGTTCATTACATTTTTATATCTCATTTTTCAACATCGTTCAAGCAAACCGTTCAATTTAAAGGGTTCAAATTCATATTCATGCCAAATTTGAGGTAATTTCAAGTATCCTCAAACAAATTACATTCCAAAACTCAATTCGAGGGAAATCGTCAATTTACATCTTACCGTAAATTTGGAAACTCCAAGATATACTAAAAATCCCATTTACAATCTCAATTTGTTTGAATAATTTTCCTTGACAAACTCATTAACATTCAAGGTTCATGTTTAAAGGAAAAATAAAATTTATCAAAAATCGACACATTTCCTTTAAATAAAAAATTTCCATCAAATAGAATTTCAAATCTTTAAAATCATTTATCCAATCGATGTCCATATATAATTTGCTATCCTATGGCTAAGTGATTTTAAATTTAATTCTTCGATATTTCAGGGATGGATATATAATTTCGATCCAAATCGGGGTCACAGAAATTTATCATTTCAATATGTGTTCTTAGTTTAGTTTTAATCGATTAATCCCTGGTCTATTCGATGCCCGTCACATCTAAGGTGAAAATGGAATTAATCGTCACAAATAACATGCAATACAATATACTGAATATGGAGCATTAGCAGTGTCAATATCAATTCAGTAATAAATTTCAACCAAACAACCATTATAACCATTCCATTCAATTGATCAGTACTAAACTGTTTCAGGATTAGCAAGGATTAGCATTTCCAACTAGAAATTTAATTTAATTAAATAACTAATCATCGACCTAGATTTGCATGTTAACACACTTGCATGTCAACTTTAAGCAACACATCAATAACCAAACACAACTATGCAATCAAACTTATTTCATAATTTAATTCAATAAACATGGGAATAATTTAGTTAGTAGTGAGTGAGAAAATCACTCACCTTTGGGTCTTTAGTGGATAGGACGTCCAACCAAAGCCCAAAATTTCACAGTCTCCAAAAGCAACCAAACCAATCTCAGATCGTCCGCAATTTCACCACGATCCTAATGCAATAAACCGTGTGTCAATCCGAGTTCATAAATAAAAGTTATTATTGTTTTATCCCTTGAAATTTGAATATATATAAAGATTAATAAATGATTTCCTCACCAATTAAATCCTGCTATGTCACCACCTCTTTCTTCCCGCTCTCCATCCCGCTACAGTACCCGTTGCATGCCAAAAGAACCCATTCGCACTCCTCCTTTGATCGCCGAAAACTCCTGGTTCTGGCCACCTGGAGGCACGAGACCACCCTCCATTCGAAGCTCGACCGAAACTGCACCATCAAGGCCTGAAGCTACCACCTCCGATGCCCTTCTCCGACGCTGACAGCCCCAACCGGGTTTTCAAAACCTAAATCACGAAATTCCTCCGCCCCCTTAAGAAATAGAACTCCCGGCTACCATCGTTAAAATCTTCGATGTTCTCAACAATACCCAAAAGCCCAAATCGCCGATTAACCTCCGAATCAAAAACCCCTAATTTACACCTTAGGATTTCCAAATCTGAAAGTTTGACCATCAATTTCAAGAAACTCCTGGCACTGCATGTCGAAACAAATCATACCAGCAGCTTCGCATCGTCGAGAGCTTTGTTATAACATATAATATGTTATGGTTTGAAGAGATTTGTATTTGAAGACAGGATTTTTATTTAAATCTAGGGTTTAGAAGTTTGATTTTTCTTCTACCATTAGAGAAAACGATGGAGAAGTTATACGTAAATGAGAAATGAGCTGATGAGATGGAGAGAACTTTAATTATATATATATAAGGTCTAATATAAGAACCAAACAATTATCATATTACATTTATTCCTTTCACATTTTATACCGTACGGTCAAATGACAAACCGGAGTGTTCTGAAATTTGGAATTCTGCTATTATTCACCATTCCGGATCCGATGAAACTGGTTTCATCGGACTCAGAGATAGTTACCAGAACCGTTAAATTCCATAGTTAATTAATTAATAAAATATTCAATTATTCATTTAACTATTTTAATTCAATTTAAATATTCATTAAATTCCATTTAAATCTAATTATAACTTAAATAAATTTTATAAATCAATTTCATAAATTTTAAGTTCCCAAATTTCATTATTTGAATTTGAATTTGAATTTAAATTTTAACTTAAACAACATCAATTTTATTTAATCATTTAAATATTAATCCCAAATTACAACATTTCTAAATAAAACTAAATTTGAAAAAAAAAATCTATTTATACTCAATTCAAACAATCATCACCATTATAATCAACAAAATTTGATTTTTCCAATATTACTCCATTTATTTATTTTAAATCAAAATTTAAATATACTGAAAATTATGGGTTGTTGCGTTCTCCTCCACTTAAAATCTTTTGTCCTCGAAAAGAGAATGAAATAAGGTATTAAACAAATCATATTTTCAAATTCATACTTATAAAACAGCATTTATAAAATAATTTATGTAATTGAAATATCTCATAAATTTTTCTAACTCCCGAAATCATCGAAAATTTCGGCAGCTTCTCCTTTATACGGAGCGGTCCGGAAAAATCACAATACATATATAAATCCCAGTGTTCATCTCATCACATGATGAGGCATCCCAAACAATGGGGAAACAAAAAATATATATACCAGCAAACAAAATAACACAAATACGTACCTTTCTTTAGCGTTTATTTGCAAATTTTATTTATCTTTAGCACTTAGTATTTAGTGCAAGCGAGCTCCAAGCGTAACACCATTCCTTGCACCTACTAAAATACTCAAACATGCATAAGAATCAAACATATAAACAATACATAGCAAATGCATATAACCTACACAACATATATCGAACATTTAAATTGCAAAACTACAATACACATGACAGGCCAGCGAACAAATCATCGATTATCACCCTATAAATGATGGAATTCAACTAAAACACACAATAAAAGTTGTTGCATTTGTTTCAGGCTTTTCGAATTGTCTGGATTCGTCGAATTTGGATAATCCATTCAAAAGTTATGACTGTTTTAGTGACAGTGAACGCTTCAGCCCATACACTGAAATATGCAGGCCTGAGTTGTTCAACCCAGTTTCCAACCCTTTAAACATTAAAATCTTTCAAAGCATATTGAAGAAAAGTTTTAGTTCAGATCCTGTACTTTTCGATTTGTACTCGCACATTAAAATTTGACGCTCCGTTAGGAAGTTATGGTCAAAACAATATCGACATACGCTTCAATTTTAAATTTCCTGCACATAGTACTACAACTAAAACTTGAATTTCAGCTTAGTAACCTGAATATTTTGACATGGCTCTATTAAAAAAAAAAATTAGTTCAATTTCTACGGTTTCCAAAAAGTCCGGAATCATCAAATTCGGATCATTCATTCAAAAGTTATGGCTATTTTACTTCAGCTCATCTGATATTTCAGGTTTTCGCATAAACGTCGATTTATTTATTCGGAAGTTCTTGCTTCCGGATTTCGAAACTTCAGAAAAACTTAGCCATATATAATGAGTTATCGCTCCATTATTTCATGATATAATTCATTCTTTTATTTCTTAAATATATTCATGTTCATTTCATTCATAATAACTTCAGTTTCATTTATATTTGCTTATCATCCACCTTATTTAAGTTCATTTACAGCTGTCCTATCTCGTTGGTTCTTGTTCATTCATTCAATCCTTTGCATTTACTTCATTATCCAAGGAATGGTTCATATTCCAGTGCTTACTCCATTCCGATATAATTCCTATTCACTTCACTTTTTTTATTCCAAGTGTTTCCAATTACAACTTGAGTTTATTTAACTTTTTCCAACTAACTTGATCATATTAAATATTTAATTCATTACCATGAATCGATTTACTAAAATTTGTATAACTCATTTCTTCCCCAAGTGTTTAATTCTCAACTGATCATTGTTCGATCTTCTAACTTAATTCTTAGTGGTTTAATTCATTTGTCTTGACTGAATTTAGCTTCATTTTCATATTCCCTTTTCCGGTTTCATTTACATCCATTATCTTATTCCAAGTAAGCCAAACTTTGTATTTGCACCACATTTACCTTGTTTTGACACTTTTCTTCATTCGTTTTACCTTTTCTCATTTAGCCATTCCCATTTTCACTTTAAATTAAATCTTGTTCCATTAACCCAATTTATTTATTCGACTCACAAATCATGAATTGAATTAAGGACTGTTCATAACTGCAATTCCTATACTCAGTTCTCGAACCATTATTATTAGATTCCCTAAGTTAAATTTATCAGATTCAATTCATTTACTCAACATAACTTATATTCTGACTGACCAAAGTATTTATGTTCCATTTATTTTCATTATACATTCCATCTTTCCATTCGACATATTATCTTAATTAAGTTTTCCCATTTTGTGATTTTCTATGTCCTTATTTCACATGCACCCTAATTCACCATTTAATTTCTTCATTTTAATTTATCGACCATACACATTTTTATCAATAACATAAATTCTTATCAACTTCTTTTTCGACTAACTTCACATACTTATTTATTAGTCCAAGTCATAAGTTGTTGCCATTTTTATTACACAACCAAATTCTTCAATTCATTTTAGTCGACTTCAATTAAGTTTTGTTTCATACCAAATATTGTTGATTTCCTCCAGCACTCTTATCGACCGAACTAAAACTTTTTGAACCTTATTATTTCCCTACTTAAGAGTCTTAAATGACTATTTCCTTTTCTCTTAATACTTAAGCCCATTTTCGGGTTTCAAAATCCAAGATTCTAATGAATCGAGTTATCTTAGCCCTCCAATCAATATTATTAGTTAATATGAACTTAAATACTTGATTCTGGGTTCATAAACTAAGTTTTTAAAATAATATATGTACTTACACTATTTTATATGAAATCATGCCATATAAAATTTTAAATCCAAATCTTTAATTACCAAAGAATATAGGAACTTCTATTCTGGTTAAATTTAAATTAAACTTTGGATAACATATACTAATACCCTATAAAAATCTATATCATAGAAAACTAAATCTGAAAATCGTTTGACAAATTAGTTATAATAATCATTGAGTGGTCTCTCCCCCACTCAGACTCTTCAAAATAAACATCGATAATGCGTGCACTCATTACCAAGCTACTTCTAAGGTCTGAGAAAGGATTACACACTTATTTTGTTTAAAATCTTTTTAAAACCATTTTCATTTTGAACATACTTATAATACTATATTTCTTCAAAAATCTTGGCAAATCTATTTTCAAAAGCACTAGAATCAAGTCCTTAAGTTCATTTCTATTTTAAATCACAAACTGTATTGCAACCAATTATACTTAAAGGTATTATTTCATTTTCAAATGTTTTCTAACAATTAAATTTTCCTTATTAGATTTATTATCTAATCAACCATAATAGATAATGACTTAATATTACTACCTACTAATACGAATGTATATACACTTAAAACCAATAATATATATTTGATATATTAAAAATATAATCGAAAACCATATTATGTCGATTCATTCTGTCCGATTATTTAGAAATTCCTATTGATACCATGGCGTCCCATATATCGATCAAAATCTATAAATATTCAATAGAACAAATCAACAAAATATAAAACCATTTTTATATTAAAATACAAGTACGCTCTCTCATATATCACTCAAACCCATTCTAGGGCATTACTAACCCTATCTCTAATGAGTTAATTCCCGAATAGAGTCAAGGTTATCGCTAATCATCGCTCTGATACCAACTGTAATGACCTGAATTTTTTACCGTTCAAATCGACAATAAACCACATACGTCGACCCAAACAAATCACCAACACAGGTAGTTATTGGGAAAAAGAAGAAAGAAGACGAAACAATCGCAGATTCTCACAGCTGAAGGACAACATATGATACATAAATAATGATTCAAAAACATTTAAAAACATATACATTCGAGTTACATTTTCTAGTCATCAGAGTTACACTAATACAAGTATATACAGTAATGCCGCGAAAATAAAGTGTAGCAGAAAAACATACTTATAATTGATATATACCAAATCCTCGTCTTCAACATCCAAGCTATTGCAATCTTCGCTAACTGCATCTTCTGCTAACCCGAGCGTATTGTATAAAAAGAAAACACAACAAACACTCGGATCAACACTAAATCATTCTCATATTAGTCAAATTAAAATACGAAATAACCTAAGTGTCATGGGTACAGTAACTCAAGAAATGTTACGGGATTTTCCATCTCTCAATGATCCGTTAAACTAATACATACATAGTATAATACGCTATTATTGTAATGTCTATTCAATAAAGTAAACATAACGAAAATAGCATAAGCGGGATTACATTTTTACCCTTACACAATTTATAATACCGTATCTATACAGTACCGTAAACCCAATGTAACCGATGGCATTAGAGGGCACTCCATAGGTACAATACAAATCAAAATCGTATGGGGCTGAATAAGGATACATATGACAAGGGACTCAAGGCAATGCCCAAGCTAGGATTCTACCAAACCAGACCGGTGGTAACGCATAGCACCCACTACCGCCCACCTCGGAACACACTCCAAATCAAAAAGGGTCCAAATCATCATCATAGTCATAGAAATAGTATCGGAGAAGTGCGTCCGATCAAAGGTGCTACCTCAATTAGTCACAGTATGGCTTCTGTTTTAGTCATTTCAATTATGACCCGAAGGTCAAGGCTATTTCGTCATCGTTCATCTTCATCAATCCAAAATATCCTCTAAGTCATCATATTTCATTCTGGATACGTCATAATGTTCACAGTTGTAAAAGTGGTATCGACACTGACAGAGAGTATGCTATTTGTCGACTTCGGTCTCTTTAACAACCAACATTTACATTTTTCACATCGGTCGGTTCTTTTACTTTTCACAAAGGTTCGCTTTTATATCAAAATATCATATTTTGCTCGAACCAAAATTTATATTCAATAGAATATAATTTCATATCAAATATCATGAATCATACAAGCCAATTATATTATAAACTATAATATATTTCATTTCATTATAATATAATCATATAATATTTCACAAAATCAATTTATACTCAAGTAGAATATACTTCATATCAAAGATTATAATTATTTCGATTCAATTTATGTTCAAAATCCATTCATATTCAAATAGAATATATATATATATTTCATTACAACTCATTTCAATCCCTTAGGAGATCCATTCATATTCGAGTAGCATATAACTGACATTTCCATATTAAAAATTGGTTAAAAATCGATTCATATTCAAATAGAATATACTTTATCTCAACTCCATTTAAACCAGCTGTTCAAATCCGAAAAATTCCCATTCGGAAGAAATTTACAATTCATAAAATATAATTTTTAAAAATAGACGCTTATAAGAAAACCTTTATATAAAAAATAGTTAATAAAATAGTTAAAATAAGATATGATAATTTAAAACACTATATATACATAAACTTAAAAGTTCTAAATAGTTTCAAGAAATAAAATATAAGGAAAATTTTATTTATAATAAAGTTAGTTATAGGTTAAAAAAAATTCAAATAATTTTAAGAAAAGGATTAGTTTATTTATGAGCAAGCGATGTATATATATATATATAAAATAAATTTTAAACCATAAGTGTTTCTTTCTTCCGAATTTCCAATATTTGAATCCATATTCCAGTCTCAATGGAGTTCTTCACATTTCCATATCTCATTTTTCAACATCGTTCAAGAAAACCGTTCGATTTAAAGGGTTCAAATTCATATTCATGCCAAATTTGAGGTCATTTCAAGTATCCTCAAACAAATTACCTTTCAAAACTCAATTCATGGGAAATCGTCAATCTACATCTTACCGTAAATTTGGAAACTCCAAGATATACTAAAAATCCCATTTACAATCTCAATTTGTTTGAATAATTTCCCTTGACAAACTCAATAACATTCAAGGTTCATGTTTAAAGGAAAAATAAAATTTATCAAAAATCGACACATTTCCTTTAAATAAAAAATTTCCATCAAATAGAATTTCAAATCTTCAAAATCATTTAACCAACCGATGTCCATATATAATTTGCTATCCTATGGCCAAGTGATTTTAAATTTAATTCTTCGATATTTCAGGGATGGATATATCATTTCAATCCAAATCGGGGTCACATATATTTATCATTTCAATCTGTGTTCATAATTTGATTTTAATCAATTAATTCCTGGTTTATTCGATGCCCGTAGCATCTAAGGTGAAAATGGGAATAACCGTCACAAATAACATGTAATACAATATACTGAACATGGAGCATTAGCAGTGTCAATATCAATTCAGTAATAAATTTCAACCAAATATCCATCACAACCATTCCATTCAACTGATCAGTACTAAATTGTTTCAGGATTAGCATTTCCATATAGAAATTTAATTTAATTAAATAACTAATCATCGACCTAGATTTGCATGTTAACACACTTGCACGTTAATTTTAAGCAAGACATCAACAATCAAACATAACCATGCAATCAAACTTATTTCATAATTTAATTCAATAAATATGGGAATAATTTAGTTAGTCGTGACTGAGAAAATCACTTACCTCTAGGTCTTTAGTGGATCAGACGTCTAACCGAAGCGCAAAATTTCATAGTCTTCAAAAGCAACCAAACCAATCTCAGATCATTTGCAATTTCGCCATGATCCTAATGCAACAAACCGCGCGTCAATCCGAGTTCATACATAAAAGTTATTAGAATTTTATCCCTTGAAATTTGAATATATATAAAGATCAATAAATAATTTCCTCACCAATTAAATCCTGCCACGTCATCACCCTCTTTCTTCCCGCTCTCCATCCTGCTACAGTACCTTTCGCATGCCAAAAGAACCTATTTGCACTCCTCCTTTGACCGCCGAAAACTCCACATTTCAGCCACCTGGAGGGATGAGACCACCCTCCATTTGAAGCTCGACTGAAACCGCACAATCCAGGCCTTAAGCCACCACCTCCGATGCCCTTCTCCGACGCTGACGACGACAGCCCCAACCGGGTTTTTAAACCCAAAATCACGAATTTCCCCCGCCCCCTTGAGCAATAGAATTCCTGGCTACTATCGTTCAAGTCGTATCGATGTCCTCAATAATACCCAGAAGCCTAAATCTCCGATTTACCTCTGAATCAAAAGCCCCTAATTTACACCATAGGGTTACGAAATCTGAAAGTTTGACCATCGATTTCAGGCAACTCCCGTCGCTGCATGTCGAAACAAATCATACCAGCAGCTTCGTATCATCGAGATCTACGTTATGACATATAATATGTTATGTTTTGAAAAGATTTGAATTTGAAGATAGGATTTTTATTTAAATCTAGGGATTTGAAGTTTGATTTTTCATTCTGCCATTAGAGAAAACAATGGAGAAGTTATACGTAAATGAAAAATGAGCTAATGAGGTGGAGAGAACTTTAATTATATATATATATATATATATATATATATACATACATATATATGGTCTAATATAAGAACCAAACAATTATCACATTGCATTTATTCCTCTCACATTTTATACGGTACGATCAAATGACAAACCATATTGTTCTATAATATGGAATTCTACCATAATTCACCATTCCGGATCTGATGAAACTGGTTTCGTCGGATTCCGAGACAGTTACCAGAACCGTTAAATTCCATAGTTATCTAATTAACAAAATATTCAATTATTCATTTAATTATTTCAATTCAATTTAAATATTCATTAAATTCATTTAAATCTAATTATAACTTAAATAAATTTTATAAATTAATTTCATAAATTTTAAGTTCCCAAATTTCATTATTTGAATTTAAATTTTAACATAAACAACTTAAATTTTATTTAATCATTTAAATATTAAATACTAGATTACAACATTTCTAAATAAAACTAAATTTGAAAAAAATCTATTTATACTCAATTCAAACAATCATCACCATTATAAACTACAAAATTTGATTTTTCCAATATTATTCCATTTATTTATTTTAAATCAAAATTTAAATATACTGAAAATTATGGGTTGTTACAAAATCATATCTTTATGTAATTAAAAATCATATCTTTATGTTTATTACATCCAAAAATCACATTTTTATCTCATAAATGAATAAAAAATGAAAAATAAAAGCTTACACGCGGTGTTGAGGTGGCGGGGAGGGGCGCAGGCGGTCGGGGAGGCTGCTGGTTGTCGGTGACGGCGATTTGGGCCTTAGAGCTTTGGGGGTTCGCGGTTTTTTTAGAAAAGGGAGGAGGATAGGGGAGATCAGAGGAGGAGGTGAGAAGTGGGAAACTCACGTTGAAGAGAAAGGAGAGCGGCAGTGTGATATTGAGAAATAGAATTAGGTTAAGGAAGTGAAAAGGATATTATATAGTGGAGGAAGGTTATTTGTTTTCACGTTGGAAGAGGAGGGTGCGGCATAAACTTTTGCTGAAGAAAGAAGTGATTAGGGTTAAGGACGGTTGGGATATTATATATAATAGCGGAAATAATTTTTGTATTAGTTTTATATATTTTATTTTGTCTAATTTATGCTTGTTTTCGTGGTTTAAAAATCTGTGACAACCCGCCCCGCACCAACCGACATTTACTCCAAAAGTGCGTTGTACACATGTCCAGTTAGCACGGGACGGCCGTTAGAAGGGAAGGAAGAAGACGAAGAATCAACAAGGAACCTGTAGAATGTCTCACAGCGCTTGGAACAAGATATAATAATAATAACATACTTGACATAAAACAGGTGAGACAGTGCATAAGCTGAAAAAAAACTATCATAGCAGCGGAAAATCCAAAGTACAGCTTATGATCCAAAGCCAACCTTATTACAACTTTTAAACCTGTCTCAAGAGTTAAACAAGAAAGGTACACTACTAATCCCCAAAGTAGTGACCAGCAACGACACAGGGAGAATATCTATACATATCAAACATGGAAGCCTCCTACTCGTCTCCGAATCCGCTACTCGCGCATCCCCCAGCTAACCTCTCTCTAGTCTGCTCGTGTGAGCACCCAGAGTAATAAGAAGAGACATAAAACTCTGGGTCAGACAAAAAGTCTGGTATGAGCGATAAGCAGCTAAACAGAACAATCACATGTACACTAAACCATACCTGAACCTGCAACCAAAGAGTTAGCACTACATACTGTACAACACTCTAAGGTGCCACTAGCATATGGTGTACTAGCATACGAGGGTGGGGGTGTGCATGTCATAGTGATGGCAAACAAATCAAACATAGCAACCATCCCCACATCTCTCACTCAGTGCATAAAGCCTACGATGTCCACCATTGTCAATCACTAGACCCATCGAAGTAGTGACGGAGTTCGACTTGTACAACTACTGCTACCACCAAGCTTACCACATGGAGTCATGACCAAATCTTTACAAATGACCCCATTTCATTGGTCTATAGCCCCTTAGTCGTACCTAGGCCACTATGGCCCTAAATCCGTCCACGTATTTCCTACACATAGTGATCCAAAGTTACGGACATCGACAACCCCTTAGCACACGTCCCGCAGCACAGCCCGACTCACGAAGCCCACTCATTGGTTCCCAACTGGATCCTGAGTCAAAGCTCCTCATTTGGACTTCCTTTGCATCTCGGGTTTTGGTCGAATTGGAGTTGTTCTTCAGAAGAGTAGTCGCGTAGTAGTAATAGCATATGTACAGTTCGGTTCGGTTCGGTGGTTGCTCCATCGGTTCGGTTCGGTGTACTCTTGCTCCATCGGTTCGGTTCGGATGCTTTGTGTCTGGTTCGGTGGTTGCTCCCTCCTAGATGTCCCGATCCGATCCGGTGCTTCGCTCCAACTCCAGCTCCAAGCTAGAACCTCCGATCCGATCCCTATGCTCTTGCCCCCGATCCGATCCCTATAAGTCTCTCCGATCTGATCCCCTTTGGTTTCTCTCCGATCCGATCCCCTTCAATTTCTCTCCGATCCGATCCCCTGCCCAACCGCAATTCTAAGCAAATGGCCTTCCTTCTCGCCAAGCCTCTTATGCTAAGTTTCAATCCGAATCGAGTCCTCTTGCCCAGTTCCCCTATCCGATCCGAGCCCAATTATCTGATCCGGTTCGGAACCCAGCATATTTCCTGTGACTTTCCTGCGACTGTTTTACGCCATACGACGGCGTTTTCGGCCAATTTAACAGTTCAAATCAATCACAAAACATACCATACAGTCATAGCAACATAGGGAATCAACCATAGACATCAAAACAACAACCATAGCATGTAATTTGGATCAAACCTACCCAAAATCCCATATTTTCCCTTAAGCATGTTTAGGCAAAACTAATGATATGATTAGCAAAACTTAACGAAATTAACCCAAATTCATATCAGAGGTCTAAAACATTATTTAAGAATTTATAAATATTTTTCTAGAATTTATTAATGTATAAATTCGCTAATCTTCATAATTACCCTTAATTAACCTTAATTAGTGAAGAACTATGCAAATCACTCACCTTAGCCACAAATAAAACCTTTAGAACTTAAATTCTACTGTTTGGGCGTGAATACCAATGCAACACATCAGCTCTACTACTGATTTGGTGAAGATCTTCCTTGATTTGATGTTGATTAAGCCAAAACTTGATTAGAAAGTGATTAGAAGTTGATTTGGGTGTTTTTAGATGATGGAGGCCATTGTTTGGGTTTCAAGAATGGAAGTGGCGGCTGAAAGAAATGTTTTCTAACCCTAATCAGCCCCTATACATCTCTAATCCCGAAATGTTTCATGGACCCTCTTGCTAATCACCCTAATTAGGCCCGGTTAAGCTGTTTTTCACCTTCAAAACCTTGTTTCAGCCATATCTCCCAAACGGTGAGTCAGTTTGGCTAATATGACCACTCTATGGAAAGGTAAACCATCATCCGGAGCCAGTGGAAGTGGTTTTAGGTCAAAATTCCTTTCCAATCAAAAGTTATGGCCAAAACAGTACCAGCTAGGGGCAAAATGGTCATTTAAAAATCGGGAAAAATCATGAACATGGGAAATGACCCCAATAGTCGTTTCCCAAAGTTACATGACCATACACCTTCATATAAGAAAGAAATAAATATTCTACGATCTTCCGATGCGTAGAATGCGGGTTGTTACATTCTTCCCCCCTTAAGAAATTTCGTCCCCGAAATTCCCTAACTAAAACACACAAAAGGGTCTCGCATGCCTATCAGTCATTAAACAACAATCAAACATGCAAAACAAACAAAACAAGTCTATCCTAGCATGCGGAATAACTAAATTACAAGTAAATCTTACCAGGCAAAGAGTTCTGGATACGTTTTCCTAATGCTCTCCTCTGTCTCCCAAGTACAGTCAGCCCCACTGAACCTTGACTAGCTTCACCGCCTTCCTTCGAAGTCGCTTCGTATCGTGCTCGACAATACGAGTTGGCTTGCGGTTCCCAACCGCCTCGGATTCCACTTCGAAGTCCTCTAACTGATCAGGTGAAACAGTCATATCTGGGTCGTTTACGAACTTCCTTAGCTGGGAAACATGAAATATGTTATGAACTCCCGCCATCTTTTTGGGTAAGTCAACTCTATATGCCAAATTCCCAACTTGCTCGAGAACTGGGAATGGGCCAACAAATCTTAGTGCCAACTTGCCTCTCCTGCCAAATCGTATTACGCTCTTCAATGGAGAAACCTTGACAAACACCAAGTCACCAATGGAGAATTTTATGTCTTTTCTCCTCTTGTCAGCATAACTCTTCTGCCTATCCTGGGCAGCCTTCATCCGTTGTTGAATGATCTTAATCTTATCTGAAGTTTCCCTCACCGCATCTGGTCCAAGCATAAACTTCTCGCCAGTCTCTATCCAACATGATGGTGAGTTGCACGGTCTTCCGTACAAAGCTTCATATGGAGCCATACTGATACTGGATTGGTAGCTATTATTATATGCAAACTCTACTAGATGCAAATGGTCATCCCATGATCCACCAAAATCCAATATACAAGCTCTCAAGAGATCTTCCAATATACGATTCACCCTCTCTATCTGACCATCAGTTTAAGGATGATACGTGGTACTGAGATGTACTTCCGACCTTAGAGCCTCTTGTAAGCTCTTCCAAAACCCACTAGTAAACAACGGGTCTCAGTCACTCACAACGCTTTTAGGTACTCCATGAAATCTCACTACCCACTTCATATACAATTCTGCTAACCTAGCTGTCGTTCTGGTTGATATGACTGGTATAAATCTTGCACTCTTAGTCAATCGATCCATGATTACCCAAATGCTATCATGTCCCGATCTAGTCCTTGGTAAACCATCAATGAAATCCATTGAGACTTGCTCCCATTTCCATTCTGAAATTTCTAATGGTTGTAACAGACCACTAGGCTTCTTTTGCTCGGCTTTAACTAGCTGGCAATTCATGCACTTGGATATAAACTTCCCAACGTCTCTTTTCATCCCTTCCCAGTATTAAGTCTGTTTCATGTCTCGATACATCTTATCACCACCGGGGTGTATAGTCAGTTTTGAGTGATGACATTCTTTAAGCACTTCATCTCTCAAACCATTCACGTTAGGTACAACTTGTCTTCCATTCTTTCGAAGCCATCCTTCTCGATCAAGCCCATACAAATTCATCTCCTCACCGTCGATGTTCATCTCTAACTTGGAGATGATTTCCAATAAATTAAGATCGTCCCTCTGACTGGAACCAATCCGCTCAATCAAGGTGGGTCTGATCGTCAAACTAGTTAACATCTCTGGATCCAATTCGCACTTGGTCTGAAATCATACCTTGCGATATACTCCAGTTACTTCCATTCAAGAAACATAGCTCCTAACCTGGCATGTCTCCTAATTAAGGCATCGGCGACCGCATTACCTTTCCCAGGTGTATACGCGATATCAAAATCATATGAAGCCAAGAACACTAACCATCTCTGCTGACGGAGATTCAGATCCTTCTGAGAGAAGAGATAATTTAACGATTTATGATCGGTAAACAACTCAAATCTCTCTCCCAATAGATAATGTCTCCACATCTTCAATGCGAACACAATCGCTGCCAGTTCCAAATTATGGGTAGGGTACTTCTTCTCATGCGGCTTTAGTTGTCGACTAGCATAAGCTATAACCCTACCTCCTTGCATCAATACAACACCTAGTATGGTACCACAAGCATCTGTGTATACCGTCATTTCTTTATTCCCTCTAGGAATGACTAACACTGGTGCACGCGTCAACTTTTCTTTTAGATTCTTGAATGCATTCTCACACACTCCGTCCGAGACGAAGGCTTGATTCGTCTTAGTCAACTGAGTCAACGGTGCTGCTATCTTGGAGAAGTTCTGAATAAACTTACGATAATATCCAGCTAACCCCAAGAAGCTTCTTACGTCTGTTGCATTCTTGGGCGTAGGCCAATCCTGTACCGTAGCCACCTTCGCAGGGTCCACGACAATACCATTCTCTGATACAACATGGCCCAAGAATCTCACTTCCCTCCTCCAGAAGTGACACTTAGAAAACTTTGCTTTCAATTGGTGTTTTCTTAACACCTCCATCACTATTCTTAAATGTTCCTTGTGTTCTTCCTCTGTCCTCGAATAGACCAAAATGTCATCCACGAACACAAGGACAAACTTATTCAACTGATCTCTGAATACCCTATTCATAAGATCCACAAGATATGCTGGGGCATTGGTCAGCCCGAATGGCATGACCAACCACTCGTAAAACCAAGACGGCGTCCGAAATGCCGTTTTATTTGTACTCTCAGCTTCCACTCTAAGCTGATGAAAACCTGTTGCGAGATCCAACCAAGAAAATACTCTCGCGCAACTCAACTGATCAAACAGATCATCTATCCGCGGTAGAGGATATTCTTCCTTGTCACTTTATTCAATTCGCGGTAGTCTACACACAAACGAAGGGAACCATCCGCCTTGGTAGCAAACACAACTGGTGCTCCCCATTCAGAAACACTCCTTCTGATAAATCCCTTCTTCAAAAGATTGCTGACTTGCACCCCGAGCTCTCGTTGCTCCCTTGGTGCCATGCGACGAAGTGGCATCACTATAGGTCTGGAATCTTTCACTAAATCAATACGGAACTCAATCTCTCAGTGTGGTGGAAGCCCGGTCATTTCCTCGAAAACGTCCGGATACTGGCCAACCATGGGCAAACGTGACAACTCACTATGCGGGATGTCGAGGGAATTTAGAAAACTAGCCATTACCCCATCACCGCGTAGACCACCAAACACTACCCTCCGCCCATCATCCGCCCTAGCTATCACCAAAAATCCCTCACAGTCTACCACCACACCGTATCTTTGGAGCCAATCGACTCCCAGAATAATTCTAAACCCAGTAAAGCCCAAAACAAAGCAATCACAAACAAACATGCATCCATGACTCGATAAGACCACATTACGACAAATCATGCTAAGGCTAGTTGAACCACCAATCGGGTTCGTCACTACTAAAGGTCTATCAACAATCTCGGGTTCCAATCCCAATCTATCTACCAAGTCACTAGATATGAAAGAACTGGAAGCCCCGGTATCAAACAAAACTCTTACTGGAACATCATAAACAGAAAGCATACCTTGAATGACGACATTCTTTCCCTTCTCCGCCGCGGTTGGGGCATTCGACGAAGAAGGAATAGCATTAAGGGCATATGCTTTCACCATCTGCTTTTCTTTAGGGGGTTGCGGACTCTTGTTCTTGTGATGTCCCACTTGGCCACAGTTGAAGCACATCCTATCCGCTGGCTTGGCCTGACAATTACTAGCATAATGGCCCTTCTTACCATAGCTGAAGCACTTAACATCTTTCTTATTCTTCTTCTGGCCATCCTTGTTCTGAATCTGCTTCCTCTTATTCTGAGAACCACTCTTGCCTCCACCACTTGCCTGTGGTTTTGGCTCCTTTGCAAATGCAACCTCATTCTTTGACTTAGGGTAAAGACTCTCTGATCTCAAAGCTTTCCCAACAATCGATTCAAAAGTCTCATCGATGTGGTTAATGAGCCTTTCCCCCAAGTACTCATCCAAGCCAGTTATGAACTTCTCGTTCTTCTTCTCGGCAGTATCAATAAGAGATAACCCAAATTTCGACAAAGTGTCGAATTCAGCAATACACTCCGAGACAGCTCTGCCATTGTACTTGAGCTCCAAAAATTTCTTAAACAACACTGATTTCTGAGCAGCTGGAATGAACTTCTCACTAAAGCGAGCCTTAAACTGCTCCCAAGTAATCTGATCCTCTGGAGTGGCTGTCTTAATAGCGTTCCACCAATTCATCGCTCGTCCTTGCAGCCGATGAGAAGCCAACCTCCTCTTCATCGCATCCTCGATACCCAAATCGTCGAAGATACGATCACAGCTATCCAACCAATCCTGAACATCCGTGGCCGACTCTGTTCTGTGGAACGACTTCCCACCAAGACTAGTGTAATTCTTGCATAGCTTGGCGAAATCGACCCTAGGCGCCTGCACTATTGGACCACCACAATTACCAGCATTGGGAGCTGCCCCTTGCACATCCCTAAGCATGTCTCCCATGAGGTCAGTAAACATCGCTCTCATGTCAGCAGCATTCCCATTATTGGCTCCCCTACTAGCACCTCTTGCGTATCGGCTCATCGTTCAATCTGTAAAGAGAAACAATTAACCATCTTCATAGTGGTGCTAGTGCAGTGCGACTTCATCCTTAGCTATACTTATAATATAAATATATAGCTTTTGAAAACCAAAGTAATCACAAATACGCTCTCGCATATACGTACTATCTCTCCCTGATGACTTCCCTAGGTTAACTACGCAACCTAGAGCTCTGATACCAAATGTGACAACCCGCCCTGCACCAACCGACATTTACTCCAAAAGTGCGCTGTACACATGTCCAGTTAGCACGGGATGGCCGTCAGAAGGGAAGGAAGAAGACGAAGAATCAACGAGGAACCTGTAGTATGTCTCACAGCGCATGGAACAAGATATAATAATAATAACATACTTGACATAAAACATGTGAGACAGTGCATAAGCTGAAAACAAACTATCATAGCAGCGGAAAATCCAAAGTATAGCTTATGATCCAAAGCTAACATTATTACAACTTTTAAATCTGTCTCAAGAGTTAAACAGGAAAGGTACACTACTAGTGCCCAAAGTAGTGACCAGCAACGACACAGGGAGAATATCTATACATATCATACGTGGAAGCCTCCTGCTCGTCTACGAATCCGCTACTTGCGCATCCCCAGCTAACTTGTCTCTAGTCTGCTCGTGTGAGCACCCAGAGTAATAAGAAGACACATAAAACTCTAGGTCAGACAAAAAGTCTGGTAGGAGCGATAAGTAGCTAAACAGAACAATCACAGGTACACTAAACCATACCTGGACCTGCAAACAAAGAGTCAGCACTACATACTGTACAACACTCTAAGGTGCCACTAGCATATGGTGTATTAGCATACGAGGATGGGGGTGTGCATGTCATAGTGATGGAAAACAAATCAAACATAGCAACCATCCTCACATCTCTCACTCGTCCACCACTATCAATCACTAGACCCATCGAAGTAGTGACGGAGTTCGACTTGTACAACTACTGGTACCACCAAGCTTACCACATGGAGTCATGACCAAATCTTTACAAATGACCCCACTTCATTGGTCTATATCCCCTTATTCGTACCTAGGCCACTATGGCCCTGAATCCATCCACGTATTTCCTACACATAGTGATCCAAAGTTACGGACATCGACAACCCCTTAGCACACGTCCCGCAGCACAACCCGACTCTTGAAGCCCACTCATTGGTTCCCAACTGGATCCTAAGTCAAAGCTCCTCATTTGGACTTCCTTTGCATCTTGGGTTTTGGTCGAATTGGAGTTGGTCTTCATAAGAGTCGTCGCGTAGTAGTAATAGCATATGTATAGTTCGGTTCGGTTCGGTGGTTGCTCCATCAGTTCAGTTCGGTGTACTCTTGCTCCATCTGTTCAGTTTGGATGCTTTGTGTCTGGTTCGGTGGTTGCTCCCTCCTAGATGTCCCGATCCGATCCGGTGCTTCGCTCCAACTCCAGCTCCAAGCTAGGTCCTCCGATCTGATCCCTATGCTCTTGCCCCCCGATCCGATCCCTATTAGCCTCTCTGATCCGATCCCCTTTGGTTTCTCTCCAATCCGACCCCCTTCAGTTTCTCTCCGATCCGATCCCCTACCCAACTCCAATTCTAAGCAAATGGCCTTCCTTCTTGTCGAGCCTCTTATGCTAAGTTCCAATCCGAATCGAGTCCTCTTTCCCAGTTCCCCTATCCGATCCGAGCCCAATTATCCGATCCGATCCGGTTCGGAACACTGCATATTTCCTATGACTTTCCAGCGACTGTTTTACGCCATACGACGGCGTTTTCGACCAATCTAACAGTTCTAATCAATCACAAAACATACCATATAGTCATAGCAACATAGGGAATCAACCATAGACATCAAAACAACAACCATAGCATGTAATTTGGATCAAACCTACCCAAAATCCCATATTTTCCCTTAAGCGTGTTTAGGCAAAACTAATGATATCTTTAGCAAAACTTAACGAAATTAACCCAAATTCATATCAGAGGTCTAAAACATTGTTTAAGAATTTATAAATATTTTTCCAGAATTTATTAATGTATAAATTCGCTAATCTTCACTAATTACCCTTAATTAACCTTAATTAGTGGGGAACTATGCAAATCACTCACCTTGGCCACAAATAAACCCTTTAGAAATGAAATTCTACTGTTTGGGCGCGAATACCAATGCAACACAGCAGCTCTACTACTGATTTGGTGAAGATCTTCGTTGATTTGATGTTGATTAAGGCAAAACTTGATTAGAAAGTGATTAGAAGTTGATTTGGGTATTTTTAGATGATGGAGGCCATTGTTAGGGTTTCAAGAATGGAAGTGGCGGCTGAAAGAAATGTTTTCTAACCCTAATCAGCCCCTATACATCTCTAATCCCGAAAGGGGTTATGGGCCCTCTTGCTAATCACCCAAATTAGGCCCGGTTAAGCTGTTTTTCACCTTCTAAACCTTGTTTCAGCCATATCTCCCAAACGGTGAGTCCGTTTGGCTAATATGACCACTCTGTGGAAAGGTAAACCATCATCCGGAGTCAATGGAAGTAGTTTCAGGTCAAAATTACTTTCCAATCAAAAGTTATGGCCAAAACAGTACCAAATAGGGGCAAAATGGTCATTTAAAAATTGGGAAAAATCATGAACATGGGAAATGACCCCAATAGTCGTTTCCCAAAGTTACATGACCATACGCCTTCATATAAGAAAGAAATAAATATTCTATGATCTTCCGATGCATAGAATGCGGGTTGTTACAAAATCCGTGTGATCACATACGGATTCCGTTTTAGATGAAAATTGACATGCAGCTACTCTTCAACACTACAGGCCCAACGGAACTGGTTTCGTCGAATTCCGAGTCCGTATGCACAAATAGCGAATTTTTAAAGTCAAAATATTGTCTATTTTACACTTTAAAAATCGCTTCTGGTCACATAATGATTTTAAAAATCATGAAATTTGAAATCTTACCATTATTCGATGCTACAGATCCAATAAAAAAAGTTTCGTCGAATTCCGAGGTCGTCTTAATAATGTTCCTCTGTAAAATTGCTCACATTAGCTTCAAAAATGCGATTTTAGCATACCTTTTCTTCTTGTATCCCCAAATGCTAACTTCAAAAATTATGCCATTTTGGATTTAACCATTATTTGACGATATGAACCCAAAAAAAAGTGGAATCGAATTCCGAGATCGTCTCAATAATGTTCCTTTGTAAAATGACTGTCTGTTTTTGAACAAATGGTCTTGCTTCGCACGGCCACATACAGACTCCGTTCGACGTGCATTTTGGAACTCGACAATGATTTTTCATTATGAATCCAAAAAAATTTACCTCGTCGAATTCTAAGCTTCCTAGCAAAATCTCACTTTTTAAGGGCTATGCGTTGATTTTCAAATTTTAATTTTCAAAATTTTAAAAATAAATCTTATGAATCAATTTAATAATTTTACTGAATTTATTTTAAGTCAAATAAAATATAAAAACTAATTTAAAAATTGTTCCCAAATTTTATAAGCAAAAATAACCAATTTATATTCGCATATTCATTAAAATAGCTTAAATCAAAATTTTAAATTGGTTCAGAAATTCCGAGTTGTTATAGACAACTACTACTGTAACCCTTTCAACGCAGCAACTCCTATCTAAGGCATCAGTAGTCATCCATTTGATGTGAGGATCGACGGTCTTCAACCACTGTCTTCAATATCTTCGATTTTCTATCGTTGTATAATTATTTGAAATGAGATTTAACTCGGTCTTTTCAATTAATTCTCGAATATATATAATTCAAATCATTTCTTTTCATTCCATATCATTTATAATATTTTATAATGATTTATCACTATTTTTATTTATATAAAAATAGCCTCTTTTAATTAAATGATTTTCAGGTCATTACGTGACCTTGGCGCTATTTTTATTAAAATTTGAATTACACATTTCGAAAAATCTAACCATTGGATCTTAGCAAATTTTATATCGTTGGAAAGATCTTTCCAAAGCGAACCCAACGGTTTCAGTTTTACGAAAATCCAATGGTCGGATCTTTTAGTATAATCCTTTAAAGTTACGATTTCAAATCGCGAATTACTGCGCGTGATTCATTTTATTTTAATTTATATATATATATATGTATGTATATATAAATATAATTCGTTCAGCTATTTCATATTATTTATTCTTTAAATAATTTTGTACACTTCATACACATGTTAAAAAGAATATTTTTATCTGACAAAAATATATTTTAGCACATGGTTCTTTTCTAAATTTGATAACATGTTAATGGTTATGTTTTGATCGAACAAAACATATTTAACAAAACATATTTTTCTAATTTTGATCTTTTTAATGACTCTTTCTTACATTAAAAATGTAAATTTTTTATGTTGAAATATTTTTATCAAAACTTGAATCTTTCTTACATTAAAAATGTAAATTTTAATGTTAACAGATTTTATCAAACAATGAATCCTTTTTAAAATAATGAATCTTTTTTAATGATTCATTTTTACATTAAAAATGTAAATTTCAATGTTAACACATTTTATCAACAATGAATCCTTTTTAAACAATGAATCTTTTTTAATGATTCATTTTTTTACATTAAAAATGTAAATTTTAATGTTAACACATTTTATCAAACAATGAATCCTTTTTAAACAATGAATCTTTTTTAATGATTCATTTTTACATTAAAAATGTAAATTTTAATGTTAACACATTTTATCAAACAATGAATACTTTTTAAACAATGAATCTTTTTTAATGACTCATTTTTACATTAAAAATGTAAATTTCAATGTTCACGGATTTTATCAAACAATGAATCCTTTTTAAACAATGATTTTTTTTAATGATTCATTTTTACATTGAAAATGTAAATTTCAATGTTAACACATTTTATCAAACAATGAATCCTTTTTAAACAATGAACCTTTTTTCATATTTCTACATACACGTTAAAAGTGAAATTTTTATTGTTAATATAATTTCCTTTTCAAACTATGATCTTTTTTCATATTTCTACATTGAATAAAAATGTAAATTTTTATTGTTTAACTTTTCTTATCTCAAACAATGATCATTTTAGTGAATCATATCTATAATAAAAATGTGATTTTTATTGTTTAACATATTTTTATCACACTTCATGAATATTTTACATGTTTTATATATACAATAAAAATGTGGTTTTTATTGTTCAAACAATTTTATTTCGTAACATGAATATTTTACATATTTACAGATGTGATTTTTATTGTTCAAACAATTTTATTTCATAACATGAATATTTTACATATTTTATATATACAATAAAAATGTGATTTTTATTGTTCAAAATTTTTTATTTCATAACATGAATATTTTTCAACACATCAATAATTGAAAAAAAATTCGTCATTATAATGGCAGGATAATTAAAACCGGCACCGTCCCTTGTACGACTCCTCTGCTATCCTAGGCCTCGTGGCAATACAAGGGTTCTATTTTCATAATTTCCACAATACAATTTATTTTCACAACACGGTGAATTTACCATAAACACAATCAATTTTGTTTCAACCACAATCAATTATTAATAATCACAATCAATTTCACATTACAGTACAATCAAGTCGTCCATTGTCTGTGGACGACGGTGTCGGGAGCTACTAAACTCCGTCTGCAACCTAATATAATTTTATTCAATTATTTTGAATTCAGAAATCTCACACTGCTTTTTACTCCTTTTAAAATTGTAGAAAGCTCAAAAAATTCCCCGATCTATTCTGGAATGTCGTGTACGATGCCACAGTCCCAATGTCTCCTTTTTCATCGAATTTCGTTATCATATGGAAAAGATAAGATTTTTATAAACAATAATGTATTTGCAAAACTTTTATATGTTGAAAATAGTTTAATTATAAAGGCCGATACCTCAGCAAATCTGTTCAAATCTAGGGATCGATTTTTCTTCCGATCTGAGTAGATTGAAGGCGATCGGGTTTCTCCACGTCAAAGAGCTTGGAACGGCGCTCTAATCGACGGTGGTGGGGTCCACTTCGATGGCAGATCAGCGGCGCGGCGGCAGGTTGAACGTGGCGACTTCGGGGGCGTGGATCTCAACTAATACGCAACGAAAAAAAATATAAATCAGGTATGAATGTGGAGATAGGAGGAATCTTTACGAAAACCCCAACTAGGGCAAGTGATTTTATTGAGTGGATTGAGAGTTATTTGAGGTAGAAGAATCATGCTTCAGCCGCCATCGAAATATAGGGTTACGTGTTTTGGGAAAATGACGCTGAATTCTGATTGGTCGGTTTTATATTTAAATTATTTTTAATTTCTTTCATTCCCAAAATATCAGTTGATCCATACGAACTCCAAATCAAACCCAACGACTGTCACTTCTAGTTAAATACCCCCATTCTGGATACAATGGAATATGTTTCATAAGCCCATCCGACTATTTCAGTCAGTTATTCTTTAAATTAAAATATAAAACATTCAATATTAAATTTGAATGAACATTTTAATTTATCGGACCGCATACTGGTTCCAAAAATCCTCGAAGAATAAATCATGCTATGTTTTGACGATACGGTCCTAATAAAATTAATTTCGTCCAATTTGGAGATCGTTTGAAAAATGGCCATTTTCTGGTCGATCCAATTTGATTGAAATCGACAAAATATGTTTTCTTTTGCTACGATCACATATTATTTCCAAAAATTATGAATTTTTAAAACGAGCAATATGACATTCCTGATCCAACCACAGTGGTTTCGTTGAAAACGGAGGTCGTTTGCACACTGGCTATTTATAAGGGCTATATATTATATTAAATTCCATGGCGACTATTTCTAATTTTAAACTGGACATAACTTTTTATTCCCGTTGTGAAATCTGGATTTTTCACATTCGCTAGCAAGATATAATTAAATTGATTCAAATATTTCTAGTTTTACTGAAATCCGGTTTATTTTGAACCCTGTACATTCATTTGAAATTTGAAATTAAATTTTCAAACTAGCGTGCCATTTCAGGCTCGTTAAATAATTGAGATAAATTTATACGTTCTAACTTCAATTAAAATTAATCGTTATTATTTAAAATAAATCATTTTAAATATTTAAAATTCCTAAAAATAGCTAAAATAGAAATTTTAAATTGGTTCTGATTTTCTGGGTTGTTACAGATAGGATTAAGCATTAACCTAATTACTTAATAGAAACAATAGATTTGAATAGCAGAATCAGACATTGGAATTAAATAGCAGGATTAGGCATACACTAATCACATGGTGTTACCCAAATTACATAAAACAGGGTTAGTGGTGCCCTAATTACTACCCATGTGATTGGCTCCCTAATAACTAAATACTTTGTGTCAGCCCTGACACTAGGGTGTATCACTCCCTAATCCAGTAACTTATAACAGAGACCTATTACTGGTGTTACTGAAGCTAAGTTTCCCTACTCGGATTCATGCATGCTCATGACTTCACCGGAACGCGACTTCACCGAAATGCGCCCGTACACACCTTCCCCTCGTGAACCTCTTACTATCTAGTTCATTAAAGCGTGCCTTGATCCCTAGCTAGCGAGAGGCCCTCTAACAAAATACTAATAGGAATACTAATCGATATAGGTTCCAAACAGCAGATTGACACAAACCAAACCCCCTAGGCTTGTGCCCACAAATAACTAGCATTTAAGAGTCCCTAGAACCCAATACAACAGCAAAACGAGGACCTCTTTAGCTTATTAATAATCATGTTTAACCTAGCAGGTTTTGGCTTACTAATAAGCGTGGTTGTAATATTACATGTCATTATGTGTGCACAACCACTCCCTTAAACACCTGCCCAGATGTATGTATTACTACGGTGATTCAGTTTATTAGCCTACGTCTGGTACTTACAATATTCCAACATGTCATTAACTTAATGTATGTATTAAGTCAAACACAAGATGTTCATACAAATGAATACTATTCATCTAAGTATATCCCCAAATTATTGCATGTACGGGTTTATGCATATTATCCATTTTTATCAATTCAAAACAAGTATAAACATGTGCATATTACCCCTTTCCCAAATTATAGTTAAATACTCCTCAATTCAACCATATCCCTAAACTTCCCTTTTTATGCCACTTCTTAGTATCCAAATATTATTATACGCAAACTTTTAATCTAACAGGGCCTAGGATTCTAAAGGCCTAGGCTTAGCGTAAACAAAAAAGGAAAACAGAGAAAGTAGTATAGAACCAAAACACATAGTCATATAGGCAAGATTGGAAATAAAGTAAAACAATAGAAATAGGGAAAAGGAAGATAGATACACATAACTAATTAATTATCCAATAGTATAGGAATGCATTTTACTTATAACAACGGTATAGGTGATTAACAGTGAAGAACATACACATCAATTATCTTATATACACTGTATATCCTAAACTAATTTTTATTTAGCTGTCATGATATAGTCTAGGAATTATATCTGAAAATAACAGGGAACTCACAGTGGGTCTTGGTAAAGAAGAGGTTAAATCTCTTTTACATATATATCTATATGCCGTTGTAGAATAGTCCAATCCTATCCCTTTTTGTTGTTGTATGTAAATCTTGTATGTTACTTCTGTAGATCTAGACTTTAGCAGCATTCCCCCATTGTCTATATATATATATATATATAGGTATGTATGTTTTTAGAATGGATTAATAGAAATAGAAGGTATGAAGAAATGGTGTATATTAGAAAGGGAGAAGCCGCCTATTTATAGATTCATAGAGTTATCCTCAGCCTTTAGATTCTAGGGTTTTAATCTAAACTGTACATGTAGCGCTAAGTCAGCAACGAACCTCGGCAGAAAAGCAGCCCAGATACAGAGGAACGAATCAACCTGGATCATCGCTGGGTCGACCCATCGACTCATTCGGTCGACCCATAGATCGACCTAGGCCGAGTGTGGGTCATCCCACGAAGGATTGGTTTCCCGCTCGTTTTCCAACTTTGTCTCTTTTTAAATATTTTTAAATTACTTTATATATAACCCCTTATGTGTATACCAACTTTTAATGCTCGTAACTTCTGCATATGTTATCTATTTTTAACAAAATTGGAGTCTATTTGAACCTGAATTCCAAGACGAACACAACGATAAATCCAGTTTCACTTAATTCTTAATATTTCGTTAAGTAATTCTTAATTTATTATATTTAAAGTATGGTTATAGTGTATTAAATTTTTGGGTATTACATTCTCCCCTACTTAAAGGATTTTGTCCTCGAAATCTCCAAGCTAAGAAGAATGTTACCATCCTAACAACCACCTACAACCATCTACTCATACATCATCCATAAGCATTATTGTTCTTAAGAATTGCTAATGTTTGTATGAACATATGCTAAAGTGTTGTGTGTATATGTCCCTACACTAATGCAAAAATCAGGTGATCGACTAATTCAGTTGACCTCCTTAATGCAATATATGTTTGTGCCATGTATCTAAAATGCATGCAAATAATCCTAGTACAACATATAAACTCTATTTTTGTGCACAATCATTCACCAAAATGCAACATTAATATGATGATTCATCCATTTCCATCCATAGAAAATTAAAATGCACACACATCCATATGCAATATGTAAGTGCATGAGCCGGTCTAGTGCATATTATGTGTATATGCATCCACGAGGAACCACAAGCAAACAGTTGCATCCACTTGCAACCATCAATCATAATTTGTTAAACAAATGTTTCCAACCATTGGATTCTGCCTAACAATCGAAGGTTCGAACGATAGGATAAACATACTTGTATGATAGAAGCAAATGCAAAGTGAAAGCTAAGAAAAGAAGTCAAGAACGTACTTTCAAGAAGAAAAGGATAACAAGCACGAATCCTATCTTTGGGTTCCCATGTTGCATCTTTGCAGCCTTTTCCCTATTGCACCTTTACCAATCCTATTTCTTTGTTGTGTAGCTTCTTGATTTTTGATCCAAGGATATGAGTAGGAACTCTTCTCATTGATGCTCCCTTCTCAACTTTCACGCGAATCCACTATCTCTACCATATCATGTAGAAATTTCCTCAAATGGGAAGTGTGAAACACATTATGTACTCCCGCCAGTCTGTTCGGTAGCTTAACCCTATAGGCCATCTGACCTATTGTAATAGCCCGCATTTTACATATTCAAGGATCGTAAAATATTTTGATATTTTGATATATTAGTTATTTTATTCCCCGAGGGTTGGATCATTCTCATATTTTGATATGTTGGTTATGGAGGTGTGAGACATGTCCATAATTTTTACCAATTTTATTTGCGATCATTTTCCCCCTCCCAATCTTGTATAGGGAATAACTTTTGAGTATGATCGAATAAGGTGCTGAGATCGGTCTCATTGGAAAGGAAATGGTGTTTCCAATTCCGTAGAGTGCTCACATTAAATGTTTAGTTCAAACATTTGGGAGAAATCGTTGTTTAAGTGTTTTACAATTTCTATTCAGATTTGGCTAGCCATAATGGCAGATTTGGAGTAGCCCATTAGTGGGCTGGTGGGAGGCTATAAATAGAGGGTTAGAGGCATAGAGAATAGTTTGCTTTCTTCATTCTCTCATTTGGTTGAGATCGTGATCCTCCTTGCTCAATCAAATGCAATTTCCACCATTAAAATTCTTGATCTACATAAGAGAATTGAAGATCAACATCATTTGAAGCTAGATCTACGTCAAGTGAAGATAGATCGCATGAAATCAAGAGGTTTGAGGCATATTCTTCGTTGTCCAGATTGAGATTTTAGCGATTTCGAGTTAATTCAGAGAATTGGTGAGTGATAAACATCTCTCACATAGATTCAATCAAGTTTACGGATTGTTTGTTCATATTTTCATTATTTTAAGTTGTTTTCACCTTGATCTACATCATAGTAAGTGTATTTTCATTTGAATCACCATATGATCTAATTTAGCAACTTAAACCTAGTAATTTTTATGTTAATTCATAGTTTTATGTAAGTTAAATCCATTATTTTGTTTGTCAATAGATTTATCATGATTTTGGTGAATTTTATATGATTATTGATGAATAATTATCATTTTGATGTTGTTAATGATTTTATAAAGTGTTTATGGTTGAATTGGTTGATTTGGATGAATTGGTCGCATCGATGTTCTTTTTTGGTGAAGATATGGTCAAGTACAGAGCTATTTTAGTCAGATCTGGAGTCAGATCGTTTTTCTTTGGTCGTTGATGAGGTGGCATCAGCTTGGGTTGTGGCTTGTTACTCATGAAATGGGTTAAGTCATCTAAAAGTAGGTCGAGTTGTTGGAGCTGCTTCGGGTCGTTCGTCTTTAAATGGCAAGGCATAGAGATCAGGTTGTTCAGAGTAGTTCAGGTCGTGGGAGCTCCTATAAAATCAGGTCATTGGTCTTCTGAATAAAGTCAGGTCATTAGGTGACCCGAAGGTTAGGTCGTTGGGTGACCCGAAGGTTAGGTCGTTGGGTGACCCGAAAGTCAAGCCGTTGGGTGACCTGAAGGTCGGGTCGTGAGTGACTCGAAGGTCAGGTCGTGGGTGACCCGAAGGTTAGGTCGTTGGTTGACTTGATGAGTCGGGCTGAAACACCATGAATTGAATAGTGACCAAATGATCTATGTTTTTGGCTCAATGGTGGTTGTGGCTTCGAAGTGGATTCAAGAAGGAATGTTTGAAGTGTTATGATGTGTTCGTTGATCATCATAATGCAACAAATGTAAAGGCGTCTCAAGGGTGCTTTAAGTTTGTGGATAATGGTTGGATGGTCGCCAGTGATGACAACCAAAGATACAGAAGGCTAAGGAATTTTCGTTGTCGTAGGTACTAGCGGACTCAAAGGAGTGGTATAATAAGGATGCTGACCGATTGTATTGCCGAGTACCCTTGGGCAGTTCGATGGGCCTAGTTATGTTTCATTATATGACATATGGAGTTTTGCTAGAACTAGGGTTTACCATTAGCCATTGACAATTAATGGTAAAGTGTTTATCTAGTCATACGATTAACGATAGTTTCAAAGTAGCATTGGCGGTGATAGCCAGAGTGTCATGAATGATGGTTGTCTGAGTGTGATGAATGTATAGTTGTTTCCAAATGCTTGTTTATAAAGTCTGTCACTGTCCGATGTGGGGAAGAAGGGGTTGAGTTCTTCTTTGATACATTGGTTGGTTAATCTACCTATTCTCATATAATTTATTGATGATGTTAGATAGTTGTTTTATCGCTCACTAAGATTGTTGTCAGACTCAAGGTTTTATGTTTCCCACTTATTACCTTGGGTCGTTCATCTGTTTTGGATGGGCATACTGTGGAGCATGTAACAGGTGATATCTTGGTGAGGACGATGCTGCTGTGTGATGGAGAGCAAGAGGCTGGCGAATTATTTCCTACTATCTAGTATCTGTTATTTTCGTTGTTTGATGTTTGACTGTGATTGTTGTAGCGAGGCAGATTTGTATAGACATTTATGTGATAATCCAGGGGTGTACGGATATTCTTTCTAGTGGTTATGAAATTTAAAGTTTCTGCTCAATTATGCTTCACTATTACTTCCTGTTGTATATGTTCTATTATATTGTATCCTAGCGTTATGATTTATACGACAGGTTCCTCATTGTGTTTACCTATCTTGATGATTGTCCCTAGCTGCCTGGCACAACTTTCATCGCATTATTCCTCTTGTTTAGTGCAGGAGTTATACACAGTCGTCACATTTGGTATCAGAGCTCTGGTTATCAATTTTTAGCCAATGTTCAATGATGTAATTACATATAAGTTACGTATTTCTTGATTTCATATGGATGTATACTGTATAGTAGAATATAGTAATGACGTTTGAACTCCATTTGTAGTTTTTCTTATAAGTAGCTAATCATTCTATATTGCAAATTTGGAATGAGTCGTCGACCATCAGGATACCCTGCTAGGGAGGAGACTGTTTCTAGTAGGGGAAATGGCGGTGCACTAGACTACCTATCCATGTTTTAGGCCATGATGGCAGCGATCATGAGGAGGGCTCCCGCTCCATATACAGCTGCAGTAGATGTAGGGGTTCAAGTGTAGGTACCTAGGGCTATGGATTTCGCAAAGTTGTGCAAGGACTACATATCTCTAGGAGGGAGACCATTCAAGGGGACATAGCCGACTGAAGAGGTTCAGAGATGTTTGGATGCTTGTGTGATGATTTTTGGTGACCTGGGAATAAATGATGCAACAAAGAGGAAGATTGCATCGAGACAATTGCATGGTAGGGCCATGGACTAGTGGAACTCTATCACTTTGGAGACTATGGAGGATGTGATCGCATGGGATCAGTTCCAATTCAAGTTCGAGATGAAGTTTATCTCTACAGCTCAGAGGTCAGTTCTATTTAAGAAGTTTATGGAGTTAAAGTGGAATGGTAGACCGGTACATGAGTATGTTTCTAATTTTAAGGACTTGTCCAAGTATTCTCATTTGTATATTGACTCTCCTTATCATAAGAAAGAGAACTTTGTTATGGCTTGGATACCTACATTGGCAGGCCATTGGTTGATCATCTGGATGACCCATATGAGAAGATAGTTGAAAAGGTCGTGAGACATGAAAGATTGTTTCTGAAGGAAGGAACCGTTGTTCCTGCAACAAAGGAAGCTCCAAAACCATAGTAGGGTGGTAATAATAATAAGAAGAGGAAGCAGCAACAACAGAAAGGAAAGGGAGGCAAGAAGAAACCTAAGAGTGAGGTGGTTTGCTTTAACTGCTAGCAGAAGGGCTATTGTTTCAAGCAATATAAGAATCCAAAATCTAAAAAGAAATGCTTCAGGTGTGGAAAGCCTGGGCATGACAAGAAGGATTGTCCAGAACGAGGTAAGGGTACACAAATAGTGAAGGCTTATACTTTGGGAGTCGTGCCATCGTTTTCAAGGGCTCCTACTGTATAGGAGAAAGGGAAGGGTGTCATCGTCCAAGATACTCTTTTAGTTAAAGATGTTTCATTTCGTGTGTTGTTCGATATTGGAGCATCGCATTCATTCATTTGTAATGAGCTTGTGTGTCGCTTGGGTTTGGAACCCGAGATTTGTGATAGACCTTTCGTTGTGACTAATCCTGTTGGGGGTTCATCCACTTTTTGTATGCTTTTTCATGGTCTTGTGTTATCGAGTCATGGTTGCTCCTTTGTGTGTGATTGCTTTGTTTTGAACTTCGTTGGGTTTGGGATTATCTTGGGTATGGATTGGTTCAAGAGGTATGCGGCAAGAGTAAATTGCGAGAAGCTTGAGGTGAGAGTCGGGGATGAGGAAGGAGAAAGGTTTTGATTCGATGTACTCCCAAAGATGTGTCTTCGTTAGCTATTTATATTCGCTTGTGATTCCAAAGGAAGACTTGTCATCTGTGTTGATCGCTAATGAGTTTAAGGATGTTTTTGAAGAATCCAAAGGTTTACATCCACATTGCGAGATTGAGTTTAGAATCGATTTGGTTGAGGGTTCAAGATCTATTGTTATGCTTTTAGGCGGATGGAGCCTAAGGAACAACGAGAGTTATAGGTGCAAGTTCGTGACCTTTTGGGAAAAGGATTCATTTCGAGGTGTGTATCCAAATGGGGTGCACCATTTGTGTTTGCAACCATGGTTGATGGATCTTTGAGATTGTGTGTGGACTACCATGAGTTGAACAAGGTAACTAAGAAGAACAAGTATCCATTGCCGAGGATAGATGACTTGTTCGATCAGCTTCACGAAGACAAAGTGTTATCTCAGATGGATTTGGCAACGGGATTTCACCAGCTGAGAGTGATAAAGGATAGCGTGTCGAAGACTGCTTTTAGAACAACATCAGATTTTTTTTTCTAATAGTTGGTGATGCCATTTGGGTTAACTAACGCACTAGCTTATTTCGTGGATCTTATGAATAGAGTTTTTAGGGATCAATTAAACAAGTCGTGCTTGTGTTCGTGAATGATATTCTGGTTTATTCCCGGAATGAGGATGTTCATAAGACGCACTTCAGAGTTTTGGAGATCTTGCAAAAGCATTAGCTGAAGGCTAAGTTTTCAAAGTATCGCTTTTGGAAGAGTCAAGCGTGGTTCTTAGGCCATGTTATTTCTGATAGTGAAATAGCAGTTGACCCCGCTAAACTAGTAGCAATCCAAGACTGTGATAGACCTAAGAATGCAATGGACGCGAAAAGTTTCATTGGATTGGCAGGTTATTACCGATGGTTTATCAAGGATTTCTCAATGATAGTTGCACTGTTAACAGGATTGATGAAGAAGAACCAAGTGTTCGTATAGGATGCAAAGTGTGAGCAAGCTTTTGGAATTTTGAAATATAGATTGATGAGTTCTCCTATTTTAATCGTTCTGGGTAGGAATGAAGAGATGGTTGTATAAATCGACGCATGTGGTACTGGACTTGGAGCAATGCTGATGTAGAAGGATAAAGTTGTGGCCTATACAAAGCGAAAACTGAAGCCGCATGAAAGGAATTATCCGACTTATGATTTGGAGTTAGTGGCGGAAATGTTTACTATGAAGAAGTGGAGACATTACTTGTTGGGAGTTCGATTTGAGTTATTTACGGATCACAAGTCGTTAAAGTATCATTTCTCCCAAAAGGATTTGAATCTTGGGCAGCAACGGTGGTTAGAGTTTCTGGTGTCATATGATTTTGCTATAGCCTATGCTCCTGGTAAAGGAAACGCAGTGGCGGATGCGTTGGGTCGAGGACATGCAAGTTTAGGAGCGATGTTTTCAAAATGGAAAAGCCTCGAATGCTTGGCAGGATTTGATTTCAGGCCAAGGTGTGAGTTGGAACCTGAAATGTTGGCAAGCTTATCGATAAAACCTACTCTTATCGAAAGGATTGTCAAGATCCAAAATCGTGATGAAAAGCTTGTCGAGATTATCTAGAAGTTGGAGCCAGAGGATAAAAAGTTTGAGGTCGATCGGGAAGGTTGGCTTTGGCGACAAGGACGATTGGTTGTTCCTAATATCGATGGATTAAGGGATGAGGTTCTGAGGGAATGTCATCACTCGATGTTGATGATTCAGTTTGGTGGTAATAAGATGTATCAAGACATGAACCGATCTTACTACTGGGAAGGGATGAAAAGGGATGTTGGAAAGTTTATTTCCAAGTGCATGAACTGTCACTTGGTAAAAGATGAACAAAAGTAGCCGAGTGGTTTGCTTCAGCCATTGGATGTTCCTACATGGAAGTGGGAGCAGATATCGTTGGACTACCTAGAATCAAGACAGGAAACGAAGGAATTTGGCTCATCGTGGATCACTTGACCAATTTATTCCTATCAGATCGACTAGAACAACATCGAAATTGGCTGAGCTTTATATTAAGTGGATTGTTCGATTCCATGGTGCCCCAAAGAGCATAGTGTGTGATCGAGATCCATTGTTTACGAGTGGGTTTTAGAAAATTTTGCAAAAGCTTTGGGAACTGAATTGTGTTTAAGTACAGCTTATCATACCCAAACCGATGGTCAAACAGAAAGGGTTAACCTAGTTTTGGAATATCTCCTGAGGGCTTGTGTATTGGACTTCAAAGGATCATGGGAAGACCATCTGCATTTAGTTGAGTTTGCATATAATAATAGCTACCAGTCAAGTATTGGGATGACACCATATGAGGAATTGTATGGTAGACTGTGTAATTCTCCAGCACATTGGTTAGAAACTGGAGATAAGCTGATACGTGAGCCAGAGATGATAAGAGAAACCACGAATTGTATTGAGATTATTCAGCAATAAATGAAAGCAGCCCAGGATCATAAGAAGAGCTATGATGATAAGTGTTGAAAAGATCTGGAATTCGACGTTGGCGACATGGTTTTTGTGAAGATTTCCATTGAAGCATGTCGTTCGATTCGGAAGCAAAGAAAAATTAGCTTCAAGGTTTGTTTGACCATTTCAGATAGTCGAACGGATAGGAAAGCTCCCATATGGAATGGAGTTACTCGTGAAGATGTCAGGCGTGCATAATATTTTTCATGTGTCATTTCTATGAAAGTGCGTGCATGATTCGAATGTGGTGGTATCTCCAAAAAAATACAAAGGCCTGGAAGTCGAGACCGTAATTATGAAACCTTGTAAGTCGCTTCATGTAGTGGGGAATGATACAAAACGACTTAGGAGGAAGATGGTTAGGCTAGTCAAGGTACAATGATGACGATTGTACATGGGAGATGGAAGAGAGTACGAAGACGACCCATCCAAAGCTCTTCGTCGGTAAGGCCAATTGATATTGTATCATAATTACATCATTGCAACTTGTATTATTGTAATTGTTGTGGTTAGAATTCCACGTGCTAGGATAAGGCTACAATGCACAGTTGGATGGCTGCTAGTTTGGATGATAGATTCGCTGCTCCTGGATGATAGGCTTGCAGAATTTTTGGGTTGCTTATGTTTGCTTGGGATTTCAGAGGCAAAATTCCTAAGGGGGGAGAATGTAACATCCCGTATTTTACGTATCAATTATCATAAAATATTTTTATTTTATTCCCTGAGGGTTGGATCATTCTCATATTTTGATATAGTGATTATGGAGGTGTGAGACATGTCCATAATTTTTAGCAATTTTATTTGTGACCATTTTGCCCCTATTAGCCTTGTATAGGGAATAAATTTTGACTTGAATCGAATCAGGTGGTGAGATCGATCTCATTGGAAAGGAAATGGTGTTTCTCCGGTAGAGGGGTCACATTGAATGTTTGGTTCAACAGTTTAGGAGAAATCGCTGTTTTAGTGTTTTACAATTTCTGCTCAGGTTTGGCTAGCCATAATGGACTGATTTGGAGTAGCCCATTAGTGGGCTGGTGGGAGGCTATAAATTGGGTGTTAGAGGCATGGAGAATTTTTTACTTTCTTCATTCTTTCTTTTAGTTGAGCTTATGATCCTCCTTGCACAATCAAATTCACTTTCCACCATTCAAATTCTAGATATACATAAGAGAAGTTAAGATTACATTGTTTGAAGCTCGATCTACATCAAGTGAAGAGAGATTGCATCAAATCAAGAGGTTTGAAGCATATTCTTCGTTGTCCGGATTGATAATTTAACGATTTCGAGTTAATTCGAAGAATTGGTGAGTGATAAGCATATGTCATATGGATTCAATAAAGTATATGGGTTGTTTGTTCATATTTTCATCATTTTATGTAGTTTTCACCTCGATCTACATCACGGTAAGTATATTTTCATTTGAATCACTATAGGATCTAATATAACAACTTAAGACCAATAATTCTTATGTTAATTCATAGGTTTATGAAAGTTAGATCCATTATTTTGTTCATTCATAGATTTATCATGATTTTGGTGAATTTTATATGATTATCGATGAATAATTGTCATTTTTGATGTTGTTAAGGATTTTATAAAGTATTTATGGTTGAATTGGATAAATTGGTCGCATCGATGTTGTTGTTTGGTGAAGATTTGGTCAATTTTAGAGCTATTTTGGTCAGATCTGGAGTCGGGTCGTTTTCCTTAAGTCGTTGATGACATAGCATGAGCTTGGGTCATGGCTTGTTACTCAAGAAACAGGTCAGGTCATCTAAAAGTAGGTCAGGTCATTGCAGCTGCTTCGGGTTGTTCATCTTCAAATGGTGAGGCATAGAAGTCAGGTCGTTTGGAGTAGGTCAGGTCGCAGGAGCTTCTCTGGAATTGGGTGTTGGTCTTCTGCATAAAGTCGGGTCGTTGGGTGATGCGAAGGTTAGGTCGTTGGGTGACCCAAAGGTTTGATCATTGGGTAACGTGAAGGTTAGATCGTTGGGTGACCCGAAGATTAGGTCGTTGGGTGACCCGAAATTTAGGTCGCAGGGTGACCCGAAGGTTAGGTCGTTGGGTGATCCGAAACTTAGGTCGTTGGGTGACCTGATGAGTCGGGCTGAAACATCATGAATTGAACAGTGACCAAATGATGTATGTTTTTGGCTCAATAGTGGTTGTGGCTTCGAAGTGGATTCAAGAAGGAATGATCGAAGTGCTGTGATGTGTTCACTGATTGTCGTAATGCAACGAATGTCGAGACGACTCAAGGGTGTTTTGAGTTCATGGATAATGGTTGGATGGTCGCCGGTGAAGAACACTAGAGGTACTGAAGGCCAAGGAATTTTCATTGTCATATGTTCTAGCGGACTCGAAGCAGGGGTATAATAGGGATACCTAAAAGACCGATTGTATGGTTCGAGTATCCTAGGCAGCTCGACGGACCTAGTTACATTTTGATATATAGCATATGGAGTTTTGTTAGAACTGGGGTTTACCATCAGCCATTAACGGTTGATGGCAAAGTGTTTAGCCGATCATACGATTAACGATGGTTTCAAAGCAGGAATGGCGGTGATAGCCAAAGTGTCATGAATGAATGGTTGATTACCATGAATGTATAGATGTTTCCAAATGCTTGTTTGTAAAGGCTATCACTGTCTAATGTAGGTAAGAAGGGGTTGAGTTCTTCTCTGGTATTTTTGTAGATTGGTTGGTTAATCTACCTATTCTCATATACCTTATTGATGATGTTAGATAGTTGTTTTATCGCTCATTAAGATTGTTATCTGACTCAAGGTTATATGTTTCCCTCTTATTACCTTGGGTTGTTCATCCGTTTTTGGATGGGCAGACTGAGTAGCAGGTAATAGGTGATATCTTGGTGAGGATGATGCTGCTGTGCGGTGGCAAGTAGGAGGATGGCGTATTATTTCCTACTATCTAGTATGTGTTATTTTCGTTGTTTGATGTTTGACTCTGAGTGTTGTAGTGAGGCAGATTTATATAGACATTTATGTGATAATCCAGGGGTGTACGAATATTCTTTCTAGTTGTTATGAAAGTTAAAGTTTCTACTAAATATGCTTCACTATTATTGCCTGTTGTATATGTTCTATTATATTTTATCCGTGCGTTGTGAGTTATACGACAGGTTCTGCGTTGTGTTTACCTACCTTGATGATCATCCATAGCCGCCTAACACACCTTTCAGCGCATTATTCCGCTTGTTTAGTATATGAGTTATGGGCAGTCATCGCACATATCCTATACCCTATTGGGAGTGGCCCTACAAGTCTTGGCGTCAACTTCCCCACTGAACCAAAGCGAACTACATTCCTCAGCAGTGATACTTTAATGAATCCCACTTCGAATTCCAAATCAGTCCTCCTTTTATCGGTGTAGGATTTCTGTCTGTCTTGAGCTTCTTTAATTATTCGGCGGATAAGATCAATCTTCTCGGAAGTATCTCGGATTATCTCAGTTCAAAGTAGAAGTTTGTCCGTAGATTCCCACCAACAATTCGGCAGTCTATAAGGTAATCCATATAGTGCTTTGATGGGTGCCATGACTATGCTTGATTGGTAATTGTTGTTGTAGGCAAACACAACACGTAGGAGACGCTCGTTCTAAGTCCCTTCAAAGTCTAGGATACACATTCTTAAAAGATCCTCAAGAACTCTATTTACCCTCTCAGTTTGTCCATCGGTCTAAGGGTGGTATGCCGTGCTCAAACGTAGCGGTGTACCTAACGCCTCTTGTAAGCTCTTACAAAACTCACTAGTAAAGATGGGGTTGCGGTCGCTTACTATACTGGAATATACCCCCAGCAATCGGAATATCTCTCGAAGATATATTGATGCCTGCCAAGCCGCCCCCATCTTACTCTTGATAGGAATAAAATGAGCGCACTTCGTAAGTCTGCCCACTATCACCCAAATGATTGTAATTCCCTTTCTTGATTGGGTGAATCCATCGGTGAAATCCATAGAGGCGCTCTCCAACTTCAATTGTGGGACATCCAAGGGATGAAGCAACCCGCCAGGTTTCCTTTGTTTAGCCTTTACTCGCTGGGATGTCAAGCATCGAGATACAAATTCTGCGACATCCTTCTTAATGCCAATCTAAAAAAAAATCTCTTTATGTCTCTACACAGATTTTCACCACCTGGATGGATAGTCATCTGAGAATGATGAGCTTTTTCATGCACTGCCTTTAGCAATTCCCTAATCCTAGGAACACATAGACTTCCATCTCGTCTTATCCACCCTTTCTCATCCACGGTATACCTAGCAAGGTGACTAGAAGTCTCTCATCTACAAAGCTTGTCCAAGATGTCTGATATCTGTGGGTCCTCCCGCTGCATAGATCTAATACGCTCCAATAGAGCAGGTTGCAACTCCAACGATGCTAACAATCCCAATGTGAAATTCGTATATGGATTAAAATCGAAGGTCAATATAAACTCCAAGCTCTGCCTTCCTATGAATAAAGGACTCAAAGTCATCCTTTGCCTACTCAATGCGTCCGCCACTACATTACCCTTGCCCAGGATATAAGCTATCTCAAAGTCGTAGGATGCTAGGAACTCAATCCACCATTGCTTCCTTAGGTTGGGATCCTTTTATGAAAACAAGTATTTGAGCAACTTATGATTCCTGTGTAGCTCAAATCTTTCTCCAAGTAGATAATGTCGCCTAGATTTCAATGCAAACACTATTGCACCCAATCTAGATCATGGGTAGAGTAGTTCTTCTCATGAATCCTCAACCATCTGCTACCATAGCATACTACCCTTTCCTCTTACATCAGAACGGGACCAAGCTCTGTACCACAAGAATCTATATGTAAACTATGAACATCTTGCTTCCAACTGTGGGAGGCAGAATTGAGGCTATTTTCAGATCACTTTTTAACCCCTGAAAGGCATCCTCGCAATCAATGCTCCATGAACAAGCCAAGATTTTCTTTGTCAATAGGGTAAGCGGGGTTGATACCCTTGCAATGTCCTTGATAAACTTTCTATAATAACCTGTCAACCCTAGAAAACTTCTAGCCTCTGTCGCATTCTTTAGAGCCTTCCGATCATGCATTGCGATGACTTTAGCGGGGTCCATTGCTATCCCTTCTTTAGAGACCACATGCCCTAGGAACCTTACTTCCTTCCTCTAAAAGTTACACTTAGAAAATTTTGCCTTGAGCTGATGCGATCTGAGAGCGCATAAAACCTCTCCTAAGTGTAGGGCATGCTCCTCCTCAATCTTCGAGAAGACCAAAATGTCATCCACAAAGACCACCACAAACTGTTCAGAAACTCCATAAACACCCTACTCATCAAGTCCACAAAATAGGCGGGTGCATTGGTTAGCCCAAAAGGCATAACCAACCATTCAAAGAAGTCAACTGGTGTTCTTAATATTGTCTTATCAATGATGTCCTCTACCACTCGCAACTAATGAAACCCCGTGGCCAAATCCATCTATGAGAAAAATGATGCGCCTATAAGCTGATCAACATGTCGCCAATTCTCGGTAGTGGGTGTCTATTCTTCTTGATGAGCTTATTCAGATCCCTATAATCCACACATAGATGAAGTGAGTCGTCTTCCTTAGTTGCAAAGACTACTGGAGATCCCTATTCTGATATACTTCGTCTAATAAAACCTTCCTCGAATAGCTCCCCTACTTGCATGCTAAGCTCCCTTCTCTCTATAAGAGCCATGTGGCGCACTAGTAGAGCGACTGGCTTCACAATTTCTGCCAAGTAAATACGAAAGTCTATCTCACACCTTGGAGGTAATCCCTTAACTTCCTCAGACACATCCGGGTAATCTCTGACTATGGGCACATATCGCAAATCATCAACAGAAGTATCAAGTGATTCTAGGAACCTGAGCATCACCGACCCCCGTGGGTCATAGGAAATTTCGAGAGTCCTACCATGATAAGTAAGAAGTTTACCTACTCTATTTTCACAATCAAGGATGACAACATACATCGCTAGCCAATCCATGCCTAGAATCGATCCATAGCCCATAAAGCCCAACACATAAGTGTCGCATTCAAACTCGACGCCCAAGATAGAAATTCTAAAAATCCCTAAATATCGTGCATAAATGAGTTGTACCTCTTATGGGGTTGAAACGCCTATAGGATAAGAGACTATACTAGTATTAAGGTGCAAACTATCTACTACAGAACTTGATATTAATGAATGTGAAGTGCCATAATCAAATTATGTTCAAACATGATAATTAAAAAGGGAAATCAAATCTTCAACCATGACTTTCCTACCTCGATCAGGTCCACTAGCCTCAAAAGCGTGAATCAAGAAGTTCCTACCCCTTTTCCTTGCTTGCTAAGGCATTGCTTAGTGAAGTGTCCTACTTGACCATAATTAAAGCAGGCTTTCTTCCCTTTTCTACAGTCCTTCACAAAATGACCCATAATTCTGCAACCCTGACACTTGATATCTTTCTTGATCTGAGCCTTGTTAGTCTTTCCTCCTTTCTCTCTTTCTTTTGCTTTCCTTTCCTGGGCCACCATTTCTGTTTCTCGCCCTAAGCCTATGTCTCCTCTATCTTACTGTTTTCCTTCTTATCCATGCCATCTTCGTGCATAAGAGCTGAAACACCCCACCTCCGTTAAGGTCACTCACAAAGGGAATGCCTTAACTTCGATGGAGCATTATAGGTAAAAGACACAAATAATTTACAAGACATATGTATATATATAAGTAGCGGAAAATAAAACTAACTTTATTTCAAAGATGGTTCATAACAAAACATTACAACAAACTGTTTCAAACCAACTTCCAAACTATTACATCATAATTTTTGTTTTGATTATTATATAAAGAAGCATAAAACATAAATAAAACTGCAAAAATCCCCAAGTCTAGTGTGTCCAAAGCCATAGCCAAAGATAATAGGTTCCAACCCGTAAATTACAGAGTTTTCAAGCTTGGAAAGATGAACGGTACAAATTAAGCTGAGTTATTCCCTCCCTGGCTACCTTAGGGGGGAACGGAAGAAAAGAAGACGAAGAAAAATGGGCCAGACATAAGTCTGAGTAAGTCTAGTGAATTTTCAGTGTGTGAATAACAAAAAGGGTCACGATAGGAATAAACTGAAAATAGGACAGTACCAGAACAACAAACTAACATAAAACTATATAAGGCAGGATAACCGAATATACATTGCACCCATGTTTAATTCTCTGCACCTACTTATACTTACCCAACTAGCACCATGTTTTCATGGTGAAATGATTCCCATATATCGATCAGCTCCAACTCGCATGCATTTATCACGTGTGTCCTTCGGCCCCCGCTTGACTATAGATACCTGTGCTGGTCCCACCACGGGGCGTATCAAATCCTATGGTGGCAACCCGACACGATTCAAGATGCATAGTGTATGACTACTAATGCCCAATGCCTGCTTTTTTCACTCCGGAGTATGTGCACTCCTATACTCCACCGGAACCTACACTGATGCACCACCACCGATGTTTTTGACCACTTATAATCAGCCCAGTAATTGTGCCCCACCCTTCCTAGTTCAGGGTCCCATGATACATCTACGTGGGTTACTGTTGAAATGGGTCCCTGTTACTAGGTTTTTCCAGCCAACATGTTAAATTGGTTAAGTGTCCAAATTTATCTAACCCCACCCATCAGTTTAGCTAATATGCTGAATTAGTTAAGTGTTTCCTTAATTTGACTTAACCCTACCACTCTTGACTTAGCTTTATTAGAGCACCAACCACTCACATTAGACAGGTATTGTCGTGGTCACTGGATGTGCCGGTCGGTTCAGGGCAGTTTTACACTACAAATCAGTCTAACCTCAGGTCCTTTTTGGGCTTAATGCACTGACCACTCACATTAGACAGGTATTGTTGTGGTCACTGGACGTGCCGGTCGGTTCCCGGCAGTTTTACACCACAACTCAGTCTAACCTTGGGTTAGGCATATTCGTCTTTTCTAAATTTATATATTTATCCTTTTATGCTTATATGTAAATTTGTCAACAATTTATTGTTATGGACCACTTTCCTTCTAAATCAAATTCATAATTTTTGGTAAGTAAATTATACCATTTCAATGCCATACCATTTACATGGTTATGAGCCAAATATGTTAATTATGAATAGGTCTCATGTTTTCCCTAACGTTACCCCCATTGTACGTTTGCAAAATTACATAGGATGTTAGGCTCGACATTTTAACCTAACTAATAAACTAAAAAGGGGAAAAAGAGGAACTTGCAACATTCCAACATCATACAAAAATATGGATCTAACTATAGATGTGTCACATGAACTTGGCATAATATACTTTAATTATGAACTTGCAAACTAGATCTATGTAACATGAGTCATAAAATAATAGTCTTACAAAGAACTACCAAAATCTAATTAAACATGTAGTGGTGAACTTGCATAGGGATTGAATCATGCTAATATTGATCTAACATAAAGGCATATGGTTCTAACATATAAAGTTGTAGATCTAAACATATAGGTTTACATAGTCATGTTTTTAACCTATAAACTTGCATGTATTCATAGCATGATAGAATCACTTAGCTTGCATAAACATGGCATAATTTTTAAATTGACATAAAACATATAGATATAATCACCAAATTATACAAGGTCGTAGATCTAAACATGTATGCATAATGGATCTAAATAGTTAGGCATAAACTACATGGCTTAGCCTAAAACTTGTATAATATCACCAAACTTACATATGATAATTTCATAACATCATAGGTTTGTTCACCAATTTCTACATAACATAATAGGTTCGAAAGACCACAATTATTCATAGGCATATACGATAGAATAGACATGAATAAACATAAATCAGCATTACATACAACTTGATATAATTCTATTTTACAGTTCATTACAAACCATATCTTTAATTCATTCACGTCTGAAATATAACTACACTTACAAACAAAAAGGAATTCTTGAGTTCTGGGATCTGTATTCTGAAATTGAATTGCTCGCCTTTGATGTAGATCGTTGAATTTTCTTAGTTGAATTAGATTAGATTTAATTTTGACGTAGCTTCAATCTTTCCTTTTGAGTTAAAAGAGATAACGGCTATTCTAGGTTCACCATTGACGGCATGGCGGCTCTAGGTATGAATATTTGTGATTTAGGGTTGAGAGTTAGGTTGTTTTTATAGAGGTTTAATTAATTTAGGGCCGTCAGATTAACCTTAGAAGTAATCAAGACAATCCAGTCAAGATAGGATAACACCTTAACCCTAATGACTCAGCAGGGAGTCAGAAATCGTCATCCTTTCAGATCTACCCAGGGGGGTAGGTCGACCCCCAGGTTGACCTGTAGGGTACGTCAACACTAGGGTCGACCTGGCCTGGGCGGGAGTTTTCCTGCCCTGCCCTCTTCTGTGTTTAAATTTGAAATTTTGAATTCTTGAAACTTCCGAAGGCCATAACTTCTTCATACGAAGTCCAATTCACGCAAACTCAGTCTCTATCTCAACCAGAATTCCGAGGCGAGCGCAATGGCATAACTCGTTTCTCTTAATTCTTCCATTTAGAATTAATTATTCTTTAATTCGTTACTTTAATGTTTATCGAAAATACGGGGTGTTACAAGAGCCATGTCAAACAGTCTTTCAAATGTCGCCCCCATCAGTATATGAGATAATGCATGTCCTTTGAGAGGTTGATTCAACCCTCTCCCAAACCTAAAAGCCTTCTTATGGGGGTGTAGTCACCAAGGCCATACCAAATCTCACTAGTTGATTGAACTTATTTACATAATCCTTAACAGACATGTCTCCTTGTGTCAAAGCCAAGAATATCTCTATCTGTAATCCCTCTTCTGCTTGAGATGAAAACTTCATCTCGAATCTTTACGAAATCATCCCAAGTAGCTATTGGTTGTCCTGACTGCGTTACTTCCCACTAGTAAGAAGCTTCATTCTTTAGTTTCCATGCAGCCAACTGTATCTTCCTTCTATCATCAATCTCAAAAACACCAAACACTTTCTCCGTTTCTCTTAGCCAATTATGTGCCTTAACAAAGTCCTCGGTACCGGTAACGGTTTTCCTCCCATGGTGCATAAGTCTTTACATAGCTTTGAAAAGTTATCTACACGTGAAGGTGGAGCTACTCTGGCTGCAACTAGGGGTGGGGCATCTCCTTGTCCTCCGGCAGGTGCTGTAACCTAAAGATACTTACGGAACCATTTCGGCACTGTAATGCCCTTGGGAAGATTGGGTGTCCCAGACATTCTAAAAATAGAAGAAACAAAAGATTCAACAAGAGGTTGAGAGAATATCAAATATGACTTGAGGGGATATGTTTTTTTATACTAAAAAAGGTTTTTGTTTGAAAATACTTTGCTTTTGAAAACAATTTTAAAAACTTTTCCTCTGATCTTGTAACCTTCAGCTCTGATACCAAATGTGACACCCTACATCCAATAAAATCACTCATAAGTGAATGCATCAAGTTTAGTGGAGCGTAATAGGTAAACAGTACAGAAATTCACAATACATATATAAAATAAGCAGCGGAAAATTTCAACTTTATTATGAAAAATAAAACGTAATCTCAAACAGGTTGCATCAAAACCAGTTACACTAAAACCAAGTATCTCAAATCTGTCTCATAAAACAAAATAATAGAGTGCAATGATATAAAACCATTTCCCTCATAGCAAGCCATAATAGAGTAGAAAGCAAGTCAAAATAGTGCGTTTCATAATGTCCAGATAGAGAAAGTCCGAATCACTGAAGAGTACTACCACTCTGAGGACCCAGGGGGAAAGGAAGAAAGAAGCGAAAACAAAGGGGTCAGAGATAAAGTCAAGCGAGTTCCGGAGATTTTCAAATATGCATAAAATAGAGATACCAAGATAGGTGAACAAGAGTGGATGAGAAAGTACGATATGATATAAGGTAACAAATAAACTAAATAAAACAACAGGATAGAAAGGAATAACATGAATAAACTAAGATCGAGTAATGCTTCACATTTATATCCCTAAATTAGGTTATGTCTGCACTAATACTAGTATGACAGGATTAGGCATTAACCTAATTACTTAACATATACCACAGATTTTAACAGCAAAATCATACAGTAGAATTAAACATCAAGATTAGGTGTACGCTTATTACATAATAGGATTAGGTGATACCCTAATTACATAACAACAAGATTAGGTGTACACTAATTACTACCTATGCGATTGTGTCCCTAATACGTAAGTAGCCTGTGTCAGCCCCGGTAGTAGGGTGTATCACTCCCTAACCTAGCAACTTATATAACAAAGACCTATTTACTGGTGTTACAAGGACTTAGTTCCCCTAATCGGACTCATGCATGCTCATGACTCTGTCGGAATGTGCTCGTACCCACCTTCCCCACGTGAAACCCTTACTATCCAGTTCATTGAAGCGTGCCTTGGCCCCTACCTAGTGCGAGGCCCTCTAACAAAATACTAATAGAGATACTGATTGTGTGGGTTCCAAACAAATAGATTGACACAAGCCAAACCCCATAAGCTTGTTCCCTGAAATAACAAGGATTTAAGAGTCCTCAAAACCTGATAAAACATCGTAATGAGGTACCTCTTTAGCTTATTAATAATCATGTTTAACCTAATAGGTTTAGTTTACTAATAAGCATGGTTGTGATATTACATGTCATTATGTGTATACTGCCCTTCCCCAAAACACCTGCCCAGATGTATGTATTACTATAGTGATTCAGTTTACTTGCCTACGTCTGGTACTCACAATATTCCAACATGTCATTTACTTAATGTTTGTATTAAGTCAAACCCAACATGTTATACATATGCATACTATTCATCCAGTTATGTTCCCAAATTACAGCATGTACAGATTTATGCATATTATCCATTTTTATCAATTCACAACAAGTATAAATATTATCCCTTTCCCAAATTATAGTTAACAAGTCCTCAATTTAACCATATGCCTAAATTTCCCTTTTTATGTCATTTCTTATTATCCAAATTTTATTATATGCAAACTTTTAATCGTACATGGCTTAGGCTTCTAAAGGCCTAGGCTTAGCATAAACAAAAAAGGAAAACAAAGAAAGGAGAACAAAATCAAATCAAATAGGCATGTAGTCAAGACTTGGAATTAACTAAAACGGTAGAAATGAGGAAAAGGGAGATAGATACATATAACTGATTAATTATCCAACAGTACAGGCATGTATTTTACTTATAACAACGACATAGGTGATTAACAGTGAAGAACAGACATATCAATTATCTTATAAACACTGTATATCCTAAGCCCAATTTTTATTTCGCTGTCATGATATAGTCTAGGAATCAGATCTGAAAATAACAGAGAACTCACAGCGGGTCTTGTTGAAGAATATATTAAATCTCTCTTATATATATATGCCATTGTAGAGTAGTCCAATCACATCCCTTTTGTTGCACGTAAATATTGTATGTCATCTCTGTAGATCTAGGCTCCAGCAAAATACCCCCCACTATATATATAATTTTGGATTTATAGAGGCAGAAGTTAAGAAGAAATGGTCTATATTGGAATGGGAGAAGTTGCCTACTTATAAATTCACAGAGTTATCCTCAACCTTTAGATTATAGGGTTTTAATCTAAACCATACATGTAGCGCTGAGTCAGCAACGAACCTAGGCAGAAAAACAGTCCAGAGGAACGAATCATTCTAGTCGTTGTTGGGTCAACCCACCGACTCATTAGGCTGACCCATAAGTCGACCCAGGCGGAGTGTGGGTCGTCCCACAACAGTCTGGTCTCCCACTCGTTTTCCTGCTTCGTCTCTTTTTAAACATTTTTTAACTATATTTATATATAATCTCCTAATGTGTATACAAACTTATAATTCTTAGATCTTCTTCATATTTAATTAAGAAATTCCCATTTTATTATCTTTGAAGTATGGTTATAGTGTATTAAATTTTGGGGTAATACAATTTAACTCAAGTCATTTAAATTGCCAAATAAGTATTCATATAATTAAATAAATAAATTATTCAATTGTCAAATATCCGGGATATTAAATTCCTTCCCTCTTAAAAAATATTCATCCCCGAAATTACTAAGCAATAAAGATGTTATAGCTCTTCTAACTTCTCTCAACCCACTTAGTTGAAATCTTATATTTCGTACCTCCACAACTCAGTTCTCATGCAGAACTTTTTATTCCCATGCTCGTATTCAAATTTCCATGATTCATCTCAATTGACTTGTCCTCCATCTTTGGCCAATCCATCATCACATTCTTATCTTTAATCCATATGCTCTCCTGCATATTTCCACATCTATTCAAATTGAATCTCAATCAAGTTATCAATTTCATTATTCCACTTTAAATCTTATTAACCAATTCCAAGATTCTTATTCTAATTAAAATTGACAAGTCAAATTTTAATTATCAAAAATTTCATAGAAATTTCCTAACTCTTTGTCTAAATGTATTTGGGGAGGTGAGAGGGATAACTCATAGGCAAGAGATCGATTTCCACATTTGTGTAAATGAGAATGCAAAACCAACAACATTGCTTATATGACATTTGTCTTCGAGGGAACAAAGAGAGTTTAGCAAGCAAGAGGGTCAGTTGTTGGAGAAGGGATTCATTAGATGTAATATTTCTGAGTAGGGAGTACCGGTCGTCTTTGTTATAAAGGTGGGCAGTTCTCTCCGGCATTGTGTGTATTATATGGAGTTGAATAAGATCACAAACAAAAATTGCTACCCACTCCTGCAGATTGACAATTTGTTTGACTATTTAGTTGGTGTATCAGCATTTTCTCGGTTGGACTTAGCCATGTGTTTCCGTGAGCTTTATGTAGCAAAGGACACTACAAACATTACGGCTTTTCAGACTAATGACAGATTCTTTGAGTGGTTGGTTATACCCTTTATGCTAACTAACACACCAATATATTTTGTGGATTTGATGAGCATAGTGTTCCGAGATGTTCTCAATAAGTTTGTTGTTGTCTTTGTGGATGATTTCTTGGTATTCTCAAGGAGCGAGAATGAGCACACCTTACATTTGGGAGGTTCTCTATATCTTTATGCGCATCAGCTCAAGATGATGTTTTTAAGTGCCATTTCTAGCGAAAGGAAGTGCGTTTCTTAGGGGATATTATTTCTAAGATGGACTGGCTATTGATCCTTCCAAGGTAGTGGCAGTACAAGACTTGAAAACATCTATAAATACGACTAAGGTGAGAAGCATTCTAGGTTTGGCGGGTCATTATAGAAAGTTTATTAAGGACTTTGCGTGGATGTCAGTATTGGACTTACCAAGATAAATCATGGGATGTTGATTATGAGGATTCCTTCACGAGGGTAAAGAAGACTCTTACTAGTGCACCGATGTTGACACTTCGTGATGGTTCTAAGATGTTCATTGTGTACGTCGATGCATATGAGACTAGCTCGGGTGATTTTTTGATGCAAGTGGGTACGGTTGTGTCTTTGGGTGCAGACAGCTAAGGGTTTATGAGAAGAATTATCTTACCCATGACTTGGAATTGGTCACGATAGTTTTTTCTCTCAAGTCATGGAGGCATTATCTGCTAGGATAGATTTGAACTTTATACTGATCATGTGACAGCCCACCCCGCACTAGCCGACATTTCCAATGAAATGCGATGTGTTGATGTCTAACCAGCACATAACGGTCGTCAAAAGAAAAGGGTTTGAAACGATGAATCCACGAAGAACCTGTAGTATAACTCACGGCTCATAGATAAATAATAATAATATAACTTGAAATAAAATAGGCGAGACAGTGCATAAGCTGAAAACTAAACCAAGCGGAAAAAATTGAAATACAGCTTATGATCTAAACCATCATTATTACAACTTTTAAAATTGTCTCTAAAGCAAAATAGGAAGGTAAACTACTAATGCCCAAAGTAGTGACCAACAACAACACAGGGAGAATACATGGGTATGATATGTGTAAGCCTCATGCTCGTCTCCGGACAACTACTCATGCCTAACCAGCTAACCTATCTCTAGTCTGCTCGTATAGGAGCACCCAGAGTAATAAAAAGAGTCATAAAACTCTAGGTCAGACAGAAGTCTAGTATGAGCGATAAGCGGCAAGAATAGAAAAATAACAGATATACATAATCATAGCTGAACCTGGACCTGCAACCAAAGAGTTAGCACAATAGGGTGTACAATATCTAAGGTGATACTAGCACATGGTATGAAAATAATGGGGAGGGGGTGTGCATGTCATGGTGATAACAAATATCAAACATAGCAATCATCCTCACATCTCTCACTCAGTGTGTAAAGTATACGACATCTTCTGCTTTGTTCACCAAATCCTTTGCTACGATCACTTACCCTTGGGAATCATAATGATCCCACTGCGCTGATCCATAGCCTCTAACCCTTTGTCATGTCCACTCTGCTCCATGTAGTCATGACAACTCCACTACATAGATCCATAGCCAATATCCGTCTCCCAGAGGTGAGTCAAAGCTATAGACATCGATAACCCCTTTGCACACGTCCTGCAGCAAAGTCCTACTCATGAAGTTAACTCGTTGGTTCCCATCTGGATCCTGAGTTCTAACTTCCTATTTGGACTACCTTTATATCTCAGGTTTTGGTCTTCACCCCGGTTCGTGATCTTCCTTGTAGTTCGTAGCCATCGACCCATGCCCCTCATTCTGATTCGTGATCTTCAGTCAGCTCGTGGTCCCCATGTGGACCCGGTTCGTGGGTCTTCCTGCTCGTGAGGCCGGTTCGTGCTGGTGGTGCTGGAGCGGTTTGTGGGTGCACCTGGTCCTCCGCTCGTGTCGTTTGGCTCAGAAAGTGGTTCGGCTCGTGCTGGCTCATGAAGATTGTTCATGGGATGCATGTGGGTCCATCCGATTCGTAGCTCACCTCCTACCTTTGCTCGTGACACATGCCTCACGAATGAGGGGGAGGGCCTCACGAATGGGTCCCTGCACAACTTCCTGCAACTCTTTCCAACAACTGTTTACGCTATACAATGGCATTTTCGATCAATCTAATAGTTATAGACAATCACAAAACATTCCAAACAGTAATAGCAACATATAATATCGACCATAAACACCAAAACAATGATTATAACATGTTAATATGGATCAAACACACCCAAAACCCATGTTTTCCCCTTAATCTCCATAATCATGATTTAATCGTACGGTTAGCAAAAATGTCCAAATTAACCCAAATTTTTATCAGAGCCCTAAAATAATATTTCGGAATTTCGAAATATTTTTCAAGAATTTTAGCATGCATAATTTTGTTAATTAACACTAATCACCCTAATTAGTGTAAAAAAATATGCAAATCACTCACCTTAGCCACAAATAAAATACTAGTTCTAAAATTCTATTGTTTAGGTGCAGTTTCCAATGCAACACAGCAGTTCCAACTCTGATTTGACACTAATCTTCCTTGATTTGGTGTAGATTAAGCTAATACGCGATTAGAAAGTGATTTGGGATGAATTAAGAAGGTGGAGGCCATTGCTAGGGTTTCAAGGATATAAATCGCGCCTGGAAAACTGAAATGAAATGTTTCCCTAACCCTATTAGCCTTTCCATAACCCTAATCCCGAAATGGGTTAAGGGCCTAGCAGCTAAACACTCTAATTAGGCCCGGTTAAGCTGTTTTTTACTTTTCAGACCTTGTTTCGGCAATATCTCCCAAATGGTAAGTCCGTTTGGCTAATGTGACCACTCTATGGAAAGGTAAACCATCACCTGAATCCAATGGATGTGGATTCAGGCCAAAAATCCTTACCAACCAAAAGTTATGGGCAAAATAAGATTTGCCAAGGGCAAAACGATCATTTAAAAATCGGCAGAAATCATGAATACGGGAAATGACCCCAATAATCATTCTCTAAAGTTACACGACTATACGAACTCATATGAAAATGAAATAAATATCCTACGATCCTCCGATGTGTAGAGTGCGAGTTGTTACATTCTCCCCCCTTAAAAAATTTCGCCCTTGAAATTCCTTAACTAAGAAAACAACAATGGGTCCCGCATGCCTATCAACCATTTACAAACAATCAAACATACACAATAATACTACAGGCTTATCCTAGCATGCAGTTTACCAACAAGGGAACAACTATCACTATTAAAATCTTACCAGGCAAAGGGTTCTGGATGCGACTTCCTTATGTTCTCCTCTATTTCCCAGGTACAATCATCCTCGTTATCACCCCCACTGGACTTTGACCAGTTTCACCCTCTTCCTTCGAAGTTGCTTCGTATCGTACTCGGCAATACGAATCGGCCTGCGGTTCCCAACCGCCTTGGGTTCTACCTCGATGTCATCCAATTGATCCGATGAAATAGCCTTATCAGGGTCATGTACGAACTTCCTTAACTGGGAAACATGAAATACGTTGTGAACTCCTGTCATCTTGTCAGGTAATCCAACTTTATATGCTAAATTTCCAACTTGTTTAAGGACTGGAAATGGGCCAACAAATCTTGGTGCCAACTTTCCTCTTCTACCAAATCGAATCACGCTCTTTAACGGAGAAATATTGACAAATACAATGTCGCCAACGGGGAATTTTAAGTCTCTTCGCCTTTTATCAGCATAACTTTTCTGCCTATCTTGGGCATCCTTCATTCGCTGTTGGATAACCTTGATCTTATCTGAAGTTTCTCTTATTACATCTGGCCCAAGCACAAGTTTCTTACTGGTTTCTAACCAACACAATGGTGAGTTGCACAGTCTTCCGTACAAAGCTTCAAATGGAGCCATACTAATACTGGATTGATAACTATTGTTATATGCGAACTCCATTAGATACAAATGGTCATCCCATGACCCTCCTAAATCCAATATACTAGCTCTCAAGAGATCCTCCAATATACGATTCATCCTCTCTATCTGACCGTCGGTTTGAGGATGGTACGCGGTACTGAGATGTAATTTGGACCCTAAAGCCTCTTGTAAGCTCTTCCCAAGCCCACTAATAAGCAACAGATCTCGGTCATTCATAATGCTTTTGGGTACTCCATGAAATCTCACTACCCACTTCATATACAATTCTGCTAGCTTAGCTGCCATTCTGGTCGACTTAACAGGTATAAACCTTCCGCTTTTGTTCAACCTATCCACAATCACCCAAATGCTATCATGGCCCGATCTAGTCCTGGATAAACCATCAATGAAATCCATTGAGACTTGTTCCCATTTCCATTCGGGAATTTCTAATGTTTGCAACAAATCACTAGGCTTCTTTTGCTCGGCTTTAACTAGCTGGCAGTTCATGCATTTGGATATAAACTTCCCAACGTCTCTCTTTATTCCTTCCCAGTAGTAGGTTTGCTTCATGTCTCGATACATTTTATTACCACCAGGGTGCATAGTTAGTTTTAAGTGATGACATACTCCAAACACTTCATCTCTCAATCCATTGACATTGGGTACAACTAGTCTCCCATTCTTTCTAAGCCATTCTTTCTAAGCCATCCATTGACTTAAGTCAAATCAAAGGGTGGGACCTGTGCCATTGGAAAACAATTGATGATTGTCTTTCCGTAGAGTGGTTACATTAAGGGTTTGGCTTAGCGGTTTGGGAGGAATCATTGTTTTAAGGATTTTCAGTTGGATGTTCAGGTTTTGGGAGTCTAATGGACTGAATTGGGGAGGCCCATTAGTGCGTTGGTGGAAACTATAAATATGGGGTGAGGGGTATGGAGAAGAGGTTACTTCTCCCATTCTTCCATTTGGTAGCCTTGAGATTCTTCTTCCTCTAACACCTTTCCACCATTAAAAATCCAAATCTAAGGAGGGAAATCATAGATCTACAACATTGGATGCTAGATCAACATCGTTTAAGCAAGGATTCAACAGATCAAGGAGAGTGGTGTGAGGTGTTTACTGTCCGGATTCTTATTTCATCAATTTTAGATTGTTTTGGAGAATCGATGAGTGATTTGCGTCTCTCACATGGATTCAATGAAGTATATGAATTTTTGGTCATGTTTTTCATCAAATTCAAGTTGTTTCTTTAGATCTGCGTCATGGTAAGTTTTATTTCATACGAATCGCCTTAGGATTTGATTTAGTAAGATAAAACCAGAAATTCTTATGTGATTTCATGCGTTTATGTAAGTTAGATCTATCATTTTTATTTATATGTTCATTTATCATGCTTTTGGTGAAATTTGCACAATTTTGGTAATAATCGTCATATTCATGTTTTTAGTGATTTCATAACATGCTTACGGTTGTGTTGAATGAATTAGACAAGTATATTTCGTCGATTATAACGATTGGGGAAGTTTTGGTCGAAATTGGACTTAGATTGGGGCTGTTCAGGCCAGGGGTCGCACTAGAGAAACAATAGCAATTGTGAAATGCTGTGGTTGGTTGCGCATATGACAACATTTGAGAAATGCTATGGTCGGTCGCGCATATGACAGAATTTGAGAAATGCTATGGTCGGTTGCACCTACGACAACATTTGTGAAATGCTATGGTTGGTCGCGTATGAGTTTTGGGTCGCACCAGTGACAACATTTGTGAAATGATGTGGCCGGTCGTGCATGAGTTTTGGGTCGCATCTATGACAACATTTGTGAAATGCTGTGGTCGGTCGCACCTACGATTGCATTTGAGAAATGTTGTGGTCGGTCGCACCCACGACAACATTTGTGAAATGTTGTGGTCGGTCACGCATGGGTTTCGGTCGTCACATTTGGTATCAGAGCTCTAGTTAACGATTTTAGCCAAAGTTCAAAGATGTAATTACGTATGAGAGATGTATTTGTAGATTTCAATTGGATACTTATATATATTAGCATATATAGTAGTAGCGTTTGTACTTCTTTAGTAGTTTATCTTTTAAGTGCACTAATCATTCTATTTTAGATTTAGAATGAGTTGTCAAACCTCTAGGGGTGAGTTTGGAACTGGAGGAGTAGGAGATGGAAGCCAATTGGGAGCTTTAGCAGTTGCATCAGAATACCTGGTTATGTTTGGGGCGACCACGATGGCAGCGGCTATGTTAAGGATACCCATTCCAGAAGCGACAGTGGAGAGTGGTGTTCCTATGCAAGTACCTAGAAGGGATTCTGCTAAGCGATAGAGGGACTATTTTCCTATGGATGAAGAAACCTTTATTGGCTCAAGTAATTCAAAGAAGAAAAATAAGAAGAAAGTAAGGGCGACTAGTTGTTCCTAATATTGATGGATTAAGAGATGAGGTTCTAAGAAAATGTTATCACTTAAAGTAGACGATTCATCCCAGTGGTAATAAGATGTATTAGGACATGAAGCAAGTCTACTACTGGGAAGGAAAGAAGCGAGATATTTGAAAGTTCATTTCCAAGTGCATGAACTATTAGTTGGTGAAAGCTGAACAGAGAAAGCTGAGTGGTTTGCTTCAACCATGGGAAATTCCTACATGGAAGTGGGAGCAGATATCGATCGACTATCTCGATGGACTACTTAGAACTAGGGCAGGAAATGAAGGGATTTGGATCATCATGGATCGGTTGACCAAAAGTGCAAGGTTCGTTCCTGTTAAATCGACTAGGACGACATCGAAATTGGCTGAACTTTATGTGAAATGGATAGCTCGATTCCATGATATCCCGAAGAGCATAGTGGAAATGCATAGTGAGTGACTGAGATCCATTATTCGCGAGTCGATTTTGGAAGAGCTTGCAGGAAGCTTTGGGAACCGTGTTATGTTTAAGTACGACATATCATCCCCAAACTAATGGTCACACCAAGAGAGTCAATCGAGTTTTGGAATATCTCGTGAGGGCTTGTGTGTTAGACTTCGGTGGATCATGGGAGAACCATCTACATCTAGTTGAGTTTGCATATAATAATATCTACCAGTCGAGTATTGGGATGGCACCATATGAGGCGTTGTACGGGAGACCGTGCGATTCTCCAGCTTGTCGATTAGAAACTAGAGATAAGATGATACTTGGGCCTGAGATGATTAGAGAGACCTCAGATTGTATTGAGATCATTTGACAACAAATGAAGGTAGCCCAAGATCGTCAGAAAAGTTATGCCAATAAACGTCGCAAGGATTTGGAATTAAACAATGGAATATGTTTTTTTTTGTGAAGATTTTTCCATTAAAATATGTGGTTCAATTCGGAAGTAAAGGAAAGTTAGCTCCTAAGTTGTTGGACCGTTTCCGATAGATGATCAAATTGGAAAGCTCGCATATAGACTGATTTTATGCGAGAGATGTAGAATGTGCACAATATTTTTGTGAGTCATTTTTGTGAAAATATTCGCATGGTCCGAATGTAGTAGTACTTCCAGAGTAGTACATTGACTCTATAGATGAGTTCGTAGTTATGAAATCTCGTAAGCCGCTTCGTTTTATAGCGAATGACATGAAACAACTTAGGGAATTGACGTTTAATTTAGCTAAGGTACAATGGAGTGAGGAGGGCGGCAATGTTAAGTGGGAGACGAGGGATAGTATAAAGACAACCCATCCAAAACTCTTCATTTGTATGACCCACTGATGTCGCACCGTCATTATTACTTGTTGATTTTGTTGTTATCTTTGTTATTGTTATGGTCAGGATTCTGCATGCTAGGATAAGGCTATGGATGCATGGTTTGATGGTTGCTAGTTTGGGTGATAAAATTGGTTTCTCTTGGATGATAGGCATGCGGAATTGTTGTGATTGCTCGTGTTCGCTTAGAATTTCGAGGGTGAAATTCTAAAGGGGAGGGGGAGAATGTAACAGCCCGCCTTTTATGTATCGGAAGAACGTAAAATATTTTAATTTTATTTCCCGAGTGTTGGATCATTCTCATCTTTTGATATGTTGCTTATGGGGATGTGAGACATGTCCATAATTTTTACCGATTTTGTTTATGACCATTTTTCCCCTATCAGTCTTGTACGGGGCATAACTTTTTATTCAGCCCGAATTAGAGGGTGAGATCTGTGCCATTGGAAAGGAATTGATGATTGCCTTTCCGTAAAGTGGTTACATTAAGGATTTGGCTCAGCGGTTTGGGAGGAATCATTGTTTTAAGGTTTTTCAGTTGGTTGTTCAGGTTTTGGGAGCCTAATGGGCTGAATTGGGAAGGCCCATTAGTAGGTTGGTAGAAACTATAAATAGGGGGTGAGGGGTATGGAGAAGCGGTTACTTCTCCCATTCTCTCATTTGGTGGCCTTTAGCTCCTTCTTCCTCTAACACCTTTCCACCATTAAAAATCCAAATCTAAGGAGGGAAACTATAGATCTACATCATTGGAGGCTAGATCTACATCGTTTAAAGCAAAGATTCACCGGATCAAGGAGATTGTGCGACGTGCTTGCTGTCCGAATTCTTATTTCATCAATTTTAGCTTGTTTTGGAGAATCGGTGAGTGATTTACATTTCTCACATGGATTCAATGAAGTATATGAATGTTTGGTCATGTTTTTCATCAAATTCAAGTTGTTTCTTTCGATCTACATTATGGTAAGTTCTATTTCATATGAATCACCTTAGGATCTGATTTAGTAAGATAAAACCGGAAATTCTTATGCCATTTCATGCATTTATGTAAGTTAGATCTATCAATGCCAACCCTACTTTGAAACCATCGTAATCGTATGACTGGCCCATACTGCCAAGGGCTAATGGCAAACCCGGTTCTAGCAAAAACCTCATACGCCTTTCAACGATACGTACCTAGGCCTTTCTACGATACCCAGGGTACTCGACCTACATCCGATCTTTTAGGTACTCCCCTATTGTACCCCTGCTTTAAGCCCGCTGTAAACTACGACAATGATAATTCCTTGGCCTTCAGTACCTCTAGTCATCTTCACTTGCGACTATCAATAAGCTCAGAACACTTTAGAGCAACCATAACTTCACACGAGCTCAATACATCCTTGAGTAGTTCTTTCACATGAACTCAATACATCCTTGAGTCATTCCCATGTTTGTTTTATTCAACAACCAACAAACAAATCATATCACTTCGAACATCCTCATCTGGACTCTCGTCAAAGCCACCATCACCATCGAACCAAACAACTTCAATATAAGGTACAATATAGTCTATAGCATTATCACCCCACTCAGGACACCTTTGAGTTGTCATACTATTCGTTTTTCTACATCGATCAACGAACACATTCAATACTTCGTACCTTCCTACTTGAACTCGCGTCGAAGCTAGAACCATTATCGACTTAAAAACAAGCATCGTTTGGTCGGTACTGCATTGTATAGCATCTCCAGCCTTTTTGCTATGAAAAACTAGCCAAAATGTCAAAATAGTCTTTTACATCATTTCTGAAATGCTTTTATATCCCCTAGTTCAATTCTACATAGTTCTATTTCTTGCTCTTCCCCTGCATCCAAGTACTCGTTAGTATATCACAACCATTGCATCCATTCAATCATTTCATTCATTTAACCATTGCAATAAATACAATTAGTGCAAACTTTGAAATTGATGCCATCAACATAATTAATACAATCACTGCATTAACGCAATCAAATAAGAGCAGATAATAGTATCTTACTCATTTATCACAACATCTCACTACATGAAGTAAACAAAACAAAATTTACATGAAGTTGTCAAACCCAACAACATCCAATAATAATCCTAACTTATAAAATAAGAAGGTAACAACAGTAACATATTTACACAGTTATTATTCATCAATCAATAGTTGATCACCATCAATGTACATATAAACCATTTTGTGTTTACTACTTATTCCAAACAAGTAACATAGTCATCAACGCATAGTAATCTAATTAATATTGGTAGCACAACATCCATCCTTAAATAACCACAATTAGCTACACATCAATTTATAGTAATCAATGGTAAAACATCGCATAAACATCCTTAATGCGATCCATCAACATGAAACAAAATATGCAGTAAATAAAACATAATGCATTGTAACCATTCAATCACATTTACCACAATTGTTTTTTCCAAGTATAAGATTATCATACTATTGTTTTTCATTATAAAAGAACATTTCATTTTTTAACTTATTTTTAGAATTCTCATTGCTTTTATCTTTCAAAATGTTATATCAAAAACATGACAACATCCAATCACATTGAAAATCAATTATAATATTATTTTACATTAAAGTAATAGAGATTTCATATTGAATTCTTTTAATATACTAAAAAGTGATTTTATTTCCATTCATTCCAAAACAACACAATTTCCTGTAAAACTATATCATTATTTATAAAATCTTATTTTGCTGAATAAGAATAAACATTCTTTGGTACAACTTATGATTTGGCTCAGGAACTAGCAAAAAATAACCTCATCTAACATCTCTAAGTAATTTCTTTTTTTTCTTTAATGAATAACTCATGTATTCAAACCCGAAACTAATTAAAATTCTAATATTGCATTAATCTGTAATAAGTAGTAATTTTAGACACAATACACATAAAATATCTCAAATATCAGGAAATTATCAACATATCATACCATAAACTAATAATCATAAATATTCTTTAAGAGAACCCAAAAATTTATAATTTATATTCAATCAGTTAAAATTAAAAAGACTCATACCAATGCTTTTGCAAATAGTCTGTAAACTCATACAATCCATACACATGTATCCTCTCTTTTTGTCTAACACATCTTCTCCTTTGTTGTAGCAAATATTTTGTGAATCTTGTATAAGCTTTCTTCCATTTTCTCCTTTATTATAATCCTCTTTCTATTCTGTATTCTAGCATGTAATCATTTCAATGTTTCTAATAAGGAAAATTTGGAGAAGAAAATAGGATGTATTTAAAAAAAATTCAAGAAGAAAGAAGCACTACCCAGAAATATTTTTAACAGTGTCTGAAAATCGTTGTAATAAGATATAACAATGTTATTAGAAACGTTGTAAAATGACATACAGTCATAGGTATAGAATTTTTAACAACATAAGAAAAAAAACTGTGGAAAGCCTACATTTTGCAGCATTTATAGCGAGCTGTTAGTTGTTATTGATTGATTTCCTAAGTTATTGATGTTCTTTTCATTAGTGATTGATAAATGATGTAATTATTTATAACAGTGTTTACAAATTACAGTCAAAAGCACATTCATTTGTGTTCTACATTTTTTACAGCAATTTATAACTGTTATTACTAACTTAGACAACATTTTCTTTTTACTGACAAATTTTTGCATAAATTTTTTCGACATCATTTATTATAGTCAAAAGCACATTCATTTGTGTTCTACATTTTTAACAGCAATTTATAGGTATTCAAAAATAATGATATCACTTGACAAAGGTTGTTAGTAAGTTTTAAGAGTAATAACAACACTGAATAAGAACCGCCCTTTACTATTTTAGTTTTCATATCATATATATTTTACTGCACTATTAGAATATTTATGCACAAACAAATGAAATACAGTAAAATATATATCAAACAACTAATATCAATAGCATGTTCGAATCAAATATATAAACAATCTTATAAACACAACTATTAATCATTTAGATAAAGTAGATAACACAATATTCATAAACAAAGACATCATTTATAACCAAGTCTACATAATTTTCATAAACAAACATAGCACCATAAACTAATTTTACACAATACCCATTGAACAAGATCCCAATATATAACTAACTTTGCATAATATCCTTTGAACAAGATCCCAATATCTACATATAAAAAACAATAACCATAAAGCAAGTATTCACCAAATACCAACTTACGAGACGATTAGAAAGTTTCATATGCTTACCACGAAAGAAGAAAGTGTAACCTTCTTTTTTTGCACCAACGAACTTTAATTACTTACAATAAAAAATTCCATATGTCGATGATTTTGCTGGCAGCACATGACACGTTCTAACCTCAGTAGCAAATAGCATACCAATCCTGCTAGTAGTACCTTATATGAAAAACATACAATTTATCTAATTTACCATCGATGATTTAATAATCATATTGGTGGCCCCTTATTTATAATAAAACTTAAGTTAACATAGCTAAATATTTATAATACTTAGTTCATTTTTATAAGCTTGTATAATTTTTATAAATCTCGATTAATTTTTACAAAATATAATTAACTTGTGAATTTGTTATTATACTTTTTAAAAACTGCCCGATGAAAACGAAGGCAGCTAAGAAACTCACATGTCCACCATAGTAGGAATGGCAATGGGGCGGGTTGGGGCGGGTTTCTCGTGCCCCAGACCCGACCCGGACTTTTTAAACCCCGCCCCAGATCCGCCCCATAGACCCGGTGCGGGTCTGGAATTTTGCCCCGTACCCGAAACCCGTACGGGTCAGGGTAGACCCGACCCGCCCGGCGACCCAGTGATATTATGTTCTAGTGTACACAAATTTATATTTTTATATTTTTTTATCACTAAATGATAAATTATATGCATATCATAATGTGTTCACAATGACAAGAGAATATTATAAAATGAGTTGTAAGATAATAGTTCAAAATGTATGCATTTGTTATTGCATGATTATCATTGATGCAACTTAATACAATGAAAATTTTATAGTTTGTCAATTGAAAGAATATAATATTCAAGTTATAACCATGTAAATCTAAGAAGATTAACAAGTAATAGTTATATTTATAAAGTGTTTGAATGATGTTTCGATCATGCGGGTCGGGTTGGGGCGGGTTAGCCATGCCCCAGACCCGACCCTAAACCCGGACCTCCAAAAGCGGGTCGCGGGTCTACCCGTCCCGAAGACCCTATGGGGCGGGTCTAAATGGGTAAAAACAGGGGCGGGTCAAGCGGGTTTGGACCCTAGACCCGTCCCATTGCCATCCCTACACCATAGTGGTTCCCCTTTCGATAAGCCCCGCACAGAGGCTTTATGTCCCTAACCGGTTTGTTGGATTTACAGAGACCCACCTTTGGGCCTTTAGTCAAGAGTCGAACGTGCGACCCCTTTAACGAGAGGCAAGTATCTTATCGTTGGGCCACTACTTACAAAAAATTTGTTATTATACTTTTATAATGTTTAGTTAATTTTGTATAAAATTTAAGTAATTGTTGTTATTACTTATAATACTTAGTTTTTAAATTATCGTTGTTATAAACTTATTTAATTTTTATAAAATTAGTTAACTTGTAACTATTTTATAACTAAATATTATTATCCTTGTTGTAAACTTAGATTATTATTATTAAACTCAACTAACTTGGCTAACACTCATAATTTATAGTTCTCTATTATTATTATAAGTGTAGTTAATTATCATTATTATAAACTTGTTAATTTTTATAAAAATTAGTAAATTTTAATAATTATATTTAAATTCTATAAATCTTAATTATTTTTTATAAAATTTAGTTAACTTAGTTAAATAATTATTACAATTATAATTTTTATTATTGTATACTCATAATACATAGTTAATTTATTTTAAAACATAATTAATTTATTACAATTATTATTTGAAAAACATAGTTAACTTCATTAAGTTATTATTATTAATTTAGTTACTTTTATAGAACTTAGTTGACTTAGATAATATTTACAATTCATTACTATTATATAAATTTGTTATTTTTTATAAAACATAGCTAACTTTGTTAATATTTTGTAATTTTTTTATTATTACAAGCTTAATTAAGTATTATTCTTACTAAAAAAATTATAATACTTAGTTAATTTTCGTACATCTTAGTTAATGTTAATAAAATTTAATTAATTAATTATTATTAAAACTTATCTAATTTGTTGTTATTATGATTACAGATTTTGCTAATATTTATAAAACTTAGTTAATTTGGTTATATTTTATAATTTATTATCCATTTTTATTATTAAATTAGTTTACTATTGTTATTATAAACTTATTATTATTTTTAAAACTTAGTTAATTTTGTTAAATTTTTAAAAAACTAAATTATTCTTCAAATCTATAATTTAGTGATCCAACAATACAAAATTTCAAATAACTAAATATAATCTAGAGAATAAATGTAAATAATATAACTAACGAAAATCTGGAACATCTAATTAGATTTCAGGCTCGTCATCCAAAAGTCATTTAGTCTAAATTAGAATAACGTTGTTCAAAGAAAAATACACATGTATACTTGCCCTGTAATGAAAGTATTCAACTTTCTATTTTTATTTTTAAAATAATAGTGCAATATTTAATTTAAATTTTAAAAGGGTAAAAGTCAAAATTCAGCTCACTTTTTCTCACAAAATATAAGATAATATTACTTCATTTTGGATCACACCAGTACAAATTCATATGAGAAATTTACAGCAACATTATTTGACACAAAATTGATGGACAATATTGACTATGTTATGAAAATAGGTTTATAACTATGTCTAATATATAACTCAATTGCTGGAGTTCCAAAAGTCCATCTAGAAGCATAGTTTTGTAAATTGTATATGAGAAAATTTTAAGTTAAAGAATGGACTTACATTATGAATAGCACAGGTTTGTAAACTATTAATATCTTCATGTCAGCTCATTAATAGATTTTGTATGTAGCTCGCAACCATACTTCATGCACCCTATTTGAACATTAGTCCATTATCATTCCATCCCCATAAACATGCCAACTGCTTTCCATCACATCCACACTTAATCCATTTGGACTGGGTCTCAAACCATCAAATGGAATTATATTTTTTTCCATTCAGTGCAATTCATGTCAGCTTTATAAATCAATGATTAACCAAAAAAATTACAATCCAAATTAGCTTATATCGGATTCCAGCCTGTTCTCTAAAGGTTGAAGAGGAAAAATATAACAAATAGAATCACAATTTGGCTGTCTTATAGTTCATGAACTACATAAACTAAAGTAGGGAAGTTATCCATACAGAATCATAAAAACCTTTGAATTCAAATTTAGTACCTTATGTGGAATCAGTTTATAAGATTCGAGCATGTACATAAACTTATTCATCCTCGGTCTTTTCTCTGTGTATGGATCGACATACCTTAGTGTTGTATGTAGAACTCGGTTAAGAGGTCAAGTAGATGGTCTCTTCTATGTGGTTGGATGTGCTAATTCTTCTGATCTTTAGTTTCCCACTTTCATCTTCAGCTAGCAACTGACATTTTGCATAATATGGAAATGAGGAAGGAAATCAGGTTGTTGTACCTGATTCTTATCAGGCCCCAGGAACTAACATGTGATATGTCACAAGCCCAGTCTCTTGAGATTAATATTTGCAACTTGTGTTGTAATTATTTTTACAAAAGCACCCTGACTTGGATTTTAGTGCATCACTCCTCAAATGTTCCAAGATGTTCCTATATATTCAAGAAATGAAAAATAATAAGGAGAATCTAACAAATTACACATTAAATTTTGTGATACTATATGGTAGAAATGAAGTAGATTTAAGTATATTGGCAATGGAGAAGATGGTCCGTAGATCGGAGCTCGTAACAAGTAGTTAGAGGTGAAAACGTGCAGTGATATTCGACTGATTTCATGACGGACGTTTGAGCCAAAGTGACAAACGTCTGAGCCAGTCTGTTGTGCAACCTGAGAGTTGCGATAGATGTCTGACCAATTTGGACAAATGTTTGAGATGAAACAATTGATATGATAAACGTTTGAGCAAAGATGACAGATGTTTGAGCTATCAAGACTTGGGACAAACGTCTGACCACTTAGGACAGACGTCTAAGGCAACTTCTAGGCTATTTCAGGCTGTGAACATTACATGTTAGCGTGTGAAAGTTCAAGGGCAATTTTGGAAATTGTCTAATATTAGTCTCCCCCTATATAAGCTGTCTTCAGTTTTTGAAAGAGGAGAGCTTACTTGATCATGGGTTTTATTATCAAGAACAAATTAAAGTTTATAACCTAATTTCTAATCTTTAATTCTATTCTTCACAAAATCTTTTCTATACAAAAATAAATTGATCATTGTTTCAAGGTCTTGTATTCCTTTCATCGTGGTAATAATATACTCTCTCCAAAGTAGATGTACACTAACAAGCTATTAGTGGAACCACTATAAGTCAATGTGTGATTTATTTTTCGTTGCTTTGGTCGTTAATTATTTCTTATGATTGAGTTTGAGTTGTTTGGGTTGGTTGATCCATGTTTGGAGATTTGAGTTATTCGGTTTTGGTTTTTTGCAAATCTATCATTGGTCTCGTCTTTTGCGGCACTTGTGATTTGGGTATTCGATTTGAGTGACTGTGATTTGAATTAATCTCAATGGTTACAACCATTGGTATCGAATCATAGGTGCTTGTTAGATGTTTGTGGAAATGCAGGAATCTGATAATAGCTTGGGAAGTCCCTCAACGGTTAGTCTAAATAGTGTGGCGCCTTATGTACGTACTTCATATGTAGCGTCAGGATCTTAGTTGGTAATTGGCAAGTGGAATGAAGATAATGACTTTAATAATGGACAATGGAAGATAAAAGCGATTCTTAGGTGGAATCGGGTGTACTGGTGGTATTTGATATCCGTTTGTTGCCAAGTGATATTTCAGATGTTGAGAGAGAGGAGATGGAAGAATTGGCTTACACTACTATTCAACTTGCCAAAGGGGAGAATATGATCTCCAAAATTTGTGATGAGACAACCGCTTAAGGAATTTGGGACATGTTGGAGGAGTAGTATACGAAGAAGTCACTCGCAAACCGTTTGATCTTGTTGTGAATGTTTTCCACCTTCAAGATGAAGGATGGTAATTAACTTAAGGCACACTTGAATGCCTTTGATGACTTGCTATTAAAGATGAAGGATGTTGATTTGAAGATCAAGGAAGATGAAAAGGTGATGATATCGTCGAGATACATATACGGGTTTCTCAAATAGTTTGATCTATCGTCGAGATACATTTACTCCTGATGATGTCATGAAGGGTCTTCTTAGTGAGGAATTCAGAGACTAAATGAAGGAGATGAGTGAGGGAAGTAGTGGATCTAGTAGTGGTCATGGGTTTTTTATGGAGAAAGAAAATAATGTGAAGAAGGGATACCGTGGGCGTTCTAAATCAAGGAAGCCCGATTGGAGAGAAAAATCGAGGGAGAGAAATGGAAAGTGCTTTATTTGCATGAAACCGGGACATTGGAAGAACGAGTGTCCAGACAATGATAATAATAAGGAAGTAGTATCTTCATCCATTGCGGTGGAGAGCGGTGACAGCGAGACGGATGAGAATGTATTGACGAAGGTAGCAACGGGTGTTTAGGGTAGCGAATGGTTACTCGATTTGGGTGCATCATATCATATGATGCCAAATAGGAATCGTTTTTCCTGTTATAAATTTAAAGAAGGAAATACAATTTCTTTGTGAAATGGTTCTATTTGCAAGTCGATGGGCAAGGCTCCATGCAAATAAGGATGTTTGATGGAGTGGTTTGCATGCTCACTAATCTTTGCTATGTTCTAGGACTTAGGAAGTCGCTTATATCTTTGGGGAAATTGGATTCTGTAGGATGCAAGCTCACTGTTGAAAAGGATTGCTTGAGCATTTCGAAGGGGTTTCTTATGGTTATGAAAGGTGCTAGAACTCAATGTGTATATTTGTTTCAAGGTATGACCATATGAGGTGAAACTTGTGTAAGTGTTGATAGTTCTCGTGACTTTGTTGCAACATGGTTGTGACATTTGAGATTGGGTCGTATCATGGAGAGGAGTTTGGATATTCTTCGAAAGAGGGAGATGATTGAGGGGACAAATTTCAACAAACTAGATTTTTGCGAGGATTGTGTCATGGGGAAGCATACAAGAGTATCATTCGGTGAAGGGAAACGTGATTCAAGATGGATTCATGAGTATATTCACTCATACATTTGGGGACCGGCACCGGTTGCTTCTTTAAGTGGAGCACGTTATTATATTTCTCTTATTGATGATTTTTCTCTATAGGTATCGGTGTATGTAACGAAGGCCAAGTCAAGGCATTTTCTAAGTTCAAAGTATAGAAGGCTCTTGTAGAGAATAAGAGTAGCAAATCTTTGAAAGTTCTAAGGACAAACAATAGCGAGGAGTATGTTTCCGGGGAATTCTTGGAGTATTGCAAGCATCATAGAATCCAGAGGTATTTTACTACATCGAAGATTCACAATCTAATGGAGTAGCAGAGAGAGTGAACCGAACTCTACTTGAGAAAGCTCGATGCTTGAGATTGACATTGGGTTTATCTAAGGGATTTTGGGTAGAAGCTTTGTCAACAGTGGTGCGTATTGTGAATCGAATTCTATGCTCTTCTATTGATGTAAAAATTCCAGAGGAAGTGTGGGAAGAGAAGATTGTTGACCTACGATATCTTCGTGTGTTTGTAAATCTAGTTTATGTACATGATCTGGGAAATTATAAGCTTGAGGCTAGAGCTCTTAAGGGGATCTTGCTTGATTACACGGATAATGTGAAATGTTATTGGATTTTGAATCTGAAAACAAAGAAGGTTGTTAATTCTCGTCATGTCACTTTTGATGATTCAAACTTTATTCCAGGAGAATGAAAGCTCATCGGATGTTCTAGATTTAGGTCATGGAAAGTCAAAGGTGAAGGAAGTCATTCTTATATTTCGTCCAAGTGGTAGTTGAGTTGAAGAAGAAGCTCGTGTGGTTGAAGCAGTTGATAAAACATCACATGCGCTATGTTAATGATATTTTTTATCAACTCCAGAGATAGGTCTATGGAAGTGGACCTAAAGGAAAAATGGGATTTGTTCATCTTTCACGAGTCAGAGTTAGTTTACTGTTTCCTAGATATCAAGGTTTAGAGCCCAAAATATTAGTTGCCCTTCCATCAATGGGGATGAGTATCAAGATTAAGCAACTCAAGAACCAACAACTATCTTGGGACAAGGGTTCCATAAGCATAACCCACAATAAGGGCTAAACAACTCATAGGAAGGGGTTCCACACTAATTTTGTGGAACGGTTTAGGCTTAGGTAGGAGTTCCTGAGCATGTAGAAAGAAAATAACATGTTTCCATGGAGATAGCCAAGAAATTACATGAGAAACTCATAAGAAAATGTGATAAGTATTGATCCACTCTTTATTGATCTTTGATTTGAAGTACACAAGTGGTTACAATTTAAATCCCCAATTTTTTTAGGAATTAGGGCTTACTCTTGAGAAAAGTGTGCAAGAATGGGAATGAGAAAATCGCCCCGAAAATGAGACCCCTGGGGTCTTATTATCGACAAATTTGGCCCTCTTTTGTTATAGGGCTAGCAGAAGCCCCTGTCGACCGCTTTCCCTTTTGTTTCGGGGAACTTTTGTTATCGGCCGCATTTTAGGCTTTTCTGGTTGCTCTTTAAGGTACCAGTTCTAACTCTCAGATGGATGGTCTAGTCTCTGGAACTACTTTTTGATTGTCATGTCTATCTTCTTTGTATCAATACAAAGCCTGTCGATGTGGATAACTTTATAAAGGCTTCAGGCTTTCGGATATAAACTTTCTGATATGGGCTTCCAGTCATGAGCTTTCAGATACGGGCTTCCGACTTCACTATCAGTTCTTTGTGGCATTTGCTTCATGATTCAAGTGAATGGTTGCCGAGTCCACCACCCCTGTCGGTATCGATGCTAGGTAGATTAGTGTGGATAGCTTGTCTCTTCGAGGTTCCGGGTTGCCTTTCGTTAGATTCCTGAAGTGTGTCTCGACTTTTCGGAAGGTTATTTCTGATGCTCTATTACATTCTTTACTAAAGTAACCTTTCGTTGACCATTTAAAAGGGGTCTCGGTGACTGGTTCTCGGATGATCCTCATGCTCCAGTCTATGTATCAATGAGGCTTTCGTCCCTTTATGTGTCAGTATTAAGCAAGTTAATACTGATAGCCCTTTCATCTATCTAGGTCTCGGTTTGCAGGATTCCTAGTTTTCTCTCTTTTTTGGCTTCCGGCTTCCGATGACCCTCCGTGACTTATCCTACATACCGGAACTACCCTATCGGTATTCCTTCTTTGTACTAGTTTTGTGCTCTTTTCTTTAATGATGGTGTCAGCGGTCTGGCTCCTGAATTGTACCTTGATGCTCTCGATTTTGGATGATTTCTTGTTGCTTATCTTTCCTTCTGCAATTACCTTGCCGATAATATCTGTTCATACTGGATTTGAGGTTCCTTCTTTGATGAAGGTGTTGATTTCCTACCCTTTTGGGCACTCCCTTTAGGCTTTCGGCTTTATCTTATGCTTGTTTATTGCTTTCGGATCATTCTTTTATGCTTGTGATGGTATGATACCCCTTTACCGTTAGCCTGTTTCGGTGTTAATTTTGGTAGTAACATTTGCTCCCTCCCTTAGTGATGGGGATTTTTCGACTTTTCAAGTCAAACTTCTGAATGGATTAATTTCTTCTTTTCTATTGTATATATACCCTACTTACTTCGTCTTATTACTTCATTTTCTTATTCATCACTGTTTGAAATTTTTTACTTCAGAAAAGCATTGAAAATCTTCAAACAAGCATCTTGGTAAGTCATTTATGCTTCGTTTAATGATTAGAATGTTATTAGCTATTCTCGAGCTATAGTAACAATTGGGTTCTTTTCATAAACTGATCTTAGTTTCCTAATTATCTATTTATGGTAATCAATTCCAAATTCACTTGATAGCTTCAATTAGCATTATTTTTTGGTTTTATTCTCCTGAAGATATCCGAGGGGTAACTTATTGTCACTATCAACATATCTTCAGGAGAATAAGACTTCTACCTTTTCGAGAATTGTTTTTACCTTGCTTCATGAAATTAAACAGATTGTACCTGGCATCATGGGAAAGAAACATATTGCTTTTAAACCTGATAGGAATACCCCCTTGCTGAATGATTTTTCTACTTCTAGGAATGTTAGTATTGTTGAGAATGATTCAGTGATTTCGTCGAAAGAGCAATTTAGTTCTATTTTTAAAGATTTTAGCGTTTCTGGCGTTGAAGCTATTCCTCCTCGCGAAATGGACACCATCTCATCCCCTCCGGCAGGATACTTTGATTACTCTGCTATCCATATCTGGCATGGGGGTTTTATCCCTGTTCTTGATTTCCTTCGCTGGTATCTTCAACACTTGGGAATTTCTCCCGTCTATCTTTCTCCCAACACTTATACCAACCTATTAGGCTTAGAACTCTTATCCTTATAATCGAGTAATGGTTATTTAAGCCTTTCCACTCTTGATTACTTGGTTCTCCCTTCCAAACTTAGTGACATGAGCCCTTAGATTTTTCAAGCAAACCCCACGAAAAAATTATCATCTAAAGGAACGATAAGATTTAAAGACTGGGAGACTCAAGTTTTCTTCATCCGATGTCCCCCAGCATTTCCGGCAGCTTCCATACCCCAAGTTTTCATTTCCGACAACACTCTGTGTATATATACATTTTCTTTTTACAGAGAATCACCTTACCTTCTGTATTCTTTCTTTCTATAGATGCTACACCTAAACTGCCGAGTTTCACGGATAAGGAAGTAATTGACCTCCTTGGTATTGCCTCTTGGAAATATGGTAATAGATCTTCACTACTCACCTTCTCTATCCTCCAAAAGCATTCCTTGTTGCCAACTGGTCGTCCTTTATTGGGCAGCCGCCTTTAATCTTACTTAATAAAGGGACTCTTTCTTTGTCACTGGGCAGGAATGCTCCTTTTCCTCCTAATTCTCCTTTATTTCTTAACAATCCAGGCATATTTTTATGTGATATTTTTTTTAAAACGGAGTCCTAATTAGAATTTCATTCAGCCTTCTTTCACTGTATGTTAGGAGTCGTCTGTATTGTTTCTAGCAAGATTGGTTCTACATCATTATTTCCAAGTGCTGGATTTTCTTCTTTTAAGGATGCACAGTTGAAGTCTAGAGAAAATGCGAACATAAAGCTTTCGTAATGGAGCTTAGAAGATCCTCTACCCAAATGATACGGTAGGTCCAGCTCTTTATTCTGATATGTGTAACAACCCGTATTTTTATAACGTGTAATAACCATAAATCAAGGCAGAATTAATTTTTAAAATAAGAATCAAGGGAAACGGGTTACTTCATTGCGTTCGTCTCGAAATTCTGCTTGGAAACGAGTCCGAGTTTTCGAAAATCGGAGTCTGTATGACCAAGTTATGACCTTTCGAAGTTTTCAGGAGTTTTCAAGTTCAAGACAGCTCAGAATTCAAATTCAAATTTCGAATTTCAAACCTCATAATGGATTGGGCGGGAAATTTCCCACCTAGGACCAGGTCGACCTGGGGGTCGACTATGTAGTCGACCTGCCCAGGACCATATCGACCATAGTGTCGACCTGGTGGCCGAGCCCACTTTTGGAGCTGGATTCACTCTGATGTTTCTGGCCTCGTTTCTGTCTACATTCGTTGACCTGACCCTACATATACAGCCCCTAACACTAGTCTCTCTACACAAAATTCTTTCTGAACTTATGCTGCTTTAGTTCTGGTTGAAAAGTTAGAGAAAGGGACTACTTCTTCAACGTCGAAACTACGTTGCTAATTTGGGGATTTCTGTTAGGACTTGACTAAGCATATAAAGATTCAACATCGACTCTCTTTTTCTAATTCTCAAACCACGATCTATAAGCCCCTGTTATTTTTAGATTTAAACTGTAAATGTAATATGAATATGTTGTAAATTGAAATTGGACCTAGTATGATGACTGTTTTACATCGATTCTTGTTCATCTTGGATCTTGACTCTTGGATATATTACTATGACATTGATTTGGGGCCTATTCATGTTGTAAATCAAAAAGAAAACCCCCTCATATTATCATGTTGAATTCTTCTATTAATCACAAGTTTATGACTATCACCTTATGTCAATCGTTACCATGACTATACTATCACCTTATGACAACTGTTATCTTGACTAGTACCTTATTTTGTTAGATTTGGAATCTTTATGTTTGAGGCCAATATTCCATATGCCAGTAATGTTATAATCATTTATCTCAAGTCATACCATGATATGCTAGTAATCACTTCTACCACCTTATACCCGTCCCTTTTTATGTTATTCCCTAATTAGATTTATTTGTATCGATTCTAACTTATGTGCGATGGGAATACGATTTGGGTAGATTAGGTATATCATAAATTGGCTTTGAACATGAACGTTATTATAACTTGAAACTGGATATGGACATGAACTTGACATGATTTGACATGAAAACTCGACATGAATTTTGATATGAAAACTTGAACGTGGGCATGACAATTAGATAAACTTGAAAATGGCTAACTCGAGGTTGGGTTGAGTTTGCAGTGTAAATCTGCCCGGAACCGCCCGAAAAATCCAGTGACTGCAAACAATAGGATCCAATGTGGTTAGTTGGTCATATCGCACGAAAAACCCGAGATTAGACTATGTTGTGGTGTAAATCTGCCCGGAACCGCCCGGCAAATCCAGTGACCACAACAGTTAGTCAAATGTGAGAGGTTGGGGTGCATTAATGAATTAATGCCACATGATAGGGTTAAGTCATGAACCACTTGAATATACTTAACCAACTTGACACGATGATTTGATAGGGTTAAGTCATGAACCGCTCGAATACACTTAACCAACTTGATACATGATTTGGATAGGGTTAAGTCACGAATTTGAATGACAACACTTAACCCATTAGAAACCCTAGTTACGCGGTCCTTTTCAGCAGTAACCCACTTAGATGTATCACGATACCCTGGGACTAGGCAGGGTTGGGCACGATTACTGGGTTGATTGTAATCGACCAGAACGACGGCTGAGTAGATGCGCCATTGTAGGTTCAGGCGGACTATGGTCGTGCACGTAGTCCGGAGTTGAAAAAGCAAGCATTGGGCACCCGTAGATTTACACTGTGCGTGCTTGATTCGTGTCAATGGTTGGCACCATAGGGCTTGATACACCCTATGGTGGACTTAGCACATGTAACTACATTTCGGGATAGGGCCGTATGACACACACACATGACGAGCTAGAACTTGTAGGGAGCCGATCGATTAGTAGATCGTACCGTAGGACCCCGAAATGGGTTACTTCATGATACTGGGCCAAGGGATCATTTCATGATTATTACTTGACATGGGTTAGAACACTAGTACAGTTAGTGCAGCGAACCTTGAATATGCGATGCTAGACTTGACTTATCTTGTTACCTTAATTATCATATCAGTCCTGTTATCATCCTTATGTTTAATTCCAGTTTTCACATGTCATACTACATTTACTAGTTTTTATACTGAAAGTCACTAAGGCTTACCAGTCTTATGACTGACCCTTTTTCCTTTCGCCTCTTTTTCTTTCATTCCCCCCCCAAGGTTCTCAGGGAGGAAACACTAGCTCTTAGCTTGGATTTAGCTTGCTTTCTAACAGCTCATGTACGGTTTGGTCTTGGGCTATGCTATGGCTGTTTCTGCTATTTATGGGGAATAAACTACTTTTGTTATCTTAAGTTTATGCTTCTTTATTTGGAACTTGATGTAATGGAATAATTTGTACCTTGGATATATGAGGTTTTGACTCTTTTCTTGAAAGTAATAAAAATTTGGTTTTTAATTTCTACCGCTGCTTTATTTATGTTCTGCCTTGTGATATCTCTGTGTATGTTTACCTAGATAATACTCCACCAAAACTAGTGCATTCCCTTTGTGAGTGACCCTAGCGGAGGTGGGGTGTTACATTTGGTATCAGAGCAGAAGGTTACCAGGCTGGGCAAAAGTTTTAAAAACCTTCTGAAACTATTTTCAAAACCATTTATAAAGAAGCATTTTTCAAGAAAAGTTTTATGTTTAGAAAGGCTATTCCTCAAAATCCATTAGCACTTCCCTTTGTTTCCTCGTTTGAATCTTTTTCTTTTCGTTTTTCAGCATGGCTGGTCTTAACCTGCCTGAGGGAATACCCTTGCCCGGATGGTTCCGAAGGTACTTAGAAGCCAGGGCCAATGGCGCGGGCCCGGCAGACATCCCTCCTCCTCCTCCCCTAGTGGTCGCGGTTCCTCCTCCTCCTGGTACCGCCTTTGCCAAAATATGCAAAGACTTTAAAGCAATGGGCGGCAAGAACTTCGTTAGAACTGAAACCTTTGTTGAGGCACGAAACTAGCTAAAGGAGACTGAAGACTTGTTCATTATCTTTGATATGGAGGACCATAGGAAAGTTCAGTTGGCAGCATAGTTGTTGAAAGAGGAAGTTGCATTTTGGTGGGAAGTCACCAACGCTACCAGGCCAGTTGAGACTTGGGCAGACTTTAGAGAGAGGTTTGGGCTTAAATTCTTATCGTCAGCAGAAGAGAACCATCCGATGGAGAGGTTCCTAGCACTCAAGCAAGGGGACATGTCTATTAGGGAGTACGTGAATAAGTTTAATCGGCTTGCTCGGTTCGGTTTGGATTTGGTCAACACGGCCCAGAAAAAGGCTTTACGCTTTGCTCGAGGATTGAACGAGCCACTACACAGCTTGGCCATAACTCATATACCCATGGGGGCGACCATTGAAAGCTTGGTGGATATGGCTCTACTTCATGAGGAAGACAAGAATAGCAAGAAGGAGGTTAAGCCTAATGAGACTCAGAATAAGAAAGCTGACTTCAGGAAGGGGGGAAACAAGAATAACAAGAATAACAAGAGCAACAACAAACCACGTAAGACGAGGAAGTGCAACTTCTGTGGTATTATTGAACATCTAGCTAAAGACTGCAGAAAGAAGAAGAGGAAGTTGGGTGAATGCTTTCATTGTGGAGATACTGGACACATCAGCAAGGACTGCCCTAAGAAGCAAGGGCAGGGGCAGGGGCAGACCCAGCGAGCAGGACCTTCTGGAGGGCAGTTGCATGCTCTCAACACCACTCCAGCTCTTGACTGAGGTAGTAATTGTTGGATCTAGATTAACCCTAGAGGGGGGGGTGAATAGGGTTTATCACAGTTTTTAACTGAATTAAAAATCTAACGGGATATATAATAATAAACAGATCACAGAGTATAGCAGAAACAGAAATGCAGAAAGTAAATGACACAAGATATACCCAGCTTCGGCAAAATCCTGCCTACTGCTGCATCCCTAAGGTTTCTACTAGGTGATAGAACAGATCCCGCATACAAGACCATGTACACTCGCAAACCCTGCTCCTATTCTAACCCTACGCTCAAAACCGTAGACTGATCGATATCCCCTCGACCAGATTCCCCCTGATTACAACCCCGTAACCAGTAAATCCTAGATTTTACAGATTTTAGCAACTGCCAGTCAACACACTGACTGGATCACCCTAGTATTTTACAAACACTAGTAAAACTGTTCAGAATTGTTTACAGAAGAAGATTAAAAACAATACAAAATTAAAAGCAAAATCAAAACAAGAATGAACTAGAAAAAACCCTAGGATATAAACTAAGGGGTCATCCCCTTTTTAAACTTGGCCCTTAAAAAATCAGCCGGCCCATTTATTTCTTTAGCCCGATCTCCCTTTTCTTCTGAGATAAAAAAAAATGGCGGCTCCGAAGTGAATTTCTAGGGTTTCTCTACCCAAATCGAATTGATGCTTGATGAAATTGATAATCTCTGAAGCATGAAAACTTTACGGCTTGCTAGTTCTTCGATTTGAGATGTTTCTCTCTGGCTTCTGATCGAAAATCCTGTGAGTAATTTCTTGTTTGATTTTTCTTTGAGCTAGTGATTTCGATGTTGGTTTTTCCTGCAAGTTGATTGTGGTTTTTCGATACTTGCCTGTGATGTAAAAGGTGTGTACATATAGGGTTAAAATGAAACCTAAAACTCTGATTTCGTAATTGATGACTTGGTCTAATTGATTGTGTTGGCTTCCCCTTTTTGATTGCCCTCGATTTTCCTCTGATTTTTCTCGAATGAAATAATGTGTGATTGAATTTGTGGCCTCTTGTAATATTATCACTTGCGTGATTTATTCTGTTGCCCCTTTTGAATTTAAACAGCTTCGGCTCTGATTGAATGAGTGATGAAACTCTGGAAACAAATTGATGCTCTGGTCCAAAATTAAATACTGTTTCCTTTCCTGATTTGGATTCCATGAATTTGCCGGAAGGATGTCTAGAATTTGAAATTGATTTCTAATATTTCTTCAATGAATTCTGGAAAGGATTTATTTGATGATTCCTTGAATAAGATTCCATGCCTGGTATTGTTTGTTTCAAGTCGAATAGATAGTTACCAAGAATGATTTGGTTTTGTGGTCAAAATAGGAAAGATGATATCCTCAGTATTCTGAAAAAAATTCTCGAATTGATTTTTGCCATAAATCCTTGCCCCTACTGTAAATGCTTGATTTCAGAAAATTTAAAACTTGCCATACATTGTAATTACTGGAATTTCTACCATCATTGAATTGATTTAAATCTGCCTTGAATGAATTGAAATGGCACTGCCTATTTCTCTGATTTGTTGGTGATACTTGAAATGAATTCTTATCAAAAAATTCATCACTGACTTTTTGGAAATCATTTAAAAGTGTTGCGAACAAAATTTTGCATGCCATTGATTTCATATCAAAAAACCACTAGTGAAAATTTGCTTCTTGCTTTGATTGCTTTCCATAAAACTGTTTTAAATCTTTGCCATACATGATTTGACAAAACTGGAAATATCCTTGCATCTTTAACCTGCTGCTCCATTGATTCCACACATCATCCTTCTATGTACATCTCGACTTGTTCATGTATGCATTTCCTTTGTCACTTGTCTTGGCTTGTGTACTTTCAGACCATTGATACTTCACTGCTTTGAATTGCTTTTGCACTCTACAGTGTGCACCATGTTGGACTGTATATGTTTGCACTTGTCACTGAATTGAACATGTATAGCATTCTGGTCTTTGTTCCTTAGATGATCACTTGTGTGTGTTGTTTGGTTCACCTACCATGTTATTGCTGTGTACACCCAAGTTGTTGATCTGTAGCACTCTTTAACTTCTTACGCTTGAAACTGTGTTGTGACCTTGCATATGAACATGTCTACATGCTTGCGATTATAGCACTGGTTACACTTGAAACTGAAGGACCCTTGCTTGTGCTTTACTGTTTTTGTATGCTGTGTGAACCTGAAATGAGCACACATGTATGCTCTAACTTTTGCTGTACCATGCTACATTCATTTGCATGTGTACCCTGTTGCACTTGCTTAAAACTGAACTTCCACATGACCATCTGTATCATGCACACAGTCAACCTGATCTGCTACTTGTATTCATACTTGGCAAGTCCACTGTCTTGTTTGCACTCCACCACTTTGATCTGATCATCTGAGCTTGTGTCACCTTGCTTTACCTTATAAACTGATCTGCTAGTTAAAAAAACACTTGTCCTCTTTGCTTGTTCATAGCTCGACTACATGTTATTGCCAATATATGTTATTTTATATCAGCAGACTGTCGCACTGAGTTGAGGCTGGTCAGAATCAACTAGTTTGACGCTGGTCTTGATCAGCAGACCAGTGTGGCAAGTCGTGGCTGATCAGTGGGTACTAGATGAACACAAATCAGACCGAGTCAGAAAAATGATGAGAAAACACACCAGAAAAAACTGAGGTAGATAAAATTTTAAAAATAAAATTTATATTTGCATTCATTCAATTTAAATTCTATTGCAGTGTACTGTGTGTGTGTTTCTGTGTATGACAGGTATGAAGACCGGACTGAAGTGACTGGACTGAAGACAATGAAGACAGAAGACAAGAAGACAGAAGGCAGAAGAGAAAGTGTTGGTGAAAGTACAAAAAGTCTGTATGAATGTGTCAATAAAAATATGTATACTGAAATGTAAACTGAGTGAATGTATGAGTGTTGCAGTGATATAGAGAGGAGCTAATGTATATGAGAAAAAGTGATTGTATTGATTATTTGTAATAAACACAATCTGTTTGAAATAAAATATTATTTCATTGTTGTCAAACGAACGTGTCTATTTTATTCTGTTTATATACAAGTACAATATGAAGTGAATGTTTAAATAGTGAAGTTATAAATTTTGTACTGTTTAGATATTGAAATAAAATATTCTATTTAAATAAAATACTGTGAATATTTAAATTTCTGTACAGTCGTATTTTATTTAAATATAAATATTATATTTCTGTCTGTGATATAAATATAGAGCAGTACAGTAACAAACACATTAAAATAATATTTATTTGATTGTTATCATCAAACAAAAATCATATAATTGTGTATACAACACCGTTATATACAACAGTAATATTTCCGTAGAAAGCCTTGTTTACATTTCTGACTTTCCTGTTCGAACCTTATTTGACTCTGGCGCATCGCTTACTTTTATTTCTTCTGATATTGTTGAAAATCTGCACCTAAGTACTAGTCTGGTTGCGGATCCCGTTATAGTTTCAAATCCAATTGGGGGCTCTGCCCATTTATCTATGATGTGTGTGGATTTGAGGATCTCTATCTTAAGCGTAGAATTCACGTGTAATGCTTATGTTCTCGGATTTATGGGATATGGTTTGATCTCAGGAATGGATTGGCTGGCCAGTTATGGAGCCATTCTTGATTGTGAACGAACGGTAGTGAGGCTCATGACTCACCTTGGTAATACCCTTGAAATTTCTTGTAACCCTAAGGGTCCGGTCAAGTTGTGTTATCTTGAATCCCTTGACTCATCCGACGATAATTTGCAATCTGTAAGACTGGTCCGAGAATATCCAGATGTCTTTGATGAGGTGAGGGGGTTACCTCCTAAACGCGAGACTTCCGAATTTATCTTGTTGATAATGCCAAGCCAGTTTCATTGCCCGTTAGGCACATGGCCCTGCAAGAAAGAAGAGAGCTCAGTAAACAAGTTAACGAGTTGCTTGAGAAAAATTTCATAAGACGAAGCATTTCTGAATGGGGTGCTCCAGTGGTATTCGCTACTAAAGCGGATGGATCGCTTCGTCTATGCGTAGATTATCGTGAGTTAAACAAGCTGACAAAGAAGAATAGGCACCCACAACCAAGAATCGACGATTTGTTGGACCAGCTTGTGGGAGCATCTGTTTTCTCTCAACTCGATCTAGCCACAGGATTCCATCGCTTAGAGTGGCTGAGGATAGCATTGACAAAATTGTGTTTAGGACTCCAGATGGGTTCTTCGAATGGCTCGTCATGTCGTATGGGTTAACAAATGCACTCGCATACTTTGTGGAATTGATGAGTAGGGTGTTTCGGGAGTTCCTTAACAAGTTTGTGGTAGTTTTCGTGGATGATATTTTGATCTTCTCAAAAGATGAAGAAGAGCATGCTAGACATCTCAAGGAAGTCATGGAAACACTTAGAGCACACCAGTTAAAGGCTAAGTTCTCCAAATGCAATTTTTGGAGGAAGGAAGTTCGGTTCCTTGGACATGTAGTTTCTAAGCAAGGCATAGCCGTGGACCCCGCAAAGGTAGTTGCGGTACAAGACTGGAAAATTCCTAAGAATGCAACGGAGGTGGGGAGATTTCTCGGTTTGGCGGGCTACTACAGGAAGTTCATTAAGGACTTCGCTAATATTTCAGCCCCTCTTACTAAGTTAACAAAGAAGAACCTAGCTTTTGCATGGGACATAGAGTGTGACGCTGCTTTTCAGAGACTCAAGAGAGCCCTCACCACAGCTCCAGTTTTGGCATTACCCGATGGAGATAAGATGTTTACCGTGTACACAGATGCGTGCGGCACAGGATTAGGTGTTGTCCTAATGCAAGAGGGAAGAGTAGTATGCTACCGGGGAAGACAACTTAAAGTTCATGAGAAAAACTATCCCACTCATGACTTGGAGTTGGCCGCGATTAATTTTGCACTTAAAGCTTGGTGCCATTATCTTATAGAGGAGAGGTTCGAGCTGTATACCGACCACAAATCGCTTAAGTACCTTTTCTCACAGAAAGATTTGAATCTGAGACAACAGCGGTGGATGGAGTTCTTGGCATCATATGACTTCGATATAGCTTATACCCCTAGCAAGGGTAATGTGGTGGCGGACGTGCTAAGTAGAAGAAGGTTGACTTTGAGCCCCTTGTTTGTTGAAAGGAAAAGCCTTGAGTTTATAGCAACCTTTGATTTTACACCTGCTGTTGAGTCATTGACTGCTACGTTTGCATCTCTTGAGTTAAGACCTACACTTCTACATCAAGTAGGGACTTCACAGAAGGAAGACCCATAGATAGTCGAAATCATGGACAAGCTGATTAGTTGTGAGACGTCAAGTCACCTCAGTAGGTATGCCATAGATGACAAGGGATGGCTAAGACACGATGGAAGGCTATGTGTCCCACAAGTGGGAGACCTAGTAAGGAAAGTTCTCGAAGAGGCGCATCACTCGAAGATGACTATACATCTCGGAGGGGATAAGATGTACAGGGATATGAAACGCATTTTCCTTTGGGCTGGAATGAAAAATGATGTGGCAGAGTTCGTTTCGAAGTGCATGGTGTGCCAACAAGTAAAGGCCGAGTCGAAGAAGCCTGGTGGGCTATTACACCCTTTGGAAGTTCCGCAATGGAAATAGGAGAGTATCTCGATGGATTTCGTGGATGGACTACCTAGGTCAAGGAAGGGAAATACTAGCATATGGGTCATAGTTGATAGACTCACGTAAAGTGATCACTTTATTCCAGTGAAAAGCAAGAGGACCGCATCATGGCTAGCGTCTATTTACCTTCGAGAGATAGTACAGTTGCATGGGGTTCCTTCTAGTATAGTTAGTGATCGTGACCCGATTTTCACTAGCCAGTTTTGGAATAGTCTGCAAGAAGCAATGGGTACACGACTGAACTTGAGCACGACCTATCACCCGCAGACGGATGGACAAACCGAAAGGGTAAATAGGGTGCTAGAGGATCTTTTGAGACTATTCATTCTTGACTTTGGTGGTACTTGGGAAGACTATCTTCCTCTCGTGGAGTTTGCATATAATAACAGTTACCAAGCTAGCATCGGAATGGCACCGTTCGAAGCCCTGTATGGAAGACCGTGCAAATCGCCAACTTGTTGGTGGGAGACGACAGACAGACTTATACTTGGGCCCGACATGATAAGGGACACTTCTGAGAAGATTGAGTTGATACGAAGACGGATGAAAACGGCCCAAGATAGACAGAAATCTTATGCGGACCAGAGAAGGACAGACCTAGAGTTCGAAGTCGGAGATATGGTCTTTATAAAAGTTTCTCCGTTACGCAATGTAGTTCATTTTGGACCAGTTGGAAAGCTAGAACCAAGGTTCGTAGGACCGTTCTCTATCACTGAGAGGATTGGACGGATGGCCTATAGGGTAGACGTACCCAAGAAACTGACTGGAGTACACAATGTCTTTCACGTCTCGCATCTCCGAAAGTGCTTGCATGAGTCGGCCGAAGTGGTTGAGCCAAGCATCCTTAAAGACGTGGAAGTGGAAAAAGAAGCAACATTGAGGCGAGTTCCGATTCGTATCTTAGGAACGGAGATTAAGAAGCTAAGGAATCGAGAAGTCAAGCTAGTTAAAGTGCAGTGGAGTGAAGCCCAAGAAGACGCAACTTGGGAAACCGAAGAGAAGATACGTGCGCTTTACCCATTTCTTTTTGAGGGTACATTCTCGATCTCTTTTTCCTATAAACTTGAAAACCTTTTCGTATCGTGCTTCTACTATCTACGTTTGTCTTGTTATCTTCTTGATCTTATCTTGAGAACCTTAGGTAGAACCATATGGATGTAAACATGTGATTGAAACATGTTATGGTTGATGTTTGCAAATGGTTGCAAGTGGTTGCTAGTGGATGCATGACACACATTAGGCACTAGATCGGCTCAGTCACATTTTCATGTTGCATATGCATGAGTGCTTATACTTGTACATGGATGGAACTTGTTATGCTATCACTTGGATGTTGCATATGAATGAATGTTTGTGCACTCATGTAAAGATTATAAACTATGTTAGGAATTTTCATACATGTTGGATTCATTACACTAACATATTTTGCATTAAGAAGGTTTACTGAATCAGTAACCGCCTGATCTTTTTCATTAGATAAGTACATATACACACACTTTCTGCATATGTTCATACAACACTAGAAATCTTTTAAGGACAATGGTTGCCTGTGGATGATGCTTTGAGTAGATGGATGATGGATGGTAGGAAACATCCTCCCTAACTTAGAGATTTCGGGGACGAAATCCTTTAAGGAGGGGAGAATGTAACAACCCATATTTTTATAACGTGTAATAACCATAAATCAAGGCAGAATTAATTTTTAAAATAAGAATCAAGGGAAACGGGTTATGCCATTGCGTTCGTCTCGAAATTCTGCTTGGAAACGAGTCCGAGTTTTCGAAAATCGGACTCCTTATGACCAAGTTATGACCTTTCGAAGTTTTCAGAAGTTTTCAAGTTCAAGACAGCTCAGAATTCGAATTCAATTTTCGAATTTCAAACCTCAGAATGGACTGGGCTGGAAATTTCCCGCTCAGGACCAGGTTGACCTGGGGGTCAACTATGTAGTCGACTTGCCTAGGACCAGGTCGACCATAGTGTCGACCTGGGGGTCGACCTGGTGGCCGAGCCCACTTTTGGAGCTGGATTCACTCTGATGTTTCTGGCCTCGTTTCTGTCTACATTTGTTGACCTGACCCTATATATACAGCCCCTAACACTAGTCTCTCTACAAAAAATTCGTTCTGACCTTATGTTGCTCTAATTCTGGTTGAAAAGTCAGAGAAAGGGACTATTTCTTCTACGTCGAAACTACATTGTTGATTTGGGGATTTCTGTTAGGACTTGACTAAGCATATACAGATTCAATATCGACTCTCTTTTTCTAATTCTCAAACCACGATCTGTAAGCCCCAGTTATTTTTAGATTTAAACTGTAAATGTAATATGAATATGTTGTAAATTGAAATTGGACCTATGTATGATGACTGTTTTACATCCATTCTTGTTCATCTTGGATCTTGACTCTTGGATATATTACTATGACATTGATTTGGAGCCTATTCATGTTGTAAATCAAAAAGAAAAACCCCTCATATTATCATGTTGAATCTGCTATTAGTCACAAGTTTATGACTATCACCTTATGTCAATCGTTACCATGACTATACTATCACCTTATGACAACTGTTATCTTGACTATTACCTTATTTTGTTAGATTTGGAATCTTTATGTTTGAGGCCAATATTCCATATGCCAGTAATGTTATAATCATTTATCTCAAGTCATACCATGCTATGCTAGTAATCACTTCTGCCACCTTATACCCATCCCTTTTTACGTTATTCCCTAATTAGATTTATTTGTATAGATTCTAGCTTATGTGCGATGGGAATACGATTTGGGTAGATTAGGTAAATCATAAATTGGCTTTGAACATGAACGTCATTATAACTTGAACCTGGAAATGGACATGAACTTGACATGATTTGACATGAAACATGACATGAAAACTCGACATGAATTTTGATATGAAAACTTGAACGTGGGCATGACAATTAGATAAACTTGAAAATGGCCAACTCGAGGTTGGGTTGAGTTTGCAGTGTAAATCTGCCCGCAACCGCCCGACAAATCCAGTGACTGCAAACAATAGGATCCAATGTGGGTAGTTGGTCATATCGCACGAAAAACCCGAGGTTAGACTATGTTGCGGTGTAAATCTGCCCGGAACCGCCTGGCAAATCCAGTAACCACAACAGTTAGTCTAATGTGAGAGGTTGGGGTGCATTAATGAATTAATGCCACATGATAGGGTTAAGTCATGAACCACTTGAATATACTTAACCAACTTGACACGATGATTTGATAGGGTTAAGTCATGAACCGCTCGAATACACTTAACCAACTTGATACATGATTTGGATAGGGTTAAGTCACGAATTTGAATGACAACACTTAACACATTAGAAACCCTAGTTATGCGGTCCTTTTCAGCAGTAACCCACTTAGATGTATCACGATACCCTTGGACTAGGCAGGGTGGGGCACGATTACCGGGCTGATTATAAGCGACCAGAACGACGGCTGAGTAGGTGCGCCATTGTAGATACAGGCGGACTATGGTCGTGCACATAGTCCAGAGTTGAAAAAGCAGGCATTGGGCACCCGTAGATTTACACTGTGCGTACTTGATTCGTGTCGATGGTTGGCACCGTAGGGCTTGATACACCCTATGGTGGACCTAGCAAAGGTAACTACATTTCAAGATAGGGCCGTATGACACAGACACATGACGAGCTAGAACTTGTAGGGAGCCGATCGATTAGTAGATCGTACCATAGGACCCCGAAATGCGTCACTTCATGATACTGGGCAAAGGGATCATTTCATGATTAATACTTGACATGGGTTAGAGCACTAGTACAGTTGGTGCAACGAACCTTGAATATGCGATGCTAGACTTGACTTATCTTGTTATCTTAATTATCATATCAGTCCCGTTATCATCCTTATGTTTAATTCCAGTTTTCACATGTAATACTACCTTTACTAGTTTTTATACTGAAAGTCACTAGGGCTTACCGGTCTTATGACTGATCCTTTTTCCTTTCGCCTCTTTTTCTTTCGTCCCCCCCCCCCAGCCCCCAGGTTATCAGGGAGGAAACACTAGCTCTTAGCTTGGATTTAGCTTTCTTTCTGACAGCTCATGTACGGTTTGGTCTTGGGCTATGCTATGGCTGTTTCTGCTATTTATGGGGAATAATTTACTTTTTTTATCTTAAGTTTATGCTTCTTTATTTGGAACTTGATGTAATGGAATAATTTGTACCTTGGATATATGTGGTTTTGACTCTTTTCTTGAAAGTAATAAAAATTTGGTTTTAATTTCTACCGTTGCTTTATTTATGTTCTGCCTTGTGATATCTCTTTGTATGTTTACCTAGATAATACTCCACCAAAACTAGTGCATTCCTTTTGTGAGTGACCCTAGTGGAGGTGGGGTGTTACAATATGGCTTCTGACTCCCCGGAGATTACTTCCCCAATGAAAGTTCCTAGCTCAAACATTCGTCGTACCGGGTCTTTCAAAGTTTCTAAGGAGTTGCACTATGCGATGGGTTTTTCCTCCTCTTCCGAAGACATTGCCCCTCCTAATTTTACCAACCCCACTAATGATGACAAATTTGATGAATTAGTCTGGCAAATTATTTCCTTTACTGCTTTTTTCGATGTTGATTTCTTATTTGATCCACCCGATAGTTTTCAAATTTTGATTGAATAATTATTTTTGGTATGAGTTTTTATCTCTCTCGTTTTCCTATCCTTATTTCGATTGTTTTGTACATAACCATTGTGTCCTCTATAGTCTATCAGGTGGGGGTTTGTGACGCAAGACAATGTTTCTGACCCTTCCCCTAAGTTGTAGATACTTAGAGAAGAGAACAAATCTCTGAGGAAGGAAAGTGAAGCTTTTATTCTAGTCAGAGAATGTTTAGTTGCGAAGCAAAATTTGCTAGAGCTTGTTCTGACAAAAGAGAAAAACTCAATCGCCTCGGAAAGAGAGTCCCACCTGGCCTTGCCCGAAGAAGTGAAGGCTTTAAACTGGAGTTTGGAAAATTCCAAAGAAAAGATTGCCATGCTTGATTCTCATTGTTCCTCCTTATAAAAACACAATTCCTATCTGGAAAAAGAGGATGATTCTCTCAAGATAGAGCTTGGCAAAAAGAAGGCCTTACTGGGCAAGTTCGTTAGTGTAGTGAGTGATGCTAAATAGAGGATCTCTTTTTTCCTTCAGACCTCTTTGTACGAAATTATGGTTAACTCTTTTAAGGATGCTTTCCTTATTTTTTATGCTGACAATATGGACAAGTGCTCGGATTTAAACTTCTCTTCTCTGGACCCATCTTTGGTGGAAAGATTTATGTCCAAGATCTCTTGTATGAGGAAGAGAGAAGAAGTCCCTGCACAAAAGGAGATTGACATGGGCAAGCTTTTGTTTATTGAAGATATTCCTTTTGAGGAGCCACATGCTGATGAAGAGAGAGATTTTGTTGAGGTGCCATAGATTTTTCGTGCTAACGATGATAATTCCAAGTCCATAAATGTTGTTGTGGGTAAGGAAGAACATTGTGGCAGTTATGTTGGTGTTGATTGTACCCTCTCGGTTCCTGGTAATCAGGATGAAGGGAGTGGCAAGGATTCTGAGATTTCCGAAGGTGATTTTGTTACGGTTGAACCCCTCAACCCTCCTAGAGCACGAAAGGAGAGGAAAGACCCTAGCATCAAAAATTCTTCTTCCATAGAGATTTGTTAAGTTTCTTCTCCTTTTTCTGAGGTATGATGACTTCTATGACATATGCCCTTTTTCCTCTTACTTTAAATGATTGGTCTTTGATCCTTTTCTTATAGACGAAAAGGAGAAAATCAAATTTTAGGCGTTCCATTCTCAAAAAGGCTCAGTTGGAAGTGATTCGACTTACTAAGGAGCTGAATAAGAAAACGAACGAATATATCACCTTTTCCTCCAAATATCATCTCCTTAATAGAAGTGCTGCAAAACTGTCGCTTTTTAAAGAGAGGGAGGTTGACCCTACATTGAGAACTGCCCGACTGCGATGTGAGAGGCTTTTGAAAGAAAATGCGGAGCTCACAACTTTGTTCTAGATATTGATTGAGGACAGGGAGACATTAGACTTTTGTACCAAATTTATAGTAGATATGAAATAGGGGATTATTCCTCTTTAGGTGGTCATGGCGAGGGCTTACTTAGACGTCTCCATAGAAGATGTTAGATGAACGCGGTATGGACCTCCACCTAGGTAAATGTTGGTATCTTCCCCTAGTTACCTCTTTTCCCAGAGAGTTGCCTTTAGACAAACTTAAATTTCATAAGCATCGATTTGTAGCATACACTTTTAAGAAATAAATCTTATATGAGAAGGAGGACTGTTTGTAATGAATGTACTTGCTCAATTCATGATGTAATGAATTGTCTTTCCTATAATTTCCTTTAATATTTTCTTCAGAGTTTATCCTCTACCTCGAGTTCGCTTTCTAGGAATTTCTTAAGGGATTACTTAAGTTTAAAAGAGAGGTATCGCGAGAAGTCTTCTCTTATCCAGTCTAACTCATTGGAACGGTGTTGCTTCTTAAGAGACCTTGAGAAGTTTTACACTCAATATCCTCGTATCCTCCTTGACATCCTTAATGAAGAAATGTATCAGTTCTTGAAAGAAATCCGCAGCTATCGGTCGAGGTTATCTCGATGTTATGAGAGTCCACCCATTGGAAAGTGGGATTACCATAAGTTCCATCCGGTTTACACGTCTGAGGGTTTTGGAATCCCATTTGATTCCTCACTTAATCTTTCTTCTAATATCTTGGATAAAGATAGGAGATTGTTTCTTGCCATAGGCATCGTACTGACTTCCTGTAATAGTACTTTTGATAACCGAGTTAAACATGTGTGCAAGCTATGATATTAGAACTGAAATGTTTTTCTCATAAGCAACATATTTGTCATTTTTTCTTCCGCAAGTGAATATGCAGAGTGTAAGGAACTTGTTGTGTTATGTTTCATATGTAATGAACTATAATAATGATGCCATAAATGAAATCATAACTTGTAAAGGTGTCATTTGATGTATAATCATAGATTGTGACAGAACATAAATTCCCGTTAGAAGTTATATCATGCTATTCTACGTAAGCTTATAACACGAATTGTTCAACGATAATTTGTATAGGATATGCATGATGGTTTCATCCGAAACCGTGATTATACCATATATGAACGCATCACGAAGTGATGGTCTTATCCATACTTTTACGGGTAAAGAAAACAAACTTTCCTAATAAAAATCCCCAAGGGTTTCCCTTGGTGATATACTAAAGAGAGGTGTAGATTTTTCACAAGGTTTTTAGTGAGAAAACCTAAAGCTTTGTTCGAGCTCTTTCTTGAGCATATATCTTAAGATAATATGGCTAATTATATTGTACATGTGTTTAGTATAATGAATAGAAATTTAATATATATGTGAGTTAAGGAAGTTTCCTTAAGCAGAATGGAAGACTACTATCTTTGTTCGTAGGTATTCAAGGAGTAGGCTCATTCCATCATCCCGGTGCTAGTAATCCATTCCTTCTTTTAGCTATAAAAAGCTAGAATCTGACACCCTTAATTAGGTGTTTAAAGATGGGAAGTTAGGAACCATCCCACTGATAGCAGTGGGGCTTTGATCCTCCCGCTGGACTAGGATGTAAGGCCAGAAACCTATTCCTGGTGGTAACAGAAGCATGGTTCCAAACTAGATCCAGGTTAGTGAGAAGGTCGAATAACTCTTTCTTGATAGTATCCAGGCTTCTGAACCGACCCAGATTCGTGTATTCATGATGATACCGGAATTCCACTTACGAAAATGATTGAGATCCAAACCAACCCATATTCGGGTATTAAGATAGGACTGGGAATTCACTTCTGGTATTAATTTGAGATCTAAATCAACCCATATACGGGTATTGAGATAGGACTGGGAATTCAATTCCGGTAATAATTGAGATCCGATCAACCTACATTCGATATTAAGATAGGACTAGGAATTTACTTCCAGTATTAGCTGAGATTCGAATCAACCTAAATTTGGGTATTAAAATAGGAAATCAGAAACCATTTTTGGCACTAGTTAAGTTACCCACTTTTGGATAAGATTTGTGAAGCAAAGGATGTACGTGCTTCTTAAGACACTCTTTGGGATTTTGTTGTCAAAGTAGAGCATATTTTCCACTTTGTGCGTCCGGTGCGCTTAGCTAGCTTATCCATAAGCAGGGCTCAAGGACTTACCCAACCTCCCTCCAGGATGCGCCTTATCCTGACCATTATAGGCTATGATAAGGTCTTAGATGGTTAAACTGGGCCATCATAGACGCGGAATCAAGGCTTGCTCTTTTTATGCTCTACCTTGGCCATAGTAGGCGGTGATATAGGCTTACACTCCACCCCCTCCAAGGGGTGCTCTATCCTGACCATCATAGGCGATAATAGGGGTTTGTGTTCCCTTCTGCGGGTAATGCGGAACATAAGCAGAGGTATGATGTGATCTTCTGTGAGCAGAGGTAGGACATGCTTAGTTCATAGTAAAGGTAGGGCGTACTCTTCTACGAGCAGAGGTAGGGCATGCTAATTAGATGCTCTGTCATGACCATTTCTGGTGTCGGTTGGAGGATTACGCCTTCAATGGTTTAACCTGGCCCTTCTTGTTTTGGGTGCGGAGAAAGGCTTACACACCCTCATTCGGGGGGTTCCTTGCCCTAGCCAACTCGGTGGTGACAAGGGTTTCTATCCCTTTTTGATTTAACCCACCTTGGGTTATTTAGAGTTCTGGAGAGTGTTTCCATACCCTTGGTTGTGTAGATAATCCTTTTCGTAAGGATTTTGTTAAACTTGATCTGTTCCTTTTACAAATTCTTGTAATTGGCCTTGACTGAAGAATATAATGATCATCCCTTCGAGAATTATGCAACGGTTTGTTTGTATCCACTCATCATGTGATAGTGACAGTAAGGCCCTCCCAATATCCTTTCGTACATGGGTATCTTCTTTGTAGATGGCTAATAATTGAGTTCGTGTTTGGTGGAAATAATATTTTCCATTGAAGTGGTAAGGTAGTATCCTTTGGGTAGTCTTAGTGTAAACACCCTTTCTTTCCATTAGGACTTAGCCCTTGTGTTATCGAACCTTGTTTCTTCACTCATATCCTTATTTCGTTTTTCAATATAGGCTGAGATTGGAGTGCTATCCCTTTAGTCAATTTGGAAGAAAAGTGGTTGAAATCGTCTATTATTTCTTGTTTGAATATCATCCCTTTGACATCTTGTGGAGAGCCTTCTTTATATGTGAGAAGATGTTACACTCCTTTGATGTAGATCCACTTAGAGGAAAGGTTAGGGCTTGTCCTAAGTAGGAAGGGTTGTTGTTCCAATAGTCAGAATCACATTGTTCTACCTCCCTTTTTCGCTTGATTATTCCTAAGACTTTCATTCTCAACCTTAGTTCTTCGTCACACTTGGGCCATTGGTTCCTGACATGTCCATCTAAGATCCAGAAGACTCTTATTGGGACCTTTTACCCATAATCTTGCTTCTACAAAGCCTTAGTCCAATCCGGGATGGAACAACACAGTTAGATATTTGGCTGTTAATCAGAAGATCGGAGGTTCAAGCCCTCCTTCTAGTGCCAAAATGTTAACGATAGTTTTCATCAACACTGAAAATAGGTCTATGGATGTGGATCTAATGGGAAAATAGGATTTGTGCAGCTTTTAAATGTCTGAGTTAGTTCACCGTTTCTTAGATATCAAGGTTTAGATCCCAAAACATTGTTATTCTTCCCTCAGTAGGGTGAGTATCACGCTTAAGCAACTCAAGAACCAATAGTTATCTTGGGACAAGGGTTCCCTAATCATAACCCTCGATGAGGGCTAAACGACTTGTAGGAAGGAGTTCGCAGTAACTTTCGGAAGGGTCTAGGCTTGGGTAGGAGTTCGTGAGCATGTAGAAAGAAAATAACATTTTGCCATGGAGATAGCTAAGAAATTACATGAAAAACTCATAAGAAAATGTGCTAGGTTTTGATCCACTCTTTATTGATCTTTGATTTGAAGTACACAAATAGTTACAACCGAAATCCCGAAATTGATTAAGGAATTAGGTTTACTCTAGAGAAAAAGAGTACAAGAATGAGAATGAGAAAATCGCCCCGAAAATAAGACCCCTGGGGTCTTATTTATAGACAAATTGGGCCCCCTTTTGTTAGAGGGACAACAGAAGCCCTTATCGGCCGCCTTCCTTTTGTTTCTGGAAACTTTGGCTCTCGGTCACATTTTAGGCTTTGCTTGTTGCTCTTTAAGGTGTCGTTCTTGATCTCGAACGGATGGTCCTTGTCTCTGGAACTCCTTTTGGATTGTCATGTCTATCTTCTTTGTATCAACACCAATCGTATTGGTATGGATAACTTTAGGAAGGCATTTGGCTTCCAGATATAAACTTCCAGATATGGGCTTTCAATTATGAGCTTTCGGATATGGGCTTCAGACTTCACTATCAGTTCTTTGTGGCACTTTCCTTCATGATCCAAGTGAATGGTTGCCTGGTCCGCCACTCCTATTGGGATCAGCACCAAGCAGATTAATGTGGATAGCTTGTCTCTCTTCGAGGTTCCAGCTTGCCTTTGTGTAGACTCCTTAAGTTTGTCTCGACTTTTTGTAAGGTTGTTTCTGATGCTGTATTAGTTGCTTTACCAAAATAACCTTTCGGTAACCATCCAAAAGGGGGTCTCGGGTTTGGGTTACTTCTTGTCGGTTATCCTTCCTACTGGGATTACCCTATCAGTAATCTCTCTTCGTACTTAATTTGAGGTTTCTTCTTTAATGAAGGTGTCGGTTTCCTGCCTTTCCGGGCACTTCCTTTAGGCTTTCAGCCTCTACTTGGTTATTGCTTACGAATCGTTCTTTTATGCTTGTGACGGTTTGATATCCCTTCACCGTCAGCCTGTTTTTGGTGTTAATTTTGGTAGTAACAGACTACATGGTTCCTTTAGTAATGAAACATCCTACACTTCCCCGATCCCCGAAGAGACGAAGGAGTCCAGATTGTTTTGAGAACACGATGCATAAGAACACAAACAATAGAATATTTCATTGCTATTACAACAATTACATTAGAATACAATAATATATCAGAGTACGAATAAATATTATACAGCGAAAAAATATCATAGATTTAATAAATTACAAAATAGTGGAAAACATAATGCACAGTGGAAAACATCAACTACCACAACTGAAAGGAATACACAGATAAAAAAATTCTGAATATAGCTCCAGCCGTAATCAAGGATCCTGTGAAAAGAAATATCTACAAAAACCAAAACTGCTAGCTTCCTGTATGGAAAATATGGGAACCCAGACTCTAGCTAGAAACAATAAACTCCGAGTCAGTCATGGGACTAGTGTGAGAACTAAAGTAGTTCTTAACTTTATTTTAAAATTGGGTAAATCAAGGGACCGCGCCTTATAACAAGTAACCTGTTTCCTCCCAAGAATATCATAAAAGAAACAGCGCAATGTTAAAGGAAAAATGAAGTCATTATAAGACTCAGGTCCTATCACACAATGCAAACACAAACCAAGGATAGAGTTTTACCTTACAATGGCCAAACATGCTTGGTACGTGAAATTTGTCTTTTATTATTACTATAAGTGAAGAAATCAACTTCAAATATAAATGTATCAATCATAGGCGGCATAATACCCCATCATATTATGTCGCCATATAGAGTTACAACTAAAACCGAAAAGTCACATATTGGAAATTGGATTCCATCATGAGTCAAGGCAAGGGATGGCTCTTTACCGCATTCGAGTCACCTCTAGCAATATGACTCAGGATTACACACTCTGGGCAACCCTGAATCTTGCAGGACTGGTCCACACTTACTTCAGTGGATTGGTTATTCCTGAGCAATATGTTTCTTGGTCCTATCGGACCTATAAACTAGTCCGTACGTCGACCCTATGAGCATATAGCCCTATATCTGAGGAGCCTCACCATCCATCATCCACATAAGTAAATATGCTTGGGCTCCATACCATGACACTACCTCTAGCTAGAAAGAAACATACGCACTTCCTGCTTTCCCTAATCTCGTTTTAGACTCATACCAGGGTGTGAGGCTCGCGAATAAACACTTGTTAGCAAACTTTGTGGATTAGGGTACACAAAGCTAAAAGATCAATCGATAAGAAATGTTGATCAGAAGGACTCGCAGAAGAAGCCCGGATCGATTCGGAGGCCCCCGAACTGAACCCATTCATGGTGTAGCAAATAATCCAAAAAACGAAAAGAAGGTGGCAGATCCGGATCGATTCGGTGACATCCGATCCACACCCTTTTTTTGCCATTCCGATCTGAACCAAGGAAGGACAACTCAGCAGATACAATACATGATCTCTTGAACATGCGGAGCAGTTTCTCCCCACTAACTCATGATCTCAATGCGCTGTCACCATATCCAAGCCTTCAGCTCCGAACCGAACGGGATGAGCGTCGCGTGGCATAGATCCGGGTTGAATTTCTACATATAAAAAACGCTCAAAGCACCATTTGAAAGGATCTTTTGGCAAAATCTCGACTCTAACTCCCACAACCACCGAATTTCATTGCTTCATTCAGATCACCATCAAATTTTGAAGTATATTTTATTCGTCATTGAGAGAAATTATCCATTGTACTAGAGAGATAGAGTGAAATTCAACATTGTATTTGTACTTATATCATCAATCAACAAAGTATAAAGTGGACGTAGGCTCTTTAACACCGAACCACTATAAATCGTGTGTTCTTACTGTTTTTCCCTCTATTTTGTTGGAAATTATCGTTTGTTTAGTTATTGGAACCAATTTTTGGTCTAATATTTTGGTGCTTTCACTGAGAAACATGAATTCTCAGTGCATTAGATTATCATTCTACTATTTGAGTCCTCAAGTTCAAAGAAATTAATCCATTATGTTATGTGTTTTTGTTGGTTTCTGACTTATCTCGAAAGAATCAGATATCATGACCAAATTGAAAGGAAAAGAAGTGCAGAATGCTCGAGAATAGGAGCTCAGGAGAAAATCGATTCGAAAGGGTATCTCCAAATTGACCCAATCGGGCATCTCTGAACTGACCTGATCTCGAAGCTCTGAACCGGATGGAAGGTGCGAACTTGAACCGAATTGATGCCCTTGACATTGCTCCTAATTCCCCTCCGAACCGAACCTGAAGCGCAACCATGACCCGATCCGGACCAAATGTGGTAGAGGCTGGTACCTCTACTCGAGCTCCTATAGATGCTCCGATACCAGCTGTGATGCCTAATGATCTGCCCACTCCTTTTGTACCTGTTACACACAACGATTTCTCGTGCTTACTCGATATGCTGGATAGCACCAGGGATGCACTAAAATCCCATAAGCGTGACAGTGTTCTCATGCGAGAGAACATGAAAATCTTAAGTAGAGAGATAAGTGAGCTTCGTAGGCAAAGAAAGTCCTCTCCAACTCATCGTCTTTTTGCTAATCACTCATCTTCTTCAGACGAAGAATGCCTGCATTAGAGAAGGCCATACAAAAGACCCGAGAATTTGGACCAATTACATTTGGATCGCTGGGGTCTCGTGAGGACGTAGTCCGGACCCTTGGAGCTGACGACCCTGGCTTGAGAGGATCTCATGATTTACTTAGAGACCCCAACATCATCAATTCTACTCAAGGATAACCTCTCCAACCCACTCATCCCGTGAACGACCGGGATCGTAGAAGACGAGAAAGTTCAATTGCATCCCGAAACCAAAGGCTATCACCCGACATAGAAGATAGGCAAGTGAGAAGAAATAGGAATGTAGATCCCGAGCCACCTTTAACCAACACTCATTTAGAAGCAATGGTGAGACAAATAATGGCTGACAATCAACATTATACCATTGAGGATTGGGGTATTGAACGCAGCCACACTTCATTCACCGATGATATTTTGGACTTTCAGTTTCCTCGTCAGTTTAACCTGCCACAAATGGATTGGTATGCAGGAAGAACCGATCCAAGATAACATTTAATGAGGTTTTCATGGTATATGAATGTTGCAGCCGCACCCGAGGCCTGAAATGTAAAGCTTTTCCAATCTATCTTAAAGATGTCGCGCTATTGTGGTTCACTCGCCTCCCTCCCCGATCAGTATTGAGCTTTAAGGAACTAAGCGAGCACTTCATGAACCAATTCCGGTTCCATGCTCGAAAATCTAAAAGTGTCATTGAACTGTCTAGGATCAAGTCGTACCTAGATCGCTTTAACCTCATCGTTACTGAAGTCAGCGACCCACACGAGCCAACTATTTTGATGTCACTATTCGTTGGGATCGATTTGGATACAGAGTTTGGATGATATTTGGCTTTGAAATTGCCATTGACAAGGGAAGCATTCTATGAAAAGGCTAATATTTGGTTGCGACAAGAAGAGATATACGCTAGTCGAAAAAGAAAATCATATGGAGCTTCTAAAGAAGATATTCAAAGTAATGTTGTTGTGAAATAGTCTGGCGACAGTTCGGGAAAGGTCGAGGTAAACGTAGGTAACAAAAACGGAGGAAGTGGCAACCGGAACAGAAACGGCAATAAAAGAAACAGGAACCGAGGAAACAACTCCAGAAAATGACCTCGATTTCAAACTTTTGAAAACTACACACCGCTGAACGACACGTTGGAAAACATCTATCCGGATACATATAATGTATTGCAATATAAGAAAACTCCGCCTGGGGACTCCACCGAGAAGAAGCTTGCAACTGAAATTTTTGTTTGTTTCATGGAACTCACGGTCATTCTACTAATGAATGTCGTCATCTAAGAGACGTTGTTGAAAAACTACTGTGGGTGGGAATGTTAGATGAATACAAGGTTACCCTGAGAGACAGGGGGCAAGGAGGGCAAGCCACGCATCAAAATCAGCTTGCTCCTAAACCCACAGCTCAACAGAAGGGAAAAGGCATTGTCATAAACACTATAGTTGGAGGACCGCACCCAGTTGGATCCAGTAACAGGGCAATGAAACATTATGTCAATGATGCCAAACATCCCGAAATAGGATAATGTAGTAACCTTGAAGAAACCACACCATCGAAACAACATAAGACAACAGTCGATGACATTGTCTTTCGTGATCGGGAAAGTATTGGAGTTGAAGTACCAAGTACTGACTCGTTAGTAATAACCACGGTTATTGGGCCTGCAATAGTCAAGAAAGTCCTTATGGACAATCGGAGCTCTGTAAACATTCTATTTAAAAAGGCTTTCGATCAGATGAAATTGAAAATGAAGGACTTAAAGAAATGCGAAGGTTGGATTCGAGGCTTTAATGGAACTTCCACCACCCCGATTGTAGTAATAGACATACCCGTAGAGTTAGGAGACGGAGAACATATAAGAGTAAGGATTCTCGATTTCGTCATCATGGACATCGACTTGCCTTACAATGCTTTCCTAGGACGAACAACCCTTCCAGAGTTCAGGGAATGCTTTGCTCTCTAGTGCCTACTAACGAAATTCCCAACAGATGCTGGTGTGGGGATGATTTGAGGCGATCAATTTACCGGAAGGGCCTACTACATGGCAGAGTTAAAAATGTTGCATAACAGAAATAGTCTAGAATCTAAGGACACTTCCTCTTCCGCTAAGGATAGCTCTACATAACAGCTAAAGATAATACCACCTAGGGAGTCGCCTGTCGAAATTCCTAAAGATATCGATCCCAGAGAGGTTGAAGAACCAGGAACTAGAAAGGCAACACCCAATGAGGCGACTATTGACATCCCAATCGATGGCGATGACCCGACAAAGGTCTTGAAGAATGGGTCTCATCCGGATTTTTTTCGGACAAAAAAATCAATGCATTTTATGAAAACAAACCTTGATGTGTTTGCTTGGACTCGTGCAGACATGTGTCGAATTTCTCATGCAGTTATGAGCCATTCACTAAGCTTAAACCCAAAGCATTTTCTGGTCACGCAGAAGAGACGTATGTTGGGCCCGGAGAGGTTAGCAGCCTTAAAGGAAGAAGTAGAAAAGTTGAAGAATAACAGGTTCATTAGAGATTCGATGTATCTCGATTAGGTATCAAATCCCGTCTTAGTCAAGAAGTCAAATGGGAAATGGTGAACGTGCATTGACTTTTCTTATTTGAACAAGGCATGTCCAAAAGATAGCTTCCCACTTCCTAGGATTGATCAGCTGGTGGACTCAAAAACAGGACAAGAACTTCTCTCCTCCATGGACGCATATTCGAGATACAACCAGATCCCCATGCATGTACCGGATCAAGGGCACACGAGTTTCATTACAAACTTGGGATTATACTATTATGTCGTAATGCTATTCGGGCTAAATAATGCCGGAGCCACGTATCAACATTTGGTAAACCGAATGTTCTATAATCAGATCGGTAAAACAATGGAAGTCAATGTGGACGACATGCTTCTGAAATCCAAGTAGTCCTCCGATCATACGAGAGATTTGGCAGAAATGTTTGGCATTCTACGAAAGTACGGGATGAAGTTGAACCCCCTAAAATGTTCATTTGGGGTTGCATCAGGAAAATTCCTTGGTTTCATTGTCAGCTCTCGTGGGTTCGAGATCAATCCTAATCAAATAGAATCAATCAGAAACGTAGAAGAGCCACGAAATATTAGACGTTCAAAGCTTAGCTGAAAAGTTACGGCGTTGAGCAGATTCATCTCTAAAGCCACAGACAAATGTGTCCCTTTCTTTGACCTAAACAAACGGGGGAAATGAAACTTCAAGTGGACCCCTGACTATGTAGAGGCCTTCCAAAACTTGTTGGATTTGCTAGAGAAACCTCCGATATTGTTAAAACCGGTGGATCATGAGGATCTATTCGTATATTTAGTAGTGTCATCTCATGTTGTTAGCTCATCTTTGGTACACGAAGAAGACAAAGTCCAAAAAACTGGTGTATTACGTTAGCAAGAAGTTAGCAGCGACAGAATGCAATTATCCAAAAATAGAAAAGCTAGTTACGGTCTCTTGATTGCATCCCGAAAGCTCTGCCATTATTTCCAAGCTCATCAAATAGTCATATATACTGATCAACCGCTTAGGCTAGTGTTGCAATGACCCGAAGCATCGGGATGACTACTTAACTGGAACATTGAATTAAGTCAATTCAATTTAAATTTCCAGCCGAGAAGATCAAAAATGGGGCAAGCCCTATCTGACTTCATAGGAGAATTCTGATTCCCGGAGGATGCATTGGATCATAAGGTTGACCCTTCAGAGCACAATTTAGATATTAGTCCTTGGAAACTGTATACAAACAAGGCTAAGAATGATCAGAGGTCCAGCGTCGGGTTGTTCTAACTACCCCTGAAGGACGATCTATTTACTATGCCTTGCGGTCGGAATTCTCTGCCACTAACAATGATTTTGAATACGAGGCCCTGGCTGTCGGGCTAAAACTCGCTAAGGAACAAGGGGTGATGACACTAGAAATATTCTGTGATTCCAAGATAGTTGTTTGCCAAGTTCGAAAGGAATTTGAAACCAAGGGACCGCCACTCATCACTTATCTTGAAAAGGTGGAGTAGCTATAAAGAAACCTGGAGCATTATAGCATAACTCATATCCTAAGGATGGAAAACCAGAAAGCAGACAGACTAGCTAAGTTAGCAAGTTTTGACAACCCAAAAAAGACAGAGATGGTCCCGATAGAGGTATTGAATTCGCCAAGCTTCCATCAGATGGAAGTCGACCTAGTGATGGAAGCTGAACCAGAAAGTGAGTCATGGATGACACCGATTAAGAACTTCCTTAGAAGCGGAACGCTCCCATCGAAAAAGAGCGAAAGATGAGCTGTAGTATGTAAAGCCACAAGATATGTCCTACAAGACGAGATTCTTTATCGCTAGGGATTTTCCATGCCCCTACTCCGGTGCATAGCACATGACGACATCAAGCATGTACTGGTAGAACTACATGAGGGCGAATGTGGAGACCACACCGGAGGCCAAACTTTGGCAAAGAAAGTATTACAATATGGATATTTTTGGCCTACCATAAACAAAGACGCTGCTGATTACTCACAATGTTGCGATAAGTGTCAGAAATTTGCCAAAGTTCCTAGGGTACCCCAAGACAGCTCAAATCAATGGTAAGCCCATGGCCGTTCGCTATGTGGGGATAAACATCATTGAGACCTTGTTAATCGCCAAAGGAGAAGCTAAATATGCAATCGTGGCCATAGATTATTTCACAAAATTGGCGGAAGTTGAACCCCTAACTACGATCACGACAAAGCAGGTGATAAACTTTGTGGTCAGGAATATCATCTGCCGATTTGGGATACCAAAGACCATTATAATTGACAATGGGGCCCAATTCAACAACACATAATTCATAAATTTCTGCCAGAAGTACAAGATTGACAAGAGGTATACAGCGGTGGCTCACCCACAATCAAACGGACAAGTTGAAGTAATAAATAAAGTCATTAAGTCTATCCTTTAAAAGAGATTTGAACGAGCAAAAGCCATGTGGGTTGACGAATTACCACTAGCTTTGTTGGCCTATCAGACGACCTTCAAGACGGCAACGAGTCACACCAAATTTTTACTCTCCTTTGGATCAGAAGCGGTAATACCAGTGGAGCTTAAAGTTCCCTCTCATAGGGTAACGTATTATGATCCAATGATGAACAAAACACTCCTCCTTGAATCCCTGAACATGATTGAAGATAAGAGACACAAAGTGGACTTGCGTGGCTCGAGGCACATGCGCCAAGTTGCACGCTATTATGACAGAAAGATTCGCCCTCGGACCCTTTGAGCCTGGAGACTTAGTACTAAAGCAAATATTCCCTCCTCCAGTTCATTTAGGTCCAAAGTGGGAAGGACGATATGCCATCCAGTGAAAACTTGATGCAGGAGCTTTCAAGTTAACGACCACGGATGGTGAAGAAATTCCTAGAGCTTGGAACTCCAGACATTTGCGGCGATAATTGACTTAAAATTGTATCGTTCTCTTTTGTTTTATAAGCCATGTAAAAAGGCACGACTTGCCTAGAAAAGTAAGAAAAAGATTATAAAGTGGACGTAGGTCACGACTTGACCGAACCACTATGAAAACATCATGTGTGATTTACTTTCCTTGCATAAATCCTTCTTATGTTCTGTGATCTGGATATAAAACATTAAATTTGAATTAAAACTAGAACAAATGGGATGACCGTTTGTGTAACAACGTAAAAAGGCGGGAAGACGACGTGCTAAATTCTAACTCTTATGACTTAAGAGAGAGTATAAGGGAAGGGAAGACGACGTCCCTAAGGCATGATGGTGCACCATGATAAAAGACCGCCTTAAATTCACTATAACCTGACTATACGATAGGAGAGTGTAAAGGTACTAAGAATAAGTACCAATGAAAAAGAATCTCAACCCCACTAAAGGACTTAGGGATAGTTTAATGTTGAACTTAATCAATCTCAAACGAGCCCTGGCCAGGCACTTTTTTCAAGATTGATTGGGGGCATAAACACTACACTTCCCCGTTAATAGTCGCTTAGCTCAATGATGAAGTCATGACATTTTACATTACTATTGGGCAGTGCTACTTATATTATTTTGTTATGTAACTTGATATTTGTCATTTGCAGTTGCATTTGATCTAAATAAACGACAGACATGCAAAGATACCACATCACAGAGAGAAAAATAAACTACTTTATTTACATGAGTGCAGGTTTATACAAAAAGACCAAGCAAAGAAACACGAGGGCCGCACTCTCTACAACAATAATAGGCCAAGAAAAAAATCAAAACAAAGGATAAAGTTGCCTTTCATTTGGGCTTTAGAGTAGACTTCGCTTTCTTGGTAGCCTTAAGTTTTTTCTTCTCCTCTTTTTCAGCGTCGGTCATGATATGCTTTGGCTTCTTCTTCCCTGGGAGTGAAGCGCTGGGATCAATAGAAGATTTTTTAGCAAGCTCTTCAGTAATAGTCTTCGTTGAAAGTTTAACAACTAACCTTGACCCAGGAGGGATTATCGCGAGAGGATTGAGATTCTCGGGATCTTCCTTCTCAACTTTGTCTTTTAAAAGCATATCCTGCTTGGTTTTCATGTGAGCCAAAGTTATATCGTCGGCATTCCCCGAATCTCCATTCACAATATCGTCATTATCTTCCTCATACCCATCATTGTTGCCATCTTCTTTCAAGGCGTCTATCATATCCCCATCCTTGGGAATCTCAGTGCTAGATGGTTGGGAGCTTTCTCAGCAGCCTCCTCCTTATCCTCGGTCCCTTCTACAGATTTTGAGTCAATCGCTTCATCGTGTTTCTTCTGAATCTCTCCAGCAGACTTCGCGTCGGTGGTTTTTTTATAGTCATCGACCTTTTCAGCTGATTTTCCACCTATGGAACGAGAAGCAATAGCTATTAAATCGGAAGAAAGCGCATACCCTTCAATTGTTCGTCCAACAATATGTTGAAAAGTTAAGATATCCCTAACAAAATGAGGTGAGAAGGCGGAGATACCTTCAAATGATTTCTCAACATGAGCAATAGGAGTCTCTGATGTCGTCTCAGCAATAGGAGATAATAAAGATGCCTTGGGAATTCCCAGATTCTCTGGATCGTATCCTTCCGCTTCGGCAACCCCAGGGGCAGAAGAAGAAGAACTGGTTTCAATAATGTTTTTTCCTTTCGACTGGTGCTTCTCTTCTTCCATAGCAGCAATAATGAGTCTGCGTCCTTCGGCCTGGTGCACCGGTTCTTCACCTCTTAGAGATTTCTCCATAAATTTTTCTTCATCAACGGAGTCCACCTTGAGTTCTTTCAACTCCCATTCAATGATTTGATCCCACACGTAGACCAAAGATGTCGGATAATCTTCGATCCAGGTGATGTCCCGATGACGGATCACTTAGGCAAACAATTCTATCATTAGCTCACCATAACCATCCAATTCTTTTTGGGTTGCAGAAAGATGTGTGTGGGCAACCTCCGCAGACTTAATGGCAATGCTTACATTCCCTTCGGCTAATACCGCTTTGGATTCATCTTCTATCACTTTGGTTTCCAAATTAGCATTTCGCTTCGCCAACTCAACATTTTTCTTCACCAGATCAACCTTCTCCTACTCAAGAGTAGTGCAAGCCAATTGTGCTTTAACACTCTCAGACTTAGCATCCTCAGCTTTCTTCTTCAAATCTGAGCGTTCCTGGCTATGAGATTCCAACACAGTGTGATAACGCTTTTGTAGCTCCTCATGTTGTTTTTTGTATTTGTTAGCATTCCGTAGAGTAAGAGCAATCTGGGCCTGTGCATCTTCCACTTCTTTCTCAGAACTTTTCAAGATGCTTTCTTCGTACTCGGCCATTCCCTTCATGTGATCAATATCAGTGATTAAGTCCTAAATTATTTTGGAGAGGTTACGTGAATATTTATACATCTCCTTATATTGCTTATCTACTAAACCTACTTTTGCCTTAGCATCATCTGCCCACTTCGAAGGCAGAGGTTCAAGTGCAGGAACAAACTGCATATGGTCAAAGTAGTGATTTGGAAATTATTTCCTCAAATAAGCCAGTTTTTCTTTATTCTCAGAATCGAGCGACACAGGTTTGGATATGGATAATTCAACATTTCATCGCTTGGCAGGCATAATGGATGTTTCACCTTTGCCTGGCCTTTTCATAGAAACTTTATGTTTGTCTTACGAATCGACATGCTTCGATGGTGTCTTCTCTTGGGGATGCTTCTCTTTAGGAGGATTCGGAGCTTTGGGACATGGTTTGTCCCCTTCAGATGATCATGATGGCTCTCGTGCTTGTTCGGATCTGACCGATAGGGAGAACGGGAGCGTGAAGAATAAGGACGACTGGAATCATAATGTCTCTTGTCATTTCTGCCATGGCTCTCGTTTCGATCGTGTTCAGTATTGGGTCAAACCTAGGCATGCGGGTGCGGATCTTCCTGATATCGTAACGTCTACGCATCATTTGTCCTGCAAAACAATAAGGGAATTTTAGATTCAATATTAATTTTAAGCACAAGTGTTGTGACGTGCAGCGTTAGAGTGTTGTGTATGTCCTAAGTGATATCCCCCCTTTTAACAAACCAGAGCCTGGAGTTAGGCCAGTGTGTGTAGTTTCCCCCGCTTTCACAGGGGTAACTTCTTCTTCGGAGGTGAGAGTAAGGGGATCCGTTTTGAAATCTTCAGAGGTGTAGATAGTATCGGGTTGGGGAAGTCTTCCCAAGCCCTGATATATAGAATCGTCTATATGAAAGTCGTCGCCTTGAGTCTTGGCCCTTTTGGGGAAGTCGGTTGTTCAGGAGTAGCTGGACCCTTGGGGGTGGTATATTTATCCCTATCCTTAGCAGCTATGTTCGCTAATTCATCATTTTGGGTCAAAGTGGGAGGACTCTTTTGAGGTACAATCGGATCTTTCGAACTCTCCCCCTTCTCAAGTAAAATATTGATGGGCCCCTCAATTGGGGGTTTATACACATAAGGACCTTCTCCATGGCGTATGCTATGAGTTATAGAAATTAAACAATGCCGATGAAGGTATTCATCCACTTATCAGACTCTGATGTTCAAGAATATTTGATCACTATTAGGCAGCCGGTTCAGATGATCAAAGTACACTTGATGCTTTTCCTGTTGTGGGTTAGGGACTGCAAGTTAATGCAAACAACAGTCAATACATCTACAGAGATAACTGAAATCAGGAACTAAAGACTAAAATTTTTACTTGACTTAAGCCATCTTTTGGCACATCCTGGTTGCTGTTTGATGTAGAGCCATTTGAGTCTTGGATCACCAACTTTGCTGCTAAACGGCATGCTAATGATTTTTCTTTTTGGCACTGACTCAAAATATACAAAAGATGGGGTGTTCTGGGTCCGATGCTTGAAATTGTAGAAGAAATTAACATCTACGAAGGTAAGCTCTACACCTAGAATTTCTATATAAGCTATGTATAAAGTATATAGATAAGCATAGGAGTTAGGTTGAAGCTGCATTGGAGCAATCCGCATTTCTCTCAGAAAATCGACGAAAAATGGCGGAAATTTAGGTATCGCCCTAACAAGGCACACTAATCTGTTGATGTCCATATACCCTTCAGGAGGATAGTGAGGTAGATCTGTTTTGGAGGGAAATTCCGTATCTCTTCGGAGTATCCCATGTTTCAAACATATACGCGACAGTTTATCATTGTCAACTGTTGATGCGACCGAATCACTGGGATTCTCCAAGAAAATAACATTCCCAAACTCGTCGGGAGCACGACTATCTCCAACTCTTCCTTCCTCTTCCTCATCCATAGAGACATCACCCCCAGATGATACTTCACCTTCATGAGTTTCCATTTCGTAATCTGGACCCTCACTGTCCCATTTCGGATCCCAAGTGGAGGGTATATCTTCAGTAGTAGGATTTTCATGTGTCCCCATAGCTTCCCTTATATATGCTAATCTAGACGAACGTCTCTCAGTCATAGCTGTTGTACTATTGAAGAAACAATAGTAGAAATTAAAGTGAAGTTTCCCTTGTCCCTTGTGCATGTGTTTGAGCTAAAGTGTATGAATGTGTGAGATGATGGAATTAAAGAATGCAAGGTAAATATAAAAGAATGCAATGTAGAAATGAGCGACGCAATTATGTATTCATAAACGTCCAAAAAGTTCAGTCAAGAAGTCTCTATCCTAACTGTCCATAAAGTCACGAGCCATAGTTAATTTTGGGTAAGTTGGTTGAAATGTTCTTGCATTTCATGTTGGATGGCGAAGGATCGGTTTAAGTACATATTTCATCCGCGGGTCGGCTCGAGTGTTTCTGTCATCAACAGAATGGTTCAAAGGTTTCTTTCATCAGAGGAATGGCTCGGAAGTCCTTGTTAGAAGCGGATCGGTTCAAGTAATTGTGTTGCCAGCGGATTGGTTCGGATGTTTGCCTCAAGAAAATTGGATTATGGTTTATGAACAGAAGTGACTTCGCTCGGATCGGTCAATACCGAACCGAACCGCATTAATGTCTGGAGACATCAATTTCGTCACATGTATATCTTGGAAACTTCATCCAACTCGAGTCCTTCCAATCCGAACCGAGATAACACGCTTTATCCTCATCGCTTCGAGTTCATCCGATCCGCTCCAAATTGATCCTATTATTCCATGTGTGTATTCTCCTTCCTCTCCTCCGTTCTCTAAATCATTGAAACCCATCAAATACCCATAGGCGGTCACTCACGACGCCAAGTTCAAACCACCAACATCGCTACCTAGAAGTGGTCAAAACCCCACCAACGACGGTGGCGGCGATTTGAAAACCCCCAAAAGCAATGTTGAAGACGATGGGGAAAAGAGGAAATGGATTAATACTAGTTTCAAATATGATTTATGTAAGCTCAACAATAAAATTGAGGAAATCGGGATTTAAACATACCTTTGAATTCGTTTTGGAGAATTGGAAAGATTTGTGAAAATTGGGGAGTTAGAGTTTTGTATCAAATTTTAGGAAATGAAAACAGGGAAAATGAAAGAGGAAAGAGAAGGCTTCATGAATTTATATAAGAGTTAAGGGGCTATTCACATTCCAATGGGCCTCACTTCCAAAGCCGATCTGAATGGGAAGAGGAAATAGACAAGTCCAAGGCCCCTCTTTAGCCCAGTAGTGTGACTAAGGGCCAAGCGCAATACGGATCGGACAGAAACGATCTGAACCCAAACGTAAAAGAGCAATTCGAAAGAACATCGCCTAGCACGTGGAAAGGAAATTCAAAGAAAGATGTCGAAATCTCAATGTAGGTATCAGAAATTACCTGGAAGAACTGCTCGAACGTTAGGTAAAATATTGAAGTTGTTGAAAACAATAGGAATGATTTATGCATCCCATGGTATATTTATAAAATCTACAAATGTCAAGAAGTGCGACTTTATGAAAGGTCAAAACTCTGCAGACGAATGAAAGCAACTATTCAACAACAGCAATTCAGAAGCAGATATGTGGATAATTTCGAAGAACACTTTATTTCTGATAAATATGTACTTCGAGGGGGTAAAATGTTAGCCAACTTTGTGGATTAGGCTAAACAGAGCTAAAAGATCAATTGACAAGAAATGTTCATTAGAAGGACTCGCAGCAGAAGCCCGAATCAGTAAGGAGTCCCTGAACCGAACCCATTCATAGTGTAGCAAACAAGCCATGAAATGAAAAGAAGGTGGCAGATCTGGATCGTTTTGGTGCCATCCGACCGCACCCCTTTTTTTTGCTATTTCGATCTGAACCAAGGAAGGCCAGCTCAGCAGGTACAATAAACGATCTCCTAAACTTGCGGGGTGATTCCACCCCACTAACCCATGATCTCAATGTGTTGTCCCATCTCCAAGCCTACATCTCCGAACCGAATGGGATGAGCGCCATGTAGGACCGATCCGGGTTGAATTTCTGCATATAAATACCCTCAAAGCACCATTTTAAAGGATCTTTTTGCAAAATCTCGACTTTAACTCCCATAACCATCGAATTTCATTGCTTCATTCAGATCACCATCAACTTTTGAAGTATATTTTATCAATCACTGAGAGAAATTATCAATTGTATTAGAGAGATTGAGTGAAATTCAACATTGTATTTATACTTATACCATCAATCAACAAAGTATGAAGTGGACGTAGGCTCTTTAACACCGAACCACTATAAATCGTGTGTTCTTGCTGTTTTTCCCTCTATTTTATTGGAAGTTATCATTTGTTTGGGTGTTAGAACCAATTTTTGGTCTAACAACGCTATACACAAAGCAATGCTATTTAAAGCCGTGCTTTGATCTTCAACCACGAGACTTTGATTTTCAATAAGAAACCTTGATCATTTGTATCTTAGCATGCCGCATTGACAATTCATGCCATACAATTGATGTCTATCAATATTTAACCTCTAAGCTCGTACGCCTCAAAGAAGGGTGTTAACCAAGAGAATAAATTCTCTGCCACCAAACAAATATATATTTTATACAAATCAATCAAGACAGAATGAAATTCAATGTTAGCACACACCCATTTGCAAGTCAGTTCTAGGTCTGAACGAAACTGGAGGCACCTCATTCCTTGTCCTATATGTCCAACACAGGAGAGAGGTCCTCGCATATCCGGTCGATCTCCAAGTACGTTTGGATGATCACCACTTATTACCTTAACTTAGGTGTACAGCCCAATCAAGACATCAGTAATCATCCAAACGATGTGAAGATCTCCGACCTTCAACAATCATCTTCATTGTCGGCTTTTAGTCATCGTATCAAATGGGTTAAACCCAGTCTTTCTGAATAATTCACGTACTTTATAATCAATAATCAAGTGCTATAAAAACACATCATACGCCTCATTCTAATTCAGGATATTCTTTTATTCAAATATTCACATCTTTAGGGAGAGGTTCCCGTTAATTTTATCAAAGATAAATCCTTTAAAACTTATTCTTTAATATTCGTTTGGATATCAAATTCAAAAGATTTTACAATCTTTTCTCCACTTAAACCAAATTAAGGTTTATAACATAAATCGGGATTATCGAGCCTTAACGAAGTAATCCTTTATTTTATTATTCCCACTCCCAACCTATTCATCCCACGGAGCAAAACTGGTAGTACTCCATATTTAACACCCATAGTGTTATTGGTAAATTTAATTACCATTTAACACTCAAATCTAGTAAAAGATTTAACTATCGCATAGAGTAAAATTAGTGATATTCCATTTTCAAACATTTCTCGAATCTTATAAATTAAATTATCTCATTCTTATATCAATCTAGTTATTAAAGATTTATTGAAACTTCATTTAGTTTTAATCTTCTAAAAATCATTATTTAATGATTATTAAACTTTAGGAAATCAATCATGTCTTTAATGGGGTTAAAGAACGAATGTCGTTTAAAACATAGTTCACAATAAACCAAAATCATCTTCCATAAAAGTGAAATCATCACGGGGATCCAATAGCATATAATCGATATAAATTTCCATATCAAACTAATAATAAATGGAATAATGGCTAGGCATTTTAAATTTCATAATTAGTAACGATCTTTCTCCACAAAAGCTCACCTCGATTATCATTAAACCTAATTCCATTCAGTTCTAATTTAATATATTAAATTGGAAAATCTTATCTTGGAAATTTTCGTTATATCTTAATTAAAAGATTTACAAATTCAAAATCATAACTTCAGTATTAACCGGGTTGAAGAACAAATGTCATTTAAAACACCGTTCATGATAAACCCAAAATTATTACCATTTAATTCCAATTATATCAATTAATTGGAAAAATTCATTAAATCTTTGTTAAAAAAATAATTTTTTTCTCAACTGGGCTTTAAGAATAGTGTTATTAAAGACACCATTCACAACAAACCCAAATTCTAATTTGATATTAAATACAAGGCTCTGAATAGAAATTATATCGACTTATATTCAATATCAAATTCTGAAGCTAACGGATATCGTACTGGGAATAACGATATCTATACCTTCCAAATTCCTCAACAATATCTGTATAACCACGGAATCCAATATCGAAATATTTCGAAGATTATTTCCATTCAAATCATTTCCAATTCATATGTTGGAAAATTCTGGTTATATTAAAGCCATATAATTTCTTTCGGTTCTCCATTCTAGTTATTAACTAGTTCATTCAGATAAATATCTTTTATCCTTTCAAATATGGAATATTTCATCCAAAAACCTTTTCAAATCGTTTATTATGTCTTAGCATAATTTATTCATATTTTTATTAATTTTAATAAGGCCCTTACAGTCAGTTTCCAAAATTGGCCACCGAACTTCATTCATAATGACTGTTTTCCAAAACTGATTTGGACGTATCTTCAAATCTAACCGTTAGATTTCAAATCTCTTACTACCATTCGAAAGCTCTTTTCGATACCCAACCGTTCTAATTTTATGAGAATCCGATGGTCGGATCTCCCGTTATGCTAACTCGAAGTTAGCGGTTGAAATTCACGAACAGTCGTTGCGCGGCGCGTTCTATTCAAACCCTTTAAATATATATAATATATATCTCATCGATTTCTATCCAAAACGTATTTTATAAATTCATTTTAAAAATGATTCCAACTTCCATTTCAATTTTAAATCAAAATTGAATATTCCTTACTAGTATAATGTCAAAACAATAATATTTTCAAAATATCTGATTTTGAAATCCATTTCCTTTTCGTACTCATTATAAAATGAATAAAATCGAGTGATAAACCTATTCGAGTTTAAATGGCGTTTAACTACTTAACTCGGCTTCACATTTCAATATTTTTGTGTCTATCCAAAATCGGACATCAAAATCATAATTTAATTCTCCACCGAATATTATATCAAAATATTCGTTATTTCCGAATTGGAATGTGACTCAATCAATTACCATAAAATTTTAGTTAATCACATATATTCAATAATAGTGATAAACAATCATTAAACATTCAACCAACATCCAAAGTGCATTCTACAAATTTATAAGCATTAAAATAAACAAATAACGCTCACAAATCTGTCAATCAATAGATTGACATATAATTAACAATTGGGATTAGTGTATGTCAAATATCATCCCAATATCCGTGCGGGGTTTTCATCCAACAAATACTGATTATTATTTGTGCATTTGGGCAGTGTGTAAAAAATTATGGTCCCAACCAATATCACTTAAATAGGTGTACATAAACAAGTCGTCCGACTTGTAAATGAATAATTATTCCAATTTCAACTATCGCATGTATAATTTTGTACATCGTTGTTTTCAAAAAAAATTGTCATTATAATGGAGCTATTTTGTAGCACTGGAATAATGTATATGCATTACCCCTCTCCTGACTTGGCTTACGCTGTGAACAACCTATACCAATCATCAACCTATAACATAAATCAACCAAACATCCATGTTTCAGATAACTGTGACAGGAGCTACTAAGCCCCGTATAACAACCTAGGATAAAATGAACATAACAAAATAACTTGAGTGAGCGAGTTCTCACCACAAAAGCTAAACCAAACACCGCGACACTTCTTATGTATAAATCTTCACCGCGCTTGCCGTTTTTTTATTTTCGTCGTCCAAATTCGTCATTGCAACTGTAACTTCTGCATACGACCTCCAAACTTCATCAAACCTCGTTTTTAGCTTAAACACGCCATTCCGGACAACTTTTGCCTTGTGGACTTTCTTTCAAAAATGCGCCAATTCACCGGAAATCGAGAATCTTCGCTTCAGGTCAGCGATCTTCAAACACGTTTTCCAAGCAGCTCCGAACTCCAAAATTCGATTGTCATATATCCAAATCGAAGAGAAAATCGAAATCTACAGCTTTGGTACTGTGAAGTTTGGGAAAAAAATGCACGGTTTGAGAGTTATTGAGGAAAGAAGGACATGGTGTTTTATGCAAAAAAGGACTTTTTGTGAAAAGTGGGGTTTTAGAGGAAACGGGGCGAACGACCAAGGGGGTGGTGGCTGTAGGCGGCGCAGGTGCAGAGGGAAGTGGCTGGAGGGTGGCAATGGTAGTGGTGGGGTCCATGGTGGGGTATTTGGGGCTTAGGGTTTGCAAATTGGAAGGAGAGAGAGGAGGAGAGAGGAGGAGGAGGGGGGTCGGCGGCGGTGGCTGGTGGTGGTGGCGGCGGGAGGGGGACGACGGCGGGTGGGTGCAAGGGGGTGTGGCCATTTTTGAGAAAGAGGAAGAAAGGAGAGGAAGAAAGAAAACAAATGAAAAAAGGAGGAAAAATGAATTTTTCTCTTTTTCCATCAGACCGCCCGAGTGCAAACGATCTCTGTTTGCCACAGATTTTGAATACGAGATAGTAGACATGAAGACGAGTCCAACGAAATATGTTATGTTGAATTCCGACTTGGTTTGACCTTCCGTCAAAATTCTCAAAGATGCTCAAATATTACTAAAAAATGCGATTTTAACATACCTTTACTCCTTGCACGCCCGCATGCTACCTCCAAAAATCATGTCCTTTTGGATTTTACCATTATTTGATGATTCGAATCCAGAAAAAAGACGGAATCGAATTCTGAGATCATCTCAATAATGTTCCTTTGTAAAATGACTGCCTGTTTTTGAACAAATGGTTTTGCTTCGCACGGCCATATACTGACTCCGTTCGACATGCATTTTGGAACTCAACAATGATTTTTCATTATGAATCCAAGAAAAATTATTCCGTTGAATTCTGAGCTTCCTAGCAAAATTTCACTTCTTAAGGGCTGCGCGATGATTTTAAAAATCGAATTTTCAAAATTTTCAAAACAAAGCTTATAAATTGAATTTAATAATTCAGATGAGTTTGTTTTGAGTCAAATGAAATATAAAAACTAATTTTAAAATTATTCTCAAATTTTATTTAGCAAAAATAACCAATTTATATTCGCATATTCCTTAAAATAGGTTAAATCAAAATTTTAATTGGTTCTAAAAATACAAGTTGTTACAAGTAATGTCGGTAATCATTACTGCAAAATAGACCATTTGCACTAGTTGTTTACCCCCTGTTGCTTCAGTTCTACAACCGATGACTAAATCTTTTTTCTTTCGCAATAGTTTTAGAATCGGTGCAAGATTTTTTTTTTGCACTGGTTGTCAGTAACAACTGGTGCAAAAGATGAGTTTTTTGTACCGGTGGTCAGTAACAACCGGTGCAACAGATATGTTTTTTCACCAGTTTTCACCAAAAACCGAAGGCAAATGATGTTCTATTGCCTTAGAAACTTATTTTTTGCATCGGTTGTTTTCTACAACCGGCTCAAGAGATGGAAATGTAGCACTGGTTGTTGATTGTTAAAAACAACTGATGCAGATTTCACCTAAACGAAAAAAATGATACGTTTTTAGGTTGTTTTAAAACCTAAAAAGGTATCAAATTTAATTTATTTTTTCGTAAATGCTTATTACTACAAATCTTATCGAATAAACAATAAAATCATACCATATAATAAACAAACAGAAATCAAATAAATATTATATAAGATTGACAAATAAATGCATTGTCAAGCAAATTTATACTTAATACAACTTATGAAATGTATGTTTATGGTATCATCCATACATGTATTTTTTTCCCTACATATCAGAAACAAGCATTAGTCTTGAAATTCTTACATGTGACCATAAATGGCGCTAGTTTGCAGTCTGTCTTCACTTCACCACCTTGGTTTGTCCAGTTCTCTGCAAGCTCAAGTTTATGTTGGAATACCTTGTATGCTCACGCTTTTGAATGACAATCCCATTCAGTTGAAGTTATAGACTACTTAGCATAGCTCCTGTAGTCTCGAAATTTTATTATAAGTGATAATATGATTATTTTGAATGTATGGTGTAATTTTAAGTGATGTTCATATTAATACCTTACTTGCAAAAAACATTCGAGCTACCCCAACTATGACTATTCTCTTCCAACTAAAGCATAAACTGACTTAAAACATTTGACCTGAATGCACAAATAAGGTGTATATTGAATATTGTTTTAATGATTGGCAAATAAAATTTGCACTACAGCATGAATGAAGTCTTGTGGGATATGCAAGTGTAACAATATTCAAATAATTATTTTGTAATGTTTCCTTTAAAACTATGATGACAGAAACTGAATATATAACGTTTCAAGATACAGTCTGCAATAAATACCAACAAAACATTCAAGTCATCCTTTAAAATGTAAAATAAATAAACTAACCTAACAATTGTACCATTAATATGGGATATAACTTTGTATTCCATTTCCACAAGTATATAAGTGTCAGACTATGTAAAAAAGGGGAACAAAATAAAACAATATGAATGTTCAAACCAAACACAATGTGCTCCTAAACATTTCCAAAGTCCTAAACAATTTAAACAATATGATATGTGCAGCTTTTTTTTTTTTTGGGTTGCATCATCACGAGACAGACACATGCACAAAAACTCATGATCCTGTCTGCACATAAAACCTAACTTTAATATGTGAAAAAGTGTCATTTGCACTGATATTTTACTTGCATTGAGCTATCCTTCCTTTAACATAATAAATGTTGGATAAATCATACTTAAAGTCAGTAAACTCCACATAAAAACGTACTTATTATATGTATATATATAATATTTCTCTGTCCTCATGTCATATGATTTATTGTAAACAAGATTTAATAATATTTTCATTAGTAGTATCTAGAAACATATTAAGTATTGTAAATGGTATAAACTATGGTAGAATAGTAATTAAATAATCAAATATTTATTCATATTGATTCCATTTTTGATATGATATGTATATCCGTTCACATATAGCTCTTCTCTTTTAAATGTTTATCTTCCTTCTTACTCCCCCTAAATGTTTGCTCCTTGTCATTTTATTTTTAGATATACAATAAATGGTGTAGAAATTTGATTATATTAAAAGTGAGTAAAAGATGGCTGTCATGATCATATTTTTAAGTATTGATGAGGCAGATGCAAAATTTAATGGAGAAAACCGACCAAAATGCAAATAGAGAATTGATGTGAGAGGCATCCAACATAAATGATAATTAATAAATAAGAAAAGTAAAATAATTAAGATGGTGATTTATGGATAGAATAAAAATTGATTAGTTACTAATTTACTATTGACTACTATTGTTCCTATGTCATTTAGACAATTTAAATTAAATTATGCTATCTGAAGCGAACTGCTGGCACCAACGCAACCCAACATTTCGAATTTTTTCCAAGCTTTTTATAATTTTTTCCATTTTTTTACCACTAGGTTTTAAGTAAGGGATTTTATTGTAAAGAACAAACTTCATATAGGTATTACCGTACAACGGTGGAAAAACCGACCATTTGATTATATAATTAAAAAAACAAGTTTGTATTTTTAAATTAAACAATAATAACATAATGGAGTTAAATTTTTTTGCATTTTTATATTAATCTATTTAGATATATCAAAGGATAGTGTAAAAGAAATAGGATACCAATAGTAGATCTAAAATAGATTTGAAATGTAATGGATATTTCGGAAAAAAATTAGGTACCATAATTTGTTTAAGATGTAGTATTCTTTTGACTTCAGAAAATTTGATTTTGAATAATGAAGTGATAGTGCACTAATAATATGAAGCAAAAGTTAGCAGCTAACAATGCATGGTATCTATTCATTTTCTGTAACGACACGGATTTCGCTCGGTCCTAATCGACCGCTAAACCGACCAACACCGTTCGAATCTCGCATACGCTAACTCTGGGTATACAACACATCAGAACAAATAACAGAAGACTTTTATAAACATCATAATAATGTTACATCGTAGTACAGAATATCAGAGTATTTCGAAAATAATACACAGCGGAAGATAAATTTACATAAATGTAATACAATGCACAAAGGAAATATAAACTACACAGAAGAAGACTGTAAATGCCTGGACACAGCTTAAAGCTTCAATCCAAAATCCTACGCAATATATCTGCAAAATAAAACAACCCGACTGCCCGTGTGGAAAATAGGGGCACCCGAGTTTGCAAGGGAAAAGCAAACTACAGGTCAGTCGTGGGACTGGTATGAGAAACTCTAAACAGTTATAATTAACTTATTTAATAATATGGCATTCACAGGAGTTGATATAATAATAAAATTTGCACATCCAACTCATTAAGGTTTACCTATTTGTCGGGCACGCAAATAAATTCTTTACTCAACAGCTAATCCATTTCCTGTTCAACACACATATATATATGTGCAAAACTAAGCTAAAAATTATATTTCTAGTGAACAAAGGTTTATCTCCACTTATGGTTATTTTTAACACTTCACGTTTCACTTAAAAATGATATTTTTGTCGAACTAAAATATATTTCAACACATGACTATTTTATTTAGTTCCTATACATGTTAAAAATAATATTCATAGCAACATTTGTATATTTTTAGCCGTTCACACACATGATAAAAATGATATTTTTATCATCAAAAATATTTATTCAAAATTTCGGCAACATAACGACAGGGTAGTTAAAACCGACACCGTCCCGAGTACGGCTCCTCGCTCTACCTTAAAATCTCCCGGTTTTTGACAATGGAGATTTCATACATCTAATTCGCACGCAGGCGAGTATGATTTTTCTTTTCCACAATTTATTTCAATCACAAATGGGTATTTTTCAACCACAACCAAACAATATCAACCACAAACAATTCTATCAACCATTCGCATTATTCACCCAATTTTTCACACCAGTTCACAATCAATAAATATCGTCCATGGTTTGTGGACGAGGGGAGTATATATATATATATATATATATATGTTATTTCCATTCATTTGAACTTTGAAATCGAATTATCAAACTACCGCGCCATTTTCAATTTCTTTTATAATTAAAATAAAATATTTATATTCTAACGTCGATCTATATAAGTGTATACGTTCTATTGAAAATAAATTTCTCGTTGATATTATTTAAAATAATTCATTTTAAATATTCAAAATTCGCTAAAATTGCCAAAATAAAATTTTTAAATTGGCTCAGAATTTCCGGGTTGTTACATTTTCTAACCAATAGGACAATATGAGTGCAGGGCCGGCCTAAGGGTATTGGATGCCCTAGTCGAGTAAGTATTTTTGATGCCCTTAACCAAAAAAAAACCTGCTAGAACATTAGAAAAATCGTTGCAGACATTTTATTCAATTCCACTATCCATATACCTAATAGCAAGATAACATCACAAAAATGCTCAAAACAAATGTCATTACATTTAGCTAAAACAGACCAAAAGTAAAAAAAAAAAAAAAATTACCTGCTAGTAACTTAAAAGCTCCTATATATTCTTGATTAGCATGTCACTTGCGCATATTCATTGTCTTGGTAGCAACATCAGAAAAATCATTGCAGGCATTTTATTCAAATCCACTATCCATATACCTGATAACAAGATAACATCACAAAAATGCTTAAAACAAATGCCAGTACATTTATCTAAAACAGTCCAAAAGTATGAAGTACCAAACAAGACATGAAAATAATTTAATCACGTTGGCATGCTAATAATTATATGTTCTAAAGTGCTAAATAAAACAAAAGATAGTGCCATTGGTCAATTTAAAGCATGCAATAGCATACAACTTAATCAAACATCGGATCCTCACTATATACGAAGTACAAAAAATCAAAATTTTGATATCCATTACAAAATATTGATCATAAAAGTCATATTGATTACATGTCATATAGATTCCTTTTAATTGTCTAAGTTCAAAAAATAATTCTTTACCACAAATATCTTGCTCTTCGTTATGCTTCAAAAAACCTTCTAGATTCATGCAATTATGCCTCAACTCATCATTGTCAATATTTTTAAACCTTAGATTCAACAAAAATCCAAAAGTTTCTTCATATAGTTTAAATTGGTCAAATCGATCCTTGAGTGAAGTCAAAGCTTGATCAACTATTAGAAGAAAATAAGTAATTTTAAAAGCATTATCGGGAGATTGGCTATCATTATCCTCCATGATATCTTCATCAAATTGTTTCTTTCTTCGTACAACTCTCTTTTCAACAAATTTCGGATCAATACCAATATCACTAGCAAGCATTTTAGCCTCTTCCATCATGTTCTCAAATCCTTCTTCTCTAATTTTTTCAAAAAATACGACAAGGTCTTTAATTTTTGTAATTGCATCTTCAATATCCATCTCCTCCCGTCGAAATATTTTACTTACTCGATTGATGTTATCTAGTATTGTGTACCAAATATACAAACTAATTAAGAATTCAAAATTTTCCAAAGCATTTTGACATAATCCTTTAGCCTTTATCATCACAATATCATCTTTATAATTGTTTGCAATATCAATCAAAGCATCTCTTAGCTCCGATGTTTGAGTTCTTATAACTTTAACACTTTCAATGTGACTTTCCCATCGAGTAGCCGATAGTGGTTATGGAGTCAAACCCTTCACATAACTTCGAAGTATTCCCCTCGGTGCGTTGAGCCAGAAAATAGAGTATAAATCTTTTGTACATATGCAAAAAAAATTCAAGCTTTCATACATGATTTTGCCATGTCACTTAAAGCAAGATTTAAACTATGACATCCACATGAAATGTAAAAAGCTCTAGGATTTACATCAAGTAGCCTTTTTTGCACACCTTGATGTTTACCTTTCATGTTTGAACCGTTATCATATCCTTGTCCTCTAATATCATTAATATCAAGCTTAAGATCAATCAAAAAAATTTCAAGCTCCTTAAAAAGACTAAGCCCGGATGTATCATCAACGGTTATGAATCCAAGAAAATACTCTTCTACTTTTATATCATTTGCATCATCAACATTCAAACATCTTATAATATTGGACATTTGCTCCTTGTGACTCAAATCCAGAGTACAATCTATAATAATTGAGAAGTACTTTGCTTTCCTTATTTTTATTAGCATTGTAGTTTTGATCTTGTTAGCCAACAACTCTATCAACTCATTTTGAATTTTATGGCTAACATAATGATTATTTATTTCATTATTTACCACACGTCTTAGATGATCTTCCATGATTTGATCAAACTCGGCAACAAATTCGATAATTTGACAAAAAAAGTCCGTTGTTCTTTTCATATATCTTCTCATTTGATCCACGAAATGGTAAATTATTACGTGCAAGTATCTTGACAACACCAATTATATGCGTAAGTATTTTTTTCCAACGTTGTTTCTCTTGATCAATTTGAGATTCCATTGTTTTATCAATTGTCGCCCTTTGTTGAAGTCCTCTATGTAGATCAACCCATTTAATAACATTTGCATTGTGCAACGGATTACTTTCATGCTCTCTTAGCCTTCTAGGTAATTTATGCCAATCATTGGTCCCTTCTCCGACCAATTGTGATGATCTTTGGGTATGTTCAAATAACTTACAACAAAATCAAAAAACTCTATCATGTTCATTTGAGTACACAAGCCATTTTCTTTCATGTTCTTCTCCACGTGGATAGCCACCAACATAATATCTAGAAGAAAAATGTCTACCATCAATCTTGTTTTTTGGAAATGCATCATTGTCCTTCAAGATTTTTATTGGACCCCGTTGCACTAACATTATTATTTTGGTATTAGTAATTCTTCCCCAAAGTTCCGGATCGTAATTGACATCAACATCCTTTTCAAGATCAATAGTAGTTACAATGCCAACATTTTCATCATTGAGGTGATCATTTGTATCTTCATCATGCCCCTCTATAACTTCTTTAAGGTCATCAATTTCTTCAATATTTTTATTTATAGGATCCTCACGGACATCAATACTCGAACCAACATTTTCATGCTCCCAATTTGTTTCATCAATTTGACTTGAATTTGAACTTTGAGAGTTTTTCCGTTTTGCTTGAAACAAATTTGAAATCGAACCAACCATTGATTTTGCTTCTTCACATCTACGTTTCCTTTTCAATCTATTTTGATATCCCGAATTTTGTTTCCGATTCCTAACCCAATTTATAACGCAACATATTATCAAAATATCAAAAATCTAGAAACAATGAAACATATTATCACAGACAGGAGGCATGACAAATTGTTCTTATTTTCGCAGCGTCTAGTTACGTACAAAATCCATTTTGACAATGAAAAACGCATTTATTGCTGGGTGTCTTTACAGTAAATAATAGACCACTTCTCATAATTAACAAATGCTTAATCAATCTGAAATCAACACTAGAAAATTGGAAATGAAAGCAGCATCAAAACATATTTCAGTCAACTAACCAATCATCGATCAAAGAAAATCAAACTTACATTTTTTTATTTCTGATTTGAGGCTATTCTTGAATCTCGATACCCGAAATTAGGTTGTAGCCTTGCAGATTTGATGGACTCTAAACCCTAATCGGTGGAGCTAAATCCTGCATTGCGCGCTAATATTGAGAGATGAGAAGTGGACGATGGATTGGAGAGATTGGAAGCGGTGATTGAGTGCTGCTCGAAGTCGACGACGAATCAAAGAGATGAGAAGCGAAACAAAAATCATGGTTTCTGACTTCCATTCTTTTTTTTTCTTCTTCGGTCCGTGCCCCTCTAGTTTGATGCCCCAGTCCTTTGTCTCCGTAGACTTTGCGGTGGGCCGGGCCTGCATGTGTGTACACTTTGCTTTCCCAAATCAAAAAAGGCTAGCTCTTATTTTAGCACCGAAGGACAAGCAATAATAAAAATGGACAGAATGTTATTCCTATATGATACTAGGTTTTACTAACAGAACTACTAATGTATGAATCGTCTTTGACCTTTCTCTATAATCCGCACGATAGATATACCCATAACATAGGTTGTACTAACTAGAAGGCCTAACCAGAGGCATAAGGCAAACATACTATAACGTTTTATTTGTTCTTTTTATTATAGTAGTCAGGTAAATAATTCTGTGACCATTAATTGTTACGAGCCACAATACTAAAAGAAGAATCTTGCTACGTGCATCAAAATATCCTTTTACATTTTTTTTTTGGATTTCAGACGGCATTGTGACACTAATTTTTTTCCATTGCATTCGACATCTTGTTTCCATGAAAATAATCCCCTTAAGTGCAATAAGATGCCAATTGCAATGAAGAATAGTTTGCTATCGTGCTATAGCTTGAAATACGGATTGAAATAAACGGATATTTTTGTACAATAGTAACACTATAAAAGAAATGAATTGTGCGATCATAGTAAAACACCCGACTTTAAGAAAGCCAGTAATGTTTTTTACATAGACCTATGCTGGGTATCCTCATAAGGTCTATTTCTGTTAGTCTAAAACTATTATAAAAAAATAAAACAGTGAGGGTTAACTAGGCCCCGTAGATAATACTCACAAATACACAAGCAGATTGAAATTATAATTTGAAAATCGTCAGCTTTTTCCCCTCCAAACAAGCCTACTGTGTGCTAGGAAAGCATCTTTCTATCGACTTTACTTTATTGCCTGACAAAAACCTTATACATGGGATTCCAAGCAACAACTTGTAACATAGGCCACGCCTCTTAATAGCCGATATCTTCTGGGGAACTTCCTCAAACACGTTGTATGCATGAAAAATAATATTGTTTCCATATCAACAAATAAAGAGAAATAAAACTTGGGAAAGGTATTTATAGACGTTCAAGGAATTACTATCGAAGTATGGATAAATTTTAAGCTATGTTTCATTCAGTCTAAAAGTAATAAGGCTTCCACATCTAAAAGGTATCCAGTTATGGCAAACGCAGGATCGGAAAAAAAACAAACAGAGATGAAGGATCTTACTCGTGCCCTTCATCAATTCCAACGTTCATTTTATAATCCATTTTTCCATTACTCGTTTTAATAAGTCAAATATACATCTTCGCGTTATGAGGATTTTTACTTAAATTGAAGGGCTTAAACACACAAACCTGCTAGTTTAGAGCATAATACTGCAAGGTTCTTAAACAAAAAACCTGCTAGGTGATTTATAATGACCCGAAATCCCCCAATCCCCGAAGAGACGGGAGAACGCGGACTGCATGAGAACACGATGCATCGGAACGTAAAATGACAAAACTTCTCATTGCTATTACAACAATTTACATCAGAATACAAGAATATCAGAGTACGAATAATTGATATACGCATTGGAAATACAATATCAGAGAATAAAATACATAGTAGTGGAAATACATCGACTACCACAACTGAAAGTAATACATGGATACAAAGCTTTCCGAATATAGCTCCAGCTGAAAACCAGGTTCCTGTTAAATAGAAATCAGCAAAACCAAAACTACTGACTACCCGTGTGGAAAATATGGGCACCCAGAGTTTAGGAAAAAAACAATAAACTCTAGGTCAGTCATTGGACTGGTGTGAGAACTTAAAATAGTTATTAAATTTTTACTTCAAAATACGGTAAATCACGGGACTACGCCATATGTCATGGAACAGGTTCACTCCCATGAATACTCTGAAATAAAACAATTTGTAAACAACGCAATGCTTTTCGAAAAATGAGGCTATTATAAGACTCAGGTCCCATCACATAATGCAACACAAGCAGGACGATAGAGTTTTACCTTATAATAGCCAAACATGTTTGATACGCTTTAAAACAAATCAATTTTGATATTACTATAAATGCATAGTGTCAACAACAACTTCAAGTACAAATGTATCAATCATAGAAGACATATTACCCCATCCTACTATGTCGCCATATAGGTTTACAACTAAGACTGAAAGTTGTGTATCGGAAATTGGATTCCATTTATGAGTTGAGGCAAGGGATGTATCCTCATCGATTCGAGACACTCTAGCAAATTCTTTAGGATCACACCTCTGGAGAACCCTTGGATCTTCAGGGTCGGTCCACATCTAACGTTTGTAGATTAGTTATTCCTGAACAATACGTCTCTCGGTCTTATCGGACCTCCACACGTCGACCATATAAGCCATATAGTCAGTCTATATCCGAGGTGCCTCGCAAATCATCAACCACATAAGTAAAAATGCCTGGGCTCCATACCATGACACCGCTTCTAGCTAAAAAGAAACACATGCACTCCCTCCAGTCACTATCCCATTTCTGACTCATACTGGGGTGTGAGGCTTGCGAATTAACAATATACACAAAGCTATGCTACTTATAGCTGTCATTTGATCATCATCCCCAAGGCCCTGCTTTTCAACAAAAGCCCTGATCATTTGCATCTTAGCATGCCATATTGCCAATCCATACCATACCATTGATTTCTACCAATATATAACCTCTAAGCTCGTACGACTCAGGAAACAGTGTTAAGCAAGAGAATAAATTCTCCGCCAGCAAACAAATATATATTTAGTAGAGATCAACGAATATAGAATACAATACAACATTAGACATAATCCATTTACAAGTCCATTTTGGGTTTGAACGAAACCATAGGCACCTTATTCCTCGTCCCATATGTCCAGTACAGGAAAGAGGCCCTCGCATATCCGAACAATCAACAAGTACGTCCGGACAACTACCACTGTAACCCCTTCAAGGCTGCAGCTCCATCCAGGGCATCATAGTAATTCTGTGATGGCCCGCCCCACACAAGCCAACATTTCCAATGAAACGCGTTATATTGATTCCAACCAGCATGGGACAGTCGTCAAATGAAAGAAAAAAGGAAGTAATTTGAAACTATGAATCATCAAAGAACCTGTAGTACATCTCACAGCGCATGGAACAAAATATAATAATTACATAACTTGATATAAAACAGGCGAGACAGTGCATAAGCTAAAAACTAAACCATCATAGCAGCGGAAAGATTCAAAATACAGCTTATGATATAAACCATCATTATTACAACTTTTAAAAACTGTCTCTAAAGCAAAATAGGAAGGTACACTACAAATGCCCAAAGTAGTGACCAGCAACAACACACAGGGAGAATATATGGGAACGATACGTGTAAGCCTCGTGCTCATCTCCGGACAGCTACTCGCGCATAACCGGCTAACTTGTCTCTAGTCTGTTCGTTTAGGAGAACCTAGAGTAATAAGAAGAGATAAAACTCTGGGTCATACAAAAGTTTGATATGAGTGATAAGCAGCAAAAAAAGAACAATAACAGGTATACATAACCATACCTGAACCTGGACCTGCAACCAAAGAGTTAGCACAACAGGATGTACAATACTCTAAGGTGACACTAACACATGGTGTAAAAATAATGGGGAAGGGCGTGCATGTCATGGTGATGGCAAACAACAAATATTGCAATCATCCTCACATCTCTCACTCAGTGCGTAAAGCATACGATATCTACCACTTTGCTCACCCAATCCTTTGCTACGATCACATTGCTCCATGGAGTCATGATGACCTCACTGCACTAATCCATAGCCACTAATCCTTTGCTATGCCTACTCTGCCCCATGGAATCATAAAAACTCCACTTCACTTTCTCATGGCCTAGCTACGAACACTTTGCCTCATAGAGTTATGGTAACTCCACTGCACTGATCCATAGCCAATATTTGTCTCTCTGTGGTGAGTTAAAGCTATAGACATCTTAGCACACGTCCCGCAGTAGAGTCCAACTCATGAAGTTAACTCATTGGTTCTCATTTGGATCCTGAGTACTCACTTCCTATTTGGACTACCTTTGAATCTCGGGTTTTGGTCATCACCACGGTTCGGTTTGTAGCTCCAGATTTCCATTCAGTCCGTTCACTGTCCATGCTCAAAGACTGACTTGTGATTCTCCTTTGATTTGCGGCTCGTGGCATCGTACCCATCTCATGATGATCCCCAGCTCCGGTTCGTGACCCACATGGCCAGCTTGTGACACCTCATTCGGGTCGTGGGACCCTCTCGTGAATCCTGGCTTGGTCGTAGTCTCTTGGTTCGTGACTTCCTACTCTAGCTCGGTTCGTGATTCTTGCACCGGTTCGTGATGTATTGGCTCGACTCATGGGAAGGGTTCATCACAGATTGGCTTACCCTCAACTCGTGACATCGTGCTCGACCCGTGAAGGCGGCTCGTGAAGGGGGTATTCACGATCGGGGTCGGCTCGTGACAAATGCCTCACGAACGGGGCTGCCTGACCAATTTCTGCAACTTTTCCAACAAGCAATTTACGCCATATGACGGCGTTTTCGATTAATCTAACAGTTCTAGGCAACCACAAAACACTCCAAACAGTCATAACAGCATATGGAATCGACCGTAAACACCAAAACAATAATTTAACATGTCAATATGTATCAAACGTACCCAAAACCCATGTTTTCCCCTTAATTCCCTTAATCATGACTTAACCATATGATTAGAAAAACATATCCAAATTTATATCAGAGCCCTAAAATAATATTTAAGAATTTTACAATTTTTTCTGGATTTTTTTGAGCTATAATTCCGCTAATTATCACTAGTCACCCCTAATTAGCCGTAATTGGTGAAAAACAATGCAAATCACTCACCTTAGCCAAAAATAATACTTTAGATCTGAAACTCTACTGTTTTGGGGCATTTTTCCAATGCAATACAGCAGCTCCAACTCTGATTTGGTGTTGATATTCTTTGATTTGATGTTGATTCGGCTAATATATGATTAAACGGTGATTTAGGAGTGATTTAGAAGGTGGAGGCCATGGCTAGGTTTAGAGAAATGTTTTAGGTGGCTGGGAAAATGAACTAAAATTGTTTCCTAACTGATTTCAGCCTCCCCATAACCCTATTCCCGAAATGGGTTATGGGCCTAGCTGCTAATCACCCTAATTAGGCCCTGTTAAGCTATCTTTCACCTTCCAAACATTGTTTCAACCATATCTCCCAAATGGTAAGTCCGTTTGATCAATGTGACCACCCTAAAGAAAGGTAAACCATCATCCGAGTTCAATGGAAGTGGTTTTAGGTCAAAACTACTTACCAATCAAAAGCTATAGGCGAAACAAGATTCGCCACGGGCAAAACAGTCATTTAAAAATTGGCAAAAATCGTGAACATGGGAAATGACCCCAATAGTAAATCCCCAAAGTTACACGACCGTACGATTTCATATTAAAAAAATAACTAATCTATGATCCTTTGATACGTAGAATGCGGGTCATTACACTCTCCTCCTCTTAAGAAATTTTGCCCCCGAAATTCCTTAACCAAAAACATACAAAGGTGTTCCGCATGCCTATCAGTCATTCACAAACAATCGAACATAAACAACAAACACAACAAGCCTACCCTAGCATGCGGTAAACAAACAAGGGAAGGAACTGTCACTATTAAAATCTTACCAGGCAAACAGTTCTGAATGCGATTTCCTTATGCTCTCCTCTGTTTCCCAAGTACAGTCACTCTCATTCTCGCCCCACTGAACCTTGACCAGTTTCACCGCCGTCCTTTGAAGTTTCTTCGTGTTGTACTCGGCAATACGGATCGGCCTGCGGTTCCAAACCGCCTCGGGTTCTACTTTGATGTCATCCAACTGATCTGGTGAAATAGTCACATCGGGGTCATGCACGAACTTCCTTAACTGGGAAACATGAAATACGTTGTGAACTCCCGCCATCTTGTCAGGTAACTCAATTTTATATGCCAAATACCAACTTGCTCGAGAACTGGGAATGGACAAACAAATCTTGGTGCTAACTTGCCTCTTCTACCAAATCGAATCACGCTCTTTAATGGAGAAATCTTAACAAACACCAAGTTGCCTACGGAGAATTTTAAATCTCTTCGCCTCTTATCAGCATAACTCTTTTGCCTATCTTGGGCAGCCTTCATTTGCTACTGGATAACCATGATCGTGTCTGAAGTTTCTCTTATCACATCTGGCCCAAGCATGAATTTCTCACCGGTTTCCAACCAACATGATGGTGAGTTGCACGGTCTTCCATACAAAGCTTCAAATGGCGCCATACCAATACCGGACTGATAAATATTATTATATGCGAACTCAACCAGATGCAAATGGTCATCCCATGACCCTCTTGAATCCAATATACAAGCTCTCAAGAGATCTTCTAATACACGATTCACCCTCTCTGTTTGACCGTCGGTTTGAGGATGGCACACGGTACTGAGATGTAGTTCTGATCCTAAAGCCTCTTGTAAGCTCTTCCAAAATCCACCAGTAAATAACAGATTTCGGTCACTCACAATGCCTTTGGGTGTTTCATGAAATCTAACTACCCACTTCATATACAGTTCAGCTAACTTAGCTGCCGTTTTATTCGACTTGACGGGTATAAACCTGCACTCTTGGTTAATCGGTCCACAATCACCCCAATACTATAATGGCCCGATCTAGTCCTAGGTAACCCATCAATGAAATCCATTGAGACTTGTTCCCATTTCCATTCTGGAATTTCTAATGGTTGTAACAAATCACTAGGCTTCTTTTGCTCGGCTTTAACTAGCTGGCCATTCATGCATTTGAATATAAACTTCCCAATGTCTGTTTTCATCCCTTACCAGTAGTAGGTCTGCTTCATGTCTCGATACATTTTATTACCACCGGGATGTATAGTCAGTTTTGAGTGGTGACATTCTTTAAGCACTTCATCTTTCAATCCATTGACATTGGGCACAACTTGTCTCCCATTCTTTCTAAGCCATCCATCTCGATCAAGCCCATACTTGTTCATCTCCTTATCGATTCCTATTTCTACCTTGGAGACGATTTCTAATAGATTAGGATCGTCCCTCTAACTAGAACCAATCCACTCAATCAAAGTGGGTCTGATCGTCAAACTTGCTAGCATTTATGGATCCAATTGGCACTTTGGTCTGAAATTATACCCAGCGATATACTCTAGTTGCTTCCATTCCAGAAACATAGCCCCTAGACTGGCATATCTCCTACTCAATGCATCGGCTACCGCATTGCCCTTTCCTAGTGTATATGTGATATCGAAATCATAGGAAGCCAAGAATTCTAACCATTTGCTATCGATGATTTAGATCCTTCTGAGAGAAGAGATACTTTAATGACTTATGATTGGTAAACAACTCAAATCTTTCTCCCAAGAGATAATGTATCCACATTTTCAACGTGAATACGATCCCTGCCAATTCCAAATCATGGGTAGGATATCTTTTCTCATGCGGTTTCAGTTGCCGACTAGCATAAGCTATGAATCTTCCTCCTTGCATCAATACAGCACCTAGTCAGGTACCACTAGAATCCGTGTATACTGTCATCTCTTCATTCCCTTTAGGAATGACTAACACTGGCGCACACGTCAACTTTTCCTTTAGACTCTTGAATGCGTTTTCACACCTTCTGTCCCAGACGAAATTTTGATTCTTCTTGGTCAACCGAGTTAACAGTGCCGCTATCTTGGAGAAGTCTTGGATAAACTTATGATAATATCCAGCTAATCCTAAGAAACTTCTTACGTTTGTTGCATTCTTGGGCGTAGACCAATCTTGTACCATAGCCACCTTCGCAGGGTCTACGGCAGCACCATTCTCTGAAACAATATGGCCCAAAAATTTTACTTCCCTCCTCCAAAAGTGACACTTAGAAAACTTTGATTTCAATTGGTGTTTTCTCAACACCTCCATCACTACTCTCAAATGTTCCTTGTGTTCTTCCTCCGTCCTCGAATAAACAAGTATATCGTCCACAAACACAAGAACAAGCTTATTTAATTGATTACTAATTACCCTATTCATAGGATCCACAAAATATGTTAGTGCATTGGTCAACCCAAATGGCATGACCAACCATTCATAGAATCCAGATGGCGTCCGAAAATATGTTTTAGAATACTCTCAACTACTACTCGGAGCTGATGAAATCCTGTCGCGAGGTCCAATTGGGATAACACTCTTGCTCCCTCCAGTTGATTAAACAAATCATCTATCCGCGGAAGAGGATACTTATTCTTCCTAGTCTCTTCGCGATAGTCCACTTTATTCAACTCGCGATAGTCCACACATAAACAAAGGGAACCATCTACCTTAGTGACAAATACAGCTGGTGCTCCCCACTCGGAGACACTTCTTCGGATAAATCCCTTCTTCAAAAGATCGCTCACTTGCACCCCGAGCTCTCACTGCTCCCTTGGCGCCATACGACGAAGTGACATTACTATAGATCTGGCATCTGTCACTAAATCAATACGGAACTCAATCTCTTGGTGTGGTTGAAGTCCGGTCACTTTCTCGAAGATATCCGGATACTGGCCAGCAACGGGACCCCTGATAACTCGTCCTGCGGGATGTAACACCCCACGTCGATTAATGTCACTCATAAAGGGAATGCATTAACTTTCATGGAGTATTATTGGTGTATAGAACAGAATATAACAAGACAGATACATATATTGGTACTTGCAAAATTAAAACTTTTATTGCAGCGGAGAAATATTTTGGTTACAACAACATCAAAAACCAACAATAAAACCAAGTACACTTAATATCCATCTTGACAAATTATTTTCTGAGTACATAAAGTAAAAAAGCATAACCCCAAAATAAGTAGCAATAAAAGAGATAAGCTGAAATTTACTTTCAGCAATCCAAGCACTTCCAAAAGAGAGAGAAAGAGATCCAAATCAAGCTCCACTAGCACTAGTCCCTCCCTGAGAACCTGGGGGGAAGGAAGAAAAGAGGCGAAAACAAAGAGAGTCAGACATAAAGTCTGTCGAGTCCAATAACTTTAACAATATAATTATTAAAGTAATTGGTATAAGGCATAAACTGGTAAAACAAAGAATGACTGTGAAACAAATGGGCAAGACAAAACAAACAAGAGGAATATGCTGGCGTTAATCGCGCTCCTAGTCACTATAGGATAATTACTATACTGCACCATTACTAGTCACCTTAAAAGTTGATCCCGCCTACTGAACATAATAATCATAATGGTAGTTTCGTGTACCCTAGCTGTCTTCATAGGTGTCGCCGACCCCTATCGCCACTAGTCGTACCCACTATCCCCATGCGATCGGCTCCTTAACTCGTAGATACCCGTGCTGGTCCCATAGTGGGGTGTATCACTCCCAAAAGTGGCAACCCATTACCACTAAAGATGCACGACTTATATCTACACGATGCAACAACGTCTTACGTACCAGCCCGGGCCCACGCACGCACATGACCCCGTTGAACTTGCGTTGTCATCACTAACCCGTTTTGACCTCTTACAATCAAACCCAGTAAGCGTGTCCCGTCCTCGATCTAGCTCGAGCTCACAAAGATACTTAATGGGTTACTGGTTTGAAAAGGGACCCCATACTTGACACAAGCTTTCCACCTATGCTTGGTCCCCACTAAGATTTCCCACTTAACCCCTTCTTATTCATGTCTTCTTACATGTTTCAATTTGGTTAAGTGTTTCTAATCGTATTTCACATGTCACCCATGTCACCCACTTAACACCCATGTCCCACCACATGTTTATCTTGGTTAAGTCTTACTCAATTCATTATAATCGTAACCTTGTAAGACCTTCAACATTAGACTACCATTTGCGGTTGCTGGATTTGTCGGGCGGGTCCGGGCAGTCTTATACTGCAAACGAGCCTAACCTCGTGTCTTTACAATTGTTACACGTTTAATTTATGCCTTCGACCTCTCACATTAGACTACCGTTTGGGGTTGCTGGATTTACCGGACGGGTCTGGGCAGTCTTATACCACAAACGATTCTAACCTCGTGTCTTAGGCATTTATTATTACGCATAATTATTTCACCCTAATATGAATTAATTATCCCTATTCAAATTGTCAATAATTTCCAAATTAATCTATGTCCATAATTGTCACCTAAATTATGTCCATACTTTTCAGGTGTATAAATTATACCAATTAGTGTCTCAAATTAATTATATGCCTTTAAAGCCATTTTATGCCAATTCACAATTTTTATACTTAATATTTTCCCATTGTTCCCATGCCGTACGTACGTTTAATACGAAATATGTTAGACTCGCAAATAGTCTAACTCATAAAAAGAAAAGAAACATCACAACTTGCATAACACATAGAATAGATCTAACTTGCGATAAGAATTATAACATAAGTTTGCATAGCCAATAACTTGCATAGGTATTGGACATATAGAACATAAATTTGCATAAACTACCATGGATCTAAACATAGATCTAAACATGAAATTGTGAACTTGCATATATGAATATGGTTTTCACCTAAACTTGCATATGTGAATATGATTTTCACCTAAACTTACATATGGATTCCTACAAACTTACATATGAATTTAAACATGTAAACTAATATAACATGTTTTACATATAAACTAGCATATGTATATACTTGATTCACATATAAACTTGTGTATAATTCGCATACAGACTTGCATAAGATTCACATACAAAATAGCATATGTCACTACACCAAATAGACGAATTTGAAACATATGATATTTTTTACCTGCAACACTTTTTTATTGTTTCGGGGTATGAAATAGTCATCAAGGGTTTCTATTTGCTTCCACGCGTTTCAAATTATTTTTATTTTTAAAATTAATTTTGTTTCACGTGAAAGGACCATCCGCGTAGCACCTATGATTTACAAAACTAGATTAGCATTCCCAAAAACCTTAAATCAAATCAACGGTCGCTTTTCTTTTTTTTCTGCAAGCCCTTCTTTCTACGATTTTTTTAATCTTCGTTCATTGATCTTCTCAACATAAATCGGGTACCTCCTATGGATCTGTCATCTAGCCGAGCTTCCATCTAACCAATTGTCGAGCTCCCATCTAGCGGATCGTGGATTGTTTAGCTTCCATCTACGAACTTGGACTAATTAATGCCAATCATTGAACTCCCAAATACAGATCTGTACTCATCAACCATCGAGCTTCCATCTACGGATCTGTACTAATTGATTTTGATCATCGAGCTTCCTTCCTTTGGGCAGTTATCGGATTTGTCAATGGTTAGTATATTACCTTGATAAGATGAATGTTTAACTCACTGTTCCATTTGTTTGTTTTGATTTTGTTTCAGGTTATCCTCTGTAGTTAAATGATTATTATTCTAAATTTGAATCCAAATTGGAAATTGTTACTTCGAGTTTGATTGATCATCAAAGTTACTATGTATAACTGTTACTCCTTGTAAAGCGACACTTTGTCGAAAGATTTAGTCAATCTTTGAATATTGAACATTTTCTTGTTACCGTAATGCTTCAGTTGTTAACTATCGAAAAGACTAGTATGTATATTGTGATAGTGGTGAAAGAACAATATACTCACGGGCTACTTTATTGACTTAGAACAATGCTGTTGAAAAAAGAAAAAAAAGTAAATATTCATTTTCATATCGTACAACAGACAATAATCATGAATTTAATCAATATTCATGTATTTTAATGAATCAAGTAACTCACTAGATTAATTGATGTAAATAAAGAGTCGTGATCAATTAAGATAGGAGGCATATGTATTTGGGATGAAGTACCTGGTCTTGCATCAATTTGTTACGATCATAAAGTAGTTATTGCATTACTCATATATTAATTAACTGGTTTTTATTAACTTAAATTACATGCAAAGTTAACTAGAACACTTTAACAAGCTTGAATCCCCTACTCTTGACATTTTAAAAAGAATTATCTCACATAGTACAACTTTATTGAAATTAACTTTGAGGCTGATGTTGTTGGCAGCTATCGAAAATGATAACAATGCATCTAAAATAAACGGTGCAAAAACATTATTTGTCCTAGAATGCCACACTGATTAAGGACTAGGCATCTTCAGTCATTCAATAATGTGATCATAGTTTGTTAGACCACTTTCAGTATGAATGAGGAATTCGATTAATTAGTTATCCTCACTTTTAATCTCACATAGGCTTATTTAATCTCACGTTACGATCTATATTTGTCCACCAATAAAATGTTTTATTATCGGACTAAAAATAGTTTTCCTGTTTTAAAACAAACCCGAAGGTTATTTTGGATGCTTCAAATGAAGCAATCAACGCCCACAGATTTTACAGGCTAGAAAGGAGAGTAGGCTGGGAAATTATAGTAGAAACAAGTAGATGAGACTAACATATTAGTCAGTGACAAATATAAAAAGGGAAACTGGTACACTAGTTAAGAGTTGCTTGCTGGTCATTTCAGAACTGAACATAGCCTCAGGCTAATGACTGGTCATTTCAGAACTGAACGTAGCCTCAGGCCAATGACTGGTCCTAAGCCCAGCCGCTAAGGCCTGGGGATTTCATTCTGAGTTTATGGTCATAAACTCCTTAAGCAGAATTTGGTGTTCTTGCTTCTGCACCGAAGCAACAGAATGTTGGTTTATGGATGAAACTCGACTCAGCTATTACAATTATTATGTACCATTCGTCCATTATTACCATTTGACTTAGCTATATAAGAAAGATATTTTATTTGTGTTAGTTTTTGTAAATATGTTTCTGCTGTTGTCTCAACTGTAGAGATAGTTGATTAATATTTAATTCGATCTTGATGTGGTTATCATCGTGATTGGGTTTATAAATCAGAACCCAAATCATGTCCATGTGAATGATTATTAATATTTTTGTATCCTCTCCTTAATAACAAATCAAGAGACCTTATAAAAAGTTATGCCTAAAGTATGACATCGTCCTTTCTTCAATCCGAAATGAGAACATTTAAGTCTTCTCTTTGGCTATTTATTTTTCTTTCTTTTTTACATTTTTGGTGTTATCATCAGTCCTTTTTCTACTAAATCGTGTATTATTTCAGAGATACGTAACTGATAAAAAGTGCTTAAAGATGTTCATCCTCAAGTTGTGAACTTCAAAAGCATGTAATTACTATTATATTCTGTAACATTTTTGTAAATTGAATCCTTGCCTAAATAAAAAATAAATATAAAAAAAGAGAAAAGAAACCGTGAGCTTTCTAATACAACAAATTTTAAAACCCATTTGCCTAGCTGTGGACTGCAAAATTTTCATTTATATGTTTGTTCTTTTGTAATTTTCATTAAGATGCAATACTGATTTGGGAAATTTCGGCACATGTATCATCTTTAATCTAGAAAACTGTTCATACCTCTAAAGAGATGACCTCATTCAGGTGTTTGTAGATTTCACCATTGTCAGCATTTAGAGCACTCAGCAGGCTCCTTAGTGTTTTACTTTCTTGTTGCATGAGAGCTATATTTTGTTTTGAGTGGTTTCTGTCCTTAGGGATATATACTACTTCCGATTCAATAATAAAATTAAATCTGATAACTACATATCCAAGTAAACTATGAACAAATGAGCACAGTTCTTTTCTGGGACATAACTGACTCCTACAAAATGCACTTAAAAAATCAATTCGTACTTTTGAAATGTTTGGAACATGTCTTCTGAAATCCATCTTTGTTGAAAGCTTTGACGTAAATTATAATATTCAGTTGTAACATATATTTGATATTTTTATATCATATCCAATTTTAGTCCATCTATGACGTGAATTAACTAAAATTGCGTGAAAAGGTAGTTACAAAAAATCCTTTAAGTTTACTCGTTGATCATATATTAATTAATTGGTTTTTATTAACATGGTCCGATGCTTGATTCCACAACATATCTGTTGATATATATTGGCATGTAATAACATATTGTGTCAGTTTGATTATCAATGAATGATATGTAATGTACACAGAGTATCAAGTTTATTGTCTAATTAGCACATCTCATATTCCTCTTTACATGCATGCACTTTATGTGCTAGAGATCCATATACTGATCGAACTATATACGTATGCTGGAGATCTGTTGATAATTGCCAATCCAAAACAGCTGTTAGATTATACTGTCAAAAAACAGTGCTTTGAACATGTACTTCTTACTACAAATCATCAAATTACTGCAAAAAAAATTTCTAAAGCATGGTGAAAACACTAAATTCTCTCCTCATCAAATCACAGACTTGAGAACCTTTAATTGCATGAAATAAGATTCACTCGTTCCTTCAAATTTGTTTTTGTAGATCTTGACGACACTCTGTACCTTTTAAGTGTTGGCTTTGCTGATACTGTTACCAAGAATATTGGAGGTAGGAATCCTCAGTGATTAACATTATAATTTTATTTTATTTTATTTATTGAAGAAAAATAATTTGAGAGGAAGAGATAAAAAGTTTTGATGAAGGCAGTATTTTATTCCTTTTTTTTCTTGATTAATACAGATTGACATAAGACTCATTTTATACATTCATTTTCTATTTGAAAGAAGGATTTGGATAAGATCACAATAAATCCTTTCCAAACATGATCAAATAAGAAAAACAGGAAACATAATTTAATGCAATATTTAATGCTATTTTTAATTTATTCCAATAATGTCTCCCCTAAATTAAAACTTGCTACTTACTCCTAATCTTCCTGCATTTCTCCTGAAATTTTGTCCACTAAGAGGTTTCATGAAGATATCTGCCATCTGTTCTCCTGTTTTGCAATATTCAACCTGGACATCACCTTTATTCACTAGATCCCTCAAGAAATGATATCGAATGCGGATATGTTTGGTCCTTCCATGAAGAACAAGATCCTTCGTAACTGAAATAGTTGACATATTATCACAAAACAAAATCGTTGGCTTCTTTTGCTTATGATAGAGACTTTCCAAAATTCCACGCAGCCAAATCAATTGACATCCTGCAAATGACGCAGCGACATATTCAGCTTCCGTTGTAGATAGCGCAACAATTTGTTGTTTCTTCGAACTCCATGAGACAACTCCACTTCCAAGGTGAAAGACATAACCAGACGTGCTTCTGCTATCATCGATACTCCCTGCTAAGTCACTATCTGTGTAACCAATAAGGTTAACTGGAGTAGTAGCTTCATAAAAAATTCCATGATCAACAGTTCCTTTCACATATCTCAGTATTCTTTTGGCAGCATCCCAAGTGTTAGAATACGGTTTCTCCATGAATCTGCTTATAAGGCTAACAGCATACATAATGTCAGGCCTTGTGGCTGTAAGATACATTAGATTTCCAACAAGGCTCCTGAACATGGTAGAATCAATAAGTTTGCCTTCACCATCCTTAGATACCTTCAAACCTGTAATGCATGGAGTAGAAACTGGATTAGCATTTTCCATTTTAAACTTTTTCAAGATATCTTTTGCATAGCTCTCCTGCGAAATAAAAATTCCTTTTTGAGTTTGTTGCACTTCAATGCCAAGAAAATGATGAAGTTCTCCCAAATCTGTCATCTTGAATTCTGCCATCATTGAAAGCTTGAACTCATTCAACATCTTTACGTCATTTCCTGTAAATATTAGATCATCAACATAGAGACTAACAGCCATGAACTTTCCTTGAGAATCATCTTTGATATAGAGAGTATGCTCATATGGACATTTTTGAAATCCATGTTTCTCAAAGTAGGAATTGATTCGGCTGTACCATGCTCGAGGTGATTGTTTTAACCCGTACAAAGCTTTTTTTAGCTTGTAAACTTTATCCTCTTCTCCTTTCTTGACAAATCCTGGTGGTTGATCAACATACACTTCTTCTTTCAGCACACCATTTAAGAACGCAGATTTTACGTCCATTTGAAACAACTTCCAATTTTTTTGAGCAGCTAGAGAAATAAGCAAACGAACAGTCTTAAGTCTTGAAACGGGAGCAAACACCTCTTTAAAATCTTCTCCTTCTTTTTGTTTGTACCCTTTTGCGACTAGTCTTGCCTTGTGCTTGTTAATAGAGCCATCTGGATTCATCTTTGTTTTGTACACCCACTTTACTCCAATAGAATGCTTGTGCGGTGGCAAATTTGTAAGCTCCCATGTATCATTGTTTTGAATTGAGTCAATCTCTTCTTTCATGGCTTTTCTCCATTTTTCTTCATGATTCGCATGATTAAAAGAGATTGGATCTTCCCCTGCAAAAAAGGCAAAGAACACAACATTATTTGATTCAACTTCATCAGTAACATCATATAATTCATGAAGATCTCTCATCCTTCTTGGTGGACTTGGTGAAGAATTTGTGCTGCTTGAATATGTTGGGGAAGCAGGAACATTTTCTTCAACAGTGTCATCCTCCACATTTTCGGCCTCTATTTCAAAAGGAAAAAAAAGGCAAATTCTCCTTTTCAACTTCTGCGTCCTCAAATAATGAACTCTCATCGAACCGGACATCTCGACTTATCACCACCTTCTTGGTCATGGGATTATATAGCTTGTATGACTTGCTTCTTTCACTGTAGCCAATGAAAATGCATTTTTCAGATTTGTCTTCCAACTTATTTCTCATTGAATCTGGGACATGAGAGTAAGCAATGCTTCCAAATACTTTCAGATGATGAACACTAGGCTTTTTACCACGCCATGCTTCATGTGGTGTACAATTTTTTAGGACCTTTGTGGGTGACCTGTTAATGAGGTATACAGCACAAGAAACAACTTCAGCCCAAAAACTTTTTGACATCCTCTTCTTTTTAAGCAAACATCTAGCCATCTCCATAATTGTTCGATTCTTTCTTTCACATACACCGTTTTGTTGTGGTGTATGGCGAACTGTCATTTCATGCCGAATGCCATGATCTTTGGAATATTTTTCAAACATATTTGACATATATTCGCCTCCACGATCAGTCCGCAGCATGTTGATTTTTAGCCCAGTGTAATTTTCCACTTCTGCTTTGAAATCTTTAAATTTTTGGAAGGCTGCTGATTTTTCTTTAACAAAATACACCCAAACTTTTCTTGAGTAATCATCAATAAATGAAATAAAATAACGATTACCTCCCAAAGATGTCACTGGCATTGGACCACAAAGATCTGAATGAATAAGTTGCAATGGTCTTTCTGCTCGCCATGCGGATTGTGAAGGAAATGAATCTTTGTGTTGCTTTCCGAACTGGCATGTTTCACAAACTTCATCAAGATGATTAATTTTTGGCAAACCTGTGACCATCATCTTACTTGAAAGCATCTCCAAATTTCCATAATTTAGGTGGCCATATCTTTCATGCCATAGCTTTGAAACTTCTTTATCAACACCAGCAAAACATGAAATATTTTGATTTCGAAGATTGAGTGAGAAAAGATTATTTGAAGCAATTCCGACCTTTGTTACAAGTTGATTTCTTTTTGACAAATAACACGCCATATCATGAAAATGGACATCATATCCCTTTTTCAAGAGATGACCTACACTGAGAAAATTATTTTGAAGGCCAGGGACAAAATATACTTCACCAATTTTCTCCATTTTTCAGCTTTCGTGGTGAAAGCAATCTCACCAACACTGTTAATTTTATATGACTTTCCATCTCCCACTTTAACTTCTCCATGATTAGATTCGAGTAAATTTGAAAATAATTTTTTGTTACCTGTCATATGTTTGCTGGCTCCACTATCTATGTACCAAACATCATCAAAACTTTCGCCATGAGATACGAGCAACAAAGTCTCTTCATTTTTATGTCCATGCACCATGTTTGCTTCATGCTTTTCTTCCTCCTTGAACCAGCAATCACTTGCCAAGTGACCAGGTTTGTGGCGGTTATAACAAAAATAGCCACGACCTCTTCCTCTTTGATTTCCTCGTCCTCTTCCTCTTTGAGAACCTCTAAAATTTTGATTCAAACTGCTTTCTTTGCTTCCATAATTATTTTGGACCATTGGTGCTTTATGTTCAGGTCTGTACATGCCGCGTCCATTGCCCCTTCCATAGCTATTAAAATTTCTGCCTCCTCGGCCTCGTCCTCGATTTCCTTTAAATTATTGTGTATATAATATTTTTCCTTCATCTTCGACTTTTACTTGCAAAGCTTCAGCCACTGGATCTTTTTCTTTTAACTTCTTCCGTTGTTCATAAGCTTCAAGGCTTCCAACTAGATCTTCTACCTTCATCTCTGAAAGATTTTTTGACTCCTCTATTGCACAGACAATATTTTCAAATTTGTCTGTCAAAGATCTAAGGATCTTCTCTACTATTCTTGCTTCAGTCATCTCCTCTCCATTGCTCTTTAGTTGATTTGTTACCTTTTCAATCCTTGTGATGTAATCTGAAAAACTTTCTGTCTCCTTCATTGTCATAGATTCCATTTCACCTCTAAGTGTTTGTAAACGCACTTGCTTCACCCTGTCTGCCCCCTTGAATGTCTTAAACAAAATGTCCCAAGCCTCCTTGGATGTTTCAGCTTTTGAAATCTTCTCAAAAATTGAATCTTCCACTGCACTATGCAAAGCACATAGAGCTTTGTTGTCTCTCTTTCTTTCATCCTTTACTTTATTTTGTTGAGCTTGTGACAAAGCTCCCAGATTTTCAGGTTATGTGAAACCATCTCTGACCATCTCCCAAGTTTCATCAGCCTTTAACCAAGTCTTCATTTTTATGCTCCAAGTGTCATAGTTGAGCTTTGTGAGTTGTGGAATGGGAGTCTGTGTATGTGATGAACCTCCAGCCATGCTTTTTCTTAATATAGCTCTGATACCAATTGAAGAAAATAATTTGAGAGGAAGAGATAAAAAGTTTTAATGAAGGCAATATTTTATTCCTTTTTTTTTCTTGATTAATACATGATTGACATAAGACTCATTTTATACATGCATTTTCTATTTGAAAGAAGGATTTGGATAAGATCACAATAAATCCTTTCCAAACATGATCAAATAAGAAAAACAGGAAACATAATTTAATGCAATATTTAATGCTAGTTTTAATTTATTCCAATATTTATATATTCAAACATAATGTAACAATGAATTATGTAGTCGATTGATTTTTTTTAAATTTATAGTTGATAGACTGGGAATTGATTGAAGTGAGTTTGAGAAATTGTCTAATTTACTCTACAGATATTAAGGGACAACTATGGGTTGGAATAAGGGTACAAAATTTTAGTATTTTCCATTTATTTATTTATTCAACTATAATGAGTTTCATTCTTTACCCATGAGAAACTTTGAAATTTTGTTCAATTTTCAGCAAATAACAGAGAAAAAGAAGCGTTAAATTTTGTTCAATTTCATATAATTTCTGAAGTCTACTATGTTTTTTATTTTCTAGGACTACATGTTAAGGAGTATGACCCAAAAAGAAGCTCTTCCAGGAGCCGTAGACTTCCAATTCAAGAAGTCCTTGCCATTGCCATGAGCGAAGTTTGAGCCAAAGGTTTGTTCTAAATTAGGTTACATCATTATTGCTGCAATCATACGAGAATCGCCATGAATATTAAATTGGTTGCCTTTTTTAAACATAATTTCTTGTGATTGATCATGCTGTGTATTAATTTTGGTCTAAAATATAGTCTAGATATAAGTATAATATGCTGATAATTCTATTTCTTCATCAGTTTGTCTGAAAATTATTGATGGAGATGCTGGAGTAACAAATCTCAGATGAGTATATGAAGACTTTCTCAAGGTATATATGATTTTGACTTCGGCTATGAACTCTGTTGGGTATCCAGTCCTTCTGAACTTTATAATAGTATACGGGGATTGTGAATTTTGCTGCTATAAGTGGATTCAATTCAGCTTTGACAAGAAAAACTAACAAGTGAAGAAAACAGCTAGTTAGTTCATTTTAAAAAATAAATAAAAATCATGTCATTTATTTTTGTTAGTTACTGTAGAAGTTTAATTATGGTTGCTAGGTAGTGCTTTAGAAATGATGAAAATTGTTTTGATCTAATAAACTATCAGTTTCATTTGTTCTTAAGATTAGAAGTCAGGAGTTTAATTATGTTGAGTGTGTCTAATCTAATCAGAATATCTAGCATCGTAAGCTCCAGTTGTGTTGGTCTGAGCTTGTTGGTTTACTAGTTTTGATTTGATAACAATATTCTTTAGCTTGAAACATTAAGCTAGTATGATGCGTTTAGGATTCGTGTTATTTATCTTTCTTTATTTTTAAGATTCCTGATATTTTGTATTCTAGTTCATCTACATTGAATAATCCATTTCTTGTGCTTGCAGCCGAAACCTGTCGCTAAAGCCTTTTTTCTTTGGTAATAGCTCTTTGATTCTTGGTTCAACTTTTCTAATTATCTCTCTGTTGACATGATATAAGAGTTTAATATGCTACCCTAAAATATTTTACAGAACGAACAATATAAGAGTTTAATTATGTATAAGGTATGCCTCATCTTTATCTTAGAGAACCCTGAATTATCACAAAACCAATTGGCAATGTGAAAGGTGAACTCATTATACTTATACAGGATTCAATTTACAAAGTCCTCAATGTGGGACTTGTCTCAGTACGCCCCCGCACGTATGGCATATCATGAGCCTAACACGTGGACCTTTATATTGGATAACGTGGATAAGTGTGGCATTGTGTGCACGAATTAAACCTGCTCTGATACCATATTAGAGAACCCCGAATTATCACAAAACCAATTGGCAATGTGAAAGGTGAACTCATTATAGGATTCAATTTACAAAGTCCCCAATGTGGGACTTGTCTCAATAGGCTGGTATATTTTGTAGTACAAGTAGTTGTAAGTCTGTAACTTTACATAGTTTTATTTTTATGTGATGGGAATGTTGCAGGTCGATGTGAATGGACCAAATACTGTTCCAATATATCAATATCTTAAGTCCACTATAGGAGGTTTCTTAGGCGACATTATTAAGTGGAATTTCGAGAAGTTTCTAGTAGACAAAAATGGTTAAGTTGTGGAAAGGTACCTACAACTTCACCATTGCAAATTGAGGTTTGTATTGCAATTCTGAACGTGTAAACTAGAATTTGTTATTAGAACGTGTGAACTCATCATTTACTTCCTTTTTTCCCTCTCCCTTTTACAAAAGGATATCAAGAAGCTTCATGCAGCTTAATGTGAAAGTGAGTAGGCATGATCTGTGAATGCAGCTGCTATTTATACTTATCTGAAAAATGTAATATTCTGAAATTTTGTTCAACCTTCGCTGAGTGGTATATTTGAAGATAAGCATGTACAAACCTGTTTTAGTTTATCAAAATAATTCCATTCAATCTTCAGTGGTATATTTTAATGACATGTGGTATTTTAAATTACTATTTAAAATATTTAAAATAAGACATAGCGGAATGTTTATGTAATAATTTCGTACCAAATAACTCAAGAGTGGTAGGTTCTGCTGTTTCTCTTTTAGGGTAGATGGTCTGCATGAGTTTTCTTTTTGGGTACCCATGAAGTATATATATGTTATTTTACTTAGGCATGAAGTATTTATATATATTGCTTAATTTCAAAAACAGTCATTGATATTGGGAGAAAAAGCCCCTAAAAGACATTCAGTATGTGGTACCTGAAGCTTCATTTAGGTAAAATCTGTCCCAGTGATGTCCAACATCACAAATCTGAATCGTCATTGGTTCTTGTTGAACCCGAAGTAGTCGAGAAGCATGTGATGGTTGAAATTTCTGAAATTAAGGAATTATCATCAGGTACATAATTTTTTATATGTGCAAAACAATGGATCAGGTACATAATTTTTTTATATGCTTAATACCTTACATAGATGTGCATGCATATGACTACATAAATGCTAATAAATACAACATGTCAATGTTTGCAGGCCTACTTCATGTAGATTTAAAGGACGGAGGAGCTAAATTCACAGTTTCATGGGAGTGGAATCAAATAATTGGAAACAGAGAAAGAAGAAACTTACTCACAAAAGATAACGCAGACTCAGCTAAATATCAAGTAAAACCTGGACAGATTTACCATATGCTAAAAGTCATTTTTAAATCTTGGCTTCACATTATACAATTGGTTTACATCTAATGATCACATAAACGTGGGAAAAAAAAGAGGTATACAACATCTGAATCTAAGTTTGATATTTTAAACGTAAGCATGGGCTGTTGTACTTGAACTTTATTAATTTATTTACTCTCGCATTTTTCAACGAGAAGAGTATTATGATTCAGCTACCAACTCAGATAGCGACGTCAACTTTCATGATGTCAGTTTTGATTGTAAGTTATTTGTCTACTATTTCAAATATTTTGGAATATTATTTTGGCTATCAATGATTGCTTTCCTATTTTGATTGCAGAATTACATGTTAAATTATATGTTGGCTGTTGAACAACCCATGGAGTTATAACGTTTATAAGAGAACATCTATTTAGGATGATGCAAGTTCAGTATGGCGTATCCACGCTCAACTTATTTGTAAGTTAGCTGATTTTTTTTAAAGGTTGTAGCAGATTTACTGACTATGATTTATATTGATATGTTATCTTTCTTCTTTGTTATAATTGTTGTTCAGTTTGGAAATTTATTTTAAACAAACTTCCTATGTTCTAACCAATTCTATGGCAATTAGAAGTTCGATCATTGGTAAAAAAAAGTAATCCTTTATCTGATTAGAATTAGATTTGAAGGTTTAGGATTTTCCTTATAGAGTGATTGAGCATAAATGAAGATTTAATTTTGCAGTAAAATTTTAATTTCCCTCACCTTCACTATTAAACCTGTATTATATAGTAGATTGTTACATATCACACTTTTTAGACTCTCGATCAAAGGTGCTTGATTTTGTGTTTACAGGATATATTTCTGCTTAGTCTACCAGTGCTACTGGCATAAATGTAGTACTTCAAATTAATTTTTCCGCCTTCAGTATGACGTAATCATGTATGTAATGACTTATAGGACTTAATGAGAAATTGGTTTACAATGTACTTCTAAAATTAAATTTGTGGTTTTGTTTTTACATATTTATTGTTGGACGATTCAACGTATGTGTATGTGTGTATACATTATTTGTCGATGTGTTTATATATTGTTTATTTAAATATCTTTAATATGAGATGAGCAATTTACCAATATTGTTTTGAACTGTAAATTCAAAACTCTCAGTTACTCTGTGGATTGTCATTAAAGAATTGTGTAAATTAATCGTTTGAAACTAGTATGTGGTGTGATTGCCAATTTGAAACACTTGGTAAGTTTATTAATTTGAAACACCTAGTAAGTGTTTCAAACTGATAAATTGCAGCACCTGCTAAGTGTTTCAGATTAACAATCTGAAACACTATTATGTACACGTTTCAAATTGATAATCTGCAACATTTAGTAAGTGTTGCAATTTATCAAGCTGAAACACGTAATAAGTGTTGCAGATTGCCAATTTGAAACACCTGGTAAGTGTTTCAAATTTTAATCTGAAACACTTTACTGGTGTTTCAGTTCGGTAATCTGAAACAGACAATAAGTGTTGCAAAAATCTGCAACATACTAATCTGCAACACTTAAAAAGTGTTCCTAAAATTTTTAGAAATGCTTTATTACCATTTCAAATTGCTCTTTTTGGTGTAGTGTGTAAAAACAGACTTGCATAAGATTCACGTACAAACTAGCATATGATTTACATCCCAAACTTTCATATAAATTGATGTCATAAATTGAATCAAGTTAAACATATGTGATTGGACATACGAATAGATCCACCAACATAAGTTAACAAAATTGTCATATGTTCACCAACAGATGATAACAAAGTTAAGTGACATCACATGATTCAACAGACATGTTCTTATAATCCAAATTATAACTCATCATAATTAATTTATTAATTATCTTGTGAAAGAAATTGTACTCATAAAGACAGATTAGAGAAGAGAATAATTCGTTTGTCGTTTGTATTAGAATCCTGACTTGCAACTCCTAAGATTTAAGAAGAAGAACTATTCCAGCAGCAACATGGAGGCTAAGAGACTAATTTAGTTTAGGTTTAGAGCTTGAGTCTATGCGTGCTTTTATAGAAATTTAAATCAATATAAGCCGTTAGATTATCATAGGAGCAACCACAACCGTCCAGACTAGATAGAGTTATCCAGAATTTCCACCTATGCCCTAGTGACTCAACAACAGGTCAGAAAAGACTCAGCAACAAGTCAGAATCGTCACAGTTCAGATCTGCCCTAGGGGGTAGGTCGACCCCCTGGTCGACCTGTATAGGGGAGGTCGACCCCTTGGTCGACCTGGCCTGGGGCGGGAAAAATCCCGCCCAGCCCGCTTCTCTATTTGAATTTGAATTTTTGAATTTTAATCTAAACTATTTTTTTTAATTTATTTAAATTTTTGAAACTTCTAAGGGCCATGACTTTCTCATACAAAGTCCGATTTACGAAAACATGGACTCTATTCCAAGAAAAATTTCGAGATGAACGTAATGGCGTAACCCGTTTCCCTTAATTCTCACTTTAACAATTAAGTATTCTTTAACTCGTTCTTTTAATAGTCATAGAAAATTCAGGGTGTTACACGGGATGTCGAGGGAATTTAGAAAACTAGCCATCACCTCATCGCTAGGTAGGCCACCAAACACTACCCTTTGCCCATCTTCCGCCCTAATAGTCACCGAAAATCCCTCACAGTCTACCAACACCCCATATCTTTGGAGCTAATCGACTCCCAAAATAATGCCAAACCCAGTAAAGTCCAAAACAAAGCAATCACAAGCAAACATACATCCATGACTTGATAAGACCAAATTTCGACAAATCATATCAAGGCTAGTCGAACCACCAATCGGGTTTGTCACCACTAAAGGTCTATCGACTATCTCGGGTTCTAATCCCAACCTATTACCAGGTCACTAGATATGAAGGAACGGGAAGCCCCAATATCAAATAATACTCGAATAGAAACATCATAAATAGAAAGCATACCTTGAATGACGATATTCTTTCCTTTTTCCATAGCAGTTGGGGCATTCGACGAAGAAGGAACAATATTAATAGCATATGCTTTCACAATATGCTTCTCTTTCAGAAGTTGTGGACACTTATCCTTGTGATGTCCCACTTGGCCGTAGTTCAAGCACTTCCTGTCCGCTGGCTTTGCTTGGCATTCTTTAGCATAATGGCCCTTCTTGCCACAGCTAAAACACTCTACATCTTTCTTATCCTTCTTTTTTTGACCATCCTTGGTTTAACTCTACTTCCTTTATTCTGAGAATTATTCTTGCCTCCACCGCTTGCCTGTGGCTTTGGCCCCTCTGCATATGCAACAACAACTTCAGCCTTAGGCTTAGGAAAAAGGCTCTCTGATCTCAATGTTTTCCCAACAATCGATTCAAAAGTCTCATCAATATGGTTTATAAGCCTTTCCCCCTAATATTGATCTAAACCTGTTATGAACTTCTCATTCTTCTTCTCGGGTGTGTCAATAAGGGATAGTCCATATTTCGATAAAGTATCGAACTCAGCAATATACTCTGAGACTGCCCTACCATTCTGCTTAAGCTCCAAGACCTTCCTAAACAATTCTGATTTCTGAGCAGCTGGGATAAACTTATCACTGAATCAGGCCTTGAACTGATCCCAAGTAACTTGATCCTTCGGAGTAGCTGCCTTAATAGTGTTCCACTGATTCATAGCCCATCCTTGCAGCTGGCGAGGTTCTAGCTTTCTCTTCATTGTGTCTTCAATTCCTAGGTCCAAGAAGATACGCTCACAACTGTCAAGCCAATCATGAACTTCTATAGCCGATTCCGTTCCGTGGAACGGCTTCCCACCAAGACTAGTGTAGTCCTTACAGAGCTTGGCGAAATCGGACCTAGGCGCCTGCACGACTGCACCACCACCATTTGCAGCATTAGGAGCTGCCCTCTGAACATCCCTAAGAATCTCTCTCATGAAGTCAGTGAACATCGTCCTCATATCAGGAGCATTCCTATTATTTTCTCCTCAACTGGTATTCCTTGTATATCGGATCGTCGTTCAATCTGTAAGGAGAAAATGATTAACCATCTCTTCAGTGGTGCCAGTGCAGTACGACCTCATCCTTAGAAATACTAATAGTATATATAAATATAGCTTTTGAAAACCAAAATTTCACAAATATGCACTCTCATATACGTACTATCTCTCCCTGGAGTCTTTCCCTAGGTTAACTACGCAACCTAGAGCTCTGATACCAAGTGTGACGGCCCACCCCGCACCAGCCGACATTTCCAATGAAACGCACTGTACTGATGTCCAACCAACACAGGGAGGTCATCAAATGAAAGGAAAAAGGAAAGAATTTGAAAATATGATTCAAGAACCTATAGTATTTCTCACAGCGCATGGAACAAAATATAATAATAAAATAACTTGATATAAAACAAGCGAGACAGTGCATAAGCTAAAAACTAAACCATCATAGTAGCAGAAAGATTCAAAATACAGCTTATGATCTAAACCATCATTATTACAACTTTTAAAAACTGTCTCTAAAGAAAAATAGGAAGGTACACTACTAATGCCCAAAGTAGTGACCAACAACAACACATAGGGAGAATATATGGGAACAATACGTGTAAGCCTCCTACTCGTCTCCGGACAGCTACTCATGCATAACCAGCTAACCTGTCTCTAGTCTACTCGTTTAGGAGCACCTAAAGTAATAAGAAGAGACATAAAACACTGGGTCAGAAAAAAGTCTGGTATGAGCGATAAGCAGCAAAAAACAGAACAATAACAGGTATACATAACCATACCTAAACCTGGACCTGCAACCAAAGAGTTAGCACAACAGGATGTACAATACTCTAAGGTGACACCAACACATGGTGTGAAAATAATGGGGAGGGGTATGCATGTCATTGTGATGGAAAACATCAAACACAGCAATCATCCTCACATCTCTCACTCAGTGCGTAAAGCATACGAAATCTACCACTTTGATCACCCAATCCTTTGCTACGATCACTCTACCCCATGGAGTCACGATGACCCTACTGCACTGATCCATAGCTACTAATCCTTTGTTATGTCCACTCTTCCCAATGGAGTCATAACAATTCCACTGCACTAGCTCATTGCCTTGCTACGGTCACTTTGCCCTCATGGAGTTATGACTGCTCCACTGCACTGATCCATGGCCAACATCCTTCTCTCAGTGGTGAGTCAAAGCTATAAACATCGATAACCCCTTAGCATACGTCCTGCAATAAAGTCCAACTCATGAAGTTAACTCATTGGTTCCCATCTGGATCCTGAGTACTCACTTCCTATTTGGACTACCTTTGCATCTCAGGTTTTGGTAATCACCCTGGTTCGATTTGTAGCTCTAGATTTCCATTCAGTCCGTTCACTGTCCATGCTCAAAGAATGGCTTGTGATTCTCCTTTGGTTCGCAGCTCGTGGAGTCGTACCTAGCTCGTGACAATCCCCAGCTCCGGTTCATGACCCACATGGTCTGATTGTGACACCTCATTCGGGTCATGGGACCCTCTCGTGATTCCTGGCTCGGTCGTGGTCTCCTGGTTCGTGACTTCCTACTCTAGCTCGATTCGTGGTTCCTGCATCAGTTCGTGATGTATTGGCTCAACTCGTGGGGAGGGTACATCACGGATTGGCTTACCCTGGTTCAACTCGTGACATCGTGATCGACCCGTGAAGGCGGCTCGTGAAAGGGGTATTCACGATTGGGGTCGGCTCATGACAAGTGCCTCACGAACGGGGGTGCCTGACCAATTTCTGCAACTTTTCCAACAAGCAATTTACGTCATACGACGACTTTTTCGACTAAGCTAACAGTTTTAAGCAATCACAAAACACTCCAAACAGTCATAGCAACATATGGAATCGACTATAAACACCAAAACAATAATTTAACATGTCAATATGAATCAAACGTACCCGAAACCGTTGTTTTCCCCTCAATCCCCTTAATCAAGACTTAACCATATGATTAGAAAAACATATCCAAATTAATCCAAATTTCTATCAAAGCCCTAAAATAATATTTAAGAATTTTACAAAATTTTCAGGATTTTTTTAAACCATAATTTTGCTAGTTATCACTAATCACCCCTAATTAGCCGTAATTAGTGAAAAACAATGTAAATCATTCACCTTGGCCACAAATAATAGTATAGATCTGAAACTCTACTGTTTTAGGCGTTTTCCAATGCAACACAGCAGCTGCAACTCTGTTTTGGTGTTGATTTGCCTTGATTTGATGTTGATTAGGCTAATATATGTTTAAATGGTGATTTGGGAGTGATTTAGAAGGTGGAGGCCATGGCTAGGGTTAGATAAATGTTTTAGGCTGTTGGGAAAATGAAATAAAATTGTTTCCTAACTGATTTCAGCCTCCCATAACCCTAATCCTGAAATGGGTTATGGGCCTAGCTGCTAATCACCCTAATTAGGCCCGGTTAAGCTGTTTTTCACCTTCCAAACCTTATTTCAGCCATATATCCCAAACAGTAAGTCCGTTTGATCAATGTGACCAATTTATGGGAAGGTAAACCATCATCCGAATCCAAGGGAAGTGGTCTCAGGTCAAAACTCCTTACCAATCAAATGTTATAGGCGAAACAAGATTTGCCAGGGGCAGAACAGTCATTTAAAAATCGGTAAAAATCATGAACATGGGAAATGACCCCAATAGTCGATCCCCAAAGTTACACGACCGTATGATTTCATATGAAAAATAAATAAATATTCTACGATCCTTCGATACGTAGAATGCGGGTCGTTACAAATTCATTCGATGTAAAGATTGTCAGTCTTTCACCATCTTCAATATCTTCAACTTTTGATCGTCATAAATGTTATTCAGAATGGGTTAAACCCGGTCTTTCCGAATAACTTGCGCATCTTATAATCCGGTGAAATATAAACACATCATATGCCTCATTCCAATCTAGAATATTCTTTTAATCAAATATTCATATCTCTGGGAAAGGTTCCCCTATACTTTATCAAAGGTTTTTAATTCAATTAAACTTCTTGTTTAAATCTTTCTTTGGAAACCATTGCAAAAGATTTTATAATATCTTTTCACAACTTAAACCAAATTTAGGTTAATATAAATAGTCGAGATTATCGAGCCTTACTAAAGTAATCATTTATTTCATTTATCCCAATCCCACCTATTCATCCCATGGAACGAAACTGATAGTATTCCATATTTAATAATATAGTGTTATCAGTAAATTTAAGTACCACTTCACGTTCAAATCTAATTAAAGATTTAATTACCGCAAGGAGTAAAACTAGCGATACTTCATCTTGAATACTTTTCGTGTTTGGTAAATTTAGTTACCATTTAACTTTCAATTTAATTAAAGATTCATTAAAACCCCAACTTAGTTTTAATCTTCATAAATCATTACTTAATGATTATTTAACCTTTGGAAATTAATCTTGCCTTTAACTGGATTAAAGAACAACTGTCATGTAAAATCACCGTTCACAATAAACCAAAAATCATCTTCCATTTAATATGGAATCTTCACGGAAATCTGAACAATTTATAATCGACATAAATTTTTGTATCAGACTAATACTATAAGTGGAATAGTGGCGAAGCCTTTTAAATTCCATAAATAGTAAATGCCTTCCTTCACGGAAGCCCATTTCGATCACTATTAACTCAAACTCCATTCAATTCCAATTTAACTAAATAAACTGGAAAACTTCTTTAAGTCTTAATTAAAAGGTTTATTCCTTTCATAAATGGGTTTAAGAACAGTATTAGTAAAAACACCATTCACGATAAACCAAAAAATCTCATTCTCCATTTAATTCCAATTTAATGTTGGAAACTTCTGGTTATGTTAAAAACCATTTGCAAATCTAATTTATTATTTCTAAAAATGATTGGATTATTATTCTAGTTATTAACTAATTCATTCAGATAAAAATATCTTTTATGTTTACAAATGTGAAATATTTCATCCAAAATCTTCCCAAATCATTTATTATGATTTTACATAATTTATTCATATGCTTGATAATTTTATCAAGTCAATTACAGTCGATTTCCAATATCGGCCACCGAACTGCATCCATAGTGACCTTTTTCCATAACCGATTTGGACATATTTTAAAATCTATTTGTTCAAACTTAAATCTCATACATTCAATGGAAAGATCTTTTCGATAAGAACCCCACAGTTCCGGATTTAGTAGAATCCGACTATTGGATCCCCCATTACATCCGTTTTAAGTTAATGGTTGAAATTCGCAAACGGTCGCTATGCGATACGTTCTATTCAAACCATTTAAAAATATATAATATATATCATCTATTTTTATTTAAAAAGGTATTTTATAAAATGTTTATACATTCCTTTTAAAACGATTTCACTTCCATTACCAAATTAAATTAAACTTGAACGTTGAATTTTATTATGATCTCAAAACGATAATATTTTCAAAATGTAATATTTTGAAATTCAATCTTTTCAATATTCATTATAGAAATGAATAAAATCGATATAAAAATCCGTTCAAGTCAAAATAGCATTTATGTACTTAACTCGGCTTCATATAAAAATATTTTCATGTACATACAAAATCGGACATCAAAATCAACTTCAAATTTTCACTAAATATTACATTATAAAAATATTTATTTTTATCCCGGATTGGAATAAAATCTCAACCAATATCCATATTAATAAATTTATGTGGATTACATTCATCATTTACATCCAACGATAGTTGCAAACAACTATCAACATCCAGAATGACATCCAATGTGCATTTAATTTTCATATAAGCTTCAATCAAATAGTTGACGCTTACATAAATCCGTCAATCAAACGATTAACCGAAATTTTACATAAGGGAGATGTGTGAGTCAAATATCATCCCAAGATCCATGTGGGGCTTTCAACCAACAACAATTATTTAATGAATCATTTATTTCATCACATTGATTTTATTTAAATAGGTGAACATAAACAAGCCATTCAACTTGTAAATGTTTTTTTTCATCCAGTGCACACATAGTAATCATAAATAAATAAATAAATACTCAACATCCAGTGCCATTTAAGGCGCCACAAGTGTCCATCCATGTCGTATATCATGCGAGTGTCACATATTCATACAATGCTTCTAATGCAAATGATTTGTGATTAGTTCAAGTGTTGAACTCTAAAAATATATATGCATGCAACTAAATTTCCAATAAGTTTAGATTTCTCACTTTAAATATTTAAGATAGAAATTCTAACTTTTCTTTAATCGCTTCTATTTTCTAACCGACTTAACTTAACCATAAAACAAATCATTTTGACATTTTGCTAACTCGACTATTTATCATATGCAATCTATCATGATTATTCTAACTATACCAAAACAATTAGAAATGTTCTCACCTAAGCTAAACCAAACACCACGACACTTCTAATGTAGATTTTTTGTCACACGCTCGTCGTTTGTCACTCTCTGCACTCGAATTCACCTTTCCGGCCCTAGAATTTGCATACCACATCCAATCTTCACCAAACTTTGTCATTTGCACAAAAACGTCATTCCGGACAACTTTTGCCCTACTTCAAAAAATGCATCAACTCGCGAGAAATCGCAAATCTTTACTCCAGGTCTGATATATTCAATCTCACTTCCCGAGCAGCTCTGACCTCCAAAATTTGATTGAGATATGTGCATTTCGTATAGAAAAACGAGATCTACAACTTTCGTTTATAGGGTCTCGGCCAGAAATGCACGGATCGACGGGTACTAAGCAAGAAGGACGGGGGTGTTATTTGCAAACGGGAAATTTTGTGAGAAGCGATTTTTTTGAGGTGGGGCCCACGGCCAGACTAAGGGGCCTTATTGGAGGCGGGGTGGTTGCAGGTTGTGCCGGCGGGGTAGTGGTGGTGATGGGGCCCGTTGTGGCGGTTTTAGGGGATTTTGGGTTAGGGTTTTGCAAGAGAAAGAGAGAGAGAGAGAAAGAGAGAGAGAGAGAGAGGGAGAGAGAGAGCGGAGAGGAAAGAGAGAGGAGGAGTAGGAGGAGATGATCAGCGGCGCCGGTGGGGAGGAGGGTGGCTGCCGCAAAAAGGGTGAGCGAGCTCACCATTAAAAGGGAAAGGAGAAGAAAGAAGAGGAGGAGAGAAATGAAGAAAGAAAAGGTGGAAAAGTGATTTTATATCTGTTTCCATTAGATCGCCGGAATGCAAACGATCTCCGTTTATCATGAAACACGGATACGAGATAAAATGCATCAAGACGAGTCCAACGAATCAAGTTGCATTGAATTCTGTATTCGTTTGACCTTCCGTTTAATTTGTCAAACAGGCTCAAATAATGTTTAAAAAATGCGAGTTTAGTAAAAAAAAAATCTTGCACGCCCACACACTAACTCCAAAAATTATGGCATTTTGGACTTAACCATTATTTGATGATATGAATCCGAAAAAAATGGAATCGAATCCCATGGTCATTTCAATAATGTTCCTTTGTATACTGATTGCCGGTTTTTGAACAAATGATCTTGCTTTGCACGACCAGATATTGAGTCTGTTTGGTGCAAATTTTGAAACCCAACAATAATTTATTATTATGAATCCAAAAAAATTGGTCTTGTCGAATTTTGAGCTTCCTAGCAAAATTTCACTTTTGAAGGCTATGCAATGATTTTAAAAGTCGAATTTTTAAAATTTTCAAAAACAAAGCTTATAAATTCCATAACAACTATTCTAAATTTTAATTTGTACATAACTTATGGTTTACAAGTGAAAACTCAATTTCTTACATTAGTTAGAAAGATATGATTAATTCGATCATAACGTTTTTGGTTTCATCAAATTTTGATCTATATTGAATTCTATACATTCATTCAAAGTTTAAATCTAAATTTTCGAACTACTGCGCCATTCCAAGCTTGTTACGTATAAATTATAAATTTATAAGTTCTAACTTCATATTAAATAAATTTTAAATCGTTGATTCTCAAAATAAATCATTTAAAATATTTATTTTCCATGAAAATCAATTAGAAATAAATTTTAAATTGGTTCCAAAAGTATGGGTTGTTTCATTCTGTATAACAGCCTAACTAAATATTTAACTCATGCAACTCCTCTACCAAGTTTCTAAAGACATTACAATATCATTGGAAACACTTAACAATTTAACTCCAGGATTTCAACACACATACACACATGTATACATATATGTCTGTATATATACACACACACATGTATGTATGTGTGTATATATGGTCATAATAAATAAGTCTTTAGCTTGATATCCATCTAAATGTGGTGCAAATAAACCCAGGAAACAAGAATTCGAAGCAGACAAGTAAAAGACAGTGCAACCAATAAGTGGCAAAGCTACTCCTCGAACCAAAGTGGTTCCTGGTTACCCCCATATCAACACTAATGTCCCAGGTCTACACTATTGGATGCACCTAATACTAAATCTTCATACATACACATACAACAATGCATGTGAGCGCTCACATTATGTAACAAAAAATGTGTATGAAACAATTTATATATACGCACATTATGTTTTTTTATAAAATTTCTTTATTCAAAACATTCATCGGACTTGCCAAATAAGCTACAAAATAAATGACTTGAAGCTTGATGATGGAAAACCACTAAGACACCTAATTTTTACTAAGATTACAATTATCGTGTTCAACAATGTAATTAGGCACCAAAACAATTCTAACAAAAAGGTTGACAAATATTGTCATGGCTAAATATCATATTTATAATCTTTTCTTGTACATATAGAAATATAAAAAAGAGAATTGGATTGAAGAAAAAATTAGTATGAACAAGCATACATTGTGCTCATTTTGTATGGTACACTGTGACGGCCCACCCCGCACCGCACCAGCCGACATTTCCAATGAAAGTGCACTGTGCCGATGTCCAACCAGCATGGGACGGTCGCCAAAGAAGGGAATTTGAACTAGCAAGGAACCTGTTGAATGTCTCACAGGGCATGGAATAAAATATAATAATGACATACTTGACATAAAACAGGCGAGAAAGTGCATAAGCTGAAAACTAAACCATGATAGCAGCGGAGAATTCAAAATACAGCTTATGTTCCACATCATCATTATTACAACTTTTCAAACTGTCTCTAAAGCAAAAATAAGAAAGGTACACTACTAATGCCCAAAGTAGCGACCAGCAGCGACACATGGAGAATATCTATATATATCATACGTGGAAGCCTCCTGCTCGTCTCCGGTACAACTACTCATGCATAGTCACCTGACCTGTCTCTAGTCTTCCCGTTTAAGAGCACCCAAAGTAATAAGAAGAGACATAAAACTCTGGGTCAGACAAAAGTCTGGTATGAGCGATAAGCAGCAAAACAGAATAATATCAGGTATACTAAACCATACCTAAACCTGGACCTGCAACCAAAGAGTTAGCACAACAAAATGTACAATACTCTAAGGTGACAATAACATATGGTATAAAGATAAGAGGGTAGGATGTGCATGTCATAGTGATGTCAAACAATCAACCATAGCAATCATCCTCTCATCTCTCACTCAGTGCGTAAAGCATACAATATCTACCACTTTGATCACTAGACCCATCGAGGTGGTGACGGAGTCCGACTTTTATAACTATTGCTACCACAAAGCTTGCCCCATGGAGTCATGAATAATCCTTACAAATGACCCCCCTTCATTGGTCCGTAGACAATAGCCCTACCTAGGCCACTGTGACCCTAAATCCATCCACATACCCCGTACTCCATAGTGACCCAAAGTTATAAAAATCGATAACCCCTTAGCACACGTCTCCAACTCATGAAGTTAACTCATTGGTTCCCGTCTGCATCCTGAGCTACAACCTCTCATTTGGACTACCTTTGCATCTTGGGTTTTGGTCGAATTGGAGTTGGTCTTCAGAAAAGTCGTCGCGTAGTAGTAATAGCACACGTCCGGTTCAGTTCGAATATGCATAGTGCCCCAGTCATCATTGGTTTGGTTCGGTCAAATGCTTCCTAGTATGCTCCTGGGTATGGTTCGGTTCGGTGCTCCCCTTCTGGCTTGGTTCGGTCCAATGCTTCCTAGTATGCTACTGGGTGCGGTTCGGTTTGGTGCTCCCCTTCTGGCTTGGTTCAGATGTCTTCTGCCTGGGTTCGGTTCGTATCTCCCGGTTCGGCTCTTGTACTTCACCTCATTCCAGTCCAACGCCCCCTGCTCGGTTCGGTGCTCCTGGATCTCGGTTCGGTTCGGATCTTCACTCCAACTCCAACTCCAAGCTAGCGGCCTTCCTTTGTTGCCATACTCTTCTTCTGCCTGGACCCCGATTCGGTTAGGATTCCATGTCTCTGGTGTCGGTTCGGTTCGACCAATCCTATCCGATCCGAACCCCTTTCCCACATCCGATCCGGATCCCTGCAGTTTTTCCAGCGAGCTTATATCATCCATTCTCACCATACGATGGCGTTTTCAACCATTACAATTTTACTAATCAATCATACAACCATATAAACAGTGGTAGTAACATATAGGATAAATCAACAAGGTCAAAACACCAAGCATATAGGTCATTTAAGATCAAACATACCCCAAAAACCCATGTTTTCCTTAATCCCCTTAAGCATGTTTTAACAATAGGATTAGCTAATTTAGTGGAAATTAACTAAATTTTTTATCAGAGACATAAAATAATATTTTAGAATTTTACAAATTTTTCCAGAATTTAATCATGTTTCACTTCACTAATTACCCTTAATTAACCATAATTAGTGAGGAACTATGCAAATCACTCACCTTAGCCACAAATTAACTTTAGATCTGAAACTATCTCTGATTTGGGTTGAATCTCTATGCAACATAGCAGCTCCAACTCTGATTTGGTGCTATTTCTCCTTGATTTGACGTAGATTAGGCTAAAACTTGATTAGAGAGCGATCTGGGATGAAATTAGAAGGTGGAGGCCATGGCCAGGGTTTGAGAAATATTTGAGGCAGGTGAAAAATGAAATAAAATTCGTTTTCCTACTGTTCTCAGGCTCCCCATAACCCTAATCCCGAAATGGGTTATGAGTCTTCTTGCTAATCACCCTAATTAGGCCCGGTTAAGCTGTTTTTCACCTTCTAAACCTTGTTTCAGCCATATCTCCGAAACGGTGAGTCCATTTGGCTAATGTGACCACACTACAGTAAGGTAAACCATCATATGGCTCTAATGGAAGTGGTTTCAGGTCAAAACTCCTTGCCAATCAAAAGTTATGACCGAAACAAGATCAGCTAGGGGCAAAATAGCCATTTAAAAATCGGCAAAAATCATCAACATGGGAAATGACCCCAATAGTCGTCTCCCAACGTTACATGATTATACGACTTCGTATGTGAGAGAAATAAATATTCTACGATCCTTTGATGCGTAGAATGTGGGTTGTTACATACACTGTGCTCATTATGTATGCTCTATATAAAACATACTTGGAGAAGCTTGTAGAACCATCAAGCAAGTCAAATAGACTAAAAAATAACCTCTCAATATAAAACACCTAAATGACTAATATAAAAAGAATAAACATCTTTTGGCATCCAACTAAAGGTGACAACTTAATCACGTATAAATATGTAAATGAAATGCAAGCTCGTTAAACTAATCAACCTATGTTAATTGAGTATGACTAAAAATTTAACAATAAAAGTTTCTTAGGATAGATTAGCATTATAATAATTGTTCTAGCAATTGGCTAGATACATAGTCATGCTAACATCACTATGAATGCTGGCCTTTTGACAAATTCATCAAACTAAAAATAATAATGATTGGCTGATCATAGCAATGAAGAATTAGACAAACTATCTAGTTTAATATATTGGCGTTGAGTAATAGCTAGATTATCTATATGAATTCTAACTCTTAAAAAATTGTATAGAAACAAATCGATCAAGATCTTCAAAACGAGGAGCAAACCTCAAGTGCAGTGAAGCATAGGATATATTCTAACAATCATGAGAAAAACAAGTCCCAATTTTATGTGCTCAAAAGTGGCATGACAATTAAGAATTTGTAACTTATAAACTCATTAAACCAATTTAACCAAAATTGAAAACTAAAATGTAGTTGTGTTCCGCATTTTCCATTGCATTTATAGCCTCATTTTAAGTGATAAATCATATGTGTAGTTTTAAATTAACTGCATTCACAGAATTTTCTACTACATTAGGCTATTGTATATAAGATTGGTTCTGTTTCAGATAGTTTCTAAATCAAGCTGCAATTAATTAAGATTTTTAAACATACTTTTAGCAGTTATAACAACTACTTATTAAATAAACAAAAGACCAACTATAACCACTAGTTTGATTAAAGTACATAGGTGTTGGCTAAGTAGTTTAATAATCCATGTACCATTATCTTCAAAGTAGAGATAATCATAAATTCACCCCTCATTTATATTCTGATTTGAATTTTTATAAAAGTAACCGATGTACAAGCTTGGAATTTAAAGTAAAAGAATTATCTACCCATCATTAGTTTTTTGTGGAGAAGTAGAATACTTCTAAATATAGTTTCTCATGGATTTCACCCTACGACATTAGCTATGAAGTTATTCCCTATAATTTTATTATTATTAATTTGAAAAATATAGTTCGCATCTATAGGAACTCCAAATAACTTATATTCAATGGACAGTAAATGTATTTTTCAGAACAATCACAGCAAAATATTTGGGTTTCCATTGTAACATTAAAACACAGTTGGCCAAGGTTTTCAAAATGAGATTCAAATCGTAAATCATAAGTATCAAACTATGAATCAAAACAGGATTTAAATCATAAATTGTGGATTCAAAAACCAAACATTTTAAAGTTTGCACACACTTTGAAGTTATTTGTTATGTTTAAACTTCTATGTCTAAACCTAAAACATCATTTTCTCTCTTGTTCTTTTAATTCGTTTTGAAATGATTAAAATTAGAATTATAGACCCAAATAAGTATACTGAATATATTATTTGAATTGAATAATATTTCTAATGTGTATAATTACCTTGTTTTGAATTGTAATATAAATCGACTTGTAGGATTTTATGATTTTTGATAATAATGCAGTTGGCTCTCAATATTTCTACAGATTCCAACACAAAATTGAACTATTAATAAGATTACCTAAGCTATTTGTTTTATAATTAATCATTTATATGGAACTAAGCGTTTACTGTTTTTGTCCTTCACCTAATTCTTGCTAGAAAAAAAAACTGAGTACCATTACTAAAATACACAGAAAACTGAAAATATAGCAGCAACCACAAATAAACAGAAAACTTATGATCATAAAAAGAAAGTTTGACACTTTCAATAAGTTATGATTCCAACACATATAATTAAACAAACTAACCTAAGAAAATACACGTAACCTAAGTTAGTAAATTAGGGTATTTGCACCCAATTTCCAGCGGTTGCAGCAGCGACAATGATTGGCAAAGATCATTGTGGTTGATGTAGTCGAGTTGGAGATGTCGGGTGATGGTCCTTCATCGTTCTAGGATTTGGTAGAGGAGATTAATCAGGAGGCTAAGCGGCTTACGTTCTATGGCAATATTATAAATTTAAGGCATGGTATACGAATCTTAGGGATATCGGAGGTATGAGACTGGAAGTACTAAATAGGCAATTTGAGGCATAATTTGGGAGGGATTAAAAAGAGGAAAGAATTACGAATTTTTTGGGAGAAGGAACAGCGAGACTTCATATTAAATCTACTAGTGGAGAGGACGTAGAAGAAAAGAATTACAGTAAAACGAGAAGAAAAGGAGAAAATTTTAGGAAGAAATAATGGATAGAAAAATGGGAGAAGAAAACTTTGAAATTTTAAAGAGGAGACCGAAAGAGAAGTATTAGAGATATGAAAGAGAAGCAGAAGAAGAGTAAGGAAAGTTGCGTAAAAACATGCTTGCATGTGTTTTTGTCTTGAGACTGAATTGATTTCCACCTACAGTACTATGTGCAGCATTTTGTTTTATTTTACGTAATATTTTCATTGGTTGCAAATATAACCAGCGTAAATAATGGTATTTGTTTTCTCTTATTTGCACCGGTTTTCAAATAAAACCGAAGAAATTTATTTTTCCTCTACTACATTGTTCTTCTTGTACCAGTTGCACTAGTTGTTATGCTACAACCTATGAAAATATATTATATACTTCGGTTGTTGGCACAACCAGTGCAAATGAGACGAAGCAACATATATGATTTGTAGTAGTGGATGTACATGATGTAAGAGAGGATCCAGTTCAAGGTGGAGCCAAAAGTGGTTTAGGTGATAGCATAACTATTTGGGTTAGTCGACGTGTAATAAGACCGCCCGAAAGATATGATGATTGTAACTACCTTAGCTTTTGTGATAATTTGTACTACACTCTTCATGTAGTCCAAGATGAGTCAATAGACCTTGATGACGTCATGGATTCAAGTGATAGACCAAAGTGGATTTGCGTCATGGAGGAAGAAATGCAATCATTGATGAAGAATCAAACGTGAGATTTGGTTTCACTTCCTAATGGAAACCGTGCTATAATGTGCACGTGGATATACAAGGTGAAGGACAATGGGAGATATAAAACAAGGTAGTGGCAGAGAGGTTTGCACAAAGGAAGGGAAAGGATTATAATAAAAATTTTGCACCGGTTTATGCCATACTTCGATCTGGATTTTACTAGCTATAGTTTCTATCAATGACTTGGAGTTAGAGCTACTTGATGTGAAAAATGGCTCTTGCATGGTGACTTGGATGAAGACATCTACATGGAGCAACAGAAAGGGTTTGTGGTAGATGGTAAGTAATAATTGGTTTGCAAGTTGAAGAAATCACTAAATGATTTAAAGAAATTACCTAAACAATGGTATAAGAGATTTGATAATTTTTATGCTTGAAAAGGGTTTTGATAGAGCACAAAGGATGCTTGTGTTTATTTCAAGAGGTTGGAAAATGGTTATTGGGTGTACTTACTCTAGTACGTGGATGATATGCTCATTGCTTCCAAAGTCAAAAAAAATCAACAAGTTGAAGATTTGTTTGAAGTTGGAATTTGAAATGAAATATCTTCGAGAAGCAAGGAAAATCTTGGGCATGGAAACTGAGAGGGACCGAAAGCATTTTGAGTTGGGATTGACTTAAAAGGAATATATTAAGAAAGTGCTTTATCGATTTAGAAATGAGAATGCAAAGGTATTAAATACACCTTTACCTTTTTATATGAAGCTTTCGTGTAAGGGATTGCCTATCAGGGAGCAATACAAGGCTTATATGGAAAATGTGCCATATGCAAGTGCGGTTGGAAGTATGATGTATACCATGGTGTGTATAAGGCCCGATATTACAAATTTCATTCAGGTGGTTTGTCGGTATATGGATAATCCGGGGAAATCACATTGGGAAGCTGTGAAGGCTATTTTGAGATACTTGAATGGTTCAACATCTCATGATCTTTTTTTGGCGGTAGTGAAGGGATAAATTGCAACATGGCTGATTATTGTGACTTGGACTACGTGGTGATAGCGATCGTATGAAACAAACTTCTCGATATGTCTTCATGCTTGGTGGTACAACCATTAATAGGAGACCGAGATTGCAAACCATTGTTGCTTTATCCACATGGAGGCGAAGTTGATAGCCGCAGTGGAGGCAGCAAAGGAATCATTGTACTTGAAGTTGTTGTTGTATGACTTGGGGTTTTAGCATGATAGCATCGATGTTCGATGTAATAGCCAAAGTGCTATACATTTGGCCGAGAATTTGGTGTTTAGCTTACGGACTAATCACATTGAGGTGAGAGAGTCATTTCTAGTATCCATGGATGTGGGTAAGTTAGTATACCTTCGAAAGGTGCACATGACAGATAATGCGGCAGATATGTTTAACAAGGCATTGCCAGTTGGGAAGTTCGATCATTGCTTGATCTTAATTTGCTTGTTAAGATGCCAGTGCCAAAGAGTGGCATAGATGGAGAGAGTAGTTTGTTTGATCAAGAGGAGTATCAGTGAGAGGATGGAAATCTACCTTCATGGTAAGTACTTGTTTACACTCCCCAGTAGATTATCTTTGGCAAGATGGTTATGGTTTGGATACCTTCAACACTTCGTTGGTGGACGGTGGATTTGCAGGAGCTCTTTAACGGAGTGCAACAGGCATTGGCTTTGTCGTAGCTCGTTGGGAAAGTATTCATGTTGTTGGTAGATGTAATAACCCGGAAATCTGGGCCAGTTTAAAATTTTTATTTTGTCAATTTTAGCGAATTTTGATTATTTAAAATGAATTATTTTAAATAATATCGACGAGAAATTTATTTTGAATATAATTCGAACGTATATATTTATATAGATCGTCGATAGAATATAAATATTTATTTATATCTATAAAAGGAATTGAAAATGGCGCGGTAGTTTGATAATTCGATTTCAAACTTCAATTGAATGTACCGGGTGCAAAATAAACCGGATTTTAGTGAAACCAAAAATAGTTGAATCTAATTGATAATATCTAAGCAACGAATCCGAGAAATCGAAATTTCGTAGCGGGAATCAAAAGATATGTCCAGTTGAAAATTCAGAATAGTCGCTATGGAATTCTGGCCCTTAAAAATGGAAATTTTGCAAACAACCTCGGATTTCGACGAAACCACTTTTGTTGGATCCGTGATGTCAAGTTATTGCTCTGATACCAACAAAATAAGGGCAGCTAGTAGTTTTGGTTTTGCAGATTTATATTCACAGGATCCTGGTTTACAGCTGGAATGATATCTGGAAAGCTTTGTATCCGTATATCTCTTCTAGTTGTGCATTGTATTATTTTCCGTTGCGATGTATTTAAATGTAATTTAAATCTCTGATATTTCTGTGTAATATTCATTTATACTCTGTATATTCTTGTATTCTGATGCTATTGTTGTAATATACAATGAAATGTTCTTCCGTCCGCGTTCTGATTTGTCGTGTTCTCAAAACGATCAGGCGTTTCGAACGGTCTGGGTCGGTTTAGCGACTGATTCGGATAGAGCGAAATTCCTTTTCGTTACAGTAGAAGATAGAAGGAAATGCTTAGGTGCATTGGAGTTCAGAGATGGTTAAATATTAAGGTAGATTATCAAATTTTACGATACTATATGGTAGAAATAAAGTGGATTGAAGTAGCTTTGCAATGAGAAGACGGTTCACAAATCAGAGCATGTAGGAAGAAGTTAGAGGTGAAAACATGTTGTTGTATTTGGCTGATATCACGAAAAATGTCTGAGCCAAAGTGACAAATGTTTGAGCTAATCTTTTGTACAACCCGAGAGCTGCGACAGACGTCTGACTAATTTGGACAGACATTTGAGTTGAAACAATTGACATGACAGATGCCTGATAAAATATGCCAAATGTCTAAGCTAGTAGGAAAGTTTTTCCGAGTCATGGAACAAATGTCTAAGGTGGCTTCTGGGCTATTTCAAGCCGTGAACATTACAGGTTGACTTGTTAAAGTTCAAGGGGAAGTTTTGGATATTGGCTAATATTAATCTATCCTATATAAGCCATCTTCCGTTTTTGAAAGAGGAAAGCTTTCTTGATTAGGGGTTTTATTCTCAAGAGCAAATTATGGTTATAACCTAATTTCTAATCTTCAATTCTATTCTCCACAAACTCTTTTCTATATTGACATATAGTGAACATCGTATCAATTTATTGAATTCCTTTCATCGTGGTAATAATATACTCTATCCAAAGAGGATATATACTAAAAAGTTGTTAGTGAAACAACTATAAATCGATGTGTTATTCATTTTCGTTGCTTTAGTCGTTATTTGTTACTTGTGAGTGAGTTTGAGTTGTTTGGATTGGTTGATCATTGTCTGGAGACTTGAGTTCTTTTTTTTTTGCAAATCTATCAATGGTCTTGTCTTCCGCGATGCTCGTGATCTGGGTATTTGATTTTGATTATTCTGTAGTCGAATTAATCACAATGAATTTAACACTATATGGGAAGAAACAATACGAAATTATAAATAAGGCCTGTTATATGTAGGTGTGGATGCGTTAATATTATAACTGATAATTTGGCATAATTTTCTTACATCTTTAAGCTAAGCCCTCATCTTGGTTCCATAATGCACTATGCCAAGCTGTTAAAGTGAATGGCACATGCAATACAAACCTCACATTTTCACCTGCATCTTAATATCCACGACAAAATTTTCTTTAACATCAACATTCATAGTTGTGTCATATCAAGGCATCCTAATAAAATTAAGATTATGACACCCCACGTCCGTTATTGTCACTCTATATAGAATGCATTAAGTTTCATGAAGCGTTACATGTAAATAAGAACATAATATCACAAGACATACTTGTAAAATAGCAGCGGATTTAAAAACTTTATTAAAATCAAAACCTCATGGTCCTATATACTAATTTTACATCATAGGTTGAAATAACCAATTACATTTTATAATCTATCTTGCCAAAAATATCAGAGTACAAAAGCATAAAACCATATTTCCCGTGCGAAGCCATAAGAGAGTTGACAAGAAGTCAAAGCGGTACATCAAATCCAAAATCCAAGCTAAGCTGAAAGAATCCAAATCAACTCTAAGCACTCCCACCCTGAGAAAATGGGGGGAAATGAAAGAGAGAGAAGAGGAAACAAAAAGGGTCAGACATAAATTCTGGTGAGTCTAGTTACTTCTAAATATCAACAAATAAAAGTATCATGGCAAGTATATAAAAACTGGAAGAACTAGATAACAATAACAAGTGTGAACTGAGCAAGATAAATTTGAATAAAATATGTTGCACTTCTTAAATACATTTCTCTGCACCACACCAATACTAGTATCTCAAAAACAGAATGATCCCTACTTGTACCGTTCCATTACATTTTCTTGATTGTTAGGTTGCTTGGGTTAACGAGACTTAACGCTTATACCCATGTCGTAGCCACTTACTTCCCAGTGGATAAACCTAATAGGGTATATGTGTAGCCACCCCTCAATACTGAGGTACTCCCCATGGTACCCCACTCACACGGTCTCCCTCGTAATACCACAGAAAAGTATGTAGTCCCTCCTCCTACGCTAGAGTGACGTACAGATCTCTATATAACAATGTTACGTTCCGCATATATCTGTCATTACTATGCTACGTAAGCGTACGGACTGCCACCATCGATCGAATTAGATTAAATTCTGGAGTAATTCCCTCAAGTCTTCGATAAGTCATCCAGAGCAGTCATGCATGTATCTAGACTGTCCCATGTATGTACTGTAATTGTAGCTCGATGCCTTAATTGCATGTCATCTAATGTGCATCAGTTCCGTGGCAGGGCGATACAAGAAACACGGAACTCGGTCGGGAGCTTTTCCATACCTGTACAGGCCCACTTTTAAGAGCCTCAAAATACAGATATTCCTAGGGTCTGTTTTCCATGGTGGCTATGGCCCACCTCGGCCTCTCTCTCAACTAGTAAAGACTACAAGAGCTAAACGAATGCCTCTAATAACAAACAATCTAAACATCCATTTGGCGTTTTCCCTCAACCACCGTACCCCGATAGTGAAGGTTGAATGGTCTATTGGTTTTAGCTCTAGTCTCTTCGCATCCCATTGGCTGCCGATGATGGGTATCCGATGTCTACTATCCTTGTTGGTCGGGACCCTTCGCCTCTCGGTTGAGGCAACCGCCGAATCACCTTGGTGTCACCACGTCACGGCATTCTAACGCTGACTGCAAAGCTACATTTGCAGTCAAGACTTACCCACCTCGTAATTACGCGCAGACCTAGCCTCTGCGAGCACAGCCTAAACATCTGCCACCACACAAAGGACTACCGGGAGCACCTTATGCAGCTCAGGAATCCACGTGCTTCCCCTTTCGGTACTTCGGAGCCAACAAAATAATCAGATAAAAGTGCACTTCGCTCGTGCCTTATAACACCACGATGATCTACCCTGTTGGGTTATTCACCCTCAAACGTTCGGACTGGTCCAAGTGCCTTACTTTAATATGTTGATAGAACCTAACATTATTTTACGCACTTGCCTTACCTCATCATATTTTCATGTAACTTGGTTATTTTCATTCATATTGAATTCTTTATCAAGTTACCAAGTTCCTCTTGCTTATTAATTTTGGTTATATAACTTAACCCATTTAAGTTCATTAATATGCCCTCAACATGTTATTCTCTGGATTGGGGCCCAAGGTCCGTAATCCACAATCTCTTTAGTATTCTTGCTCGGTTGCATCATTACAATAACATGTTCTACTTAACATGTTATTAAGTATATCTCAATTCACATGTTTCCTATTTAACCTATCACTTACCGTTTATGATTAAATGTAACTTATATCATTTCATAAGTTTTCCTCATTCTTTCTCATTTAATCATAATCCCATCTTATCATTGTGTACTTATTAACTTAGTTCTATTAATTAAGGTTTACTAATAAGTTTCCTTTCCATAAATATAACTTATGTTGTCCTCATTCGTAAATTTCAGATTCTTGCTTAAAATAACTTAATTTACAATTAAGCACAGCTTATTCCCTTACATAAATTATTTTATTCCCTTTTTCATTTATTATAACCTAAATTATAATTTCCATTTGTCCCTATGACAAACCTAAACATCTTATATTTTCTGTTCATACCTGTTAATGCTCCATACCGCTCACATTAAGTCAACCACTTTGGATGCTGGATATGCCGGACGGCTCCGGGCAAACTTAAACCATAAGTTTAGACTTAACCTCGTGTCATGGTACTGTTATCCGTTAGACCCCTCACATTTGATTAATCACTTGTAGTCGTTGGATATGCCGGGTGGCTCCGGGCAGACTTTTACCACAAGTGCAATCTAACCTCGTGTCTAAGCGTTACTACGGTTCCATTATTTTAGGCATATTTATATTAATAAATTTCCCTATTCCAAATATAGATTTTCATGCCCCTTTTTAATTCATATTTCGTTATGCATAATATGCCCTTTTCCCAAGTCATAAATCAAGATATATATATATATATATATATATATTATGCCCAAATCTATTCACATATTTGCTAATTTATGTCCCTAGTTCATATTCACATATTTCAGTATAAGTTGTACCCAAATTCATATTCACATATATTCCAACTTATGCCCCAAATCATATTTTACATATGTTCCAATTTATGCCAAAACATATTTTACATATGTTCTAATTTATGCTAAATCATATTTTCCAACATATGCCTAAATTCATATTCGCATTATCCAACACGATATATGCCCCCAAATCCATATTCATATATTTCCAAATTTTAGCCCCAAATTTATATTCATATTTTCCCATACCAATTATGCCCTAAATTATGTCTTTCCCAATCGTTCGCAATTTCGCACGTTTTCATATTTCAGCGTTAGGCCTTGGCTCGAAGGTAGCCTGGCTATATAAAAATAAAAGGGAAAAGAGGGAGAGAAGAGAATCAAGAATAGCCATAATAGCGAATCAATAATAAACTGATAGAAATAGGCACAAAACTAAATAGGCATATTATAACAAGATTAAACATGGTGACGATATGAACATATAAGGCAGATCTAATAATTATGTCATAACATAACTTGTTTAGGTATAGATCCAATATCCAATTTTTATGTACATTTTATGATTACCAATTAAATATTTAGATCTAAAAATAACATGAACTCACAGTGAATAGATCTAAGGAAATGGATCCTAATTACTATGAAGAACACATTGGATTTGTTGTTATATCAATCATTGAATTTGTATAATCTTTGTTGAATTGGATTCGGACAAGAAAAGTCCATTCAATTTACGTTGCAGCAGAGCTCCACCGTCGCCACCATTTTTCAGATGAATAAAAACCAATGTTTAGGGTCCTATATATAGCCTAAGATTAATGAATATTGCTCAGAAATGTGTCCAGATACAAAACGAAGTATGTCGCCCAGATCTTCTCAAGAGGGTTGACCCCCCCTTATGGTGTCGACCCCCATTGAAGGTGTTGACACCCCTTTGGTTGTGTCGACCCCCCTTTGAAGGGGTCGACACCTATAGGCAGGAAATCTGCCATCTCCCCAAATTTCGAGTTTTGAACCGATTTTTGAATTTTTGGACCTAATTTTGAATTTTTGGACCCTATATATATATATATATATTTCTTACGCGTATACAAACTTTAAACCTTGATAACTTCTTTATACGAAGTTCGTTTTACACAAACTTGGTGTCGAACTTGACCTGAATTCCGAGACGGACGCAATGGCGCTGTCCATTTTACTTAATTCTGAATATTTAATTAAGTTATCCTTAATTCATTGTTAATAGTGTATTTCAAATTAATTTTTCTTTAGTTTATCATCTTTAGTTTCATTAAAATTACATGGTGTTACATTCTCCCCTACTCAAAGGATTTTGTTCCCGAAATCTCTAAGTTAAGAAGAATGTATATCCTTACATCCAACAACCTTACATTCATCTAGCAATCACATGCATCCATTGTCCTTAAGGAATTTCTAATACTTTTATGAACATATGCAATAGTGTGTGTATATGTCCGTAAACTAATGCGAAAGATCGGGTAGTCTATTGATTTAGTTGACATCCTTAATGCAATGTATGTTTGTTCCATGCAACCAAAATGTATGCAAATTGTCCTAATACATGTAAGTTCTATATGTGTGCACAATCATCCATCCAAATGCAACATCAATGTAACGATATACCCATTTTCATTCCTAAATTTTTTAAAATGCACACACATCCATATGCAATATGTAAGTGATTGAGCCGATCTAGTGCCTATTGTGTGTGTATATGCATCCACGAGCGATCACTAGCAAACACTTGCATCCATCAAATGTAACATGTCTCAAACACATGTTTACATTCATTAGTTTTCTACCTAAAGACTCGATCGATAGGAAATATTCAAACGACAGATACAAGTATTACTTCAAATCTTGGAAAAAGAAGTTAAGAACATATTCTCGAAAAGAAAAGGATATGAAGCGCGAATCTTGTCTCTAACCTCCCAAATAGCATCCTCGCGGTCCTTTCTCCATTGTACTTTTACTAGCTTCACTTCTTGCTTGCATAATTTCTTAACCTCCGATCCAAGTATGCAAGTCGGAACTCATCCAATCGTTGCTTCCTTCTCTACTTTCACTTCCTCTCGCAAGTTTGGCTCCACTACCTCGAAATCTATAGATTTTATCGTTGCTTGGATGAATAGTCATCTTAGAATGATGGGCTTCCTCAAGGACTGTCTTCAGCAGGTTTCCCATCCCGATATGATTCACCTATCAAACCTCTTCTCAAGTATCTCCCCTACTTGCTTACAAAGTTCCCTCTTTTCTTTTAGGAGTCACATGTCACATAGGCAATGCAATTGGCTTTGCATTTTCCACTAAGTATATGTGGACACCAATCTTGTGCCTGGGGGGTAAACCCCGAACCTCATCAAATCATCAAGATACTCACAACTATTGGTTCAGTTTGCAAATCATCGATAGATATATCTAGAGGTTCTAGGAGACTAAGCATGACAGACCCTTTTGGGGTCATAAGAAATGTCGAGAGTCTTTCCTTGGCAAGTCAGAAGTCTAACGACCCTCCTATCACAATCTAGAATGGCTCCATATATGGTTAACCAATCTATCCCTAGAATCAAACCGTATCTTATGAAATGAAGAACATATGCATCGCAATCAAACTCAATGCCTAACACAATGATTCTCAAACCCCGACAAATCCTCGGTAAGTGAGCCGTACCTCCAATGTGGTTTGAGACAATAATGGTATCTATAACCATACTGGTATCTAGGTGCAGAGACTCAACTAAAGCATCAGATATAAAAGAATAAGAAGAACCAGAAAAAGAATCCTAACAGGATGATCAGAAATAGAAATCAAACCTTCGACGGAAACTTTCCTACCCCTATCCTGTCCACCAGCTATGAGAACATTAGCTTGCCGTTCAGAAATTCCTGCCCTCTGGCCTTGTCCTTGTCTCTTTGGGCACTCCTTAATAAGGTGTCCTACCTTACCAAAGTGGTAACAAATGTCTTTCCTCTTTCTGCAATCCTTTTTCATATGACTGACCAATCCGAAGTTAAGGTATTTCCACATTCCTTCTTTTATCTATATTCCTTTCTTAAGCTACCATTTTCTTTCATCTTTGGGCTGTGCTCTCTAGCCCCAACTCCCTTATTCTCCTTTTTGTCATCCTTGTGCAACATGCTTACAAGTCTCTTGAAAGCTACCTCCATCGCATGGAAATACTTACGAGGCTTAAGAGAAAATATGCTACAGGTGAAACTACTGCGGCTACAGATGGAGGTTAAGCACTTCTTTGCCCTTCGACATGTACCATAATTTTTACATGCCTACGGAACCATGCCGAAAGGGGATACCCTTTAGGGAAGAAACGGTTCCCCGAACAAAAAGGAAAAGGAATCAAGTGGAGAATCGAGAAGATATTTATGGCTTTGGGAAATATGCTTTTCAAAAACAGACTTTTTATTATAAAATACTTTGTTTTTGAGACCTTTCTGAAAACCATTTTCAAAATATTTTATTCGACTTAAAACTATATCCTCAGATACCGACACCTCACGTTAGTTAATTTCACTCTATATAGAATGCATTAAGTTTCGTGAAGCGTTGTAGGTATATAAGAACATAATATCACAAGACAGACATGTAAAATAGCAGCGGAATTTAAAACTTTATTTAAATCAAAACATCATGGTCCCAAATACTGAGTTCACATCATAGGTTGAAATAACCAATTACATTAATAATTTGTCTTGCCAAAAGTATCAGAGTACAAAAGCATAAAACTAAATTTCCCATGCGAAGCCAAAAGAGAGTTGATAAGAAGTCAAAGCGGTACATCAATATCCAAAATCCAAGCTAAGCTGAAAGAATCTAAATCAACTTTAAGCACTCCCACCCTGAGAACCTTGGGAGGGGGGAAAGAAAGAGAGAGAAGAGGAAACAAAAAGGGTCAGACATAAATTCTGGCGAGTCCAGTTACTTTTAAATACAAATAAATAAAAGTATCATGGCAGATATATAAAAACTGGAAGAAGTAGATAACAATAACAAGTGTGAACTGAGCAAGATAAATTTGAACAAAATATATTGCGCTTATTAAATACGTTTGTCTGCACCGCACCAATAGTAGTATCTTATAAACAGAATGATCCGTACTTGTACCGTTCCATTACATTTTCTTGATTGTTAGGTTGCTTGGGTTAACGGCACTCAACGCTTATACACATGTCGTACCCACTTACTTCCTAGTGGATCAACCTAATACGGTACATGTGTAGCCAACCCTCAATACTGAGGTACTCCCTATGGTACCCCACTCGCACGGTCTCCCTCGTAATACCATAGAAAATTATGCAGTCCCTCTTCCTACGCCAGAGTGACGTACAGATTTCTATGTAACAATGTTACGTTCCGCATATATCTGTCATTACTATGCTATGTAAGCATATGGACTGCCTTCATCGATCGAGTCAGATTTTAGTCCGGAGTAATGCCCTCAAGTCTACGATACATCATCCAGAGCAGTCATGCATGTATCTAGAGTGTCCCATGTATGCACTGTAATTGTAGCTCGATGCCTAAATCGCACGTCATCTATTGTGCACCGAGTTCCATGGCAGGGCGATACAAGAAACAAGGAACTCGCTTGGGAGCTTTTCCAAACCTGTATAGGCCCGCCTTTAAAAGCCTCAAAATACAGATATTCCTAGGGCATGTTTACCATGGTGGCTATGCCCCACCTCGGCCCCTCCCTCAGCTAGTAAAGACTACAAGAGCTAAACGACTGTCCCTAATAACAAACAATCTAAACATCCATTTGGTGTCTTCCCTCAACCACCGTAACCCGATAGTGAAGGGTGAATGGTCTATTTGTTTTAGCTCTAGTCTTTCTGCATCCCACTGGCTGCCGATGATGGGTATCGGACGATCTACTATCCTTGTTGGTCGTGACCCTTTGCCTCCCCGTTGAGGCAATCGCCGAATCACCCTATTGTCACCACGCCACAACATTCTTACTGCAAAGCAACATTTGCAATCAAGGCCCACCCACCTAGTAGTTACGTGTAGACGCAACCTCTGCGAGCATAGTCTAAACATCTGCCACCACAAAGAGGACTATCAGGAGCACCTTACGTATCTTAGGTAGCTGCGTGCTTCCCCTTCTAGTCCTTCGGAGTCGACAAAATAATCAGATAAAAGTGCGCTCAGCTCGTGCCTTATAACCCCACGATGATCTACCCCTTTAGGTTATTCAAACCTTAAACGTGCGGATTGGTCCAAGCGCCTCACTTTAATATGTTGTTAGACCCTATGTCTAAACATTCTTTTACGCACTTTCCTTACCTCGTCAGGTTTTCATTTAACTTGGTTATTTTCATTTGTATTGAATTCTTAATCAAATTACCATGTTCCTCTTGCTTATAAAATTTGGTTATATAACTTAACCCATTTAAGTTCATTAATAAGCCCACAACATGTTATTCTCTAGATTGTGACCCAAGGTCCGTAATCCACAATCACTTTAGTATTCCTGCTTGGTGGCATCATTACAATAACTTATTCTACTTGTTATTAAGCATATCTCAATTCAAATGTTTCCTAATTATCCTATCACTTACCGTTTATGATTAAATATCACTTATATCATTTCATAAGTTTTCCTCATTCTTTCTCATTTAATCATAATCCCATCTTATCATTGTTTACTTACTATCTTAGTTCTCTTAACTAAGGTTTACTAATAACTGTCCTTTCAATAAATATAATTTATGTTGTCCTCATCTGTAAATTTTAGATTCTTGCTCTCGTAAATAACTTAATTTTCAATTAAGTACAACTTATTCCCTTACATAAGTTATTTTATTCCCTTTTTCATTTATTATGACCTAAATTATAATTTCCACTTATCCCTAGGACGAGCCTAAACATCTTATCTTTTCTGTTCATACATGTTAAAGCTCCAGACCTATCGCATTAAGTCAATCACTTGTGGAAGCTGGATATGTCGGGCGGCCCCGGGCAGACTTAAACCACAAGTTTAGACTTAATCTCGTGTCATGGTGCTGTTATGCATTAGACCCCTCACATTAGATTAACCACTTGTAGTCGCTGGATATGCCGAGTTGCTCCGGGCAAACTTATACCACAAGTGCAATCTAACCTCGTGTCTAAGCGTTACTACGGTTCCATTATTTTAGGCATATTCATATTAATAAATTTCCCTATTCCAGATATAGATTTTCATGCCCCTTTTCAATTCATATTTCATTATGCATAATATGCCCCTTTTCCCAAGTCATAAATCAAGATATATATATTATGCCCAAATATTATTCACATATTTGCTAATTTATGTCCCTAGTTCCTATTCACATATTTCAGTATAAGTTGTGCCCAAATTCATATTCACATATATTCAAACTTTTGCCCCAAATCATATTTTACATATGTTCCAATTTATGCCAAATTATATTTTACATATGTTCCAATTTATGCCAAATCATATTTTCCAACATATGCCTAAATTAATATTCACATTACCCAACACGATATATGCCCTCAAATCCATATTTGTATATTTCCAAATTTTAGCCCACAATTTATATTCATATTTTCCCATACCAATTATGCCCCAAATTATGTCTTTCGCAATCGTTCCCAATTTCGCTCGTTCGCATATATCAACACTAGGCTTAGGCTCGATGGTAGCCTGGCTATATAAAAATAAAAGGGAAAAGAAGGAGAGAAGAAAATCAAGAATAAGCGTAATAGCGAATCAATAATAAACTGATAGAATTAGGCATAAATCTGAATAGGTATATTATAACAAGAGTTGACATGGTGACGATATGAACATACAAAGGCAGATCTGATAACTTTGTCGTAACAAAACTTGGTTAGGCATAGATCCAGTATCCAATTTTTTTATACATTTTACGATTACCAATAAAATATTTGTATCTAAAATTAACATGAACTCATAGTGAATAGATCTAACTAAATGGATACCAATTACTGTGAAGAACACGTTGGATTTGTTGTTGTAGCAATCGTTGAATTGTATAATCTTTGCTAAATTGGACTTGGAGAAGAAAAGGCCATTCAATTTACATTGCAGTAGAGCTCCGCCATTGCCATCATTTTTCAGATGAGTAAAAACCTAGGTTTAGGGTCCTATATATAGCCCAAGATCAATGAATCTTGCTCAAAAAGGTATCCAGATACAAAAAGAAGGGGGATCGACCCCCCTTATGGGGTCGACACCCCTTTGGTTACAATTCCGAGACAGACTTGGTGTCTATCTTGACCGGAATTCCGAGACAGACGTAATGGCGCGGTCCGTTTTACTTAATTCTAAATATTTAATGAAGTTTTCCTTAATTCATAATTAACAGTGTATTTCAAATTAATTATTCTTTAATTCATCATCTTTTTTGTCATTAAAATTATGGGGTGTTACAAAAATGCTCTACAACAATTTTTTTGTTATGCTTGTTTGAACAAAAAGTACATCCAGTTTGATCCTCAAAGGTGAAAAAATCATTTAGCAATGATTTTTTATGTTCTTTAAAACCACAATCATTTATCAAATCAAATAAAAATTTCCAAATCTATAATCTTTATTTAAGAAAAACATCCAACAACTCGATAAACAAACACCAATTTATAAATTATCATAAAGAAATTTATCTTAAACTAAAAATGAAATTATCTTATCTAATATATGGCATTGCTTCCTTATTGAAGTAAAATAAAGAAATAAATTTAGGATCGTTGCAGTATATGGTGCCTCTCCCTCCATTTGTTTTTTACGCTTGCTAACATAGTATTAGATTATCCATGAAACAACCAAATTGACATGTTATACAATATTTTAGTTTATCACAATATACTGCTTTGGGGATGGTACTTACATGATAACTTTATTGGCATCATATAATATTTTGTTTAGAAAAAGTTTTGATATTTTCTTTTTATAGCTATATGTGATTATTTTTTAATTTTTATATTATCATTTCACAAGACAACTTTGCAGCAACCTTTTTCCCTACACTTACCATGTATACTATGATTGGTAATCCAACTCAACCACAAACAATTTTGATGTTTATGTGCCTTACCATAAAGATTAACATAGTATTAATTGATATACACATATACATACATGCATAACATGACTCAAATTATGGAGGACCTCCGAAGGCATCTACCAATTGTGAAGACAGGAAGTGAAACTAGCATTAAGGACTAAAATGTTAACTTAATATAAAATACCTACCGAACGTTAAGGCTAAGGTTGTCTGCCATTTGTACCCATCTAACTTTTCTTAGAGACTTCTGCAATTAGTTCATCATTACAGAGATGAAGAAATAGAAAAAAGCAGGATAGAAGTGAAATTAGCATAATGTAAGTTTGTTCCTTTTTTAAAAATAAATAAGAACATAGACATAGGATGAAGAATGTTATATATGATATGCATTCCCTTTATTTTACCTTTTCCTAATCCTTAATTAATCCATGCATGGATGGATGAAGAATGTTAAATAATTCAGGTTTTGTTATGTTTTAGTTCATGAAACCATGAGTATAGTTTCCAACTTATAATACATGGGTTTTATGACCGCTTCTTCAGCTAAACAATGTAAACGATATAATATAGGTAAATTCAAGCAAACTAGAGTGTAGTTTCCAACTTATAACATGTGGATTTTATGACCACTTCTTTAGCCAAACAATATAAGAGATATAATACAGGTAAATCCAAGAATATGTTCATGTCTATATAGGAAAAGTAGATCTATCAATGAAGAATGTGTACAAAGTTATGCATAAACTGACTGAAGCAAAGATCAATATAGGGACATAACCATGGGATTATTTCACCTGAGCAAGGATAACAATCTCCTCACGGATTTGAAATAAGTGGATTTTAAGATTCCTGTTACTTATCTTCAGTTCAGTTTCTAGTTGTATCCTTGACCTTCAACAGTTTTACAAACCTATGTGACAACATCCTTCGGTTTAATTCAAAGCACTCATGTTAACATATATACCATGAAATATCTATGATTTTTTAATCTTCGAAGTATTTGGTATCCCTCCATTGGGAGATGTATAGGATTACGTTTGCTTCCAAATATAAGCAAGGTCATGTGGTGTTGTTGACTCAACAGTTGTATTTTTCTCATAAATAATCAATAATGTGATTTTAAATATGCTAGCATCGGAAGTAAAACTTATGGTAGAAGATCAAGTCAATTGGTATCCTCTCCAATACTTCAAGCCATCACCAATATCTTTGAAGTCTGACATCCCTAGGTTTCGTAGAGAAAAAGGACCTTGCAACTGTGGTATAACTGTGAAAGTATCAACAAGAATTATGTTACCAAATCTAAATTATGTGTGTTAATAAGAGAAAAATGTGACAATTTGTAGTACTTTTAAGAAGGGAACTCCCAAAGTACAATGTCAAGGGCTTGAATCGTGTCCTGAGTGTATCAATCTAACAACCCGGAATTTCTGAACCAATTAATTTTTTTTATTTTTGCAATTTTAAGGGATTCTGAATATTTAGAATGATTTATTTTAAATAATAACAACTAAAAATTAATTTAAATCGAAGTTAGAATGTATAAATTTATTTTAATTATAAAATGAGCCTGAAATGGCGCAGTAGTTTGAAAATTCGATTTTAAATTTCAATTGAATATACAGAATTCAAAATAAATCAGAATTGGACGAAATAAGAAACGTTAGAATCTGTTTAATTATATCTTTCTAATGAATGTAAGAAATTGAGATTTCACTTTATAGATTGTAAGTAATGTCCACTTAAAAATTTAGAATAGTTGCTATGGAATTTATACATATTAATAATATATATAGCCCTTAAATATGTTTAGTAATTTTAATTTGAATTTAATCAAAACCACTTTTGTTGGATCCTGAATGTTAAATTATTTTTAGGTTTCAAATTTAATAATTTTTTGAATTAATATGTGAGCGTAGTGAATTTAAATGTGTTTGGTAATTTTAATTTGAATTTAATCGACCAGAAAAAGGCCATTTTTCAAATGATCTCCAAATTCTATGAAATTAGTTTTGTTAGAACTGTATCATCAAAACATAGCTAGATTTATTTTTCTATAATTTATGGAGTCAGTATGTGGCCCAGTAAATTAAAATATATGTTCAAATTCAATATATATTGATTTATATTTTAATTCTGAGAAAAACTAACTGAAACGATAGAATTGGCTTACGAAACATATCCCATTGTGTTCAGAATTGGGATATTAACTAGAGGCAACAGTTGTTTGGTTCGATATGAAGTTCGAAGACTAAACGAATTATTTTAGAATTAAATAAAATAAAATATTTCTATAAACGCATGGTCAAACCTAACACATGGTCAACTCTTTCTACCGCCAATATGTGCGATTTCAATGGCTAAGATTGTCGAATTTTCTTCCACTAATTACTCTCAAATCATTTCGAATTAGAATAAGATTATTAAGTAAACATTGTGGAGATTTCTACATTCTTTAAATCCATACCAAGAAGATTCGATTTCGTGATGTATATTGGGAGAATGGATGCCCCAAAGCTCACGCATTTGGGGTTCATTTTGGGGTGAACGGAGGAGTCATGCTGCGCGCCTTTCCAGGAAGTGGTGGAGGTGAGTGGCGGCTACAAGGTGTTGATGGCCGATTGCATTCAAATCAATCGTGGAAGGAGCAAGGTGAAACCCTAGTTTGGAACGATGGGGTTTCCTTGGTTCGAGAGGTTCCAATAAGGAACGAAAAGGGAGGAGGATTATTAAAGAATAATGATGTAATTAATTCTATTAATTATATATTAATTATATATTAATTATCTCGTATTGTAATCAAATGTATTTAATTACGGAACTCTTTAATATGCGATTGGAATTGAGTGATTTCAGTAGCGTTGCGATCCTGACAATGAATGCTACAACATGGAACTGACCAGAATGGAAATGGAGCACTTAGAAATTCAGGCAAATTTTGACTCAAACCGTATTGAATTCATCAATTAAAGAATGACTTAGTGGAACCCAAAGTGAGAACTCCTTCTCACTAAATTATATATTTTGTCATGTTATTGTATTCATGTATAAAAATATATAGAATTGCCGGTGTAGATTTTTATCAGTTTTAATCATTATAAATTGTATACGGTGCCTGTTAACTCACCTTTCTCATCCACAGAACATGGACGATTTAATTGACTGTATTGTGTTGTGATTGTGATGTGAAATAGATGCAAATAAAATATTTATGCGATGCGAATAATATATATATATGAGATGCGAATAAAATATATATATGAGATGTGAATAAAATATATATATATATATGAGGTGTGAATAAAATATATGTATATGAGATGTGAATAAAATATATATATTCGATGAGAATAAAATATATATATATATATATATATATATATATATATATGAGATATGAATAAAATATATATGCGTTGTATAAATCATATATATGCGTTGTATAAATTATATATATGCATTGTATAAATTATATATGAGATATATAAAACGGTCGTGAAATGCAATAATTATTGGATTGTAAAAAATATAATTTTTAACGTATATATGGAATATATAAAATTGTCATATAATGGAATATTCGATTTTGATTTAGAATTGAAATGAAAGTTGGAATCATTTTAAAATGAATTTATAAATGAATTATAAAATACGTTTTGAGTTCAAATCGACGATATATATATTTGATGGCTTGCATGAAACGCGCCGCGCAACAACCGTTCGTGAATTTCAACTATTGACTTCAAATTGATGTAACGGGAGATCCGACCATTAGATTTTCCTAAAATTGGAACTGTTGGGTTCGTATCGAAAAGAGCTTTCCAATAAATATAAGTGATTTGAAATCTAACAGTTAGATTTTGAGATATGTCCAAATCAATTTCAGAAAAGTTTGCCATGGATGTAGTTCGGTGATCGATATTGAAAACCGACTGTACGGGCGATGTTAAAATTATTAAAAATACGGAAAAATTACGTAAATTCATAATAAGGGTTTTAGAAAGATTTTGGATGAAAAAAATCCAAGTTTGAAAAGATAAAAATATACTTTTATCGAAATGCACCAGTTATTAACTAGAATAATAGTCCAATGGTTTTTAAATAAATAAATTGGATTGAAAAAAAGTGTTTTAAGATAACCAGAATTTTCCAATGAATAAATTGGAATGGATTTGAATTTTGAAATAATTTATGGAATATTTCAATATTGGATTCCGTGATTATATGGGTATTGTTGAGGAATTTGGAAGATACGGATATTGTTATTTCCAATGCGATATCCGTTGGTTTCAGAATTTGGTATTGAATATGAGCCGGAGACTTATATTTAATATCAAATTGGATTTTAGGGTTTACAGTAAACAATGTTTTTAAATAACAGTCGTTCTTTAACCCAAGTAACAGTGAAGTTATGATTTGGAATTTATAAATCTTTTTATTAAGATTTAAATGAATTTTCCAAAGCAAATTTTTCCATTTTAAAATATTAAATTGGAATTGAATGGAATTCAATCTGGTAATAATCAAGATGAGCTTCTGTAAATGAAGACCGTTACTATTTATTGAATTTAAAAGGCTTTGCCGTTATTCCATTTATAGTGTTAGTTTGATACGGAAATTTACATCGATTATATACTGTTATGATTTCCGTGAAGATTTCATTTTGATGGAAGATGATTTAGGATTTATCGTGAATGTTGTTTTAAATGACATTGATTCATTAACACAATTAAAAGCAAGATTAATTTTCCTAAGATTTAGTAATCATTAAGTAATGATTTGTGAGATTAAAGCCAATTAGAGTTTTAATAAATCTTTAATTAGATTTGAACGAACTGATTGCAATTAAATTGGCCAAAACACGGGAAGTGGTATAAAATCAAATATGCTTGGTTGTTGATATTGATTGTGATTGATTGATTGTTTGGATTGTGCTTGACCAGTTTATGAGCAAGGTACGCTTTTACATTTATCAATGGGTTGGGTAGAGAAATTTGTATGCTAACATCTTGTGAAACACTTCACAATTTGACTATGAGATTTTTAACTATATTGTTGAGTTCATTTCAAATTTAATAAATGATTTTGAAGTGATAGATTTCTTAAGTGAAAAAAATGTATTCTCGACTTTTGAAAGGGAATGTTTTATAAAAATGTTTTATAAAACAGAAAGGATTTCGAGGGCTAAACCCGATGTTGTCGAAATGATTTGGAAATCTATTATGGTTTGACATTGTGGCTTATCAGGTAACCGATTAGTTTCTATTGATGATATATCTGTTTGGTGGCGGAGAATTTATTCTCTTTCTTAACACCCTTCTTTGAGACGTATAAGCTCAAATGTTATATGTTTAATAGTGACTGATCATATGTTTGAATTGCTAATGTAAAGTACTATATTTTGGAAAGTACTTGTGATTACTATGTTGTGAAATGATTTTCACTACTTCGGGATATGAAATGATTTAGTATGTGGCTAAAGATTTAGGTAACCCTAGATGACTTAAAGTGTGAGGGCTGTGGATTTTCTCCGAGGGCGTGGGAGATGCATCATCAGTGTAGCCTGCTCCATAGTTGAAACGACCCAAACTTCCCCTTACGGGAAAGCCCAGATCGAGTTGAGAACACAACAAATCGGAACACAAACAGAAGAACATTTCATTGCTTATTATAACAATTACATCAGAGAACAAGAATATAATAGAGTATGAATAAATAATATACATTTGATAAACATCAGAGATTTAAAAATTACAATGCGGCGGAAAAATAATATAGAACATAACTGACAGGAATACACATATACTAAGCTTTCTGAATATAGTTCCAGTTGTAAATCCAGGATCCTGTGAATATAGTATCTGCAAGACCGAAACTACTAGCTGCCCATGCGAAAATAAGGGCACCAAAAGTTTAGGTTAAAATAATAAACTCCAGGTCAGTCATGTGACTGGTGTGAAAACTAAAACAGTTATTTAAAAATTTACTTTAGAAATGAAGTAAATCAAGGGACCACGCCATATAACACGGAACGGGTTTCTTCCCAAGAATACCAATGCATAAAACATTTTATAAACATCGCAATGCTTTTTGAAAAATGAAGCTATTATAAGACTCAGGTCCCATCACACAATGCAACGCAAGCCAGAGGATATAGTTTTCCCTTATAATAGCCAAACATGCTTGGTACGTTTAAAACAAATCATTTGATACTATTATAAGTGCATAGTGCATAAAACAACTTCAAATATAAATGTATCAATCATAGACGGCATGGGTACCATATATCAGTCACCATACTAGGCCCTACAATCAAAACCGAAATGTCGCGTATTGAAAATTGGATTCCATCTATGAGTCGAGGCCAGAGACGGCTCCTCACCAGTTCGAGATAATCTAGCAAATGTCCCAGGATTACACACTCTGGGTAACCCTTGGATGCTTAGAACAGTCCTCTCTTACGTTTGAGGATTGGTTTTTCCTGAACACACGTTTACCGGTCCTATCGGACCTATCCATCGGCATCGTAGTAACCGATATATCCAAGGCGCCTCGCAATCCAACAACCACATAGGTAAAAATATAATAAATGTCTGAGTTCCATACCATGACACCACTCATAGCTAGAAAGAAACGTCGCGCACTCCCTGCAGTCCGATCCAATTTTTGATTCATACCGAGGCGTGAGGCTCGCGAATTAACGCTATGCACAAAACTATGCCCTTTAAGGTCGTGCTTTGATCATCAACCACAAGACTCTGCTTTTCAATAAAAGCCTTGATCATTTTCATCTCAGCATGCCACACTGACAATTCATGCCATGCAACTGATGTCTATCGATATATAACCTCTGAGCTCGTATGTCTCAGAGAAGGGTGCTAAGCAACAGAATTAATTCTCCGCCACCAAACAGATATATATTTAACAGAGATCAATCAACATAGAATAAAATCCAATGTCAGACACACACTCATTTACTATTTCGTTCCTGGTCTGAACGAAACCGGAGGCACCTTATTCCTCATCCCCTATGTCCAATACATGAGAAAGGCCCTCGTATATCCGATCGATCTCCAAGTACTTTGGACAATCACCACTTATTACCTTGTCTTGGGTGTACAACCCAATCAAGACATCAGTAATCATCCAAACGATGTGAAGACCTCCGGTCTTCATCGTCGACTTATCGTCGAATCAGTTGTTCAGAATAGGTATAAACTCGGCCTTTCTGGGTAACTCGCGTATATAATAAACAAGTGCTATAAAAACGCAACATATGCCTCATTCCAATCCAGAATATTCTTTTATTCAAATATTCTTATACTTAGGGAATGGTTCCCATTAAATTTATCAAAGATAAATTCTTTAAATTTATTCTTTAACCTTCCTTTTGGATATTAATCCAAACCAAATTAACGTTTATCCAAACTAGTCGGGATTAAAGCACCTTACCGAAGTAATCATTTGTTTAATTTCCCAATCCCAACCTATTCATCCCATGGAGAAAAACTGGTAATACTCCATATCTAACACCATGGTGTTATCGGTAAACTTAATTACCAATTCCCGTTCAAATCTAATTAAAGATTTAACTATCGCTTGGAGCAAAACTGATGATACTCCACTCTTGATCATTTCCCAAATTTGATAATTTAAATTATCACATTCGCATTTCAATCTAATTAAAGATTCATTAAAACCCCAATTGGTTTTAATCTTACCAAAAATAAATATTAATGATTGTATAACTTTGGAGAATCAAACTTGCCGCATCGACAATCTATACCGTACTATTGATTTCTTCCTGTATATAACCTCTAAGCTCGTACATCTTAGAGAAGGGTGTTAAGCAAGATAATAAATTCTCTGCCACCAAACAGGTATATATTCAGCAGAGATCAACCATACAACTCGAAATACAATGCTAGACATGTAATTCTATCTTTAATGGGTTAAAGAACTAATTTCATTTAAAACACAGTTCACGATAAACCCAAATCACATTCCATTAATTATGGAATCTTCACGGAAAACATATCAATATATATAATCGATATCAATTTCTGTATCCACTAATAATATAAATGGAATAACAACAAAGCCTTTTAAATTCCATATATATTAACAGTCTTCCTCCACAAAAGCTCACTTCGATTATTATCAAATCGAATTCCAATCAATTCCAATTTAGTATATTAAATTGGGAAACTTTACTTAGGAAAATTCTCGTTAAATCTTAATAAAAAGATTTGTAAATTCCAAATCACATTTCACTGTTAATCGGGTTAAATAACAAGTGTTATTTAAAATACCGTTCACAATAAACCCAAAAATCCAATTCTTTCATTCAATTCCAATTAAATATTAATTAATTGGAAAACTTCTCTAAATCTTAATTAAAAGATTTATTCTTTTCTCAAATGGGTTCAATAATAGTGTTAATAAAGACATCGTTCACGACAAACCCAAAATCCCATTTGATATTAAATACAAGTCTCTGAATAGAAATTATATCGGCTTATATTCAATATCAAATTCTGAAACCATCAAATATCGCATTGGAAATAACGATATAATTATATCTACCAAGTTTCCATAACAATATCCGAATAATCATGAAATCAAATATCGAAATATTCCAAAGATGATTTCCATTCAAATCCACTCCACTTCATATATTCGAAATTCTAGTTATATTAAAACTCATTCTCATTCCAAATTATTCATTTAAAAATAATATGATTATAATTCTACTTGATAGCCAGTTCATTTCGATAAAAATATATTATTATCTTTTCAAATATGGAATTTTCAACCCAACTCTTTCAAAATCATTTATTATGATTTTACACAAATTATTAATATTTCTGGTAATTTTATTAAGGCCCTTTCAAGCAATTTCCATAAACAGTCGTCGAAATGCACTTAAAGCGACCTTTTCCAAATTTAATTTGGACATAATTCCAAATCCAACCATTAGATTTCAAATCTCTTATATTCGTTGGAAAGCTCTTTTCGATACGAACCCAACGGTTCTTGTTTTAGGAGAATCTGATGGTCGGATCTCCCATAATGTCAACTCGAAGTCAATGGCCGAAATTAGCGAATGGTCACGGCGCGGCGCGTTCTATTCAGGACGTTTAATTTATACAATATATGTATTATATATATTTCATCGATTCCCATTTAAAACGTATTTTATAAATCGTTTTAAATTCGTTTTAAAAATGATTTCAACTTCATATTCAATTTTAAATCAAAATTGAATATTTCATTTCATTAATATATAAATAATAATATTTTCAAAACTTTAGATTTTGAAATCACTTCCTTTTCGATATTCATTATAAAAATGATCAAAATCGATATAAATATCGTTCGCATTAAAATGGAGCAAATCTAATCGATACGGCTTCATATTATTTCAACACGTCCATCCAAAATCGGACATCAAAATCATACTTTGATCTTTGACTGAATATTATTTTAAAATATTCGTTATTTTCCAAATTGGAATGAGACCCAATCATTACGATATAATATTATTTATATGAATTCCATACAATACATGTGTATAACAACAATGATAAACAAACATCTATCATCCAAAGTGCATTCTACACCGCATAAGCATTAAATACAAATAATTAACGCTTACAACAGTCTGTCAACCAATCGATTGACATACAACTAAACAATTGGGATTAGTGTATGTCCAATATCATCCTAATACCCATATGGGGTTTCAACCAACAAATACTGAATATTACTTGTGCAGTTCGGTGATGTGTAAAATACATCGCCTCAATCAATCAGTCAAATGAGTGTACATTCATGACAAATTTATGAAGTTCATATATGCGTTAAAAATTATATTTTTAGCGATAAAATATTTTATTCAACACATGAATATTTTATATAGTTCATTCATTCAATAAAAATTATATTTTTATTGTTCTAACATTTTTAGAAAATTTTGGCAGCATAACGGTGCTATACTAGAATTGGAATAAGGTCTAGCCTTATCCCTATCCTAATACTGGCTCGTGCCATACACAAACAAAATTCAATCAATTCCATTCACATCCCAAACAAAATTCAACCAATTAAATCAATCAACACAAACAACCAAACATCCATGGTTTCAATCAAAGGTGTCGGGTGCTACTAAGCACCGTCTGCATCCTAGTATATATTTAACTATAAACAAAATTAGAGTGAGAAGTTCTCACCTTTGGTTTCCTCTCCATCAGTCATTAATTTAACGGTTTTGATTTGGCTTTGCTTCAGTGCGTTGTGTTCTTCACTGTGATCCCAACGTAATTTATTTCACGCAGTTTATATTAAAAATCACATTTTTAATATGATGTTTACATTTTAAAAATCCCATTTTTAACAACGTTATTTATATCAAAAATAAAATTTCTATTCAAAGCCACATATATACATGAAAATCACATTTTTATCATATCGTTATATATAAAAAAACACATTTTTAATAACGCTACATATGCATAAAAATCATATTTTTATTATCGCTACATATATATAAAAATCACATATTTATTTCAAATATATATATATATATATATCACATTTTTTTATTTTAAATCTTTATATATAAAAATCGTATTTTTATTTCAAATCTATATATATAAATCTATTTTTTATTTCAAATCTATATATATATAAATCATATTTTTATAATGCTAATTTATTTTTAAAGACTGAAAATAAACCCATTCTTTTCATATTTTAATTCTGAAATAAAAGTTTGAATGTAAATTTATTCACCTTCTATCGCGAAGGAAGACTCGTCGAAGGTTGTGCAGCTTCGTTTGGCCAGAGGAGGAGCCATTAGTGCAAAAGTGAGGCGCCCGTCTTCGATTGGGTCATTCATGCTGGAGTGACATTCATTGGAGGAGGAGACGAAGGGGACATGCTTGGTGGTTGCAGGCGGTGACCAAGTGAACGGGGGAGGGGGGATAATGGGAGAAGGGGTTGACCAAGTGAATAAATATTGAATTTTAATTCCAAAAGTTACTTTTTTCATTCGGACCTCGAATCGAACCCAACGACTGTCGCCTCTAGCTAATTACCTCCATTCCGAATACAATGGGATTTGTTTTGTTAGCCAATTCGACAGTTTCACTCAGTTTTTCTTTATAATTTAAATCTATATATATTTAATTTGAATGCACATTTTAATTTACTAGGGCCACATACTGACTCCAAAAATTCCAGAAAAATAAATCTAGCTATGTTTTGATGATACGGTCCTAACAAAACTAATTTCGTCGAATTTGGAGACCGTTTGATGAGCGGTCATCTTCCAGTCGATTAGATTCAAAGTGAAAGTGCCAAACACGTTTAAATTCACCACGCTCACATATTAATTCCAAAAATTATAAAAATTGGAATCTATCAATAATTTAACATTCCGGATCCAACAAAAGTGGTTTCATCGAAAACGGAGGTCGTTTGCAAAATGACTATTTTTAAGGACTATATATTATATAAAATATATATGTATATGTATATATTCCATAGCGACTATTCTGAATTTTAAACTGGATGTAACTTTTTATTATCATTATGAAATCTGAATTTTTTACATTCGTTAGAAACATATAATTAAACAAATTCAAATATTTTTGGTTTTTCTGAAATCCGATTTATTTTGTATCCTGTACATTCAATTGAAATTTGAAATCGAATTTTCAAACTATCGCACCATTTCAGGCTTATTTTATAATTAAAATAAAGTTATAAGTTCTAACTTCAATTAAAATAAATTTTTAGTTGTTATTATTTAAAATAAATCATTTTAAATATTCAAAATACATTAAAATAGCAAAAATAAATTTTTTAATTTGGTTCTGAAAAAACGGGTTGTTACAATCTCCCTCACTTAAAATCTTTTCGTCCTCGAAAAGGAACAGAGCTGAAAGTTGTTTAACTAACCAACTCAATTTTCATCTTGGCTTTCATTCTTCAACTTTTCAGTTTCTAAGAATTTTCGAATTTTTCAAAAATTTGGCTAACCTCCTATGTACCGGAGACCTTTAAAACCACAACTTGCCTCACAGGGCCCTCATCAATCCAAAAGAGAAAAGAAAAAGCCAAGCGGTTAGCCAATCGGCTCATAAAATCATCCAGACCCAAGAAATATTGTAAACATGTACCTATTTGTCGGGCATACAATTTTATTCCTCTTCTTAGCCTCCTTGCTATGACCTATTCATTATATACACAAGTACATATATGAAATTGCAATCAATTTCCAAGTCAGTTCAATATTTGATTCAATTCATCTTAATGGTTCAAAATTTTAATTAATCAAACCAATAATCAAACATCACAATCAGCAATCAATTAGTTGATTATTATTTCAAACACATAACTTATATATATATATATATATATACAAAAATTGTATTTTTGATGTCAATTCACAAACAATAAATCCTATCTAGTTTTGGTTCTCACACCAGTCAATTGGAAATATATAGTAATCCCACTTTCGAAGCTCGAACATGAACTCTGGTGATATTAGCAATCATCAGAATCATCTCCAGGCTGCTAGAGTGTGATTCTATATCTATCCAGTATATTTGAGACTTCGAATATACGTTCATGACATGTATATGCGAAATCTTTATATACTCGATTGTCCAAATTTAATATAAAATAAAATACTCAAATACGTATAATAAGGTTTAAATTTTCAAAACTAAATTTGTTTACATTTTTATTTTAAAAATAACACTCTTCCAACTCATCTAGGATACTACTGATCCCATCTCTAACGAGTCATTCGCATTGGATATCACTAACCCAATCTCTGATGAATTCTTTCATTTGGTTCTAATGCTCTTGTTCTGAAGCTCTGTAAACCAAAGCTCTGATACCATGATGAAACGACCCAAAATTCCCCTTACGGGAAAGCCCGGATTGAGTTGTGAACATGACAGTGTTCTGAACACAAACCAAAGAACATTTCATAGCTTACTACAACAATTACATAAGAGAACAAGAATATAACAGAGTATGAATAAATAATATACATTTGATAACATCAAAGATTTACAAATTACAACGCAGCGGAAAAATAATACAGAATACAACTGAAAGGAATACACGGATATAGAGCTTTCCGAATATAGTTCCAGTTGTAAATCCAGGATCCTATGAATATAATATCTGCAAGACCAAAACCACAAGCTGCCCGTGTGGAAATAAGGGCACCCAGAGTTTAGGTTAAAACAATAAACTCCAGGTCAGTAATGTGACTGGTGTGAGAACTAAAACAATTATTTAAAACTTTACTTTAGAAATAAAGTAAATCAAGGGACCGCGTCGTATAATACGGAACGGGTTTTCTAGCAAGAATACCAGTGCATAAAACAGTGTATAAACATCGCAATGTTTTTTGAAAAATGAAGCTATTATAAGACTCAGGTCCCATCACACTATGCAATAGAGTTTTCCCTTATAATAGCCAAATATTCTTGGTATATTTAAAACAATTCATTTGATACTATTATAAGTGCATAGCGTATAAAACAACTTCAAATATAAATGTATCAATCGTCGACGGATTGGGTACCATATATCATCTCGCCATACTAGGCTCTATAATCAAAACTGAAATGTCGCGTACTAGAAATTGGATTCCATCTATGAGTCGATGCCAGGGATGGCTCCTCGCCGCTTCGAGACACTCTAGCAAATGTCTCAGGACTACACACTCTTGGTAACCCTTGGATGCTTCAGGGAGGTCATATCTTACGTTTGAGGATTGGTTATTTCTGAATATACGTTTCCTAGTCTTATCGGACCTATCCATCGGCTCCATAGTAACCGATATATCCGAGGCGCCGTGCAATCCGACAACCACATAGGTAAAAACATAATAAAGGTCTGGGCTCCATACCATGACACCACCCATAGCTAGAAAGAAACATCGTGTACACCCTACGATCCGATCCTTTTTTTTTACTCATACCGAGGTGTGAGGCTCGCGAATTAACACTATACACAAAGCTATGCCCTTTGAGGCCGTGCTTTGATCATCAACCACAAGACTCTGCTTTTCAATAGAAGCCTTGATCATCTGCATCTCAGCATGTCACACTGACAATTCACACCATGCAACTGATGTCTATCAATATATAACCTCTGAGCTCGTACGTCTTAGAGAAAGGTGTTAAGCAAGAGAATAAATTCTCTGCCACCAAATAGATATATATTTAATAGAGATCAACCAACATAGAATAAAATCCAATGTGAAACACACATCCATTTACCAGTTCATTCTGGGTCTGAACGAAACCGAAAGCACCTTATTCCTCATCCCATATGCCCAATACAGGAGAGAGGACCTCACATATCTAGTCGATCTCCAAGTACGTCTGGATGATCACCGCTTATTACCTTGTCTTGGGTGTACAGCCCAATCAAGACATCAGTAATCATCCAAACAATGTGAAGACCTCCGGTCTTCAACCACCGTCTTCATCATTGACTTATCACCGAATCAGTTATTCAAAATGGGTATAAACCCGACCTTTTCGAATAACTCGTGTATATAATAAATAAGTGTTATAAAAACACAAAATACGCCTCATTCCAATCCAGAATATTCTTTTATTCAAATATTCTTATACTTTGGGAATGGTTCCCATTAATTTTATCAATGATAAATTCTTTAAATTTATTATTTAATCATCCTTTGGATATCAATTCAAACCAAATTAAGGTTTATCCAAACTAGTCGAGATTAGCGTACCTTATCGAAGTAATATTTGTTTAATTTCCCAATCCCAACCTATTCATCCCATGGAGCAAAACTTGTAATACTCCATATCTAACACCACCGTGTTATCGGTAAAATTAATTACCACTTCCCGTTCAAATCTAATTAAAGATTTAACTAACGCTTGAAGCAAAACTGGTTATACTCCACTCTCGATCATTTCCCAAATTCGATAATTTAAATTATCACATTCGTATTTTATCTAGTTAAAAATTCATTAAAACTACAGTTGGTTTTAATCTTCCTAAAAATTAGTATTAATGATTATTTGAATTTGGAAAATCAAACATGTCGCATCGACAATCTGTACCGTACTATTGTTTTCTGCCTATATATGATCTCTAAGCTCGTACGTCCTAAAGAAGGGTGTTAAGCAAGAGAATAAATTTTCTGCCGCCAACAAATATATATTTAGCAGATATCAACCATACAGTTCAAAATACAACGTTAGACATGTAATCCTGTCTTTAACTGGGTTAAAGAACAAATGTCATTTAAAACACAGTTCATGATAAACCCAAATCACATTCCATTAATTATGAAATCTTCATGAAAAACAGATCAATATATATAATCGATATCAATTGTCGTATCCGACTAATAATATAAATGGAATAACGATAAAGCCTTTTAAATTCGATATATATTAACAGTCTTCCTCCACAGAAGCTCACTTCGATTATTATCAAATCGAATTCCATTCAATTCCAATTTAATATATTAAATTGGAAAGCTTTACTTTGGAAAATTCCCGTTAAATCTTAATCAAAAGATTTATAAATTCCAAATCACATTTCAATATTAATTGGGTCAAAGAACAAGTGTTATTTAAACCACCGTTCACAAAAATCCAATTCTTTCATTCAATTCCAGTTAAATATTAATTAATTGGAAAACTTCTCTAAATCTTAATTAAAATATATATTCATTTCTCAACTGGGTTTAAGAACAGTGTTAATAAAGACACCATTCACGACAAACCCAAAATCCCATTTGATACTAAATACAAGGCTCTGAATAGAAATTATATCGGCTTATATTCAATATCAAATTCTGAAACCAACAAATATCGTATTGAAAATAATGATATAAATATATCTTACAAATTTCCATAACAATATCCGTATAATCACGAAATCCAGTACCGAAATACTCCGAAGATGATTTCCATTCAAATCCACTCCAATTCATATATTGGAAATTCTGGGTATACTAAAACCCATTCTCAATCCAATTTATTTATTTAAAAATAATTGGATTATAATTCTAGTTGATAACTAGTTCATTTCGATAAAATTATATTTTTATCTTTTCAAATATGGAATTTTCATCCAAACTCTTTCCAAATCATTTATTATGATTATACACAAATTATTAATATTTATAATAATTTTATTAAGGCCCATCATTCGATTTCCATAAACGGTCCTTTTCCAAATTTTATTTGGACATAATTCCAAATCCAACTGTTAATTTCAAATCTCTTATATTCGTTGGAAAGCTCTTTTCGATACGTACGTAAGGTTCTGGTTTTAGCTGAATCTGATGGCCGGATCTCCCATAATGTCAACTCGAAGTCAGTGGTCGAAATTCGCGAACAGTCGTGGCGCGGCACGTTCTATTTAGGCCATTTAATATATATTACACATACTTCATCGATTTCCAATTAAAAAGTATTTTATAAATTGTTTTAAATTCGTTTTATAAATGATTTCAACTTCATATTCAATTTCAAATCAAAATTGAATATTCCATGTCATTAATATATAAATGATAATATTTTCAAAATATTAGATTTTGAAATCACTTCCTTTTCGATATTCATTATAAAATGAATAAAATCGATATAATATCGTTCGCACTAAAATGGCACAAATCAAATCAACACGGATTCATATTATTTCAAAACATTCATGTCTATCCAAAATAAAACATCAAAATCAAACTTTGATCTTTGACTGAATATTATTTTAAAATATTCGTTATTTCCCAAATTGGAATGAGACCCAATCAATTATCATATAATATTATTTGTATGGGTTCCATAAAACACATGTATATAACAACAATGATAAACAATCATCTATCATCCAGAGTGCATTCTACACTGCATAAGCATTAAATATAAATAATTAACACTTACAATAGTCTGTCAACCAATCGATTGATATACAACTAAACAATTGGGATTAGTGTATGTCCAGTATCATCCCAATACCCGTGTGGGGTTTCAACCAACAAATACTGAATATTGTTTGTGCAGTTGGTCGATGTGTAAAATATATCTCCCCAATCAATGTCAGTCAAATGAGTGTACATAAACAAATCATTTGATTTGTAAATGAATATTTATTTTCATTTCAGGCAAATTTTATGCCATTCATATAAGCCAACAAATACTGAATATTGTTTGTGCAGTTGGGCGATGTGTAAAATATATCTCCCCAATCAATTTCAGTCAAATGAGTGTACATAAACAAATCATTTGATTTGTAAATGAATATTTATTTTCATTTCAGGCAAATTTTATGCCATTCATATATGCGTTAAAAAATATATTTTTAACGATAAAATATTTTACTCAAGATGAATATTTTATATAGTTCCTTCATTCAATAAAAATTATATTTTTATTATTCTAACATTTTTAGAAAATTTTGGCAGCATAACGACGCGATACTAGAACCGGAATAAGGTCTAGCCTTATCCTTCGCCTAGTACTGGCTCGCGCCATACACAAACCAAATTCAACCAATTCCATTCACATGCCAAACCAAATTCAACCAATTAAAATAATCAACACAAACAACCAAACATTCATGGTTTCAATCAAAGGTGTCAGGTGATACTAAGCACCGTCTGCATCCTACTATATATTTAACTGTAAACTAAATTAGAGTGAGAAGTTCTCACCTTTTGTTTCCACTCCGTCAGTCTTTAATTTAACGGTTTGAATTTGGATTTGCTTCAGCGCTTTGTGTTCTTCACCGTGATCCCAACGTAATCTATTTCACGCAGTTTATATTAAAAATCACATTTTTAATATGATGTTTACATTTTAAAAATCCCATTTTTAACAATGTTATTTATATCAAAAATAACATTTCTATTCAAGGCGACATATATATGGAAATCACATTTTTATCATATCGTTATATGTATAAAAAAATCACATTTTTAATAACGCTACATATGCATAAAAATCATATTTTTATTATCGCTACATATACATAAAAATCAAATATTTATTTCAAATATATATATATATATATCGCATTTTTATTTCAAATCTATATACATATAAATCGTATTTTTATTTCAAATATATATATATATATAAATCGTATTTTTATACCACTAATTTATTTTTAAAGACTGAAAATAAACCCAAGCTTTTCATATTTTAGTTCTAAAATAAAAGTTCAAATGTGAATTTATTCACTTTTATCACGAGGTAAGACTTGTCGAAGGTTGCGCAACTTCTTTTGTTCAGAGGAGGAGCCACTAGTGCAAAACTGAGGCGCCCTTCTTCGATTGGGTCATTCAAGGCGGAGCGACAGTCATTAGAGGAGGAGACGAAGGGGGTGCGCTCAGTGGTTGCAGGTGGTGGTGTTGTGGGGTCTGCGGCGGGGCGAGGAGGATGTGGCGGCCTTCAACGGAGGGGCGGCAGTTTTCAGGTGAAAAGGAGGGCTAGTGTTTGCAACCTAGGATGATTTCAGGAGGAGAGAAGGAAAGGGGGAGGGAGGAGGATCAGAGAAAGGGGAAGGGGTTGCGCGGCGGCGGCTGCCTGGAGGACGCAACAGTGACCGTAGGGAGGAAGGGCGACGGGAAAAATTGGGGGGAGGGGGCTTTTTTTTCTCCTTCTGTTATGATTTTGAATGGCGGAGGATAATGGGAGTCGGGGTTGACCAAGTGAATAAATATTTAATTTTAATTTTAAATCCAAAAGTTATTTTTTCATTCAGACCGCTAATCGAACCCAACGACTGTCGCCCCTAGCTATTTACCCCCATTCCGAACACAATGCGACATGTTTCTTTAGCAATTCGACTGTTACGCTAAGTTTTTCTTTAAATTAAAATACAAATCTATATATATTTAATTTGGATGCATTTTTTAATTTACCGAGGCCACATACTGAATCCAAAAATTCCAGAAAAATAAATCTAGCTATATTTTGACGATACGGTCCTAACAAAACTAATTTCATCGAATTTGGAGACTGTTTGAAAAGCGGTCATTTTCCAGATGATTAAATTCAAACTGAAAGTGCAAAACACATTTAAATTCAGCACACTCACATATTAATTCCAAAAATTATGAAAAATGGAATCTAGCAATAATTTGACATTCTAGATCCAACAAAATTGGTTTCATCGAAAACGGAGGTCGTTTGCAAAATGACTATTTTTAAGGACTATATATTGTATAAATTATATATAAATTCGATAGCGACTATTTTGAATTTTAAACTGGGGATAACCTTTTATTCCCGTTATGAAACCTGAATTTTTCACATTCGTTGGAAAGATGTAATTAAACAGATTCAAATGTTTCTAATTTTACTGAAATCCGATTTATTTTGAATCTTGTACATTCAATTGAAATTTGAAATCGAATTTTCAAATTACCGTGCCATTTCAGGCTTGTTTTGTAATTAAAATAAATTTATACATTCTAAATTCAATTAAAATAAATTTTTAGTCGTTATTATTTAAAATAAATCATTTTAAATATTCAAAATCCATTAAAATTGCAAAAATAAAATTTTTAAATTGGTTCTGAAAATTCGGGTTGTTACAATCTTTAGGTCCTCGAAAAGGAACGGAACAGAAAGTTGTTTAACTAACCAACTCAACTTTCATCCTGGCTTTTATTCTTCAACTTTTCAGTTTCTAAGAAATTTCAAATTTTTCAAAAATTTGGCTAACACCCTAAATTTTCGAAAAATTTCGCCATAACCTACTTTGTACGGGGAGACCTTTAAAATCGCAACTTGCCTCACAGGGCCCTCATCAATCCAAATGAAAAAGCCAAACGGCTAGCCAGTCGGCTCATAAAATCATCCAAACCCTTGAAATATAGTAAACATGTACCTATTTATCAGGCATACAATTATTCCTCTTCTTAGACTTCTTGCTATGACCTGTTCATTATATGCACATGTACATATATGGAGTTGCAATCAATTTTCATATCAGTTCAATATTTGATTCAATTTGGCTTAATGGTTCAATATTTTAATTAATCAAACCAATAATCAAACAACACAATCAGCAATCAATTAGTTGATTATCGTTTCAAACATATAACTTTTATATATATACAAAAATCGTAATTTTGATGCCAATTCACAAAAAATAAATCCTATCTAGTTTTGGTTCTCACACCAGTCAATTGGAAATATATAGAAATCCCACTTTCAAAGCCCGAACATAAACTCTGATGATGCTTGCAATCATCGGAATCATCTCCGGGCTAAAAGAGTACGAATCTATATCTATCCAATATATTTGAGACTTCGAATATACATTCATGACACATATATGTGAAATCTTTATATACTCAATTGTCCAAACTTAATATAAAATAAAATACTCAAATACGTATAATAAGGTTTGAAATTTCAAAACTATTTTTTTTTCATTTTTATTTTAAAAATAACACTCTTCCAACTCATTCTAGGATACTACTGATCCCATTTCTAACGAGTCCTTCTCATTGGATATCGCCAACCCAGTCTCAAATGAATTCTTTCGTTTGGTTCTAATGTACCTTGTTCTCGAGCTCTGTAAACTAAAACTCTGATACCACGATGAAACGACCCAAACATACTTTACGGGAAAGCCCGGATTGAGTTGAGGACACGACAGTTTTCTGAACACAAACAGATGAACATTTCATTGCTTATTACAATAATTACATTAGAGAACAAGAATATAACAGAGTGAATAAATAACATACATTTGATAAACATCAGAGATCTACAAATTACAATGCAGCGGAAAAATAATACATAACACAACTGAAAGAAATACACGGATACAGAGCTTTCCAAATATAGTTCCAGTTGTAAATCCAGGATCCTGTAAATATAATATCTGCAAGACAAAAACTACTAGCTGCCCGTGCAAAAATAAGGGCACCCAGAGTTTAGGTTAAAACAATAAACTCCAGGTCAGTCATGTGACTGGTGTGAGAACTAAAACAGTTATTTAAAATTTACTTTAGAAATAAAGTAAATCAAGGGACCACGCCTTATAACATGGAACGGGTTTTCTCCTAAGAAAACCAGTGCATAAAACAATTTATAAACATCGCAATGATTTTTGAAAAATGAATCTATTATAAGACACAAATCCCATCACACAATGCAACGCAAGCTGGAGGATAGAGTTTTCCCTTATAATAGCCAAACATGCTTGGTACATTTAAACAAATCATTTGATACTATTATAAGTGCATAGTGTATAAAACAACTAGAAATATAAATGTATTAATCATAGACGGCATGGGTACCATATATCATGTCGCCATACTAGGCTCTACAATCAAAACTGAAATGTCGCGTATTGGAAATTGGATTCCATCTATGAGTCGAGGCCAGGGATGGCTCCTCACCACTTCGAGACACTCTTGCAAATGTCACAGGACTACACAATTTGGGTAACCCTTGGATGCTTCAGGGTCGGTCCTCTCTTACGTTTGAGGATTGGTTATTCCTGAACACACATTTCCTGATCCTATAGGACCTATCCATTGGCTCCATGGCAACCGATATACCCGAGGCGCCTCTCAATCCAACAACCACATAGGCAAAAACATAATAAATATCTGGGCTCCATACAATGTCCCCACCCATAGTTAGAAAAAAATGGCGTGCACTCCCTATAGTCCGATCCCGTTTTTGACCCATACGAAGGTGTGAGTCTCGCGAATTAACGCTATACACAAAGCTATGCTCTTTAAGGTCTTGCTTTGATCATCAACCACAAGACTCTACTTTTCAACAGAAGCCTTGATCATTTCCATCTCAGCATGCCACACTGACAATTCACACCATGCAACTGATGTCTATCGATATATAACCTCTGAGCTCGTACGTTTGAGAGAAGGGTGTTAAGCAAGAGAATGAATTCTCTGCCACCTAACAGATATATATTTAATGGAGATCAATCGACACAGAATAAAATCCAATGTCAGACACACATCCATTTACTAGTTCGTTTTGGGTCTGAACGAAACCGGAGGCACCTTAGTCCTCATCCCATATGCCCAATACAGGAGAGAGGCCCTCGCATATCTGGTCGATCTCCAAGTACGTCTGGACGATCACCACTTATTACCTTGTCTTGGGTGTACAACCCAATCAATACATCAATAATCATCCAAACGATGTGAAGACCTCCGGTCTTTAACCACCGTCTTCATCATCGCCTTATCGTCGAATCAATTATTCAGAATGGGTATAAACTCGGCCTTTCCGAATAACTCGTGTATATAATAAAGAAGTGCTATAAAAACACAACATATGCCTCATTCCAATCCAGAATATTCTTTTATTCAAATATTCTTATACTTTGGGAAAGGTTCCCATTAATTTTATCAATGATAAATTCTTTAAATTTATTCTTTAATCTTCCTTTGGATATCAATTCAAACCAAACTAAGGCTTATCCAAACTAGTCGGGATTAGCGCACCTTATCAAAGTAATCGTTTGTTTAATTTCCCAATCCCAACCTATTCATCCCATGGAGCAAAACTGGTAATACCCCTTATCTAACACCACGGGGTTATCAGTAAAATTAATTACCACTTCCTGTTCAAATCTAATTAAAGATTTAATTATCGCTTGGAGCAAAAATTGTGATACTCCACTCTCGATCATTTCCCAAATTTGTAATTTAAATTATCACATTCGCATTTCAATATAGTTAAAGATTCATTAAAACTCCACTTGGTTTAATCTTCCCAAAAATCAATATTAATGGTTATTTAACTTTGGAGAATCAAACATGTCGCATCGACAATCTATACCGTACTATTGATTTCTGCCCGTATATAACCTCTAAGCTCGTACGTCTTAGAGAAGGGTGTTAAGCAAGAGAATAAATTTTCTGCCGCCAACAGTTATATATTTAGCAGAGATCAACCATACAGTTCGAAATACAATGTTAGACATGTAATCCTGTCTTTAACCGGGTTAAAGAACAAATGTCATTTAAAACACAGTTCACGATAAACCCAAATCACATTCCATTAATTATGGAATCTTCACGGAAAATAGATAAATATATACAATCGATATCAATTTTCGTATCCGACTAATAATATATATGGAATAACGACAAGGCCTTTTAAATTCCATATATATTAACAGTCTTCCTCCACAAAAGCTCACTTCGATTATTATCAAATCGAATTCCATTCAATTCCAATTTAATATATTAAATTGGAAAACTTTACTTTGGAAAATTCCCGTTAAATCTTAATTTAAATTCCATATATATTAACAGTATTCCTCCATAGAAGCTCACTTCGATTATTATCAAATCGAATTCCATTCAATTCCAATTTAATATATTAAATTGGAAAACTTTACTTTGGAAAATTCCCATTTAATCATAATCAAAAGATTTATAAATTCCAAATCACATTTCACTATTAATCAGGTTAAAGAACAAGTGTTATTTAAAGCACCGTTCACGATAAACCCAAAAATCCATTTCTTTCATTCAATTCCAATTAAATATTAATTATTTGGAAAACTTCTCTAAATCTTAATTAAAAGATTTATTCTTTTCTCAACTGGGTTTAAGAACAGTGTTAATAAAGACACCATTCACGACAAACCCAAAATCCCATTTGATATTAAATACAAGGCTCTGAATAGAAATTATATCGGCTTATATTCAATATCAACACTACAAGAAAAACTGCAAATAGTGGAAAAATTTAGCAGCGGAAATTTCCATCGTAAAATAGCGACGGACTTTCGTGGAATCGGTAAGGGATATTATCTAGGAATTTTTATTTCAACTTATTTTAAAATATTAACGTCGAGTTCTTTTTTCCACCGCTGAACCATAGCGGATTGCAATGGTTTAACGTCATTGTTTTTTCGCCGCTAAATTCCATTACAATTTGAGATAGTTTACCATCATGTATTTTTTGAAGCTATTTTGCAGTAGATTTTCATGGGATTTACAAGGGATTAATATGCTTATTCTTTATCAAATGTTTTACTTTTATGTTTTCACTAAGTAATCGATAAGTAAAATTAAATTTTAAATAATTAATGGTAATAATAACATACTAATTAGGAAAAATATATAATTACTATTAATTGTAACTAAAGTTCAATAATTACAATTGATTATTTAGTAATTACTAAATAATTAAGAGGTAATAATAATTAATAATATAGATTAATAAGCAATCTTTAATAATCAATGATTAATAATCAATGATTAATAAGTAATTTTCAATAATTAAGAAGTAAAATTTATTATCTGGTAACAAAAAATCAATAATTAAAAATTATGTTTAGTACATACTAATTCAAAAAATATTTTTTTTTGTATTTCTATAATAAATATAAAATTTTGAATTTTTCATAATTTTAAAATAATTATAAAGTTATAACAAATGCATTTTTAACAATAGCGATTCTCCGCTAGTTGCAATAAATAAACTTTTAACAAACTTCGTTTTGTTACAAGTTGAAATAAACATATTTTTTACAATTGATTATTAATATTAAAATAAATTTCTAATTTAATATTAAAATATTAAAATCATGTGTTTATTTGGTTCAAGTGGGATATTTCGTACGTAGATGGTAGAAAAGAAGTTGGCGCCCAACGCGTCCATGGCAACAGATTCAAACGACTCTTTTTTATAAATGGGAAAAAGAACTATTTTGGACCTTCTAACGAGATCGAAAACATGTAGAACATAAATATAAGTTCTGATTAATGCAAACTGTTATTCTTTTAGTCTCCCATTAATGTACAGTTTTTTTTACACAAATATAAATTCCAATTTTACTTGTCAAATAGACTTTGTCGGTTATTCTTAATTCTACCGAGCCTTCGAAAACTTGTGTTCGTCTGAAGCTTTTTTACAATACCCATTTTTTCCTCCATTGAATGATGCATTAATTACAATGTCTATTGAATTATTATAAGCCTTATATATCAGTTCCTTGTACTTTATTTCTTTACGTGCATTTATGACCAGTCTTAACGTTAATGTTAATTAAATGCACTTTATACAATCAACCGATACACAAGACTTATACAATTTGATTCATTAATGCTCATTAAAAAACCTGCAACAATAACTATATAATCCAGTTTTTGCCGTCTTTTTTAACATATATATATAGTAGTTATTTCATATTAATTTTGAATCATTAAAAATAATAATTATTGATTATTATTTCTTATTCATCAACTGTTGATTACTAACTACTACTTAATTATAATCGAATATTGATTATTCAATCTTAATTATTAAGGACTATTAATCATTATTTATTTATTACTTCTTATTTAAGTTATTAGTTTATTTGAAACAAATATATTTTTTGGAAATAAGAAAATATTAGTAAATAAAATAAACTTTAAAGTAATAAAATTTGATACGAATTATATATATTTGTTCAAAGGTTAATGAATTATTTTATCATGAAACTAGAAATTTCAATTAAGGCAACATATAACCTACAATATAAGATACAATATAAGATACTGAATAAGTATGCGTAGATGATTATGCATGATTCACAATAATTTCATTGTTTCCTCATTTGAAGGAATTGACAAAACCTTCGTAAGAGCTTGCTAAGGATTAGATTACATAATCTATTCGAAAGATTAGGTGCTTGAGTGTGAATGGAAATGTGAAAAAGTTTCCTACAGTGTTACATCATCTAAAATTAGAAGAAAAATATGACTTAATATGGTAAAATGTATTTTTTGACTACTCCCATAGTCATAGGAGATATTTTTCTATAATTTATTATGATAAAAATAGTAAGTACTGATTATGTCTACTCTGCCTTTGTTATTATTTGCTATTGTTATTACTCTTATGGTGTTATATAACATTTTTTTATTAAGAATGATATGATATCTACCCATAATAGAAAAAAAATATTGTGATTACATAATTTGTTATTACTTCAAAGAAAATAGGTGGAACTCAGGAGTAGCTATCTGGTTAATTTTATAAATCTTAACATTTTTCCTAATGGGGCATGGTAATTGTTTACCTTATTTATATCCATATATGTCATGCAAGAAGTTGTCCGTGAACATTCATTTCATATGTATAATTATTTCATATTAATTGTAGCCTTATAGCCTTGCCTTTAAAGCCAAAATCATGATGCTTATTTTCCCATATCACTTTTGAATTCCATACGCAAATTAGTCATAAATATTAATTATTAATGAACAAATGGTAGGGTACTTGGGTGAAATTTTCAGTATGTCCATATATAAAAAACAACAACATGGAAATGTATTTTTTTCATTATATGGAAAGTAAATCAAGATGTATTACAAAGTCGGTTTTCCCACCGTTATGCAGTTATACTAGTTATATTGGAGATAAAATTGATGGTACATTATCATTTATAGACATTATTAGTAAACTTTAATCTATAAAATTTATTGTTGCTACAACAAAATTACCTTTTTACAACATTTGTTTAACAATGATCGATAACAAAACATTATAAAAGATGTAATTTTACAATGTTTTTGACAAAAATGTTTAAAAAACTTATGTTTTCAGAACATATTGTTAAGAAACGTTGTAAAATATAAACTTTCATAATGTTTTCATATAACACGGTAAAGCATCAAGTTTTGGCAACATTTTTTCCAAATAATCATCAATTAACCTTTTAATAGCTATTCAAATGGTTATAAAAGTCATTGGTTCATCCAATCAGATAATAAGTTACTATGAACTGTTTAGAAGTAATTTTACCTTATACATTGGTTTGTGGTAAAATGAATAAATTTATTTATTATTTCTTAAAATGTTATAGTAACTAATAATTTATAGTTAATAACAAATACTAAGTATACAATTAAGTAGTTTATAAATAGTAATTAATAATTTATAGTTGAAAACTTCGAAAAGTTAATTATCCATTATCTATAATAAATGATTACAAATAATAATTTATAATTCATAATTATTGTTTACAATCGATAACTAAATTTATATTTAATGTTTTATTATGGTTAGTTATGAATAGTTAGTAAATCACACATCATAATTTATACTTTAAATCTTGTTTGTTGCAGGTTAAAACTTTTGGCTCCAAGTTGTAACTTTAACTTAAATTTAGGCAGAAAGTGCCAAAATAAAAAAGAAGCAATATTTATATTTAATGATTTTACTAAATATTCAATAATTGTAAAATTGTGAAAATTTGTAATTTTTCATAAAAAATTTATAGAAAAATATAAAATTTGAAAATAAACCTCTGAATTTTTGCTATAATTTTTTTGAAAGTATTCATAAAATTTAAAGCAAAATCAATTGTAATATATATTGCTAGTTTGCTATTTTATATGGCATAGAATATTATTTGTTTTCTTTCAGCTCCAAAGCCAAAAGCACGTTTGGGTTCCCACATCAAAAATTTTGGCTTTAAAAACGTTCCCGCCCTCAATTTCATTTCCCGCTTCCACCGCCCAATCCTAAATTCCAAATATTACCCTTCAAATTACGGATTTCCTACCACACGACAGTATGGTATTTATCCAAATTAATTTTCCCCAACCATAGCCTCTTTCTTCTCCTTCGCTAGTATCTTTGCTCTGATCGCATGCCGTAGATGCCTTGTAATAAGGCGTCAACACTCAAACCTGCAAGCTCAACATCGTAACTATTCGTCTGCCCTTTCCTTTCACGATCTACTTACTCGCGTCTTGGCGGCAGAAGAGCGCGCTGCTTGCATTCGCTTTGAATACAGATTGGTTGTCATCGACGGGGTTGAAGGGGATGGGGAGTAGGTAGAGTCGATTACGCTGACGATATTTATGATGATGTGGGTGAGGGAGTGGAAGGTTTACTAGGCAATGTTAAATGGGGATTTAGGGTCAGACCACGATGTCGTGGATGGAGGCGGAGTTGAGGTGAGCGTTGAGGTGTGTAACAACTGGCAAGATAGATAAGGTTTTTTTTCATGATATCATACTATCTTAATTGATGTCTTTAACTTTTTTGGATTTACCAAAGATATTTAGTCTTATTCTGCTACCAGTTTAATATTTGAGAGCAGAGAAAATGGATTACTGCTTCGAAATGTTCTACATTGTGTTTTTCATGCATTCAGTTATTGCGTTTTTGTTTTATTGCAAAAATGACGTCTGCTAATTGATGCATTTACTTCTACTTAGACCAAACACACCAAGAAGGCTGGAATCATTGGGAAATATGGTATGCACTTTCTTTGTTAACTTATTTTATAGTTAGATTATTAGCAGTACAGATACTAATATAATGTTTTATTATCATAGTTAGATTGTAATTCAGAGGTGGTCATAGTCTGTGCTCACACACATGCACCCTGAGGACACACTCATGACTCACATTTGTATGCATGCATTATATATGCAATGTGTTTTATAGTGTTTAGCGATGGTGTTCATATGATCATGCCTAACAGGCTCAAGCAAGTACCGGTTAGATAATGTGAACTTTGAATTAATCAAAACTCAAAATTGTAACCATATCTTATATAAATATTACTGCTAAAACTTTAATTACTAAGGTTCTCTTTAATATGTTATATGTATTTCAAATAAGATCATATGTTCAATGCCGAGCACCGGTATTTATTTGTAAAACGCTTTGATTGTTTAATGCTTGGTTTTGATGGAAAATCTAGTAGTTATTTACTTTTACTCAATTTTGCAAAAAATTAAAACAAGCTTTGAGTTTTAACGTTTAAATATTAACCGAACTTGTAACAGCATTGAGCACTTTGAAGCCTCTATTGACTTGGGGCGTAGCTGTTAACATTGCAGATATGAATTTTCTTCCTTTCTTAATAGTAGGGACAGTCAGTAATGCCGAGTGGTGTGCTGAGAACTTAAGCAATTAAACTACACATGTGCACGCATCCGCACCCCTCCCTCCCTTGTTTCCCCAAAATATAAAAAAATCCCACCCCACTTCATTGAGTTTAGGGCTGGCAACGGGTACACGAAAAATCCAATATCCGTCCGCATCCGTATCCGAAAAGCAGATAAATATCCGATATCCGAAAAAATGGATGCGGATACGGATACATAGATATCCGCATCCGAAAATTATCCGTCCGAATATTTTTAACATTATGCTCAAAATTATATGTATTTTAGTACAATGAATCGGATTTATTTATTACTTTACTAAGTCGAATATTTATATCATATGCAATAAATACATATTAGTTCCTCAAATCTATTTAATTTCATCATACATGCTTATTTTTAACACTTTAGTGATCAAAAAATTGAAAAACAATTATGTTAAACTATAAATTTTCATTTATATTTCATGATTTATCGATCGTTGGCGGATAGGATAATTATCCGATATCCGTCCGTATCGGCGGATACAGATACCCGATATCTGGAAATAATTTCGGACACGGACACGGATATAGCACTATCCGTTCCGAAAGTATCCGTTCCGAAAGTATCCGTTGACAGCCCTAATTGAGTTGTATGTTTGTATATAGTTAACTAATTTTATGGATTCATACTACAACTATTCAATTTATACTGGACGATTATGCCTAATAGTGAGTACTTGAGCACATTAATCAATCTTGGCTTATCATCTCATGTATGGAAAAGACATGTACTGATAGTATTTCCTCCAAGTCCCTGTACCTGTCATAGTAATTTTCTTTCATTTGATTGTAGGTACCCGGTACGGTGCTAGTTTGAGAAAGCAGATTAAAAAGATGGAAATTAGCAAGGATACCAAATACTTCTGTGGCAAGCACGCGATGAAGAAAAAAGTTGTTGGAATTTGGGGTTCCAAGGGCTATAGCAAAGTAAAGGTTGGTGGGCTTACACATTCAACATTGCAAGTGATGTCACTGTTTGAAGCACAATCAGAGGCTGATGGAATTTGGGTTATATGAAATTGAAAAAAATGCACTCATATGTTTCGTGTTCACTTGTGCCTTCGTTGTCATCTTCGTAAGCCGGTTGGGTATGTTAGTTGGACTTATTTTGATTTAAATATGATGTTATGTGATTTTGGTATGATTATGAATGGTATGTGTTTGTATATAGGATAATGGTAGCACAGTTTGAATAGTTTTGTTGTTCATAATTCAGCTTGATATATATGTATGGATGAAGGATTATGAATGATCATTTTTTTATGTGATTATGGTTGTTCCTTTTTTTTTTGAAAATTTATCTTTAGTTTGTGGGATACGTTATTTATTTCAACGTTAACAGTTGAATAATATTATATATATATGCATATATATGTGTGCGTGTGTGTGTATATATATATATGTATGTATGTATATAATGACAGATCAGAAGGGGAATAGCTATAAATTACCCGTAAAAAGAAAAGCCAAAATACAAACATGGAAAACTTTATATTGTTAATCCCTTGCAAATTAGAAAGGGTTCACTGATAGAATATCGATAAATAACCCCAAAAATATTTTAAATAAAAAATATTTTGTCGCAAATCCCTTGCTAAATAGCAAGTGTTTACCGACAGATATTTATAAAAAAGAATTTCTAAAAAAATCGTATCCGTAGCTAATACATCGGTAGATAAATTTTAAATTAATTCAAAATTAAAATTTTATATTGAGAGAAATGACGGAAAATAATCGGAGAACTCACGCTAAAATCCATCGCAAAATTTGACACAGATACCATCTTGAAATTTACCGACCACCCCGATCCACAGGTAATCCGTCGCTAAACCTTATATAGCGACGGATTACCATCGGATTACGCCGCTGCAAAATCAGCTTTTTCTTGTAGTGCAAATTCTGAAACCAACAAATATCGTATTGGAAAGACCGATATAAATATATCTTACAAATTTCCAAAACAATGTCTGTATAATCACGAAATCCAATATCGAAATATTCCGAAGATGATTCCCATTCAAATCCACTCCCATTCATATATTGGAAATTCTGTTATATTAAAACCCATTCTCAATCCAATTTATTTATTTAAAAATAATTGGATTATAATTCTAGTTGATAACTAGTTCATTTCGATAAAAATATATTTTTATCTTTTCAAATATGGAATTTTCATCCAAACTCTTTCCAAATCATTTATTATGATTTTACATAAATTATTAATATTTTTAATAATTTTATTAAGGCCCTTTCAGTCGATTTCCAAAAATAGTCGTCGAACTGCACTTACAGCGACTTTTTCCAAATTTGATTTGGACATAATTCCATATCCAACTGTTAATTTCAAATCTCTTATGTTCGTTGGAAAGCACTTTTTGATACGAACCCAACAGTTCCGGGTTTAGGAGAATCCGACGGTCGGATCTCCCGTAGTGTCAACTCGAAGTCAATGATCGAAATTCGCGAACGGTCGCAGCGCGGCGCGTTCTATTCATGCCATTTAATATATATATATATATATATATGTATATGTATATATATATAATACATATTATATATACTTCATCAATTTCCATTTGAAACTAATTTTATAAATCGTTTTAAATTTGTTTTAAATTCGTTATAAAAACGATTTCAACTTCATATTCAAATTTAAATCAAAATTGAATATTCCATATCATTAATATATAAATGATAATATTTTCAAAACATTAGATTTTGAAATCACTTCCTTTTCGAAATTCATTATAAAAATGAATAAAATCGTTATAAACATCGTTCGCGTTAAAATGGCGCAAGTCTAATCAGCACGGCTTCATATTATTTCAATACGTTCATGTCCATCCAAAATCGGACATCAAATCATACTTTGATCTTTGACTGAATATTATTTTATAATATTCATTATTTTCCAAACTGGAATGAGAACCAATCAATTGCCATATAATATTATTTATATGGATTCCATACAACATATTTATATAACAACAATGATAAACAATCATTTATCATTCAGAGTGCATTCTACACTGCATAAACATTAAATATAAATAATTAACGCTTACAACAGTCAGTCAACCAATCAATTGATATACAACTAAACAAATGGGATTAGTGTATGTCCAATATCATCCCAGTACTCGTGTGGGATTCAACCAACAAATACTGAATATTATTTATGCAGTTGGGAGATGTGTAAAATATATCGCCCCAACCAATGTTAGTCAAATGAGTGTACATAAATAAATCTTCCGATTTGTAAATGAATATTTATTTTCATTTCAAGCGAATTTTATGCCATTCATATATGCATTAAAAATTATATTTTTAATGATAAAATATTTTATTCAATAATGAATATTTTATATAGTTCATTCATTCAATAAAAATTATATTTTTATTGTTCTAACATTTTTAGAAAATTTTGGCAGCATAACGACGCGATACTAGAACCAGAATAAGATCTAGTCTTATCCCTTCCCTAATACTGGCTCGCACCATACACAAGCCAAATTCAATCAATTCCATTCACATCCCAAACCAAATTCAACCAATTAAATCAATCAACACAAACAACAAAACATCCATGGTTTCAATGAAAGGTGTCGGGTGCTACTAAGCACCGTCTTCATCCTAGTATATATTTAACTGTAAACAAAATTAGAGTGAAATGTTCTCACCTTTTGTTTCCACTCCGTCATTCTTTAATTTAATGGTTTGGATTTGGATTTGCTTCAGCGCGTTGTGTTCTTCACCGTGATCCCAACGTAATTTATTTCAAGTAGTTTATATTAAAAATCACATTTTTAATATGATATTTACATTTTAAAAATCCCATTTTTAACAACGTTATTTATGTCAAAATAACATTTCTATTCAAAGCCACGTACATATGGAAATCACATTTTTATCATATCGTTATATATATAAAGAATCACATTTTTGATAAAACTACATATGCGTAAAAATCATATTTTTATTATCGCTACATATACATAAAAATCACATATTTATTTCAAATCTATATATATATATAAATTGTATTTTTATTTCAAATCTATATATATATAAATTGTATTTTTATTTCAAATCTATATATATATAAATCATTTTTTTTATTTCAAATCTACATATATAAAAATTGTATTTTTATTTCAACTCTCTCTATATATAAATCGTACTTTTATAATGCTAATTTATTTTTAAAAAATGGAAATAAAACCATGCTTTTCGTATTTTAATTCTGAAATAAAAGATCAAATGTGAATTTATTCACCTTTTATCGCGAAGGAAGACTCGTCGAAGGTTGTGCAGCTTCGTTTGGCCAGAGGAGGAGCCACCAATGCAAAACCGAGGTGCCCATTTTCGATTGGGTCATTCATGGTGGAGCGACCGTCATTAAAGGAGGAGACGAAGGGGGCGCGCTCGGTGGTTGCAGGAGGTGATGCTGTAGAGTCTGAGGCGGGGCCAGGAGGAGGTGGCGTCGGCCGTCAGCGGAGGGGCGGCGGTTTTCAGGTGAAAGGGGGGGGCTAGGGCTCGCGACATGGGCTGATTTCAGGAGAAGAGAGGGAAAGGGAGGAGGATCAGAGAAGGGGGGTGGGGTTGCGCGGCGGCGGCCACCTGGAGGACGTGGCGGTGACCGTACGGAGGGAGGGCGACGGGAAAAATTGGAGGGGGGCTTTTCTTTTTTTGTTCTGTTATGATTTTGAACGGGGGAGGATAATGGGAGAAGGGGTTGACCAAGTGAATAAATATTTAATTTTAATTTTAAATCCAAAAGTTACTTTTTCATTTGGACCCCAAATCGAATTCAACGACTGTCGACCCTAGCTATATACCCCCATTCCGAACACAATGGGATATGTTCCATTAGCCAATTCGACTATTTCGCTTAGTTTTTCTTTAAATTAAAATATAAATCTATATATATTTAATTTGAATGCACATTTTAATTTATCGAGGCCACACACTGACTCCAAAAATTCTAGAAAAATAAATCTAGCTATGTTTTGACGATACGGTCCTAACAAACATAATTTCGTCGAATTCAGAGACCGTTTGAAAAGCGGTCATTTTCCAGTCAATTAATTCAAACTAAAAGTGCCATACACGTTTAAATTCACCACACTCACACATATATTAATTCCAAAAATTATGAAAATTGGAATCTAGCAATAATTTGATATTCCGGATGCAACAAAAGTGGTTTCATCGAAAACGGAGGTCGTTTGCAAAATGACTATTTTAAAGGACTATATGTTATGTAAAAAATATATATATATATTCCATAACGACTATTTTGAATTTTAAACTGGACATAACTTTTTATTCCCAATATGAAATCTGAATTTTTCACATTCGTTAGAAAGATATAATTAAACAGATTCAAATATTTCTATTTTTACTGAAATCTGATTTATTTTGAATCCTGTATATTCAATTGAAATTTGAAATCGAATTTTCAAACTACCGCGCCATTTCAAGCTTGTTTTATATTTAAAATAAATTTGCACATTCTAACTTCAATTAAAATAATTTTTTAGTCATTATTATTTAAAATAAATCATTTTAAATATTCAAAATCCATTAAAATTGCAAAAATAAAATATTTAAATTGGTTCTAGAAATCTGGGTTGTTACAATCTCCCTCACTTAAAAATCTTTTTGTCCTTGAAAAGGAACGGAACGAAAATTTGTTTAACTAACCAACTTAACTTTCATCTTGACTTTCATTCTTCAACTTCTCAGTTTTTAAGAATTTTCAATTTTTTCAAAAATTTGGCTGCCACCCTAAATTTTCGAAAAATTTCGTCGTAACCTCCTTTGTACCGGGAGACCTTTAAAACCGCAACTTTCCTCCTAGGGCCCTCATCAATCCAAAAGAAAAAGCCAAGTGGCTAGCCAATCAGCTCATAAATTCATACAAACCCAAGAAATATAGTAACATGTACCTATTTGTCGGGCATACAATTTTATTCCTCTTCTCAGCCTCCTTGTTATGACTTGTTCATTATATACACATGTACGTATATGCAATTACAATCATTTTTCAAGTCAGTTAAATATTTGATTCAATCTGGCTTAATGGTTCAGAATTTTAATTAATCAAACCAATAATCAAACAACACAATTAGCAATCAATTAGTTAATTATCGTTTCGAACACATAACTTTTATATATATATATATATTCAAAAATCGTATTTTTGATGCCAATTCACAAACAGTAAATCCTATCTAGTTTTGGTTCTCAAACCAGTCAATTGGAAATATATAGAAATCGCACTTTCGAAGCTCGAATATAAACTCTGATGATGCTAGCAATCATCAGAATCATCTTCGGGATAAGAGAGTGTGATTCTGTATCCATCAGGTATATTTGAGACTTCGAATATACGTTCATGACACATATATGTGAAACCTTTATATACTCGATTGTCCAAATTTAATATAAAATAAAATACTCAAATACGTATAATAAGGTTTAAATTTTCAAAACTAAATCTGTTTTAATTTTTATTTTAAAAATAACATTCTTCCAACTTATTCTAGGATACTACTGATCCCATCTCAAACGAGTCATTCTCATTGGATATCGCAAACCCAATCTCTGATGAATTCTTTCGTTCGGTTCTAATGTACCTTGTTCTCGAGCTCTGTAAACCAAAGCTCTGATACCACGATGAAACGACCCAAACATCCCCTTACGGGAAACCCTAGATTGAGTTGAGAACACGATAGTGTTCTGAACACAAATAGAAGAACATTTCATTGCTTATTACAACAATTACGTCAGAGAACAAGACTTTAACAGAGTATGAATAAATAATATACATTTGATAAAGATCATAGATTCTAAAATTAAAATGCAGCAGAAAAATAATACAGAACACAACTAAAAGGAATACACGGATACAGAGCTTTCCGAATATAGTTCCAGTTGTAAATCCAGGATCCTGTGAATATAATATCTGCTTGACCAAAATTACTAGCTTCCCATGCGGAAATAAGGGCACCCATAGTTTAAGTTAAAACAATAAACCCCAAGTCAGTCATGTGACTGGTGTGAGAATTAAAACAATCATTTAAAACTTCACTTTAGAAATAAAGTAAATCAAGGGACCATGCCTTATAATACGGAACGGGTTTTCTCCCAAGAATACCAGTGCATAGAACAGTTTATAAACATCGCAATGTTTTTTGAAAAATGAAGCTATTATAAGACTCATGTCCCATCACACAATGCAACGCAAGTCGGAGGATAGAGTTTTCCCTTGTAATAGCCAAATATGCTTGGTATATTTAAAACAAATCATTTGATACTATTATAGGTGCATAGTGTGTAAAACAACTTCAAATATAAATGTATCAATCATAGCCGGATTGGGTACCATATATCATGTCGCCATACTAGGCTCTATAATCAAAACTGAAATATCACGTATTAGAAATTGGATTCCATCTATGAGTCGAGGCCAGGGATAGCTCCACACCGCTTCGAGACAATCTAGCAAATGTCTCAGGACTACACACTCTGGGTAACCCTTGGACGCTTCAGGGTCGGTCCTCTCTTACGTTTGAGGATTGGTTATTCCTAAACACACGTTTCCCGGTCCTATCGGACCTATCCATCGGCTCTATAGTAACCGATATATCCGAGGTGCCTCGCAGTCCAACAACCACATAGGTAAAAACATAATAAACGTCTGGGCTTCATACTATGACACCACCCATAGCTAGAAAGAAACGTCGTGCACTCCCTGCAGTACGATCCCGTTTTTGACTTATATCGAGGTGTAAGGCTCGCGAATTAATGCTATACACAAAGCTATGCCCTTTAAGGTCGTGCTTTGATCATCAACTACAAGACTCTGCTTTTCAACAGAAGCCTTGATCATTTGCATCTCAACATGCCACAATGGCAATTGACGCCATGCAGCTGATGTCTATCGATATATAACCTCTGAGCTCGTACGTCTCAGAGAAGGGTGTTAAGCAAGAGAATAAATTCTCTGCCACCAAATAGATATATATTTAATAGAGATCAGTCAACATAGAATAAAATCCAATATCAGACAAACATCCATTTACTAGTTCATTCTGGGTCTAAATGAAACCGAAGGCACCTTGTTCCTCATCCCATATGTCCAATACAGGAGAGAGGCCCTTACATATCCAGTCAATCTCCAAGTACATCTGGACGATCACCACTTATTACCTTCTCTTGGGTGTACAACCCAATCAAGACATCAGTAATCATCCAAACAATGTGAAGACCTCTGGTCTTCAACCACCGTCTTCATCATCGAATTATCGTCGAATCAGTTATTCAGAATGGGTATAAACCCGGCCTTTCCAAATAACTCGCGTATATAATAAACAAGTGCTGTAAAAACACAACATACGCCTCATTGCAATCTAGAATATTCTTTTATTCAAATATTCTTATACTTTAGAAAAGGTTCCCATTAATTTTATCAATGATAAATTCTTTTAATTTATTCTTTAATCTTCCTTTGGATATCAATTCAAACAAAATTAAGGTTTATCCAAACTTGTCGGGATTAGCGCATCTTACCGAAGTAATCATTTGTTTAATTTCCCAATGTCAACCTATTCATCCCAAGGAGCAAAACTGGTAATACTCCATATCTAACACCATGGTGTTATCGGCAAAATTAATTACCTCTTCCCGTTTAAATCTAATTAAAGATTTAACTATCTCTTGGAGCAAAATTGGTGATACTCCACTCTCGATCATTTCCCGAATTTGATAATTTAAATTATCACATTCGCATTTCAATCTAATTAAAGATTCATTAAAACTCCACTTGGTTTTAATCTTCCCAAAAATCAATATTAATGATTTTTAACTTTGGAAAATCAAACATGATGCATCGACAATCTATACCGTACTATTGATTTCTGCCTATATATAGCCTCTAAGCTCGTACATCTTAGAGAAGGGTGTTAAGCACGGGAATAAATTCTCTACCACCAAACAGATTTATATTTAGCAGAGATCAACCATACAGTTTGAAATACAATGTTAGACATGTAATCCTGTCTTTAACTGGGTTAAAGAACTAATGTCATTTAAGACACAGTTCACGATAAACCCAAATCACATTCCATTAATTATGGAATCTTCTCGGAAAACAGATCAATATATATAATCGATATCAATTTCCATATCCGATTAATAATATAATTGAATAACAACAAAGCCTTTTAGATTCCATATATATTAACAGTCTTCCTCCACAGAAGCTCACTTCGATTATTATCAAATCAAAGTCCATTCAATTTCAATTTAATATATTAAATTGGAAAACTATACTTTGGAACATTCCTATTAAATCTTTATAAAAAGATTTATAAATTCCAAATCACATTTCACTATTAATTGGGTTAAAGAACAAGTGTTGTTTAAAACATCGTTCACAATAAACCCAAAAATCCAATTATTTAATTTAGTTCCAATTAAATATTAATTAATTGGGAAACTTCTCTAAATCTTAATTAAAAGATTTATTCTTTTCTCAACTGGGTTTAAGAACAGTGTTAATAAAGAAAACATTCACGACAAACCCAAAATCCCATTTGATATTAAATACAAGGCTCTGAATAGAAATTATATCGGCTTATATTCAGTATCAAATTCTGAAATCAACAAATATCGTATTGGAAATAATGATATAAATATATCTTACAAATTTCCATAACAATATCCCTATAATCACGAAATCCAATATTGAAATATCCTGAAGATGATTTCCATTCAGATCCTCTCCAATTCATATATTGGAAATTCTGTTATATTAAAACCCGTTCTCAATCCAATTTATTTATTTAAAATAATTGAATTATAATTCTAGTTGATAACTAGTTCATTTCGATAAAAATATATTTTTATCTTTTCAAATATGGAATTTTCATCCCAACTCTTTCCAAATCATTTATTATGATTTTACACAAATTATTAATATTTTTAATAATTTTATTAAGGACCTTTTAGTCTATTTCCATAAACGGTCGTCGAACTGCACTTATAACGACCTTTTCCAAATTTGATTTGGACATAATTCCAAATCCAACTGTTAGATTTCAAATCTCTTTATTCGTTGAAAATCTCTTTTCGATAAGAACCCAAATGTTCTGGTTTTAGGAGAATCTGACGGTCGGATCTCCCACAATGTCAACTCGAAGTCAATGGTCGAAATTCGCGAATGGTCGCGGCGCAGCGAGTTCTACCAGGCCATTTAATATATATAATATATATATTTCATCGATTTCCATTTACGTATTTTATAAATCGTTTTAAATTCATTTTAAAAATGATTTCAATTTCATATTCAATTTTAAATCAAAATTGAATATTCCATATCATTAATATATAAATGATAATATTTTCAAAACATTAGATTTTGAAATCACTTCCTTTTCGATATTCATTATAAAAATGAATAAAATCAATATAAATATCATTGTTCGTGTTAAAATGGCGCAAATCTAATCAACGCGACTTCATATTATTTCAATACGCTCCTGTCCATCCAAAATCAGACATCATAATCTTACTTTGATCTTTGACTGAATATTATTTTAAAATATTCGTTATTTTCCAAATTGGAATGAGACCCAAGCAATTATATGTAATATTATTTATATGGAATCCATACAACACATGTATATAACAACAATGATAAACAATCATCAATCATCCAGAGTGCATTCTAAACTGCACAAGCATTAAATATAAATAATTAATGCTTACAATAGTCTGTCAACCAATCGATTGATATACAACTAAACAATAATGATTACTGTATGTCCAATATCATCCCAATACCTATGTGGGGTTTCAATCAACAAATACTGAATACTGTTAGTGTAGTTGGGCGATGTGTAAAATATATCGCCCCAATCAATGTCAGTCAAATGAGTGTACATAAACAAATCGTTCGATTTGTAAATGAATATTTATTTTCATTTCAGGCAAATTTTATGCCATTCATATATGCGTTAAAAATTATATTTTTAACGATAAAATATTTTATTCAACACATGAATTTTTTATATAGTTCATTCATTCAATAAAAATTATATTTTTATTGTTTGAACAATTTTAGAAAATTTTAGCAGCATAACGACGCGATACTTGAACTGGAATAAGATCTAGCCTTATCCCTCGCCTAATATTGGCTCGTGCCATACACGATCCAAATTCGATCAATTTCATTCACATCCCAAACCAAATTCAACCAATTAAATCAACCAACACAAACAACCAAACATCCATGGTTTCAATCAAAGGTATTGCAATTGGGTGCTACTAAGCACCATCTGCATCTTAGTATATATTTCACTGTAAATAAAATTAGAGTGACACCTTTGGTTTCCACTCCATCGGTCTTTAATTTAACGGTTTGGATTTGGATTTGCTTCAGCGCGTTGTGTACTTCATCGTGATCCCAACATAATCTATTTCCCACAGTTTATATTAAAAATCACATTTTTAATATGATGTTTACATTTTTAAATCCCATTTTTTACAACGTTATTTATATTAAAAATAACATTTCTATTCAAAGCCACATATATATGGAAATCACATTTTTATTATATCGTTATATATATAAAAAATCACATTTTTAATAACGCTACGCATGCATAAAAATCTTATTTTTATTATCGCTACATATACATAAAAATCACATATTTATTTCAAATTTATATTTATAAAAATCGTATTTTTATTTCAGATCTATATATATATATAAATCGTATTTTTATTTCAAATCTATATATATAAAAGTCGTATTTTTATAATGCTAATTTATTTTTAAAGACTGAAAATAAACCCATGCTTTTCATATTTTAATTCTAAAATAAATGTTCAAATGTGAATTTATTCACCTTTTATCGTGAAGGTAGACTCGTCCAAGGTTGCGTAGCTTCGTTTCGCTAGAGGAGGTGCCACCAGTGCAAAACTGAGGCGCCTGTCTTCGATTGGGCCATTCACGGTGGAGCAACGGTCATTAGAGGAGGAGAAGAAGGGGGCGCGCTCAGTGGTTGTAGGAGGTAGTGCTGTGAGGTTTGCGGCGGGGACAGGAGGAGGTGGCGGTGGCCTTCAATGGAGGGGCAGCGATTTTCGGGTGAAAAGGGGGGCAAGGGTTCGCGACCTGGGCTGATTTCAGGAGGAGAGAAGGAAAGGGAGGAGGGCGGAGGATCAGAGAAGGGGTGGGGTTGCGCGGCGGCGGCCGCCTGGAGGACGCGGCGTTGACCGTAGGGAGGGAGGGAGACGGGAAAAATTGGTAGGGGGCATTTTTTTTCTTTTGTTATGATTTTGGATGGGGGAGGATAATGCGAGAAGGGGTTGACCAAGTGAATAAATATTTAATTTTAATTTTTAATCCAAAAGTTAATTTTTCAATCGGACCCCAAATCGAACACATCGACTGTCGCCCTAGCTATTTACCCCCATTCCGAACACAATGAGATATGTTTCGTTAGCCAATTCGACAGTTTCACGTAGTATTTCTTTAAATTAAAATATAAGTCTATATATATTTATTTTGAATGCACATTTTAATTTACCGAGGCCACATACTGACTCAAAAACTCCAGAAAAATAGATCTAGCTATGTTTTGATGATACGGTCCTAACAAAACTAATTTCATCGAATTTGGAGGCCGTTTGAAAAGCGATCATTTTTCAAACTGAAAGTGCCAAACACGTTTAAATTCACCACACTCACATATTAATTCCAAAAAATATGAAAAATGGAATCTAGCAATAATTTGACATTCTGGATCCAATAAAAGTGGTTTCATCGAAAACGGAGGTCTTATGCAAAATGGATATTTTTAAGGGCTATATATTATATAAAATATATATAAATTCCGTAGCGACTATTCTGAATTTTAAACTGGACATAACTTTTTATTCCCATTATGAAATATGAATTTTTCACATTCGTTAGAAAGATATAATTAAACAGATTCAAATATTTCTAGTTTTACTGAAATCCGATTTATTTTGAATCATGTATATTCAATTGAAATTAGAAATCGAATTTTCAAACTACCGCGCCATTTCAGGCTCTTTTTATAATTAAAATAAATTTATATGTTCTAACCACAATTAAAATAAATTTTTAGTCGTTATTATTTAAAATAAATCGTTTTAGGTCTTCAAAATCCATTAAAATTGCAAAAATAAAATTTTTAAATTGGTTCTCAAAATCCAGATTGTTACAATAGTGGGAGGTGCACATATATATATCGAGTTGGAGAGGCGCGTACAGCCTTGTCTGAGGGTCGTGCCCGATATTTGGTTGCATAATTGTCTGTATGCATTGTGAAATTTTGGAACTCATATTTCCAAATGTTTTGGTTTGAGATCCTGAAGTGAAATTTATTTTGATATAAAAGCTAGATATGTATTTCAAATGATTTGAAATAAGAATTAGGGAATAAAGCCTGAAGGAATAATTTCTGTAAAATGAATTGGATTTCGAAAAAAAACTAAATTTGGGGTTTAACCCTAAATGGGTAGATTAGAAAATTGCTTGTTGTGTGATGCACTGTATATCCATGTGAATATTACTAGTTGTTGTTTAAGCATCGGTATTTATGGGGGAAAACGCATTCCATGTTATACGACGTGGTCCCTTGATTTACCCTATTTTAAAGTAATGTTTTAATAACTGTTTTGAGTTCTCACACCAGTCCCATGACTGACTCGGAGTTTATTGTTTCCACCTAAACTCTGGGTGTCCATATTTTCCACATGGGTAGCTTGTAGTTTTGGTTTTGCAGATTATTTCATCTAGTAGGATTCTGTATCGAAGCTTAAAGTTGTGTCCAGAGCATTAATAGTCTTCCACTGTGTTAGTTCATTTGTTTCTACTGCATTGTATTACATTTATTGTAAATTTATTTTCTGTTGTATATTATTTTCAATACTCTGATATTCTATAATCTGATGTAACATTATTATGATGTTTATAAAAGTCTTATGTTGGTTGTTCTGATGAGTTATGCTCCCAGTTAGTGTATCCGCCTTTTTGGTTCGATTTAAGTCGGTTTAATGATCGATTTGGATTGACCGAGAAGGAGGGTCGCCACATATGGTATCAAAGCTTTGATTAACTCAAATCTTTGGGGAGCAACTTGTTAGAATAGAATAAAAGACTCATCATAGATTGGATTAATAATATCTTATGAAAGAAAACTCATTAGAGATAGGATCAGTAGTATCCTAGGATGAGAAACTTGTTAGAGATGGGGTTAGAAATGGCCTAGAATGAGTTGAGAGTGAAAAGTTTATAATTAACATATTTGTGTTTATATATATAATCCGATCTTAAAAACATGATTTTTAAGTATATATAAAGTTATATATTTGAAAATTTAATCAATTAATTGACTGCTGGTTGTTTGTGTGATTATTAGTTTAACTAATAAAAATATTGGAACAACACAACCAATAAGAGAATGAAAGGTAAATTTAAGCCAAATCAAATCAAATATTGAACTGAACTGGAAATTGATTGGAATTGCATACATATATACATGTATATATTGAACAGGTCATAACATGGAAGCTAAGAAGAGGAATAAAATTGTATGCCCGACAAATAGGTACATGTTTACTATATTCATTGGGTTTGTTGATTTTATGAGCCGATTGGCAAAACGCTTGGCTTTTTCTTTTTCTTTTTAATTGATGAGGGCCTTGTGAGGCAAGTTGCGGTTTTACCGATCAGCCCGTAAAAAGGAGGTTATGGGGCAATTTTTCGAAAATTTAGGTTGTTAGCCAAATTTTTGAGAAATATGGAAATTCTTAGAAACCGAAAAGTTGAAGAATGAAAGTAGAGTTGGTTAGTAAAACAACTTTCAGCTCCGTTCCTTTTCGAGGACGAAAAGATTTTAAGTGGGGGAGATTGTAACAACCCGGAATTTCTGAAACAATTTAAAATTTTTATTTTAACAATTTTAATGGATTTTGAATATTTAAAATGATTTATTTTAAATAAAAATGACTAATAATTTATTTAAATCGAAGTTATAACGTATAAATTTATTTTAATTGTAAAACGAGCCTGAAATAACACGGTAGTTTGAAAATTTGATTTTAAATTTCACTTGAATGTACAAAATTCAAAATAAATCAAAATTGGACGAAACAAGAAACGTTAGAATCTGTTTAATTATATCTTTCTAACGAATGTAAGGAACTGAGATTTCACTTTATAAATTGTAAGTTGTGTCCAGTTAAAAATTTAGAATAGTCGTTATGGAATATATATATATATATATATTAATAATACATATATCCCTTAAAAATAGCCAATTTGCAAACAACCTACATTTTCGACGGAATCACTTTTGTTGGATCCAGAAAGTCAAATTATTGTTAGGTTTCAAATTTCATAATTTTTGGAATTAATATGCGAGCGCAGTGAATTTAAATGTGTTTGGTAATTTCCATTTGAATTTAATCGACCAGAAAAGGGCAATTTTTCAAACGGTCCTCAATTTCGAAAAAAAATAGTTTTATTAGAACAGTATCATCAAAATATGCTAGATTTATTTTTCTGTAATTTTTGGAGTCAGTATGTGGCCTCGGTAAATTAAAATATACATTTGAATTCAATATATATTGATTTATATTTTAGTTTTGAGAATAACTGACTGAAATGATAGAATTGGCTTACGAAACAAATCCCATTATGTCCGGAATGGGGGCATTTAGCTAGGGGCAATAGTCATTAGGTTCGATTTGGAGTTTGAAGACTAAATGAATTATTTTAGAATTAAATAAAATATTTCTACAAATACATGGCCAAACCCTAGGTCAAAACTAACCCACAGTCAACTCCTTCTACAGCCGATATTTGCGATTTCAATGGCTAAGATTTTCGAATTTTATTCCACCAATTACTCTCAAACCATTTCGAATTAGTATAAGGTTATTAAGGAAATATCGTGGAGATTTCAACGTTCTTTAAATCCATATCAAGAAGATTCGATGTCATGATGTATATTAGGAGAATGGATGCCTCAAACCTCGTGCATTTGGAGTTCATTTTGGGGTGAATGGAGGAACTGAGCTGCGCGCCTTTCCAGGTAGTGGTGGAGTCGAGTGGCGAATACAAGGTGGTGATGGCCGATTGTGTTCAAATCGATCGTGTAAGGAGCTAGGTGAAAACCTAGTTTGGAACGATGGGGTTTTCTTAGTTCGAGAGGTTCCAGTAAGGAACGAAGAGGGAGGTGGATTATTAAAGAATAATGATGTAATTAATTTTACTAATTATATATTAGTTATCTCGTATTGTAATCAAATGTATTTAATTCTGTAACTCTTTCATACGTGATCGGAATTGAGTGATTTCAGTCGCGTTGCGATCATGACAACGAATGCTACAACATGAAACTGGCCAGAATGGAAACATAGCACATTAGAAATCCAAGAAAATTTCAACTCAAACTATATTGAATTCATCAATTAAAGAATAACGGAGTAGAACCCAAAGTGAGAACTCCTTCTCACTAAATTATATATTTTATCATGATATTGTATTCATGTATAAAAATATTTAGAATTTCCAGTGTAGATTTTTATCAGTTTTAATCATTATAAATTGTATATGGTGCCTATTAGCTCACCTCCCTCGTCCACAGACCATGGACGATTTAATTTGACTGTATTGTGTTATGATTGTGATGTGAAATGGATGTGAATAAAATATATATGCGATGTGAATAAAATAAATACATGAGATGTGAATAATATATATATATATATATATGAGATGTGAATAAAATATATATGAGGTGTGGATAAAATATATATATGAGATGTGAATAAAATATATATATGCGATGAGAATAATATATATATATATATATATATATATATATATATATATATATATATATATGAGATATGAATAAAATATATATGTACTGTATAAAATATATATGTGTTGTATAAATCATATATATGCATTGTATAAATTATATATATGCATTGTATAAATTATATATGAGATATATAAAACGGTCGTGAAATAGAATAATTATTGGATTGTTAAAAATATTTTTTTTAACGTATATATGGAATATATAAAATTGTCATATAATGGAATACTCAATTTTGATTTAGAATTGAACTGGAAGATGGAATCATTTTAAGTGAATTTATAAACGAATTATAAAGTAATTTTTGAGTTGAAATCGAAAATATAAATATTTAATGGCCTGAATAGAACGTGCCGCGCAGCGACCGTTCGCGAATTTCGACCATTGACTTCAAATTAATGTAACGGGAGATCCGACCGTTGGATTCTCCTAAAACCAGGACCGTTGGGTTTGTATAGAAAAGAGATTCCAAATGAATATAAGAAATTTTAAATCTAACTATTAATTTTGAGAAATGTCCAAATCAATTTCAGAAAAGGTTGCTATGGACGCAGTTTGGAGGTCGATATTGAAAACCGATTACACGGGCGATATTAAAATTTCTAAAAATATGGAAAAATTATGTAAATTCATAATAAGGGTTTTAGAAAGATTTTGGATGAAAAATTCCAAGTTTGAAAAGATAAAAATATATTTTTATCGAAATGCACTAGTTATTAACAAGAATAATAATCCAACGGTTTTTAAATAATAAATTAGATTGAAAAAAGGGTTTTTTACATAACCAGAATTTTCCTATGAATAAGTCGGAATGGATTTGAATGGAAATAATCTTTGGAATATTTCAATATCGGATTCCGTGATTATACATTTATTGTTGAGGAAATTGGAAGATACGGATATCGTTATTCCCAATACGATATCCGTTGATTTCAAAATTTGGTATTAAATATGAGCCGATATTATTTTTATTTGGAGACTTATATTTAATATCAAATTGGATTTTGGAGTTTATAGTGGACTATGTTTTTAAATAACAATCGTTTTTTAACCTAATTAACAATGAAGTTATGATTTGTAATTTATAAATCTTTTTATTAAGATTTAATGGAATTTTCCAAAGTAAAGTTTTCCAATTTAAAATATTAAATTGGAATTAAATGTAATTCGATTTGGTAATAATCGAGATGAGCTTCTATGAATGAAGACCATTACTGTTTATGGAATTTAAAAGGCTTTGCCATTATTCCATTTATAGTATTAGTTTGATACAGAAATTTATATCAATTATATATTGTTACGAATTCCGTGAAGATTCCATTTTGATGGAAGATGACTTAGGGTTTATCGTGAACGTTGTTATAAATGACATTGTCTCTTTAACCTAATTAAAAGCAAGATTAATTTTCCTAAGATTGAGTAATCATTAAGTAATGATTTGTGAGATTAACACCGATTGGAGTTTTAATAAATCTTTAATTAGATTTGAATGAATGAATTGTAATTAAATTGGACAAAACACGAGAAGTGTTATAAAACCAAATATGCTTGGTTCTTGATATTGATTGTGATTGATTGATTGTTTGTATTGTGCTTGACCAGTTTATGAGCAAGATGTTCTTTTACATTTAGCATTGGGTTGGATAGAGATATTTGTACGCTAACATCTTGTGAAACAGTTCACGATTTGAATATGAGACGTTTAACGACGTTGTTGAGTTCATTTCAGATTTAATGAATGATTTTGAAGTGACCGATTTCTTAAGTGAAAAGAAATGTATTCCTGATTTTGGACAGGGAATGTTTTATAAATATGTTTTATAAAACAGAAAGGATTTCGAGGGCTAAACCCAATGTTGTCGAAATGATTTGGAAATGTATTATGATTTGACATTGTGGTTCATCACGTAACCGATTAGTTGCTATTAATGATATATCTGTTTGGTGGAGGAGAATTTATTCTCTTGCTTAACACCCTTCTTTGAGACATACGAGCCCAAAGGTTATGTGATTAATAGTGACTGATCATATGTGTGAATTGCTAATGTAAAGCACTATATTTTGGAAAGTACTTGTGATTATTATGTTTTGAAATGATTTTCACTACTTTGGGATATGAAATGATTTAGTATATGGCTAAAGATTCAGGTAACCCTGGATGACTAAAATGTGAGGGTGGTGGATTTTCTCTGAGGGCGTGGGAGATGCATCGTCAGTGTAGCCTACTCCATAGTGGGAGGTGCACACACACACACACATACATTTATATATATAGATATATATCGAGTTGGAGAGGAGCGTACAGCCTTGTTTGAGGGCCGTGCCCGATATTTGGTTGCATACTTGTTTGTATGCATTATGATATTTTGGAATTCATATTTCCAAATGTTTTGGTTTGAGATCCCAAAGTAGAATTTACTTTGATTTAAAAGAAAGACATGTATTTCATATGATTTGAAATAAGAATTCAGGAGTAAAGTCCAAAGGAATAATTTCTGTAAAGTGAACTGGATTTCAAAAAATCTAAATTTGGGGTTTAAGCCTAAATGGGTAGATTGGAAAATTACATGTTGTGCGATGCACTATCGATCCATATGACTATTAATAGTTGTTGTTTATGCATGGTAATCATGGGGGTAAAACTGATCCGTGTTAGACGTTTTGTCCCTTGATTTACCCTATTTAAAAGTAAAGTTTTAATAACTGTTTTGAGTTCTCACACCAGTCCCATGAGTGACTCAGATTTTATTGTTTCCACCTAAACTCTGAGTGCCCATATTTTCCATATGGGCAGCTTGTAGTTTTGGTTTTGTAGATTATTTCATTTAGCAGGATTCTAGATCGAAGCTTAAAGTTATGTCCAGAGCATTGATAGATTTCAGCTGTGTTAGTTTATTTTTTTCCACTATATTATATTACATTTATTGTAAATTTATTTTCCGCTGTATATTATTTTCAATATTCTGATTGTGACAACCCAGATTTTCGGAACCAATTTAAAAAAATTATTTTAGCTATTTTAAAGGATTTTGAACATTTAAAATGATTTATTTTAAATAATAATGACTAAAAATTTATTTAAATCGAAGTTAGAACGTATAAATTTATGTTAATTATAAAACGAGCTTGAAATAGCGTGGCAGTTTGAAAATTCGATTTTAAATTTCAAATGAACGTACATGATTCAAAATAAATCAGATTACAGTAAAACTAGAAATATTTAAATCTGTTTAATTATATCTTTCTAACGAATGTAAAAAATCCAGATTTCATAATGTAAATTGGTAGTTATGTCCAGTTTAAAATGTAGAATAGTCGCTATGGAATTTATATATATTTTATAATATATATAGCTCTTAAAAATAGCCGTTTTACAAATGACCTCCGTTTTCGATGAAACCACTTTTGCTGGATACGGAATGTCAAATTATTGCTAGATTCCAATTTTCATAATTTTTGGAATTAATATGTCAGCGTGGTGAATTTAAACACGTTTGGAAATCTCAGTTTGAATTTAATCGATAGGAAACTAGCCATTTTTCGAACGGCCTCCAAATTCGACGAAATTAGTTTGGTTAGGATCGTATCATTAAAACCTAGCTAGATTTATTTTTCAGTAATTTTTGGAGTCAGTATGCGACCCCGATAAATTCGTTTGATTGCTACAATTTGGTATTAGAGTTGTTCGCTGGCAGAGGCAGGGTACGCATGATAGGTGTTTCTCGCCAAGGTGATTGTTGGTGGACAGTGGACTGTTACCCCTACATGTCCCTTTTGAGGGTTGGTTGATTAGCCGAGAGGCTGGCTGTAAAAGCAGTTCTGATGTATCAATGGGAGCCACAGTGGGTTTTACATGCTGCTTTGGGGGATGAAGGGATGGTTGCAAAGCCTACCGGATTTTGTCGGGCTATCTCAGCGTGGTATCAGAGCTTTGGTTTTCAAAGCACGAGAACAAGGCACATTAGAACCAAACGAAAGAACTCATCGGAGACAGGATTAGTAATATCCTATAAGAATAACTCGTTAGAGATAGGGTCAGTAGTATCCTTGAATGAGTTTGAAGAGTATTATTTATAAAAAAAACGATTTTTGTTTGAAAATTTTATCAAATTATACGTATTTGAGTATTTTATTTTATATTGAATTTGGACTATCAAGTGTAAGAAGAGTTTGAATATATGCCTTGCAAGCGTGTATTCGAAGTCTCAAATATACTGGGTAGATATAGAATCGCACTTTGGTCACCCGGGGATAATTCTGATGATTAGGGCTGCACAAAGTATGGGTTGGGTCGGGTTGGACCAAATACTACATCCGACCCGCATAAGTATGGGTTTAAGGAAGTTCAACCCGTATCCGACCCTATACGAGGTTGGATATGGGTTGGGTTGAAGTATGAGTTGGGTCGGGTTTAGTAGGATTGGGTTGGGTTGCTTGAATATAATAAAAAATGAGAATAAAAGGATTTTTTTTAAAAGTAGTATTAAAATATTCAACATAATATATCAGATTTTTGCTAGCATAATACATTTAAAATAACCGATTCATTGTAAGATATATTTTATTAAAATTTCATTGTAAAACACATCATATAAAATTAATTTACTACATAGTAGAACAAGTGTTTCATTTTAAGATATATTGAAATGCACTTTAAAATATATTTGCCAAACTCTATCTGGTTCGGATTGACATGAAATATGTTTTTTTGTGTATTTACTATGGAATACATAAACATTATTCTAGGATTATACTATTCTAATTTTAAGTATGCTGATATTAAATAGTTTTTTAATATAGGGTTGGGTTGGGTTAAAATAAGGTTGGGTTGAACAAAATATCAAACCCGACCCGTATGTAGTATGGGTAACATATTGTAACCCATATCCGACCCGACCAAGGATGGGTTGGGTTGGGTTTAAGTGGGTTTGATCGGGTTGGTGGGTTGGGTCGGGTTGGATATGGGTTTCGTGCAGCCCTACTGATGATCAGTTACCATCATCAATGTTCATGTTCAAGTTTCAAAAGTAAGATATCTATATATTTCCAATTGACTGGTATGAGAGCCAAAACTAGATAGGGGTTATTGTTATTGTGATTTGACACTGAAAATATGATTTTCGAGTATAAAAATTATATATTTGAAAAGTTAACCAACTAATTGATTGCGGGTTGTGATGTTTGATTATTAGTTCAGCTAATAAAAATATGTTGGATTGGTAATACCAATAAGAAAATGAAAGGTAAATTAGCCAACTCGAATCAAATATTGAACTAAATTGAAAATTTATTAGAATTGCATGTATATACATGTGTATATCTATTTAACAGGTCATAGCATGGAAGCTAAGAAGAGGAGTAAAATTGTATGCCCGACAAATAGTTACATATTTACTGTATTTCTTGGGTTTTGATGATTTTATGAGCCGCTTGGCTTTTTCGTTTTCTTTTGGATTGATGAGGGCCCTGTGAGGCAAGTTGCGGTTTTAAATATCAACCGGTAGAAAGGAGATTATGGCGAAAATTTTCGAAAATTTAAAGCGTTAGCCAAATTTTATAGAAATTTAGAAATTCTTAGAAACTGAAAAGTTAAAGAATGAAAGCCAGATTGAAAGTTTAGTTGGTTAGTTAAACAACTTTGAGCTCCGTTCCTTTTCGAAGACAAAAAGATTTTAAGTGGGAGAGATTGTAAGAACCTGGAATTTCAGAACCAATTTAAAATTCTTATTTTAGCTATTTTAATGGATTTTGAATATTTAAAAAGATTTATCTTAAATAATAATGACTAAAAATTTATTTTAAATGAATTTAGAATGAATAAATTTATTTTAAATATAAAACGAACTAGAAATGGCACGGTAGTTTGAAAATTCGATTTTAAATTTCAAACGAATGTATAGAATTCAAAATAAATCGGATTTCAGTCAAACCAGAAATATACGAATCTGTTTAAATATATCTTTCTAACGAATGTGAAAAATCCAGATTTCATAATATAAATTGAAAGTTTTGTCTAGTTTAAATTTTAAAATAGTTGCTATGGAATTTATATATATTTTATATAATATATAGCCATTATAAATACCCATTTTGCAAACGACCTGTGTTTTCGACGAAACCACTTTTCTTGGATCTGGAATGTCAAATTACTGCTAGCTTTCAAATTTCATAATTTTTGGATTTAATATGTGAGCGTGGTAAATTTAAACATGTTTTGATAGTTTAAGTTTGAATTGATCGACCAGAAAATGACCATTTTTCAAACAGTCTCCAAATTAGACAAAATTAGTTTTATTAGGACCGTATCGTCAAAACATAGCTAGATTAATTTTTCTGTAATTTTTGGAGTCAGTATGTTGTCCTGGTAAATTAAAATGTACGTTCAAATTCAATATATATTGATTTATATTTTAATTTTGATAAAAATTGATTTAAACTATAGAATTGGCTTACGAAACATGTCCCATTGTGTCCGGAATGGGGGTAATTAGCTAGGAACGACATTCGTTGGAGTTCGTTTGGAGCCCGAACGTAAAATTTCATTAAGAAGCAATATTATTGAATTAAGTAATATCAAAAATTATATATATATAACCTTTTCTGAAACCCTAATCGTTCACGACTCAGAACATAGCCACTAGGTTTAATTTCAAAGGCTGATTTAGTCCCGAATTAAAACCGTTATTTCTTCCTATAGGTTGCGGATTAAATTATGGAATCAAAACAAAAATGGTAGCGCTATGTTCGATCTTCAGAATTATACGGGCGAGAACAATTGTAGAGGGGTATTTTGCGTGATTTTTGGCCATGAAACACTAGGCTTCGGATGCCGATCTAGAGCAAGAGGAGGCGGCGAGTTGGGCAAGGTTTGAGGGGGGAGGTGCACCGCGGGTAGGGCTTCGATGTGGTAGTGTGTGATCGGCTCCAGGTGCCTCGGTTAGCATGCAGTTGTGGGTTTCTGTTTCGAGCGAATGGATTCATCGTGTATACAAGGAAGAGAGATGAACAAAAGGAGGATTAAAGTTAATTATCTCTTTAATTATTATTTAATTATTTATTAGTGTAGTCAAATGTATTAAAAATCACATGTTTGTCATACAAAGTCCAAATCAGACGAAATCAGTTGCTTTGGAATTGTCTCGACATGATCTACACAACAGAATTGACCAGAATGAAAACAGAGAAAATTAGGATTTGAGGCAAATTCAAATCCAAACAGAATATAAAATTCAGAAATAAAGATGATGCAGTGGAAACCGACGGTGAGAACTCTCTCACTCAAATTATTTTCTAGTTATTTTATAATAGGTTGCAGATGGGGATTAGTAGCTCCTGACACTATTTTTTGTACAAATCATGGTTGATTATTTGTTTGGATTGTGATTGGGATTGACATGTATTGATATTGTTGTATATAATAATTATTTATATAAAACACATATAAAAATTATCATGAATTGAAAATAAAATAAAATTCATTTACAAATCAGACGGTTTGTTTATGTACACTTATGTATCTGATATTGATTAGGAAGATAAATTTTACACATCGCCCAACTGCACAAATAATAAACAGTGTTTGTTGTTTTGAAAACCCCACATGGGTATTGGGATGATATTTGACATATACTGATCCCAATAATTAGTGGTATGTCAATCGATGGGCTGACAGACTGTATAAGCGTTATTTATTTATTTTAATGCTTCTACAGCTGTAAAATGTACTCTAGATGTTGTATGAATTTTTAATGATTGTTTATCATTATTGTTGTATACATGCGATGTATGAAATCCATATAACTGAAATTATATGGTAATTGATTGAGTCTGATTCTAGTTCAGAATTAACGAATATTTTAAAATAATATTCAGTGAATATTGAAATGTGAAACCGTGTTAAGTAGTTAAATGCCATTTTAACATGAATGGGATTTTCTATCGATTTTATTCATTTTATAATGAATATCGAAGAGTGATATCAAAATATGATATTTTGAAAATATTATCTTTTTAATGTTATAATGATATGGAATATTCAATTTTGATTTAAAATTGAGATGGAGTTGAAATCGACTTGAAATGAATTTATAAACGAATTTATAAAATACGTTTTAAATAGAAATCAACGATATATAGATTATATATATTTAATGGCCTGAATAAAATGCGCCGCGCAACGACCTTTCGCGAATTTCGACCATTAACTTCAAATTGGCGTAACGGGAGATCTAACCATCGGATTCTCCTAAAAACGAAACTGTTGGGTTCGTATCGAAAATTTCTTTCCAATGAATATAGGAGATTTGAAATCTAACGGTTGGATTTGGAATTATGTCCAAATCAATTTTAGAAAAGGTCGCTATGAATGCAGTTCAGTGGCCGTTATTGGAAACCGACTGTACGGGCTATATTAAAATTATTGAAAACATGGAAAAATTGTGTAAAATCATAATAAATGATTTGGAAAGATTTTGGATGAAAAATTCCATATTTGAAAAGAAAAAATATATTTTTATTGAAATGAACTAGTTAATTACTAGAATAATAATCCAATTATTTTTAGAAATAAATAATTTAGATTTGAAAATGGTTATAAAATAACCAGAATTTTCCAATGAATAAATTGGAATGGATTTGGAGTGGAAATAATCTCCAGAATTTTAATATGGGATTTCGTGACTATACAGATATTGTTGAGGAATTTGGAAGATATATATATATCCTTATTCCCAATACGATATTTGTTGGTTTCAGAAATTGATGTTGAATATAAGCCGATATAATTTCTGTTCAGAGCCTTGTATTTAATATCAAATTGGATTTTGGTTCTGTCATGGATGGTGTCTTTATTAACACTTTTTTAAACCCAGTTGAGAAAAGAATAAATCTTTAAATTAAGTTTTAGTGAAGTTTTCCAATTAATTAATATTTAATTGGAATTGGATAAAAGAATTGGATTTTTGGGTTTATCATGAACTGTGTTTTAAATAACAGTTGTTCTTTAACCCAATTAACAGTGAAGAATACGATCATTTTGGCTTTCTTTCTTCAACTTTTCAATTTTTAAGAAATTTCTAATTTCTTAAAAATTTGGCTAACACCCTAAATTTTTGAAAAAATTTCGCCATAGCCTCCTTTATACGGGGAGACTTTTAAAACTTCAACTTGCCTCATAGGGCCCTCACTAATCCAAATGAAAAAAAGCCAAGCGACTCATAAATTATCAAAACCTAAGAAATACAGTAAACATGTACCTATTTGTCGGGCATACAGTTTTATTCCTCTTCTTAGTGTCCTTGCTATGACATGTTCACACATATATGTACATGTATGAAATTTTAGTCAAATTTCAATTCAGTTCAATATTTGATGCAATCTGGCTAAATTTACCTTTCATTTTCTTATTGGTTAAATGAATAATCACACAACTCAATCAGCACTCAGCAATCAATTAGTGGATTCGCTTTCCAAACATATAATTTTATACATATTCCAAAATCATGTTTTTAGTGCCAACACTACGCCATAGATTGCCTATTACAACGAAAATCCAAGATGTTGCCAGCTAAAATGTTGCCACAGCTATGCTAATTTTTGTGTATTGCAATGCACTCTTCAATGTGTTACCATAGATATCAAATTGTGTTGCAGTAGCTATAGCTATAAACTTATAAGTTTAATTTGCCACATCATCACTCTGCATCTATAAAAAGATGCATATCTATCCATCAATTTACCTTTTAAAAACAACATCTGTAGTTGACACCTCAGTGATCCATACCCTTGTTTAAAACAAATTCTCAACCATCAGATCCACATTAGCGATCCACATCTGAACTATTTTATTTCCCACTTTTATTTCATTATCCCGCTTTCCCTTTTAATTTTGTTCTCACGTCCTAACCCTAAATCTCTCTCTCAGTAGAGAAAATAAACGTGCACCGAAAGAGAGAGGGAAAAAAACCGATGGCGGAAATCCATGAGGATAGAAATCGCGATGTTGGTATGATCTGGGTGTGTTTTGTTGTTTGATTTTAGGGGTAAGATCTGCGAATTGGGATGTGTGAAAGTTTTTTTATTTGTTTGTCATCACAAATCATGAATACTTGTTTTGGTTTCTCCTTTTTAGGATAATATCTGTGAATTGGTAATAAATTCAAATTCTAGTGTTATCTTCTAATAGGATTTGTGTGTTTTGTTTCTCTCGGTTTTAGTGTTATCTGGTAATAAATTCAAATTCTAACCAACATTTGCATTTGATTTGATTAAGTGCCTTGCTTTTCTAATTAAGTAGTAATTGACTAGATAGAAGTTCAAAAATTAAAATTATAAGTATGTGTAAGTCTATGTGCAATTTTTCCATCCAAGATCCAGCTAAGTAGGAGTCTTGTGCACTCTGTTGGTAGATTATGATGAGAAACATATGTAAGTTGGCTCTTTCACAAATTTGAAATTTCAATATTAAACCTAAATTTTTGGAAATATCTTCCACCTTATCTGACAAATTATAAGCATTGATAAATTAGTTATGCCATTAACTTTGTTCGATAAGTGATAAATATCAGTGGATTTTATCTTGCAAGTGACACATATATGTATTGGAATTCAGCGATGGGAAGCTTGGGTTGGGGAGATCCTATGAATTCATCAGTAGCCCATCTGATCTAGCTATTCAAATCAATCATATGTTAGCTAAAAAAGGAAACATATAACCTCTAACCTAAATCTCTATTTATTCATACTTTTTCTTCAATACTTTGGGGGTATACAAAAACAATACATATAATGGGGTATTGGATGGGAGGATTCAAGGTGAAGGTATGAAAGTTTGAACCACGATCATCTAAAATATTTAGGGCTTGTGTTAAATGTTTGTGGTGCTTTTACATAATTGCTATGTTAATACATGTTACTATGTTAGCTTCATGTAAGGACTATAGCTTCCCCTTCCCTCATGTCTCTATTTGATTTTGTTTGGAATTTATCATACCAAATTGAACCCTCTATGCAAAAGATCGATTCAAAACTCGTGCAAGCTAGAGACTTTATTCTATTTCTCATCTTTTATGAAAAGATTATCTCCCCTTTCTTACATATAATTGTTAAATGCTTTATTGGTTCTGCAATTCATTGGTAATTGTGCCTCGGGTTTCATGAGAAGATATTAACTGGAGATAAATAATTCATTATTCTGACACACTAGGATGCATTTTTATAGTTAGTTATGGATACCTGTTTTTCATAGATCTTGAAGGAAACCATTATTTATTGTCTGTTTGTACTGATTATGGTACACAGGAAGAACTGGCTTAGAAAATAGGGATTGAACATTGTATACTACCATAGAATATAAATGTTAATAGTATAATCAAATCGGTAGATATATACAACATACTGTAGATGATTATTGATTTTCAGTACACACAATACAGCATGAGAATTGGATATAATTAAGGTTGAATTATGCCTAAAACTTCACATACCAAATAGAACTGAGTTCTACAGCTCAAATATGTTTACATTAATTTTTAGAATATATATAACGTGAATGATGAATTCCTACAACTTGTTTTTCTCTTCTTTCGGAGAGAGTCTTGTCATAGGATAAAGATTACTGCATGCCGATGGCTTATAATTAAGGATGAGTCTAGTCAAGTGATTAAAGATAAGCCAATTCCCATGTACTATTGAAAGATGCATTAGTTATTTTTCAGTTTTACCTTCTGTGTGATTCGTTTATAGCACCAATGTTTGTAACACCTCGTATTTTCGGTAAACATTAAAGTTATGAATTAAAGAATAATTCATTTCAAATGTAAGAATTAAGGGATACGGATTACGCCATTGCGTTCGTCTCAGAATTCTGCTTGAGATAGAGTTCGAGTTTGCGTAAATCGGATTCCGTATGAAGGAGTTATGACCTTTTGAAGATTCAAGAATTTAAATAAACAGTTCAGAATATAGTTCAGAAATTCAAAATTCAAAATCTGAAGTAGAAGCGGGCTGGGCGGGAAATTTCCAGACAAGCCAGGTCGATCAGAAGGTCGACCAAGGGGTCGACCTCCCCCCATACAGGTCGACCTGGGGGTCGACCTCCCCCTCGGGTAAGATAAAAAATCTGACATGTTTTCTCCTGTGATGAATTTCTGTGTAAATGGGATTGTGTGGCATGTTCTGGTTGGTTCTATTAGGTTTGAATGGCTTTGATTTGCTCTAGGTTAATCTGATGGCTCTTATTAAATCAAACTTCTATGTAAGTAACCTAAATCTAAACCCTAAAGCCACACAAAAATATTCCTATGACCGTCATGCTGTCAACACTCAACCTACAGTAGTCGCCATTTTCATTCAACCAGAAAGCAAGTAGGAATTTCAAATCAAATCTAACTTAACTAAGAGAATTCAATGTCTACAACAAAGGAGAGCCATTCAAATTCAGAATACAGATCCTAGAAATCAAGACTAGCCTCCTTTTTGTAAGTCCAATCATCATTTAGACCTAAACGATGTTAGAATTGTGACTAAATAACTGGATATAGAACATCGCCTAATGTAAATCTATGCCTATCCTTTTTGTTAAAACTGAATTGATTGAGACTATGATTCTTTTTATGCTAAGTTGTGAATCTTGTTGTATGTAATTTGATGATCAAAGTTAAATGCTTTGGACCTATGTGTTGTATAATTTGCCAATGACATATATGTTGTGTAGTTTAGCGATGACGTATTATACTTTGGCAATGACATATCACATTAAATAAATTGGAGATGACATATTATGTTTTATATTTGGTGATGACATAAATTGGCGATGACATATTATAATTTGGCAATGGCATATCATATTGTGTAGTTTGGCAATGACAAACCATATTGTATAATTTGGCGATGGATATCACATTGTGTAAATTTTGGCAATGACATTTCATGTCGCATGATTTGATAATAACACCTATATGTTATATGAAAATTTGGTAATTTTGTTATGGTTATGCAAGTTCAACCAAGTTCACATATATGACCAAAACTACATGCTAATATGATTAGGTTCATGTTAGATTAGATCTTACTAATTTGCGAAGTTCACAATTACATGCCTAATGTTAAGTTTATGTAATTCTATGTAAAATCCCTATTTCATGATCCATGTTATGTAGATCAAAATTTGCAAGTTCATAATTGAATGTATATTGTTCTATGCCAAGTTCATATGATACATGTGTAGTTAGATCCATATTTTTATGATGTTGAAATTATAACATGTTCCTCTTTTTCCCCTTTTGTTTATAAGTTAGGCTATGTATCGAGCCTAAAATTTTATGTGATTCATGAGAATGTTTGACGGGGGTAACGTTGGGGGGGGATATGAAATTATATATAGTTGGCATATTTGGCTCATGAACATGAAAATGTTTTATGGCATAAAGTGGTATAATTTTTTATACCTAAAAATTATGAACTTGATTTAAAAAGGAAAGTGGGGCTTGACTTGAATGACAATAATTTACATATAAATATAAAGCAGTAAATATGTAAATTTAGAAAAGACGAATATGCCTAACCCAAGGTTAGATTGAGTTACGGTGTAAGACTGCCAGGAACCGCCCGACACATCCAGCATCCGTAATAATATATATCTAATGTGGGAGGTTAGTGCATCAAGCCCAAAGGAACCCGAGGTTAGACTGAGTTGCAGTGTAAAACTGCCCGGACCCGACCAGCACATTCAGTAACCGCAACGACACCTGTCTAATGTGAGTGGTTGGTGCTTTAATAAATGAATTAAAGCGAAGTCAAGAATGGTAGTGTTAAGTTAATCAAGGCACCACTTAACCAATGCAACATGTTAACTAAACTGATGGGTGGGGTTAGGTTTACTTGGACGCTTAACCAATTTAAGATGTTTACTAGGAAACCCTAGTAACGGGGACCCATTTCAGCAGTAACCCACATTGATGTATCATGGTACCCTGAACTAGGCAGGGTTGGGCACGATTACTGGGCTGATTATAAGCGGTCAAAACGAAGATGGTTGGTGCGTTAGTGTAGGTTCTGACAGAGTATGGGCGTGCACGTACTCCGGAGTGGAAAAAGCAGGCACTGGGCATCAGTAGTTATACACTGTGCATCTTGAATTGTGTCGGGTTGCCACCATAGGATTTGATACACTCCATGGTGGGACCAGCACAGGTATCTACAATCGAGCGGGGTCGTATGACACAAGTGGCAAACGCGTGTGAGTAGGAGCCGATCAATGAAAAAGGGATCACTGGGTTTTGAGCTCACGATAATGGTTAAAATATCTAGTAGGTGCAGAGAATATGGACATGAGTGCGGCTGTATGATTAGTTTATCTTGCCTTGTTTATCTTGCCCTGTTTAGCTTACCTTATCCTATGTTACCTTATTTCCTTATTATTGTCCTGTGTCCAGCTTATTCAAGTCATGGTTCTCTTATCAGTTTACATGCTGAATAATCACTGGACTTACCAGACTTATGTCTGACCCATTTTCTTTCGCTCTCTTTTCTTCCGTTCCCCCCCAAGGTACCCAAGGAGGGAATAGCTCAGCCTAATTTGGACCGTTCATTTTTCCAAGCTTGAAGACTGTGATGTGTAGCTTGGAACTTCTTATCTTTGGCTATGGCTTTGGACGCACTACTACTTAGGGATTTATGCAGTTTTATTGTGTTTATGCTTCTTTTTGTAATAATCAAGGCAGAGATTTTGATGTGGTGATTTGGAAGTTGGTTTGAAACAGTTTGTTGTAATGTTTTGTTATGAACCACGTTTGAAATAAAGTTTGTTTTTCCGCTGCTTATATACATATCTGTCTTGTAAATTATCTATATCTTTTACTCATAATGCTCCACCAAAGTTAAGGCATTCCCTTTGTGTGTGATCTTAACGGAGGTGGGGTGTTTCACTTTGTATTAAAGCAAAGGTTTACCAGATCAGATAAAACTTTTTAAAAAATGTTTTTCAAAAAGAAGTTTAAAGAAGCAATTTTCAAGAAAAAAATGTTTTATTTTAAAAAGGCATAATTCCCAAAGCTATATGCACTATCTTTTTATCCTTTGCTTTGAATCTCTCCTTTTTCGTTTCAGCATGTCTGGGGATCTTAACCTTCCAGAGGGCGTGCCAGTACTTGGCTAGTTCAGAAGGTACCTAGAGGCTAGGGCTAATGCCGCAGGCCCAACAGACGTTCCTCCTCCCCCAGCTGCTGCGGTTCCTCCTCCTCCTCCTCGTGCAAATGCCTTCTCAAAAATGTGCAGGGACTTTCGAGCCATGGGTGGAAAGAACTTCAATGGAAATGAATCCTTCGTGGAAGCAAGAAACTGGCTCAAAGAAACTGAGGATTTGTTCGATATCTTCGAAGTGGATGATAGGCAGAAGATACAGTTGGTTGTATGGTTGCTCAGAGACGAAGCTTCCTATTGGTGGGAAGTCACTAGCTTTGAAAGACTAATTGAAACTTGGATGGATTTTAGGATGAGGTTTGAAATGAAATTCCTCTCACAAGCTGAACGAAGCCTACAGATGGAGAAGTTGTTAGCTCTCAAACAGGGAAGTATGTCGGTCAAGGAATACGTTAATCAATTCAATCAGCTGGACAGGTTCGGATTTGAGTTAGTGAACACTCTACATAAGAAGGCTCTCCGCTTTGTTAAAGGGTTGAATGAGCCACTGCACAACGTAGCTATCTCCCATATACCTATGGGTACGACTTATGAGATGCTAGTGGACATGGCACTGTTACAAGAAGAAGATAACGTTGGCAAGGAGGAGACAAAGGTGGATGCATCTCAGGATAAGAAAGGGGAAGGATCACAGAGTAAGAAAACAGATTCCAAGAAGGGCGGGAAGAACAACAAAACCCGTGACAAGAGGAAGTGTAATTTTTGTGGCAATCCTGGACATCTGGTTAAGGACTGCAGGAAGAAGAAAAGGAAGATGGGTGGCTATTTCCATTGCGGCGAGGCAGGACACATGGCTAGGGACTGCCCAAGAAAGCAAGGGCAAGGGAAGAGTGCTGGATCTACTTCGGGAGGGCAGGTTCACGCTCTCATGGCACCTCCGCAATAACGAGGTAGAAATCTTTCTGTTGAGAGTTTAGTTTATCTTTTTGATCATCCTGTTCGTACACTCTTTGATTCTAGCGCATCGCACTTTTTTATATCTACTGCTTTAGTTGAATCTCTGCACCTACACACCAGTTTGGTAGAGGATCCCTTGGTTGTTTCAAATCCAATTGGGGGCTCAACTTATTTGTCAATGATTTGTTTGGATTTGGAAATTCCTATACTAAGTGTTGGGTTTAGATGCAATGCCTATGTTTTGGGCTTCACGGGCTATGGGTTGATTCTAGGCATGGATTGGCTATGCAGTAATGGTGCCATCCTAGATTGTGAAAGGAGAGTGGTTAGACTCATGACTCGCCTCGGTAACACTCTCGAAATTTCTTGTAATCCCATGAACTATGTTATGCTTAGCTATCTAGAATCTCTTGATGCGTCTATTGAGGATTTGCAGTCTGTTAGAGTAGTCCGTGAATACTCGGATGTCTTTGAAGAGGTTAAAGGGTTACCTCCGAAGCAGGAGATAGACTTCCGCATATACCTCGTTGATAATGCAAAACCCGTCGCTTTACCCATTAGACACATGGCTCCAAGGGAGCGGAAAGAACTCAGCAAGCAAGTCAAAGAGTTGCTTGAGAAGTGGTTTATAAGGCAGAGTATTTCTGAATGGGGTGCTCCAGTCGTGTTCGCAACTAAAGAAGACAGTTCGCTTCGCCTATGTGTTGATTATAGGGAGCTAAACAAGCTGACCAAGAAGAATAGGCACCCACTTCCAAGAATAGATGACTTGTTCGATCGGCTTGTAGGTGCATCGGTTTTTGCCCAACTAGATTTAGCTACCGGGTTTCATCAACTGAGAGTGGCTGAAGACAGCATTGATATGACCGCGTTCAGAACTCCGGATAGTTTCTTCGAGTGGCTTTTCATGCCTTTTGGCCTGACAAACGCACCCGCTTACTTCGTGGATTTGATGAGCAGGGAGTTCCTCAATAAATTTGTGGCGGTCTTCGTAGATGACATTTTGATTTTCTCAAAGAGTGAGGAAGAGCATGCTCAGCATTTAGAAGAAGTCATGGATACTCTTCGAGCACCTCAGTTGAGAGCCAAATTCTCCAAATGCCACTTCTGAAGAGAGGAAGTAAGATTTCTTGGACATGTGGTATCCAAGGAAGGGTTAGCCATGGACCCCGCAAAAGTAGTTGCAGTGCAAGATTGGAAGGTTCCACGGAATGCGACCAAGGTCCAGAGCTTCCTTGGGCTAGCGGACTTTTACCGAAAGTTCATCAAAGACTTTACGAAAATCTCAGCTCCGCTTACAAAGTTGACGAAGAAGAACCTAATTTTCAATTGGGATTTGGATTGCGATATTGCTTTCCAACGATTAAAGAGAGCTCTAATAACAGCCCCAGTTCTGACATTGCCGGATGGGAGCAAGATGTTTACCGTATACACAAATGCATGTGGTACGGGACTAGGTGTTGTCTTGATGCAAGAGGGGAAGGTAGTAGCTTATGGAGGCAGGCAGTTGAAAGTACATGAGAAAAACTACCCAACCCACGATCTAGAGTTGGTTGCCATCGTCTTTGCGCTTAAGTCTTGGCGCCATTATCTCCTAGGTGACAAATTTGAATTGTATACTGACCATAAATCGTTGAAGTACCTTTTCTCACAGAAATATCTTAACATGAGGCAACAAAGGTGGTTGTAATTCTTGGCATCCTACGATTTCGAGATTTCCTATACCCCTCGCAAGGGCAATGTAGTAGTAGACGCCTTGAGTAGAAAGAAGCTGACCTTAAGCCCTCTCTTCGTTGAAAGCCAGCGCTTGGAGTACATAGCCAATTTTGACTTTAGACCCTCCAGCGATAATGCGACTGGGTTGTTAACATCGCTAGAGATGCGGCCTTCTCTTTTGGATTCAATAGGAACCGCGCAACGTGAAGACCCTCAGCTAGTTGATGTAATGGACAAGCTAATTAAGGGTGAGACTTCTAGTCACCTCAATAGATATCCATCGATGATAAGGGATGGTTGATGCGGGATGGAAGGCTATGCGTCCCATAAGCAAGGGATTTGGCGAAGAAGGTTCTCGGAGAGGCGCACCATTCGAAGTTGACCATACACCCCGGTGGAGACAAGATGTATAGAGACGTAAAAAGGGTTTTCTTTTGGGATGGCATGAAGAGGGATGTGGCTGAATTCGTCTCAAAGTTCTTAGTAAGCTAGCAAGTCAAGGCGAAGCAAAAGAATCCTGGTGGTTTGCTTCATCCTCTAGAGGTCCCACAGTGGAAATGGGATAGCATTTCAATGGACTTTATTGATGGGCTGCCTAGATCAAGAAGGGGCAATACCAGTATTTGGGTAATAGTTGACAGGCTCATAAAAAGCGCTCACTTTGTACCCGTTAAAAGTAGGAGGATTGCCTCATCTTTAGCATCCATTTACCTTAAAGAGATAGTTTGACTCCATGGGATACCCTCCAGCATTGTTAGCAACCGAGATCCTATCTTTACGAGCGAGTTTTGGAAGAGCTTGCAAGAGGCTGCAGGCACTTAGCTATGCTTAAGCACGGCCTATCACCCCAAATCGATGGTCAGACGGAAAGGGTGAACAGAGTATTAGAAGACCTCTTGAGGTTATGCATTCTTAACTTCAGAGGAAATAAGAGGATCATCTTCCTTTGGTGGAGTTTGCCTACAACAATAGTTACCAAGCCACCATAGGCATGGCACCCTTCGAAGCTTTATATGGAAGACCGTGCCTATCACCAACTTATTGGTGGGAGTCTACAGATAAGCTTATACTTGGACTAGATGCAATTAGAGAAACTTCAGAGAAAGTGGACTTGATACGAAAAAGAATGAAGACTGCCCAAGATAGACAGAAGTCCTATGCAGATAAGAGAAGGACCGACCTTGATTTTGAGGTTGGGGACAGGGTTTTCCTTAAAGTATCTCCTTTGAGGAACGTCTTTCGCTTTGGATCCGCAGGAAAGTTGGCACTAAGATTTGTAGGGTCGTTTCCTATCATTGAAAGGATAGGGAAGATGGCTTACAAAGTAGAGCTGTCCGAAATATCGGCTGGAGTTCATAATGTCTTTCACGTTTCTCACTTACGAAAGTGCTTACATGAGTCTGCGGAAGTGGTGGAACAAAGCATGTTAGAGGAAGTAGAAGTAGAACGAGAGGTGACTATGAGAAGAGCTCCAACTCGTATCTTGGGTATAGAAGTCAAAAAGCTACGAAACCGCGAAGTCAAACTTGTAAAAGTTCAATGGAGTGACGCTGAGGAAGACGCGACTTGGGAGACTGAGGCCAAGATACGTGCATCCTACCCTTTTCTTTTTGAGGGTACATCTTTGATATCTTTTTTCTTAAATTTATTCATGCTTGTACCTATCTTTTTAGTATTTTTCCTCAATGTTGTTCTCGATCCTTAGGTAGAAACCAATGGATGTAAACATGTATTTGAAATATGTTATGGTTGATGGTTGCAAGTGGTTGCAAGTGATTGCTAGTGGTTGCTCATGGATGCATATACACACATTAGGTATTAGATCGGCTCAGTCACTTTCATATTGCATATGCATATATGTACTTACATATGATTGAAGCTTGATGTGTTATGTGGATGTTGCATTTGTATGAATGATTGTGCACTCATGTAGAAAGTATGATTAGGGAAGAGTGCATACATTATGGACGCATGACACCGACATGACTTGCATTAAGAAGGTCAACTAAATTAGTGGACCGCCTGATTTTGCATTAGATAAGGACATGTACACACTACGCATATGATCATGAAGCATTAGAAGTCTTTTATGGACAATGGATGCCTGTGTTTGATGGTTGAGCAGATGGACGATTGGATGGTAGGATATACGTTCTTCTTGACTTGAAGATTTCAGGGACGAAATCCTTTAAGGAGGGGAGAATGTAACACCCCGTATTTTCGGTAAACATTAAAGTTACTAATTAAAGAATAATTAATTTCAAATGCAAGAATTAAGGGAAATGGGTTACGCCATTGCGTTCGTCTCAGAATTCTGCTTGAGATAGAGTCCGAGTTTGCATAAATCGGATTCCGTATGAAGGAGTTATGACCTTCAGATGATTCAAGAATTTAAATAAATAGTTCAGAATATCAAAATTCAAAATTTGAAGTAGAAGCGGGCTGGGTGGTAAATTTCACGCCCAAGGCCAGGTCGACCAGGGGGTCGACCAGGAGGTCAACCAGGTGGTCGACCTCCCCCCATACAGGTCAACCTGGGGGTCGACCTCCCCCTCGGGTCAGATCTAAAATCTGACGTGTTTTCTCCTATGACGAATTTCTGTGTCATTAGGGCTTGCGTGGCACGTTCTGGTTGGTTCTCTTAGGTTTGAATGGCTTTGATTTGCTCTAGGTTAATCTGACGGCTCCCATTAAATCAAACTTCTATATAAGCAACCTAAATCTAAACCCTAAAGCCATACAAAAATATTCCTAAGACCGTAATGCTGTCAGCACTCAACCTAGAGTAGCCGCCATTCTCATTCAACTAGAAAGCAAGTAGGAATTGCAAATCAAATCTAATTCAACTAAGAGAATTCAACGTCTATAACAAAGGAGAGCAATTCAAATTCATAATATAGTTCCCAGAACTCAAGACTAGCCTCCTTTTTGTAATTCCAGTTATCATTTAGACCTAAACGATGTTAGAATTGTGACTAAATAACTGGATATAGAACATCGCCTAATGTAAATCTATGCATATCCTTTTTGTTAAATCTGAATTGATTGAGACTATGATTCTTTCTATGCTAAGTTGTGAATCTTGTTGTATGTAATTTGATGATCATAGTCAAATGCATTGGACCCATGTGTTGTATAATTTTCCAATTACATATATGTTGTGTAGTCTAGCAATGACATATTATACTTTGGCAGTGACATATAACGTTGAATAAATTGGAGATGACATATTATGTTGTATATTTGGCGATGACATAAATTGGCGATGACATATTATAATTTGGAAATGGCATATCATATTGTGTAGTTTGGCAATGACAAACCATATTGTATAATTTGGCGATGGATATCGCATTGTGTAAATTTTGGCAATGACATTTCATGTCGCATGATTTGATAATAACACCTATATGTTATATGAAAATTTGGTAATTTTGTTATGGTTATGCAAGTTCAACCTTGTTCACATATATGACCAAAACTACGTGCTAATATGATTAGGTTCATGTTAGATTAGATCCAACTAATTTGCGAAGTTCACAATTACATGCCTAATGTTAAGTTTATGTAATTCTATGTAAAATCCCTTATTTCATGATCCATGTTAAGTAGATCTAAATTTGCAAGTTCATAATTGAATGTATATTGTTCTATGCCAAGTTCATATGATACATGTGTAGTTAGATCCATATTTTTATGATGTTGGAATTATTACATGTTCCACTTTTTTCCCTTTTGTGTATAAGTTAGGCTACGTATTGAGCCTAACATTTTATGTGATTCATGCGAACGTTTAACGGGAGTAACGTTGGGGGGGGGGGGGGGTGGGGAAATATGAAATTATATATAGTTGGCATATTTGGCTCATGAACATGAAAATGTTTTATGGCATAAAGTGGTATAAATTTTATACCTAAAAATTATGAACTTGATTTAAAAAGGAAAGTGGGGCTTGACTTGAATGACAATAATTTACATATAAATATAAAGAAGTAAATATGTAAATTTAGAAAAGAGGAATATGCCAAACCCGAGGTTAGAGTGAGTTACGGTGTAAGACTGCCCGGAACCGCCGGTACATCCAGCAACCGTAACAATATATATCTAATGTGGGAGGTTAGTGCATCAAGCCCAAAGAAACCCGAGGTTAGACTGAGTTGCAGTGTAAAACTGCCCGGACCCGACCGACACATCCAGTAACCACAAAAATACCTGTCTAATGTGAGTGGTTGGCACTTTAATAAATGAATTAAAGCTAAGTCAGGAAGGGAAGGGTTAAGTTAGTTAAGGCAACACTTAACCAATGCAACACGTTAACTAAACTGATGGGTGGGGTTAGGTTAACTTGGACACTTAACCAATTTAACATGTTGACTAGGAAACCCTAGTAACGGGGACCCATTTCAGCAGTAACCCACATAGATGTATCATGGTACCCTGAACTAGGCAGGGTGGGGCACGATTACTCGGCTGATTATAAGCGGTCAAAACGACGGCGGTTGGTGCGTCAGTGTAGGTTCCGACGGAGTACGGGCATGCACGTACTCCAGAGTGGAAAAAGTAGGCATTGGGCATCAGTAGCTATACACTGTGCATCTTGAATCGTGTCGGGTTGCCACCATAGTATTTGATACACCCCATGGTGGGACTAGCACAGGTATCTACAATCGAGCGGGGCCATATGACACAAGTGGCAAACGCGTGCGAGTAGGAGCCGATCAATGAAAAAGGGATCACTGGGTTTTGAACTCATGATAATGGTTAAAATATCTAGTAGGTGCAGAGAATATGGACATGAGTGTTGTAGTATGATTAGTTTATCTTGCCTTGTTTATCTTGCCCTGTTTAGCTTACCTTATCCTATGTTACCTTATTTCCTTATTATTCTCCTGTGTCCAGCTTATTCAAGTCATGGTTCTCTTATTAGTTTACATGCTGAATAATCACTGGACTTACCAGAATTATGTCTAACCCATTTTCTTTTTCCCTCTTTTCTTCCGTTTCCCCGCCCCCCTCTCCTCGGTACCCTGGGAGGGAATAGCTCAGCCTAATTCCAAGCTTTAAGACTCTGTGATGTATAGCTTGGAACTTCTTATCTTTGGCTATAGCTTTGGACACACTACTACTTGGGGATTTATGCAGTTTTATTGTGTTTTATGCTTCTTTATGTAATAATCAAGACAGAGATTTTGATGTGGTGATTTGGAAGTTGGTTTGAAACAGTTTGCTGTAATGTTTTGAACCACGTTTGAAATAAAGTTTGTTTTTCCGCTTCCTATATATATATATATCTATCTTGTAAATTATCTGTATCTTTTACCTATAATGCTCCACCAAAGTTAAGGCATTCCCTTTGTGAGTGATCTTAACGGAGGTGGGGTGTTTCAGTGTCCATCATATTTTCAGCAGGTTTCATGCATCTTAAGGATGGTATAATGTACTCTCAAGGATGGTATAATGCATCTCAATGGACATGATCTTCTTTTCAACAAGGTATGCAATGCTAGTATCTTTTGTTTTAGGATTATTTCGTTCTATTATCACTAGCCTTCTTGGGGTTTTCGATTGCTCGTCTCATAGTTATTTGGGAAGGGAAGATGGAAAATATATTAGCTTTTAATACATGTTTGATGTATTAAAGCATGCAGGCACACATGAATGAAGCTTCAAAAATGAATGAAGGTTGGAGAGTCCCTAATACTTAGCTATTAGTGCTTGTGCAGCTTTAGTGCTCTCTACTAGCATTGCATTATGGAAGGTTTGTTTGCAGATTTTTCTTTTATTGTCTTGTTTCTGTTTTTCTGCCATTAGATGGAGTGCTTCTATAATTACTTTCTTTTTAGTGAGGTATTTTTTCCCATTAGATGGAAGATCGGTTATGGTTCAGAATTATGGTCAGTTACTATCTTATATATGTTTAAAGTTGTATTCATTTGGTCTATTGTTATGCTTTGGTTTGTTGTTATGCTTTTCAATAGATCTGTTATGCTGTTATGCTTCGGTCAGTAATGGGGAGAAGTTGTAGCTGAAGTCCATGCAGACCGCTTTGCTCAAAATGATAGGTGAAGCATATGCCACATTGTCTGACCTCTCGAAGGTAGTAGTTTATATAATCATTTTAGTGTATTTTTTCTTGCTTATGGTTGTATGTATGAGTTTATATATGAGTGAATCGAGTGACAATGTAGTGAGGAATGTGTGTAAATATGAATGATTGTGTAATATACGAGTGAATGTACAATAGTGGAGTCAAAAAATTTGTACCATTTGAAATGTAGAAATAAAATATTTATTTGAATAAATACTGTGTTATAATAAATATTATATTATTATGAAATCTATGATTAATAGCAGTTGAGGTATAATAATTTTTAGCGGTTGTAAAACAATTTTTAACAACTGCTAGAAACAGTTGTAAAAAAGATTGACTTTATTACGATTGCCAGCTATACTAGACATATTACAACTGTTTTTTGCAGTTGTGAAAGGTTTTTTTATTCTAGTGGTACTTGCGGTAACACCTATACTGATGTTACCATAGGCTTGCAAAGATGTTGCCTTTGACTCTAAGGCAACACGGCAAAAGGCATCCCCGAGAAAGTGTTGCCACAGATCATTTTTTGCCTGTAGCATCACTTTTTTGCACGTACTGCGTCACTTTTCTGGGGTTGCCATAGGCCATCTATGGCGTAGTGCAAATTACAACAATGAACCCTATCTAGTTTTGGTTCTCACACCAGTCAATTGGAAATATATAGATATCTCACTTTCGAAGTTCGAACATAAATGTTGATGATGACGCATCAATCATCAAAATTATACCCGGGCGACTAGAGTGTGATTCTATATCTATCCACTATACTTAAGAATTTGAATATACCTTCATGACGCGTATGTGCAAAATCTTCATATACTCGATTGTCCAAATTCAATATAGAGTAATATACCCAAATACGTATAATTAGATTAAATTTTCAAAACTAAATTTGTTTTTAATAAATAATACTCTTCAAACTCATTCTAGGATACTACTGATCCTATCTCTAACGAGTCATTCTTATTGGATATTATTAATCCAATCTATGATGAATCCTTGCGTTTGGTTCTAATGTGTCTTGTTCTCGAGCTCTATAAACCAAAGCTCTGATACCAAACTATAGCGACCTAAACTTCCCGACCGGCCTAAACCGAACAAGAAGGCGGACTGGTTTGAGAGCAAGGCTAATCGAAACGCAAACGATAGAACATTTCATTGCTTATTACAACAATTACATCAGAGTACAAGAATGCAACAGATTATGAATAAATAATATACATCAGAAAAATATCAGAGATTAAATTACATTACATAGTAGTGGAAAAATAATACATAACACAGCTGAAAGAAATACACGGATACAGAGCTTTCCAAATATAGATTCAGCTGTAAATCCAGGATCATGTATAAAGAAATATCTGCAAAACCAAAACTACTAGCTGTCCGTGTGGAAAATAGGGGCACCTAGAGTTTAGGTTAAAACAATAAACTCCAGGTCAGTCATGGGACTGGTGTGAGAACTAAAACAGTTATTAAATCTTTACTTTAACATATAAAGTAAATCCAGGGACCACGCCGTGTAACACAGAATGGGTTTTCTCCCAAGAATACCAGTGCATAAAACAGTTTATAAATAGCGCAATGCTTTTCGAAAAATGAAGCTATTATAAGACCCAAGTCCCATCACACAATGCATCGCAAGCCAAAGGATAGAATTTTCCCCTATAATAGCCAAACATGCTTGGTACATTTAATACAAATCATTTTGATACTATTATAAGTATATAGTGTCAAAATCAACATCAAATATAAATGTACCAATCATAGATGGCATAGTATACCATGCTACTATGTCGCCATACTAGTTCTGCAAGTAAAACCGAAATGTCACGTATTGGAAATTGGATTTCCGTCATGTGTCGAGGCAAGGGATGTACTCCTCGCTGGCTTCGAGACACTCTAGCAAATGCCTCAGGGTTCCCCGCAGTGAACACTTGGATCCTCCAAGGACGCTCCACACTTACGTTAGTGGATTGGTTATTCCTGAACACACGTTTCCCGGTCCTATAGGGCCTATCCATCGGCTACGTAGTAACCGATATATCTGAGGCGTCTCGCAATCCATCATTTATATAGGTAAAAATAAATAAATGTCTGGGCTCCATACCATGACACCTCCCATAGCTACAAGGAAATGTCGTGCACTCCTTGGGTCCCTTATCCTATTTTTGACTCATACCAAGGTGTGAGGCTCGCGAATTAACGCTATACACAAAGCTATGCTATTTAAAGTTGGGCTTTGATCATCAACCACAAGACTCTACTTCTCAAAAAAAGCCTTGATCATTTGCGTCTCAACATGCCACACTGATAATTCACTCCATGTGATTGATGTCTATCGATATATAACCTCTAAGCTCATACGTCTCAGAGAAGGGTGTTAAGCAAGAGAATAAATTCTCCACCACCAAATAGTTAAATATTTAATATATATAAATCAACACAAAATAAAATACACATCCATTTACTAGTTTGTTCTGGGTCTGAACGAAACCGGAGGCACCTTATTCCTTGTCCCATATTTCCAATATAGGAGATAAGTCCTCACATATCCGGTCGATCTCCAAGTACGTCTGGACAGTCACCACTTATTACCTTGTCTTGGGTGTACAGCCCAATCAAGACACTAGTAATCATCCAAACGATGTGAAGAACTCCGGTCTTCAACCACCGTCTTCATCGTCGACTTATCATCGAATCAATTATTCGGAATGGGCATAAACCCAGCCTTTGGGAATAATTCACATATCTTATAATCAATAATCAAGTGCTATAAAAACACAACATACGCCTCTTTCAATCCAAGATATTCTTTTATTCAAATATTCTTTTCACAATTTAAACCAAGTTAAGGTTTTCCAAACTAGACGGGATTAGCGCACCTTACCGAAGTAATTATTTGTTTTATTCCCCAATCCTAACCAATTCATCCCGTGGAGAAAAACTGCTAATACTCCATATCTAACACTACGGTGTTATTGGTGAAATTAATTACCATTTCACGTTCAAATATAATTAAAGATTTAACAATCGCCTGGAGTAAAACTGGTGATACTTCATTCTCGATCATTTCACAAATTTGATAATTTAAATTATCATATTCACATTCCAATCTAATTAAAGATTCATTAAAACTCCACTTAGTTTAATCTTTCCAAAAATCATTATTAATGATTATTTAACTTTGGGAAATCAAACATGCCACACTGACAATCTACATCGTACCACTAATTTCTGCCGAGATATAACTTCTAAGCTCGTACATCTTAGAGAAGGGTGTTAATTAAGAGGATAAATTCTCCACCACCAAAGAGATATATATTTAGCACAGATCAACAATATAGTTTGAAATACAGTGTCATCCATGTAATCCTGTCTTTAACTGGGTTAAAGAACCAGTGTCATTTAAAATACAGTTCACGATAAACCCAAAATCACATTCCATTAACTATGGAATCTTCATGGAAAACAGATCAATATATAATCGATATCAATTTCCATATCCGACTAATAATTGGAATAATGACAAAGCCTTTTAAATTCCATATATATTAACAGTCTTCCTCCACAGAAGCTCACTTCGATTATTACCAAATCGAATTCCATTCAGTTCCGATTTAATATACTAAATTGGAACACTTTAAATCTTAATAAAAAGATTTGTAAACTCCAAATCACATTTCAAAGTAAATCGGGTTAAAAAACGAATGTTGTTAAAAACACAGTTCATAATAAACCCAATACACATTCCATTTTTATTCCAGTTACTAAATATAATCGGAAACTCTAATAATTTTAATTAAAAGATTTATTCTTTCCACACAGGGTTTAAGAACAGTGTTACTGAAGACACCATTCAAGACAAACCCAAAATCCAATTTAATATTAAGTATAAGGCTCTGAATAGAAATTATATTGGCTTATATTTAATATCAAACTCTGAAACCAACACATACCGTATGGGGAATAATGATATATACCTATCTTCCGAATTCCTCCACAATATCCGTATAGTCACGGAATCCAATATCGAAATATTTCGGGCATTATTTCTATTCAGATCCATTCCAATCCATATATTGGAAATTCTTGGTTTTATTAAAACCCTTATTAAATCCAATTTATTTATTTAAAAAATTATTGGATTTCAAATCTTGTTAATAATTAGTTCATTTTGATAAAATTATATTTTTATCTTTACCAACGTGAAATTTTTCATCCAAATCATTTATTATGATTTTACACAAATTATAAATATTTTTAATAATTTTATTAAGGCCCTTTCAATCAATTTCTATAAACGTTATCGAACTACACTTACATCGACCTTTTCCAAAATTGATTTAGACATAATTTAAAATCCAACCCTTAGGAAAGCTCTTTTCAATACGAACCCAACGATTTCAGTTTTAGGAGAATCCGACGGTCGGATCTCCCGTAAAGTCAATTTGAAGTCAATGGTCGAAATTCGTGAACAGTCGCGATGCATTCTATTTAGGCCATTAAAAATATATATTATATGTATTTCACTAATTTCCATTTAAAACATATTTTATAAATTGTTTAAAATTTGTTTTAAAACGATTTCCACTTTCATTTCAATTTTAAATCAAAATTGAATATTCCTTATCATTATAATTTTTGAATGATAATACTTTCAAAATATATGATTTCATATCATTTCCTTTTCGATATTCAATTTAAAAATGAATAAAATTGATATAAATATCATTCGCATTAAAATGGTGCAAATCTAATCAACACGGCTTTGTATATTTCAATATTTTCGTGTCCATCCCAAGTCGGACATAAAAATCATATTTTAATCCTTTACAGAATATTATTTTAAAGTATTTGTTATTTTAAAATATTCTTTCTTTTCTGAATTGGAATCAAAACATTTCACTTACCGTATAATTTATTTATATGGATTTCATACAATACATGTATACAACACCAATCAAAGCTAATCAACCATCATCCAGATTGCATCACATAACCGCATAAGCATTAGATATAAATAATTAATGCTTACAACAGTCTGTCAACCAATCGATTGACATACAACTAAACAATCGTGATTAGTGTGCGTCCAATATCATCCTAATACCCGTGTGGGGTTTCAATCAACAAACACAGATTTTATTTGTGCAGTTGGGCGATGTGTAAAATTTATCGTCCCAATCAATATCAATTAAATGGGTGTACATAAACAAACCATCCGATTTGTAAATGAATATTTATTTTCATTTCAGGAGAATTTTATGTCGTTCACATATACATTAAAAATTATATTTTTTAATGATAAAATATTTATTTCAACACATGCACATTTTTAATAATTCATATTCCAATAAAAATGATAATTTATTGTTCATACATTTTATTCAAAATGGGAATATTTTATATAGTTCCATTATACAATAAAAATGATATTTTTATTATTCAAATATTTTATATAGTTCTTTTATACAATAAAAATGATATTTTTATTGTTCAAATATTTTATTCATAGTCAATTTTACAACCACAATCCAAATTTCCATAATATTAATCCAAACAAACAAACATGGTTTGTACAATAAATAGTGTCGGGTGCTTCTAAGCCCAACTTGCATGCTAGTATATATTTAACTATAAAGTAATTAGAGTGAAAAGGAGTTCTCACATTTTGATCCACTCCGCCATGCTTTAAATGACGATTTGGATTCGAATTTGCCCTAAATTCTAAGTAGCTCCAAATTGAGCCCAGTTAGTCTTGTTGTAAAGCTCTCGTCCCCACGATCACAATGAATCTAGTTTCGCGCGATTTGGACCTGTATGAAGAAGTTATGGCATTATATATATTGGGATCATTAAATAATTAATTTAATTAAATAATAACCTAATTAAACCTTTAATAACGTTAAATAAAACATTGCCGCCCCTTCTTCATTCTCTATCCGTCGTCTTCATCAGATAACCGAACCTGACTTTCTAAACTAGGGTTCCAATTATCCTCCACCTCGAGTCGTCCTTCTCCAATCAGAGGATGCCACTTGGAAGTGCTTTGCGATGCCGACCACCCCCTCTAGCGATGACGAACTTGAGCCCCCCCCTTCAGCCAGAAATTTCGATCAAAATCACCTCCTTTAGATGCACGATTCGGCCTCCACAACCAGTGAGAAACCCTCAAACCAGTATAGAATTATATATCAAAGGAGCCTCTCCCATTTTCGTTTGAATTTCATTTCCTAATTCGCTGTAGATTTGAAGGAATTAAATGAAGGAGTTTTGCGTGATAATAGCCATCGAAATAAAACAGATGTCGGCTACAAATGGGTTTAGGTTTGGTGGAAATTCCTTTATATATATATAATTTAATATTAATTAATTCCAATATTAGTTGTTTATTGCTCCATACTCCAATTCAAACCCAACGACTGTCGCCCCTAGCCAAATACCCCCATTCCGGACATAATAGAACACGTTTCATAAACCAATCCTATTGTTTTGATTAGTTTTCATCAAAATTAAAATATAAATCAATATACATTGAATTTAAAAGGCTTTGTCATAATTCCATTTATATTATTAGTCGGATAAGGAAATTGATATCGATAATATATTGATCTATTTTCCATGAAGATTCCATAGTTAATGGAATGTGATTTTGGGTTTATCGTGAACTGTGTTTTAAATGACATTGGTTCTTTAACCCAATTAAAGACAACATTGCATGTCTGACATTATATTTTGAACTGTATTGTTGATCTCTGCTAAATATATATCTGTTTGGTGGCGGAGAATTTATTCTCTTGCTTAACACCCTTCTCTAAGATGTACGAGCTCAGTGGTTATATATCGACAGAAATCAATGGCACTGTGTAGATTGTCAGTATGTCATGTTTGATTTTCCAAAGTTGAATAATTATTAATAATGATTTTTGGGAAGATTAAAACTATGTGGAGTTTTAATGAATCTTTAATTAGATTGGAATGTGAATATGATAATTTAAATTATCAAATTTGTAAAATAATCGAGAATGAATTATACCAGTTTTACTGCAAGTGATAGTTAAATCTTTAATTAGATTTGAACGTGAAATGGTAATTAATTTTACCAATAACACCGTGGTGTTAAATATGGGGTATTACAAGTTTCGCTCCATGGGATGAATAGGTTGGGATTGGGAAATAAAACAAATGATTACTTCGGTAAGGTGCGCTAATCCCGACTAGTTTGGAAAACCTTAACTTGGTTTAAATTGTGAAAAGAATATTTGAATAAAAGAATATTCTGGATTGGAATGAGGCGTATGTTTTTTTTGTAGCACTTGATTATTGATTATAAGATACGTGAATTATTCCGAAAGGCCGAGTTTATACCCATTTTGATTAATTGATTCGACGATTAGTCGACAATGAAGACGGTGGTTGAAGATCGGAGTTCTTCATATCGTTTGGATGATTACTGATGTATTGATTGGGTTGTACACCTAAGACAAGGTAATAATTGGTGATTGTCTAGACGTACTTGGGGATCGACCGTATATGCGAGGACCTCTCTCCTGTATTGGACATATGGGACGAGGAATAAGGTGCCTCCAGTTCCGTCCAGACCTAGAACGAACTAGTAAATGGATGTGTGTCTGACATTGGATTTTATTTTATGTTGGTTGATTTCTATTAAATATATATATATATATATATATATATATATCTGTTAGGTGGAGAATTTATTCTCTTGCTTAACATCCTTCTCTGAAATGCACGAGCTTAGATGTTTTATATCGATAGACATCAGTTGCATGGCGTGAATTGTCAGTGTGCATGATGAGATGCAAATGATCAAGGCTTCTGTTGAAAAGCAGAGTCTTGTGGTTGATAATCAGAGCACAACTTTAAATAGCATAGCTTTGTGTATAGCATTAATTTGCAAGCCTCACATCTCGGTATGAGTCAAAAACGGAATAATGGTCCTAGGAAGTGCACGACGTTTCCTTCTAGCTATGGGTGGTGTCATGGTATGAAGCCTATACATTTATTTATTTTTACTTATGTGGATGATGGATTGTGCGGCGCCTCAGATATATCGGTTACTATGGGGTCAATGGATAGGTCCTATAGCACCAAGAAACATGTGTTTAGGAATAACTAATCCACTAACGTAAGTGCGGACCGGCCTTGGAGGATCCAAGGGTTCACTGTGGGAACCCTGAGGCATTTCATTGAGTGTCTCGAAGCCGGCGAGAAGTACATCCCTTGCCTCGACTCATGACGGAAATCCAATTTCCAATACGTGACATTTCGGTTTTAATTGCAGAACTAGTATGGAAACATAGTAGCGTGGGATACTATGCCGTCTACGATTGATACATTTATATTTGAAGTTGATTTTGACACTGTGCACTTATAATAGTATCAAAATGATTTGTTTTAAATGTAGCAAGCATGTTTGGTTATTATAAAGGAAAACTCTATCCTTCGGCTTGCGTTGCATTGTTTGATGGCCCTAAGTCTTATAATAGCTTCATTTTTCGAAAAGCATTGCGCTATTAATAAACTATTTTATGCATGGTATTCTTGGGAGAAAACCCGATTCGTGTTATATGGTGTGGTCCCTGGATTTACTTTATATTTTAAAGTGAAGATTTAATAACTGTTTTAATTATCACACCAGTCCCATGACTGACCTGGAGTTTATTGTTTTAACCTAAACTCGGGGTGCCCCTATTTTCCACATGGACAGCTAGTAGTTTTGGTTTTGCAGATATTTTTTTATAGGATCTTGGATTTACAGCTGAAGATATATTTGGAAAGCTATGTATTCGTGTATTTCTTTTAGCTGTGTTATGTATTATTTTTCCCCTGCTATGTAATGTAATTTAATCTCTGATATTTTTCTAATGTATATTATTTATTCATACTCTGTTATATTCCCGTACTCTGATGTTATTGTTGTAATAAGCAATGAAATGTTCTGTCGTTTGCGTTCCGATTAGCCTTGTTCTCAAAGCAGTCCGCTTTTTTATTCAGTTTAGGCCGGCCAGGAAGTTCGGGTCGCTACATTGATGTTTAGTACTCTGATGTAACATTATTATGATGTTTATAAAAGTCTTCTGTTGTTTGTTCTGATGTGTTGTGCGCCTAAAATTAGCGTATCCACCTTTTGGGTTTGAGTTAAGTCGGTTTAACGATCGATTTGGATCAACCGAGAAGGAGGGTCGCTACAATCAAAATCTTTTCCAAGTAAAAATTGTTGGGGATAGTGTAATTCAGTTTTTCTAGCAAATTTAATTTTTATTCTTATTCTCTACCTCATTGTAAATAATTTTATAATAAAACTAGAAATTAATGGAAAAAAAGAACTCAGACTATTAGTAGTATAACTTTCTCTCTTAGTAGTATTAAAGGTAAGTTGTTCCAGCAGTATAAAGTGATTTCCTACCATCATAAACAGCCTTAAGCTTTCCGAGGTTCGGATCTATATAAAGCTCAACATGCTGCTTAATTATTTTTGTAATGAACAGCCTTTGTGCCTGGTTATTAACGGTAATTAAGCTAAATCAAACCATTCATAAAGATGAATTGTTAGGAGTACTACACATTTGGACAGAAACAAAAGAACATTTCATTATCATAACAATAATTTTGCATCAGAGCTGCAATAATCAACAGAGTACAACATAAACACAGCAGAAAGAAATTAATGTAAACTCTCAACAGAAGGAAAGTGATCTATAATAAAGCTCTAAATCCAATCTTGAATCCATCTCTGACTAATGCAAAGATAAAATCTGCAAACAAAACTATTAGCTGCCAGTGTGGAAAATTATGGGCACCTCGAGTTTAGGTGAAGCAATAGTAAACTTCAGGCTAGTCATAGGACTGGTGTGGGAACCTAAGCAGTTGTCTTTAGGTTTATTTTAAGGTGAGGTATATCACAGTACCATGCGATATAATATGGAACAAGTTTTTCTCTAATGAATATCAGTGCAATAAATTCGCAATGAATCTTTGGTAAATGAAGCTACCATAAGGTCTCGCTGCACCCACTCAACGCAAATAAACACATAGACGTGGTTACTCCTTATGATAACAAAAAATGCTTGATACAAAGAAAATCATATAATATTATTATTAGTGCATAGTGTGAAAAATCGTTTTGCAAGTAAATGTATCAATCTTAGCTACCATATGTACCAGATACTACGATGACATATAGTATACAACTGAAATCGTACAGGCTCGTAGCGGAGAATAAATTTCCAACAAATGACCAAGCTAAGGAACTTCCTTACCAATGTGAACACCTCTAGAGGGATGCCCTGAGAATGAAACAGGCTCTCTGCTAACGAGAGGTCGGCCCATCCTTAATAGGATGAATTAGATCGCTCCTAAATATGTCATCTCTTGGTCGTTACCAACCTTTAACCAGGCGCCCGCAGCATAACAACCACATAAGTAGTAGTTGTCACATAAGTAATACCTGGGCTCTATACCATGACACACTTTTTATCTAAAAGGAGATGACAAACCAAATCCTCACTGTAGTTTTCCTGTTTTGACTATTTTCCGAGGTATGATTCTTTATGAAGTCCCTTTACACAAAGATACGCTTATCTAAGCCATGCTTTCATCATTAAATAGCTCATCACTTGGTATGCCAATTGTCATTTCATAACATATAATTGATAATCACGAACTATATAACATTTGAGCTCGTATGTCTCAAAGAAGGGTGTTAAGCTAAGAGAATAAATTCTCCACCACCAATCATAAATATTTTTAGTACGAATCAAACGATACATCAAAAATTACACTGTTAGACATACATCCATACTAGTTCATTCTGGATCTGAACGAAACCGAAGGCTCCTTATTCCTTGTCCAATAAAGGAAGAGATCATTGCAAATCCGGAAAACTGCAAATACATCCGGACCACTGTCATTTACAAACTTATAATGGGAGCTACCCAATGCATCAACAAACATTCCATTCGATGTGAAGATTTCAGGTCTTCAACCATCGTCTTCAATTGCTCTATAATGTCGTATAATTATTTGGAATGATTTTTTGATAGCAATCCAATCCCTGTCTTTCCAAATAACTATAATAGTTTAAAAGCAAGTCATGGATTACATCAGCTCTTAATCAAGTCCCTTATTTTACTTGGTTAATCAAAACCTTCCTTAGAACCATTCTCTTTTCCTAATCTTTTATCAAAATCCATATTCGTCATTGAAATAAATCAACATTTCCTTCTTTTAAATCCTTGATAAACAATTTATTCCTTTAAAATTCTCAATTAATCTTTACCACTATCCGTAATTCCATTTTAAATTTAAATCAAAAGGGTTTCTCATTAACCTTTAATTCAAAACTTCTCTTCCCCAAAAATCCATATTCCAAAAGTTCACTTCATAACTCCCTCTTAAAAACTAAAGAATTTCCTTCGTAAGTCTTTTAAATCTTGAAATTCCATTTTAAAATTTACTTAAAGATATATTCAAAAGTTCCATAAATTTTCAAAAATATATTTAAATTCATATGTCTAGTTAATCCCGAATCAATTGATATTGAATATAAGATTTAAACAGAAATTACATCAACTTATATTCGATACCAATTCTCACAATCAATGAATATTATAAGAGGAATATCGACATAAATATTTTCCAAATTCCTTAGATAGTATACGTCTAACAATGGAATCTCATATCAATTTTCTGAAATTTATTTCTATCCAACCCATCTTAATAGTTATGGAAAACCTTTATTCCCAAGATTTAATTGAAATCATTACATATAGGAACTGGATAGAAGTTACATCAGCATATGTTCGATATTAATTTCTATAGTCGACTGATACTATCAGTGGAATAACAGTAACTCTACCTTGAAAATTCCTAAAATAGTATAGATCTACTTATGAACTTAATAACGACATCCAAAGATCAGTTTCAACCATTTTCAATTTCATTAGAAGTTGGAAAACCATTTATCTCAAGATAAGAAAAATCTTAATTAAACCCAATATGGTTTAAATGCTATATACTTCTAGAACATTCCATTAATTATTTAAACATGATCGTCATTTAAGTTTCAGATAATGATTAATAAGTTTAAAACGTCGAAATACACTGCTTTTGTAAAATTGTTGCAACAACGTTTCAAAAGCGTTGCAAAACAGCTAATATGGCTAGTTTGGTAAAAATAACCTTTATATCATTAAAAACTGAATTCTTTCAGTTTAAGTCACTTTTAAATGATTTGTAATGATTTTACAAAAAAATTCCATATTTTTAATTATTTAAAAATAGCTAATTTCCATTACGGTCTACGAAATTGTTTACAACGACCTTTTTCAAAATTGATTTAAGCATAACTTGAAAAGTATATATTGAAATCCAAAAACACTTTTTTCATTCGAAAACCATTGTTATAAGGAAGCAAACATTTTTCATTTCACATCATTTCGATTAAAATTTCAAACGTTATAGCCATTCGAAGTCTATGGTAGGAATTTCCGAATTACCGCTGCGCGACACGTCCTATTCAGACCATATTAAGACTTAAAATAAAAATTTATCTGATTCACCTCTAATATGATTATAAACCTTTATAATGTATATAAACTCATTTGAAAAATATTTCAAATTTTAAACTTTATATTCAATTCAGATTCAGAATTGAATATTAAACTATTATTATTATAATAAAATAATAATATTATTTTTTAAAATTTAATCTGATTAACTTCAAATTTTGTAAACATACGTTAAATAAATATATAAGACTAATTGATCAATTGATTTGAAATTAAACCAACATTTATATGCTCAACTTCATTTTTCAAATTTGTAATTCAAAATCGATTTAAACTTAAACAATCCATATATGGTTGAAATCATTTCCAAATCCCTTTGTTCCTTTTGCAAAAGCTATTCGAGAGTTCAAATAAATTTCTAAACTGTTTCCGAAACCAAATTCAAGATTCCGTTTTCGTTCATTATTTTAATATTAAAATAATATAAAACTTGTTCAAATGAAATGGAGACTTGACTAATCACTTCCATAATACCATAACCATAATGTGTGATTACATTCAAACAGTAACCAACCATAAACAAATGATATAAATCATTATGTATGCATTCATAACAATCATCCATAATAACATGAACATAGGTCATTAACTTTGTGCAAGCATTACCGTAATTAACGCTAATCAGTGTATATATGTTTCTAACTATACAATCATTCAACCATCATCACATACACATCTTTAACATCCAAAATTAACCATATTTAAAACGTATATTGTTTCCACACAATTATTAACTTAATTAAAATAGTTTAGAAGTTCTCACTAAAATCCATTAAATTAAAAACAGTTTAGCAGTTCTCACCCGCATAACTCCAATATCTTCAAGGTAAGCACTCCTAGATGACTACTAATGAACCATTAGACAGTATTTTGGCGCACCGTCTTTGTTGACAATATGTACATAACTTTAAAAAAAATTAGAGGAGGGGAGGGCCGAGGCTCAGAGGTGGCGTGGAGGGGGATGGTCGGAGCCGGTGAGGTTGGAGGGAGGTGGTGGTGGGCTGGTGTTAGTGGTGTGGCTTAGGTCGTAAGTGGTGAGGTGTCGAGCCGAGGAAAGGGAAGGGGAAATGGAGGGTTTTGATTGGAATTTTGAGATGGACGATGTGACATCGCCGTGTGTGCAGGAGGGAAGGCCGGAGCTATGCCAAAGAGGGAGAGGAGGCCATGGCTGTATAAAGGAGGAAGGAATAACGAGATAAGAGGAAAATGGAAAGTGTAGAATGGAGTGAAAATGTGAAGCTTAGGCTCCTTTATATAGCCATATGTGAGGGCTTTTAATTGTTTAGAGGACACATATCCCTCCTGGGATAGCCCTTCCGTGCATGAAACCACCTAATGATACAGCCCATACAAACCATATGACATGCCTTAGTTTTACTTAGCAACATTTTTTCCATACCTAAAAGTGTTGTGAATTAGTTATACTACATGTATGTTGCAAAATATTCGCTTCTAGGCTACGTTTTTTGTTTAAATACTCGATGACTTATGTTATCAAAACTAAACAATATTAATAACTTGTTAGTTTTAAAAATATTTATTTTATTTTATTTGTCTGTATTTAAAATACATTTATTAACTAGAAAAGATTGCACTTAAAACAACTTTATAGATACGTTTTTGACAAATTCGTTGTAACAAAACCAGATGAATCTTTGTTAAAATTACATCGATATATTTTGACAAAAATAAATATATATTTTATTATTTAAAAAAAGTAACTATATTAAAAATTAATTTAAACTCATAACTAAATCATATTGAATCCAATCTATATACAGAAGTTCCAATCTTTATATCCAAAATCCAGTTTTAAATTAGTCAAAAATTCTGGATTATCACATTCACCCCACTTAAAAAAATTCTTTAAAAACGAATAGGGTTACGTAAAACTTTAAACTCCTTATAAATTTTCGATTTAAGATTTAAATTTCTTTATATCAAAATCTTAAAGTAATTTCATGTTCATAATGAATTGTTAGATAAAATGATTTAACATACATAGATCATTAATATATCATAAGTTCATAATAGAACAAATATATCATAGTCAATCCAAAAAGAATCATATCATAATATCATCCATGTCAGAGTACAAAAAGTGATGATGTCATCCAACTTGAGCACTTACTAGGTACTTGAGGTGGTATATATATACAACAACTAAAAGTATATCTACTCACAAGGTATTAGTCCCCAAAAAGCGGCGAAAATTGGTTTGAGTTACGGTTAGTTAATGATTGATTAGTTTGTTGATTTGTTGTAACGTTGTTTTATACAACATTCATTTAAATCCATATAAATGGATTTTGGAAAAGTTTTCCAAATATAAACCAAAAGTGTTTCTAAGCATAGAAATGTGAATGTATGGAAATGTTTTCCAATGTTAATAAAGTATCTTTTTTAAATATAGAAAATAAGGGTTTGTGAATATATAGAAATGTTTTTTGATGTAAATGAGGGATATTCTAGAATACGGAAAATTAATAGTTTCTGATATATGGAAATGTTTTCCAAGAAATCATGAGAGTCCAAACGTGTTTTGATAAATATTTGGGTAAAGATATTGAGAAGAGAATTGGGAAATGAATAAATTAATAACAAATTAATTTAAAAGGGCTCAGTGTTTCTTGATGCTTGATCAGTAGAATTTCCATTTAGAAATAGGATCATTGGTTATATGGATGTTTTCTTTGATAGTCAAATAACCAACTATCAAAATTTTGGCCAATTTTATATTTCCATTGTCCATACGGAGAGATCAGTATCAAGTTTATTATCTGAAAACCACTTCGTATGGGCATTAATGTAGCGAATCAAATTATGCAGAAGATAATTGATGATGCAGTAAAGTGTAAGGGTTGTCTCTATTAATCCTAGGTAGAAATTGCTTAAGATAGAAATTGATGAGACAGTGGCTTCGGTTTGTGCAGTCCCAGGACAATGTATATGAATGAATGTCTAACAAAGTATTTCTAGATAGTCACGTACATTGATTTCTTCAAATGTACCATAGTTGGTGGAGGAGAAGGAAACTTTTCTTAGCTTAACACCATGGGTATTTTTGAGGACATAAGTTAGTGATTTGACGGATCTGATGATGTGGCATTCAAAGTGGATAATGTTGTGGTGTTATAAAGGTAAGATGTAGCCTCAGGCTTCATCAACCACAAAGATGACAAAAATCGGGCAGACAATATAGCTATGTGAGTCGACCCCATTAGAGTGTATTATTACTTGATCTAGAGAAAATTCATTTGTTTCTTATTCTATTGCTATTGCATGCTTTCGAAAATGGTTGATGATCACAACCGTTGGTGATAGTACATTCGGTATACTCAAGCAAAATGAGTGGCCAGTCATGCGTAACCTGGGTTTCAAGATGTTCTTGTTAAATCCAATGTATTCGTCTCTAGAGATACACTTTCTGATGGTGGTTCCATACCTTGTCATAGTTGAAAATTCATCGCCCAATAAGCACCAACAGTTATTGATTTTATATGCATGAGGAGCGTGAGATGCAAGCATTCCGCTAGTTGCTATTGATTTGACTAGACACTATTATAATATCATAATAGTGTTGATATAAAGAATATTTTGGGTTATCGTAAGGTAAAAATCATCCTTGTTTATGTGTGGATCGGTCTTACAATTATCGTTGCTTTTAGAAAGATTTTTTATTGTTAAACAGAGTGGTTGGATTTTACTCACACCAGCCCCATGACTGACCTAAAGTTTTTTTGTTTTGTTTTACCCTATACTCTTGGGTGCCCAAATTTGTATGGGCAGTCAGTAGTTAGGATTTTACAGATATAATTGGAGGAGCTTGGAGCAGGAGGTTTCAGCATTAGATAGCTACTGTTTACTACCGCTGTGATATATTGTGATGTGCTCTGAGGATGGTATGTATATGCAGACAGCTTGTGATTCAAAACATATGTTATGTAATATATTTTATTCGTTCCACTGTGAGATTCAGGTTTACTCAGATTTTTTGATATTGCTATCTACTTTTCTTCTATTCTAACTTTTCTTTATTTCTATTTCTATTTCTCACCTTATAACTTATTTCTATTAACGATCGGATAATTTCTGGTGCTTGGTTAGTCAACATGATGTTGTATCGACAATCCGAATCAGAAATTTGTCGGTTCGCCACAATCTAGAACCGCGATGACCTAAAGAGACACATTCGTATCCATATGTGTTACTATACATATTAGGTTAGATCTTGGGGAGTAGAGGATTGCGGTATATATGCAGTAATGAAGTTGAATGATAATAATCTTAATATAACTAAAGTGGTGAATAATCATTGTATATAGTTTTATGTACAAAAGTGTATAATTTTTTACACTAATCGAAATAATTGTTCTTGCTCCCTACTAAAAATAACTCATAGGTTAGGTAGAAGACAAATACTTGTAATCTAAACAGGATTGAGACAACTTTAGGGTGCTTGACTTGAAAGTGTCAATATTATGTTAAGTACCTATTTCATATTACATATAAAACAAGTATGCACCCGAGCTTGACACACGGGTATGAAAAAAATAACCTAGTTTCTTTGATAGTTACGTTTACAACTGAAATGATGCAGTGCAATAAAAATTACTATCTAGAAGGGTAAACGATGCATAGATATATTTGGTTTTAGATGATATTACAATTCAAAAAAAATAAAGAGACGCAATTTTTTCTAAAAAAAAAGTAAAAACTATAGGATATCACGTCACTTGTGGTATGTGTGTGTGTGTATATATATATATATAGAGAGAGAGAGATATTATAGCATTGGTTGGCAAAAGGTTGCAAATATTATTGTTTAATTATAATATTGATGGCATGCAATAAATTTATTTTCATAACAATGGTATTAAAAGAAAAAGATAATGACTTAACATATACTTACGTAATAGAGATGTAGCCAAATAGAACATGAGATAGGGGAAATTGAAGAATAATAGCAGCCCGAGGTATATAGCTCAAAAACATTAATACATAGACAAGAACAATTGGAAGAAAGCATTTCAAATAGTTGACAAATAGAAAAATTGAAACTATTGGATAATGAAATAGTGTCATTTATATTCATTTAACTATAAACAGTGTTTTATGACTTCATTAAACTCTATTAAATGAATTCTAATTATAAGATCATCACTTCGATTATTACTAATTAAATAACAATTGACACTGACATCATTTAAAGTAAATATAGTTTATTTAATAATTGCTCTCGCTTACGAAGTTATTAAAATAATAAATAACTTCATCAATAACAACATATTAATAATCAATTTTGTATATAGTTAATAAAAGGATTATTAAACCTTTTAAAGAACCATATTATGTTTAATAAACTATTTGTCAAAACTATTTCTATTCAATAAATGAAAATAGAATTTACAAATATCCAATTCCGATTGGAAAATTGACTTTGTCAAATTGAAACACTTGATTAACTTGTTAATCAAGTTCAATTAATCATTTTTTAAAATAAATTAATAACATAATTAATTCAAATAATGCCATCTATTTTTTCTTAAAACAATCAACCCAAATTATTAACCCGTGGGTTAATTAAGGACTTACATGCATATATAATTTATGTAAAATATAAGAATTTTTCATGATAAATAATTTTATAATTACTTATAAATTTAATAATAAATATTAATTTTATTTTAAAAAATTATTTAAATAATTTATATAAAATAAATTTCAAAATCCGACTTTAGTTACAAAATATATTTTGTAACTTCATTTTAGTCAATTTATCAGGTGGTAAATCAACGCCTTAAAAAGATGGATTTTTAGGCCATATGCTGCCCATCACATAATCAATACCATGTATTGATTAATAAACATTAGTGTTGAATTCAATTCAACCATCAACAACCAAATAATCATCCAAACAAATTGGTTAAACTGTTCGTATAAATAATATGATAGCAAATAACATTAAAATATTTAAAGAATCCACTTAGATCCCTCCAACATGTTTCCACCTGCATCGCGGTTAATATAACAGTTTATATATGCGTATAAACCGACAATTTAAACTAATTCATTTAAAATGGATCTTTTGTTTAAAAGCAGGTAGTATTAGGGTTTATCTGTAAATAGACGGAAATTTATAAGTATAACCAAACAATCATTCAAATAATAACAACCAACCTTCCAAACAATCAGCCAATCATATCATATAAATAAATATCGATTAAACTATAGATATTTATAACATGATATAATTTAAATAGTATTCCATAAAGTGTGAGTCAACTACTCTCGATCGATGATTCAACATCCCTTCATTTTATTTTAAACAGACGTTTAAAATTAAACAAAATTTTGACTTTCTCTAATCCACTCCAATATATCACAGACTTGTAATACTCATCCATACAATCCCAACACTTCTTGTTTTGCTCGTTCTGATAATGTATGAGAGAGTTATAAATTTTACAAGTTATAACGTAAATAAATGTCGTCAATAATTAATTATCAAGTTAACCTTTATTTCCACTTAATCTAGGTTTCACCGCCCTTAACCCCTTCTTCCTCATTATGTTCTTCGAACCCCTGAACATTTCCTTACCATGGCCGTCCCTTCCACAACTCATATCTCCCTTCCTACTTCACGCAATCAACCACGATCTTCATCGTTTTACTCCTCATCAAAATCATCATCCTTCCATGCACATCATTCTCTACTCGCATCCTTCCTCGTCGCGGCAACAGCAATCTCTCTTCTCCCCCACGCTGTTATAGTGCAAGAATCGACATTTTTTGTCATCATATTACACTAAAAATTGCATGCAACCCCCAACCATAATCCAATATCCATTTATACAACCGATGCTCCTTTTTCACGAATTGCTGAACCAACCTGCGCTACTCATATATACAATGAAAAAGATTTCGTTAAAAGAAATGAAAGCTATATAAGAATGAAGCTAGCTGAAAAAGGAGTAGAATGGATCAAACAACGTTTGAGACTACCCAAACTCGCCCTTACGGGAAAGCCTGGATTGAATTGAGAACACGACAAATTAGAACACAAACACAAGAACATTTCATTGCTTATTACAACAATTATATCAGAGTACAAGAATATATAAGAGCATGAATAAGTAATTTACAGCGGAAAATATCAGAGATTAAAATATATAGCAGCGAAAATTTAAATGTACAAATACAATGCGTAGCGGAAAATACAATAACTAGCACAACTGAATGAAATAAACGAATACAAAGCTTTCCGAATATAGCTCCAGCTATAATTCAGGATCCTGGGAGAAGAAATATTTGCGAAAACCAAAACTACTATCTGCCCATGTGGAAAATATGGGCACCCAGAGTTTAGGTAGAAACAATAAACTCCGAGTCAGTCATAGGACTGGTGTGAGAACTAAAACACTTATTAATTGACTTTAAAGTTAGGTAAATCAAGGGACCATGCCATATGACAGGGAACGGGTTTACCCCCAAGAATACCAGCGCATAAAACAAACAACGCAAAGCTAAATAAAGAAGAATTAAGCTATTATAAGACTCAGGTCGCATCACACAATGCAACGCAAGCCGTAGGATAGAATTTTACCTCATAATAGCCAAATATGCTTTGTACGTTTTAAAAAAAATCTTTTATTATTACTATAAGTGAAGAAGCCAAATTCAAATATAAATGTATCAATCATAGACGACATGAGCGCCCCATCCCACTATGTTGCCAAATATAGGTTTACAACTAAAACCGCAAAATGTCATATTAGAAGTTTTGGTGATAGCTCCTGATTCGAAAGATCTATCGCGTAGTGCAATACACAACGGATTACGTCCCAGCTAGAGAAAACACCGTAATGCACATCCGCCGTTTGGGAAATCAAGTGTCACTACAGCTTACGTCCTTGCTAGAGAAAACACCGCTAACTTTATCCCTCTAGGAATCGGGGAGTGTGCCCTATCCCTCTGAGAGTGGAGAGACCACACTCATCTCATCTCGCTCGACCGAATCCATGACACCTCTAAGGGTGTCTATCCACATCTCAACAGCATACTGACCTAGCTATCAGTTCACCACCATACCGGGGTGTGAGGCTTGTGAATTAACGCTACACAAAGCTATGCTAATTAAAGCTATGCTTTGATCATCATCCACCAAGCTCTGCTTTTCAACAAAAGCTTGGATCACTGCATCTTAGCATGCCACACTATCAATCCATGTCATATCATTGACTTCTACCAATATATAACCTCTAAACTCGTACGTCTTAGAGAAGGGTGTTAAGCAAGAGAATAAATTCTCCGCCACCAAATAGATATATATTTAGCGGAGATTAATCAATACAACATAATGGAATACAATGTCAGACACACCATCCATTTGCAAGTCAGTTCTGGGTCTAAACAAAACCGGAGGTACCTTATTCTCGTCCCGTATGTCCAATACAGGAGAGAGGCCCTCGCATATCCGAACAATCAACAAATACGCCTGGATGGCTACCACTATAGCCCCTTCAAGGTAGTTACTCCAATCATGGGCATCAGTAGCAACCCATCCATTCGATGTGAAGATCGTCGGTCTTGCACCATCTCCAATCTCTTCGACTGTTAGTCGTCGTATCAATTATTCAGAATGGGTTAAACTCGGACTTTCTGAATAACTCATGTATCCTATAATCAAGTGCTATAACAACACATCATACGCCTCATTCCAATCCAGAATATTCTTTTATTCGTAGTACTTTATTCTGGAAAGGTTCTCATTAATCTTATCAAAGATTATCACTTTTAAACACACTGTTTAATCCGTTTCTTTGGAAATCATTTCAAAAGATTTTATAGTATCTTTTCACAGTTTAAACTGAATTAGGGTATATCAAACTAGTCGGGATTAACGCCTTACCGAAGTAATCATTCATTTTTTTATCCCATCCCAACCTATTCATCCCATGGAACAAAATTGGTACTACTCCATATCTAACACTATTGTGTTATCGGTAAATTCAATTACCATTTCACGTTCAATCTAAACAAAGATTTAACTATCGCATGAAGTAAAACTGGTGATACTCCATTTTCGAACATTTTCATATTTGGAAAATTTAAATACCAAATTAACATTTCAGTCTAATTAAAGATTTATTAAAATGCCCCTTAGTTTTAATCTCTAAAAATCATTATTTAATGATTATTCAAATTTAGGACATAAATCCTGTCCTTACTGGGTTAAAGAACCAATGTCATTTAAAACATCATTCACGATAAACACAAAATCATCTTCCATTAAAATGGAATCTACACGGAAATCATAACAATATATAGTCGATATAAATTTCCGTGTCAAATCAATACTATAAATGGAATAACGACAAAGCCTTTTAAATTCCATATATAGTAAGGGCCTTCCTTTACAAAAGCTCATCTCGATTATTACCAAATCGAATTCCATTCAATTCCAATTTAATATATTAAATTTGGAAATCTTTACTTTGGAAAATTCCATTAATCTTAAGAAAAAGAATATAAATTCCAAATCATATTCTTCACTGTTAATTGGGTTAAAGAACAAATGTTATTTAAAACACCGTTCATGATAAACCCAAAAATCCAATTCTTTGTTTCAATTCCAATTAAATATTAATTAATTGGAAAACTTCATTAAATCTTGATTTAAAGATTTATTCTTTTCTCAATTGGGTTTAAGAACAGTGTTATTTAAGACACCATTCATGACAAACCCAAATTCCAATTTGATATTAATATAAGGCTCTAAATAGAAATTATATCGGCTTATATTCAATAACAAATTCTAAAACCAACAAATATCGTATTGGGAATAATGATATATATATATATATCTTCCAAATTCATCAACAATATCCGTATAATCACGGTATAACAACCCGGAAATGCGAGCCAATTTAAAAATTTTATTTTGGCAATTATATCTAATTTTGAATATTTAAAATGAATTATTTTAAATAACAGTGACGAGAAATTTATTTTGAATAGAATTAGAACGTATATATTTATATACATCGTCGTTAGAATATATATATTTTATATATAATTATAAAAGGAATTGAAAATGGCGCGGTAGTTCGATAATTGGATTTCAAAATTCAAATAAATGTATAGGATTCAAAATAAAACGGATTTTAGTGAAACCAAAAATATTTGAATCTAATTGAGAATATCTTTCCAACGAATCCAAAAAATTGAAATTTCATAGCGAGAATCAAAAGATACGCCCAATTGAAAATTCTGAATAGTCGCTATGGAATTCAGGCCCATAAAAATGGGAATTTTGCAAACGACCTCGGATTTCGACGAAACCACTTTTGTTGGATCCGTGATGTCATGTTATTGCTAGATTCCAATTTTCATAATTTTTCGAATCAATATGTGAGCGTGGCAATGGAAAACGCGTTTGATCAGTTTAAGTTGATTTTAATCGACTGGAAAATGTCTATTTTTCGAACAGTCTCAGAATTCGACGAAATTAGTTTTGTTAGGACCGTATCGTCAATACGAAGCTAGAAAGTATTTTTCTGGAATTTTTCGAGTTAGTATGTGGCCCCGGTAAATTGAAATGCGCATTCAAATTCAATATATAGAGTTATATTTTGATTTTGACGAAAACTGATCGAAACGATCGAATCAGCCTACGATACATATCCCATTGTGTTCAAAATGGGGGTAACTAGCTATGGACGACAGTCAGTGGGCTCAATTTTGAGTTCGAATTAAAAGTCAACTTTTTATTGGAATAAAATAAAATAAAATAAAAATATATAAATCTATACCCCGCTTTCCCTTATTCTCTCAAATCAGAAAGAAAAAAAAACCTAACCAAAAAACCCGACCCGCTACCCCCTGTTGACCCGTCGCTGCCACGCTCCAGCCGCCACCCTTCATCGCGCCACCGCCCCACCCCACCAGAGCAGCGTCGCTCTCCTTCTACCTCCTCTCGCACTCCCTCTCCTTCACCGACGCCCTAGCCACCGTGAACCCCCAACGACCGCCGCCTCACGCCCCAGCTCCACCGCACCTCACCATCCCCTCCCCCTGCTCTTTCCTCCCACTCCTCTTCGAATCCGCGCCCCTAGGACCCCACCGCCCACTGTTTCGACCCCCCCCCTCATTTCCCGTGCACCATTTCCGACACCCCGACGACCTGCTCCACCTCAGCACCGCCGAGAGCAGCCCTCTCCCTCCCAATACAAAATGTAAGTTTTTCCCCTTTTACTTATGTAATCTTTGTTTTGATTTGTGTAAAAGGATTCGATTTTGTTTATATAAAAAGATTCGATTTTGTTTATATAAAAAGATTCGATTTTGTGTATATAAAAAGATTCGTTTTTTTATATAAAGAAAGGTAAAAAAATTCTTTGTTAGAAGAAGAAGTGGATTTTAGCGATGCTGAATATATAAAAATATAATTTTTAAAATATAGAAAGGTTAAAAATATAATCTTTATACTATTGGCATATTAAAAATTTGATTTTTATTCATGTAGAGTAATAAAAATATCATCTTTATTAGGAGAAGAGCAATATAAAAGTATAATTTTTATAACGAAGTGAAGTTAAAAATGTAATAACCCGGAAAATGTGAACCAGTTTAAAATCTTTAAATTAGGTTATTACCAAGAAATTTGAATGATTGAAATAGCATATTTCAATAAAATATAGAATTGGGTATAATATTGCAGTTTGAAATTTTGAATATAAACTTTGTCTGACTGTACCGGGTGGAAAATATAACGGATTTTGACGAAACTGAAAATATTTAAATCTGTTTATCAATACCTTTCTAACGAATCTGAAAAATCGAAATTTCATAACGGAAATCAAAAGTTATGGCCAAATGAATTTTCAGAAAGGTCGCTATATAGTATATATAGCCCTTGAAAATTGAGATTTTGCATACGACCTCGGAATTCGACGAAACCACTTTTGTTGGGTCCGGGATGTCAAATTATTGCTAAGTTTCAAATTTCATAATTTTTGAAGCTAGTATGTGAGCGGGGCAAAAGATAACGTGTTTGGTCAAATTCTGTTAAAATGGGTCGACCTAAAAATGACCGTTTTTCAAACGAGCTCAGAATTCGACGAAACTGGTTTTGTTAGGACCGTATCGTCAAAACAAAGCTAGATTTATTTTTCTGGGATTTTTCGATTCAGTTTGCGGCCCTGGCAAATTGAAATGTACGTTTAAATTAAATATCGAATGTTTTATATTTTAATTTGAAAAATAACTGGCTGTAACAGTCGAAATGGCCAACGAAACATATCCCATTGTGTCCGGAATGGGGGTATTTAGCTAGGGGCGACAGTCGTTGGGTTTAAAAAGGAGTCCGTTTGCAAAAACACTATTTAAAAATTTCTATAAATCTCTGGCCAATAGGAAATTTTCATTTAAAAAAAAATCCGAAACCCTAGCCGCCAGAGAACGATTGGACGATCCACATCGCTGAAAACTTCTCCTCCTTTTTCCGACCGCCTCAGGCGATTTCACCGCCGACCCCAGTTGAGACTTCCGACCGCCTTCGCCTCCTCTCCACATCCGACCAACCCACGCCTCCTCCCATCAGCCATCGACGTCGGAATTCGAAGAGGAAGTTGCGACCTTCAGAGCGCCGCCGCGACGAGAACAGGCCACCGGATCCTTCGCCACCACCGTCGATCTGGAGGTGCTTCGTAGCCCTTTGACGCAGCAAGTTCTGATCGAAGCATAGAGGTACGGATCGACTGAAAATTTGAGACCTAGTTTCGAAGGTTTTAGAAACTTTTCTGATGAAAATTCTGTAATGAAAATAACACTTTTAAGTGTTGCAAAACTTTGAAAAATAATATCTTTTTCGTTCTTTAACGAAATTCCATGAAACAGGAGACACCGTGACCGCAAGGAGGCTCTCTACATTCTAGAAGAGGCCGCGGATTTTTCTGACCTTCCTACGATTTTTAGCACTGCAATAACCAATGTGAGGAATCCGAACTATTTGTGTGAATGAAATTGCGTTGTATAAATTATATAAGCGAAGTGTAATTTATATACGCATTGTATACCTCATGTACATGTGTTGTATAAGTTATATTAGCGATGTATAAATTATACAAGCGTTGTTTGAAACATATATGCTTTGAATTGTGATGAAATGCAAGTGAATTATTATATTATATATATATACTCCCCTCGTCCACAGACCATGGACGATATTTATTGCTTGTGATTGACGTGATATTATATGGTATGACGAATGGTTGGAAATAATTGTTTGTGGTTGATATGGTGGTTGAAAAACACCTTTATGGTTGAAAAATACCTTTGTGGTTGAAAAATACCCTCTTGTGTTTGAAACAAAATAGAATAGGATTGTGGAATTGAAAATAAAACATGCCGCCTGCGTGCGAACTAGATGCATGATCGCCATTGTCAAAAACCGCGAGGTTTTAAGGTAGAGCGAGGAGCCGTACTAGGGACGGTCCCGGTTTTAACTACCCTGCCGTTATGCTGCCGAAATTTTCTGAAATATTTATGTGTTAGAATAATTTTCATTCGTTGAAATAAATTACATATGCTATATCGAATATTCATGTGTTGAGTTGCAATTCATTCGTTTAGTTGAAATTCATGTGTTGAATATTATTTGAATTTAAACAAATGGCTTTAGCGATAAAAATCACATTTTTATATATATACAAACTATATCGAATATTCATGTGTTGAGTTGCAATTCATTCGTTGAGTTGAAATTCATGTGTTGAATATTATTTGAATTTAAACAAATGGCTTTAGCGATAAAAATCACATTTATATATATATATACAAACTATATCGAATATTCATGTGTTGAGTTGCAATTCATTCGTTGAGTTGAAATTCATGTGTTGAATGTTATTTGAATTTAAACAAATGGCTTTAGCGATAAAAATCACATTTTTATATATATACAAACTATATAGAATATTCATGTGTTGAGTTGCAATTCATTCGTTGAGTTGAAATTCATGTGTTGAATATGAGCATCTTTTAAAAATGAAATGAAGCGACAATGAAAACTATATTTTTATAGTGAATATGAAGTGTTAAAAATACACACGTGTCGAATAAATATTTTTGATGATAAAAATATTCATTTTATCATGTATACGCTTAGTTAAAAATACACACGTGTTGAAATAAATAATAGTTTGCTAGAAATATTATTATTAGCATTGTTCTGCATATATATACATGTGTTGAACAGGAAAAATGGATTAGCTGTAGAGTAAAGAAATTATTTGCGTGCCCGACAAATAGGTAAGCCTTGATGAGTTGGCTGCGCAATTTTATTTATATATCAACTCCTGTGAATGCCATTGGATGCGGAGTGCTGGTTATTCTGTGTGAAATAATAAATAACTCCATAGGATAGTAACAATTAATTTTGAACTACACTACATGGCATACTTCTTGACGATAGGCATACTTCATCATATTCCACATAAGCAATTGGAGCTTGTGTGACGAGGTGGAAGATTTACCATACAAGCAAGAGGCTTGTATGGCGATGACTATGTACTACAGGTTGAACTGATGACTGATATGGACTATATAAATTATAACGATAAATTGCCAGATTAATAAAAAAAACCCACACGGGTCTGGAGTTGACAATAATCACGTCGCTCTAGTTATTAGATACGACACATGGACTATTTATTTCCACACAGAAACGGGGTGACGAGAATTTATTCTCTGGAGTGATTATCAGTACATACTCCCCCGTAAACACCAAAATATATCACTATAAATATGTGAATGCTTTTTAGGATTTATTGGGTACCTAATACGGCCCAATAAATTTCCAAACCCCTCCCCGTACAAAGGAGGTTATGGCGAAATTTTTCGAAATATTAAGGCGTTAGTGAAATATTTGAAGTGAAAACGAAGTTGAAATTACAGAATGAACTATATTTATATATATAAATATAAATATAATTAAAAAGGAATAGAGGCCGTGCAGTTCGCGTTTCGGAATCGTAATTTGAAACGATTAGTACGAGAAATCCAACCATCGGATTTTCCCGAAACCGCAACCGCTGGGTTCGCCTTGGAAATATCTTTCCAACGGCACCAACCTTGTAAAAATCCAACGGTTGGATTGTCCGGAATGTTTAATTCAAATCTGAAGAAAAACAGCGCCAAAATCGTTTATATTTATATATAAATATAAATATAATTAAATTAAATTGAATAACGACGCTGCAGTTCGAATTTTGAAACCGTAACTTCAAACGACTAGTGTGGAAGATCCGACCGTCGGATTCTCACGAAACTGGAACCGTTGGGTTCGCTTTGGGAATATCTTCCCACTGGTATAGACTTTGTGGAAATCCAACGGTTAGATTTTCCGATATGTGTAAAACAAATTAGGAGAAAAACAGCGCTAGTGCCACGACACGACCTGAAACGTCGTTTAATTAAGTATGGCCATTTTTAAATAAATAAAAATGGCAAAAAATCGTTATAAAATATTATAAGCAACATTGATTGAAAATAAACCAATTGGGCTTGAATTGTTTGATATTTGATGGTTGTATGTGTTTGATACGAAAATAACACCAAATAACTGAAAGATGGATGTCGAATAATATAACCATAAAATGAATTGATTTAAATTCTAATGACGTGAATTATTTGAAAAAGGCCGAGCTAACCCTCATTTCAAATAATTTATCGAGCGATTCGAATTGGAAAATGCAAAGACGATTCAAGACCGACGATCTTCGTATCGGTTGGATGGGCGCTACTGAGGTTCCTAACCGGAGTAGCTACCGGAAAGGGACGGAAGTAGTAGCCGTCTGAACGTATGTGTTGATTGTACGGATTTGCGAGGAATTTGACGCCTCCGGTTTCGTTCAGACCCAGGACGGACTTGTAAATGGACTGTGTGTCTGACATTGGATTTTGTTCTATACTGATTGATCTCTGTTAAATATATATTTGTTTGGCGGCGGAGAATTTATTCTTTTGCTTAATGCCCTTCTCTGAGACGTACGAGCTCAGAGGTTATATATCGATGGAAATCAATCGTATGGAGTGGACTGCCTATGTGGCATGCCAAGATGCTGTGATCAAGGCTTCTGTTGAAAAGCAAAGTCTTGTGGATGATGATCAAAGCAAGGTCTACATGGCCTGGCTTTGTGTATTTCGTAGATTCGCGAGCCTCACACCCCGGTATGAGTTAAAAACGGGATACGGGCCGCTGGGAGAGCACGACGTTTCTTTCTAGCTATGGTGGTGTCAGTGACTTACCAGCCCTGACATGTATATCTATTTTCACCTATGTGGTTGTTGGAATGCGAGGCGCCTCGATTATAGGTCTGTAAGGACTGGGAAACGTGTGTTTAGGAATAAATAATCCTCAAACGTAAGAGAGGACCGGCCCAGCCGATCCAGGGGTTACCCAGAGTGTGTAGTCCCAAGGCATTTGCTAGAGTGTCTCGAAGCGGAGAGGAGCTTGCCCCTTGCCTCGACTCATGACGGAAATCCAATTTCCAATACGAGATAACGGATTCGATTGTAACTTATATATGGCGACATAGTGGCATGGGACGCTCATGCCGCCTATGATTAATATTTATGATGCTATTTGTTTTTGAAACATATATGCACTAGTAATAATATCAAATGATTTCATTTTATACGTATCAAGCATATTTGGCTATTATAAGGTAAAACTCTATCCTCCGGCTTGCGTTGCATTGTGTGATGGGACCTGAGTCTTATAATGGCTTCATTCTTTCAAAAAGCATTGCGTTGTTTTAAAAAGAATTTACTTTGTTTTAAATGCACTAGCAATCACTGGAGTAAACCCGTTCCGCGAAAGTGGCGTGGTCCTATGATTTGCTATTACTGTTGTTTAATTGTTAAATAGATTCCTCATACCAGTCCCCATGACTGAATCGTTGTTTCACTACAACAAAAACACCATATTACAACTTTAATTTTACAACGGTGGTAAAAGCACCGTTGTAATAAATGGTTTTTTACAACGGTGGTAAACGCACCGTTGTAATAAATGGTTTTTTACAACGGTGGTAAAGACACCGTTGTAATAAATGGTTTTTTACAACGGTGGTAAAAGCACCGTTGTTATAAATGGTTTTTTACAATGGTGGTATTCCCTAAAGTTGTAATAAACATATTTTTAACAACTTTTTGTTTTGTTAGTTGTAATAGATGCCCATTACAAACTTCATGTTTATAATATCTATATTTAATAACTAATTATATTAATATTTAATAATAATTAATAATTAATAATAAACTTAGGAATCAATAATATTTATTAAATAATTAATAATTAATAAGTGGTAATTAATGTTTAATAGTTAATGTTAACTGCTTATTAATTAATATTTAGGTGACATATACATTATAAGCTTTTAATAGTTATTACTCGATTATAACTAAGTAGAAATAAGTAAAAGTTAAATAATAACTATTGTTAATATGAAATAATCCTAATTAATAATTAACATTTAATTAATAACTAATTAGTAAGTAATAATTAATAATCAATAATAAGTAAACAAATAAATATTACTTAATTAATTAATAATTTACAAATAATTCATCTGTCTGGAGTTCACATGTATTTGCGTGTGAGGTTCAAGTATGTTTTTTTTAAGATGTACCAATTAGTTTATAATCTATGATGAACGTTATTTTTTAATTTAATAATTATTAACTAATAATAACTATAAAAAATAAATTTAATAAATAATCAATATGTAACAAAATATTTAATAATTCAAAATTAATCACCATATTACAATTAACTAAATATTTGCAACGTTCGATAGACGACAATTGCAATAACAAATTTATAAAAATTGTTTTTTCTCGACATTTGTAATAAAGGGTTTTTATAATTGGTTTTTCTTGATAATAACTTATACACGTCATTATTTATAATTTAATATTTAACATCAAATGTTTGATGATCAATATTTAACATTTAATATTTCATTTATAAGTAATATTTAATATGTAACATTAATAGGTAATAACTAATAACTAATAACAAAAAGTAATATCTAATACTATTAATAAGTATATTTACCCTTATGATCCGTCGGCCCAACCAAACGTACCCGACCCGCCATCCCTTATAACCCTAATTCCATCGTAACCCCCTTCATTCACTCAAGCCGCCTCACAAATTTCTCAAAACCGAATTGAAGAAAAACCCTAGATCCCCTTTTCTTCCTCCGTAACACGAGATAACCGACTTCGCAACTACCCCTTCGACCACCTCAATGATTCGCCATCAACCCTAAACCCCCACAGACCACCAGTTCGGCCATCGCCAGCCAACCCCCGAGCCTTCACGACGAGCGATCTCGAATTAAGCTAAGTTTCTCCTTTTTACTCGTTTTAAATTAGCTGTAATATTTTGTTTGTTTATTTTGGGTTAGATCTATATTTCGATTCATGTGATTTCAGAACCATGGGGCTCGTATTGGGTTAGATCTATAGTTCGCCCATCAGATTGTCTGATTTCAGATATGATTTCGTATTGGGTGTGATACGAATTAAGCTTTGCACTGCTACGGTATGTCTATTTTGCTTTTTTCGATGGGTTCTTTGCTTGTTGAGTGGATTTTGGAATTGGTTTATTGAGTTATCGAGGAATTTGAGGAACTGTTAGTTGGTTGTTGGTTTTGAGGAAGTTTCGAAGGGTTTGTTGTGGTTCTATGGTTTTGCAGCCTTGTGGTTCTATGGTTTTGCTGCTTGGGATTATTGTGATCTGTTCTTGCAAGTTTTATTTTGGTTTGTCTGTGCATTTTGTGTTCTAATTCTAGGCACAGGAGGCTATTTTGCTTATAAACTTGATGAATATGCAAAAAAGCTTTGCTGCGGCATAGCTATGCAGTGATTGCACTGCAAAGCTTTGCCTAAGCTTGCAAAGCTTTGCCTAAGCTTTGCATTGTAAAGCTTTGCACTGCTATTTGCAGTGCAAAGCTTTGCTGTGCAAAAGCTTTGCCAAAGCTTTGCTGCGGCAAAGCTTTGCACTGCTATTTGCAGTGCAAAGCTTTGCTATGTAAAAGCTTTGCCAAAGCTTTGCTGCGGCAAAGCTTTGCAGTGCAAAGCTATGCAGTGATTGCACTGCATAGCTTTGCCGCGGCAAAGCTTTGCAGTGCATAGCTTTGCCGCGGCAATGCTTTGCAGTGTAAAGCTTGCCGCGGCAAAGCTTTGCACTGCTATTTACAGTGCAAAGCTTTGCTGCGGCAAAGCTTTGCACACTGTGCAAAGCTTTGCCAAAGCTTTGCTGCCGCAAAGCTTTGCTGTGCAAAGCTTTGCTGCAGCAAAGCTTTGCACTGCAAGTAGTAGTGCAAAGCTTTGCCGCAACAAGCTTTGCACTGCAAAGCTTTGCCGCGGCAAAGTGATTGCACTGCATAGCTTTGCCACGGCAATGCTTTTCAGTGCATTGTATATAACAAAATGAATCATCCAACGTTACATGCATTGTATATAATGGTCAGGTTATTTACGTATATAATGGTTTGAATGCATTGTATTAGCTGTTTATTTTGTGCACTCACATTTTTCCAATTTTTGTTACATGCATAAATCTATACTGCAGCACTAACAGTTTGATAATTTCTTTCTTAGGAACGGATATTAAGGAGAAAAAGGAGCACAAGGAGATTAACAGGAGCAGAAGAAAGTTAGAACTGTTATAAAGTCTTTGTATCTTCAGTTTTGTCAATGTATTATGTAAAAAAAATGATGAGTTTGAAATTAATAATATATTGTTTTGGTTCATGGTTTAAGTTTGTTTGATATTTTCAGTTTTGTAGATAATATGTTCTGCAATGAATTCTTTTATTAGTAATATGTATATAATTTGTGGATATATTACAATTGTAAAATATAAAAATTGTAATAAAATGTAAAAATTAAAACAACAACGGTGCATAACTGTTGTAATAAACTTATTACAACGGTGGAAAAAAGTTGTAAAATATACATATTACAACGGTCTTGCAACAGTGCAGAAAAGTTGTATAAGATATTAGGCTATTACAACTTCTTAAGACACGACAGTTTGCCCACCGTTGTAAAAACCCTATTACAACGGTGTTCCACCGTTGTAATAGGGTCATTTTGTTGTAGTGTTTGTTTCACTTTGCAAACGTGGGTGCCCTTATTTTCACACGGGCAGCCTAGTACACAGGTGACAGGTTGTTTTTGGCTCTGCACTGCTGCATAGAGTGCATTTTTGGCTCATGGCGAGGCTGACTTCACAGAGACGACTTTGACTTTTTCCGCCATTACTATACTTATTTTATGATTCCGCCACGGGCGATGCAGACTGATTTACTTTCCGTATTTCTTACTATATGTATATGTATACCGCCTTCGGCGATGTAGACTGATACCCTTATTCTGTCTCACTGCATGTATGTATTCCGCCTCTGGCGATGATGACTGATCACTTTCCTTTTTATTTACTAAGTTATATCCCACGTTATGCTATTCTGATGATATACATGTTGTGATTCCGCTGTCATATCCATGTAAAATTATTTTATTTATTATTTCTGCTATTATCTGTACTCTGCTATGATGATTAATGTGTTATTTCCTAATGATTATCCTTAATACCGCCCCTCGGATTTTGGGATCGTCACAAAAAATTCGATTTTTATATATGTAAAGTAGAAATAAAAAAAATATGATTTTTATATAGTAGAGATTATAAAAATATAATTTTTATAAGGTAGAGAATATAAAAATATCATCTTTATATATGTAGCGAAATAAAAATTCGATCTTTGTATTAGAAGTAGATATAAAAATATAATTTTTATATGGAGAATAGCGTTATAAAAATATAATCTTTATTATATGAACATCGATGTAAAAATAGAATTTTTATCCATATGATAGCGATGTAAAAATAGAATTTTTATCTATATAATAGCGATGTAAAAATAGAATTTTTATCTATATAGTAGTAGTATAAAAATGTGATTTTTATATACATAGCAACAATATAAAAATGTGATTTTTATATATGTAGTGGCTACGGGCAACGAAAGTGACAAAAGCCGAGAACAACGAAGATTTCTACATATGAAGAGTCATGGCGTTTGGTTTAGCTAATCTGTGAGAACTCCTCACTTTTAATTTAATTTTCTAGTTAAAATATATACTAGGATGCAGACGGTGTTTAGTAGCACCCGACACCCGTCGTCCACAGACCATGAACGGCTTGTATGCTTGTTTGTTTGATTTGGATGTGTAGTTGATTGTGTGATGTGATGTGATGTGAGATGAGATGAAATAAAATATTTTATAGTGACAAATATTTTATAGTTAAAGTTAGAATTTTTAACGTGTGTTTAAAATGAAATAAATATAAACAAATCGAACGATTTGTTTATATACACACATTTGACTGATATCGATTGGGACGATAAATTTTACACATCGCCCAACTGCACAAATAAAATCTGTGTTTGATTGTTTGAAACCCCACACGGGTATTGGGATGATATATGGCATACACTAATCCCAATAATTAGTTGTATGTCGATCAATTGATTGACAGACTGTTATAAGCGTTAAATATTTATATTTGATGCTTATACAGTGTAGAATGCACATTGGATGGTGGTTGATTATTTGTCATTGTGGGTATGTACATGAGTTGTATGGAAATCCATAGAAATAAAATTTATGGTGATTGATTGAGCCTCATTCCAGCTTTGAATAGAAATATTTGAATAGAAATATTTGAAAAGAAATATTTGAATAGAAATATTTGAAATAGAATATTTGAAAATAGAAATATATGAAGCCGGGTTGATTAGATTGACTCCATTTTGACGTGAACGATATTTATATTGATTTTATTCATTTTCAATGAATATTGAAAGTGATTTTGAAATTCGAATTAAATTGAATAGATTTGAAATTCGAGTTTAATTGAATAGAATTGGATTCGAATTGAAATTGAATAGAAATGAATTCGAATTAAATTGAATAGAAATGAATTCGAATTGAATTAAATTGAAAATGAACTGAAATTGAATTAAAAATCGATTTGAATTGAAATCAATTTGAAATGAATTTAAAACAAATTTATAAGGAAAAATTCAATTTTGATTTGAATTTGAAAATAAGTTGAAATCGTTTTGAAAACGAATTTAAAACGATTTATATAATACGTTTTAAAAGGAAATCGACGAAGTATATATTATATATATATTATATATATAATATAATGGCCTAAATAGAACGCGCCGCGCCGCGGTAGTACGTGAATTTCGACCATTAACTTCGAACGGATATTACGGGAGATCCGACCGTCGGATTCTCCTAAAACCGGAATAGTTGGGTTCGTATCGAAAAGAGCTTTCTAACGAATATTAGAAATTGGAAATCTAACGGTTGGATTTGGAATTATGTCCAAATCAAATTTAGAAAAGGTCGTAAGTGCAGTTCGATGGCCGTTGATGGAAATCGACTGTACGGGCCTTGATAAAATTATTAAAAATAGTAATAATTTGTACAAAATCATAAGAAATGATTTAGGAAGGATTAGGATGAAAAACTCCATATTTGAAAAGATAAAAATAGATTTTTATCGAAATGAACTAGTTTTGAACTAGAATAATAATTTATTTATTTTTAAAATAAATAAATTGGATTTGAAATGGTTTTGAAGATAACCAGAATTTCCAATAATTGAATTGGAGTGGATTTGAATCGAAATTTACTGTGGAATATTTCGATGTTGGATTTCGTGATGATACAGGTATTGTTATGGGAATTTGAACGATATATTAATATCGTTATTTCCAATACGATATTTGTTGGTCGTAGAATTTGATATTGAATATAAGCCGATATATTTTCTATTCAGAGCCTTGTATTTAATATCAAATGTGATTTGGGTTTGTCGTGAATGGTGTCTTCATTAACACTGTTCTTAAGCCCAGTTGAGAAAAAGATTAAATCTTTTATTTAGGTTTAATGAAGTGTACCAATTAAATAATATTTAATTAGAATTGAATTGGTATTGATTTTTGGGTTTATCGTGAACAGTGTTTTAAATAACACTTGTTCCTTTAACCCGATAATTAATGAAATGTAATTTTGGGTTTTCGTGAACGGTATCTTCAATAATATTGTTCTTAGACCCAACTGAGTTAAGAAAATCAGAAACTAACTGGAGATTAGTTTAGTTGAATGGTTTCTTGGGTATTGATCTGATGTTGGTTTTGGCCTTCGGGGTTAATACTTAGGGAATTGCTCACTTGCTAATTTACGATTAGGGATTAATTGGAATGGAATGTGATTTTGGGTTTATCGTGAACCGTGTTTTAAATGACACTGATTCTTTAACCCTGTCAAAGATTAAAACTAAGTGGAGTTTTAATGAATCTATAATTAGATTGAAAAGATCGAGAATGGAGTATCACCAGTTTTGCTCCAGGCGATAGTTAAATCTTTAATTAGATTTGAACGTGAAATGGTAATTGAATTTACCGATAACACCGTGGTGTTAGATATGAAGTATGACCAGTTTTACTTCATGGGATAAATAGGTTGGGGTTAGGAAAATAAAATAAATAATTACTTCGGTGTGGTTCGCTAATCCCGACTAGTTTTAATTGATATTCAAAAGGAGATTAAAGAATAATTTTAAAAGAATTTATCTTTGATAAAATTAATGGGAATCTTTCCCTAGGAATGCGAAATTTAGAAACTAACTGTAGGTTAACTAAGCAGAACGGTTTCCTGGGTATTGATCTGATGTTGGTTTCGGCCTTCGGGGTTAATATTTGGGGAATTACTCTCTTGTTAATTTACGGTTAGTGACTGATGAATTGGAATGAGGCGTATGTTGTGTTTGTGTAACACTTGTTTATTATATACGCGAGTTATTCGGAAAGACCGGGTTTATCCCATTCTGAATAACTGATACGACGATAAGTCGAAGATGAAGACGGTGGTTGAAGACCGGAGGTCTTCATGTCGTTTTGGTGATTACTGATGATCTTGATTAGGCCGTACACCCAAGAGGATGGAATCAGTTGGTGATCGTCCAGACGTACTTGGAGATCGATGGATACGCGGGGTACTAGGTGCCTCCGGTTTCGTTCAGACCCAGAACAAACTTGTAAATGGACTGTGTGTCTGACATTGGATTTTAGTCTGTGTGATTGATTTCTATTAAATATATATCTGTTTGGCGGCGGAGAATTTATTCTCTTGCTTAACGCCCTTCTCTGAGATGTACGAGCTCAGGGGTTATATATTGATGGATATCAAACGCATGGAGTGAATTGCCTGTGTGGCATGCCTAAGTGGCAAATGATCAAGGCTTCTGTTGAAAAGCAAAGTCTTGTGGTTGATGATCAAAGCACGGCCTGTGTGGCATAGCTTTGTGTAGCGTGAATTCGCGAGCCTCACACCCCGGTTGTGAACCAAAAACGAGAGAAGGACCTTAGGGAGGACATGCATTTCTTTCTAGCTAGAAGTGGCGTCATTGGTTTTACACGCCCTGACGAGTTTGACTTATGTGGTTGCTGTTGTTGCGAGGCGCCTCGGATATATCGGTGACTATGTGGAGCCGATGGTGTCATTTGTGGGTGGGGAAACGCAGTGTTCAGGCATTTTAATCCACATCGGTGGACCGGCCCTGTCGCTCCAAAGGCTTGACTGAGTACTTGCCTGAGGCTCGGGCTAGACAGTCTCGAATCGGTAGAGGACTATCTTTTGCCTCGGTATACAGATGGAAATCCAACTTCCAATACATGACGTTTCGATTTTAGTTGTAATCCTGTATATGGCGACATAGTGGGATGGGGCGCTTATGCCGCCTATGATTGATACTTATGATTTGAAGTTGTTTTATATACTATGCACTTATAATAGTATCAAATGATTTGTTTTAAACGTATCAAGCATTCTTCGCTATTATAAGGTAAAAACCCTATCCTCCGGCTTGCGTTGCATTGTGTGATGGGACCTGGGTCTTATAATAGCTTCATTGTTCTTTATTTAGCATTGCGTTGTTGTTTTATGCACTGGTATTCTTGGGAGGAAACCCGTTCCGTGTTATACGGCGTGGTCCCTTGATTTACGAAACTTTAAAATAATGATTAATAACTGTTTTAGTTCTCACACCAGTCCCATGACTGACCTGGAGTTTATTGTTTTAACCTAAACTCTGGGTGCCCTTATTTTGACACGGGCAGCTAGTAGTTTTGGTTTTGCAGATTTATATTCACAGGATCCTGATTTACAGCTGGAACGATACTCGGAAAGCTCTGTATCCGTGTATTACTTCTAGTTGTGTATTGTATTATTTTTCCGCTGCTGTAATGTATTGTAATCTCTGATATTTATTGAATGTATTTTATTCATTTATGCTCTGTATATTCGTGTATTATGATGGAATTGTTGTAATATACAATGAAGCGTTCTTCCGTCTGCGTTCTTTTGTGTGTTGTTCTCGAAGTATCCGATCTTTCCTTCACGGGGAAGTCACGGGTCCTTACAGTGGTATCAAAGCTTTGGTTTACAAAGCTCAAAGAACAAGGCACATTAGAACCACAAGAAAGGATTCATCAGAAATTGGATTAGTAATATCCAATGAGAATGACTCGTTAGAGATGGGATCAGTAGTATCCTAGAACGAGTGTGAAGAGTATATTTTTAAAATGAAAACAATTTTTGTTTTGAAATTTAAATCAATTATTCGTATTTGATTATTTATTTTATATTAATTTGGACAATCCAATATATAAAGATTTTGCATATATATCTTGCAAATGTGTATTCGAAGTTTTAATGTATTGGATAGTTATAGAATCGCACTCTAGTGCCCGGGGATAATTCTGGTGACGGGGCACCATCGCCAGTATTTATTTTCGAGTTTCGAAAGTGAGATTTCTATATATTTCCAATTGACTGGTGTGAGAACCGAAATTAGATAGGGCTTATCGTTGTGATTTGGCATCAAAAATGTGATTTTTGACTATATATCGAAGTTATGAATTTGAAAAGCTAATCAACTAATTGATTGATGGTTGTGTTGTTGATTATTGGTTGATTAATTAAAATTTGTACCATATAGCCAAATTGAATCAAATAGTGAATTGTATTGGAAATTTATCGCATTTGCATGCATGTACATGTACTTACATTGAACATGTCCTAGCAAGGAGGCTAGAGCAGAGAAATAAAATTGTTTGCCCGACAAATAGGTACATGTTTACCATAATTTACTGTTTTGTTTGGGTGATGAGGATTTTATGAGCCGATTGGCTAGTCGCTTGGCTTTTTATTTTTCTTTTTGAGATCAGAGGGCCTGTATGGCAATTTTGGGATTTTCCCGGTGCAGGGGAGGTTATGGCGAAATTTTTCGAAAATTTAGGGTGTTAGCCAAATTTTTGAAAAATTTGAAAATTTCTTAGAAACTGAAAAGTTGAAGAACTTAAGCCGTAAACAAAATAATGAAAGTTGAGTTGATTTGTTAAACAACTTTCGGCCTCGTTCCTTTTCGGGGATGAAAAGTTTTAAGTGGGAGAGATTGTAACAACCAAGAAATGCGAGCCAATTTAAATTTTTTATTTTGGCAATTATATCTAATTTTGAATATTTAAAATGAATTATTTTAAATAACAGCGACGAGAAATTTATTTTAAATAGAATTAGAACGTATATATTTATATACGTCGTCGTTAGAATATAAATATTTTATATATAATTATAAAAGGAATTGAAAATGGCGCGGTAGTTCGATAATTCGATTTCAAAATTCAAATAAATGTATAGGATTCAAAATAAACCGGATTTTAGTGAAACCAAAAATATTTGAATCTAATTGAGAATATCTTTCCAACGAATCCGAAAAATTGAAATTTCATAGCGGGAATCAAAAGATACGCCCAATTGAAAATTCTGAATGGTCGCTATGGAATTCAGGCCCTTAAAAATGGGAATTTTGCAAATGACCTCGGATTTCAACGAAACCACTTTTGTTGGATCCGTGATGTCAAGTTATTGCTAGATTCCAATTATCATAATTTTTCGAATCAATATGTGAGCGTGGCAATGGAAAACGTGTTTGACCAGTTTCAGTTGATTTTAATCGACTGGAAAATGGCTATTTTTCGAACGGTCTCAGAATTCGACGAAATTAGTTTTGTTAGGACCGTATCGTCAATACGAAGCTAGAAAATATTTTTTTGGAATTTTTCGAGTTAGTATGTGGCCTCGGTAAATTGAAATGCATGTTCAAATTCAATATATAGAGTTATATTTTGATTTTGACGAAAACTGATCGAAACGATCGAATCAGCCTATGATACATATCCCATTGTGTTCGGAATGGGGGTAATTAGCTATGGACGACAGTCGGTGGGATCAATTTTCAGTTCGAATTAAAAGTCAACTTTTTATTGGAATAAAATAAAATAAAAATATATAAATCTATACCCCCTTTCCCTTATTCTCTCAAATCAGAAAGAAAAAAAACCTAACCAAAAAACCCGACCCGCTACCTCCCCCCCCCCCCCCCCGTTGACCCGCCGCTGCCACGCTCCCGCCGCCACCCTTCATCGCGCCACCGCCCTACCCCACCAGAGCAGCGCCGCTCTCCTTCCACCTCCTCTTGCACTCCCTCTCCTTCGCCGACGCCCTAGCCACCGTGAACCCCCAACGACCGCCGCCTCATGCCCTAGCCACCGTGAACCCCCAATGACCGCCGCCTCACGCCCCAACTCCATCGCTCCTCACCATCCCCTCCCCCTTCTCTTTCCTCCCACTCCTCTTCGAATCCGAGCCCCCCTAGGACCCCACCGCCCACTGTTCCGACCCCCCCCCCCTCATTTCACGTGCGCCATTTCCGACACCCCGACAGCCTGCTCCACCTAAGCACCGCCGAGAGCAGCCCTCTCCCTCCCAATACAAAATGTAAGTTTTTCCCCTTTTACTTATGTAATCTTTGTTTTGATTTGTGTAAAAGGATTCGATTTTGTTTATATAAAAAGATTCGATTTTGTTTATATAAAAAGATTCGATTTTGTGTATATAAAAAGATTCGTTTTTTTAATATAAAGAAAGATAAAAAAAATCTTTGTTAGAAGAAGAAGTGGATTTTAGCGATGTTGAATATATAAAAATATAATTTTTATAATATAGAAAGGTTAAAAATATAATCTTTATACTAGTGGTATATTAAAAATATGATTTGTATTCATGTAGAGTGATAAAAATATCATCTTTATTAGGAGAAGAGCAATATAAAAGTATAATTTTTATAACGAAGTGAAGTTAAAAATTCGATTTTTATATATGTAAAGTAGAAATAAAAAAATATGATTTTTATATAGTAGAGATTATAAAAATATAATTTTTATAAGGTAGAGAATATAAAAATATCATCTTTATATATGTAGCGAAATAAAAATTCGATCTTTGTATTAGAAGTAGGTATAAAAATATAATTTTTATATTGAGAATAGCGTTATAAAAATATAAACTTTATTATATGAACATCGATGTAAAAATAGAATTTTTATCTATATGATAGCGATGTAAAAAAGAATTTTTATCTATATAATAGCGACGTAAAAATAGAATTTTTATCTATATAGTAGTAGTATAAAAATGTGATTTTTATATACATAGCAACAATATAAAAATGTGATTTTTATATATGTAGTGGCTACGGGCAACGAAAGTGACAAAAGCCGAGAACGACGAAGATTTCTACATATGAAGAGTCGTGGCGTTTGGTTTAGCTAATCTGTGAGGACTCCTCACTTTTAATTTAATTTTCTAGTTAAAATATATGCTAGGATGCAGACGGTGTTTAGTAGCACCCGATACCTGTCGTCCACAGACCATGGACGGCTTGTATGCCTGTTTGTTTGATTTGGATGTGTAGTTGATTGTGTGATGTGATGTCAGATGAAATAAAATATTTTATAGTGAGAAATATTTTATAGTTAAAAATTTAATTTTTAATGTGTGTTTAAAATGAAATAAATATAAACAAATCGAACGATTTGTTTATATACACATATTTGACTGATATCGATTGGGACGATAAATTTTACACATCGCCCAACTGCACAAATAAAATCTATGTTTGATTGTTTGAAACCCCACACGGGTATTGGGATGATATATGGCATACACTAATCCCAATAATTAGTTGTATGTCTACCGATTGATTGACAGACTGTTATAAGCGTTAAATATTTATATTTGATGCTTATACAGTGTAGAATGCACATTGGATGGTGGTTGATTATTTGTCATTGTGGGTATGTACATGCGTTGTATGGAAATCCATAGAAATAAAATCTATGGTGATTGATTGAGTCTCATTCCAGTTTTGAATAGAAATATTTGAATAGAAATATTTGAAAAGAAATATTTGAATAGAAATATTTGAAAAGAAATATTTGAATAGAAATAAAGAAATTTTTGAAATAGAATATTTGAAAATAGAAATATATGAAGCCGTGTTGATTAGATTGACTCCATTTTGACGTGAACGATATTTATATCGATTTTATTCATTTTCAATGAATATTGAAAGTGATTTTGAAATTCGAATTAAATTGAATAGATTTGAAATTCGAGTTAAATTGAATAGAAATGGATTCGAATTGAAATTGAATAGAAATGAATTCGAATTAAATTGAATAGAAATGAATTCGAATTGAAATTGAATTAAATTGAAAACGAACTGAAATTGAATTAAAAATCGATTTGAATTGAAATCAATTTGAAATGAATTTAAAACAAATTTATAAGGAAAAATTCAGTTTTGATTTGAATTTGAAAAGAAGTTGAAATCATTTTGAAAACGAATTTAAAACGATTTATATAATACGTTTTAAAAGGAAATCGACGAAGTATATATTATATATATATTATATATATAATATAATGCCCTAAATAGAACGCGCCGCGCCGCGGTAGTACGTGAATTTCGACCATTGACTTCGAACGGACATTACGGGAGATCCGACCGTCGGATTCTCCTAAAACCAGAACCGTTGGGTTCGTATCGAAAAGAGCTTTCTAACGAATATTAGAAATTGGAAATCTAACGGTTGGATTTGGAACTATGTCCAAATCAAATTTAGAAAAGGTCGTTGTAAGTGCCGTTCGATGGCCGTTGATGGAAATCGACTGTACGTGCCTTGATAAAATTATTAAAAATAGTAATAATTTGTGTAAAATCATAAGAAATGATTTGGGAAGGATTGGGATGAAAAACTCCATATTTGAAAAGATAAAAATAGATATTTATCGAAACGAACTAGTTTTGAACTAGAATAATAATTTATTTATTTTTAAAATAAATAAATTGGATTTGAAATGGTTTTGAAAATAAGGAGAATTTCCAATAATTGAATTGGAGTGGATTATTAATCGAAATTGTATGTGGAATATTTCGATATTGGATTTCGTGATGATACAGGTATTGTTATGGGAATTTGAAAGATATATTAATATCATTATTTCCAATACAATATTTGTTGGTCGTAGAATTTGATATTGAATATAAGCCGATATATTTTCTATTCAGAGCCTTGTATTTAATATCAAATGTGATTTGGGTTTGTCGTGAATGGTGTCTTCATTACACTGTTCTTAAGCCCAGTTGAGTAAAAGATTAAATCTTTTATTTAGATTTAATGAAGTGTACCAATTAAATAATATTTAATTGGAATTGAATTGGTATTGATTTTTGGGTTTATCGTGAATAGTGTTTTAAATAACACTTGTTCCTTTAACCCGATAATTAATGAAATGTAATTTTGGGTTGTCGTGAACGCTGTCTTCAATAATACTGTTCTTAGACCTAACCGAGTTAAGAAAATAAGAAACTAACTGGAGACTAGTTAAGTTGAATGGTTTCTTGGGTATTGATCTGATGTTGGTTTCGGCCTTCGGGGTTAATACTTAGGGAATTGCTCACTTGCTAATTTACGGTTAGAGACTGATTGGAATGGAATGTGATTTTGGGTTTATCGTGAACCATGTTTTAAATGACACTGATTCTTTAACCCTGTCAAAGATTAAAACTAAGTGGAGTTTTAACGAATCTTTAATTAGATTGAAAAGATCGAGAATGGAGTATCACCAGTTTTGCTCCAGGCGATAGTTAAATCTTTAATTAGATTTGAACGTGAAATGGTAATTGAATTTACCGATAACAATGTGGTGTTATATATGAAGTATGACCAGTTTTACTTCATGGGATAAATAGGTTGGGGTTGAGAAAATAAAATAAATAATTACTTCGGTGTGGTTCGCTAATCCCGACTAGTTTGAATTGATATTCAAAAGGAGATCGAAGAATAATTTTAAAAGAATTTATCTTTGATAAAATTAATGGGAACCTTTCCCTAGGAATGCGAAATTTAGAAACTAACTGTAGGTTAACTAAGCAGAACGGTTTCCTGGGTATTGATCTGATGTTGGTTTCGGCCTTCGGGGTTAATATTTGGGGAATTACTCTCTTGTTAATTTACGGTTAGTGACTGATGAATTAGAATGAGGTGTTTGTTGTGTTTGTGTAACACTTGTTTATTATATACGCGAGTTATTCGGAAAGACTGGGTTTATCCCATTCTGAATAACTGATACGACGATAAGTCGAAGATGAAGACGGTGGTTGAAGACCAGAGGTCTTCACGTCGTTTGAGTGATTACTGATGATCTTGATTGGGTCGTACACCCAAGAGGATGGAATCAGTTGGTGATCATCCAGACATACTTGGAGATCGATGGATATCCGGGGTACTAGGTGCCTCCGGTTTCGTTCAGACCCAGAACGAACTCGTAAATGGACAGTGTGTCTGACATTGGATTTTAGTATGTGTGATTGATTTCTATTAAATATATATCTGTTTGGCGGCGGAGAATTTATTCTCTTGCTTAACGCCCTTCTCTGAGACGTACGAGCTCAGGGGTTATATATTGATGGATATCAAACGCATGGAGTGAATTTCCTGTGTGGCATGCCTAAGTGGCAAATGATCAAGGCTTCTGTTGAAAAGCAAATTCTTGTGGTTGATGATCAAAGCACATCCTGTGTGGCATAGCTTTGTGTACCGTGAATTCGCGAGCCTCACACCCCGGTTATGAACCAAAAATAGGAGAAGGACCTCAGGGAGGACATGCGTTTCTTTTTAGCTAGAAGTGGCGTCATTGGTTTTACACGCCCTGACGAATTTGACTTCTGTGGTTGTTGCTGTTGCGAGGCGCCTCGGATATATCGGTGACTATGTGGAGCTGATGGAGTCATTTGTTGGCTCATTTACAACCCAAAGGGTGGGGAAACACAGTGTTCAGGCATTTTAATCCACATCGGTGGACCGGCCCTGTCGCTCCAAAGGCTTGACTGAGTACTTGCCTGAGGCTCGGGGTAGACAGTTTAGAATCGGTAGAGGACTATCTTTTGCCTCGGTTCACAGATGGAAATCCAACTTCCAATACGTGACATTTCGATTTTAGTTGTAATCCTATGTATGGCACATAGTGGGATGGGGCGCTTATGCCGCCTATGATTGATACTTAAGATTTGAAGTAGTTTTATACACTATGCACTTATAATAGTATCAAACGATTTGTTTTAAACGTATCAAGAATTCTTGGCTATTATAAGGTAAAAACCCTATCCTCCGGCTTGCGTTGCATTATGTGATGGGACCTGGGTCTTATAATAGCTTCATTGTTCTTTATTTAGCATTGCGCTGCTGTTTTATGCACTGGTATTCTTGGGAGGAAACCTGTTCCGTGTTATACGACGTGGTCCCTTGATTTACCGAACTTTAAAATAAAGATTAATAACTGTTTTAGTTCTCACACCAGTCCCATGACTGACCTGGAGTTTATTGTTTTAACCTAAACTCTGGGTGCCCTTATTTTGACACGGGTAGCTAGTAGTTTTGGTTTTGCAGATTTATATTCACAGGATCCTGATTTACAGCTGGAACGATACTCGGAAAGCTCTGTATCCGTGTATTACTTCTAGTTGTGTATTGTATTATTTTTCCGCTGTTGTAATGTATTGTAATCTCTGATATTTATCGAATGTATTTTATTATTTATGCTCTGTATATTCGTGTATTCTGATGGAATTGTTGTAATATACAATGAAATGTTCTTCCGTCTGCGTTCTTTTGTGTGTTGTTCTCGAAGTATCCGATCTTTCCTTCACGAGGAAGTCACGGGTCCTTACACACGGAATCCAATATCGAAATATTTCGAAGATTATTTCCATTCAAATCCATTCCAATTTATTCGTTGGAAAATTCTGGTTATTTTAAAAGCATTTATAAATCCAATTTATTTATTTCTGAAAATAATTGAATAACTATTCTAGTTATTAACTAGTTCATTTCGATAAAAATATACTTCTATCTTTTCAAATCTAGAATTTTTCACCCAAAATCTTTCCAAATCATTTATTATGATTTTACATAATTTTTCCATATTTTTAATAATTTTAATATTGCTCGTACGGTCGGTTTCCAATAACGGCCACCAAACTACATCTTAGCGACCTTTTCCAAAACTAATTTGGACATATCTTAAAATCCGATCATTCAAATTTAAATCTCTTATATTCGTTGGAAAGCTCTTTTCGATACGAACCCAATAATTCTGGTTTTAGGAGAATCCGACGGTCAGATCTCCCGTTACGTCCATTTGAAGTTAATGGTCGAAATTTGCGAATGGTCACTGCGCTACGCGTTCTATTCAAGCCATTAATATACATATATATATATATATGTATATATTTATATGTATATATTTCATCGATTTCCATTCAAAACGTATTTATAAAAAATTCATAAATTCAGGTTAAAATGGTTCCCACATCTACTTCAATTTTAAATCAAAATTCAATATTCTATATCATTTTAATATTAAAATGATAATATTTTCAAAATATCAGATTTTGAAATCACTTTTCGATATTCACTATAAAATGAAAAAAATCGATTTAAAAAACATTCGAGTTAAAATAGTGTTTTTAAACTTAACTCGGCTTAATATATTTCAATATTTTCGTGTCCATCCAAAATTGGACATCAAAATCATATTCTGATTATTCACTGAATATTATTTTAAAATATCCGTTATTTCTGAACTGGAATCAGACTCAATCGATTACCATATAATTTCAGTTATATGGATTTCATACATTGCATGTATACAACAATAATGATAAACAATCATTAAAAATTCGTATAACATCCAGAATGCATTTTACAACTGTATAAGCATTAAAATAAATAAATAACGCTTATATAGTCTGTCAACCCATCGATTGACATATAGCCAAAAAATTGGGATTAATGTAAGTCAAATATCATCCCAATACTCGTGTGGTGTTTCAACCAACAAATACTGTTTATTATTTGTGCAATTGGGCGATATGTAAAATTTATCTTCCCAATCAATGTCAAGTTAAATGGGTGTACATAAACAAACCGTTCGATTTGCAAATGAATATTTATTTTATTTATTTTCATAATAATTTTATATACATTTTTGTATAAATAATTTTATATACCACAATATCAATCAATGACAATCCTAATCAAAATCCAAACAAACAATCAACCATGGTTTATACAAAAAAATAGTGTCAGGAGCTATTAAGCCCCGTCTGCAACCTATTATATAATAACTGTAAAATAATTTGAGTGAGAGAGAGTTCTCACTTCCGTTTCCACTCCGCCATTCTTTATTTGGCGATGGTTTTATATCTGTCCCAAATTCTAACAAGCTCCAAACTGGACCCAGTTAGCCTTGTTGTGAAGCTCACGTCTCCACGATCGCGATGGATCCTATTTCAATGGATTCCGACACCGAATGTGAAATATATTAGCGTTTAAAGGTTATCGACTTCGTTAAAGTTAATAATATAATTAATAAACTAATTAAATTAGTTTAATTTATTCACCTTCTTCTCCTTTGTTATCTGTAACCTGCCTCGACCTTGCTTCGTCATCTAGGGTTCACCGTCAACACCAAACCGCTTGACTGAACCGCCCATCAACCCCTCCACGTTATAGCTGCCAACACCCTCCGCCTCCACCCTAAAAGACGCGCCACTCGATCCCTCTGCCGGCCACAGAAAATGACTCTAATGGTGATACTTCAAGGAGGAAATTCCGGCGAGATACAACGTAAAAATCCATCTTAGCCGTCCATCGTATAGATCTCCATACCCTCTTCACTTTTTGCTTCTGTTTCAAGCAGTTTTTCTTTAAATTAAAATATAAATCAATATATACTGAATTTAAACGTACATTTTAATTTATCGGGGCCACATACGGACTCTAAAAATCATAGAAAAATAAATCTGGCTATGTTTTGACAATACAGTCCTAGCAAAACTAATTTCATCGAATTTGGAGACCATTTAAAAAATGGCCTTTTTATAGTCGATTAAATTTAAATTGTATTTACAAAACACGTTTAAATTTACCAAGCTCACATATTAAATCCAAAAGTTATGAAATTTGGAACCTAGCAATAACTTGACATTCCAGATCCAACAAAAGTGGTTTCGTCGAAAACGGAGGTCGTTTGCAAAATGGCTATTTTTAAGGGCTATATATTATATTAAAATATATATAAATTCCATAGTGACTATTTTAAATATTAAGCTGGAACTAATTTCAATTTATAATATGAAATCTGGATTTTACACATTCTTTAGAAAGATATAATTAAAAAGATTCAAATATTTCTTCTTTTACTGAAATCCAATTTATTTTGAATTTTGTACATTCAATTGAAATTTAAAATCGAATTTTCAAACTACCCGGCCATTTCAGGCTCTTTTTTTAATTAAAATAAATTTATATGTTCTAACTTCATTTAAAATAAATTTTAAACCGTTATTATTTAAAATAAATCATTTTAAGTATTCAAAATCCAGTAAAATTGTTAAAATAAAATTTTTAAATTGGTTCTAAAATTCCGGGTTGTTACAATCTCCCCCGCTCAAAATCTTTTCGTCCACGAAAAGGAACGGAGCTGAAAGTTGTTTAACTAACCACCCAACTTTCATTCTGGCTTTTATTCTTCACCTTTTCAGTTTATAAGAATTTTTTAATTTCTCAAAAATTTGGCTAACACCCTAAATTTTCGAAAAAATTCGCCATAACCTCCTTTGTACGGGCTGATCGGTAAAACCACAACTTCCTTCACAGGGCCCTCATCAATCCAAAAGAAAAAGAAAAAGCCAAGTGGCTAGCCAATCAGCTCATAAAATCATCAAAACCCAAGAAACACAGTAAATATGTACCTATTTGTGGGCATACAATTTTATTTCTCTTCTTAGCTTCCATTCTATGACCTGTTCATCATATACACATGTACATATATGCAATTTCAATAAATATTCAATTCAATTCATTATTTGATGTTAAATTTGACTTAGTTCAATATTTTTCTTACATTAGTTATAGTATACAATACCGATACATTTCAAAACATAAAAGTCATAACATAAATAACCGTACGTTCGTACATATATCCAAAATTCTAGTTCTCTATATTAGAACTTAACTTCCTAGGAAGTCGCGCCCCCTACTTGCATAATTTCCAAAGTAGATAGCTCCTTTCCTTAGGATTTCTTATCTCCCTTTGTTAAAAGAAAATCTTGGGCTAGATGCCCTACTTCTTTGCATCGGAAGCACTTCTTTTCCTTTCCTAGATTTTTAGGTTTCTTCTTTACTTTTAGACACTTATGTACAAAATGTCCCGTCTCTTTGCACTTAAAACAAACTGTGCCCATTCTTATCTCTTTCTCCTTGCTTTCTTTCAGGGCACCGAACTACATAATGCCCTTCTTCTCTACATATATGGCAATAAACACCCATGTATGATCCTTAAGTCGAACTCCCTTTCTTTTTCTGCTTGCTGGTGAGCTCTCCTAGCTTGTTTCAGATTCATCCAGAATTCAGTATGAGATAAGCCATAGTCGTCCATATCCTATATAATATTTTATGATTTCATCAAGAGGGATAATATTATTTTTCACTGAACAAATATCTTGATTTATGCTTTATTTATCATTCCAGTATTTTTTATTAGTTTGATCAATAATCAAACATCACAGCCAACAATAAATTTGTTGATTAATTTTTTTCAAATGTATAACTTTTATATATATCCAAATCATATTTTCAATGCTAAATCACAAACAGTAAATCGTATCTAAGTTTTGGTTCTCACACTAGTAAATTGGAATTATATAGATATCCCACTTTCGAAACTCGAACATAAATAGTGATGATGCAGCCGCATCACCAGAATTATCCCTAGGCAACTAGAGCGTGTTTCTATATCTACCCAGTATATTTGAGACTTCGAATACACGTATATTTAAAATCATCATATACTCGATAGTCCAAATTAAATATAAATTAAATATTCAAATACGAATAATAAGATATAAAATTTTCAAAGTCTAATTTGATTTTTTTTATATAAATAACACTCTTCAAACTCATTCTAGGATACTACTGATCCTATCTCTAACGAGTTATTCACATAGGATATTACTAATCCTATCTCTTATGAATTCTTCCATTTGGTTCTAATGCTTCTTATTCTCTAGCTTTGTAAACCAAAGCTCTGATACCAAATTGAGATGACCCAAACTCGCCCTTACGGGAAAGCCGGATTGAATTGAGAACACGACAAATCAGAACACAAACATAAGAACATTTCATTGCTTATTACAACAATTACATCAGAGTACAAGAATATATCAAAGTATGAATAATTGATTTACATTATAAAATATCATAGATTAAAATACATAGCAGCGGAAATTTAAATGTATAAATACAATGCATAGCGGAAAACACAATAACTAGCACAACTGAATGAAATACACAAACACAAAGCTTTCCGAATATAGCTCCAGCTGTAATCCAGGATCCTGGGAGAAGAAATATCTGCGAAAACCAAAACTACTAGCTGCCCGTGTGGAAAATATGGGTACCCAGAGTTTAGGTAGAAACAATAAACTCCGAGTTAGTCAAGGGACCGGTGTGAGAACTCACTACAAGAAAAAGCACATTTAATTACATTTATCATTTGCGTTCATTATCAGGTGCATCCAATATATTAAACCACTCGTGTGGCCATCGGAAGGAAGAAATTTTTTACGCGGGACTTCAATTTTTTTTGGCCGCATTGGAGCTTTTTCTCCATCTTTTATTTTTATCACTTTTATTTCTCCCTAAAATATGAAAACCTAAATTACTTGACTTTCCCAAATTAAAATTCGTTGATTCCTCCATTCGCTAACTGTCATCCACGAATGCTTCTCTTTTCGCTGGAAGTTCCTTCTTGCCTCAATGTAATTTTTAATTAGTTCCATTTTTAATACAATCTATGCGTCCATAGCAAATCTATGGTAAATTTAGATAAATAAACATTTTCGCTGATTTCTTCTGCTCTCTGCTTATGTTCATTGATTTTACCCATTCAGTTAATTGTTTCACCCTTATGCACAAGTACGATCTTGAGCTCCGACAATTGCAATAACTCTCTGATTCCCATTTCACCACCACTGTTGCTTATTCAGGTGGAAACACAAGAAACGATTTTCAAGAAATTGGAAGAGCTTTGTGATAATGAAGATGCAATCTGTGAGGTTATGGAAGAAAAGGTTGTCAACGAGTTGTTGGATTTGGATGTTTAGGGAAGCCCTAGGTATTGCCATTGTTTTGAGATTGGAGAAACTCTCTAGGTACAAACATTGATGCCTCGATATTGTGATTGAGGAGCACTAAAATGATTCGTTTTTTTTCTTTCTGTAATGTTTGGTGTATGACACAATTGGGTATTCTTCCTACTTGAAGTGGGTAACATGAACAATTTAGAACATTTTCAAGTTATTTTTTTATAATTTTCTTAATATAGTAATTTCTTAGTATGGATTTAAATATCTTTCTATGGATCTATATCAGAGATCAATACAATACAAAAAAATGTCAAAGCCTGGGTAAATCTCTTCACCATGCATAGGACAACACAAATCTTCTTTCCATGTCGATGATTAGTAAATTTGAAATTGATGCTTGAGTTTCTACACTAAAACTAAAACTGATTTTGTCCCTTGTTTCATTTTCATCTTTTGCTGATGAAACAAAACTTGAATTGTAAATTCAAGTAAACATCTTGATATGTTATACTTCAATATGGATTGAATGAATTTTTTCGGTTGTGGTTTTAATTTAGTTATGAATAGGAACTTGAGAATTAAATTGTGATTGGAGATATTTTAATTAAACTAAGACTCAAGTAATAAGATCCAATGATTTTTGACAACAATTTCATAATGCTTCAGGCTCTAAAGGGGCTGTAGTAACTTGCATTAAGAGGTATGCTGTCACATCATAAATATGACCCTTGTATTTTATATTAAATTAATTATGTTGTTTCTGTTCCCATCTCAATTGTTGCAAAAATGTACTTCTATAGCTGCAGTTTCCCATTTGATGTCCATATAATTTACATGACCATGGTTGGTTGCCATGCTTTGTTTCCATGTTTCGTTATGCTTTATTTAATGTCTATGAATTGTCGCATGTCTGTGTCCGTTTGCACGTTCTTATGTCTGTTCTTTGATTGCATCATTTATTGGTTCTTTGATTGCATCATTTATTCACTTTTGTAGAGTGGTACACTACATGTATTTTCGTATCTAAATTGGCACTCCATTAAGTTGTTTGGTAGTGGTATTTTCTATTAAAGTCTAGTTATGAATTCTGGTATCATATGATGCCATCAACTTTTGCCATCTTCGATGGTGCCATTGACTGTAATATTAATGATAATTTTCTTTTTGACAATTGATGCAAGCAGCTTCGATCAGCTTGCCATAGCATTTTTGAAACAAATTCAAGAGACATGTATGTTTCTGCCAGTTATTAAGCTTAGTATTGATTTCTTTTTTCGCTTATCATTGCATTTTCATCAGGATTTAACTTAATTATTTGGTCTAGTTGGCGCAATTACTTATAGTATCATCCTTTATTTGTATCTTTCATCTTTATGTTACAGGTTTGATCAATGCTTAATTTCTTAGTTGTCACCGAAAGGGATTAAAGCAGCTGGATATGAGAAGAAGACTATAGTGCAAGAAGCAACTATGCCTCTCATTCTGAAAGGTACCTGCACCACTTGCAGTCAAGTTTGGTATTTCTAAGTTTACGCATTCATACAATAATTACTGTTGGTAAATTTCTGCATTATAACGATGATACTTAATGAGGGCCACTTGAGTATAAATTGCTTTTTTATAACTGAATGAACTCCATTTAGTTAAAAAAAACTGAAACTTAAAAAATTGATTTTCCATTTAGTCGATACAAATAGTTAAACAAAAATCTGAATCTATTGGCAAGGAATTGTTGAACAAGTCAATACTCCATTGTAATAAATTGCTTTGAAACCCAATAAGCGTGGTTGATATAGTACATGATAGTCCTGAATCCTATGACTATATTGAATATCAGTCAACATGATCGTATCAGGCTTCTTGTTATGTTGTCTTGCATTTTTCAATGTACATATCAATGGAATGCATTTTGTTTTGTTTCTGTATTTACCTAAAATATGTATGTTTTTCTAGATTAACTATATATAGGAAAAGATGTTCTTGCAAAGGCATGTACAGGTAAAGGGAAAACAACAGTTTTTCTAGTACATTAAAACCCATTTCTTTATAGTTTGACTTCATGTGTGTTGGCACTTGGTAATCACGTTATTTCATAGTTAGCTCCTTGCTTGGTACATGATTTCAGCTTCCAACAATTGAGGTTGTTTCCAAATTGCCTCGTAATGATAGCTGTCAGAGAAGTCCAATTTATATTCCTATTGTTTGTCCAACCCGCGAGCTAGTAAATCAAGTGGCTGCAGCAACGGCCACGCCTACCGAGTTCCATTCCTCTATTGCCACAATAGTCAGAACTGGTGGCACAAATGCAAATATCGAGCGTAAACGAATGCAGAACAGCCCTTGCTAGGTTAGTACAGTTCACTTGCTCAAATGGTCATTTAACCCCTATATTTAAAATCTCACTTGCTCGTCAATGGTCATTCAATCCTAATAATGGAAGGTCAATACAGTTCAGTACTGTTCTGGGTACATCAACGTCAAAGATGATAACGTTTTGTTTAGGCTTGTTTACTGTGGTGGTTAGGCAGTTTAGTACTATTCTGAAGAGATTGGTTGCAAATGTAAAGCAAGGTGATGGAGATATTAGGGTAGAAGGTTGTTTTATAAAGAGTATGAAAACAACTAAGGTTGTAAATGCAGGTGGTGGGTCTGGTTTTGTGGTGACTGGCAGAGGAGGTCTGTAATCATGGGCGGGGGAACCATTAGTTTGGTTTGCACTATTTTGTAGGCTATCTCAGCCTCAAAAAGCAGCTACAAACCCCTTTATGTTTGTTGTTATTCATGTCTTATTCATCACGTTGCATTTTCAAATCTCGGTGACATCCCATCACTAGCACAATGTCTCTTATTGCCCAGTCTGCTCATTACTTGCAGCTAGCTTCCCTCGACAAAGGAGCACTCATGGTTAGTAAAGCACAATCTACTAGCACATTTTAAATGAATTAAATAAAACATACATTCATTCTTTTGTGTCTTTAATCTCCAATCCTTGGTGATCATCTATGTGATGATCTACTTTGCATACATTAAGTATTTATACAATTTTAGCTATTAATTCAATAGAACTGCAAGTGCTCTCCTCGCTAGAGGATCCTCCTTTTATCAAAAAGAAAAAAAGAAAGAAAAGGACATTTTGTTGGAATGGAATATTAATATGTAGTGTATCTCTTCTCATGGCCAAGTTTTCATGATTTTATTCAAATTAGAACGGACAAAGTTCAATTTAGGATTTAATCGTAAATAAAAATTCTAATGGTTTATACTATAATATATATGAATATGCATACTTGTATGCCAAAATCATTTGCCTCATACAGATTATCAATTGACATGTTAGTATGTGAAAATAGAATAATCATATTAGTTATTTCAATATTACTTGTTGATTTTAATAGTCGAGTCTTACATCAAAACCTAAAGATTCATGTTATCTCACACTCTTTTTCCTATTTTAATAATGAATTATTGGTCATGGGAAGAGAACTGTGGTAGTCTTGGTGGTCTCAATGATATTTTCCCCTTTTTTTATAGGAAAAAAGGCTACTGTAACAGGCCCATAAAATAGCAAAGATAAGTGCCAATTTCCCATGACTTCCTAACCAAAAGTAGCACAGTGGTAAAGTGGACACTCCGATACGTAAAACGCACACCTCTATTTTTTTATTGGTACAGACTGCCAAATAGCATTTAAATATTGGATCATTCCTCCTTTTTCACAAAAATATAAAGTAATTCAAAAGAATTATTTAGGAAAATAAACTCAGCATAAAGCCAAAACTTCCGGTATACGAGAGACTCATTGTGATGGCGAGTAGAGTTCAATGGTAACTGAAGAGAGAAAATGGCTACTGTTCATGTTTTCTTTCTTCTTCTTCTTTTAGGAACGTCATAATGTGTTTCTACTGCAGTAGAAGATGGTATGTTTATTGATTTCAGTTTGGTTTTATTTTAGTTTCGCTAAAAGCTTTAATTCGGTTTGTTGTTTCATCCGTATTGAAATCTTGCAATTTTAGGACACCAGATTATTATTGTTGCTATTTAAGTGAATTTAGGACACAATATTATTATTTAGCAACATTATAACTTATAAGGGTGCAAGTTTTGGCCACATGTCTTCAATTTTGTTAAAGATTATTACCAATATAGCACAAGAGTGACATTTTTTTCCATATTACGTTTGAACATGTTTTACTAATAGTAATATACGTAATGTGCATTGAATAATTAAGAAAAAAACTTAATAAAGAACTATATTCTTTATCTTATCACTTAAGCATAACCACATTACTTATTCTTTACATGATGAACTAGTAATTCTTTTAATAAAAAATATCTTAAACACGATTCATTTCAACTAACCAATATACTGTTTATCATGCCATGCTTCAGGAAGCACTCCCAAACTCAATTAAACAACACATGTGTTATTCTTGTGATGATGATTGTGCTCTTTATCCTTTCTTTACTATTTGCTTTTCCTTTTTATTTATACATAACCATAAGTAATTGGATTTGTAAAAATGTTTGAACTGTTTACTGTGTTATACATTGTTATTCTGTGCTTTTCAAAGTCAACCAGTATAATAATATTTAATGAAAACCATAGCATGAACAATAAATTACTTGATTTACGTCCAAATTTATTTGTAAAATAATTGGACAGGATCAAAATAGCAATAGAAAAATGTTTAAGATCCGTCCCATTGTAGAATAACTGAACATAAGAATTAATTGCATATAAATAGTACTAGCTGAAAAATGGCGATGATCTATTCAAAATCATTTGTTTTCATATGCTTTGAAGTCAAGTGTACTTATATTATTAATAAAGTCAAGTGGATTACTATGTTTTGTGGATATGCAAAACCCTGGTCGAGATACATACTTTTATTTTGTGTTAATGTTGATTATTTGTGTTAATATTTTATACCTTTTATAATTGTTAGTATCAAATAAAAAGCATTTCTTAGTGAAAATTAATGTTCCATTAATATATTAGTTGCTAGAAAACAGAATGCATAGTTTGTATTTAGATTTGTCCACACCAGGGTTTATTTGTCTGATACGTGATGACTCTCCCTACCTGTAAATTATTTTATCTTTAGTCCGCTGAATGTTAGAATGCAAGAATAAATCTGATTCTGCGACCGAACGTCAATTTGCAAGTATCTTTTGAAATTATTTTATTTGCTACCAAGCTTGGTTATGTACAACTTAATTTCCCCTATACATTCTCATCCTATATATTTTAAGAAATATACATCACAAGGCAGGAATGATGATTCAATTAGATGTGTGAAATTGTTTCTGTTAATGAACTTAAAATTTTGAGGCATTATTAGTCTGACCTGCCTTTTTCATCAAATGAGGGATACTTAGTTCAGATTAGCCATATGGGTGCTAAATGGTTTTTCTTTTCAAAATTACATGATGTTTATCATTGTCGAATAAACTCACTTATATTTGTGCTTTTCTTATTAATTTTAAGAGACCCATTATGCATGGGCACTTGCAAGCATATATTAATCAATTACTTGTATTCTATTGGTTCAGGGTGTCCTCTAATTTGTACACCTTTTTAGGTGCCTATCGTTATAATTTTGCACATTTTGCAATATTGTCAGTAAGCTTATGGATTCTCCTTCTTGGGGTTTACCAAATGAATACTTTTTCAGAACTGTATAGTATATAAAAGTCCTAAGAGTTCATTCTCAGACCAAAGTATTCTATTTTGCTGTCATAAAGTATTTCTTAAGAAGGATACCAGATTAATTTTAAAATCAACTAGAGCATACATTTCCAAAAAAGTGTGTAAATGTAGAATTATTTTATATAATAATTTTAATGTTTAATTGGTCTTTTTTGTATTTTAACAAATTTTATACTATTTTGGGTAACAGGTGCTATGCAAGACTCCACCCCAGGGCTGATAATTGCAGGAAGAAAAAGTGTGGTCACAGCAACCAGGTATGATGCTAATTTGTTTTCCTACACCTTGTTGTTTTACTTTCTGCTTCAATGGACTTTGTTTGGGTGAGTAGTTGGTAAAAGTGTTAATTGTTGTAGTTCTAATGTGTTTCTGCTAGATTTCATGAATAAGTTTCATTATTTTCCCATGCTTTGGATGAGCTTAGGTAGCATACTCCATTTACTTTAGTTGTCCGTTCCATGGAAGATTATGCTGTGAATTTAGTTATCTATTTCATTATTTTCCCATGTTATCTAGACGGGATGTTTGACCTGCGCCTGATGAAGGAGTTGCTGAGGGTTTATTTTCTTTTTGATTAAGGTCATGGGACAATTTGGAGATGATTGAGGAAATATTTGGGAGGAACCTAAAGGGATTTATGTAGAAATAAAGAGTGATTCATAAAAAATAGTATAGGGATTCAAAGATGGAAATAGAAATGCGCAGTTTAAATGCACAAAAATACGGTGATGCAAAAATAGTGAACAAATAAGACAAATTAACTTAATGGAGTATATGAATCTAGATGCTCCACACTCATTGGGGACGACGATCATTGGGGTTACTTACGAGGGCGGCATAGTTCTAGGCACCGATTCAAGAACAAGTACATGCATGTATGTTGCCAACTAGGCATTTGACAAGATAACTCAACTGACTGATAATGTTTACGTGTGTCGTTCTGGATCGGCAGCAGATTCCCAAGTAGTCTCAGATTATGTACGCTATTTTCTTAATCAACACACAATCCAACTTGGGCAAACTGCAACTGTGAAAGTAGCAGCCAATTTGGTTAGATTACTGTCATATCAAAACAAGGACATGATTCAAACTGGTATGATTATTGGTGGTTGGGATAAATATAAAGGTAGTCAGATATTTTCGGTGCCTCTTGGAGGGACTGTACTGAAACAGCCTTTCACAATTGGAGGATCTAGATCTAGCTGTTTATATGGATTTTTTGATCAAGCATGGAAAGAAGGAATGAGCCAAGATGAAGCTGATAAATTAGTAGTGAAATCCTTGTCTCTTACAACTTCACGTGATGGAGCTAGCGGAGGTGTTGTCCGTACAGTTATGGTATGCATCTTGTTCTTAAATCGGAATTTACTGCAATTAATTACTGTTTCAAATCAAGTGAACTTGTCGTTGAAAATGATGATATTCGCTTTGACATACTCAATACTGAATCAAACTGCTTGTATTATGGATTTGCATCACACTGTTGATGAAGTGTTAATAGACACACAGTTAGGACCTTCAAGAAGAGTGAATGTGTTAATAAGTTTGTTGATGTGACATAAGTGGATGTGTTTTTTGAATTTTTTCAAGGGGATTAACCAACCAAAAGCTGGGCCAAGTTTGCTCATGTAGCTGGGTGGATTTCAGTTTGCCCCTACCTTGATACTAAATTCACATTACTTCATCCTTTTCACTTTGGGAAAGCTGTTGAGGAGCATTGCTTTGGAAGCTTCACCAAAGTATCACCAACCAACCAAATGTCCACACAGTGATCACATGTAGATATTATTACCAGTGATGGAATACAAGAATCCAATGGACTAGATTAATGTTGCATATGTTCTACCACAATCTTGTAACACATTGCCTTTTTTAAACCTAGGTTGCATAGCTACTTGCTAAAACACAATTACTGGCACAAATTGGTGCAGTATGCCTTGGGCATGCTCAGGTGCATGTTAGGTATGCACAAAATGTTGTTGGGTATGAATGGGATTTTTACACTTGGAACATGAAAGATGCTTGTAGCAAAGCATACGTTTTCATTGGAGTTTATGTTCTTATAAAAGGGAGATTGTTGAGTCTTTAATCATTTGCTCAGGGAAATACAAAATAGTCAGTGGAGTGAAAATGAATCGTTTTATATATTTGATTTTTTTAAAAAAAGTGAACAAATAAGAAATACCAAACTTAATTATCGAAAAAGAAAAAATACCAAACTTGTGAACATTGAATAGTGTAACTATAATCATACAAAAAAGATAGATCCTAACTACCTGCTTGCAAATGTAACAAAGAATGTGAAAGAGAGTTTAAATGTGTAGAATAACTTCTGTAATTCACATGTTTGCTTATATGAATGTGCAAAATAAATTTTGTAATTGCAATAGAAGTGTAACAAAATAGATATATACCATTTATGTACTTGTTTTGGTTTTTATTTACCATAGAGGTGTGCTTTAGTCTTTGAATGAGTAACTTAGCATTCTCTTTTAGTTTGTAATTTCTGTTTTAGTTTGTAATTCTTATTGTTGACAGATAAATTCATCTGTAGGTAATTAGTTATTTCAAAGTGAAGACTATCGACAACAAAGAATTGTTGGTAACCAAGCAATGAACATGGCTTTAATTTTTTTATATGTTGTCATATTTTGTTAGTACTATTTGTGTGAACTTGTTTAGTATGTGTCTTATTTTGTCAAAAAACTATTGTTGGATTTTTTTGGATATTATATTTGATTTTGTGATTAGCGTGTTATTTCAATTAGCTGAATATGATGATGATTTGTTTGATTACTTGTTTTTTGTATATGTTAATCATGTGATGTAATTGTTGATTTGAATGTGAAAATTGTGATTGATCAGTTATTTTAATATGGATATTATATAAGCTTGTTGGAAATGATATAAGCCAACTTTTAGTAGCGTTTTAAAAATGCTGCAAAAGCGAATGTAAAGTAATAAAAAAAATTATATACTTGCATTTTGAAAACTCTACAGATAGCATTTTGTAAACCATATAGAAAAGCTTTAGTTGCGTTTCAAAAACGCAACGATATGATATTTTTTGTAGCTTTTACTATAATGCAGCAAAAAGTTTCAGACTTTTAGTTGCATGTCATATCACAGCGTTCTCTAAAACGCTACTACAAGTTACGGTAGCATTTTTGCAACGCTACCAAAAGCCATTTCTGGTGTAGTGACTAAAACAGTTATTAGCTTGATTTTAAAGTTAGGTAAATCAAGGGGCCATACCGTATAACACGGAATGGGTTTATCCCCAAGAATACCAGTGCATAAAACAAACAGCGCAATGCTAAATAAAGAACAATGAAGCTATTATAAGACTCAGGTCCCATCACATAATGCAATGCAAGCCGGAGGATAGAGTTTTACCTTATAATAGCCAAATATTCTTGGTATGTTTTAAAACACATCTTTTATTATTACTATAGTGAAGAAATCAACTTCAAATATAAATTTATCAATCATAGACGACATGAGCGCTCCATCCCACTATGACGCCAAATATAGGTTTACAACTAAAGCCGCAAAATGTCGTATTGGAAGTTTGGATTTCCATACTAATGGCTCCTGATTCTAAAGATCTGTCGCATAGTGCAATACACAACGGCTTATGTCCCAACTAGAGAAAACACCGTAATGCACATCCGCCGTTTTTGGAAATCAAGTATCACTACGGCTTATGTCCCAGTTAGAGAAAACACCGCTTACCCTATCCCACTGGTAATCGGGGGGTGTGCTCTATCCCTTTGAGCGTGGAGTGACCACAATCATCTAATCTCGGTCGACCGAATCCATGACACCTCTAAGGGTGTCTATCCTCATCTCAAAAGCTTTTTGACCTGACCATCAATTCACTACCATACCGAGGTGTGAGCCTCGCGAATTAACGCTACACAAAGCTATGCTAATTAAAGCTATGCTTTGATCATCATCCGCCAAGCTCTGCTTTTCAACAAAAGCTTGGATCACTTCATCTCAGCATGCCACACTATCAATCCATGTCATACCACTGTTTTCTACCAATATATAACCTCTAAGCTCGTACGTCTTAGAGAAGGATGTTAAGCAAGAGAATAAATTCTCTGCCACCAAACAAATATATATTTAGCAGAGATCAACGAATAAAACATAATGGAATACAATGTCAAATACACCATCCATTGGCAAGTCCGTTCTGGGTCTGAACGAAACCATAGGCACCTTATTCCTCGCCCCGTATGTCCAATACAGGAGAGAGGCCCTTGCATTTCCGAACAATCAACAAATACGTCTGGATGGCTACCAGTGTAGCCTCTTAAAGGTAGCTACTCCAATCATGGGCATCAGTAGCAACCCATCCATTCAATGTGAAGATCGTCGCTCTTGCACTATATTCATTCTCTTCGACTATTAGTTGTCATATCAATTATTCAGAATGAGTTAAACTTGGTCTTTCCGAATAAATCGTGTATCTTATAATCAAGTTCTACAACAACACATCATACGCCTCATTCCAATCCAGAATATTCTTTTATTCGTATTACTTTATTATGGAAAGGTTCTCATTAATCTTATAAAAGATTATCACTTTTGAACACACTGTTTAATCCATTTCTTTGGAAATCATTTCAAAAGATTTTATAGTATCTTTTCACAGTTTAAACCGAATTAAAGGTTTATCAAACAAGTCGGGATTAATGCCTTGCTGAAGTAATCATTCATTTTATTATCCCATCCCAACCTATTCATCCCATGGAGCAAAACTTGTAGTACTCCATATCAAACACCACTGTGTTATCGGTAAATTCAATTACCATTTCCCGTTCAAATCTAATCAAAGATTTAACTATCGCATGAAGTAAAACTGGTGATACTCCATTTTCGAACACTTTTCAAATTTGGTAAATTTAATTACCACATTAACATTTCAATCTAATTAAAGATTCATTAAAACTCCCCATAGTTTTAATCTCTAAAAATCATTAATTAATGATTATTCAAATTTAGGAAATAAATCTTGTCTTTACTGGGTTAAAGAACCAGTGTTATTTAAAACTTCGTTGACGATAAACCCAAAATCATCTTTCATTAAAATGAAATTTACACGGAAATTGTAACAGTATATAGCCGATATAAATTCCTTTATCAAATCAATTCTATTAATGGAATAATGTAACAACCCGTAATTTTCGAACAAATTTAAAATTTTTATTTTAGCAATTTTAGTGAATTTTTAATATTTAAAATAATTTATTTTAAATAATAACAACTAAAAATTTATTTAATTTGAAGTTAGAATGAAATTTTTTATTTTTATTTTAAAAGGAGTTAGAAATAGCGCGGTAGTTTGAAAATTTGAATTTGAACTTTGGCTGAATGTACAGGATGCAAAATAAATCGGATTTTGGTGAAACTAGAAATATTTAAATCTATTTAAGAATATCTTTCCAACGAATCCGAAAAATTGAAATCTCATGGCGGGAATCAAAAGTTATGGTCAGTTGAATATTCAGAATAGTCGTTATAGAATTTATATATATATTTTAATATTAAAAATAGCCATTTTGCAAATGACCTACGTTTCCGACAAAACCACTTTGGTTGGGTCCGGAATATCAAATTATTGCAGGATTCCAATTTTCATAATTTTTGTAATTAATATTTGAGCACAGTAAATATAAACGTGTTTTGTCAATTTCAGCCAAATTGGATCGACGAGAAAATGACCTTTTTTCAAACGGTCTCCAAATTCGACGAAATTAATTTTGTTAGGACCATATCGTCAAAACATAGCTAGATTTATTGTTCGTGAATTTTTAGAGTCAGTATGTGGCCCCAGTAAATTAAAATGTACGGTCGAATTAAATAAATAAATGATTTAAATATTAATTCAAAGAAAATAGGCTAAAAACGATCGATTGGGCTGACGGGACCTAGCCCATTGTGTCCGAAACGGGGGCATTTGGATAGGGACAATTTTCGTTGGGCTGAAATTGAGGTTATTAAAGAGTAACGGTTTTTTGAAATTTAGAGATTTAATTAATATAATATTATAAATATAGATTAGAAACCCTTGTCCATCTCCTAATTTACAGTCGCCACCTTCTATTTCGATGGCCACTGATGCTCAAACCTTCTTCCTCCTTGTTCTTCTAATTTATTCAATAAATTCCAACACTTCAAAAGGGGGAATTGTTCTACACTTCAGGCTCTTCATGCTGAATGGCTGTGATCATCTTTAATTTCGTGATTTGGGAGAAATCAAAGCCCAAATACCCTACGTTCGCATGCCAATCCAGAGGGGAAGGCGGCATCGATTTCGGCGCTATGACCTGCATGGGAAGGCATCGCCAACGGCATCGTGATGGTGTAGGTGGATCGGTCTCTGGTGACCGGATGTAGGCCGCGACAGTGGAAGAAGAAAGCGACGTTGATGGGATTTTTTGGGGTTACAGGTCTGGTATAAATAGGAAGAAGACTGGAAAATGTAAACTAATTTAATTAATTATATTTATTATTTTAAATAATTTCAGTAAAGTTCAAACTGCTATAACTTGTCCAAATCAAAACAGAATTCAGCGAAACAACTTGCATTGGATTCGCCTTGACTAGATCTACAACATGGAACTGACCAGATCTGAAACAGAGCACGTTGGAATTTTAAACAAAAATCATTGTGAAAATTCTATTTTATTTATTTATTTATTTTACTTAAATAATTAAAATTAATAATGATTGTGTTATCACAAATCCGCTGTTAAATTCTAATTGATTATCATATGTGATTTGATCTGGAATTGTCATTGTTACGTAGATCTGTTGATTTGATGACTGTTGCGTTGAAAATAATTATATCATGTTTGATAAAATAAGATTGTTGAAAATAATTATATCATGTTTGTTAAAATAAGATTGTTGAAAATAATTATATCATGTTTGTTAAAACAAGATTGTTGAAACTAATTATATCATTTCTGATAAAATAAGATTGTTGATAATAAAAATATTCATTTTTGTCAATATAGTTTAGTTGAATAAAAATATTAAATATTCATTTTTGTCAATATAGTTTCATTGACTAAAAATATTCATTTTTGTCAATATAGTTTAGTTGAGCAAAAACATTCATTTTTGCCAATTAGTATAGTTGAAACAAAAACATACATTTTTGTCAAATTAGAATTGTTGAACAAAAATATACATTTTTGTCAAAAACACATTAGTTAAAACAAAATTGTCATTCCTGTCAAAACACATTAGTTAAAAGAAAATTGTCGTATTTGTCAAAAGACATTAGTTAAAACAAAATATACATTTTTGTCAAAACACATTAGTTAAAACAAAATATACATTTTTGTCAAAACACATTAGTCGAAACCAGATTTGTCACTTTTGTCAAATTATAAAAGTTGAAACCAAATTTGTCACTTTGGTCAAATTATAAAAGTTGAAACCAAATTTGACGCTTTTGTTTAATTACAAAAGTTGAAACCAAATTTGTTACTTTTGTCAAAATGTAATAGTTGAAACAAAATTGGCATTTTTGGTCAAGATATAATAGTTCGAACAAAAATTACATTTTTGTTAATTAGAATTGAGTTAGAACAAAAATTACATTTTTGGTTAATTAGAATTGAGTTAGAACAAGAATTACATTTTTGTTAATTAGAATTGAGTTAGAACAAAAATTACATTTTTGGTTAATTAGAATTGAGTTAGAACAAGAATTACATTTTTGTCAAATAGATTTGTGTCAAAATACAAATAACATTTTTGTTAAGGAGATTTATGTTAAAACAAAAATAACATTTTTATTAAATAGATTTGTGTTAAAACAATAATATCATTTTTGTTAAATAGAGATTGTAAACAAATAAAATTATCATTTTTATTTGTTAAGTTGAAATAAAAACTGTAAACAAATTAAATTTTCATTTTTGTTCGTTATGTTGAATAGAAAATGTAAATAAATAAAATATTCTTTTATTTGTCATTAGAATACATAGAAAAATGTAAATAAATAAATTTCGTTCAATTTAACATTAGAAAACATGTAGTAATATAAGCAAATAAATTACATTCTATTTGACATTAGAAAACATGCAGTAATATATGCAAATAAAATACATTTTTTATGGCATTAGAAATGTAGAAAATAGAATGTAAATAAATTACATTTTTAATTGACATTAGAAACATGTAGTGAGTTAATGTAAATAAATTACATTTTTATTTGACATTAGAAACATGTAGTCAAATATGTAAATAAATTATATTTTTAATTAACATTAGAAAATATTGGAAATGTTTTCAAATAAAACTTCTCTTTTATTTGACATTAGAAAATATAGGAATTTGTTTGCAAATACAATATCCGTTTTTATGTATCATTAGAAACCTTTAAACGGTTATACAAAATAAAACATTCTTTTATTTGGAATGTTAAACCCCGTTAGAGGAATCGTCGAATAGTTAATATATATATATATATATATATATATATATATATATATATATAAATTAAAATTAAACGAATCACGCATGATGGCTCGCGTTTCGAAATCGTAACTTTTAACGATGATACCGAAAGATCCGACTGTCGGATTTTCCCAATACTAGAACCATTATGTCCGCTTTAGGAAGATCTTTCCAACGATATAAAAGTTGTCAAAATCCAACGGTTAGATTTCGAGAAATGTGTAAATCAAATTTTGATAAAAACAGCCGCAACGCCGCCTATTGGCCCGATGCATCGTTAAATTAAATTGGGCTATTTTTATATAAGTAAAAATAGCGATAAATCGTTATAAAATAATATTAATGATATGAAATGATTTTAAATTATATATATTCGAGAATTATTTTAAAAGACCGAGTTCAATCTCATTTCAAATAATTATACAACGATTTAAAGTCGAAGACATTGAAGACAGTCATTGAAGATCGATGATCTTCACATCGAATGGATGACTACTGATGCTGTAGACTGATTTTCTCACTAGAAAGGGTTACAGTGGTAGTTGTTCGGACGTACTTGTTGATTGTCCGGATAAGCGAGCGCCTCTCTTCCGTATTGGATATACGGGACGAGGAATAAGGTGTCTCCGGTTTCGCTCAGACCCAGAACGGACTTGCAAATGGATGTGTGTCTGACATTAGATTTCATTCTATGTAAATTGATTTCTATTCAATATATATTTGTTTGGTGGCGGAGAATTTATTCTCTTGCTTAACACCCTTCTCTGAGACGCATGAGCTCAAAGGTTATATATTGATAGTTATTGATCGCATAGCGTGAATTGTCAATGTGGCATACTAAGATGCAAATGATCGAGGCTTTTGTTGAAAAGCAGAGCCTTGTGGTTGATGATCAAAGCACGACCTGTTTAGGCGTGGCTTTGTGTATAACGTTACTTCGTGAGCCTCACACCCCGTTATGAGTCAAAAATGGGACAAGGGAACGCAGGGAGTGCACACGTTTCTTTATAGCTAGAAGTGGTATCAGGGTTTTACAAGCACCGACATTTTACTTATGTGGATGATGGATTACGAGGCCTTGGTTATATTGGTCGCTAGTGACCAATTTGTAGGTTCAATAGGACCGGGAAGCGTGTGTTCAGGAATTGCCAATCCACTAAAGTATTTATGGACTGGCCCTGCACGATCCGAGGGTTCACTACAGGGGATCCTGAGGCATTTGCTTGAGTGTTTCGAATCGGTAAGGAGATCGTCCCTAGCCTTGACTCATGATGGAAATCTAATTTCCAATACGACACCATGCGGTTATGATTGCAAAACTAGTATGTCGACATAGTATATGGTAGTTATGCCATCTATGATTAATACATTATGATTGAAATGTTTTTGAAACATGTATACACTAATAATAATATCAAATCTGTTTTATCGTATCAAGCATTTTTGACCATTATAAGGTAAAACTTTATCCTCCGGTTTGCGTTGCATTGTGTGATGGGACTTGAGTCTTATAATGGTTTCATTTTTCTAAAAAGAATTGCGTTGTTTAATGATTTACTTTATTTCATGCACTGGTAATCTAATGGAGTAAACCCGTTCCACGTTAGCAGCATGGTCTTGTGATTAGCCTTATTATTAAATAAGCTAAGTAAGATTTCTCGTACTAGTCCCATGACTGACTCGTAGTTTGTTTCACTTGCAAACTCGGGTGCCCTCTTTTTCACATGGGCAGTCGAGTAGCTTATTTTGCAGATATTTTGAGCAGGATTCTGGATCGAAGTTTAAAGTTGTGTCCAGGCATTATTAGTCTTCCGCTGTGTTAGATTTTGAGTTCCGCTGCATTGTATGAAGTCTATTGTAAAAAATCTTACGCTGTGGTATTTATTTCCCTGTACTCTGATATTCCGTACTCTGATGTAACAATATTACAATGTCTATAAAAGTCTTCTGTTATTTGTTCTGATATGTTGTATGCCCAAAGTTATCATATTCGGGGTTTTGAACGGACTTGGTCGATTTTGCAATCGATTGGGTCCGGGCGGAATCTGAATTGTTGCAGTTGGTATCAGAGCCCTGGTTAGCTCAAATCTTTGGGGTACAACACGTTAGAACTGAACAAAAGGATCCTCAGAGGTAGGATTAGTAATATCCTATAAAAGAATACTCATTAGAGATAGGATCAGTAGCATCCTAGAATGAGAAAACTCGTTAGAGATGGGGTTAGAAATGCCTTAGAATCAGTTGAGAGTGACAAGTCTATAATTAACGTATTTATGATTATATTTAATTCGATCTTAGAAAATATGATTTTCAAATATTTAAAAGTTATATATATTTGAAAAATTAATTAACTAATTGATGATGACTGTGTTGTGTGATTATTAGTTCAACTAAAAAAATTATTGAAACCAATAAAAGGATTAAAATTGTGTTAGTTAGTTAAAACAACTTTCATCTTCGTTCCTTTTCGAGGACGAAAAGATTTTAAGTGGGGGAGATTGTAACAACCCGGAATTTTGAAACCAATTTAAAATTTTATTTTAGCAATTTTATTGAATTTTGAATATTTAAAATAATTTATTTTAAATAATAATGACTAAAATTTATTTAAATTGAAGTTAAAACAAAAAATTTTATTTTTATTTTGAAAGGAGTTAGAAATAGCGCGGTAGTTTGAAAATTTGAATTTGAACTTTGACTAAACGTATAGGATGCAAAATAAATCGGATGTTGGTGAAACCAAAAATATTAAATCTGTTTAAGAATATCTTTCCAACAAGTCCGAAAACTTGAAATTTCATAGCGGGAATCAAAAGTTATGGTCAGTTGAATATTCAGAATAGTCATTATAGAATTTATATATATATTTTAATATTAAAAATAGCCATTTTGCAAACGACCAACATTTCCGATGATACCACTTTAGTTGGATCCGAAATATCAAATTATTGCAGGATTCCAATTTTCATAATTTTTGGAATTAATATATGAGCACAGTAAATATAAACGTGTTTTGTCAATTTCAGTCAAATTGGATCGACCAGAAAATGGCCATTTTTCAAACGATCTCCAAATTCGACGAAATTAATTTTGTTAAGACCGTATCGTCAAAACATAGTTAATTTATTTTTTGGAATTTTTAGAGTCACAATGTGGCCCCGGTAAATTAAAATGTACAATCAAATTAAATAAATAAATGATTTAAATTTTAATTTAAAGAAAACAGGTTGAAAACGATCGATTGGGCTGACGTGATCTAGCCCATTGTGTCCGGAACGGGGGCATTTGGGTAGGGACAACTTTCGTTGGGCTGAAATTGGGGTTATTAAAGAGTAGCGTTTTTTTTTTTGAAATTTAGAGAATTAATTAATATAATATTATAAATATAGATTAGAAAACCCTAGTCCATCTCCTAATTTACAGCCGCCACCTTCTATTTCGATGGCCACCGATGCTCAATCCTCTTCCTCCTTGTTCTTCTAATTTATTCAATAAATTCCAACACTTCAAAAGGGTAGATTGTTCTACACTTCAGGCTCTTCATGTTGAACGGTTGCGATCATCTTTAATTTTGTGATTTGGGAGAAATCGATGCCCAAATACCCTACGTTCGCATGCCAATCAAGAGGAGCAGGGGCAGCGAGTTCGGCGCTATGGCCGGCATGGGAAGGCGCCGCCAACGGCGTCGTCAAGGTGTAGGTGGATCGGTCTCTGTCGATCGGATGTAGGTCGCGACAGTGGAAGAAGGAAGCAATGTTGACGGGTTTATTTGGGGTTAGAGGTCGCGTTTAAACAGCAAAAAAGATTGGAAAATGTAAACTAATTTAATTAATTTTATTTATTATTTTAAATAATGTCATTAAAGTTCAGACTGCTATAACTTGTCCAAATCAAAACAGAGTTCAACGAAACAACTTGCATTGGATTCGCCTAAACTAGATCTACAACATGGAACTGACCAGACCTGAAACGGAGCACGTTGAAATTTCGAACAAAAATCATTGTGAGAATTCTATTATATTTATTTATTTATTTTTCTTAAATAATTGAAATTAATTATGATTGTGTTATCACAAATCCGCTGTTAAATTCTTATTGATTATCATACGTGATTTGATCTGGAATAGTCATTGTTTTGTAGATCTATTGATTTGATGATTGTTGCATTGAAAATAATTATATCATGTTTGATAAAATAAGATTATTGAAAATAATTATATCATGTTTGTTAAAATAAGATTGTTGAAAATGATTATATCATGTTTTTTAAAATAAGATTGTTGAAAATAATTATATCATGTTTGATAAATAAGATTGTTGATAATAAAAATATTCATTTTTGTCAATACAGTTTAGTTGAATAAAAATATTCATTTTTGTCAATATAGTTTAGTTGAACAAAAACATTCATTTTTGCCAATTAATATAGTTGAAACAAAAATATACATTTTTGTCAAATTAGAATTGTTGAACAAAAATATACATTTTTGTCAAAAACACATTAGTTAAAACAAAATTGTCATTTCTGTCAAAACACATTAGTTAAAACAAGATTGTCATTTTTGTCAAAACACATTAGTTAAAACAAAATATACATTTTTGTCAAAACACTTTAGTTGAAACTAGATTTGTCACTTTTGTCAAATTATAAAAGTTGAAACCAAATTTGTCACTTTTGTCAAATTATAAAAGCTGAAACCAAATTTGTCACTTTTATTAAATTATAAAAGTTGAAATCTAATTTGTCACTTTTGTCAAAATGAAATTGTTGAAACTAAACTGGCATTTTTGGTCAAAATATAATAGTTGGAACAAAAATTACATTTTTGTTAATTAGAATTGAGTTAGAACAAAAATTACATTTTTGGTTAATTAGAATTGAGTTAAAACAAGAATTACATTTTTGTCAAATAGATTTGTGTCAAAATACAAATAACATTTTTTTAAGGAGATTTATGTTAAAACAAAAATAACATTTTTGTTAAATAGATTTTTGTTAAAACAATAATATCATTTTTGTTAAATAGAGATTGTAAACAAATGAAATTATCATTTTTATTTGTTAAGTTGAAATAGAAATTGTAAACAAATAAAATTATCATTTTTATTTGTTATGTTGAATATAAAATGTAAACAAATAAAATATTCTTTTATTTGTCATTAGAAAACATAGAAAAATGTAAATAAATAAATTACATTCTATTTGACATTAGAAAACATGTAGTAATATATGCAAATAAATTACATTCTATTTGACATTAGAAAACCTGTAGTAATATATGCAAATAAATTACATTTTATTTGACATTAAAAAACATGTAGTAATATATGCAAATAAAATACATTTTTTATGACATTAGAAATGTAGAAAATAGAATGTAAATAAATTACATTTTTAATTGACATTAGAAACATGTAGTGAGTTAGTGTAAATAAATTACATTTTTAATTGACATTAGAAACATGTAGTGAGTTAATGTAAATAAATTACATTTTTATTTGACATTAGAAACATGTAGTCAAATATGTAAATAAATTACTTTTTTATTTAACATTAGAAAATATTGGAAATGTTTGCAAATAAAATGTGACGACCCTGATTTTCAGAACCAGTTAAAATTTTTATTTTAGTTATTTTAATAAATTTTGAATATTTAAAATGATTATTTTAAATAATAACGACTAAAAATTTAGTTTAATCGAAGTTAGAATGTATAAATTTATTTTAATTTTATAACGAGCCTGAAATGGCGCGGTAGTTTGAAAATTCAATTTTAAATTTCAAATTAATGTACAAGATTCAAAATAAATCGGATTTTAGTAAAATTGGAAATATTTGAATCTGTTTAATCATATCTTTCTAACGAATGTAGAATTTATGTCCAGTTTAAAATTCAGAAAAGTCGCTGTAGAATTTATATATATTTTAATATAATATATAGCCCTTAGAAATACCCATTTTGCAAACGACCTCTGTTTTCGACGAAACCACTTTTGTTGGATTCGAAATGTCAAATTATTGTTAGGTTTCAATTTTTATAATTTTTGAAATTAATATGTGAGCGTGGCAAAAGAAAACGTGTTTGTTCAGTTTCAGTCAAATTGGATCGACCAGAAAAAGGCCATTTTTCAAACGGTCTTCATATTCGACGAAATTAGTTTTGTTAGGACCGTATCGTCAAAACATAGCTAGATTTATTTTTCGGGAATTTTAGAGTCAGTATGTGGCCCGGGTAAATTAAAATGTGCGTTTAAATTTAATATATACTTATTTATATTTTATTTTTGATGAAAACTGATCGAAATAGTCGAATTGGCTTACGAAACATATTCCATTGTATTCAGAATGGGGGTATTTGGCTAAGGGTGACAGTCGTTGGGTTTGATTCTGAGTTCGGAACGAGAAACAAGTAAGGATTAAATTAACTAATTTAAAATATTAATATATATACACTATATAAAGGCCAACCCTAAATCCTAACTCCACTAAGCAGATCCGCCGCCTTTCTCCTATCGATGGCCAGGGCGATTCAAACTTTTCCCCTCTAAATCGTTCAATCCGTTCAGTAATTCATGAAGGGACCAAAGCGGAAATTGAAGAGGGCGAAGAGATCTAGAAGATCAACGGTGGAGATGGTGTTTGGCGATGTAGTTTTCTCAAAATTCGTGCTCAACCGCGTAGATTTCGAGTGGGTTTCAAGGGCTAGATGGTACTTCGAATCGGCCAGGGTTTTGGCCGGAGGAAGGTGGCGCCTCGACACGTGTGAGGGTGGTGGAGGATCGGCCAAAAGCTGTCTCCGGTGGGCGTGCGATTTGGAGGTTGGATTTTGCGGTTTTGGGTTCTTCGTACAGTAGTGAACGAGAAGGAGCAGCGACCTGATGTAATTAAATGGTGATTAGGGGGTTAATTAAAATTATTAATTAATTTATGTGTACATAAAATGTGTTCAAAACTTTAAAATGTCATAACTATTTCATATTAAATCAGAACTTAGAAATTTTGGATGCATTGGAATCGTGGGGTCGAACTCTACGCAATAGAACCGACGGGACTGTGATAGGAGGTAGCTGAAATTTTTGACTGAATTGAACGCGCTGTTTAGTTCAGTTAAAATAATCGTTATTCAACGATTTCAAAACCAATCAAAGTGAGTTTTTCTCACACCTGCAAAAATATTCACATTTTTGTGAAATTGAATTATGTGATTGATTTGATTATTTGTTTGTTGACTGCTATTTTAGATGGACATCAAATTTGAACTGTTAGAAATAAATTTGACAGTTAGTTTATTTTTGAATTGAATTGCTAGTAAAACCCTGACACATACACTCAGTTAATTATTTCAGATTGAACTGTTTGGATGATGGTTGTGATGGATGTTTATTTATAGATATACTGAACTGTGCTGGTGTTGTCTATATTTTTATATCACTGTTATCACCTTGGATTGAAATGATACATGTCCATTCCCTGAAATTAAAATTGAATAAATTTGAAATGTTGAAATTGAATATATTGAAATGTCGAAATTGAATTATATTGAAATGTTGAAATTGACTAAATTTGAAATGTCGAAAGTGAATTATATTGAAATGTTGAAATTGAATATATTGAAATAACGAAATTGAATTATATTGAAATGTTGAAATTGAATAAATTTGAAATGTCTAAAGTGAATTATATTGAAATGTTGAAAGTGAATTATATTGAAATGTCGAAAGTGAAATATATTGAAATGTCGAAAGTGAATTATTTTGAAATGTCGAAAGTGAATTATATTGAAATGTTGAAAGTGAATTATATTGAAATGTTGGAAGTGAAATATATTGAAATGTCGGAAGTGAAATGTATTGAAATGTCGAAAGTGAATTATTTTGAAATGTCGAAAGTGAAATATATTGAAATTTCGAAAGTGAATTATATTGAAATGTCGAAAGTGAAATAATTTGAAATGTTGAAATTGATTTTATTGAAATGTCGAAATTGAATTATATTGAAGTTTGAAATTAAATTCAAATTGAAATGATCTAAAATTTGTTATTTGAAATTTGAACTGAAATTGAATTATTTCAAAGGTTTAAATCTTTATTTAAACTTTGAAATAAAATTCAAATTAAAATGATCTAAAATTTGTTATTTGAAATTTAAACTGAAATTGAATTATTTCAAAGGTTTAAATCTTTATTTAAACTTTGAAATAAAATTCAAATTAAAATGGTCTAAAATTTGTTATTCGAAATTTGAACTGAAATTGAATTATTTCAAAGGTTTAAATCTTTATTTAAACTTTGAAATAAAATTAAAATTAAAATGATCTAAAATTGGTTATTTGAAATTTGAACTGAAATTGAATTATTTCAAAGGTTTAAATCTTCATTTAAACTTTGAAATAAAATTCTAATTAAAATGATCTAAAATTTGTTATTTGAAATTTGAACTGAAATTGAATTATTTCAAAGGTTTAAATCTTTATTTAAACTTTGAAATTAAATTCGAATTGAAATGATCTAAAATTTGTTATTTGAAATTTGAACTAAAATTTATTATAATTTGAATTGTTTCAAAGGTTTAAATCTTTATTTAAACTTTGAAATTAAATTCGAATTAAATGGCTTAAATAAATATTATGAACTTGAACTCGGATTTGATTTGAATCGAATAGATTCAAATAATATTTCAAAATTGGAAGTTATCCTTTAAAATGGATTGTTCTCAAATGAATTTGATTGTGGAATCGATTTGGATTAGATTTTGGAAATCGACTTGGTTTGTTTGAGATTTGAACTTAGGTTCATATTTATTGAAAATGGAAAGAAAAAGTTGATTTGAAATTATTTCTATATAAACAAATTTATACATAAACTATTTTATGAAATTTATTCCTTTGATATATGGAGTACTTTATATAAATTGTTTATCAAAAACCTATTCTTTCTATATATATAAAAGTAGTTTATTTTATAAAATATTTTAATATACATAAAACCATTTCCGAATACTCAAGCTGTTTTGATTTCCAAGCTATTCCAAATCTCCCAAAATTATTTACAACTAATCAAAAATTTATTTAAACCCCAAACTATTTAAAACTTACAAAATGTTTTAGAAGTGAAATTATTTACATTTAAATCTCTGATTTAAAAGTAAATACGATTATTTTGATGTTAAAATCAGAAATGAATTCAAAAATATTTTGAAGTAAATTGAATGATTCGAAGAAAATGTGGTTAATTGAAGTTATAACCAATTATTGAAATTGAAATTTAGCTCAAAATGAATATGAATTTTGAAAGTAAATATTATTGTGATTAAAATAATATGATATTTTAAAGTGAAATTGGTTTAGTTGAATATGATATTTTGATATCATAACGATTCACTTTTGAAATATAAAAGTACCAATCGGTGTGTAACATGACGTTTTGTTGTTAAAGAGACCGGGACCTCTTATTGACATACTCTCTGTCAATGTTGGAACCACTTTAACAACTGTGTACGCGGTGGAGTTCCAGAAATGAAGTAGGACGAATTTGGAGGCGATTACTGGATTGAAGAAAGTGAATGATAATGGATGACCCCGATACTTGTGTCGATTTGAAATGACTAAAACAGGAGCCGTGCCAGACCAAATGAGGCTTGACTACCTCTTAGTGGACATATGCTCCTCGATTTTCCTGGGCCTCGGGTCCATACTATTACTATTTTGTTGTTGTTGTTTCGTTGGTGCGCACCCTTGATGTAACATCCCATATTTTTACGTATATTTAAATTTCGATTTAAAATAAATAAATTGGAATAATATTGGGAAAAATCAATTTTTGTCGATTATAAGGATAATGAATTGATTTTATTGAGAATAAGTTTTAGAATTTGGTTATTTCAAAAATGTTGTAACTTGAAATTTAATATTTTATAATTTATGTATTTCAAGTGTTTAAGACAAAATGAAAATTTCATTTATAAATGGTGAAATTCTAAGTGATCAATAATAACTGAATTCAAAATTTTAATTTCAAATAACCAAATTTGGGAACTTAAATAGGTGAATTAAAGTTATAAAATTTATTTAAGTTGAAATTTGAGAAAAAGGGGGTTCAATAATTTAATTGGTTACATGGTGGAATTTAAGCTGTTTAAGTTAAAATTGAAACTCAAATTCAAATAATCAAATATAGAGTTAAATGTGTGAAATTTATTTATAAAATTTATTTGATTCTTTATGGGATTTAAAATGGAATTTTTATTGGTATTTAATTTGAATTTAAAACAGTTAATTGAATTTTGAATATTTTATTAATTAATTAACTGTGGAATTAATAATTTTTGTAACTGCCTCGGAATTCGACGAAACCGACGCCATCAGAACCGTAACGGTGAATTATGATGGGATTTCAATTGGCGATACAATCCGGCTTATCGTTTGATCGTACGAGAGAAAATGTGAACGAGATCAACGTAAATGGATATTTGGCTATTTCTCATTTGGGCCTTCTATTTATATATATAAACAAATTTCCTTGCCACTCCACCAGCCCATTCTTACCATACGTACTTCTCCATCAGCTCATTTTATTTTTCTAATGGCTGAAATAATTTTACCAAACCCTAGATAACAAAATTTCAAGCTTGAAAATGAAACTTCCTCAAACCCTATCATATTATATATCAAAACGAAGCTCTCGACGATACGAAGCTTCTGGTATCTTTTGTTTTGACATGCAGCGCGTCAAGTGGCCGGAAATCGATGGTCAAACACCTGATTTTCGTAACCCTAAGTGTAAAATTGGGGGATTTGATCGAGAGCTTAATCAAGGAATCCATGATGTGGGTATTGGTGAGAAGGAGGATACGAACTCAGGGGTGGTGTTAATTTGACCAATAGCAGTCTAGGGTGGCCGGAATTTGAGGATTAGGGTTCGAAACGGCGGTTTGGGGCTGACGCTGCATGTGCGGAGGATGCCACCGGAATTCGTGGGTCCGGCACTGCTAGGTGCGCCTCGAGGTGGGGAATCCATTTTGGGTGGCCGGAGCTCCTATAGCGGCCGGAGGTGGGCGTGGAGGACGGTCAAACGAGGTGGGTTCCATGGGGTTTCTGCGTTGAGGGTCACTGTAGCTGAAAGTAGGGAGCGGGAAGAATGGTCCAAGGAGCTGGTGACGTGGCCAGATGTGATTGGTGAGGAATTATTTAATTAATTCGTTTATAAATTCAAATTCCAAACAATAAAACACTGATAACTCTCTCGTACTGACTTGGATTTGGACGCGGTTTGTTGCGTTGGGATCGTGGCGGAATTGCGGACGTTTTGACACTAATTTGGTTGCATTTAGAGACTGTGAAATTTTGGGCTTCTTTTGGATGTCCGATCCGCTATAGACGTGAAGGTGAGTGATTCTTCGCTCACAAATGACTGAATTATTCCCATGTTTATTAAATTAAATTGTGAAGTAATTTTGGTTTCATGGTTTGTGTTGATTGTTGATGTGTTGTTTAAATGGGACATGCAAGTGTGTTAATATTCAACTTAGTCAATGATTAGTTATTTAATTTAAATTAAATTCTAGATGAAATTCGACCACTGCCAAACCTTGGAATAGTTAATGCTGATCAGTTAAATGAAATGGTTGCGATGTATGTTGGTTGAAATTTATTTTTGAATTTATATTGACCTTGCAAATGCTCTTTATCCCAGTATATTTTATTGCATGTTGATTTTTGCGATAAATCCCGTTTAACCTTGATGTTACGGGCATCTAATGAACCCGGGATTTATCGATAAAATAAATTAAGAACACAGAGTGAAATGATAAACCTCTGTGACCCTGATTGGATTGAAATGATAGATCCATCCATGAAATATCGAGAAATTAAATTTTAAAATCACTTGGCCATTGGATAGATAATTATATACAGACATCGGTTGGTTAAATGATTTTAAATATTTGAAATTTTATTTGATAGAATTTCATTTAAAGGAATGTGTCGATCCTCGATTATTCAATTCTTTAAAGATTCTGAACCGGGATGTTGATTAAAAAAAAAGGGTTAAAGGAATTTTCCAAAACAAAGTAGAAATATTAAATTTGGGGTTGAATATGATTAGAAATCTTTTCAAAATAAGAGTTTGGATTAGAAGGAAATAAATTCTTATGGAAATCAAATTTTGGGAAATTTGGAAATCAAGGGTATCTGAGTTGTTTTTAACACAGTTTGAATATATATATATTTGAACTCTTGAAATCAAATAGTTGTTTTGAACGGGGTTGAAACGAGATATGGAATTAAATGAACTTCGTTGAGACCGGAGGATAAATTCAGGTATTTGAAATTTGGAAGGAAAGAAAGATTTTGATTTGAGGGGTTTATTTCAAAATATTTATGCATTTGATTCCAAATAATTATTCTTGCTTTAAATCTATTAATTACCTTTACTTAATACTAATGTATTTATATAATTTTCCTTATAATTCATTTTTCAAAAGTTTCTAGTAAACCTTATTTTTAAGTATATATATAATATTTAAATTACTGATTTATTTTAATTATTATATTCTATATATATATATGTCTATATATTTATTTATATAGAATTTATTATTATTATTATTATATAAACATTTAGTTTATAGGTATTTTGAAATTATAAATTTCTTCCGAATGGAAATGCTTGAGTTTGAACCGCTGGTTCAAATGGAGTTGAAATAAGAAAGCGTGATAATTTAAAACCTTTGAGGTAAATTATATTCTATTTGAATATAAGTCGTTTTGGAAATATTATATGATTTTAATATAATGATATGAAATATATTCTAGTTTTAGAATATAATCGGTTTGGGTATGATTATGATATGTCGATATGAAATTTATTCATTTGAATATAAATTGGGTTCGAAACGGAAGATGATATTTTGATATGAAGGCGAACCTTTATCAAAAATAAAAGAACCGACCGATGTGAAAGATGTAAGCGTTGGTTGTTAAAGAGACCGGAGTCGACATAAGGCATACTCTCTGTCAGTGTCGATACCACTTTGACAACTGTGAACGTTATGACGTATCCAGATTGAGTATGATGACTGGGAGGCGATTATTGAATCGAAGAAGATGATCGATGACGAAATAGCCCTGACCTCCGGGTCAGAATTGAAATGACTAAAACAGGAGCTATACCGTGACTAACTGAGGTAGCACCTTTGATCAGACACACTTCTTCGATACTATTTCTATGACTATGATGATGATGATGATTTGGGCCCACTTATGATTTTGGGAGTGTGATCCGAGGTGGGCGGTAGTGGCTGCTATGCGTTACCACCGGTCCGGGAGCGCAATTGGTAGAATCCTACTCTGGGCATTGCCTCGAGTGCCTTGTCATATTTATTCCTATCGAGCCCCTACGATGTTGATTTAGTATTGCTTTCTATGGAGTGCCCTCTGATAACGCCAGTACGGTGAATTTACGGTACTGTATAGATCGTTGATGCCTATAAACTGCGTAAGGGTAATATGGTAATCCCGCTTACGCTATTTTCTGTATTTATACTTTACTGAATAGACACTATCATAATAGCGTATCATGCTATGTATGTATTAGTTCGACGGATCCTTGAGAGATGGAAAAATCCCGTAACATCTCTCGAGTTACTGCACCCTTGATACTAAATTTGTTTCATATTTTGATTTGACTAATATGAGAATGATTTAGTGCTGATCCGAGTGTTTGTTGTGTTTCTTTTATGTAATACGCTCGGGTCAGCAGACGTTGCAGTTACCGAAGATGACTGTGCTTTGGAGATCGAAGACGAAGATTTGGTATATCTATTATCTATACATATGTATATCCGCTGCATTATTTCCGCTGCTTATTATGTACGGCTGTATGTATATGTAACTCTGATAATCATTGAATGTTATAACCGATGTATACATTTCAACCGCTTTTAAACTGCCATTTGTTTATTATATGTTATCCTTCCGCTGTGAGGTTCTGTGATTGGTTTTTCTCTCCTTTTTTTCTTTTTTTTTCTTTTTTTTCAATAACTACTTGCATTTGCGATTTGTTTGGGTCGACATGTGTGGTTTACTGTCGATTTGAATGGTCAAAAATGTGGGTCATTACATTTGGTATCAGAGCGATGGTTAGCGATAACCTTGGCTCTGTTGGGAATAAACTCATTAGAGATGGCATTAGAAACGCCCTAGATTGAGTTGAGTGATATGAGAGAGCGTACTTGTATTTGGTTAAAAATTGGTTTATATTATGTTGAGTTGTTCTGTTGAATATTTATGGATTCTGATCGATATATGGGACGCCATAGAATCGATAGGGATCTCTAAATAATCGAACAGAATGATCGATATAATATGGTTTCGATTTTTATTTTTAAATATATCAAATATATATTATTGGTTCAAGTATGTAGGTATTCGTTTTAGTAGGTGGTAATGTTAAGTTATTACCTTTTATGGTCGATTAAATAATGAGAGAATATAACTAGGTGTTGCGAATACTTGGAAATAAAATGATATCTTTTAAGTATAATCGGAGGAGAAAGGTCGTGATTGAAATAAAAGTGAACTCGAAACTTGATTCTGGGGTGTATTTAAAAGAGTTTTGCCAAAGTTGAGATAATATTATATTATAAGAATGGTTCTAGAAATGATTTCAAATAGTATTAAACAAGTTTATAATCCCTTGCTCGGATCTTCGGAATAGCCTTGGTAACGAGTGCATGCATTATCGATGGTTATTCTGAAGAATTTAAGTGGGGGAGAGACCATTCAATGATCATTAAAATTTGGTTTTACAAGGATTTTTGGGCTCGATTTCCATATGGCATAGAATTTTATATAAAGGTATTAGCATACCATATTTAAAGTTGAATTTAATTTAAAACCAGGATTTCAATTTCTTTCTTAAATTAAAAGTTCTGGTTTGAAATTTCATATAGTATGGTTTATAAAATAATATAAGTATATATGTATGTTATTTTGAACTTGTTTTGCAAAACCGGGATCAAGCGTTTAGTTTACTTTAACTAATGATAACTATAAATTTATTAAAACGAAACTTGAATTCGGAATGTATGAATTTATATAATATGAGCCTAAAGTGGCGCGGTAGTTTGGAAATTCGATCTTTAATTTTTGAAAAATATATAAAATTCAATATAGGTCAGAATTGGATAAAACAGGAAACATTAAGATCGGATTTATCATATCTCACCAATGAATGTAAGAAATTTAATTTTCACTTTGTAAATGGTAAGTTATGGTTAAATTAAAATTTAGAAATAGCGCTATGGAATTTATATATATTTAAATATAGTTTATTTATATATAAGTTTAAATAGAAATCTTTCAAACGGCTTCCGAAGCCGATGAAACTACTTTCTGTGGATCAATGTAACGATTATAAATCTAAGTGTAAATGATGAAAGGAAATGGAATGTAACTTGATGATGTGCAAGGCAATCGAGTTAAATTAGTAACTTAGGAATCGAATAATAATAATGTTTGAGAACTAAGTATAAAATTTGGTCATGAATAGTTCTTAACCCAATCGATGATTGGTGAGGAAATTAAATGGATTGAGTTAAGAAAATAAAACCTTTTGAACCACATGAATAAAATATAAAATATATAACCTGAGTTGAGAAGATGGGTTCAATTAAAGAGTCAAGTTAGAGAACTTATAAGTTAATCTAGAATTCATGCCGATGGTTAGATGGAGTAAGTAAGGTTGGATTTGTACTAACGATTAATATTAAGTAAGTAAATGGAAGTTTAATAAACGAGATCAAAGTGAAATGGTGTATTTCAAAAACATAACTAACCTTAATCCATTGATATTGATTCTAAGATAACTAAGTATGAAGAAGAAATGAAATAAACTTGAAAATTGGAATAAGAACAAAGGTATAAGAAATTTAAAACCAAAGTTTAGATCATTAGGTAGAGTGTCGAAAGAATTGAGAACCAAACCAATTCAAATAAGTCAAGTAAATTAAACAAATGAAGGTAAACTTGGAAAAATGTAATTTAGTCAATTTAGAACTAAATATTGGTGGATTCAATTTAATTGAAAGAATAACGATTTAACACTTATAAAAGATAAATAAGAAATTAAATATGAACCATTGCTCGGATAATGAAGTAAATGCAAATACTATAATGGACTTAAATGAATAAATGAATGAGTTGCAAATGAAATTAATATAGGATGAATGAAAATGAAATATAAGTAAATGGAATGAAATTCATTTAATATAAGCGAAACAAACATGAATATATTTAAGCAATAAAAAGGTGAATCATATTATGTGCTTAATGGAACAATAACCCCTTTGCAGATGGTTAAGTGCTACTCAAGTTTTTGGAACTCGAGGGTTGAAACTCCAAATAAAACAACCCGACTTGTGGGCGGAAAATTTAAAATATTTGATAAGCAGAAGCTAAAATGGCCATAACTTTCGATGGGCTGGTCGGAATTCGACGATCTCGAACTTTTTGGAAACTTTAGAAACTGAGCTAAATTTTGTGTTAATAAAGCCTTGCCTAGTTCCAAGTTTATTAAGTTGAAAACCAAGAACTAGTCGTAGTTGTATGCACAGAAAATAAAAATCTGAACTGAATACCAATATTGTTTGGACCATAACTTCCTAACGGAGCGTCGGATTTCGATGTGCGAGTACAATTCGGAAAGCCTAGGATCTGAACTAAAGCTTTTCCTTATTATGCTATGTAAAATTCTGAGGTTTAAAGGGGTAAAAAAAACTGGGTTGAACAACTCAGATCTGCATTTTTCAGTGTATGGGCTAAGGCGTTCACCTTCACTAGAATAGTCATAACTTTTGAACGATTTATCCGAATTCGACGAATCCGTACAATTCGGAAAGCTTAAAACAAATGCTAAAACTTTTTCCTGTGTGCATTAGTCAAATTCAAACATTTAATGGGTGATAAGCCCTGATTTGTTCGTTGGCCTGTTATGAATATCTTGGTTTTGCGATTGAAAATGTTGATATATGTCATGCAAGTTGTGCACATTCGCTATATATTGTATATATGTTTGATTCTATGTGTATGTGAGTATGTAGCAGGTGTAAGGAAGGCGCGCTATGCTTCGGAGCTCGCTTGCGCTAAATGCTAAATGCTAAGGTAAGAATAAATGCATATAAACGCTAAAAGAGGTACGTATTTGGGGATTGTATTGGTTTTGGGGTTTTGTTTTGTGTTTTCCCCATTTCTGGGATGCCTCATCTTGTGATGAGATGATATTTGAGTTATATGTATGTTGGGATTTTTCCCAGACCTCTCCGTACAGGGGAGATGCTGCCGAAATTTTTCTTGATTTCGGAAGTTAGAATTTTTTTTTTTTTTTGAGTTTTACAAATATAACTTATTTTATAAAAGCTATTTTAAGTATGAATTTTTAAAATAGAGATATGCTTAGTATCGTTCGTTCTCTTTTCGAGGACGAAAAGATTTTAAGTGGGGGAGAATGTAACATCCCATATTTTTACGTATATTTAAATTTCGATTTAAAATAAATAAATTGGAATAATATTGGGAAAAATCAATTTTTGTCGATTATAAGGATAATGAATTGATTTTATTGAGAGTAAGTTTTAGAATTTGGTTATTTCAAAAATGTTGTAACTTGAAATTTAATATTTTATAATTTATGTATTTCAAGTGTTTAAGACAAAATGAAAATTTCATTTATAAATGGTGAAATTCTAAGTGATCAATAATAACTGAATTCAAAATTTTAATTTCAAATAACCAAATTTGGGAACTTAAATAGGTGAATTAAAGTTATAAAATTTATTTAAGTTGAAATTTGAGAAAAAGGGGGTTCAATAATTTAATTGGTTACATGGTGGAATTTAAGCTGTTTAAGTTAAAATTGAAACTCAAATTCAAATTCAAATAATCAAATATAGAGTTAAATGTGTGAAATTTATTTATAAAATTTATTTGAGTCTTTATGGGATTTAAAATGGAATTTTTATTGGTATTTAATTTGAATTTAAAACAGTTAATTGAATTTTGAATATTTTATTAATTAATTAACTATGGAATTAATAATTTTTGTAACTGCCTCGGAATTCGACGAAACCGACGCCATCAGAACCGTAACGGTGAATTATGATGGGATTTCAATTGGCGATACAATCCGGCTTATCGTTTGATCGTACGAGAGAAAATGTGGACGAGATCAACGTAAATGGATATTTGGCTATTTCTCATTTGGGCCTTCTATTTATATATATAAACAAATTTCCTTGCCACTCCACCAGCCCATTCTTATCATACGTACTTCTCCATCAGCTCATTTTATTTTTCTAATGGCTGAAATAATTTTACCAAACCCTAGATAACAAAATTTCAAGCTTGAAAATGAAACTTCCTCAAACCCTATCATATTATATATCAAAACGAAGCTCTCGACGATACGAAGCTTCTGGTATCTTTTGTTTTGACATGCAGCGCGTCAAGTGGCCGGAAATCGATGGTCAAACCCCTGATTTTCGTAACCCTAAGTGTAAAATTGGGGGATTTGATCGAGAGTAATCAAGGAATCCATGATGTGGGTATTGGTGAGAAGGAGGATACGAACTCAGGGGTGGTGTTAATTTGACCAATAGCAGTCTAGGGTGGCCGGAATTTGAGGATTAGGGTTCGAAACGGCGGTTTGGGGCTGACGCTGCATGGGCGGAGGACGCCACCGGAATTCGTGGGTCCGGCACTGCTAGGTGCGCCTCGAGGTGGGGAATCCATTTCGGGTGGCCGGAGCTCCTATAGCGGCCGGAGGTGGGCGTGGAGGACGGTCAAACGAGGTGGGTTCCATGGGGTTTCTGCGTTGAGGGTCACTGTAGCTGAAAGTAGGGAGCGGGAAGAATGGTCCAAGGAGCTGGTGACGTGGCCAGATGTGAATGGTGAGGAATTATTTAATTAATTCGTTTATAAATTCAAATTCCAAACTATAAAACACTGATAACTCTCTCGTACTGACTTGGATTTGGACACGGTTTGTTGCGTTGGGATCGTGGCGGAATTGCGGACGTTTTGACACTAATTTGGTTGCATTTAGAGACTGTGAAATTTTGGGCTTCTTTTGGACGTCCGATCCGCTATAGACGTGAAGGTGAGTGATTCTTCGCTCACAAATGACTGAATTATTCCCATGTTTATTAAATTAAATTGTGAAGTAATTTTGGTTTCATGGTTTGTGTTTATTGTTGATGTGTTGTTTAAATGGGACATGCAAGTGTGTTAATATTCAACTTAGTCAATGATTAGTTATTTAATTTAATTTAAATTCTAGATGAAATTCGACCACTGCCAAACCTTGGAATAGTTAATGCTGATCAGTTAAATGAAATGGTTGCGATGTATGTTGGTTGAAATTTATTTTTGAATTTATATTGACCTTGCAAATGCTCTTTATCCCAGTATATTTTATTGCATGTTGATTTTTGCGATAAATCCCATTTAACCTTGATGTTACGGGCATCTAATGAACCCGGGATTTATCGATAAAATAAATTAAGAACACAAAGTGAAATGATAAACCTCTATGACCCTGATTGGATTGAAATGATAGATCCATCCATGAAATATCGAGAAATTAAATTTTAAAATCACTTGGCCATTGGATAGATAATTATATACAGACATCGGTTGGTTAAATGATTTTAAATATTTGAAATTTTATTTGATAGAATTTCGTTTAAAGGAATGTGTCGATCCTCGATTATTCAATTCTTTAAAGATTCTGAACCGGGATGTTGATTAAAAAAAAGGGGTTAAAGGAATTTTCCAAAACAAAGTAGAAATATTAAATTTGAGGTTGAATATGATTTGAAATCTTTTCAAAATAAGAGTTTGGATTAGAAGGAAATAAATTCTTATGGAAATCAAATTTTGGGAAATATGGAAATCAAGGGTATCTGAGTTGTTTTTAACACAGTTTGAATATATATATATATATATATTTGAACTCTTGAAATCAAATAGTTGTTTTGAACGGGGTTGAAACGAGATAGGGAATTAAATGAACTTCGTTGAGACCGGAGGATAAATTCAAGTATTTGAAATTTGGAAGGAAAGAAAGATTTTGATTTGAGGGGTTTATTTCAAAATATTTATGCATTTGATTCCAAATAATTATTCTTGCTTTAAATCTATTAATTACCTTTACTTAATACTAATTTATTTATATAATTTTCCTTATAATTCATTTTTCAAAAGTTTCTAGTAAACCTTATTTTTAAGTATATATATAATATTTAAATTACTGATTTATTTTAATTATTATATTCTATATATATATCTATATATTTATTTATATAGAATTTATTATTATTATTATTATTATATAAACATTTAGTTTATAGGTATTTTGAAATTATAAATTTCTTCCGAATGGAAATGCTTGAGTTTGAACCGCTGGTTCAAATGGAGTTGAAATAAGAAAGCGTGATAATTTAAAACCTTTGAGGTAAATTATGTTCTATTTGAATATAAGTCGTTTTGGAAATATTATATGATTTTAATATAATGATATGAAATATATTCTAGTTTTAGAATATAATCGGTTTGGGTATGATTATGATATGTCGATATGAAATTTATTCATTTGAATATAAATTGGGTTCGAAATGGAAGATGATATTTTGATATGAAGGCGAACCTTTATCAAAAATAAAAGAACCGACCGATGTGAAAGATGTAAGCGTTGGTTGTTAAAGAGACCGGAGTCGACATAAGGCATACTCTCTGTCAGTGTCGATACCACTTTGACAACTGTGAACGTTATGACGTATCCAGATTGAGTATGATGACTGGGAGGCGATTATTGAATCGAAGAAGATGATCGATGATGAAATAGCCCTGACCTCCGGGTCAGAATTGAAATGACTAAAACAGGAGCTATACCGTGACTAACTGAGGTAGCACCTTTGATCGGACACACTTCTTCGATACTATTTCTATGACTATGATGATGATGATGATTTGGGCCCACTTATGATTTTGGGAGTGTGATCCGAGGTGGGCGGTAGTGGCTACTATGCGTTACCACCGGTCCGGGAGTGCAATTGGTAGAATCCTACTCTGGGCATTGCCTCGAGTGCCTTGTCATATTTATTCCTATCGAGCCCCTACGATGTTGATTTAGTATTGCTTTCTATGGAGTGCCCTCTGATAACGCCAGTACGGTGAATTTACGGTACTGTATAGATCGTTGATGCCTATAAACTGCGTAAGGGTAATATGGTAATCCCGCTTACGCTATTTTCTGTATTTATACTTTACTGAATAGACACTATCATAATAGCGTATTATGCTATGTATGTATTAGTCCGACGGATCCTTGAGAGATGGAAAAACCCCGTAACATCTCTCGAGTTACTGCACCCATGATACTAAATTTGTTTCATATTTTGATTTGACTAATATGAGAATGATTTAGTGCTGATCCGAGTGTTTGTTGTGTTTCTTTTATGTAATACGCTCGGGTCAGCAGACGTTGCAGTTACCGAAGATGACTGTGCTTTGGAGATCGAAGACGAAGATTTGGTATATCTATTATCTATACATATGTATATCCGCTGCATTATTTCCGCTGCTTATTATGTACGGCTGTATGTATATGTAACTCTGATAATCATTGAATGTTATAACCGATGTATACATTTCAACCGCTTTTAAACTGCTATTTGTTTATTATATGTTGTCCTTCCGCTGTGAGGTTCTGTGATTGGTTTTTCTCTCCTTTTTTTTTCAATAACTACTTGCATTTGCGATTTGTTTGGGTCGACATGTGTGGTTTACTGTCGATTTGAATGGTCAAAAATGTGGATCGTTACACTTGATGGGAGGTATTTCCCTTAGATTCGATATGGGGAGGATGTCTACGGTGGACCGTTAGGGGTAACCACCAGTCTGGATCAAGAAAACTAGTAGCATACTACTTTGGGTATAGCCTCATGTACCTTGTCATACGTTTATCCTTATGCGAGACAACTACGATTTTGATTTTTGGCATAGGTCTATAGGGGACTCACTAGCTACCGACGTTTTACTGGTTGTGTTACAGGACCTGCATAGACCATGTGCTTGTAAACTGTGTAAGGGTAACCAAAGTAACCCCGCTTACGCTATTTTTCTGACAAGTATTTGTGAATAGACACTATTATAATAGCGAAATTATATTATATAGTATCTAGTTTGACGGATCCTTAGGAGATGGAAATTCCCTTAACATCTCTTGAGTTATGTGTGTGTATGTTCATATGATGTCGATTTGACTTAGATGAGAATATTTTTGCCTGATCCGAGCTTGTTTTATTTTCACGCTATTACGCTCAGGTCAGACTTGAGCATCCCAGTTTCAAGCTTATCTTCTGAAGGATGAAGACAAAGACGGTATACTATTATTACTATTGTATCCCACTACTATTCTGCTGCATTATTCTGTATTATCAGTTATGTATATAAATGTATAACTCTGACAAATGTTGTAAAATGATCAAATGTTAATTTTAAACAACTTCATGAACTGTTATTTGATTATTATATTTTGTTAATTCCGTTGCGAGATTATGTGCTTATTTTTCTTCTTTCTTTCTAATTCTAAATTAATCCCCTTGATTATCTATATTTTTGACTATAACAGTTAAAGATGTGGATTGTCATTTAACAATCTGTAAATACGTACAGTTTTGAGTTAGACATCTGTGGATTATTGTCGATTCAAAAGGTACGGATTTCCAGGTCATTACAGTTGGTATCAGAGCTTATGGTTTAGTAGTAAACCTTGGCTCTATTGGGATTTACTCATTAGAGATAGGGTTAGTAACACCCTAGAATGAGTTCTGAGTGTATATATATATATATACACACGAGAGAGCATACTTGTACTTTTGATATAAAAATGGTTTTATATTGTGTTGTTTGGCTTATTGAGTTGAGTTCGGAGTTCCAGTCGATGCGTGTTGCAAGCGTTATCGAATGGGATTTCAAAAACACTTGAATAAGGCATTCTAACACAATATTGTTTTCATGTATATATTTAATATATGTTAGATAAATAATTTTGAAAATTTGATGGTAAATTAGTCAATTCTCTTAAACTATTGACTATAACAATAAATCGATCATTTATATATGATGTATAATTAAATGTAAACCAAATGAATTTAAATGGAGAATGTGAGTTCTTTAAATTCCGATGGTTTGTAAATGTTTTTCAAAGTTTTGAAAAAAAAAATATAGTAGTAATATTTGAAGTATATTCAAATAGAAATTGGTTAAGTACTCTATTTTTCTACTAGGAAATAAATTTTTTATTCGTTGATGAGATGATCATAGTCATCGACTTTCATTTTCGAGTCCCTAAGTGGGGAAGACCACTTGGTAGCATTGCTACCTATTCATTTTTGAAAATAATTTTAATTTGAAATCTTGAGTATGTTTTGATATACAAAAATTTATGTATAGTATATAGTATTTCAAAATGTTTTGAAAATAAATTGGTATTTAAGATTCTCAAGTCTTCATTTGATACAAATTACACTCCTTGTTGATAATAAAAAAAAAAGATAATTGTCAGTATTAATATCAAATGAAATTTTGAATAGGTGAATAAAGAATACGATAAATGAATAAGAGAAATATAAATGAAAATATAATATTATAAAATTGAAATGTAATGTAAGGAAACTGTTAAAGTAAAATAGAAAAAAAAAATACTCAGTTACTCAGATAATAAAGAGTAAAGTCGTGAAATACTAAATTTCATTTGTAATATATACAAACCTAGCTAAATGAAAAGTTTAAGAGTATATAAATATGTAATGAAATATTTTACAAATAAAATTTAAATAAATAACATGTATCAAAAATGATATGTTGAATCATAGAAATGTTATGAAGATAAAGAAAAGTAAAGAAAAAAAAATTGAAAATGAATTTGAACCAAGAAATGTTTATAAAGGTAAATCAAGTGGTTGTAATAATTTTTTTAAATTTTTTAATGTTCTGAAATTGTTAACAAATGGATGGAATATTTGCAAAGGATTGGTAATAACTAAAATTGTAACCTCCTGAGATAATTGCAAACTTGAATAAAAATTGTATCAAAAAGGAAACGAGTCTTGAGTAATGTATAAACTTAAGAAATTAAATAACAAGTCATTCCATAGTAATAATTTATAAAGTAACGTAAATAACAAAGGAACTAAAGTCTATAAGTTGTGAAATAATGTGAATTAACAATAAATTACAAATTTGGTTAGTTAGGAATATGGACTTAGATTCTGACTGAATAAAATTTCAAAGATAAGCTTAAGAATATTTACAATAATATTAAGCAAGTTAGAAAAAATCCAACAGTTTTAAGTAACAAATTGGATTTTGGGTTGTCGTGAATGGTATCTTAAATAACACTGTTCTTGAACCCATTTGAGAAAAAAAATCTTTTAACTAAGGTTTAAAGAAGTTTTCCAGTTAATAAATATAATTAGAATTAAGTGGAAGTTGGTTTGGGTGGATTGTGAACAATGTTTTAAATGACATTAGTTCTTAAAACCCGATTAACAGTGAAATTATGATTTGAAATTTATTAGTCTTTTAACTAAGATTTAATGGAAAAGCTTTGGTTTACAATGCTCAAGAACCAAAACTTAGTTAGAGTTTAATGTTTGGGCTTTGACATTAAAATTATGATTTTTGAGTATATACAAGTTGTATGTTTTGGAATTTTAATTCACAAATTGATTGTTTGTTGTGATGTTGGATAAAAGGTCAACTAATTAAAGTACTAGAATGATAAAACCAATAAGGAAAAAAAATGGTAAAATTAGCCAAATTGAATTTAATATTGAACCAAGTGAAAATTTATTGGAATTGCATATATACATGTATATATACTGAACAGGTCATAGCATGAAAGCTAAGAAGAGGAATAAAATTGTGTGCCCGACCAATAGGTACATGTTTACTATATTGATTGGGATTTGATGATTTTATGAGCCGCTTGGCCTTTTCTTTTTCTTTTTGAGATGAGAGGGCCTGTGTGGCGGTTTGGGGATTTTCCCGATGCTCCCCGTACAAAGGAGGTTATGGCGAAAATTTTCGAAAATTTAGGGTGTTAGCCAAATTTTTGAGAAATTTGAAATTTCTTATAAACTGAAAAGTTGAAGAATGAAAGACGAAATGAAAGTTGAGTTGGTTGGTTAAACGACTTTCGGCTTCGTTCCTTTTCGAGGACGAAAAGTTTTAAGTGTGGGAGATTGTGACGACTTTGATTTTCAGAACCAGTTAAAATTTTTATTTTAGTTATTTTAATGAATTTTGAATATTTAAAATGATTATTTTAAATAATAACGACTAAAAATTTAGTTTAATCGAAGTTAGAATGTATAAATTTATTTTAATTTTATAACGAGCCTGAAATGGCGTGGTAGTTTGAAAATTCGATTTTAAATTTCAAATGAATGTACAGGATTCAAAATAAATCGGATTTCAGTAAAACCAGAAATATTAGAATCTGTTTAATCATATCTTTCTAAGAATGTAAGAAACTGAGATTTCACTTTATAAACTGAAAGTTATGTACAGTTTAAAATTCAGAAAAGTCGTTGTAGAATTTATATATTTTAATATAATATATAGCTCTTAGAAATAGCCATTTTGCAAACGACCTCTGTTTTCGACGAAAGCACTTTTGTTGGATTGGAATGTCAAATTATTGTTAGGTTTCAATTTTTATAATTTTTGAAATTAATATGTGAGCATGGCAAAAGAAAACGTGTTTGTTCAGTTTCAGTCAAATTGGATCGACCAGAAAAAGGCCATTTTTCATACAGTCTTCAAATTCGACGAAATTAGTTTTGTAAGGACCGTATCGTCAAAACATAGCTAGATTTATTTTTCGGGAATTTTTAGACTCAGTATTTGGCCCAGGTAAATTAAAATGTGCGTTTAAATTTAATATACACTGATTTATATTTTATTTTTGATGAAAACTGATCGAAATAGTCGAATTGGCTTACGAAACATATTCCGTTGTATTCGGAATGGGGGTATTTGGCTAGGGGCGACAGTCGTTGGGTTTGATTTGGAGTTCGGAGCGAGAAACAAGTAAGGATTAAATTAAATAATATAAAATATTAATATATATACACTATATAAAGGCCACCCCTAAACCCTAACTCCACTAAGCAGATCCGCCGCCTTTCTCCTATCGATGGCCAGGGCTATTCAAACTTTTCCCCTCTAAATCGTTCAATCTGTTCAGTAATTCATGAAGGGAACAAAGCGGAAATTGAAGAGGGCGAAGAGATCTAGAAGATCAACGGTGGAGATGGTGTTTGGCAATGTAGTTTTCTCAGAATTCGTGCTCAACCGCGCAGCTTTCGAGTGGGTTTCGAGGGCGAGATGGTACTCCGAATTGGCCAGGGTTTTGGCCGGAGGAAGGTGGTGCCTCGACGCGCGTGAGGGTGGTGGAGGATCGGCCAAAAGCTGTCTCCGGTGGGTGTGCGATTTGGAGGTTGGATTTTGCGGTTATGGGTTCTTCGTACAGTAGTGAACGAGAAGGAGCAACGGTCTGATGTAATTAAATGGTGATTAGGGGGTTAATTAAAATTATTAATTAACTAATTTGTACATAAAATATATTCAAAACTTTAAAATGTCATAACTATTTCATATAAAATCAGAACTCAGCAATTTTGGATGCATTGGAATCGTGGGGTCGAACTCTACGCAATAGAACTGACGGGACTGTGATAGGAGCTAGCTGAAATTTTTTGACTGAATTGAACGTGCTGTTTAGTTCAGTTAAAGTAATCGTTATTCAACGATTTCAAAACCAGTCAAAGTGAGTTTTTCTCACACCTGCAAAAATATTCACATTTTTGTGAAATTGAATTCTGTGATTGATTTGATTATTTGTTTGTTGACTGCTATTATAGATGGACATCAAATTTGAACTATTAGAAATAAATTTGACAGTTAGTTTATTTTTGAATTGAATTGCTAGTAAAACCGCGACACATACAGTCAGTTAATTATTTCAGATTGAACTGTTTGGATGATGGTTGTGATGGATGTTTATTTATGGATATATTGAATTGTGCTGATGTTGTCTATATTTTTATATCACTGTTATCACCTTGGATTGAAATGATATATGTCCATTCCCTGAAATTAAAATTGAATAAATTTGAAATATTGAAATTGAATATATTGAAATGTCGAAATTGAATTATATTGAAATGTTGATATTGAATAAATTTGAAATGTCGAAAGTGAATTATATTGAAATGTTGAAATTGAATATATTGAAATGTCGAAATTGAATTATATTGAAATGTTGAAATTGAATAAATCTGAAATGTCGAAAGTGAATTATATTGAAATGTTGAAAGTGAATTATATTGAAATGTCGGAAGTGAAATTGTGGACCCGCCTTTTGGCAAGGCCGTCAACCCATGGACCCGTCATAAGACCGCTCAGGGCTCGAGCATGGGCCTTGACAAGCCCAGACATTCTCAGAAGATGTGGTGGAACACTCCTAGACATAACAGACCTGGGCTCGATGGTCTTGAGATGAGATTGAACTACAACAATGACTTGGTCATGAGATATATTTCATAGCCTATCTACTTGGTCCAACTACCTATTCTAAAGCATATAAACTCGGATCTAGCTACGTTTATGCTGCCACATATTAGAGGGATCTTCTCCACGTAATCAGGACTCAACTCCATTATCTGATATGCACATGGATCAACTGACACATGGCACCTCCAATTATTGAAGCCTACTGCCTATAAATACACCAAACAATACAACAAAGAGGGGATCATCTTCTTCAGCTCAGATTAGAGCCTAACTCTTTGGCCCATGCATGACTCAATCATGATTGCCAACCACTTTCATCATGAAATACTAGTTATATTCCTCAAAAACGATTATGTAATAGAGATTCTGACGATCTCATTCATTGTATCTCCGACTTTATGATATTATTATGAGACTATAAAGTGGACGTAGGCTCATTAACGCCGAACCACTATAAAAATGTTGTTGTCTTGTTTTTTCTTCCTTTTTCTCGCTTTTTCAGATACTTCTTCATAAATCACGCTCAAATTCGAATTTTGGCCGTTGATGACCACTTTTTGGCGTCAACAGTTTGGTGCTTTCACTGAGAAATGAATCTTCAACGTCTTAAGGGTTTTGCTCAACTTTTGGATCACCAAGTCCAAGACGAAATCCTAGTTTCAGTCATCTTCAATAGCCATGGTTTCCAATACTTATGTACATGCTTTGGAAAGTAGAAGCAGCAACACCTGCATAAAAAAAAACTATTTTTTTTTAGTTTTGGATTCGACCCTAGTTGGGTTGACCCTTCCTGGGTCGACATCAACCCGACGAGAGAACTAGCCAGTAGGAATTGCACTTTGGAAAGCTCCCAGTATGTAGCTTGGCCCAGAGCAGGTCATAGGTCGAGGTGAGATCAGTTCAAACAGCCATCATCGTAATGATGTTCAAGTCCAGGTCGACCGACTCGTCTGAAGCTCTCCAGGTCGACCGACTCCTCTGAAGATCTCCAGGTCGACCTGCTTCGAACCAACTTTTTCAGATATATCGGTCTAGATTACTAGTCATTTCTAAAGTCTTGCACATCGACCCGAGACAAGGTCATTTTTAGAAAAAATGCATTTTTCTGATCGTTTCAGAAAAGACTCCATCTTCCAAAATCGAAAAAAAAATCGTGTGGTGCCCGCTTTTTCGACCTAACCGGCTAGGTCGATCGCCGCCGGGACCGTGGGGCCCCGGACCCCCACCGGCGCTGCTCCCGGACCCGCTTGGTGGCTCGTCTTCGGCTCGGCATATTTTGGCCAACAATAATCATAAAGAATTAGCATCTAAGATTCGACGGATGGTCTGAGAATATCAACAGCAAGATGGCAACGACCGGGATTCTTCCAAGAGCCATCACCCTCATTTGTTGAGGTTATTCAATCCTGATCGACTGCTTCAGTTTTGCCCAAAGATCGACGAGTTAAAAGCTTGAAACACTTAAGCCGGGTTGCTGATTGATTGCCTATATATCGGCTCTCGTTCCCCGACGTGGAATCAAAGACATAACCGCGGATGGACGAGGCATGTCTACATTATTACCCTCCATATCCCACTTCCTGACATGGAAAAGACAAAGCTTCTATATGCATGGATCCATTGTTCTTCTGCCAATCAAAAACCTTAACACCCACAAGATGAGATACCGCCATTAGCAGTTCTGATCTGACTACCTGACCTTTATTCCTTGCCCTCGACGTGGGGACAGGAAGGCTATTCAAAGGAAACACACCCTCGTCATTCACCCACAAAGGCCGCCTGATTGCCTTTATTATCCCAATACCCCGATCAAGGTCTGATCGTTCTTGGCATTGCTGCCCCATGAGGATTTGAAAAGACTTCCTTCATCAACTAAAGCTTCAACGGTCATCACATGTCAGAGATGGGACAAGTCAAAATGGGCTGGCAAAGGATATGTGATACCATTCTCATTCGGAATAATACTCATTCCCTTAACAGGATTATTTTTAACTCGTGTCTTTTATCTTTACATGCTTTATGAGTAATTTATGTGACTAATAACTCTTATGAATTTATGTGTGAATGATATAGGTACCCAGAGTCTGGTACTGATTATACTTCCAATGCCTGCATACAGAACTACAGGGCATTGCCATAACGAGCCAAACTGAACTATTCGTTTACAAAACCATGCCCTCCGTCCGAGGAAAGTTATACAGCTCGAGGTGGATCTGACATGATCATCCACTACTTGGCTCATGCGTGGCACGATTCTAGACAATTGTGCATTGATCATTGCATTTCAAAGTCCAAATCCGACTCAGAATGGATGTGGTTCGACAATCCATATGGCCAGATCCTATGTTTGACATCATCGGATTTCGTGGATCCCAGTAGAAGAGGCAGCATCGCCCATCAACATACTTATTTTCCAATCATGCATTTTGCCTTTACATACTTCTAGAGTTATTGACATGATTAACTCATGCAAATTCGTATATGAATGTTGCAGGTACCCGAGGTTTGGTACCGACCACTCCTTCCATAGTTTGATCGGAGGAATGTAAAGCTTTGGCGAACGTGATTCGACCCTTCACCCGCTTACTATTGGCCTAACGACAACATTATAAAGCAAATGAAGTTCGACCATTCATTCACCAACTTTTTGACCTTGACGCAGGGGCAAGAGAGTAAATGCACATGAGTTCGACGTGTGTTATCCATATATGGACATACTAATGAGGCCTCCTCAGCATCTATCCATTTATTCGCCATGCAAGACATAGAAATGTATTCGAGTGTGACATAACCACTCGGTAGATCGACGACTCTATCCCTTGATCTGAGGGGAAGAGTGCAACAGTGACGGGTACAATACCATGAACGACATAACTTTTACCTTCGAAGTGGGGGCAAAAGAGATATGTTAAGACGAGAATGAGTATGACTCGACCGCTCTCTAACGACGTATCTAACTCGTTCCCATGCTTTGGAAGGAAGGAGTATATACTCAATAAAGGTGAGAACGATCATCCCCGATGGCGACCGTTGCCCTTGACGTGGGAGCAAAGGGACGATGCCAAGGCAAATGTGACCCGACTGTTTGCCCGACTAACTCTAATCCTCAGAGTTTGGATATGAGTATAAACTTAGGACGAGTGTGACAGGCGCGCCAAGATTTAAGACCACTCGATCCACAACTCTAACCCAAACTGATTTTAGGAGAGTATAAAGGACGAACCGCGACGTCCATAACTCTAACTCTCACGACTTAAGAGAGAGTATAAATCTGTTGGGTTAGTGTGAATGGTGCACCATGACTTAAGACCACTAAACTCATAACTCTAACTCTCACGACTTGGGAGAGAGTATAAAGGACAATGCTGCGACGTGCATGCAATCTTCATTGCCCTCCGACTGAGGAGAAGATTATAAAGGACTTACGGACCGGACATCCGAATGACTTAACCGGGTTCCCATCAACGCTGGGGGCACGGGCATAGATTTCTGAATTAACTTCAAACACGCTTCGGACGCGACCTGTGTTTCAAAGTTAAATGGAGGCTACAGACACTATACCTCCAAACTACGACACCTGACACTTTGACATTTAATAATTCTATGCTAGATAGATTAGCACTCAACATGTTTTCATTTCGAGCTACAATTGCTTGTGACTTAAAGATTGACTTAGTAGCTTACAAGACTAAGCTAACTATTCTTTTTCGAATTGCAAGATTATGTACAAATACAAAGCAAAGACACGAGAGACACACTCGCATTCAACAACAAAGAGGTCGTGATCGAAGGAATGACGTCGACTTCTAATGCTAAGCTTCCCACACGACTCAATGAAATGACCGAAAGGAGACCTTGAGAGTAGGATGTTCAATAACACATCACACGATTTAAGGCAACAACTGAAAGAGGGCTTCGAGAGTGATATCTAGAATCGACACACATACCCATATGTGACTGACTATAGCCCAAGAGAAACGACAAGTTTTCACATTGCAAGTACACTGAATAGAAGATGCATTAGCTCGAGCATTTGGAAGGCTGCATGTGGACCACGAAAGGGTGTAGAGTGTCCATCTATTGACTGATCCCAACCTACTTCCCAATTGGAAGGGGAAGAAAAAGAGCATTCAAAGTGACAACTATCTGACCTATCACAGCCCAACTTCGATTATCAGCGCTTGGATGGGAGAGCAGAAACCGGATCTCAAACTACAGCCAAAAATGATGACCTCAATAGAACTGTGCATGAAGAGCAAACTCAACAAGAATATGATGACCATTTTGGACTACGGTGGAACATAAACAAAGGGGGTCGACCTAATTGGCTCGAATGATAAGAGTAACTAAGTTCATTAGCGCTCGATGAGCCGATCCTCATTTTCTAACAAAAGTGAAGGAACGATGCCTAGGCAAATGAGATTCGACTGTTTGCGTGTTCAACTTTAACTCTCGCTGACTCGAGAGAAAGTACAAAATGACTTGGGTTGGCTAAAACCGCCAAACCTGCAACTCTAATCAGAAACAACGACGGAGAGTATAAAGTCTTAAGGACTGGACGCCCGATTGACTTAGCTCGACCCACACTGACACTGGGGGCATGACCATTGGCTTCGTTTATTCCCCACCGACGCTGTGGGCATGAGCGTCAGCTTACAGACTGACTTTGAACACGTCCTTGACTTGACACGTGATTCAAATGATATATAATATACCTTTGGACCATGACACGACTTGTCTTACTCACACATTCAAGAGAGAATGCTTATGTGTTCGACATGACTGGACTCATTCAATAGAGACTGCTTGTGAGTTCGACATTACTTAACCTTACACTTGACCATGTCCTCGACTTGCATAAAAAGATGACACCATTTGGCGAAGACTCTTTATGAACGACCATGTGCAGAAGCCAGCGGCCCAACTTGACTTATGATGATTTCATTCGACCTCTTGACTCGACGAGGCAGAAAAGGAAAAAGAATTCAAGCTTCAGGACTGTTCTCAAAGACATGACAATTCAACATTGCTTTCTCGAAGATGAATGACATTCCAAAGATATGCAGTTCGACTTACTCAAAGTACATCATGTCTGCCACACGATGTACTTTGGGGGGAAAGTGTTGACCCGCCTTTTGGCAAGGCCGTCAACCCATGGACCCGTCATAAGACCGCTCAGGGCTCGAGCATGGGCCTTGACCAGCCTAGACATCCTCAGAAGATGTGATGGAACACTCCTAGACATAAAAGACCTGGGCTCGATGGTCTTGAGATGAGATTGCACTACAACAATGACTTGGTCATGAGATATATTTCATAGCCTATTTACTTGGTCCAACTACCTATTCTAAAGCATATAAACTCGGATCTAGCTACGTTTATGCTGCCACATATTAGAGGGATCTTCTCCACGTAATCAGGACTCAACTCCATTATCTGATACGCACATGGATCAACTGACACATGGCACCTCCAATTATTGAAGCCTACTGCCTATAAATACACCAAATAATACAACAAAGAGGGGATCATCTTCTTCAGCTAAGATTAGAGCCTAACTCTTTGGCCCATGCATGACTCAATCATGATTGCCAACCACTTTTATCATGAAATACTTGTTATATTCCTCAAAAACAATTATGTAATAGAGATTCTGACGATCTCATTCATTGTATCTCCGACTTTATGATATTATTATGAGACTATAAAGTGGACGTAGGCTCATTAACGCCGAACCACTATAAAAATGTTGTTGTCTTGTTTTTTCTTCCTTTTTCTCGCTTTTTCAGATATTTCTTCATAAATCACGCTCAAATTCGACTTTTGGCCGTTGATGACCACTTTTTGGCGTCAACAGAAATATATTGAAATGTCGAAAGTGAATTATTTTGAAATGTCGAAAGTGAATTATATTGAAATGTTGAAAGTGAATTATATTGAAATGTCGAAAGTGAAATATATTGAAATGTCGGAAGTGAAATATATTGAGATGTCGAAAGTGAATTATTTTGAAATGTCGAAAGTGAAATATATTGAAATGTCGAAAGTGAATTATATTGAAATGTCGAAAGTGATATAATTTGAAATGTTGAAATTGAATATATTGAAATGTCGAAATTGAATTATACTGAAGTTTGAAATTAAATTCAAATTGAAATGATCTAAAAAAATTTATTTGAAATTTGAACTGAAATTGAATTATTTCAAAGGTTTAAATCTTTATTTAAACTTTGAAATAAAATTCAAATTAAAATGATCTAAAATTTGTTATTTGAAATTTGAACTGAAATTGAATTATTTCAAATGTTTAAATCTTTATTTAAACTTTGAAATAAAATTCAAATTAAAATGATCTAAAATTTGTTATTTGAAATTTGAACTGAAATTGAATTATTTCAAAGGTTTAAATCTTTATTTAAACTTTGAAATAAAATTCAAATTAAAATGATCTAAAATTTGTTATTTGAAATTTGAACTGAAATTGAATTATTTCAAAGGTTTAAATCTTCATTTAAACTTTGAAATAAAATTCAAATTAAAATGATCTAAAATTTGTTATTTGAAATTTGAACTGAAATTGAATTATTCCAAAGGTTTAAATCTTTATTTAAACTTTGAAATTAAATTCGAATTGAAATGATCTAAAATTTGTTATTTGAAATTTGAACTAAAATTTATTATAATTTGAATTGTTTCGAAGGTTAAAATATATATTTAAACTTTGAAATTAAATTCGAATTAAATGGCTTAAATAAATAATATGAACTTGAACTTGAACTTGGATTTGATTTGAATCGAATAGATTCAAATAATATTTCGAAATTGGAAGTTATCTTTTAAAATGGATTGTTCTCAAATGAATTTAATTGTGGAATCGATTTGGATTGGATTTTGGAAATCGACTTGGTTTGTTTGAGATTTGAACTTAGGTTCAGATTTATTGAAAATGGAAAGAAACTGTTGATTTGAAATTATTTCTATATAAACAAATTAATATATAAACTATTTTATGAAATTTATTCCTTTGATATATGGAGTTCTTTATATAAATTGTTTTTCAAAAACCTATTCTTTCTATATATATAAAAGTAGTTTATTTTATAAAATATTTTAATATAAATAAAACCATTTCCAATACTCAAGTTATTTTGATTTCCAAGCTATTTCAAATCTCCCAAAATTATTTACAACTAATCAAAAATTTATTTAAACCCCAAACTTTTTCAAACTTACAAAATGTTTTAGAAGTGAAATTATTTACATTTAAATCTCTGATTTAAGACTAAATATGATTATTTTGATGTTAAAATCAGAAATGAATTCAAAAATATTTTGAAGTAAATTGAATGATTCGAAGAAAATGTGGTTAATTGAAGTTATAACCAATTATTGAAATTAAAATTTAGCTCAAAATGAATATGAATTTTGAAAGTAAATATTATTGTGATTAAAATAATATGATATTTTAAAGTGAAATTGGTTTAGTTGAATATGATATTTTGATATCATAACGATTCACTTTTGAAATATAAAAGTACCAATCGGTGTGTAACATGACGTTTTGTTGTTAAAGAGACCGGGACCTCTTATTGACATACTCTCTATCAATGTTGGAACCACTTTAACAACTGTGTACGCGGTGGAGTTCCAAAAATGAAGTAGGATGAATTTGGAGGTGATTACTGGATTGAAGAAAGTGAACGATAATGGATGACCCCGACACTTGTGTCGATTTGAAATGACTAAAACAGGAGCCGTGCCAGACCAAATGAGGCTTGACTACCTCTTAGTGGACATCTGCTCTTCGATTTTCCTGGGCCTCGGGTCCATACTATTACTATTTTGTTGTTGTTGTTGTTGTTGTTTTATTGGTGCGCACCCTTGATCAGAGGTATTTCCCTTAGATTCGATATGGGGCGGATGTCTACGGCGGGCCGTTAGGGGTAACCACCAGTCTGGATCAGGCAGACTAGTAGCATACTACTTTGGGTATAGCCTCATGTGCCTTGTCATACGTTTATCCTTATGCGAGACAACTACGATTTTGATTTTTAGCATAGGTCTATAGGGGACTCACTGGCTACCGACATTTTACTGGTTGTGTTACAGGACCTGCATATACCATGTGCTTGTAAACTGTGTAAGGGTAATCAATGTAACCCCGCTTACGCTATTTTTTTGACAAGTATTTGTGAATAGACACTATTATAATAGCGAAATTATATTATATAGTATCTAGTTTGACGGATCCTTAGGAGATGGAAATTCCCGTAACATCTCTTGAGTTATGTGTGTGTATGTTCATATGATGTCGATTTGACTTAGATGAGAATATTTTTGCCTGATCCGAGCTTGTTTTATTTTCACGCTATTACGCTCGGGTCAGACTTGAGCATCCCAGTTTCAAAGCTTATCTTTTGAAGGATGAAGACGAAGACGGTAGACTATTATTACTATTGTATCCCACTACTATTCTGCTGCATTATTCTGTATTATCAGTTATGTATATAAATGTATAACTCTGATAAATGTTGTAAAATGATCAAATGTTTATTTTAAATAGCTTCATGAACTGTTATTTGATTATTATATTTTGTTCATTTCGTTGTGAGATTCTGTGCTTGTTTTTATTCTTTCTTTCTAATTCTAAATTGATCCCCTTGATTATCTATATTTTTGACTATAACGGTTAAAGATGTGGATCGTCATTTAACAATCTGTAAATACGTACAGTTTTGAGTTAGACATGTGTGGATTATTGTTGATTCAAAAGGTACGAATTTCCAGGTTGTTACATAAAACTTCTCTTTTATTTGGAATTATAAAATATAGGAATTTGTTTGCAAATACCATACTTGTTTTTATGTATCATTAGAAACCTTTAAACGGTTATACAAAATAAAACATTCTTTTATTTGGAATGTTAAACCCCGTTAGAGGAATCGTCGAATAGTTTATATTTATATATAATTTTTTGTATATATAAATATAAATTAAAATTAAACGAATCGCTCACGATAGTTCGCGTTTCGAAATCATAACTTTAAACGATGATACCGAAATCTCTGACCGTCGGATTTTCCCAATATTGGAATCTTTATGTCCACTTTGGGAAGATCTTTCCAATGATATAAAAGTTGTTAGAATCCAACGGTTAGATTTCGAGAAAAGTGTAAATCAAATTTTGATAAAAACAACGCTACGGCCGCCTATTGGCCCGAACCGTCGTTAAATTAAATTGGGCTATTTTTATATAAATAAAAATAGAGATAAATCGTTACAAAATAATATTAACGATATGAAATGATTTAAATTCTATATATTCGAGAATTATTTGAAAAGACCGAGTTCAATCTCATTTCAAATAATTATACGACGATTTAAAGTCGAAGACATTGAAGACGGTGATTGAAGACCGGCGATCTTCACATTGAATGGATGACTACTGATGCCCTGGACTGATTTGCTACCAGGAAAGGGTTACAGTGGTAGTTGTCCAGACGTACTTGTTGATTGTCCGGATAAGCGAGCACCTCTCTTCCGTATTGGACATACGGCACGAGGAATAAGGTGTCTCAGATTTCGTTCAGACCAAGAATGGACTTGTAAATGGATGTGTATCTGACATTGGATTTCATTCTATGTAAATTGATTTCTATTCAATATATACCTGTTTGGTGGCGGAGAATTTATTCTCTTGCTTAACACCCTTCTCTGGGACGCATGAGCTCAAAGTTTATATATTGATAGTTATTGATCACATAGCGTGAATTGTCAATGTGGCATGCCAAGATGCAAATGATCGAGGCTTTTGTTGAATAGCAGAGCCTTGTGGTTGATGATCAAAGCACGACCTGTTTAGGCAAAGCTTTGTGTATAGAGTTACTTCACGAGCCTCACACCCTGTTATGAGTCAAAAATGGGATAAGGGAACGCAGGGATGCACACATTTCTTCCTAGCTAGAAGTGGTATCAGGGTTTTACAAGCCCTGGCATTTTACTTATGTGGATGATGGATTACGAGGCCTCGGTTATATTGGTCGATAGTGACCAATTTATAGGTTCAATAGGACCGGGAAGCGTGTGTTCAGGAATTGCTAATCCACTAAAGTATTTGTAGACCGGCCCTGCAGGATCCGAGGGTTCACTGCGGGGGATTCTGAGGCATTTGCTAGAGTGTCTCGAATCGGTAAGGAGATCGTCCCTAGCCTTGACTCATGATGGAAATCCAATTTCCAATACGACACCATGCGGTTTTGATTGTAAAACTAGCATGGTGACATAGTATATGGTAACTATGCCATTTATGATTGATTCATTATGATTGAATGTTTTTGAAACATATATATACTAATAATAATATCAAATCCGTTTTATCATATCAAGCATTTTTGACCATTATAAGGTAAAACTCTATGCTTCGGTTTGCGTTGCATTTTGTGATGGGACTTGAGTCTTATAATGGTTTCATTTTCTAAAAAGCATTGCGTTGTTTAACGATTTACTTTATTTCATGCACTGGCAATCCAATGGTGTAAACTCGTTCCGCGTTAACGACGTGGTCCTGTGATTAGCCTTATTATTAGATAAGCTAAGTAAGATTTCACATACCAGTCCCATAACTGACTCGTAGTTTGTTTCACTTGCAAATCGATGCCCTCTTTTTCACACAGGCAGTCGAGTAGCTTATTTTGTAGATATTTTGAGCAGGATTTTGGATCGAAGTTTAAAGTTGTGTCCAGAGCATTGTTAGTCTTCCGCTGCATTAGATTTTGAGTTCCACTGCATTGTATGAAGTCTATTGTAAATAATCTAACGTTGTGGTATTTATTTTGATGTACTCTGATATTTTGTGCTCTGATGTAACATCATTACAATGTTTATAAAAGTCTTCTGTTATATGTTCTGATGTGTTGTATGCCCAAAGTTAGCGTATTTGGGTTTTTGAACAGTCTTGGCCGATTTTGCGATCAGTTGGGTCCGGGCGAAATCCGAATCGTTACAAATAACGGCAAAGCCTTTAAAATTCCATATATAGTAACAGTCTTCCTTTACAGAAGCTCATCTCGATTATTACCAAATTGAATTCCATTCAATTCCAATTTAATATATTAAATTGGAAATATTTACTTTGGAAGATTCCACTAATTTTAATTAAAACATTATAAATTCCTATCACATTCTTCACTATTAATTGGGTTAAAGAACAAATGTTATTTAAAATACCGTTCACGATAAATCCAAAATCCAATTCTTTTATTCAATTCCAATTAAATATTAATTAATTGGAAAACTTCACTAAATCTTAATTTAAATATTTATTCTTTTCTTAACTGGGTTTAAGAACAGTGTTATATAAGATACCATTCACGACAAACCTAAAATCCAATTTGATATTAACATAAGGCTCTAAACAGAAATTATGTCAGCTTATATTCAATATTAAATTCTGAAACCAACAAATATCGTATTGGGAATAACAATATATACATCTTCCAAATTCCTCAATAATATCCGTATAATCACATAATCCAATATCGAAATATTCCGAAGATTATTTCCATTCAAATCCATTCCAATTTATTCATTGGAAAATTCTGGTTAATTTAAAACCACTTTCAAATCCAATTTAATTTTTTCTAAAAATAATTGGATTATTATTATAGTTGTTTACTAGTTCATTTCGATAAAAATATATTTTTATCTTTTCAAAACTGGAATTTTTCACCCAAAAACTTTCCAAATCATTTATTATGATTTTACATAATTTTCCCACATTTTTAATAATTTTAATATCGCTCGTATAGTCGGTTTCCAATAACGGCCACCGAACTTCATCCATAGTGACCTTTTCCAAAACTGATTTGGACATATTTTAAAATCCGACTATTCAAATTTAAATCGCTTATATTCATTGGAAAGATCTTTTCGATACGAACCCAACTGTTCCAGTTTTAGAAGAATCCGATGGCCGGATCTCCCGTTACGTCCATTTGAAGTTAATGGTCGAAATTCGTGAATGGTCGCTGCCCGACACGTTCTATTCAAGCCATTAATATATATATATATATATATATATATATATATATCATCGTTTTCCGTCCAAAACGTATTTATAAAATATTTGTCAATTCATTTTAAAACGATTCCCACTTCTATTTCAATTTTAAATCAAAATTGAATATTCTATATCATTATAATATTAATATGATAATATTTTCAAAATATCAGATTTTGAAATCACTTTTCGATATTGGTTATAAAGTGAACAAAATCGATTTAAAAACTGTTCGAGTTAAAATAGTGCTTCAAAACTTAACTCGACTATATATATTTCAATATTTTTGTGTCCATCCAAAATCGGACATCAAAATCATATTTTGATTATTCATTGAATATTATTTTAAAATATTCATTATTTTTGAACGGGAATCAGACTCAATCAATTACCATATAATTTTAGTTATATGGATTTCATACATCGCATGTATACAACAATAATGATAAACAATCATTAAAAATTCATACAACATCCAGAGTGCATTTTACAACTATATAAGCATTAAAATGAATAAATAACACTTATATAGTCTGTCAACCCATCGATTGACATACAGCTAAACAATTGGGATTAATATATGTCAAATATCATCCCAATACCCATATGGGGTTTCAACCAACAAATACTATTTATTATTTGTGCAGTTGGGCGATGTGTAAAATTTATCGTCCCAACAATGTCAGTTAAATGGGTGTACATAAACGAACCATCCGATTTGTAAATTCATATTTATTTTATTTATTTCCATGAAAATTTTATATACATTTTTATATAAATAATTTTATATACAATAATATCAATCAATGACAATCCCAATCACAATCCAAACAAACAATCAACCATGGTTTGTACAAAAAAATAGTGTCAGGAGCTACTAAGCCCGTCTACAACCTATTATATAAAAACTGTAAAATAATTTGAGTGAGAGATATCTCACTTTCGTTTCCACTTCACCATTCTTTATTTGGCGATGGTTTTAAATCTGTCCTAAATTCTAACAAGCTCCAAACTAGACCCAGTTAGTCTTGTTGTGAAGCTCTCGTCCCCACGATCGCAACGGATCATGTTTCGCTGGATTTCGACATCATATGTGAAAGATATTAGCATTTAAAGATTAATGACTTCATTAAAGTTAATAATATAATTAACAAACTAATTAAATTAGTTTAATTTGTTCCCCTTCTTCCCGTTAGTTATATGTAACCCGCCTCGACCTTGCTTCGCCATCTAGGGTTCACCGTCGCTACCAAACCGCTTGACCGGACCGCCCATCAACCCCTCCACGTTGCAACCGCCAACACCCTCCGCCTCCACACTGAAAGGCGCACCACTCGTTTCCTCCGCCGACCACAGAAAACGCCTCGAACGATGATACTTCGAAGAGGAAACTCCGGCGAGATACGAAGTAAAAATCCATCTTAGTCGTCCATCGTATATATCTCCATACCCTTGTAACGAACCGGGATTTTCGACTCCGAAAATCAACATCAAACTATCATGTTGACCATTCAGACATCGAACATTCCAGATCATTAATAGAAAGAAGTTAGAGGGTGAGAATAGATAAGGTAGAAATATTGAATAGAAGAAGAAGAACACCACACAGAGTCTCACATCGCAGCGGAACAAATTATAATACAGAAATAACCTTTATTGAAAGCTTTTGAAATACTTACAATATCAGAGTACACATCTGGACAGTGATACTAATCTGTCCTCATATAACACACAGCGGAATAATAATATCATACGTCTGGACTCTTCCAGCTCGTCTCTTCACAGCAGTCGATAACCTGAACCTGTACAACCCGGTCTAACCCGAGCATTTACAAAACACCGGGTCAGTCTGGTGAACCAGAGTGAGATAAACTCGCACAGTAATAAGGGTGAATCATCCAATCATGATTTTAGTGTTCAAAAATCTTTTCAAAGAAAAGGATAATCGTAAGACCAAATCCACACATAAACACGGACGGTTTTTACCTTACGATAACCCAAAACATTTTTGAAACCAATATCTTGTCTGATATTATAATAATGTCTAAACACAAGTAAATAGAAATCTAGTGGAACGCTTGCATCTCACGCTCCACATATATAGTATAAAATCAAAAACCCGCAGGCGCTTATTGGAGATTGGATTCCAACTTGACAAGGTATGGGTCCACCTTCCGATAGTGTATCTCTAGAGACGAATACACTGGGTTCAACAAGAACTTCTTGCAACCCGGCCCTCACATGACCGACCCCTCATTTCGCTTGAGAGTATCGAATGTATATCACCGACGGTTGGGATCAGCAACCGTCTCCCGACAAGGGACAGCATCGAAACATAGATTTAAGAAGCAAATAGGATTTCCTCTAGATAGGTGATCATACACCCTAATGGGAGCGACCCACATAGCCATGCTGCCTGCCCGATTTTTGTCATTTCCCGGTTGATGAGGCTTGAGGCTAGAATTTACCTTTGAACATCTGGTCGTCATTCACTTTGAATGCCACATCGTCAGATCCGTCAGATATCACTAATTGACGTCCACAAAAATACTCTAGCTGAAAACTAGAGAATGGCAATTCCCTGCCAACAACTATCGTACGTTTGAAGAAATCAACGTACGTGATTCTTTGGAAATACTCTGTCAGACATTCGTCCATATACGTCATCCAGGAACAGGATGAACCGAAGGCACTCTCCTACTGCATCCATATAGGAATCACCCCATGGATTAGTAGCGAGAAGTCCTTGCACTCGTGGATTCCAACCACGACAGAACCATAGTTTATCTCTGGCCGCTAAACCAGAGATTCTTAGCAGTTCCTCCGCTTATGAAGATCCACGGTCTTCAATGCTCCATCTCGACCGTCTTCAAATATCTTCACGTATTTGTTGGTCGGAATGGTTTTCGAATGTAAATTCGATCCCGGTCTTTCCATACCAACAATCGCATTGGACAGATTTGATAGTCGGTGATTTAACTATCAAAATAAACAGTGTTTCAAACATGACACTCCAATGAGTTCACTGGATCAGTATTTAGCATCATTTGGCCTTTGACAATCTAATTCCCTTTTTGTTAAATTGAAACTTCCAATTCTTTTAATATTCAAAAATACGATATTTGAATAAATCTAATTGATTAATTAACATTCGTCTTAACTCCATTCGCTTGACTCTAGATCACAGCAATCACAATGGTTACGCCTGATTCCCTCAGGAAACATCCGACCACCGTAGGCTATCTGCAGCCCTGCGAATTACGCTAGCAGTCGTACGAAATGGCAACTTACCCGAATAATTATGGTTGGCTGATTCTATCTCGAATAACTATATTCAATTTCCCATTTTGAAATCTCATTTGAAATTCTCCTTTTTACTAGATCTCGTTTTCAAATAACGTTAATGTAAAATTAACGTCTTAACACTTTGAATCTCACTTAAAACCTCTGGTTTATAATAAACCCTTTTTATCGAAATCTCCTTTCACTTAATTCATATAATTAAGTACGTTTATTTCCTTTCACCATTCAATTGGCTTGCATCTCACATTCAGTAACTTTTTTAAATGAATTCCCATTTAAAAATATATTCCTGACTTTATCATTAAATTATATAATAACTTATTTCAAACATTAACTACTTTAGTAGTTAATCCCTTTATTAACTAAATTAAATATTAAATCCCTTTTTAATCCTTATTTAAATTCAAACGATATTCGTTTAACTATTTTAGTCAAAACACATTAACTTGATAAACAATTCTAATTCCAAACGGTCGATTTAATTAACTCAAAAACTTGATTACCTCATTAACCGATTTCAACAAATCCTCGCTTTAAATTAATCAAAAATATGATTAATTTAAATAGATTCCAATTATTTGTTTTCTTTACAAAACAATGATCAAAGTTTAACCCTTTCGATTCATTTCTTATCTTCATACTTGAAAATCCGATTAACATCAGCATATACTTTATAAAATAAACCAACCATAAATCAAGGTCTTAAATAAATAAAATATTTATTTAATTCCCTTTTTTCTTTATTCAAATAATATATTTCAAGATCTGAGTCCAGTTATAAAATAAACTTTATAACTTCACTTCTATCGACTCACCTAACGGTGAATCCATATCTATAAACCGATTGATTTTTAAAGGCCATACTCTGCCAAACACTTAACCAATATCACCTATTGGTTCAAACCAAACAGAGGTTGAATATTAAATCAATAATCAACCATCAAATCAATCACACAAACAGGTCAGTTCATATATGATAATATGAAAATAAACAATACATTTGAGGAATTCGGTTGGATTCCTCCAACCTGTTCTTCCCTGAAATCACAATGGTTATTTCAAATCAGACTGTTCAGTTTTGTTTGACTGATAAAAATGAATAACGACCATTAATATCAACCACAAGCTATTCAAACAATTCAACCATTTAAACACGTTTATAAATAAACGTGACCAACCAAGGTGAGTTACCTTTATTGGAACCAATCGTTAGATAACGATTTGGTACTTCACTGAAATTAAACACATTTTAATTTTATCAGTTTAAATCCACAGTTAAATAGATAACTAGCAAAGCAGTCAACCATTAGCAAGCAAAGCACACAAAATAAAAATACCCAATTTATATAAAATATAAAAAGGGTAACTGAGTGAGTTTAACTCACTTGATTCGTCTGCTGCGGAGACCTTTTGTTTTAATTAAATTAAACTGACGTTTAACTCAATTAAAATTCTAGTAGTTGCCAACTCTGATCAAATCAGCTCCACCCGGTTGTGCACGTCGATATGGTTCCGACGCCACTTGTTTTGTCTGATCCCGTTACTGTATGACACAGTTATATAATTTACGTTATTCGCTTATTTAAACAATATTATTAAAACTTTTAAAATAACTATTTTAAAAGCCTAGTTTTTAATTTACGTTATATGCATATATAAAATCCCTATTAGGCATACATTAAACTATCATTAAGCATATTAACACCGGGTTCTAGTCACTTTATATTATTAAATCTACATAGGTCCGTAATTATATGTTTAAAAGTGGGTTTGGGCACACTTAGATTCTACCATTCACCTTGCTTAAACTAAAGTTTGGTGGTAAGGCAATATCAGTAGAGGATCGGTCACATTTAAAAATGGTTTGGCACTCTATATTATAACCGTCCGTTGTATATAAATTAAACATATTTATTAGGGCAGATAAAATATACAACTGGCATGGTATATACTATACTATTTTAATCTGGTAAATATTAAACGAATAGAATTAGGCGCAGCTAAACACTAGATTAGGCAAACTAACATTAAGCAGTACTAAACAATCTATTAGGCATGTACGAACTCCTTCTTAAAGGCTACGTTATAAATTATTTGGTTACCCATCCAAACTTATATTCAGGAAAGGTAAACTATTTGCAGTAGTTAATTTTATTAACAAATACTTTAATATGTTACTTAAATCTTATACTTACATGCTGTTAAGCATGTTAAATTATAAAGTATTTTAAACTATGTTTGTACCTTCTTCTCACCCTGCTGGAACGCCAACCACCATGTTCTCTTCCCTACGTTCAACGTCCCAAGCCTCATGCTGCAAACCCCAAGCCCACGTACACCGATCCCATCCACGCACCAACGGCCAACACCTCACTGCTCACGCTCCATCCTTTTATACCAAAATGAAAGTGCTCCTGCACGTTTGCACTCCTCACTTTTGTCCCCTTCCGTCCATGCTTCTTACTGGTTTCTCCTCAAACAGCATAACTCTCCCACATGCAAGTTTCACCTCAACCTTCCAACTCCATGCTTCACTCTTTTCTTCACCTTTCTGATGCTCATGCATGTTTCTCCTCAATTAGAGCGTGCTTCGCTTGGGTCTTCTATTACTGTTGCCGCACAGACCCAGCTCCGGCTGACGACCGACGCCCGCTACCAGAACATCCATCACTTCAGCGCCTTCTGCCCTTCCACCTCATTCAACTTTCGGTTGTGATAAAATTTTTGAATTATATATTGAAGAGCAGTTTCGGTCCTTGTCTTTTACTTTGGAAGCTACTGTGTGTATTCACGGAGGGAAGAAATGGCGAGCTTACAGTATTTGTTTTTGTTTTAATGGAGGCTTGCATTCTCTGGAAATGAATAAGCTTGCTCGCATATATATATTAGCGAGTTCCTTGATCATCACGGTTTGCAAGTCGTGAAGGGCACGGTATTGAAAACGTGGGTGCCAAGGTAGTTAGGGGTAATAGCCACTAGGTCTCGTACGCTTAGAGTATGAAAATTTTTTAGAACGCATGTGCATTCATTAATTACAGATAGTTGTACGTGTGGTGTTGTCATGTGAAAGGTTGACAAGGCAAGAGTAGGAAGTAGATAGGTAGTTGGCATGTTTGCTTTGGTCGGCTGCAAGTTTGTTTAAATCATAGGGTACACAAAACTATTATATTATTGTTCAAAACTTCAATGTGAAGTAATTAGTTAAACCTACTACGAACAATTCCTGTTTACTGATAAAAAGGCTAATCTTAGTGTAAAAAGGTATTCCGGACCCAATGGGATAAGTTTCGTCGCAATCCGAGGTCGTATGGAAAAATTTCCTTTATGAAACCAGAAATGAACACACGTTTAATTTTTCCACGGTCACCAGATAAATCAAATTAACTTGAAACTACGAAGTCTGACAATAACTTTCCGATACGAACCCAATGGCACTAATTTCGTCGCATTCTGAGACTGTTGCCCCGGTAGGCTGTTTTTACCGCGTACCGCACTACCCTTTTTAACACCAAATTTCTCGATCTCTAAAAATAACAAACTATATACATATCCTGACTCTAATCGACGATACGAACTCAACGGAACTGGTTTCGCGGTCTAATTTAATCGTCTTTTCAAGTTACACTCAAATATCCCTTTATTGAATTAAATACGCTCTATAGAAATTGAACGGCGTTTATGGCTGCCGTGGTCATATACGACATCGGTTTTCCACGCAATTCACCACCGTACAATAATTTAGCGATACGGTTCTAATAAAACTGATTTCGTCGAAATCTGAGTCCGTTTGCAAAACGGCTATTTTAAAGGCCTATAATTAAATAACGATTTTCCATAGCGACTATTTCAAATTTTGAGTTAGCCATAACTATCAAACTATAACACGAAATCTGGATTTTTCTCTTTCATATGAAAATTATCGTCAATATGGTCCCAACGTGTCTTGTTTCACAGAAATCCGACTTATATCGAACCCTGTATTCTCAGTTGAAGTTCAAAACTCCAATCTACGAACTGCACGCCATTTTCAAGCTCGATTTTATATTATATATATAAATTATAACGTTCAACTTCGTTCTAAATAGCGAATTCAATATTAAATTTCATTAATATTCCCAATATAATATTTAAAACTAATTTAAATATTCATATTCAAATGGTCGAAAAACACGGGTCGTTACATTCTTCCCCCCTTAAAATAATTTCGTCCTCGAAATTGCTAAGGTAAGAAAGAACGTTATAAACTCATTAATTTCAAATCTAATTTTATATTAAATTAGAAACCAATTTCAATACTATATATAGATAATTTCAAAAATATTGAAAATTTTCTAACACTTTAAAATTTTCGAAAAATTCCGCCAGCACCTCCTCTGTACGACTCAATCGGTACAACTACAACTCGCCTTTCTAGGCCTTCTCTGATCCAAAAGAAAATAAACAGCCAAGCGGCTTGCCAAATAGGCTCAAAAATCATCAACCCCATGTATAAAAATAAACGTGTACCTTTTTGGTCGAGCATATCATTATATCTTCCGTCTGCTACTCTGTCAGCATATACAAATGCATTCCCAAACAAAATTCCAATCTTATCCTCAAAACTAAATCTTTCGCGTGTCCAAGCCAAATCCCATTCTCAACTCAATTTCCAACCATTTTCAATTTCAACCCTTAACTTACCAGTCCAACACCATTTCATATTCCTGTCTCCCAATTCCAAATCTGGTTCTGCTCGATATATTATATCCTGATTCAATTTCCAGTTAATTTGTTTCAATTCAATTCATATTTGCTTTCCCATATTTCTATTAAATTTTGTTTTTGTTCACACAATCTCCCCGGGAGTTTTTAAACAGTTCATCTCTTTCAAAAATCAAATATTCCTTTCAGGATCCAAAACAACTTGTTTTTCTCAAAGCAATTCAAACCAAAATCTTTGGTAGTAATCCGTCACTTACCACTCGAAAATGAACACTGATGATGCGGCCGTCATCATCAGAATTATTTTCCAGTGATCGAAGTGAGTTCAATACTATATTATTTCAAAACTCCAATTTTAAACACTTTCATTTTGAAATATCTCCAAATATAAATGCTTGGGAAATATTTTCAAATTCACCCAGGATCTTAAAATTCACATACATTTAATCCAAAATTACTTTTCACACTCTTCTAATTTTTCACAATTTCAATCTAAATTCTGGTTTAACTTCAAATTTAATTCATCTGATTCCATATATTATATCCATAGGAATTCTGATTGGTTACTTACATAACCATTCAATTATAACACATCCAATGTACTATAATACTCCAAATATTAATCATTCTTTTATATCAAAATATATTTTGGGTAAAATTATTTCATTTACCCTCTTTCAAAAACATACTGTGTCGAATTATTCTGTTCAAGAGTTTAGAAACACTTATCGACACAGTTTGCATTACTGTATCGACCAGAATTCATAAACTACTCGACAAACCAATCAACACAATATAAACAGTTTTTATAACAATTTACAAATACGCGCTCATATATATATACTCAAACTCAATCTAGGGTATTACTAACCCCAACTCTACTGAGTTACACCACAGAGCCAAGGTAATTACTTAACCTTCAGCTCTGATACCACTGTAACGAACCGGGATTTTCGACTCCGAAAATCAACATCAAACTATCATGTTGACCATTCAGACATCGAACATTCCAGATCATTAATAGAAAGAAGTTAGAGGGTGAGAATAGATAAGGTAGAAATATTGAATAGAAGAAGAAGAACACCACACAGAGTCTCACATCGCAGCGGAACAAATTATAATACAGAAATAACCTTTATTGAAAGCTTTTGAAATACTTACAATATCAGAGTACACATCTGGACAGTGATACTAATCTGTCCTCATATAACACACAGCGGAATAATAATATCATACGTCTGGACTCTTCCAGCTCGTCTCTTCACAGCAGTCGATAACCTGAACCTGTACAACCCGGTCTAACCCGAGCATTTACAAAACACCGGGTCAGTCTGGTGAACTAGAGTGAGATAAACTCGCACAGTAATAAGGGTGAATCATCCAATCATGATTTTAGTGTTCAAAAATCTTTTCAAAGAAAAGGATAATCGTAAGACCAAATCCACACATAAACACGGACGGTTTTTACCTTACGATAACCCAAAACATTTTTGAAACCAATATCTTATCTGATATTATAATAATGTCTAAACACAAGTAAATAGAAATCTAGTGGAACGCTTGCATCTCACGCTCCACATATATAGTATAAAATCAAAAACCCGCAGGCGCTTATTGGAGATTGGATTCCAACTTGACAAGGTATGGGTCCACCTTCCGATAGTGTATCTCTAGAGACGAATACACTGGGTTCAACAAGAACTTCTTGCAACCCGGCCCTCACATGACTGACCCCTCATTTCGCTTGAGAGTATCGAATGTATATCACCGACGGTTGGGATCAGCAACCGTCTCCCGACAAGGGACAGCATCGAAACATAGATTTAAGAAGCAAATAGGATTTCCTCTAGATAGGTGATCATACACCCTAATGGGAGCGACCCACATAGCCATGCTGCCTGCCCGATTTTTGTCATTTCCCGGTTGATGAGGCTTGAGGCTAGAATTTACCTTTGAACATCTGGTCGTCATTCACTTTGAATGCCACATCGTCAGATCCGTCAGATATCACTAATTGACGTCCACAAAAATACTCTAGCTGAAAACTAGAGAATGGCAATTCCCTGCCAACAACTATCGTACGTTTGAAGAAATCAACGTACGTGATTCTTTGGAAATACTCTGTCAGACATTCGTCCATATACGTCATCCAGGAACAGGATGAACCGAAGGCACTCTCCTACTGCATCCATATAGGAATCACCCCATGGATTAGTAGCGAGAAGTCCTTGCACTCGTGGATTCCAACCACGACAGAACCACAGTTTATCTCTGGCCGCTAAACCAGAGATTCTTAGCAGTTCCTCCGCTTATGAAGATCCACGGTCTTCAATGCTCCATCTCGACCGTCTTCAAATATCTTCACGTATTTGTTGGTCGGAATGGTTTTCGAATGTAAATTCGATCCCGGTCTTTCCATACCAACAATCGCATTGGACAGATTTGATAGTCGGTGATTTAACTATCAAAATAAACAGTGTTTCAAACATGACACTCCAATGAGTTCACTGGATCAGTATTTAGCATCATTTGGCCTTTGACAATCTAATTCCCTTTTTGTTAAATTGAAACTTCCAATTCTTTTAATATTCAAAAATACGATATTTGAATAAATCTAATTGATTAATTAACATTCGTCTTAACTCCATTCGCTTGACTCTAGATCACAGCAATCACAATGGTTACGCCTGATTCCCTCAGGAAACATCCGACCACCGTAGGCTATCTGCAGCCCTGCGAATTACGTTAGCAGTCGTACGAAATGGCAACTTACCCGAATAATTATGGTTGGCTGATTCTATCTCGAATAACTATATTCAATTTCCCATTTTGAAATCTCATTTGAAATTCTCCTTTTTACTAGATCTCGTTTTCAAATAACGTTAATGTAAAATTAACGTCTTAACACTTTGAATCTCACTTAAAACCTCTGGTTTATAATAAACCCTTTTTATCGAAATCTCCTTTCACTTAATTCATATAATTAAGTACGTTTATTTCCTTTCACCATTCAATTGGCTTGCATCTCACATTCAGTAACTTTTTTAAATGAATTCCCATTTAAAAATATATTCCTGACTTTATCATTAAATTATATAATAACTTATTTCAAACATTAACTACTTTAGTAGTTAATCCCTTTATTAACTAAATTAAATATTAAATCCCTTTTTAATCCTTATTTAAATTCAAACGATATTCGTTTAACTATTTTAGTCAAAACACATTAACTTGATAAACAATTCTAATTCCAAACGGTCGATTTAATTAACTCAAAAACTTGATTACCTCATTAACCGATTTCAACAAATCCTCGCTTTAAATTAATCAAAAATATGATTAATTTAAATAGATTCCAATTATTTGTTTTCTTTACAAAACAATGATCAAAGTTTAACCCTTTCGATTCATTTCTTATCTTCATACTTGAAAATCCGATTAACATCAGCATATACTTTATAAAATAAACCAACCATAAATCAAGGTCTTAAATAAATAAAATATTTATTTAATTCCCTTTTTTCTTTATTCAAATAATATATTTCAAGATCTGAGTCCAGTTATAAAATAAACTTTATAACTTCACTTCTATCGACTCACCTAACGGTGAATCCATATCTATAAACCGATTGATTTTTAAAGGCCATACTCTGCCAAACACTTAACCAATATCACCTATTGGTTCAAACCAAACAGAGGTTGAATATTAAATCAATAATCAACCATCAAATCAATCACACAAACAGGTCAGTTCATATATGATAATATGAAAATAAACAATACATTTGAGGAATCCGGTTGGATTCCTCCAACCTGTTCTTCCCTGAAATCACAATGGTTATTTCAAATCAGACTGTTCAGTTTTGTTTGACTGATAAAAATGAATAACGACCATTAATATCAACCACAAGCTATTCAAACAATTCAACCATTTAAACACGTTTATAAATAAACGTGACCAACCAAGGTGAGTTACCTTTATTGGAACCAATCGTTAGATAACGATTTGGTACTTCACTGAAATTAAACACATTTTAATTTTATCAGTTTAAATCCACAGTTAAATAGATAACTAGCAAAGCAGTCAACCATTAGCAAGCAAAGCACACAAAATAAAAATACCCAATTTATATAAAATATAAAAAGGGTAACTGAGTGAGTTTAACTCACTTGATTCGTCTGCTGCGGAGACCTTTTGTTTTAATTAAATTAAACTGACGTTTAACTCAATTAAAATTCTAGTAGTTGCCAACTCTGATCAAATCAGCTCCACCCGGTTGTGCACGTCGATATGGTTCCGACGCCACTTGTTTTGTCTGATCCCGTTACTGTATGACACAGTTATATAATTTACGTTATTCGCTTATTTAAACAATATTATTAAAACTTTTAAAATAACTATTTTAAAAGCCTAGTTTTTAATTTACGTTATATGCATATATAAAATCCCTATTAGGCATACATTAAACTATCATTAAGCATATTAACACCGGGTTCTAGTCACTTTATATTATTAAATCTACATAGGTCCGTAATTATATGTTTAAAAGTGGGTTTGGGCACACTTAGATTCTACCATTCACCTTGCTTAAACTAAAGTTTGGTGGTAAGGCAATATCAGTAGAGGATCGGTCACATTTAAAAATGGTTTGGCACTCTATATTATAACCGTCCGTTGTATATAAATTAAACATATTTATTAGGGCAGATAAAATATACAACTGGCATGGTATATACTATACTATTTTAATCTGGTAAATATTAAACGAATAGAATTAGGCGCAGCTAAACACTAGATTAGGCAAACTAACATTAAGCAGTACTAAACAATCTATTAGGCATGTACGAACTCCTTCTTAAAGGCTACGTTATAAATTATTTGGTTACCCATCCAAACTTATATTCAGGAAAGGTAAACTATTTGCAGTAGTTAATTTTATTAACAAATACTTTAATATGTTACTTAAATCTTATACTTACATGCTGTTAAGCATGTTAAATTATAAAGTATTTTAAACTATGTTTGTACCTTCTTCTCACCCTGCTGGAACGCCAACCACCATGTTCTCTTCCCTACGTTCAACGTCCCAAGCCTCATGCTGCAAACCCCAAGCCCACGTACACCGATCCCATCCACGCACCAACGGCCAACACCTCACTGCTCACGCTCCATCCTTTTATACCAAAATGAAAGTGCTCCTGCACGTTTGCACTCCTCACTTTTGTCCCCTTCCGTCCATGCTTCTTACTGGTTTCTCCTCAAACAGCATAACTCTCCCACATGCAAGTTTCACCTCAACCTTCCAACTCCATGCTTCACTCTTTTCTTCACCTTTCTGATGCTCATGCATGTTTCTCCTCAATTAGAGCGTGCTTCGCTTGGGTCTTCTATTACTGTTGCCGCACAGACCCAGCTCCGGCTGACGACCGACGCCCGCTACCAGAACATCCATCACTTCAGCGCCTTCTGCCCTTCCACCTCATTCAACTTTCGGTTGTGATAAAATTTTTGAATTATATATTGAAGAGCAGTTTCGGTCCTTGTCTTTTACTTTGGAAGCTACTGTGTGTATTCACGGAGGGAAGAAATGGCGAGCTTACAGTATTTGTTTTTGTTTTAATGGAGGCTTGCATTCTCTGGAAATGAATAAGCTTGCTCGCATATATATATTAGCGAGTTCCTTGATCATCACGGTTTGCAAGTCGTGAAGGGCACGGTATTGAAAACGTGGGTGCCAAGGTAGTTAGGGGTAATAGCCACTAGGTCTCGTACGCTTAGAGTATGAAAATTTTTTAGAACGCATGTGCATTCATTAATTACAGATAGTTGTACGTGTGGTGTTGTCATGTGAAAGGTTGACAAGGCAAGAGTAGGAAGTAGATAGGTAGTTGGCATGTTTGCTTTGGTCGGCTGCAAGTTTGTTTAAATCATAGGGTACACAAAACTATTATATTATTGTTCAAAACTTCAATGTGAAGTAATTAGTTAAACCTACTACGAACAATTCCTGTTTACTGATAAAAAGGCTAATCTTAGTGTAAAAAGGTATTCCGGACCCAATGGGATAAGTTTCGTCGCAATCCGAGGTCGTATGGAAAAATTTCCTTTATGAAACCAGAAATGAACACACGTTTAATTTTTCCACGGTCACCAGATAAATCAAATTAACTTGAAACTACGAAGTCTGACAATAACTTTCCGATACGAACCCAATGGCACTAATTTCGTCGCATTCTGAGACTGTTGCCCCGGTAGGCTGTTTTTACCGCGTACCGCACTACCCTTTTTAACACCAAATTTCTCGATCTCTAAAAATAACAAACTATATACATATCCTGACTCTAATCGACGATACGAACTCAACGGAACTGGTTTCGCGGTCTAATTTAATCGTCTTTTCAAGTTACACTCAAATATCCCTTTATTGAATTAAATACGCTCTATAGAAATTGAACGGCGTTTATGGCTGCCGTGGTCATATACGACATCGGTTTTCCACGCAATTCACCACCGTACAATAATTTAGCGATACGGTTCTAATAAAACTGATTTCGTCGAAATCTGAGTCCGTTTGCAAAACGGCTATTTTAAAGGCCTATAATTAAATAACGATTTTCCATAGCGACTATTTCAAATTTTGAGTTAGCCATAACTATCAAACTATAACACGAAATCTGGATTTTTCTCTTTCATATGAAAATTATCGTCAATATGGTCCCAACGTGTCTTGTTTCACAGAAATCCGACTTATATCGAACCCTGTATTCTCAGTTGAAGTTCAAAACTCCAATCTACGAACTGCACGCCATTTTCAAGCTCGATTTTATATTATATATATAAATTATAACGTTCAACTTCGTTCTAAATAGCGAATTCAATATTAAATTTCATTAATATTCCCAATATAATATTTAAAACTAATTTAAATATTCATATTCAAATGGTCGAAAAACACGGGTCGTTACAACCCTCTTCACTTTTGCTTTTGGTTATCATTGAAATCATTGATCATTTTTGGTGAAAATAGGGATTTAAACCGGGAAATTCTGAGCGTCAGTTTTTTAAGAGGGAGGCGCGATGGAGGTTTGACCACAAAAATGAAACGATAGGGTTTGACTAAGTTTGACCATGTATATATATTTATATTTTTTAATTTATTTAATTCCAAAAATACCTGTTTATTGATACTAGCACCAAATCAAACCCAACAATTGTTGCCTCTAGCTAAATACCCCCTTTCTGGACACAATGGGATATGTTTCGTAAGCCAATTCAGTTGTTTCGATCGGTTTTTCTTTAAGTTAAAATATAAATTAATTTATTGTTAAATTAAAATAAAAGTTTATTGATACTAACTCCAAATCAAACCGTCTGTTGCCCCTACCCAAATACCCCCATACCGAACACAATGGAATATGTTTCATAAGCCAATTCGGCTATTTTGACCAGGTTTTCTTTAAATTAAAATATAAATCAATATATATTGAATTTAAATGTACATTTTAATTTACCAGAGCCACATACTGGCTCCAAAAATCACAGAAAAATAAATCTAGCTATGTTTTGACGATACGGTCCTAACAAAACTAATTTCATCGAATTTGGAGACCATTTAAAAAATGGCCTTTCTATAGTCGATTAAATTTAAACTGTATTTACAAAACACGTTTAAATTCAACACGCTCACATATTAAATCCAAAAATTATGAAACTTGAAACCTAGCAATAATTTGACATTCCGGATCCAACAAAAGTGGTTTCGTAGAAAACGGATATCGTTTGCAAAATGACTATTTTTAAGGGCTATATATTATATTAATATATATATATATATATATATATATATTTCATAGCGACTATTTAAAATTTTAAACAAGGCATAATTTTTAATTTACATTATGAAATCTGGATTTTTCGCATTCGTTAGAAAGATATAATTAAACAGATTCAGATATTTCTTGTTTTACTGAAATCTGATTAATTTTCAATTCTATACGTTCAATTGAAATTTAAAATCGAATTTTCAAATGACCGCGCCATTTCAGGCTTGTTTTATAATTAAAATAAATTTATACATTCTAACTTCATTTAAAATAAATTTTAAATCGTTATTATTTAAAGTAAATCATTTTAAATATTCAAAATCCATTATAAAATAAAAGTTATAAATTGGTTCTGAAATTCTGGGTTGTTACAACAGTCGATTTCATTGAATATTTGAATTTCTATGAATTTTGAAGAGCCATCGCGACTTGATTTTTGTTTGAGCGAAGAATGAAATGAGTTAGGGGTTAAGGAATGTAAATGATATTATATAGGGTAAGGTTTTTAATATTTTATTCAATTTTATTGAATATAATATCGTATCGTAATTTCCCCTAGACATTTTCTATTCGTTCGATCACAAACGAATTCCGTTCGCGATGAAAATGGACATCTTGGTATAGTTTGACATTCTGGACTCAATGAAACTTTTTTCATCGAAATCCCAGTTCGTTTGCAAAAACAGCGCTATTTTTAATTCAAAATTGCTAATCTATACACATTTATTTTGTGCATGCCAACACAACAACTCTGATTGGCACGAAACTAAAAATCTAGCAATAATTAGCCGTTACGGATTTAATAAAATTCATTTCATTGAAATCTGAGGTCAGTTGAAAATTGGTTATTTTCACATTCTAAATCGATGAAATATAAATCGATTTTAAACAATCCAATTTATTAATAATAAATCATTGTTATCATATATATTCAAATAAAATTATACATTGCTTCAAAATAGACTAATTTGAGTTTTAAACTCAATATTTTCCATTATCAAATTAAATCTACATTAAAATTATTCAAAATCCTTTTATTTTATTAAATAAATCATCATAGCTCAAAAAAGGTATACAATAATTTTCTGAAAATTTCGTTTTGATATAAGTCAAAATCTACGAGATGAAATCTTGATCTTTCTCTTCGATTAGAAAATTATAATTCAATAGATCTGAAAGATTCTTGTTTCAAAGAATTCCGACTTATATTGCCTTATATATGCTCAATTGAACTTCAAATCGTAAAACTACGAACTACCGCAACGCAGCCAGCTCATTTTAATCATATTATAATTAACACGTTCAATCTTCATTTAATAAACAAATTCCTTATTATAATTCAAATCTAAACTTAATTAAATCCTTTTATATTGTTCAATTCATACTGTATTGCAAATCCAACTTATTTCGACTATTTTCCTAATTAAATTTATTATTTAACTATTTTATATTAATAAAATACTCAAAGCCTTAAAACTTGAGTTGTTTTAATTTCCAAATCACTATTCTAATATTTAAATAAATCAAATATTCGATGACTAAAAATATGGCATGTTACAAAATATTTTCTTTACTTCTCATATTTTCCTAAACGAAATATTTGTTATTCCACAAACCGGAAGAACAAAAGAGATATAGACGTGAAATACAGACCAATGTTTGCCTATTTTATGTGTTTTCTGACCCAAAAATATTTATTCATGACAATAAACGTTCGAATTTCACAAGACGATGTATAGGGTTGTTCTTAGAATTCCATCTAGTACTTTTAGTTTAAATTCGATCAAATTTCTATACATTTTATCCTTGGCAATTTACTTAGCATTTAACTAATTTGCAGCGAATGGAATAATTATATGTAATATATCACGGAATTCATTCCTCTGTTATGGCTAATAACCTTATCTCAAATATTAAATTTAAAATTTAAAATTTAACGTCAATTCCAATATATTTTGTCGCTATCACCAATCGATCACACAAATTAACAAAGCGAATGGATTTAGACGTTTATGCTATATAGTTCTTTATATTATCATTGAGTAGAACACTCAAATTTAATGAATTAATGTTATTATAATTTTATCCATTTTGAATTTATTTTAATAAATAAATTCGAACTTTAACTTATCGTTTTACATTTTACATCTCAAAACAACAAGTTCAAATTTATAAGGGTTCAAATTCACGTTTGTTAATTGAGATTTCAAGTTTCAAATCGAAATAAGGTTATAAACATTGTCCTAAACATTTAATATTTTATTAACCTCATATTTTAAGACATCGAAATTACTGATTTGGTACATGATTTTTTTAAACCTCATATGTAACAACCCGTATTTTCCATAACCTGTAATAATGTAAATCGAGGCAGAATTTAATTCTAAAATCTGAATCAAGGGAAACGGGCTATGCCATTGCGTTCGTCTCGGAAAAATACGCGAAATAGAGTCCGAGTTTTCGAAAATCGGAGTCCGTATGACCCGATTAAGGCCCAACGAAGTTTTCAGAAAATTTCAACGTAAAAACAGATTTCAAATTCAAGTTTGAATTTGAGAATCTGTGAAACGACCCGCAAATCCGTGCTATCTGAGTTGACTAAATACAACACACGTCCAACCCAAATAACACAGAAATACGAACCATTAATAGAAAGAAGATAGAGGGTGAGAATAGATAAGATAGAAAACTTAGAATAGAAGAAAAACGAAGATCACAAACTCACAGCGGAACGAATAAAATATATTATATAACATAAGCTTCGAAATACAAATCTGTTTTGTACATATATACATACCATCATCAGAGTACACATAACATTTGATTCAGCGGAAGTAACTCTAAATAACTAACGTTGAAGCCTCCTGCTTCAAGCTCCTCCAAGTGTATCTGTAAAAGCCTGAAACACTTGACTGCCCGAACAAATTTGGGCACCCAAGAGTTTAGGGAGAACAAAACAAAATAAACTCTGGGTCAGTCATGGAACTGGTGTGAGTAAACTCCAACCACTTGTTTAACTTTCCAAACCCTTTTCGTAAGAAAAGATAATAGTAAGACCAGCCCACACATAAACATGGATGGTTTTTACCTTACTATAATCCAAAACACTTTGATACGAAAATCCAGTGATATTATGATAATGTCTACATCAAGTAAATAACCAAATAGCAGAACGCTTGCATCTCACGCTCCACATATATAGTATAAAATCAAAAACCGCATGGCGCTTATTGGAGATTGGATTTCCAACATGACAAGGTATGGAACCACCTTCCGATGATGTATCTCTAGAGGCGAATACACCTGGGTTCAACAAGAACGTCTTGCAACCCGGCCCACACATGACCGACCACTCATTTCGCTTGAGTGTATCGAATGTATATCACCAACGGTTGGACTCAAACCACCGTTTCCCGAATGGGCAGAATCGATAGATTTAGAAACAAAAGGAATTTCTCTAGATAGGTGATTATACACCCTAATGGGTGCGACCCACATAGCCATGCTGCCTGCCCGATTTTTGTCCTTTCCCGGTTGTTGAGGCCTGAGGCTACGCATACTTACCATTCATTGATAGCACAATCACTTTGAATGCCACATTGTCAGATCCGTTAATCACTAGTTGAGTCTGCACAAATATTCTGGATATTATGCTAAGGGATAAATCCGTTGCAACCATATACATTCATACAGACCAACCCATTTGATCATTGGAAATACTTTGTCAGACATTCGTCCATTTACGTTCGTTCTGGGATTGAACGAAACCGAAGGCACTATTTCTATAAATAGAAAAAGCCCTTGCACTTCACTCCGTCTTCAATATATTCAGCATACTTGGTTCGCAACGCTTATGCCGATACGGAGTGGTTCTTCGGATAATAATCCAACCGGTCTCTCCATATTGACAACGATGGTCAAAACTTCGATAGTCTGTGATTTAACTATCGAATAAAAACAAGTGTTCATCCAACATATCAAACAAATCACTGGGCCCTTTAATTAATATTTCATTAATTAAATCTCTTCTATATTCTCTTATCAATATTTGTTAACCAAATATTTCAATAATCATATCGGCCTCTTATGCCATTTGGAAAACGTTTCCAAATATCAACTCCTTTTATTTTCTATATATTAGAAAAATCTCTATTTGCAATTGGAAACAATTCCAATCACTTATCTCTATCCCTTTTGTTTACAACATTCGATTTTTTATATTCACTTTACTATCGAACTCAATACGTCGATACAATGATTTCAAATTATCAAAATCTCTTAAAAATATTCTAACTCCTTAAATTTCCGAAAAATTTCGCCATAACCTCCCCTGTATCGGGAGCATCGGGAAATTTCAAATAGCTTCCCGGTATCTTCCTCAATCAAAAGAAAAAGGAAAAGCCAAGCGGCTTGCCGATACGGCGCATAAAATCTCATATATGAAAATTAAACATGTACCTTTTTGTCGAGCACATAAATTTAAATCTTCATATACTTCATATCAAACCTGCTTACACATGTTCACCTGTTTCCAATTCAATTCAACACCATCTAATCGTTTGAATTCAGTTTCGCCCATTTATTCTTTAAATTGGCCATTTTGCCTATTTCACTTTTTGTTGGACATAACATGTTCAAACAAAATGTTTAACTCGTTCATGACCAAATTGAATTTCAATTTCAATTCTAGTTCTCTTTTCTATTTCGAATATAAATTCTCAAATCGAATTCACTTATTATTTAAGGCCCAATATCAATTCAACATCTCATTTACTAATTACTATTCGAATTAGTTAATTCTATTCAAAGTCAAAATCTGATTTCTGTTTCAAAAATCAATTTCCTTACTCCACCTGAGTTCACATATATTTTATAACTCAAGTCTGAAATTTTCTAAATAGAAATTCGGATTTTATTCGCTTAAAATCCTTTTATAAAATTAAATAAACCGTTATGGGTTTAAAACGATTTTGGCGCTGTTTTTCTGAAAATTTGATTTTGACATAACTCAAAATCTATACGACGAAATTCAGATTTTTCTCTTTCATTAGGAAACTATTATCAAATCGGTCCTGACGTTTCTTGTTTTAAAGAATTCCGACCCCAATTGAGTTCTGTATACTCAATTGAAGTTCGAATCGCTATTTTACGAACTGCAGCGCTGCGGCGAGTTCGTTTTAATTATATTTATATATAAAAACTTTTAAACTTCGTTAAAATGAATTCAACTCTATTTAGCTCTATTTGAATTCCTTGATTCAAATTCCAATCTCACTTTTGAATTCTACATTTCAAATTCCAATTCCTTTTCTATTTGATATTCAAATTCAATACTTAAATTTCTATTTCAATTCCATATTCAAATTCTATGTTTGAATTCATTTGAATTCTCTTATTCAAGCTCTATATTTAAATTCCATTGGAACTTCTATATTCCAATTTCTATATTTGAATTCTATTGGAATTCAAATATTCAAACTCCTTTTTAAATTCTATATTCAAAATTCCATAGTTTAAACCCATTTGAATTTCATATTCAAATCCCATAGATCAAATCCTATTTGAATTCAATTTGAATCTCTTATATTCAAATTTCATTTTCCATTTCCATTTGAATTCTAATATTCAAATTCATTTCCAACCCCATTTGAATTCTAATATCCAAACTTATTTTTAACACCCTTTGAATTTCTAATATTCAAATTCATTTTCAACACCATTTGAATTTCTTCACTCAAAACCATTTGAATTCCCTTGAATTCAAATTCCATTTCAAAATCATTTGGATTCCCTATTTTGAAATCCTATTTTGAAATTCTATTTCCAATTCTACGTTGAAAATCCTATTTCAAAGTTTATTTCAAATTCTATTTTGAAATTCTACATGCAAATCTCTATTTGAATTTCTTTATTCGAATTCCTTTGAATTCAAATTTTATTCTTATTCCTTGGATTCAAATTCTATTTTCCATTCTAATTTCGTCTATTCAAATCCTATTTGAACTTCTATTTGAATTTCTAATATTCAATCTCCTTTTAAAATTCAAACATTTAAACTCCTTTTCTAATTCTACTATTCAAATGTTATACTCAAATTTCATTTGAGTTATATATTTAAAATTTCATTTCACATCCTATTTTGAAATTTCATTTCAAATTCCAATTGCACACTTGTATTTCTATTTCTGAATTATCAAATGATAATTCTTTTCACTTCATTTATAACTTCGTTATAAAGAACTATTTATAAACTTCGTTTATAAAGAAACTACTTGTTTTATTTTTCGAAAACAAGTTTATATTTTTATTCCCATTTAAAATTCAAATTCTATTTAAAAATAGAATTTCTCTTTTAAAATCTCCAATATCCTTTTTACGATATTTTTAAATATCATTAACACTTAGCCCAGTGATATTTAAACAATCAAATCACCCAATTTTCAATCATTTTATTTTTAACACGTCATATAGGAATATATGAAATCAGCAAACAACAGACAGATAATATATTTTTGAGGAATCCAGTTGGATTCCTCCAACCTGTTTTCCTGCATTCACAGATGTTAGCACATAAATAATACCCATTCTGCTTCGTGGCAGAATATCGCGGTATAGAAGGTCATCCACTAATCATAGCGTGGGGCGTATAGGGTAATCATCCGCTATGAAACTGCGGGCATCCGCTAATGAGACTGCGGGAATCCAACCAATCAATCAACCCAATATATATATATATATATATATCCTAAATAACTAATATATATAAACAACCAGAAAACAACACAAGCAGCAAACAATTTTTTTTTAATGAAATAAAAATAATTCTAAAGGTGAGTGAGATTTACTCACAAATGATTTCGTTTGTGCTGAATACCCCTTTAAATTTAACATTTCGTATCTTCTCGGCTTCGACCCCATTTAAATCTTTTGTCTTGAACCTATGATTATATATTTTAATTTAACGATTAAACACTATAATAATTTAAATTAACCTAACCAATTAATAGATTTATTATCCTGAGTATTTAAAAATAAAGACGTATACCTTATTATCTCCGCATGACTCGACCAATCCACGAAGTCAACTCAACAAATATCGATCCATTCCCACTTGAATTAGCTTCAAAACAGCGGTCATCCATTATGGCATTTAACCAAACAACTTGCAGTCAACTACTTCCAGGCTACAGACCGTCGTTACTCCAATACTCCACCATCGCACAGACCCATTCCTCAATCATCGAACTTTGCTCATGCTACACCGAGTTTCTTGAAACCGCAGTACCCTCTTAAACCCATCGCGACTTCCCCCAGTTCATCGCCAACATGTCGCACTCCTCAATAACAGCTCCACCCCAAATCAGGCCATCCTCCCAAAATCGCACTTGTTCGAATTCACTAAACACTCAAGAATGACTTGCACCACAACGTCGACAGCTTCTCTGAAGCCTTAGCCAAACCGATGTCGACGCCTTATTGCGAGCGCTCCGTGAACGATTTCGAGCTTCAGGGTTTGACCAGTCTTGCACCGCGATGCCCGATTTTAATTCGATTCTTATAGTTGAAGAAGGGGCGAATTTTATTTTATTATTATAATAGAACGAACGGATTTCATTTGAAAATGAGGAAGAGAGAATGGGGACTAGTATTTCATTCCGATTGCTGAAGTTTGTGAATGAAGTTCAGAGGGGCGCGATGGTTTATATAAGTGAAGAGGAAAGACAGAGAGTACACCATCTTTAAATTCTTGTTTCCTAGATAACGAAGAAGGGAAACAATTTCCACAGGTCGAAGAAGTAGGTATGCGTGATGTTTAGATTTTAGGGTGGCGAATTTCAGTGTTTTGCGTGTACGGTTGGGTACATAGGACGGTTGATTTTGAAAAGTATTAAATTCGATTTGATTTTGTTTAAATTAAATAACTATGATATCTCGCGGTCTATTACTCGAAATCCCTGAACTGCTATCTAGTCGCAACGACTGATGTTAACAACATTATACGATATTCTAAATTCAACGGGACCAGTTTTAAAATTTAATTCAACTGAACAAAACAGATAATAATTTGGATTACTGATTTAAATTAAACTCGATTTAAAATATAAATTGATTTCAGACAATTAAATTTAACGAAAATAACTAATTATTATCGTTTTAATCCACATAGATTTTATATTGATCGACTGGATTGTTTTGATTCATTTTCAACTGCGACTTCAATTATACTTCGTATTACGATAATTTAATATATTTGATATTAAATCATATATCGATTATTAAATCGATAAATCCAATAAAAATTCATTTATATTTTATATTCAATATTTAAAACCATACTAAATATTTAAAATAAACTGTTCAAAAATCTGGGTCGTTACATTCTTTCCCCCTTAAAATAATTTCGTCCTCGAAATTGTTAAAGTAGGAAACATGGTACAAACTCATTACTTTTCAACATATTCACCTATGTTGAAATTCAACCCCTCATATTTCTACGAGTTTAATTCCAACCAAAACTTTTGGTTTCCATTCATATGCATTCTAATTCATATTCATTTCAATTTATTTCAAATTGATTCTAGTCAATTTATTAACCTCGAACCATTTAACTTGCTTCAGTTAAATTTTAATTCCAGAATCCAAATCACAGGTTTTTTTTTTTTTTTTTTTTTTTCAAATCCTTTGGAATACATAAATGTATACTTATACTTATTTTCATCTCAATTCAAAACATTTGAATTTTCAATCTACTTGTTTTCTTTCAAAACAAATTTCCATCAAAAACTTTCTAAGGTAGCAATCCATCTCTTAGAAACTCGGAAATGAACACTGATGATGTTGCAATCATCATCAGAATAATTTCCCAGCCACTGAAGTGAGTTCAGTGCTTTATTATTTCTAAATCCATCTAAAATGATTTTCTTTCAAATCCCTTTAAAACAAATCTATATTATTTTAATATACTCTGAAAAATATTTTCAACTTCCCAGGATTTAGATTTCAAATTCTGGCTTGAATTCAATTTCAATTCATCTCATTTGTATATTTTTTTCTTCATATACAAATTCCGTTTGGTTATAAATAACTATTCCAATTTTTATAATCTTATCTGATTATAATGATATTAATCAACACATCCATATAATAATCTCAAAAAAATTATCCCTTCTATATCAAAATAGAAATTTGGGTAAAATTATTTCATTTACCCATTTTAAAACAATATCGTGTTCAATCTTCTGTTCAAGTGTTTAGAAATTCCTATCGACTTCGTGGCGTCCCACGATTCGACCAGAATTCATAAACCACTCAACAGACTAGCCAACACAATATAAAACAACTTTTTTATATCAATAACAAATACGCGCTCTCGTATATATAGACTCAACTCATTCTAGGGTACTACTGACCCTATCTCTAATGAGCACATTTCCACCAAAGCCTAGGTATTCGCTCAACCTAAGCTCTGATACCAACTGAAACGACCCGCAAATCCGTGCTATCTGAGTTGACTAAATACAACACACGTCCAACCCAAATAACACAGAAATACGAACCATTAATAGAAAGAAGATAGAGGGTGAGAATAGATAAGATAGAAAACTTAGAATAGAAGAAAAACGAAGATCACAAACTCACAGCGGAACGAATAAAATATATTATATAACATAAGCTTCGAAATACAAATCTGTTTTGTACATATATACATACCATCATCAGAGTACACATAACATTTGATTCAGCGGAAGTAACTCTAAATAACTAACGTTGAAGCCTCCTGCTTCAAGCTCCTCCAAGTGTATCTGTAAAAGCCTGAAACACTTGACTGCCCGAACAAATTTGGGCACCCAAGAGTTTAGGGAGAACAAAACAAAATAAACTCTGGGTCAGTCATGGAACTGGTGTGAGTAAACTCCAACCACTTGTTTAACTTTCCAAACCCTTTTCGTAAGAAAAGATAATAGTAAGACCAGCCCACACATAAACATGGATGGTTTTTACCTTACTATAATCCAAAACACTTTGATACGAAAATCCAGTGATATTATGATAATGTCTACATCAAGTAAATAACCAAATAGCAGAACGCTTGCATCTCACGCTCCACATATATAGTATAAAATCAAAAACCGCATGGCGCTTATTGGAGATTGGATTTCCAACATGACAAGGTATGGAACCACCTTCCGATGATGTATCTCTAGAGGCGAATACACCTGGGTTCAACAAGAACGTCTTGCAACCCGGCCCACACATGACCGACCACTCATTTCGCTTGAGTGTATCGAATGTATATCACCAACGGTTGGACTCAAACCACCGTTTCCCGAATGGGCAGAATCGATAGATTTAGAAACAAAAGGAATTTCTCTAGATAGGTGATTATACACCCTAATGGGTGCGACCCACATAGCCATGCTGCCTGCCCGATTTTTGTCCTTTCCCGGTTGTTGAGGCCTGAGGCTACGCATACTTACCATTCATTGATAGCACAATCACTTTGAATGCCACATTGTCAGATCCGTTAATCACTAGTTGAGTCTGCACAAATATTCTGGATATTATGCTAAGGGATAAATCCGTTGCAACCATATACATTCATACAGACCAACCCATTTGATCATTGGAAATACTTTGTCAGACATTCGTCCATTTACGTTCGTTCTGGGATTGAACGAAACCGAAGGCACTATTTCTATAAATAGAAAAAGCCCTTGCACTTCACTCCGTCTTCAATATATTCAGCATACTTGGTTCGCAACGCTTATGCCGATACGGAGTGGTTCTTCGGATAATAATCCAACCGGTCTCTCCATATTGACAACGATGGTCAAAACTTCGATAGTCTGTGATTTAACTATCGAATAAAAACAAGTGTTCATCCAACATATCAAACAAATCACTGGGCCCTTTAATTAATATTTCATTAATTAAATCTCTTCTATATTCTCTTATCAATATTTGTTAACCAAATATTTCAATAATCATATCGGCCTCTTATGCCATTTGGAAAACGTTTCCAAATATCAACTCCTTTTATTTTCTATATATTAGAAAAATCTCTATTTGCAATTGGAAACAATTCCAATCACTTATCTCTATCCCTTTTGTTTACAACATTCGATTTTTTATATTCACTTTACTATCGAACTCAATACGTCGATACAATGATTTCAAATTATCAAAATCTCTTAAAAATATTCTAACTCCTTAAATTTCCGAAAAATTTCGCCATAACCTCCCTGTATCGGGAGCATCGGGAAATTTCAAATAGCTTCCCGGTATCTTCCTCAATCAAAAGAAAAAGGAAAAGCCAAGCGGCTTGCCGATACGGCGCATAAAATCTCATATATGAAAATTAAACATGTACCTTTTTGTCGAGCACATAAATTTAAATCTTCATATACTTCATATCAAACCTGCTTACACATGTTCACCTGTTTCCAATTCAATTCAACACCATCTAATCGTTTGAATTCAGTTTCGCCCATTTATTCTTTAAATTGGCCATTTTGCCTATTTCACTTTTTGTTGGACATAACATGTTCAAACAAAATGTTTAACTCGTTCATGACCAAATTGAATTTCAATTTCAATTCTAGTTCTCTTTTCTATTTCGAATATAAATTCTCAAATCGAATTCACTTATTATTTAAGGCCCAATATCAATTCAACATCTCATTTACTAATTACAATTCGAATTAGTTAATTCTATTCAAAGTCAAAATCTGATTTCTGTTTCAAAAATCAATTTCCTTACTCCACCTGAGTTCACATATATTTTATAACTCAAGTCTGAAATTTTCTAAATAGAAATTCGGATTTTATTCGCTTAAAATCCTTTTATAAAATTAAATAAACCGTTATGGGTTTAAAACGATTTTGGCGCTGTTTTTCTGAAAATTTGATTTTGACATAACTCAAAATCTATACGACGAAATTCAGATTTTTCTCTTTCATTAGGAAACTATTATCAAATCGGTCCTGACGTTTCTTGTTTTAAAGAATTCCGACCCCAATTGAGTTCTGTATACTCAATTGAAGTTCGAATCGCTATTTTACGAACTGCAGCGCTGCGGCGAGTTCGTTTTAATTATATTTATATATAAAAACTTTTAAACTTCGTTAAAATGAATTCAACTCTATTTAGCTCTATTTGAATTCCTTGATTCAAATTCCAATCTCACTTTTGAATTATACATTTCAAATTCCAATTCCTTTTCTATTTGATATTCAAATTCAATACTTAAATTTCTATTTCAATTCCATATTCAAATTCTATGTTTGAATTCATTTGAATTCTCTTATTCAAGCTCTATATTTAAATTCCATTGGAACTTCTATATTCCAATTTCTATATTTGAATTCTATTGGAATTCAAATATTCAAACTCCTTTTTAAATTCTATATTCAAAATTCCATAGTTTAAACCCATTTGAATTTCATATTCAAATCCCATAGATCAAATCCTATTTGAATTCAATTTGAATCTCTTATATTCAAATTTCATTTTCCATTTCCATTTGAATTCTAATATTCAAATTCATTTCCAACCCCATTTGAATTCTAATATCCAAACTTATTTTTAACACCCTTTGAATTTCTAATATTCAAATTCATTTTCAACACCATTTGAATTTCTTCACTCAAAACCATTTGAATTCCCTTGAATTCAAATTCCATTTCAAAATCATTTGGATTCCCTATTTTGAAATCCTATTTTGAAATTCTATTTCCAATTCTACGTTGAAAATCCTATTTCAAAGTTTATTTCAAATTCTATTTTGAAATTCTACATGCAAATCTCTATTTGAATTTCTTTATTCGAATTCCTTTGAATTCAAATTTTATTCTTATTCCTTGGATTCAAATTCTATTTTCCATTCTAATTTCGTCTATTCAAATCCTATTTGAACTTCTATTTGAATTTCTAATATTCAATCTCCTTTTAAAATTCAAATATTTAAACTCCTTTTCTAATTCTACTATTCAAATGTTATACTCAAATTTCATTTGAGTTATATATTTAAAATTTCATTTCACATCCTATTTTGAAATTTCATTTCAAATTCCAATTGCACACTTGTATTTCTATTTCTGAATTATCAAATGATAATTCTTTTCACTTCATTTATAACTTCGTTATAAAGAACTATTTATAAACTTCGTTTATAAAGAAACTACTTGTTTTATTTTTCGGAAACAAGTTTATATTTTTATTCCCATTTAAAATTCAAATTCTATTTAAAAATAGAATTTCTCTTTTAAAATCTCCAATATCCTTTTTACGATATTTTTAAATATCATTAACACTTAGCCCAGTGATATTTAAACAATCAAATCACCCAATTTTCAATCATTTTATTTTTAACACGTCATATAGGAATATATGAAATCAGCAAACAACAGACAGATAATATATTTTTGAGGAATCCAGTTGGATTCCTCCAACCTGTTTTCCTGCATTCACAGATGTTAGCACATAAATAATACCCATTCTGCTTCGTGGCAGAATATCGCGGTATAGAAGGTCATCCACTAATCATAGCGTGGGGCGTATAGGGTAATCATCCGCTATGAAACTGCGGGCATCCGCTAATGAGACTGCGGGAATCCAACCAATCAATCAACCCAATATATATATATATATCCTAAATAACTAATATATATAAACAACCAGAAAACAACACAAGCAGCAAACAATTTTTTTTTATGAAATAAAAATAATTCTAAAGGTGAGTGAGATTTACTCACAAATGATTTCGTTTGTGCTGAATACCCCTTTAAATTTAACATTTCGTATCTTCTCGGCTTCGACCCCATTTAAATCTTTTGTCTTGAACCTATGATTATATATTTTAATTTAACGATTAAACACTATAATAATTTAAATTAACCTAACCAATTAATAGATTTATTATCCTGAGTATTTAAAAATAAAGACGTATACCTTATTATCTCCGCATGACTCGACCAATCCACGAAGTCAACTCAACAAATATCGATCCATTCCCACTTGAATTAGCTTCAAAACAGCGGTCATCCATTATGGCATTTAACCAAACAACTTGCAGTCAACTACTTCCAGGCTACAGACCGTCGTTACTCCAATACTCCACCATCGCACAGACCCATTCCTCAATCATCGAACTTTGCTCATGCTACACCGAGTTTCTTGAAACCGCAGTACCCTCTTTAACCCATCGCGACTTCCCCCAGTTCATCGCCAACATGTCGCACTCCTCAATAACAGCTCCACCCCAAATCAGGCCATCCTCCCAAAATCGCACTTGTTCGAATTCACTAAACACTCAAGAATGACTTGCACCACAACGTCGACAGCTTCTCTGAAGCCTTAGCCAAACCGATGTCGACGCCTTATTGCGAGCGCTCCGTGAACGATTTCGAGCTTCAGGGTTTGACCAGTCTTGCACCGCGATGCCCGATTTTAATTCGATTCTTATAGTTGAAGAAGGGGCGAATTTTATTTTATTATTATAATAGAACGAACGGATTTCATTTGAAAATGAGGAAGAGAGAATGGGGACTAGTATTTCATTCCGATTGCTGAAGTTTGTGAATGAAGTTCAGAGGGGCGCGATGGTTTATATAAGTGAAGAGGAAAGACAGAGAGTACACCATCTTTAAATTCTTGTTTCCTAGATAACGAAGAAGGGAAACAATTTCCACAGGTCGAAGAAGTAGGTATGCGTGATGTTTAGATTTTAGGGTGGCGAATTTCAGTGTTTTGCTTGTACGGTTGGGTACATAGGACGGTTGATTTTGAAAAGTATTAAATTCGATTTGATTTTGTTTAAATTAAATAACTATGATATCTCGCGGTCTATTACTCGAAATCCCTGAACTGCTATCTAGTCGCAACGACTGATGTTAACAACATTATACGATATTCTAAATTCAACGGGACCAGTTTTAAAATTTAATTCAACTGAACAAAACAGATAATAATTTGGATTACTGATTTAAATTAAACTCGATTTAAAATATAAATTGATTTCAGACAATTAAATTTAACGAAAATAACTAATTATTATCGTTTTAATCCACATAGATTTTATATTGATCGACTGGATTGTTTTGATTCATTTTCAACTGCGACTTCAATTATACTTCGTATTACGATAATTTAATATATTTGATATTAAATCATATATCGATTATTAAATCGATAAATCCAATAAAAATTCATTTATATTTTATATTCAATATTTAAAACCATACTAAATATTTAAAATAAACTGTTCAAAAATCTGGGTCGTTACAATTTGGGCTAGTATGGGCCAGGCGGGAAAATTCCCGCCAGGGCACCCAAGTCGACAGTCCTGTCGACTTGGGAGTCGTCTTGGTTGGACCCAAGTCGACAGCCCTGTCGACTTGGCTGTCGACAGGGGGTGCTCGGCCAGTTTGGTCTGATGCACCATTTTTGAGTTTGGCTGTGTTTTAGGGCTGTTTTCTGGAAGCTTCCGAGATCTGATGGTCCTAATCTAACCTAGGGTTAATATAAGGGTCTAAAACTAATCCTAATCTCTATAAATAAGCCCCTAACCTACCCCTAAATCATTAATATTCATTCATGCAACTAAACTATGGCAAAATTATTCCTCTCATGGCCTCCACTCTCTCTTAAAAATCTCTAAGCTTATTCCTATGAGAGATTCATGTTCATTCTAGTGATTTCAAGTTTAAATGAGCATTATTAGCTTGCATTCAAGTCAAGTTACAATCTTTACATCATAAAGCAAGGGTTTTTATTGATTTGGAGCTTCATATTTGGGTTTTATGATTGCATAAGGGCTTTGTCATATTTTTGTGTCTTCATAAGCATTGTAAGCCCTTTTCTACTTTCATACTTAAACTCTAAAGTTAATGAATGATGCAAGTTGTGTTTGATCATTATGATATGCAAGTTTACTATGATGTGTTATGCAAGTTTACTATGATGTGTTATGCAAGTTCATCAAGTTATGTTATGCAAGTTTGATATGCAAGTTTGTCATATGATATGCAAGTTATGTTATGCAAGTTTGATATGCAAGTTTGTCATATGATATGCAAGTTATGTTATGCAAGTTTGTCATATGATATGCAAGTTATGTTATGCAAGTTTGATATGCAAGTTTGTCATATGATATGCAAGTTATGTTATGCAAGTTTGGGTTGATCCTTTTGTTCATGTTATCATGTTATGCAAGCTTATCTTGGGTTTATGAGCTTAAAGCTTCAAGCTTTATGCTAAAGGTTGCATTTTGGCAACATGTAAGTTATCATATCTCTTATGATAACTTGCATGTGAGGCTAAATGCGAACTTATGGCCATTTCTACATGTCATTTATCACCATGTATCACCAATATGCTAAGTTTGGTTTTATGCATGCTTTTGAGGCCTAAAAATGTAATATGCAAGTATATGAACACATGTACATTTCATATGCCACCATGTTGAACTTGTGGCTTCAACACCTTTATGTCATGATTATGCCAAGTTCCCTCTTTCTATCCTTTATGCGCTATTGCGATATGTAAGCGATGGGATTGCGTTTGGGGTTGGGTAAACTTAAAAGACATAAAAACATAAGATTGGGAATTTACCTATTAAGTTAGGTCTACCCATTGGGAATTTACCTATTAAGTTAGGTCTACCCAAATTCTTGAAAAAAAACGTGTAATGTGTTTTGGAAACATAATGGACATGACACTTAGAAAATATAAGTGTGGCCAACTCGAGGTTGGGTTGAGTTTGTAGCATAAATCTACCCGGAACCAACCGGCTTAACTAGTGGCTACAAACAATAGGACCCAATGTGATAAGTTGGTCAAGTTGTGCTTGAACCCGAGGTTAGACTAGGTTGTGGTGTAAAGCTACCCGGACCCGCCCGGCTTAACTAGTAACCACAACGAGGTCTAATGTGAGAGGTTAAGGTGCATTAAATTAATTAATGCTACATGATAAGGTTAAGTAAATTTGATTTATGACACTTAACCAATTTGACATGAATGGGTAGGTTAAGTGAATCCGGGCTTGATTTCTTAATGACACTTAACCGTAAAATACGACTAGTGGTTAGGGTTAAGTTAATCTACACTTAACCAATCTGAACTCGGTAATTTAACGGGGTTAAGTTGAACTATACTTAACCAATCCAACTCAGTAATTTGATAAGGCTGAGAACCGATTTGATACCTGGTCTGGATAGACTAACTTGATTGATAAATTAAACGAACCTGTTTTGCGGATCTGTAGGACCCACACCAAGTTAGGCAAGTTTGTAAATCTGTTATCTGATCCGTTAGTCTGAAAACTGATCGTCTGAACTTTGTATGTCCGAACTCTGTTAATAAGTTAATCTGAATCTGATAGTCTGGGGACACAAGGGGGAATACTTGTGTCATTTGTTGTTTGGGACCCATATTAGTCAGGAACCCTTTCTGGTATCAAAACTTTGACCCAACTGTAGGTAGGGTCCGGGCACGCTTACTGAACTAATTATAAGTGGTTCATTCTGATAATGGCGATGGGTGTTGATGGTGCGTTCCAACCGGGTCATGTGCGTGCATGGATCCCGGTCTGCTTCTGAGGATGTAAGACGCCGTGACATCTGTAAATATGCCTGTGCCAATTGGTTGCCACTTTAGGGAGTGATACACCCTTTCGTGGGGCCGACATAGGGTATTTATGTATTAGGGAGTCGATCGCTTGGGTAGGATTTAGGGTACACTTAGCTCTGTCTGATTCTGTTGGTACCGTCTGTTTTGTTGGGTGGTAACACCCGTCTGTGTCTGCGTGGTACCGTCTGTTTTGTTAGGCCCACTACTAGTGTACACCTAATTGTAGTATTCCGTTTCTGTACTCTGTTCTGTTAGGGTGGTAAAAGCCCATTTTTCCCGAACTTTATCTATGGACCATTCTGTTCCGTCCTGTTTCGACGTAGACATTAGGGTAACACCTAATCCTGTTATACTAGTATTGGTACTAAGAAGTTGGATCTTGACTTAGGCCGACACCTGATATTGGGCCAAGTTTAGGCCAAGGGATAAATTCTTGTTTATACATGACATGTTAGAATGCTGGTACACCTATGGTGAAAAACTTCACCTTGATTATGTGATGACCCCTTTTGAACTATCTGTTAGATATTCACCATGCTAGTATGTAATTATCCTTATGGTCATCCCTGCTTCTCATGTTAGTTAACTTTATCAGTTTACATTGATTGTAGTAGGGCTTACTCAGTCTTTTTGACTGACCTGTTTTCTTTCGCCTCTTTTCTTCCGTTTCCCCCCCAGGTTCTCAGGGTGGGAATATTGGAGTTTAGCTTGGCTTTCTGATTGCTTGCTTGTGGGATTTCAGCTCATGTACGGTTTCGACATGAAGCTAGCTATGGTTATCACTTATTTGGGGATAGTACTTATGTATTTCAGTTTTTCAGTTGATGTTGTTTTTATCTAGACTTGTTTATTTGGAAAGCTATGTTGTACCAGACTTGTTTTGAAATGGTTTAAAATCTTCCGTTGTTTTATCTATGTTATTTACTCTGTTTACATATATATACATATGTTCTTGTTCTGCCTTGATATATCATTATGCATGTTTACCTGATTCAAACACCCCTCCAAAGTCAGAGTGCTTGCAAGAGTCACCCTGGCGGAGGTGGGGTGTTACATCATAGTTAAAACAATCGTCTACTTCAAACGACTTGATTTGGTTTTATTACTGACCTATATGGTAAGAAAAAGTCGATCGCTACACGTTTTGTCTAGTTGTTTTATTTTCCTGTCCAGGAAAATGAATATGCCCAAAAAAAATTCAGTTCAATACTTTTTTTTAATCTCCACTCGGACTAATACACCTACTTGGCTTCTTGTATTTGTATTTAAAGCAAGTTGTGTATGTACTTCAATGATGTTAATGTTCCAGACCGTTAGGTACGAAGATTCAAGTAAGATATGTACCTTTTAAGGAATAAAATACCAATCCACTTCCATTTTGCATTTTGGACTAAATTATTTTACTCCTTGATACTCTATCAAATCTTCTTTTTTTATGATTGAATCCACCTCTACGATCCCATTTTAGTAATTTTTGAACTATTTCTTCTGTTTTGTGGATCACCAAGATAAGCAAGAATACTATTCCTATGTAAAATACCATTTGTGTGTATTTATTTAAAATACCAAAAGAGGTTATAGTTCTATCCTTCTGGATTATATTACAATGGAATAATAAATCCATTTCTTTGCCTTTTCCCAAATATATCAGTATTCACTTGGGGAACTGAAAATTTTATAACATTCAAATTCCTATTGGAGATGATCTGACCAAGTCTCGAATAGTCAAAAATATCCCTATTTTCTTAACAGAAGGATCCAACAATTTATGCCTTACTTGATCATTGGTAATTGGGAAGTCAAGGACATATCTTTCGTCGATGGAAAAAGAATAACAAATAATTTGATATTGATCTTTGTGGAGTAAAAAAGACACTATAGATCTGCATGGACTTTCTCCTAATATCCACAAATGATTTGTTTATAGTAATAAATGACCTTTACTATATGTATATTTGGGTACATGGTATACATTGGTACTCTAGTGCATTTCTCCATTTGATTCATAATAAATATGTTTTTGGACCTTCTCTTTAAAATGAAAAGTATTTGTTCTTGTACTAAGTTACAAGGATAAACATATACCTTCTTCAATCACTACACTTACATGATTCTTTTCATGCTTATTTTATATTATTTTCCTCAAATTAAATTATAAATTTTTGAATTAAACTTATTTAGAAGCTTTCAAAGGGCAAGTCATTTAATGCTATGGAATACAAGTCCAATTCATATACTTTTTCTTATTTTTATACGTAACCTTCATTACACCACATTTTCGTATATTTCAAATTTAAAAATATAAACTTACTTTTAAAACACTTGTTATTATTTTATTTTTATAAATAAAAGTGTTCTTAACAATATTAAATGTTGTGTTCAGAGCTAGTCAAGATTTTACAACTTCTAACAATTTTCTATAGGGCAAAAAGAAGAAATCCGAAAATTTCATTTCAGTCACATTTTTAGTTTTCCATTGAACTATTCATTTATGTAAATAAAATTTTAAAAACAAGTTTTCTAATATTAATTATAATCTAAAAAAGAATATTTTTATTATTAAAAACCAATGATTCAATGTTTATATTAATTGAATATTCATATTTCAAATGATAAAATTCTAGGTCGTTACATAAACCATAATTAAATAATATGTAATACCCCGTAATTCTGTAACACTAAGATTCACAAATCAAGGTATAATTAATTCAAAATGAAAGAACTAAGGGAAACGGGTTGCGCCATTGCGTTCGTCTCGAAATTCTTCTTGAAAACGAGTCCGAGTTTGCGTAAATCGGAGTCCGTATGAAGAAGTTATGACTCTCCGAAGTTTTAGGAATTTTCAGAACAGAAAACAGCTCGAAATTCGAATTCGAAATTCGAATTCAAACCCAGAAGCAGGCTGGGCGGGAAATTTCCCGCCCAAGACCAGGTCGACTGGGGAGTCGACTGGGCAGTCGACCCCCCCTGGCCAGGTCGACTGCGCAGTCGACCTGGGGGTCGACCTAGTGCCAGAACCCGGTTTTGAACCTGGGTTCATTTTGATGTTTTTGGCCCGATTTTCTGACCAGATTCATGACTCTAATCCTATATAAATAGCCTCCTGGCCTCCTTCTCTCTACACCATTTCATTCTATCCTTATGCTGCCTCTGAGAAAATGTATAAATAAATAAAATAATATATAAAATAAATCAAGATGAGGAAATGATGCTCAAGACTTTCAAGAGGGTATTCAAAACAAGCTAGATTTCAAGCGAAGATTCAAACGACTTCAACGACTGTTTTTCTATGAATCTAATATAATCTCTGTAAGTCGGTTACTTTTTAGATTTGAACGTTTTCTCTATTCGTGACATGAAATTAAAGGAATTAAGGAATATGCCTAATCTCTTCACTTGGATCTGTGTTTATACATGTTTCTAGACTTGATTAAGGACTGATCGTGATTCGATGACCAATTAGACATTGCCTATGACTATGAACATTGTCTATGACTATGAACATTGCCTATGACTATGACTATGAGAATTATTTCCTTTGACTATGAACACAAGCCTATGCCTTTGATTAGGAAACATAAACTATTGCCTATGACATAACAAGGACAACTGTGACTAAACACCTATGATTCATGACTAGGAAAGTATTGCTTAAGTTTTGTGACTGTGAAATTGGGTCTAAACCTGATTATCTATTCTGTCTATTCTTGATTTTCTTTGGATTTTGATCTTGGGAATTTACATATTAAGTTAGGTCTACCCATGTTCTTGAACTTACATCGTTATTCAACCCTTTTTATGTCATAACATTTTCATATCTATAGGCCTTCGATGTTTTAGATCAATTTATTTCAGTGTAATTCGTTAGGCCTGTAATTAGTAAATTATCATTTTATGCCAGTTATTATGTCTATCTTTTCATAGCATCTTTGGTTCATTCCCTTTTTATCTATGAATCTAGATTTATCTATAATCTAGATTGAATCACGATTATACGAACGATGGGAATACGATTTAGGTAAAATATGAAATTTACTAAAACTTAGTTATAAACTTGGAAATTGGCATAAATTGGGAACATGTATTATGGCATGTTTGCAAATTGGATAAATTTTACATGAATTATAGGATGTGTAATTTGAATCTAGTATTGACTTGTAAATCTAGCATTTACATGAACTATGAACTAGAATAATAAGTCTAGTTTGACATGAACTGTAATTAGAATGTTAAATCAGAATTGGATTAGCTAATTTGGCATAATAAGTATATTGGCATAAATTTGATATTGGCCATAATTGTGAGTAGTTGTCATGTTTAGCAAAATCATGGTTAGTGACACTTAATTTGGTATAGTTTACATACCAAAAAGCATAAATATGATATAGAGGGGAAAATGGGCCATAATAATAAATGTTGACAATTTACATTAAAAGAGTAATTAGGAAATAAGTAAATTTGGAATAATTTTCTTATAGAATTTGTCCTAAATGAGAAAATGTAAATTTAGACAAATTAAAGGTTTATTAACGACATCTCTTTTAATAATACACCAGAAAGTTCTAGGGTGACAGAGAGGATAATGTCTAGGCTTGGGTTTGGAAAATACAAGTTTCCTGCTCTCCCTGGCTATCCCTAACTGATCCGACGGATGGGATGGTTACTTTCAAAACCTGATTTGAAAATTAATCAAAACCCTTTGAACTTAGAAAACACGAATATGCCTAACCCGAGGTTAGACTGAGTTGCGATGTAAACCTGCCCGGAACCAACCGTCACATTCAGTAATCGCAACAATATCTGCCTAATGTGAGTGGTCGCGGCTTTAATTTATTTATTTAAAGCTAGAACAAGAATGGTAGGGTTAAGTTAACTAAGACACTTAACCAATTCAACATGATAACCAAACCGATGGGTGTGGTTAGGTTCATACTGACACTTAACACAGTTAAGCTAGAATGGGAGGGTTAAGTCCATAGGGACACTTAACTGAAATTAATATGGTAACAAGACAAGATTTGTAAGGGTTAAGTAACTAAGAAAACACTTAGCCAAATTAACATGTTAACTGGGCTAGAAGGTGGGGTTAAGTAAAGTTAATACACTTAGCCAATTTGACATGTTAGCTGGACTAGACCGTAGGGTTAAATAAACTTGAACACTTAACCATCAGAGTGTGATAAATGAATAGGGTTAAGTTTAAACATGAAGGGATACTACTTAACCATTAATAACATGTTAGTTAAAACAGATGGGCAAGGTTAAGTTAAAAAGGAACACTTAACCAACATAGGTTGAATGAATAGGGTTAAGTAATAAGAAATACTTAACCAATATAACTTGGTTTGTGGTAAGGTTAAGTCAACATGAATTACTGATAACACTTAACCAGTTTAACAGGATAAATGAAGAGGGTTAAGTTAGCTTGAATTGACTAATGACACTTAACCAATCCAAATTGACGAGAAAGAGAACTAAGTAGTAAACCTTAGTTAAAAGGAGCTAAGCAGTAAACCTTAGTTAAGAAAACAACGATTCTGGAAACTAAGTGGTAAACCTTAGTTAGCAGAACTAAGTAGTAATTCTTAGTATAACACGGGAAGGAGCGAACGTCCGTCTGATTTAAAAAGAAGGCTCCAACGAATTGGGTTACGAAGCCCGAGGCTTCGAGGGGACGTGAGGGTACTCTTGGTATCCCTCTGTGAGGTGGCAGATGATCCTCCTGGGCTCACAGAGGTTAAGGTCTGCGGTAGAAGAACCAAGGGTATGCCTTGGTTGCAATACAAGGCAACCTAAAGACTAGGATGGACCAGCGTGGTTCGGCGAGACCAGTAGCCCTGTGATAGCAACTCGTCGTCTACCTACCATCTTTAGTCAATCGTTGTACGTATGCGGAAAGGCAGAGAACTCCCAACAGACCATATACTTGCTATCTAGTTATGGGTGAGGCTGGCCAATAGGAAAGTAGTGCATAGGGTGGCAAAAGTACAGTTCTCGCGCTTGATTTTCTTGGATTGCCTTTCATTAGTTGAGGGAGGGGTCAAGTGGGACCATAGCCACTGGAATAAAAACAGACCTTAGCATCTGCATTGGCCGATATCTGAATGCTCCCGACCGAGTTCTGTGTCTCTTGATTTGCCCTGCCACAGGACTCGGGCCGCACATTACAGGACACGTGCATCTAGACAAGCGATAACGATTCGCGATACATGCGTGGGGAAGTCTAGGAACATATACCACTCTAGGTAGTGTGTCCTAGACTAGGGGGGCATCGTTCGACAGGTAGCATAATCCCTACTTGGACTAGGTGGCATAAACCCTGAATCCGAGAAGTGTTTAGCAGATAGCATAAACTCTAGTTAAATCTAGAAAGCACTTGATAGAAAACCCTAGATTAGATCTAGGTAATAAATAATAAATGTATGCCTGAAGGCAATGGAAACTACAGGGATTGAGATCACGTTATCGTTACTAGTTGGGACACTAGTTAGGTGGTGCAGAGATATAGAAACCAGTATAACAAGGAAATAGCGAAGCGGCGAAAGTATTAGAGCATACCCAGTTTATCTTATCTTAGCATATCTTGTGTTAATCTTGTCTAATCTTGCTGACCCTGTCATCATGGCGTTATCTTGTATTCAGTTAATTCATGTCGTTTTGTTTTTCCATGTTCACATGTTAGAAGTAACTGAACTTACTCAGGCTTTAAGTCCGACTCTATTTTTCTTTCGTCTTCTTTCTCTCCCGTCCCCCCCCCCAGGTAGTATAAGGAGGGAATAGTATAGCTCAGGATAAGTTGGATTGTCACTCTTTCCCAGCTTGAAGATTTGTCGAAGTTTTACTTAGATTCTCTTTTCAGATGCTATGGCTGGCTCTTGCTACATTGGGGAATATAAATGTTGTTTTATGCTTCTTTATTTTTTTAAGACAGATGATACTCTGGTATTGTAAAAGAAATCGTTGTACAAACTATTTTATCAATAAAGCAAAGTTTTATTTTCCGCTGTTTTAATTTTTGTCTGTCTTGTAATTCATCTGCATCTTTTACCTTAAAATGCTCCACAGAACTTAGTGCATTCCCTTTGTGAGTGACACTAATGGATGTGGGGTGTTACATAATAGGTACAGTACTATTTGGAAATTCAATGAACTACCATTGTTGTATGTCTGTATGCTTCCTATTACAAAAATGATTAGGAAACTCACTTACCAGATAGAGTTGTAGAAGATTCTGGTAGGAACCTATTATATTTTCATGTTTCTCATTTAGAGAAGTATGTGCATGATCCAAAGAGTATTATTGCTTCGACTACATTAGAGATTTAGTACTAGAACAAGATAAGACTCTTATTACCTTGTATGTGTTATAAATAGGGATGAGAATAGGTTAAGGTCAAGATCGATGAATTAGCGTAATTCCAATAGACTAACGATGAGAATGACTGAACTTAGGAAAGAAAAGATATGATTAAAGATATTATCCTCGGTTTTTTGATGGCATGTTCTATTCTGCTATATGGACTATTAAGCTAATAGAATATATGAACCATGCTCTTATGTGTTTGTTACACATCTTTGCATAATAGTTATGCCTATGTGTTCCTTACCATAACTTTGAGCATGAAAATTGAAGGGGTGAAGCTTGTAACACCAATAGTTCTTGTTTAACATTACTCATGGGATTTAATTAGATGAATAGAATAGAATATTGTGGTGGTGATAAATATAAAGGGATTTGATAACTAATTGGGTCAGACCTCAAGTAATCAATTAGTAACATTATTTTAAACATAGAACAGAATAAATGAGTGGGGGCATAATTGGAATAGTACCTTAATTAACTCCCTAACCTTTTCCTTTGTAGGTCATTCTCGATTTCATGTACATATCAATCAAAATCGAACATAAGAAGACCAACCATTAACAAAAAGGTGAAAGGTAAAAACTAAAGGATTCCAAGAAAAATGCTTAGAGAAACCAATCAACAACAAATCTTAGTTTCCCATGTCCAATCAAAGGTAAGTAACAATATCTCATCTCATTTATTTGTGTTTTTTTGATCCGTGGTAAGTTTTGGATTATTTGTGATAATGCGTCATAACATATACAATCAGTCTTTAGTTGAATGATGATCAATTGGAATTATTGAAATTGTATTGTTGGTTTCAAAGGTAAAACCTAATTATTGATCTTCTACGACTTGGGATGTTGACATGATGCGGAAATATTATTTTGAAGATGGGTTTTCAATTTCATTTTTTTCAAGTTAATATGAATTTCCTAAGGACATAGGGTTTATTTTTGGTTTTACTTATTAAAATTATTGAATAAATATTTATTGCCTCGAATATCTATATATAAAGTAAAAAGGATATTATTTTTGCCTAATAGAACATGATTTATAAGTAATCGTAAAAGGAAGGTGAAATTTAAATCTGAAAGAGATTAAAGTTAACGAAAGATTTTCCTTTAAAAAGAAATAAACCATTTTCATATTTATTCACAAAAAAGCCATAGCGCCGAACTTAGAGGTTCGATACCCCTACTTTATTTACATTTGGCATATATAAATGTTGATACCTAAAATAACCACCTAATAGTTATATGATGTATCAAATTTATAGATTCGAAATTTATTTCGGATGATGCATTCAATATCAACTTGTAGATACACAATATATCATCTTTTACATAGATCCAATATCAAGTAATTTAGGGGATTAATATCTCATGTTTGCATAAGCTGAACGCCTTATGGTTTCAAGACAAGGCACTATTCCTTCATAAAGTTTGGTGCCTTCTTTGTTTTAAGGATTTAGTACCTAAAATTTATTAAAATTTGACACCCCAAGATTTTAAGGGATATCCCATCTAGGTTGTAAGGGATCAATACACCAGAATGGCTTAAACTCAAAATATTTTATCTCATGTTTATTTGACATGTGTATTTTATGGTATTATAGTCATTTGTTAACAAATTTGATGCTCATATTTAATAGGTGCGGTAGCTTTATGTTCTGTAAACCAAAAGCGTTCTTTTAAATGCTTGATAGCCAACATATTTTAGAAACTCGATAATCATGTTTTACGTTATGTGGTTAAAAACCAAACATTATGTTTAGTGGCTCAATACAGAGACTCGAAATCCCTATTTAAGTGACATAACTCAGAATGTTTTATATTTATTTTTGCTATGTTTATGGGTTTTACAATATATCAATTAGGGACTCAACAACCTTGTCTTTGATAGCAAAATATTTAAAAGCCATTTAAAGATGGTATTGTTTTTGCATAAAATTTTGAAATGTGTTGGGCTATGTTTTCATTGTTTTAAAGAATGGTTTAAAGATATTAATTATTTATAATGATAAATGTTTTTGAGGAAATAAAATGGTATTTTAGCCCAAGTTTTTGTGTGAATTTTCCAAAAGGTACTATAGTTTAATTTTAAGTAACATTATAATGCCGGTGACTGCGGATTAAACATATAAGGACGAATGTTGTCATATTTTCCTGTAGCTATTTTTTCAGCTATATATGCTAGAACTGCATCCTATAGATTAGATGGATCAATCATGTTAGGATTCCTTAAAATGATCAATAAATATAACTATTTACACCTAACTATATTTGGATATTTTTTCTCTTATCCGGATCTGGAGATTGTTTGCTCCTAATCATACCAAGAGATTGTTTCCTCCTAACCATATTTAGAAATTTTTTATGCCTAAGCATATTTGGAGATCGTGTACATCCAGCAATATATGGACATTGTTGTATGTTTAGTTAAACTTAATTATGGACTTCTAATTATATTTGGAGACCTCCTAACCTTATTTGGAGATGATTACTAGTTGGCCTCGAATACAAATTGGTTCATTGTAACCTAAGGAAAAGTTGTGATATGTAAGATAGATGGGTCACTCAATGAGACAAATAATCCATTTTATGGGTTAATTAAACTTTTGGAATACATAACCTAGAATGGAAGACTAGTTATACTTACCTGTGTTAGATGCATGTTCTGTTATACTATAAATATTATGGTTACATATGCATGATTTATGGTTGATATATTTTGAATGTATACCAAGGAAGGGGAACTAGTTCGACTTAGCAGCCTAAGCGCACTACCAATCTATTTTGAGATCGTCTAAGTATTATTCACATTACTCTTTTTGTTTGACATAAAGTTTTTATTTTTACCCTTAAACTCTAGTTTCTCAATTGAGTAGGAAAGGATCAGTGTTTTTTAGGTTTAGACAAATATTCTTTTAGGGACATGCAAGGGGCATTCTATTATTAAGAGTTTTGTTTTCATTGTAATGTTTTGTGGTTGAATGAATGTTGCAATAGAATTTATAAAAATCAAGTATTAAACTTTGATCACTCAAATGGAATCAAAATATGTCATGCTTGAAGTATAATTATAATCATTATATTTTCTCTAAACATGGAAATGATGGGTCATCCAATAAATATGAACTCCATTAATTAAATGTTTCTAAAATATTTTTCATTCTTGTGCACCTGATGTAAAAGATATGATTATCCAATCATGTTTGGTCAAGAAGATATTGTACTAACGATTGTTGCACCACTAAAAGCGTTTATTTTTAAAAGGAGATGCTACAAATGGACAATATCTTCTAGAACGTAAAATATGAAATCATTCATAATGAAGAGAAATGTCGAGTTTCCTATTGATATCAAGAAAATGGATTGTTTATAATTACAATCCCCATGTTTCGGATAAGTGAAGGAGCACTGACATACAAACCTTAAAATTGATTATTGTTTGGTTTCCTGAATTATGTTTGGAATTGTTCCAACATATTAATAAACACCATGCTGAAATTTTCAGTATGGAGAATATGAGACACTTTTCTCATGAATCAATGATAGGAATTAAAATATATGATGTGTCCTAGACCAAGATTTACCTCTAGAGAACGGAGGTCCAATTAACTATAAAATTTGATAACCGTGAGTATTACCGACTATTCACAAAATATTACAGAATAATTTTTGGAAACAACAAACTCCTAATAAAGGAATATTAAAACCCATATTTCTTAAATGGCATAAAATATTGTAATTCAATCTTAAATTGATGTTGTTTTTTGGTCTTAAGTGGGAAATGTAACAAACAAGAAGTTATGTCTAATATGATTATAAAAGATAAAAAACATAGCCTTAAAATATTTTTTAATTGAAGTCAAACATGCAAGTGTAGATTTATGTGAAAGCTAGGGACAGATCGTAGCATAAAGAAACTAATAATCTATTATGATACTAATGACGTAGTACCAATTGCAGTATGAACAAACAACTAGATAATTGACCTATATTCTTCATGACTATCAAGCCATAAAATTGTTTATTGGTGATAACAAATTGTTATCTAAAAGTAGCTACAGGATAATAATATTATAGATCCACTCACTAGGAACCATTCTTAGTATTATATTGGAAATACTAATATAGTGTATATTAATAATTGTCATGATTAGCCCTAACTGAAAATGACATATTGATAGATTTGCAAGTGTATCCTAGAGGAATTTATCAATTTGATAATATACTTATCTCTTATAGAAATCTTATTGAAATTAAAGTAAGACATTTTTTCTTCACTTTTATTTTATATATTTTTATATACTGGAATAAAATAAATGTTAGAACAAATGTTAAGTACATAATTAAAGTACAAGGTTAAGATGATGAATTATTGACATAGTATTTAAATGGAAATAGGCTTTATTTGTTCATTAGGTATATAAGGAATATATATTTATAATGCATAATACTATTTTCTTTACAATATTATCGTCTACAATAAATCTACTATAATAATAATAGGTATATCATTGATAACTTGTGTCAAAACAAGTCCCTTCAAGCAACTTATCTAAATTATGTCTTCAGTGAATTGTATGTATAATTTTTTTCGTGTTCACAACCATTTAGACAAATAGCGATACTAATTTATTGCAATTGATTATTATTATTATTTCATTATTTTATTTTTTATGCTTGCATGAATATTTGAATTAATGAGATATAATTTTGGCTATTCCAAATGTCTAACTGCATAATAGATATATCTTGGATATTATGCCTTACGTATCAAAAAATATAATTCTTTAAATTCAATGTTTTGTCTTCCTTAATTTAAAAATTATTGCACAAAGTTATAAAGTATAACAATTCAAATATCTTAATACTTTCCCTGTGAAAAAAATTTGAACACAACTTCACTTTTGTCATAATTTTCAACTTTGAACTCAGAACACAATTTCAAAAACTAACTTTATATCATGGAAAATTACATGTAAACATAGGAAAAGATCTCCTTATATCGATATTGCTTACATCTGGAAACTATCTAATAGCCATGTCGAATATTATGATTCTTTTGAAGTCAAGAACAATTTATGGTTTATGATCAAATTTACATATAAAATTGCTATGTAATTAAATATTAATTATATCTTAAATGCATAAATAATATTTCAATAGATGTATCAATAGTTGGTATATTATTAGTGTCCTAGAAAAATGACTCTAAAAAAACTCATAAAAATTTACAACATGCATCATTATCGAAAAATATCCGAAAAAGCATCACTAGTTGGATTACAATTTGAACCTAAGTGCATAACATGGGTTCATACTAGTTTTCATATTACTTAATAAATTTACACTTAAAATATGAATTGCAATTTTATGTATATGTTGCCCATTTTAACTTTACAGTGGATAAATATTAATCAACTTGGTAAAATTCCTTATTAATATTTGGTAAATTTTATTTCCATACAAAATTTTAATCAGCTAATCCACCCTATGAAATAGGATTTGAGATTTTGATAACATTAAAATTTTAATTAGTTTATTTACCTAAATATATTGAAAAAAAATATGAAGCATGAACTAACCATAAATGCTGAAAGATAACAAATTTACGCATACTTAGGCGTGTTTTTGCATCTACATGTTTAGCTTCAAAATTCAATCTTAAAACAATAAGCATTGATGATGTTATATAATATTCCATAATACTGTATTCTACACTCCATAATGTTTCAGAATCGAACCTTGTTAAATAAGTAAGAATTTTATCTGCAGCTTATAAACATTTGAACAAAGCAACTGGAGTGTGTGAGCACTTATGTTAGAATTTATTTAGAGTCTTGTTCTCTCAGCCTTTCTCTCATTTGCAAAACACTCAGATAAAAAAATCCAGTATACAAGAAGAAGTTAGCCCCTTTTAATGTATGTCAAAATTAAATCTGAAAGCTTAGCCTATTTTATACCATTTCATTGCCTGTGTTATGAAACCATTTGACTCATTTCAGCATTGTGAAATTTCTTTATAAACTTTAGATACATCTGTTATAAAAAAAACAATAAACAATCTTTATATACTTTTGGTACATAGCTAGCTAGATTGAAATACTCTCCGATCTGTTAAGTTATCTAATCGTAAGAAGAAAGACGAAATCTTTAAGTTAGTCCACTTGTGGATTAACTCACAAAATAGTTGTGGATCAACTTATTAAAGTAATGTGGTGGATTTACTGATAGAATGTGTGAATGAAAATAAAACTTACCATATTTTTAATATCTATTACATTGTTTTATTTTTCCTATTTTTGAACCATTCATAGATATATATTTTTTGTTCTTTATTCTCTCTTGTTGCTCAATTAATAACATAATATTTTTTCTTTTCCAATTGCTATGCTAGTGTTTGGAAACTACATATTATAAAGCTAAAACCAAAAAAGTAGGAAAATTAATCTTAATATAAAAAATGTGGAAGAATTGAAAACAAAACTGACGTACTTTTGAAGTTTTCTAATTTTTTTACATAATAAAGAACATTACAAAAATTGTGCGTTACACATTATATACAAGAAAAATTGAGTGTAACTAGTTATCAATAATTTAGTCACTGTTAAATATTTTATTTAACCTTTCATTAAGTTAAAGAGATCGTCCAAATGTTATTTTTAAAAAGTCAAGTTAGCAAGATATTACTTGTTCTTCAACTCAAGATTCAAAAGATTTCTTTACGAAAAAACAAAATCAAACTGGGAGTCACAAATGATAAAAGATGCACGTTTGCTTATTAATTTCAATATTTGAATCCATTACACTTTGTGTGTCCCATCCAGCCTTACGTTATTTTCTATGTTTTTTATGGTTGCAAGGATAACACATGTGGCCCTTCTCAAAATAGCTAAGCTAATTAATCATTAGGGCCTATAAACCCTTCTTATTACCACTTCAAATATGAAGAAGCGAAAAATAGATATTTTTAAAGCATATTCTCTATCCTGAGGTCGAATTTTGTAAGGGTTGATCAATCCATTTCAGTTGAAAAACCTTAATAGGATCTTGCAATGATGTGATAGAACAAACAGATTGAAATGATTATCAATCATAGATCACAAAAAAAGGGCAACAGAGAACACACGATATTTATAGTGGTTCCACTATCATGAGATATTGTACGTCCACTTCAATAAGGAAGAGATTTTAATAATATTCAAGAGGTTACAAAGTTTTACAGTAGAGTAAAGAAATGAAGAAATATAGATGATCTGATGATAATAGCATTCTCTACGCCTCTCTTTATATAAAGGAAAAAATTACTTGGAGATGAAGTAATTGATTTATGTAAATAAATCAATTCATGGAAGATTAATATTCCCATTAATTTTATTGTCATATAATTGATTGATAACTTTCTTTTTTCTCCATCAATCGAATCTTTCCCAATTTAATTTCTTTCCGTTTCCTCTTTCATGAAATATGGCAACAAAATAAATGGCAAATATCTCCAATATCCCTGTCTCCTTAATATTCCTTTCAATTTCTTTCTTGCACAAAATGGGTAACCACATTACCGAGAGTATCTCCAAAATCTAATTAATATTGAAAATATTTTATTACCAAAAATTCCAATAATCTCCACCTTGAGACAATATCTCTTGTAAGCAGGAAACTCTAATGTGAATGCTTCCCATTGAGTTCCTGCAATAGCCACCCCTCATTGCACGTTATTAATGAACTCCGGCAAAGCCACCGACCACCAGCAAAGTGTTGGAAACATTTAAAAATAAGGTAGACATCGTGCAATCAACTCCTATCTCTCTTTATACAAGAAGAATACCATATCTTCTCTTGACTGCAACCAAGTCACTCTCTTCCTTATAGCTCCACCATGTGGCACCTATCACTTCATCAAGGGAATCAAGTTCAAGCAATGCTCGAACTCAATAGCAGTTAATGCCTTCGTAAACATGTCTGTTTCATTGTCATTTGTGTGAATCATCTGAAGAAGAACTAACTTCTCCTCATTCATAGAGATAAGGAAAGACTCTCTTACCTCTATATGCTTTATTCTAGAACTGAAAACCAAATTTTCAGCAAAATGAATTGCACTCTAACTGTCACAATTCACCAAATAAGTATCTTGTATTAAGCCCAAATCAAATAACAACTTCTTCAAATAAAGTACTTGCTTAGCTGCCTTAACTGCAGCTATCAACTTTGCCTCTGTAGTAGAAAAGAAACTATAGTCTGCAACCTCTCTCTCTCCAACTAATAGTTGTTCCTCAAAGTGTGAGCACATAGACCGAGGTTGACTTCCTTCTATCTCTATCTCAGCCAGTCTGAATCACAAAATCCGGCCAAGTTGAAATCTGTATTTCTGCCTCCAAGCCTGTAATCTGATGTTCCTCTAAGATATTTAAAAATATACTTCACTGCCCCTAATGCGATTTTCCCAGATTTGTTGTATACTACTAACTAATCCAACAGCTTAAGCAATGTCAGGTCTAGTGCACACCATAGCATACATTAAGCTACTTACTGCACTCGCATAAGGCACCTTTTTCATATAGACCTTGTCCTTTTATGAGATCGGAGAGCCCTGGTTAGAAAGCTGTATATGCAAAGGCATGGGTGTACTGATAGCCTTTGCTCCATCCATGCTAACCGACCATGCAGCTTTTGAATATATTCCTTTTGAGTAAGTCTAAAAAGTCCAAGCTTTCTATATCTTTAGATTTCCATCCCCAAAATTTTCTTTGCTTCTCCAAGATTTTTCGTATCAAATTCCGCTTTTAATTTCAACTTCAACTCATCAATTTCATCTTTATCCTTGGAAGCAATCAACATATGATCCACATACAAAAGTAAATACTCCCAATTATTATTCTTTAAATGATTGAAATAAACACATGCATCTTTAGTACTACAATTAAAACCATATGAAATCATTAAAGAGTCAAGCCTTTTGTGCCACTGTCTAGGCGATTGTTTTAGACCATAAAGATATTTCTTCAACCCGCATACCCAATCCGACTTTCCATCTACAATAAATCCTTCTGGCTACTTCATGTAAATGGTTTCCTCCAACGCAAGAAAGCGGTCTTCACAACAAGTTGTTCTAACTCGAAATCATGAGCAACAACTACTGCAAGTAGGATTCGAATTGAAGTTCGTTTAACAACTGAAACAAATATTTCTTCATACTCTAACCCCTTTCTTTGTGAAAACCCTTTGGCTACTAATCTTGTCTTGTATCCACCATCATATTTTACCTTGAACACCCACTTGAAACCTACGGCTCAGCTACCTTGAGGTAGCGGTACCAAATCTCAAGTCTTGTTCTTCTGCAAAGACTATATCTCCTCTTCCATAGCGCAATTCCACTTCGAGTTATCACTCGACTTCATGGCCTCTTCAAGGCTCTCATCATGAAATACATGTGAAGCATACTCAAACTGATTATCAAGGATCAAATTTTCATACTACCAATCTCTATATCTAATTGGAACTCTCTTTGTTCTGTGACTAGACCAAATGACTATATCTCCCGACTCTCCTTCAGCTCCACCTTGAGTTGAATCCTCTCTAGCTTCATGACCATCACCATCACTATAAGAGGAAATCTGTGAACTATCATGTATTGTATCATCAACTGCTATGTCACTATTATCAATAGTATTATCTCTAATTTGGTTTTGAAACCTGGGAATCTCGGTCTTTTCAAGCTTTTCGTCAACTGAATCTAAACCCTCTGATAAACGTTCCACAGGTTTAAACATTGCTGACTCATCAAAAGTCACATGTTTGGAATGTATAAATTTCTTCGTAATTGAATTCCAAATTCTATATCCTTTTATGCCATCTGTATAACCAAGAAAAACACATTTGGAGGCCCTAGGCTCCAACTTATCATGTCTTATATTGTGAACATAAAATGGACATCCAAATATACGAAAATAACTTAATAAAGTGTTTTTACCTCTTAATAACTCCTCTAGAATCTTCCCACCAATGGTTGAGCATAGAATTTGATTAATAAAAAGTGCTGCAATCGAAATAGCTTCATCCCAAAAACCCTTAAACATACCCGTAGTCAATATCAAGCAACAAGTCTTCTCAAGTAGAGTCTTATTCGTCCTCTCAGCAACCCCATTGCATTGCGGATCACCAGGTGTAGTAAAATGTCTTCTAATGCCATGTTGTCTGCAGTAGTAGAGGAACTCTTTAGAGACATATTCATCACCACTGTCGGATATAAGAATCTTCAATTTCTTTCGTGTTTGGTTTTCAACAAGAGCAAACCAAACCTTAAAGTTCTCAAATACTTCTAACTTATCTTTCATTACATACACCCAAACCTTGCATGAGTAGTCATCAATGAATGAAACAAAATAATAAGCTACACCAATAGAAGTTGCAGAGTATGACTTCCAAACATCTGAATGCACGTAATTAAGTACCCTCTTAGAAGTATGCATGCCATCACCAAAATAAACTCTGGTTTGCTTTTCCAATACACACTCCTTGCAAAAGTCCAACTTGTTGAAGATTTATCCCTTGATCTTTTTCTTCTTACGAAGCAACTCTAAGTTCTTCTCTGAAGTATGACCTAATCTCAGATGCCAAATCTTGGTAGCATCCAAACTTTTAGAACTATCGAACCCAATATATAATTCTTCATGGACAGTGGTACCCATTAGCAAATACAGATTTCGCACCATAACAACTTTCATCAATACAAGTGCCTCTGTAGAAACTCTAAAATCATCTCTGAAAATGGTTATCTATCTTGCATCCCAATGATGCCAATTGTCTTAATGATATCAATCACTTCTAAAGACCTGGGACATAGCGAACATCTGAAAGTATACAAACAATCCCGTCATACATGTAAATGCGAACTAAACCAACTCCCATAGAATTACATGTAGCATCAGTCCCCATAAGGATGGAAGTTCCTTCTTGGCATCGAAGGAAGAAATATAATCCCTATTAGGAGTCATATGAAATGATGCTCCAAAATCTAAAATCTAGTAGTCTGCAACATCTGATACACTCGATATCAATAAATTGCTACCATATATCTCCATCGCAACAGATGAAGAAACATTAGTCTTCTTCTCCGAATCTGGACAGTCTCTTCTCCAATGACCTAGTTTCTTACAATTATAGTACTTTCCATCTTTAGACTTACTCCGACAATCGGGCTTCCTAGAATTGGAACCCCCATATTATTCTTTGCTTTCTTCTACGCTCTTCATCTCACAAGAAATAAACCTGAACTACTACTTCCTCAACTACTATCACCAACACCAAACTCTTTCATATGATCTCTCAACTCTTCACTAAGTAAACCTATCTTTACATTATCTAATTTCAATGTATCTCTACCATAGATAAGACTGTTAGTGAAACCAGTGTATCGCTCTAGGAGCGAACACAATGGAACCATTGCTTTCTATTCTTCATCAACTTTCAACTCAACAGATTTCATCTTCATCAACATGTCATCAAACACACTTAGATGTGTCTTAATTGAAGAACCTTCCTTCATCTTATAAGTGAAGAAGGTCTTCAATAGGATCAGACAGTTAGTTAGGGATTTCTTCATGTAGAGGTCCTCGAACTTCTTTCAAATGCCTTTAGATGTTGTTTCCTGACTGATTTCAGAAATTACATTATTTCCTATAGCAAGTTGAAGAGTAGTAAAGACCCATTCATCCATCTCTTCTAATTCCACTAATGAAATATCAGTAGGCAACGCCTTCGTATAAAATACTACTCGATGAACGCGATTTCTTCTCAAAACCGCTTTCATCACCCACTGCCACTTTTAAAAATCTCTTTCACTATTCCACTTCTCTATTGTCAACTGTGATTCTGACGCCACATAGGAGCCGCTTACGTAGGGAGCAACAACTGGCACTAACGTATTATTTGTACTATTTTCATCTCCTTCTGCCATTTTACTAAACACCTTCTTTGCGAATCTAGCTCTGATACCAATTGCAAGGGGTGATCAATCCTTTTCCGCGAAAAAAACTAATAGGATCTTATAATGATGTGATAAAACAAATAGATTGAAATAATTATCAATCACAGATCACAAAAAAGGCAACAGAGAACACACAATATTTATAGTGGTTCCACTATCCCTAGATAGTGTACATCCACTTCAGTGGGGAAGAGATTTTATTAATATTCAAGAGATTATAGAGTTATACAATAATGCAAAGAAATGAAGAAATACAGATGATCTGATGATAATAACATTCTCTATGCCTCTTTTTATACAAAGGAAAAATTACTTGGGGATGAAGTAGTTGATTTATGTAAATAAATCAATTCATGGAAGACTAATATTCCCATTAGTTTTATTGTCATATAATTGATTGATAACTTTCTCTTTTCTCCATCAATCAAAACTTTCCCAATTTAATTCCTTTCCGTTTCTTCTTTCATGAAATATGACAACAAAATAAATGGTGAATATCTCCAATATCCCTATCTCCTTAACATTTATTTCTTGCACAAAACGAGTAACCAAATTACGAAGAATATCTCCAAAATCTAATTAATTTTGGAAATATTGTATCATAAAAAATTCAAATAAATTTAAGAGAGAGGACAATGTTAGCATTCATTGGACTGCATATGGTGGAATCTATATAGAGATTCAAAGACTTTCGAAATGCTAGAATCTAATTTGAAATTCGAGATTAGTTCTAAAATTTTGCTTTTTGATCAACTTCATTTAGGTTTAGGGCATTGTTTTTTACTATTGTTGGGAGGCAATGCTCGATGTATTAGAATATCCACCAAAATTTATATAGGAACATATTTAATGGCTTTCATTGTATACCCAATATTGTTGTCTGATGAGTTGCACGCACCACATCTATTTTTCGGTTTATATTCTATGCCTTAGACATTATCTATTATATCATCATATGTACTTATTAAATGCTTTGGTTCTTTTGAGGGACACTATTGTAGCGGTTCAAAAGAAAGTTACATGTTAAATACATATTTCATGATTTTATTACTTTATACACTTATCTAACTCGTGTTTATCTTTTCCTTACTTCCTTGGATGCTCTTTCACATAGTCCGAGAAAGATAAATTTTTCGTTGATATGCTTTAGGTCTTAAGGAGAAAAGTTGGATTCTTTTACCTATCATAGCATTTTAATTTCAATTCATTACAAGTATGCATGTATCAGCATTTGTAAGGAAAAGCTGCTATGATTGTCCAAGCTGATGGTAATACATTGGATGGTGTAGTGTCCCGAAATTCCTGTACAATTTGAGCTGACCAAATAACACAAGTCCAACCCAAATTAAACTGAAAACCAGAAAACTAATAGAAAGAAAAGAGAGGGTGAGGATAGATAAGATAGAAACTTAGAATAGAAGAAGAAGAAGAACATACAACATCAGAGTAACACGAATCTCTCAGTGGAATGAACAGCATATAATAGATAACATATCTTTGAAATAAAATCAGCATATGTATACAGTAACATTATCAGAGTATAACGCAGCGGAACAAACAATAGCTATATATTCCTGAAGCCTCCTTCTCCAAGCTCTCCAAGTATATCTGTAAACCTCCTAACTACTTGACTGCCCGTACAAAATTGGGCACCCAAGAGTTTAGGGAAAACAAAACAAAACAAACTCTGGGTCAGTCATGGGATTGGTGTGAGTAAAACAATTTAAAATAGTTTGAGCAATAAAATGATATGTCATAAGACCACGCCATATAACGGAACGGGTTTTTCCCTTATGAGAACCAAAACATTTGATTTAACTTTCAAAATCCTTTTGAAAGAAATGATAAACTTTATATTAAAACTCTTTTGATATTATAATAATGTCTATCAACCACAACTAAATAATCATCTAGCAGAAACGCTTTCATCTCACGTTCTACATATATAGCATACAATCAAAACCGCGAGCACTTATTGGATGATGGAATACCAACTATGACAAGGTATGGAACCACCTTCCGATAGTGTACCTCTAGAGAGGAATACACTGGGTTCAACAAGACATCTTGCAACTCGGCCACACATGACTGACCACTCATTTCGCTTGAGTGTATCGAATGTATATCACCAACGGTTGGGATCAGCAACCGGTTTCCAAATGGGATAGCATCGAATAGATTAAAGAATGGAATAAATATCTCTAGATAGGTGATAATACACCCTAATTGGCAGCCAACCACTTAGCCATGCTGCCTGCCCGATTTTTGTCATTCCCGGTTCTGAGGCTAGAGGCCACACTTATCTCTGGTAGATCACACATTTATTCACATGAATGTCACATCGTCATACCCGCCAAATCACAAATTGATTTCCCCAAAAATACAATGGGTATACAGCTAAGAGAAACGAATTCCTCCGCCACCAAACGTAAATACGTTTGAAGAGATCAACTTATGTGATCCATTAAATATACTCTGTCAGACATTCTTCCATACAGGTCGTCCTGGGACTGGACAAACCGAAGGCACTATTCTGTAAACAGAGCAACCCTTGCATAACTACATCTTCAATTATCTTCATCATATTTGATCGCAACGCTAACGCCCATACAAAGTGGTTTTCAGATAATGAATCTAATCTCGGTCTCTCCGTATTGACAACGGAAATGGTCAAAATCTTCGATAGTCAATGATTTAACTATCAAAGGAAAACATGTGTACAAACAACGGTCGTATTTCCAAATGGAAATCTTACCAAGCAAATCATCAATCAACACTGATCCACTTTAATTTAATTTTTCATTCAACTATCCATTTCCCTATTCCTGTTTCCATATATTAAACATTTCTTATTTTCTAAATTTAGAAAATATACGTTATTAACAATGGAAAACATTTCCATTTCTTATATTCTATAGTAGAAAACATTTCTGATTCGTATTTGGAAAACATTTCCAAAACTCCAACATTGGATATAAACAGATGTTTAAATAAAACATCGCTATGCCAACTCAAAACCTTACACTCACTAACTAAATTCACTTAACCAATCTTCATTGTCGAACCTTAACCATTCCTTAGTTAAAAACGAAGTCAATCAAGTTGGGGTAAAATTAACTCTCATACCTTAACTGAACAACATTTCTAACTTCGAAATAGACAAAGTTCACCATATAAATCTTTAACAACTTCCTTACGTAACTCTCGGATTCTATTTACGAATCCACTTCTTTTATCGAAATCAATTGATTATAACAATAGTGTTATAATCCCTACTTGTGAAATATCTAACTTCAAAATATAACTTTTATTCCTTAATTTAACTAAATAACTAAATAGGCAATTTATAAATAAATCATTAAATCTTGATTAAAAACGGAAAGTGTACTTTCCCGAATTCGATATAATCGAATTTCAACGTATAACTCTCTTTCGAATAATCCCTATTCGATACTCCTTTTTCTTCGAATAAACTATATTCGATAATCTCCTTTCAGATAAACTATATTTGACTAACTCCTTTCAAATAAACTATATTCGATAATCTCCTTTCGAATAAACTATATTCGATTAACTCCTTTCGAATAAACTATATTCGATTAACTCCTTTCACTTTATTCGAATAAACTATATTCGATTAACTCCTTTCGAATAAACTATATTCGATCATCTCCTTTCGAATGAACTATATTCGATTACTAAAACTCGACTAACTCTAACTCGATTAACTCTATTTGAACAACTCTAATTCGATTTAACTCTAATCGATTAACGCTAATCGATCAACTCTAACTGGTTAACTCTAATTGATTAACTCTAACAAGTTAACTCTAACTGATTAAATCTAACTGGTTAACTCTAACTCTAATCGATTAACTCTAACTCTAAACGATTAACTCTATTTAATTAACTCCCTTCGAATAACCAATATTCGATTAACTCCTTTCTTCGAATAACCAATATTCGATAACACCCTTCTCGAATAACCAATATTCGATTAACTCCCTTCTTTGAATAACCAATATTCGATTTAATCCTTTAACTCTATTCGAATAAACTATATTCGATTAACTCCTTTAACTCTATTCAAATAAACTATATTCGATTAACTCCTTTAACTCTATTCGAATAAACTATATTCGATTAACTCTATCAATTAACTCTATTTGATTAATTCTAATTCGATCAACTCTATTTGATTAACTCAAATCAATTAACCCTATTTGATTTACTCTATCTTATTTCCAAATATCCCTTTTATATAACCTTTTTTGTTTTATAAATATTTCTGTTTATTTTCCAAATAATTCCTTTTATAAAATCTTAGTTATTTTATAAATAATTTCTTTTATTACTCTATTTATTTCATAAATAAATATTTCCATTTATAATCTATTTGTAAATGTTTTACAAATATTTTCTTTCCAATTCTATTTGTAAATGGTTTACAAATATTCCCTTTTCAATTCTATTCGTAAATGGTTTACAAATATTTCCTTTTCAAAAACCCTTTTTGATTTTATAACTATTTTCTTTTATGTAATCCTTCTCCTTTTATATATAAAATCCATGGATTTTATATAAATAATTTATTTTCAAAATACACTTTGAAAATCCTCTTTTCTACATCCTAGTATTTCTTACGGTATTTAATATACCAAATAACAATGATCGATATCATTCAACACACATAATCAACGCAGATTATATATCACATCATATATTACAATATATGAAAAGAACAGTGTTATAAATATTGAGGAATCCAGTTGGACTCCTCCAACCTGTTTCCCTGCATCCACAGATGTTAAACAATACAATTTTCATCAATTTCATTTCAGTACGAAATAATCTGCTAAACAGAATCAATTTATACATACATACATACATATATATATATATATAACCAGATCTTTAATTTCAACCAATTACTTAGCAGTTCAACCAACAGTCAATACACATCAATCAATCATCATTTATCAGTTCTAATGATCGACGCTAGTCTATGAATTAGAAAAGCGCGACATTTAAATTAAATTCTGCAAGCATACAGGTGTGTAGCATACAGGTCGAACACAGGGAGGAAAGTTAAATTTTATTATTTATATGTTTCGTGGGCGTGTTAGACGAACTTTGGAGGTTGATTTTGCAAAACAAAACAAAATTAAAACTGTAATTTGATTCAGAACAAATCTAACTGAACCGACGATCAAATCGCAATTTCAATGGAAAGCAAATGAAACTATGAATTAGATTTGAATCTAATCAAACCCAATTTGACCTAAGAAAATAATAAAAAGCAGAAATTGAAATTGCAGAAATTGAAATAACAAACAAGAATTAAAATTAGGATTTCCGCTGAATCAAATCAGACGGTAAATCACTAATGCAAATAAGTGCAAAATACAAATAGTGTTCTACCGAATCTAATCGTATAGACAACACTAGTTGCTAAGAAAACAAAAAATGCAGAAAATAAAAGAGAAAGAAGAACTTTTATTAGAACAATGGAATAGGAGATGAGATATAGGATGGTGGCTACAAGGTTATTACAAGGGTATATATAGGGTAGATAGCCAAACCCTAACCCTAACCCTAATGGTAAATGGGCCTGGTCATTACACCACTAATTTGTTTACAATGGGAAACATAAATGGGCCTTAGATAAATAAAGCAAATTTGGGCCTTTTCTCTTTTTCCTCTTGCTTCCTTGATATTTCTTCATTGATTTGTGATGTGCAAAGCCTTTTTCTCACTCCTTTTCTTGTCCAACAGCAACTAGATGTGATATCTTCATCTACAATTCTTCAAAATGCAAATACACAGCAAATTGAACTCTATTTCTCTACATTTCTGGTTGCATGCGGGCTGGGTTGGACTATCTGTAAAAATAACAAAACAATACCCAAGTAATATTTATTTATATACAAAAGATAAGATATAAGAGCATAAAATAAACACATTTCTATGTCAATCAAATACCCCCACACTTATCTTTTACTCGTCCTCGAGTAAACAAGAAATTTAAAACTAACTAGATAGGTCACACTTTCGTAGGAAACACGATTGCATTGAGCATATGCAACAAGCCGTTAAACCTCTAGGTGTCCCTAGTAGGACGAGTGGTGTCTCGTGAGGGTTTTCAGCGGATACTACCCACAAAATCCACATGCAGTATGCTATGATTCTAATGAAACTACATGAATGCAATGGACATATGCAAAAATAAAAACGAAAAATGACAACACGACTTATTTCAGGAAAGTGGTACAACAAATTAAGTTAATAATTTCTAACCAGTTGATTTTATTTTAGATACCTCAACTTGTCACAAATTTTCAATATAAATCAAGTTTTCAAATGTTAAATTCCAGTTTGGCCAGTTGGTTCGGTCGACAACATAGTGCAGCCATGAAATAAATTCTTAGTTTGCTTGGCACAGTTTGCAAAGTGGTATTCTAATTTTCTCATGTATGGCTAGTCAAATCAATAAGGTCAAGAAGTGTTTGGGTATCATCGCTTATTCTTTATTCTATAAAATTTTAAGATTTATGATTAAGTACATACACCTAACTAAAAAGACCAAGGTTTACCACCCATGCACTGCCTCGCGGACTAACGGAGAGTGGGTAAAGAGCTTGGCGGATTGTGCAGGCCGACTTTGACTTTGTCAACAACGTGTCGGTAATCCTTAGGTGTCCAATCTCATAAAATGAGACCAAGATATTCCAACGCTGACTTTGTCAACAACGTGTCGGATAGAGCTTGGCGGGTTTGCACACCAACGCTCGATATACCAGCAATGTTGGATACCCTTGGAATACTATTATTGTTATTATCGAAAATATAAGCACAAAAGAGAGTTACGCGAATTCAACTTAACACAACTTAGTTTTAAAGATTTGAAAAGCCAATATAAGTATTTTAAGTCCTCCACTTATTTAATCAAAGTCTACAATATAGAATAGATTTCATGGCCATCACCTAAGAATCTCCCTATGTACCGGTTACACTATTATCCCTCAAAAATAAACTTTTCATTATATTTCAAATTCGAACTTAGCTGAGAGAGAAAAATACTATCAACTGGCTAAAAATTGTAAACTTATTTTGTTGTATCAATTGAAAATGAGTCGTATTTTAAAAAAAAATATGGTATGTTACTACGATATAAAATGTATGATGGTCCTACATGAAAAGAAAGAAAGAAAAATCAAAAGAACGCAATGCAGACTTCCCCCACACTAGAACTATACAGTGTCCACACTGTAATTTTTTTCTAAATTTGAAAGACAGTACCCAAAGGTGAATGAGATGCAAAATTATTAGAAGAATGAAATGGAGTTTAGCCACTATATGTGAATGAAAATCATATGTACAATGATATATGTGTTTGCGATGCATGTGACGCAAAGAATTCCACCAACTTTTTCCCCCACACTTGGTTCTAGCCCGATGAGTCCCGTTCCCACTATGTCTAGACATGTTTTCTAACAAGCAAGAGTTTTTGAAAACCATCTCATCTTTATACCTCGATTTGTAGTCTAGGAGATAAATATCTAGGGTCGTCCTAACCTGAAGTTTTTCAACCAAGCCAGCATTCCAAAAGTAATTCATGTATTCAACAAATTTGTCAGTGTAATTTTTCAAGAATTTGTGATCGTATATAAATTCAGTGAAATTTGAAATCTGAGTGTTGTTCAAGACTATGTGATCACATTTCTCAATTTCATTACTGGACAACATATTTTCGACACTGACAATTTCAAGTTCATTTGAAACCTCAAAATCACATTTTTCGAACTCGTGATGTGAATCTACTTCATTTGGCAACTCTTCCTCATACAATCCAAAGAATTCATGTTCGTTAAAACCCTTTTCCACATCTGAGTTTTTGAAAAATTCAACATCTTTATTCTGTTCAATTTCAAAAATTTCAAATGTCTCACAGCCTGAAAGAGGAAGATCAAAATCTGAGTTTAAATCTTTTTCCTGAAAAGAGTTGAAATCCAAATCGTTTACTGAATTTTGAAAAACTTCATCAAGATGATTGTTCTCAATTTCCAAAGTCGTTATTTGAAAATTTTCAATGTCAGTAGAAATTGGATTATTTTCTGATTCAATGCTCATTTGATTTTTTTGCTCTTGTTGTTCTTCAAAAGATTTCATTAAGCAAAGGAGTTCATCAAGCTTTCTATCTTGGTTTTCTACCCTCTCTCTGAGAATGTTAAGATGATATTCTTCAGAATCGTTGATTTGAAAGCTCTCGTGTTGGATTTCTTGATTCTCAAAATTATAATCCATATCAATTTCACAATCAAAATCATTTCCAATGTGGTGGCTGTTTGAATTTTCATTTTGATATTGGAAATCATTTTGATCATAAAAATTATGTTCGTAACCAAAACTGTTAAAATCCGAGTGAAAATTGCAATTTTGGTTATTTTCAAAATGTTGATATGGGCTATTATTTTGAAAATTTTGGTTTATAGCCCCATACTGATGTTGATCAAAGCCATATTGGGGTTCAAAGCTGTTTTGATGGGTATGTGGCCCATAATCGAAATTATTGAAGTCAAAATTGAAGTCGCAATTTCGATCATAACTTTGAAAATGTTGGTCATTTTGAAAATTTTGAAAATTGTTGACATTTGTTTCACCAAATTTTGGGAAATCATGCTTCATGAGTTGTATTTCATATTCATACTCTTCAAGAGGACATCTACTCCGACTATTATCCCACATTTCTCTCAAGGATTGTTTTGAATTAGACATTTGAATGAAGTCAGGGTAAGACATAGATTATTCTTACTTCAAAATAATATAAAATTCTGAGTTGTGCTCTGTTAATTAACTGACTCAATTGGAAGGGGGAAGAGGGTCTTATGGTCGTTCACGTATAGTATAAATACTAAGGGATACGACCAATGTTTTACGGGTAGTATGCAACCTCTTTTGCTAATAGTTCAATAAATTGAACTACTATATATCCGCGATCCAATTATACGAGACAGTCAACTTCACAAAGTACCACTTTTCAATTATATTATTTTGAAAATCAAAATCACGTGTTACAATTGAAAATCGACGAGAGTGATTAGTTATGAAAATCGTTCCTCACCACAGATTCAGAAATATCAACAACACAACAGGCACAGAATAAGCACAGAATAATTGCAGAAATTAAAAATTGTACATTCAAAGCCGCTGCCCCTGCAGAAAATTTTTACAACAATTGTCTATATATTTTTTCTTTTTTTCTTTTGCAGCAGAGCACCTGTAGAGTTAAAAGAAATTTACAGTGGGGTATGGCTGTCCATCCAGAAAAATGAGTAGCGTCAATGATTGAAATCTCACTATTTGCAATTTCTTCTGATTTCTGAATTCTTGATTCGTTGCTTGAACTCCAGTCACTTTGTCCTTGGTTTGAAACTCTTTTTTTTTATTTTTGGGTTTTTTTTAATGAAGTAAATAACAAAAAAAGCACAAGAAAATATGAGGCTGTGGTGGGTTAAAAAAATTTGGAATTTTTTTTTTTGAGAGAATGCTTGTGGATGGGGTTGGTTTGTGCGTTGTGGCAGAAGTGTGGTGGGAAGGAGGGATTGAAGAAGATGGTGCTGAAGTGTAGATTGAAAAAAAAATGTGGTGAAATGAGATTGTGTGAGAGAGAGGGGTATTTGATCAGAGGGGAAAAAATGAAGCAGGGAAGAATAATGGAAAAAAAATTATGTCCTTGCCTTTTTTTATTAGTGTTGAAAAGCGGACAAATAGGAAAGAAACAAATGACAAAAAAAAATGGGAAGAGAGATTTCAGAAAAGAAAGAGAATTGTAAAGGAAGAAAGAAAAGTAATTGTAAAAGATTTGGAAAAGAAATTGAGAAGGGAAAGCAATAAAAGAGAAGACAAAAACAGAAAGAATTTTTTCTTTTGTTTATTGTTGTAAAATTAGAAGAGAGAGAAAAAAATGAGAAAGGAAAAACTTGAAAAGGGAAAGAAATAAATGGAGAAAGAAAGAAAATTAATTACAAGGCAGAGAAGAGAAGTTTGTAAAAGGATTTTTTTTTTCAGCAAATTGTAAAAGAAGAAAGGATGTGAGATATTAGTAAGAGGAGAAACAAACGAAAGGAAGGAGAAAGAAGTTGAAAATAGGGAAGAATTAAAAGAAAAATGGCAAGATTTTTTTTTCTTTTGAACTTGTAAAAGAAGAATGAGAAGTAATTATATAGAAAATTGGAAAGGAGGAATAAAGAGGAAAGAAATCAAAAGACGATTTTTTTTTTGAAAAGAAAGGAAATTTGTAAGAGAAGAAAAGAAATCAATGTATTGAGAACAAGAAAGACAAAAGAAGAAAGGAAAAAAGTTGCAAAAGAGGAATCGTTTTTTTTTTTTTTTGAAATTTGCAAAAAGAAAAAGACAATTGGATAGAAAGTGGAAAGATGGAAAGAATAAAGGAAAATTGATAGTTGTTTTTTTTTTTAATGAAGGAGAGAGCAGGAAAGAAATAAATGAAAAAATGGAAAGAGAGAGTGTAAAAGGTTAATGAGAAATGCAATTGGAAAGAAATTAAAAAAAAATGCAAGTTTTTTTTATGAAAATTTGAACAAGAAGAAAGGGAGAGAAATGAATGGGAAAAAGCAAAACAAAAATGGAAAAAAATAATAAAAGAGGAAGGAAATAAGAGAAAAAAGCAAGGTTTTTTGAGTAGAGAGGAAGGGTAGAAGAAATTGAGGAAAGAAATAAAAGCAGACAAAAACAAGAAAGAAATCAAAGTAGGCAGAGAAGAAATTGCATTTTTTTTTTAAGAAAGTTGTAGACAAAAGATGGAAACAAATAAAAAGAAAAGGAAAGAGAAAAGAAAAATGTGAAAATCAGCAAGGTGGTAGAAAGATGGAAAGAAATTGAAGAAAAATTAGCAACTTTTTTTTTTTGTATATATATTTTTTCTTCTTGAAGGAATTAGATTGGAAGAAATGCAAAATAAAAAAAAAGGAAAGAAATAAATGAAAAAAAGAAGGAAAATTAAAAGAAAAAAGGCAAGATTTTTTTTTTTTGAAAGATTGTAAAAGAAGAAATGAATATAAAAGTAGGAAGGAGGATTGAAAAATGAAATGAATATAAAAGTAGGAAGGAGGATTGAAAAATGGAAAGGAATAATTAAAAATAGGAAAAGAAATTTAAAGAAAATAAAGGCAAGAAATTATTATTTTCTCTTGCTTAGTTCATGACAGTATCAATGTAATTAATACGCCACATCACTAATTGAGATTTTTTTTCTATATGTGCAAGAAACAAAAATATATACAAAATAAAATAAAAACTAACACGAATCGGAAATTAAATAAACAATAAAATTCAATCGTTACCTCCCCGGCAACGGCGCCAAAAACTTGATCGACGCTAGTCTATGAATTAGAAAAGCGCGACATTTAAATTAAATTCTGCAAGCATACAGGTGTGTAGCATACAGGTCGAACACAGGGAGGAAAGTTAAATTTTATTATTTATATGTTTCGTGGGCGTGTTAGACGAACTTTGGAGGTTGATTTTGCAAAACAAAACAAAATTAAAACTGTAATTTGATTCAGAACAAATCTAACTGAACCGACGATCAAATCGCAATTTCAATGGAAAGCAAATGAAACTATGAATTAGATTTGAATCTAATCAAACCCAATTTGACCTAAGAAAATAATAAAAAGCAGAAATTGAAATTGCAGAAATTGAAATAACAAACAAGAATTAAAATTAGGATTTCCGCTGAATCTAATCAGACGGTAAATCACTAATGCAAATAAGTGCAAAATACAAATAGTGTTCTACCGAATCTAATCGTATAGACAACACTAGTTGCTAAGAAAACAAAAAATGCAGAAAATAAAAGAGAAAGAAGAACTTTTATTAGAACAATGGAATAGGAGATGAGATATAGGATGGTGGCTACAAGGTTATTACAAGGGTATATATAGGGTAGATAGCCAAACCCTAACCCTAACCCTAATGGTAAATGGGCCTGGTCATTACACCACTAATTTGTTTACAATGGGAAACATAAATGGGCCTTAGATAAATAAAGCAAATTTGGGCCTTTTCTCTTTTTCCTCTTGCTTCCTTGATATTTCTTCATTGATTTGTGATGTGCAAAGCCTTTTTCTCACTCCTTTTCTTGTCCAACAGCAACTAGATGTGATATCTTCATCTACAATTCTTCAAAATGCAAATACACAGCAAATTGAACTCTATTTCTCTACATTTCTGGTTGCATGCGGGCTGGGTTGGACTATCTGTAAAAATAACAAAACAATACCCAAGTAATATTTATTTATATACAAAAGATAAGATATAAGAGCATAAAATAAACACATTTCTATGTCAATCATCTAACTATATGTTATAAAAATATGAACTAGCAGAGTTGGTGAGTTTTACTCACATTGGACGATCATTGCTAATAACGATAACCATCGCTTGATTCATATGGACAATTTATTTTGTTATAAATTGTGACAAGCTCCGATTCGCTCCCAGTCAATTCCATTGTGGAGTCATCGTCCATACGATCCCAACGGATCCTGTTTCGCTGAATTTTGTTCACGTATGAATTTGTTATGTTTTATACAAACTAATACCCTATTTAATTTAAATAAACTTCAATATTTATACTATATCGGGCCTCACCCGTTTGGCCCATCCATTATTTAAAAGTCTGGACCAGCTTTAAACTCTTCTCCCCCAAAATATCTTCTTCACCGAATCAACATAACCCGCAACAAAGAAATGCCATTACCGAATCTTCAGTGTGCCCGTTCTTCCTCCATACTCGACGGGTTTCAATGCCATGACTTCCAGAAAGCTCCTCGTCCAAAACTCAACCTCCCTAACTCCTCAACGCAACACTCGATCACTCCCTTTTACCAGCGCAGTCAATACTCACTGTACTGTGGAAACCGCGTCAACTTTTGTGGCGAATTCACACAAAAAAACATCAATCGAACCTCGTACATACCACAAATAACGTGCTGCTCTTCGAATCGATGATCGATGCTTGCGTTACCAGAATTTTCAAGCCCTAGGATCACTGTAATTTCTTTGTACCCCAGATGTGCTATCGCACGGTATAAGATGAACATATAATTGAAGAGAATCCCTTTCTGAATCCAACCATATACATATTTTGATTTATACGATTTTATTTCACTTTCTTTTGGATTTTAGAACTCACAAATTTGGTTTTGGAGAAAGAACACTGGCGGCTTAGAAATTTTGACTAGAGGAATGATTTTAGGTTTAGGAGAAAAAAAGGAAGGATAATTATAGGCAAATTTAAATATTTTTATATTTGAATATTATATTTCTTCAATTTTAATCAACCTTTGTTCATACTTACTGTTTAAAAATTCCTATGATCACACATGATAACCACAAATAACGGAAATGGACAAACACCTTCAGTTCGACACTACGGACCCAACGAAACTGGTTTCGTCGAATTCCAACTCCGTTTGCTCACACAGCGTATTTTTAACTGTCAAAATATCGACTGTTTTTCACATTAAAAATATGTACGGCCACACACTGACTCCAAAAATCATGAAAGTTGGAATGTAACAATAATTTGATATTACGAATCCAAAAAATTAGTTTCATCGAAAACGGAGGTTGTTTGCAAAATTGGCTATATTTTTAAAGCTCTAAATAACCCATTTAAATATATAATATATTTAAAAATAATCAAATTAAATATTTATAAATAAATATTATCGTATCTATTCACAATAGAATACCATACAGCTCCATATCGAGATTTATAACTCGATATTCCAAAGTTCCCAGTTATATCGATATTCGATTAGTATTTAAATCCGTTTTAAAATATAAATAAATCGATATAGATTATAAAGGAATTCCATATCGACTATTTTAAAAATTTGATTTGGACATAAATCAAAATCTATACGACGAAATCCCGGTTTTTCTCTTCCATTAGAAAAATATACTTCACCAGCTCCAAACGTTTCTTTTTCACAGAAATGCGATTTAAAACAGACCCTGTATATTCAATTGAAGTTCGAATCGCCAAACTACGAACTACCGTGCCATTTGGAGCTCGATTTTGATTATAATATAATTATACGTTCAAACTTCGTTTAAATAATATATTTGTTATTCTAAATCAAATTCCAAAATGAATTACAGCTTATATATGATCCAATTCACATCGTATTGTGAATTCTACTATTTCTGACTATTCTGGAATTTAAATATATTATTTAATTATTATATTAATTAAATATTCCTTATTATTTAATTCTGGTCATTTTAAATTACCAAACCTTTATTTAAATAATTAAATAAATTATTTATTTTTCGTAAAAGTACGGGTCGTTACATTCTTTCCCCCTTAAAATAATTTCGTTCTCGAAATTGCTAAGGTAGGAAACAAAACCTTCTAACTGATTAAAAATTGTTTGTTTAATTCTTAACTCCAGTTTCAACTGAACAATCCATTCCAATTAAAATATTAATTTATTTCTATTAACGAAAATTTTCAAAAATTATGAAAATATTCTAACATCCGAAATTTTCGAAAAATTTCGCTAGCACCTCCTTTGTACGGGTCAATCGGTACAACTACAACTCGCCTCTTTAGGCCTTCTCCAACCCAAAAGAAAATCAAACAGCCAAGCGGCTTGCCAATTCAGCTCATAAATCACCAAATTCATATGAAATATAAACTTGTAACTTTTTGTTGGGCATATCCTTATATCCTTTACATATGCTATCAATTCAGCATATACCAATGTCATCCCAATCAATCTCCAATCCATTTTTATCTCCAACCATTCGCTTATCCAAGCCAAATTCAATTTCAAATCAAAGTTCCATTCTCGATTTTCAAATTCTTAGCTCATCAATTCAATACCATTTCGGATTCCTATGTCACAAATCCAATTTTCTCGATATCATTCTAATCCAATCTGATTCAATATTTTCTATCTCAATTCATTTTCCACTTAACTGGTTTTCAATCCAATTTCTATTTCTATTTGCTTTTACAAATTCTAATTTTACTTGTTTTAATTCAAACAATCTTCCTAGGGGATTTTAAACAACTTACCCTGTCCAAACGTCCAATATCCTTTTCGAAAATCAAAACCACTTGTTTTCTCAAAACATTTCCAAAAACAATATCTTTGGTAGAAATCCGTCACTTAGAACTCGAAAATGAACACCGATGATGTCATGATCAACATCGGAATCTATTTTCCAGCTATCGAAGTGAGTTCAATACTATATCACTTTCAAAACCATTTCTAAACATTTCCACTTTGAAATATATTTCAAAATACCATTCACACTTCTTGTAAAGCAATTTAAAATCTCCCAGGATTTTAAAATTCTAATATACTTAATCAATTCCACTTACAAACACTTTTCATGTTTTCAGAATTTCAAGTTCCAAATTCTGATTTAAATTCAGATTTAATTCATTTCGATTTCATATATTTTACTTATATGAATTCTGATTGGTTTTTCTATAACCATTCCAATTATAATCTTATCAACTATAACAACAACCAACACATCCAATATACTATAATATATCAAATATCTATATATTGTTTATATCAAAATATAATTTGGGCAAAATTATTTCGTTTACCCTCTTTTCAAAACATACAGTGTCAATTCATCGCATTCGAGTGTTTATAAACCCCTACCAATACAGTGGATCTAACTGATCGACCAGAACTCATAAATAACTCAACCAATAAATCTCCACAATATAAAACCATTTTTATATCAAATAACAAATACGCGCTCATAATATATACACTCAACTCAATCTAGGGTATTATTAACCCCATCTCTACTGAGTCACGCCATAGAGCCAAGGTAGTTACTTAACCTTCAGCTCTGATACCACTGTAACGACCCAGGGAGTTCGCGATCCTGGATATCGGCATACAACACTATGTCGACTATTCAAGCATCGGAAACACCGGATAGTCCATGAAAAAAAATTAGAGGGTGAGGATAGATAAGATAGAAACTTAGAATTGAAGAAGAAGAAGAACATACAACATCAGAGTAACATGAATCTCACAGCGGAACGAACAACATATAATAGATAACATATCCTTGAAATAAAATCAGCATATGTGTACAGTAACATTATCAAAGTACAACACTTACAACACAGTGGAATAAACAATAGCTATATAATCCTGAAGCCTCCTGCTCCAAGCTCTCCAAGTATATCTATAAACTCCTAAATACTTGACTGCCCATACAAAATTGGGTACCCAAGAGTTTAGGGAAAACAAAACAAACTCTGGGTCAGTCATGGGACTGGTGTGAGTAAAACAATTTAAAACAGTTTGAGCAATAAAACAATATCTCATAAGACCACACCGTATAATAGAACGGGTTTTTCCCTTATGGGAATCCAAAACATTTGGTTTAACTTTCAAAATCCTTTTGAAAGAAACAATAAACTTTATATCAAAACTCTTTTGATATTATAATAATGTCTATCAACCACAACTAAAAAATCATCTAGCAGAAAGGCTTTCATCTCACGTTCTACATATATAGTATACAATCAAAACCGCGAGCACTTATTGGATAATGTATTACAAACTATGAAAAGATATGGAACCACCTTCCGATAGTGTAACTCTAGAGAGGAATACACTGGGTTAAACAAGAACATCTTGCAACCCGGCCACACATAACCGGCCACTCATTTCGCTTGAGTGTATCGAATGTATATCACCAACGGTTGGGATCAGCAACCATTTCCCGAATGAGACAGCATCGAATAGATTAAAGAATGAAATGAATATCTCTATATAGGTGATAATACAACCTAATTGGTAGCCAACCACTTAGCCATGCTTCCTGCCCGATTTTTGTCATTCCTGGTTGTGAGGCTAGAAGCCACGCTTATCTCTGACAGATCACACATTTATTCACTTTGAACGTCACATCGTCATACCCGCCAAATCACAAATTGATTTCCCCAAAAATACAATGAGTATATAGCTAAGAGAAACGAATTCCTCCACCACCAAACGTAAATACGTTAGAAGAGATCAACTTACGCCATCCATTAAATATACTCTGTCGACATTCTTCCATATAGGTCGTCTTGGGACTGGACAAGCCAAAGGCACTATTCTATAAACAGAACAGCCTTGCATAACTCCGCCTTCAATTATCTTCATCATATTTGATCGCAACGCTAACGCCCATACAGAGTAGTTTTCAGATAATGAATCAGATCCCTGTCTCTCCATATTGACAACGGAAATGGTCAAAATCTTCGATAGTCAGTGATTTAACTATCAAAGGAAAACATGTGTACAAACAACGATCGTATTTCCAAATGGAAATCTTACCTAGCAAATCATCAGTCAACACTGATCCACTTTAATTTAATTTGTCATTCAAATATCCATTTCCCTATTCCTGTTTCCATATATTCAACATTTCTTATTTTCTAAATTTAGAAAATATAATTAACAATGGAAAACATTTCCATTTCTTATATTCTATATTAGAAAACATTTCTGATTCTTATTTGGAAAACATTTCCAAAACTCCTACATTGGATTTAAACAAATGTTTAAATAAAACATCGCTATGCCAACTCAAAACCTTACACTCATTAACTAAATTCACTTAACCAATCTTCATTGTCGAACCTTAACCATTCCTTAGTTAAAAACGAAGTCAATCAAGTTGGGGTAAAATTACCTCTCAGACCTTAACTGAACAACATTTCTAGCTTCGAAATAGACAAAGTTCACCATCTAAATCTTTAACAACTTCCTTACATAACTCTCGGATTTATTTTCGAATCCACTTCTTTTATCAAAATCATTTGATTATAACAATAGTGTTATAATCCCTACTGCTGAAATATCTAACTTCAAAATATAATTTTTATTCCTTAATTTAACTAAATAACTAAATAGGCAATTTACAAATAAATCATTAAATCTTTATTAAAAACGGAAAGTGTACTTTCCCGAATTCTATATAATCGAATTTCAACATATAACTCTCTTTCGAATAATCTCTATTCGATAACTCCTTTTTCTTCGAATAAACTATATTCGATAATATCCTCTCGAATAAACTATATTCGATTAACTCCTTTCGAATAAACTATATTCGATAATCTCCTTTCAACTAAACTATATTCGATTAACTCCTTTCGAATAAACTATATTCGATAATCTCCTTTCACTTTATTCGAATAAACTATATTCGATTAACTCCTTTCACTTTATTCGAATAAACTATATTCGATTAACTCCTTTCGAATAAACTATATTTGATAGTCTCCTTTCGAATGAACTATATTCGATTACTAATACTCGACTAACTCTAACTCGATTAACTCTGTTTGAACAACTCTAATTCGATTTAACTCTAATCTATTAACTCTAATCGATCTACTCTAACTGGTTAACTCTAATTGATTAACTCTAACTTGTTAACTCTAACTGATTAACTCTAACTAGTTAACTCTAACTAGTTAACTCTAACTCTAATCAATTAACTCTAACTCTAATCGATTAACTCTATTCAATTAACTCCTTTCGAGTAACCAATATTCGATTAACTCCTTTCTTCGAATAACCAATATTCGATAACTCCCTTCTCGAATGACCAATATTCGATTAACTCCTTTCTTCGAATAACCAATATTAGATTTACTCCTTTAACTCTATTCGAATAAACTATATTCGATTAACTCCTTTAACTCTATTTGAATAAACTATATTCGATTAACTCTATCAATTAACTCTTTTTGATTAATTCTAATTCGATCAACTCTATTTGATTTACTCAAATCAATTAACCATATTTGATTTACTCTTTCTAATTCCCAAATATCCCTTTTATAAAACCCTATTTGTTTTATAAATATTTCTATTTATTTTCCAAATAATTCCTTTTATAAAATTTTATTTATTTTATAAATAATTTCTTTTATCACTCTATTTATTTCATAAATAAATATTTCCATTTATAATCTATTTGTAAATGTTTTACAAATATTTCCTTTCCAATTCTATTTGTAAATGGTTCACAAATATTCCCTTTTCAATTCTATTCGTAAATGGTTTACAAATATTTCCTTTTCAAAAACCCTTTTGATTTTATAACAATTTTCTTTTATGTAATCCTTTTCCTTATATATATATAATCCATTGATTTTATGTAAATAATTTATTTTCAAAATACAATTTGAAAATCCCCTTTTCTACATCCCAGTATTTCTTACGGTATTTAAAATACCAAATAACAATGATCGATATCATTCAACAAACATAATCAACACAGAATATATATAACATCATATATTAAAATATATGAAAAAAAACAGTATTATAAATATTGAGGAATCCAGTTGGATCCCTCCAACCTGTTTCTTTGCATCCACAGATGTTAAACAATACAATTTTCATCAATTTCATTTCATTATGAAATATTCTGCTAAACAGAATCAATTTATATATATATATATAACCATATCTATAATTTCAACCAATTACTTAGCAATTCAACCAACAGTCAATACACATCAATCAATCATCATTTATCAGTTCTAACTATACGTTATAAAAATATGAACTGGTAGAGTTGGTGAGTTTTACTCACATTGGACGATCATCGTTAATAATGATAACCATCGCTTGATTCAGACAGACAATTTATTTTGCTATAAATTGTAACGAGCTCCGATTCGCTCCCAGACAGTTCCCTTTTGGAGTCATCGTCTATACGATCCCAACGGATCTTGTTTCGCTAAATTTTGTTCACATATGAATTTGTTATGATTTATACAAACTAATAACATATTTAATTAAAATAAACTTCAATATTTATACTATATCGGGCCTCACCCGTTTGGCCCATCCATTGTTTAAAAGCCCGGACCCGCTTTATACTCTTCTCCTCCAAAATATCTTCTTTACCGAATCAACAGAATCCGCAACAAAGACATGCCACTACCGAATCTTCAGTGTGCCTGTTCTTCCTCCATACTTGACGGGTTTCAATGCCATGACTTCCAGAAAGCTCCTCGTCCAAATCTCAACCTCACCAACTCCTCAACGCAAAACTCGATCACTCCCTTTCTCCAGCGGCTTCGCGGTCAATACTCGATGTGCAGTGGAAACAGCGTCAACATTTATGGCGAACTCACACAAAAAAACTCCGATCGAGCCTCCTACATACCACAAATAACGTGCTGCTCTTCGAATCACTTATCGATGCTTGCGTTACTAGAATTTTCAAGCCCTAGGATCACTATAATTACTTCGAACCCCAGAATTGCTGTCACATGGTATAAGATGAACATAGAATTAAAGAGAATCCCTTTCTGAATCCAACTATATACATATTTTGATTTATACGATTTTATTTCACTTTCTTTTAGATTTTAGAACTCACAAATTTGGTTTTGAAGAAAGAACGCTGGCGGCTTAGAAATTTTGACAAGAGGAATGATTTTAGGCTTAGGAGAAAAAAGGTAAGGATATTTACAGGCAAATTTAAATATTTTTATATTCGAATATTATATTTATTCAATTTTAATCAACCATTGTTCATACTTACTGTTTAAAAATTCCTACGATCACACATGATATCCACAAATCACGGAAATGGACATACACCTTCAGTTCGACAGTACGGACCCAACGAAACTGGCTTCGTCGAATTCCGACTCCGTTTGCTCATACAGCGTATTTTTAGTTATCAAAATATCGACTGTTTTTCATATTAAAAATCCGTACGGCCACACACACTGACTCCAAAAATCATGAAAGTTCGAATCTAACAATAATTTGATATTACGGATCCAACAAAATTAGTTTCATCGAAAACGGAGGACGTTTGCAAAACTGGCTATTTTTAAAGCTCTAAATAACCCATTTATATATTTAAAAATAATAAAATTAAATATTTATAAATAAATATTATCGTATCTATTCACAATAGAATACCATACAGCTCCATATCGAGATTTATAACTTGATATTCCAAAGTTTCCAGTTATATCGATATTCGATTTGTATTTAAATCCTTTTTAAAATATAAATAAATCGATATAGATTATAAAGGAATTCCGTAGCGACTATTTTAAAATTTGATTTGAACATAAATCAAAATCTACATGACGAAATCCTGATTTTTCTCTTCCATTAGAAAAATATACTTCACCAGCTCCGAACGTTTCTTGTTTCACAGAAATCCGATTTAAAACAGACCCTGTATATTCAGTTGAAGTTCGAATCGCCAAATTATGAACTGCTGCGCCATTTGGAGCTCGATTTTAATTATAATATAATTATACGTTCAAACTCCTTTTAAATAATATATTCATTATTCTAAATCAAATTCCAAACTGAATTATAGCTTATATATGATCCAATTCACATCGTATTGTGAATTCAACTATTTCTGACTATTCTGGAATTTAAATATATTATTTAATTATTATGTTAATTAAATATTCCTTATTATTTAATTTTGGTCATTTTAAATTACCAAACCTTTATTTAAATAATTAAATAAATTATTTATTTTCCATAAAAGTACGGGTCGTTACAGATAGCAACTCTTAAATGCTATATATCACACAGTAGATGTTTGAACTATCTTCTGATATTATATTTTATTTATTATAATTCTGTTATGAGGTTCGAATGTTTTATTTTCTTTTACTTGTTTGTTTTTTAATGGCTTTTCCTTTTACCATAACAATATTTCGACAATTAGATATTTCATACTTGAATACCATCAATGTACTATAGTTAAAATTTAGGCTCGAAAAGGTGGGTCGTTACAACATGGTATTAAAGAAATATTGTAACCATGAATTGTTATGGCTTTTCTTTTTACCATAACAATTCTTCTTGTTTTGCCAGTTTACATGAATTGTTACCATTTGTTGACTGATTTGTCATACTTGACCAATTTATGAGTAGTGATTACTGTTTATAGATGGTTGATTTGTTCCCAACCAGTTTATAAATGGTTAACCTTTTTGCAGCATAGTTCGGTAGATATTAATTATGGGTACATTAGAATAAACATCTTGAGAATTTAATTTTATAGTTAAATATGGATTATAAACTAAGAAGTTTTGAATCGAGAACTTAAGAACATATATCAAATGCCTGAAAAATGGTTTTCAAAAATTAGGAGAAAATAAGCAGTAGTATTTGAAGGTATTTTTAGACGCAAACCATAAATGTGAAGAACAAACCGTACACCAAACCGTGATAACACAAGATCCAAGGTTTTCGTGGTTTAACTAGTCAAACCGTGAGAACCACAATGATAGTTTTTTTTCTATTTTTCTAATTTAAACGTTAAATTATTTTAGATGTAGATAAAATTTAATCAATTATGACAAACATTCGTGTCCAAACTGGTGGGAACACTTTGACATGATCCCATAAGTCATGAGTTCAATTTTCATATTTAACCTATTTGTCATGTAATATGTTATATACTACATAATTAAAATAATTATATAACAACTTATCATAGCAAAGTTGTAAATTTACTAAAATTTTCTAGTGAAAGATCAAGGATTAGTTCAACAATAGTTCGCAAAATGTACATAAAATTGAATTATATCGTCCGAAATTTTATGATAATTGCTATGAAATTATTTGTTAAATTTGTTATGTCAAAAAATGAAGAGTAAAACAATTATTATTTTTCTCAAATTTGAAGAATCGTGAGGTTCAAAAAGTCAGACTAGAGATTTTTATAGGGTTTTGGGGTTAAACCGCGGGTTTGTGCATGCGCAACGTTATTTCATTTTCAGAGTCGTGACGCTCCAAGGTCGAAGGTTAACCGCGGTCGAAATGAGGTTGAGTTTGGTCTTTAGAACACTGATGCAAACAATCTGAAAAGAGATTAAGATTCGTTTCGGTTCAAAGTTACCAAGGATCTACTCATAAACAACGTATTTTTATGTATTTTTAATTTCATCTATAATCAAAATTTCAAGCTTTGCAACTGTTGCCAATTTGCAAATGCATATATGTAATCAATTAGATCGGTAATTCACATACATTAAAAGATAGTCAAGTGCAGGTATTTTCGTTACAATTTTATTTGGGTTAATTAATTCGTGTAAAATGTTGACAAATGACAAGAACAACAATTTCTTCCAGTGAATGGTTCTATGCTACTTCTTAGCAAATTATACAGTCAAGATTTCAAGATTAAAAATTCTTCCCACGATTGTTTTTTTCCTTCGTCTTGAAAGATTAAAAGAAGACCAAATTTCAAAAGTTTTTCATAGGGCTGTCAATGGATACCCGAAAAAACCGAAATCCGTATCCGAAAACCGGATAAAATATCCGATATCCGAAAAAGAGGATGCGGATATAGGCATATCCGCATCTGAAAATTATCCGTCCGTTTTTTCTCACGATTATAGCTTAAATTTTGTATATTTTAACATAATTAGGCATACTAATTTATTATTTTGCAAAATTGAAAGTCTACTAAACACATCCATATTGCTCAAAATTATATATTATCATCATATTTATTTATTTATAGCACTTTAGTAATCAATTGGGTTGAAAAAGATTACTATTAAGCTAAAAAAATGTTGGTGAAATCTCGGTCTTTCCCGCTTCGTGAAGTTAAGATAGGCACTTTAAGACTAAAAGTAGGAACGGAAGCACAAGGGTTTATAATTCTCCAAAATGAATATTCTTCCACTATACAAAGAATAGTAGGATTACAAGAATATGATTACAAAAGTAACTCACACTCGGTGGCTCACTCAAGCTTGAGGATAAAGACTTTCCAAGCTATCTCTCTTTTATCTCAAAGAGGCTCTCTCTAACTCTCAACTTTTTCTCACTCTAAGGAGTGGCTTCTCTCTTGATTGTTGGATGGATAATAATGAAGGCTCCTTCTCCTATTTATACAACTCAACCTCCATGATGAATTGTGGAGATTACTTGCATCCAAGGGTGGAGATTGATTCTCTAGAATGCTCCATACTCCTTAGGAATATCTACACTCTTCCATTCCTTTACGAATCCTTCCATACTCTTCCGTAAGGTTCCAGAAGGTTCCACACATCTCCAGAATATTACAGAGGGTTCCACACTCTTTTACAAGCTTCTAGAGGGTTTTACACTTCTCTAGAGTTCTCCCGGTCATACTCTTCCGTAAGGTTCCGGAAGGTTCCACACATCTACGGAATATTCCAAAGAGTTCCACACTCTTCCACAAGCTTCTAGAGGATTCTAAACTTCTCTAGAGTTCTCCGGCACATTCTAGAAAATTCTAGATTTCTCTAGAAAGATGTAGAATTTTCTAGAAACTCTCCAATTAAGGTGGAATCCCAACAAATCTCCCCCTCCCGACTTAATTGGACGGTAGTATTACGCCGACACCATGACAACAATCTTCAAACTTCTTATCTTGGTCATCATGTCAGACCAGTTCTCATCTGTGTGAACCTTGTCAAGATGTATTTGCTTTTCCTCGATGACTCCTCGGATTGATGATAACTTTACCACGGGAGAGAATATCTCTTCAAATTCAGTAAATTTTCTTGTCTGGATCCTTTGACGACTAACCGAGCTTTGTAGCGAGGCTTTGAACGATTCTCTTCAGTCTTGATTCTATACACCCGCTTATTCTTCAAATCTCTTCTCCCTTTTAGTAGCTCAACTAGTTCATATGTGTTATTCTCATGCAAGGATTGCATTTCTTCTTGAATGGTTATTCTCCGTTCTTCTTTATGACCATAACTAATTTCTTCTTTATAACTTTGAGGCTCCCCTTCATTAGTGAGCGTCATTATCCTCCATCTTGAACTTACACGATCTTGATTACGGCTACGGATGAACCTCGCTCCGATACCACTGTTGGGGAAATCTCGGTCTTTCCTGGTTCGTGAAGTTAAGATAGGCACTTTAAGATTAAAAGTAGCAACGGAAGCACAAAGGTTTATAATTCTCCAATATGGAGATTCTTCCACTATACAAAAAAATAGTAGGATTACAAGAATATGATTACAAAAGTAACTCATACTCGGCGTCTCACTCAAGCTTAAGCATAAAGACTTCCCAATCTATCTCTATTTTATCTCAAAGAGGCTCTCTCTAACTCTCAACTTTTTCTCACTCTACGGAGTGGCTTCTCTCTTGATTCTTGAATGGATTGTAATGAAGGCCCCTTCTCCTATTTATACTACTCAACCTCCATGATGAATGGTGGAGATTACTTGCATCCAAGGGTGGAGATTGATTCTCTAGAATGCTCCATACTCTCTAGGAATCTCTACACTCTTTCATTCCTTTACGCATCCTTCCATACTCTTCCGTAAGGTTCTAGAAGGTTCCACACATCTCCAGAATATTACAGAGGGTTCCACACTCTTTCACAAGCTTCTAGAGGGTTCTACATTTCTCTAGAGTTTTCCCGGTCATACTCTTCCGTAATGTTCCGGAAGGTTCCACACATCTACAGAATATTCCAGAGGATTCCACACTCTTTCACAAGCTTTTAGAGGATTCTATACTTCTTTAGAGTTCTCCAGTACATTCTAGAAAATTCTAGATTTTTCTAGAAAGATCTAGAATTTTCTAGAAACTCTCCAATTAAGGAGGGATCCGAACAAAAATTTCATTTATGTTCGTTTATTTAGCGACCGTTGGCGGAGCGGATAATTATCCGATATCTGTCCGTATCCGCGGACGCGGATATCCGATATCCGAAAATAGTTTCAGATGCGGATATTGCAATATCGCATCCGAAAGTATCCGTTAACAGCCCTAGTTTTTCAAGAGTATATTTTGCTAACATTTATAGGCATAAAAAATGTAGTCATTGCGAAGACACATATGTAAATCTCATTCAACAAAATTGTGCAACTCAACTAAGTTATCACCTTTTTCTTTTCTTTTTTCACAGGAAGGACAACTACATAATCATTCGACGAGATTCAATGATATCAGCTCGAGAGATGATGCAACCAACAGTTACTCTTCAGTAGTCAGAGCCGCCCATAAGCCAAAGCTTGTTGGATGCCTGCAGTGCTACATGTATTTGATAGTCCCAAACAACCAGCATTTCTATCCTAGATGCACCCGACTTCCCTTTGACATCAGTAGCCGCGTGCATTTGTATTTGAGATTATGACTTTAATTAATTCAGCTTTTTTAGTGCAACCTCATCGTAAACATGCACTTGCATTAATCTGACATTTTAGGAAATCGATGTAGCATGCAAAGTGCAGTTAATTAGAAAATAAGCATGTTTCGGTATGGGATGATGTTACAAGGCCCGAAAAGTAGAAATCTGAAAAGTCAGGATATGAACATAATTCATAGTAAGAATGGTTTCAAGAAATGGGGAAAAAGGAGTCGTTAGGTCAGTTTCCTGGCATTTTTTCAAACTAATTTTTGGGCCTTGGAGCATTTTCGTTCGATATGCAAGCAAAAGCTAAACTTTTTGCATGTAGCGGAAATTTATCTTATTGCATTTGATCAACTCAGGTTATGTACTTACACCTTTATATAAGGGTAACTATTAATCAGTGAAAGGCGATGATTATGCATGTAGCTGTAAAGCCATGAATAAAATGAAATGGCATTGTTCGCCCTATAGCTAATTCTAGTTGTATCTCTTCCTCCGGTGGAAGAGTAGAGGTTGAATTTGTATGGTTTCCTACTAGAGGAGGTGATCTAAGTCTCTCTGATGTGCGCATGAGGATTTTTCTTTTTTCTTTTTTCTTTTTTTTTTCTTTTTTCTTTTTTTCTTTTTTGGCATAGCAAAATGAATAATATTGTACCGGGTAATAGATAGAGTATGTTACAAAACATTTGAGCTTGTAGTAAGTGGCAGATCTATTTAGGTGCATAGTGTGTCACCGGACACACCATTATTTTCAAAAAGTAAAAAGAAAGGAGAAGAAAGCAAGCTTGTGTATGTTGTTTCATAAAGAAGATGAAGCAAGTGAAAAGAATACGAATTAATAATCTGATGTGTCTTCTACTTTCGAAGCAGTGAAAGCTGTTTTTCACAGCATGGGTGGGAGTAATTATGTACCATAACAATTGTTTAGTAACAATATATCTTTCAACTTTTTCTGTTTCAGCTAACGTACACACATATCCGTTTTTGAAAGAATAAAAACATTACTTGACATTTTATGTTATTATCTTTTGTAATTTCTTTCAACTGCGCATGATATGATCTAATACCTTGTAGTAAAAGGTTAAGATAATACATCAATGTTCAATTCTAATTTGTAATAGTTAACTATAGTTTTTTATTATCAGAAAAATAACTGCTACAATTATGCTGGCAAATAATGGAGCTAGTTTTATGTTAGTATTATAAATATATACAATATTTGTAAAGAGAAAATGTATCGGAACTAGTAAACGAAGTAAAACAAAAAATCTGGAATTTCCGAAATGTTAATGGAATTTTGAAATATAAACGCGAGCGTAACCGAAACGGAAAATGGAATTTCGAACTTTGATCACTATCTCAAATGATTTATAGGACACCATAAATTTTACCATGACTTATTTATGTAGTTATTTTGAAAATTGACTAAAAATATTTTAAGCTGACCCCATCAGCATAAATTTCTGGCTACGCGACTGCTGGTGACACACCATCGGTAAAATCTTGTATCCGCCACTGCTTGTAGTAATCTATGTTCGAGTGGTATGAGTTTGTCCTGAAGTGAAGAGAAGCATGCAAGCTTCTAGGGTAAGATTCTGATTCTTTTCTACAATTACATGCTTCTTGTTCTGTTGCTTGGCCTCGCTGCGGCTGGATGTACCTGTATTTTCCTCACTTTTGAGCAATGGGAGACTTGCTAACTTTTTCTAACTTACATGCATGGCAACTCATAAAAGCAATACTTATATCCCTGCTATAAATGCCACTACGTTTTATCATACAATTGTTGAAGCAGATGCTAATATGCTTAAATGTTAAAGACAAATCTGATATCGCACTGCAGTATTTGCAGTTCATTTGGTCAATTATTAAATTATTTTGGATTGGGTTAAAGTTCTATGATAAATAACTGTTTTTCTTTGTTTACTAGCTAGTTTGCTTAACTCGCAGAATTCCCTGGTTAATCACAAAGATTGTTAAGTTTAAAAAAATTCGTCTATGTCCACTTTAAATTTGCCTAAGCTTTATTTCGTTAGGGCTACCGAAGAGCTTATGGACTAAATAGACAAGAAGAAACATATGCCTTTTCGTTGCTACTTCTTAGCAAACTACACAGCCAAGATTTCAAGATTAAAAATTCTTCCCACCATTGTTTTTTCCTTCGTCTTGAAAACGAAGACCAACTTTCAAAAGATTTCAAGATTATATTTTGTTAACATTGATTATCTCCATGAGATTTAGGCCCTGTTTGGTTTCAAATATGATATACATTCATTTCCAAAGCAAGCACCATCAGCAATCATAATACACGCCAAAACAAAAACGCCCAAATCATTGTACATACCTACATCAGAAAGGCCTAAATCACCCGAAAAATACCCAAAATGACTAAGTAATTACTGTAATTAATAATCATTCGCTGTAAAGTTTCTGTTATATCGCTAACCCTAATTCATAAAAAATAAATCAAAGGATCATCAAATCATTCACACTTAATCCTAGATGTTATTAGTTTGAATCAAACGAGATAACCGAGAAATAAAAATCGTATTTACCTGATTTTAAGACAATATCTGAAGAAGAAGGCGATTTTTCACATGTCGGAATTTCAGAATTAGCGGCCGAAGGATAGGAATAGGGTTTCCAATGCGTTTGTTTTGTTTTTGAGTTTTGGGTTTTTGGACTTCTGATTTCGGGCCGAAAACTGGGAAAATAAGAAAAGATAGTTTTCAGATTTCTTTGTTAAGCCCATTTCTGAAAAGTGACCGTTTTCAAAATGAATTTTAGGAAATGGTAAAACAAACAAGTTTTCGTTATTTTGTAAAACCGAAAATTAAAAACACTCTCAAAATGAGTAACCAAACAGGCCCTTATTCTCCGTATTTGACAGTTCCAAACAACCACCTTACCAGACTTCTCTTTGACGTCAGGAGCCGCATGCATTTGCATCCGAGATTATGACTTTAATTAATTCAGCTTTTTTATTGTAACCCCATTGTAAACATGCACTTGCGTTAATTTGACATTTTAGGATGTAGCGTGCAAATTAAAGTGTAGTTAAGTAGAAAAACAAGGAGAGTGTTTTGGGATGCAAGCAAAACCTAAACTTAAGAGCATCTCCGATAAACGTTTATTTTTAATGTTAACTAAATGTCACATACATAATTAATAATTTCATTAACTTTTTAGTCTTCAATGCTAACATTAATGGTATATGCAATATGATGTGACAATTTTTTTTAGACATTATGAAATGAAATGTCTAGTTCTAGACATTGTATTTCACAATGTTAAAGGTTAACCTATGTTACCCACCACTTGTTTTTTGATACACACACAATTTTTAACATTTATACATGTTTGCATTAGAGCAACTAAAACAATTTTGTTGTAATATGTAATAGATTTTTTAATGAATTTATTTTACGTTGTCTAACTCTTAGTGTCACATAGGAATTACGTTGTGAAGGGTTAGAGAGTCCCTTAATTTATGCATGTAGTATTGGAATATTTCGACTATTGGGTCACATATGTAAAATAAAATGTGTTGCGCTAGTTCGGTTTAACAACAAATTGAAACGATCTAATTTTAAATTAGAGTTAAGAGACTTCAAACTTATATTATCATGAGCTTAATGTGTAAATAACGGAGCATTTTAATGTGTTAAAAGGTCAAATTACAAAACGTCCGCTTTATAAATAAAGGGTTATGGTCCTCAAATTACACAAACATTAGTTGCTCTCTAACCCTCTTCTATGGAGATCAAATTTCAAATCTAGGGTTTGTGTTAATTTAGAAGACCAAACTAAATTCATCTTCTCTTTCACTACAAGAAAAACTTTGTATGCCGACGCTTTTAAACGTTGGTATTTCGTTAGAAAAAGCAAATGGTGATAGAATTACTAACGAAATAAAAACGTCGCTATATTTAGCGTCATTAAATTTACCGATGAAATTTCTGATGTTTTGTCTTTGGAAACGTCAACGTTTACCAATGACTTTATGATGTTTTTATCGTAGCTTACCAATGATTCTACTACTTTTTTTTCCTGATTACCGACGATTTTACGATGTCTTCTTTCATCATTTAATGCCAATTTTACTATGTTTTTCCGCTTACCAACGATTTTACGATGTTTTTTTAAATTACATACCGATGATTTTTCTACTTTTTTTGGCATGTAAATTACCGGCTATCTTACGATGTTTTTTTTTAATGTGTAAATTACCGACAATTTTGCGATGTTTTATTCATAACTTACTGATGAGTTTATTACTTTTTTTGGCATGCTGCAAAAACATATATACGATAAGATATCCATAAGCTAAGCTCTAGTTGCAAGTTTCCTTTTTTACTTTTGACGTTACCATAGGTTATTTTAACGAAATCGACAAATAATATCAGCCTTCATGCCAAAATTCATTACAGAATAAGTCACCATGATGCCTTTAGTCCTATGATTCAACTACTATATTGATTTGGTCACATTTCCTCATGAATATAAATATATTTAGCATGATCCAACCACATTAATCTACTTCATTTCCTAAATAATTTGCACCGTGTGGAAAGCATGAAATACATAAGCTAACTCAACTCACAACAATGAAATACATAGTTTCTTAAAATTTGTAATAAGCTAACTCAAGTGTCGACTGTAGCTTATATGATAAAATATATCATATACATAGTTAATTCAATCAACATTTATTGACAAATTCGCTATATTTGGCATATAGAGCTGTAAATGTCACAGCCACAAGGCTAGAACTAACAAAAGAAAACTCAAGTGCAATTTTGACTTAACTGGGAACCACATTGCCTACCAACAAAAGTAACCATCATACGAGACATCTCCGATTGTATATGCTCATGCATTTTGTTCACCTTTACGCGCTCCATATGCAATTGCTCCTTAAACTCGACTCGGTGTCACTCATCTCTCTGCCTATGTCTTTCAATCTCCTCCTGTCTAAATTTAAGTTGCTCACTTGCTCGAACTTATTCACATTTTTTCTCTTCCTGTAGCTCTTTGGCAATTTTCCCATTTTGCTCTAACATTTTCTTCATGAGAGTTGTTTTCCCATTATCCACCATAATTGAAGATGAAATTAAAAGTGCCTGAATAAATTTACAAATAATGTTGAGTTTTAGTGTCATGTAACGAAAAAAAGAGGGGAAATTTAAAAAACAGACAACAAGCAGCATTAAGTTTCAACCAGGTTGTCTCTTCTGTAAACGGGTTGTTAACTTTAACATTCAATGCTTGTAAATACATTACTATATTTCCTAGTGGCATAAAAAGCTAGTTAGAAAAATTAACCCTGTAAACAGAGATCCACAATTTAAATCCTTACATGATGACAAATATTATTAATAGAAACAAACTTCAAGTCATGTTGCTATGATGTGACTGACCATTTATTTCATTATACTTCATTTTAAGTTTATTTATTTTTGAACTATGGGATCGCTATAACATAAAATTAGCAGCAGGCTATGCATAGAATAAAAGAAGAACATCGATACGTATAAGTATAAATACAGAGGGTTAAAATACATAACACCACAACTAATTAAGATTGTCTCTACTATAACTTTGCAGATGCGATTTATATCGGCCAAATAATCAAAAAATGCTTCTAGTAAATGCAGCAGGACATAGATGCACCTACCAACATGATAGGTATTCAGCATTGCATAAAAACCATGTTTTTTTAAAATACAAGAGCTCATAAGGTTGAAGCACAACGTTACAAAAACTAAACATATCTAAATCTTTCAAAACCAAATCTTTAGGTCAATACTCATCATGCTTGGATTCAAGAGGATGACATTGTGCTCCAGCCATACTGAAAATATGAGTGTCACTTAAATCTACTTAACTACTAATATGGTTCAACTTCTAATATTTACCAAGCATAACTAAATTAAATAAAACCATACAGTAAAGCTCAGGCAATATCCTATATAAGACTGAATATCATAAGTGGCACTTAGGAGCTATGTTATTTAGTAAATATGATTCTAATATTTAACCCTAATTCGGATTCTATATGAAAGTAAACAAAGCACATGTTATTTAGTTCACAACTTCCTAGTTTGGTTAAACCCTATCATGTATCCTCTAACACATTAAAATACAATTTTATTCTTCCAAATATATAAATATTAAAATGCACATGAGGTTAGTAAAATGTTACATAGGTTCATATTGTTTATTAAAATGTTTGGGGTTACTCAGATAACTCAATACTAAGGAACAAAAATAGCAATATAAAAGTGCTCATCTCGACCAATAAACAATATTCTAACCAATATGATAAAACGACAAGAAACCGATGTTTGTGCATTTCCATTGAATCATGACCAATTAAATTTTTCTGGTAGTTTTGATTACTGTTCAACCAAATAATGATACGTCCAACCCAACTTTGCATAATTTTGAATATTTTAACATGCAAAATGTTAACGACAACAAGAGGTGTGAGTTGGTTGAAAATCAAATGTTGTACCAACTTAGTTATAAACAATACGTATAGGAAAAGAATAACATCTAGCCTAAAAATCCAATTGAAGAAAAGTTTGTCAGTTCAGTTACTCAACTTACCGGTTGATTTCTAAAACCATAATTTCTACTCTGGATTTTGTTAAGTCAATTGAATATGGAGTCTTCTTGCTCCAATGTGATTTCAACATCCCCAAATTCCTCTTTCATCCTCACATAATCATCCTTTTGACATTGCACATGTAGAATACATAAATACCCAACTTAAACTCAACACCATATATTAAATAAGTACTTATGCTTACAAAAAAATACGAAGATATCTGATTTACCCACTCATATGTTACGTTTCCATCATCATCCTCTACCTCGACTCTATGACCCGGCAAGTACACCTCTATATAAGTCGGTTCTCTTCCTAACTCCTTACGCTGGAATAAAATCAATGCAAATGCAATGCACAACTAAGTTATTTTTAAATAATATATCTAACTGTAAATTAATTAATACGATATACATCTAGCTGTAAATTGAACTCTCTTACCAAATCTTGTCGATGTTGCATATATGACTCCAATTAAGTGAACCAATAACAATCACTCCTGAAGCATATATGATTCCAACCTAAGTAGCACCATGACATTTTCGTGATAAATCTATCCCAGTTATGCAATGCAACTGATATAACATAAAAGAGAATCCATCAGGGCCAGAAGCTTTATCAATGTTATTAGAGAACACTGCAAATTTTAACTCTTTAATTGTAAAAGGAGTATTAAATTTTTTTTTCCCAAAAATCAATAATTTTTGCCTTGTAGATGATGCTAGGAAATTCATGCACATACTCAGGTCTGTTGTACTAAGGCAGGTGAAAAATTTATGTCTTTAATATTAAATTGAGAGAATTTATTTAACCAATCACATATATGCATGAAAAAGTAATTATTTGTTAGGTCTCAGTTTTAATAAAATTTGATAATATTAGGATAAACAAATCTTGACTTTGCAAAAATGATTTAACTGGTAATTCACATTTTTAAGTAATATATAAAGATAAAGGTACACAAGATTTAGTTTGATAATTCGAAATCAATTCATAAGTTTTTGCTTTAAGCCAACTATTAATAAAGACTCACTAAAAACAGAAAAGGAAACAGAAGGTTGAATTTAGCGGAAAAAAACACGAGCTTTCTGTGCAGCAATGGCTACCTCTGAAAATCCTCCTAACCTCTTTCTTGATGATAATCCCAATCATTTTGGGAACTCTCTTCCCCCCTTCTTCTAGTTCTCAAACTGTTATGAATTTAAACCGTAGATCCACTCATTCGATCGCCGCTGCGGATGATAAAGGGTTAATTACGGTGGGGAATCACAAATATAATGCAAGATAAGATCAGAATATGAGTAAATCAAATCAGTTCAGAAAGGGTATCGGCAAATATCAAGAATACCCGATTAGGGTTAACAAGAAGCCTTATCCAGCATTGAGTGGGTACCGATTTCAGGCCAAGAAACCCGTTGATCATGTTCAGAATTATGGACAAACAACAAGAATCATTGCTCCAGTGGAAAGGGCGACTACTATATCGGTGGATTTAGTTATAAAAGGAGGTCAAGAATCAGAATTAGACCTTACATACATTGCCCCAACCTCTACTATAGGGGAGGAGAATATTGTTATTGTTAATAAGGAAGTCAGCATTCGAACGGAATTTAATTGGGGTTTCTCTGTTGTTGCTTATGTTTTTGGTAAGCGTCCTCCATATTTCCATTTCAGAGCTTTCGTTGCAAGAACATGGAACCCTAGTGGTTCCTTTGAGATTTTTACAAGGGAGAACGGATTCTTTATTATTAGATTCACTAACACTGAAGATTGTGAGAAGCTTCTAAGAGGAGGTCCCTATTTCATAAACGGAAAGCTAATAATTTTGAAAACGTGGAGTAGGAAGTCAGTTCTTGACCGAGATTTGCTAAGAACTATGCCAATATGGATAAGGCTACCTGAACTAAGCCTAAGATTATGGGATAAAGAAGCATTTAACGCTATATCTAGTGTTGTAAGATACCACTTAAGCTAGACGAACAAATGGCAAAAGAGACTCGTCTGAGTTATGCCAGAATATTAGTTGAAATTAAAGCTGATGCAGATCTACCAAATAAGGCTACAATCTACTTGCATGATGGAGAGATTATCACTCAATCGATCACTTATGAACAAATACCTGATGGGTACAAGGATTGCAAATGCTTTGGGCATTCAACTGCAAACTGTGAATTCAACAAAAATGCAGTTGAAAAGCCAAATGAATCTACAAACCTTGATAACATGGGGAGCGACAAAATTGGTATGCACTCTTATGAGACTCTATCTAAAAACTGTGATTCTGTAGATCTATCCCTAACTACTGAGGAAGATAACATGAACATTGATCCCCTAAAATTCTCAGAATTGGGTCATAATAATGTTATTGACGATACTAATATTTCTCAAGTTCCCACAAAGGCATTTGAAAAAATGCAATCTGATTTGGTTCCTAATAAATCAGTGAGTACTATGAATCCAGTATGCACAGAGTTGATGGAGCAAAACATTATAGAAGGGAATTCAAACATTAATGTAGATGGGAATAATAATAATCAGGTCATTAGATCCTCCTCCCGTTTGAAGGATAGAAGATTATATACAAATTCTGGATTAATTGGTCCTAATTCTACAGTATTAGAATAGAGCTCAAATCTGCTTGCTGCTAACCCCATTTTCACCAATTCTGATTTGTTGCCTAGAGATCTTGTTCCTTCCAAGCCTACCATTTCATAAGAGGACATCCAGAATGCTATGAATAAATCCATGGCTTCACCTAAAGCACCACCTAAATCTGCACTACAGAAAAAGAAAAAGGCCAGAACCAAGAGTCTTTCTAACATAGGTGAAATTAAAGAAGTTGAAGATAAGAAAGATCATGACATCAAAAAAAAAATTACAAAAAATTCAAACTGGGAAAAACAGCTGAAAGCCACAGATAAAACTAATTTAAAAAAAGTAGTAAATAGCCTGATGTGAAAGGGGATAGTAGCAAGCACAGTAACCCACTGTAACTTGCATTGTATCCTTTGATGTATCCTTTCTCTATATTTTTGATTTTTTTTTATGGATATTATAGCTTGGAATATAAGAGGTTTGAATTCTCCTGGTAGAAAGTTAGATCTGCTCAATTTTTTGAGCAAGTATAAACCTAGCATTATTGGTTTGATTGAGCATAAGCTTAATGATATTAATATTGCTAACTTTCATAATAGGAGTTTATCTAATTAGCACATAATTAATAACAATCATATGGGAGGAAATGGTAGAATTTTGGTTCTGCATAATCCTAATGTTCGGTCACTAGATAATTTTTTTGTTAATTTTCAATACATTCACTGTTGTTTTAAAAATAAAGGTGGTTTTACTTTAAAAATCACTTTTATTTATGCCTCTAACCTGGAGTCAGATAGGTACAAACTTTGGAATAGTATTGAGCCTTTTAGTTTAAATATTAATTGTCCTTGGATTGTTATTGGTGATTTCAGTACTGTTTTTCATGGTTTTGAAAAAAGGGGAGGTAATCCTATTCCATTCAACAAACTTGAGAAAATTTCTAACTTAATAATAGTCTGGTTTGATTGAACCTCCAATTAGTGGAAACAAATTCACCAGGAAATCAGGTGAATTTAGGAATATCCACTGTAAATTAGACAGGGTTTTATTAAATCAAACTTTTGTTAACAAATTTTCTAAAGTTTGCTGTAGTACTCTACCTCAAAATTCTAGTGACCATACTCCTATTTTGGTCACCTTTAATAAGGAGGATAAGAGGGTTATTAAATCTCCTTTCAGATTTGTAAATGGTTGGGTATATGAAGAGGGTTATAAGAAGATTGTCTCTAACAGTCTTAATAATAAGCTATTTGGAAATGCCCAATACAAATTTAACAAATCTTTACAAATTATTAAAGGTAACCTTAAAAACTGGAATTGCTACAGGAATAAATCTGTTATTAAATCCAATAGGGATGAATGTGAGAGCCTTCAGAATGCTTTAGATAATAATAACTCAGATAGTAATATAGTTTCTCAAATTTTTGAGGCTCAAGCTAAACTTGTCAAATCTTTGCATATCCGTTCTATTAATGTTAAGCAGAAAGCCAAGATTGACTAGTTAACAATAGGAGATGAAGCTAGTAAATTTTTCTATGCTAGAATGACAAGTTGAAAAAATAGAAATGATATTGGGAAATTGATAAACACAAATGGTAAAATAATTAATGATGCTCATCTTCTGGAAGAAAAAGCTATTAATTATTTTAACACTCTTTATAACTCAGAAGATAACACTAGCAATTTTCCCAATATTATTTTTAAATACATTGTTAATAATAATAGTGCTAATTTACTTCTTACTCTTATCAGAGAAGTGGAGATTGAAAATATCATCTTCAACGCTAAGGATGATAAAAGTCCTGACCAGATGGATTTGGAGCTAAGTTTTATAAGACTCATTGGTCTGATATTAAAACCCTTCTGTTAGATTCTACAAAAGAATTTTTTTACTCTGGTAAGCTGTTAAAAAATTCTAATCATACTTATATTACTTTAGTGCCTAAGGTGGAAGCACCTGTTAGTTTGGAGGACTATAGGCCTATAGCCTGCTGTAATTTTGTAAACAAAATAATTTCTTCCATTCTTTGTAACAGAGCTAAAGGTTTTATGACATTCCTTATTTCTGAAAATCAGAGTGCCTTTATTCCTGACAGGCTTATTTCTGAAAATAGTTTACTTGCTCATGAACTTATTAGAGATTTTAATTAGAGGGATAAAAATATTATGTGCATCAAAGTTGATCTTCAGAAAGCCTCAGATAAGATTAATAGGAAATTTATTATCTTTGTCATGAAACATATAGGTTTTAATAATAGATTTTGTGACTTAATTAAAGAATGCATTAATAATGTTACTTATTCAGTGATGATAAATGGATCTCCTAAAGTATTTATTCATAGCAATAGAGGAATAAGGCAGGGAGACTGTAACACCCACGTCCATTAAAGTCACTCACTAAGGGAATGCATTAACTTTCATGGAGTATTATAAGAGTATAGAACAGAATATCACAAGACAAATATATAAAATGGTACTTAAGAAAATTCAAAATTTATTCATTGCAGCGGAAAAGCAAAACATGTTTGATTACAACATCAAAACCACATACTAGAGTCAGGTACACAAATATACATCTTGTAAAAAACTATTATCAGAGTACATAAAAGTAAAAACCATAATCCCACTCCAAATAGCCATAATGAAAAAAATATAAAGCTGAGCATTACTTTCAACACTTCCAAGTACTTCAAGAAGAAAGGAAACCAAGATAAGCTTCACTATTCCCACCCTGAGCACCTGGGGGCAGAAAAGGAAAGAAAAGAGGCGAAACAAAACAGGTCAGACACAAAGTCTGCCGAGTCTAGTGACTTTAACTATATAATTAGTAGTAACAAGATAAGGACATAAATTGAATATAAGAAATGACTGTAACATAAGCAAGTATGACAAGGAAAACAAGATGAACATGATATAACGTTGATTGCGCTTCTAATCACTATAAGATAATTCCTACACCACACCAATACTAGTTTAACACTAAAGATGATCCCTCTCATTAATCATGATAATAATAATGATGGTAGTTTCGTGTACTCCTAGCTGCTGTCATAGGTGTCGCCTGCTCCTATCTCCACTAGTTGTACCCACTATCCTCCCTATTCGATCGGCTCCCTAACTTGTAGATACCCGTGTTGGTCCCACATTAGGGTGTATCACTCCCTAAAGTGGCAACCCATACTACTAAAAATTCACGGCTTATACCTACACGATACAACTACGTCTTACCTACCAGCCCGGACCTACGCACGCACATGACTCCGTTGGACTTGCGTTGCCACCGCTAACTCTTTATTGACCTCTTACAATCAAACCCTGTAAGCGTGTCCCGTCCTCGACCTAGTTCGAGCACACATAGATACTAAATGGGTTACTGGTTGAAAAGGGTCCACCCACTTGACATAAGCTTCCCTCCTAAGCTTGGTCCCCACTACGAATTCCCACTTAACCCTTCTTTATCCCCATGTCTAATCACATGTTTCACCTTGGTTAAGTGATTCTAATTATATTTCACATGCCACCCATATCACCCACTTAACCCTCATGTCTTACTACATGTCTTATCTTGTTTAAGTGTTCCTTAATTCATTATAACCGTAATCTTGCAAGACCTCCCACATTAGATTGCCGTTTTGTGGTTGTTGGATATGCCGGGAAGTTCCAGGCAGTCTTATAACGCAATCTGAATCTAACCTCGTGTCTTTGCATTATTACGCATTTAATTTCTGCCTTTGATCTCTCACATTAGACTATCGTTTGTGGTTGCTGGATGTGTCGGGCGGTTCTGAGCAGACTTCTACCACAAACCAAGTTTAACCCCGTGTCTTAGACGTTCATTATCACTTTCTTAATTCAAGTCCCAACTTTAAATCTTGGATTAAATTATATTCCAATTACCCATAATTTCCAATCTAAATTATATTCATAATTTTAATCCAAATTAGGCCTATAATCTTATGTATACATGTTATGCCAATTTACGCCCAAATAAAATTGCATTCATTGTTATTAATATTTTATACCAAACCTCATGTATACAAATTATATCTAATTATGCCAACATCCAACTTATGCCAAATCTCATGTATACAAGTTACGCATAATTATGCCCCAAATCAACTATGTGATTACAAATCAATTTATGCCCAATTACATATCAATCAATATTTTCCCAAACTTTTTCCCAACGTTCCCACGTCATTCGTACATATAATTCAATGTAATATGTTAGGCTCGAAGTTAGCCTAATCTCATAAAATAAAAAGGAAGAGAGGGGGAAAGAGAATCAACATCAAACTGGCATAAAAATAGGCATATGAACTATGGCTGGCATAGAACAACAAAATAGATCTAATTAGGCATATGAACTGGAAAAGAGCAACAAAATAGATCTAATTAGCATATGGAACATAAACTGGCATAGAACAACAAAATAGATCCAATAAGGCATATGGAACATGAACTTTAGGTATGAATCTAAAAGATAAGAATTCACCAAACATGATATGATTCATCTTACAGGCATGTTCATATAGTCCAATTCACAAACTTATCACAATTACTTTTAATTAATTATAAGTGAAAGTAACGTGGACTCACAATGGTAGAAGAGAAAATAGATCTGAATTCTGTATTCTGAATCTGATTAGCTAAATCGTTGTTGTAGAATTTGATTCTTATCTTCCAATTTGAATACTCTAATTCAGATTTGCTTTAGTGTAGAAGAAAGACTAGTTTAGTTTGTGGAAACATGGAGGTGTATGAATTAGTATAATGAAATTAGGGTTAGGTCTAGGTGTGTTTATATAGGTGTATTAGGTGAATTAGGGCCTTTAGATTAGGTTAGGTTCCATCTAAACCATCCAAACCAGAAAAACACATCACCCAGCCAATCAGAGAACGCCACATAAGTCCTAATTCTCCAAAATTCATCACTGCCCAGATCTGGCCGATGGGGTTGACCCTTACGGGGGAGGGGGGTTCGACACCTTTGTCGACACCCCTATGTGGGAGGGGGGGGGGACATGTAACGACCCGTATTCTACACATCACAGGATTGTAGAATATTTATTTCTTTCCCATATGAAGTCGTATGGTCATGTAACTTTTGGGAAGCATCTATTAGAGTCATTTCCCATGTTCATGATTTTTGTCGATTTTTAAATGACCATTTTGCCCTTAGTTAGTACTGTTTTGGCCATAACTTTTGATTGGAAAGGAATTTTGACCTAAAACCACTTCCATTAGATTCGTTTGATGGTTTACCTTTCCGTAGATTGGTCATAATAGCCAAACGGACTTACCGTTTGGGAGATATGGCTGAAATAAGGTTTGGAGGGTGAAAAACTGCTTAACCGGGCCAAATCGGGTGATTAGTGAGTAGGCCCATAACCCATTTCGGGATTAGGGTTATGGGAAGGCTGAAATGAGATAGAGCATCATTCCATTTCAGTTTTCTAGCCTCCACTTATCACCAAGGAACCCTAAAAATGGCCTCCAACCTCTAAATCACCTCCAAATCACCTTTTGGTCAAGGATTTGGCTTAGCAACCCCTAATCAAGGAAGATCTACACCAAATCAACATTGGAGCTGCTGGTTAGCATTGAGATTCACATCAAATCAGAGAATTATTTCAGATCTTAGTTTATTTGTGGCTAAGGTGAGTGATTTGCATAGTTTTGCACTAATTATGGCTAATTAGGGTTGATTAGTGTTAATTAGCGAATTTAAACGTGATAAAATTCTGGAAAAATGTTTATAAAATTCGGAATGATGTTTTAGACCTCTGATATGAATTTGGGTTAATTTGGTTAAGTTTTGCTAATCCTATCATTAGTTTCACCTAAACATGCTTAAGGGGAAATGTGGGATTTTGGGTAAGTTTGATCCATTTTACATGCTATGATTGTTATTTTGGTGTTTGTGTTCACTTGTACATGTTGCTATGACTGTATGGTATGTTTGTGATAGATTAGAATAGTTAGAATAGTCGAAGACGCCGTCGTATGGCGCAAAACAGTCGCTGGAACAGCTGCAGGGATCCGGATCGGATCGCATGCCACGTCCACGATCCGCACTCACGCTTCGCACCCCGATCCGAACCAAATGATCATGATCCGACATGAGGAGTTGCCATGCGATCTGCCTCGTCCTTCCACGAACCGACCAGCCTCACGAACTGATGGGAAGTCACGACCCGATCCATGTAGCACGATCCGACCCGTTGGAACACGATCCGCTGGGAGTTCACGATCCGACCAGAAGAAGAGACCCGATTCGATGGAGACTGGATTCACGAGACAATGGAGGAGTGCGACCCGATCACCTGGAGGACCACGACCCGATCCGACGCAGGAGGCGCGACCCGACCCGAATGACGAAGACCGATCCGGATGAAGATGATGACCGATAACCCGAGATGCAAAGGTAGTCCAAATGGAAGTTAGAGCTCAGGATCCCGGAACCAGTTGGGAACCAATGAGGTCACTTCATGGTTGGACTTTGCTGCGGGACATGTGCTAAGGAGTTGTCGACATTCATAACTTCGATTCACCACTGAAAATGGATGATGGGCTACTTATCAGTGCAGTAGGGTCATTATGACCTGAGGGGCAAGGTGATGGTAGCAAGACTACGTTATCAGTGCAGTAGGGTCATTATGACCTGAGGGGCAAGGTGATGCGTAGTAAGACTATGAGCCAGCGCAGATGGGGTGAATAACTCCATGGGGCAAGTGGACATAGTAAGGATTGGTAAGGCTATGAGCCAGTGCAGTGGGGTTCTTGTGACTCCATGGGGCAAAGTGGACATAGTAAGGATTGGTAAGGCTATGAGCCAGTGCAGTGGGGTTCTTGTGACTCCATGGGGCAAAGTGGACATAGCAAAGGATTAGTGGCTACGTTATCAGTGCAGTGAAGCCATTTATGACTTCATGGGGCAGAGTGATCGTAGCAAGGTATGTTGGGTGATCGAAGTGGTGAATATCGTATGCTTTACGCACTGAGTGAGAGATGTGAGGATGGATGCTATGTTTGATTGTTTGCCATCATTATGACATGCACACCTCCCCCACCTCCGTATCTTTACACTGTTTGATATGGTACCTTAGAGGGTTGTACAGTATGTAGTGCTAACTCTTTGGTTGCAGGTCCAGGTTCAGGTATGTTTTAGTCTACCTGTTATTGTTCACTTTAGATGCTTATCGCTCATACCAGGCTTTATGTCTGACCCAGAGTTTTATGTCTCCTCTTATTACTCTGGGTGCTCACACGAGCAGACTAGAGACAGGTTAGCTGGTGATGCGCGAGTAGCTGATTCGTAGGCGGGCAGGAGGCTTCCACGTATGATATATATATATATATATATATATATATATATACATTCTCCCTGTGTCGTTGGTGGTCGCTACTTGGGCATTAGTAGCGTACCTCCTTTACCTTACTTTTGCTTTGAGACAGTTTGAAAGTTGTAATAAGCTGTATTTTGGATTTCCGCTGCTATGATGTTTAGTTCTGATTTTCAGCTTATGCACTGTCTCTCCTGTTTTATGTCAAGTATGTTATTATTATATTTTGTTCTATGCGCTGTGAGACATTCTACAGGTTCTTTGTATGTTCATTTCCTTCTTCCCTTTCCTTCTCACGACCCGTTCCGTGCTAACTGGACATGTGTACAACGCACTTTTGGAGTAAATGTCGGTTGGTGCGGGGCGGGCCGTCACACTTGGTATCAGAGCTCTAGGTTGCGTAGTTAACCTAGGGAAAGACACTAGGGAGAGTTAGTACGTATATGAGAGCGCGTATTTGTGATTACTTTGGTTTTCAAAAGCTGTGTATATATATACTATTAGTAGTATAAGAATGAAGTCGCACTGCACTAGCACCACTATGGGGTCGTTAATCGTTTCCCTTTTTCAGATTGACGATGAGCCGAGACACGAGGGGTGCTGGTAGAGGGACCAACCAAGGGAATGCCGCTGACATGAGGGCGATGTTTACTAACCTCATGAGAGACATGCTTAGAGAAGTGCAAGGGGCAGTTCCCAATCCCGGAGTTGGTGTTGGCCTAGTAGTGCATGCGCCTAGGGTCGATTTCGCCAAGTTGTGCAAGGATTACACTAATCTTGGTGGGAAGCCGTTCCACGGAATGGAGTCGGCCACAGATGTTCAAGATTGGATGGATAGATGTGATCGTATCTTTGATGACTTGGGTCTTGAGGATGCGATGAAGAGAAGGCTAGCGTCTCGTCAGCTGCAAGGGCGAGCGATGAATTGGTGGAATGCTATTAGAACAGCTACTCCAGAGGATCAGGTTACTTGGGATCAGTTCAAGGCTTGCTTTAGCGAGAAGTTTATTCCAGCTGCCCAGAAGTCAGTGTTGTTCAAGAGGTTCTTGGAACTCAAGCAGAACGGAAGGGCAGTTTCTGATTATATTGCTGAGTTCGACACTTTGTCGAAGTATGGACTGTCTCTCATTGATACTCCTGAAAAGAAGAATGAGAAGTTCATTACTGGTTTAGATGGATACTTGGGGGAAAGGCTTATTAACCACATCGATGAGACTTTTGAATCGATCGTGGGGAAAGCTTTGAGATCAGAGAGCCTTTACCCTAAGTCAAAGACTGAGGCTGCATCTGCAGAAGGGCCAAATCCGCAAGCAGGCAGTGGAGGCAAGAATAACTCTCAGAATAAGAGGAAGCAGGACCAATCTAAGGGTGGCCAGAAAAAGAGTAAGAAGGATGTTGAGTGCTTCAGCTGTGGAAAGAAGGGCCATTATGCTAAAGAATGTCGGGCCAAGCCAGCGGAAAGGAAGTTCTACAACTGTGGTCAAGTGGGACATCAGAAGGATAAGTGTCCGCAACCTCTTAAGGAGAAGCAGATTGTGAAAGCATATGCTCTTGATGTTGTTCCTTCTTCGTCGAATGCCCCAACTGCGGCGGAGAAAGGAAAGAATGTTGTTATTCAAGGTATGCTTTCTATTTATGATGTACCAGTTCGAGTTTTGTTTGATACTGGGGCTTCCCGTTCCTTCATATCTAGTGACCTGGTAGATAGGTTGGGACTGGAACCCGAGATAGTCGATAGACCATTGGTTGTGACGAACCCGATTGGTGGTTCGACTAGCCTTAGTATTTGCAGGAATTTGGTCTTATTGAGTCATGGATGTATGTTTGTATGTGATTGCTTTGTTTTGGGCTTTACTGGGTATGGCATTATATTGGGAGTCGATTGGCTCCAAAGATACGGGGTGGTGGTAGACTGTGAGGGCTTTTTGGTGACAGTGAGGGCGGATGATGGGCGGAGGGTAGTGTTTGGTAGTCTACCTAGTGATGGGGTTATGGCTAGTTCTGTAAATTCCCTCGACATCCCGTAGGATGAGTTGTCAGATGTGCCCGTGGTTGGCCAGTATCCGGACGTCTTCGAGGAGGTGACCGGGCTTCCACCACACCGAGAGATTGAGTTCCGTATTGATTTAGTGAAAGATGCCAGACCTATAGTGATGCCACTTCGTCGTATGGCACCAAGGGAGCAGCGAGAGCTCGGGGTGGAAGTCAGCAATCTGTTGAAGAAGGGATTTATTAGAAGGAGTGTCTCCGAGTGGGGAGCACCAGTTGTGTTTGCCACTAAGGCAGATGGTTCCCTTCGTTTGTGTGTGGACTATCGCGAGTTGAATAAGGTGACGAGGAAGAATAAGTATCCTCTACCGCGGATAGATGATTTGTTTGATCAGCTGGAAGGAGCTAGAGTGTTCTCCCAGTTGGACCTCGCGACAGGATTTCATCAGCTTCGAGTAGCGGATGAGAGGGTTCCGAAAACGGCATTTAGGACGCCGTCTGGATTTTATGAGTGGTTGGTCATGCCGTTTGGGTTGACCAATGCACCAGCCTATTTTGTAGATCTCATGAATCGAGTATTCAGAGATCAGTTGAATAAGTTTGTTCTTGTGTTCGTGGATGATATCCTTGTTTATTCAAGGACAGAGGAGGAACACAAGGGACACTTGAGGATAGTGATAGAGGTGTTGCGGAAACACCAATTGAAAGCGAAATTCTCAAAGTATCATTTTTGGAGAAGGGAAGTGAGATTCTTGGGTCATGTTGTTTCAGAGAGTGGTATTGCCGTGGACCCTGCGAAAGTGGCTACGGTACAGGATTGGCCTACACCCAAGAATGTAACAGATGTGAGAAGTTTCTTGGGATTAGCTGGATATTATCGTAAGTTTATCCAGGACTTCTCCAAGATAGCAGCACCGTTGACTCAATTGACTAAGAAGAATCAGTCCTTCGTCTGGGACGAAGTGTGTGAGGATGCCTTCAAGAGTCTAAAAGAGAAGTTGACGCGTGCGCCAGTGTTAGTCATTCCTAAAGGGAATGAAGAGATGACGGTATACACGGATGCTTGTGGTACCGGACTGGGTGTAGTATTGATGCAAGAAAGTAGGGTTGTAGCTTATGCTAGTCGACAGCTAAAGCCGCATGAGAAGAAGTATCCTACCCATGATTTGGAACTAGCAGCGATTGTGTTTGCGCTGAAGATGTGGAGACACTATCTCTTGGGAGAAAGATTTGAGTTGTTTACCGATCATAAATCGTTGAAATATCTCTTCTCTCAGAAAGATCTGAATCTCCGTCAACAGAGATGGTTAGAGTTCTTGGCTTCGTATGATTTTGATATCGCATACACACCTGGGAAAGGTAATGCGGTAGCCGATGCCTTGAGTAGGAGACATGCCAGCTTAGGGGCAATGTTTCTTGAGTGGAAGCAACTGGAGTATATCACGGGGTTTGATTTCAGACCAAAGTGCGAATTGGATCCAGTCATGCTAGCTAGTTTGACGATCAGACCCACTTTGATAGAGCGGATTGGTTCTAGTCAGAGGGACGATCCTAATCTATTAAAAATCATCTCCAAGTTAGAGATGGGTATCGATGAGGAGATGAATGTGTATGGGCTTGATCGAGATGGATGGCTTCGGAAGAATGGAAGGCTAGTTGTACCCAATGTCAATGGATTGAGAGATGAAGTGCTTAGAGAATGTCATCACTCAAAACTGACTATACACCCCGGTGGTAATAAGATGTATCGAGACATGAGACAGACTTACTACTGGGAAGGGATGAAAAGAGACGTTGGGAAGTTTATATCCAAATGCATGAATTGTCAGCTAGTTAAAGCCGAGCAAAAGAAGCCTAGTGGGTTATTGCAACCATTAGAAATTCCCGAATGGAAATGGGAGCAAGTCTCGATGGATTTCATCGATGGTTTACCAAGGACTAGATCGGGATATGATAGCATTTGGGTAATTGTGGATCGATTGACTAAGAGCGCAAGATTTATACCAGTCAAATCGACCAGAACGGCAGCCAAGTTGGCAGAACTATATATGAAGTGGGTAGTGAGATTTCATGGAGTACCTAAAAGCATTGTGAGTGACCGAGACCCGTTGTTCACTAGTGGGTTTTGGAAGAGCTTACAAGAGGCTCTAGGGTCAGGATTACATCTCAGTACCGCATATCATCCTCAGACCGACGGTCAGACGGAGAGGGTGAATCGTATATTGGAAGATCTCTTGAGAGCGTGTATATTGGATTTTGGTGGATCATGGGATGACCATTTGCATCTAGTAGAGTTTGCATATAATAATAGCTACCAATCCAGTATCGGTATGGCTCCATATGAAGCTTTGTACGGAAGACCGTGCAACTCACCATCATGTTGGATAGAGACTGGCGATAAGTTTGTGCTTGGACAAGATGTGGTGAGAGAAACTTCGGATAAGATCAAGATCATTCAGCAACGAATGAAAGCTACCCAAGATAGGCAGAAGAGTTATGCTGATAAGAGGAGAAAAGACTTGAAATTCTCCGTTGGTGACTTGGTGTTTGTCAAGATCTCTCCGTTGAAGAGCGTGATTCGATTTGGCAGGAGAGGCAAGTTGGAACCAAGATTTGTTGGCCCATTCCCTGTTCTTGAATTAGTCGGGAATTTGGCATATAGAGTTGGCTTACCAGAGAAAATGGCGGGAGTTCACAATGTATTTCATGTTTCCCAACTAAGGAAGTTCGTTCACGACTCAGATATGACTATTTCACCTGATCAGTTAGAGGACTTCGAAGTGGAACCCGAGGCGGTTGGGAACCGCAAGCCGATTCGTATTATGGGGCACGATACGAAGCAACTTCGAAGGAAGGCGGTGAAACTAGTCAAGGTTCAGTGGGGCGAGGACGAGAATGATTGTACTTGGGAGACAGAGGAGAGCATTAGGAAGGCATATCCAGAACTCTTTGCCTGGTAAGATTTACTTTGCGATTTAGTTATTCCGCTTGCTAGGATAGACTTATTTTACTTGTTTTGCATGTTTGATTGTTGTTTTATGATTGATAGGCATGCGGGACCTTTGTGTGTGTTTTGATTAGGGAATTTCGGGGGCGAAATTTCTTAAGGGGGGGAGAGTGTAACGACCCGTATTCTACACATCATAGAATTGTAGAATATTTATTTCTTTCCCATATGAAGTCGTATGGTCATGTAACTTTGGGAAGCTTCTATTATAGTCATTTCCCATGTTCATGATTTTTGTCGATTTTTAAATGACCATTTTGCCCTTAGTTAGTACTGTTTTGGCCATAACTTTTGATTGGAAAGGAATTTTGACCTAAAACCACTTCCAATAGATTTGTTTGATGGTTTACCTTTCCATAGAGTGGTCATAATAGCCAAACGGACTTACCGTTTGGGAGATATGGCTGAAATAAGGTTTGGAGGGTGAAAAACTGCTTAACCGGGCCAAATCGGGTGATTAGTGAGTAAGCCCATAACCCATTTCGGGATTAGGGTTATGAGAAGGCTGAAATGAGATAGAGCATCATTCCATTTCAGTTTTCTAGCCTCCACTTATCACCAAAGAACCCTAAAAATGGCCTCCAACCTCTAAATCACCTCCAAATCACCTTTTGGTCAAGGATTTGGCTTAGTAACCCCTAATCAAGGAAGATCTACACCAAATCAACATTGGAGCTGCTGGTTAGCATTGAGATTCACATCAAATCAGAGAATTATTTCAGATCTTAGTTTATTTGTGGCTAAGGTGAGTGATTTGCATAGTTTTGCACTAATTATGGCTAATTAGGGTTGATTAGTGTTAATTAGCGAATTTAAACGTGATAAAATTCTGGAAAATGTTTATAAAATTCAGAATGATGTTTTAGACCTCTGATATGAATTTGGGTTAATTTGGTTAAGTTTTGCTAATCCTATCATTAGTTTCACCTAAACATGCTTAAGGGGAAATGTGGGATTTTGGGTAAGTTTGATCCATTTTACATGCTATGATTGTTGTTTTGGTGTTTGTGTTCACTTGTACATGTTGCTATGATTGTATGGTATGTTTGTGATAGATTAGAATAGTCGAAGACGCTGTCGTATGGCGCAAAACAGTCGCTGGAACAGCTGTAGGAATTGTGCAGGGATCCGGATCGGATCGCATGCCACGTCCACGATCCGCACTCGCGCTTCGCACCCCGATCCGAACCAGATGATCACGATCCGACATGAGGAGTTGCCATGCGATCTGCCTCGTCCTTCCACGAACCGACCAGCCTCACGAACTGATGGGAAGTCACGACCTGATCCATGTAGCACGATCCAACCCGTTGGAACACGATCCGCTGGGAGTTCACGATCCGACCAGAAGATGAGACCCGATTCGATGGAGACTGGATTCACGAGACAATGGAGGAGTGCGACCCGATCTCCTGGAGGACCATGACCCGATCCAACGCAGGAGGCGCGACCCGACCCGAATGACGAAGACTGATCCGGATGAAGATGATGACCGATAACCCGAGATGCAAAGGTAGTCCAAATGGAAGTTAGAGCTCAGGATCCCGGAACCAGTTGGGAACCAATGAGGTCACTTCATGGTTGGACTTTGCTGCGGGACGTGTGCTAAGGAGTTGTCGACGTTCATAACTTCGATTCACCACTGAAAATGGATGATGGGCTACTTATCAGTGCAGTAGGGTCATTATGACCTGAGGGGCAAGGTGATGGTAGCAAGACTACGTTATCAGTGCAGTAGGGTCATTATGACCTGAGGGGCAAGGTGATGCGTAGTAAACTATGAGCCGACGCAGATGGGGTGAATAACTCCATGGGGCAAGTGGACATAGTAAGGATTGGTAAGGCTATGAGCCAGTGCAGTGGGGTTCTTGTGACTCCATGGGGCAAAGTGGACATAGTAAGGATTGGTAAGGCTATGAGCCAGTGCAGTGGGGTTCTTGTGACTCCATGGGGCAAAGTGGACATAGCAAAGGATTAGTGGCTACGTTATCAGTGCAGTGAAGCCATTTATGACTTCATGGGGCAGAGTGATCATAGCAAGGTATGTTGGGTGATCGAAGTGGTGAATATCGTATGTTATACGCACTGAGTGAGAGATGTGAGGATAGATGCTATGTTTGATTGTTTGCCATCATTATGACATGCACACCTCCCCCACCTCCGTATCTTTACACTGTTTGATATGGTACCTTAGAGGGTTGTACAGTATGTAGTGCTAACTCTTTGGTTGCAGGTCCAGGTTCAGGTATGTTTTAGTCTACCTGTTATTGTTCACTTTAGATGCTTATCGCTCATACCAGGCTTTATGTCTGACCCAGAGTTTTATGTCTCCTCTTATTACTCTGGGTGCTCACACGAGCAGACTAGAGACAGGTTAGCTGGTGATGCGCGAGTAGCTGATTCGGAGGCGGGCAGGAGGCTTCCACGTATGATATATATATATACACATTCTCCCTGTGTCGTTGGTGGTCGCTACTTGGGCATTAGTAGTGTACCTCCTTTACCTTACTTTTGCTTTTAGACAGTTTGAAAGTTGTAATAAGCTGTATTTTGGATTTCCGCTGCTATGATGTTTAGTTCTGATTTTCAGCTTATGCACTGTCTCTCCTGTTTTATGTCAAGTATGTTATTATTATATTTTGTTCTATGCGCTGTGAGACATTCTACAGGTTCTTTGTATGTTCATTTCCTTCTTCCCTTTCCTTTTCACGACCCGTTCCGTGCTAACTGGACATGTGTACAACGCACTTTTGGAGTAAATGTCGGTTGGTGCGGGGCGGGCCGTCACACGACACCTATGTCGACTCCCCTAAGGGGGTCGACACTCTAGAGCAGGATAATTCCTGCCCATCCCCCTTCTTGCTGATTTGAATTTCGAATTTGATTTTAATTATTATTTTAATTCTAGTTTAAAATAAATCTTCTTAGCTCCATAACTTCTTCATACTGTATCCGTTTTTACGCAAACTCGGACTCTATCTCAAGCAAAATTCTGAGATGAACGCAATGGTGTAACCCATTTCCCTTAATTCGTCTTCTAAAATTGAAATATTTTTTAATTTGTCAATTTTAATATTATAAAATTACGGGGTGTTACATTCTCCCCTCCTTAAAGTATTTCGTCCCCAAAATCTTCAAGTTAAGAAGAATGCATCTGTAACGTCCCGCATTTTTATCGGGTTGTATTTGAATACTTAAATCAGTTTAAATATTGAATTCATAATATAAGTGGATTTATATATTATCTAAAACGAAGTTAAACGTATAAAAATATATATTAAATATAATCGAGCCCGTAATATCGCGGCAGTTTGTAATTTAACGTTTTGAACTTCAAACGACTATACAGGATCCATTATTAACCGGATTTCTTCGAAACTGGAAACATTGGAATCTGTTGAACTGTATTTTTCTAATGGAAGTAAAAACCAAGATTTCGTGTTATATATTGTGAGTTATTTCCAAATCAAATTTCCAAATAGTCGATATAGAATCGTTTATCGATCGTAACGGTTTATTTGATATAACTAGATATCCGTTTCAAATTTGGACAAGATTCTTTTGAGACATAGTGATAAATTAATTTTTCGAATTTTACTGTAATTTTTAATTAACTAAATACGCAACTTTTTATTTGGAGTATTTTGCACCCTATATCAAAATTTTGGGGTTTCGAAATATAAGTTAATCTACCGATATTATTATATTTTTGGTATCGTGGCACCCCGCCGGATACAACTGTATTTTTACTTCAGTCCGTGCTAGCTCGTACGCGAACAAGATTTTATATAGCCAATACTCTAAGCTTGATAACTTAAAACCATAGAATCTGACAAGCTTCATTTGCAAGGTATGGATTCCTTCATGCTAAAGAAAGGAAGGCCACGTCTCAACTTAGGGGCTATGCTTTCAAAATCAATCTGATGATTGAAGTGAAAACTCAAAGTATATACAAATTATACCCTAAACTGAACTGGGACTCGCGTGCATACCATACCCATTCTCCATGAATAAGTACCCCGTCCCCTATTCATGAATGACTTCTTCTTTCACTTAGCTATTAAGGAACCAATAATATATATCTTATGTATACCTTAGCTGTTAAGGAAATGGTACCACATATATGTTTTCACGTAGGGCTATGACTATGAAAAGAAACCTCAGTGACTTGCCTATGTTATACTATAGATTACTTAACTGGGAAGTATTTAAAATGCTTTAAATATACACAATAACTTACACACCAACCTCATCTTTCCAGAAACGAAAACTCAAAAAATTCATGGCGTTCGAGAAATCAAAACAAATCCTCATGGAAAAACCCTGAAAAAAATATATATCAATTCGCTAGAGGATCCTCTTCTCTCCCGTGTAATGATGGCGCAGGTTCCATTGAAGCATGGAGTGGTTGTTCAAAGGGTGAACGTGTATTGTAGCAAGTCACTAACGCCTAGAGTTTGTACATTAAAATTGAAGCGCGAGCTTCAGACCATGGACACGGTGTTGAAGGGCTCTTGAAGAAGATGATATCGGTGGTGTTCGTTTAAGAAACTGCGAAGGTATAAGGGAGTATAGGTAGAGTGAAGTTCGGAAATGGAAATGGAAAACGTACTACAGTGGGAAGGAGGAGTTAATGGCGCTAGCCCGGAGACTGGGTAGTTGGGGTCTGGAAGCGAGGCTGAGGAGGTGAGGGAGTGTAATAGCGTTTTCGGTGACTGAGTTGGTGACAAATGGGAACGGAGTGGAGAAGTTGTACTGTTTGTGCTATGAGATATATGGAGGAAGGTTGAGCTGTTGTCTGGACACCGAATATTGGCAGGTTTCCTTCACGGTTTGCATGGGGGAGATGTACTTTCATGATGCGGTAGAGAAGCACACGGTGTAAAGTTGGAATGGCAACTGGGTACGGAGTGCAGGGCCTGTGCATGTTCAGGGGCACGTGTGGAGAAGTTGAGAGTGAAAGGAGAAGTGTGTATACATGTTGAAGGAGGAGTTCAGATGGAGATTTATTTATAAGTGGAGCAAGCTGCGTTCGTTCCTTTCAAAGTAATGTTGAATTGGGCAGAGAACATAAGAAAAGTGGAAGGTGCTGTGTGTGTTAGGAGTGCACACATGTGAAGGTGTATGGTTGTTTACAAGTTGCTGCGATCATGAATTACATATTGGGGAATAAGAACTGTGCATCAATCTTTAGTTGAGTTGGTAGAAGAAGGTTACGTCCAATCACATTAGGAAGTTTTAAATGGAACACATACAGGAAGCTTGCGGAAAATATTTAGGAAGAAGTGCGTTTGAGGGGATCAGAGATGTGTAAATGGTGATGTTATTGGAAGTAATGAGATGGGTACTGCGGTTTTCACAAATTACTAGGAAAGAGGAAGTGTCAAAGTGTGATAAATGAAATGAAGTGGTGCAACCATGAAACATTGAAACATGGACAGGTGAAAAAGTTGATGAGAAGAAAGCAAGGGCCAATCAAAGAACGGTTTGGTTTAAGGACCGAAGGTGGTGGAAGAAATCACTGGAGTACGGGTGATGCTGTCTGTTTCGGGTCTGGATTATGATGTATGAAGGTTGGGCCAATGGGTATGAGTGTGAGGCCCAGTATAAGTTAACGATAAGGCCCAAAAGGAAAAATAGAGAGGGGATTTCGGTTGGAACAAAAAGGTTAGAGCATGCATTTTGGAATGTGGGAAGGTGTACAGCGCACGGTCATTTTTATGAAGAAGTCAGTAAAGAGGAAATGAGATTTACAAATGGAACGCAACCAGACCTGTGGAAATCGAAATGACAAGAGTTACATGGTGGAACTGATTTCGCGGAGAACAAAGCTACTGGAACTTCATGGTTTAATCATGGCGCAAATCGTTATTTAATGGTTAACGCGCAAGGTGAGTAAATTCACTAACTCTGATCTATTTTAAAATATTATAATTATATTTTAAACATTGGTTGAATGATGTGTGATGGTCGTTTAGGTAGATTACAATAAAATTTATTGAACAATATATATCGTTGCATATGTACACATCATCGGTTGGATACTGATTCCACTGATTATAACATTCACTAGTATAGAATTAGTGTTAATTGTGTTGACTAACATTTGTGGATGTAGGAAACCGGTAGGAGGAATCCAACAGGATTCCTCAAATATTATATGTACTATTTGTTATATATTAATAATATATATATATGCACTGTGTGAACCCCAATAACATTGAAAAACCTATTGGATATTAATGTTGAATGGAAATTCAACATCAGTGTAGTTAAATCAGTAAACGGTATTGATTAAGGAAGTGGCAGCAACCGACCATAAATCCATATTTTTGTTAAGACGTGAGTTTCCGTAAAGCGAATCAACGAAGTAAATTATAAAAATTATATTTTATAATTGAAGCAAAGATTAAAATTTATAATATAAGTTCTATTATAAACAAATATTTTATAGTTAGTTTTAGAAACAAAATATAAACAAGGGTTTGACATTTAGATCCGTTTATAAGGAAGTGAAGCTGTAATTATCCTACTAGTTAACATTTTGGAAAATTATTTTAAGACAAACAATTCAGAATATTTTTAGATTAATTTTATTAATCTAACGGTAAGAAGTAATTAAAATCAGTTAACAAATTAACTAGTAATATGAAGTTGACTAAATAAGCTGTTTAATTGGAAAATGATTATTAGATTATTTGGTCTTCACTTGATCTAATGATAATAACTTAGAAATTAATTGTTCAAGATTAATAAGATTTCTTATCAATACCTTTTTAATTAATAAAGTTTAAATGATTATTAAACAAGTAGAATCAGTCATTGTTTAATAAAGTAAGCAACCAATGTAGTTTAGAATTATGGACTTATATCTGTTCTAAGGCAAGAACGTTGTCGATCGAGGTCTGAGAGGTAAATAAAATACCCCAACTTGAATGACTTCACTATTATCGAGAGATGATATTAGTTTGTAACGGAAAGAGACCTCAAAATTAGTTATAAAGTGGAATATAGTAGCATATCGCAAGTCTTTAAACTATAGCGATAAAATAACATTGTTGACTAGGCTTAAGCATGACTGTTATGTCGAGATTAGTCATATAAGGGAATATTATAGCGTATGAAAAGTTTTTGAACTGTAACGATAATTAACGTTGTTGACTAAGCTTAAGCGTGATTTTCACATATAACACTACTAGAAATTGGAGCTATAATTCGACGATGTCGAATGTATTAAAGTAAATTATTTTTAGGAGTTATAATCTGATAGGATAGTTAATTTTTAGTTAAATCAATATATCAGAATAAGGATATGTAATCAATATTTAGTTATAGACTTGATATTGACAAGAAGTGACTTAGAAACAGAGTTTATAAAAATGAATGGGAATATAAATTATGAAGAGATTTCGGTAAACGAGATAAGGGTATTTATCACTCGAATAAAGAGTTACTTGATAAAGGTGTTCAGATTTCTATAATAGGTATGATATGCACATTGTAAAGTAAATAATGTTTTAAAAGTGAACGTTTGGCAGATTAAAATATTTATAATGAAATTGGAAATATTTTTCCAATGTAGATAGGGTATATTATCTAAGTGTAGAAAATAAAGAATGTAAAAAGAACGGAAATGTTTCGAACGCTAATAACATATATTTTGTGGAGCATGCGAGAATAAGAGTTTATAATAACTAGGAATGTTTTTCCAAGAAGTGTGAAAAAGGCCAAAACGGGATTTGAGAAATATCTAGTAAGATATGGGAATTCGAATACTAAAAATGAATGTTAAATAAAAAGTGCTCATGGTTGTGTGATGTTTAGTTGTACATTTGAATGGATGTTTGTTTTACTTCGATTGTTAAATAACCGACTATCGAAGTGTTTTGACCATCATTGTCAATACGGAGAGACCGGTTGGATATATTATCTGAAAACCACTCCGTATGGGTATAAGCGTGGCGAATTAGATTATGCCGAAGACAATTAAAGACGGAGTGAAGTGCAAGGGTCGTTCTATTAAAGAATGGTGTTTCTGTTTGTCCAAGCCAGGACAACTTGTGTGGATGAGTGTCTGACAAAGTATACCTAACAAATCACGTATGGTTGATCTCTTAAAGGTATCATGTCTGCTGGCAGAGGAATTCGTTCCTCTTAGCTTTTTATGCCCGTGATATTTTTGGAAATCGATTAGTGAGTTGACGGGCTTGATGATGTGGCATTCAAAGTGAATGGTGATCAGATGTTCTGAAGATGGACATAGCCTCTAGCCTCACAATTAGGAAATGACAGAAATCGGGCAGGGCAGCATGGCTAGTTGGGTCATACTCAAGCAGGGGGTCTTGTCACCGATCTAGAGAAAATTCATATTTGTTCTTCTTTTCGATTCTGTATCTTTGGATTACGGTTGGATGGCCAAAAACCGTGGGTGACAATATATTCACTACACTCAAGCTAAATGAGTGGGCGGTCACCCTCTGGAGTACATTGATCGGAAGGTGCTCCCATACCTTGCCTGTTGGAACCCAATCTCCAATAAGCGTCCTGCGGTTTTTGATTTTATACTATATATATGTGGAGCGTGAGATGCAAGAGTTCTGTTACTTGTATATTTATTTGTGTAGACATTATCATAATATCACTGGATTTTGATATCAAAGTGTTCGGGTTATAGTAAGGTAAAAACCTTCCATGTTTATGTGTGGGCTGGTCTTACTATTATCTTTTTCTTTAAAAGGACTTTTAAATTAAACAGTATGGTTGGAGTTTACTCGCACCAATCCCATGACTGACCCAGAGTTTATTTGTTTTCCCTAAACTCTTCGGTGCCCAAACTTGTACGCGCAGTCAGGTGTTTCAGGATTTTACAGATTCACTTAGAGGAGCTCAAAGCAGTAGGCTTCACCATTAGTTATTTAGAGATTATTTCCGTTGTGATGTAAATGAGTTATACTCTGTTGTGGTATGTATATACAAATTCAAATTTATATTTCAAAGTTATGTTTGTATAATACATTTTATTCGTTCCTTGTGTGTTTCGTGTTTACTCTGATTCTGTTCATTTGAGTTCTTCTTCTTCTTCTATTCTATTAGTTCTATCTTTTCTATCTCATCCTCTAATTTCTTTCTATTAATGATTTGAATTTTCGTGCACTTTGAGTTGAATGTGTAGGATATTAATCAGCTCAGATTGGTACAGATTTTTGGGCCTTTACAGTTGGTATCAGAGCTGAACGTTAACTGATTACCTTGGCTCTGTGGCGTAACTCAATAGAGATGGAGTTAATAATACTCTAGATTGAGTTTGAGTGTATAGATATGAGCACGTATTTGTAAACTGATGTAAAAACTATTTTATATTGTGTTGATTGGTTTGGCGAGTGATTTATGAATTCTGGTTGATACTGGGTTGCAAACTGTATCGATAGGTGTTTCTAAACTCTTGAACAAAGTTATTCGACACAATATTGTTTATAAATATTAGGTAAATGAAATAATTTTACCTGAAAATATATTTTGATATAAAGAAAGCTTATATATTGGAATTATCTAATATATATTGAATATGTTGGTTGAAATTATAATCGAATAGGGTTATAATTGAATTGGTTATAAATAACCAATAAGAATTCACATGAGTATAGTATGTAAATCAGGAGAATCGAATCTGAATTTAAAAACCAGAATTGAAATAAAACTCTAGAAACTTAGAAAGGTGTTGTAAATGAATTTTGAATTGAATATATGGAAAATTTAAAATCCTGGGAGAGATTTGGAAATGTATTTCAAGTATTTGGAAAGGGTATTTGAAAGTAAATTTCAAAATAGAAATGTTTGAAAACAAGTTTTGAAGATGATATAGTATTTAACTCACTTCTACCACTGGAAAATAATTCTGATGATGTCGGCCATATGATTAGTGTCATTTTCGAGATTCGAAGTGATGGATTACTACCAAAAGATTTTGTTTTTGAATTGCTTTGAGAAAACAAGTTGTTAAAAGTTCAAATGTTTTGAATTTCTATTATTATATGTAAATATATATTATTTCAAACTGATTTGAAATAAATCCCAGGAATTTGAATTCTGAAATAAAGATTTAACTTACAGAGTTAAAATGGTAAAAGTGAAACTTAAACTAAGATAAACAAGATTGGACTGAATTTAGAACAATCCAGAATGGAAATTGTAAAAGAGAAATATTGGAGATTTAAGTTATTAAAATGAATTGATTCTTGGAGAATAAGAATCAAATTTTGAATTTGGAGAAGAAGATAACTGATTTGAGAAATAAATCAGTAAAAGGAATGTCGTAATAGAACTTAACAAGGTTAAGAGTTGGAATTGAGAATGGAATTGGAGTTGAAATGAAATTTGGCTTAGTAAAAGCGAAAGATTGGTTTGAGAATGGATTAATGGGAGATCAACCAAGGATGCTTGGATATATGTTAAAGTGATAGCAAATGGCAGAGATAGAGTTAAATGCCAACAAAAAGGTACAAGTTTACATTATATTCGAGTATGAAATTTATGAGCTATTTTTTGGAAAGCCGCTTGGCAGATTGTTTTCTTTTGGATTTGAAGAAAGCCGAGAGAGGCAAGTTGTAGTAGTACCGAATGAGCCGTGCAGAGGAGATACTGGCGAAAATTTAAGCTGTTAGGAAATTTTTAGAATTTTGAAAATATTCGTTAACAAGAAGAATTAATATTTTAATTGGAATTAATCGGTCCAGCTGAAACTAAATTTAAGAAATTTAATTTAAAGATTTTAACGTGATTATAATATAGATTGTAGCATTTTCCCTATCACAGTAATTTCGGGGACGAAATTCTTTTAAGGGGGAAGGAATGTAACGTCCCACATTTTTATTGGGTTGTATTTGAATATTAAAATCAGTTTAAATATGGAATTCGTAATATAAGTAGATTTATATATTAATTAAAATGAAGTTAAACGTATAAAAATATATATTAAATATAATCAAGCCCGTAATATCACGGCAGTTCGTAATTTAACCTTTTGAACTTCAAACAACTATACAGGATCCATTATAAATCGGATTTCTTCGAAACTAGAAACATTGGAATCTGTTGAACTGTATTTTTCTAATGGAAGTGAAAAACTAAGATTTCGTGTTATAGATTATGAGTTATGTCCAAATCAAATTTCCAAATATTCGCAATAGAATCGTTTATCGATCATCGCGGTTTATTTGATATAACTAGATATCGTTTTCGAATTTGGACAAGATTCTTTTGAGACGTAGTGATAATTTAATTTTTAGAATTTTACTGTAGTTTTTAATTAATTAAATACGCATCTTTTTATTTGGAGTTATTTTCACCCTATTTCAAAATTTTGGTGTTTCAAAATACAAGTTAATCTATCGATATTATTATATTTTTGGGATCGTGGCACCTCGCCGGATACGACAGTATTTTTATTTCTGTCCGTGCTAGCACGTACGCGAACAAGATTTTATATAGCTGGTACTCTACGCTTGATAACTTAAAACCATAGTAATCAGACAAGCTTCATTTGCAAGGTATGGATTCCTTCATGCTGAAGAAAGGAAGGGCACGTCTAACCTAAAATAAAACAACTTAGGGCATATGCTTTCAAAATCAATCCGATGATTGAAGTGAAAAGTCAAAGTATATACAACCTATACCCTAAACTGATCAGTGACTCGCGTGTAGACCATACCCATTCTCCATGATTAAGTACCATGTCCCCTCTTCATGAATGACTTCTTCTTTCCCTTAGCTATTAAGGAACCAATAATATATATATATATATATATATATATATCTTATGTATACCTTAGTAGTTAGGGAAATGGTACCACCTATATGTTTTCACGCAGGGCTATGACTGTGAAAAGAAAGCTCAGTGACTTGGCTATGTTATACTATAGATTACTTAACTAGGAAGTATTTAAAATGCTATAAATATACACAACTTACATGCCAACCTCATCTTTCCGGAAACGAAAACTTAGAAAATTCATGGTGTTCGAGAAATCAAAACAAAACAAATCCTCATGTAAAAACCCTGAAATAAATATATATCAATTCGCTGGAGGATCCTCTTTTCTCTCATGTAATGATGGTGCAGGTTCCATTGAAGCATGGAGTGGCTGTTCGAAGGATGGACGTGTACTGTAGCAAGTCGCTAATGCCTGGAGTTCGTATTTTAAAGTTGAAGCGCGAGCTTCAGACCATGGACACCAAGAAGATAATACTGGTGGTGTTCTTTTAAGAAACTGTGAAGGAATAAGGAAGTATAGGTGGAGTGAAGTTTAGAAATGGAAATGGAATATGTACTGCAGTGGGAAGGAGGAGTTCATGGCGCTGGTCTGGAGATTGGGTAGTCGGAGTCTGGAAGCGAGGTTGAGGAGGTGAGGGAGTGTAATAGCGTTTCCGGTGACCGAGTTGGTGACAAATGGGAACGGAGCATAGGAGTTGTACTGTTTAGGCTATGAGATATATGGAGGAAGGTTGAGCTGTTGTTTGGACACCGAATATTGGCAGGTTTCCTTCACGGTCTGCATGGGGGAGTTGTACTTTCATGATGTGGTAGAGAAGCACACTGCGTTAAGTTGGAATGGCAACCGAGTACGGAGTGTAGGGCCTGTGTGTGTTCATGGGCACGTGTGGAGAAACTGAGAGTGAAAGGAGAAGTGTGTATACATGTTGAAGGAGGAGTTCAGGTGGAGATTTGTTTATAAGTGGAGCAAGTTGCGTTCTTTCCTTTCAAAGTAATGTAGAATTGGGCAGAGAACGTAAGAAAAATGGAAAGTGCCGTGTGTGTTAGGAGTGCACACATGTGAAGGTGTACGGTTGTTTACAAGTGGCTGTGATCATGAATAACGTATTGGGGAATAAGAACTGTGCATCAATCTTTGGTTGAGTTGGTAGAAGAAGGTGTTGTCCAATCACATTAGGAAGTTTTAAATGGGAACGCATACAGGAAGCTTGCGGAAAATATTTAGGAAGAAGTGCGTTTGAGGGGGTCAAAGATGTGTAAATGGTGATGTTATTTAAAGTAATGAGACGGGTACTGCGGTTTTCACAAATTACTGGGAAGGAGGAAGTGTCAAAGTGTGATAAATGAAATGAAGTGGTGCAACCATGAAACATTGAAACGTGAATAGGTGAATAAGTTGATGAGAAGGAAGCAAGGGCTAATCAAAGAACGGTTTGGTTCAAGGACCGAAGGTGGTGGAAGAAATCACTAGAGTACGTGTGATGCTGTCTGTTTCGGGTCTGGGTTATGATGTATGAAGGTTGGGCCAATGGGAATGAGTGTGAGGCCCAGTTTAAGTTAATGATAAGTCCCAAAAGGAAAAAGAGAGAGGGGATTTGGTTGGAACAAAAAGATTAGAGCACACATTTTGGAAAGTGGAAAGGTGTATAGCTCATGGTCATTTTTATGAAGAAGTCAGTAAAGAGGAAATGAGATTTACGAACGGAACGCAAACAGACCCGTGGAAATCGAAATGACAAGAGTTACATAATGGAACTGATTTCGCAAAGAACAAAGCTACTGGCATTTCATGGATTAATCAACTGACGCAAATCATTAGTTAACGATTAACGCGCAAGGTAAGTAAATTCACTAACTCTGATCTATTTTAAAATATTATAATTATATTTTAAATATTGGTTGAATGCTGTGTGACGGTCGTTTAGGTAGATTACAATAAAATTTGTTGAATAATATATATCGTTGCATATGTACACATCATCGGTTAGATACTGATTTCACTGATTATATTGTTCCCTAATATAGAATTAGTGTTAATTGTGTTGACTAACATTTGTGGATACAGGAAACCGGTTGGAGGAATCCAACCGGATTCCTCAAATATTATATGTACTGTTTGTTTTATATTAATAATATATATATATATATATGCACGGTGTGAACCCCAATAACATTAAAAAACCAATTGGATATTAATGTTGAATGGAAATTCAACGTCAGTGTAGTTAAATCAATAAATGGTATTGATTAAGGAAGTGGCAACAACCACCATAAATCCATCTTCTTGTTAAGACGTAAGTTGCCGTAAAGCGAATCAACGAAGTAAATTATAAAAATTATATTTTTATAATTGAAGCGAAGATTAAAATTTATAATAGAAGTTCTATTATAAATTAATATTTTATAGTTAGTTATATAAAGAAAATATAGACAAGGGTTTGACATTTAGATCGGTTTATAAGGAAGTGAAGCTGTAATTATCCTACTAGTTAACATTTTGGATAATTATTTTAAGACAAACAATATAGAATATTATTAGATTAATTATGTTAATCTAACGGTAAGAAGTAATTAAACTCAGTTAACAAACTAACTGGTAATATGAAGTTGACTAAATAAACCGTTTTATTGGAAAATTATTATTAGATTATTTGGTCTTCACTCGATCTAATGATAATAACTTGGAAATTAATTTTTCAAGATTAATAAGATTTCTTATCAATACCTTTTTAATTAATAATGTTTAAATGGTTATTGAACAAGTAGAATCAGTCAGTGTTTAATAAAGTAAGCAACCAATCTAGTTTAAATTGATAAAGAAGTAAACCGTTTTACTTTAGTTATGGTAAAGTTAATTACAACGTAATTATCTTAATTAAAGTGATTGTTCTTAAATGGAATTCATTTAAATTAATATTGAGTTTGTGCGAGATGTTTACCTGAATTAGAAAAAATGATTCAAATGGAAAGTAAAATGTCAGAAGACATAGAGCGCTAATGATTTTTGATAAAAGAAGTTATAAATGGAATTGTATAAGTAAGATGAAGCAAAGAATTAATATTTAATATAAATAGTTATGAACAACCGAGTTTCAAAGTAAGGATATGGTGTTATAAAAAACATATTTCAAATTAAGTAAGAAATACGGTTAAATGGATATTATAAGTAATAAGGAGTTTAGAGTTGCGGACTTATATATGTTCTAAGGTAAGAACGTTGTCGATCAAGGTCTGAGAGGTAAATAAAATACCCCAACTTGAACGACTTCACTACTATCAAGGGATGATGTTAGTTTGCAACGGAAAGAGACGTTGAAATTAGTTATAAAGTGGAATATAGTAGCGTATTGCAAGTCCTTGAACTATAGCGATAAAATAACGTTGTTGACTAGGCTTAAGCGTGACTGTTATGTCGAGATTAGTTATAAAGGGGAATATTACAGCGTATAACAAGTTTTTGAACTGTAACGTTAAATTAACATTGTTGACTAAGCTTAAGCGTGATTTTTATATACAACACTATTAGAAATTGGAACTATAATTCGACAATGTCGAATTTATTAAAGTAAATTATTTTTAGGAGTTATAATCTGATAGGGTAGTTAATTTTTAGTTAAATCAATAGATTATAATAAGGATATGTAATCAGTATTTAGTTATAAACTTGATATTGACAAGAAGTGACTTAGAAACAGAGTTTATAAAAATGAATGGGAATATAAAATTATGAAGGGATTTCGGTAAACTAGATAAGGGTATTTATCACTCAAATAAAGAGTTACTTGATAAAGGTGTTCAGATTTCTATAGTAGGTATGATATGCACATTGTAAAGTGAATAATGTTTTAAAAGTGAATGTTTGGCAGAATAAAATATTTATAATGAAATTGGAAATATTTTTGCAATGTAGATAAGGTATATTATCTAAGTGTAGAAAAATAAAGAATGTAAAAGAATGGAAATATTTCGAACGTTAATAACGTATATTTTTTTGGAATATGGGAGAATAGGAGTTTATAATAACTGGGAATGTTTTTCCAAGAAGTGTGGAAAAGGCCAAAACGGGATTTGAGAAATATCTAGTAAGATATGGGAATTCGAATAATAAAAATGAATGTTAAATAAAAAGTGCCTGTGGTTGTGTGATGTTTAGTTGTACATTTGAATGAATGTTTGTTTTACTTCGATAGTTAAATAACCGACTATCGAAGTGTTTTGACCATCGTTGTCAATACGGAGAGACCAGTTGGATATATTATTTGTAAACCACTCAGTATGGGCATAAGCGTGGCGAATTAGATTATGTCGAAGACAATTGAAGACAGAGTGAAATGAAAGGGTTGTTCTGTTCCAAAATGGTGTTTCTGTTTGTCCAAGCCCAGACAACTTGTATGGATGAGTGTCTGACAGAGTATACCTAACAAATCACGTATGGTTGATCTCTTAAAGGTAATACGTCTGGTGGCGGAGGAATTCGTTCCTCTTAACTTTTTGTACCTGTGATATTTTTGGAAATCGATTAGTGAGTTGACGGGTTTGACGATGTGGCATTCAAAGTGAATGGTGATCAGATGTTCTGAAGATAGACATAGCCTCTAGCCTCACAACCAGGAAATTATAGAAATCGGGCAGGGCAGCATGGCTAGTTGGGTCATATCCAAGCAGACTGTCTTATCACCGATCTAGAGAAAATTCAAATTTGTTCTTCTTTTCAATTCTGTATCTTCGGATTACGGTTGGATGGCCAAAAACCCTGGGTGACAATATATTCGCTACACTCAAGTTAAATGAGTGGGCGGTCATGTGTGGCCGGGTTGCAAGACGTTCTTGTTGAACCCCAGTATATACCCTATAGAGTACACTGATCGGAAGGTGCTCCCATACCTTGTCTGTTGGAATCCAATCTCCAATAAGCGTCCTGCGGTTTTTGATTTTATACTATATATATGTGGAGCGTGAGATGCAAGCGTTCTGCTACTTGGATATTTATTTGTTTAGACATTATCATAATATCACTGGATTTTGATATCAAAGTGTTTGGGTTGTAGTAAGGTAAAAACCGTCATGTGTGGGCTGGTCTTACTATTATCTTTTTCTTCAAAAGGATTTTTAAATTAAACAGTTTGGTTGGAGTTTACTCACATCAGTCCCATGACTGACCCAGAGTTTATTTGTTTTCCCTAAACTCTTGGGTGCCCAAATTTGTACTGGTACACAAGTGTTTCAGGATTTTACAGATTCACTTAGAGGAGCTCAAAGCAGGAGGCTTCACCATTAGTTATTTAGAGATTATTTCCGCTGTGATGTAAATGAGTTATACTCTGATATGGTATGCATATACAAATTCAGATTTGTATTTCAAAGTTATGTTATATAATATATTTTATTCGTTCCGCTGTGAGATTCGTGTTTACTATGATTCTGTTCAATTGAGTTCTTCTTCTTCTTCTATTCTAGTAGTTCTATCTTTTCTATCTCATCCTCTAATTTCTTTCTATTAATGATCTGAATTTTCATGCACTTTGAGTTGAATGTGTAGGATATTAGTCAGCTCAAATTGGTACAGATTTTTGGGCCTTTACAGTATCCTACCATCCACACATCCATCTACTCATCCATCATCCACAAGCATCCATTGTCCTTAAAAGATTTCTAATGCTATATGAATATATGCAAAAGTGTGTGTATATGTTCCTTATCTAATGCAAAGATTAGGCGGTCTACTGATTCAGTTGACCTCCTTAATACAAAATATGGTAGTGCCATGCGTCCATTATGTATGCAGAAGAATCCTAATGATACATATCATTTCTATATGAGTGCACATCCATTCATTCGAATGCAGCATCCATATGATAACACATTCAATATACATCCATTAACTTAAATATGCACACTCATTCATATGCAATATGAAAGTGACGGAGTCGATCTAGTGTCCATCCACGAGCAAACACTACACTACAAGAAAATGGGGTCTTTACCTACCAATCGTAAGTGTAGGTAAAACTAACATAATGGTAGGTAATATATTTTAGCTACCAATATGGAATTGGTAGAGCTTGGTAGGTAAAGCTTAGTAGAGAAAGAGTGTTTATCTACAATTATTGATATTGGTAGGTAAAAGAATCTAGGGACCCCACTACGTTATGACTCAAATGATGAGTCATCAGCTGATGTGTTTGATGATGTGTTATCCTACATGGTTGTTGATATGGCTGATGATGTGTCATCCTACATGGTTACTGACATGGTTGTCATAGAAGTATACACATGGCATAAATTAATAACGACACTTGGCATTTAATGGTTGGTTCATGTGTCAAAAAATAATCTGTCTATGTGTCATCATTTGATTAGTGCACATGATATCATTTTTTAGGCCATATGGCATTATTTGACTAGTCCATATGGAATTATCTGATTTACCATGTGGCATTATGTTATTGGTCTAGATTATGTAAAGTTATGTTTTTAAAAACCATTAATATTTTTTTATTAAGCAGTGGTTTATGGCCATTGCGGATTTGCATATTTTAAAAAAAAATACTTTTTGACTCTTTTACAATACCAAATTCATTTAATTTTCGTACTCAACATAAAAATTTGCAAATTTAACATGATATCACAACAGAAGATCATTAAATCAAATTTTTTTTATAGATACAGCACAAGATCAAAGTTAACAAGTTTTGAAATTACAATGGTATGTTACACTTCAAAGTTCATTAGCAATAGCAAAAATAATGTTACAAAATATATTACATAGTTCACAAGCATATTAATCTATACATAGTACAACAAACATACTAAGTAAATTGTACAATGCAAAATCTGTCCTTAATCGGTACATAGTTCATTGTCTCGAAGCCTTCCTCCATATTGGCTCTTGCTTTCATCATTTCTTTTGCATCAACTGCCTTTAGTAAGTAGAGTTTTTCATGTTTAATAAGGCAGGAGTGCATAGCTAGGAAAACTAAAGGCGATTCATTTCTCTAACTGCTGCAAAGAAAAATAAATTAAACTTGAGTATTCAAGATAATATTATCATATTTTAAGTCAACTATAACAATTTGTTAGTCCATATCGCTGCTTGTACAATAATTAAGTAGGTTGCAGTAAAAAAAAGAGTTAAATCTGAACATAAATTTGGATATTAAAAATAATCAAAAAACTGAATGGTAGCATAAGAGGGGGAAAACAAAACTCAAAAAATAAAATGGTAAGGTAAAATTTTGATCTTACTTCTAAAATTTTCGCAAGCACTAATTCCAATCTACATAAAATTTTCCGCCATTGTTTTTTTTTGTTGAAGTTACCACGGGTAGAAGAGATAGTAATGAAGGTGAGGGAAGAAATGTGAGAGGTTGAACGAATTAGGATGGGTATTTTTTAAAACGCCGATTGAAGTAAATTAATTTGCATGATTAGAGAGATAATTAGTAAAAGTTTACCGCAGATTTAATCGGAAGATTTACTTTGTGTGAATATGTTATCTTAAACAGTATTATTAGGCAATAAATATTTATTTATAATACATAAGACTGACAGCTTATAATATTTATTAGGTAATAAATATTTATTTGGTAGATTATATTTACACACCGTAAATAACCTTGCATACAAAAAAATTAAACATCATATATACTACTTCTTACTTAATATACATCATACTTTTACCAAAACAATCCTCCTCTAGAATAAAAAAATGCATTTATTTTTCTTTTTACTAAATTCTCTATCATGCATTATTAGCTTTTTCCTTTCAATAAAAGGCAAAACATAAATATAAGCTTTGAAATCGAACCAATTAGTTTTATACCAAATCAAATCAGAGAATAATAGAAAGTTACCAAATGAGATCAGCATCAAATTAAATAAAATTAGCATTGAAAATGAAAAAATATATGAGAATTAATTAACATTGATATGAATCAGATATTAAACGGTACCATATTAACGTTAATATATTGAAGTACGAAATAAACCAACTCAAACATTAATATGTTACAATTTATTCCATATTTGTTTTAACGTTAACTAACATTAAATGGTAACATTTTAATTTACGTTAATTTATACAAGTATGAAGTTGATTAATGTTAATTTATACAATGTAAGCATTTATTAACATTAATAAATGCTACCATGTAACCATTTATACAAATAATATGTTACCGTGTAAAAATGGTATCATATTAATTTACATTAATTTATATGTAAATTAACATGATACCATTTAATATGTAAATTAACGTAAATTAACATGCTACCATGTAATGTTAACCATTTATTAAATAAATTAATTTATACAAATGTTACCATTTATAAACGCTACCATGTATAAATTAATGTTAATCAAGTGCAATTAATTTATACAAGTATGAAATAAATTAACACAAACATTACTATGTTGCCATTTATATCAAGTATAGAGTCTACAATGTACAAATTAATCAACGTTAATACGTTACCATTTATTTCATACAAACGCTAAATGTTAACTCTTGATAAATTAACACAAATGTTAAAGAAGGCTAATGTCAACCATGTTTTAACAAAACAAGTATGAAATAGATGGAAAAGGAATTAAATAAAAAATATATGTGTTAATTAACAAAAACTCTTGATATATATATATATATACATATACATATACATATACATATACATATACATATATATATATATACATACAAACAAGATGGAATTGATTCATATGTCTGTAAATATAGATCTAATATTAAAATGGAATTGAATGTATATTATATTATCCAAATATCATGCGTAAGAATAACAAAGAACAAAAGAAAAGAAGAATAATAGGATATACATGAATGTAATTAATTCCCTTATATGCATGAATCTCTTCCTTGTATCATTGAATCTATTCCGTATATGAATGAATGTAATTGATTCAGACGGTTATTTTGGAGCTAGAGCTAGAAAATATACTATTTTGGCCTGCAAAATACACAGATGCAAAATTATCAGATGCCCACATGATTATTATTTTGTTATTTTGTTGTTATTGTGAAGATTAATGTGTGAATAAAAAGGTGAAAATATAGTTATTGGGTTATTTCATGTAACATGTTTTTAGGAAGAGAAGAAAGTCAATTAAGTTTTAAAGTAAGAATGCATCGCTTGTTTTAGAAAGGGATGTTTACATAGCAATTATAATAAATAGTTTTCATCAAGAAGATTGGTTTTTGTTTGTAGTCGCAGTTTTTGCGGTTTATAATGTGGCCAATCAAAATAGACTACGGGATTGAGGCCACAAAAGATATCACATGGATTGAGATTTGTACCGTTAGATTTGATTTAAAATAAGCTGTTAAATTTAGAGCCGGGAGGATGGTATAGAATGTGTCTCTGCAATAAACTAGAGAAAATATGTTTTAGTCATTTCAAATGATGACATATTACCGTAAAACTCTGAAACATTTTAAAAAAATTAAAGTTAATCAATTGTTTGGAAAAATATAACAATGTATGATAAGTTACTAATGAATGATTATTTAATATTAATTATTTACAATTTAATTATTGTTTATCAATTCATTAACTGTTAATTATTTCGTATTTCAAATTAATTATTAATAATTAATATATAAATGATTTTACAAAAAACATTGCTAAGATATGTAAATGAAATCTCCAATTCAGAAAGAATTGCAAGAATATACTTTTTTGACACATCATCACACGATCGAGCATTATTTTTATTGAAAGTTTAAAATGGTATGAGAAAATGTAGGGGCTAATCGAAAAAAAACTCCCCCTTCTGTGTATGTGTAGATAATACATTTTACCTACCTATAATTATTGGTAGATAATCATCCCTTAAATATTTTGTAACATTGACAGTATTAACCTACCAATAAATTTTACCATTGAATATTGGTAGATAAAGGTTCTTTTTACCTACCCATATCTATTGGTAGGTAAAATATTGGTGGGTAAAGGTCAAATTTCTTGTAGTGCTAGCAAACACTTACATCCACTTGCATCCACCAAACATAACATGTCTCAAACACATGTTTACAGCCATAGGATTTTCTACCTAAGGGTCGAAGATATAACCGAGAGGACACACTAAACGATAGAACAAGTATAAACAAAATGGTAGAAAAAGGAGAAGTTAAGAACATACCCTCAAAAAGGAAAGGGTACGATGCACATATCTTATCTTCCATTTCCCAAGTCGCATTTCCTTGATCATCTCCCCATTGGACTTTAACCAACATGACCTCTCGGTTGCATAACTTCTTGACCTCCGATCCAAGTATTCATGTAGGAGCTCGTCTAGTCGTGGCATCTTGCTCTACTTTCACTTCTCTAAGCATTCTCGGTTGTACTACTTCCGCAGTATCATGTAAACACTTCCTCAAATCAGACACATGAAACACGTCATGCACACCACTAAGCTTCTCGGGCAACTTCACTCTGTAGGCCATCTGTCCAATTCGCTCTGTAATGGGGAATGACCCTATGAACCTTGGTGCCAATTTCCCTATAGCTCCAAAGAGAACTACATCCCTCAACGGTGATACTTTAATAAAGACCATGCATGTCTCCAACATCGAACTCAAGATCAGTCCTTCTCTTATCAGCATATGACTTTTGCCGGTCCTGTGCCGTCTTCATGCATCTTCGAATCAAGTCTATCTTCTCTGAAGTATCCCTAATCATCTCGGGCCCAAGCAAAACCTTATCCGCTGATTCCCACCAACAAGTAGGTGATCGGCAAGGTCGTCCACATTGAGCTTCAAAAGGTGCCATGCCAATACTAGTCTAATAGTTGTTGTTGTAGGCGAACTCTGCTAATGGAAGATGTTCCTCCCATGTTCCTCCAAAGTCCAAGATGCATAACCTCAAAAGACCATCTAGAATCCGATTCACTCTTTCTGTCTGGCCGTCCATCTAAGGGTGATAAGTGGTATTCAAACACAATTGCGTTCCTACCGTCACTTGCAAGCTCTTCCAAAACTCACTAGTGAAAACGGGATCTCAATCGCTCACAATACTGGAAGGTAAGCCGTGTAGACGAACTATCTCTCGGAGATAAATAGATGCTAACCATGCCGTTGTTCTTTTACTCTTAACGGGAATGAAATGAGCATTCTTGGTAAGTTTATCCACTACTAACCAAATCACCGTATTACCCTTCCTTGACCTCGACAACCCATCGACGAAATCCATGGAAACACTTTCCCATTTCCACTGTGGTACCTCTAAAGGGTGAAGCAAATCACCAGGCTTCTTTTGCTCAGCCTTGACTTGCTGGCACACTAAGCATCTATAAACGAACTCAGCCACATCCTTCTTCATTCCAGCCCAAAAGAAAACTCGCTTCATGTCCCTATACATCTTGTCTCTACCGGGATGTATGGTCAGCTTAGAATGATGTGCTTCTTCAAGGATACACAAAGTCTCTCATTCCTACGCAACCAACCTTTCTCATATATAGTATACCTACTAAGATGGCTCGAAGACTCCCCTCTTATGAGCTTGTCTACTATCTCCATCAACTATGGGTCATCTCGAGCGTGCCACACCTATCTGTCCCAAAAGCGTAGGTCACTCATATAACGATGCCAACAAACCGGTACATAATCAATAGAGGGTCTAAAGTCAAAGGTAGAGCTATACTCTAAGCTCTGCTACTCGACAAACAAATGACTCAAAGTCAACTTCTTTCTACTCAAGGCGTCAGCTACAACGTTACTCTTACCAGGGGTATATGCAATCTCAGAATCGTATGAAGCTAAGAAATCCATCTACCTTTATTGCCTTAAGTTATATCTTTTTGGAGAACAAATAATTTAGTGACTTATGGTCTGTATACAATTCAAACCTCTCTCCAAGCAAGTAGTGGCGCCAAGACTTAAGCGCAAAAATTATGGTAGCTAACTCTAAATCGTGGGTAGGGTAATTCTTCTCATGGACCTTTAACTGCCTTCCACCATAACATATCACCCTTCCCTCTTGCATCAAAACTACGCTAAGCCCTGTCCCGCAAGCATTGGTATACATTGTGAATGGTTTACTCCCATCTGGCAAAACTAAAACTGGAGTTATCATCAATGCCCTCTTCAAACGTTGGAAAGCATTGTCACAGTCAACATCCTAAGAAAAGGTCAAATTTTTTTCGTCAGTCATGTAAGTGGGGCTGATATCTTAGCAAAGTCCTTGATGAACTTTCTGTAATATCCTGCTAAACCAATAAAACTTCTTACTTCTGTTGCATTCCTAGGAACCTTCCAATCTTGGATTGCTACCACCTTCGCGGGATCCACAGCTATCCCTTCCTTGGAGACCATGTGCCCTAAGAACCTCACTTCCTTCCTCCAAAAATGATATTTGGAGAATTTAGCTTTGAGTTGATGTGCTCGAAGGGTCTCTAATACTTCCCTAAGATGTAGGGCATGCTCTTCCTCGGTTCTAGAAAATATAAAAATATCGTCCAAAACACCACCATGAACTTGTTTAGAAACTCCCTAAACACCCTACTCATTAAGTCTTCGAAAAATGCGGGTGCATTTGTCAAACCAAAAGGCATGACGAGCCATTCGAAGAAACCGTCGAGAGTCCTAAAAGCAGTCTTATCTATACTATCCTCAGCTACCCTCAACTGATGAAATCTTGTAGCTAAGTCTAACTACGAGAAAACTGAAGCATCAACCAACTGATCGAACAAATCATCTATCCTCGGCAATGGGTGTTTGTTTTTCTTCGTGAACTTATTCAGCTCCCTATTGTCCACACACAATCTAAGCGAACCATCAGCCTTCGTAGCAAAAACAATTGGAGCACCCCACTCCGAGATACTTCTTCTTATGAACCCTTTCTCAAGCAACTCTTTCACTTGTTTACTCAGCTCCCTCCTTTCTCTTGGAGCCATGTGGCGCACCGGCAATGCAACTGCCTTTGGATTGTCCACCAAGTATATACGGAAATCAATCTCGCGTTTTGGAGGTAAGCCCCTAACCTCCTTAAAGACATCTGCATACTCACAGACTACTCGAATAAATTGCAAATCATCAATAGATGTGTCAAGAGATTCAAGGTAGCTAAGCATAACAGAACCCTTAGGGTAGCATGAGATATCGAGAGTATTACCCAAACTAGTCAGAAGTCTAACTACCCTCTTTTCATGATCGAGAATGACACCATACGTGGTTAGCCAATCCATTCCTAGAATCAACCCATAGCCTGTGAAGCCAAGCATATAAGAATTGCATTCAGACTCAACACCATACACATATATTCTCAAATCCCGACATAACATAGAAAGATGAGCTGTACCCCCAATAGGATTTGAGACTACAACGGGATCCATAACTAGACTAGTATTTAGGTGTAGTGTTTCAACTAACAAAACAGATATAAATGAATGTGAAGCACCAGAATCAAACAAAGTTCGAACAGGATAATCAAAAAGGAAAATCATACTTTCAACAAAAATGTTTCTACCTCTCTCTTGCGTAGGTGCCATGAGAACATGAACCTGCCCTCCAGAAGTAGATCCTGTCCTTCGTCCTTTCCCTTGTCCTTGCGTCCTTGGGCAGTCTTTATTCATATGTCCTGCCTCACCACATTGGAAGCAACCCGTCTTCTTCTTCTTCTTCCTACAGTCCTTGCTCAAGTGGCCCGGTGTTCCACAATTAAAACACCTTTTCTTCCCTTTGCCCTTGTTATCCTTACCACCTTTCTTTTGTTGTTGTTGTGCCTTCTTTGGATCCCCTTTCTTATCCTATCCCTTATCTACATTAGCACCTTTCTCCTCTTCATGCATCAACGCCATGCCAATAAGTTTCTCGAAAGTAGCCCCCATAGGAAGGTTGGACATAGCTAACCCGTGCAATGGTTCATTCAGACCCTTAGCAAATCTCAAGGCCTTCTTATGTGGTGTTTAACTATTTCCATACCAAATCTTGCTAACTGGTTAAACTTGTTAACGTACTCTTTCACAGACAAACTCCCTTGTTTCAAAGCCAAGAATCTCTCCATGCATAAACTCTCCTCTGCCTGTGAAAGAAATTTCAACTCGAACCTTCGTCTAAAGTCTATCCACGTCTCCACTGGATCCCCTCCATTAGTTACTTCCGACCAAAAGGAAGCTTCATCCTTCATCAACTAAGCAGCTAGCTGAACCTTCCTTCCATCGTCTATATTGAAGATACCAAACAAGTCCTCCACTTCCTTGAGCCAATTTCTAGCCTTGAAAAACGTCTCAGTCCCATGAAACGGTTTCCCGCCCATCGCACGGAAGTCTTTGCATATCTTCGAAAAAGCGTCTACACGAGGAGGGGGAGGAGGAGCATTTGCTGGGCCTGCGGCATTAGCCCTTGCCTCCAGATACCTTCTGAACCAGCCTGGTATCTGTATGCCCTCTGTTATTTCGGGTTCTCCAGACATACTAACAGGAAAAAGGGAGAGATTCAAAACAGAGAACCGAAAGATAGATATATGGCTCTTGGGGATTATGTGTTTCCTAATAAATCTTTCTCTTGAAAATACTCTCTTTAAAACATGTTTTTGAAAATACTTCTTTCTATAAATGCTTTTGAAAATGGTTTTCCAAAATCTTTTGTCTGTTCTGGTAACCTTCAGCTCTGATACCACGTGTAACACCCCACGTCCATTAATGTCACTCACTAAGGGAATGCATTAACTTTCATGGAGTATTATAAGAGTATAGAACAAAATGTCACAAGACAGATATATAAAATGGTACTTAAGAAAATTCAAAATTTATTCATTGCAGCAAAAAAGTAAAACATGTTTCATGACAACATCAAAACCACATACTAGAGTCAAGTACACAAATATCTATCTTGCACAAAATTATTATCAGAGTACATAAAAGTAAAGCCATAACCCCACTCCAAATAGCCAATGAAAATGAGATAAAGATGAGCATTACTTTCAACACTTCCAAGTACTTTAAGAAAAAGGGAATCCAAGTCAAGCTTCACTATTCCCACCCTGAGCACCTGGGGCGGAGAAAAGGAAAGAAAAGATGCGAAACAAAACAGGTCAGACACAAATTCTGGCTAGTCCAGTGACTTTAACTATATAATTAGTAAAGTAACAGGATAAGGACATAAACTGGATATAAGAAATGGTTGTAACATAAGCAAGTATGACAAGGTGAACAAGATGAACAGGATATAACGTTAATTGCGCTTCTAATTACTATAAGATAATTCCTGCACACTAAAAGATGATCCCTCTCATTAATCATGATAATAATAATAATGGTAGTTTCGTGTACTCCAAGCTGCTGTCATAGGTGCCGCCTGCTCCTATCTCCACTAGTTGTACCCACCACCCTCCCCATTCGATCGACTCCCTAACTCGTAGATACCCATGTTGGTCCCACAGTAGGGGTATCACTCACTAAAGTGGCAACCGGATACTACTAAAAATGCACGGCTTATACTTGCACGATGCAACAACTTCTTACCTACTAGCCCGGACCCATGCACGCACATGACTCTGTTGGACTTGCGTTGCCACCACTAACTCTTTATTGACCTCTTACAATCAAACCCAGTAAGTGTGTCCTGTCCTCGACCTAGTTCGAGCTCACATAGATACTAAATGGGTTACTGGTTGAAAAGGGTCCAGCCACTTGACATAAGCTTCCCTCCTAAGCTTGGTCCCCACTACGAATTCCCACTTAACCCTCTTTATCCCCATGTCTAATCACATGTTTCACCTTGGTTAAGTGATTCTAATTATATTTCACATGTCACCCATGTCACCCACTTAACCCTCATGTCTTACTACATGTCTTATCTTGGTTAAGTGTTCCTTAATTCATTATAACCGTAATCTTGCAAGACCTCCCACACTAGATTGCCATTTTGCGGTTGCTGGATATGCCGGGCAGTTCCGGGCAGTCTTATATTGCAATCCGAATCTAACCTCATGTCATTGCATTATTAAGCATTTAATTTCTGTCTTTGACCTCTCACATTAGACTATCGTTTGCGATTGCTGGTTGTGCCGGGCGGTTCCGGGCAGACTTCTACTGCAAACCAAGACTAATCTCGTGTCTTAGGCATTCATTATCACTTTCTTGATTCAAGTCCCAACTTTAAATCTTGGATTAAATTATATTCCAATTACCTATAATTTCCAATCTAAACTATGTTCATAATTTTAATCCAAATTAGGCCCATAATCTTATGTATACATGTTATGCCAATTTACGCCCAAATCAAATTGCATTCATTGTTGTTAACAATTTATACCAAACCTCATGTATACAAATTATATCTAATTATGCCCACATCCAACTTATTCCAAATATCATGTATACAAGTTACACATAATTATGCCCTAAATCAACTACGTGATTACAAATCAATTTATGCCCAATTACGTATTAATCAATATTTTCCCAAACTTTTTCCCAACGTTTCCACGTCATTCGTACATATAATTCAATGTAATATGTTAGGCTCGAAGTTAGCCTAATCTCATAAAATAAAAAGGAAGAGAGATGGGGAAGAGAATCAACATCAAACTGGCACAAATATAGGCATATGAATTATGACTGGCATAGAACAACAAAATAGATCTAATTAGGAATATGAACTGGCATAGAGAAACAAAATAGATCTAACTAGCATATGGAACATAAACTGCCATAGAACAACAAAATAGATCCAATAAGGCATATGGAACGTGAACTTTAGGTATGAGTCTAAAAGATAAGAATTCACCAAACATGATATGATTCATCTTACACGCATGTTCATATAGTCTAATTCACAAACTTATCAAAATTACTTTTAATTAATTATAAGTGAAAGTAATGTGGACTCACAGTGGTAGAAGAGAAAATAGATCTGAATTCTGTTTTCTGAATTTGACTAGCTAAACTGTTGTTGTAAAATTTGATTCTTATCTTCCAATTTGAATACTCTAATTCAGATTTGCTTTATTGTAGAGGAAAGACTAGTTTAGGTTATGGCAGCATGGAGGCGTATGAATTAGTATAATGAAATTACGGTTAGGTCTAGGTGTGTTTATATAGGTGTATAGGTGAATTAGGACCTTTAGATTAGGTTAGGTTCCATCTAAACCATCCAAGCCAGAAAAATACATCACCCAGCCAATTAGAGAACGCCACATAGGCCCTAATTCTCCAAAATTCGTCACTGCCCAGATCTGGCCAATAGGGTCGACCCCTATAGGGGGGTCGACACCCTAGAGCAGGATAATTTCCGCCCATTCCATTTCTTGTTGATTTGAATTTCGAATTTGATTTTAATTATTAATTTAATTCGGGTTTAAACTGAAATCTTCTAAGCTCCATAACTTCTTCATACTGTATCCGTTTTACGCAAACTCTGACTCTGTCTCATGCAGAATTCCAAGATGAACGCAATGGCATAACCAGTTTCCCTTAATTCTTCTTTTAAAAATTAAGTATTCTTTAATTTGTCAATTTTAATATTATAAAATTACGGGGTGTTACAGAGACCCTTTTTCTCCCTACCTATTCTCTATATTTATGGAACACTTCTCAATTCAAATGGAGGCTGAATTGATAAAAGGTAACATAAAACCTATTAGTAGGAATAGACCTCACATTACACATCTGTTGTATGCAGATGATATGCTTGTTTTTTCCAAAGCTGATAGGATTAGTGTTTCTTCAATTAAAAACATACTTGATAATATGGATAAATATGCTGGGCTTAAATTTAATGAGAATAAGAGAAAAATTCATTTCAGTAAAGACTCTGTTTATAAATATGATGATCTTAATCTTCTAAAATTTAAAGATGGAAAGTTACCAGTCAAATATCTTGGCTTGCCTCTTAGTGTTAATCAAATAAAGGAGATGGACTATTCTAGACTTTTTGATATTATACATAGTAAGCTTGAAGGATGGTCAAGTAAGCTCCTATCGATGGCCGGTCGTATGGAGCTTACTCACACTGTCATCATTGCTATTATTATCTATTGGGTCCAAACTCACAACCTCCCCATCAATATGTTTAAAAAAATTAAGAGAATTTGTGCCAATTTTATTTGGAAGGGTAAGTATCACAAAATTTCTTGGGACAAAATTTGTAAGCCTAAGAAATTTGGTGGTCAGGGTCTTAGAAACATAAGAGATTTAAATGAAGTTAGTAAGTTAAAACTGTTTTGGAAATTTTTTGATGGAAAATTTCTTTGGGCTAGATGAATAAAGGCTAAATATTTGAAAAAAAAATGGACTGTAAAAAAAGAGAACCACCACTCTTATGTTTTGAAAAATATTTTGGAATGTAGAAATATAAGAAAAAAATTAATAGAGAGAAAACTAAAGAATGGAAGTCAAACCAGCCTATGGTTTGACCCATGGATCTTTAGCAACTCTCTTGAAACACCCCACCTCCGTTAGGGTCACTCTCAAAGGGAATGCCCTAATTTTGGTGGAGGTTTATAAGTACAAGTCACAGATATACAAGACAGATATAATAACACATATTTGTAAACCAGCGGAAGAACAACAAATTTTATTCTCATAAAGTCAAATACGTGTTACAACAACATCCCTTCCAAAAACATAACATAATACTTCATAATCTGTCTTGAGTACATTATTTTTAAAGAAGCATAAATAAAACATAGATAAACTGCCAAAGCCCCATAGTGAATTGTCCAAAGCCATAGTTCAAAACAGGAAAGTCCAAGCAATACATTTCTCTTCTTCAAGCTGGATGTTGAGGTTGGTCAAGCTGCTGTGTTCCCTCCCTGAGGACCTTGGGGGGGGGGGAAACGGAAGAAAGAAGACGAAAGAAAAGTAGAGTCAGACATAAAGCCTGAGTAAGTCTAGTACTACTTTGTCTATGAATAAAGAACCGGGTATGATAAGTAAACAGGAAGTGGGCAACATTATAAACTTGGTTAAGTTATCTAGGGTCGAATATACTATCGTACCCCATGTTAATCTCTGAACCCATATAAACTAGTTTCCAATTTACATCCCAAAATCAGGGTGATGTGATTCATTCTACGATGATCGGCTCCTACTCGCATAGTTACATGTGTCTTACGGCCCCCGATGTCTGTAGTTACCTATGCTGGTCCCACCATGGGGTGTATCAAGTCCCATAGTGGCAACCCGACACAACCTTAGAGTGCAAAGGTATGCTACTGGTGTCCAGTGCTTTATTTTTCTGCGCCGGAGTGCGTGCACGCCCGCACACCGTTAGAACCTACACTGCTACACCACCGCCGTCGATTTGACCTCTTACAATCAGCCCAGTAATCGTGCCCCACCCTGCCTAGTTTCAGGGTATCCTGATACACCTTCTAGGGTTACTGCTGAAAAGGGTCCCCCGTTACTAGGTTTTCTATCTCTAGCCAACATGCTAAGTTGGTTAAGTGTTTCCTAACCTAACCCCACCAGTCCGTTTAGTTTAGCATGTTTCATTTTGATTAAGTCTTTAGTTCACTTAATCCTAACAATCCTGACTCAGCCTTAATTGTCTTATTAAGGCCCTGACCTCTCACATTAGACAGTTATTGCTGTGGCTGCCTGTTGCCGGTTGGTTCCGGGCAGTCTTACGCCACAACTTAGTCTAACCTCGGGTCCTTGCTGGGCTCCATGTTTAACCTCCCACATTGGATAGGTATTGTTGTGACTACTGGACAGCCGGGCGGTTCCGGGCAGGTTTACATCACAATTCAATCCAACCTCGGGTTAAACACATCGTCTTTTCTACATTTACATATTTTGTCATTCTTCTTTATTTATATGTAAATATTTGCGGCCCATTATTAAGTTCATGGTGTAAAGGTTACACCAATCATGGGCCCAACCCATACTTGAATTTGGGCCCTTCTATTTTATATTTTCATTCATTAATTAATTTTAACCCAACGTTATTTTCCCCCGTTTTACACGTTCGTTCATATATATTGGGCTTAGCCTTTTAAAGCCCAATTTAGCCATGCGAAAAGGGGAGGCTTATGGCGTATACACAAAGAGGGGAAAGTGAGCGCATGAACTTGCATATGACGTTGGAAAATACATAATAGAAATTGGTGTACTTGCATAGTGGTGACATGTATTTTGGTCATAAAACATAGGTGACATAAATCAAGGCATGTAAACTTGCATAGGTTTAACTACCACATGAACCTATATTCTTATTTAGGCATAATGTCAAACATAAGCATGGCCTAAATACTTCTAGCATAAACATGGCATATTGTCAAACATAAGCATGGCATAAAATACTTCTAGCATAGGCATGGCATATTGTCAAACATAAGCATGGCATAAATACTTCTAGCATGAACATAACATAATTCAACTTAATCATGATTTAAGCCTAGTCACATAACGATGGTATAAACATACTTATGCATAAATATTCCTAATCATGGTATTTTGCTTTAAACTTGCAAAAAGGGATTTTTGAGTCTAACCTAGCCATGTCATCATATAATCCTTTATAACAAGATAGACTTAATAACGGATTTCAATTATGCCAAATATCATTCCTAGCCATATTCATAAGTTTGTAAAAGCATGACTTAATGCATGGATTATGGTGTCAAAATTCTACATAGTTTCATATGAACTATAATAACTAAACTTGTTTCAATTACTTGCAAAACGATTTATGCACAAAATATACATCATAATGGCATAATAACAAAGCCTCAAATTTGCATGAATTTCAATTAACTACATACATGTAGCTTCAATATAGATTACACATTTTGCGCAATATTCCAAACGTTTATTTGCATAGAACTACCGCATGTAGTTCTTTATAATGAATAACATAATTTTGCACAAATATGAATTACTTCCATTGCCACAACTCAAGCATACACATCAACACAGTCGTTTATTAATACCAAAGTAATACTCTACTTACAATGGTTTGATGAATTCTCTAGTTTAGGGATTGAAGACGCAAACTCCTTTGTTGAATTGATTAGCTTTAGGCCTTAGAACTTCCTCCCTAATCCTCTCTTTACTTGGCGGCTATGCTTTGTCGTTCCTCAGCAACATGGCGGCTATGTTCTTAATTTTTAATGAATAGATTAGGGTTTAGTCTAGGGTTGTTTATATAGAGGTTAGGAACTAATTAGGACCCTTGATGTTGCTAGGTTAGATCATAGCCATTCATTAGGAAGAGAGACCAATAAAATCCCGCCACCTAGCCCTAATGACAAAGCAGACCACAGAAATTCGACCACACTCCGATCTGGCCAGCCAGGTTGACTGGGCTCGACCAGGTCGATACCCCTGTCGACAGGGCTGTCGACAGCCCTGTCGACATGGGTAGCCCAGGTCGACAGCCCAGTCGACCTGGGTGGCCCAGGCGGCGCTTTTCTGGCCCAATGGGCCCCACTTCGGAATATTTAATTATTTAATTCTGTTTGAATTTTAAATTTAATTCAAAACTTCCGAAGGCCATATCTTCTTCATACGGGCTCCGTTTTTCGAAAACTCGGACTCTATTCCGCGTATTTTTCCGAGACGAACGCAATGGCGTAACCCGTTTCCCTTGGTTCTTTGATTTCAGATTAATTATACTTTAATTTGTTACTTTCACAGTTATAGAATTTTCGGGGTGTTACATTCTCCCCCACTTAAAAGGATTTCGTCCCCGAAATCTTCAAGTGTAGGAAAACGTATATCCTAACATCCAATCATCCATCTACTCATCCATCAAACACGAGTATCCATTGTCCTTAAAAGACTTCTAATGCTTCATGATCATATGCAAAGTGTGTGTGTATACATGTACTTATCTAATGCAAAATCAGTCGGTCTACTGATTCAGTTGACCTCCTTAATGCGAATTATGTTAGTGCCATGAATCCATTATGTATGCAAATTTTCCTATCCTTGATTCTACATGAGTGCACAGTCATTCAATACAAATGCAGCATCCACATGTCAACACATTAAAGTTCAACCACATACGAATACAAACACATATGCATATGCAATATGAAGTGACTGAGCCGATCTAAAACCTAGATTGTGTGTGTATATGCAACCACGAGCAACCACTAGCAATCACTTGCAACCACTTGCAACCATCATACATAACATGTTTCAATTACATGTTTTCATCCAAAAGGTTTCTACCCTAAAGATAAGGTCGATACCTAAAAAGATAGATAAAAGCGCAACTTAAGGAAAAAGAAAGATCAAGGATGTACCCTCGAACAGAAAAGGGTAGGCAGTGCGGATTCTAGCTTCAGTTTCCCAAGTCGCGTCTCCCTCGGTGTCGCTCCACTGGACTTTGACGAGCTTGACTTCGCGGTTGCGTAGCTTCTTTACTTCCGTTCCTAAGATGCGGGTTTGAACTCTTCTTATGGTTGCTTCGCGTTCCACTTCGGCCTCTTCGAGGATATTTGGCTCTACCACTTCAGCAGACTCATGTAGACACTTTCGGAGATGTGAAACGTGAAAAACGTCGTGGACTCCAGCCAACTTCTCGGGTAGCTCTAATCTATAAGCCATTTTCCCAATTTTCTCGATGATAGGGAATGGCCCTACGAATCTTGGCGCTAGCTTTCCTGTGGTTCCAAAACGAACAACGTTTCTTAGTGGTGATACCTTGAGAAAAACTCTGTCTCCAACCTCGAATTCAAGGTCGGTCCTTCTCTTGTCGGCATAGGACTTTTGTCTGTCTTGGGCCGTCTTCATCCTTCTTCGTATTAAGTCTACTTTCTCTGAGGTCTCTCGGATCATGTCTGGTCCAAGTATGAGCTTATCCGTGGACTCCCACCAACAAGTGGGCGATCGGCACGGTCTTCCATATAAAGCTTCGAAGGGCGCCATTCCGATGGTTGCTTGATAGCTGTTGTTGTAGGCAAATTCCACCAAAGGGAGGTGGTCTTCCCATGTCCCTCCGAAGTCGAGGACGCATAACCTTAAAAGGTCTTCCAAAACTCTGTTCACTCTCTCTGTTTGGCCGTCGGTTTGGGGATGATAGGCTGTGCTTAAGCATAACTGCGTTCCTACTGCTTCTTGCAGACTCCGCCAAAACTCGCTGGTGAAGATGGGGTCTCGGTCACTAACGATGCTAGATGGTATTCCATGGAGTCGCATGATTTCCTTGAGGTAAAGTGATGCTAGGGATGAGGCGGTTCTTTTACTTTTGACAGGTAAAAAGTGGGCGCTTTTAGTAAGCCTATCCACTATTACCCAAATGCTAGTGTTGCCTCTCCTAGACCTAGGCAGCCCATCGATGAAGTCCATTGAGATGCTATCCCACTTCCACTGCGGGACCTCCAGAGGATGTAGCAGTCCGCCAGGCTTTTTCTGTTCCGCCTTAACCTGTTGGCACACCATACACTTAGAAACGAACTCTGCCACGTCCTTTTTTATGCCGTTCCAGAAGAAAGTCCTTTTTATGTCTTTGTACATTTTATCTCCGCCTGGGTGTATCGTCATCTTGGAGTGATGTGCTTCCTCGAGAACCTTCTTTGTTAAATCGTTTGTCTGTGGGACGCATAGTCTTCCATCTCGCCTTAGTACACCCTTATCGTCAATGGAGTATCTGTTGAGGTGACTTGAAGTCTCACCCCTAATTAGCCTATCAATTATTTCCACAAGCTGAGGGTCTTCGCGTTGTGCTGTCCCTACCGAATCCACTAAAGTTGGGCGCACTTCGAGAGATGCAAGCAAGCCTGGTACGAAATCGGAGGAGGGCCTAAAGTCGAAGCTGGCTATAAACTCTAGGCTTTGTCTTTCAACAAACAACGGGCTTAGGGTCAATTTCTTTCGGCTCAACGCGTCTGCCACTACGTTGCCTTTGCCCGGAGTATAGGAGATTTCGAAATCGTACGAGGCAAGAAACTCCATCCACCTTTGTTGCCTCAAGTTAAGATCCTTCTGCGAGAAAAGATATTTCAACGATTTACGGTCAGTGTAAAGTTCGAACTTCTCACCTAGGAGATAGTGTCGCCAAGACTTGAGTGCAAAGACGATGGCGGCTAGCTCTAGATCGTGGGTTGGGTAGTTCTTTTCGTGCACCTTCAATTGCCTCCCGCCATAAGCTACTACCCTTCCTTCTTGCATCAAGACGGCGCCTAGCCCTGTCCCACATGCATCCGTATAAACAGTGAACATCTTGCTCCCATCTGGCAGCGTCAAAACTGGGGCTGTTGTGAGAGCCCTCTTCAGTCGTTGGAAAGCAAACTCGCAATCCAAATCCCAATTGAATACTAGATTCTTCTTGGTCAATTTCGTGAGCGGAGCTGAAATTTTCGCAAAATCCCTTATGAATTTTCGATAGAAACCTGCTAGTCCTAGAAAGCTTCGGACCTCAGTTGCATTCCTTGGTGTCTTCCAATCTTGTACCGCCACTACCTTAGCAGGGTCCACCGCCAACCCTTGTTTGGATACTATGTGTCCAAGGAACCTCACCTCTTCCCTCCAAAAGTGGCATTTGGAGAATTTGGCTTTTAGTTGATGGACTCGCAAAGTGTCCATGATTGCCCTTAAGTGCTGAGCATGTTCCTCTTCATTCTTTGAGAAGATAAGGATATCATCCACGAAGACCACTACGAATTTGTTGAGGAAATCTCTAAATACCCTACTCATCAGGTCCACGAAGTAAGCAGGTGCATTTGTCAAGCCGAAAGGCATGACAAGCCATTCAAAGAAGCCGTCTGGGGTTCTGAAAGCCGTTTTATCGATGCTATCTTCAGCCACCCTTAGCTGATGGAAACCGGTTGCTAAATCGAGTTGGGAGAAAACAGACGCTCCTACAAGCTGGTCAAATAAATCGTCAATTCTAGGGAGAGGGTGCCTATTCTTTTTCGTCAGCTTGTTGAGCTCCCTATAGTCAACACATAGACGGAGTGAACCATCCGCCTTTGTAGCGAACACCACTGGAGCGCCCCATTCTGAAATGCTCCTCCTAATGAACCCCTTTTCTAGAAGCTCTTTAATCTGTTTACTGAGCTCTTTCCTTTCTCGTGGAGCCATATGTCTAACGGGCAACGCAACGGGCTTTGCATTATCTACAAGATATATGCGGAAGTCTATCTCCCGCTTCGGAGGCAAGCCCTTCACCTCTTCGAAGACATCCGGATATTCCCGGACCACTCTAACTGATTTCAAATTTTCAACAGAGGCATCTAGCGATTCAAGATAACTAAGCATAACCGCATACGAGGGATTACAAGAAATTTCCAAAGTATTACCGAGCTGGGTTAGGAGCCTAACAACCCTTTTCTCACAATCAAGGACGGCCCCATTACTGGATAGCCAATCCATACCCAAAATCAAACCATACCCCGAAAAGCCCAAAACAAAGGCACTACATAGAAATTCAACACTTAGGATAGAAATTTTCAAATCCAAACAGATCATAGACAAATGGGCTGGGCCCCCAATTCGGTTTGAAACAATTAAGGGGTCCTCTACCATACTAGTTTTTAGGTGCAGAGATTCTACTAAAGCAGACGAGATAAAGGAGTGTGATGCGCCAGAATCAAACAAAGTGCGAACGGGGTGATCATAAAGATAAACTACACTTTCTACAGAAGTATTTATACCTCGCTGTTGCAATGGTGGCGCTTCTAGCACATGAACCTGTGCCCCTGGGGTGGATCCAGTGCCCTGCCCCTGTCCTCGTTTCCTTGGGCAGTCCTTAGCCCTGTGGCCTGTCTGACCGCACGAAAAGCACCCACCATTCTCCTTGGCCTTCTTTTTCCGGCAGTCCTTTACTAAGTGCCCCACTTTGCCACAGAAATTACACTTCCTCTTCTCCTTGTTGCCTTTTCCGCCCTTCTTAAAGTCTGTCTTCTTAGGCTGCAAACCCTCTTTCTTCCCTTGAGAGCTTTCTGCCTTTGTCTCCTTCTTGCCCTTGTCCTCTTCGTTCAGCAATGCCATTTGCACCAATCTTTCATACGTGGCTCCCATGGGTATATGGGTCATGGCCAAACTATGTAATGGCTCATTTAACCCCTTGACGAAACGGAGAGCCTTCTTATGAGGGGTGTTGACTAGGTCAAGCCCAAACCTAGCCAGCTCATCAAACTGATTCACATACTCTCTAACAGTCTTGTCTCCTTGCTTAAGGAATAAGAATTTTTCCAACTGCAAACTTCTTTCTGCATCTGAGAGAAACTTAGTCTCAAACCTTGCCCTAAAGTCCTCCCATGTATCCACTGGTCTTTCAGCATTGGTGACTTCCCACCAGTAGGAAGCCTCGCCCTTCAATAGCCACACTGCCAACTGTACTTTTTGCCTATCTTCTACCTCAAAGATGATGAATAGGTCTTCGGTTTCTTTTAGCCAATTCCTAGCTGCTACGAAGGACTCAGTTCCATGGAAATCCCTTCCTCCCATAGCTTTAAAATCTCTACATATCTTAGCGAATGTGTTTCCCCGTGGAGGAGGTGGAGGAAAAGGTACTGCTGCGGCTGGATGATTTCCTTCAGCTGGAGGAGGAGGAACGGTAGGACCTGGCTGAGTGGCCCTTGCTTCTAAGAAACGTCTAAACCAACCAGGTATGGGCACCCCTTCAGGCAAGTTAAGTTCTTGGGACATGCTGAAACAAAAGGATAGGTTCAAAACGAAGGATAAGAGATAGTACCTATGGCTTTGGGGAGTGGACTTTGCCTTTTTTAAAATAAAATAATATTTTTCTTTTAAAAATGCTTCTTTAAATTTCCTTTTTGAAAATAATTTTTCAAAACTTTTTATCTTATCTGGTAAACCTGTGCTCTGATACCAAGTGAAACACCCCACCTCCGTTAGGGTCACTCTCAAAGGGAATGCCCTAATTTTGGTGGAGGTTTATAAGTACAAGTCACAGATATACAAGACAGATATAATAACACATATTTGTAAACCAGCGGAAGAACAACAAATTTTATTCTCATAAAGTCAAATACGTGTTACAACAACATCCCTTCCAAAAACATAACATAATACTTCATAATCTGTCTTGAGTACATTATTTTTAAAGAAGCATAAATAAAACATAGATTAACTGCCAAAGCCCCATAGTGAATTGTCCAAAGCCATAGTTCAAAACAGGAAAGTCCAAGCAATACATTTCTCTTCTTCAAGCTGGATGTTGAGGTTGGTCAAGCTGCTGTGTTCCCTCCCTGAGGACCTGGGGGGGAAACGGAAGAAAGAAGACGAAAGAAAAGTAGAGTCAGACATAAAGCCTGAGTAAGTCTAGTACTACTTTGTCTATGAATAAAGAACCGGGTATGATAAGTAAACAGGAAGTGGGCAACATTATAAACTTGGTTAAGTTATCTAGGGTCGAATATACTATCGTACCCCATGTTAATCTCTGAACCCATATAAACTAGTTTCCAATTTACATCCCAAAATCAGGGTGATGTGATTCATTCTACGATGATCGGCTCCTACTCGCATAGTTACATGTGTCTTACGGCCCCCGATGTCTGTAGTTACCTATGCTGGTCCCACCATGGGGTGTATCAAGTCCCATAGTGGCAACCCGACACAACCTTAGAGTGCAAAGGTATGCTACTGGTGTCCAGTGCTTTATTTTTCTGCGCCGGAGTGCGTGCACGCCCGCACACCGTTAGAACCTACACTGCTACACCACCGCCGTCGATTTGACCTCTTACAATCAGCCCAGTAATCGTGCCCCACCCTGCCTAGTTTCAGGGTATCCTGATACACCTTCTAGGGTTACTGCTGAAAAGGGTCCCCCGTTACTAGGTTTTCTATCTCTAGCCAACATGCTAAGTTGGTTAAGTGTTTCCTAACCTAACCCCACCAGTCCGTTTAGTTTAGCATGTTTCATTTTGATTAAGTCTTTAGTTCACTTAATCCTAACAATCCTGACTCAGCCTTAATTGTCTTATTAAGGCCCTGACCTCTCACATTAGACAGTTATTGCTGTGGCTGCCTGTTGCCGGTTGGTTCCGGGCAGTCTTACGCCACAACTCAGTCTAACCTCGGGTCCTTGCTGGGCTCCATGTTTAACCTCCCACATTGGATAGGTATTGTTGTGACTACTGGACAGCCGGGCGGTTCCGGGCAGGTTTACATCACAACTCAATCCAACCTCGGGTTAAACACATCGTCTTTTCTACATTTACATATTTTGTCATTCTTCTTTATTTATATGTAAATATTTGCGGCCCATTATTAAGTTCATGGTGTAAAGGTTACACCAATCATGGGCCCAACCCATACTTGAATTTGGGCCCTTCTATTTTATATTTTCATTCATTAATTAATTTTAACCCAACGTTATTTTCCCCCGTTTTACACGTTCGTTCATATATATTGGGCTTAGCCTTTTAAAGCCCAATTTAGCCATGCGAAAAGGGGAGGCTTATGGCGTATACACAAAGAGGGGAAAGTGAGCGCATGAACTTGCATATGACGTTGGAAAATACATAATAGAAATTGGTGTACTTGCATAGTGGTGACATGTATTTTGGTCATAAAACATAGGTGACATAAATCAAGGCATGTAAACTTGCATAGGTTTAACTACCACATGAACCTATATTCTTATTTAGGCATAATGTCAAACATAAGCATGGCCTAAATACTTCTAGCATAAACATGGCATATTGTCAAACATAAGCATGGCATAAAATACTTCTAGCATAGGCATGGCATATTGTCAAACATAAGCATGGCATAAATACTTCTAGCATGAACATAACATAATTCAACTTAATCATGATTTAAGCCTAATCACATAACGATGGTATAAACATACTTATGCATAAATATTCCTAATCATGGTATTTTGCTTTAAACTTGCAAAAAGGGATTTTTGAGTCTAACCTAGCCATGTCATCATATAATCCTTTATAACAAGATAGACTTAATAACGGATTTCAATTATGCCAAATATCATTCCTAGCCATATTCATAAGTTTGTAAAAGCATGACTTAATGCATGGATTATGGTGTCAAAATTCTACATAGTTTCATATGAACTATAATAACTAAACTTGTTTCAATTACTTGCAAAACGATTTATGCACAAAATATACATCATAATGGCATAATAACAAAGCCTCAAATTTGCATGAATTTCAATTAACTACATACATGTAGCTTCAATATAGATTACACATTTTGCGCAATATTCCAAACGTTTATTTGCATAGAACTACCGCATGTAGTTCTTTATAATGAATAACATAATTTTGCACAAATATGAATTACTTCCATTGCCACAACTCAAGCATACACATCAACACAGTCGTTTATTAATACCAAAGTAATACTCTACTTACAATGGTTTGATGAATTCTCTAGTTTAGGGATTGAAGACGCAAACTCCTTTGTTGAATTGATTAGCTTTAGGCCTTAGAACTTCCTCCCTAATCCTCTCTTTAGTTGGCGGCTATGCTTTGTCGTTCCTCAGCAACATGGCGGCTATGTTCTTAATTTTTAATGAATAGATTAGGGTTTAGTCTAGGGTTGTTTATATAGAGGTTAGGAACTAATTAGGACCCTTGATGTTGCTAGGTTAGATCATAGCCATTCATTAGGAAGAGAGACCAATAAAATCCCGCCACCTAGCCCTAATGACAAAGCAGACCACAGAAATTCGACCACACTCCGATCTGGCCAGCCAGGTTGACTGGGCTCGACCAGGTCGATACCCCTGTCGACAGGGCTGTCGACAGCCCTGTCGACATGGGTAGCCCAGGTCGACAGCCCAGTCGACCTGGGTGGCCCAGGCGGCGCTTTTCTGGCCCAATGGGCCCCACTTCGGAATATTTAATTATTTAATTCTGTTTGAATTTTAAATTTAATTCAAAACTTCCGAAGGCCATATCTTCTTCATACGGGCTCCGTTTTTCGAAAACTCGGACTCTATTCCGCGTATTTTTCCGAGACGAACGCAATGGCGTAACCCGTTTCCCTTGGTTCTTTGATTTCAGATTAATTATACTTTAATTTGTTACTTTCACAGTTATAGAATTTTCGGGGTGTTACATCTCTTGTTAATCTTTTGGGATGGAATAATTTGCACATTCTTGGAGGTGTAAATGATATTGTCCAAAGTATTATTCAAAACAATTGTTGGTCCCTAAATTACAGTCAAGCTGCATCCATTTATAAATCTATTATTCACAAAATTTCCATTGATAGTGATTGCTTTAAAGATCACTGGAAGTGGAAGTTAAATTCCAAAGAAAAATTCTCATTTAAAAAAGCTTGGGAATTTTTATTGGTAAGGAGGCGGAAGTAAATTGGCATAGGGTTATTTGTTGCAAATCCAATTGCCCCAAAATGGCACATTGTGCATATTTTGCTCTACTTAACAAAATTCCTACTAGAGATAAGTGTGTCAAGTGGAATAAAGACTCTGATGTAAACTATCTTTTATGTAGTAATGGTTTAGAGTCTTCTAACCACTTATTTTTTGACTACCCTTATTCTCAATTCATTTGGTTTAATGCTAAATGTAGTTTGAAATTCAATTTGAACATCCCTACTTTGAATATAAGGGACAGTGTTGATTATATCATGAAGTATTGTAATCCTAAAACTATGCCTTTTAAAAGGGCCTGTGTCATATTAACTACTGTAATTTATCACATTTGGAGAGAAAGGAATCAAAGATTTCAAACATCCAAAGAGGTCACTTGCAATCCACTTTGGAATAACATTGTTACTGATAGCCAGATTATTATTAAAAAGGCTTTTAGGCTTAGCAATAACCAGAATTCTAATCGGACTATTATTTGCAATGAAGAGTTTCAAGTTGAGAATTTTTTACTTAATGAGAGGCTCAACCTGAGAAAAACCAAAGATCACCAGCACACTTCAGGAATCTACTCAAATAAGCTTTTAGGTAGCTATAACCAAATTAAGTAGATAGATTATTCTGGTGGTTGGAACTCCACTCTAAACATCGGTTCAGCCTGCAAGTGGGGTAATCAAACATTACTTAATAATAATATTCATATTAGTGAAAATATGGACAGTAATTCGTTTGATTTACCTGATGCAGAGAAGGGCAGGGTCCATCCAACTAGTATAATTAGCAAACCTGGGAATAATCAACATATTTGCATGATTAAAAACAACAAGAAAGTTAAGAAGCTCCCTAGTTTCCTCCTTGGAAATAGCAGCCATAGCCTCTGCACCAACAATCTAAAGGGAAGTAAACAGGTTAATATGATAAAGTGTGACTTTATGAGTAATAATTTGAATGTTAGCAGTCCTTTTAACCTGATGCAGAGATTAGGGCTCCGCCTTCCTCTAGTAGTTATCCAGAGCGAGCCTTGCTGCTATTAGAAGAAGAAAAAGACGATAAAGCTCGTAGCTTTCATAACAAAGTGGGAGATAATCACTATAAAAGAGAGATTAATGGTTGTATTTGTCACTTATCTTGTTGGCAAGTGGGTGAAAAAAGTGGTATCAAGAGCTCAAGTGAAGACCGATGCTTAAAGAGGCAAAGAGATAGCTTGTTGAGCTCATGGAGGATGAAAAAAGGCAGATCTGAAGACATCAGGAGCTTTGAAGACAGAGAGTCCTTAATTAGCTCAAACCCTAAATTGTGTGAATGCGCAACGAAGACAAATGAAGATTATATCTTACAACCGCCATGATTTCATAGAGCTTTTGAGAGAGTGAATGGTGGATTGATTCAATCGTTTGCCATTTTTGTTTTTTTTCATCGAGAGAGTTGTTGTATGTCGGCTAGGGTTTCCCATGCCTGTTTATGTTGTGTATCGGGTAGTACCCGTTTATATGGGCTTTGGGCCTAACTTTTTATCAATTTAAAAAAAACTATTAATAAAGATGAAGAGGTAATTAAAAGGCACTGAACCAAAATAGCAGGAATGACTGGCCCTATCTCTTTATTCTTCATAACTTAATGTGAACCCTACTTCTTTTCCATCATTATTGTTTGTTGTCGGCAAAAAATTTAGGTTACATTAACAGTCAAGTGGAAAAAAAATAGAATAAGCAAATTTGAGCGGTATCAACCCACTTTGGAAAAAAGTTACGGTGTCGAATGCTTGTTTAGTCTTTATAGTACGCTCTAATAATTTGTAAGAAGGCGGACTAAAGGAGAAAATGATTTTAGGAATGCCATAAAAAGTACATATAATTTTAGTTGCTGGAGGTGGTACGGGGCAACAAAGTAGTGCTTGCAACCATATATATCTAATGGTATTTTCACATTATCCAGTATATAAAAAGGATATTGACTCCACTCTCTATTTTGTTCTATAGAAAATTGTTAGTTTGCAGTGCAGATATCTAATAGTTTACTGTTAGTTTGCAATACAAGTATCTATCATGCAAATTAATTAGCATTATGCAAAACAATTACCAAACAGATATTTGACATATGAAAATTATAGTGCAATCATTTTTCTTTGCACTCCAATATTTGTTGTGCAACAACACGAAAAAAATGCAATTTCTATATCGCATTTCATACATATGATGAATGTTTGTGGTACAAAATATGCAATTGTTGAACAACTGTAATGACCCGTATTTTTCTGGTAATTATTTAATTTAATTTATTATTTTAAATATTGGTTTGAATGTAAATATTTGAATTTAATGATTTACTTTTGAATATATTATTTAAATAAATAATTAAATAATATTTTAATTTCCAAACTGTCAGAAAATGTTGTGTTGGTGATATAGTGTGAACGGTGTAACACCCCACCTACCCTAGGGTCACTCACAAAGGGAATGCACTAGGTTTGGTGAAGCACTATCGAGGTAAACATGCACATAAATATTACAAGACAGAACATATATAAAACAGCGGAAGTAAAACAAATTTCATTACCTTATAAAATAAGGTCTAAAGCCTTTTACATCAGAATACATCAAAACTGGTCTTGCAATAGTAAAGAAGCATAAAACCTTTTCATAAATTATTCCCCAAAATAAAGCGGTGAAGCAGCCATAGCCAAGAGAAGACCGAGCTATACATGATGACCTTCAAGCATAAGAGGTCCGAACTAAACAACATCATTCCCTTCCTGGAAACCTGGGGGGGGGAAACGGAAGGCAAAGAGGCGAAACAAAACGGGGTCAGTCATAAAGACTGGTAAGTCCTATCTACTTCCAGTATAAAAACAGGTAAAGGTAACATGACATGCATAAACTGAAAGTAAACATAAGGATGACGACAAGATAGATAAGCTAAACCAAGATAACTGGATGAACTACTGTAGCAAGATAAACTAAGGTATCATGATAAACTACGGTGTCAAGATAAATCAAGGCATCACATTGTCAGGTTTCTATCAAGTATACAATCCCAAGGTATCTATCATGTATAACATCCCAAGGTATTTATCATGTATATTTGCTCTGCACCTCTCGTACTAGTATCCCAACCCGCGTCATGTGTTAACTATGAATGTCCCTTGCCCAATGTCATGTAATGGTCCATGTCAACCTAATATATAACATATGTAGGTTTTTCCCAACTTGTATGTTTCTTCCCATGTATAAGTTCAGTCCTTTGCCGTAGGCCGTACGGGCTTTCCCATGTAAATCTATACCACCTCAACGTAGTACCATTTTATCCTTGAAGTTGTTTTGGACTGCTACCCTTGATCTGGTTATGTTTTCTTACCATGAACTATCGCGTGTTCACTTAGGATTTACGCCACCTGGGACCACTAGGGATTATGCAACCTAATGAACGTTTCCATGTCTCGGTTTGGGTTCAAGCCACCTAGGACCACTAGGGATTATGCCACCCGTCAACCACGCCCTTTATCGCACGTATGTATCGTGAATCGTTTTCCATGTCTAGACGCACATGTATCTCAATGTGTCATCCGAGTTCCGTGCCAGGGCAAATCAAGAAATACGGAACTCGGTCGGGAGCTTTAAGTCATCTGCCGATGTAGATGTCAAGGTCTGTTTTTGTATCCGTGGCTATGGTCCCACGTGACCCCTCCCTCAACTACTGAAAGGCAATCCAAGAAAAATCATGTATGAGAACTACATCCCGGCCCCACTATAGCCCCACTTTCCTATGGGCCAACCTCACCCATGACTCGATAGCAAGAACATGGTCTGTTGGGAGTTCTCTGCCTTTCCGTTCGTACACGATTGACTAAAGATGGTAGGTAGTCGACGACGCGCTATCCAGGGAAAAAACAAGAATCGACGACTCCACGCTAATCCATCCCAGTCTTTAGGTCGCTCGCATAGCAACCAAGGCATACCCTTGTCTCTTCTACCGCAGACCTTAACCTCTGTGAGGCCAGGTTTCATGGACCATCTGCCACCTCACAGAGGGATACCAAGAGTACCCTCACGTCCTCCGAAGCTACCGCTTCGTCACCCAGTTCGCTGGAGCTTTTTATCCAAGTCAGATAAGTTGCTCCTCCTCGTATACTAAGCGATGACCTACCGTATCAGATTACTCATCTATTTATGAACTAGTCCCATGTCCTTGGCTAAGAATTATTACTTAGTTATTCTTAACTAAGGTTTACCACTTAGCTTCTTTTCCCGTTATCCTTGATTAACTACGATTTTGTACCTAGTTCCTCTAACTAGGGTTTTGTCTATTGGGTTAAGTGTTGTTATTCAAGCCCATGACTTAACCCGCATACCAACCATGTCATAATAGACTAAGTGTTCAAGTTCAAGGCTTAGCCCTACAACCCGTATGTCAAATTGGCTAAGTATATCAAACGGTTTACGACTTAACCTTATCCACTTGTTATTTTAGATCGGTTAAGTGTAGGTCACTTAACCTCACCTAAGTACCGTGTTTAGATTAGTTAAGTGTAAATTACTTAACCCCATCTCCTAATCGTCTTATATGGTTAAGTGTCATTAGGAAACCCAGTCCGGTTCCACTTAACCTACCCATTCGTGTCATATCGGTTAAGTGTCATTAGTCAAATTTACTTAACCTTTTCATGTGGCATTAATTAGATTAATGCACCCCAATCTCTCACATTAGACTTTGGTGTGGTTACTAGTTAAGCCGGGCGGGTCCGGGTAGCTTTACACCACAACCTAGTATAACCTCGGGTTTTAAGTGCTATATGACCAACTACTCACATTGGGTCCTATTGTTTGTAGCCACTAGTTAAGCCGGGCGGGTCCGGGTAGATTTATGCTACAAACTCAACTCAACCTCGAGTTGGCCACTTTCATGTTTTCTATGTATCATGTTTATGTCAAATTTAGACCCCTTTCTAAGTCCATGTTTCCATGTAGCCCCATGTCAAGTTTTCGTGTCATATTCACGTTATTTATCATTTCATGTTACATGTAATTTCATGTCAAGATCATAGCCGATTTTCAAGTTTGCCAAAGCTACCCAAAGCGTGTCCCCAACGCACATGAAAGCGAAACATATTTGGGATAATATGACAAAGATGGGTACAAGATGGCAAAGATGAATCACAAGTTAAACATGGTGAAAATTGAGGCAAAGGTGTTCATATAACTAGCATATTGCATATTGGCCACTAAGCATGTACGATGTCATAAAGGGATTGGCCACAAACGTGAATAATATCATAAAGGATTTGGCCTCAAGCATGCAAAGTATCATAACGGGGTTTTGGTCCCAAACATGCATGTTATCATGAGGGGTTTGGGTTCATTTATATGCATAAGCCCCAAGTCATGTTCATGCACATATTTCACAAGTCAAAGTGGTTCCAAGTGTTCATCCCAACTGTCCACAAGTAAAGGTTCAATCTTGCATGGCAAACTAAATCCAATGCAACATGAGTAACTTGGTTTAGTCACTAAACATAGCCTAAAGTCATAGGTTCAAGCTAAAGAGACATGGCAAGGTTCATGTAGGCTAGCATACTGAGTTTAATCTCGTTTTATTCCATGCCATCATTAAGACTACCGTTTAGATCTAGAAGTAGCTAGAACTTACATAGCGAGGCTTAGGGAAGGATCATGCATCGTCTTGACGAAGAAAGGTGGCTCCTTTGTTGAAGAATCGTCATGAAACTTGCATAGCAACGTTGATCCACTCCCTTGATTTTATGTAGCAAGCTAGCACCTTTGATTCAGATTCAATTTGAATGCATAGTCTCTAGGAATTGGAGATGGAGGCCATGATTACTTGGTATTTGGGCAGCACTTCGTGGCATGAGTGATTTGTGAGGGTTTAGGGTAGGCTTAGGGGTCTTTTTATAGGGATTAGGAGTAGTTTAGGCCCTTAGATTAACCCTAGGATAGATCAGAACCGTCAGAATTCGTCACAAGCCCCCAAAATCAGTTCAAACAGCAAGCAGGAGCACCCAGGTTGCCTGGGCTCGACCAGGCAGGTCGACACCGTGTCGACTGGGCAGTCGACACGGGGGTGGCTGTGTCGACTGCACAGTCGACACGCCTGTCGACTCGACCTGGGCGGGAATTCTCCCGCCCTTCCCCCCTGCGTGTTTGAATTTTGAATTCTGCCCTAGTTTTAAACTGTTTTGAACTTGAAATTTTCTGAAAACTTCGACGGGCCATAACTTGGTCATACGGACTCCGATTTTCGAAAACTCGGACTCTATTTCGCGTATTTTTCCAAGACAAACGGAATGGTGAAATCCATTTAACTTAATTCTTAGAATATAAATAGAATATCTCTTATTACCATAGTTCTTTAATTAACCCGCTCACGTATCCCTATTTATAAATATATATAAATCTCTTATTTTCAAAGCTAAAAGAATGCGGGGCGTTACATTCTCCCACCCTTAAAGAATTTCGTCCCCGAAATTCAATAAGAGTAGGATTTATGTCCCCTCATTACCACCCAACAGTGTTCAACCAATTGTTGCAACCATGTGCACATGTGCAAAGTGAATTACATTGTAGTAAAATATGTATGCCTAACTTGTGGTACCACCTATATGGATGCAATTTCCTTGAAAATTTCTTTTTCAAAACATGATGCTCTCACCTTAAATATACTTGCAGTTCTAAATGAATGCAAAAATTTACGAAAACATTTTCATCCAAATTTTCCCACACCCTTATAAAATAAGAGTGAAGTTCATCCAATTGGCGCATCCAAGATCCTACCATCCATTTTAGAAAAATCTAATTTTCTAAAACTTACCCAACGGAATTTTTTTTCACCTTTTTCCCGTTTATTTACTTTCCCGTTTTTCCTCGTCTATATATATTACCGTGCAATATTTTCAGGGTTATCTCAAGCACAACAGTTTTCATTAAGCAAACAACGTGCAGATTACATTAAAATAATTTCAGTACATGATTACAACTAGATAAAAATAAAATACTACCCTACGGATACACTGATAGAGGTCAAGCCTAACGGAAGTAGCTACGAATGAGCTCCTCTATGCTATCAAGCCTCTCTCCCTGTCGTCTATTCCCCTGTCTAACTTCTAACTGTAAGTCCTGAAGTCCGGCTCCTAACTGATCGTAGGAGGTACCCATATCGTGTAGCATCTGCTGCTGAGTCTGAGCTAGGTCTACCTGTGCCTGTAGCATCTCCTGCTGTGTCCTCAGTATGTCATGGTGGCCCCTAACTATACGAGCCTGCTGCTCCGAAACATACCTCAACTCAGACCTCCAATCTGGATCCCTACTAACCCATGGGTCCCACCCGGATGTATCTGCAGCCCCCTGTGCCAGGGTCTGGGAAGCCCAAGCTCCTTCCCAAGCCTGCTCTGCATGTGCTTGCCCAAACCCCTCTGATGTCGTCTGCTGGGGTTCCTCGAAATATCCGAGCTGACTATCATGTGGCTCGTCCTCTTGTTCTTCCTCCTCGTCACCCTCATCCTCTCCATCATGTTCCATAGGCTGTGGCTCTTGCAGCTGTTGCAATTGTATACCCATCCTTGTCAGTGCAGCCACGCTAATAATACTAGAGGGATGAGAAGAAAGTACTACAAAATCCTCGCGTGTAAATCAACGCCACTCCGCATAAAAACGTAGTCCATAAATTTCCAAAGCAAATATTGGAAATCCTTACTTCCCTAGTGGTATGGTATTGCTGTAAGATAGTTCGGGCCCAGTTCATCTGTATACCCCCAAATATAGCATAGGTAGCAATCTTAATGACGTGTGGAATTCTATCGAACCCAACATTCTGCCGCGCAAGATTATACTGTAATATCCTGATAACAAATCTAGCTAGTGGGCGTAGATGATCATAATCCCACTGTCTTTCAAGCTCATTAAAGAAAATCCTACGCCATATAGTATTATCATTCATCTCAAGATCTGCTATATCCATTCCCGTACCGCGGATATTTAACATTTCACCAAACTGGACCTCATTAATATAAACATGAGTACCCTTAACCTTTGAACTATAGGTTACAAAACCCTCATCATCCTCACCAATTTCTAAAAATGCGTCAAAAAGCCTTACCAAACGCTTGACGCCCCTTCTCTCGGCGGTGCGTGAGTCCAAGATAGAAATCAAACCCGCTTCCTCAAACAAGCTTTCCACGGGGGTCCCCGCAAAATCAGCAAATCTCACCGAATGGCCTAATAGTAACTTCATGTTGGCGCTCTTTGCGTATTGCTCAACTATCTCATGTCGCTCATCGCACCATTCGATCTCTTGTGGTGTTAATTGAGGGTAAAGCTCAAGAAGGTTCTACATGGCGATTTGAGCACAAATTGATAGAGGAAAATTGTAGATCTGGATAGAGGATGGCTCTATCTTCGATTTGAGACTGGTTTTTCAGAAAATAGCGGAGAAACGAGGCGGTGGGAGGTGGAGGAAGTGAAGGGGTTTTTGGGTTTCTTGGTGGCTGGAAGGGGGATGCACGAAATGTGCTTTGGAGCTGAAGGCTGTCGGCCTTCGTGCCTTTTTATTTTTTTTTCTGCTACAGGGGGTCGTGTCGACAGGGCAGTCGACACGGGGGGGGGGGTGTCGACTGCACAGTCGACACCCCTGTCGACTTGCCCCCTTCAATTTTTTTTCCTCCTGCACATCAATCCTCTTTCTTACCCTCCCTTCTTATAATACGGCCACAAGCCTCTCGGGAACTACCTCCATCTTACAGAGAACACTTTCGTAGCTAGAAAAGGCTAGTCGTACTTGAAACCACGGTGACTACAGATGGAGGAGAGGGAGGAGAAGAGATTCGACAAGGAAACAAAGGATAGTGCTAATGGCTTTTGGGGAATAGCCTTTAAAAACTTTTCTTGAAAAATGCTTCTTTATAAACGGTTTCCCAAATAGTTTTCAGAAGGTTTTAAAAGCTTTTGCCCAGTCTGGTAACCTTCTGCTCTGATACCAAATGTAACACCCCACCTCCCCTAGGGTCACTCACAAAGGGAATGCACTAGGTTTGGTGAAGGACTATCAAGGTAAACATGCACAGAAATATTACAAGACAGAATATATATAAAACAACGGAAGTAAAACAAATTTCATTACCTTATAAAATAAGGTCTAAAGCCTTTTACATCAGAATACATCAAAACTGGTCTTGCAATAGTAAAGAAGCATAAAACCTTTTCATAAATTATTCCCCAAAATAAAACGGTGAAGCATCCATAGCCAAGAGAAGACCGAGCTATACATGATGACCTTCAAGCATAAGAGGTCCGCACTAAACACCATCATTCCCTCCCTGGAAACCTGGGGGGGAAACGGAAGGCAAAGAGGTGAAACAAAACGGGGTCAGTCATAAAGACTGGTAAGTCCTATCTACTTCCAGTATAAAAACAGGTAAAGGTAACATGACATGCATAAACTGAAAGTAAACATAAGGATGACGACAAGACAGATAAGCTAAACCAAGATAACTGGATGAACTACTGTAGCAAGATAAACTAAGGTATCATGATAAACTACGGTGTCAAGATAAATCAAGGCATCACATTGTCAGGTTTTTATCAAGTATACAATCCCAAGGTATCTATCATGTATAACATCCCAAGGTATTTATCATGTATATTTGCTCTGCACCTCTCGTACTAGTATCCCAACCCGCGTCATGTGTTAACTATGAATGTCCCTTGCCCAATGTCATGTAATGGTCCATGTCAACCTAATATATAACATATGTAGGTTTTTCTCAACTTGTATGTTTCTTCCCATGTATAAGTTCAGTCCTTTGCTGTAGGCCGTACGGGCTTTCCCATGTAAATCTATACCACCTCAACGTAGTACCATTTTATCCTTGAAGTTGTTTTGGACTGCTACCCTTGATCTGGTTATGTTTTCTTACCATGAACTATCGCGTGTTCACTTAGGATTTACGCCACCTGGGACCACTAGGGATTATGCTACCTAATGAACGTTTCCGTGTCTCGGTTTGGGTTCAAGCCACCTAGGACCACTAGGGATTATGCCACCCGTCAACCACGCCCTTTATCGCATGTATGTATCGTGAATCGTTTTCCACGTCTAGACGCACATGTATCTCAATGTGTCATCCGAGTTCCGTGCCAGGGCAAATCAAGAAATATGGAACTCGGTCGGGAGCTTTAAGTCATCTGCCGATGCAGATGTCAAGGTCTGTTTTTGTATCCGTGGCTATGGTCCCACGTGACCCCTCCCTCAACTACTGAAAGGCAATCCAAGAAAAATCATGTATGAGAACTACATCCCGGCCCCACTATAGCCCCACTTTCCTATGGGCCAACCTCACCCATGACTCGATAGCAAGAACATGGTCTGTTGGGAGTTCTCTGCCTTTCCGTTCGTACACGATTGACTAAAGATGGTAGGTAGTCGACGACGCGCTATCCAGGGCAAAAACAAGAATCGACGACTCCACGCTAATCCATCCCAGTCTTTAGGTCGCTCGCATAGCAACCAAGAGTACCCTCACATCCCCCGAAGCTACCGCTTCGTCACCCAGTTCGCTGGAGCTTTTTATCCAAGTCAGATAAGTTGCTCCTCCTCGTATACTAAGCGATGACCTACCGTATCAGATTACTCATCTATTTATGAACTAGTCCCATGTACTTGGCTAAGAATGATTACTTAGTTATTCTTAACTAAGGTTTACCACTTAGCTTCTTTTCCCGTTATCCTTGATTAACTACGATTTTCTACCTAGTTCCTCTAACTAGGATTTTGTCTATTGGGTTAAGTGTTGTTATTCAAGCCCATGACTTAACCCGCATACCAACCATGTCATAATCGACTAAGTGTTCAAGTTCAAGGCTTAGCCCTACAACCCGTATGTCAAATTGGCTAAGTATATCAAACGGTTTACGACTTAACCTTATCCACTTGTTATTTTAGATCGGTTAAGTGTAGGTCACTTAACCTCACCTAAGTACCGTGTTTAGATTAGTTAAGTGTAAATTACTTAACCCCATCTCCTAATCGTCTTATATGGTTAAGTGTCATTAGGAAACCCAGTCCGGTTCCACTTAACCTACCCATTCGTGTCATATCGGTTAAGTGTCATTAGTCAAATTTACTTAACCTTTTCATGTGGCATTAATTAGATTAATGCACCCCAACCTCTCACATTAGACTTTGGTGTGGTTACTAGTTAAGCCGGGCGGGTCCGGGTAGCTTTACACCACAACCTAGTCTAACCTCGGGTTTTAAGTGCTATATGACCAACTACTCACATTGGGTCCTATTGTTTGTAGCCACTAGTTAAGCCGGGCGGGTCCGGGTAGATTTATGCTACAAACTCAACTCAACCTCGAGTTGGCCACTTTCATGTTTTCTACGTATCATGTTTATGTCAAATTTAGACCCCTTTCTAAGTCCATGTTTCCATGTAGCCCCATGTCAAGTTTTCGTGTCATATTCACGTTATTTATCATTTCATGTTACATGTAATTTCACGTCAAGATCATAGCCGATTTTCAAGTTTGCCAAAGCTACCCAAAGCGTGTCCCCAACGCACATGAAAGCGAAACATATTTGGGATAATATGACAAAGATGGGTACAAGATGGCAAAGATGAATCACAAGTTAAACATGGTGAAAATTGAGGCAAAGGTGTTCATATAACTAGCATATTGCATATTGGCCACTAAGCATGTACGATGTCATAAAGGGATTGGCCACAAACGTGAATAATATCATAAAGGATTTGGCCTCAAGCATGCAAAGTATCATAAGGGGGTTTTGGTCCCAAACATGCATGTTATCATGAGGGGTTTGGGTTCATTTATATGCATAAGCCCCAAGTCATGTTCATGCACATATTTCACAAGTCAAAGTGGTTCCAAGTGTTCATCCCAACTTACCACAAGTAAAGGTTCAATCTTGCATGGCAAACTAAGTCCAATGTAACATGAGTAACTTGGTTTAGTCTCTAAACATAGCCTAAAGTCATAGGTTCAAGCTAAAGAGACATGACAAGGTTCATGTAGGCTAGCGTACTTAGTTTAATCTCGTTTTATTCCATTCCATCATTAAGACTACCGTTTAGATCTAGAAGTAGCTAGAACTTACATAGCGAGGCTTAGGGAAGGATCATGCATCGTCTTGACGAAGAAAGGTGGCTCCTTTGTTGAAGAATCGTCATGAAACTTGCATAGCAACATTGATCCACTCCCTTGATTTGATGTAGCAAGCTAGCACCTTTGATTCGGATTCAATTTGAATGCATAGTCTCTAGGAATTGGAGATGGAGGCCATGCTCACTTGGTATTTGGGCAGCACTTCGTGGCATGAGTGATTTGTGAGGGTTTAGGGTAGGCTTAGGGGTCTTTTTATAGGGATTAGGAGTAGTTTAGGCCCTTAGATTAACCCTAGGATAGATCATAACCGTCAGAATTCGTCACAAGCCCCCAAAATCAGTTCAAACAGCAAGCAGGAGCACCCAGGTTGCCTGGGCTCGACCAGGCAGGTCGACACCGTGTCGACTGGGCAGTCGACACGGGGGTGGCTGTGTCGACTGCACAGTCGACACGCCTGTCGACTCGACCTGGACGGGAATTCTCCCGCCCTTCCCCCCTGCGTGTTTGAATTTTGAATTCTGCCCTAGTTTTAAACTGTTTTGAACTTGAAATTTTCTGAAAACTTCGACGGGCCATAACTTGGTCACACGGACTCCGATTTTCAAAAACTCGGACTCTATTTCGCGTATTTTTCCGAGACGAACGGAATGGTGAAATCCGTTTAACTTAATTCTTAGAATATAAACAGAATATCTCTTATTACCATAGTTCTTTAATTAACCCGCTCACGTATCCCTATTTATAAATATATATAAATCTCTTATTTTCAAAGCTAAAAGAATGCGGGGCGTTACAAACAGGCAGTTTGAAATAGTTCAATATTGGTTTATATTGAATTATGTTGAGGATTTCGTTTAGTTGACGACGAATTGAATATATAGTTTATAATTTAATTTTAAAATGAGCTACAAGGGCGCGGTAGTTCGTAATTTGGTGTTTTGAACTTCAAATGGCTGTATTGGGGACAAAATAAGTCGGATTTTCTCGAAACAAGAAATGCTGGAATCTGCTTGACGATATCTTTCCAGTGGAAAGAAAAATCGAGTTTTTGTGTTGTAGATTCTATTTTATGTCCAAATCAAATTTTGAAAAAGTCGCTATGAAATTCCTTTATATATAATATCGATTTATTTATATAATTTAAGGGTTTTTAAATATTTTAAACATCGAACTGACTTGGTTTTCAACCCGAGTTATTTTATCTTGAGTCTATATCAAATTCTGGTCGTGTATGGCCAATTGCAATATTTTATTTTAATTATATTGAAGTATTTTAAAATTAATTTATTTTAATTCAAATTTGGCCGTTTAAAAGGGGACTTTATTCAAACGAGCTCTGTTTTTGACGAAACAAATTTTGTTGGGACCGCAATGGAAAATTATTCTTAGATTTTCATGTTGCACGCAAATCGGGGTTATTCTGTGAGCGTGGCAAAATAAAATACAAATTAAAAACGACTATTTGGACGTGAACGAACGCTGTTTGAGCAAACGGACACGGAATTCGACGAAACAAGATTCGTTAGGACCGTATCGTCAAAATATACTATGTCGTCCAGTTGCGTCACGAACGGAGTTTGTATGTGAGCGCAAAAGCGAATAAACGGTTTTTGAAATTGCGATAGACACGAAATAAATATCGTTAGTCATCATCACACGTCACGTTACCATAAAATATTATTATTTCCGATTATAAATAAGCCTAAGGAGGCATCCCACTTCAGCCACTTCATCAATTCTCCGTCCAAATTTGCCGAAAACACCCCGGTCACAAAATAATTTATATCTCAAAATTTAGAAGGAATTTGCTATGGCAACCAAAGAGAAAGTTGTAGATCCAGCTGATATCTACCTCCAGTAAAAATTTGAGGACGAACGGAGCACCGTGGTGGTCGGAAATCGCCGTAAACCGCAAGAAATCAGTTTCGCTCTTTTCTAAAATTGGAGAAATTGATCCAATTTTAGACGGCCGGACCTGGGGGGAATCAAAGAGAAGGAGCAAGGCTTCCGTTTGGCACCGGTTTGAGGTCGTCTGGTGGTCGGAAGAAGGCGCGGTGGTGAGTTGAATGTGGGGAACATTTTCTGGTTCGGTTTTGAAAGCTGAAAAAGGATTTGTCAAGTTTCCCGCGTCGTGGGTCATCGAAGGCCTGGTGGTGGCTGAAGGCGATTGAAGGGGGTGGCGAGGCCAAGGTTTTGGAGGTGGTGCGGTGTCGATCGGTGTCACAGTGGTGGCGAATTTGGGGTTTTTGTGGGTTCTATTCTCGAGTGATTTCCAGGCGGAGGAGGGAGTTTGGGGGTACGGCGTTCGGGGTGGTGAGGCGCCTCGGTCAGGCGGTCAGACTGGTGGCGGTGGGGTGGGCCCAGCTCTGACGTAGGCGGCGCGACAATTGATGATTGGGGTGGAGCTTTTCCGTTCGAATTGAAGAGGATGAACGTGAAATCGGGTTTCAGGAAATCAAATTGGGGAAGACGCGTTATACTGGTGCTGACGTGGCTAATTAAGAGGGGTAATTAGTTTAGAGTTTTAATTAAATTATAATTTGGGAATTAATAATCATTTAGTTATATAAACTTATAATTTACATAACTCATTCATACGTTAGCGGATTTCAGCGAAACTGGATCCGTTGGGATCGTGGCGACGAGCACTACGCGTACACACTGGTTGGGTTGCAAAAAGAGACCGTTGGAATTTCACGTAATTTTAAACGTCCGTTCAACATCACGTGAAACAAATGCATCAACCATCAACCGTATTGATTGGTGAGTTAATTCTCACACTTTTCTGGACTACTATGATGTGATAAATCCATTTAAAAATACATACTGGTTGATTGGCTGCATTGGTTGCTCATGATTGATGAGTTAACATGAATAGTGGGTTTTCAAATAAAAGAGATGGTTTATAAAAACCATAATAAATGGAAATGGGAATATTATATTGGATTACTGAGATGGTTTGATATTGGTTTTTGAATTACAAGCTTGTATTATCTTGAGATAAGAACGCTGTCGATCAAGGTCTGAGACGTAATTTGAATACCCCAACTTGAACGACTTCGTTATTATCGAGAGATAATATTTGTTGCAATGGATAGAGAAGTGATCATCGAGATGTCCACGATAAATGGAATTTATCATTTATTTATCATAACCTTTTTAAATGGATTCAACTATGCGGGATTTAGTTAGGTGGAAACAAAATTACTTTTAATTAATTATAGCTAAAGCGAGTACTTTTCAATTGGAATTCTTTTTGAAACGAAATAAAGCTAGAAATGAATCAGCATGGTAAGGATTTGAAGTTCGATTCAAATCATATGAACAAGTATGGAAAAAGGATTTTAACCAAATATATGATTTTAAGAATAAGCGTACACTAGAGGAATGATTTAAGTGAAATAATTTCATTGTGATAAGAGTAAGATTTTGGGAAATTAAATAATATTGCAATATTAATTTCCAAGAAATAAGAATATTGATTTCGAATTTTATTGAACATTTGTTATTCAATTAGAGTTGATTGAATATAGTATTTGAAATAGAATTAGTCGAACATAGTTATTCAGGAAGAGTTGCCATTGCGTACGACTGCTAACGTAATTCGCAGGGCTACAGATAGCCTACGGTGGTTGGACGTTTCCTGAGGGAATCAGGCGTAACCATTGTGATCGCTTTGATCTAGAGTACAGCAAATGGAGTAAGTCGAATATTAGTTAGTCGATAGGAGTAATCAAGTCAAGTTAGTCCAGTTGAGTTAAATAAGTCGAGTTAGTCAAGTTAGAGTTAATCGATCAAAGTAAATCCATCAGAGTTAATTAGAGGAAATTTCTCGTTAGATTAGATAGAAATATAACGATATGCCAAATAAAATGGAAAGGGGAATTATAATTTTAACAAAGATCTTAAATCAAAGGAAAATATAAAAGGGTTTTTGAGTAGATTAAACAGGGTTTCCACTATAAAGGAAATTTAAAGATGTCGATAAATGAAACATAGTACTATGTCCAAACAAAGGAAATTAAAGGAGAAGTTGATTGAAGGAGCGTTGGATAATGTTTTCAAGTATTTAACACAGAAGAGTTTTGATAAGATTAAATTCATGGAATCGAGTACAAGAATCGAGTGATTAGAGTCAACGAAATATGTTAAATAAAGTACTTGAACTGCCAATCCACCTAGATACACTGTTATGATTTGATAGTTAAATAGCCGACTATCAATGTATGACCTTTTATCGATTGTTGGTACGGAAAGACCGGGATCGAATTTATATTCGAAAACCATTCCGACCAGCAAATACGTAGCATTGGAAAATCAGAAGATGGTCAAGATGGAGCATTGAAGACCGTTGATCTTCATGAGCGGAAGGGCTACTTGTTGGATTTCTAAGGGTCGCTCCCGAAGATATTCTGACTTGTGATTCTGTTGTGATTGAAATCTTCGGATTGCAAGGACTTCTCGCTACTGATCTATAGGGTGATACGTAGGATGCAATAGGATGGTGCCTTCGGTTCATCCTGTTCCTGGATGACTTTGTATGGACGGATGTCTGACAGAGTATTTCCAAAGAGGTCAGGTAACTTGATTTCTTCAACCGTACCAAGAGTGGAAGAAGAGAAGGAAACTTCTTTTAGCTAACACGTAATGTATTGTTGTGGATGTCAATTAGTTATTTCGATGGATCTGACAATGTGGCATTCGTAGTGAATCTGATGTGAGGATAAAGCATAGCCTCAAGCCTCATCAACCGGTGAATGACAAAAATCGGGCAGGCAGCATGGCTATGTGGGTCGCTCCCATTAGGGTGTATAATCACCTATCTAGAGAAATTCCTTTTGCTTCTTCAATCTATCAATGCTGTCCCTTTTCGGGAAATGGTGGTTTGGTCCTAACCTTTGGTGATATACATTCGATACACTCAAGCGAAATGAGTGGTCGGTCATGTGTGGGCCGGGTTGCAAGCCGTTCTTGTTGAACCCAGTGTATTCGTCTCTAGAGATACACGATCGGCAGGTGGTCCCATACCTTGTCATAGTTGGAATCCAATCTCCAATAAGCGCCTATGGTTTTGATTTGTATACTATATATGTAGAGCGTGAGATGCAAGCGTTCCGCTAGATTGTTATTTATTTGTGGTTTGATAGACATTATTATAATATCAAAAAAGATATTGATTTCAAAAATGGTTTGGGTTATAGTAAGGTAAAAACCATCCGTGTTTATGTGTGGGCAGGTCTTACTATTATCCTTTGATTTCAGAAAGGATTTTCCAAAGTTAAACAAGTAGTGTGTTCTGTGAATTTATCACTGAAAGTATTCCAGACTGACCCGATGTGTTTTCTCTTAAATCAAATGTGCTCGGGTCAGGCCGAGTATATTTACAGGTTATGTTTTCGCTTGGAGTTCCAGGAGCTGGAAGCAGGAGGCTTCACCATTAGTTATACAAAGTTTATTTCGCTATGATTGATGTATGTGTACTCTAATAAATGGTATGTGTATATACAGTTTCTTTTATAAAGAGATTTGTTATATTATATTTCTTCGTTCCGCTGTGAGATTCTGATGTGTTCTTCTTTTTCTTCTATTCTAATACTTCTTTCTTTCTACTTCTCATCCTCTCACTTCTTTTTATTAACAGTCTGGGGTTCAATACTAGGATTTTGGCAAGTAATACGGGATTATGTATTATTGTTGAAGATTCGAGCGTCGAGCTTTTCCGGGCCGTTACAATTGGTATTAGAGCTATTGGTTTAGTAATAACCTTGGCTCTGTGGTGTAACTCAATAGAGATGGGGTTAGTGAAGCCCTAGATTGAGTTTGAGTGTATATATAAGAGCTCATATTTGTGATTTATTATCGAATTATTTTTATATTGTTTTTCCCGGATTATATTTTTAAATTTTTCTCAAATGATTATAATATGGATTTGTTTGAATAACTTGAATAAGAATCCAAATTGGAATATTGAACTGGAAAAGAGATTTCACATGTGAAATCGAATACAAGATGATTGGATGGAAATTAATCCAATATAACTCAATTGATGTGAAACCAAAGTGAAAGAAAATGAGAAATATTAATGTGAATCAAAATGGTTAGGTTGAATTGTTACACCTTGGTTGTTTGTTATATGTTTGTTGGTTTGTATAGAATTCGCCAATAGTGATTGAAAACCAATCGGAAATAAATAAGTTCAACAAACTAATCCAAGGTTAATGAAACAGAATGAATATTTTAATGGATAAATGGATTGCTAAGACATAACTTTAATTAAATCCATCAAAATTGAATAAAGTGCTATGATTATTTCCAGTTCGTTGGAATGGATAATGTGGGTATTTTGTTATGACTGGCATGGTTTTAAGAACTGATGAATTTCATTGAAGTTGAGAACAGGTATGGAGTTAATCCAAGAGAATTCTGGAGTAATTTGAATCCAGTTGACATGTTAATTAAGCAAGCATGAATATATATATCGCTTATCGAATAATAGCGCTCGCAAAAAAGGTACGCCCACGCAAAATATGAAATTTTGATTTTTATTTGGGTTTTGAGCTTGGATTTTGGATTTTTCCGACCCTGTTGGTCGATGTATAGATATTTCTTGAACCTGCGATATTGCAGATGTCCCTCTGTACAGGGGAGTCTCCACCGAAATTTTTCCAGAATTTAAGGTGTTAGAATATTTTTGAAATTTTTGGGAAATTTCAAAATAAATTGGGTTTAAAACCATTTGGGTTATTTTGAAAATAGAAACTGAGTTTTAATTAAATATTTTTGTCAAAGAAATGGGTTTACAGCATTTTTCCTATCTTAGCAGTTTCGAGGACGAAGTTATTTTAAGGGGGAAGGAATGTAACAACCTGTATTTTTCTGGTAATTATTTAATTTATTTTATTATTTTAAATATTGGTTTGAATGTAAATATTTGAATTTAATGATTTTCTTTTGAATATATTATTTAAATAAATAATTAAATAATATTTTAATTTCCAAACTGTTGGAAAATGTTGTGTGTGCGATATAGTGTGAACGGGCAGTTTGAAATAGTTCAATATTGAATTATATTGACGATTTCATTCAGTTAACGACGAATTGAATATATAGTTAATAATTTAATTTTAAAACGAGCTGCAGCGGCGCGGTAGTTCGTAATTTGGCGTTTTGAACTTCAAATGGATGTATAGGGGCCAAAATAAGTCGGATTTTCTCGAAATAAGAAACGCTGGAATCTGTTTGACGATATCTTTCCAATGGAAGAGAAAAATCGAGTTTTCGTGTTGTAGATTTTATTTTATGTCCAAATCAAATTTTGAAAAAGTCGCTATGAAATTCCTTTATATATAATATCGATTTATTTATATAATTTAAGGGTTTTTAAATATTTTAAATATCAAACTGACTTGGTTTTCAACCCGAGTTATTTTATCTTGAGTCTATATTAAATTCTGGTCGCGTATGGCCAATTGCAATATTTTATTTTAATTATATTGAAGTATTTTAAAATTAATTTATTTTAATTCAAATTTGGCCGTTTAAAAGGGGACTTTATTCAAACGAGCTACGTTTTTGACGAAACAAATTTTGTTGGGAACGCAATGGAAAATTATTCTTATATTTTCAAGTTGCACGCAAATCGGGATTATTCTGTGAGCGTGGCAAAATAAAATACAAATTAAAAACGACTATTTGGACGTGAACGAACGCTGTTTGAGCAAACTTACACGGAATTCGACGAAACAAGATTCGTTAGGACCGTATCATCAAAATATACTATGTCGTCCAGTTGCGTCACGAACGGAGTTTGTATGTGAGCGCAAAAGCGAATAAACGGTGTTTGAAATTGCGATAGACATGAAATAAATATCGTTAGTCGTCATCACACGTCACGTCAACATAAAATATTATTATTTTCGATTATAAATAAACCTAAGGAGGCAGCCCACTTCAGCCACTTCATCAATTCTCTGTCCGAATTTGCAAAAAACACCCCGGTCACAAAATAATTTATATCTCAAATTTAGAAGGAATTTTCTATGGCAACCAAAGAGAAAGTTGTAGATCCGGCTGATATCTACATCCAGTAAAAATTTAAGGGCGGACGGAGCACCGTGGTGGTCGGAAATCGCCGTAAACCGCAAGAAATCAGTTTCGCTCCTTTCTGAAATTGGAGAAATTGATCCAATTTTATACATTCGGACCTGGGGGGGAATCGAAGAGGAGGAGCAAGGCTTCCGTTTGGCACTGGTTTGAGGTCGTCTGGTGGTCGGAGGAAGGCGCGGTGGTGAGTTGAACGTGGGAAACATTTTCTGGTTCGGTTTCGAAAGCTGAAAAAGGATTTGTCAAATTTTCCGCGTCGTGGGTCATCGAAGGCCTGGTTGTGACTGAAGGCGATCGAAGGGGGTGGCGAGGCCGAGGTTTTGGAGGTGGCGCGGCATCGATCGGTGTCATGGTGGTGGCGAATTTGGGGTTTTTGTGGGTTCCGTTCTCGAGCGATTTCCAGGCGGAGGAGGGAGTTTGGGGGTACGACGTTCGAGGTGGAGAGGCGCCTCAGTCAGGCAGTCAGACTGTTGGCGGTGGGGTGGGCCCAGCTTTGACGTAGGCGGCGCGACAGGTGATGTTTGGGGTGGAGCTTTTCCGTTCGAATTGAAGAGGATGAACGTGAAATCGGGTTTCAGGAAATTGAATTGGGGAAGACGGGTTATAATGGTGCTGACATGGCTAATTAAGAGGGGTAATTAGTTTAGAGTTTTAATTAAATTACAATTTGGGAATTAATAATCGTTTAGTTATATAAAGTTATAATTTACGTAACTCATTCATACGTTAACGGATTTCAGCGAAACTGGATCCGTTGGGATCGTGGCGACGAGCACTACGCGTACACGCTGGTTGGGTTGCAAACTGAGACAGTTGGAATTTCACGTAATTTTAAACGTCTGTTCAACATCACGTGAAACAAATGCATCAACCGTCAACCGTATTGACTGGTGAGTTGATTCTCACACTTTTCTGGACTACAATGATGTGATAAATCCATTTAAAAATACATACTGGTTGATTGGCTGCATTGGTTGGTCATGGTTGATAAAATGATTGCTATTAGTCATATTATTTTCGTTTATTTATTTATTTATTTATAATCATCTGTGATGCAGAGAAGGACAGGTTGGGGGGATCCGACCGGATTCCTCAAATTAACTTTTGTGTTGTTTATTTTTGTATTGGTTGCATATAAACTGTTTGAATCCCAAATGACATCAAAACCCATTTGAATCTTGATGGTTGAATTGATGTGACTGTTGATGTGATTTTTAATCAATTGACAGTGATTGGCAGTAAGGGCCTAATCTATTGTTTTCAAGACATCGTTTTGCCGTCAGGCGAAATGATGTAGTTTTAAGTTATCAAATTTATTTTATAACTGAATTAAAGTGTTGAGTTCATTTATTTATAAAAATGAAAAGAAGTTTATAATTATCCTTATATGCGTATAATCATGTTTTTAATCGAAATTATTAAATATATTTACTAATAAGAATTTAATGTCATAAACAATATTTATGAACTGCAGTCAGAAACTAAGCGATGAGTTAGTGAAAAGGGAATAATTGTCTAACTGATGGTTTAAATTAATTTAGTTATTTAATCAATGATAACGTAAATCAGTTAATGGTAAACTGATAAGCACGGTTGGCGAAAATCAACCAATCTAATTTGAAATTGACAACTGGGTTAAATTGAGTTAAATTAATCAAATTAAGTGTTTCAAAATATTCGTTAATTAACGAATGTAGTTGGAAGTGATTAACTAAGAATTTAAGCGATTATTGAATTGTTTATTTATTTTTAAAAAGTTAAGTAATATCGAATAACCTTTATAAAAGGATTTAATTCGAGATTTCAGACGAAATTGGTAAAAGTGGTTTATAAACGATTAAGAAGATTTCCGACAGATTTTAACAAGGTATAAATGTAGGTGATTTTAAATGTGATGGTTAAATAGATTAGTAAAAAGGATATTGGATAGTTGAGTAACGTAAGTAAAGGGGTTAGAACGAAATCACCAATGTAAGATATGGGTTATAGAAATCATATTGAATCCGAAGGGTGATTAGAACTGGAGAGTTTACCCGATGAAGAAAAAGGAATTAACATGAATAGTGGGTTTCCAAATAAAAGAGATGGTTTATAAAAACCATAATAATGGAAATGGGAATAATATATTGGATTATTGAGATGGTTTGATATTGGTTTTTGAATTACAAACCTGTATTATCTTGAGATAAGAACGCTGTCGATCAAGGTCTGAGAGGTAATTAGAATACCCCAACTTGAACGACTTCGTTATTATCGAGAGATAATATTTGTTGCAATGGATAGAGAAGTGATCATCGAGATGTCCGCGATAAATAGAATTTATCATTTATTTATCATAACCTTTTTAAATGGATTCAACTATGCTGGATTTAGTTAGGTGGAAATATAATACTTTTAATTAATTATAACTAAAGCGAGTACTTTTCAATTGGAATTCTTTTTGAAACGAGATAAAGCTAGAAAAAAATCAGTATGGTAAGGATTTGAAGTTCGATTCAAATCATATGAACAAGTACGAAAAAAGGATTTTAACCAAAAAGATGATTTTAAGAATAAGCGTACACTTGAGGAATGAATTAAGTGAAATAGTTTCATCGTGATAAGAGTAAGATTTTGGGAAATTAAATAATATTGCAATATTAGTTTCAATGAAATAAGAATATTGATTTCAAATTTTATTGGACATTTGTTATTCAATTAGAGTTGATCGAATATAGTATTTGAAATAGAATTAGTCGAACATAGTTATTCAGGAAGAGTTGCCATTGCGTACGACTGCTAGCGTAATTCGTAGGGCTGCAGATAGCCTACGGTGGTCGGATGTTTCCTGAGGGAATCAGGCGTAAGCATTGTGATCGCTGCAATCTAGAGTCAAGCAAATGGAGTAAGTCGAATATTAGTTAGTCGATAGGAGTAATCAAGTCAAGTTAGTCCAGTTGAGTTAAATAAGTCGAGTTAGTCAAGTTAGAGTTAAACGATCAAAGTAAATCCATCAGAGTTAATCAGAGGAAATTTCTCGTTAGATTAGATAGAAATATAACGATATGCCAAATAAAATGGAAAGGGGAATTAGAACTTTAACAAAGATCTTAAATCAAAGGAAAATATAAAAGGTTTTTGAGTAGATTAAACAGGGTTTCCACTATAAAGGAAATTTAAAGATGTCGATAAATGAAATATAGTACTATGTCCAAACAAAGGAAATAAAAGGAGAAGTTGATTAAAGGAGCATTGGGTAATGTTTTCAAGTATTTAACCCAGAAGAGTTTTGATAAGATTGAATTCATGGAATCGAGTACAAGAATCGAGTGATTAGAGTCAATGAAATATGTTAAATAAAGGAATTGAACTACCAATCCACCTAGATACACTATTATGATTTGATAGTCAAATAACCGACTATCAATGTATGACCTTTTATCGATTGTTGGTACGGAAAGACCAGGATCGAATTTATATTCGAAAACCATTCCGACCAGCAAATACGTAACATTGGAAAATCAGAAGATGGTTGAGATGGAGCATTGAAGACCGTTGATCTTCATGAGCGGAAGGACTACTCGTTGGATTTCTAAGGTTCGCTCCCGAAGATATTATGACTTGTGATTGTGTCGTGATTGAAATCTTCGGATTGCAAGGACTTCTCGCTACTGACCTATTGGGTGATACCTAGGATGCAGTAGGAGGGTGCCTTCAGTTCATCCTGTTCCTGGATGACTTGTATGGATGGATGTCTAACAGAGTATTTCCAAAGAGGTCACGTAACTTGATTTCTTCAACCGTACCAAGAGTGGAAGCAGAGAAGGAAACTTCTTTTAGCTGACACGTAATGTATTGTTGTGGACTTCAATTAGTGATTTCGATGGATATGACAATGTGGCATTCGAAGTAAATCTGATGCGAGGATAAAGCGTAGCCTCAAGCCTCATCAACCGGCGAATGAAAAAAATCGGGCAGGCAGCATGGCTATGTGGGTCGCTCCTATTAGGGTGTATAATCACCTATCTAGAGAAATTCCTTTTGTTTCTTCAATCTATCGATGTTGTCCCTTTTCGGGAAACGGTGGTTTGAGCCCAACCTTTGGTGATATACATTCGATACACTCAAGCGAAATGAGTGGTCAGTCATGTGTGGGCCGGGTTGCAAGGCGTTCTTATTGAACCCAGTGTATTCGTATCTAGAGATACACGATCGACAGGTGGTCCCATACCTTGTCATAGTTGGAATCCAATCTCCCATAATCGCCTGCAGTTTTTATTTGTATACTATATATGTAGAGCGTGGGATGCAAGCGTTCTGCTAGATTATTATTTATTTGTGGTTTGATAGACATTATTATAATACCAGAAAAGATACTGATTTCAAAAATGTTTGGGTTATAGTAAGGTAAAAACCGTCCGTGTTTATGTGTGGGCAGGTCTCACTATTATCCTTTGATTTCAGAAAGGATTTTCCAAAGTTAAACAAGTAGTGTGTTCTATGAATTTATCACTGAAAGTATTCCGGACTGGCCCGATGTGTTTTGTCTTAGATCAAATGTGCTCGGGTCAGGCCGAGTATATTTACAGGTTATGTTTTCGCTTGGAGTTCCAGGAGCTGGAAGTAGGAGGCTTCACCATTAGTTATACAAAGTTTATTCCGCTGTGATTGATGTATGTGTACTCTGATAAATGGTATGTGTATATACAGTTTCTTTTATAAAGAGATTTGTTATATTATATTTCTTCGTTCCGCTGTGAGATTCTGATGTGTTCTTCTTTTTCTTCTATTCTAATACTTCTTTCTTTCTACTTCTCATCCTCTCACTTCTTTCTTTAAACAATATGGGGTTCGATACTTGGATTTTGGCAAGTAATATGGGATTATGTATTATTGTTGAAGATTCGAGCGTCGAGCTTTTCCGGGCCGTTACAACAACTATACTAGTTTCTTCCAAAAAAAATATTTGTCATGCACGCTGAAATCCGAGATGGTTCACACGCTCCAATGATCTCCACTTTGACACTTTTGGTGGAGGTAAAGGACGTCTTCAGGTGTGGCTCTAGACATGGAATAAAGTTGTATTGGCCCCATGGAGACTATGATTGGAATTACCAATTATAGTTAAAATTGCGAGAATTAACGGCGATTAGAGAGCTCAGATAGATGTTGATTTGTGCGAATTTGATGAGGAAATGTCTGAAAATTTTAGGAGTGCTGGACATGATTGTGAAGGCAGGAACCAAAGATTAAAAATTGATCTAAAATAAGCTTGCAGATGATGTTAACCAAAAAAATTGGAAAATAAATAAATGATAAAATGGATATTTTAATCGGTGATTTAGGAAAAGTGTAATGTATGCCAAATTTCAAGTATTCATTTGTAAAATGGATTTTATTTTTTTGGCAATGTTAAAATGGATTATTAACTTATTGTGAAAAAAATGTAACATAACACTAGTAAATCTATATAACCTCTTTTTATAAGGCACTGTCTTGTTCATTTCCAAGTGGTGCTACCTCGGACTCGTCCAACCTGACATGTCAGATTAATTGTCGCTTGCAAAGGTGTGGCACCAGCTCCCCCATTGATGTCTACGGAGCCCTCAAATGCCATCAGTATTGCTAAATATTATTAAAGTTTTGTTATGTAATTTTATTACAAAATGTTATTTAAAAGCTTGAAAAAAGAAAAGAGAAAAACTATTTTAACTTAAACTTATTACAAAAATAAGTCTAGCTTTAGCCAAACTAGTATTTGTGTTTGTGCAATTTTAAAGTACAGGCACAAAATCACAATTTAAAATTGTGCAAGTACGATTTTGGTTTTTTTAATAATAAATTATAAGCCTTTGAGCAAGTATAAAATGCAAATATAAAGAAAAATAGATCTATTTTTGTAATTAGTCTCCAAGAGGCATATCACTAAAATAACTTCTTTTTTGGGGCCTATAAACAAAAATGGAAATTTGGTTCCTCCCCTTATTTTCACAAATGAAATAAGAATTTTTTTCTTTTTTTAAAAAGGTTATGTTTCGAATTACATTCCTATTTTTAATTTCGATATTGATTTATTTTTTTATTGTAAATTAAATCTTAATAATAATTGCATGTTTCTATAATCAAAACAACTTTCTTTCTTGATTTTCTTTTCTTTGAAAAATTACGAATATTTGCATAGGAATCTATAAATATTTGCAGAATTATGCACACTCAACAAATATTTGCATATTTCTTGACAAACATTTGCCATGTGAAATTATGAAATATTTGCGAAGTTTTCTCCAAATAACTAAAACTTGAAACGAAAGATTATTATTATATATATAACGTGTTTGTAAGAAGAGGCGGCTGTATATTTGGAACCGAAAGAGGGTGTTTTACAAATCTTCACTAAATAAAATTTGTTCGATAAGATATTCCATTAATCGCTACTAAAATTAAAATACATTATTAAATAGAAATTTTCTCAAACATTATTTAAAAAATCATTTAATTTAAAAGAAATTAAAACGTAAGTTAAGAAAATATATTAGTATGCAAATAATAACCAAATAATAATGTACGTACATCACATAATACCAATAACGATGAACTAAGAACTAATGAAAATTAAAACATATAATTACCTTAGTACTTTTTTTTTCAAACCAATTGCCAAATCATGTTCCCATCCTCTTTCTCAACCCTTTCTTAATACATTTCAAAACATATAAACACATTACCCTTTCCAATTGTCAACCTGTTTTCGTGAATCTCTTTCGCTTTGTAAAATAAATGCACCCGCATACACATATTATAATAAAAGAAGAGGATATTTAATGTTCCATATAAAATATATCTTTCTGCAATACACAAGCAAACTATTTTGGACTCAATTAAATGATTTAATCTTCTATTGTGCCAATAGCTAGAAGAAAAAATTAATTTTAAGATTGCACTAAATAAACCAATCAAACCAAACCAAATATTATTGGCTTGGTTGGCTTAGGTTTTAAAAATATTGGTTAATTTGTATGGTTTATGTTTCTTAAATAGTTATTTTGGGTTCAACATTTCTGATCAGTTTCAAAATGAACTAACAATTAACTTATCCTTATTCTGAAGAATAAGTTTTGAAGGAAAAGTTTAAATTTATCATAAATATTTCATAAAACAAAAGTTAAATTTGATACTAACCATGGTGTAGGAGAACAAATGCTAACCTTTAGTAGGGTTGAAATTCTACACTGTACTGAGAGTAAATGCATTAAGGACGAGAATGGTATGCTTTTGGTGAAGGATGACGAGATAAAAAATAGGTGGAGAGCATACTTTGATAGGATTTTCAATGAAGGAAGTGATAGCTCCTCGATCGAGTTGGAAGACTCTGCTGACATCACCGATAGACATTTCGTTTGGAGAATTCAAGAGGCGAAGGTAAAGGGCATTGAAACGGATGAAGACATGCAAGTCTGTTGGACCTGAGGACATTCCTATTGAGGTGTGGAGATGCTTTGGAGATGCAGGGAAAACCTAGCTAACTAAGTTGTTTAATAATATGTTCAAATCTAACAAGATTCCAGATGAGTGGAGGAGAAGCATTTTAGTTACAATCTTCAAGAATAAAGGAGATATTCAAAGTTGCACAAAATACAGAGGAATTAATGTTATGAGTCATATAATGAAGCGTTGGGAGAGAGTTTGCGAACAACATTTGAGGAAGTTGATAAGTGTCTCTAGGAATCAATTTGGTTTCATGCCTGGAAGGTCAACTGCTGAGGTGATTTTCTTGATTAGGCAAATTATGGAGAGATACAGGGAGCAGAAGAAAAATCTTCACATGGTTTTTATTAATTTGGAGAAATCTTATGATAGAGTACCGAGGAAGTTTATTTGGTGGGCGTTAGAAAGGAAGAAGGTGTCATCAAAGTACATTACCCTTATTAAGGATACGTATGAAGGGGCGATGACTAGTGTCAGGGCATGCGATAGTGAGACTAGCGAGTTTACCGTAAACATAGGGTTACATCAAGGTTCGGCTTTGAGACCCTATATTTTTGCATTAGTGATGGATGAAATCACAAAAGGTATACAAGGGGAGATTCCTTGGTGTATGTTTTTTTTTGATGATGTTGTGCTGATTGATGAGAGTAGAATAGGGATTAATAGACAATTGGAGTTGTGGAGGGAGACATTGGAATCGAAGGGTTTCAGGATTAGCAGAACAAAAATGGAGTATATGAACTGTGAGTTCAACAGTGGAAGGTCAGATGACGGAGATGTCACTCTGGCCGGTCAAGTAGTACCTAAGAAAGAATCCTTTCGATATTTAGGATCTATGTTGCAGTCTGATGGGGAGATTGATAGGGATGTTGGTTTTAGAGTTCAAGCAGGATGGGTGAAATGGCGACTTGCATCTGGCATTCTCTATGATGGGAAGATCCCTCTGAAGCTTAAAGGAAAGTTCTACAGAACAACAATCAGGCCCGCGATGTTATAAGGTGCAAAATGTTGGCCTGCTAAAAGGAAACACGTCCAAAAGATAAGTGTAGCAGAGATGTGTATGCTGCGTTGGAGCTATGGATACAACAGGCGAGATTGGATTAGGAATGATGATATCGAGGACAAGCTTGGAGCTGCACCTGTTGAAGAGAAGTTAGTCTAACACCGCTTGAGATGGTTCAGACATCTCCAACGAAGACCATACGATGTACCAGTGCATGTTGGAATTATAGGACGCACTGAAGGCTCAATGAGAGGTAGGGGCCGACCTGAATTGACATGGGAGGAGATAGTAAAAAGAGACTTAAGGAATTGGAATATATTTAAAGAGCTGGTTTCGCATAGGAGCGCACGGAAGTTAGCAATCCATGTACCAGAACCTTAGGGTTTTTTTAATCTTCGTTTTTGTCTTTTTCTAACCTTTATTTTACTTTTACGGAAGATTTTAACTTCTTTTTTATTTTTATTATTTTTATTTTTTATTTTTGGGTTCTATGTCTAGCCAACCCCAACTTGCTTGGGATTTATGGCTTAGTTGTTGTTGTTGTTTTTGTTGTACTGGGAGTAAATGGTTTCTTTGTACTAAAAACCGATAGCTCTACGTATGCTTTGAGCTCAGAGATTATTTCATGTATTTGAGGGAACGTCGTAGTATTGCTCTGGCCATTCTATCAGGACTGCACCCAGATGTTATCATTTCCTCGTACACAACTAGAACCTAATAGTTCGTTCATACATGAACAGTGGCATGCATAGAAACTAAAATCTGTGGGCTAGAACTGTATGAAAGAAGGAAAAAAATAGCAGCCAATATTTCTATTAGAAAAAAACACATCTTTGATCCGCAAAAGTTTCATTTTCCAATTTCAAAATCTTCCTTTCTTTTTCCAATTTCGAAATCCTTCACCAACAAAGAATCACCGCCACTTTGACCTCCATGATCGGGCTTGAATAAATATCAATACAAACAAAATGCTGCATCTTTATTTATTATACTCTAACCAAGTTGAATGGTCATTAAACCATAAAGAAATAAATATGCGCTTTCATTTCACATTAAACACCATGGAAATTCATGTTTTTTGGTTGACAAGGCCCTTTTCGTAAATAGAACCAATAGACTTTCTCTTTTTCATTTGCATTATAATGATGGACGTTTATTCTTAGCCCGAAATTCGATGGATACTTTTCTAGATCGTCTAATATTTGAGGAAGTGATAAAGAAATGGGAGGTTGGGGTATAGGTCTAAAGCTACTTAAGCTTGATCAAGTTTCTTTCAACTTAGTGGAATAGTTCAACATATTATTTTTCATATTATTTAATGGATTCCTAGAAACCAATCAAAAAACAAACAACAAAATCAGATTATGCCAACTTATGTGAAAGCATAAAAGATATGCATATTCTTAATTATTGTATTTATAGATTGAGTTCAAATTTAGAAAAAAAAAATCAAACTTCCAGCAATCTCTATGATAATAACATTTATTTTTTCACCATAATCCATAAACGATGTTTGATAAAACAAAATCAAAATAATTGACTATTAACAAAAACAAAATATAAATTTCATTAGAGTTTTAAATTAAAATGGATGATTACCTCTGCCTGCTATAGGATTGTGGAGAGCTAAAATCTAATTGCAACTGGAAACTTCTTAATTGTTTAATCAAAGAGTCTTTGTTGAATTGCGCTGGAAGGCGGAAGATGGGTTTGAAGAGAAAGAGGGTGGAAGGTGGAAGCTGGATTTAAAGAGAAAGGGGATATTTGCATTCGGTTAGAAGTTAAGACCGAGGAAGGGTGAAATTTACGTAAGCAAACAGGGGAAATATCCCATTTATATTTAGCTTGCATTTAATATTCCAAGGTATCAATTTTTTTTTAAACAAATATTAGGTGGGGGCGGTGGCCCCCAATGGTCCTTGTACAAATCCACCACTTGAAATATAATTAACATCCCAGCATCTAGTTTATTATGAAAAGAGTGTGCAATAATGATAAAGTCAATGTCATATATATCGCTGAAAATATATGCTCGGAGCACAAGTTATTGCTAGACACTCGGTGAAAGTCCATGGAAAAAAGTCAAACAATCATCCACTAATATCCGGACTCATACCTCTTACTCATTCTTAAATTTAAAGGCACCATCATGTTTCCAACAATAGTAAGTTGCCTAAAAGAGAATTGCCGGACATGAAATATACTTACCTTTTCAAATTTCTCAACACGAATCAAAGCTTTCATAAGAGTTGTGTAAGTCACAACATCTGGCATAATGTCCTGTAAGATCAAAGGCAATGATATAATACTAGTTTATAGGAAGCTAGCCGCAGAGTGAAGAAAATAGCTTAGATTTTCATCGTGGATAATTTAGGGAGAGATGCTCACATTCTCTTTCATAATTTGCAGCACGGAAAAGGCATCAGTGTCTCTACAGTCTTCTCGTAGAGCATTAATTGAGGAATTAAGGACCAACATATTGGGTTTTATATCATCTTCTCTCATTACTCAAAAAGCATTCGTAGCTTGCTTTGATAAACCCTGGAGATCAACAGTAACAATGTCAAGGAGAATCCTTATACTCATGAAATACATGCATGATATCTTATGAATAGATGTCTAATACACTGAAGATTTTTAAACATCCTAAGTCAATGTTCTATACACTTTTGCAGTTTTAAAATATTTACCCAGGGATTGCTTTTTTTAAAAAAAAAAACTATACTGCCATATCTGCATAATTAAAGTTTTACCTAAATAGGCATAAATTTTTCAATAAGAATCAGAGAAATGAAGGAACTATCCAGAGAAAAAACTGACATGTATACTTGGGAAAAAGATACTCTTCCAGAATGACTTGTTTAAAGATTTAATATAATTACATTGTCGTTGATGGCTTCTTACAGCCTGAATCATTTTGTCGCACTAGCTTAACCTCTTGCATTGTATCTTTACTGATGAATTCTTCTTATCTAAAGCTTGAGCACTCTTTAATTTAACATCTCTGCTGATAATAATAACTAAAATTACCCCAATCCAATTGTAAGTTTTTTTTTAAATCTCAAATTCAGTCTCCCAACTTTCCTCTTACTAATCAAATTTGACATATTTTTAATACACACTCTCATATTTTCCCATTAAAATCATAAACAACCTGCCTCGGATATTAATGCTGAAGGTTATCTGCATATTATAGGCTTTACCCTATATTAAATATGAGTTTTCTTGCTGGTAACATAATATCAACAATTGTAAATGGAAAGAAGTATAAAGAAATTCAAATAAATCAAACAAATAAGAACAATAAAAAGAATCATACCTGAAATCTATACGAACATATCTTATTCTATGATCTGAAATGAAAAAAAACAAACAAAGAAATCTAAATCAGCAAACAATAATAAGAAAGGTAAAATCTAATAACATACCTCAAATTAGACAGATATTATGCTGGATCTGAAACAAATAAATGAAAAGAAAGATAAACAAATCATTTGACAAAATAATTAGTACCATGCTGGAGGCTCATGCAAAGAAAAACTCGTTTGTGCGCTAGTCGCGCTTAGTAAATTTGACGCTAACAGGATAGCAAAAATCTTGGGTAGTATTTTGGTTTCTCTTGAATGAGAAAAGAGTTGAATAAAATGGAAGACAGGTATCGGTAGCCCTTGAATAAGAAACATGACTGCTAAATGCAATAAAAAAATTCTCCATACAGTAAACGGCCATTACAGATTAGCCCTTGCTAATATTAAATGACCTGATGGCTCATTATTGGAGTAGACAGTTGAGCGGCACCATTTCCCAGGAAAGACACTGATAGTGATTACTGCATGGAGGAAATTTTTACTGCATTTAGCAAGGGCACAGAAAATAAGTGAAGGATATTACAGTAAATTAGACCAATTTTTGATTACTGCATGAAGGAAATTTTTACTGCATTTAGCACCACCCATAAGAAAGGATCGAATGAGATCGAAAAAAATCGTAGAAATGGTATTTTTCTGTGAAAATCGTCTGTGTGTATCAACCGTCCATGTACCCACTTGTGACATGTGACTCCAACAGGCTACGATCGCGATTGTATGGTCTGTTCTAACATTTTTAGCTATACAAATCATATTGCATTGACTAATCCTTTCTATTGTATGGTCTGTTCTAATTTTGTAAATTTGATTTTTGATAGGATACGAGAATGGTAAACATTTGTACATCACTGAATAGATTACGTATAATTTTAACTGATAACTTGAAATTTGATCAAACATTGGTTAATAGGTATAATTTGAATACAGTTATATTTAGATCGGTAAAAAAAATACATTTCATTTTAATTATTTTCGAATTGCATCGGATATTACATTGCAAAATAAATTGTTTAGTCTTCCAAAAAATTCTATACATTTAAGAAACATATTGTGATTACAATAGTTATTTCGTTTATGCTAATTATATCAAAATCATTAACTCATATAACTCATTAAAAATATATTTAAAATATTGTAAAAACAGTCGACATATACATTAGTTTGTTTGTTCGACAAGATGATATTCTCAAAGACAAAACGGTTTATGCTTTAGTTGTACGATACTAATAATTGTTCTGGAAATTTATCATGATACCAACAGTTTTCACAATGTTTGTACTCAATTTAGCTAGATGGTATCGACCGTCGCTAATGCATCGACATTGAGTTGCGATTTCCGTTGCTTTTTTTTATCGGGAAAAATGCCACGATACCAAAAAATTTTGATATGTTTTTACTGGGGAGAATTTTGACCCAAGATTGCTCAAATCAAAACATCCAACTCAGCGGAAGATGAGATCGTGGTAAAGTGCTAAACAACTAATCGAGATATCAAAACAATCTCAACGCAATCCAAAGTCAATCACAACCACCAAACAAGAGAAAAGTAGAGCAATAAACTAAATCACACAAGGATTTATAATGGTTCCATTGATATATTGTTTGTGTATGTCCACTTTGAGAGAGAACCTTTATTAATATCAATAGAAGAGTGTAAGAGATTGATTACAATGATCATATTCACCTGAAAAAAATTGATTTTATGGAGAAAAGAATTGAAGAAGATTAGGGTTGCTAAAACCCTAATTAGAATAAACCTAAATCTTAATCTCTTGATTAGTCTCTTTTTGGTACTTGCCCTTTTGGATATGATGTAGCTCATATAGGGAGAGAATAATATGTAGCAATTGTCCAAAGTGCCCCTGGATCCTTCACAAATCAACCTGCAATATTTCATCCCGAATTAGCATGATAATCACCTCAGATGTCTGTCGTGGAGTGCGACAGACGTCTTTCCTGGTTCTGGATTATACATGCTTCACCATAGATGTCTATCAAAGTGACAGACGTATGTCGCAAGTCTTGGAAAAATTTCCCGGACAACTCAGATATCTGTCACGGCTACGACAGACGTCCGTAGCGGAACTCAGCTGAAGCCTTGCACCTTTTCGTCTCTAACTTCCTCTTATGAGCTCCAATTTGCTAACTGTATTCTCCAACATGAAGCTACTTCCATCCACTTCAATTCTAACATATAATATCGCAAAATTTAACATTCTACCTCGATATTATAGCCATCTCTATCACCAACACCGATAGTACTAAACCATCCTCTACCTTCAACCAAACAAGCTTGAATGTTTCCCCAATGAGCTCCAACATAGCCACCGCTCATTGCACTTCACCAATGAGTTCTGGAAAATCCTCTATCCGCCAATGAAATGTTGAAAACATCCAACTCCTAAACTAGTCTTACCAAAAGACAATCATTACAAGAAGATAGAACTTCAATCTCTCACCGATTGTGACGACCACCCATAACTCCCGCACTTAATAAGATGAATAATGCACTGAAAGATGTGCTAGACAGTTATGGATGATCATCAGGATAGGATAACACAAGCGAAACCTATCGTATAAATCACTGCGCAAGGATAGAATATAATAGAACATATACAACAGGAAATAATAGTGAAGCAGAATTAAGCAGAATCTTAAACTTTTCATATCACCATGAAAATTCCCATACAACATTGGATTACACTATAAGGGTCTGTACAAAGTGCCGTACTACAAGTCACTCAGATAATACATCAACATAGTAGCAGAAAAAGAACAATTAGTTGGTAATAGGAAACTAATGCATAAGCCTCCAACTTGTCATCGCTCGGCGGCATCGTCCTCATCAAGGTCAACTACCTGTCACCTGCTACTTAGTCTGCTCATCCAACGCATGGATGAACAGTGCAAGGTAATAAGAGGAAACATAAAACCTTGAGTCATACAATAGTCTTAATGAGCATCAAACATCTATCAAACGCCATCAATAAATATATGAGAATAGGAAGATTAATCAACTAATCTATCAACATCAACAGAGAAGAACCCAAACCCGTCTTCCCCACATCGGATAATGATAACCTTTATTAACAATCTGATAAACAAACGGTACATTAATGGAAATCAGTTATCAAGCGTAGACCATCCTAATCAATATCGATATCTCCCAAGCACAAGCCTCGAAGGCCTAAAACAACATTAGACAGGTACCCAAGAGATATCTCCTTTGACATCGAATAATCTTCATAAGAAAAGCAAAGCAATCATCATCCACGACCCTGGCTATCACCGCCAATCCTTCTTTGAAACCAACGCTAGTCGTATGACTAGCCATATCATCATGCCATCCGTCAAGATCTAATGATAACCTGGTTGTATCAAAAACTTCATATGCCTTCCATTGTTATGTATCTAGGCCTTTCATTGCTACCTAGGGTACTCGACTAATAATTTAGTCTTTTAGGCGTCCCTATTATACCCCGGCTTTGAGCCCGCTAGAACCTACGACCACGATAATTCCTCGACCTTTGATATCTCCATTCGTAATCATCAGCAACCATTAGCAAGCTCAAATCATCCTGAGCAGCCAATATCTATGAGCTCAAATCATCTGGAGTCATCTTCCCATTCGTTACGTTTCATCGATCAACGAATGTATCAAAACACTTCAAACATTCCTTCTTTAATTCACGTCGAAGCAATGATCGTCATCGATGCAAAAATATGCATCGTTTGGTCAATACTACATTTCATAGCATTTTCAGCCTTTCTACTACGAAAAACATAATACAACGTTTAATTCATCCTTTTATAGCGTTTCATAAATGCTACTTGTTAACGATATTTTTTGTCAACACCGGAGATAGGCCAATGAGAATGGATCTAAAGGGGAAATGGATTGTTTAGCCTTTGCGAGTTTTGGTCAAAATAATGCTCCTAGGTGTCAAGGTTTTGAGGAGAAGGATCACCAAACGCTACTCTTGACAATGGACTCGATGGATGTCGGAAAGGGATTCCAAACCAAGCTTGTGGAGAGATATAAACTAATAAAAGGGGGATCTATGCTTACAGGATAGGTTTAATCCTATGGAAAAAGGGGTTTCATCCGAACTGTGGAAAGGTATGACAAGAATCCAGCACATATATGAAGCAAATAGTAAATCATTACAATAACAATTAAGAAAAATTATGATAAACTAACAGGGAAATACTCTAAATATAGATGCACTCTTTATTAATCTTTGATTTGTAGTACGTGAGCAGAATGGAAAAATTTTCCAACTAATCTTAGGGTTTTTCAAGAAGAAATACAAGCATCGGCCTTCCCTCAAATGTGACCCTTGGGTTATTATTTATAGATGATTCAGGGCCCCTTTTGTTGTTGGGCTATTAGGCCTCTATTGGCCGCTTTCCCTTCCCTTGGTTCTGGATTTTGACTTCGGCCCCCTTTTTGTAGTGCTAGTTATTGCCTCCGAAGTGAGGGTCCTGATTAAGTAGGTCTTTTTTCAGATTGAGATGTGCTTATTGGTGTGGTGACTTTCATTATTAGCTCCCCGGTGTAGGCTCTCGGATGTAAGCTTTCAGATGTAGACTTACGGCTTTCGCGTGTACTAAGAGGAGCTTGTCCTCCCGATATGCGTGGATAGTCGTCGGTTCGCACTCGCTATTGGTGTCTGTACTAAGTTAGATTAGTATAGATAGCCTGTATCTCCGCTAGGGTTCCAGCTGGCCTTTCGGTGGAGCTTTTTAGATTTTCTAGTCTTCCGGAAGGTAACTCCCGATGATGTGTTATTGTTTATCATTGTGACCTTTCAGCATCTGTGCGACAGATGCTTCGGAAGCTGGTTCTGGATGATCCTTGTGTATTTCTGGTTTGGTACCTATGATGCCTTCGCCTTCTGATGTACGGTATTAAGTAGGTTAACATTGATAACCCTTTCGGATTGTAAGGAGTGAAGCTCATGTCTTCTTCTTTCTTAGTTTCTGTCTTAGGTGGCCTTCGCTACAAAATTTCCGATCGAAGAGGCCCTTTTGGAGGATCCCTGTCGGATGAACTTTGTTGGCATTTTGTAGGCATTGAGCTTCTTCCCTCCGGGAAGGTGCCGGTTTATGCTGCTTTCCAATTATTCTCTCCAGATTTCGGTTCTTTCTATTGCTTGGCTTTCTGCTTTCGGAATATTCTTTTGTGCCTTTGTTCTTCCGATACCCCTTTACGGTTAGCTAGTCTCGGAGTTAAATTTGATAGTAACATTTGTCCCCCTAGTGAAGAGGTGTTTTCGACTTTTCAAGTCAATCATTTCGTATTTTTCGAAGTGTCATTTCTGTGTTTGTAGGTCACCCTTGGTTGGAAGCGTTGATTGGTCTTTGTTTGTACGGTGTGGATTTGAAGTTATTTTTGCATAATTACTATCGCTTCTTCTCCTTCAACTTTTACCATAAACTTTAATTTTTTGAACCAGATTATTTGTTCACTGAGGACTAAAAATTTGTCTTAAGAATTTCTCGATTGAATTTCTGGTAAATACTTCTGCTTTAAACTTTAATTGGGTGTTGAATCACTCTATTAAGGTTTTGTGTTTGTTGCAAGTAAATTGTTTGAATGTCCATGATTTTGGATTTCAATTCATGGTGAGCTACACGCACACTTTTTCCCCCAAAAATACTAATTTCTAGGGTTTGAGATATGCAAACTGTGCAAAAAGAAACCATTTTTACGATTAAGTTATGGTTGTGGGACCATTGTTATTACCAAATTCTGGCTTCGAGAACCAACTACGTCTTGTGGTGTTGACTCATGGTGGCTTGGTTCTGGTTCAACCATTACCTTTTCCTCTGAACCTTCTAAGTGTTATTCTTAGGAAAATCGAATGATTCCGTCGACACTAGGGGCTTGATTGTTCTTTAACAAATGTGATATTCGTTGTGTGCCTTATCTAAACCAATATTCGGACTACCTTAATATCCAATATCTCTACTATTTATCATTGATAGGCTTATGTGCTATTACTCCATTCTATTCTAATGAGTATGCTATCAATTTATGTACTTATGGAATTATATCACCTGGCAGCATTATGTCTGACGAAAGGAGTCTCGGCCCCTCACCGGCTAGTATTCGTGGTATTTCTCAGAAGAGGAAACCTTTCGCATTGAAGAAGTCTTTGATTACTTCTCAAGATGAAGTGAACTTCATTCTTATTAGCTTTGGGATGGATAATGTGGGGCTATTCCTGCTACTAATTATGTTAATATTATGGATCCTCCTAAAGGATATTTCGCTTACTCTACTGCACATATCTAACATGGAGGTTTCTTCCCTTTTCCATCCTTCATGTTTGAACTTCTACGGGACTTGTAGATTGCGCCCATTCAACTCTTACCAAGAACTTATACGCTGCTTTTATGTCTTGAAGTGCTTGCTCTTGAATCGGGCCAGGCTTCTCTTACTCCTAATCTCATTCAACATCTGATGCGTTTTTCAAGAGGTGCAGACTTCCCTATATTCCATGGTACCCCCTTGCGGGAGATTGTTACTGATGGCACGGGCATGGTTATATCTTAGGAAGATCAGTTCTTCTTCATCAGATGCTCTGTCGGTATTTCTTGCAAATTTGCTGAATACAGTGAATCCTCTATCCCCGTGTGAGTGATTATTTTTCTTGTCTGTGACTTATCTTTAATTGTTTTATTTCAGATCTTGCTTCTAAGAGGGCACCTTTAACCAAAGCGAATCCTGTGTATTTGAGCTCATTTTGAAGCTACTCGAAAAGACGCTAGGTTGATCTGCTCTATTAACCAAGGATAAGTTGTGTCACTATGATCTCCTTCCTTACGGATAGAAGGTTTTGGGATGTCCACCTATTCGTTTTCCAGGCTCTAAGAATTTATTGTTAGGCTCAGAAGTATTTTCTTCCTCTACTCCCTTATTTCTTGGTATGTCTCATTGCCGATATTTTCTTTATCGAGTTCTCTTTGGTACCCAATTTTTGCATTCTTGGTTTTTTTTCTTTTGCTTGACTAGGAGATTTGACTTTGGAAGTCTCTTCTGAAAATGTCGATAGACGACTTTAGGCAGGATCAGTAATATGGATAGGCAGAATATATGATATATACTAAGAAAGATCTCACAGTGGCAATATCACAGATAAGTAAAATAGTAAATGCAGTAAAAATGAAAAAAATCACACCAGGAATTTTTATACTGGTTCGGAGCACCGTCCTACGTCCAGTCCCATATCTCTTTCTGGATTTTTACTAATCGACAACCTCGCTTCACCCGGAGGAACAGGTTCACAACACCCGAGTAGCCGAACGAGATTTCACGCCTCTAACAACACGAGGACTTCAACACGTGCCTGATCACACACAGGATTTCAACACTTGCCTGATCACATACAGGACTTCAACAACTCGCCTCTTACAAACCCGAGGACTTCAAACAAGATATAAACTTGTAGTTTGACAATGTGTGTTCTTAACAACACGGATTTGTCAACTCTTGTACAACCTTCCTATAATCTGATCCTCAAATATGATTTTGATATTATGAAGATTTGGAAGATGATATCGTTGTTTGAATCTAAAGAATAATATATAGATTCAAGGATTCAAATAACGATATATGAGAATAGTGAGCTTTTGAATGCTTTTGAAGAGTAAGAATGAAATCAGCACTTAGATAGCAAGAATAGAAAGAATTGTTGTTTTTAAAATGATGATTTCATGATGCTTTTATAGAGAATAGAGAGATGTAATCATTGGTGAAGTGAAACCATGAAAAGAGATGATTTTTGGCCAAGAGAAAGGATCATAACCATTGATGAAATAGGGTGTCTATTCGAAAAGATGGCTTCAGTTCGTATACCAGTCGACTGGTAAAAAATGACCAGTAGACTAGTGTTTGAATATATGTACATTATATATATGTGTGCACGTTCATTGTGCATTCTGCACAGAAACGGTCGACCGCCTATATATGAACCGGTCGACCGGTTTCTGTTAGTATGCACAATGAATGTGCATACATGTATAAACATATATATATTCAAACCATATAGGAATATGATTATTTGAGGTTAGATTTTAACATATTTAACTACACTCATACTCTAAATAATCAACCTATACCATCGAATATCTTCTTTTTGTTGATCTTGAATTTCTCCTTGTCATTGATCAAAATACCTTGAATTCCTTGACTCAACATTCTCCCCCTTTTTGATTGATGACAATATAGATCTGAAAGAGTTTATTACTCCCCCTGAATGTATACTCCCCCTGAAATACATACTTAAGAAATATCTGCAAAACACAACGTTAGTAACATTTTCTCCCCCTTTGTCATCGACAAAAAGGAGTAGAGATTTACACAAGTTACGATAAGCATTTAACATATTATACAACCCAAGCATACCAAAAGAAAGTCAAGTACCAAATGTTTTAAGATGTACACACCCAAAATAAATACGATACTATTTACATACAAGTATCATTTAAGTTTTTGCAAAAATAAAACATGAAGCATATATGAATGATAACAAACTAGTGCAATGGAGAATCGGATTCCGTAGATTCAGAGTGAATCACTATCCTTCCACCTACTTCCTTGTCCCCTTCATCTTGAACGTCTTCTTCGTTGTCGTCATCATCTTCTTCCTCCTCGGTCTCGTGAGATCCACGACCACGTCCAGTATTAGTTCCTGAACTTGTGCCTTCCTCAGATCTTGACCATGTAAATGTTGGAGGCATGGGTCGTTTTCCCGGATCTTGTATTTGAGTGGAAGAAGAGGTCGATACACATGAAATTGCTTCCCAAATAGTACCGAAGAAAGACTTAAGCTTGGAGAACCGTTTATCGAGCTTTGTGTCTAAACGGTCGAGTTTGTGTCGGTTCGTTTAAGTCTAGCTTCTAAAAGAAATTGTTTTCGTGCAATTTGTGCAAGTGAGTCCTTAGTTGACGAAGAGTGTTCAAGGAGTTTAACTTCCTCCGGTTTAGGCTTGGGAGTAGTAGAAGGAGCGGTTTCTGAAGGACCTTGATGTTGGTATTGATCAAACGGAATGATATTAATATAAGGGTTAGGGAGCTTCATCCTTTTACGGGTTGCTTTGTCGATGCACTTTGGCTTGGAGATTTTAGAAACACAAGACGGGACTCCACAATTGATTAAAAGCCGCATTACATATTCATTGTAAAATATATGTGGCCTTTTGCAATCATTAACAAGCAAACTCTCGTCGAAGATCATGTTTATCCAATTTATTTCAATATCTCCATAAATCGCATACAAAGCCTTGAAATTTTCTTTGTAAACGACATCAAAGTTTCCAACCCTCGGCAATAAAGAATGGATGAGGGTATGATGAATAACACGAGCTGTAGGACGCAAGTTAATCGCCTTGGTACTAATTTTATGATCCTCGATGAACTGATGACTAATTCTATCACGAGTATGAACGGTGCAAAAGTCAGAAGAAAATTCTCTTCCGCTATTTGGTGAACCCAGTACCATAGCCTTCGTTCCTTGGAAATGAAAATATGATGACCATAAACTACGGACCAAAGGCAATCCGCTGCAGTTTCTGGCTTGAATTTTTGTAGGTTAAGGTTGACATAGAACAATTTAATCATAATATGATTAATTTCTATATTGTTCTCATCAAAAGTAAGTAGAGATTTTATACGAGCCTTAACCATTGTTCTTCAACATCATATAGGATAAAAGCATTGAGATTTATGAAAAAACCTTCATGGATTGTGAAATCCTTCATGGCATTCCATCGTCTCACAGCAATAGGATCCATGAGCCATTGTTTTATGTTGGAATCTATTGGTTGGAGAGAAGTGGAGGATGATTTCTTTTGTTTCTTCTGAGGAGGTGCCATTGAATTTGAAGAAATTAAAAAAGGAATTTTTGGATATCTAGGAGTTTGAGAAGAGTGAAGCATAAAAATGAAGTGAAGGGATATATAGGAGATGAATCGACGTATTGATTGGGGGCAAAAATTCTGGAAAACGCTTGACCGGTCGACCGGTATTTATGGACCAGTCGACTGGTTACTGGGTAAATTTGTTCCAGAGAAGTTTGCCGGTCGACCGGTTGTTTTTAAACGGTCGACTGGTTCCTGGAGGAAATTAATTCCAGAGGACTTTTCCGGTCGACCGGTGGAAATAAAACGGTCGACTGGTAAGCATTTGAGATGAAAAATTTCCAGAGAGTTGAACGGTTGACTGGTATTTTTAGACGGTCGACCGTTTCAAGTATATGATCATTTCCAGAGATAAAAACGGTCGACTGGTCCAAAAATACGGTCGACCGTTCTGCTTAAAAATTGTTTTTCTGGCTTGAAAAGATTATATACCGTCATATAACTTGAAATTTATTCTAACTCAAAATGAATTCGAATGAAGAACGTGAAAACAAATACAACAAATAAAAAAATTATTTTGCAATACGAAAACAACATAACTTAATGAAAGGTGGATGACTTGTCTTCTGATATTTCATGAATATTTGAAACTCTCGGCGTCCATGGCGACCAATTTTCTCTTGTTCCTTCATTTCTCGCATAATTACGGTCCCATGAGTTAGGACTTCGAGATGTAGAAGGAGGGTGTGGCATTGGTTCGTGTACCCCATGTCTATCCGTGCTACAGAAAAATGACGCCATTCGTTCTAAGAGAGTTAAACGATCAGACGTGAGTTTTTGTTCATAATGCAGTTGACGCTGGAGATCCAACTGATGTATCTGGTAGTGACGAATTTCATTGATCTTCTCTCTCATACCCGGAGAACAAAATAGTGCTTTCTTAGCTCGTTTTGGTTTGGGTGTATGTCTAGGAATATGCGAACATTTCGGTCTGCTCTTCGGTGTTTCCGGAGAGTAGTACTCCTCCGGTTCGGAGCTAGTGACCAAGATGTGAGACCGTTGAGCACATTCATCACATATGTGTGCCATAAGAGTATATGGACTTGTGTATGAATGTTAACACTAAGAAAATGATGCAGAAAACAATTAGAAGGAGTATGTATTTATAGCTTTTACGAAGTAGGAAGTAATGGATGGAAAGCATTCAGAGAATATGAACCACTTAAAATTTGTAAAGCTCAAAATGAATTGCTAATAATAGTAAAAGACTATTAATTAGCTAAAAAAAATGCATGTACCGGTCTAGAGAAGAACTCAATATTGTATATATATATATATTATTATACACCAAGTTCGTTTCTTGAAATCAAGCCGAGCTCTCTACGTAAAGAGATAAAACTAGATTCGAGTAGAGGCTTGGTAAAAATGTCTGCTAATTGGTTGTCAGTATGGACATATTCGAGACGTATTATTCCTTTTTCAATATTATCTCGTAAGAAATGATGTCGAATATCAATGTGCTTTGTTCGGGAATGATTGACTGGGTTTTTTGATAAATTGATTGCGCTTGTGTTATCACAATATATGATGGACTTTGATAAATGAATATCGAAATCTCGAAGTGTTTGTTGCATATATAAGACTTAAGTACAAGCTAAAGCAGCTGATATGTATTCAGCTTCACATGTTGAGAGTAAAACACAATTTTGTTTCTTACTAAACCAAGAGACAAGTGATTTTCCAATAAAATGGCACGTACCACTTGTACTCTTTCTATCCGTGCGAGAGCCATCGAAATTAGCATCGCTATACGATACTAATTCAAATGGACAATATTTCGGGTAGAAAAGACCAAAGTCTTTGGTGTTATTAAGATATCGTATTATTCGTTTTATAGCTCGTAACTGTGATTCTTTAGGATTAGCTTGAAACCTTGCACATAAACAAACACTCATCATAATATCAAGATGACTCGCGGTAAGATACAGGAGAGAACCAATCATGCTTCTATATAATTTCTGGTCAACATTCTTACCATGTTCATCTTTTTCAAGATGTGTGGTTGTACTCATAGGAGTTGGTTTACCAGAGGTATTTTCTAAACTGAAGCGTTTGACTAAGTTTCCACAGTATTTTTCTTGACTAATAAAAATACCGTTAGAAAGTTGTTTGATTTGAAGACCAAGGAAATACGATAGTTCTCCCAAATGAGACATTTCAAATTCTTTGGTCATAATATTTGCAAACTCTTTGCAAAGTTTGTCGTGTGTTGAACCAAAGATAATGTCATCTACATATATTTGGATAACTAATATATCTTTTTGAGAATGTTTAATGAATATAGTCTGATCAACTTTACCAATTTGAAATCCAGAATCGATAAGATAGCTTCTTAATCGTTCATACCAAGCACGAGGTGCTTGTTTTAATCCATATAAAGCTTTCTTAAGTTTATATACGTGATCAGGATATTTCTCATGTACGAACAAAGGAGGTTGTTCGACATATACATTCTCTTTGATAAATCCATTTAAAAATGCACTTTTGACATCCATTTGATAAAGTTTAAAATCATGATGACAAGCAAAGAATGGTAAAATTAGAATAGCTTCTAATCGAGCTACGGGAGCAAAGGTTTCTTCATAATCGATACCTTCTTCCTGATTATATCCTTGTGCTACTAATCTTGCTTTATTTCTGGTAATATTTCCTTGTCCGTCAGCCTTATTTTTATAGACCCATTTCGTACCAATGACTGACTGATCAGTCGGTCTTTGAACAAGTTCCCAGACATCATTTCGCTCGAACTGATTTAGTTCTTCTTGCATGGAAATGATCCGGTAATCATCAGTAGCAGCTTCTTTCGGATTCTTAGGTTCGATATTTGAAAGGAATGCGACATGATCCATTTGATTTAGTTGATTTCTTGTTCTAATTTGTGATGTTACTTCTCCTATAACATTTTGAACTGGATGATCTCTTAGAATTCTTGGAGGAGATCTAAATCTTGGTGGAGAAGGTATCACAGCAGGTTGAGGGATATCGTCAACAATTTCTGAGTCAGAGTCGTTATTTGTGATGACAGGATTATCAATGACTATGGTTTCTTCGTCATCTGATACGATACGAGATGATTTAAAGAATTCATCAAAAGAAACATGAAGTGATTCTTCAATAGTTTTAGTTCTCTTGTTAAATATACGATAAGCCTTGCTTCGTTCCGAGTATCCGATAAATATTCCTTCATCGGATTTGGAATCAAATTTTCCAAGATGGTCTTTCGTATTTAAAATAAAGCATTTAGAACCGAAAACTTTGAAATATGAGATATTTGGTTTTCTTTGATTAAATAGCTCATAGGATGTATTTTTGGTCAGAGGTCGAATAGATACACGATTCAAAACATAACACGCAGTTGCAACAGCTTCTGCCCAAAAATGTTTTGGTAGAGTGGATCCATTTAATAATGTTCTTGCACATTCTTGTAAAGTCCGATTTTTCCGTTCTACAACTCCATTTTGTTGTGGAGTTCTAGGAAACGAAAAATTAAGATTTATACCTTTCTTTGTGCAAAAATGTTCAAAATCATTATTTTCGAACTCTCCGCCATGATCACTTCTTATGTTTTTAACTTTAAGCCCTTTTGATTTTTGAATTCTTTTGACGAAGGATTTGAAATGTTTGAAAGTGTCACTTTTGTTTTTCAAGAAAATTACCCATGTATATCGAGAGTAATCGTCAACAATTACAAACACATATCGATTATGATTTATTGACTGAACCTGTGTTGGTCCAAATAAATCCATATGTAATAGCTCCAATGGTTGTAACGTTGATATGACTTTCTTGGATTTGAAAGACGATTTGGTCAATTTTCCTAATTGACATGCATCACAAAGATTATCAACCTTAAAGATTACTTTGGGTAGTCCTTTAACTAGATCATTCTTGGCTAGCTTGTCAATAGTTCTGAAGTTTGTGTGACAGAAACTTTTGTGCCATAGCCATGGATCATTATCATTTGCTACAAGACACATATCTGAATTATGATTGGTATTCATATTCAGAATATAGATGTTTCTGTCTCTATATCCTTCAAAAGCTATATTTCGATCTTTATCTAAAATACTACATTTATTGTCCGAAAAAGAAATGACAAAACCATTGTCGCACAATTGACTGATTCTTAGTAAATTATGTTTCAAATTCCTAACTAGCATGACATTAGTAATAAGAGGTATGTTTGATGTACCGAAATTGCTCACATCACCTTTGCCGATGATATAGCCTTTTGAATTATCTCCAAAAGTGACTGAGCCACCATCCGAATAAGTGATATTTGTTAATAAGCTCTTGTCTCCAGTCATATGCTTCGAGCAACCACTGTCTAGTATCCACTTTCCTCTTTTCTTAAGTGGAACCTGCAAAAAATAAAATTAAGTTCATGGTACCCACCTTTTTATAGGGTCCTAAGAGTTTGGTCTTAGGAGTCTAAACCCATACAGGTCCGGTATCCCCTTTATATATATAATTTGGATTATGAAGCACAGAACTCAAAAAATTTTGAATGCACTTGTTCCTAATCAAATTGTTATTTGTTTTAGGAACCCATATTTTTATAAATTTGACATTCTTCTTTTGAAATTTCACAATCGGTTTTGGTTTGGAATATTATAAACTAAGATTTTTCTTAGCTTTAGTTTCTCGTACTTCCTTATTTTTCCCTTTTCTTTTACCAAGATGTTTCTTGATAACTTGTTTCTTATATCCCAAAACTTGTTTATTTGTAGCAGTTTGTGAACTTTCAATATTTTTTGTCAAATTTTCTCGACCTTTATTAAAGTTAGAAATATTTTGAGTAATGTCGTCTAACTTTGATTGTAAACTAGCATTTTCAAGGTCTAACATCTTGACTTTTGCCTTAAGCTCATGATTTTCGGTAGTTAGAGCATCATTTTTCTCTTTTTGAGTTTCAATTTCTTGACTCAAAAGAGATAGTTGAGAATCAATATTAGATGATGATTCTTGATCTTTTTCAAGTTCCTCCTCTAATATTTTCTTCTCATCTTTTAACATATCTCGTTCAAATTCTGCTCTACTTAAATCAGCTTGAGCTTGCTTGCATTGTCATTTTACATCTTTAAATTTATACATTAACTCAGCATTTATATCTAGAACTTCTTCAAAAGTCGGAATTTGTACCTTATCTTCTTTAGCCATAAAGCATACATTAGCTTGTTCATTGTCTGAGTCACTTTCACTATCAGATGAAGATGAGTCTGAATCATCCCATGTCACTGAGAATGCCCGTTTCTTTGACTTGTCCTTTCTGTGTTTGAACTTGTCATTTTCTGTCTTCTTCTTTTGTTCTGGACAATCCATTTGCATGTGTCCCTTCTTATGACAGTTAAAGCATTCTACATTTGATGATGATGGCTTATTTGATCCGAACTTCGTTCTGTTGTATCGACTAGCTTTTCGTTGCTTTAAGAATTTTTTGAATCCTTTTGCAATGAATTCTAGATCCTCATCTTCGGAATATGAAACGTCTTCATCTTTCTCAGCATGAAAAGCTACATTTTTCTTTTCTTCTTTTTGTTCTTTTCGTGCCTGCAAGTTAGCTTCATAGGACATAAGATTTCCTATCAATTCATCTGGCTTCATGGTGGAAAGATCATTAGCTTCCTCTATTGCTAATACTTTTCCTTCCCATTCATTAGTCAGTGAATGTAGGACTGTTGAAACTACATCAAAATCAGAATATTTTTGTCCTAAACCAATAAGAGCATGATGAATGGTTTGAAACCTTGAATACATCTCATTGATTGTTTCATTCGGCTTCATTTTGAAATTTTGAAATTGACTTTTCAACAAAGCTATTTTTGCTTGTTTAACCTTGTTAGTACCTTCATGAGTGGTTTTTAGCGTTTGCCAAATTTGATATGCAGAGGTACAGATACTAACATGGTTATATTCGTTTTGATCTAATGCACAAAACAACATATTTATTGCTTTTGCATTTACAGTAGCTGCGGCTTTCTCAGCAGCTGTCCATTCTGCATACTCAGTTGTTGGATTGACTATTTCTTTCTGAGTAGCATTCCAAGCATCATAACTTGTTGATTGCATATAAAAAGCCATACGTGTTGCCCAATAGCTATAGTTTAGGCCATTAAAAAAAGGAGGTCTTTTTGTTGACTGACCTTCTGTGTAAGTGGTGTTACTAGTGCTTGCGTTATTTTCCATATTACTAGAATATGTCAAATAACTGTGTTACGGTTATGAGATAACCTGCTCTGATACCAATTGAAAATGTCGATAGACGACTTTAGGCAGGATCAGTAATATGGATATGCAGAATATATGATATATACTAAGAAAGATCTCACAGTGGTAATATCACAGATAAGTAAAATAGTAAATGCAGTAAAAATGAAAAAAATCACACCAGGAATTTTTATACTGGTTCAGAGCACCGTCCTACGTCCAGTCCTAGATCTCTTTCTGGATTTTTACTAATCAACAACCTCGCTTCACCCGGAGGAACAGGTTCACAACACCCGAGCAGCCGAACGGGATTTCACGCCTCTAACAACACGAGGACTTCAACACTTGCCTGATCACACACAGGACTTCAACACTTGCCTGATCACACACAGGACTTCAACAACTCGCCTCTTACAAACCCGAGGACTTCAAACAAGATATAAACTTGTAGTTTGACAATGTGTGTTCTTAACAACACGGATTTGTCAACTCTTGTACAACCTTCCTATAATCTGATCCTCAAATATGATTTTGATATTATGAAGATTTGGAAGATGATATCGTTGTTTGAATCTAAAGAATAATATATAGATTCAAGGATTCAAATAACGATATATGAGAATAGTGAGCTTTTGAATGCTTTTGAAGAGTAAGAATGAAATCAACACTTAGATAGCAAGAATAGAAAGAATTGTTGTTTTTAAAATGATGATTTCATGATGCTTTTATAGAGAATGGAGAGATGTAATCATTGGTGAAGAGAAACCATGAAAAGAGATGATTTTTGGCCAAGAGAAAGGATCATAACCATTGATGAAATAGGGTGTCTATTCGAAAAGATGGCTTCAGTTCGTAGACTAGTCGACTGGTAAAAAATGACCAGTAGACTGGTGTTTGAATATATGTACGTTATATATATGTGTGCACGTTCATTGTGCATTCTGCACAGAAACGGTCGACCGCCTATAAATGAACCGGTCGACGGTTTCTGTTAGTATGCACAATGAATGTGCATACATGTATAAACATATATATATTCAAACCATATAGGAATATGATTAATTGAGGATAGATTTTAACATATTTAACTACACTCATACTCTAAATAATCAACCTACACCATCGAATATCTTCTTTTTGTCGATCTTGAATTTCTCCTTGTCATTGATCAAAATACCTTGAATTCCTTGACTCAACATCTTCTCTTATTGATGTTTTGAATCGTTCTACTGCTATTGCTATTAAGAGGTCAGCTGAGTCGTCTGTTGACCCACCAGCGAAGAAGTTAAAGATTGATTTTCCTGCTTCCGTAATTTCCGAGGGTGCTTCCAGTAGAGAAATAGGCGGTAGTGTTTTTTTTTGTCATCCCTTCCAAGTACATCGGAAGCGGGTGTAGATGTTGCGCTGAGTATTTCAACTTCTTAGTCCGCTGAGCCTCTGAGGCCTCTTGATCCTTCAACGGATTTTATTGATTTTGTGAAGCATGTTCTCTATGGTCTAGAATTTTCTGATGTCTTATTACCCCTTCTTCAAACACGGTGGATTTTTACCAACATTTGATCACCCGGCAGCTTAAGGTATAAAATTTCCTTTTTAATCTGGTCTTTCAATTTGTTGTGATTGTATACTGAATGTTTTCAGTTTCCTAGATTACCAAGGGATGGTGCTTCTCCAAGCCAACTCCTTCTTCCTCTGCTACTGAAATCGTTCGGCTTCGTGGTGCAAACGAAGCTTTGAGTAATGAATTTGAGATGTTGAAAGCTTCCTTGGAACACGCCGAGGCAGCTTTAGAGAGAGAAAGGCAGACTAGGGACATAACCCCCAAAAAAGTGTCTACCTTATAACATTAGATAGTAGAAGATGTAGTTACTCATGCCGATGAGCTTCAGAAGAAGGATGAGAAGCTTTCATGCACTGCTCAGATAATCTATGCGGCTAAAGACAGGACTTCCAGTTTCTTCCAAGTTCATATTCCACAAAACAAATTAAGTCTGACTGCTACGAAGATGCCTTACTTCACCTTCTTTGTGAGAACCTTAAAAATTTTCCTGAGCTCTGAACTACCAAATTTCCTCTTTTTTTCAGGGATCGGGTTATCGAAAGGATTTAACTGGGCGAGCAAGGCATTGAGATACAATGGAGGAGTGAATCTAAAGTTGAGGACCTTTTATATATTGATAATTTTTCTGATGATTTAGGTGAAGGAGGGGAGATTTTGCTTTTGTTGGCAACGATGGGGAGAATGGCAGCGGTGGTTTCATAGGTAATGATCACCAGTGTAAATAGGATTGGGATAGAAACGACCCTCCTTTGGGTGCCAAAGCTTTCCATGACTCCGTTAAGAGTGGTTCTGAGGTAGGAGGTTCCCATATTGTTCGCGACTATGAATCTCTACTGCCTAAAGAAGGTGGCTCCTCCGGTCCTTCGGCAGGGAAGAAAGTTGTTGGTCCTGAAGCTCTTTTTCGTCGGTTATAATTCTTACTTCGGCAGTGTTTTTCTTTTTCCCTGAATACTTAACTATAATTAATCCCCTGTCATTACAATAGACAAGAGAAAAGTTGTTTCCTGCCTTAAGCAAAGTTAGATAACAGAAAGAAGGGTTTAAATCGTTCTTATGTAGAGTAAGAGGAACACTTTTAAAATTAATTCAACGATCTATGCGACATTTGTGTGGAGTTGCCTTTACCATGTGCGAGGGCTAATATGCTTATTTGCATCATGATAGAACTTTGTTTACTATGAAGATGCATTATGTACGACTTGTAGAATAAAAAATAGTTTCTAACAACATCTACTCATGCTTTCAGAAAAAAGCGTTTTCCTGAGGAACTTAAGATTATTTACATGGAATCTCCCCAGCTCCCATTTAGCTTTCTGAGTGGAGATCGTGAAGTAATACTAAAGAGTTTAAGGATTAAACATGCTGAGATGTTATGTAACAACAAATGTATTAGTTAAGTGAAAACGATGTTTTTGTAAATCTGTTTTATCTATATGCATTGGTAGACTAGTTTCACAGAGTTTTTTTTACAAGAACAGAGTTTTATTTTTCGTAGATCGAAAAAGATATAATTAGGTATATTTCCTTTGTTCTTGCAAGTATGTAACGACCCGGATTTTCGGCGACTTTGGTTATCGACCTAAGCTCGATGTCCATAACCAAAACATCGAAAAATCTTGGTAATTAATGAAAGAAATTAGAGGGTGAGGATAGATAAGATAGAAACTTAGAATAGAAGAAGAAGAAGAACACAACATCAGAGTAACACGAAACTCACAGCGGAACGAATAACATATAATATATAACATAACTTTGAAATATAACAGTTATGTATACAATAGCACTTATCAGTGTACAGCACTTACAACATAGCGGAAATAAATAATAGCTATATGATCCAGAAGCCTCCTGCTCCAGCTCTTCAAGTATATCTGTAAATCCCGACTACTTGACTGCCCGTACAAATTTAGGCACCCAAGAGTTTAGGGAAAACAACAAAGTAAACTCCGGGTCAGTCATGGGACTGGTATGAGTAAAACAGTTTAAACAGGTATATGAACAAGTAAACGATATCTCATAAGACCACGCCGCAGAACGGAACGGGTTTTTCCCTTATGAGAATCCAAAATATCTTTATATCAAAAACCTTTTGATATTATAATAATGTCTATGTACAAATAGATATCGACTAGCAGAAACGCTTTCATCTCACGTTCTACATATATAGTATACAATCAAAATCGCAAGCACGTATTGGATAATGGATTTCCAACTATGACAAGGTATGGAACCACCTTCCGATCAGTGTACTCTAGGAACGATACACCGGAGTTCAACAAGAACATCTTGCAACTCAGCCACACATGACCGACCACTCATTTCGCTTGAGTGTATCGAATGTATATCACCAACGGTTGGGATCAGCAACCGTTCCCGCATATATATGGGACAACATTGATAGATTTAAGAAACAAATGAATATTCTCTAGATAGGTGATTATACACCCTACTTCGGTGCGACCGACTTAGCCATGCTGCCTGCCCGATTTCTGTCATTAACCGGTTGATGAGGCTAGAAGCTACGCTTTATCATTACATCAGATTTACTTCGAATGCTACATTGTCAAATCCATCGAAATCACTAATTGACGTTTACAATAGTACATTACGTGTCAGCTAAAAGAAGTTTCCTTCTCCGCTTCCACTCTTGGTACGGTTGAAGAAATCAATGTACGTGACCTTTCTGGAAATACCCTGACAGACATTCATCAACACAAGTCATCCTCATTCACTTAGAATGTCACATCGTCATACCCGCCAAATCACAAATTGACTTATCCAAAAATAACACGGGTATACAGCTAAGAGAAACGAATTCCTCCGCCACCAAACGTGAATACGTTTGAACAGATCAACTTACGCGATCCATTGGATATACTCTGTCAGACCTTCGTCCATACAAGTTGTCCTAGGACTGGACAAACCGAAGGCACTATTCAGTATATCTGTAGTAACCCGCATTTTTAGCTGTTGAATAATTTATTTATTTAATTATTAAATATCGATTTATCGATACCGAGAACGTGAATTGAATAATATTGAATATTTAATTAATAATTATAATATAATAAAATATATTATAATGTCGAAATAATAAAAAATATTGGAAATCACAATATTCTGTGAACGGGGTCATCCCTAAGATGTAATTCAGCTTAGAGTTCAATTATACTGACGAATATATTCAATCGACGTCAGTTTGAAACGTAGAATTATAATATAATTAAATTCGAGTGCGTAACGATGCGGCAGTTCGCTATTTGACGATTTGAACTTCAACTGAGTATACAGGATTCGTTTTAAATCGGATTTCTGTGAAACAAGAAACGTGTGGAGCTAGTGGAGTATATCTTTCTAGTGGAAGAGAAAAATCGGGATTTCGTCGTATAAATTTTGATTTACGTCCAAATCAAATTTCAGAAAAGTCGCTGTGGAATTCGTATATAATTCGTAACGCTTTATATACGTTATAAAAGGGAATTTCAATATAAATTGAAATTCGATTCAATCTGAACTTGGAATATCAAACATATAATTTTTCTGGAGTTGTATGGTATTCCACTGTGAATATATACGGTAATGTAAATTTATTTATATTTAATTTAATTTATTTAAATATATTTATATATTTAAATGGATTATCCAAGGGTCTAAAAATAGCAACTTTTGCAAACGAGGTCGGAATTCGACGAAACCAGTTTTGTTGGATCCGCAATGTCAAATAGTTGTTAGATTTCCAGTTTCGTGATTTTTAGAGTCACTGTGTGGCCGTACGGATTTTTAGAGTGAAAAACAGTCGATAAATTGACAGTTAAAAATACGCAGTGTGAGCATACGGAGTCGGAATTCAACGAAACCAGCTTCGTTGGGACCGTAATGTAAAACTCTAGCTGCATGTCCAGTTTGGTGATTTTTGGGTGTCATATGTGATCAAGGGGATTTTTAGAGCCAAATACAAATAGCGGTTCAATATAAATTAATATAATATCGAATATAAAAATATATATAATTTACTATAAGTACACTACCAAAATTCTCTCTAAACCTAATTCATCCTCAGGTCAAACTATTACCGCCGCCGCTCCTTCTTTTCTCTCCACAGCAAAAACGTCTCTTTTTAAAATCAAAACGAATGGAATCAAATCCTTAAAAATCATCAAATAAATATAGTTGTGATCAGTGGAGCCTGCTCTTCGATTTCATAGGTGTTTTACTGAATTCGATCAACTATCCGTGGAGCTCGAAATTTACCAGTAGACTAGGGCTTCGAACTGCGAGTGGTAGAGGCCGAATTGGGTTGAATCGAGGACGGGAGTGTGTTCGTTGAGTGATTTAGCACTCGCCGAGGAGTTTTGGGAAATATCGGTGCAGAAATGTGTCGTGCGGTTTACTGTGTGCGTCGTGTAGGGCTGAAGGACGGAATCTGAGGCTGGAGGGCGAGTGGGACATGAGTGGATGGAGAATGGAGAGGAGGGGAAGAGGAGATCGTTGGTGGTAGTTTTGTGCTGATCGGTGGAGTATCGAGTGAGAAACATGGATGGGAAGTGGCGTGAATGGCTTGAGGAAGAACAGGGAGCTCACGGCAAAGTCCTGGAGGAAGAAAGGGTTCGGTAATGGGCTTAGGCAAGAGTAAGTGGGCCGACATTCTAGGGTGAAGCCCAATAAATATTAGTCTAGTTTGATTTAAAATTCAAATTAAAATGTATCAACTTTATAAAGGTATAACTTGGTCATACGAGGTCAGAATCGAGAACCGTAAGTTGCATTGGGATCGTATGGACGAGCACTCCACAATGGAACTGACCGCGAGTCAATTAGAGTCCGTCACAATTTATAGCAAAATAAATTGTTTGAATCAAGCGATGGTTATCGTCATTGACGACGATTGTCCAAAGGTGAGTAAAACTCACCAACTCTAAATAGTTCTATTTTTACAGTGTATTCTTAGAACTGTTAACTATTGTCTGTTTGACTGTGTGTTGACTGTTTGATTGAACTGCTAGTCAGTTAGTGGAATATATATATACATAAACCGCTAAATATTTATATGCTGATTCTGCTTATCAGAATATTATACTAGTGTTGTCTAACATCTGTGATGCAGGGAAACAGGTTGGGGGAATCCAACTGGATTCCTCAACAGTTACTTTACTGTGATTTATATATATTGTGATATATAATGTGATATATACTCTGATGTTGAATATGTATGTTGGGATGATATTTATCGATGTTATATAGTGTGTTAAATATCAAAAGAATCCCCGAGATGTAGAAAAGGAATATTTCAATGAAAATGGAAATAAAGTAATATTTATAAAATCAACCGATTTTATAAAAGAAATATTTTGAAAATAAAGTATTTATAAAATCATAGGATTTTATAAAGAGGAAATAGTTATTAGAAAATAAATAGAATCATTAAAAAGAAATATTTATTTAGGGAATAAATAAATCAAAATGAACTAGTCGAATGAGTTAATCAAAGTGAACTAGTCGATTAAACAAAGTGGATTAGTCGATTTAACAAAGTTGATTAGTCTAAGTGAATGGGTCGAGTTAGTCTAAAGGAATTGGTTAAGTTAAACTAAGCGGTTAATCGAAGTGAATTAGTTAAGTTAAACTAAGTGGTAAAACGAAGTGAGTTAGTTGAGTTAATCGAAGTAAATTAGTTGGGTAAATCAAAGTGAATTAGTTGAGTCAATCAAAGTGAATTAGTCAAGTTAATCAAAGTGATTTGTTCAGTTAATCGAGATAAGTAAAATCAAACTAGGTTAATCGAGTTGAGTTAACCAGTCAGAGTTAACCAGTGAGAGTAAATCGATTAGAGTTAAAGTTAACCAGTCAGAGTTAACCAGTTAGAGTAAATCGATTAGAGTTAGAGTTAACCAGTCAGAGTTAACCAGTTAGAGTTAATCAGTTAGAGTTAACCAGTTAGAGTTAATCAGTTAGAGTTAACCAGTTGGAGTAATTAGTAAGAGTTAATCGATTAGAGTTAAAACGAACTAGAGTTAATCAAATATAGTTATTTGAGACAGAGTTAGTCAAACATAGTATTCAGGGTAAGTTGCCATCTTGTACGACTGCTAGCGAAATTCGCAGGGCTGTAAATAGTCTACGGCGGTCGGATGTTTCCTGAGGGAATCAGGCGTAACCATTGTGATCGCTGCGATCTAGAGTCAAGCGAATGGAGTTTAAATCGAATATTAGTTATTCGATAGGAGTTAATCGAGTCGATCGAGTTGAGAAATAAGTTAAGTTAAATAAGTTGAGTTGATAGGGTGGTTCGACCAAGTTAGTCGAGCCTAGTTGATCAAATCGAATTGGTCGAACCAAGTAAGTCGAGTCAAGTTAAGTTAGTCGAGTTAAGTTCGTCGAGTTAAATAAACCGATGTTAGTTTCATTGAAAGGAGCTATCGATGTTAGTTTCATCGAAAGGAGCTATTGATGTTAGTTTCATCGAAAGGAGTTATCGATGTTAGTTTCATCAAAAGGAGTTATCGATGTTAGTTTCATCGAAGGGAGTTATCGATTTTAGTTTAATCGAAGTGAGATTTTCAAATATGAGATATTTGAAAAGGAAGAGTTATCGAATATTAGTTATTCGAAGAGAGATTATCGAATATCGTTTATTCGAGAAGAAGTTAATCGAATATAGGTTATTCGAAGAAGAGTTAATCAAATAGAGATTTCTCGAAGAGAGTTAATCGGCAAATTCGATTATATCGAATTCGGGAAAGTACTTATACTTTCCAGTGTTTAAATAAATAAGTGTTAGGTTAATTATTCACTAATAAGAATAGAAGTTATAATTAAAGTTAGATAATGCGGAAGTAGGGATTTTAACGTTATCGTTATAACCAATGTTTTAAATATAGAAGTGGACTAGTAAAATTGGATCCGAGAAAGGCGTAAAGAAGTTGTTAAAGATTAAAAGATAAACTTTGACCATTTCGAAGTTATAACGTTGTTCAGTTAAGGTCTGAGAGGTAATTATACCCCAACTTGTGTGACTTCCTTCTTAACTAAGAAATGGTAAGGTTTGATCGTAAAGGAGTTTTTTGGGAATGTTTTCCAAACGAGAATCAGAAATGTTTTCTGATAAAAGAAAATAAGAATTTAGAATATAGGGAAACAGGAGATATGTAAATTAATGAACTAAAGAGATTTATGTTAAATGATGTTTGTTCGATATAATTTCCATCTGGAAATAATATCGTTGTTTGCACACTTGTTTTTCTTTGATAGTTAACTCACCGACTATCGAAGTTTTGACCATTTTAACGTTGTTAATATGGAGAGACCGGTTGGATTATTATCCATAGAACCACTCTGTATTGGCATAAGCGTCGCGAATCATATATGCCAAAGATAATTGAAGACGGAGTAAAAATGCAAGGGCTATCCTGTTTACAGAATAGTGCCTTCGGTTTGTCCAGTCCCAGGACAACTTGTATGGACGAAGGTCTGACAGAGTATATCCAATAGATCGCGTAAGTTGATCTGTTCAAACGTATTCACGTTTGGTGGCGGAGGAATTCGTTTCTCTTAGCTGTATACCCGTGTTATTTTTGGATAAGTCAATTTGTGATTTGGCGGGTATGACGATGTGACATTTCTAAGTGAATGAAGATGGATGTCTGACATAGTATTTCCAGACGGTCACGTACATTGATTTCTTCAACTATACCAAGAGTGGAAGCGGAGAAGGAAACTTCTTTTAGCTGACACGTAATGTATGGTTGTAGACGTCAATTAGTGATTCTGATGGATCTGACAATGTGGCATTCGAAGTGAATCGGATGTAATGATAAAGCGTAGCTTCTAGCCTCACATCCGGTAAATGACAGAAATCGGGCAGGCAGCATGGCTAAGTCGGTCGCACCGAAGTAGGGTGTATAATCACCTATCTAGTGAATATTCATTTGTTCCTTAAATCTATCAATGTTGTCCCATATATATACGGGAACGGTTGCTGATCCCAACCGTTGGTGATGTACATTCGATACACTCAAGCGAAATGAGTGGTCGGTCGTGTGTGGCTGAGTTACAAGATGTTCTTGTTGAACTCCAGTGTATCGTTCCTAGAGTACACTGATCGGAAGGTGGTTCCATACCTTGTCATAGTTGGAAATCCAATCATCCAATACGTGCTTGCGATTTTGATTGTATACTATATATGTAGTAACGTGAGATGCAAGCGTTTCTGCTAGATTGATATTTATTTGTACTTAGACATTATTATAATATCAGAATGATATTGCTTTGAAAAGTTATTTGGATTCTCATAAGGGAAAAACCCGTTCCGTTATGCGGCGTGGTCTTATGAGATATCATACTTGTTTAAATGATTTGTTTTACTCACACCAGTCCCATGACTGACCCGGAGTTTATTTTGTTGTTTTCCCTAAACTCTTGGGTGCCTAAATTTGTACGGTCAGTCAAGTAGTCGGGATTTTACAGATACACTGGGAGAGCTTGGAGCAGGAGGCTTCAGGATTCTATAGCTATTATTATTTCCGCTGTTGTTGTAAGTGTTGTACTCTGATAAGTGTTATTGTATACATATACTGATGTTATTTCAAAGATATGTTATGTATATTTTATTCGTTCCGCTGTGAGATTCGTGTTTACTCTGATGATGATGTTCTTCTTCTTCTTCTATTCTATAAGTTCTATCTTATCTATTCTCACCTTCTAATTTCTTTCATTAACAACCGGGATTTTTCGATGTTTTGGTTATCGACGTCGAGCTTACGTCTATAACCAAAGCCGCCGAAAATCCGGGTCACTACAATATCCATCTTAGTCATTGTTATCTAAGACTTATACAACAGCCCTTGCATTTTACTCCGTCTTCAATTATCTTTGGCATATATGATTCGCAATGCTTATGCCAATACAGAGTGGTTCTTCGGATAATAATCCAACCGGTCTCTCCATATTAACAACGTTAAAAATGGTCAAAACTTCGATAGTCTGTAAGTTAACTATTAAAGAAAAACAAGTGTGCAAACAACGATATTATTTCCAGATGGAAATTATATCAGTAAATCATCAAAATATATCTATATATATATATATATTCACATTGCCTTATTTTCTATGTTTAGAAAATATATGTTATTAACACTGGAAAACGTTTCCATCTGCTTATTTACAAATCACTACTCTTCCCCAACTATCAGTCCCTGACTGTGAACTAATATGAGAAGAATTCCCTAAGTATAAATCCCGAAGGCCGAAACCAACATCAGATAGACACTTAGAAAACCATTCAATTTACTAATCTCTAGTCAGTTCTAATTTTACTTAACTCTATTTGATTAACTCTGATTGATTAACTCTAACTGGTTAATTCTAACCTTAATTAATTAACTCTAACTGGTTTTACTTGGTTTGACTAACTCCATTTATTAACTCGACTGACAAATTCAACTCGATTAACCTAACTTGATTTACTTATCTCGATTAACTGAACTAATCACTTTGATTTACTCGACTAATTCACTTTGGTTAACTTAACCAATTCACTTAACTAATTCACTTAGTTTAACTTAACTAATTCACTTAAATCCTATCGAATAAACTATATTCGATAACTCCTCTAACTCTATTCGAATAAACTATATTCGATTAACTCCTTTTCTCTATTCGAATAAACTATATTCGATTAACTCCTTTGATTTAACTCTAATCGATTAACTCCATCGAATAAACTATATTCGATAACTCCTTCGATTTAACTAATATTCTATAACTCACTTCGAATAACTAATAATCGATAACTCCTTTGAATAAACTACATTCGATAATCTCCTCTCGAATAAACGATATTCGATAATCTTCCCTTTCGATTTAACAAATCGATAACTCCTTTTCGAATAACTAAATTCGATAACTCCTTTCGATGAAACTAACATCGATAACTCCTTTCGATGAAACTAACATCGATTAATTTAACTCGACGAACTTAACTCGACTAACTTAACTTGACTCGACTAACTCGATTCGATTAACCTAGGCTCGACTAACTTGGTTTTATTTAACTCAACTTGATTAACTCCTATCGAATAACTAATATTCGATTTAACTCCATTCGTTTGACTCTAGATCGCAGCGATCACAAATGGTTACGCCTGATTCCCTTAGGAAACATCCGATCGCCTTAGGCTATTTACAGCCCTGCGAATTTCGCTAGCAGTCGTACGAGATGGCAACTTACCCTAAATACTATGTTTGACTAACTCTGTCTCAAATAACTATATTTGATTAACTCTAGTTCGTTTTACTCTAATCGATTAACTCTAACTGAGTAACTCTAACTCGATCAACTCGACTTGATTAACTCGACTTACTTAACTCAACAGGTTAACTTGACTTACTTAACTCACTGGTTAACTTGACTTACTTAACTCACTGGTTAACTCTATTGAACTGGTTAACTCTATTGAACTGGTTAACTCTACTGAACTGGTTAACTCTACTGAACTGGTTAACTCTATTCAACTAACTCGACTCGACTAACCCCTTTCGAATAGCATGTTCGTTTTACTAACTTTCGAATACCATATTCGATTTACTCCATTCGAATACCATATTCGATTTACTTTATAAAGATTTCCTTTTTAACAACGTTTTATTCATTTGAAAAGATTTACTTTTAAATAACGGTTCTACACTTTAAAAATGATTTCCTTTTTATAATGTTTCCTTTTCAATTCTATTTGTAAATGGTTTACAAATATTTCCTTTTCAAATTTATTCTTGAAATATTCTAACTCCTTAAATTCTCTGAAAAATTCGCCATAACCTCCTTTGTAACGGGAGCATCGGGAAAATCCCCAAACCCGCCACACAGGCCTTTCCATTCAAAAAGAAAATGGTTTGTAATTAATTCCTTTTTGAATATCTCCTATTTATAAACATTTCTTATTTATAAATATTCCACTTTATAAATATCTCTTATTTATAAATATCCCATTTTATAAATATTCTATTTTCAATATCACTTTGAAAATCCCCTTATCAACATTTCGGTATGTTATGGTATTCAATCATATCAAATCACGATGTTCAATATCATCCAAGTACATAAAATCGCCCACAGATTTTATATCACATCATATAACAATATATGAAAAACAATAGAATAACTGTTGAGGAATCCAGTCGGATTCCTCCAACCTGTCTCCCTGCATCCACAGATGTTACACAATATGATTATCATCACTTTCAGTTCAATATAAATTATTCTGATAGCAGAATCAATATATAAATATTTAACGGTTTATATATATATATAATTTTCACTAACTGACTAGCAGTTCAATCAATCAATCAACACACAGCAATCAACAGATGATTAACAGTTCTAAAAATACATTATAAAAATATAACTGTTCAGAGTTGGTGAGTTTTACTCACATTGTCCGTAATCGTTAAATAACGATTTACGGTCGGTGATTCTGGTCCTACAGATCTATTCCACCATAAATCCAAACGAGCACCAGATCACCTCAAACCCTTTCCATTTCGTAGCCTTCGTTGATACGGTTCCGACGAATGTTGTTTCGCGAAATTCTTTTGAACTCGGCCCATGCTTTCAGCCCAAGCCTGCACCCTTACATTGAAACCAACTCCAAAGAATTAAACTGAAACACCCCTCCCCAACTTCCATTCAATCCATCTGAACTCCAGCTTAACGATCAATCCACGCCCCTAGATATTTACAGCCATCCATACCCCCTTTGTTACATTTCTCTCCCATTCTCAAGTTCCTCCAGTATTCGAAAAACCCATGGCGTGTTCATTCTCCCGTCCATGCTCCTGATCCATTCACACAACAGAACCCACATTAATCCCTTCTTTAACCCCGATATCTGCTGCACCCAAACAGAACGTACCATTACTGAACTTCAATCCCTCCCCATGTTTCAACAAATGAAATATCCCAAACAGACTGACCCTCAATCACATAATCAACCTCTCTAAACACATCATCAGCTCTTAATACCCACGCTCCTCTTTTCTTCTTCAATACCAGTTCGCTCCTGCCTTGCTCTACGAGAATCTAACTGAAGGTACCGGTTTAACCCTCTTCGAATTCTTGTCAACCCAGTATCCATTCAACCCTCTCGCATCCGCCCTGTGACTCGCGACTTCGAGGTCTTCTCAGCAACTCGCGACACTAGTTGTGTCGGATCTTTACCATACTAGGTCAAACAAGACACCCTACCCCCACTGATCATCACGCCACCTGCGAAATCGAACCTCGACAGCTTGGTGGTAAACCCTGGTCAACCCTAGCTATCGCAAAGGGTACTGGACATCGAACAAGCTGTGTTCGAGCCTCTCGGAAATCACATGAGATTGAAGATCAGTCTGTATTGAATACTCATATGTATATTTGGTGATTTATAGGATTTGTTTTCATTTGATTTCGAATTTTGAAGATGGATTTGTTTTAGTGAATATATGAGGAACGACGGCGGATTTCTCATTTGACCAGGAAATGAAAATACTAGGGTTAGGAGGGGTAAATGATGTATTTATAGGATTTTATTTTATCTTATTATTATTTTCTTTGATCGGATGATTATGTGTGGCTGAGGAAAACAAATCATGTAATTTTTGTGGTCCCTTCATTTTTGTGGTGGAGGTGCAAAGGACTTGGACCATGGGATTTCCCCTTATTCCGTTTTAAGTATAAAACTTTGAACATACCCCGTTACACTCTAATTCATATACATACGAGCCACGAACAACGAACACAAAAATACCGTTGTGATCAGCGATGTGCCAGGATTCCAATAATATAATAATATCGGTAGGTTAACTCATATTGTGAAAACCCAAAATCGTTGATACATGGTGCCAAATACTCCAGATAAAAAGTTGCTTATTAAATTAATTAAAAATTTCTATAAAATTCAAAAAATTATTTTATCGTTATGTCTCAAAAGAACCTTGTCTAAATTCACACCCGATATCTAGTTATTTTGAAATAACCGTTATGGCCACGAACGAATATACCGTTGTTTTTCTGAATATTTGATTTGGACATAAATCAAAATCTACCCGACGAAATCCTGATTTTTCTCTTCCACTAGAAAGATATACTCCACCAGCTCCACATGTTTCTTGTTTCACAGAAATCCGGCTTAAAACGAATCTTGTACATTCAGTTGAAGTTCAAATCGCCAAATAGCGAACTGCCGCGCCATTTCAAGCTCTATTTTAATTAAATTAAAATTCTACGTTCAAACTGTCGTCGATTGAATATATTCGTCAATATAATTCAACTCTAAGCTGAATTAAATTTTAGGGATGACCCAGTTCACAGAATATTGTGATTTCCAATATTTTTGATTATTTCTGAATTAAATATATTATTTAATCATTTAATTTAATTAAATATTCACTATAATTTAATTAACGATGATTAAATTCCCTATATCACTATTTTAAACAATTAAATAAATTAATTATACCCCTGGAAAATGCGGGTCATTACAAAGTAGGTAGACCATCGTGAAAATTTGCAATCTCGGAGTGAAGTGCCAATGTCAAAAGAACAATCTTCCATATCTCAAGGAAGGCAGATTTTTCATCAAAGTTTAACCATAAAGTGTTTAAACGAGAGAATGAGTGCCTTAAAAGACCTGTTAGGAGAAAGGGATAGGACTATTCTTGGACTAAAAACATACATAAGGACTAAACCCTATATCGAGTTCAAGGATGAACTAAGGAGCATACGTCAATGTATCATCAACTTAGAAATTGATTTAAGCAATGTCACAACAAGGTGCGAGATGTGGGACATTGTTTCAAGAATATTTCTATAATGACAGAATCTTCATCTTCTGGTGTTGCGATAGCTCGCAAGACCCCCGCCCTTCAAAAGTATTATTACTTGAATAACCCTTCTTCGTAGTTAAAGGAGTCAACCATTTCTGAGTGGTGTAAAAGAGTGGCGGCTGATATGAAAGTGATCTATGACGCTAAGTTAATTAAGGATTCTCATGACCGTGTCGTTAGGTATGCTGACCAAATTAGGCATTTACAAGAGGAAAGGCACAATTTCCATATGAACGTTTTTGAGTTGGAAAAGGAAAATAATTCTCTTAGGGCAATATGTAGAGCTTACAACAAACTCTTGAAACTTCAGATTAAATCTTCTGATCATTTAGACGAAACGAGTAGGGCAACACAAAAACTTAACAAATTACTAGGCGTCATGCTTAGCCCTGCCATCGACCCTCCTTTACCTGATGATGGAGAGGACCTAGCTACTTGATGATATTTTGCAATAGTGATATATAATTATATCCCAATTTGGGCCACTGAGAATGTAATGTTTGTGAATGAAATTGTGTATTGTCAATGTTTATTATGTAAATAGCTATTGATATAAAACATGAATAACAATTGCTTGCATATAGTTGAATTAAGAAGCTTCCCTAAATAAGAGAAGAGATAACCCTTTTTGTTTGGACTTCTTTTGAGGATGAGCTTCTCTTTTCCTTCCCAATTTCGTTTTGTGGCCCTTCTCCTGTGAGCTCGTCTGTGGCAGCTCCAATTTTGAAATAATTACTTCGGAGCTCTTCTATTGGTAAATTATCAACTTTCGGGTCCATTTTAATTTTGGACTATTCAGATTCAGGTATCGATGTAATACCGGGAATCCTCTTCCAGCGTTTGTGAAGAGCCGAATCAACCCAGATTCAGGTATTTAAAGTTTGAAGACTGGAAGCACCTTTTGACATTTGTGAAGAGCCGAACCAACCCAGATTCGAGTATTTAAAGTTTGAAGATCAGAAGCACCTTTCGAAATTTGTGAAGAGCCGAATTAATCCAGATTCGGGTATTTAAAGTTTGAAGGCCGGAAGCACCTTTCTGCATTTGTGAAGAGCCGAATCAACCCAGATTCGGGTATTTAAAGTTTGAAGACCGGAAACCCCTTCCGTCATTTGTGTTTTGAGTGTTCCCTCGGATTTAACATGTGAAGCAGAGGATTTACGTGCTTCTTGAGCCACTTGCTAGGCTTTTGATGTCAAAGCAGAGGATGTATGTGCTTTGTTGGCCACTCTCCAGGCCTGTTCGTCCGGTGCGCTTGGCTAGCTTATCCACAAGCAGGACCCAAGGACTTACCCAACCACCCTCTAGGAGGCGCCTTATACTAACCATCGTAGGCAATGATAAGGTCTTAGAAATTTAGACGGGGACATCATGGGTACATAACTAAGGTTTACTCTTTTAATGCTCTATAGTGACCATCGTAGGTACAGATATAGGCTTGCACGCCACCCCTCTCCGAGGGGTGCCCTATTCTGACCATTGTATGCGATGATAGGGGTTTTCATTCCCTTTCTAGGGTAAAACGGAACATAAGTAGAGGTAGGACGTGACAAACTACGAGCAGAGGTAGGACATGCTTATTTCTAGCAGAGGCAGGGCGTATTCTTCTGCCAGCAGAGGCATAACATGCTAATTTTTAGATGCACCGCCACGACCATTTCTGGTGTGAAACGGAGGCTTACGCTTTTGATGCTTTAATCTAGCACCTTTGATTCGGGCATGGAGAAAGACTAACACACCACCCCCCTCCAGGGGATGCCTCGTCCTGACCAATTTTGGAGATGACAAGGGTTTTTCCTTTTCTTTTATCCATTTGTGGCCTGACCAATCCTTGGTCAATTCAAATTCGTGAGGATATTTTTCTTTGCAATCAGGCAGAGATCCTTTTTCCTTTTTTGGAAAATATTACCAGCACAATTTTCTTTGCCTTCTTTACATATCTTTGTAGTTTTCCTTGGCCTAAGAAGTTGATGATCATTCCCTTTTAAACTCTACAATGGTTAATTTCGTGTCTATTTACCATATGGTAGTAGCAATATGGCCCTTCCCTTTTAGCTTCATTTTTAATGGTTGCCAAAATTTTAACTCGTGTCTAGTTAGGAAATAGATACCCTCAATTGATGTCGTGAGCTTACAACCTTTTGGCAATCTTGACTCGAAACCCCTCTTCCATCATTGCATTTTGGCCTTTTTATCGCTTGATTTTGTTGTTCCTTCTTCGTTCCTAAACTTTCTTTTAACTGCCTTTCGACATGGGGGTATATCTTTTTCGGACCATTTGTTGGTAAGAGGGGTAGAAGCCCTCTCAACCTTCTGTTGGAATATGGTTCCTTTAGCCTGTGTTAGGATAGCTTCTTTATGTGGAGAAAGGAGTTATATCTTTCCATTGAGGGCCGATTTAGGGAAAAAATTGTAGTTGTTCCAACATGGAAGGGGTTAATTCTCCGCCAATCAGGGTTATAAGGTTCTACATCTTTTTCTTTCACTTGGATACGCAGGGTTTCTAGCTTAAAACTTTCGATCGCCCACGTCTCGCCGACACTCGTCCTAACAATGGGAAATCCATTAGTAACTGGTAGAGACCTTTTACTCATAATGTTCACCTCTTCAAAGCCTTATTCCAATCCAGGACAGAACAACACATGTAGATATGTGGTAGGGTTAACCACAAGGTCGGAGGTTCAAGCCCTCCTTCTAGCGCCAAAATGTCAACGATATTTTTTGTCAACACCAGAGATAGGCCAATGAGAATAAATCTAAAGGGGAAATGAATTGTTTAGCCTTTGCGAGTTTTGGTCAAATAATTGCTCCTAGGTGTCAAGGTTTTGAGGAGAAGGATCGCAAAACGCTACTCATCACAAAGGACTCGATCGATGTCAGTAAGGAATTCCAAAACAAGCCTGTGGTGAGATCTAAACTAATAAAAAGGGGATCTAGGCTTGCAGGATGGGTTTATTCCTATAGAAAAAGGGGTTTCATCCAAACCGTGGAAAGGTATGACAAGAATCCGCGCATATATAGGAAGCAAATAATAAATCATAGCAATAAAAATTAAGAAAATTTATGATAAACTCACAGGGAATACTCTAAATATAAATGCACTCTTTATTAATTTTTGATTTGTAGAACATAAGCAGAATGGAAGAAATTCTCCAACTAATCTTAGGGTTTTTAAGAAGAAATACAAGGATCGACCTTCCCTCAAATGTGACCCCTGGGGTCTTATTAATAAATGATTCGGGCCCCTTTTGCTGTTGGGCTATTGGGCCTCTATTGGCCGCTTTACTTTCCTTGGTTCTGAATATTTGACTTCCGGCCGCTTTTTGTAGCGCTAATTATGGACTCCGAAGTGAGGATCCCGATTTAGTAGGGCTTCTTTGACATTGAGATATGCTTAGTGGTGTGGTGACTTTCAGTAGTAGCTCCCGAGTGTAGGCTCTCGGATGTAAGCTTTAAGGTGTAGACTTCCGGCTTTCGTGTATACTTAGAGGAGCTTGCCCTCCCGATGTATGTGGATAGCCACCGGTTCACACCCCGCTATTGGTGTCTGTACTAATTTAGATTATTATGGATAGCATGTATCTCCGACAGGGTTCCTATTGGCCTTCCGGTGGAGCTTTTTGGATTTTCTGGTCTTTTGGAAGGTAACTCATGATGATGTGTTATCGTTTATCAATGTGACCTTTCGGCATCTGTGCGGCCGATGCTTCGAAAGCTGGTTCCAGATGATCCTTATGTACTTCTGGTTTGTACCTTTGATTCCTTCACTTTCTGATGTATCAGTATTAAGCAGGTTAACACTAATAACCCTTCTGGATTTTAAGGAGTGGAGCTCATGTCTTCTTCTTTCTTAGTTTCTATCTTAGGTGGACTTTCCTATAGGATTTCCGGTCGAATAGGCCCCTTCGGAGGGACCCTGTCGGATGCACTTTGTTGGCATCTTGTAGGTTTTGAGCTTCTTCCCTCCGAGAAGGTATCGGTTTATGCTGCTTTCCAATCATTCTCTCCGGCTTTCTTGCTTGGCTTTCTGCTTTCGGAAGATTCTTTTGTGCCTGTGTTCTTCTGATACCCCTTTACCATCAACTAGTCTCAGAGTTAATTTCGGTAGTAACACTATCGTTTCTCTTGGCTTGGTCCAGACTCATTGGCTCAATTTTTATACCATAGCGTTTAAACTACTTTCAACAACGCTTTGAAACGCTATCATGTATGCCCGATCCATCCTGGATCGGCCTGCCTGATCCATCAAAAAATTCTCAAAAACACATGCACATCACCATATTTTTAGTGCCCAATCCATGCTCCAAAAGTGGCCGATTTGTCAACCTTCTACAGCCTTTTAAACGCATTGTTAAAATTTTCCCGATTCATACCCATAAAAAACTTACTGGTCCATGGTCATGCGCTTAGCCCGATCCATCATTTTCTCATGCACAACTTTGCCTGATCCATGCCAGATCAATTGTGCCAGGTCCAACTTTCTACAGCATTTGCCAAACGCTATTGAACTCTGAAATTTCAGCCCGATCCATTACCATAACACGCCCGATCCAACCTCCGAACAGATCCAAGACTCATGAAAAACATTGAATTCACTGATCAATCAAACCAAACCATCAACAGTTGTTATCACAATAATTTATCATTATTCAAACATAATAAATTCACCAAGTCCATGACAAATAATAAATAAATTAAACAAATAGATCTAACTTGTAATAACACATGAATTAACATAGAAATTTACCAATTTAAGTTGCTAGATTAGACCCTATGGTGATTCGAATGAAAATATCTTGTAACACCCCACATTTTTAATTAAATAATGAAAATGAAATTTGAAGAGTTTCTAGAATTTGGTTACGGGATTAGTGTCATTGCGTCTGTGGTGATTTTCTGGTCAATTTAGACTTATGGATTGCAGAAAACTGATTTAAGATGAAAGAGATACCTTTAAATGAAATATTGTAACAAACATGAAAAGAAGGTAAAAGAAAAAGAACAATGACCACCATTGTTTGTAGTTTTGTTAACAAAAGCCTATGTAGTCCAGTTTGTAAGAGCATGTGACTTTCAAGAGAGTGGCACAAGTTCGATTTCCACCGAGGCCATATTTTTATTTTAGGGGAACGACGAAAATAATACATGTTCTAAGAAGAAACTAGGTAGATATGCACATATAAGGAAAATTATACATATAAGGAAGAACAAAAATATATTTATGCATGGATATGTAAGTATATACATATATATATATATGTGCATATATATATACATACACACACACAAGAGAGAAGTTCAAAATAAGGCTGTAATCAAAGAATTCTGGTAAGAATTAAATAACGACATAACACCGTTTGATTTTTAAAAATGAAATAAAAGTCGTGCGTATCTATATACCTGTAAAATGGGGATTAGAATTTTTGTATACATAGAAGGAGTTATTATGTAAATAAATTGAAGGAGGTATAATAAGAAATTAATCAACATTTAATCAATAAACATTAACAACCACGCCCCATTTCTGTTCGTTGGACCCAAGTAGGTCGACCCACACCTGCCTGGGTCGACCCATGGGGGTATGTAGGTCGACCCACCCCTGATCCGGGCAGATCATTTGATGAATCTAGAATATTTTTCTAACCACGTTCGTTGCTGACTCAACGCTACATGTACGATAAAATCTTGAACACCTATAAATAGGATAGCAGAGCCTAGCCTAAATGTCATATTTTCTTAGAGGATGCTTAAGCTCTTCCATTCTTCTTCCTCCTCAAATCTCTTTAGAAAAATAGAATAATTAGTCTAAGGAAATTCACATTCAAGATCTGGAGGAAAAGAACGTATATCTGCAAATGGGTGTTCAGAACTCTTATTGGAGTGAGGTAAATTCTTGGATCTTGTCAATTTAGATTTCTCTTCTTTCTTCCTTTTTCTTTTAGTCTAAGAATTGTGAATCCATAGTTATTTAGATTCTAGATTCAGTTAGGAGAACCACGAAATGCTAGATCTGGACCATAAGCATGAATTGGAAAGCTATTAGGTGAGCTGATTTAAGTTATACCTTTTTGATAATGGTATGTTTATCATTTGACATCTCCTTTAATATGTATAGTAAATCTGTTGAAATGATTATTCAGCTGAAATGTAAATCTGCTAAAATGTATAAACTTGTGAAAATATGTGGAAAGGATTATTGTTGTATATATACATGTTCTAATAACTTGTTAATTGGATATTGAAACTTAAGTTACAGAGAAATTGGGAATAATTGTAATGTTGTATAAGACCTGTTTTCCATTAATCATCCATCTGAGTGGGAATTTATTGTAAATGTTGTAATTATGGAATTTACAATGAACGTGAATACTTGTTAAGAATATTATTATGCCAAATGATTGTAAATAAGAATTACAGTGAAATTTGGAAGAACGAATATGCCTAAATTTACAGTAAATAGAAAATTGTAATCGCACCGAGACACAAGGTTAAATTCAACTTGTGGTAGAAGTATGCCCGGAACCGCCCGGCAAATCCAGCACCTACAAGTGGTTAATTTAATGTGAGAGGTTTGGTGCACAAACACACATATAACGGTGCTAAGACATGAGGTTAAGTCCAACTTATGGTAGAAGTCTGTCCGAAACCACTCGACAATCCCAACATCCACATGGCTTAATGTGAAAGGTATAGTGCATAAAGACATATGTGAATATATGCATATAACAGGATATAAATAAATGGAACTAATTGTAATTAATGGAAATGAATGAAAGTTACAACAGTAAAAGAATTGGAATGAACGGGGAGTGATAATAACCTATTATGAATAAACCCAAAAGGAAAAAGAAAAAATAATAAGTAGGCTTGTCCTAGGGACAAGTGGAAATTATAACATAGGTTATAATAAACGATAGAGGGAATGTGATAACTTATGTAATGAGATAAATTTTACTTAATTATAAATTAAGTAATCTATAAATATGGAAGCTTGAAAGCTGTTGTTTGTAATGAGTAGAGAAAGGGGGGATTTATGAAATGCAATAAGTTGTACTTTATTATACATTAAGTAATCTATAAACTTTAGAATCTGAATCCTGCTGATAAGAAGAACATGTTATATGTAAACTTGAGAATCTAAAATCTGCTAATAAGAGTAATATGTTAAAGGCTTATTAATGAACTTAAATGGGTTAAGCTATATAATTGAAATTAATCAGCAAGAGGAACTTGGTAACTTGAACAAGAAGTCAATATGACTTGAAATAACCAAGTTAACTAGAAATCTAGTAAGGAAGAGCAAGCGTGTAATTAAATGATTAGACATAGGGTCTAATAACACAGTAACTCGAGGCGCTTGGACCTAGTTCGTACATCTGAAATTAAATAACCCAACGAGGTTGATCATCGTTGTGTCAAGAGGCACGAAGGGATCACACGTCCATCTGATTATTCTGCCTGCTATTCTACTGGCTTTGAAGGACTGGAAGGGGAGCACTCGGATTCCTGGGAGGTGGAGGGTACTCCTGATAGTCCTTTGTACGGTGGCAGCACAAGGCTGTGCTTGCAAAGGTTGGGTATATGCATTACAACCTAGTGAGTATGCCATGACTGCCATGATAGTGGACAGTCAGAAGGCTGTAGGGTGGAATAGGTGGTTCTACGATCCTGTTGCCTTATGACTAGGTGGGTTACGACCATTTTATCTGTTTTCTTTTGGCAGATATAACAATTTGTTTGATAGAAATCGTTGGGTAATAGCCACTGACAGTCAGTTTGATGCATGATGCAGAAAGAGAGAGAGAGCTAAACCTATAGATCATTGATCTTTCGCTATCAAGGCTTTGGTTGCGGGACAACCAATTATGATGTTGTTTGTTGTTTTTCTGGGTCACGTCACTAGCTCTCAATACTGTTTGTCTTTCATTAGTTGAGGGAGAGATCTGGTGGGATCATAGCCACAGTGAAAATGCAGACCATAGCATCTATGTATACAGATATCTGAAAAAGCTCTCGATGGAGCTCCGCGTTTCTGATACAACCCTGTTACAGAACTTGATGCACAGCAGATAATATGTGCGGACATGCATACCGTTTTCGGATGGTGAATAGTAAAGGTTACGACATTGAGTACGATTGACGATACGTATATGAGAAAGTCGAGATACCTACATGACTGCTCTGGGTGGTGTATCGTAGACTCTAGGGCATTACTCTGTGATGGAATCTAATTCAATCAAAGGTGGCAGTTCGTACGCTTACGTAACATGGCTATGGTGGTTCTATGTGGAATGTAGCATTGTTAAACACAGATGTGTACGTCCTTTCGGCATAGGATGAGGAACTGCATATATTTCTATGGCATTACGGTGGAGACCATGCAAGTGGGGTACCACGTGGTATACCTTAATGTTGGGTATAACTACATATATACTATATTAGGTTAATCCACTGGGAAGTATATGGGTATGACATGTGTGTAAGCCTTGAGTGTTGTTATCCCAAGTAACCTAATAAATAAGAAAATGTAATTGAACGTATATGTAGGGTTATCCAAAATGTGTAGTTTAAATCCAGTCACCAGAACTTGTGTTCTGACCCCTTCCTCATAACATACTCACAGGTTAGATGTGTGGTAGAGATATGATAGCTTTGGATACCGGTTATGCAGTATTATTATCTGGGTAAGGCTATATTTTGATTATATTATATTTTATCCATTCCGCTGTGAGATTTTTTCTGAGCTTAGAAATGATTTACGTCTTTGTCTTTTCTGGAGGATACCATACAAACCTACGTGAGTTTCGATAGATTAGAATTTTGAAAAAAATTGGGTCTTTCACAATTCGGGTTATTACATCTAGTATCTGAGCTTAGGTTTAGGATTTCTGTATAGGGAGTGAGTGAACGTAATTATATTTTTTAAAATATAAATATATTATATATATACCTAGATCCATAGAGGAACCCACTAAATAGAAAGATCATAATGTGGTGAGAACTGGGATATCTGTTTTGTTCACTAAAGGAACAAATATGGAAATCTGGGACCCTTTGATAATTTCGGTGTGAAGCGTACAATATACTTTGTATGGAGGAAAGGTTAATCCTGTATGTTAATATTTCAGAATAGTGGGCTTTGTAATAAAACTTATAAATTGGAAAAAGATTAAAAAGAAAAAAATGGATTAGGAATATATATAGTTGAGAGAGTTGACTTTGTGTGGGTGTCTAGGAAGCCTAGTTAAGTTGGAAACCCATTTTGAGTCTAACCCCATTTTAACTTTGATCAACTTGAAATGTAAAAGCTTTTGGAAGATGGTTTATGGCGTTTTCAATTTTTGATCACAAAAGTATTTTTGATGTTTGAAAAAAATAATATAAAGAACATATTTGAAAAGTACATAGTAAGTTTTGATGTAAAATTGGGTATATTTTGGAAATAGTGATTTCTTGTGAAATGCTTGTCTAAAATAATTTTTTCTCAGTAAAAGGTGCACATTATAGATCATGTATAGCTCGCTAGTTTTTATGTTGAATGAAAGGGTTAAAAAGAAAAAGTAATACATAAAAATGCATTTCGATCCAAGCAGTTTATGTACCCACGTTTGACCGACCCTGCTCCTGCCAAGACGCTTGCACATTTAGATGCTACTACCGTACTATACTATCAAGAGGATTAGCTGCCAAAGGTATTTATCCAAGGTTTCTTAGCCTTCCCTTATCAAATGGGTATGATTCGCGGTATGTTATTGGAATCGTGTCGTCCCGATTGGGAATATACTAGGGAAGTATACTGGGCAAATCTTTATACACTCTGCGATTCAATAAAAGAAAATCTCATCTGGTGAATAAATAGGACCGTGGGACTCTCCAACATCATATTTATTGAAATCTTTATTCTTTTTAACAATCATTTTTTATAATTGTCTTAACATGAAATTTTGTTGGTAGGACAAAATAAATTGTAGAAATTATGAATAAAGTAGGTGCTTGCACCTAGTTGTAATAAAGAATAGTTATAAACCTGTTTGAGTAATAGTTGTCCTTGTCTACTCCAATTTTTATGATTTGAAAAAAAATTGATGATGATTTTCATTTTTATGAGAAGACATGTTTTTTTGGTTTGGCAAAAAAATAAGTTTTCACAAGGAAAATGAAGTTTTAACACTTTTAACTTTTGGAAGGAAAGTAAAATGAGGAAGCCAAACCACGTTTTGAAAATCATAGAGTAGGTAAGGATTAATGCCTAGGGAAGATGGGAAAAGTTTTAAGGCTATGAAGTAGATAGCGAAAATTTTCTTGGAATAATGGTAAGTTCCCGTTGAATGCCTAAGCATTGAAAAGCCTAGGGTGTTGCTAAGAAATGACTGTTAGTACACAGCCAGGACTAGTGGTGACTACTAGATGGTGAAGGGCAAGTAAGTGTTTTCCTGTTAGGGTAAAACCCATTATTACATTTCTGTTGGGATTGTTCAATTGTTTTGTTCATGTTGGGTAGTTAGGGTACCACATAAACATGTCATTGATCTCATGGTTTAAACTTTTCTGCCAAAAGGGGACATAGTCTTGGATTCTTGGCCCTTAGTAGTAGTTGTGTAGAGCGTTTGTTTTTCTTTTTTAGTTCAAGGACTACAAGGCTTATTTGAAACTAAACGTAGATCAGAGGATTAAGTTAAAAAGCAAAGAAAAGAGTAACGGTACAACTAAAAAGGAAATAATAAATTCAGTAAAGCAACAAACGTGATAGTTAAAGAGAAATGTAAAATTCTGATAAAAGGTGAATAAGTGTAAATTTTTCGAAGATTTGTTGGAAAAGAAAATCTGTAATAGAGAAAATTTTCTTATGTGGACTGTGCTTGGATAGTAAAATAGGGAATCTTTGTACAATAGATACATAAAATCCAAGTACGAATAGAAAAAGGTGACTAAAAGAAAAATGGAGGATGTGAAGCTTTCCTTTTTCCACCTTTTTTTAACATAAGAAATCGAATTTATAAAATTAGATTTTTCTGAAATTCGAAAAATTGAGTTGCTTGGAAGGAAAAATTTGGATGAAAAAGTATTTTGGTTTTCAAATATTGCATTCATATAGAAATTTCCAGTATATTTAGGATGTGTTCATTACTGTTTTAAAGGATTTTTGAAAAATTTGCATACATGTAGGAGGTATCGCTTAGGCATACATGTATTACTATGCTGTATTACACTTTGCACGAATGCACAGATGTTTGCAAAAATTGGATGCACACATGATGGATGTATATCATGCGAGGGATTATTTAATTTTACCCTTATCAAATTTTGGGGACGAAATTCCCTAAGGGTGGGAGAATGTAACATCCTGCATTTTTAATTAAATAATAAAGATGAAATTTGAAGAGTTTCCAAAATTTAGTCACGGGATTAGCGTCATTGCGTCCGTGGTGATTTTCTGGTTAATTTAGACCAATGGATTACAGAAAACTGATTTAAGATGAAAGAGATACCTTTAAATGAAATATTATAACAAACATGAAAAGAAGGTAAAAGGAAGAGAACAATGACTACCATTGTTTTTAGTCTTGTTAACAAATGCCTATGTAGTCTATTTGGTAAGAGCATGTGACTTTCAAGAGAGTAGCGCGAGTTCGATTCCCGTCGGTGCCATATTTTTATTTGAGAGGAATGGCTAAAATAATACATGTTCTAAGAAGAAAATAGGTATATATGCACATATAAGGAAGAACAAAATTTTATGTATGCATGGACATGTGCAAATATATATATATATATATATATATATATATATATATATATATATACACACACACACACGCACACACAAGAGAGAAGTTCAAAATAAGGCTGCATTCAAAGAAATCTGTTAAGAATTAAATAACGGCATAACATTGTTTGAGTTTTAAAATGAAATAAAAGTTGTGCCTATGTATATGCATGTAAAATGTCATTAGAAGTTTTGTATACATATAAGGAGTTTATATGTAAATAAATTAAAGGAGGGATAATGAGAAGTTAATCAACGTTTAATCAATAAACGTTAACAACTGAGCCTCATTTCTGTTCGTTGGACCCAAGCGGTCGACCCACACCTGCCTGGGTCGACCCAAGGAGGGCTGGGTAGACCCTAGGGTCGACCCATAAGGGTATATGGGTCAAACCACACCTGATCTGGGAAGATTCACTTGATGAATTTGGATGGTTTTTCTAACCACGTTCGTTGCTGACTCAGCGCTGTGTGTACGATAAGATCTTGAACACCTATAATAGGTTAGCAGAGCCTACCCTAAATTTCATATTTTCTGAGAGGATGCCTAAGCTCTGCCATTCTTCTTCCTCCTCAAATCTCTTCATAAAATTATAATAATTAGTCTAAGGAAATTCGGATTCAAGATCTCGAGGAAAAGAATGTACATCTGCAAATGGGTGTTTAGAACTCTTACCGAAGTGAGGTAAATTCTTGGATCTCATCAATTTAGATTTCTCTTCTTTCTTCCTTTTTTCTTTTAGTCTGAGAATTGTGAATCCATGTTTATTTAGATTCTAGATTTAGTTAGGAGAACCAAGGAATGCTAGATCTGGACTAGATTCATGAATTGGAAAGCTATTAGGTGAGTGAATTTAAGTTATACCTTTTTGATAATGGTATATTTATTGTTTTACATTCCCCGTTAATGTGTATAGTAAATCTTTTGAAATGATTATTTTGCTGAAATGTAAATCTACTGAAATGTTTAAACCTATTAAAATATGTGGAAAGGATTACTACTGTATATATACATGTTCTAATAACTTATTAATTGGATACTATGAGTTAAGTTACAGTGAAATTGGGAATAATTCTAATGTTGTATAAGACCTGTTTTCCACTAATCATCTGTCTGAGTTGGAATTTACTGTAAATGTTGTAATTATGGAATTTACAATGAACATGAATACTTGTTAAGAATACTACTATGCCAAAATATTATAAATAAGAATTAAAGTGTTATTTGGAAGAACGAATATGCCTAAATTTATAGTAAATAAAAAATTGTAACTGCGCCTACACACGAGGTTAAATTCAACTTTTGGTAGAAGTTTGCTCGGAATCGCCCGGAAAATCCAGCATCTAGAACTGGTTAATTTAATGTGAGAGGTCTAGTGCGTAAACACACATATAACGATGCTAAGACACAAGGTTAAGTCCAACTTGTAGTAGAAGTATGCTCAGAACCACCTGACAAATCCAACATCGACAAGTAGTTGGCTTAATGGTACGGGTCTGGTGCATAACGACATATATGAATATATGCATATAACAGGATAGAAATAAATGACATTAATTGTAATTAATGGAAATGAATGAAAGTTACAATAGTAAAAGAATTAGTATGATCGGGGAATGATAATAACCTATTATGAATAAACCTATAAGGGAAAAAGGAAAGATAATAGATGGCTTGTCCTAGGAACAAGTGGAAATTATAAATTAGGTTATAATAAATGATAGAGGGAATGTGATAACTTATGTAATGAGATAAGTTGTACTTAATTATAAATTAAGTAATCTGTGAATCTGGAAAAATGAAAGTTGTTGTTTATAATAAGTAGCAAAATGGAGGATATATGAAATGCAATAAGTTGTACTTTATTATACATTAAGTAATCTATAAACTTGAGAATCTGAATCCTACTGATATGAAGAACATGTTATTTGTAAACTTGAGAATCTGAAATATGCTAATAAAAATAATATGTTAAAGCCTTATTAATGAACTTTAATGGGTTAAGCTATTAATTGAAATTAATAAGCAAGAGGAACCTGGTAACTTGAATAAGAAGTCAATATCACTTGAAATAACCAAGTTAAATGGAAATCTGGTGAGATAGAGCAAGCGCATAATTAAATGATTAGACATAGGGTCTAATAACACATTATCCCGAGGCGCTTGGACTAGTCTGTACGTATGTAGGTGAATAACCTAATAGGGTTGATCATCGTGGTGTCATCAGGCACGAAGTGAGCGCACGTCCGTCTGACTATTCTTCCTGTTCTGCATATTGTTCTGCTGGCTCCAAAGGATTGGAAGGGGAAGCAAGCGGCTTCCTGGGACGTGGAGTATACTCCTGATAGTACTCTGTGTGGCGGCAGCACTAGGCTGTGCTTGCAGAGGTTGGGTATGTGCATTACTACCCAATGAGTATGCCTTGACTGCCATGATAGTGGGCAGTCAGAAGGTTGTAGGGTGGCATCGGTAAATCGACAATCCTGTTGCCTTGTGACTTGGCGGGTTACGACCATTTTATCTATTTGCCTTTGGAAGGTCTTACAATCTGTCTGATAGCAATCATTGGGTACCAGCCACCGACAGTCAGCGTGATGCGTGATGCAAAAAGACAGAGAGCTAAAACTACAGATCATCGACATTTCGCTATCAAGGCTTTGGTTGCAGGACAACCAATTAGGATGTTATTTGTTTTTTTCCTAGGCCATGTCACTAGCTCTCAATTTGGTTTATCTTTCACTAGTTGAGGGAGGGATCTGGTGGGACCATAGCCACCGTGAAAATGCAGACCATAGCATCTATGTATATAGATTTTTGAAAATCCTCCCGATCGAGTTCTGTGTTTCTGATACAGCCCAGCTACGGAACTCGTTGCATAGTAGATAATATGTGCAGAAACATGCATACCGTATCTAGATGGTATATCGTAAATATTATGACATTAGGTACGATTGACGATATGTATGTGAGAAAGCCTAGATACATGCATGTCTTCTCTGGGTGGTGTATCGTAGACTCTAGGGCATTACTTTGTGATGGAATCTAATTCAATCGAAGGTGGCAGTCTGTACACTTACGTAGCATGGCGATGGTGGTTCTATGCGGAACGTAGCTTTGTTATACACAGATCCATACGTCGTTCCAGTATTGGATCAGGGACTGCGTATATTTCTGTGGCGTTACAGTGGAGACCATGTGAGTGGGGTACCATGGGGTGTACCTTAATATTGGGGTTAGCTACATATATACTGTATTAGGTTAGTCCACTGGGAAGTATAAGGGTACAACATGTGTGAAAGCCTTGAGTGTTGTTAACCCAAGTAACCTAATGAATAAGAAAATGCAACTGAATGGTATATGTAGGGTTATCCAAAATATGCATTTAAATCCAGTTCATAAGTTGTGTTCTGACCCCCTTCTCATAACATACTCGCAGGTTAGATGTGTGGTGGAGATATGATAGCTTTGGATACTGGTTAGGCAGTATTATTATTTGGGTAAGGCTATATTTTGATTATACTATATTTCATCCATTCCGCTGTGAGATGTTTTCTGAGCTCTAATATATTTTATATCCCTGTCATTTATACAGGAAACCGGAAACCAACAAGAGTTTCGATAGATTAGAATTTTGAAAAAAAACGGTCTATCAGAATTAGGGTTGTTACATATACATACCATGATGTAGATTTAGGTGAAAACAACTTGAATTGATGAAAATAGATCAAACAACCCATATACTCAATTAAATCTATGTGAGAGATGCTTATCGCTCAGTAAATCTTCAAAATAGCTTGAAAACCACTAATATCTAATCCGGACAACGAGGAACAATGAAGAACCACTACGCCATAGATGGCCTACGACAACCCCAGAGAAGTGACGCAGTAGGTGCAAAAAATTGTTGCTATAGGCAAAAAATGATCTGTGGCAACACTTTCTTAGGGTTGCCTTTTGTCGCATTGCCTTAGAGTCAAAGGCAACGCCTTTGTGACCCTATGGCAATATTGGTACAGGTGTTGCCACAGGTACCACTACTACAAAAAAGGTACCCTTTCACAACTGCCGAAAACAGTTGTAATATGTCCAGTACAGCTGGCAAACTTAATAAAGTCGATTTTTTTTACAACTGTTTCTAGGAGTTGTTAAAATTTGTTGTACAACTGCTAAAAGTAATTACACCTCAACTGCTATTAATCCAAACTTTCATATTATTATAATAAATATTATTATAACACAGTATGTTATTCAAATAAATATTTTATTTCAACATTTCAAATGATACAATCTTTTTGACTCCACTATTGTACATTCACTCATATATTACACAATCATTCGTATTTACATAATTCCTCGCTACATTGTTACTCGATTCACTCGTATGCTGCCGATCAGTCCCTACATTCATTCGGTTCCCTGTCTTCAGATTTACTTCTATTGCATACCTACTACCGATCAGTTGAAATACATATTATTTGAAAGCATCAACTGAAAAATAAATCAAAGAAAATATAGAAAAAATGATGATATTACCATTGCAGACGACATAATTAAGAAAACCAGACTGATTATAGTAATAAGTTTTGTATAGGAAACATATAAACTCAAAACAATGTAGACTTGGTTAGACTTGTGTATAATAAAGGATCATCAGCACTATTATTAGACTTGTGCATAACAAAGGATCAAACTAACAAAAAATTCTTGATGCTTACGAGTTGAGCAATTTTGTCTGGTGTTGGAAGATCATCAGCATTTCTACTGTAAATCCACCAACATATCCTACTTTGCTTAAATCTTCAGTTAGAAAAAAGAAAAGAAAATGCAGTTAAGACTTAGAAGTCATAATGTGCAATGTAGGGGATTTTCTAAACTCCTAAATCAAAACACAAGAATGTACTATTTGATTTGGTGGTGACCTGAGTATTGACTTTTCAAGCATAAACAAGGTTAACTCATATACCAGGAGACAAGCAGGCTCCATTTTGCCCAGTTATGTCTTCCACAAGAACTAATGCAAGCTTCCTCCATTGAGTCTACTAAAACTCCATTATTGCAAATGTTAGCAAATGCTCTCATGTGTTTCATCCCATACTGCGTGAGCGAGCCACAATGAGACTTGAACACCCGAACCTGTTATTTATACTCAGCCATTCATTCATATTATCTTTTATTATTCAAATTTGAAAATTTGAATGAAGTTAAGAAAAGTGAATTACCATGGATTTTAAACAGTTCCAATCATCGTAAACTGGATGGTTACCAGGCCTAGCTGAAAAGATGATAGATGGGCCACTTTCAGCTCCAAATATAAGTTTTCCGATAAAATCTATGTTCCTATCAAGATGATCTCTGTGTTACCAAGCCTAGTTTCACTATCATCTCTATCATCTCCTTAAGTACCTCTATCATCTCTGATTCTACTGCTAAGAGAATTAAAGGAATTACAAGAATGTAATATTTACCCTGTGCCACATGAAGAGGAAATCGACGTCCCTCTGATTTGCAGCACCAAAAGCTTTGCTTTCATCAGCAGGAGAGTTTTCACTAACATTAGCATTGGATGGGTCGAAGCCCTGGTAAAGATAAAGCTCCTCATTTTTTATGCTCTTAGTACTATGCTCCATTATATGGGATCCAAATTATAAGTATTGAAATTTGAGGTTCTCATCTTCACAGACTCGTACTGCTGTTTTATTGTTTCTTTCTTCAAGTTGTGTGACTCGTTGTCATTGAGATTTTATGTTACAAATGAGGATAAAATGATGATATATAAGAAGACATAAGTTAATTGATCATATGATTTTAACCTGTCTTCCATCCATGAAACACTATACAAGTCTCTAAGGCAAGTAATGAACTCTGGTGGTGGAGCAGGATTCATTCCAGGATAGTAAATTCCCCAGCTGCTCTCCACTGAATTTGATGTAGTTGTTACATATATATTGAGGTCTTCAGGCATTTCTCCTTCAAATATACTTCCACTTTCACAAGCTTCCACGAAAATGACCTAACATCTCACATGGTACATAACACGGCATGTAAGAGTAAGATATTTTACCAAACTATGTTATAGGAGTAAGATATCATCCTGCAAATTACTTTTTACTTCCCCTTTTTTCTTGAAGGTTTGTTACCATCATACTGTCATCAGCGTATCTTAATATTGAAAACGACTACATTTTTATGAAGGATGTTTTATCAATCTGTCATCTATTTATCCGCTTTTCTTAGCATATCGGCAATGTGTGTTGCCAAAACTACCATAACTTGGCAAGCAACCTATAAGACCAAAGAAACAATTCTTTAAAATAAAATAAAAATATTTAAACGCAATTTCTGCAACTTGCTCATGTTCATTCAACACATCAACCATCCGTAGTCCTAGTTCTAAACCGTTACACTTGACATGTCCCCTTCTGTTCAAAAGATAGCTGCTACCAAAATTTGTTTCATTTAACTGTGTAATCTTATATGCACATAGAATATCAAGAACATAAGAAGAAAGATTCAACCCCATTGACTCAAATCATTATCTAGTATCAGGAAGTCCTTGCTATTTTTATTTTATTTTAAAGGTAATACAATTAGCCAGAACTTCCAGTTTTGCACATCAAAACAAATTTGACATTAAACAATCATGTAACAAGCGTATTTCACTTTCAACTTCTCCTTGACCGCATCATGAAACTCCGCCTCCTTTTATTCAATGCTCAAAGCTGCTGCCATCTCCTTCAACTTCTACCCAGGCTTTTCCATGGTACCTATAATGAATATAGAATTATGGCAGTATGATTATCAAATGAAAAATAGTATATACGACAACATATGAGTGGTATTCTGTAAAAATATCAAGACTGAAGGGTTAGAACTCAAGTATGAATGCAATTATGAGAAACAGGATCTTCAGCATGAGCTCTTTAAAAGTCGGACCATATTCAGTGAAAAACCCTTTCTCTGTTGTCTCAATCACCAGAATTTGAAGAAGCTACGAGATTCGATTATCCGGAATTAGGAAAATAAATGTAGAAGCCTGATAGTTTGAAGAGCATCGAACCCTTCCGTTGTTTTGGATCTGGATCTGGATCTTTCTTCGACGGTTAAAAAAGAAATTAAAAAAGTTGAAGTCGGCTAAACCCTAGACCGTTAAAGTGGAAGTCGGCTTTATTTTTTCTGAAGTGAAAATAGTGTGAATTTTGTTATAGCGGGAAAATGAAATTTTGGGGGCAAACAAGCAGAGGCGATGAAGAAAAATCAAGTTGACACGGATTAGCATCGTAGACCATTGGATCGTGTTGACGCGGATTGATAATTTTATTCACACAGCTACTGCAACACATGTTGACATCTATCCTAACACATTGAAGCGTGCATTGTAATAGACAAAAAACATCATAGCAATAGCAACATTGTAGCTAGCAACACCATTGATTTTCGTTGCGATAGGCCATCTATGGCGTAGTGAACAGCTTTCGAATCAACCACTTTGATGTGATCTACCTTTCTTCGATGTTATTCTTCGATCTTCTAATCTAGATCTATGCTTTTAATGGCGGAGAGAAATATTTGATTGAAAAAGGAGGACCAGGAGCTCAACCAAACAAGAGAAATGAAAAAACTAAACTATTCTCAATGCCTTTACTCCCCTATTTATAGACAACTGCCCAAGCCTTAGCGAGCCCCACAAACCAGCCTATTAATTTTCAATTAGCTTCGGCAGAAATTGTGTAATAATAAAAATGAAATTTCTCCCAAACCGCTGAACGAAATCTTTTATGTGACCACTCTACGGTATTGGCAACACCATTTCCTTCCAATAAAATCGATTTAAGCACCAAATTCGATCCTAGTCAAAAGTTATCCCTTATACAAAACAAACATGGGCAAAATGGTCATAAATAAAATTGGTAAAAATTATGGGCATGTCTCATATGCCTGTAAACAACATATCAAAGTAAGAGGGTGATCTAATCGTCGAGGAATTAAATAAAAATATTTTACGATCCTCCGATATGTAAAATGCGGGTCGTTACATTCTTCCCCCTTTTAGGAAATTTTCCCTTGAAAATCCAAACAAACACAAGCAACTAGAAACAACTCCAAATGCTTGTCTTCAATGAGTAGTCAATTTTACGATCCATCAAGCCGTGCATCCATAGCCATAACCTAGAATGCAGAATTCAAATGAATAATACAAGTTACAATAATGTAAGGTGACACGACACAATGGGTCATACTAACAATGAGTTCTAGATGGATTGTCTTCGTTCTCTCTTCCGTTTCCCACATACGATCATCATCATCCTCACTTCATTGTACCTTGACTAGCTTAACCTTCTTCTTTCTAACCTGTTTCATGTCATTCCCCGCAATGCAAAGCGGCTTATGAGGCCTCGTAACTACGACATCGACTTCTAGGTCCTCCTACTGTTCCGGAGATACCACCACGTTCAAATCACGCATACATTTTTGTAGAAAGGACACATGAAAAACATTGTGAACACTCGACATATTCTCGGGTAAATCCAATCTATATGCGAGCTTCCTGATACGCTCTACTATTGGAAACGGTCCAACGAATCTTGGAGCTAGCTTTCCTTTACTTCCGAACCGAACAACATTCTTCAGCGGCGAAATCTTCATGAAAACCATATCACCCATGTTGGACTCCAAATCCTTATGACGCTTATCGGCATAAATCTTCTGACAATCTTGGGGTACTTTCATTCATTGTCAAACGCTCTCGATACTAGCCTAAATATCAACTTATCTGCAGTCTCTAACCAACAAACCGTTGAATTACACAGTCTTCCATACAACGCCTCATATGGTGTTATCCTAATGCTCGACTGGTAGCTGTTATTGGATGCAAACTCAACTAGTTGTAGATAGTCTTCCCACGATCCCCTAAAGCCAAAACACAAGCCCAAAGGAGATCTTCCAATACTCGGTTAACCCCCTCGGTTTGACCATCAGTTTGGGGATGATAAGCCGTACTAAAAAAACTCGGTTCCCAAAGTATCTTGCAAACTCTTCCAAAATCCACTCGTGAACAATGGATCTTGATCACTTACTATGCTCTTCAGGATACCATGGAATCTAACTATCCATCTTACATAAAGCTCAGCCAACTTCAATGCTGTCCTAGTCGATCTAACAAGAATAAATCTTGCACTTTTGGTCAAGCGGTCCACAATGACCCAAATTCCTTCATTTCATGCCCTGTTTCTAGGTAGTCCATCAATATAACCCATCGATATCTGCTTCCACTTCCCTGAAGGAACTTCCAATCGCTGAAGCAGTCCACTTGGCTTCTTTTGTTCAGCTTTCACTAATTGGCAGTTCATGCATTTGGAAATGAACTTTCTGATATCCCTTTTTAGCCTTTCCCAATAGTAGACCAACTTCATGTCTCGATACATCTTGTTACCTTCAGGATGAATCGTCAACTTAGAGTGATGACATTCCCTTAGAACCTCATTTCTTAACCCATCAATATTGGGAATAACCGGTCGTCCTTTCTTATGTAGCCACCCATTTTGACCGACTTAGGTTTCCTTTTCCTCTGGGTCCAACCTTTGAACGATCTCGACAAGCTTTACATCATGCTTTTGGATTTCACCAATCCTTTTGATGAGAGTAGGTCTTATCGATAAGCTTGCCAACATTTCAGGCTCCAACTCACACCATGGTCTAAAATCAAATCCTTCCCAAAACTCAAAGTGTTTCCATTCCAAAAACATCGCTCCCAAACTTGCATGGAAAACATCGCTTCCAAACTTGCATGTTTTCAACTCAACATATCTGCCACTGTGTTACCTTTACCACGTGCATAGGCTATCCCAAAATCATACAATGTCAAAGACTCCAACCGTCGTTGCTACTGAAGATTCAGATCCTTTTGCGAGAACAGATACGATAACAACTTGTGATCCATAAACAACTCGAATCGAACTCCCAACAGGTAATGTTTCCACATCTTCAGAGCAAACATGATCGCTGCCAACTCCAAATCGTGAGTTGGATATTTCCTTTCATGTGGCTACAGCTGTCGACTCGCGTAGGCCACAACCCAATCCTTCTACATCATCACAGATCCAAGTCTGGTACCACATGCATCGGTGCATACCACCATTTCTTCATTCCCAACCGAAATAGTCAAAACAGGAGCACTCGTCAGTCTCTCTTTTAGGATTCCAAAAGCTTTCTCACACTTCGCATCCAATATGAACACTTGATTCTTCTTCGTCAATCCTATTAATGGTGCAACTATCTTAGAGAAATCCTTAATAAGTCATTGATAATAACCCGCAATCCAGGGAAATTCCTCACGTCTGTCGCATTCTTAGGTCTATCCTAGTCCTGGATTGCTGCCACTTTAGCAGGATCAACTTCTATTCCATTAGCAGAAACAACATGGACTAAGAACCTCACTTTCCTCTTCCAAAAGTGACACTTCGAAAACTTAGCTTTCAGCTGATGCTTTCGCAAGATTTCCAAAACGACAGGCAAGTGCGTCTTGTGTTCTTCCTTTTCCTGGGAGTAAACCAGAATATTATCCACGAGCACAAGCACAAACTTTTTCAATTGATCTCTAAAAAACTTATTCATAAGATCCAAGAGTACGCTGGTGCATTGGTCAAACCAAACGGCATTACCAACCACTTAAAAAAACCAGATGGTGTCCTAAAAGCAGTCTTTAGCACAATATCCTTTGCCATTCTCAACTGATGAAATCCTGTTGTCATATCCATCTAAGAAAACACTTTAGCCTCGTGAAGTTGATCGAACAAGTCATCTATCCTCGGCAACAAATACTTGTTCTTCTTGGTCAACTCGTTCAACTAATGATAGTCCACCCACGATCTCAAAAATCCATCAGCCTTGGTTACAAACACAACTGGTGCACCCATTTGGATACGCTCCTCCGAATGAACCCTTTTCCTAAAAGGTCACATACTTGCACCTCTTATTTCTTAGGTGCCATCCACCTATGAGGCATGACAATAGGTCTAACACCCTCGAACAAATTGATTCTGAATTAATCTCACGATGCGGTGACAACCCTTTGACCTCTTCAAAGACATCATTGAACTAAGTAGCGATCGATACAAATGACAAGTCTTGCTGTGGAATCATAAGCGAATATAAATAGCTTACGAAGACACCATCTTCGGGCTTACATCGATCACAACAATTCACCCTTCCATACTCCTGACTGCCACCTCCATCTTCTCGCAATTCATTTTTGCTACATACCTCTTGAGCCAGTCCATACCCCAAATAATCCCAAAACCAGTGAAGTTCAAAATAAAGCAATCACACACAAAGGAGCAACCATGACTCGATAACACTACACCAGGACAAATCATACACAATCTGGACAAACCCCCAATTGGATTAATCACGATCAATGGTCTATCACAAATCTCGGGTTCCAAACCTAAGCCGTACACAAGCCCATTACAAATGAAAGAATGCGATGCTCCTGTAACGAACAACACAAGAACTGAAACATCTCTAATGGAAAGAATACATTGAACGATGACACTCTCCCCTTTCTCCTATGCCAAAGGAGCCCTTGAAGACAATGGCAGAACCTCCAACGCATATACCTTCACCATCTGCTTTCCCTTAGCTGGTTTTGGACAATCTTTCTTGTTATGCCCTGGCTTGCCACAGTTGTAGCAATTATTCTCAGCCTTCGGGTTCTTGCAATCCTTGGAGTAATGGCCCTTATACCGGCAGTTGTAGCAAGTCATTTCGCCTTTCTTCTTTTTATGGCCATCTTTTCCTTTTTGCTATTGTTGCTTCCTCCTTTTGTTATCAGCACCCTGTCGTGGTTTGGTTCTTCTTTAGCTGCAACAACAGTCTCTTCCATGGGTAACAAATTCTCATGCCTTAGATCTGTGACGAAAAGGAATTTCGCTCGGTCCGAACCGGTCGCTAAACCGACCCAGACCGTTCGAAACGCCCTATCGTTTTGAGAACAGGACAAACCAGAACGCACACGGAAGAACATTTCATTGTATATTACAACAATACATCAGATTACAAGAATATACAGAGTATAAATGAATATTACACAGAAATATCAGAGATTTAAATTACATTTAAATACAAAGCAGCGGAAAATAATACAATACACAACTAGAAGAGATATACGGATACAAAGCTTTCCGGATATCATTCCAGCTGTAAACCAGGATCCTGTGAATATAAATCTGCAAAACCAAAACTACTAGCTGCCCGTGTCAAAATAAGGGCACCCAGAGTTTAGGTTAAAACAATAAACTCCAGGTCAGTCATGTGACTGTGTGAGAACTAAAACAGTTATTAATCTTTATTTTAAAGCTCGGTAAATCAAGGGACCACGCCGTATAACACGGAACGGGTTTCCTCCCAAGAATACCAGTGCATAAAACAACAGCGCAATGCTAAATAAAGAAAAATGAAGCTATTATAAGACCCAGGTCCTATCACACAATGCAACGCAAGCCGGGGGATAGGGTTTTTACCTTATAATAGCCAAGAATGCTTCATACGTTTAAAAGAAATCATTTTGATACTATTATAAGTGTATAGTGTGTAAAACAACTTCAAATCATAAGTATCAATCATAGGCGACATGAGTGTCCCATGCCACTATGTCGCCATATATAGGTTTACAAATAAAACTGCAAATGGCACGTATTTGGAAATTGGGTTTCCTTCTATGAACCGAGGCAAAAGATAGTCCTCAACCGATTCGAGACTCTCTAGCCCGAGCCTCAGGAACAGCCGCAACTGCCCCTTGGATCGTCAGGGCCGGTCCACCGATGTGGATTATAATGCCTGAACACTACGTTTCTCCGCCCTTTGGGGCGTAAACGAGCCAACGAATGACTCCATCGGACCCGGATCGTCCGATCAAACCGAGGTGCCTCGCAACAGCAACAACCACGCAGGTGAAAAGTATATAAATGTCAGGGCTGGTAGGTCACTGACACCACCCTAGCTAGAAAGAAAACGCATGTCCCCCCTGAGGTCCGTCTCCCGTTTTTGGTTCATCACCGAGGAGTGAGGCTCGCGAATTCACGTTACACAAAGCTATGCCACACAGGCGGTGCTTTGATCATCAACCACAAGACTTTGCTTTTCAACAGAAGCCTTGATCATTTGCATCTTAGCATGCCACACAGGCAAACCACTCTATGCAACCGATACCAGTCACACAGAATGAAATCCAATGTCAGACACACAGTCCATTTACAAGTCCGTTCTGGGTCTGAACAAAACCGGAGGCACCTAGTACCCTGCATATCCATCGATCTCCAAGTACGTCTGGACGATCACCAACTGTTTCCATCTTCTTGGGTGTACAGCCCAATCAAGATCATCAGTAATCACCCAAACGACGTGAAGACCTTCGGTTTTCGACCATCGTCTTCATCTTCGACTTATCGTCGTATCAGTTATTTAGAATGGGATAAACCCGGTCTTTCCGAATAACTCGCGTATATTTTAAATAAGTGTTACACAAACACAACATACGTCTCATTCCCATTCATCAGTCACTAACTGTAAATTAATCAAGAGAATAATTCCCCAAATATTAACCCCGAAGGCCGAAACCAACATCAGATCAATATCCAGAAAAACATTCTGCTTGGCTAACCGACAGTTAGTTTCTAAATTTCACATTCATAGGGAGAGGTGCCCATTAATTTTATCCAAGATAAATTCCTCGAATTTATTCTTTAATCATCTTTTTGAATTTCGATTCAACTAGTCGGGATTAACGAACCTTACCGAAGTAATCATTTGTTTTAATTTCCCAATCCCAACCTATTCATCCCATGAAGTAAAACTGGTAATACTTCATATCTATTACCACGGTGTTATCGGTAAATTCAATTACCATTTCACGTTCAAATCTAATTAAAGATTTAACTATCGCTTGGAGCAAAACTGGTGATACTCCATTCTCGATCATTTCAATCTAATTAAAGATTCATTAAAACTCCACTTAGTTTTAATCGCTAACTGGGTTAAAGAATCAGTGTCATTTAAAACACGGTTCACGATAAACCCAAAATCACATTCATTAATTATCGGGTTAAAGAACGAGTGTTATTTAAAACACCGTCCACGATGAAGCCAAAAATCAATATCGATTCAATTCCAATTAAATATTGTTTAATTGGTACACTTCATTAAATCTAAATAAAAAGATTTAATCTTTTCTCAACTGGGTTCGAGAACAGTGTTAGTGAAGACACCATTCACGACAAACCCAAATCACATTTGATATTCAATACAAGGCTCTGAATAGAAAATATATCGGCTTATATTCAATATCAAATTCTACGATTAACAAATGTCGTATTGGAAATAACGATATAAATATATATCTTTCAAATTTCCATAACAACATCTGTATAATCACGAATTCCAACATCGAAATATTCCAAAGACAATTTCGATTCAAATCCATTCCAATGCAATCATTGGAAATTCTGGTTATTTTCAAAACCATTTCAAATTCAATTTATTTATTTAAAAAAAATAGAATTATAATTCTAGTTCAAAACTAGTTCATTTCAATAAAAATCTATTTTTATCTTTTCAAATATGGAGTTTTTCATCCCAATCCTTTCTAAATCATTTCTTATGTTTTTACATAAATTATTACTATTTTTAATAATTTTATCAAGGCCTGTACAGTCGATTTCCATCAATGGCCATCGAACTGCACTTACAACGACCTTTTTCAAATTTGATTTGGACATAATTCCAAATCCAACCGTTAGATTTCTAATTTCTAATATTCGTTAGAAAGCTCTTTTCGATAGGAACCCAACGGTTTCGGTTTTAGGAGAATCCGACGGTCGGATCTCCCGTAATGTCCGTTTAAAAGAAATGGTCGAAATTCACGAACTGCCGCGGCGCGGCGCGTTCTATTCAGGCCATTATATTATATATATAATATATATCTCATCGATTTATATTTAAAACGAATTATATATATAGTTTTAAATTCGTTTCAAAAACAATTTCAACTTCCATTTCAATCTAAAGCAAAATTGAATTCTTCTTTATAAATTCGTTTTAAAATTCATTTCTATTCAATTCAAATTTCAATTCAATTTGAATTCAATTCAATTCGCTTTCAATTCAATTTGAATTCGTTTTCCATTCAATTTGAATTCGTTTTCAATTCAATTCAATTTCAAAGTCGTTTTCTATTCGATTTAATTCAAATTGGTTTTCTATTCGATTCAATTCAAATTGGTTTTCTATTCGATTCAATTCAAATTGGTTTTCTATTCGATTCAATTCAAATTGGTTTTCTATTCGATTCAATTCAAATTGGTTTTCTATTCGATTCAATTCAAATTGGTTTTCTATTCGATTCATTTCGAAATCGTTTTCAATTCAATTCATTTTGGTTTTCTATTCGATTCAATTCAAATTGGTTTTCTATTCGATTCAATTCAAATTGGTTTTCTATTCGATTCAATTCAAATTGGTTTTCTATTCGATTCAATTCAAATTGGTTTTCTATTCGATTCAATTCAAATTGGTTTTCTATTCGATTCAATTCAAATTGGTTTTCTATTCGATTCAATTCAAATTGGTTTTCCATTCGATTCATTTCGAAATCGTTTTCAATTCAATTCATTTCAAAATGAATAAAATCGATATAAATATCGTTCACGTCAAAATGGCGTCAATCTAATCAACACGGCTTCATATATTTCTATTTTCAAATATTCTATTTCAAATATTTCTTTTTCAAAATAGTTGTTATTATCAAAATATTTCGTTCAACACATGACTAATCTCAACGGATGAGTACTGTCAACACATGAACCTTTATTTTATATTGATAAAGATGTAAATTTTATTACTAAAATATTTCGTTCAACACATGACTAATCTCAACGGATGAGTACTATCAACACATGAACCTTTATTTTATAATATTCTTTATTTTCTAAATTGGAATGAGGCCCAATCAATCACCATATAATGTTAATTATATGGATTTTCATACATTACACACATATAATAGCATTGAAAATAATCAACCATCAACCAAAGTGCACTACACTGTATAAGCATCAAATATAGATATCTAACGCTTATAACAGCCTGTCAATCAATCGATCGTTATATTTAATCAATCAGGATGAGTGAACTTCATATTTCATCCCAACACCCGTGTGGGGTTTCAAACAATCAAACATAGATTTTATTTGTGCAGTTGGGCGATGTGTAAAATTTATCGTCTCAATCAATGTCAGTCAAATCAGTGTACATAAACAAACCGTCCGGTTTGTAAATGAATATTTATTTATTCACATTCACTATATTCATATTCACGTTAAAAAATTATATTTATAACGATAAAACATTTTATTTTAACATATGAATTTCTATTCAGTTCATTCTTTAAATAAAATGATATTCTTATTTTTCTAACTTATTTTAGAAAATTTCGGCGGCATAACGACACGATACTAGAAACGGGACGAGGCCTAGCCTTATCCCCGGTCTAGTGAAGGCCCACGCCATTCACACATCAATCAAATCAATTTCATTTCACCAAACAATTCAGTTCAAACCAAATAATCTAACCAACTACACAACCAAACAATTTAACAAACAAGCCATCCATGGTATGTGGATGACGGGTGTCGGGTGCTGCTAAGCACCGTCTGCATCCTAGTATATATATTAACTAGAAAATTTAAAATAAAAGTGAGGAGTTCTCACCAAAGCTAATCCAACTTCACGACACTTCCTATGTAGAACATCTCCACCGTGCTCGCCTTTTTATCACCTTCGTTGCCCTTATTCTCTACATATGTAAAAATCACATTTTTACTTCGCTATTCAATATATAAAAATCGAATTTTTTACTTCGCTATTCAATATATAAAAATCGAATTTTTTACTTCGCTATTAAATATATAAAAATCGATTTTTTACTTCGCTATTCAATATATAAAAATCAAATTTTTACTTCGCTATTCAATATATAAAAATCGAATTTTTACTTCGCTATTCAATATATAAAAATCGAATTTTTACTTCGATGTTCAATATATAAAAATCGAATTTTTACTTCGATGTTATATAGATAAAAATTATATTTTCATCACGCTATTTTTCATTTAAAGATTTCGCCTTTTTACATATAAAGATCTCGCCTTTTTACATATAAAGATCTCGCCTTTTTTTACACTTCAAAAATCTAATCTCTTCTATTTTTAAAAAATCAAATCTTTTCTAATTTAAAAATCAAATCTTTTCTAATTTAAAAATCAAATCTTTTCTAATTTAAAAATCAAATCTTTTCTAATTTAAAAACTTCATCTTTTCCATAGCAAAAGTATATAATGAAAATCCAATCTTTCCCACTACTTCTTTTTGTAAAAACAAGGCTATATATTTTATAAAAACCATATTGTACATATTTTTATAAAACAATTCTATATATATAATTTTATAAAAACCCTGCTTTTCATATCTTCATTTTGAAATTTATTACTAAATTACTTAATCTAAGTACATAAAAATAAAAGATAAAAATGCTCACTGCGCTTCTTCTCCACGGATTCAGCTTGCTCCCAGGTCACGGAACAAAACCGCAACCTCTTCAATGACTAGGGCTCGTCATTGCAGGTGATTCATGACGTTAGAGGCAGATCGGGAGGGATCACGATGCTCGCCTTAACGGCACCTCCCTACCGTGGCGGCGGCTCGTAGCTCGAGGCGGCCAGGTGGCCGGAGAAACACTGCGAAGTTGGCTCCTTCGGGACTGAGTTGCCAGCGCCACGTCGAATGAGGGAGGATCATCTTCATTGGGGAGGTAAAGCTCGAGGGGACGAACATTTTTGCCCCTATAACCTTGGGCAGAAGATGGTCGGGGACGGAGATACGGGAGGAGGAAGGGGCGAACGATTTTAATCGTCGGTTTCAGAAAGAAGAAGGGGGCGGGTTTGAGCTGGTTTGACCGTGGGAGTGTTTGACTAGGGTTTGAAGAGAATATGGTTTATATATTTTAATTTAATTATTTAATTCCATAAAGTAACTTTTAATTTCGACCTCGAAACGAGACCCACCGCTTGTCGTCCCTAGCTAATTACCCCCATTCTGAACACAATGGGATATGTATCGTAAGCTGATTCGGTCGTTACGATCAGTTTTCGTCAAAATCAACATATAACTCTATATATTGAATTTGAACGCGCATTTCAATTTACCGGGGCTACATACTAACTCTAGAAATTCCCAAAAAATATTTTCTAGCTTCGTATTGACGATACGGTCCTAACAAAACTAATTTCATCGAATTCTGAGACCATTTGAAAAATGGCCATTTTCCAGTCGATTAAAATCAACTGAAATTGGTCAAACGCGTTTTCCTTTGCCACGCTCACATATTGATTCGAAAAATTATGAAAATTGGAATCTAGCAATAACTTGACATCACGGATCCAACAAAATTGGTTTCGTTGAAATCCGAGGTCGTTTGCAAAATTTCCATTTTAAGGGCCAGAATTCCATAGCGACTATTCTGAATTTTCAACAGGACGTATCTTTTGATTCCCGCTATGAAATTTTGATTTCTCGGATTCATTGGAAAGATATTCTCAAATGAATTCTAATATTTTTGGTTTCGCTAAAATCCGGTTTGTTTTGCACCCGGTACATTCATTTGAAGTTTGAAATCGAATTATCGAACTACCGCGCCATTTTCAATTCCTTTTATAATTATATATAATTATTTATATTCTAACGTCGATCTATATAACTATATACGATTGAATTTTATTCAAAATAAATTTTCTCGTCGGTATTATTTAAAATAATTCATTTTAAATAATCAAAATTCGCTAAAATTGCCAAAATAAAAAATTTTAAACTGGCCCAGATTTTCGGGTTGTTACAAGATCTTTCTCGACGATCTTCTCAAAGTATCGTCTAGACACTACACCATAATAGAAAATTAGGCAGTGCTTTGGGCTGTATCTAATGTGATTAGGCAGTGCTCTAGGCCATATCAAATTTTGGCGTCTATAATTTTTTGATACGTCCTTAAGCCATATCTAATGATGAATTAAATACGGCCATGAGCCATATCAAATTTTTAGTTAATTACGACCATTATCCATATCTAATTTTCAGTTAGATATGGCCTTAAGCCGTGTCTAATAATGACTTAGATACGGCTTAACACCGTATCTAATTTAAAAAAAATACAATTAGCTACTTAGATTAGCACAAACATAAACTACATCAAAAAAAATCTCATACAACTGATCAACAATCTTATACTAAATATTCAGTATATACTACATACACAATTTAAAGCTCTTGAGGTTTCAAGAAATACATATACAAACAAACCAATTCTTAACAATAATTTTTTTTTGGTGGTTAGTTATCGAACACTGTAGCCATCATCAAACTCCAGAATATTCTGGGAATGTCATTAGGAAGTGGAAAGAAGCCGGAGATTGCTCTACGAAGGCACTACAAACAATAAAAACACGAGATATTGAGGTCCAAACTTCCTTTGTTATTACAGACATGTAGAACATAAATCAATATAAAATACAAGTCCATTTTATCAGTGCAAGTAATGATATATTGTATCTTGAAGTATCAATATGTTCGGGCAATCCCTTGATATCAACTTCAAACCTCTCTTGAACCTACATGACTTCCAAGCAAAAATGATTAAAATCATGGTTTACACAAAAACATAGACGAACTTAAATAAAAATATACTGAGTTAAGAACATCAGAGTCAGAGGCAGAAGCAATAAATGTGATAGCCAATCCTTTGGTTCTAAAGCGATCAACATGTCCAACCTGTTATTATATTTGTTTTTAGATGATAAAACTCAGCACAACATAAAAACATACAGAACCATGTGAAAATAATGTTAAACGTACTCCATGCATATAGGAATCTGGATATTCATGCATGTAATAATTAATGACAATATTGACACGCTCAATATCAATTCCTCTTCCAACTAGATCCGTGGCCACCACAATCCTTTTATGGCCTTCCTTGAATTCCTTGTATCTCGTCAGCCTGCATATGGTAAAAGTTTGTATTATAACAAACTAACACAAAACGATATTAATTATGGGCCAAGGGCTTCTTGACTAGTAGAAAAGTTGTGTGCTTTCTCTATATGATTATGGAGTTACAGCATCCAGCTAACTACATGCTTAATATTATTCACCTTTTCTAAATAAGCAAGTGGATATCAACTAAGCATGACACCATAATAGATACTTATACATGAATGGCAAGTAATAGTGTTTGGAAACCATAATAACATGTTAACTCTACTTGTTATCCACATGTACACAATTAGCATAACAGTAGATTCCAAGGTTTAGATGCTAATAATTTGGGCTTGAAAATTTCACACGCCACGTTTAAGGGTCTCACCACTCGATTACGTACATTTTATGTACCATGGTGATTAATAACAACATGGGAAGACAATAACATTATGACATGCCTAATTAGTTCACCGTTTTGAGGCTTGTTGCTCATGCATACATGTCGCAAGAGGCAATAAATTTTGCAAAAGAAATTCTACATTAGTCCTCCGGCTGAATAGGAGCCTTACACATAAAGTATTTTAGCTTACTCAGAGAGAATAACACAACTAGAGATGTATAATGTGATGGCCCGCCCTGAACCAACCGACATTTCCCCAAAATGCATTGTGCCAAAGCCCAACTAGCACGAGACGGTTATCAAAGGAAAAGGGTGAGAATGATGAATCACCAAGTACCTGTACTATATGTCACAACACATAGAATAAAATATAATAATAACATAACTTGATATAAAACAGGAGAGACGGTGCATAAGCTGAAACTAAACCATAACTGTAACGAACCGGGATTTTCGACTCCGAAAATCAACATCAAACTATCATGTTGACCATTCAGACATCGAACATTCCAGATCATTAATAGAAAGAAGTTAGAGGGTGAGAATAGATAAGGTAGAAATATTGAATAGAAGAAGAAGAAGAAACAACACAACACAGAGTCTCACATCGCAGCGGAACAAATATAATACAGAAATAATTCTTTATTGAGAGCTTTGAAAATACTTACAGTATCAGAGTACATCATACCATGGGACAGTTATAATAGCCTGTTCCCATATACAACACACAGCGGAATAGTAGTAATATCATACGTCTGGACTCTTCCAGCTCGTCTCTTCATAACAGTCGATAACCTGAACCTGTACAACCCGGCCTAACCCGAGCATTTACAAAACACCGGGTCAGTCTGGTGAACCAGAGTGAGATAAACTCGCACAGTAATAAGGGTGAACCATCCAATCTTGATTTTAAAGTTCAAAACCTTTTCAAAAGAAAAGGATAATCGTAAGACCAAATCCACACATAAATACGGACGGTTTTTACCTTACGATAACCCAAAACAGTTTTGAAACCAATATCTTGTTCTGATATTATAATAATGTCTAAATACAAGTAAATATCAATTCTAGTAGAACGCTTGCATCTCACGCTCTACATATATAGTATACAATCATAAACCGCGGGCGCTTATTGGAGATTGGATTCCAACTTGACAAGGTATGGGTCCACCTTCCGATAGTGTATCTCTAGAGACGAATACACTGGGTTCAACAAGAACTTCTTGCAACCCGGCCCTCACATGACCGACCCCTCATTTCGCTTGAGAGTATCGAATGTATATCACCGACGGTTGGGATCAGCAACCGTCTCCCGACAAGGGACAGCATCGAAACATAGATTAAGAAACAAATAGGATTTCCTCTAGATAGGTGATCATACACCCTAATGGGAGAGACCCACATAGCCATGCTGCCTGCCCGATTTTTGTCATTCCCCGGTTGATGAGGCTTGAGGCCAGAATTTCTCTTGAACATCTGGTCGTCATTCACTTTGAATGCCACATCGTCAAATCCATCAGATATCACTAATTGACGTCCACAAAAATACTCTAGCTGAAAGCTAGAGAATGGCAATTCCCTGCCAACAACTATCGTACGTTTGAAGAAATCAACGTACATGACCCTTTGGAAATACTCTGTCAGACATCCTTCCATATACGTCATCCAGGAACAGGATGAACCGAAGGTACTCTCCTACTGCATCCAATATAGGAATCACCCCATGGATCAGTAGCAAGAAGTCCTTGCAACCCGTAGATTCCCACCACGACAGAATCACAGCTTATCTCGGCTTGCCAGGCAAAGAATATTAGTGGTTCTTCCGTTTATGAAGATCCACAGTCTTCAATGCTCCATCTCGACCATCTTCTGATATCTTCACGTATTTGTTGGTCGGAATGGTTTTCGAATATACATTCGATCCCGGTCTTTCCATACCAACAATCGTATTGGACAGGTTTGATAGTCGGTGTTTTAACTATCAAAATATATAGTGTTTCAATCATGACACTCCAATGAGTTCACTGATTCAGTATTCAACATCACTTGGCCTTTAAATCAAACTGATTTACTTTTGTTAAATAAAACTTCTAACTCTTTTAGTATTCAAAGATACGATATTTGAATAATTCTAATTCGATCTAACTCTAATCGATTAACTCTAATTGAGTTACTAATATTCGACTTAAAACCATTCGCTTGACTCTAGATCACAGCGATCACAATGGTTACGCCTGATTCCCTCAGGAAACATCCGACCGCCGTAGGCTATCTGCAGCCCTGCGAATTACGCTAGCAGTCGTACGAAATGGCAACTTAGCCGAATAATTATGTTTGGCTAATTCTATCTCGAATAACTATATTCAATTTCCCATTTAAAATCTTCCTTCAAATCATCCTTTAAATTCGGAAATCCATTAGTTTAACAAAGAAATTTATAACACATATGTTATAACAATAGCATTATATTTACTATTTAGATTTACAAAACAACAGCGCTATAATCGCTGTTTAGGTTTACAACCCATTTACTATAGCAAAAGCGCCACAATCGCTATATTAGATTTACAAAACATATATTATAACAACAACGCTAAAATCGCTGTTTAGATTTTCAAAGCATATCCACTAACGTCTCTTACGATTATCAACTAATACTATCTTCGGATAATTCCGATGTTGTTCAAGTTGGGGTATTTTAGTTACCTCTCAGACCTTGACCAACAACGTTCATATCCTTAGATAAATATCAGTTGTAATCCAACACCAAAATTCCACTCCAGTCTCAAAACAAATCCCATTTATAAATTGGGTTTAGTTATACAATCTTATGACCCATTTCTTTATTCCCAAATTTCACTTTCTACCGATCTCCTTTCAATTATTTGCAACCCTTATCCACTTTGGAGATCTTATTTCCCCTTGTCCCATTTTTACTTGATTTCACTCTCACGTAACGTTAATGTAAAGTTAACGCTTTACACTTTAAATTTCACTTAAAACCTCTGGTTTATAATAAACCCTTTTTATCGTAATCTCCTTTCACTTAATTCATATAATTGAGTACGTTTATTTCCTTTCACCATTCAATTGGCTTGCATCTCACATTCGGTCACTTTTTAAATGAATTACCATTTAAAAATATATTCCTAAATTCATCATTAATTAAAATAATAACTTATTTCAAACATTAACTACTTTAGTAGTTAATCCCTTTTTATCCTTATTTAAATTCAAACAATATTCATTTAACTATTTTAGTCAAAACACATTAACTTGATAAAACATTCTAATTCCGAACGGTCGATTTAATTAACTTAAAAACTTGATTACCTCATTAACCGATTTCAACAATCCTCGCTTTAAATTAATTAAAAATATAATTAATTTAAATAAATTCTAATTATTTTTTTTCTTTACAAAACAATTTTCCAAGGTTTTATCATTTAATTCATTTCTTATTCTTCAACTGGTAAATCTGATTAACATCAACATTTGCTTTGCAAAATAAATTCATAACAAATCAAAGTCTTAAACAAATAAAATATTTATTTATTTCTCTTAAATAACTTTTATTCAACTAATATAATTCAGATCTAGCTCGGGTTATACAATAAATTTTTATAACCTCAACTCTATCGATTCACCTGACGGTGAATCAATATCTATAACTCGATTGGTTTTAAAGGCCATACTCTGCCAAACACTTAACTAATATCGCCCATTGGTTTAAACCAAACAGATGTTGAATATTCAATTAATAATCAACCATCAAATCAATCACACAAACAGATCAGTTCATGTATGATAATATGAAAATAAATAATACATTTGAGGGATCCGGTTGGGTCCCTCCAACCTGTTCTTCCCTGTATTCAAATGGTTATCTCAAGTCAGACCATTCAGTTTTGTTTAACTGATAAATTAAATAACGACCATTTAACATCAACCATAAATAATTCAAACAATTCAACCATCTAAACATGTTTATAAATAAACATGACCAACCAAGGTGCGTTACCTTTATTGGAAACAATCGTTAAAAATAACGATTTGGTATTCACTGAAATTAAACACAGTTTAATTTCATCTGTTAAATCAACAAACAAATGTATAACTAGCAAACAGTCAATTATTGGCAAGCAGAGCACACAAAATAAAAATACCCAATTTATATAAAATATAAAAAGGGTAACTGAGTGAGTTTAACTCACCTTGGTTCGTCTGTAGCTGAACCAGTTCGATTTAATTAAACTGACGTTTAATTTAATTAAAAACCCCAATAGCTGTTAACTCTGATCAAAACAGTTTCATCGGTGTTCGCTCGTCGACACTCTTCTACGCTCTTCGTTTGATCTGATTCATTTTCTCGTGACTGTTCCCCTTTCCTTTGACATACAGTACACGCACTGTCTAGATCTCACCCCTTCCACCGTCATTTCCTTCTACAAATGAACACAGACAAACCACTCCCTCTTCCCGCGCCTGTCAAACCTCCAACAATCCGCCGTCCCACTTCAAAAAACCCCTCCACGCACTTCATGACACCCAAAAGTACCAGCCCTGATCTGTATATTGAACCCATGCGCATATATATATGTTCTTCTTCCCACGTCAGATCCGTCCATGCGTGCTCCCATTCTCCAGTCCTCACGTCCGCTCTTTCTTTTCTTTTTTTTTTCTTCTTTTTTTTTAGAGGCGCAGTTAATATAGACGAAGGAAAGCATCAGGAAGGCTGTCGGCCTTTGGTTTGCGGAAGGAAAAGAAATGAAGTATGTTGTATTTATATGAGGGGAAACGTGGTGACCAAATAGTATTGTTTGGCGGCCAAGTAACATAGGTGCTTAGGATGATGTAGGGTAGGAATCCAGACTTTGTCGGCACGTTTTTGGTTGGGTACGATGTAGGTCTGCATCCTTACAGTAGCTGTGTTTCTTTCGAATTGATAGTTGATGTGCACTAGACGTGGAGAAAGGCTAGGATATGAGAAGACAATTGAAAATAATTTAGTCCGTATGAAACTTCACCGCGAAATAGTTGATAAAACCACCCCAATTGATTTCTGTCTTCTGATAAAAAAAGTAATCTTGATGTAAAAAGATATTCCGGATCAAATGGGACAAGTTTCGTCGCAATCCGAGGTCATATGAAAAAATTTCCTTTATAAAACCAGAAATGAACATACGTTTAATTTTTCTACGGTCACCAGATAAATCAAATCCACTTGAAACTGCGAACATCGATAATAACTTTCCGATACGAACCCAACGGCACTAATTTCGTTGCATTCTGAGACCGTTGCCCCGGTAGGCTGTTTTTACCTTGAACCGCCCTACCCTTTTTAATGCCAAATTTCTCGATCTCTAAAAATAACAAACTATATACATATCCTGACTCTAATCGATGATACGAACTCAACGGAACTGGTTTCGTGGCCTAATTCGATCGTCTGCTCAAGTTACACTCCAATGTCCCTTTACTTATTTAAATACACGCTATAGAATTTGAACAAGCGTTTTTGGCTACCGTGGCCACATACGACATCGGTTTTCCACGCCACTCACCACCGTACAATAATTTAACGATACGGTTCTAATGAAACTGGTTTCGTCGAAAACTAAGTCCGTTTGCAAAACGGCTACTTTAAAGGCCTATAATTTAATAACCATTTTCCATAGCGACTATTTCAAAATTTGATTTGGCCATAACTATCAAACTATGACACGAAATCTAGATTTTTCTCTTTCATATGAAAACTATCGTCAATACGGTCCCAACGCGTCTTGTTTCCCAGAAATCCGACTTATATCGAATCCTGTATTCTCAGTTGAAGTTCAAAACTCCAATTTTCGAACTGCACGCCATTTTCGAGCTCGAATTATATTATATATAAATTATAGCGTTCAACTTCGTTTTAAATAACGAATTAAATATTAAATTCCATTGTATTTCCAAATATAATATTTAAAATAAATAAATTAAATTAAATCTTTGACGGCCAAAAACACGGGTCGTTACATTCTTCCCCCCTTAAAATAATTTCGTCCTCGAAATTGCTAAGGTAAGAAAGAACGTTATAACTCATTTATTTTCAAATCCAATTTTACTATAAATTGAAACTCAATTCAATACTGTAAATAAATATTTTCAAAAATATCGAAAATTTTCTAACACTTTAAATTTTCGAAAAATTTCGCCAGCACCTCCTCTGTACAGCTCAATCGGTACAACTCCAACTCGCCTTTCTAGGCCTTTTCCAATCCGAAAGAAAATAAACAGCCAAGCGGCTTGCCCAATAGGCTCATAAATCACCAAACCCCATAAAAATAAACGTGTACCTTTTTGTCGGGCATATCATTATATCCTTCCCATCTGCTACCTTGTTAGCATGCACTTCCAACAAAATTCCAATTTTACCCTCGAAACCAAATCCTTCACGCATCCAATCCAAATCCCATTCTTAACTCAACTTCCATCCATCATTGATTTCAACTCTTAAATTACCAATCCAACACCATTTCAGATTCCTGTCTCCCAATTCAAAATCTAATTCAACTTGATATATTATATCCTGATTCAATTTCCAGTTAATTGGTTTCAATTCATTTCATATTTGCTTTCACAAATTTCTATCTAATTTTGTCTTTGTTCAACAATTTCCCTGGGAGTTTTTAAATAGTTCAAACCTTTCAAAAATCAAATATTCCTTTTCAGGATTCAAAACAACTTGTTTTTCTCAAAGCAATTCAAAACAAGTTTTTTGGTAGTAATCCGTCACTTAGAACTCGAAAATGAACACCGATAATGGCGCGCACATCATCGGAATCTATTTTCCAGCTATTGAAGTGAGTTCAATACTATATTACTTTCAAAACCATTTCTAAACACTTCCATTTTGAAATCAGTTCAAAATATCCTTTCCAAGGCTTGTAAAACAATTTAAAAACCTCTCAGGATTTTAAAATTCTCATATATTAAGTCCAATTCCATTTTCAATCACTTGTCCAAATTTCCAAGTTTTAATTCCAATTCTGATTTAAATTCAGATTTAACTCCTCTAATTTTCATATATTTCACTTATATGAATTCTGATTGGTTATATATAACCATTTCACATTTTATAATTTTATTGGATTATAATCACAACCAACACATCCAATATATTATAATACTTCAAATATTAATCATTCCTTTATATCAAAATATAATTTGGGTAAATTATATCATTTATCCCCTTTCAAAAACATATTGTGTCGAATTATTCTGTCCAAGAGTTTAGAAACACTTATCGACATAGTTTGCATTACTGTATCGACCAGAATTCATAAACTACTCGACAAACCAACCAACACAATATAAACAGTTTTTATAACAATTTACAAATACGCGCTCATATATATACACTCAAACTCAATCTAGGGTATTACTAACCCCATCTCTACTGAGTCACGCCACAGAGCCAAGGTAATTACTTAACCAATAGCTCTGATAACACTGTAACGAACCGGGATTTTCGACTCCGAAAATCAACATCAAACTATCATGTTGACCATTCAGACATCGAACATTCCAGATCATTAATAGAAAGAAGTTAGAGGGTGAGAATAGATAAGGTAGAAATATTGAATAGAAGAAGAAGAAGAAACAACACAACACAGAGTCTCACATCGCAGCGGAACAAATATAATACAGAAATAATTCTTTATTGAGAGCTTTGAAAATACTTACAGTATCAGAGTACATCATACCATGGGACAGTTATAATAGCCTGTTCCCATATACAACACACAGCGGAATAGTAGTAATATCATACGTCTGGACTCTTCCAGCTCGTCTCTTCATAACAGTCGATAACCTGAACCTGTACAACCCGGCCTAACCCGAGCATTTACAAAACACCGGGTCAGTCTGGTGAACCAGAGTGAGATAAACTCGCACAGTAATAAGGGTGAACCATCCAATCTTGATTTTAAAGTTCAAAACCTTTTCAAAAGAAAAGGATAATCGTAAGACCAAATCCACACATAAATACGGACGGTTTTTACCTTACGATAACCCAAAACAGTTTTGAAACCAATATCTTGTTCTGATATTATAATAATGTCTAAATACAAGTAAATATCAATTCTAGTAGAACGCTTGCATCTCACGCTCTACATATATAGTATACAATCATAAACCGCGGGCGCTTATTGGAGATTGGATTCCAACTTGACAAGGTATGGGTCCACCTTCCGATAATGTATCTCTAGAGACGAATACACTGGGTTCAACAAGAACTTCTTGCAACCCGGCCCTCACATGACCGACCCCTCATTTCGCTTGAGAGTATCGAATGTATATCACCGACGGTTGGGATCAGCAACCGTCTCCCGACAAGGGACAGCATCGAAACATAGATTAAGAAACAAATAGGATTTCCTCTAGATAGGTGATCATACACCCTAATGGGAGCGACCCACATAGCCATGCTGCCTGCCCGATTTTTGTCATTCCCCGGTTGATGAGGCTTGAGGCCAGAATTTCTCTTGAACATCTGGTCGTCATTCACTTTGAATGCCACATCGTCAAATCCATCAGATATCACTAATTGACGTCCACAAAAATACTCTAGCTGAAAGCTAGAGAATGGCAATTCCCTGCCAACAACTATCGTACGTTTGAAGAAATCAACGTACATGACCCTTTGGAAATACTCTGTCAGACATCCTTCCATATACGTCATCCAGGAACAGGATGAACCGAAGGTACTCTCCTACTGCATCCAATATAGGAATCACCCCATGGATCAGTAGCAAGAAGTCCTTGCAACCCGTAGATTCCCACCACGACAGAATCACAGCTTATCTCGGCTTGCCAGGCAGAGAATATTAGTGGTTCTTCCGTTTATGAAGATCCACAGTCTTCAATGCTCCATCTCGACCATCTTCTGATATCTTCACGTATTTGTTGGTCGGAATGGTTTTCGAATATACATTCGATCCCGGTCTTTCCATACCAACAATCGTATTGGACAGGTTTGATAGTCGGTGTTTTAACTATCAAAATATATAGTGTTTCAATCATGACACTCCAATGAGTTCACTGATTCAGTATTCAGCATCACTTGGCCTTTAAATCAAACTGATTTACTTTTGTTAAATAAAACTTCTAACTCTTTTAGTATTCAAAGATACGATATTTGAATAATTCTAATTCGATCTAACTCTAATCGATTAACTCTAATTGAGTTACTAATATTCGACTTAAAACCATTCGCTTGACTCTAGATCACAGCGATCACAATGGTTACGCCTGATTCCCTCAGGAAACATCCGACCGCCGTAGGCTATCTGCAGCCCTGCGAATTACGCTAGCAGTCGTACGAAATGGCAACTTAGCCGAATAATTATGTTTGGCTAATTCTATCTCGAATAACTATATTCAATTTCCCATTTAAAATCTTCCTTCAAATCATCCTTTAAATTCGGAAATCCATTAGTTTAACAAAGAAATTTATAACACATATGTTATAACAATAGCATTATATTTACTATTTAGATTTACAAAACAACAGCGCTATAATCGCTGTTTAGGTTTACAACCCATTTACTATAGCAAAAGCGCCACAATCGCTATATTAGATTTACAAAACATATATTATAACAACAACGCTAAAATCGTTGTTTAGATTTTCAAAGCATATCCACTAACGTCTCTTACGATTATCAACTAATACTATCTTCGGATAATTCCGATGTTGTTCAAGTTGGGGTATTTTAGTTACCTCTCAGACCTTGACCAACAACGTTCATATCCTTAGATAAATATCAGTTGTAATCCAACACCAAAATTCCACTCCAGTCTCAAAACAAATCCCATTTATAAATTGGGTTTAGTTATACAATCTTATGACCCATTTCTTTATTCCCAAATTTCACTTTCTACCGATCTCCTTTCAATTATTTGCAACCCTTATCCACTTTGGAGATCTTATTTCCCCTTGTCCCATTTTTACTTGATTTCACTCTCACGTAACGTTAATGTAAAGTTAACGCTTTACACTTTAAATTTCACTTAAAACCTCTGGTTTATAATAAACCCTTTTTATCGTAATCTCCTTTCACTTAATTCATATAATTGAGTACGTTTATTTCCTTTCACCATTCAATTGGCTTGCATCTCACATTCGGTCACTTTTTAAATGAATTCCCATTTAAAAATATATTCCTAAATTCATCATTAATTAAAATAATAACTTATTTCAAACATTAACTACTTTAGTAGTTAATCCCTTTTTATCCTTATTTAAATTCAAACAATATTCATTTAACTATTTTAGTCAAAACACATTAACTTGATAAACCATTCTAATTCCGAACGGTCGATTTAATTAACTTAAAAACTTGATTACCTCATTAACCGATTTCAACAATCCTCGCTTTAAATTAATTAAAAATATAATTAATTTAAATAAATTCTAATTATTTTTTTTCTTTACAAAACAATTTTCCAAGGTTTTATCATTTAATTCATTTCTTATTCTTCAACTGGTAAATCTGATTAACATCAACATTTGCTTTGCAAAATAAATTCATAACAAATCAAAGTCTTAAACAAATAAAATATTTATTTATTTCTCTTAAATAACTTTTATTCAACTAATATAATTCAGATCTAGCTCGGGTTATACAATAAATTTTTATAACCTCAACTCTATCGATTCACCTGACGGTGAATCAATATCTATAACTCGATTGGTTTTAAAGGCCATACTCTGCCAAACACTTAACTAATATCGCCCATTGGTTTAAACCAAACAGATGTTGAATATTCAATTAATAATCAACCATCAAATCAATCACACAAACAGATCAGTTCATATATGATAATATGAAAATAAATAATACATTTGAGGGATCCGGTTGGGTCCCTCCAACCTGTTCTTCCCTGTATTCAAATGGTTATCTCAAGTCAGACCATTCAGTTTTGTTTAACTGATAAATTAAATAACGACCATTTAACATCAACCATAAATAATTCAAACAATTCAACCATCTAAACATGTTTATAAATAAACATGACCAACCAAGGTGCGTTACCTTTATTGGAAACAATCGTTAAAAATAACGATTTGGTATTCACTGAAATTAAACACAGTTTAATTTCATCTGTTAAATCAACAAACAAATGTATAACTAGCAAACAGTCAATTATTGGCAAGCAGAGCACACAAAATAAAAATACCCAATTTATATAAAATATAAAAAGGGTAACTGAGTGAGTTTAACTCACCTTGGTTCGTCTGTAGCTGAACCAGTTCGATTTAATTAAACTGACGTTTAATTTAATTAAAAACCCCAATAGCTGTTAACTCTGATCAAAACAGTTTCATCGGTGTTCGCTCGTCGACACTCTTCTACGCTCTTCGTTTGATCTGATTCATTTTCTCGTGACTGTTCCCCTTTCCTTTGACATACAGTACACGCACTGTCTAGATCTCACCCCTTCCACCGTCATTTCCTTCTACAAATGAACACAGACAAACCACTCCCTCTTCCCGCGCCTGTCAAACCTCCAACAATCCGCCGTCCCACTTCAAAAACCCCCTCCACGCACTTCATGACACCCAAAAGTACCAGCCCTGATCTGTATATTGAACCCATGCGCATATATATATGTGCTTCTTCCCACGTCAGATCCGTCCATGCGTGCTCCCATTCTCCAGTCCTCACGTCCGCTCTTTCTTTTTTTTTTTTTTTCTTTTTTTTTTTTTTTAGAGGCGCAGTTAATATAGACGAAGGAAAGCATCAGGAAGGCTGTCGGCCTTTGGTTTGCGGAAGGAAAAGAAATGAAGTATGTTGTATTTATATGAGGGGAAACGTAGTGACCAAATAGTATTGTTTGGCGGCCAAGTAACATAGGTGCTTAGGATGATGTAGGGTAGGAATCCAGACTTTGTCGGCACGTTTTTGGTTGGGTACGATGTAGGTCTGCATCCTTACAGTAGCTGTGTTTCTTTCGAATTGATAGTTGATGTGCACTAGACGTGGAGAAAGGCTAGGATATGAGAAGACAATTGAAAATAATTTAGTCCGTATGAAACTTCACCGCGAAATAGTTGATAAAACCACCCCAATTGATTTCTGTCTTCTGATAAAAAAAGTAATCTTGATGTAAAAAGATATTCCGGATCAAATGGGACAAGTTTCGTCGCAATCCGAGGTCATATGAAAAAATTTCCTTTATAAAACCAGAAATGAACATACGTTTAATTTTTCTACGGTCACCAGATAAATCAAATCCACTTGAAACTGCGAACATCGATAATAACTTTCCGATACGAACCCAACGGCACTAATTTCGTTGCATTCTGAGACCGTTGCCCCGGTAGGCTGTTTTTACCTTGAACCGCCCTACCCTTTTTAATGCCAAATTTCTCGATCTCTAAAAATAACAAACTATATACATATCCTGACTCTAATCGACGATACGAACTCAACGGAACTGGTTTCGTGGCCTAATTCGATCGTCTGCTCAAGTTACACTCCAATGTCCCTTTACTTATTTAAATACACGCTATAGAATTTGAACAAGCGTTTTTGGCTACCGTGGCCACATACGACATCGGTTTTCCACGCCACTCACCACCGTACAATAATTTAACGATACGGTTCTAATGAAACTGGTTTCGTCGAAAACTGAGTCCGTTTGCAAAACGGCTACTTTAAAGGCCTATAATTTTATAACCATTTTCCATAGCGACTATTTCAAAATTTGATTTGGCCATAACTATCAAACTATGACACGAAATCTAGATTTTTCTCTTTCATATGAAAACTATCGTCAATACGGTCCCAACGCGTCTTGTTTCCCAGAAATCCGACTTATATCGAATCCTGTATTCTCAGTTGAAGTTCAAAACTCCAATTTTCGAACTGCACGCCATTTTCGAGCTCGAATTATATTATATATAAATTATAGCGTTCGGCTTCGTTTTAAATAACGAATTAAATATTAAATTCCATTGTATTTCCAAATATAATATTTAAAATAAATAAATTAAATTAAATCTTTGACGGCCAAAAACACGGGTCGTTACAATAACCATCAGAGTAGCGGAATCCAAAATACAGCTTATAATCTAAATCTTTATTACAACTTCAAAATAATGTCTCTAAAAAAGGAAAGAATGAAGGTGCACTACTAATTCCCAAAGCAGTGAGCATCAACAACACAGGGAGAATATATGTATATAGTACGTGGAAGTCTCTTGCTCGTCTTCGGATAATTACTCGTGCATAACCACAATCTATCTCTAGTCTTCTCATTTAGGAGCACCCAGAGTAATAAGAAAATACATAAAACACTAGGTCAGACAAAAGTCTTGTATGAGCGATAGCAGCAAAATAAAACAATAACAGGTATAAATAATCATACCTGAACCTGGACCTGTAACCAAAGAGTTAGCACAACAAGATGTACAGTGCTCTAAGGTAACACTAACATATAGTCTAAAAATGGGAGTATGCGTGTTATGGTGATAGAAAACATCAAACATAACAATCATCCTCACGTCTCTCACTCAGTGCGCAAAGCGTACGATATCCACCGCTTTGTTCACCAAATCTATTGGGGCCATAACGGCAACTCCGTACAACTATTGCTACGACCACTTTGCCCTGTGGGGCCATGATGGCAACTCCGTACAACTATTACTCTTACCCCACTGCACTGGTCCATAGTCAATAACCCTAAAGAACCAACCATTCCACACTTCCCGGGCTCTGGTTCGTCTACATGCCCTCTCTCTTAATGGTGAACCAAAGTTATACATATCGATAACCCCTTTGCACACGTCCTGCAGCAAAGCCCAACTCTAGAAGTTGACTCATTGGTTCTCATTTGGATCCTTAGTAATAACTTCTTATCTATACTTACTTTACATCTTAGGTTTCAATTGAATTGGAATTGATCTTCCGAAGAGTTCACGGTTCGTTCGCTATTTAGGCCCGAAGGCCGGCTCATGGCCCCCTGGCATTGGCTCGTGGCTCGCCCCCGGCATCGGCTCGTGGCTAATGTCCCCAAGCTCCGATTTGTGGGCCCTGCTCGTGGTTCGTGGCCCCCAAGCTCCGGTTTGTGGCTCCTAGGTCCGGTTCGTGATTTGCTTCATGGTTCAAGCTCGCATGGTGGAGCGGTTCATCTTGTGGTGTTTCCCTCACTACGGTTCGTGGTGCTCCATCGTAGTCTGACTCATGGTGCTCCCCGCATGACCCGATTCGTGGTTCTCCAATCACGACTCGGTTCGTACACAAGGGTCACGAATCGCACCTCTTAGCAATTTCCAACAAGCTAACTTTCGCCAAACGTCGGCATTTTCAACCATTCTAACTTTTCTAGACAATCATAAAGCATCCCAAACAGTAGTAACAACATATAGGATCAATCAAAAGATCAAAATATCAATCATATAGGTTATTTAGGATCAAACATACCCAAATCTACGATTTTCCCCTTAATCCCCTTAACCATGTTTTAATAATAGGATTAGCAAAATTAATCCAAATTAACCCAAATTTTCACCAGTGACATAAAATAATATTTTAGAATTTCTCCATATTTTTTCAGATTTTTATGATGCATAATTTCGCTAATTATCACTAATCGCCCCTAATTAGCCGTAATTAGTGAATAAAAGTGCAATCACTCACCTTAGCCACAAATAAATTATAGATCTTAAAACTCCACTGATTTGGGTCGAAATCCTATGTTTTCTAGCAGCTCTACCTCAATTTTAACGCTAATCCGCCTTGTTTGATGTAGATTTGCTTAATTTGTGATTAGGAAGTAATTAGGGATGAATTTAGAAGGTGGATGGAGGCCATTACTAGGGTTAGAGGAAGGTATGTGGCGGCTAGAAAAATAAAAATGAATCATCCTCTAACTCTTTTCAGCCCTCGCATAACTCTAATCCCGAAGTGGGTTATGGGCTTAACCACTAATCACCTAACTAAGCCCGGTTAAGCTGTTTTTCCATCTTCAAACCTTATTTCAGCCATATCTCCCAAACGGTAAATCCGTTTGATCAATGTGACCAATCTACGGAAAGGTAAGCCACCATCTAAATCCAGCGGAGGTGGTTTCAGGTTAAAACTCCTTATCAATCAAAAGTTACAGGTGAAACAAGATTCGCTAGGGGCAAAACTATCATTTAAAATTCGGCAAAAATCGTGAACGTGAGAAATGACCCCAATAATCGTTTTCCAAAGTTACACGACTATACGACTTCATATGTGAATAAAATAAATATTATATGATCCAAATGTAGAATGCGGGTCGTTACATATAAAATTATCTACATGAAAATACAACGAATTTTCCAAGATAAACATTTTTGGAAGAATTGTTTCACACCAAAATCAATCTGTAACTAACTTGTTGTCCTACCTTTAAATTTCTCTAGAAATAATGTTGTTCTTCAATTAAATGAATCAACAATTATACAACATCTTGAGCTAACTCAAGCATAAGTTGAGTTTCAAGAATAAACAAAAAAGCAACATAAACTTCCGGGAACAATGCGATTGGTGAAAGCTTATATGGATATACACTAACAATGGATCAGGATAGCAAGACTTTTTTTTATAAAATTTGTATATCCTATCATAGGAACCTTTGTTAAGCTTTTTAGACCATACAAAAACTAGAATTTTTTTTTGGTCATGCAATAAACAAAATTGATATTACAAAAACACTCAGTTCATTGCTTACCAAATGCAATTTTTAAATGATCATTACACATTTGGAGGTTGTTTGTCAACTATCTTAAGCACCTAACCATTTAAAACATTATTGAAGCAAACAATATGATACAATGCACCTCACCTTAAATGCGTGTTCATATGAAATACTTCCCAAAAATTTCTATCATGGGAAAAGGCTGCAAGAAAGTAACAAATGAAATTTAATCACCATAATTAAACAACACACAGGTTTTACCTTATGATTTAAACACCACCACAACACAAAGTCTAAAGGAGTACTAAGGGCTTCGATCGGTTCCTCAGAATGCTCGGCCAATGGCTGAATAATTTGATTAGGTAAAATGCCCACCAACCTATAAAATATGCAAAAAATTTGATGATAAATGGAAACAGGCCGACTGTGTACGTACTTGAAACCATGTGTCCATGCGTGTGTGTGTGTGAGTGCATGTATGTAAATCTGTGTAGGTGTGTATCTTCAAATACCATTGAAATTGCAAGTTTAATACATACATAAACAGTCTTGGGCAGTGTACGTGTAATGCTTTTAATCTGCTCGTCGTTCCGAAACGGCAGAACTGTTGGGATTCTCTCGATTTCGGAAGAACGGAATTATGTGCGTGAACAATAAACAATAATATAAATTCAAGTTATTAAAATAAAGTTCACACCAGTTACATAACACCAGTTAAAATACTATTTATATACATATCAGTGTGTGCTTGATGCTGAAGCATGTTATTTTGAACTTGCCGCTGCATCATGTACTGACCTATTTTGGAGTAATCATTAGAACCTCAGTGAAAAGAACACCATAGTAAATAAATGAAGGCTAATTAAAAAGCATATGAAGGTTGTACCTTGGGGCAAAACATTTTGGAAGTATGATTGCAGTGTTGCACCCAACTGTGGGGAACCAAGTTGAGGAAACTCAGTTACCTCATGACGCAGTACATGGAATATAGATGGTCCATCTAAAACCGACTGTTCCACTATACCTCTAACATGTTGCAAATTTATTTCATTTATGTATATAGAAAACTGAGAAACAAATATATCAAAATGAAATAGAGCAAAACGCTATGGCAATTTTTTATAACGGGCAATATATTGAATAATATTTATAGCTAGCATATTCTGATAGAACTTAGGAAGGAAATAACAGAATTACATAATACCTGAAGGTCGATATCAACATAGCCATGAAGCCTAGCTAATGGTACGTAAATGTATAATGATATAATACAATACTTTTTAAAACTCTACATAAGCCAAAAGTAATTCACACGGTTGTCAATCATTTACGTTTTTATTGTCTTTCAGCCTCTGAGCATTACTGAATTACCAAGCTCAAGGATAGTAAATCTCAATAACCCAGCAACAACATTAAATTGCAAAATTTTCAGAATGACAACATGCATCTTGCTTCAGTAATCACAAATAATATTCTTTAATTGCTGGATATTTATGTAGGTTCCCTTTGTAAAACAAAGGCTCAAATCTATGTATATATCATTAACATGTCAAACTATCACCAACAACTAATCTTGAACAATCCTTATATTTCATTTACCTTTTTTAAATACTGAAGATCACAATTTAGTAAAAAGGTTATTACCGAGCTCCAACTAAATATTTAAGTGGGTGAAAACTCAAATTTTAATTTTTGATATTGTTTTCCTATGAATGTCATAAACTTACCACTCCCGATGCAAGAAAATCTCAATAAATCACAGTTACATTAATGCTAGTGTAAAAATCTACTACACTGAACAGAAAAGAAATCCATGAACTTTGTAACAACTGTAAATATCATATGAATGAGAAAAACTATAAAAATTATTGCATAAAAGGAAAAAAAATACAAACTTAAGGTGAAGATCTGGAATTATCCAAAGAAATTAGGTTCGCATCGTGCTGTCAACCAAAGAAGAGGAAGGAGAAACGATGTCGTTTGGATCAGGTAGACGAAATCACCAAAACCCTAAAATATTAACGAATACAAGAAATCGAATTAGTAATCAAAGGAGAAGAAAAAAAAACCTAAAACAGTAACCAAAGGAGAAGAAGGAGAAATGATGCCTTGGATCGGGTAAAAGAAGGTGAAGCGATTTGAGAAATGAAGAGGGCACGGTATATACTCATGTAAGAGGGAAATAAAAAAAAGGAGGGAGAGGTGCGAGGGAAAATAAAAAAAGGAGGGGAGAGGAGTGCGTTTTGCTCGGAATTTTTTACAAGATCAGGCACTAATTTGATGAATGTTATAACCGTATCAAAATTAAATATGGCCAAAAGTCATATCTAAATATTTAGATACGGCTATGAGCCACATCAAATTTGATATGGCTATAGACCGTATCAAATTTAAAGGATAAGGGAGTGTCAAATTTGCTATTATGGTGTAGTGAGATGATCCAATAGCTGATTCCCAAGGTACTTGTCCAAGTCCAAGAAAATTTCTTGTTCTTTTGATAAGGATCTCAACATATGAATGAGCATACTTCGACAAAGCTTCGAAGTCAGAAACATACTCTAGCTTCGGTCGACCATTCTGCTTAAGCTCAACAAACTTCTTAAACAGGATAAACTTCTGAACGGTAGCAATAAACTTTGTCCCAAACTTGACTTGGAATTGCCCCCATGAAATCTCATTTTCTGGAATCTCTAAAGTGAAAGAGTTCCACGAATCCATAGCTCTGCCTTGTAGTTGTCTTGATGCAAGCTTCCTCTTGGTCGCATCATAATTACCCAAGTCTCCAAAAGATCCAAATGCAAGTATAAGGCCACCCTTGAATCTCTACAATCGGCTCCATCCCCTTAAACGATTTCCCTTCTAGAGTAGTGAAATATTTTCATAGCTTCGCGAAGTCCACCGCCCTTGGTACTTGCACTTGAACTCCTGCATCTACCGCAGCTGTCTCTGGAGTGGGAGCCCCCCTCATGATCGCTGCCATCATGGCCTCGAACATAGCTATGTAATCTAATATACCGCCATTTCCCCTTCCAGGAACAGCCTCCTCCCTAGCAGCGTGTCTCGACGTTCGATGACTCATTCTAAATCTGAAAAATAGACTGATTAGTCTACATATGAGAAAAACTGCAAATGGAGTTCAAACTCTATTATAGTATATACTAATATATAGTATAATTCCATCAAAAATCTATAAATACGTCTCTCATATGTAATTACGTCTTCGAAATTTGGCTAAAATCGATTAACCAATGCTCTGATACCAATTGCGACGACTGCTCATAACTCCAGCACTTAACATGGGGAATAATGTGTTGAAAGATGTGCAAGGCAGTTATGGACGATCATCAGGGTAGGATAATACAAGCGAAACCTGTCGTATAACTCATAACGCAAGGATAAAAAATAATAGAACATATACAACAGGCAATAATAATGAAGCATAATTGAGAAGAATCTTAAACTTTTCATATCACCATGAAAATTTCCATACAAGATTGGACTATAAGAGTCTATACAAAGTGCCTCACTACAAGTCACTCATATAATACATCAACATAGAAGAAAAAACAACAAGTAGTAGGTAATAGGAAACTAATATGTTAAGCCTCCGGCTCGTCATCACTCAGCGGCATCGTCCTCATCAAAACCAACTACCTGTCACTTGCTGCTCAGTCTACTCATCCAACACAAGGATGAATAACCCAAGGCAATAAGAGGAAACATAAAACCTTGAATCAGACAAGCGTCTTAATGAGCGATAAAACATCTATCAAACATCATCCATTAATATATGAGAATAGGCAGGTTACTCAGCTAATCTACCAACATAAATATCGAAGAACCCAAACTCGTCTTCCCCACATCGGACAGTGATAACCTTTACTAACAATCAGATATAAACAAACGGTACATTAATAGCAATCGGTTATCAAGCGTAGACCATCCTTATCGATATCGACATCTCCCAAGCACAAGCCCTGAAGGCCTAAACAAACATCAAACAAGTACCCAAGAGATATCTCCTTCGACGTTGAATAATCGTCGCAATATAAGCAAAGCAACCATCATCCATGACTGTGGCTATCACCACCAATCCCTCTTTGAAACTATCGCTAATCGTATGAATGGCAATATCATCATGCCATCCGTCATGGGCTAACGGTTACCCCGGTTCTAGCAAAAACTCCATAAGCCTTTCATCATTGTGTATCTAGGCCTCCGTCACTACCCAGGGTACTCGAATAGTCATCTAGTTGTTTAGGCGTCCCTATTATACTCCTTCTTTAAGCCCGCTAGAACCTACGGCCACGGTAATTCCTCGACCTTCGTTATCTCTAGGGCTGTCAATGGGTCGGGTTGGGTCGGGTTCGGGCCGAGTCAAGTCGTGTTCGGGTTGAGTTCAGGTCGAGTCAGCTCTACGCGTTTATTAAATAGGTCGGTTTCGAGTTGATCCATTTATAATCGTGCGGGTTTCAGGTTTGATTCGTGTAACCCGTTAAGAAAAATATTTGTATAAAAAGATGTGAATGAACATGAAAACATGAAAGAAGGGCATTGTCGTCATTCACTTGTTTCAAGCTAAGATGAGAATAAAAATGTAAAAAGTTGTTAATGTGGGAATAAACATGAAAACGTGAAAATTTATTAAGTGTTAGTGTGTATGAATAATTGAATAATGATAACATTCTTCATTTTCAAGCTAAGATGAGAATTTTAAAATAATATAGAGCCCATAAACGGGTTAGTCGGGTCAAATTCGGGTTTCCCGGATCAACCCTAAACACACTTATTTATGAACGGGTCAAAGTCGGGTTGATCCTAAGATGACCCATTATTAAACGGGTCGTGCCAGCCCACTAATTTCCCATGCGGGTTGCGGGTTGTGTTGGAAATTGACAGCCTAGTTATCTCCAGTCGTCATCATCGGCAACCATTAGCAAGCTCAAATCATCTTGAGCAACCATTATCCACGAGCTCAAATCATCTTGAGTCGTCTTCACATTCGTTACCTTTCATCGATCAACGAACGTTTTAAATAATTTCAAACATTCCTCCTTGAATTCACGTCGAAGCCATGATCGTTGTCGACCCAAAAATATGCGTCTTTTGGTCGATACTGCATTTATACCATTTTCAACCTTTCTACTATGGAAAACATACTACAACGTTTAATTCAGCCTTTTACAACGTTTCAGAAATGCTATCATATTTCCTGACTTGATCCTAACCCATTGGCGAAATTTTTATACCACCGCATTTAAAACTGCTTTCCATAGTGTTTTGAAACGCTGTCATATCTTCCCGATCCATCCTCGATCGGCCTGCCCGGTCCGTCAGCCAATCCATCAAAAACTGCACAAAAACACGTGTGCATCACCAAATTTTTTATTGGCTGATCCATTCTCCAAAAGTGGCCAATACATCAACCTTCTATAGCATTTTAAAAGCGTTGTTAAATTTTCCCGATCCATACCAATGAAAAATTACCCGATCCATGGTCACGCGCTTAGCCCGGTCCATCATTTTCTTGTGCACAACTCTTCCCGATCCATGCCAGATTAGCTGTGCCCGATCTAACTTTCTACAATGTTTGTCAAATGTTGTTAAACTATGAAATTTCATCCCGATACATGCTTTGAAAAACTACCTGATCCATCAATAAAACACGCCTGAGCCAACTTCGTATAGATCCAAAAATCATGCAAAACATTAAATTTCACCAATCAATCAAACCAAACTATCACTAAGTATTATCACAATGGTTTATTATCAGTCAAACATAAAAAATTCACCAAATCCATGACAAACAATAAACTAATTAAACAAATGGATCTAACTTTTAACTAAGCATGAATTAACATAGAAATTTACCAATTTAAGTTGCTAGATTAGATCCTATGGTGATTCGAATGAAAATATACATACGATGATGTTGATCTAGGTGAAAACAACTTGAAATGATGAAAGTAAGATCAAACAACCCATATACTCGATTGAATCCATGTAAGAGATGCTTATCACTCACTAAATCTTCAAAATAGCTTGAAAACCACTAATCTCTAATCCGGACAGCGAAAAAGGATGAAGAACGGCCTTCGAATCAACCACTTTGATGCGATCTACCTTTCTTCGATGTTGATCTTCGACCTTCTAATCATGATCTATGTTTTTAATGGAGGAGAGAGATATTTGATTGAGAAAGGAGGATCAGGAGCTCAACCAAATAAGAGAAATGAAGAAAACTAAACTATTCTCCATGCCTCTACCCCTTATTTATTGACAACAACCCAACCCTTAGCGGGCCCCACAAACCAGCCCACTAATTTCAAATTAGTTTGGACAAAAATTATGTAACATTAAAATAGCGATTTCTCCCAAACCGCTGAACCAAATATTTTATGTGACCACTTTATGGAATTAGCAACGTCGTTTCATTTCCAATTAATCGATCTCAGAACCTGATTCGATCCCAGTCAAAGTTATTCCTTGTACAAAACTGACAGGAGCAAAATGATCACAAATAAAATTGGCAATAATTATGGGCAGTTCTCAAATCCCCATAAAAACATATCAAAATTTGAGAATGATCCTACCTATGGGGAATAAAATAAAAATATTTTACGATCCTTCGATACGTAAAATGCGGGTCCTTACACCAATACTCCTCCACATCTAAGTTTCTCTCTCAACCGAGCCACCCTGTGGCACATAGAACTTTTCCAAGCGAATTAAGTTCGAGCAACGCTCGAACTTCCCAACCAGAAATGCCTTATTGAACATATCCACTGCATTATCCTTTGTGTGCACTTTCCAAAGGCACAATTGCTTGTCTTTGTCCATGGCTACTAGAAATGACTCCCTCACTTCAATATGCTTGGTCGTGAGCTAAATGCCAAATTCTCCTCCAAATGGATAGCACTTTGGCTATCACATTGAACATCAACATTGTCATGTTCAAAACCCAAGTCACGCAACAATCACATCGTATAGAGTGCTTCCTTTGCCGACTCCACTGCGGCTATCAACTCCGCTTCCATTGTGGATAAAGAAATTATGGTTTACAATGTCCAACTTATGGCTATACTACTAAGAGCAAAGATATATGCGAAAGTTGATTCTCTTCGATCCCTATCACCAGCATAATCCGAATCACAGTAACCAACCAACATGCAAATCTTCTCTTCACTACACCTTAAAACAAGACCAGGAGATGATGTACCTTTCAAATATCTCAAAATAAGCTTCACTGATTCTCAATGCGATTTCCCTGGATTAGCCATGTACCGACTAACCATCCCGATGACATTTGCAATATCGGGCTTTGTACACGCCATGGCATACATCAAACTTCCAACCACAGTAGCATATGGAACCTTTGCCATATAAGCCTTGTCTTTCTCCTCGATAAGTGATCCCTTACTCGAAATTTTTACATAAATATTTGACGCCTTTGCATCCTCCCTGCTAAACAAGCAAAGAACTTTTCTAATATATTCCTTTTTATTTAGTTTCAGCTCAAAACGCTTTCGATTCCTTTCAATCTCCATACCCAAAATCTTCTTTTCTTCGCCAAGGTCTTTCATTTCGAATTTCGCCTTTAATCTCAATTTCAACTTTATGATTCCTTCCTTGTCCTTAGAAGCAATGAGTATATCGTCCACATAAAAGAGTAAATACACCAAACAATTATTTCCTACTTCTTGAAATATACATAAGCATCTTTAATGCTTCGTTGGAATCCACTTTCAAGCATGAAATGATTAGATCTATTGTACCATTGCGTAGTGATTGCTTCAAACCATATAGTGATTTCTTCAACTTGCAAACCAATTTTGACTTACCATATACAACAAACACTTCCGGTTGCTCCCTGTAAATGTCTTCATCCAAGTCACCATGCAAGAAGGCGGTTGTCACATTAATTTGCTTCAACTCCAAGTCGTGAATAGCAATTATGGCTGGTAATATCCGGATAAAAGTATGCCTCACAACTGGTGCGAAGATCTCATCATACTCCTTTCCCTTTCTCTGTGCAAACCCCTTAGCCACTAGCCTAGCTTTGTATCTTCCATCGTCCTTTACCCTGTATATCTATTTGCACCCAATAGCATGGTTTTCTTGAGGAAGTTGAACCAACTCCCAAGTCCGATTCTTCATCAACGATTGCATCTCTTCTTTCATGGCACAAATCCACCTCGAGCTATCACTCAAATTCATGACGTCATCAAGGTCCATTGGCTCATCATGGACTACATAAAGCGCATAGTACAAATTCTCACAAAAGCTAAGAAGTTACAATCATCATATCTTCTGGTAGCCTTATAGCATGTTGACCAACCCGAATAGCAATACCATCACCCAATCTTCCTTCAGCTCCATCTTGAACTGAATCTTCTCTAGGCTTATGTACATCACCAATACTACTAGTGGAATTCTGTGGACTATGTGATGTAACATCAACTGCTACCTTCTAACAAGCATCTCTAACAACTCTACTCTCTCTAGGCCTGAAAGTGGGAATAACTTCCTTCTCCTTTGATTCACCGCGAACCAAATGTGGAACATCTGATGAGCTCCCATTCTCCTTCAACATAGCCGACTCATCAAAAGTAACATGACAAGAAACCATAACCTTCTTCTTTTTTGATTCCAAATTCAATAGCTTTTAGCACCGTCCATATAGCCAAGGAAAATTCCCTTGAAATCTCTAGGCGCAAGCTTATTACTTCCCAGGATCTTCACATAAATTGGATCGCCAAATACACAAAGATAATTCAAGTCAATGCTCTTTCCCTTCCACACTTCCTCCGGAATTATGTTGTCAATAACCTAGCATAAAATTCAATTAATAATATGCACTGTGGTTGACAAAGCTTCAACCCAAAATCCCATAGAAAACCTGGTGTCATAATCAAGCTTCGAGCTTTCTCCAGTACATTTCGGTTCATTCTCTTTGCTACTCCACAAGATTGTGGATCCCCAGGTGTAGTAAAATGCCTCCGAATACCATGATGCTTCCAAAATTTTGGAAAATCTCCGGAAACATACTCTCCGCCATTATCGGACCTAAGAACCTTCAAAGTCTTTCCACTCTCATTCTCAACAAGAGATTTCATTCTTTGAACCTTGTAAATGCCTCTAACTTGGACTTCATTACATACACCCAAACCTGTCGAGAAAAATCATCAATGAAGGAAATATAATATCTTGCTCCTCCCAAAGAAGCTACAGGCGCTGATCCCCATACATCCATGTGCACATATTCAAGATCCCTCTTGAATCATGTTTCCCTTCACCGAATGACACTCTAGTTTGCTTCCCCATGACACATTACTCGCAAAACTCCAACTTATTGAAACTCTCACCATCAATCATATCACGACCCAAAATCCACCTATCCCCGAAGAGAGGGAGAACACGGACTGCGTGAGAACACGACGCATCGAAACATAGAATGACAGAACTTTTTATTGCTATTACAATAATTTACATCAGGGTACAAGAATATCAAAGCACAAATAAATATTACACAATGGAAAATAATATCAAAAATTAAATTACATAGTAGCAAAAAATAAAACTGTATGAACAATATACATCGACTACCACAACTGGAAGGAATACACAGATACAAAGCTTTCCGAATATAGCTCCAGCTGTAAACCAGGATCCTGTTAAATAGAAATCTGTAAAACCTAAACAACTAACTGCCCGTGTGGAAAATATGGGCACCTAGAGTTAGGTGAAAACAATAAACTCCGGGTTAGTCATGGGACTAGTGTGAAAACTTAAAACAGTTATTAAACTTTTACTTTAAAATACGGTAAATCACGGGACCACGTCGTATGTCAGGAATGGGTTCACTACCATAAAAACTATGAAATAAAACAATTTGTAAACAACGCAATGCCTTTCGAAAAATAAGGCTATTATAAGACTTAGGTCCCATCACACAATGCAATGCAAGTTGGAGGATAGAGTTTTATCTTATAATAGCGAGACATTCTTGATACGCTTTAAAAAAATCATTTTTGATATTACTATAAGTGCATAGTTGTCAATAACAACTTCGAATATAAATGTATCAATCACATACGACATAATACCTCATCCTACTATGTCGCCATGTTGGCATGCAGCTAAAACCGAGAGTTGCGTAGCGGAAATTGGGTTCCATTTATTAGTCGAGGCAAGGGATGTCTCCTCACCGATTGAAGATACTCTAGCAAATGCATCAAGATCACACCTATGGGCAACCCTTGGATCTTCAAGGATGATCTACACCTAACGTTTGTGGATTAGTTATTCCTGAACAATATGTTTCCTAATCATATCGGACCTCCAAAATGGTCAGCACGCCGACCATATAAGCTTTATAGTTGGCTCTATAACCAAAGTGCCTCGAAAACCATCAACCACATAAGTAAAAATGTTCGGGCTCCATACCATGACACCACTTCTAGTTAGAAAGAAACGCACACACTCCCTGCAGTCACTATCCCGTTTTTGACTCATATTGGGGTGTGAGGCTAGCGAATTAAAGCTAAACACAAAGCTATGCTACTTAAAGTTGTACTTTGATCATCATCCACAAGGCCCTGCTTTTCAACAAAAGCCGTGGTAATTGCATCTTAGAATGTCACATTGTCAATTCATGCCATACCATTGATTTCTGCCAATATATAACCTCTAAGCTCGTACGTCTCAGAGAAGGATGTTAAGCAAGAGAATAACTTCTCTGCCACCAAACAGATATGTATATATATATATAGCAGTGATCAATGAATATAGCATACAATAACATGTCAGACAAAATCCGTTCACAAGTTCGTTCAGGGTCTGAACGAAACCGATGGCACTTTATTCCTCCTCCCATATGTCAAATACAGGAGAGAGGCCCTCACATATTCGAACAATCAACAAGTACGTCTGGACAACTACCACTATAACCCCTTCAAGGCTGCAAACTATATAAAGGGCATCAATACCTATCCATTCAGTGTGAATATTGTTGGTCTTGCGCCGTCTTCAATATCTTCGACTTTTAGTCATCATAACAGTTACTCAGAATGGGTTAAACCCAGTCATTCCGAATAACTTGCGCATCTTATAATCAAGTGATATATAACACATCATGCGCCTCATTCCAACCAAGAATGTTCTTTTATTCAAATATTCTTTGTACTGGGAATTATTCCCCTTAATCTTATCAAAGATTCAATTCATTTAAACAACTTGTTTAAATCTTACTTTGAAAACCATTACAAAAGATATTATTCTGTCTTTTCACATCTTAAACCAAATTAAGGTTTATATAGCTAGTCGGGATTATCGAGCCTTACCGAAGTAATCATTCATTTTATTATCTCAATCACAACCTATTCATCCCATGAAGCAAAACTATTGGTACTCCATATTTAACAACCCTAGTGTTATTGGTAAATTTAGTTACCACTTAATGTTTCAAATCTAATTTAAGATTTAACTATCATATGGAGTAAAACTGGTTGAACTCCATCTTGAATACTTCTCGCGTTTGGTAAATTTAATTACCATTTAACTTTCAATCTAATTAAAGATTCATTAAAACACTAACTTAGTTTTAATATTCAAAAGTCATTTCTTAATGATTATTCAACCTTTGAAAATTAATCTTGTCTTTGCTTGGATTAAAGAACAAATGTCATTTAAAACACCATTCACGATAAATCCAAAATCGTCTTCCATTTTATATGGAATCCTCACGGAAATCTGAACCATTTATAATCGATATAAATTTCCGTATCAGACTAACACTATAAGTGGAATAACGGAGCAGCCTTTTAAATTCCATAAATAATAAACGCCTTCCTTCATAGAAGCCCATTTCGATTATTATGAATCGAATTTCATTCAATACCAATTTAATCAAATAAACTGGAAAACTTCTCGACATCTTAATTAAAAGATTTATTCCATTCACAAATGGGTTCAAGAACAGTATTAATGAAAATACCATTCACGACAAACCCAAAGTCCAATTTGATATTAAATATAAGATCTTAAAGGCAAATCATGTCGACTTACATTAAATACCAAATTCTGGAACCAACAGATATCGTTTTGGAATAACTACCAAATTCACATAACTATATCCGTATAATTACGAAAACGAATATCGAAACATCCGAAGATAATATCCATTCAAGTTCATCCCAATTTATTTATTTTGTAAAGATCATTATTCTAGTTATTAACTAGTTCATTCGAATAAAAATGCCTTTTATCTTTTCAAATGTGGAATATTTCATCCAAAATCTTTCCAAATCATTTATTATGATTTTACATAATTTATTCATATGCTTAATCCGATTCAAGGCCCTAACAGTCGGTTTCCAATATCGGCCATCGAACTGCATCCATAGCGACCTTTTCCAAAATTGATTTGGATATATTTTAAAATCTAACCATTCAAATTTAAATCTCATATATTCATTGGAAAGATCTTTTCGATGCGAACCTAATGGTTCCGAATTTAGGACAATCCGATGGTGGGATCTCCCGTTACGTTCATTTCAAGTTAATGGTTGAAATTCGCGAATGGTCGCTACGCGACGGGTTTATTTAACCCATTTAAATTTATATAATTTATATCGTCGATTTCTATTCAAAACAAATTTTATAGAATGTTATAAATTTGTTTCATAAACGATTGCATTTCCATTACCGATTTAAATTAAAATTGAACCTCGTATATCCTTATAATCACAAAATGATAATATTTCAAGACTTAGTTTTTGAAATTCATTCTTCTCAGTTTTCATTATAAAAATAAGCAGAACTGATATAAAATCCAATCGAGCAAAAATAGCGTTTGTATACTTAACTCGGCTTCATATATTTATATTTTGTGTCCATCCAAAATTGGAAAACAAAATCAACTTTTCAATTCTCATTGAATGTCACTTTTCAAAAATATTCATGTTCATTCTGGGTTGGAATAAAATCTCAACCAATATCCATATAAATAGATTAATATGGATTACATTCGTCATAAACACCCAACAATAGTTGCAAACAATCATCAACAAACAAAATGACATCCAGTGTGCAATTTATTTTAATATAAGCTTCAATCAAATAAAGGACGCTTACATAAATCCGTCAATCAATTGATTAACCGCAAATTCACACAAGGGAGATGTATGAGTTAAGTATCATCCTAAGACCCGTGTGGGGTTTTCAACAAAAAACAATTTATTAATGAATCATCATTCGCATAAAATTCACACACCATAGTCATAAATAAATAAATACTCAACTATCAAATGTCATTTAAAGCGCCACATATGTCCATCCACGTCATATGTCATGTAAGTATCACATATTCATACAACACTTCTAATGAAAATGATTTGTGAATAGTTCAAGTGTTGAACTCCAAAAAGGGGTAATATAACTAGATGATACAATTTCTAACTTTCAACTTAAAATGTATAACTAACAAAACTACTCTAATATACTAATTTAAGATAGAAGCTCTCACTTTTCATACAACTAAGTAATAGTTTAGTTAGAGCTCTCACCCATAAGCTAAACCAAACATCGCGTCACTTCTTATATAGAATTTTCATGTCGTGCACTCTCCGTTTGTCTTTCTCCGCACTCGAATTCATCTTTCTGGCTCTAGAATTTGCATACGACCTCTAATCTTCACCAAAGTTGGTCACTAGCACAAAAACGTGATCTCAGACAACTTTCGCCTCGTGGACTTTCTTCCCAAAACACTCAAATTCGCCAGAAATCACGAATCTTTGCTCCAGGTCTGCGATCTTTAAACGCTTTTTCATGCAGCTCAGAACTCCAAAATCCGATTGTGATATGTCAAATTCGTAGAGAAAAACAAGATCTACAACTTTTGTTTATGGGGCCTTGGCCAGAAATGCACGGATCGTTGGGTATTAAGCAAAGAAGAGTAGGGGGTTATTTGCAAAACAAGAATTTTTCAATATAGGAGATTTTAGAGGACGTGGGGTGTAACAACCCGTATTTTTGAATAACATGTTATAACATAAATCGAGGCAGAATTAAACTGTAAAATCTGAATCAAGGGTAACGGGCTATGCCATTGCGTTCGTCTCGGAAAAATACACATAATAGAGTCCGAGTTTTCGAAAATCAGAGTCCGTATGACCAAGATATGGCCTCGCGAAGTTTCACGAAAAATTCAAATTCAAAACAGATTCAAAAATTTCAGAAAATCAGAAGTGGCGGGAAAATTCCCGCCATACCCAGGGGGGTCGACCTGGGGGTCGACTGGGGAGTCGACCTCCCCCCCCCCAGGTCGACTGGGGAGTCGACCCCAGGGTCGACCTGGGAGTCGACCTGCCTGGTCGTCCCAGGCAACCTGGTGCACCTGTTTTGGCTGTCTTGACCTGTTTTGGAGGCTAGTGACGGAATTTGATGGCTCTGATTGAATCTAGGGTTAATCCTATGGCTAATACTATCCTAATCTTCTATAAAAAGACCCCTAAACCTAGCCTAAATCACCATTATTCAATCCTACAGCTAAACTATGCCAAATTTGTTCCTCTCATGGCCTCCACCCTCATGCTAAAATTTCTATGTTAATTTATATGAGAGATTTTGAATGCATACAAGTATTTTCAAGCTTGTATGAACGTTCTTAGTTTGCATTCAAGTCAAGTTGCAACATTTCTATTACAAAGCAAGAGTTTTTATTGATTTGGCTCAAGGGTTTGTCATTGGGAGCTTGCATATTTGGGTTTTTTGGTGATTGCATAAGGGCTTCGTCTCAATCTTTATAATAACTATTTATTTGTGTCTTCATAGCATTGTAAGCCCTTTTCTACTTTCTTTTTATTGAACTCTAAAGTTAAATGAATGATGCAAGTTTGGTTGATCATTATATGCAAGTTTGGTTGATCATTATATGCAAGTTTGGTTGATCATTATATGCAAGTTTGGTTGATCATTATGCAAGTTATGTATGACACATGTTATCATGTTATGCAAGTTTGGGTTGATCGTTATACACATGTTATCATGTTATGCAAGTTAAACTTGAGTTTATGGCCTTAAAGCTTCAAGCTTTATGTTAAAGGTTGCGTTTTGGCAACATGAAAGTTATCATATCCCTTATGATAACTTGCATGTGAGGCTAAATGCGAACTTCTAGCAACTTCTACATGTTATTTATCACCATGTATCACTCATATGCTAAGTTTGGTTTATGCATGCTTTTGAAGCCTAATAATGCAATATGCAAGTATATGAACATATGTACATTTCATATGCCACCATGTTAAACTTGTGGCTTCAACACCTTTATGTCATGGTTATGCCAAGTTCCCTATTTTATCCTTTATGCGTTGTTGTGATTATGTAAACGATGGGATTACGTTGGGGTTGGGTAACATAATGACATGAACATGATTTTTGTAACATGACGTGATATGTTAACTTGTAATTATGTTTTGGAAACATAATGGACATGACACTTAGAAAATATGAGTGTGGCCAACTCGAGGTTGGGTTGAGTTTGTAGCATAAATCTACCCTGACCCGCCCGGCTTAACTAGTGGCTACAAACAATAGGACCCAATGTGAGAAGTTGGTCATGTTGTGCTCGAACCCGAGGTTAGACCTAGTTGTGGTGTAAAGCTACCCGGACCCGCCCGGCTTAACTAGTAACCACAACAAAGTCTAATGTGAGAGGTTAAAGCGCATTAAGTTAATTAATGCCTCCTGATTAGGGTTAAGTCATGGTCCACTTAATACTTAACCAATTTGGGCTTGATGGATTAATCGAGGTTAAGTCAGGAGCCTTGGGTACTCTTAACCGATTTAATCCACGTTTGGATCGGGTTAACCACATTTAACCCGTTAAGAAACCCTAGTTGCGTGGTCCTTTTCAGCAGTAACCTTCTAGATGTATCATAAGACCCTAGGACTAGGCTAGGGTGGGGCACGATTACTGGGCTGATTGTAAGAGACCAAAAGAGACGGCTGAATGATGCCCCGGTTGTTCAGGCGGACCATGGTTGTGCACATCAAGTCCGGAGTTGAACACGGGCAACGGTAGGTTTGGACTGTGCATCATGGAATGGTGTCTGAGGGTTACACCGTAGGGCCAGATACACCCTAGGGTGGACCCTGCACAGTCAACTACATTACATGATTAAGCCGCATGACACCGACACTTGACGAGTTAGGCTTATAGGGAGCCGATCGACTAGACCGAGTAGTTGGACCTTGATTTAGGTCATCTCATGATGTTGGGCCAAGCTTGGGCCAAGGGATCAATTCTTGTTTTTACTTGACATGTTAGAATGCTAGTACACCCGTGGTGCAAAACCCTAACCTTGATTATGCAATGTCACCTTTATCTATCTTGTTAGTTAATCACCATGCCAGGATGTTGTTATCCTTATGTTTATCTCAGCTTCTCATGCCAGTTAGCTTTACTAGTTCATAGACAGATAGTAGTAGGGCTTACCAGTCTTTTTGACTGACCTGTTTTCTTTCGCCTCTTTTCTTCCGTTTTCCCCCCTCAGGTCCTCAGGGTGGGAACATTGGAGCTTAGCTTGCTTACTGGATTGGCTCATGTACGGGTTTGGACATTGAGCTAGCTATGGTTTATCACTTCACTTTGGGGATAATACTTTATGTATTTCAGTTTTTCATTTTATGCTTTTATCTAGACTTTGTTTGTTGGAAAATAATGACTAAGTACTTTATTGTAACTTAACTGTGGTTTTGGAAATGCAAGTTTTATCCGCTGCTTTACTACTCTGTTTTACTTATATGTTCTGTTTTGTGATACCTGCATGCATGTTTACCTTGTCTAAACACTCCTCCAAAGCTAGTGTCCTTGCAAGAGTGGCACTGGCGGAGGTGGGGTGTTACATTTGGTATCAGAGCATAAGGTTTACAAGATATGAGCAAAAGTGTTTTTGAAACTTACCTTTTGAAAAACTATTTTCAAAACCAATTAAGTATTTTCCAAGAAAAGTCTAGTTATTTTAAAAAAAAGGCTATTCCCCAAAAGCCATAGCACTATCCTTCGTTTCTTCGTTCTGAATCTATCTATCTTTTTCTTCGTTTCAGTATGGCTGATCTTAACCTTCCCGAGGGAGTGACCATTCCCGGATGGTTCCGGAGGTACTTGGAAGCTAGGGCCAACGATGTGGGCCCAGCAAATACCCCCAATATAACTGAGGTTCCTCCTCCTCCTCCTCCTCAGAATCCGCAAGCAGATTTCGCTAAGATTTGCAAAGACTTTAAGGCGATGGGTGGCAAGAACTTTATTGGGAAGGAGACTTTTGTGGAGGCAAGAAATTGGTTGAAAGAAACCGAGGATCTTTTCGCTATCTTTGCTGTGGAAGACCATAGAAGGGTTTTATTGGCAGCATGGTTATTAAAGGAAGAAGCTACTTATTGGTGGGAGGTCACCAATGCTACGAGGCCTATAGAGACTTGGGCCGACTTTAGGACAAGATTCGGGCTTAAGTTTCTATCGTCAGCTGAGGCGAATTTGCAATTGGAGAAATTTATATCTTTGAAGCAAGGGGACATGACAGTGAGGGAGTACGTGAATGAGTTTAACAAGCTCGCCCGATTTGGTTTGGACATGATTAATACTCCCCAGAAGAAGGCTTTGCGCTTTGCACGAGGGTTGAATGAGCCACTACAAGGTTTAGCCCTATCTCATATACCTATGGGGGCCACTTTTGAAGGACTAGTAGACATGGCATTGCTTCAAGGAGACGATAAGAATGCCAAGAAGGAAGTGAAGGCTAATGAGACCCAAGCCAAGAAGACAGACTCCAAGTAGGGAGGAAATCAGAGCAATCAAAACAACAAAAACAACAAGAACAACAAGGGCAACAAGGCCAAGGCGAAGGATCCAAGAAAATGCCACTATTGTGGGAATGTTGGGCACATAGCTAAAGACTGTAAGAAAAGGAAGAGGAAGTCGGGCGAATGCTTTCATTGTGGAGAGATTGGACATTTTAGCAAGGATTACCCCAAGAAGCAAGGACAAGGGCAAGGGCAGAATCAGCGTGCAGGACCTTCTGGAGGGCAAGTGCATGCTCTCAACGCTGCTCCAGTTCAGGATCGAGATAGTATTTCTGTAGAAAGTCTTGTTTATATTTCTGATTATCCTGTTCGCACCTTATTTGATTCTGGCGCATCGCATAGTTTTATCTCTTCTGATATTGTTGAAAGTTTGCACATAAGTACTAGCCTAGTTGAGGATCCCGTTTGTGTTTCAAATCCAATTGGGGGTTCCGCCCATCTGTCTATGATTAGTGTGGATTTGAAAATTTCTATCTTGGCCGTAGAATTCACGTGTAATGCTTATGTTCTCGGGTTCACGGGATATGGGTTGATCTTGGGCATGGATTGGTTGTCCAGTTATGGAGCCATTCTTGATTGTGAACATAGGGTGGTGAGGCTCATGACTCGCCTCGGTAATACCCTAGAAATTTCTTGTAACCCTAGAGGTCCCGTCATGTTATGTTATCTTGAATCTCTCGACTCGTCCATCGATGATCTGCAATCTGTAAGGGTGGTCCGAGACTATCCCGATGTCTTTGAAGAAGTTAAGGGGTTACCCCCTAAACGAGAGATAGATTTCCGCATTTATCTAGTCGATAATGCCAAGCCAGTATCATTGCCCGTTAGGCACATGGCCCCTCGTGAGAGAAGAGAGCTCAGCAAGCAAATCAAGGAGCTGCTTGAGAAGGGTTTTATTAGACGAAGCATTTCTGAATGGGGTGCTCCGGTGGTATTCGCTACTATGGCGGATGGTTCGCTTCGTCTATGTGTTGATTATCGAGAGTTGAACAAGCTGACAAAGAAGAATAGACACCCGTTACCGAGGATTGATGATCTCTTTGACCAGCTTGTAGGTGCTTCTGTTTTCTCTCAGCTCGATCTAGCCACCGGGTTCCATCAGCTTAGAGTAGCTGAGGATAGCATTGATAAAACTGCGTTTAGGACTCCAGACGGATTCTTTGAATGGCTTGTCATGCCATTCGGTTTGACTAATGCACCCGCATACTTCGTGGACTTGATGAGTAGGGTGTTCAGGGAGTTCCTTAACAAGTTCGTGGTTGTCTTCGTGGATGATATTCTGATCTTCTCAAAGGATGAGGAAGAGCATGCTAGGCATCTCAAGGAAGTGATGGATATGCTTAGAGCGCATCAGTTGAAAGCCAAATTCTCCAAATGTCATTTCTGGAGAAGGGAAGTTCGGTTTCTTGGACATATAGTTTCTAAGCAAGGCATAGCGGTGGATCCCGCGAAAGTGGTTGTGGTTCAAGACTGGAAGACTCCCAGGAATGCAACCGAAGTAAGAAGCTTTCTCGGTCTGGCGGGCTACTATAGGAAGTTCATCAGGGACTTCGCTAAGATTTCGGCCCCTCTTACTAAGTTGACGAAGAAGAACTTAGTCTTTGCATGGGACTTGGAGTGTGAGCTTGCTTTTCAAAAGCTCAAAAGAGCCCTTACCTCAGCTCCAGTTTTGGCATTACCCGATAGTGGTAAGATGTTTATCGTGTACACCGATGCGTGTGGTACGGGGTTAGGTGCTGTTCTAATGCAAGAGGGAAGAGTGATATGTTATGGGGGTAGGCAACTTAAAGATCATGAGAAGAACTATCCCACTCACGATTTGGAGTTAGCAGCGATCGTCTTTGCACTCAAATCCTGGCGCCACTATCTTCTAGGCGAAAGGTTTGAGTTGTATACTGATCACAAGTCACTCAAATACCTCTTCTCGCAAAAAGATCTGAATCTAAGGCAGCAAAGGTGGATGGAATTCTTGGCATCTTATGACTTCGAGATAGCTTATACCCCTGGCAAGGGTAATGTTGTGGCGGATGCACTAAGCAGAAGGAGATTGACTTTGAGCCCCTTGTTTATTGAGATGAAGAACTTAGAATTCTTGGCAACCTTTGATTTCACGACGGCTGTTGAGTCGATGACGGGTTCATTAGCATCCCATGAGCTTAGACCCACACTTCTTGATCAAGTTGGGGCTTCGCAGAGGGAAGATCCACAGATAGTCGAAGTCATGAACAAGTTGATTCGTGGTGAGACGTCTAGTCACCTTGCCAGATATACTATTGATGATAAAGGATGGCTAAGGCGTGATGGTAGATTATGTGTTCCTCGAGTGGGAGATTTAGTCCATAGAGTTCTTGAAGAAGCGCATCACTCGAAGATGACCATACATCCTGGAGGGGACAAGATGTATAGGGATATGAAGCGTATTTTCTTTTGGGATGGAATGAAGAAAGATGTGGCAGAGTATGTTTCAAAGTGCATGGTGTGCCAACAAGTGAAAGCCGAGTCAAAGAAACCAGGTGGGCTATTACATCCATTGGAGGTCCCGCAATGGAAGTGGGAGAGTATTTCTATGGATTTTGTGGATGGATTGCCTAGGTCAAGGAGAGGGAACACAAGCATATAGGTCATAGTTGACAGACTTACGAAGAGTGCTCACTTCATCCCAGTAAAGAGCAAGAGGACCGCATCAGGGCTGGCATCTATTTATCTTCGAGAAATAGTGCGGTTGCATGGAGTTCCTTCTAGCATAGTTAGCGATCGTGACCCAATTTTCACTAGCCAGTTCTGGAGCAGTTTGCAAGAAGCGATGGGTACGCGATTGAATCTGAGTACAGCCTATCACCCCCAGACGGATGGCTAAACCGAAAGGGTGAATAGAGTGCTAGAAAATCTCTTGAGGCTTTGTGTTCTCGACTTCGGTGGTACTTGGGAAGACCACCTTCCTCTTGTAGAGTTTGCGTATAATAATAGCTATCAAGCCAGCATAGGGATGGCACCATTTGAAGCTTTATATGGGAGGCCGTGTAGGTCACCATCTTGTTGGTGGGAGACAACAGATAGACTTATACTTGGGCCCGATATGATACGGGACACATCCGAGAAAGTTGAATTAGTGAGAAGAAGGATGAAAGCGGCCCAAGATAGACAGAAATCCTATGCTGACAGGCGAAGGCAGATTTGGAATTCGAAGTGGGAGACATGGTTTTCGTGAAGGTTTCTCCTTTGCGTAATGTGGTGCGTTTTGGAGCGGTTGGAAAGCTGGCACCAAGGTTCGTAGGACCCTTCCCTATCATAGAGAGAATTGGAAAAATGGCCTACAAGGTGGAATTGCCCGAGAAGCTAGCCGGAGTGCATAATGTCTTTCATGTCTCGCATCTTCGAAAGTGCCTACATGAATCCGCTGAGGTGGTTGAACCAAGCATTCTTGAAGACATTGAGGTGGAGAAAGAAGCAACCTGGAGAAAAGCTCCGATTCGTATCTTGGGAACAGAGATCAAGAAACTAAGGAATCGAGAAGTCAAATTGGTGAAAGTTCAGTGGGGTGAAGCCGACGAAGATGCAACTTGGGAAACCGAGGAGAAGATGCGTGGGCTTTATCCATTTCTTTTTTAGGGTACATTCTCGATCTCTTCTCCTAATTAGCATATCTTTTTTCCGCGTTTAACCTGTTTATCTTATTTAAACTTGTCATGAGGACCTTTGGTAGAAACCCTTTGGATGAAACATGTATTTGAAACATGTTATGCTTGATGGTTGCAAGTGGTTGCAAGTGTTTGCACGTGGATACTCGTGGATGCATGATACACATTAGGCACTAAGATCGGCTCACACACTTTCATGTTGTATATGCATGAGTGTTTATGCTTATTCACGGATGAAAACTTGTTATGCTGTCACGTGTATGTTGCATATGGATGAATGATATGTGCACTCATGTAGAGATTATAAATTATGTTAGGAATTTGCATACATATGGACTCATTTCACTAACATGCTTTGCATTAAGGAGGTTTACTGTATCAGTAACCGCCTGATTTTTGCATTAGATAAGTACATATACACACACCTTTGCATATGATCATACAACATTTAGAATCCATTAAGGACAATGACTGCACGTGGATGATGTTTTGAGTAGATGGATGATGGATGGTAGGATACGTTCTTCCTAACCTGGAGATTTCGGGGACGAAATCCTTTAAGGAGGGGAGAATGTAACAACCCGTATTTTTGAATAACATATTATAACATAAATCGACGCAGAATTAAACTGTAAAATCAGAATCAAGGGAAACAGGCTGTGCCATTGCGTTTGTCTCGGAAAAATACGCGAAATAGAGTCCGAGTTTTCGAAAATCAGAGTCCGTATGACCAAGATATGGCCTCGCGAAGTTTCACGAAAAATTCAAATTCAAAACAGATTCAAAAATTTCAGAAAATCAGAAGTGGCGGGAAAATTCCCGCCAGACCCAGGGGGGTCGACCTGGGGAGTCGACCTCCCCCCCCCCCAGGTCGACTGGGGAGTCGACCCCAGGGTCGACCTGGGAGTCGACCTGCCTGGTCGGCCCAGGCAACCTGGTGCACCTGTTTTGGCTGTCTTGACCTGTTTTGGAGGCTAGTGACGGAATTTGATGGCTCTGATTGAATCTAGGGTTAATCCTATGGCTAATACTATCCTAATCTTCTATAAAAAGACCCCTAAACCTAGCCTAAATCACCATTATTCAATCCTACAACTAAACTATGCCAAATTTGTTCCTCTCATGGCCTCCACCCTCATGCTAAAATTTCTTAGTTAATTTATATGAGAGATTTTGAATGCATACAAGTATTTTCAAGCTTGTATGAACGTTCTTAGTTTGCATTCAAGTCAAGTTGCAACATTTCTATTACAAAGCAAGAGTTTTTATTGATTTGGCTCAAGGGTTTGTCATTGGGAGCTTGCATATTTGGGTTTTTTGGTGATTGCATAAGGGCTTCGTCTCAATCTTTATAATAACTATTTATTTGTGTCTTCATAGCATTGTAAGCCCTTTTCTACTTTCTTTTTATTGAACTCTAAAGTTAAATGAATGATGCAAGTTTGGTTGATCATTATATGCAAGTTTGGTTGATCATTATATGCAAGTTTGGTTGATCATTATGCAAGTTATGTATGACACATGTTATCATGTTATGCAAGTTTGGGTTGATCATTATACACATGTTATCATGTTATGCAAGTTAAACTTGAGTTTATGGCCTTAAAGCTTCAAGCTTTATGTTAAAGGTTGCGTTTTGGCAACATGAAAGTTATCATATCCCTTATGATAACTTGCATGTGAGGCTAAATGCGAACTTCTAGCAACTTCTACATGTTATTTATCACCATGTATCACTCATATGCTAAGTTTGGTTTTATGCATGCTTTTGAGGCCTAATAATGCAATATGCAAGTATATGAACATATGTACATTTCATATGCCACCATGTTAAACTTGTGGCTTCAACACCTTTATGTCATGGTTATGCCAAGTTCCCTATTTTATCCTTTATGCGTTGTTGCGATTATGTAAACGATGGGATTACATTGGGGTTGGGTAACATAATGACATGAACATGATTTTTGTAACATGACGTGATATGTTAACTTGTAATTATGTTTTGGAAACATAATGGACATGACACTTAGAAAATATGAGTGTGGCCAACTCGAGGTTGGGTTGAGTTTGTAGCATAAATCTACCCGGACCCGCCCAGCTTAACTAGTGGCTACAAACAATAGGACCCAATGTGAGAAGTTGGTCATGTTGTGCTCGAACCCGAGGTTAGACCTAGTTGTGGTGTAAAGCTACCCGGACCCGCCCGGCTTAACTAGTAACCACAACAAAGTCTAATGTGAGAGGTTAAAGCGCATTAAGTTAATTAATGCCTCCTGATTAGGGTTAAGTCATGGTCCACTTAATACTTAACCAATTTGGGCTTGATGGATTAATCGAGGTTAAGTCAGGAGCCTTGGGTACTCTTAACCGATTTAATCCACGTTTGGATCGGGTTAACCACATTTAACCCGTTAAGAAACCCTAGTTGCGTGGTCCTTTTCAGCAGTAACCTTCTAGATGTATCATAAGACCCTAGGACTAGGCTAGGGTGGGGCACGATTACTGGGCTGATTGTAAGAGACCAAAAGAGATAGCTGAATGATGCCCCGGTTGTTCAGGCGGACCATGGTCGTGCACATCAAGTCCGGAGTTGAACACGGGCAACGGTAGGTTTGGACTGTGCATCATGGAATGGTGTCTGAGGGTTACACCGTAGGGCCAGATACACCCTAGGGTGGACCCTGCACAGTCAACTACATTACATGATTAAGCCGCATGACACCGACACTTGATGAGTTAGGCTTATAGGGAGCCGATCGACTAGACCGAGTAGTTGGACCTTGATTTAGGTCATCTCATGATGTTGGGCCAAGCTTGGGCCAAGGGATCAATTCTTGTTTTTACTTGACATGTTAGAATGCTAGTACACCCGTAGTGCAAAACCCTAACCTTGATTATGCAATGTCACCTTTATCTATCTTGTTAGTTAATCACCATGCCAGGATGTTGTTATCCTTATGTTTATCTCAGCTTCTCATGCCAATTAGCTTTACTAGTTCATAGACAGATAGTAGTAGGGCTTACCAGTCTTTTTGACTGACCTGTTTTCTTTCGCCTCTTTTCTTCCGTTTCCCCCCCTCAGGTCCTCAGGGTGGGAACATTGGAGCTTAGCTTGGATCTTTCTAGCTTGCTTACTGGATTGGCTCATGTACGGGTTTGGACATTGAGCTAGCTATGGTTTATCACTTCACTTTGGGGATAGTACTTTATGTATTTCAGTTTTTCAGTTTATGCTTTTATCTAGACTTTGTTTGTTGGAAAATAATGACTAAGTACTTTATTGTAACTTAACTGTGGTTTTGGAAATGCAAGTTTTATCCGCTGCTTTACTACTCTGTTTTACTTATATGTTCTGTCTTGTGATATCTGCATGCATGTTTACCTTGTCTAAACACCCCTCCAAAGCTAGTGTCCTTGCAAGAGTGGCACTAGCGGAGGTGGGGTGTTACATGGGGCCCACAGTCGGAGGGAGGCCTGACTGGTGGTGCAAGGAGTCTGACGTGGCTTGGGTGGTGGGTGGCGGCGACGGATGGGGTGGTTGGTGGTGTTTAGTGATTTAGGGTTAGGGTTTGTCGAGAAAGAGGAGAGAGAGAGGAGGAGGGGAGAGTGGCCGGAGAGTGGAGGGGCGGAGACTATGAGGAGGGGTGCGGCAGCCATGAGGAAGAAGGAGGTCTCCATTGTTATGAATAAAAAAGGAAGAAAGGAAGGAGGAAAAAAATGAGAAAGAAAATGAAAGAAAAGTGATTTTATCTCCTTTTCCGTCAGATCACCTGACTGCAAAATCTCCATTTTCACGGATTTCAGAAATGAGATAATACACGTCAAGACGAGTCCAACGAATAAGGTTTTGTCGAATTTCGGGTTAGTTTGACCTTCCGTTTAATTTCGCAAACATGCTCAAGTAATGTTCAAAAAATACGATTTTAGCGTGCCTTTTCTTTTTGTACGCCCAAATGTCAACTCCAATAATTATGGCCTTTTGGATTTAACCATTATTTAACGATACAAATCCAGAATGAAAACAGAATCGAATTCTGAGATCATCTCAATAATGTTCCTTTGTAAACTGACTGTCTGTTTTTGAACAAATGGTTTAGCTTCGCACGGCCACATACTGAGTCCATTTGGCGCGAATTTTGAAACCCAATAGTAGTTTGTTATTATGAATCCAACAAATTTGGTTTCGTCAAATTTTGAGCGTCCTAGCAAAATTTCACTTTTTAAGGCTATGCGATGATTTTAAAAATTGAATTTTTAAAATTTTCAATAACAAAGCTTATAAATTCCATAGCGACTATTCTAAATTTTATTTGAACATAACTTACAATTTATAACATGAAAACTCAATTTCTTACATTCGTTTGAAAGATATGATTAATTAGACCTAATATTTCTGGTTTCACCATATTCTGATTAATATTGAATTCTATACATTCATTCAAAGTTTAAATCTAAATTTTCGAAATACCGCGCCATTTTAAGCTCGTTATATATTAGTTATAAATTTATAAGTTCTAACTTCGTATTAAATAAATTTTAAATTGTTTATTCTCAAAATAAATCGTTTAAAATATTTATTTTCCATAAAAATTAATTAAAAATAAATTGTAAACTGATTCCAAAAATACGGGTTGTTACAACCTCCCTCACTTAAAACTTTTTCGTCCTTGAAAAAGAACGGAGCTGAAAGTTGTTTAACTAACTAACTCAACTTTCATTCTGGCTTGAGTTCTTCAACTTTTTAGTTTCTGAAAAGTTTCAAATTCCTCTGAAATTTTGTTAACACCCTAAGTTTCTGAAAAATTTCGCCATAACCTCCTTTGTACAGGTTGATCTGAAAAATTTATTGGTTCGTATTACACACCCAATAAATCATATATATCGCATATAAATCAAATGCGCACTCCCGTTATGATTTATAAACCCTGCTCCCCCATACCTACGCGCTAAAATTAAAACAAGAGAGACGTGATGTGTGTATTTTTGTCATCTCAAGACCTGTGTAGGATTTGTTATTAAATCCTGCAATTTACCGTTATATGTTATTAAGTCCATAATCAGTCATCCGTTCAACCTGTAATTCAATCATCGTCATACAAGCATCTTGCTCATATGGTACCCCCAAACCTCATCATATAAACGCCAAATGCTTATATGGAATATGATATGCTATGCCATCTTCAGTAGTATGATATATGATGTGATCCATAATTTATTTGTTACTATTCTATGGTGTATGTTTTAAATTTCACATAGAACAACCATCACAGCGCATCCAAATCACTCACAATAGTTATAATAAACAATAAAAATGCACAACCAACTCATTAAGGTGCACCTGTTTGTCAGGCACAGAATTTATTTCTCTACTCAACGCTAAGCCAATAACATGCTCAACATATATATATATATATATATATATATATATATATATATATATCCAATTCTAACTAAACTTGCAATTCAGTTTAACTTAACTCAATTAAATTAAATAATAAGTGTGTTTGTATATTCAATGTCCAAAATTGCCAAAGATAACGTCTAATTTATTTAAGTCATACGTCTAAAGTAATCAATAAAAAATCAAACAATCACACAAATAATCAATTGTTTATTTAACTTTCTAAAACATATAACTTTTGTATACTCAAAAAAAAATCCAAGATCGGATTATATAATAATCAATACGTTACTTATAAATGTGGCACTCTCTACTCATTAACAAGTTTCTCATTCTAGGGTACTACTGATCCTATCTTTAATGAGTACTCTTGAATAGAATGTCACTAATTATATCTATGATGAATTCTTTCATTCGGTTCTAATGTGTCTTATTCTCGAGCTTTGTAAACTAAAGCTTTGATACCACCTATCACTACCCGAGATCCCCCAATCCCCCAAGAGACGGGAGTACGCGGATTGCGAGAGAACACGACGCATCGGAACGTAGAATGACATAAATTTTCATTGCTATTACAACAATTTACATCAGAGTATAGGAATATCGGAGCACGAATAAATATTACATGGTGGAAAATAATATCAGAGATTAAATTACATAGCAGCGGAAATAAAAATGTATGAATACAGTACACAGCGGAAATACATCGACTACCACAACTGAAAGGAATACACGGATACAAAGCTTTCCGAATATAGCTCTAGCTGTAAACCAGGATCTAGTTAAATAGAAATCTGCAAAACCAAAACTACTGACTACCCGTGTGGAAAATATGGGCACCAAGAGTTTAGGCGAAAACAATAAACTTTGGGTCAGTCATGGAGCTAGTGTGAGAACTTAAAACAGTTATTAAACTTTTACTTTAAAATACGGTAAATCATGGCACCACGTCGTATGTCACGGAATGGGTTCACTCCCACGAATACTCTAAAATAAAACAATTTGTAAACAACGCAATGCTTTTCGAAAAATGAGGCTATTATAAGACTCAGGTCCCATCACACAATGCAACACAAGTCGAAGGATTGAGTTTTACCTTATAATAGCCAAGTATGCTTGATAAGCTTTAAAACAAATCCTTTTTGACATTACTATAAGTGCATAGTGTCAATAATAACTTCAAATATAAATGTATCAATCATAGACGACATAGTAGCCCATCCTACTATGTCGCCATATAGGTTTACAAATAAAACCGAAAGTTGCGTATCGGAAATTGGATTCAATCTATGAGTCGAGGAAAGGGATGTCTCCTCACCGATTCGAGACACTCTAGCAAATGCCTCAGGATCATACCTATGGGTAACCCTCGGATCTTCGGGGACGGTCCATACCTAACTTTTGTGGATTAGTTATTCATAAACAACACGTTTCCTAGTCCTATCGGACCTCCAAAATGGTCAGTACGTCGACCATATAAGCCTTGTAGTCGGCTCTATATCCAAGGCGCCTCGCAAACCATCAACCACATAAGTAAAAATGTCTGGGCTCCGTACCATGACACCACTTCTAGCTAGAAAAAAAGGCATGCACTACCTGTAGTCACTATCCCGTTTTTGACTCACATCGGGGTGTGAGGCTCGCGAATTAATGCTATACACAAAGCTATGCTACTTAAAGCTATGGTTTGATCATCATCCACAAGGCCTTGCTTTTCAACAAAAGCCCTGATCATTTGCATCTTAGCATGCCACATTGTCAATCCATATGGTACCATTGATTTCTTCCAATATATAATCTCTAAGCTCGTACATCTCAGAGAAGGGTGTTAAGCAAGAGAATAAATTCTCCGCCACCAAACAGATATATGTTTAGCAAAGATCAATGAATATAGCACACTATACAATGTCAGACACAATCCATTCACAAGTTCGTTATGGTTCTAAATGTAACCAAATGCACCTTATTCCTCGTTCCATATGTCAAATACAGGAGAGAGGCCCTCGTATATCCGAACAATCAACAAGTACGTCGGACAACTACCACTATAACCCCTTCAAGGCTGCAGGCTCTATCAAGGGCATCAGTTGTAATCCATTCGATGTGAAGATTGTTGGTCTTGCGCCGTCTTCAATATCTTTGACTTTAAGTTGTCGTAACAGTTATTCAAAATGGATTAACCCGATCTTTCCAAATAACTTGTGAATCTTATAATCAAGTGATATATAACACATCATGCACCTCATTTCATTCAAGAATATTCGTTTATTAAAATTTTCTTTATACTGGAAATTACTCCCCTTAATCTTACCAAAGATTTAATTCATTTAAACCTCTTGTTTAAATCTTACTTTGAAAACCATTAAAAAAGATTTTATTATTTCTTTTCACATCTTAAACCAAATTAAGGTTTATATAACTAGTCGGGGTTATCGAGCCTTACCAAAGTAATCATTCATTTTATCATCCCAATCCAACCTATTCATCCCATGGAGCAAAACAGGTGGTACTCCATATTTAACACCCCTAGTGTTATCAGTAAATTTAATTACCACTTAACATTTCAAATCTAATTAAAGATTTAACCATCGTATGGAGTAAAACTGGTTGAACTCCGTCTCGAATACATCTCGCGTTTTGTAAATTTTACTACCATTTAACTTTCAATCTAATTAAATATTTATTAAAGCTCCAACTTAGTTTTAATCTTCAAAAATCATTTCTTAATGATTGTTCAACCTTTGAAAATTAATCTTGTCTTTACTTAGGTCAAAGAACAAATGTCATTTAAAACACCGTCCACGATAAACCCAAAATCTTCTTCCATTTTATATGGAATCTGAACCATTTATAATCGATATAAATTTCTGTATCAGACTAATACTATAAGTGGAATGGCAGAGAAGCCTTTTAAATTCCATAAATTGTAAACGTTGTCCTTCACAGAAGCTCATTTCGATTATTATGAATCGAAATTCATTCAATTCCAATTTAATTAAATAATCCGGAAAACTTCTTTACATCTTAATCAAAAAATTCATTCCATTCACAAATGGGTTCAAGAACAGTATTAATGAAAATACCATTCACGACAAACCCATAGTCCAATTTGATATTAAATATAAGATCTTAAATGGAAATCATGTCGACTTACATTAAATACCAAATTCTGAAACGAACATATACCGTTTTGGAATAACGATATTAATATCTTTCATATTCCCATAACTATATCCGTACAACTACGAAATCCAATATCGAAACGTATGAAGAGAATTCCATTCACGTTCATCCCAATTTATTTATTTTATAAAAATCATTCAATCAATATTCTAGTTATTAACTAGTTCATTTGGATAAAAATGCCTTTTATCTTTTCAAATGTGGAATATTTCATTCAAAATCTTTCCAAATCATTTATTAGGATTTTACATAATTTATTCACATGCTTAATAATTTTATCAAGCCTTTACAGTCGGTTTCCAATATTGGTTACTGAACTGCATCCATAGCAACCTTTTCCAAAACAGATTTGGACATATTTTAAAATCTAACCTTTCAAATTTGAATCTTATATATTCTTGTAAAGATCTTTTCGATAAAAACCTAATGGTTCCGGATTTAGGAGAATCCAACGGTTGGATCTCCCGTTACGTCCATTTCAAGTTAATGGTCGAAATTTGCGGACGGTTGTTGTGCGACGCGTTCTATTCATACCATTTAAATATATATAATATATATCATCGATTTCTATTCAAAACGTATTTTATAAAACATTATAAATTTGTTTCATAAAAGATTTCATTTCCATTACCAATTTAAATTGAAATTGAACCACTTTTATCCTTATAATCTCAAAATGATAATATTTCAAGACGTTAGTTTTTGAAATTCAATCTTCTCAGTTTTCATTATGAAAATAAACAGAACTACATAAAATCTGATCAAGCTAAAATATCATTTGTATACTTAACTCAGCTTCACATATTTATATTTTTGTGTCCATCCAAAATCGGACATCGAAATCAACTTTTCAATTCTCACTGAATATCAAATTTCAAAAATATTCATGTTCATTCCGGATTGGAATATAATTTCAACCAATATCCATATAAATAAATTAATTTGGATTACATTCATTATAAACACCCAACAATAGTTGCAAACAACTATCAACATACAAAATGACATCCAGTGTGCATTTTATTTTTATATAAGCTTCAATCAAATAATTGACGCTTACATAAATCCGTCAATAAATCGATTAACCGAGAATTCACACACGAGAGATGTAGCAGTCAAGTATCATCCTAAGACCTGCGTGGGGTTTTTAACCAACAACAATTTACTGATGAATCATCACTCGCATACAATGCACACATCGTAGTCAAAAATAAATAAATACTCAACTATCAAATGCCATTTAAGGTGCCTCAAGTGTCCATCCACGTCGTATGTCATGCGAGTGTCACATATTCATACAGCGCTTCTAATGCAAATGATTTGTGAATAGTTCAAATTTTGAACTCCAAAAAGTGGTAATCTAACTACACGATACAATTTCTAACTTTCTACTTAAAATGCATAACTAACTAACTACTGTACTATACTAATTTAAGATAGAAGTTCTCAACTTTCATACAATGAAATTATAATTTAGTTAAAGCTCTCACCCATAAGCTAAACAAAACATCGTGACACTTCTTATGTAGAATTTTCTTGTTACGCACTCTCCATTTGTCGTTCTCCACACTTGAATTCACCTTTTTGCCTCTAGAATTTTCTTAAGACCTCCAATCTTCCCCAAACGCGGTCATTAGCAAAAAAAGTGATTCCGGACAACTTTCGCCTTTTGGACTTTCTTCCCAAAACGCTCCAATTCGCCAGAAATCGCGAATCTTCGCTCTAGGTCTACAATTTTTAAATGCGTTTTTTGAGTAGGTCATAGCTCCAGAATTCGATTGTGATATATCAATTTCGTAGAGAAAAACAAGATCAACAACTTTCATTTATGGGGCCTCGGCCAGAAATGCAAGGATCGACGGGTATTAAGCGAAGAAGAGTAGGGGTTATTTGCAAAACGAGAATTTTTGAAAAGAGTAGATTTTGGAGGAGTGGGACCCACGGTCGGAGGGGTCCCTGATTGGCGGTGCAAGGGATCTGATGTGGCTGGGGTGGTGGGTGGTGCAGGCAGAGGGGGTAGTTGGTGGTGTTTGGTGATTTTAGGGTTAGGGTGAGGGTTTGTAGAGAAAGAGAAGGAGAGAGAGAAAATAGGAGGAAAGGGTGGCCAGAGGGAGTAGGGGAGGCGAATATGAGGAGGAGGGGTACGACAGCCATGGGGAGGAAGGAGGTCTCCATTTGTAAGAAGAAAAGAGGAAGAAAGGAAGGAGAAAAAATGAGGAAGAAGATGGAAGAAAAATGATTTTATCTCTTTTTCCATCCGATTTCCTGACTGCAAATGATCTCCGTTTGTCACGAATTTCGGACATGAGATAACACACGTAAAGACGAGTCCAACGAATCAAGTTTCGTCGAATTCTAAATTCGTATTACCTTCCGTTTAATTTCTCAAACAGGCTCAAATAATGTTCAAAAAATGCGATTTTAGCGTACCTTTTCTTCTTGTACGCCCAAACGCCAATTCCAAAAATTATGCCTTTTTGAATTTAACCATTACTTGATGATACAAATCCAGAAAGAAAATGGAATCGAATTCTGAGATCATCTCAATAATATTCCTTTGTAAACCGACTGCCTATTTTTGAACAAATGGTTTTGCTTTGCACAACCACATACTGAGTCTGTTTGGCGTGAGTTTTGAAACCCAATAATAATTCATTATTATGAATCCAACAAAATTGGTTTCATCAAATTCTGAGCTTCCTTGCAAAATCTCAGTTTTTAAGGCTATGCAATGTTTTTAAAAATCATTTTTTTTCAAAAATAAAGCTTATAAATTCCAAAGCAACTGTTCTAAATTATAATTTGAACATAACTTACGACTTATAACATGACTCAATTTCTTACATTCGTTAGAAAGATATGATTAATTAGATCCTATCGTTTCTGGTTTCATCAAATTCTGATTTAATTGAATTCTATGCATTCATTCAAAGTTTAAATCTAAATTTTTCGAACAACCGCGCCATTTCAAGCTCTTTATATATAAATTATAAATTTATAAGTTCTAACTTCGTATTAAATAAATTTTAAATCGTTTATTCTCAAAATAAATCGTTCAAAATATTTATTTTCCAAGAAAATCAATCAAAAATAATTTTTGAATTGTTTCCAAAAATACGGGTTGCTACAAATCATCTCCCTCCTTCGAAGTACGTCCAAACTCTTTTCCGGGACATAACCCAGTCTCAAATGCCACAGTCGTGTCGTATCTAAGGCATGAGAACTATCAACACCAACACATGTTTCACCATTCATAGTCACTCCTTGAAGTAAATAAATTCCGTGGGTCCTAGCACCCTTCATAACCACAAGCGCACCTTTTAAAACCCTCAAGCTATCACTCTCAATATTGATCTTGCAACCTAAAGAATCCAACAGTCCTAAAGAGATAAGTGACTTTCGTAGTCTTGGAACATAGTGCACATTAGTGAGAGTACGAACTACTCCGTCAAACATCCGAATTTGCACTGATCCAATGCCCTTAGACTTCCAAACTGTACCATTTCCCATAAAAATTGAATTTCCATCTCGATTGGCATAAGAAGAAAAACAATTCCTATTTGGCGTCATGTGATATGATGCCCCTAATAAAGCACCCATTCGCTGCCTGAAACATTTGATGCTCCGGCCAACAAAACATCTATGTCTCCCCCACCAACATCTCTCTCCACTGCAACCGATGAAGATGCTACTTTCTTCTTCCCTTTATCTGGACAATCATTCTTCCAATGACCAGGTTTCTAACATATAAAGCACTTGCCATTTCATTCTTCGACCTTCCTCTCCAACCGGGATTCTTAGACTTAGAACGCCCCCGGTTTCCCTTCTTCTCAGATTTCTCCTTCTCCAAAAATAAACCTTGATTATTACCAGCACCACTACTACCATCAATTAGCTCGTTCATTTGATCTCGCAATTCCTGACTATGGAGACCCATCTTGACATCATCAAGAGTCAATTTATCTCAGCCATAGATTAAACTATTTGAGAAACCCGTATAGCACTCAGACAATGAACATAACAATATCATCGCCTTCTGCCCCTCCTCAATCTTCAAATCTACCGCCTTCATCTTTTTTTGCAAATCATCAAACACATTCAGTTGCCCCTTTAGCGAATTTCCTTCCTTCATCTTGTAGGTAAAGAAAGTTCGCAACAAGATCAGTTGATTTGTGAGTGACTTCCTTATATACAACTCCCCCAACTTGTTCCAATTACCCGTAGTAGTCGTCTAACATTCTCTTTTATAGCAAGTTGAAGTGTAGTGAATGCCCACTCTCCATTTCTTCTCTCCCCATATCTGAGATGTCCGCTAGCAATAAATGTGTATCAAACACTACCAGATGTACCCGATTCCGCCAAAGAACTGCTTTCATCTTCCATTGCCATTTTTTGAAATCATTATCATCATTCCACTTGTCAATAACCAATTGTGAACCAGAAGCTACGTATGATACATGTACATAAAGAGCTACACCACTTGGACCAACTGTGGAGGCATTATTTGAATCTGATTCCAACATTTCTACAACTATCTACTAACAACAATGTCTGATACCAAATGTTGTGGAGAATTTTGACTCAAGACTGCTCAAATCAAGACCCCCAACTCAGTGGAAGACGATATCATGGTAGAAGTGAAAAAATAACGAATCGATATATCAAAATAACCACAATCCATTCCAAAGCCGATCACAATCACCAAACAAGAGAAATAGTAGAGCAATGACGATAAACTAAATCATACAGGCATTTATAGTGGTTCCACTGACGTCTTGTCAGTGTACTTCCACTTTGAGAGAGAACCTTTATTAATATCAACAGAAGAGTACAAGGGGTTGATTACAATGACCGAATTCACCAGGAAAAATTTGATTTTGTGGAGAAAAGAATTGAAGAAGAATAGGGTTGCCAAAATCCTAATTAGAATAAACCTAGATATTAATCTCTTGATTAGTCTCTTTCTAGTAGTTTCCCTTTTGGATATGATGTAACTTATATAGGGAAAAAATAATATGTAGCATTTGCACAAATTACCCTAGATCCTTCACAAATCAGCCTGCAATATTTCAGTCCGAAACGGCTTGAAAATCGTCGTAGATGTCTGTCGTGGAGTGCGACATACATATGTCCTAGTTCTGGAATTATACATGCTTCAGCAGAGACGTTTGTCAAAGTGATAGACATTTGTCAAAGTGACAGACGTTTGTCGCAAGTCTCGGGAAAATTTCCCTAACAACTCAGACGTCTTTCGCGGCTACGACAGATGTCTATTGCGGAACTCAGCAGAAGTATTACATCTTTTCACCTCTAACTTCCTCATACGAGCTCCGATTTGCGAACAATCTTTTCTAACACAAAACTACTGCCATCCACTTTAATTCTAACATATGATATATTAAAACTTAACAGTTTTTTCTCTATTTATTTGAGTGGTATCAACCATCGCTAATGCATCGGTGTTGCGTTGCGATTTCCGATGTTTTTGTTTGGTCGGCGTTTAGATGTCGCTATTGACAATGTTTCTTGTATAGCAACCAACTATGGATTCAAGTATTTCAGTGATTAACTACAGATTCAGGTACGCTTCCACAAATTTATTTATCTATTCTCTGATTTGTTCTTAATTAAAGTAATATGTGTCACATAATTAAATCTTGGGTTTCATGACTAATTGTTGATAGTATATTGAAATCTTAACATGTAGCGGAACTTATGTTGTTGAATTTGATCAACTTAAGTCATGTGCTTACTTACACTGTACCTTTACTTATGGGTAATGTTAAATTGTTAATCAATGAAAGATGATTATGCATGCAACTATAAATCCATGAGTAGAATGAAATGGCATTGATCGCTCTATAGCTAATTCTAGTTATATCTCTTCCTCGGATGGAAATTATAGGTTAAATTTGTATGGTTTCTTACTAGAGGAGGAGATCCAACTCTCTTTTATGTGTGCATGAGGAATAATATTGTACTAGTTTATGGATACGCTGTGAAATTATGTCATAAAACATTTGAGATTGTAGTAATCTATGTTTTTTTAGAAACTTGGTACTTTATTTATTATATATATAAGATTTTACATCCTTAGTTGTACAACTCGAAACAAGTGATAGGCTACTCACTCTGATAAAACTTAGTCGTACTGAGACAATGTAAAACTAAAGATATAAAAATCAAAGACACTATAAAAGACAAACCTAACTCCTTCTATATGTTTTGCCCAGTCGAACTGGTTTATGTCAGTGGTAATTTAATATGTGATGTCATTGAAAAATAGACACTGTTATATTGAGCTTTATTACTTTCGCAGCATAATAAGATTTGACACTTTTGTGCAGTCCAATTATTAAAACAACTACACTTGTTAAGTAGGAAATAACTACTACAACTTAAGATACAACACTTTAATTAGAAAATAACTACGACAATTAGGATACAACACTAGATTACGAGGAAATACATAATAAAATGTAAGATAAAACACATGTTAACTAGGCAACAACTCCTAAAACACAGGATTCAACACATGTTAACTAGGACCAATAGTTTTTGGATAAACCGTAGCACTCATGAAGTATTTTAGCCTTTACTACTAAATTCATTCGTTCCAAGCGACTAACCTCAGTTTGCATCTCAAGTGCGTACTGGACACCCCTCTTTGTTAACGGTGGATTGACCCAACAAAAAATTACTACTTTGCAATCCTTGGTGATTCTACGTAACAACGCAAGCTTTGCAACAATAAAAGCGATGACCTACATTCGTCTAGCTTTTAGAAACAAGGACATTACATTCGATGCCACAATAGCATAGTACTGAACGACTCATCATGTTAGAGCTTGACATGTCGGGGTTTTGTTGAGCAAGTACTCCATGCAACCAAGCATTGTGGGATTTTTGTACCGGTCCGATATGTTGGACTGCTATGTTTGGTTCCGTCGCACTAAAGAGTTCTGACTCGACTTTTTCAGCTTCTACTTGAACATCTTCGACTGGTTGCTTATTCCGTTCATACTCATCGTACATTTGAACCATGGTATCATCATCGACCTCCATTTTATCCATTTTGATGTAGATGAAAAGCGGGTCCTTAAAATAAGTGAGTAAATATTGACAAACCATAGAGAACATAAAAATATATGGAAGAAGAGCCAAGTGAACATATTTATTACTTACAACACTTTCTGCACTATTCTTTAGAAAATCAGCGTATAAAAATATAGGTTGAGGAAAATATACTGAACAGAGGAAGAGAGACTGGGTGCACTTTAATAACGCAATAAAGACAGAATCTAGTATCCAATAAAGCCTGTTTGCGGTATCCAATTAACAGAAGGTTTAGTATCCAATAACAATAGAGTGAGGCATCCAATAAAAATGTAGTGTAGTAACCAATGAAGACTAGAATATGGTGACTAATGAAGACTAGAATGCGGTAAACAATGAAAACCAGAATGTGGTAACCAATGATGACCAGAATGCGATATCCAATGAAGACCAGAATGCAATATCCAATGAAGACTAGAATGCGGTATCCAATGAAGACCAAAATGCGATATCCAGTGAAGACCAGAATGTGGTAACCAGTGAAGACCAGAATGTGGTAACTAGTGAAGACCAGAATGCAGAAACCAATGAAGACCAAAATGCGGTAACCAATGATGACCAGAATGTGGTAACCAATGAAATGCTGAACACAATAACCAATGAAGACCAGAATAAGGTATTTAATGATGCAAGGGCATTCGTGTCACATATTCTATATCAATTTAATGTACAAAAACTTTGTATATTAGTGGGAAGACTTACAACATCTATTACCCAAACACTATACATTATTTCTAGTATACATTCAAAAACTTCAAGAGTCAAAAATGTCCAGTGAAGATTGTTTGTTGTTCCATGATGATGAAGAATTTGATATCATGGTGGAGGATCATTTTCGTCGACAGAGGGAGCTAATAGCTGCACTGCATGTAGATGGAGAATCTAGGAAGAAACATGGTGGTTCTGTTGTAGGTCGTCAATATAAGAATCGACATCATTCGTGGCACAACGAGAGACTAATGAAGACTATTTTGTTTCAAATCCAACGTACACAGCTGAAGATTTTAAGAGGAGATTCCAAACGAGGCATCCTATATTTCTTCTAATCCTAGAGTGTATTAAACAGCATGATTCATACTTTATCTACAAACTCAACGTGTCTTATACAATGGGGCTCACTGGTATTCAAAAGATGACAGCTGCACTGCTTATGATAGCATATGGAGGTCCTGCTGACACTCAAGACGAAAACATAAAAATGGTGGAAAGCACGGTATTAGAATGCTTAGACCATTTCTTCCAAGCAATCATAGACGTTTACGGCAACCAATACTTGCGTAGACAAAATGAAGCTAATATTGCAATGTTAATGAATCTGCATGGTAGTAGAGGATGGCTTGGAATGTTAGGTAGTTTAGACTGCATGCATTGGGAGTGGAAGAATTGTCCAAAATCATATGCTGGAGCTTATTAGGGCAAGTCTCATACGTCAACTGTTGTACTTGAAGCTGTAGCGTCGTACGACTTATGGATATGACATGTTGTTTTTGGAATGCCGGTTTCGAACAATGATTTGAACATAATTGAATGTTCAACGTTGTTCAATAATTTGGCTAGATCAGTTCCATATAATTTTACTTTAAAGGGTAACACATATGACCATTGATATTATCTAGGAAATGATTTATGCCCACAATTGAGTATCATTGTCAAGACAATCCCTAACCTACAAATTAATAAACAAGCAAGGTTTGTAGCAATGCAAGAAAGACAAAGAAAGGATGTAGAAAGAGCATTTGGCGTTCTTCATTCAAGATTTGCCATAGTCAGTAATCCATGAAGACTTTGGTCCCCAACTAAAATGACTATGATAATGTACACTTGTGTTATTTTACATAACATGATTATAGAGGACGAAAGAAACATGAAAGATGAATTCAATTACGACAGAGTTGCTCCACCACCTAAGATTTGGCGGGAAAATATGATGGGAAGCGAACTAGAGCTAGAGTTTCAAGTAGAAAGCCAAATGTCCTACCATAACGCTCACATTCATCGAAGACTCCAGAATGATTTAACAGACAATATTTGGAACTTTGTTGGAAGTCAGTAAAACTATGTATCCTTAGCTATTGTGTTTTCATTGTTTTAGTATTTCTAATCTTGTACTGCAACCGTTAGCTGAAACTATGTATCTGTTAATAGTCAGTGAAACTATGTATCCTAAGCTTTTGCAACCGTTGATCATTTTTTAAAATTACATCTTGGTGTCTTAATTTCTTCGTCAATGTGAATTACATAGATACCACAAAAATTCATCGTAACCTAACATAGTATTGAATAACATAAAAACTACAAAAATCCATCAAAAACTACTATAGCCCTTATTTCACATTGTTAACATGTATTAAATAAGATACTTGCTACCTATTTAATTTTGTTTATGATTACTAACACGTTCAAATAAGAATTAATTATAATAACTAATCATTGCATCTGTTGAACATATGCCGAATTTCAAGCGCTTGTTCAAAAAAGCCTAAAACCAGACGTTTGTTGAACACACGCCTGACTTCAAGCGTTTGTTTAGCAAGCGCCTGAAGAGTTTACACATTCCGAATCTTTCCCCCCAGAAAACCACACTATACGTAATATCTGCACGTTGTTGGACGTGAGTTTGGGTGTACATTTCACAATTGCTAATATGCAAGTGTTTGTTGGAGATGCTCTAAGTGGCGTGCTCTATGTGCACATCTAATCATAGTCTTTGGGTGTGTTTGATTTTTAATAAGAAGAGGTATTTGAAAGGTGTTGGGGAAGGGGGAAATTGGTGAAAGAGGAATGCATTTTTATTTTATCCGCATGGGGCACACGAAAGGGGAAAATGAGTGTAAAATGGATGAAAGAGGCAAAGGGGCACACAAATGGAAAAAATTGGAGCTTTCATTTGGAACGGGCAAATTGGTGGGTCTCACGTCGACGCTTCGAACGCATTTAAAGTAGATGCTTCGGACACGTCCGACGTAAACGCGAATGTAAAGTGGCCAATTTAAAAATCAAACGGTACCTTATTGTTATTTGTTCAAGAAGATCTATGTTGGTATGTATCTAATCATCGTCTTTTATTATTTGACCAAATAAATAAAATCTGCATATAAAATGAACGTGGATCTGAAAGAGGATTGAGGGAAGATCAATTTTGAAGAAGGAGAAATTGGCGTCATTGGTTCAATTGTTCAAAGACCAAAACAAAAACCAACAAAACATGACTTGACCAATGTTATTTGGCAAATTCTATTCGAACCCAGCAATATGCTGAGTAGCCCCCAAAAAACATGAAAAAATAGGTATACACCCAATTTTGCTGAGTAGCCCCCGCTAATTTAAAAAAATCCAAAAATACCCTTCCACGTAGGGGGAATGCGTGGTTTATCAGTGTACCTCGTAGCAGCCCTACGTGGTTACTTAGTGTACCTCGTAGCAGCTCTCTGTGGTTCTTTCAAAGACCACATAGGGGTATTACGAGGTACACTGATAAACCATGTAAGGAAATTATGAGATGTTCAGAAAACTGGAAAAAAACACAGAAAGGGCATTTTCGTCATCGTATTTTTTTAAAAAACGGGGGGCTACTCAGCATATTTTTGGGTTCAAATAGAATTTTCCATGTTATTTTTGATCTAGCATCATTACGGTCTTCACCATGCTAAGCAACCACTAAGAAACAGGCTATCTCGCTTCCTATGAAATCAAGACCAAGCCACCAAATTCTCCCTGAACAAAAAGAGCGCAAAGCCTCACGAACGATACATTCTTACCCTATCATTTAGCAGCCAGTTTATTACAAAATGACCCCACCTCCTACGACATTCTTGTTTGCACCTTCCTAGTCAACTACCCTCTCAGTCTGCCTCATCATGTCATGACTCACTAGGTTTTTTTTGTCAAAAACTCATAATTGTCCCAATAGAAAATGGAAGCACCTACATGTAGTTCTTTTGACAAGATGACATAGAACAAAAATACTACAGGAAAAATATTTTGTTGCAACTAGCTATAATATTTGCAGCTGGCGACACATGACAGTTGCAGTAAATAATATTTAGCCGTAGGCGTTTTGTAGCAGTTACAATAGATGAAATTTAGCAACATACATTTTCTTTCTACTACGAAAAACATATGTTTAGCAACTGTGCAACCTTTCCAGTTGCACAAACATACTTTTAGCAACTGCACTTTCATAACTATTGCAACAAATATATTATTTTGCAACTATGCTTCCAAACTTGTTACAAAAAATATCTTTAGCAACTGTTTTCACCAGTAGCGATAATTGCATTTTCTTACAATTGGTAAATCCAGTTGCGAAAAATATACTATTAAAAATAAGTAATAATTTTAATCAAGAAGTCATAAACGACTATTTATAGTTAACCGCTAATAAATACGTAGTAGTTTTTAATGATTAACTTAATAATTAATTTTAAATAGTTACTATTAAATAAAACTATTAGTAATTATATAATAATAAAGATTTGTATTTAATAATAATTAATTAATAATAAAATTTAATTATTATAAATTGATATTTGTAATTGATATTTAAGTAGTAACAATTAATTAATAACAAATACTAATAATTAACAAATAAAAAATAAAATATCATTAATAAATGGTAATAATTAATTAATAATAATAAACTAATGTATACTAATTAATAATTAATTTAATATATGAATATGTATAAGTAAATAAATAATTAATAAATTCACAATCTGTCCATAAACGATAATTGATTAATATTGCTATTAAGGAGTAATTAATTAATAATTAATAATAATTTTCGGTACAAACTAAATTTATTACTAAAATCAATTTTATTATTAAAAATGTTAAGAAAGTGTAATATATTATAATTAAAATGCGATACGTTATAATTAAAATGTAATATATTACAAAAAATGTAAAAAAATGTATGAATTAATTTTATTACTAAAAATGTAATACGCATAATTAATAACTAAATAGGACATTGTAATTAAATTATAATACATTACTAAAAATATAGTATCTTTTATATAAATTAATTTTATTACTAAAAATGTAATACATCATAATTAACAACTAAATAAAACATTCTAATACATTGTAAATCAATTTATTACTACAAAAATATAAAAAAATAACTTTAAATGACAAATATTGATTTTTATACACAATTATTTCCTTATTTACAATAGTAAACGAAAATCATTTAATCTAGTGAAATACATGAATAATTAAGTATAATATTAACTAAAATCAAACTAGTAATTATCAGATGCGATTGTAATTATATTCATATTTATATTCGTTTTTCATATATAAGAATATTTTTATATTTTAAATAGGGATACAAAAAACAGGAAAATAGTGTGAAGGATAAAATTAAAGAAAATTTTAGGCACAAGGATAAGAGGGAAATATTTTAGGCTCAAGAGCGTGAAATAGGAAATGATAGTGGGCCCCTGAATTCCTTGATTTACACAGAAAAGTATCCTTGTGGCTAAATCTTTGGTCTCTTGCCCGTGTGCCTAAATTTTTCTTAAATTTTGTCCTTGTGCAAAAACCCTTACAAAAAATTTCAATTTTTTGTGATGTATATTGATAGTTTCACGGTGAATCAAATTGTCTAAAATGTTATATGCTGAGGGAGTTGTCTTGGCCCCAAACCCAAATTTGTTTTTGACACCAAACCTAAATTTTACGCTTCAAACCACAAATTTTCATGTACGATCGCTACCTCTTCCCTTTCCCCTTGTAGCTTCACTCTTGAAATCACCAAATCTTCCTCATCTTTACCCAAACCAAATCCGATAAGAAGCCTGCTAACATCCCTTCTCTTTGACATCCCCTTTTCCACCTTTTTTGTAACATCCAAGATTTTTAGCAATTAAATAATTAATTCAATTAATTATTTAAATAGTGATTTGGCAAATTTAAATGATTTGAATTGAATATTTTTTATTACTTAAATAATATAAGTAGTGGAATAATAAATTTAATTTCTGAAATAGTCGTAAATAGTTGAATTCGCAATATTGTGTGAATTGGATGATTTAATAAATTTAATTTGGTTTAGAATTGAATTATAGTAACGACTTTATTTATTTAACGACGATTGAACGTATAATTTATAATTAAATTATAAATGAGCTCGTAACGACGTAGTAATTCATAATTTTACGTTTTGAACTTTAATTGAGTGTATATTGTCCGATATAAGCCAGAATTCACTGAAACAAGAAAGGTCTGAATCTATTGAGCTATAATTTTCTATTGGAAGTGAAAAATCAAGATATTATGTTGTAAATAGTAAATTATGTTCAAATAAAATTTTCAAAAAGTCGCTATGGCATCGTTTATAAATTATAACGATTTATTTGATAAATAAAAAGAGTTTTAATATAAAATAAACTTCGTTTTGACTTGAAATTGAAATGTCAAATATATTTTATTTATTTCTGAAGCTGTATATATTTTGTTTGAATATATGTATGATAATAATATTTTATTATTAATAATTTGGTTATTTTAGAATCGATTATATTATATCGATCGAATATAGAACATAAAAATAATAAATTTTCAAACAACTTCAATTTTCGACGGAACTAATTTTATTAAAACAATAGTGATTAGTTATTGTAAGATTTCTAGTTTGGGGTCAACTGGATTTATTTTGTAACCGTGTGTAGATTAAATGCGTATTATTGAACCATTTACAATTAAAAAGGGATTTTTACAAATAGACTTGGAATTCGATGAAACTAATTCCATCTTGTCTGAAAAATTAAATTATTGTAGGATTACAAATTTAATTATGTTTGGAGATCGTGTGTGTTGGTTTAAACTCGTCACTTCATACAAAAGTTTTGTGAGAATTTAAATATTAATGAATATAAAAATATATTTTTCCTTATGCTTCACAGCCAAGTATTGTACCTACTTCTTCCTTTCAAATGTTGTAGACAATTCATGCCGGCCTATACCTTGAATCAATATGAAAACCTATATCCTACAGACATCAACCTACCATATAAGACTTAAGTGTTAAGTGTCCCCCACCTCTACAAATACAGTTTTATTTCCATTGTAGCAGTGGCGAAGGAAAACAACCATGGTCGAACAAGTTTCGTGGCATCAAAAAAATATTATAAAACAAAATGCTCCTCTAAAAAATCGAAAACAAATTTCTTTGAGATCGTATGGGATGGAGCTTCACGTTCAGGTAATTTTTGTAGGGCTCAACAGCCTTTTAGTTCATTGAAAATATTTGTACATTGAGTTTTAATTGCTAGGGTTCATGAATCGGGGGAATTTAAGCATCGATCCGAGTTTTAATTATTGTATTATGGTTTTTGATAGGATTTAGCATCTCGTCCGAATTATTCGGGTGATTTCGAGCATAAATATTTCGCACGTATTGTCGTGAGGACCTGAAACAGATCGAAGCTGCATGCTGGAAGGAGACTGCGCACTGCGACATTTTGGTACGGGAAGAAAAAGTGTTTGATGAGGAGTATAATACTTATTGTAGTTTTGAATTTCGTGAAGAGGAGGAGGGGTAAAGGAGTTTGCAACGGTCATGGTAAAAAGAAAATACTGGAGCATGGCTTTTTGCAAATAACGGTGAAGAAGGGTTCTTGCACATGCGGGCTGTAGTTTAGACATGGGCCGATGTTTTTGGGGGTAAGCCCAATTGATTGAGAAATGAATTAAAATAAAATAAATACTCGACTAAATTTTTAAATGCTATAACTTTTTCATACGATTACAAAATTCAACGTAACAGGATCTGTTAGGATCGTATGGTCCTAGGCTATATACTGGAATTGGTTTGAAGAGTTTTGGAGCTTGTTACAATTTTTGACGAAATCAAATGCTTGATTTGAATTATCGACCATGAATCGTTATTCAGCGATTAACAACTAATGTGAATAAACTCACTAACTCTGCCCAGTTTTATAATATTATAAACGTTATTTAATATTGATAAATAATGATTGAATGCAGTGTGACGGTTGTTTGGATGAATTGCTTATAAGTTGGTTGAAATTATAGATACAGTTATATATAAAAAAAGTTAGTTAAATGTTGATTCTATTTATTATGAAATCTCATATTAAAATGAAATTGATGTTATTTACGTTGATTAACATCTGTGGATGTACAGAAACAGGTTGGAGGGATCCAATTGGATTCCTCAAAATTATTACTTTTTGTTTTTATATTTTGTGATATATAATGTATTAACTGTTATGTGATAGATTTTGTTGTGTTGGATATTTAAATAGAACTAACTCGAGAATAATTAGTTTTTAAATATCATAAAAGTATATGTTAAATACAAAAGAAAATGAATTTGTGTTTTAAAAGGAAAAATCTATTTTTCTGATATAGACATTGAATTTCGAATGGGCGATGAATACTAAATTTTTATTAATAAAACAAGTAGTTTAAATTTATAAGAAATGTTTGTAAATGAAATGGAGTAATATTATCATTAGAAAATTTGGGAATGTAAATTCAAGAATGAATTTAAAAAGTGAAACTGGGAATCGTTTAAAAAGGGAAAGAATGAAATTTATTTCAATGTTCGAAATGTGAATAAATTAAAATGGATGCATAAGGATTTATAATTATAATTCGAGTATGTCAAATATTTTAAAAATAACTCATTTTTAAAGATTTTATATTATATAAAATAGAACTTAAAAAGGAAATTTGTCTTTAGTTCGAAATCAACAAATTATATTTGGATATGAAGGCAATATAGAATTATAAACTTATTAATAAAAATAGATTAGAAATTGATGTGTAAACGATGTTTGAAAATAGAAGAGGAATGTGAATGAAAATTTATAAAATGACTCGATAGATGGAATTTTAACTTGTAATGGTAATTATAAATTAAAATCAAAGTTATGAAATGACTCGATAGATGGAATTTTAACCTGTAATGGTAATTATAAACTAAAACAAAAGTTATGAAATGACTGGATAGATGGAACTTTAACTTGTAATGGTAATTATAAATTAAATTCAAGATTTATTTGATATAATGAGTTAAGATTTATATAAAGGAACAATATTCACATTTTAAAGTGAAAAATGTTTTTAAAAAAACGTTTTGCAAATTTGAATGGAGTTAAGGAAATTAGAAACTGACTGGAGATTAACCGAGTTGAATGGCTTCTTGAGTGTCGATCTAATGTTGGTTTTGGGCTTGATACTTAAGGAGTTGTTCTCTTACTAGTTTACGGGTAGAAATTGATGAATGAGGAAGAACAGTGATGCGTGAATAAGAAATGGAAACATTTTCCGATGTTAATAACGTATATTTTCAAAATAAAGGGAATAAGAATTTATGAATTTATGGAAATGTTTTCAAAGAAATCGTGAGAGGCTAAACGGGTTTAGAGAAATATCTGTGTAAAGATATCGAAAGGAAGTTGAGAAATGAATAAATTAATAAGAAATTAATTTAAAAAAGGCTCAGTGTTGCTTGATGATTTATCAATAGAATTTCCATTTGAAAATAGGATCATTGGTTGTTTGGATGTTTCCTTTGATAGTTAAATACCAAACTATCAAAGTTTTTAACCCATTTTATATTTTCATTGTCGATACGGAGAGACCGGGATCAACTTTATTATCTGAAAACCACTTTGTATTGGGATAAGCGTTGTGAATCCAATATGTTAAAGACAATTGAAGTCAAAGTTTATGTAAGGGTTATTCTGTTAATCCTATGTAGAAATTACCTAAGATGGTTTAACGGAATAGTGCCTTCGGTTTGTCTAATCCCAGGACAACTTGTATGGACGGTTGTCTGGCAAAGTATACCTAACAAATCATATACATTGATCTCTTCAAACGTATTACATTCGATGGCGGAGGAATTCGTTTCTCTTAGCTTTTTACCCATGATATTTTTGGGGAAGTCAACAAATGGTTTGGCGGTTTGATGATGGGACATTCAAAGTGAATGAAGATGTGACTTATTAAAAAGATAAGTGTGGCCTCAAGCCTCACAACCGAGAAATGGTATAAAATCAGGTAGGTTGCATGGATAAGTGGGTCGCTCCCAATTTGGGTGTATTGTCACCTGATCTAGAGAAAATCCATTTGAGTCTTTAATCTATCTCTACGGTCCCTTTAAGGTATCAGTTGCTAATCCCAACCGTTAGTGATGATACATTCAGTACACTCAAGTAAAGTGAGTGGTCGGTCATGTTTAGCCTAGGTTGCAAGTGTTTTTGTTAAACCCGTGTATTCCTCTCTAGAGATACAACTAGGTTGAAACACGTGCTTCACACACAGGAAGTTGATAAATTATAATTTGGAAATAGAAGTGATGAATCAGTCTTAGGTGTTTTTAGCACACCAATTAAGTGTGGGAAGGGGATTCAAAATTTGGAATGTGTTGTAGATGTTCGATCATTGTGTACAATTTTTATTTGATACATGTACATGTTATTTCTATGGTTTTGAGTTGATTGATGCGGAGTTCATGGTTTTATAGTAATTGTACATTAAGCTGTATTGGTGTAAACACTATTTTGGACATATGCTTAGAACATGTATTAAAAGATGGAGTATGAAACCTAAAATATTGTATGTCCACATATGTGTCATAATACAGGAAAATACCCTGAAGTACAAAATGAATAAAAAATTATTCCCAAAAGGCTAAAATTTTGTCATAAGGACAAATTTTAGTGTGAAGGGAGTAATTATCGTGGGCTCCTGAATACCTCTCTTTACGCTAAAATTTGTCTTTATGGATAAAATTTTACCCCCTTGTTATTATGGAATAATTTTTTGTTCATTTTGTCCTTGAGGCTAAAAACCCCGTCAGAATATTTGTTATACGGATGATTTTATAATTGAAGTCCAATCCATATTACATGTATTAAAACACAAATAGCGCTTTAATCATTACATTCAAAGATTGGTTAAAGCAAATTATTGTACATCTCACAAATAAAACAAAAAACCTACATGGGCAACGTCATCTATTATTTTTAACTAAATTTATACAGTGCGTGCCCCGTGCTACGCATATGGACAACACTTCAACTGCAGTGAGATAATCATTTTATTTTTGTTACCCATCTTGATATATTTTGCTTCCATTGCTGTATAGGAGTAATGCGAATGACAAATTTAGGGAAGATGATCGTTGCTATGTGATCATTATTACATTCTCATCCAAGATTCAAATCAAGAGAGCGCATATTTTCAGTTCAGTTCTCTTTTTAAGGTTTCTGCGGCTATCCAATGCATGGAACGCCAACAAAATTAGCACCGAACATTCAATTGTTCAAATACCATGCAAATTTGCTTGAAATTATTTTAAATTTATTTATTTCAAATATGGTTTCGTACGCTTCCTCAAACAAAAGCGAAGAGGCAAATATGCATCCAGCCACCAACTAATCACTTGAAAATGCATATACATCATCAGATGTACAAATAGCTCAATTGGAAACCAAAAACATGGTCATTATGTTTACCCAAATTCATTAGTAATTATATTGCAAACCAAAAATGGGACATTTATACGATGAGAAAAGTACAAAATAATTACATGTAAATATTAATGAACAATATAGATTTAGCATATAGTAAACTTATCACACATGGTATAAAATACAGCGTAATATAAAGGTATGATAACATTAAATATGGGGCAACAATTGACATCAGTTCAAAATGAAGCATGCATTGAAAACAGCATAATTTTCATAATTAGTTTGCTCAACCAAAATGAGTGACAAAACTGATAAACAGTAGGCTATAAAAAAATATTGACTCACAATCAAGAATAGAATTGTGGTTCCAATTTATATTAGCCGATCATTCATACACCAACCTTGCTGACAGAAGAGGAAAGAGAATTGCATCAGTGGATACTTTGGACATTAATCAGAAGAGGAAAGAGAATTGCAACGTATTAGAAGATAAAGGGAACAACGGTGTATCCTGCATAATAGGAAGAAAAAAAAAGAAGGTAGCTGTGAAAAATAAACGTAGAGATCAAGCAAACATACAACAATATCACAGCTGTTCTTACCGTTAATGGTAACATCAAAAGAAAAATTCCTTAGGAATAGTATTGAGTTTTCAGCTTGGTACTAAAGCATGTAAGATAAACTGATCGATGTAGAAGCATGCTAGTGAAGAGTATCACGAGCATAATTTGCAAATATCATCTCATAGAAACTGTTAAGCCTAAACTATCAGTCGCTTACTTTTAAGAAACATTAACATTCAATATATGGAAATATCATACAGAAGGCAACTAAGCTATTATCTGGGAAGACTACCAATTGTCGGACATTAATCTGGCTTTAGGTCTCAAGGTCTCATTCGGATTGAGAGATAACCCACTATAACGTACACATTTACGGTGTAGAATTGTTACTAAAAATTGGTTAACTATTATCCAAAACATTGTTTAGATGTCACGTAATAAAGTCTAACGGATTGCATACAGGTTAAATGACACAATTGTTTACTTTTATAAACAAAATCCCATTTGAAGTTGTTCAAATTGTATTCAAGAATTTGTAAAAGTGAAACTGTAGAATGTGTGAATCAAGTTTCAGATTAGTCAAATCACACAAATGTTCAGTTCTATTTTAAAGTAATATTAACATTGTAATATCTATATTGTAAGGTATAGAAAAGGTATGGTGTATAATTATGGCCGAAAGAAGTCGTATCTAAAGAAATTTATAGTATATGAATAGAATTCGCCTATTTGTATTTATGTCAAGGTAAACATCATCAAAAAACTCAATTTTTTTTAACCATGGTCATACATGTTATTATATCTCCAGTATGAACCCATCAGTTTAGTTTTAACCAAACAACAAAATTACTGTTTTAGATGAGATAATCTAGAACACAGAGGCAAAACAAAACAAAATGCTTCGACTTGAGAATAAAATACTATCATGTCAGTTTTGAAACAAAAATTTATACAGCAATAATACGTGCTGAAATAAACATTACCGGGACTGTATAAAATTTTGGTTTTCTAAGGAAAGTAATGCATTGGGTACTTAAATTTAGCATCAAACCTTCCCAAGCTTTTTGCCAATTTTCCCTGTTTGCATCTATAAGCAGCAATACAAACTTTTAAATTAAAATAATTTATCACATTTAGAATCCACATAATATTAAATATTGTATGCAGATATGCCTGTTTTATGCACTAAATATTAACTAAAATAATACTTAATTGACCACAAATGTTTCATACAGAAGATTATGGAGGAAATGATTATAAAGAGTCAACCTCCTCTATAGAACACTATATCAGTTAATATAAGCAAATTAAATATTGGCATTCACTTCAACTGTTTTATTGGTCAATTAAGGAATAAAAATGAATAATGCTTCTTATTTGTGGGAAATGCTTATTACAATTACTTAAATACACATAATGTAAATTATGTTGAAAATAATAATTTACATAAATAAATCAATAAGAATATATTAAGGTTTTATAAATGAAAAAAAGTTATAAAAATAGAAGCACAATCAATGTAAAGTATACAACTATGATTTCATCCTAACACATGGAGTCAAATCTACAAAGCGTGAAGTTGTGCTTAATTAATAGAAATAGAAGAAATAATCAACATGGAGTATGGTGCATATAATTTCATCCCAACGCACACATTCAAATCTAAATTGCATAAAGTTGCTCTTTTGAAATTCCATCAATATTTCTGTTTATCTATTACAGGAACAACCTGTATCATCATTTAAGAATTGTGAATCAATACAGACCTTCATCAAACGTGGAGAAAAATAAAATAAATAACTTTAAAATATTTGATTTAATGCATGCGTGATAAATTATGCAACTGGAACGAATTTGAAAATATTACCTTTGGAAGGAAATAAAATTAACAGAGGGGATCAATACTTCAATAAGCGCTACCTGATCATTACAAATCATAAATGTAGATACAAAGAAAATTTGAACTTACGATTATTGTGAAAGGAAGATAAAAATATAAATTTTAGGAATTTTATAAAAATTAAGAAAATCACCTGCAAAAGGCATTGCGTATTGCCATGTTAAGGACGAATAGAAGGTGTAAAAGGATCATAAGAAAGGATGGCATGCAATTTTGGACGAACTGGAGCTGATTTGATAGTAAATTGGTTGGATCTGATATTGTAGGAAGAAGGAAAGTAGCAGTGAAGAGTAACAGGATGAGGAAAATGTACTGATTTAGGGGAAAAGGGTGGTTTGTTAAGAAACTGACCGTGAAGTTGAAAGCTGGAAGCAGGTTATAGAAAAAAAGGGAAACATATGTTTGTTGAGTATTTTGAAATGAACAAAATAACATTATGTGATGCAAATGATTATTCATGGCAATGAAACTGTTTATTTCATTTGTACAAAATTTATGCGTTAATTTTGCCAATGCGATATGTTTGCGTATTGGATTTTATAAATTGGAAACAAATAATGACTATATTTTACGCTGTGCGATATGCAAATTAATTGCACAAATATAACACATAACACATGCAAATAATAATAGCAGGAAGATAACACCGCTAACTGCAATAGCGCAAATCATTATTAGACCGAATATTGCTATATTAAATAACATTCATCCAAATTCAAGTTGGTAAGCAATCAAACATTGCATAACCGAGTTGGATGTAATAAATTTATATTAGCATAAAATATTTATTAAAATTACGGCCATAGTACCCTGAATTGAATAAGAAACTGTTGAAGCAAAGAAATCATGGTAATCAATGTTACCCTGCGTGTAAACTCTGACATAGCTGAACTCCAAACATTCAGCTTAGTAGAGATTGGTACAAAATCATGAGCAAAACCCATCATTATACAATGTAAGTAGTGATAAAGTATGATACTTTAACTGAGTACAATTATATATTTAGGCATATCTCCTAAAACCATCTTCACTTAAAAAAAATATGAATAACGTAATTTTGGTAACGACTTGCAATATTGGCATGGAAAAGTCAGAAATTGACTTACATAATACAGGCATACATTTAGTATCATGTATTAAAGTCACAATCTTCATCAATGGAAGTGTGGATAAATAAATTGGTGCAAATTATAAAGAAAAGCATGTAAATTTGATACCTTCAACCTATTAGCGAAGTCCCAAATAACTGACAGACGGTAAGTTTGATAACACCTTCGGTTCGCTAATTAAAATGGTCTTTGCAATTGAAATCGATCTTCTACACGCAATGAATTTCATGAAGTAAGAGAATGATTGAGGGGAAGAATAAGAGCTAAGAAACCTAATCAAAAATCGCAATTGAATGCGGGATCGAAGTGATACGGTTTTTGCAGGAAGCGAATAATGTCGGGATGCGACGATAGTAGTTAGGGCTTTTTTTTCCTTTTTTGTATAAGAAACGAAAGGAAAAGTGTGAAATTTTTCTGGGTAGGGAGAAAGGAAAAATAAGGAGAGTTAGGTTGTTTATTTTGTAAAGTCGGTTATTTTTTTTAGAAGAACGTGGAGGCGAAAACATGGAGTTGGGGAGCGTGAAATTTGAAATAAGTAAAAAGGAAGGAGAGTTTAGGAAGCGAGAGAAGAAAATGCCGAGCGATTATAAACTGTCCACATCGGCAATACTGCTATTTTGCTTTATATTGCAGATAATAGATGTCGGAGGATGGTCCTATACCTTGCCAGTTGGAATCCATTATCTAGTAAGCGCCCGCGGTTTTTGATTGTATAACATGTATGTGGAGAGTGAGATGCAAGTGTTCTACTAGATTAATATTTACTTGATTTAGTCACTATTATAATATCAGAATAGTATTGATTTTAAAGAATGTATTAGGTTATCATAAGGTAAAAACAATCCGTGTTTTTGTGTGGATTGGTCTTACGATTGTCCTTTTTTTAAAAAGGGATTTTTAAAAGTTAAATCAAATGCTTGGAGTTTACTCATACTAGTCTCATGACTGACCCAAAATTTATTATATTTTGTTTTACCCTAACTCTTGGGTGCCCAAATTCGTACGAATAGTTAAGGTTTCACATATACACTTAGAGGAGCTTGGAGCAGGAGGCTACGACTTTAGATAACTGCTACTTTATTTCCGCTGTGATGTGTTGTGTTGTACTCCGATAATGGAATGTATATACAAACAGATTTGTATTTCAAAAGTTATGTTATACAATATATTTTATTCGTTCTGCTATGAGACTCGTGTTTCCTCTGATGTTGTTGTATTTATGTTCTTCTTCTTCTATTCTAACTTTATTCCTTTGTATTTCTCACCCTCTAACTTCTTTCTATTAACGATCTGGTAAATTTATGGTGTTTTGGTCAATTGATATGGTATTTTTGTCGATAATCAGGATCGAGAATTTTGCCGGTTCGTTACAGTGGCGTCATAACTGAAGGTTAAGTTATTACTTTGGCTCTGTGGCGTGACTCAATAGAGATGGGGTTAGTAATACCCTAGATTGAGTTGAGTATATATATACGGGAGAGCATATTTATAGATTGCATAAAAATGGTTTTATATTATGGAGATTTATTGGTTGAGTGGTTTTTGAATTTTGGTCGATCAGTATGATCCATTGTATCGATAGGGGTTTCTAAACACTTGAATGCGATGAACCGACACAGTATGTTTTCGAAAGAGGGTAAATGAAATAATTTTACCCAAATTATATTTTGATCTAAAAGAAGTATATATCTTGGGATTATTATGGTGTATTGGATGTATTAGTTGTTACTATAATCGAATAAGATTATAGAAATTGAGATGGATACAAATAACCAATTAGAATTCATATAAGTGTAATATATAAATCAGATGGATTAAATCAGAATTTAAAACAAATTTGGAATTAAAATCCCAGAAAATTGGAGAAGTGTTTGTAAATTGTTTTGAATTAAATATATGGAAATTTTAAAATCCTGGGAGATTTTGGAAATGTCTTCTAAGCATTATGAAGAATATTTTGAAATAATTTCAAAATGGAACTGGTTAGGAATGAGCTTTGAAAGTGATATAGTAATGAACTCACTTCGGTCGCTGAAAAATAATCCTGATGATGTTGACCACATCATCAGTGTTCATTTTCGAGTTTCTAAGTGACGGATTACTACCAAAGATATTGTTTTCGAATTGTTTTGAGAAAACAAGTTTTTTGAATATTTGAAAAGAAAATTTGATTTTAGAAAAAACTTAGTTGCTAAAAACTCTCAGAAAAAGATTGTTTGAATCAAAAAAAGTATATTAAATAGAAATTTGTGAAATCAAATTGGAATTGAATTGAAGCCAGTTAGGAGGAGATTGAAATAGATTGACTTTTGAAATAAAAGTCACTAATTTTTAATTTTGAGATATAGATAACTGATTAGAAAAACTAATTAGATATAATAATGTTTAAATGGAACTTAACTTGGTTAAACACATGGATTGGTGAAATAGGAGCTTGAAATGGAATTGGATTGGTAAGTTAAAATTTTGAAATTTGAGAATTGAACTTGATTTTGAAATGGAATTTGGCTTGGGTGTAAGCAAGTGATTGGGTTTGAGATAAAACTAATTGGAGATCAACTGAGAATGCATCGGTATATGTTGACTTTGGAAGTAAATGAAAGAGTAAGAGTTTAATGCATGACAAAAAGGTACATGTTTTCATTTTATATAAGTATGAGCTATTTATGAGTCTATTAAGCAAGCCGATTGGCTTTTTGACTATCTTTTGGATTAGAGAAGACCTATAAAAGTGAGTTATACCGATTGAGCCGTGCAAAGAAGACGCTGGCAAAAAATTTCAGAAATTTAAGATGAAAAAAATCATAATTTTTGAAAATTTTCGTTAATAGAAATGAATTAATATTTTAATTGAAATAAGTTGGTTCAGTAAAACAAATTATTTTTATCTAGTTAACTGGGTTTATAGCATTTTCCTACCTTAGCAATTTCGTGGACGAAATTCTTTTAAAGGACAAGGAATGTAACGTCCCGGATTTTTAGCAATTAAATAATTAATTTAGTTAGTTATTTGAATAGTGATTTGGCACACTTAAATGATTTGAATTAAATAATTTTGATTATTCAAATAATATAAAAAGTGCAAAAATAAATTTAATTTCCAAAATAGCCGGAAATAGTTGATGTGACACCCCACATCCGTTAATGTCACTCATTAAGAGAATGCATTAAGTTTCGTGAAGCGTTATAGGTAAAAAGAAACAGAAATATTACAAGACAGGTATAAAATAGTAGCAAAATTAAAAACTTTTATTAATCATAAAGCATCGTGGTTCAATACATGATTACATCATTTGTCTGAAAAACTTAAAACCCAGTACATCATTAAAATTTCTGTCTTATACTTAAACATCAGAGTACAATAAATAAAGAAGCATAATTCCCCAAAATAAAACATAGTCGTAGTAGAAAAGATAAGAGCTTGAGCAATACATCTAAGCATCTCCAAGCAAAGCTAAGAAGAATCTTGGTCAAGGTTGAGTATTCCCTCCCTGAGAAACCGGGGGAAATGGGAGAGAAAGAAGAGGAAACAAAATAGCAGACATAAAGTATGGCGAGTCCAGTTACTTTTAGCATAAAAATAAGTAAAAATATCATGACAGGCATATAAAGTGGACAAGAGAGATAACATCATAATTGGCAGGTATGACAAGGTAAACATGACAAATGGATAGAATAAATAACACTTCTCTAATGATTTCTCTACACCAATACTAGTGTTTTGTTAACAAGATGATCCTCAACAACTACAAGATGGTAGACTTAGGCATACATCTAAATGCACCCTAAGTACTACCCTAGTCGATTGGCTCCCTACTCCATAGATACCCTGTGTTGGCACCATAGCAGGGTGTATCACTCCCTAAAATGGAAACCCTTAGTTTTCAGGATGCACAACCATATCTACAAGTGTCATGGTCGTCTTATCCCCCTTAGTCTGGACCATGCACGCATGTGTCCCCGCTCGGTTTGCGCTGCCCACGCCTTCCTCTGTAACACCCCACCTCCACTAGGATCACTCCTTAGAATGTACTAGCTTTGGAGGGGCGTTATTGTGAAGGTAAGCATGCACAGAGATATCGCAAGACAAAATATATAAAAATAAATATAAGTAAAGCAGCGGTAGCAGATAAAAACCCATCATCATCATCTCACAAAACCAACATAGTCAAGTACACAGTATCAAAATGTCATGATCCAAAATACAACATAAGTCTAGATACGTAGAAACAAAATACATGGTAAAACATCAGTACTAATCCCCAGAAATAAAAAGATAAGCCACAGCTAGCTCAGATCCATACATGAGCTATCCAACAAGCAAGCCAAAGATCCACTAAGCAGAGGTAGCCCCTCCCTGAGAACCTGTGGGGGGGGAACGGAAGGAAAGAAGCGAAAGAAAACAGGTCAGTCAAAAAGACTGGTAAGCCCTACTACGATCAATCTATAAACTAATAAAGTTAACAGCATGATGGAAACTGAGATGAACATACTGGCAATAGATAAAGGTGACATCACATAGATGAGATTAAACTTTGCACCACAGTGTACTAGCAAACCCACAAAACAGATCTTGATCCCTTAGCCCAAGCTTTGGCCCAATAACATGAAGTGACCTTAGTATAAGGTCCAGCCCAACGGTCTAGTCGATCGGCTCCCTATAAACCTAACACGTCCAGTGTTGGTGTCCATACGGCCCACATGGATGTAGTCAGACTGCGCTGGGTCCACCTTTGGGTGTATCAAGCCCTCGGGTGTCAACCCCAGACACCTAAGCAATAATGCACAGTCTAAACCTACTGGTACCCGTGCCTCGAGTTTGTCCAATATCGAACTACGTGCACGTCCGTAGCCCGCCGGACCCGCACCGCTGTACCACTCAGCCGTCGCTTTGGTCGCTTACATCCGTCCAGTAATCGTGCCCCGCCCTAACCTAGCTGTAGGGTTGTGGTGATACCAAACTGGGATTACTGCTGGAATAGACCACGTTGCTAGGGTTTCTAAGAGGGTTAAGTGTGGTTTAACCCCTCACTAATCATGGATTAAATTAGTTAAGTGTAACCACTTAACCCCATCTAATCCTCGCATCCCCATTATTGGTTAAGTATTAGTGGGCCATGACTTAACCCTAATCATGAGGCATTAATTTATTAATGCACCCAACCTCTCACATTAGACATCCGTGGTTACCTGGGAAGATTTACACCACGTCTATGTCTAACCTCGGGTCTTACGGTGCAACCTGACCAACTACCCACATTAGACCCCTCGTTGTGGTTACCTGGGAAGATTTACACCACAACTAGGTCTAACCTCGAGTTGGCCATTACATGTTATCTAATGTCATGTCCACTTTAAAACATATTTACAAGTTAACATATACTTGGGTAGACCTAACTTAATAGGTAAATTCCCAAGGGGTAGACCTAACTTAATAGGTAAATTCCCAATCTTTTAGTTTCATGTATTTTTAAGTTTACCCAAACCCCCCAACGTCATTATATCGCTTACATATTCGTCATAACGCATAAGGGTATAAAAGGTAACTTGGCATAACATACATGATGAACTTCACATATCATAATAATGATGCATAGACTTGCAAATCATGTCATAGTGAACTCGCATAAACATGCATAACCCATAAAACTTGCATAACATGGTAAGGTGAACTTGCATAAACATGCATAACCCATAAAACTTGCATAACATGGTAAGGTGAACTTGCATAAACATGCATAACCCATAAAACTTGCATAACATGGTAAGGTGAACTTGCATAAACATGCATAACCCATAAAACATGTATAACATGGTAAGGTGAACTTGCATAAACATGCATAACCCATAAAACATGTACAACATGGTAAGGTGAACTTGCATAAACATGCATAACCCATAAAACATGTACAACATGGTAAGGTGAACTTGCATAAACATGCATAACTTATGAAACATGTAAAACATGGCATAGTGAATTCGCATAAGCATACATAATCCATTAAACATGTACAAATCTCAACTTTCACCACATGATAACTTTAGAGTTTGTAAAGTGAAGGTAAGAGGGCTTACAAATATAAACAAGTCACAAATCCACCAAATAAGATGAAGAAGCCCTTTGAAAACCCAAAACAAAGCTTCAAATAAGAAAACCCTTTTGCAAAATCCCAAAAACACAAACTTAGCAAATCAAACTTGCAACTTAATGAAGTATGCAAGTTATTAAGCATTCATACAACATAGAAAAGGTTGTATGATCATCATATCTTCATAGGATTAAACTTTGAGGAAGGTGGAGGCTAGGGTTTTTAGGTGGAGGCCATTTGAGGATTCAATTTGACATAGTTTAGTTGCTAGATTGATTAATGAGGCTTTAGGGTAGGATTAGGGGTATATTTATAGAAGATTAGAGTGTTTTTAGCCCTAGGATTAACCCTAGGTTAGTTTAGGCCCGTCAGATCTCGGAACTCTCTAGAACCAAGCCACAAGACCCAACCCAAATCAGAAATGGTGCACCAGGCTAAACTGCCCGGGCACCCCCTGTCGACAGGGCTGTCGACACCCTGGGGGCCCTGTCGACAGGGCTGTCGACATGCGGGTCCTGGCGGGAATTTTTCCCGCCTGCTCCAGATTGCCCTAACCCTTGTTTTTAAATTAAATTTAAATCTGTTTTTACTTAGGAATTTTCTGAAAACTTCCATGGGCCTTAACTGGGTCATACGGACTCCGATTTTCGAAAACTCGGACTCTATTTCACGTATTTTTCCGAGACGAACGCAATGGCATAGCCCGTTCCCCTTGATTCAGATTTTTAAATTAAATTCTGCCTCATTTATATTATAACAGGTTATTAAAATTACAGGTTGTTACATTCTCCCCTCCTTAAAGGATTTCGTCCCCGAAATCTTCAAGTTAGGAAGAATATATCCTACCATCCAATCATCCATCTACTCAAAACATCATCCACGAGCAACCACTGTCCTTAAAAGGTTCTAAATGTTGTATGAACATATGCAAGAGTGTGTGTATATGTACTTATCTAATGCAAAGATCAATGCAAAATATGTTAGTGAAATGTATTCATATGTATGTAAATCCCTAACATAATGTATAATGTCTACATGTGTGCTCAACCATACATCCATATGCAACATCCATGTGATAGCATACAGAATTCCATCCATGAATAAACACAAACACCCATGCACATGCAATATGAGAAGTGTATGAGCCGATCTAGTGCCTACTGTGTATCATGCATCCACGAGTAACCACTTGCAACCACTTGCATCCATCAACCATAACATGTCTCAAACACATGTTTCATCCAAAGGGTTCTACCTAAGGTTCTCATGATAAGATAGATACGATGAACTAGATAAACTAGATAGACATGGATAGCAAAAGCAAGAGATTGAGAGTGTACCCTCAAAAAGAAACGGATAAAGCCTACGCATCTTCTCTTCAGTCTCCCAAGTCGCGTCTTCCTCGGCTTCACCCCACTGAACCTTCACCAACTGGACCTCACGATTCCTTAGCTTCTTGATCTCTGTCCCTAAGATACGAATCAGAGCTTTCCTCAAGGTAGCCTCTTTCTCTACTTCCACATCTTCTAGAACACTTGGCTCAACCACCTCTGCTGACTCATGCAAGCACTTCCGGAGATGCGAAACATGAAAGACATTATGCACTCCAGCAAGCTTCTCGGGCAACTCTACTCTATAAGCCATCTGCCCGATCCTCTCTATGACTGGAAACGGTCCAACAAACCTCGGTGCTAACTTCCTCACGGCTCCAAACCGAACCACATTTCGCAAAGGAGAAACCTTCACGAAAACCATATCCCCAACCTCAAACTCCAAATCAGACCTCCGCTTATCAGCATAAGATTTCTGTCTGTCTTGGGTTGCCTTCAATCGTCTTCTGATCAACTCGACCTTCTCGGATGTATCTCTAATCATGTCAGGTCCAAGTATAAGCTTGTCTGTAGTCTCCCACCAACATGTAGGTGACTTGCATGGTCTCCCATATAAAGCCTCAAACGGTGCCATACCAATGCTCGCCTGATAACTGTTATTATAAGCAAATTCTACAAGAGGAAGGTGGTCTTCCCAAGTACCACCAAAATCCAAGATGCAAAGTCTCAACAAGTCCTCAAGCACTCGATTCACCCTTTCGGTCTGGCCATCCGTCTGTGGGTGATAAGCTATACTCAGATTCAACCTTGTACCCATAGCTTCCTGCAAACTGTTCCAGAACTGACTAGTAAAGATGGGGTCTCGGTCACTGACTATGCTAGAAGGGACTCCATGTAGTCGCACTATCTCACGAAGATATACTGATGTTAGGCCAGATGCGGTCCTCTTGCTCTTCACTGGAATGAAATGAGCACTCTTCGTGAGCCTATCTACAATGACCCATATGCTCGTATTCCCTCTTCTAGACCTCGGCAATCCATCGATAAAATCCATAGAAACACTCTCCCACTTCCATAGTGGGACCTCTAGAGGATGCAACAGCCCACCGGGCTTCTTCGACTCGGCTTTTACTTGCTGGCAAACAACACATCTCGAGACAAACTCTGCCACATCTTTCTTCATCCCAGGCCAGAAGAAAATGCGCTTCATATCCTTATACATCTTGTCTCCACCCGGATGTATAGTCATCTTGGAGCGATGTGCTTCCTCAAGAACTTTCCCCACCAAGTCTTCCACCCTCGGAACACAAAGCCTTCCGTCTCTCCTCAGCCAACCCTTATCGTCTATAGAATATCGAGCAAGGTGACTAGATGTCTCCCCTCGAATCAGCTTCTCCATAATCTCAATTATCTGAGGGTCTTCCTTCTGCGAAGCCCCAACTTGATCCAGAAGGGTAGGCCTGAGCTCAAGAGATGCTAAAGAACCAGTCATCGACTCATCTGCCCAAGAGAAATCAAAGGTTGCCAAGAACTCTAAATTCTTCATCTCAACAAATAGAGGACTTAGTGTCAACCTTTTTCTACTCAACGCATCTGCTACAACATTCCCCTTGCCAGGGGTATAGGATATCTCAAAATCATAAGACGCCAAAAACTCCATCCATCTCTGCTGCCTCAAGTTCAGATCCTTCTGCGAAAAGAGATACTTCAAAGACTTATGATCAGTATACAGCTCAAATCTCTCTCCCAGAAGATAATGGCGCCATGCTTTGAGCGCATACACAATCGCTGCCAGCTCTAGATCATGAGTGGGATAATTCTTCTCATGCACCTTAAGTTGCCTCCCACCAAAACATATAACTCTGCCTTCTTGCATCAGAACGACGCCCAATCCTGTGCCACAAGCATCAGTGTATACGGTAAATATCTTACCACCATCGGGTAAAGCTAGAACTGGTGCAGAGGTAAGGGCTCTCTTGAGTCTCTGAAAAGCAAGCTCACAATCCATATCCCAAGCAAAAACTAAGTTCTTCTTCGTCAACTTAGTAAGAGGAGCGGATATCTTCGCGAAGTCCTTGATGAACTTCCGGTAAAACCCCGCAAGACCTAGGAAACTCCTCACCTCGGTTGCATTCCTTGGAGTCTTCCAATCCTGAACTGCAACTACCTTAGCGGGATCCACCGCTAAGCCTTGCTTGGATACGATATGCCCAAGGAATCTAACTTCCCTTCTCTAAAAGTGGCACTTGGAGAACTTGGCCTTTAACTGGTGTGCTCTGAGCGTATCCATCACCTCTACAAGATGCCTCGCGTGCTCTTCTTTATCCTTGGAGAAAACCAGAATATCATCCACAAAGACCACAACAAACTTGTTCAAGAACTCCCGAAACACCCTACTCATCAAATCCACGAAATACGCGGGTGCATTCGTCAAACCGAACGGCATAACAAGCCATTCAAAGAATCCATCTGGAGTTCTGAATGCAGTCTTGTCTATACTATCTTCAGCCACTCTGAGCTGATGAAATCCGGTAGCAAGATCAAGCTGAGAGAAAACAGAAGCACCGACAAGTTGGTCAAAGAGATCATCGATCCTCGGTAACGGGTGTCTGTTCTTCTTAGTCAGCTTATTCAATTCTCTATAGTCCACGCAAAGTCGAAGAGAACCATCTGCCTTAGTAGCAAACACCACAGGCGCTCCCCATTCGGATATACTTCGTCTGATGAAGTTCTTCTCAAGCAACTCCTTTACTTGCTTGCTGAGCTCCCGTCTCTCACGCGGAGCCATATGCCGAACGGGCAAAGAAACAGGCTTAGCATTATCCACCAGATAAATGCGAAAATCAATCTCTCGTTTAGGGGGCAACCCCTTAACTTCTTCAAAAACATCTGGATAATCTCGGACCACCCTTACAGACTGAAGGGCTTCCTCTGACGAGTCGAGAGATTCAAGATAGCACAACATGACGGGATTCTTCGGATTGCATGAAATCTCTAAGGTGTTGCCAAGGCGAGTCACAAGCCTCACAACCCTATGCTCACAATCAAGAATGGCTCCATATCTGGACAGCCAATCCATGCCCAATATCAATCCGTATCCCCTGAAACCAAGAACATACGCACTACACAAGAACTCTACACTAAGTATAGAGATCCTCAGATCCTCACATATCATAGATAGATGAGCAGAACCCCCAATGGGATTCGAAACACAAACGGGATCATCCACTAAGCTAGTACTAAGGTGCAAACTATCAACAAGGTCAGATGAAATAAAGCTATGTGATGCACCAGAATCAAACAAGGTACGAACTGGAAGATCGGAAATATAAACAAGGTTCTCAACTGAAACACTACCTTGACCGGGAACTGAAGCGGTATTGAGAGCATGAACTTGCCCTCCTGAAGGTCCAGCACGTTGAGTCTGACCCTGCCCTTTCTTCTTCGGGCATTCCTTGCTAAAGTGCCCAGTCTCTCCACAAGAAAAGCATCCACCACTAAGCTTCCTTTTCTTCTTCCTGCAATCCTTCGCAAAGTGCCCAGCTATGCCACAGTAATTGCACTTTCCCTTGCCTTTGTTGTTGTTGTTCCCCTTCTTGTTCTTGCCCTGATTCCCCTGGCTGCTTTGACCACCTTGATTGCCTTTGCCTTGAGAATCAGTCTTCTTTGCTTGAGTATCACTCGACTTGACCTCTTTCTTTCCATCTCCCTGAAGCAGAGCCATATTAACCAAACTCTCAAAAGTAGCTCCATGCGGAATATGCGACATTGCCAAGCCCTGCAGTGGCTCATTCAACCCTCTAGCAAATCGAAGAGCCTTTTTCTCAGGAGTGTTCACCATATCCAAACCAAAACGGGCCAGCTGATTAAACTTATTCACATACTCCTTGACAGACATATCACCTTGCTTTAATGCAATGAACTTCTCCATTTGTAAATTCGCCTCAGCAGAAGATAGAAACTTGGTCACAAATCTAGCCCTCAAATCGGCCCAAGTCTCAACGGGCCTTGTCCCATTGGTGACCTCCCACCAATAGGCCGCTTCATCCTTCAAAAGCCATACTGTCAATAAGATCTTCCTCTCGTCATCAATCCCAAAAGATAGCAAACAAGTCCTCAGTGTCTTTCAGCCAATTCCTAGCTTCAACAAAAGATTCCGTGCCTAGGAAATTCTTGCCTCCCATCGCCTTGAAGTCTTTACAAACCTTTGTGAACTCAACTTGAGGATGCTGAGGGGGAGGAGGAGGAAGAGGAGCCTCAGCAACGGGAGGAGGAATATTAACTGCTGGAGGAGGGGGAGCAGGGACCACCGAAGGAGGGATATTAGGGAGAGGATTCTCAACTATGGGAGGAGGAGTGGGAGTAGGGTTTGCGGGGCCGGCTGCCGCCCTAGCTTCTAGAAGCCTCCTATACCAGAGTGGTACGTTCACTCCATCTGGGATGACAAGATTCTCAGCCATACTGAAACGAAAGATAAGATAAGATCAGGTCAAGGGAACGAAGGATAACGCTAATGGCTTTTGGGGATTAGCCTTAAAATAATCTAGACTTTATTTTGGAAAATACTTAGTAGGTTTTTGAAAATAGTTTTTCGAAAAGGGTTTTTTTTTCAAAAATTTTGTTCAATCTTGTTAACCTTGTGCTCTGATACCAAATGTAACACCCCACCTCCACTAGGATCACTCCTTAGAATGTACTAGCTTTGGAGGGGCGTTATTGTGAAGGTAAGCATGCACAGAGATATCGCAAGACAGAATATATAAAAATAAATATAAGTAAAGCAGCGGTAGCAGATAAAAACCCATCATCATCATCTCACAAAACCAACATAGTCAAGTACACAGTATCAAAATGTCATGATCCAAAATACAACATAAGTCTAGATACGTAGAAACAAAATACATGGTAAAACATCAGTACTAATCCCCAGAAATAAAAAGATAAGCCACAGCTAGCTCAGATCCATACATGAGCTATCCAACAAGCAAGCCAAAGATCCACTAAGCAGAGGTAGCCCCTCCCTGAGAACCTGTGGGGGGGGGAACGGAAGGAAAGAAGTGAAAGAAAACAGGTCAGTCAAAAAGACTGGTAAGCCCTACTACGATCAATCTATAAACTAATAAAGTTAACATCATGATGGAAACTGAGATGAACATACTGGCAATAGATAAAGGTGACATCACATAGATGAGATTAAACTTTGCACCACAGTGTACTAGCAAACCCACAAAACAGATCTTGATCCCTTAGCCCAAGCTTTGGCCCAATAACATGAAGTGACCTTAGTATAAGGTCCAGCCCAACGGTCTAGTCGATCGGCTCCCTATAAACCTAACACGTCCAGTGTTGGTGTCCATACGGCCCACATGGATGTAGTCAGACTGCGCTGGGTCCACCTTTGGGTGTATCAAGCCCTCGGGTGTCAACCCCAGACACCTAAGCAATAATGCACAGTCTAAACCTACTGGTACCCGTGCCTCGAGTTTGTCCAATATCGGACTACGTGCACGTCCGTAGCCCGCCGGACCCGCACCGCTGTACCACTCAGCCGTCGCTTTGGTCGCTTACATCCGTCCAGTAATCGTGCCCCGCCCTAACCTAGCTGTAGGGTTGTGGTGATACCAAACTGGGATTACTGCTGGAACAGACCACGTTGCTAGGGTTTCTAAGAGGGTTAAGTGTGGTTTAACCCCTCACTAATCATGGATTAAATTAGTTAAGTGTAACCACTTAACCCCATCTAATCCTCGCATCCCCATTATTGGTTAAGTATTAGTGGGCCATGACTTAACCCTAATCATGAGGCATTAATTTATTAATGCACCCAACCTCTCACATTAGACATCCGTGGTTACCTGGGAAGATTTACACCACGTCTATGTCTAACCTCGGGTCTTACGGTGCAACCTGACCAACTACCCACATTAGACCCCTCGTTGTGGTTACCTGGGAAGATTTACACCACAACTAGGTCTAACCTCGAGTTGGCCATTACATGTTATCTAATGTCATGTCCACTTTAAAACATATTTACAAGTTAACATATACTTGGGTAGACCTAACTTAATAGGTAAATTCCCAAGGGGTAGACCTAACTTAATAGGTAAATTCCCTATCTTTTAGTTTCATGTATTTTTAAGTTTACCCAAACCCCCCAACGTCATTATATCGCTTACATATTCGTTATAACGCATAAGGGTATAAAAGTTAACTTGGCATAACAAACATGATGAACTTCACATATCATAATAATGATGCATAACATGTTAGACTTGCAAATCATGTCATAGTGAACTCGCATAAACATGCATAACCCATAAAACTTGCATAACATGGTAAGGTGAACTTGCATAAACATGCATAACCCATAAAACTTGCATAACATGGTAAGGTGAACTTGCATAAACATGCATAACCCATAAAACTTGCATAACATGGTAAGGTGAACTTGCATAAACATGCATAACCCATAAAACATGTATAACATGGTAAGGTGAACTTGCATAAACATGCATAACCCATAAAACATGTACAACATGGTAAGGTGAACTTGCATAAACATGCATAACCCATAAAACATGTACAACATGGTAAGGTGAACTTGCATAAACATGCATAACTTATGAAACATGTAAAACATGGCATAGTGAATTCGCATAAGCATACATAATCCATTAAACATGTACAAATCTCAACTTTCACCACATGATAACTTTAGAGTTTGTAAAGTGAAGGTAAGAGGGCTTACAAATATAAACAAGTCACAAATCCACCAAATAAGATGAAGAAGCCCTTTGAAAACCCAAAACAAAGCTTCAAATAAGAAAACCCTTTTGCAAAATCCCAAAAACACAAACTTAGCAAATCAAACTTGCAACTTAATGAAGTATGCAAGTTATTAAGCATTCATACAACATAGAAAAGGTTGTATGATCATCATATCTTCATAGGATTAAACTTTGAGGAAGGTGGAGGCTAGGGTTTTTAGGTGGAGGCCATTTGAGGATTCAATTTGACATAGTTTAGTTGCTAGATTGATTAATGAGGCTTTAGGGTAGGATTAGGGGTATATTTATAGAAGATTAGAGTGTTTTTAGCCCTAGGATTAACCCTAGGTTAGTTTAGGCCCGTCAGATCTCGGAACTCTCTAGAACCAAGCCACAAGACCCAACCCAAATCAGAAATGGTGCACCAGGCTAAACTGCCCGGGCACCCCCTGTCGACAGGGCTGTCGACACCCTGGGGGCCCTGTCGACAGGGCTGTCGACATGCGGTTCCTGGCGGGAATTTTTCCCGCCTGCTCCAGATTGCCCTAACCCTTGTTTTTAAATTAAATTTAAATCTGTTTTTACTTAGGAATTTTCTGAAAACTTCCATGGGCCTTAACTGGGTCATACGGACTCCGATTTTCGAAAACTCGGACTCTATTTCGCGTATTTTTCCGAGACGAACGCAATGGCAAAGCCCGTTCCCCTTGATTCAGATTTTTAAATTAAATTCTGCCTCATTTATATTATAACAGGTTATTAAAATTACAGGTTGTTACATCCTCCATGTTTGGATCTCTTACAATCAACACAATAAGCGTGCCCCAACTCCGACCTAGGGCGGGGTACTCTTTTAATATCGTTATATGGGTTACTAATTGAAACAGGTCGCATACACAAGATGATGCAAGCTCTCCCCTTTTTCTTGCATCCACACTAGGATTTCCATGGGTTATACTTACATAACGGTGTCTTTAATTACATAACCCCCAACATTTCCACAGGTTATGCCAACCTAACGGTGTCTTTAATTACATAACCCCAACTGGTTAAGTTTTGTGGGCCTATATATAAATATTACCCACCCAACCCAGATATACTTAACCCTCCCACTATTTCAACTAAGTTTACTTAACCCCTATTCAAACTGACATGTTCACACAATCCTTAAGGATTCAAATAGGTTAAGTATTCAACTTTATTACCATATATTGATTTAGGGTTATAATATGTTAGACCTCCCACATTAAGCCTACAACTTGTGGATGCTGGATTGTGGGTTCGGGTAGACTTATGACACCAATTGGGCTTAACCTCGTGTCTTAGCACGTCATGTGTTTATGCACATAGACCACTCACATTAGATCCACCACTTGTGGTCGCTGGTTATGCCGGGCGGGTCCGAGCAGACTTCCACCACAAGTATAATCTAACCTTGTGCCTAACCGCGATCACAATTTCAGTTATTGTAATTCTAGGCATTTCCATTATTAATCATTATACCTATGTCATTATAGGTTTTCATGCCCCTTACCCAAGTTATGTTCATAATAATCTATATGCCCCAAATTCAAATTATTACACTTTATTCGAGTTATGCCCAAATTCCTAATTACAAGTTATGCTCCAATTCAAATTTTTCCCCTCGTTACCAATCTAACGCATTTGCATATGTCAGCAGCATGCCCATGCTCGAAGATAGCCTGGCTATAAAAATAAAAGGGAAAAGATAGAGGCAGTTGAGCAGAGATGATCAAACTAACATAATGAACATATAATGGCAAAAATAGGCATAAAACATATAGTGGCATAATGACAAGAGTGGCATATAGGAACATATATGATGAATATGTGGTAATAGAACTGATTCTAACATAATAGGGATAGGCATGATATGATCTAAACAATGATTTAGATGTTCAACTAATAACAGATCTAATTTGGGCATAAGAATAGGTATAAAGTGATCTAAACAGTGAATTAGATCTATAATAAAAGGCAGATCTGACATGATAATGGTAAAGATCTAAGTCATAGTCATGTCAGAATAACTAAGATAAATAGGTTATAACAGATCTAATGTGATTCAAATGGTCATAGGCATAGATCCAAGTTATAGTCATATCAACTTTTACTTTTAGTTATTTCTATCTAAAATTAACATAGACTCACAGTGTTTGAATCTAGAAAAATAGATGAAGAGTAGTAGATGTTGAATCACAGATCTACACTTGAATAACTTGATTTGATTGCTAAAGAAGAAAAGGTTTGATTCAATCTAGGCAGCGACAACATCTTGTCCTCCATTATTTCTAGTGTGCAGAAACATGATAAATGAGGCCATACATATAGCTGCCTGCCCCAAACCCTAACCTGCCACGCCTGCCCTAGGGGGGTCGACCCCCTTGAGTGGTCGACACCCTCCTTATGGGGTCGACACCCCCCTTATGGGGTTGACACCCCTGAGTGGGAAATTTCCCGCTTCCTCAATTCTGCGCAATTTTGAATTTCTGGACTAATATATATATATATATATATATATATATATATATATATACATACACACACACATATTTATATATATATATTCTTCTTGCGCATATACAAACTTCGAACCTTAGTAGCTTCTTCATACGATGTTTGTTTTACACAAACCAGGTGTCTATTTTGACTAGAATTTCAAGACGAACGCAATGGCATAGTCCGTTTCGCTTAATTATGAATATTAAATTAATTATTATTTAATGTATCATCTATTAGTGTTGTGAAAATACGGGGTGTTACATTCTTCCGTACTCAAAGGATTTCGTGCCTGAAATCTCCAAGTTGAGAAGAATGCATATCCTACCATCCATCACCCATCTACTCATCCACCAATCATCGACACCCATTGTCCTTAAAAGATTTCTAATGCTTGAACATATGCAAAGGTGTGTGTACATGTCCTAATACTAATGTGAAGATCGGGCAGTCTACTGATTCAGTCGGCCTCGTTAATGCAATGTATATTAGTGTCATGAATCCAACATGTATGCAAATAATTCTATTATAACTTGTAAGTTTTATATGTGTGCACACTCATCCATCCAAATGCAATATCCATATGATGATACACTCACTTTCATCCATAAAAGAAGAAAAATGCACACACATCCATATGTAGTATGAGAGTGATTGAGCGGATCTAATGCCCAATGTGTGTGTATATGCGTCCACGAGCAACCACTAGCAAACACTTACATCGACTTGCATCCATTAAACATAACATGCCTCAAACACATTTTTTACATCCATGAGATTTCTACCTAAAGGTCGAAGATTCGATCGATAGGATTTACTTTATATGATAGAAATAAGTATAAATAAAAGCTTTGGAAAGGAAGTTAAGAACAAAAGAAAAGGGTACAAAGCATGAATCTTGACTTCGGTCTCCCAAGTTGCATCCTCTGGGTTATCTCCCCACTGAAATTGCATCAACTTGACTTCTCTATTGTGTAGCTTCTTAACTTCAGATCCAAGAATAAGGGTAGGAACTCGTCTGACTAAGGCCTCCCATTCCACCTCTACTTCCTCCAATATAATCGGCTCAACTACTTCCGCGGTATCATGTAAACACTTTCGCAAATGAGAAACATGGAAAACATCATGAATGTAGGATAGCCTATCTAGTAGCTTTACTCTATAGGCCATTTGGCCAATCCTTGTTGTTATGGGAAATGGCCCTACAATCTTGGCGCCAACTTCCCTATAGATCCGAAGTGAATCACATTTCTCAAAGGCGACACCTTAGTAAAAACCATGTCTCCTACTTCAAATTCAAAGTCGGTCCTTCTCTTGTCTACGTAGGATTTATGCCTATCTTGCGCGGTCTTCATTCGCTGTCTAATAAGGTCAATCTTCTCGGACATTTCTCTAACCATATCTGATCCAGGTAGTAGTCTTTGTGTAGATTCCCACCAACAAGTCGGTAATCTACAGGGTCATCCGTATAATGCTTCGAAGTGTGTTACGCCAATGCTAGCTTGATAGCTGTTGTTGTAGGCGAATTCTACTAAAGGAAGGTGCTCTTCCCAAGTCTCTCCAAAGTCTAGGATACTCAGCATTAAAAGATCCTCGAGAACTCTGTTCACACTTTCCGTCTGTCCATCGATCTGTGTGTGATAAGCGGTGCTCAAACACAACTGTGTACCTAGTGCTTCTTGCAAGCTCTTCCAAAATACATAGGTGAAAATGAGGTCACAATCACTTACGATGCTGGAAGGTACTCCATGAAGATGGACTATCTCACGAACATAAACTTCTTCCAACCATGCTACCATCCTCTTCCTTTTAATCGGAATGAAATGAGCGCTCTTAGTAAGTCTATCTACTACAATCCAAATACTGGTGTCTTTCTTCGATCTAGGCAAACCATCAATGAAATCCATAGAGATGCTCTCCCACTTCCACTGCTGAACCTCCAATGGATGAAGTAAACCACCGGGCTTCTTTTGCTCAGCTTTAACTTGCTGGCAAACCAGAAATTGAGAATCAAACTCTGCCACTTCTTTCTCCTTCCTAGCCCAAAAGAAAACCCTATTCATATCTTTATACATCTTATCACTGTCTGGATGAATAGCCATCTTAGAATGATGGGCTTCTTCTAGGATTGTATTTAACAAACTCCCAGTTTGGGGAACACAAAGCCTCCCATCTCTTCGCAACCACCCTTTATCGTCTAGAAATATTTACTGGGGTGACTAGAAGTCTCCCCTTTACTGAGCCTATCCAAGATGTCAGAAATATGTGGATCCTTTCGCTGTGAAGCTCCTATCTGATCCATAAGAGTAGGTCGTATCTCTAGCGATGCAAACAAACCACGCAAAAACTCGGTGGAGGGTCTAAGTCAAAAGTTGATATGAACTCCAAGCTTTTCCTCTCGAAAAACAGAGGACTTAAGGCCATCCTCTACCTACTCAGTGCGTCTTCCACCACATTATCCTTGCCAGGGATATAAGCAATCTCGAAGTCATAAGATGCTAGGAATTCCATCCACCTTTGTTGCCTTAAATTTAGATCCATCTGCGCGAACAAGTACTTGGGAGATTTATGATCAGTGTGCAACTCGAACTTCTCTCCAAGCAAATAATGACGCCACGTCTTAAGTGCGAATACTATAGCAGCGAGCTCTAAGTCATGGGTAGGGCAATTCTTCTCATGAACCCTTAGGTGTCTACCCCCATAACATACTACCCTTCCTTCTTGCATCTGAACCGCACTAAGCCTTGTACCACATACATCAGTGTAAACTGTGAACACTTTGTTTCTGTCGGGCAAGGTCAAGACTGGGGCTGTTGTCAGAGCCCTCTTCAATCGTTGGAAAGCAACATCAAAATCTTTATGCTATGAAAATGCCAAATTCTTCTTCGTCAACCTGGTGAATGGGGCTGATATCTTTGCGAAGTCCTTAATGAACTTCCCATAATAGCCTGCCAATCCAAGAAAGCTTCTCATTTCTGTCGCATTCTTAGGAATTTTCCAATCTTGAACTGCAACCACCTTTGCGGGATCTACTGTTATCCCATCTTTAGTGACCACATGCCCTATAAATCTCACCTCTTTTCTCCAAAAATGGCATTGGGAGAATTTAGCCTTAAGCTGATGCACACGCAGAGTTTTCAAAACTTCTCTTAAGTGTTGGGCATGCTTTTCCTCACTCTTTAAGAAGATCAAGATATCATCAACAAAGACCATGATGAATTTATTTAGAAACTCCTGGAACACTCTACTCATCAGATCAACAAAATAGGTGGGTGCATTCGTCAACCCAAAAGGCATAACCAGTCATTCAAAGAAACCATCTGGAGTCCTAAAAGCGGTTTTATCTATACTATCCTCGGCTACCCTCAACTAATGAAACCCCATGGCCAAGAATAACTGAGAGAATACTGATGCACCATCGAGCTGGTCAAATAAATCATCTATCCGCGGGAGTGGGTGCCTGTTCTTTTAGTGAGCTTGTACAACTCTCTATAGTCCACATATAAGCAAAGCAAAACATCTGCCTTAGTTGCGAATACCACCGGAGCACCCCATTCAGATACGCTTCGCCTAATAAACCCTTTCTCAAGTAGCTCCCCTACTTACTTACTATGCTCCCTCCTTTCTCTTGGAGCCATATGGCGCATAGGTGATGCAACTGGCTTTGCATTGTCTACCAAGTATATACGAAAGTCGATCTCGCGCCTCAGCCCCCGAATCTCCTCAGAAACATCATATACTCACGAGCTGCTGGTACAGATTGCAGATCATCAATAGATGCATCCAGAGACTCTAGGAAACTAAGCATGACAGACCCCTTAGGGTCACAAGAAATCTCGAGGGTCCTCCTATGGCAAGTCAAAAGTCTAACGACCCTCCTCTCACAATCTAGGATGGCACCATACTTGGCTAGCCAATCCATTTCTTGAATCAAACCATAGCCCATATAATCGAGCATATATGTGTTACACTCAAACTCGATGCCTAACACAAATATTCTCAAACCCCCGACAAATCATGGACAAATGAGCCGAACCACCAACGGGGTTTGAGACAACAATGAGATCCACTACCATATTAGTATTAAAATGCAGAGAATCAACTACTAAATCAGATATAAATGAATGCAAAGCGCCATAATCAAAAAGAGTCATGATAGGGTAATTGGAAAAGGAAATCAAACCTTCCACGAAAACTTTCCTACCTCGATCTGGAGCACTCATCACGAGAGAATGCACTTGCCCTTCTGAAGTTCCTATCGTTTGACCTTGTCCTTGCTTCTTCTGGCACTCCTTAGAAAAGTGTCCGACTTCCCCATAACTAAAGTAAGCATTCTTTCTCCTTTTGCAGTCCTTGATCAAATGAACCTCACGTCCGCAATTATGTTGCTTCCTTTTATCCTTAGCCTTGTCGTTCTTTCTGCCTTTCTTTTGTTGTTGTTGCTGTTTTCCTTTCTTTGGCCATACTTTCTTATTTTGCATTTCCTCAACCTCAACTTCTTTCTTGTCAGCTTTATCTTCTTCATGCATCAAGGCCATATCAACAAGCCTTTCAAAAGTTGCTCCCATTGGAATATGAGACATGGTAACACATGAAGGGGTTCATTCAACCTTCTAGCAAACCGCAAAGCTTTCTTATGCGAAGTATCCACTAGCTCCAACCCAAATCTCGCTAGTTGGTTGAACTTGTTAACATACTCTTTAACAGTCATGCCTCCTTGCTTAAGCGCCAAGATACTTTCCATTTGCATGCTTTTCTCAGCTTGAGAAAGAAACTTCATTTCAAACGTTTGCCGAAAATCATCCTAAGTTTCCACTCGACGCCCTGCCTGTGTCACTTCCCACCAGAATAAAGCTTTATCTTTTAGTAGCCAGGCAGCTAACTGAACCTTCATATAATCATTAACTTCGAAAATTCCAAATAAGTCCTCTGTCTCTTTCAGCCAATTTCTTGCCTCCACGAAAGTCTCAGTTCAATTGAATGGCTTTCCATCCATAGCACGGAAGTCCTTACATATCTTAGAGAAATTACTAGGACGTGGGGGAGGAGGAGGTACAACCCGTGCAGCTGGGGGAGGAATGTTTCCTTGGCCTTTGGTAGGCGCCGTAGCCTCAAGATACCTACGGAACTAGCCTGATATCGTAACGCCATGTGGAATATTAGGTTCCCCAGACATGCTGAGAAGAAAAGGAACGAGATTCAAACAAAGGATCGAAAGATATTACATATGTCTTTGGGGAATATGTTTTTCAAAACATACTTTTCTTTTTGAAAATAATTTTTTAAATTTTTTATTCGATCTGGTAACCGTGAGCTCTGATACCAAGTGTGACACCCCACATTCATTAATGCCACTCATTAGAGTAATGCATTAAGTTTCATGAAGCGTTATAGGTAAACAGAAACATTACAAGACAGGTATGAATTGCAGTAGAATTAAAAACTTTTATTAATCATAAAGCACCGTGGTTCAAAACATGATTACATCATTTGTCTTAAAAACATAAAACCTAGTACATCATTAAAATTTCTGTCTTGTACTTAAACATCAGAGTATAGTAAATAAAGAAGACAAATTACCTAAAATAAAACATATCCATAGTAGAAAAGATAAGAGGTTGAGCAATACATCTAAGCAGATCCAAGAAAAGCTAAGCAGAATCCTGGTCAAGCTTGAGTATTCCCTCCCTGAGAACCTAGGGGGGAAACGGGACAAAAAGAAGAGGAAAAAAATAGGTAAAACATAAAATCTGGCGAGTCCAGTTACTTTTAGCATAAAAATAAGTAAAAGTATCATGACAGGCATATAAAGTGGATAAGAGAGATAACATCATAATAGGCAGGTATAACAAGGTAAACAGGACAACTGGATAGAATAAATAGCACTTCTCTATTGATTTCTCTGCACCATTACTAGTGTCTTGTTAACAAGATGATCCCTATAAACAACAAGATGGTAGACTTAGGCATACGTCTAAATGTACCCTAATTACTAGCCTAGTCGATCAATTCCCTACTCCGTAGATGCCATGTGTTGGCCCCATAGTAGGGTGTATCACTACCAAAAATGGCAACCCTTAGTTTTTAGGATGCACAACCATATCTACAGGTGTCACGGTCGTCTTATCACCCTCTACCCGAACCATGCACGCACATGACCCCGGTCGGTTTGCGCCGCCCACACCATCCTCCATGTTTGGATCTCTTACAATCAGCCCAGTAAGCGTGCCCCAACTCCGACCTAGGGCGGAATACTCTTTTAATACCGTTATATGGGTTGCTGACTGAAACAGGTCCCACACACAAGATGATGCAAGCTCTCCCCTTTGTCTTGCATCCCCACTAGGATTTCCACGGGTTATGCTTACCTAACGGTGTCTTTAATTACATAACCCCCAACATTTCCAACAGGTTATACTTTGGAAGTAACGAAAGAGTAAGAGTTTAATGCATGATAAAAAGGTACATGTTTTCATTTTATATAAGTATGAGCTATTTATGAGTCTATTAAGCAAGCCGATTGGCTTTTTGACTATCTTTTGGATTAGAGAAGACCTATAGAAGTGAGTTGTACCGATTGAGCCGTGCAAAGAAGACACTGGCAAAAAATTTCAGAAATTTAAGATGAAAAAAAATCAGAATTTTTGAAAATTTTCGTTAATAGAAATGAATTAATATTTTAATTGAAATAAGCTGGTTCAGTAAAACAAATTATTTTTACCTAGTTAACTGGGTTTATAGCATTTTTCTACCTTAGCAATTTCGTGGACGAAATTCTTTTAAAGGAAAAGGAATGTAACGTCCCGGATTTTTAGCAATTAAATAATTAATTTAGTTATTTGAATAGTGATTTGGCAAACTTAAATGATTTGAATTAAATAATTTTGATTTTTCAAATAATATAAAAAGTGCAATAATAAATTTAATTTCCAAAATAGCCGGAAATAGTTGATGTGACACCCCACGTCCGTTAATGTCACTCATTAAGAGAATGCATTAAGTTTCGTGAAGCGTTATAGGTAAAAAGAAACAGAAATATTACAAGACAGGTATAAAATAGCAGCAGAATTAAAAACTTTTATTAATCATAAAGCATCGTGGTTCAATACATGATTACATCATTTGTCTGAAAAACATAAAACCCAATACATCATTAAAATTTCTGTCTTGTACTTAAACATCAGAGTACAATAAATAAAGAAGCATAATTCCCCAAAATAAAACATAGTCGTAGTAGAAAAGATAAGAGCTTGAGCAATACATCTAAGCATCTCCAAGCAAAGCTAAGAAGAATTTTGGTCAAGCTTGAGTATTCCCTCCCTGAGAACCCAGGGGGGGAAATGGGAGAGAAAGAAGAGGAAACAAAATAGGTCAGACATAAAGTATGGCGAGTCCAGTTACTTTTAGCATAAAAATAAGTAAAAATATCATGATAGTCATATAAAGTGGACAAGAGAGATAACATCATAATTGGCAAGTATGACAAGGTAAACATGACAAATGGATAGAATAAATAACACTTCTCTAATGATTTCTCTACACCAATACTAGTGTTTTGTTAACAAGATGATCCTCAACAACTACAAGATGGTAGACTTAGGCATACGTCTAAATGCACCCTAAGTACTACCCTAGCCGATCGGCTCCCTACTCCATAGATACCCTGTGTTGGCACCATAGCAGGGTGTATCACTCCCTAAAATGGGAACCCTTAGGTTTCAGGATGCACAACCATATCTATAAGTGTCACGGTCGTCTTATCCCCCTTTGCCCGGACCATGCACGCATATGACCCCGGTTGGTTTGCGCTGCCCACACCTTCCTCCACGTTTGGATCTCTTACAATCAGCACAGTAAGCGTGCCCCAACTCTGACCTAGGGCGGAGTACTCTTTAATATCGTTATATGGGTTACTAATTGAAACAGGTCGCACACACAAGATGATGCAAGCTCTCCCCTTCGTCTTGCATCCACAATAGGATTTCCATAGGTTATGCTTACATAATGGTGTCTTTAATTACATAACCCCCAACATTTCCATAGGTTATGCCAACCTAACGGTGTCTTTAATTACATAACTCCAACCGGTTAAGTTTTGTGGGCCTATATATAAATATTACCGACCTAACCTAGATTACTTAACCCTCCCACTGTTTTAACTAAGTTTTGTTAAACCCTATTCAAACTGACATGTTCACATAATCCTTACGGAGTCAACTGGGTTAAGTATTCAACTTTATTACCATGTATTCATTTATGGTTATAACATGCTAGACCTCCCACATTAAGCCTACAATTTGTGGATGTTGGATATGTTGGGTGGGTCCGGGCTGACTTATTCCACCAATCGGGCTTAACCTCGTTCCTTAGCACGTCACATGTTTATGCACTTGGACCACTTACATTAGATTCACCACTTGTGGTCGCTGGTTATGCTAGGCGGGTCCGGGAAGACTTCCACCACAAGTTTAATCAAACCTCGTGTCTAAGCGCAATTACAATTTCAGTTATTACAATCCTAGCCATTTCCATTATTGATCGATTATATCTATGTCATTGTAGGTTTTCATGCCCCTTACCCAAGTTATGTTCATAATAAACTATATGCCCCAAATTCATATTATTACACTTTATTCAAGTTATGCCCAAATTCCTAATTACAAGTTATGCTCCAATTCAAATTTTCCCCTCGTTACCAATCTAATGCCTTCGCATATGTCAGCGGCATGCCAAGGCTCGAAGATAGTTGGGCTATAAAAATAAAAGGGAAAAGATAGAGGGAATCGAACAGAGATGATCATACTAACCTGATGAACATATAATGGCAGAAAAAGGCATAAAATATATAGTGGCATAATGACAAGAGTGGCATGTAGGAACATATCTGATGAACATGTGGTAATAGAACTGATTCTAACATAATAGGGTAAGGCATGATACAATCTAAACAATGATTTAGATGTCCAACTAATAACAGATCTAATTTGGGAATAAGAACAGGTATAAGTGACCTAAATAGTGAATTAGATCTGCAATCAAAGGCGGATCTGACATGATAAAGGTTAAGATCTAAGTCGTAGTCATGTCAGAATAACTAAGATAAACAAGTTATAGCAGATCCAATGTGATTCAAATGGTCATAGGCATATATCCAAGTTATAGTCATATCAAGTTTTACTTTTAGTTATATCTATCTAAAATTAACATAGACTCATATTGTTTGGATCTAGAAAAAATAAATGAAGAATAGTAGATGTTGAATCACAAATCTACACTTGAATAATTTAATTTGATTGTTGAAGAAGAAAAGGTTTGATTCAATCTGGGCAGCAGCAACATTTAGTCTCCATTATTTTTGGTATGCAAAAACATGAGAAATGAGGCCATATATATGGCTGCCATCCCCAAACCCTAACCTGCCACGTCTGCCCTATGGGGTCGACCCAGGGGTCGACACACCTGAGCGGGAAATTTCCCACTTCCTCAATTCTGCGCGATTTTGAATTCGTGGACTGAATTTTGAATCTATGGGCTAATATATATATATATATATATATACACACATATATACATATATATATTCTTCTTGCATGTATAAAAACTTCAAACCTTAATAACTTCTTCATACGGTGTCCGTTTTACGCAAACCAGGTGTCTATTTTGACTAGAATTTTGAGATGAACACAATGGTGTAGTCCGTTTCACTTAATTTTGAATATTAAATTAATTATTATTTAGTTTTTTATCTTTTAGTGTTGTTAAAATACGGGATGTTACAGTTGATTTCGTAATATTGTGTGAACTGGATGATTTAACAAATTTAATTTAGATTAGAATTGAATGATAATAACGATTTATTTATTTAGCGATGATTGAACGTGTAATTTATAATTGAATTATAAATGAGCTCGTAACATCGTGGTAGTTCGTAATTTTACGTTTTGAACTTAAACTGAGTGTATAAGATCTGATATAAGCCGAAATTCGTTGGAACAAGAAACGTTTGAATCTACTGAGCTATATTTTTATATGGGAAGTGAAAAATCGAGATTTCGTGTTGTAGATCTTAAGTTATGTTCAAATCAAATTTTCATAAAGTCTCTATGGCATCGTTCATAAATTGTAATGATTTATTTGATAAATAAATAGAGTTTTAATATAAAATGAACATCGTTTTGACTTGCAATAGAAACGTCAAGTATTATCTGTTAAGTTGTACATATTCTATTTTGATATATTTATGATAATAATATTTTATTATTAATAATTTGGTTAGTTTAGAATCGATTATGTTATATCGATCGAATATGGAATGTAAGAATTAAAAAAATTAAAACGACTTCCTTTTTATTAATTATTGTAAGATTTACAATTTGAGGTCAACTGAATTTATTTTGTAACCGTGTGCAGATTAAACGCATATTATTAAATCATATGCAATTAAAAAGTGATTTTTACAAACATAATCGGAATTCGACGAAACCAGTTCCATCATGTCCGAAATATTGAATTTTTAAAGGATTACAATTTAAATCAGGTTTGGAGATCGTGTGTCTTGGTTTAACTCGTTTCTTCATACAAAAGTTTCATGACAATTTAAATAATAATAAATATAAAAATATATTCTTCCTTATGCTTCACTACCAAGTATCGTACCTCCTTTCAAATATTGTAGACAATTCATGGCCACCTGTACTTTCAAATCAAACTAAAATCATATATCCTCTAGACATCACCCTACCCTATATAGTATATGCTTAAGTGTTAAGTCTCCACTCCTCTATAAATACGGTTTCATTTCCATTATAGTAGTTCGTTTTAGCGAAGGAAAACATCCAAGGCCGAACAAGTTTCGTGGCTTTAAAAAATTTATATTAAACAAACTGCTCCTCTAAAAAATTAAAACAAATTTCTTTGAGATCGTATGGGATGGAGCTTCACATTCAGGTAATTTTTTAGGGCTTGACAACCTTTTGATTAGTTGAAAATATTTGTATAGTGGGTTTTAATTACTCGGATTCATGAATCGGGGAATTTAAGAATTGATCTGAGTTTTAATTATTGTATTGGAGTTTAAATAGGATTTAGCATCTTTCCCGAATTATTTGGGTGATTTCATTATCATGAGGACTTGAAGCAGATCGAAGTAGCATGTTTGACGGAGCTTGCGCACTGTGACATTTTGGTATGGGAAGAAACAGAGTTTGATTAGAAGTTCAATGGTTATTGCAGTTTTGAATTTCGTGAAGAGAAGGAGGAGAGGTGAAAGAGTGTGTAGCGGCCATGGAAAAAAGAGAATATTGGAGCATGACTTTTTGCAAATAACGGGGAAGAAGGGGTCCTGTACACACGGGTTGTAGTTTAGACATAGGCCGAAATTTGTGTGGTGAGCCAAATTGATAGAGAAATGAATTAAAATAAAACACTCGTTTAAAATTTTAAATGTTATAATCTTTTCATATGATTATAGAATTCAACGTAACAGGATCCGTTAGGATTGTATGGTCACAGCCTACATACTGGAATTGGTTTGACGATTTTTGGAGCTCATCACAAATTTTGAAGAAATTAAATGCCTGATTCGAATCATCGAATCTTTATTCAGCGATTAACGACCAATGTGAGTAAACTCACTAATGTTATCCAGTTTTATAATATTATAAAGGTTATTTAATATTGTTAAGTAATGGTTGATTGCAGTGCGATGGTTGTTTGGATAAATTGCTTATAAGTTGGTTGAAATTATAGACACAATTATATATAAAACGTTAATTAAATGTTGATTCTATTTATTATGATATCTCATATTAAAATGAAATTGATATTATTTACGTTGATTAACATCTATGGTGTAGGGAAACAGGTTAGTGGGATCCGACTTGATTCCTCAAAATTATTACTTTATGTTTTCATATATTGTAATGTATGATGTATTAAATGTTATATGATAAATTTTTTTGTGTTTGATGTTTGGATAGCACTTACCCGAGAATAATTAGTTTTTAAATACAGTAAAATATATTTTAAATAGAAAGAAATTGAATTTGTGTTTTAAAAGGAAAAATCTATTTTTCTAAACATAAACATTGAGTTTCGAATGGGTATTGAATAATAGCTTGTTTTATTAACAAAACAAGTAGTTTAAATTTATAAACAATGTTTATAAATGAAATGGAGTAATATTATCATTGGATAACTCGGGAAGGTAAATTGAAGAATGAATTTAAAAAGGGATACCGGGAACCGTTTAAGAAGGGAAACGATGAAATTTATTTTGATGTTTGAAATGTGAATAGAATTATAATGAATCCATAAGGATTTATAATTAGAATTCGACTATGACAAATATTTTAAAAATAATTCATTTTTAAAGATTTTAAATTATATAAAATAGAACTTGAAAAGGAAATTTATCTTTAGTTCGAAATCAACAAATTATATATGGATATGAAGGCAGTATACTTATGAACTTATTAATAAAATAGATTAGAAATTGATGTGTAAACTGGATTTGAAAATTGAAGAGGAATGTGAACGAAAAGTTATAAAATGACTCGATAGTTGGAATTTTAACTTGTAATGGTAGTTACAAATTAAAATCAGAGTTATAAAATGACCCGATAAATGGAATTTTAGCCTGTAATGGTAATTATAAATTAAAATCAAAATGTATTTGATATAACGAATCTAGATTTATAAAAAGGAATAATATTCACATTTTAAAGTGAAAAGTGATTTAAAAGCAAATTCTTTGCAGATTTGAATGGAGTTAAGGAAATTGGAAACTGACTGGAGTTAGTTGAGTTAAATGGCTTCTTGAGTGTCAGTGTGATATTGGTTATTGCCTTTGGGGTTGATACTTAGGGAGTTATTCTCTTACTAGTTTATGGTTATGGACAGATGAATGAAGAAGAATAGTGATGCGTGTATAAGAAATGGAAATGTTTTCCAATGTTAATAAGATATATTTTGTAAATATCAGAAATAAGAATTTATGAATTTATGGAAATGTTTTCCAAGAAATCGTGAGAGGGTAAATGGGTTTGGAAAATTATCTGGAGAAAAATATCGAAGGGAAGTTAAGAAATGAATAAATTAATAAGATAAGAAATGAATAAATTAATAAGAAATTAAGTTAAAAAGGGCTTGGTGTCGCTTGATGCTTGATCAATAGAGTTTCCATCTGGAAATAGGACCGTTGGTTATTTGGATGTTTCCTTTGTAAGTTAAATAACCGACTATTAAAGTTTTATCCCATTTTGTATTTCCATTGTCGATATGGAGAGAACAGGATTAGGTTTTATATTATGCAAGGGCTGTTCTATTAATACAAGGGAGAAATTGCCTAAGATGGCTTAATGGAATAGTGCCTTTGGTTTGTAAAGTCCCAGGACAACTTATATAAATGGATGTTTGGCAGAGTATACCTAATAAATCATATACATTGACCTCTTCAATGTATTATGTTTGGCGGTGGAGGAATTCGTTTCTTTTAACTGTATACCCATGATATTTTTGGGGAAGTCAATAAAGGTTTGGCGGCTTAATGATGTGACATTCAAAGTGAATGAAGATGTCACTTATTAAAAAGATAAGCGGGGCCTCAAGCCTCACAACCGAGAAATGGTACAAAATCGAGTAGGATGCATGGCTAAGTGGATCACTCCCAATTAGGGTGTATTGTCACCTAATCTAGAGAAAATCCATTTGGGTCTTTAATCTATCGCTGCTGTCCCTTTCGGGTAACAGTTGTTGATCCCAACCGTTGGTGATAATACATTCGGTACACTCAAGTAAAGTGAGTGGTCGGTCATGTTTAGCGTGGATTGCAAGTGTTCTTGTTGAACCCGTATATTCCTCTCTAGAGATACACTATCAGAAGGTGGTCCCATACCCTGCCAGTTGGAATCCATTATCCAATATGCGCCCGCGGTTTTTGGTTGTATACCACGTATGTAAAGCGTGAGATGCAAGCGTTCTGCTAGATTAATATTTACTTAATTTAGACACTATTATAAATTTATAATATCAGATAGTATTGATTTTAAAGAATGTTTTGGGTTATCATAATGTAAAAACTATCCGTGTTTTTGTGTTAATAGGTCTTACGATTATCCTTTCTTTTAAAAAGGGATTTTTAAAAGTTGAATCAATTCCGTGGAGTTTACTCACACCAGTCTCATGACTGACCCAGAGTTTATTTTGTTTTGTTTTACCGTAAACTCTTGGGTGCCCAAATTTGTACGGACAGTCAAGTAGCTTGGATTTCACAAATATACTTGAAGGAGCTTAGAGCAGGAGGCTTTGGCTTTAGATAACTACTATTTTATTTTCGCTGTGATGTGTTGTAACAGCCTAGGAATTTTAACGCCTAAAATATGAATTAAATTAAGTTTTAACGTTAAAAATATATTTATATTTGGTTTCCAAAGAAATTTGGATTCTTTGTATATCAAAAAGAGAATTTTTTTATAATAGTTGTATACGAATGGCTTTATTTTAGATGTTAGCTATATCTTAAATTTATTGAAATATAGTGTTAAGAGATCATAAGTTTGATTTTCTCCTTTTTTTGTTTAACTTGGGTATCTAAATTAAATAAATTGTTTAGTTGAATTTGATTTTTATTTGATTTAAGTTGAATATGGAAAGAATTGAATACGTTGGTTTACAAATTTTAAATTGCTTAATCAAACGTTATGTTTAACTAATTTAATTTTTTTATTCAAATTTTGTATACTAGCTTCAAATTGTTAGCAATTTTTTTTAATTTAATTTAATAACTTAGGAACTAATTTATTGTATATTCTTTTGAACTATTTTGAAATAAATATGGTTGCAGGTGGGACACTTCGGTGAGGGGGTGAAGATGGTTAGTAGGTCTGGATCAGTTGCTTCGTTGTTGGCCAGCGAGGTTGTGGATCTAGAAGTTGATGGAACTGCTGTTCCTGGTTCTGTTCTATACAGTTATACTTGTGGATTCTCTTTTCTTTGGGATAGCAATTCTTGTTCTGTTGTGTTATGTGAGAAGAGCATGAGGCTGATTTATTTATATCTGAGACCGAGTGCAAGTCTATATAGTTGTGAGGATGTTCATTGGTGCTCGGATTTGTATGCTGGTGTAGACTCTAGCAATGAGGGACGTTTTGGACAGTTGGGTTACAGTGGACCATTAGTACAGAGCCGGGGGGATTTCATATCATCAGCTAGGGGGGTGAGGTCAAGTTCTATTACAACGGATTTGGGTTCAGAGAGTAGTGATGGTCATTCTCAGAGTATTGATGTATCCACTCCTCCGGTCAGGAGAGGGCGACGTAGGAGAGAGTTTCCCAGTACCGGGTTGATTCGTCGCAGTGCCCGGATCAGATATGGTTCTTCATCATCACGAGGTAAGTCCTCGAATCCGGTTGCTAGTAGTAGCAGTACGGACAGGGGCTCAGGTATTTCTACGACTTTTGGTAGTGATTACACGCCTTTTGCACTAGGTAGTCTTAATACTAGTCAGCTATTTCAGTTGGCTAGTGATACTGCGTTTGTTTTTACTGATATTGAGTTGGATACTGAGTATATTAGGAGTAGAGAACTAGAAAGGGTATCATCATTGCGTAGATGAGAATAGTTAGTTGGAATATTAGGGGTTTAAATGAACCTAAAAAATGTGCTGAAGTTAGATCTTTTTTTAGAGATAACCACATTGATATTATCTTATTACAAGAGACCAAAATTGAGCGTCCAGACTTTAGATTTTATCTTAGACTAGGTGGGACTACCTTTCGTAATTGGGTGTGTCTACCGGCAATTGGTACTGCCGGTGGACTCATGATTGGTTGGAAAGAGAACCAATATAGACTCGTGCAGGAGTCTATAAAGACATATTCATTAAACGTTATATTAGCTTCTCGTTCCGATGATTCTGTCTTGTGTATATCTAATGTGTATGGACCTCATACCAAGAGGGAGAGGAGAATTTTGTGGGATGAAGTCTCTAATTTCAGGAATCAATCCCCTAATCTTTGGATAGTAGGGGGGATTTCAGCGTTACTAGAATTCTAGGGGAGAGATCACCCCGTGAAGGGGACTTCTCCGATATGGAGGAATTCAACGACTTTATTTTAGAAAACAATTTGATTGAGATTCATATGGATAATAGATTATTCACATGGTCGAATGTTCGCGATATTCCTTCATTTGCATTATTAGACAGATTTTTTATTAATTCTGAGGTAGAAGATAGATTTTCGATTTGTAGTGTAAAAGGACTACCTTTTTTGCTCTCCGATCATTGTCCAATCATACTTACTTGTGAATCGAACATAACTATTAGCAACAGTTTTAAATTTGAGAAGATGTGGTTACTTGATTCTAGTTTCATAAATCTAGTCTCGGTTAAGTGGAAATCTTTAAAATAGAATTATAGTAAAGAAGTAAAACGGGCTTTTTACTGGGGATAGAGGGACTTGAACCCTCACGATTTCTAAAGTCGACGGATTTTTATTTTAATGATTTATATAGAGGTAATAGTGCTAAGATTTTTGTCGCTAAGTTAGGTAAATTGAGATTCTTTCTTAAGCGTTGGAATAAATTTGTATTTGGTAACGTAAGAATTAAGAAGAATAAGATTATGTGTGGATTGTTAGATTTGGATAAAATTAGTGAGTTGAGGATCCTCAATTTAGCTGAAAAGGAAAAATACTGTAACCTTAAACAAGATCTCAAACTGATTTTAGAAAAAGAAGAGGTCATGTGGAGACAAAGATCTCGCATACAGTGGATTAAGGAAGGGGATAATAATACCAAATTTTTTCATAGTGTAGCAAACAAGAGGAGACGTGATAATATGATACATTATATTTTTGTTAATAATGTAGAATTATCTGCACAAAAGGATTTAAATGAATCCTTCACCAGTTACTATAAGCAGATATTTGGTGCAAAGATTAAGAGGAGAACTAACGTTAGATGGAGTGAGTTATATCCATATGCGGATAGGACCAATCTTGATAGTTTAGACGAACCTTTTACGGAGCAGGAGATTTGGAAGGCAATATGTGATATGCCTAGTGATAAGGCTCCTGGTCCAGATGGATTCTCAGTTAATTTTTATAAGCAATTCTGGGAAGTCTTAAAGTTAGATTTAATAAATTTATTTAATGAATTTTATAATGGTGAACTACGCTTAGGTAGTTTTAACTTTGCAAACGTTATCCTTATTCATAAGAGAGAGGGGGCAAACTCCCTAAAAGATTTTAGGCCTATTTCCCTTATTAATGTTTCTGTTAAGATCATATCTATACTATTAGCAAATAGGCTTAGTACTAGAATGAATGATCTTATCGATTGTTCTCAAACTGCCTTCATTAAAGGAAGGAATATAATTGATGGAGTGGCAGCTGTACAAGAATACATTAATGTCTGTTGTAAGAATAACATTACTTGTGCCATCTTAAAGTTAGATTTTGAGAAAGCATTTGACTCTATAGATTGGGATTTCATATGCGAACTATGTCTTGCTAGAGGTTTTAGTATAAGATGGACCAACTGGATCTTATTATTGTTAAGATCTGGTTGCTCTAATATAGTTGTTAATGGGATAGTGGGTAAGGAGATTCAATCTAAGAGGGGTCTTAGACAAGGAGACCCCTTATCGCCTTTTCTGTTTAATTTAGCGGTGGATGTCTTTGCAAGAATTATTAAAAGAGCGGGTAGGTTAGGGTTACTGGGTAGTGTTGGGAATGAGGAATTTAATAATGAATTATCTATTCTCCAATTTGCAGATGATACATTATTATTTTCTTCACACCTGCCAAAGCATATAACTACCCTTAAGTTTATACTTTACTGTTTTGAAATGTTATCTGGTCTTAGAATTAATTTTGATAAAAGTGCGGTTATGGTTTTTAATGATGTCGATAGCGTGGAGACATTGGTAGCCAATACCTTAAACTGTTCAATTATGAAATTTCCTTTTGATTATTTAGGGTTTAAGATTAGACCTTCAAAGCTTAAAAAAGAGGATTGGATAGTAATCATTGATAAGATCAATAATAGACTACTTAGTTGGAACAACAGATTCCTGTCAAGAGCAGGTAGGTTAGTTTTAGTCAATTCGGTGTTATCGGCTATTCCTTCATACTGGATGGCTGTACATCGATTTCCGCTATGGGTAATAGAGAAGATTGATAGGATTAGGCGTAACTTTCTTTGGAATGGTGATGCTTCGAGTAGAGTTCACAAATGTTTAGTTAATTGGGACATCTGTTGTAAACCTAAAAAAGATGGAGGTTTGGGCATTTTAAATTTATATAATTTTAATTCTTCCATGCTTGCCAAATGGTTATGGAAATTTAGAAGTCCTGAGGTGATGGCATCGTGGAAGTCCATTGTAGTTAAATCTTACTATTCTAGAGGGGAGTTTCTTATTGGAAATAGGGGTGTATGGGAAAGTAGACTATCACACTTTTGGAAATCCATCTTGAATTGCTTTCCCTTTTTCAAAATAGGTTATAAAGTAATAGTTCACTCTGGGGACCTTACTTATTTTTGGCATGATCCCTGGATCTCTAATGTGTCGCTAAAAATTGAATTTAATAAGCTTTATGATAATTGTAACTTTAAGAATGCATTTATTAAAGATGTTTTTAGGGCGGATCTAAGCCCTCCGTGGGTGTTTTCCTTTGATAACATCTTAGAAGAAGACTTGTTAAGACAATTAGCTCTTCTTAAAGCTAAGTTAGATATGTACAATTTGGATGAGTATGGGGATTTGCTGAGTTGGAGTCTAGATAAGAAACAAGTATATACGGTTAACTCTATGTACAATTTTATTAATTTTTCTGGAGTTTCCACATTTCCTTTTAAATTCTTATGGAAGGCAAATGCTCCCCCCAAATCTAAGTTTCTTATGTGGTTGATCATACATAAGAAGCTTAATACGATCGAGCATTTGAAAAGAAAGAATATCTTAATTGATAGTAAATGTAGTTTTTGTTATATTGGTGAGGAGCACGTTGATCATTTATTTTTCTCTTGTCATTTCACTTTTTCTATTTTTAACACGATTCTGATTTTTTTTACATTTGATGGTTTTAATGTTCTAAATGGTTGTGCAGATTATTGGAATTGTATTAGATTAAGGTTTAATACTAGGCAGAGATACATATTGGATTCCTTAGTAGTAATCTCGTGTTGGTTTATCTGGTTGGAAAGAAACCAGAGATTATTTCATACAAAGTATGACTCAGCTGATAATTTAACTATTAGTATTGTAAGATTTAGTCTGGATTGGATGTCTAACCCACATTATAAGCTTTTTGGTAACTTAAGTTTTGGTTGTTTCTTGTACAATGTTAGATCAAACTTGGGACTTTTTACTAGAATCAATAGATATTTCAGAAATAATACCTTTCGTCTCAGTTGATATTTGATACTTGTTAAAACTTTCTCTTTATATGCTATTCTGTTTTCTTTTTTTTTCATGGTATATATGATTATATGTTTGTGCATATATACATGTTAATATGTACATATCAGTATAATTACTTATACAGTTATGTACATATACACTTATATATATATGTATAGGTATATACTCATATATACAGGTTGGTTACTGATGGTTTTCTTTAGTATTTCAGATTACAGGTTATGGACTTAGCAGGGGAGCTTATGGGAGTGCTGTCTGGATTGGGATTTATTGCTTGTTTAGTCTTATATGTATTCAGTGTTGGTGTGTTGTGATTTAGGGGAATGATTATCCTCATTGTTTATTATTTTGATTGCCATATGTAAGGAAATAGATATACTTAATATTGGGTGGTGGCCTTGCCGGAACTCAATATTGAAGTATGATGGGTGGTGGCCTTGCCGGAACTCATCTATCTATTATCCTCTACTTTCTTTTGGCAATCATGTTTGGGTCGGTGATTGGATATTGTATCTTATCCTGTTTTCCTTTATATATATATATATATATGTGTGCTCTCTTCCTATTGGAGGATCACACATTATTTTGTTTTCAAAAAATAAACTAGAGTAAAAGCATAATTAAACCAAGTATTGGGGGGTTCTGATAAAATAATTGTTAAATTAGGTTTACACATGTTAGTTTTTGCTAGAGCTGTGTAACGCGTGTCCTTGTTTGCACCGCGTGTCCGCATCCCGTTTCATCACCGTGTCCCTTACTCTATTTTTGTCCCCTTCTCTTTCATTTTCTCGCATCAGCTAAACTAATGCTCAAATGTCCCAAACTGAAAATCATGCCCCCTTCTAAAATCAAACTTTCCAAATCAATTTCCGGTGCACCACAGCTCCATCGCTCTTTCCACCTCCGAACAACCAGCTACAGCCATCGCTAGAAGCAACCACTAGTTGTCGCTTTGCATCATCGCCTCCTCTGTCCAGCACCGTTCACTTCAGTCTTGCGAACCCTGTTGCTCCGCTCCACCCTCAATCCGAGCTGCATGCTTCTTTCTTTGCTGTTGAGGCTACCTCTTGTAATACCAATGCTTAAAACATGGTTTTCCCTGATTTGTCACCTCCTTCGTAAGCCTGCTGCATTTTTCGGCCTAAAGCCACACAAGGTGAGATTTCACTCGCGATTTACGTTGTTTCAAGTGTATTGACTTCAATTTCAACTAAAATATGATAGTTTTCCTTTTCCTATCTGTAGTTGGTTGCCTTGTCTGTGAAGTTGCATTTTATTTGACCTTGCCACATGAAACTGTATTGTTGTTTTGCTCTTAATTGACATGTCTTACAATGTCCAGTTTTGATGAAATGATGGCCTTCTATGTGTTGTTTTGCATGTCCAGTGATCACTCATGTTTTATTGTTGTAAAAGAGAAGATAAGAGAACATGACATTTTATTTCAGATGGTTCTTTACGTCCTGTAGACACAGAGTGAGTACCACTCATGATTTACTTTAGTTCAAGGTTTTAACTTCAATATTTAAACTGAATTTGTCATTGATTGAAGTTGTTATTACTTGCCACTATTTTTAATGTTTGCCGGCTACCTACCATTCTTGAGTAATTTAAATGAAATGAATTTCTTTTTATGTAGGTAGTGCATGCATTAGTCAACTCTGTTGACTTTGAGTGTCCAAAACACTTTGAAAACGTAAGTTGAACCCCCTACCATCTATTTCAAGGAAACTGCAACCATATGTTCATGAAATGAATGACTTGTTACATTATGAATTTGTTGAATTAACATGCAAGCATGTGTCAACTTTTTAACGTGTAACCTTCAAGTGGGTGTTCTAATGTCTTAGCCTGAACATGAGTATGATGTGTGATGGCAAGTAAAGTAGTAGTTGTTGCCTTATATTCACGTAAGAACTTTTGAGTTAGGAACTTCTGACATAAATCCTTTCCTAAAATACTCCTACTCTTTCTTATTTTTAATGTGTACACTGTCATGAGATGGCTTCAAGTATTATTTTATGACTAAAATCGTGTTGCGTTATAAAAACCTGGAGGGGAAAGCACCAAAGAAACAAGAGTGACAACATGCTATTTTTTTACCATCCTTATTATGTTTATCATTTGTATGTTGCAATTCGAAATGGATGGTAATTATATATAAAATGGTATACAAGAAATGCTTGAACTTGGATAGTATAACGCAAAAACCTATGTTTGATTCCTCTATCTTGTTATTGAGCTGTAAAACTCAAACGTGTGTAGTCATTCACCCATATCATTAAAATTGATATGAACAGATGCCACACTTGTTCCAGTCATTTGATATAGAGCTGATATGGATAGATATCACAAATTTTCATTTTGTCCATATTTCGAAAGTTAGGATTTACTATCACATTTCAGTTTATATTGAAATTAATTTACCTGAACTATGCTAAATCCTGACTCGAGTATTTTATATTTTGCATGGAACACTCGGGTCAGGCCCCAAGTGTTCCAGGTTTAGAAATTTCAGCTCGCAACGAACTGGAGAGGACGTGAAGACGTGGAGACGCATGCGCGTGCTAATCTTGGAAAATAAAATGGTAAATTTGTTTAAAGATGTTCATGTGTACATATTTTATTTTTAACTTCCGTTGTACAAATTTGTAAAACTCTGATATTTATGAGAAATTTTATTCCGCTGCAAATATTGTATACTGTAATTCTGTATTGATTCCGTTAAATCGTGTAAGCCAATAACAATCTGTCGTTTTGGACGTTTTGAATTGGTTTAAATACAAATTTTGGAATGGGCAAAATGCCAGGTCATTATAGTTGGCATCAGAGCTTGGTTTAACAAAGTTTGGCTTATTCGGTTTAAAAACTCATTAGAGATAAGGTAGAAATACCTTAGAATGAGCGGAATTAATGCCAGAATCAGTGGAATTCGAAAATAAATCATTTTTGCAAGAGATTTTGAAAATAAAAATTTGAAGAAGATATTTTCGAAGATAAAAGCTTTTTGCGGTAAATCGATTGTTGAGTACCCGGAATTTTCAAGGAATATAGAGGCGATCAATGAAATAGTTTTTCCAAGTGTTTTGAATTCTTCCAATAAATTATTTTGGGAAAAGGAGATTTTGTTGAAAAATCAAAGACGAGTACCAAAGTACGGGTTTCGCAGCGTACATTGAAAAAAGAGAACTTGGAAGGATTTGAAACTTGACGAAGTTGAAGTTTGACGATACTCGACTTAAGGAACGGTTGACGGACGAAACGTGATTCAGTACTGAATTTGACTTGGATCATATTTAAATTAATATTGCTTTCATTATAACTAATATACTATAATTATTTTGCATCTTAAACCCTTTTATTTTAGAAGCGTATTTTATACCAAATTGTTTTACTAACATTTTCGAATCTATTTTATACAAAACTATCTATAAACTTTACTATATTTACTTAACTATTTTTCTAAATCATTTCGTATTTAAAACTATGTTATATAATTCTAATATCTTATTTTCTTATTTAAACCTATTTCAGTACTACTTATTTTTTTATAAAGATATAGACAAATTCAGTACGAGTGCTCGAGTATGAAGGATTGGTGGACGAAAGATGCGCGTGACATATGAATTTAAAAAAAATTGAAGTTGTGAAAGTCGATTTGCAAATATGAATTAGAAATAAAAGGGAAGACCTAAATCGAGTTTGGTTGGAATGGTATTAAATAACGAATCGAAAATCAAAATGATTTTGAAGATGACAAAGTTCAAGAAATTAGGATTTAAATAAGAGATTCAAATGGTGATCGAAATGCGAATTCGAGACTTATATATAAAGATAAGGAAGCGATTAACTCATAAAACTATGGTTTATTGGATATGGGATGAAATCTTATATAAGGAAATATATAAGAACGATATTGTTGGAACATGACTTGGAAATTTATCGACATTCGATATAAAGGTTTTTCCAAACTTATGTAAAAGATTATAAAAGAATGCCGTTAATTCAAAAGCTATAGATTTAAAAGATAATCAACGTGTAATGAAAATAGTTGCGAGTATGTATTTGACGTCAAGCTCGGACGATCAAGTATGTAAGGATTTTTCATATATGCCTAACTAACGTATATTCGAAGTCCAATATATACTAGATGGATATAGAATCACATTCTAATCGCTTGGGGATGATTTTGGTGATTGATCGATCATCGTCAGTATTATTTTTGAGTTTCGAAAGTGGGATGGCTATATATTTGTAACACCCCGCCTCCACTAGGGTCACTCGCAAAGGAATGCACTAGCTTCGGAGGGGCATTATTGGTAAACATGCATAATGATATAGCAAGGCAGGACATGACATATATATATATATATATGTAAATAAACAGAGTAAGTAAATAAAACAGCGGAAGATTTAAAAACCATTTCAAAACACAAGTCTGGTACATCAAAATGTCAATTTCCCAAAATTACAAGTCTGGATGAATACATCATCAGATAAACTGAAATACATAAGTGCTATCCCCAAATAAGAGTGATAAACCATAGCGGCTCAAGTCCAAAACATACTTGAGCTATCCAAGGAAGCAGCTAGAATCCAAGCTAGGCTCCAGTATTCCCTCCCTGAGAACCTGGGGGGGGGGGAAACGGAAGAAAAGAGGCGAAACAAAACGGGTCGGTCAAAAAGACTGAGTAAGCCCTGCTACGATCAGTCTATAAACTAGTAAAGTTAACATCATGATGGAAACTGAGGTGATTATAGATAACAACATACTGGCATGAATAAATCAACTACAAGATAGATAGAGGTATCGTCGCATAAAACAAGGTTAAGTTTTCGCACCACGGTGTACTAGCAAACCAACATAACAGGTATTGATCCCTTAGCCCAAACTTTGGCCCAATAACATGAAGTGACCTTAATAAAAGATCCAGCCCAACGGTCTAGTCGATCGGCTCCCTATAAACCTAACACGTCAAGTGTTGGTGTCCATATGGCCCACATATGGTTGTAGTTAGTCTGTGCTGGGTCCACCTTTTGGTGTATCAAGCCCTCGGGTGTCAACCCCGGACACTTAAGCAATAATGCACAGCCCTAAACTACTGGTACCCGTGCCTCGAGTTTGTCCAAAATCGGACTACGTGCACGTCCGTAGCCCGCCGAACCCGCACCGCTGTACCACTCGGCCATCGCCCTTTGGTCGCTTACATCAGTCCAGTAATCGTGCCCCGCCCTAGCCTAGCCTCCAGGGTTGTGAATGATACCAAACTGGGATTACTGCTGGAACAGACCACGTTGCTAGGGTTTCTAAGAGGGTTAAGTGTGATTTAACCCCTCACTAATCATGGATTAAATTAGTTAAGTGTAATCAACGGTTCACCACTTAACCCCATCCAATCCCTTGTATTCCCAAATTGATTAAATTGGTTAAGTGTAACTTAACCCCATTCTCATCCCTTGAATCCCCAAATTGGTTAAGTATTAGTGGACCTTGACTTATCCCTAACCATGAGGCATTAATTAATTTAATGCACCTCAACCTCTCACATTAGACCTTGTTGTGGTTACTAGTTAGGCCGGGCGGGTCCGGGTAGCTTTACACCACAACTTGGTCTAACCTCGGGTCTTGGCACCCCATGACCAACTTCTCACATTGGGTCCTATTGTTTGTAGCCACTAGTTAAGCCGGTCGGTTCCGGGTAGAATTACGCTACAAACTCAACCCAACCTCGAGTTGGCCACACTTATGTTTTCTAAGTGTCATGTCCACTTTATTTCAAAACATAATTACAAGTCAACAATTACTTGGGTAGACCTAACTTAATAGGTAAATTCCCAAGGGGTAGACCTAACTTAATAGGTAAATTCCCAATCTTATATTTTCATGTATTTTAAGTTTACCCCAAAACCCCCAACGTCACTCTATCGCTTACATATTCGTAGTAACGCATGAAGGATAGGAAGAGAGAACTTGGCACAACATACATGATAAACTTGCACAACAACCATGCCTAACATGTTAGACTTGTACAACTTAGCATGGTGAACTTGCATATTGCCATAAACATGCATAACGTGTTAAACTTGCATAACTTAGCAAAGTGAACTTGCATATTGCCATAAACATGCATAACGTGTTAAACTTGCATAACTTAGCAAAGTGAACTTGCATATTACCATAATCATGCATAACTTGTCAAAACATGCACAACTTGTCAAAACATGCGCAACTTGTCAAAATATGCACAACTAAACTTGCATAAACATGCACAACTTGTCAAAACATGCACAACTTGTCATTTTAAACTTGCATAAGCATGCAAAACTAATTAAACTTGCAAATCATGGTTTAGTAAGCTTGCATAAACATGCATGACTCAATTAACTTGTAAATCATGACTTAGCAAACATGCATAAACATGCATAACTCATTTAACTTGTAAATCATGGCTTAGCAAACATGCATAAACATGCATAACTCATTTAACTTGCAAATCAAGGCTTAGCAAACTTGCATAAACATGCATACTCAAATAAACTTGCAAATCATGTCATAGTAAATCTGCATATGCATGCATAACTTGTGAAACATGTAAAACATGGCATAGTGAGTTCGCATAAGCAAGCATAATCAAATAAACTCACACAAATCTCAATTTTCACCACATATTAACTTTAGAGTTTTCAAAGTGAAAGTAAGAGGGCTTACTATGCTTATGCGGGCTCAAATAACTATAGCAAATGTAAAGAACCCCTTATGCAACTAATTAAACCCCAAAAATGCAAGCAAACTTGACCAAGACTCCTCCTTTATGGTGCAAAATAGAGAAACAAGCTTTTAATGCAAGCTAAGGAGGATCATACAAGCCTAAATATACTTGTATGCATGGAAAATAACTTAGGAATTAATTTAGGAATTGTATGAAGAGGGTGGAGGCCATGAGAGTTTGGATTTTGGCATAGTTTTGTTGCTAGAATGATTAATGAGGCTTTAGGGTAGGATTAGGAGCTTATTTATAGAAGATTAGAGTGATTTAGACCATAGGATTAACCCTAGGATAGTTTTGGCCCGTCAGATCTCGGAATCCTCTAGAACCAAGCCCCAAGACCCAGCCCAAATCAAAATGGTGCACCAGGCTAGACTGCCTGGGCACACCCTGTCGACAGGGCTGTCGACAGGGCAGTCGACATGCCTAGACCCCTGTCGACAGGCCTGTCGACATGGGGTCCTGGGCGGGATTTTTCCCGCCTTGGCCCAGCTGGCCCAAACCCTTGTTTCTAATTTTAAATTTAAATCTGTTTTTACTTAGAAATTTTCTGCAAACTTCAATGGGCCTTAACTGGGTCATACGGACTCCGATTTTCGAAAACTCGGACTCTATTTCGCGTATTTTTCCGAGACGAACGCAATGGCATAGCCCGCTTCCCTTGATTCCCATTTCATAATTTGATTCTGCCTCAATTTATGTTATAACAGATTATTTAAAATACGGGTTGTTACATTCTCCCCTCCTTAAAGGATTTCGTCCCCGAAATCTTCAAGTTAGGAAGAACGTGTCCTACCATCCAATCATCCATCTACTCAAAGCATCATCCACGAGCAATCATTGTCCTTACAAGATTCTAAATGCTGGATGAACATATGCAAAAGTGTGTGTGTATGTACTTACCTAATGCAAAAATCAGGCGGTTACTGATACAGTAAACCTCCTTAATGCATATGTATGTAAATCAGGCGGTTACTGATACAGTAAACCTCCTTAATGCATATGTATGTCAGTGAAATGAATCCATATGTATGCAAATCCCTAACGTAATGTATAATATCTACATGCGTGCTCAATCATACATCCATATGCAACATCCATGTGATAGCATACGAATTTCATCCCAGAATAAGCATAAACACTCATGCACATGCAATATGAGGAGTGTGTGAGCCGATCTAGTGCCTAATCGTGTATAATGCATCCACGAGCAACCACTTGCAAACACTTGCAACCACTTGCAACCATCAAGCATAACATGTTTCAAATACATGTTTCATCCAAAGGGTTTCTACCTAAGGTTCTCATGACAAGATAAACACGATAAACTAGATAAACTCCTTTTTGGATTACAAGAAATCCATTCAAACTTTGACATATAGTACTAACCGATGAGTCTTAACCCCCTTATGGAGTTTACAACAGAAATAAGATCGAGAATGGGACCGAGAGGATATATACAAAAGATAACTTGCAAGCAAGCTCCACAGGAAAACAAGGATCAAAGATGCACTCTTAAAAAGAGATATGATGCGCGTACCTAGTCTTCATTCTTCTTAGTTACGTTTCCTTGAGCTTAACTCTACTGTGCTTTGACTATCTTTCACTTCATGATTCCTTGGCTTCCTAACTCCTATTTCGCAAATTCGAGTTGGAACGCATTTCATTATCGCCTCTCGTCTTTCTTTTCCACTTATTCTTCCTTCTATATACTTGGCTTAAACATAATTATAATCCTCATGATTCGTGCAAGCTCTCCAAAATCCACTAGTGAATCCTGGATCTCGTCTACTTACTATAAAGTATTCCATGCAGCAGAACTTTCTTGAAAATATCAATCCACGTTGCCAATTGCCCTTATAAACGTGATTTCCTATAACTCATGTTTAATCGAAATGAACCATTCGCCTATGAGTGATAGGCCATACCTAGATTCAGTTGCCTACCCCTGGCTTCCTGTAGGCTATTTCAAAACTGGCCAACTTCTTGAGGGTAAACCGTTGCTAACCATGATGCAGTCCTCTCGCTCTGAAATGAGCACTCTTCGTGAGTCTACCTATTATGGCTCACCTACCCGTATTCCCTTTCTTTGATCTAGGCAATCTATCCACATAATCTATCGAGATGTTTTCATACTTCCCTTGCGGAACCCCCAATAGAGGTAATGGCCCACTGGGCTTCTATGACTTGGCCTTAACTTGGTGGCACAACATGCATTCCGAGACCAACTCGGCCACCTCCTCGAGTGATGCGCATCTGTAAGAACCTTCTTTACCAAGTCTTCCACTCGAGGAACACATAATCTCTCATCGTGCCTTAGTCATCCCTTGTCATCTATAATATATCTAGTGAGGTGACTTAACATCTCGCCTCGAACCGACTGGTCCATGTTCTTGACCAACTGCGGATCTTCTTCCTGCGAAACCCCTTCTTGATCCAGAAGAGTAAGTCTAAGCTCCGGGAATGCTAGCTAACTAGCCAAACGGAGAAAGCTTCTTACTTCATTTGCCCTCCTCAGAGTTTTCCGGTCTTAAACCGCAACCACTTTAGCGGAATCCACCGCTAAGCCTTACTTGGGAACTATGTGCCCAAGAAATCCAACTTCCTCCCTCCAAAGTGACATTTGGAGAACTTGACCTTCAACTGGTGGCTCCAAACGTATCCATCTCCTCCTTGAGATGTATAGCATGCTCTTCCTCGTTCTTTTGAGGAGATCAAGATATCGTCTATGATGACCATGACAAACTTGTTCAAGGACCCCTTAAACACCCTACCTATCAAGTTCACATAATATGCGGGTGCATTAGTCAAACCAAGTAGCATAACTAGCCATTCTAAAAATCCATCTAGAGTCCTCAACGCAGTCTTGTCAATTCCATCCTCAGCCATCCTAAGCTGATGGAATCCGGTAGCTAGGTCAAAAGAAAACAGATGCTCCTACAAGCTGATCAACACATAAGCGAAGCAAACCGTCCACATCAGTAGCGAATACTTCTGGAGCACCCTACTCGAAAATGCTTCGTCTCAGGAAGTTCTTCTCAAGCAACTCCTTGACTTGCTTTCTTAACTCTCATCTCGTGAGTTCATGTGCCTAACCGGCCATGAAACTGACTTGGTATTACCAACCAGATAATACGGAAATCTATCCCCAGATATTAGGATATTCTCGGATCACCCTCACAGATTGCAAACTATTGATAGACGAGTCGAGGGATTTCAAGATAACATAACATGACGGGACCCATAGGGTTACTAGAAATTTCTAGGGTATTACCGAGGCGAGTCATGAGCCCCACACCCTATATACAAAAACCCAGAATGGCTCCAAAACAAGACAACCATTCCATGCCCAAAACCAACCCATATCCCCTGAAACCGAGAATATAAACATCCCACGAGAATTCTATACTCAAGATAGAAACTTTCAAATCCACTCAGACCACAGACAAACGGGCAGAACCCCCAATTGGATTTGAAACACATACGGGATCATCAACCAGACTAGTACTTAGGTGCAAAACTTTCAACTAGATCGGATGAAATAAAACTATGCGATGTGCCAGAATCAAACAAAGTTCGAACAGGGAAAATCAGGAAAATGTAAACCAGATTTTCAACAGAAACACTACCTCTATCATAAGCTGGAAGAACGGTGTTGAGGGGATGAACTCGCCCTCCAGATAGTTCTGTACACCGAGTCTGACCTTGCCTTTGTTTCCTCGGGCAATCCCTGCTGAGATGTCCAAACTCACCACAAATGAAGCATTCTCCCCGCTTTCTCTTTTCCTTCTTCCTACATTCCCTGGCTATATGTCCAACTTTACCACAGAAGCTACATTTCCTATTCCTTCTTGGCTTGTTCTTGCGGTTGTGGTTATTCTTGCCCCGTTTCCCGGAATTTACTCTCTTGTCTTGAGACTCATTCGCCTTGACCTCTTCCTTGTCATTGTTATCTTCTTCTTGAAGTAGGGCCATATTCACCAAATTCTCGAAAGTCGCCCCCAAGGGTATATGAGACATGGCCAAACCATGTAATGGCTCGTTTAATCCTAGAGCAAAGTGTAGGGCCTTCTTCTGAGCTGTATTAGCCAAATCTAAATCGTCCTGAGCCAGTTGATTAAACTTATCTATGTATTCCCTAATAGTCATGCCCCCTTGCTTCAGTGATAAGAATCTCAGTCCAAACCTTCCTCTAAAGTCATCCCAAGTCTCAATTGGCCTAGTAGCGGTGGTGACTACCCACCAACGTGCAGCTTCTTCCTTTAGCAACCATACTGCCAATAAAACCTTCCTGCGGTCACCTATATCAAAGGTGGCTAAAAGATCTTCGGTCTCTTTCAACCAATTCCTCGCCTCTACAAAAGTCTCGGTTCCAAAGAAATTCTTGCAACCCATCGCCTTAAAATCTCGGCAAATCTCGGCGAAGTCAATTTGAGGATGCTGAGGGGAAGGGGGAAGAGAAACATCAACTACGGGAGGAGGAGGAACAGCGGCCTCGACTGGGGAGACAACATTAGGGATACCCGGGACCGGTGCCGTGACTTCCAAGTACCGACGAAACCAATCGGGTATCGTTACTCCTTCGGGCAAGATGAGATTATCAGACATGCTGGAAACGAAAAGAAAAGAGTTCAAACGAGGAGTCAAAGGATAGTGCTAATGGCTTTTGGGGAATAGCCTTTAAAAACAACTAGACTTTTCTTTGGAAAATACTTTATACTTGGTTTTGAAAATAGTTTTTCAAAGAGTTTTAAAACCTTTTTATCCCTTCTCGTAAACCATATGCTCTGATACCAAATGTAACACCCCGCCTCCACTAGGGTCACTCGCAAAGGAATGCACTAGCTTCGGAGGGGCATTATTGGTAAACATGCATAATGATATAGCAAGGCAGGACATGACATATATATATATGTAAATAAACAGAGTAAGTAAATAAAACAGCGGAAGATTTAAAAACCATTTCAAAACACAAGTCTGGTACATCAAAATGTCAATTTCCCAAAATTACAAGTCTGGATGAATACATCATCAGATAAACTGAAATACATAAGTGCTATCCCCAAATAAGAGTGATAAACCATAGCGGCTCAAGTCCAAAACATACTTGAGCTATCCAAGGAAGCAGCTAGAATCCAAGCTAGGCTCCAGTATTCCCTCCCTGAGAACCTGGGGGGGGGGGGGGGAAACGGAAGAAAAGAGGCGAAACAAAACGGGTCAGTCAAAAAGACTGAGTAAGCCCTGCTACGATCAGTCTATAAACTAGTAAAGTTAACATCATGATGGAAACTGAGGTGATTATAGATAACAACATACTGGCATGAATAAATCAACTACAAGATAGATAGAGGTATCGTCGCATAAAACAAGGTTAAGTTTTTGCACCACGGTGTACTAGCAAACCAACATAACAGGTATTGATCCCTTAGCCCAAACTTTGGCCCAATAACATGAAGTGACCTTAATAAAAGATCCAGCCCAACGGTCTAGTCGATCGGCTCCCTATAAACCTAACACGTCAAGTGTTGGTGTCCATATGGCCCACATATGGTTGTAGTTAGTCTGTGCTGGGTCCACCTTTTGGTGTATCAAGCCCTCGGGTGTCAACCCCGGACACTTAAGCAATAATGCACAGCCCTAAACTACTGGTACCCGTGCCTCGAGTTTGTCCAAAATCGGACTACGTGCACGTCCGTAGCCCGCCGAACCCGCACCGCTGTACCACTCGGCCATCGCCCTTTGGTCGCTTACATCAGTCCAGTAATCGTGCCCCGCCCTAGCCTAGCCTCCAGGGTTGTGAATGATACCAAACTGGGATTACTGCTGGAACAGACCACGTTGCTAGGGTTTCTAAGAGGGTTAAGTGTGATTTAACCCCTCACTAATCATGGATTAAATTAGTTAAGTGTAATCAACGGTTCACCACTTAACCCCATCCAATCCCTTGTATTCCCAAATTGATTAAATTGGTTAAGTGTAACTTAACCCCATTCTCATCCCTTGAATCCCCAAATTGGTTAAGTATTAGTGGACCTTGACTTATCCCTAACCATGAGGCATTAATTAATTTAATGCACCTCAACCTCTCACATTAGACCTTGTTGTGGTTACTAGTTAGGCCGGGCGGGTCCGGGTAGCTTTACACCACAACTTGGTCTAACCTCGGGTCTTGGCACCCCATGACCAACTTCTCACATTGGGTCCTATTGTTTGTAGCCACTAGTTAAGCCGGTCGGTTCCGGGTAGAATTACGCTACAAACTCAACCCAACCTCGAGTTGGCCACACTTATGTTTTCTAAGTGTCATGTCCACTTTATTTCAAAACATAATTACAAGTCAACAATTACTTGGGTAGACCTAACTTAATAGGTAAATTCCCAAGGGGTAGACCTAACTTAATAGGTAAATTCCCAATCTTATATTTTCATGTATTTTAAGTTTACCCCAAAACCCCCAACGTCACTCTATCGCTTACATATTCGTAGTAACGCATGAAGGATAGGAAGAGAGAACTTGGCACAACATACATGATAAACTTGCACAACAACCATGCCTAACATGTTAGACTTGTACAACTTAGCATGGTGAACTTGCATATTGCCATAAACATGCATAACGTGTTAAACTTGCATAACTTAGCAAAGTGAACTTGCATATTGCCATAAACATGCATAACGTGTTAAACTTGCATAACTTAGCAAAGTGAACTTGCATATTACCATAATCATGCATAACTTGTCAAAACATGCACAACTTGTCAAAACATGCGCAACTTGTCAAAACATGCACAACTAAACTTGCATAAACATGCACAACTTGTCAAAACATGCACAACTTGTCATTTTAAACTTGCATAAGCATGCAAAACTAATTAAACTTGCAAATCATGGTTTAGTAAGCTTGCATAAACATGCATGACTCAATTAACTTGTAAATCATGACTTAGCAAACATGCATAAACATGCATAACTCATTTAACTTGTAAATCATGGCTTAGCAAACATGCATAAACATGCATAACTCATTTAACTTGCAAATCAAGGCTTAGCAAACTTGCATAAACATGCATACTCAAATAAACTTGCAAATCATGTCATAGTAAATCTGCATATGCATGCATAACTTGTGAAACATGTAAAACATGGCATAGTGAGTTCGCATAAGCAAGCATAATCAAATAAACTCACACAAATCTCAATTTTCACCACATATTAACTTTAGAGTTTTCAAAGTGAAAGTAAGAGGGCTTACTATGCTTATGCGGGCTCAAATAACTATAGCAAATGTAAAGAACCCCTTATGCAACTAATTAAACCCCAAAAATGCAAGCAAACTTGACCAAGACTCCTCCTTTATGGTGCAAAATAGAGAAACAAGCTTTTAATGCAAGCTAAGGAGGATCATACAAGCCTAAATATACTTGTATGCATGGAAAATAACTTAGGAATTAATTTAGGAATTGTATGAAGAGGGTGGAGGCCATGAGAGTTTGGATTTTGGCATAGTTTTGTTGCTAGAATGATTAATGAGGCTTTAGGGTAGGATTAGGAGCTTATTTATAGAAGATTAGAGTGATTTAGACCATAGGATTAACCCTAGGATAGTTTTGGCCCGTCAGATCTCGGAATCCTCTAGAACCAAGCCCCAAGACCCAGCCCAAATCAAAATGGTGCACCAGGCAAGACTGCCTGGGCACACCCTGTCGACAGGGCTGTCGACAGGGCAGTCGACATGCCTAGACCCCTGTCGACAGGCCTGTCGACATGGGGTCCTGGGCGGGATTTTTCCCGCCTTGGCCCAGCTGGCCCAAACCCTTGTTTCTAATTTTAAATTTAAATCTGTTTTTACTTAGAAATTTTCTGCAAACTTCAATTGGCCTTAACTGGGTCATACGGACTCCGATTTTCGAAAACTCGGACTCTATTTCGCGTATTTTTCCGAGACGAACGCAATGGCATAGCCCGCTTCCCTTGATTCCCATTTCATAATTTGATTCTGCCTCAATTTATGTTATAACAGATTATTTAAAATACGGGTTGTTACAATATTTATGATGGAGACATCGATGAATACTAAACGCTGTTTAGATAAGCAATTGGAAAGGTTTTGTGATGTTCTCACAGTTGTAAAATATAAATTGGTTGCAATTGACTTTCGAACTATTGACGGTATTATGTTATGAAATGGGATATGCAAAAATGAATTTAAAAGGTTTGGAATGTTAAGGAAGTTTAATATAAGGTAGTTAAGTTAGACACATACTTAACTTGATAATAAGAAGCGTGAATCAAACTATTTTGTCAAACCACAAGGATATAATTTAGAAACTAATCTCACTTAAAAAGTGAAAAGTGAATTTTTGAAAATGCTCGTAAATGAGCTTGGGTATTAAAAAATCATATCACCCTATTTTTCGGTTTTGACAATACAATCAAATTATGATAAATGTCTTAAGTAGGGGAGAAGACTGATTTTCCCCACTTGAAGCTATACAAAAATTTGAGCAATGGGGTTAATACGATAAAATGAGTGAAATAGAGTGAACAAATCAATTGAATTGTAGGTTTTCCTTTGTTAAAAGAAACCGACAAGAACGAGTAAGTTGAATGAAAATATCTCAACAAGTATTCACGTGAGATACAAAGGAAGAAAATGAATTTTGAAGTAAAATTTACTCAAGAATAGGAAATCAAGTATCCCATGATTTAATTGCTAATATTTGTATCCTTGTGTGCATTTGACCTTCCTATTGTGGCCTCGATTAAGCTCATCATTTGGATTTGAACTGTTGTTCTTGTACCCTGCACCTTATGAATTTGGCAAAATGTTCTGCTTCGAACTGTCATACCTTGTGATATTCATTTGATAGTGAACTTCTATTAGTACATCTCCTCTTGAATACATGGAATTTTGGCTTGATCCATGTATATCACTTCGTGCCAGTGTATTAAAAAACGCGCCTGAGGCGCGCCTTGAGGCGCGCCTCGAGGCGAGGCATTGTCAAAAACGCCTTGAGGCGCATATCAAAAGGCGTTTTACCTCCGAGGCTTAAGCCTCAACCAATTAAGGCGTAAAAAAACGCAAAAAAACGTTAAAAAACGTAAAAAAACGCAAAAAACGTAAAAAAAACTAGTTTAAGAGACTTTTGTTTTGTCTTTTTTTTTCTGTCTTTTGTTTTTGTTTGTTGTGTTTCATTGAAAAACCATTTTAATAGTTTCCTCATTTCAATTGTTGGCTAGGATAATTTAAAATGAGCAAACATGATATTGCATGGAAGTGGGTCAAAGATTTACCGAACTCTACAAATTCAAAAAACTTTCTTTGTGGATTTTGTGATCATATATGCATGCACCGGAGGAAGATATCATTTGATCTTTTGCAATTTATATTATATATGCAAGGATAATTGTATTTTGTTTGAATTGCTTTGAATGCTTTATGGTTTTTACTTACTATTTGACGCTTAATGTTACTCCACATTAAAAGTTAATTATATGTGTTGCGCTTTTCTTTTACCCGAAAGGCTTACGCCTCAACGCTTCGAGGCTTACGCCTCGCCTCACGGACCCGAAAACGCCTCACGTACGCCTTTTGCGTTTTAAAACATTGCTTCGTGCTGTGTGGAACTGGATTTGAATTCGAACTAGATGACTTTAATTTGTACAAGATGTTATGTAACGGAACCCCAATAAATGCATTTTTCATAGTAATTGAAAGTAAGGGAAAATAGATCCAACTTATGCAAGAAAAATTGGATTTTTGAAATATAAAATTTGAGGATTTGGTTTCGGAAAATTGGAAACCGATGTTCTGGAATGTTTCACCAATACTAGTTTGAATATACACATAATCAGAGTGCGTAGTGAAAGCGTGATGGTATTTTGAATAAAAATGTTACGAGAGATTTTTCCCAACGGTAGGAAAATGTGAACTTTTCAAACAAGATGTGATATTTGGAACAGGAATGAATAAAAATCCTATATGGAGGTGTAAAATATTTTGAAACAAGATATGCTGGAATTATTTTGAAAATAACGTTTAGAAAGCGAAGAATTTGATTATGAATTGTAAATGATTCTATGACATTGACTTGAAGTTCTTGGAAATTTCATATTATGAGAATATGAAAGTTATTTAGAAATCACAAAAATGTTTCAAACAATTTGGAAACGGAAATTCGATCTAACGAAAGTCTGTTATGACTTACATACAGAATATGAACGATTTTCCTAAGCTTTAAAATTTGAAAAGCTTACTTGAATTTAAAGAACAATAAGAAAATCGTATTGATCAAATTTGATTTTCAATTATTGAAAGGAAATTTTATGGCAATATGAATCAATTTATGTATTATTGTCAAAATGTATTCCGATATAAATTGAAATTTGTAAAGCTCGATATGATTATAATGATTCTTAAAAGTCTTCAAAAGGCCGGGAATGTTGAATAAGATCATTGATTTCGGAATATGAAACATAAGTTGAATGTTTGGAAGTTGAAATTGTAATTTTCAATTGATCAACATTGTTTTCCAATTATTTTGGATATGATGAATAGTTTATAAATTGATTTATGAATTAAGAAAAGTTCGACGACTTGAATCCTGATATTTGAAATGTTTAAAAACAACAATACTATGATTGAAAGTATTTGCGAATTATTGTTGCGAAATAATCTATGACTTCGGGATATGAAATGATTTGATATTTTTCATGGATTGGGGGACCCATGACTAAAAGAAGGACGTGTGTGATTTAGGGTGAGCAACTTAGACATATACGGTGTCAGTGTCTGGACGAAAACCGAGAGATACATGTGCTCCGCTATTTTGTACTTGGGGGTCCGTGTCTAGACGAAAACCGTGACGTACACTTCGCTTGAGATCCCTCGATGATTATATTTGGGAAGAGTAACCTAGGCATATACGGTGTCTGTGTCTGGACGAAAACCGAGAGATATATGTGCTCCGCGATTTTGTGCTTAGGGGTCCATGTCTGGACGAAAACCGTGATGTACACTTCGCTTGAGAACCCTCGACGATGGTATGCTTTAGGTGTCTGGAGCGACCTTAATTATCTATATTATTGCGTGCGATAGGCTGCCCTTAGGCCTTGTCATGGGAAAAAATGAAACAGATGTTTTTTTTTGGCTAGAAGTTGAAACAAGTATATTTTGAACTTGTATATTTTGGCCATGCGCCTAATTAACGCATGTCTAAAGTTGGCAAGAGCGATGATGGACTTGTTAGGCTTCCAATTATTATATATGTTCGAAGTTTCTGAAAGCGATTTTGGTTTTAAAAATTCCGAAGTGAAGTATCATTCTTTATATGAAAAATATATGTAATATTTCTATGGTTTGAAATGAAAATGGGATACTAAGTTCGAAGAAATCGTTTTGAGATTTTAGCAAATCTCCTTATTTTATTTTCAATGCAATAATTTAAGTTTTGTATAAATAAAGGATTTATATAAAAGCTTTACAAATTTAAGTATATAAATTTTGTGTTAGAACTCTTATGCATTATTCGATACACTTTCAAACTTACTAGAAATGATAAGTGTTTGTCCATTGAAATTTTAAGGAAGGTTTGTTTTACCTAAGCATAATTTTACGATTTTCCTTTTCGAGGACGAAAAGTTTTAAGTAGGGGAGATTGTAATGGCCTAGGAATTTTGATGCCTAAAATATGAATTAAATTAAGTTTTAACGTTAAAAATATATTTATATTTGGTTTCCATAGAAATTTGGATTCTTTATATATCAAAAAGGGAAATTTTTTATAATAGTTGTATACGAATGGCTTTATTTAGATGTTAGCTATATCTTAAATTTATTGAAATATAGTGTTAAGAGATCATAAGTTTGATTTTCTTATTTTATTTGTTTAACTTGGGTATCTAAATTAAATAAATTTTTTAGTTAAATTTGATTTTTATTTGATTTAAGTTGAATATGGAAAGAATTGAATAAGTTGGTGTACAAATTTTAAATTGCTTAATCAAACGTTATGTTTAACTAATTTAATTTTTTTTACTAGTTTCAAATTGTTAGCAATTTTTTTTTAATTTAATTTAATAACTTAGGAACTAATTTAGTGTATATTATTTTGAACTATTTCTAAATAAATATGGTTGCATAAACTAGAGTAAAAGCATAATTAAGCCAAGTACTGGGCGGTCTTTGATAAAATAATTGTTAAATTGGGTTTACACTTGTTAGTTTTTGCTGGAGCTATGTAACGCGTGTCCTTATTTTCACCGCGTGTCCGCATCCCGTTTCATCGCCGTGTCCCTTACTCTATTTCTGTCCCATTCTCTTTCATTTTCTCGCATCAGCTAAACTAATGCTCAAATGTCCCAAATTGAAAATCATGGCCCCTTCTAAAATCAAACTTTCCAAATCAATTTCCGGTGCACCACAGCTCCATCGCTCTTTCCACCTCCGAACAACCAGCTACAGCCATCGCTAGAAGCAACCACTAGTTGTCGCTTTGCATCATCGCCTCAGAAATTCCTGCGCCTCCGTCTAGCACCGTTCACTTCAGTCTTGCGAACCCTGTTGCTCCGCTCCACCCTCAATCCGAGCTGCATGCTTCTTTCTTTGCTGTAGAGGCTACCTCCTGTAATATCGATGCTTAAAACATGGTTTTCCCTGATTTTTCACCTCCTTCGTAAGCCTGCTGCGTTTTTCGGCCATTGTCTAAAGCTACACAAGGTGAGCTTTCACTCACATTTACGTTGTTTCAAGTGTTTTGACTTCAATTTCAACTAAAATATGATAGTTTTCCTTTTCCTATCTGTAGTTGGTTGCCTTGCATTTTATTTGACCTTGCCACATGAAACTGTATTGTTGTTTTGCCCTTAATTGCCATGTCTTACAATGTCCAGTTTTTATGACATAATGGCCTTCTATGTGTTGTTTTGCATGTCCAGTGATCACTCATGTTTTATTGTTGTAAAAGAGAAGATAAGAGAACATGACATTTTATTTCAAATGGTTCTTTACGTCCTGTAGACACAGAGTGAGTACCCCTCATGATTTACTTTAGTTCAAGGTTTTAACTTCAATATTTAAACTGAATTTGTCATTGATTAAAGTTGTTATTGCTTGCCACTGTTTTTAATGTTTGCGTGCCACCTACCATTCTTGAGTAATTTAAATGAAATGAATTGCTTTTTATGTATGTAGTGCATGGATTAGTCAATTATGTTGACTTTGAGTGTCCAAAACACTTTGAAAGCGTAAGTTGAACCCCCGCCATCTATTTCAAGGAAACTGCAACCATATGCCACCCTGTTTCATGAAATGAATGACTTGTTACATTATGAATTTGTTGAATTAACATGCAAGCATGTGTCAACTTTTTAACGTGTAACCTTCAAGTGGGTGTTCTAATGTCTTGACATGAACATGAGTATGATGTGTGATGGCAAGTAAAGTAGTAGTTGTTTCCTTATATTCACATAAGAACTTTTGAGTTAGGAACTTCTAACATAAATCCTTTCCTAAAATCCTCCTACTCTTTCTTATTTTTAATGTGTACACTGTCATGAGATGGCTTCAAGTATTATTTTATGATTAAAATCGTGTTGCGTTATAAAAACCTGGAGGGGCAAGCACCAAAGAAACGAGAGTGACAACATGCTATTTTTTTTACCATCCTTATTATGTTTATCATTTGTATGTTGCAATTCGAAATGGTTGGTAATTATATATAAAATGGTATACAAGAAATGCTTGAACTTGGATAGTATAACGCAAAAACCTATGTTTGATTCGTCTATCTTGTTATTGTACTATAAAACTCAAACATGTGTAGTCATTCACCCATATCATTAAAATTGATATGAACAGATGCCACACTTGTTCCAGTCATTTGATATAGAGCTGACATGGATAGATAGAAAGTTAGGATTTACCATCACATTTCAGTTTATATTGAAATTAATTTACTTGAACTATGCTAAATCCTGACTCGAGTGTTTTATGTTTTGCATAGAACACTCGGGTCAGGCCCCAAGTGTTCCAGGTTTAGAAATTTCTGCTCGCAACGAACTGGAGAGGACGTGAAGACGCATGCACGCGCTAAGCTTGGAAAATAAAATAGTAAATTCGTTTAAAGATGTTCATGTATACATATTTTATTTTTAACTTCCGCTGTACAAATTTGTAAAACTCTGATATTTATGATAAATTTTATTCCGCTGCAAATATTGTACATAGTAATTCTGTATTGATTCTGTTAAATTGTGTAAGCCAATAACAATTTGTCGTTTTGGACGTTTCGAATTGGTTTAAATACCGATTTTGGAATGGGCAAAATGTCAGGTCGTTACATGTGTTGTGTTGTACTCTGATAATGATATGTGTATACAAATAGATTTGTATTTCAAAAGTTATGTAATATAATATATTTTATTCGTTCTGCTTGGAGACTCGTGTTTACTCTAATGTTATTGTATTTATGTTCTTCTTCTTCTTCTATTCTAACTTTCTTCCTTTCTATTTCTCACCCTCTAACTTCTTTTTATTAATGATCTAGTAAATTTCTGATGCTTGGTTAGTCGATATGGTATTTATATTAATAATCAGGATCAAGAATTTCGCCGATTTGTTACATTTTCCTAGATAATTGCAACTTCCAATTTTCCTTCTCTTTGTTAATGGTGCATCTAAAATGAAGGATTTGAGTTAACCTACGAATTTTCTGCCAGGAAACTGATGTTTGTGCTTTTCATTTTTGAATTTTCCATTATGGGAATCGTGATTTCATTATTAATATTTTTAGGTACTCTAGATCTAGATCTCGTTTCGGTCTTGAAGCTGTGGGTTGCTGCGTCGGAGGATGGGGACTACACGTTGACTAGCAAATATCGAACTCACATCTTTTTTCAACTATATTGAATACTTACTTATTGATGTCAAGTTTTCCTTCCAAATCGTGTGATATAGCAAAACTTTGGTCAATTAATCTCCATCCAAATTTAACTTTGGATGAAAACTGCCACATTGACAATTGTGAAGTTTAGACTGTAAAATATGGTTGAAGATAAAAATGGTACGTAGGAGGCCGTTCCTAGATGCACATAATCCTGTGCTAGAGAGTGAATAATGAATAGATGAAGATGGTAATTGCAATCATTGGCAAGTAGGAGAATGCACCAAGAACCCTGTTTTAATGCCGGGGACTCCTAATTATTGTGAATCTTGTAGAAAAAGAAATGTTGTTTGTTGATATTAATCTTTTGATGACAAGTAGATAAAAATTAGTATGATGCTTTTTTACTCTCTATCATGAAAATAATATTTTACCACACGCTTTGTATTTTTGTTTAGTTTGAAGTATAGTTCTATGAACTAGCAACTAAACCAACATTAGTTTTGATTTGATCAGACGTAGATTTTTTTTTGGTTGTATAAGATAGAGATGAGTGTATATTGATTAATCTAAATAAGCCAATCAATTCAGTTTACTTTTTAGTAGAAACACATTATGTGGAGTCCTTCTATAAGAAAATTTGGATATATGTTACTTAAGTATGCATAATTCCAATCATTCAGTTCTGTTTTAACATGTTCATTGTTGTAATATAGGTAACATACACAGTCAATTTATTTTCAAGCTTGCATAGGGAAATATGTTTGATAAGTATAAATATTTGAAACATTACACCATTTGGTAAGAAATATTTGATACCGGTTATTTATTATATGGTTACTGTTTTACCTAGCTTTATTAACTTCAAGTATTGGATCAACCTTTAGTTTGGTATTGACGGTTTAGATTTAAACCAATGTTGGTTGGGGTTAGGGTGGGGCTCTTGGGGTTTCTTTGAGTGGAATTTCTGATGCTACAATTGTTTTTGTTATTGGTAATCCTACATTTTAAGTTCATGCTATCTTGAAAATGCATTACTGATTGTTTTTTCAAGGTTTGCTCACAATTAACTTCCTGGAAAAGAAAACGAAAATTGACCTAGTGATTTAGCTGTTATTTCTTCTGTTATGTAACGATGCTCGGGACAAAGCCCCTCTCCTCCTGTATAGGGCATAGGCATATGAATTGGCACATAAATCCTTGTAACAAAAGGAATCCCTGATATTACGTGCCTACGAACTCATATTTGTACTCCACTGTTTCAATTTATTCTGCGATGTAGGACTATATTCAAACCGCCATTCCAACCTTAACAACATGCGAGACAATTATAACAGTTTTCCCCTTGAGTCGCATCTTACGAGTATCTTTTGAGAGCAATTCCTTGCCTACGTGGCATTGTCCGCAACATTCGGCTCCGATACCACTGTTATTGTAGCGTCCCGTATTTTTACCCTATAATAACTAATTTATTTAATTATTTAAATAGTGATTTGGAAATTTAAGTGGTTGTTTAACTAAATAATATTTAATATTTAATTAATATAAATAATAGAATAATATATTTAAATTCGAAAATATTCAAGAAATAGTAGAATTAACAATATTGTGTGAATTGGATAGTGTAAGAGATTTGGTTTAGTTTAGATTCGAATTATAATAACGAATCGATTTAATAAACGACATTAGAATGTTTAAGTTATATTATAATTTTAATCGAGCTCAAAATGGCGTGGTAGTTCGTAAATTTGGCGATTCGAACTTCAATTGAATATACAGAATTCGTTTTAAGTCAGAATTCTGTGAAACAAGAAATTCAGATCTGTTGAATGATATTTTTCTAATGGAAGAGAAAATTTGAGATTTCATCTTGTAAATTATGAGCTATGTCCTAACCAAATTTTCAAAAAGTCGCTATGGAATTCGTTTATAATTTATAAAGATTTATTTATATTTTAAAAGGATTTTAATATAAATCAAATATCGATATAACTGAGAACTTTGAAATATCTAGTTGTAAATCCCGATATATTTATTTTGGAGCTGTATGATATTGTAATGTGAAAATATATGATAATATCAACTTATTAATACTAATAAAATTGTTTTTAAATATATTAATATTTTATTGGTTTATTTAGAGCAATGATCTCTGTTTTCGACGAAATTAATTTTGTTGGATCTGAAATATTAAATTATTGTTAGATTTCAATTTTTGTGATTTTTGGAGTTACTATGTGACCGTGAGGAATTTTAATGTGAAATACAATCAATGATTTGACTTTAAAAATACGCTGTGTGAGCAAATGGACTCGGAATTCGATGGAACAAGTTTCGTTGGGTCCGTAGTGTCGAATTGTAGTTGTATGTCCATTTCCTTCGAATTTGGGGTATTGTATATGATCATAGGATTTTTTTAATGATAAATACAAACAGTGTTGTAATAAAAATCAATTAAATAATGAATATAAAATTATTTAAATCTTTCTATAAATACCCACTAACTCTCCTAACCATAAAACAAAATTTTCTCTGGTCAAAATTATACCCGACGTCAGTTCTTCATCTCTACAAAAAATCATCCACCTTTGAAAATCCAAAACAAGTCAAAGAAAATTTCATAAATCCTAAAACCCATTTCGTTCAACCATTTGGTTTCTGCTGAGCTCGGTGATAATACGTTAGCTGGAATATGAACGACGTAACCTAGGGTTACAGTTTGCGGGATTTTGAAGCTTGGATTCATGTTTCTGAGCTTGTTTTCAAGATCAGGAGATAATGTTTTTCTTTTTTAGTTTTTCGAGGGTATTGAAAGTAAAGGAGTTCGCACTTCTCTGATGTTCACGCACCAAAGTTTGTTTGAACGCGTTTTCAAATGGGATTGCGAGTTGTAGGTTTATGGTATGACATGAAAGAGTTTTTGAAGAAGAAAAGAATGGGGATATCGGTTGGTTGAATGGTGGTATATGGATGGAGGAAGGGTTGAAGAAGTCGCGTTAATGGCTGAGGGAAATTTCCTGGAGTTGAGTTTGGTTACCCGGAAGAGAGGGAGAAGGTACGGTGCAATTTGGTGCGGTGGGTTTAAAAATGAATGGGCTTGACAAAGGGTAAGGCCCATTAGAAAATAAAAATCCAAGTTTTATTTAATTTAAACATATATTAACTTCTTAATATCATAACTTTATCATACAATATTAGAATCTGACAAAACAAGATCCATTGCGATCGTATGGACGACAGCTACATAATGGAACAAATTCGAAGTGAATTGGAGCTCGTAACAATTTATAGCGAAATAAAATGCCTGATCTGAATCAAAGACAATTTATCATTATTTAACGATAACCGACCAAAGTGAGTAAAACTCACTAATCCTACCAGTTTATATTTTTATAACATATTTTTAGAATTAATAAATGATGGTTGGTTGTTGTGTGCTGATTATTTGGATGAACTTCTAATTGATTGGTTGAAATTATAGACCTAGTAATATACATACATACATACATACATATATATATATAAATTTATATCATTAATCAAATATTGATTTTTCTTATTAGAATATTTCATATTGAAATGAAATTGATGTTTTTATATTGTTTAACATCTGTGATGCAGGAAACAGGTTGGAGGAATCCAACTGGATTCCTCAATATTTTAATACTATTTTTTCCATATATTGTGATACATGATGTGATATATAATCTGTGATTGATTATGATGGCACTGCTCTTGTTATTCGATATTTTAAATACCATAAGTAATATTTGAATGTAAAAAAAGGAATTTTAAAAAGGGTATATTGAAAATAAAATGTTTACATAAAATCAGTGGATTTTATGAAAAGGAGTTATTTGGAAAATTAAATAAGAACTTCTGTATAGAAATTTTTAACAGTGATATGGAAGTTTTAAAAGGTCGTTTGGTACAAATTCCGAGGTAATAAGAGGTAAATAAATGAGTATATGGAGTAAATATAATATTTGGGAAATTTATAGAATATTTATAAAGGGAAGTGCCAGTTATAAAAGACTTATGGGAAAATTGATTTAAAGTAAATATTTAGTTGAAATCTGTTTTTAACAGATAAATTAGGAAGAATAATTTATAAACGATGTTTATAAATTAAGGAAATGTTGATAAATTGAATATATAAGTCTGAATTTATATATAGAAGTGAAAATCGGTTTTAACAACGATATTTGAAAATGGAATATAAACTTAACATTTATAAAGGGAATGATAAAGGATGGAATTTGAATTTGAAAAGGGGAAAATCTATTTTAAAAATAGATATGGAATTTCGAATGTCTAGAAATAAATAACTTGTTTAATAATAAAAACAAGTAGTGTGGCTTATAAACAATGTTTATAAATGAAATAAAAATAATTATCAGTGGATAATTTGGATTGTAAATTCAGTAGTGAATTTAAAACGTGAAATTGGGAGTGGTTTTAAAAGAAAACAATAGAATTTATTTCGATGTTCGAAATGTGAATAGGATTAAATAAAATCAATAAACATTTGTAATTAAAATTTGACTAGGCCAAATGTTATAAAATAATTTACTTTAAGGAACTATATATTGAATAAATTGGGATTTGACGAGATAATTAATATTCGACTGGAAACCGATATTTTATAATCGAATATAAAGGCGATACAGAATTACAGACTTATTAAATAAAATCAACTATGAAGTTGACATGTAAATGAGATTTGATAAGTAAAATGGAATGTGAATAAGAAGTTATAAAATGACTCGATAATTGGAGTTTAAACCTGTGTTAGTATTTAAATTATGAAATCATGTTTTGATTTGATAAAACGAGTCCAGTTTTCTGTAAAGGAATAATATTCACGTTTTAAAGTGAATAACGATTTAAAAGAAAACGTTTTGCAGAATTAAAACAATTATAAAAGGAAATTGGTAATTGTTGGGAAGCACTAAATTCAAAAATGAATTTGAAAATTGAGTTGACTTGAAAGGGTAAAATATGCTGGATTTCGTCATGTAAATCGAATATAATTCATTTGGAAAAGAGTTATCGAATATAGTTTATTCGAAAGAGAGACTATCGAATATAGTTTATTCGAAAGGGAGTTATCGATTAGATTTTATTCGAAAAAGAGTTATCGAATGTAGTTGTTCGAAAGAGAGTTATCGAATAGATATTATTCGAGAGAGAATTATACATTGGGATTCGACTATATCGGATGTAGGAAAATACTATTTACTTTCCGGTTTTTAAATCAAGATTTATTTATTTAATAAATTAGTTAGTTATTATTTATTCAAATTAGTGAATAAAAGTTATATTTTGAGGTTATATATTTCAAAAGTAGGGATTATAACATTATCGTTATAACCAATGTTTTTCATGAAATAATTGCGTAATGACCCGGGGAATTTGCGATCCTGAGTAATCGACATAAACTCAATGTCGACTATCCAAGCATCGGAAACACCGGATAGTCCATGAAAGAAATTAGAGGGTAAGAATAGATATGATAGAAATTTAGAATAGAAGAAGAACATACATCATCATCATCAGAGTAACACGAAACTCACAATGGAACGAACAATATATAATAGATACATAACTTTGAAATAAAACTAGTGTATGTATACAGTAACATTTTCAGAGTACAACACTTACAACACAATGGAAATTACAATAGCTATATAATCTTAAAGCCTCCTGCTCCAAGCTCTCAGTATATCTGTAAAATCCCGACTACTTGACTGCCCGTACAAAATTGGGCACCCAAGAGTTTAGGGAAAACACACAAAATAAACTCCAGGTCAGTCATGGGACTGTTATGAGCAAACAATTTAAAACAGTTTGAGAAAATAAATGATATCTCATAAGACCACGCCGTATAACGGAACGGGTTTTTCCCTTATGAGAATCCAAACCACTTGATTTAACTTTCAAAATCCTTATGAAAGAAATGATAATCTTTATATCAAAACATAATTTGATATTATAATAGTGTCTACCAACCACCTCTAAATAATCATCTAGCGGAACGCATTCATCTCACGTTCCACATATATAATACAAAATCAAAAACCGTTGGCGCTTATTGGTTAATGAATTCCAACTGGCAAGGTATGGGACCGCCTTCCCACAGTGTATCTATAGAGAGGAATACACCGGGTTCAACAAGAACATCTTATAACCCAGGCTAAACATGACCGGTCACTCATTTCGCTTGAGTGTATCGAATGTATTAACCAACGGTTGGGATCAACAACCGTTTCCCGAAAGGGACACCATCGAAATAGATTATAGAAGTGAATGGAATTTCTCTAGATCAGGTGAAAATACACCCTAATCGGCAGCCAACCACTTAGCCATACGACCTACCCGATTTCATACCATTTCCGATTGTGAGGCTAGAGGCCATGACGTATCCTTTACAAACCACATCTTCATTCACTTTGAATGTCACATCGTCATACCCGCTAAATCACAAATTGATTTCTCCAAACATATCACGGGTAAACAGCTAAGAGAAATGAATTCATCCACCACCAAACGTAAATACGTTTGAAGAGATCAACTTACGCAATCTATTAAATATACTCCATCAGACATTCTTCCATACAGGTCGTCCTAGGACTGGACAGACCGAAGGCACTATTCTATAAACAGGTCAACCCTTGCATAACTCCATGTTCAATTATCTTCATCATATTTGATCGCAATGCTAACGCTCATACAGACTGGTTTTCAGATAATGAATCTGATCCCGGTCTCCCCGTATTGACGATGAAAAAAAGGTCAAAAACGTTGATAGTCGGTGATTTAACTATCAAAGAAAAACATGTGTGCAAACAACGATATTATTTCCAGATGAAAATTCTATCAATCAATCATCAATCAACATTTATTCATTTCCCCATTTCTCGTTTCCATAAATTCATCAAATCCTTATTTTCTAATTTTAGAAAATATACGTTATTAACTTTGGAAAACGTTTCCATTTCTGATTCACGCATCACTATCCTTCCACATATATCAGTCTCTAACTATAAACTAGAAAGAGAACAACCCCCTACGTATTAACCTCGAAGGCCGAAACCAACTTCAGATCAATACCCAGACAGCTGTTCAACTTAAATAGTCTCCAGTCAGTTTCTAATTCCTTTTACTCCATTTTAATTCCTATTTCAAACCCTATTTCCTTTATAAATATTTTATTTGCAAAATATTTACTTAAATTCTTTATTTACATTAAATGTAAATAATATTTCTTCTTTGCGATCAAAACAGTTTGATTTCGTATTTAAAACAATATCCCAAATCCAATTTCTATTTATACTTCTAAGTATAGAATTATTTATACAAATCTTCTTTTTATTGCTAGCACTTAAATCTCAATTATAATTCCCTTTATTTAATTCTATTTATTTTATATAAATCCTTTTACAAAATTCTATTTATTTTATATAAATCCTTTTATAAAATTCTATTTATTCCCCAAACATTTCCTCGATTATATTTTCCAATATTTGTTTTCCAACTATTACCTTTTATAATATCCTATTTATTTCATATATAAATATTTCATTTTCAATATTCACTTTGAAATTTTCCTTTTTTACATTCCAGTAATTCATATGGTATTTAAAATACCAAATAACATGACCAGTATCATCATAATCAATCACAGATTATATTTCACAGAATATATCACAAAATATGAAAACAAACAGTATTTTAAATATTGAGGAATCCAGTTGGATCCCTCCAACCTGTTTCCCTGCATCCACAGATGTTAAACAATATAATATAGCATCAATTTCGTTCCAATATGAAATATTCTGTTAAACAGAATCAATATTTGATTAATGATTTATATATATATATATCATTATCTATAATTTTAACCAATACATCAGCAATTCAACCAAACAATCAACACACAGCAATTAATCATCATTTATCAATACTAGATTATATTTATAAAAATATAAACTGGTGGAGCGAGTGAGTTTTACTTACATTGGTGGTTTATCATTAAATAACGATAACCGTTCAATTTGATCTGTTCAGGCGTTTTATTTCACCAAAAATAGAGATGAGCTCTAAACCACTCCAAATAAGTTCCAATATTTATTGTTCTTCCGTACGATCCCAACGGATCTGACCGTTTGATATTCTGATAATGTATATTTCGATTTCAAGTTGCGTACATATTTGATTTCAAATAAATTTCTATTTAAATAAATACTTGGGCTTTACCTTTAATTTGGCCCAACAACCAACCATAAAAACCCATCCGCTTTCCCCTTTTACACTGTGAAATCATCTTCTTCGTTCTCTGTAAACAATTGAACACCATTACCGAAAATTCCAAGGCCTCCACGACTTCATTCCTTCACCAAAACTATAAACAGACATCACATCGTTCTTCTCCATTGAAACCTCTACACTCCAAGCACCATACCCTTCACCTCGCACCAGTATTGCCACCTCCGACTTCCATCCCATCCTCACAAGTATAAACTTCACTGTCGAAGACTTCTAGCTCCACTTCAACCGATCACTACAACCAAAACACAATCACCAAACTCCTTCTTCCCTCGAGCACTTCAACCTCAACACCCTTTACAAAGCTCGCGCATCACCTTCACCCTGCGATTCCAGAAATCCACCACTCTCCACTATCGTACATCGACAAAAAGGATGATCGAATCCTTCCAGATTTGATACCCTAGCGTCATTTCTCCTCCTCAATCCACAAAAAAACTCGTAATCATCAATCATTGCTCCAAAATCTCAATAACCCAAAACCCTAGGCTACTGTTCAAATGATGAGCACTAGATCACACCCAACAAAAGTAGTGTCGAATCAAAGAGGAAGTCGAAGAGATCACAAATACACGCATTTAGGAATTTATGGAATTTTAGAGGAATTGTTTTCGGTTTTTAAGAGGTGAACTTGCTCACGTTTCATATTGCGTTGGTGGCGGCATGATTTGTTGACCAAAGAATTTGTGTTAGGGTTAGGAAAATAAAAGGGTATTTATAGATTGGTTATACATTTATTTAATCGATTATTATATTTATTTTATTGAACCGTTACTTTCATTTAGCATTAAAAATTCGTAAGATCACATACGATACCCAAAAACAATGAAAATGGGCATGCAGCTACAGTTCGACACTATGGACCCGACAAAACTAGTTTCGTCGAATTCAGACTTCGTTTGCTCACACAGCGAATTTTTAAAGTCAAATTATTGACTATTTTTTAGATTAAAATCCCATACAGCCACACACTAACTCCAAAAATCACGGAAATTGAAATATAATAATAATTTAATATTCCGGATCCAAAAAAATTAGTTTCGTCGAAAATGGAGTTCGTTTGCAAAACTGGCTATTTTTAAAGCTCCAAATAAACCAATTTAAATATTAAATATATTTAAAAATAATTAAATTAAATATTCATAAATAAATATTATCGTATATATTCACAATAGAATATCATATTGCTCCAAAATATATATATATATAGATTTATAACTCGATATTTAAAAATCAATGTTAACCGATATTCAATTAAAAATAGACTTCCTTTTATAAATCATTATAAATTATAAAGGAATTCCATAGTGACTTTTTGAAAATTTGATTTGGACATAAATCAAAATCTATACAATGAAATACTGATTTTTCTCTTCCATTAGAAAAATATACTTCACCATCTCCGAACGTTTCTTATTTCATAGAAATCCGACTTAAAACGGATTCTATATATTCAATTAAAGTTCGAATTGCCAAATTACGAACTACCGCGCCATTTCGAGCTCGATTACAATTAAAATATAATTATACGCTCAACTGTCGTTTATAGAATATATTTGTTCATATAATTCAACTCTAAACGGAACTATATATTTTAAATTGTCTAATTCATACAATACTGTCAATTCAGCTATTTTTGATTATTTTAGAATTAAATATATTATTCTATTCTATATATTAATTAAATACTCCATTTAATTTAATTAAACAACCATTTAATTCTCTAAATCACTACTTAAATAATTAAATAAATTTATTATTATATCGCTGAAAATATGGGTCGTAGCATTCTTCCTCCCTTAAAATAATTTCGCCCTCGAAATTGCTAAGGTAGAAAACAAACCCTACTGACTTGGCTAAAATTATTTCTTCACTTCTTGACTTCGGTTTCAACTGAACCAATTAATTCCAATAAAAATATTAATTTAATTCTATTTCCAAAAAAATTCTAACACCCTAAATTTCTGAAAAATTTCGCCAACACCTCCTTTGTACGGCTCAATCGCTACAACTACAACTCGCCTCTCTAGGCCTTCTCCAACCCAAAAGAAAATCAAACAGCCAAACGGTTTTCCAAATCGGCTCATAAAAATCTCATACCATATGAAATATAAACTTGTATCTTTTTGTCGGGCATATCATTATATCATTCCCATCTGTTACCAATTCTGCATATACCAATACATTTCCAACTTGATCTCCAATCAATTTATCTTCAACACAATCATTCGCTTATTCAAGCCAAATTCCATTCAAACTCCAATCTCAAAATCCAAATTCTTAACTTATCAACTCAATTCCATTCTAGGTTATTCTCTAATCAAATCCAGCTTTATTTAACTTTGTTCAAGTTAAATTCTAATTTATTTACTTTTACCATCCCGATTTATTTAACTTAATAAGTTAAATTTAAATTTCAAGATTTTAAATTCTTGAGTTTTATTTCAAATCAATTTGAAATCATAGTAACAATTCAAAGCCTTTAGATTTTTGAACAATTTGTTTTCGCAAAACAATTTAAAAACAAATCTTTGGTAGTAATCCGTCACTTAGAAACCCGAAAATGAACGCCGATGATGCAGCTGTCATCATCGAAATCTATTTTCCAGCGATCAAAGTGAGTTCAATACTATATCACTTTTCAAAACCATTTCTAAACATTTCCATTTTGAAATATATTTCAAAATACCATTCACAATGCTTGTAATACAATTTAAAATCTCCCAGGATTTTATAATTCTCTTATATTTAATCCAAATCCAATTACAAACACTTCTACAAATTTCCAGAGTTTTAATTTCATTTCTGATTTAAATTCAGATTTAATTCATTTCGTAACACTTATACGAACTTTATCTGGTTATATATATATAACCATCTCCATTATAATCTTATTTGATTATAATAATAACCAACACATCCAATAACTATAATGATTCCAATATTAATCATTTTTTATACCAAAATATAATTTGGGTAAAATTATTTCATTTACCCTCATTTTAAAACATACTGTGTCGGTTCATCGTATTCGAGTGTTTATAAACCCTTATCGATACAGTGGATCAAACTGATCGACCAGAACCCATAAACAACTCAACCAATAAATCTCCATAATATAAAACCATTTTTATATCAAATAACAAATACGAATTCATTTATACACTCGAACTCAATCTAGGGTATTACTAACCCCATCTCTACCGAGTCACGCCACAGAACCAAGGTAATAACTTAACCTTTAGCTCTGATACCACTATAACGACCCGAGGAATTTGCGATCCTAAGTAATCGACATAAAATCAATGTCGACTATCCAAGCATCGGAAACACCAGATAGTCCATGAAAGAAATTAGAGGGTGAGAATAGATAAGATAGAAATTTAGAATAGAAAAAGAAGAAGAAGAACATACATCATCACCAGAGTAACACAAAACTCACAACGGAACGAACAATAAATAATAGACACATAAATTTGAAATAAGACTAGTATATGTATACAGTAAAATTTTCAGAGTACAAAAATTACAACACAGCGGAAATAATAATAGCTATATAATCCTGAAGCCTCCTCCTCCAAGCTCTCAGTATATCTGTAAAATCCCGACTACTTAACTACCCGTACAAAATTGGGTACCCAAGAGTTTAGGGAAAACAACACAAAATAAACTCCGGGTCAGTTATGGGATTGGTATGAGTAAACAATTTATAATAGTTTGAGAAAATAAATGATATCTCATTAGACCACGCCGTATAACGGAACGGGTTTTTCCCTTGTGAGAATCCAAACCACTTGATTTGACTTTGAAAATCCTTTTGAAAGAAATGATAATCTTTATATCAAAACAAAATTTGATATTATAATGGTGTCTATCAACCACTAAATAATCATCTAGCATAACGTTTTCATCTCACGTTCCACATACATAATATAAAATCAAAAACCGTGGGGGCTTATTGGTTAATGAATTCCAACTGGCAAGGTATGGGACCACCTTCCGACAGTGTATCTCTAGAGAGGAATACACCAGGTTCAACAAGAACATCCTGTAACCCAGGCTAAACATGACCGGTCACTCATTTTGCTTGAGTGTACCGAACGTATTATCACCAACGGTTGGTATCAGCAACCGTTTCCCAAAAGGGACAGCATCGAAATAGATTATAAAAGTAAATGGAATTTCTCTAGATTAGATGACAATATACCCTAATTGGCAGCCAACCACTAAGCCAAGCGAACTACCCGATTTTACACAATTTCCGGTTGTGAGGCTAGAGGCCATAACGTAACCTTTATAAACCACATCTTCATTCACTTTGAATGTCACATCGTCATAACCGCTAAATCACAAATTGATTTCTCCAAACATATCACGGGTAAACAACTAAGAGAAACGAATTCCTTCGCCACCAAACGTAAATACGTTTGAAGAGATCAACTTACGCGATCTGTTAAATATACTCTGTCAGACATTCTTCCATACAGGTCGTCCTGGGACTGGACAAACCGAAGGCACTATTCTGTAAATAGGACGGCCCTTGCATAACTCCGTCTTCAATTATCTTCATTATATTTGATCGCAACAATAACGCCCATACATAATGGTTTTCACATAATGAATCTGATCCCGGTCTCTCCATATTGACGACGAAAAAAATGGTCAAAAACTTTGATAGTCGGTGATTTAACTATCAAAGAAAAACATGTGTGCAAACAACGATATTATTTTCAGATGGAAATTCTATCGATCAATCCCCATTTCTCGTTTCCATATATTCATCAAATCCTTATTTTCTAATTTTAGTAAATATATGTTATTAACTTTGGAAAACGTTTCCATTTCTGATTCACGCATCACTATCCTTTCACATATATCAGTCTCTGACTGTAAACTAGTAAGAGAACAACTCCTTACGTATTAACCCCGAAGGCCTAAACCAACAGCAGTTCAATTTAACTAGTCTCCAAAATTTCTAATTCCTTTAACTCCATTTTAATTCCTATTTCAAACCCTATTTCCTTTATAAATATTTTATTTGCAAAATATTTACTTAAATTCTTTATTCACATTAAATGTAAATAATATTTCTTCTTTGCAATCAAAACAGTTTGATTTCGTATTTAAAACAAAAAATATCCCAAATCCAATTTCTATTTATACTTCTAATTATAAAATTATTTGTACAAATCTTCTTTTTATTTCTAACACTTAAATCTCAATTATAATTCCCTTTATATAATTCAATTTATTTTATATAAATCCTTTTACAAAATTCTATTTATTTTATATAAATCCTTTTATAAAATTCTATTTATTCCCCAAACATTTCCTTGATTATATTTTCCAATATTTGTTTTCCAAATATTACCTTTTATAATATCCTATTTATTTCATATATAAATATTTCATTTTCAATATTCACTTTGAAATTTTCCTTTTTACATTCCAGTATTTCATATGGTATTTAAAATACCAAATAACATGACCAATATCAACATAATCAATCACAAATTATATTTCACAGCATATATCACAATATATGAAAACAAACAGTATTTTAAATACTGAGGAATCCAGTTGGATCCCTCCATCCTGTTTCCCTGCATCCACAGATGTTAAACAATATAATATAACATCGATTTCATTTCAATATGAAATATTCTGTTAAACAGAATCAATATTTGATTACCGATTTATATATATATCATTATCTATAATTTCAACCAATACATCAGCAACTCAACCAAACAATCAACATACAACAATCAATCATCATTTATCAATAATAGATTATATTTATAAAAATATAAACTGGCAGAGTTAGTGAGTTCTACTCACATTGGTGGTTTATTGTTAAATAACGATAACCGTTCAATTTGATCCGTTCAGGCGTTTTATTTCACCAAAAGTAGAGACAAGCTCTAAACCACTCCAAATAAATTCCAATGTGTAGTGTCCATCCATACGATCCCAATGGATTTGACCGTTCGAAATTCTGATAATGTATATTTTGATTTCAAGTTGCGTACATTTTTGATTTCAAATAAATTTCTATATAAATAAATACTTGGGCTTTACCTTTAATTTGGCCCAACAACCAAATGCAAAACCCATCCGCTTTCCCCTTTTACACTGCGAAATTATCTTCTCCGTTCTCTGTAAACAATCGAACACCATTACAGAAAATTCCAAGGCCTCCACGACTTCATTCCTCCACCAAAACTATAAACAGACATCACAACATTCTTCTCCATTGAAACCTCTACACCCCAAGCGCCATACCCTTCACCTCACACCAGTATTGCCACCTCCGACATCCATCCCATCTTCGTGAGTACAAAATCCACTGTCGAAGACTTCCAGCTCCACTTCAACTGATCATTACAACCAAAATACGATTACCAAACTCCTTCTTCCCTCGAGAACTTCAACCTCAACACCCCTTTACAAAGCTCGCGCATCACCTTCACCCTGCGATTCTAGAAATCCTCCACTATCGTATATCGATAAAAAGGATGATCGAATCCTTCCAGATTTGATACCCAGCGTCATTTCTCCTCCTCAGTCCACAAACAAACTCGAAATCATCAATCGTTGCTCCAAAATCTCAATAACCCAAAACCATAGGCTATTGTTCAAATGACGAGCACCAGATCCCACCCAACAAAAGTAGTGTCGAATCGAAGAGGAAGTCGAAGAGAGCACAAATACACGCGTTTAGGGATTTATGGAATTTTAAAGGAATTGTTTTTTGTTTTTAAGAGGTGAACTTGCTTACGTTTCATACTGCGTTGGTGGCTGCATGATTTGATGACCAAAGGAATTTGTGTTAGGGTTAGTAAAATAAAAGGGTATTTATAGATAGGTTATATATTTATTTAATCGATTATTTTATTTATTTTATTGAACCGTTACTTTCATTTAGCATTTAAAAATTCGTATGATCACATACGATACCCAAAAATCGTGAAAATGGGCATGCAGCTACAGTTCGACACTACGGACCTAACGAAACTGGTTTCGTCGAACTCTGACTTCGTTTGCTTATACAGCATATTTTAAAGTCAAATTATTGACTATTTTTTAGATTAAAATCCCGTACGGTCACACTCTAACTCCAAAAATTACGGAAATTGAAATATGATAATAATTTAATATTTCGGATCCAACAAAATTAGTTTCGTCAAAAACGGAGTTCGTTTGCAAAACTGGCTATTTTTAAAGCTCTAAATAAACCAATTTAAATATTAAATATATTTAAAAATAATTACATTAAATATTTATAAATAAATATTATCGTATATATTCACAATAGAATATCATACTGCTCCAAAATAAATATATATGGATTTATAACTAGATATTTCAAAATCAAAGTTAACCAATATTCAATTAAAAATAGAAATCCTTTTATAAATCGTTATAAATTATAAAGGAATTCCATAGCGACTATTTGAAAATTTGATTTGGAAATAAATCAAAATCTACATAATGAAATCCTGTTTTTCTCTTCCATAAGAAAAATATACTTCACCAGCTCCGAACGTTTCTTTTTTCATAGAAATCCGGCTTAAAACGGATTCTGTATATTCAATTAAAGTTCGAATCGCCAAATTACGAACTACCGCGTCACTTCGAGATCAATTATAATTAAAATATAATTATACTTTCAACTGTCGTTTATAGAATATATTTGTTCAAATAATTCAACTCTAAACTAAACTATATATTTTAAATTGTCCAATTCAAACAATATTGTCAATTCAGCTATTTTTGATTATTTCAGAATTAAATATATTATTATATTCTTTATATTAATTAAATATTCCATGTAATTTAATTAAAAAACCATTTAATTCTCTAAATCACTATTTAAATAATTAAATAATTTTATTATTATATCGCTAAAAATATGGGTCGTTACAAATTGGATTCGTAAACTCAATCTGAGAGTTGCGCAAGCAAAAATTTGTTAAGCACTTGAGAAACGTAGTTAAGGAAATTAGAAACTGACTGGAGATTAGTTATGTTGAACAACTTTCTGGGTATCGATCTGATGTTAGTTTCGGCCTTCGGGGTTGATATTTAGGGAATTGTTCTCTTACTAGTTTACGATTAGAAACTGATAAATGTGGGAGAATAGTGACGCATGAAAAGGAATGGAAATGTTTTCCAATGTTAATAACATATATTTTCTAAATTTAGAAAATAAGAATTTTTGAATATATGGAAATGGGAAATGAATAAATTAATGATAAATTAATTTAAAGTGAAAAAAAGTTGATGGTTGGTTGGTCGATAAAATTTCCATTTCGAAATAAGATCGTTGTGTGTATGGATGTTTTCCTTTGATAGTTAAATAACCGAATATCAAGGCTTTGACCATTTTTCCATCATCAATACGGGGAGACCGGGATCAGATTTGTTATCTAAAAACAACTCCGTATGGGCATTAGCGTTGCAAATAAAATATGATAAAGAAAATTGAAGACGGAGTTTATACAAGGGCTGTTCTGGAAAATCTTAGGTAGAGTCTGCCTAAGATGGGTTTACAGAATTGTGCCTTTGGTTTATCCAGTCCCAGGACAACCTTTATGGAAGAATGTCTGATAGAGTATATTTAATAGATCGCGTAAGTTGTTCTCTTAAAACGTTTTTACGTTTGGTGGCGGAGGAATTCTTTTCTCTTAGCTGTATACCCATGATATTTTTGGGGAAATCAATTTGTTATTTGGCGGCTATGACGATGTGACATTCAAACTGAATAAAGGTGTGATCTGTATGTTATAGCCTCTAGTCTCACTACTAATAAATGATATAAAATCGGGTAGGTTGTATGGCTAAGTGGGTAGCTCTCAATTAGGATGTATTGTCACTGATCTAGAGAAATTTCATTTACTACTTTAACCTATTTCGATGTCATCCCTTTCGGGAAACGCCTGTTGATCCCTTTATTGGTGATAATACATTCGGTATACTCAAGCGAAATGAGTGACCAGTCGTGTTTAGCCTGGGTTACAAGATGTTGTTGTTGAACTTGGTGCGTTCCTCTCTAGAGATACATTATCGGAAGGTGGTCTCATACCTTGCCAGTTGGAATCCATTACCCAATAAGCGCCTACGATTTTTGATTATATATTATGTATGTGGAACGTGAGATGAATGCGTTCCACTAAATTGTTATTTATTTGATTTAGACATTATTATATTATCAGAAGAGTATGGATTTTTAAAAGAATGTTTTGGGTTATTGTAAGGTAAAAACCTTCCGTGTTTATGTGTGGATTGGTCTTATGATTATTCTTTCTTTTAAAAGGATTTTAAAAGTTAAACAAGTGGTTGGAGTTTACTCACACCAATCACATGACTGACCCAGAGTTTATTTTGTTTTGTTTTCCTTAACTCTTGGATGCCCAATTTTGTACGGCCAGTCAAGTAGTTGTGATTTTACAGATATGCTTAGAGTGCTGGAGCAGGAGGCTTCAGGATTATATAGCTATTTTTTATTTCCGCTGTGGTGTTAGTGTTATACTCAAATGATGATTCGTATAGATATAAATGACAGATTTGTATTTCCAAGTTATGTTGTATACTATATTTTATTCGTTCCGCTGTGAGATTCGTATTACTTTGATTCTATTGTTGTTCCTCTCCTTCCTTTATTCTAATTTTCTATCTTATCTATTCTCACCCTCTAGCTTCTTTCTATTAACATTCTGGAATGTTATATGCCTGAAAAATTGACATGGGTTTTATGTTGATTTTCTTGGTCGAAAATTTGTGTTCGTTACAGTTATGTAAAACGGTCGGAACACAGCTCCCATTCCTTCTAGCATAGGGTATACGCATATGAGTTGGCACATACATCCTTGTAATTAAAGAAATTCCTGATTTTACGTGCCTACCAACTAATATGCGTGCTCCACTTCTTTAAGTTATTCAGTGATATGAGACTATTTATTTGAGCCGTCATTCCTACCTTAACAACATGCAAGGCAATCCTAACATCTTTTAGTCCCTATAACAGCCTTATAAAATTGAGGTATATAAAAAAAATCAGGTTTGTGTGACAACCTTACATAAAGTGGACCTTCCACTTTTCAGGTTATTACATGCATGCCAGATACCAAAAAGAAAATAATGTATATGTTTATTTATATTCAAATATGCAAACACATTGGGGAGTAAGTTGCTGCGTAAAGCTCTACAATATACAAAGTCTAATACATTTTATTTATTTAAATTCTATCCAAATAGATCTCTAGCTGCTCATCGGTGGAGAAAAAATAATAGCTATAGCTGCTGAAGCAATCACACTTGCAAAAGCTAATAAACGTAGTAAAGCATGGAGCACAAATGAAAGTAAGCAATTCTTTTATGAGGACTATGCTTTTAGCTTTGAAATCATTGTTATTATTAGCTTTTTTTGAAGTTTAGCAAATGAGAGCTTGATTTTTCATTGCTTTATGTGTCACACCTTCTGTGAGTGTTATGCAATTTCAGAAAACGTTATTGTTAAACTTTCTGCTTTGCTTATAATATAGGTTGTAATTGGTGATCAAAGCTGTTATATTTATACTAAGTATTCATTATCGATTTGAGGTTGTTTCATTACTGATCAAGGCTAAAATCCATCGTAAAATTTACACACAAATACCAATTAAAATTTCCCGAATATCAATATCCACCGATATCCGTTGCAAAACACTATCTAGCGACGGTTTACCAGTGAATTCTGCCACTGCAAATCAGCTTTTTCTTGAAGTATACACAAGGTGTATTCTATGCTAGTTGGTAGGTGTCATATTCGAACTTGCTTGATCACTATGATTGTTGAATTTGTCATTTTGATGTTAGTTAGAATTCTATTATAAGCCAGAGGAAAGCAAATGATGTTATTTGTGGACAGCTTACTTTTGTTGCTATATATGATTTCTTAGCAACTACAAATATCGTATACAAAAACATTTCTTATGATAGGAAAGAGGAATGTTTTAAGTATTTCAGGCTTCACTTTCCAAGATTTGAATCGTTTGAAAATAAAAGGCTACAGCGACAACATAATTTGCTTACTTGTTGTTTGTCTTCCTCATGTTTATTAGTTGGGTTTTTCATTAATTGTTTGGAAATACTATGCTTTAGTATTATATTCCTCAAAAGCAATTGTTTAGTATGCTATCATAGTCTTAGTTACCATGGATTTGTCTTTGATTTTTTTTTCTTTTTTTCAGATGTTGCATAGAAATTGATTATTTGTTTCCACTAGACTATAGTGATACTATGTCGGTATAAGAGATATCCTTGATCTGAGCCCTTGCTGAGACGCATAAATTAAAAGGTTATATATATATATATATAACTCTGTGTGTGTTAAGATTCTTCTAAATAGATCACTTCTTTCATTTTGTTCTGAAGTCTTCAAATTGTTCTATAATATAAGGTTTATTCTTTTTTTAATACAGATGAGTCGAATGGTCAATCTGAGAAGCTTAATACAATATACGAAGAAAACAAAGCAAGAGAAACAGAAATACATGAATTTTTTTTCAAGTGGTAGTAATCAAAATACTACTCTGCATGTTGCGGTTTTATGTTTTCACAGAGGAGAATTCTGGATCATTGAAACTCGATGTGCAGACTATTAAAGGCACCGTAATGATTATGGTGGCCTCAGTATATGAGAAATTATAAGATTTTACTCTTCTCTTCTAACTATGGTATGTGTTGTTTTTTGATCTTCTACTCATTCATTTGTGGATAGCATTACGTGTTACTTTAACATGTCTATCACTTTTCTTTTATTTGCGTCCCTTTAGTTATATATTTTCTTCAAAGCTCACAATTGGATTTGTTTTGTCAAGGCACAATTCCAATTGAACTTGTGTTCATTCAGTTAGAATATTAGTTCTCACTGGAATTTATTCTTCATGCCATGCTAACATCAAATGATGTTAATTCGGTATGTACCGGTAGTTTCCTATGTCTCTATAATTTACCGGTTAGGTAGAAGATGCATTTAATCTTCACTACTAATTCTTCATGCCATGCTAATACCAAATGATATGAAAGGATTTTCTTTTAAAGGACATTTACACTAAAGGTGGAATTCAGGGGGCCCACTAACATTTTTCAATTTACACTATCATTTGGCCTTCTCACTAAATTCTAAACTTTCCATATTTTTCACCATTTTTTTTGTTAAGTTTGTCCTTCTCCCTATTTTCCACATGATATTAATTCTATATTTAACTCATGGTATTGATTAATTTTGCCTTAACTGAATCAAAAAATGCATTTAATCTTCACTTTTTGTTTGGTGGAAATGAGTTGGTTCTCTTCTTCTTTTGATGCTTCTAAATTGGTTTAGATTAAGCGATCCTTGTAAACTTTCTTATGTTTCTCTTATTTTGATGCGTCTAAATTGGTTTAGATTAAGCAATCCTTGTTAACTTTCTTGTGTCATCCATGATCTTATAATTTAGGCAATACTTGAATTATTGAACAACGCAAGAGAGTTTTTTCTGGTCTTCCTTTTATTTAAAAAAATCATGTGTTTTTTGAATAAGAGCTGTAGCCAAAAGGCTAGACATCAAGATGAACCCAAGAAGGACAATGAAAATTGAATCATTTTATATTGATAAAAAAAAATCCTGGTCTTCCTTTTCTCATTTTTTGTTTTATTTCCTTCATTTTTCCTCTGCATGTTTGTTCTTTGAACAGATTCACCTTGTCAATTAATAACTTTATGCCTCAACTATAGCGTTCCAACATGTATTTGACACATTTCATATGTAATTTTTTTCCTACAGTCACACCATGAAAGTAATAACATGCAAATTGAAGATCGCCAAAATAAGAGATGTCCCAAAAGTTTAGTAAAAAGGAAGTGCAAACTATTGGGTTGTCGGAAGAATGTAGTTACTAAAGGAATGATAGTAAGCATCAATCCTAATGCTTACGTGCACTTTGTAAAACTTGGGCCAGACTTTTGGAAGGCATGGGTTAACGTAGCCGTGGATCATAAAGCCTTTCTTTTAAGACCAAATTTAGATATGTGCACCATTTAAAAGGTTATTGGTACAACCGTGGGTTGGTACAAAGACTTAGTTTCGCTATAGTAGTATGTGCATTTTTAGCTTTATGGTTGTATTGTATTGTGTTTCAGAAATGTCACTATATTATTTATTTTGAATTTATATATGGATTATATTTTTAATATGGCATAACTTTTAATGTAGCTTTAATGAACCTTTTGAAATATCTGTTAGAAGTTAGTGAATTTAATTTTATCTTGTCTATGGCTATTGGAATGTATGTTTACTTGTTTCTTGGTAATATATGTTTTCATTATTAAATTATTAAATGCAGATGATGGTGGATTATAGTAAACTAATAGGTATTTTTTGAATTTTGCAATTGTCATATAGCATGGCAAATAATAAAATTGCAACTGTCCTAACCAGTTGTAGTTGAGTCATTTGCAACTGTTAGAAATCGTTGTAGCACCTCACTTTTTAAATGCCTACTATAGGTCTGCAACTGGCATTTATTCATGCAAAAAGTCCTATTGCAACTGGTCAAGTTAGTTGCAAAAAGTTTGCCACAACGATTTTTAATAAGTGTCCTGAACAGTTGCGAAAAGTAATCAACTTATTGCAACTGCGGATATGCAGACTGGATCCCGCCTGTTGCAATAGGCATACTGCAACTAAAATTGCCATTTGCAAAAAGTTTTTTTTTGTAGACTATTTACTGATGGAAATGTCACCGTGCAATAACCACTACATGTATTTATCTGCTCACTTCGCCAAAGAACCTTTGTTTATTAACAACTCACTGCCCCATGTGGTCATATTAACACCAACACCAGCCTTCATCTAAACCTTTATTTCCATACGACATTTGAATTAGTTACCATTTTAATTACATATTGCAATTAACAGTTAGGATGAAACTTAATATCCAAGGAATCAATATAAACCCTCATTGGTCTTTGCAACTATATATAGACCCACTTGTAAAATAGTCGGATTGTATGCATGGATAAGTAATAATCTAACTCAATGTTATGGTAAAATACATAAAAAATAACATGTAATCGTGATACAAAGAAATAAAATGATAAATCGTAACATGCATGGATCTTTTTTAAAATTGTCAAAACACTTTCTTTATTGTGTTATTTATTTATTTTGAGCATGCTAATTATAGCTCTCCTAATCGTTCCACATTTTAAATTTTACCTGCAGTATTATTAAACAACCTTGGCTAAAATCTATATTTGATCATAATTTTGAGATTGGATGAAAATAAGTTCAATATTTAGCACTGGAAGGAGGGTCATCTTTAAAATCTCTCAACTTTCATCATTTTTTCTTTTACATAAACCATATTCTACTGATAAAGAAATGCTCTCCTTACAAGCCTACAGTTAAACTAAAGTGGGCAACTCTAAAGGCATCAACACTAACGGTGATAGTAGAGCCAGTGTCGTTAGCTGCATTCCTGACATAATAAGTTCAGTGTGACTCAATATAGTGAATGGAACACAAACATTGGGTCGTAATATGTGATGTGAATGAGCTCCATTCTTAGATTAATGTTAAATTTTGTGAAAATATACAGTCCAAAATTGAAATGGTTGGATGTAGCATCATAATAGAGAAGACTGTTCACAAATCGGAGCTTGTAAGAGGAAGTTAGAGGTGAAAAGGTATAGTGGTTTTCAGTTGAATTATACCATAGTTGTTTGAGTGAAAAGACAGACGTCTGAGCATGGATGCTGCACAACCAGAGAGTTTGCAACAAACATTTTTCATTTTGGATAGACGTTTGAGTTGAAGCAGTGGGTTATGAAATACGTTTGACCAAGAGGATGTACATTTGACCAAGGGGACAAAAAGCTGAGCTGAAGCAAGAATTTTTTTCCAAGTTTTGGGACAGACGTCTAACCTACATGACAGATGTTTGAGGCAGCTACTGGTGGTATTTTAGGATTTGGGCTTGATAGCTTGATTTGTGAAGGTTCAAGGGGTAATTAACTGATAAAGTTCTAAACATTAGTCTCTTATTATATAAGTTATTCTCAGATTCAAAAGGTGATTAAGAGCTTTAATTAAGAGAATTACCTACGTTTACTCTAATTAGTTTTTTGGCAATCCTCATTTCCTTCAATTCTCATCTCCACAAAATCAATTTTTTCTGGGATTTTGATCATTTATTCAATCTGCTATATTCTTCTATGATAAATAATAAAAGTTCGCTCTCAAAGTGGACATATACTAACATGACATTTGTTGAACCACTATAAATCGTTGTGTGATTTATTTTTCTTTATTTGTAACAACCCGCATTCTGCACATCGGAGGATCGTAGAATATTTATTTCTTTCCCCTATGAAGTCGTATGGTCATGTAACTTTGGGAAACAACCATTAGAGTCATTTCCCATGTTCATGATTTTTGTCGATTTTTAAATGACCGTCTTGCCCCTAGCTGATCTTGTTTCGACCATAACTTTTGATTGGAAAGGAATTTTGATCTGAAACCACTTCCATTAGATTCGTTTGATGGTTTAACTTTCCGTAGAGTGGTCATAGTAGCCAAACGGACTTAACGTTTGGGAGATATGGCTGAAATAAGATTTGGAGGGTGAAAAACTGCTTAACCGGACCAAATATGGTGATTAGTGAATGGGCCCATAACCCATTTCGGGATTAGGTTTATGGGGAGGCTGAAAAGGGTTAGAGAATCATTCCATTTCAGTTTTCTAGCCTCCATTTACCTCTTAGAAACCCTAAAAATGGCCTCCAACCTCTAAATCACCTCCAAATCATCTTCTAATCAAGGATTAAGCTTAGCAACATCAAATCAAGGGAGATCTACACCAAATCAACGTTAGAGCTGCTGTTTAGCATAGGGATTCACACCAAATCAGAGATTTACTTCAGATCTAAGTCTTGTTTGTGGCTAAGGTGAGTGATTTGCATAGTTCCCCACTAATTATGGCTAATTAAGGGTAATTAGTGTTAACTAGCGAATTTAAACATGATAAAATTCTGGAAAAATATTTATAAAATTCGAAATGATGTTTTAGACCTCTAATATGAATTTGGGTTAATTTGGTTAAGTTTTTCTAATCACATCATTAGTTTCACCTAAACATGCTTAAGGGGAAATATGGGGTTTTGGCTAGGTTTGATCCACTTTAACCTATTATATTGTTTTTCTGATGTTTGTGTTTGATTATACATGTTGCTATGACTGTATGGTATGCTTTGTGATTGATTAGAATAGTTGGAATGGTCGAAAACGCCGTCGAGTGGCATAAACTGCTTGCTGGAAAAAGTGCAGGAAGACACCCGAACCGGATCAGATCGGTAGGAGGACCCGATCCGCTCTCATACTCCACTCTTCGATCTATTCGCACTCCTCGTAGCATGCAACATCCGACCCGATCTGCCATGGTACCCCGACCCGAAACGATGCACTACGACGAGGCTTGGAGACTACAACCCGACCCGAGTTGATTAGAAGAAGCCGATCCGAACCGTGGCAAACTGGAGGACCCCGACCCGAATCGGTGGTGGCGACTGGACGTGGAGTCTCGATCCGATCCGCTGAGGTGATGATGACCCGATCCGATCCAGTGAAGGGAAGCATTCCGATCCGAACCGATCCGGTGATGACCAATAACCCGAGATGCAAAGGTAGTCCAACTGGAAGTTAGAGCTTGGGATCCAGTTGGGAACCAATGAGTTCACTTCATGGTTGGACTTTGCTGCGGGACGTGTGCTAAGGAGTTGTCGATGTTCATAACTTCGATTCACCACTGAAAATGGATGATGGGCTACTTATCAGTGCAGTACAGTCACTATGACTCGAGGGGCAAGGTGACGGTAGCAAGACTACGTTACCAGTGCAGTAGAGTCATTATGACTCGAGGGGCAAAGTGATGCGTAGTAAGACTATGAGCCAGTGCAGTGGGGTCATTATGACTCCATGGGGCAGAGTGGACATAGTAAAGGATTAGTGAGGCTATGAGCCAGTGCAGTGGGGTCATTGTGACTCCATGGGGGTAAAGTGGACATAGCAAAGGATTAGTGGCTATGTATCAGTGCAGTGAAGCCATTTATGACTTTATGGGGCAAAGCGATCATAGCAAGGTATGTTGGGTGATCGAAGTGGTGAATATCGTATGCTTTACGCACTGAGTGAGAGATGTGAGGATGGTTGTTATGTTTATTTGTTTGCCATCACTATGACATGCACACCCCCACCCCCATTATATTTACACTATTTGAAATGGCACCTTAGAGTGTTGTACAGTATGTAGTGCTAACTCTTTGGTTGCAGGTCCAGGTTCAGGTATGTTTTAGTCTACCTGTTATTGTTCTATTTAGATGCTTATCGCTCATACCAGGCTTTATGTCTGACCCAGAGTTTTATGTCTCCTCTTATTACTCTGGGTGCTCACACGAGCAGACTAGAGACAGGTTAGCTGGTGATGCACGAGTAGCTAATTCGGAGGCGAGCAGGAGGCTTCCACGTATGATATATAGATATTCTCCCTGTGTCGTTGGTGGTCGCTACTTGGGCATTAGTAGTGTACCTCCTTTATCTTACTTTTGCTTTTTGAGACAGTTTGAAAAGTTGTAATAATGTTAGCTTTGGATCATAAGCTGTACTTGGATTTTCCGCTGCTATGTTAGTTTGTTTTCAGCTTATGCACTGTCTCACCTGTTTTATGTCAAGTATGTTGTTATTATATTTTGTTCCATGCACTGTGAGACATTTTACAGGTTCCTTGTTAGTTCATTTCCTTCTTCCCTTTTCTTCTGACGATATGTCCCATGCTAACTGGACATGTGTACGGCGCACTTTTGGAGTAAATGTCGGTTGGTGCGGGGCGGGCCGTCACATTTGGTATCAGAGCTTTAGGTTACGTAGTTAACCTAGGGAAAGACACTAGGGAGAGATAGTACGTATATGAGAGAACGTATTTGTGATTACTTTGGTTTTCAAAAGCTATCTATATGTATATACTATTAGTAGTATAAGAATGAAGTCGTACTGCACTAGCACCACTATGGGGTCGTTAATCGTTTCCCCTTTTACAGATTGACGATGAGCCGATATGCTAGAGGTGCTGGTAGGGGAGCCAATAATGGGAATGCTGCCTACATGAGGGCGATGTTTACTGACCTCATGAGAGACATGCTTAGGAAGGTGCAAGGGGCAGTTCCCAATCCCGGAATTGGTGGTGGTCCAGTAGTGCAGGCGCCTAGGGTCGATTTCGCCAAGTTGTGCAAGGATTACACTAACCTTGGTGGGAAGCCATTCCAGGAACGGAGTCGGCCACAAATGTTCAGGATTGGTTGGATAGCTGTGATCGTATCTTCGACGATTTGGGTATCGAGGATGCGATGAAGAGAAGGCTAGCGTCTCGTCAGCTGCAAGGGCGAGCGATGAATTGGTGGAATGCCATTAGAACAGCTACTCCAGAAGATCAGGTTACTTGGGATCAGTTCAAGGCTCGCTTTAGCGAGAAGTTCATTCCAGCTGCCCAGAAGTCAGTGTTGTTTACGAGATTCTTGGAACTCAAGCAGAATGGTAGGGCAGTCTCTGACTATATTGCTGAGTTCGACACTTTGTCGAAGTATGGACTATCTCTTATCGATACTCCTGAGAAGACGAATGAGAAGTTCATTACTGGTTTGGATGGATATTTGGGGGAAAGGCTTATCAACCACATCGATGAGACTTTTGAATCGATTGTGGGGAAAGCTTTGAGATCAGAGAGTCTTTACCCTAAGTCAAAGATCGAGGCTGCATCTGCAGAAGGGCTGAAGCCGCAAGCAGGCGGTGGAGGCAAGAATAACTCTCAGAATAAGAGGAAACAGAACCAATCTAAGGATGGCCAGAAAAAGAACAAGAAAGAAGTTGAGTGCTTCAGCTGTGGTAAGAACGGCCATTATGCTAAAGAATGTCGGGCCAAGCCAGCGGATAAGAAGTGCTACAACTGTGGCCAAGTGGGACATCATAAGGATAAGTGTCCGCAACCTCTTAAGGAGAAGCAGATTGTGAAAGCATATGCTATTGATGCTGTTCCTTCTTCGTCGAATGCCCCAACTGCGGCAGAGAAAGGAAAGAATGTCGTTATTCAAGGTATGCTTTCTATTTATGATGTACCAGTTCGAGTTTTGTTTGATACTGGGGCTTCCCGTTCCTTCATATCTAGTGACCTGGTAGATAGGTTGGGACTGGAACCCGAGATAGTCGATAGACCATTGGTTGTGACGAACCCGATTGGTGGTTCGACTAGCCTTAGTATGATTTGCAGGAATTTGGTCTTATCGAGTCATGGATGTATGTTTGTTTGTGATTGCTTTGTTTTGGGCTTTACTGGGTATGGCATTATATTGGGGGTCGATTGGCTCCAAAGATACGGGGTGGTGGTAGACTGTGAGGGCTTTTTGGTGACAGTTAGGGCGGATGATGGGCAGAGGGTAGTGTTTGGTAGTCTACCTAGTGATGGGGTTATGGCTAGTTTTATAAATTCCCTCGACATCCCGCAGGATGAGTTGTCATATGTGCCCGTGGTTGGCCAGTATCCGGACGTCTTCGAGGAGGTGACCGGGCTTCCACCACACTGAGAGATTGAGTTCCGTATCGATTTAGTGAAAGATGCCAGACCTATAGTGATGCCACTTCGTCGTATGGCACAAAGGGAGCAGCGAGAGCTCGGGGTGCAAGTCAGCAATCTTTTGAAGAAGGGATTTATTAGAAGAAGTGTCTCCGAGTGGGGAGCACCAGTTGTGTTTGCCATTAAGGCAGATGGTTCCCTTCGTTTGTGTGTGGACTATCGCGAGTTGAATAAGGTAACGAGGAAGAATAAGTATCGTCTACCGCGGATAGATGATTTATTTGATCAACTGGAAGGAGCAAGAGTGTTCTCCCAGTTGGACCTCGCGACAAGATTTCATCAGCTCCGAGTAGCGGATGAGAGTGTTCCGAAAACGGCATTTAGGACGCCGTCTGGATTCTATGAGTGGTTGGTCATGCCATTTGGGTTGACTAATGCACCAGCCTACTTTGTGGGTCTTATGAATCAAGTATTCAGAGATCAGTTGAATAAGTTTGTTCTTGTGTTCGTAGACGATATCCTTGTTTACACGAGGATAGAGGAGGAACACAAGGGACACTTGAGGATAGTGATGGAGGTGTTGAGGAAACACCAATTGAAAGCGAAATTCTCTAAGTATCACTTTTGGAGAAGGGAAGTGAGATTCTTGGGCTATGTTGTTTCAGAGAATGGTATTGCCATGGACCCTGCGAAGGTGGCCACGGTACAGGATTAGCCTATGCCCAAGAATGCAACAGATGTAAGAAGTTTCTAGGGGTTAGCTGGATTTTATCGTAAGTTTATCCAGGACTTCTCCAAGATAGCAGCACCGTTGACTCAGTTGACTAAGAAGAATCAGTCCTTCGTCTGGGACGGAGTATGTGAGAATGCATTCAAGAGTCTAAAAGAAAAGTTGACGCGTGCTCCGGTGTTAGTCATTCCTAAAGGGAATGAAGAGATGACGGTATACACGGATGCTTGTGGTACCGGACTAGGTTCTGTGTTGATGCAAGGAGGTAGGGCTGTAGCTTATGCTAGTCGGCAACTAAAGCCGCATGAGAAGAAGTATCCTACCCATGATTTGGAACTAGCAGCGATTGTGTTCGCATTAAATATATGGAGACACTATCTCTTAGGAGAAAGATTTGAGTTGTTTACCGATCATAAATCGTTAAAGTATCTCTTCTCTCAGAAAGATCTGAATCTCCATCAGCAGAGATGGTTAGATTTCTTGGCTTCGTATGATTTTGATATCGCATACACACCTGGGAAAGGTAATGCGGTAGCGGATGCCTTGAGTAGGAGACATGCCAGTTTGGGGGCTATGTTTCTTGAATGGAAGCAACTAGAGCATATCGCGGGGTTTGATTTCAGACCAAAGTGCGAATTGGATCCAGACATGCTAGCTAGTTTGGCGATCAGACCCACTTTGATAGAGCGGATTGGTTCCAGCCAGAGGGATGATCCTAATCTATTGGAAATCATCTCCAAGTTAGAGAGGGACATTGACGGTGAGGAGATGAATTTGTATGGGCTTGGTCGAGATGGATGGCTTAGAAGGAATGGAAGACTAGTTGTACCCAACGTGAATGGTTTGAGAGATGAAGTGCTTAGAGAATGTCATCACTCAAAACTGATTATACATCCCGGTGGTAATAAGATGTATCGAGACATGAAACAGACTTACTACTGGGAAGGGATGAAAAGAGACGTTGGGAAGTTTATATCCAAATGCATGAATTGCTAGCTAGTTAAAGCCGAGCAAAAGAAGCCTAGTGGGTTGTTGCAACCATTAGAAATTCCCAAATGGAAATGGGAGCAAGTCTCGATGGATTTCATCGATGGTTTACCAAGGACTAGATTGGGATATGATAGCATTTGGGTAATTGTGGATCGATTGACTAAGAGTGCAAGATTTATACCAGTCAAATCGACCAGAACGACAGCTAAATTAGCAGAATTGTATATGAAGTGGGTAGTGAGATTTCATGGAGTACCTAAAAGCATTGTGAGTGACCGAGACCCGTTGTTTACTAGTGGGTTTTGGAAGAGCTTACAAGAGGCTCTAGGGTCAGAATTACATCTCAGTACCGCATATCATCCTCAGACCGACGGTCAGACGGAGAGGGTGAATCGTATATTGGAAGATCTCTTGAGAGCTTGTATATTGGATTTTGGTGGATCATGGGATGACCATTTGCATCTAGTAGAGTTTGCATATAATAATAGCTACCAATCCAGTATCGGTATGGCTCCATATGAAGCTTTGTACGGAAGACCATGAAACTCACCATCATGTTGGATAGAGACTGGCGAGAAGTTCATGCTTGGACCAGATGTGGTGAGGGAAACCTCAGATAAGATTAAGACCATTCAACAACGCATGAAGGCTGCCCAGGATAGGTAGAAGAGTTATGCTGATAAAAGGAGAAGAGACTTAAAATTCTCCGTTGGTGACTTGGTGTTTGTCAAGATTTCTCCGTTGAAGAGCGTGATACGATTTGGCAGGAGAGGCAAGTTGGCACCAAGATTTGTTGGCCCATTCCCTGTTCTTGAACTAGTCGGGAATTTGGCATATAGAGTTGACTTACCAGAGAAGATGGCAGAGGTTCACAACGTATTTCATGTTTCCCAATTAAGGAAGTTCGTACACGACCCAGATATGACTATTTCACCTAATCAGTTAGAGGACTTCGAAGTAGAACCCGAGGCGGTTGGGAACCGCAAGCCGATCCGTATTGTCGAGCACGATACGAAGCAACTTCGAAGGAAGGCGGTCAAGCTAATCAAGGTTCAGTGGGGAGAGAACGAGAATGACTGTACTTGGGAGACAGAGGAGAGCATTAGAAAGACGTATCCAGAACTTTTTGCCTGGTAAGATTTACTTCGCAATTTAGTTATTCCGCATGCTAGGATAAACTTGTTTTGCTTGTTTTGCATGTTTGATTGTTGTTTTATGGTTGATAGGCATGTGGGACCCTTTGTGTGTTTTGGTTAGGGAATTTCGAGGGCGAAATTTCTTAAGGGGGGGAGAATGTAACAACCCGCATTCTACGCATCGGAGGATCGTAGAATATTTATTTCTTTCCCCTATGAAGTCGTATGGTCATGTAACTTTGGGAAACAACCATTAGAGTCATTTCCCATGTTCATGATTTTTGTCGATTTTTAAATGACCGTCTTGCCCCTAGCTGATCTTGTTTCGACCATAACTTTTTATTGGAAAGGAATTTTGAGCTGAAACCACTTCCATTAGATTCGTTTGATGGTTTACCTTTCCGTAGAGTGGTCATAATAGCCAAAGGACTTACCGTTTGGAGATATGGCTGAAATAAGGTTTGGAGGGTGAAAAACTGCTTAACCGGGCCAAATAGGGTGATTAGTGAATGGGCCCATAACCCATTTCGGGATTGGGGTTATGGGGAGGCTGAAAAGGGTTAGAGAATCATTCCATTTCAGTTTTCTAGCCTCCATTTACCTCTTAGAAATCCTAAAAATGGCCTCCAACCTCTAAATCACCTCCAAATCATCTTCTAATCAAGGATTAAGCTTAGCAACATCAAATCAAGGGAGATCTACACCAAATCAACATTAGAGCTGCTGTTTAGCATAGGGATTCGCACCAAATCAGAGATTTACTTTAGATCTAAGTCTTATTTGTGGCTAAGGTGAGTGATTTGCATAGTTCCTCACTAATTATGGCTAATTAAGGGTAATTAGTGTTAATTAGCGAATTTAAACATGATAAAATTCTGGAAAAATATTTATAAAATTCGAAATGATGTTTAAGACCTCTGATATGAATTTGTGTTAATTTGGTTAAGTTTTGCTAATCACATCATTAGTTTCACCTAAACATGCTTAAGGGGAAATATGCGGTTTTGGCTAGGTTTGATCCACTTTAACCTATTATATTGTTGTTCTGATGTTTGTGGTTGATTATACATGTTGATATGACTGTATGGTATGCTTTGTAATTGATTAGAATAGTAGGAATGGTCGAAAACGCCGCCGAGTGGCGTAAACTGCTTGCTGGAAAAAGTGCAGGAAGACACTCGAACCGGATCGGATCGGTAGGAGGACCCGATCCGCTCTCATACTCCACTATTCGATCTATTCGCACTCCTCGTAGCATGCAACATCCGACCCGATCCGCCATGGTACCCCGACCCGAACCGATGCACTACGATGAGGCTTGGAGACTACGATCCGACCCGAGTTGATTAGAAGAAGCCGATCCGAACCGTGGCAAACTGGAGGACCCCGACCCGAACCGGTGGTGGCGACTAGACGTGTAGTCTCGATCCGATCCGCTGAGGTGATGATGACCCGATCCGATCCAGTGAAGGGAAGCATTCCGATCCGAACCGATCCGGTGATGACCAATAACCTGAGATGCAAAGGTAGTCCAAATGGAAGTTAGAGCTCGGGATCCAGTTGGGAACCAATGAGTTCACTTCATGGTTGGACTTTGCTGCGGGACGTGTGCTAAGGAGTGGTCGACGTTCATAACTTCGATTCACCACTGAAAATGGATGATGGGCTACTTATCAGTGCACTAGAGTCACTATGACTCGAGGGGCAAGGTGATGGTAGCAAGACCACGTTATCAGTGTAGTAGAGTCATTATGACTCGAAGGGCAAAGTGATGCGTAGTAAGACTATGAGCCAGTGCAGTGGGGTCATTGTGACTCCATGGGGCAGAGTGGACATAGTAAAGGATTAGTGAGGCTATGAGCCAGTGCAGTGGGATCATTGTGACTCCATGGGGCAAAGTGGACATAGCAAAGGATTAGTGGCTATGTATCAGTGCAGTGAAGCCATTTATGACTTCATGGGGCAAAGTGATCATAGCAAGGTATGTTGGGTGATCGAAGTGGTGAATATCGTATGCTTTATGCACTGAGTGAGAGATGTGAGGATGGTTGCTATGTTTGATTGTTTGCCATCACTATGACATGCACACCCCCACCCCCATTATATTTACACTATTTGAAATGGCACCTTAGAGTGTTGTACAATATGTAGTGCTAACTCTTTGGTTGCAGGTCCAGGTTCAGGTATGTTTTAGTCTACCTGTTATTGTTCTATTTAGATGCTTATCGCTCATACCAGGCTTTATGTCTGACCCAGAGTTTTATGTCTCCTCTTATTACTCTGGGTGCTCACACGAGCAGACTAGAGACATGTTAGCTGGTGATGCGCGAGTAGCTGATTCGGAGGCGAGCAGGAGGCTTCCACGTATGATATATAGATATTCTCCCTGTGTCGTTGGTGGTCGCTACTTGGGCATTAGTAGTGTACCTCCTTTATCTTACTTTTGCTTTTTGAGACAGTTTGAAAAGTTGTAATAATGTTAGCTTTGGATCATAAGCTGTACTTGTATTTTCCGCTGCTATGTTAGTTTGTTTTCAGCTTATGCACTGTCTCACCTGTTTTATGTCAAGTATGTTGTTATTATATTTTGTTCCATGCGCTGTGAGACATTTTACAGGTTCCTTGTTAGTTCATTTCCTTCTTCCCTTTTCTTCTGACGATATGTCCCATGCTAACTGGACATGTGTACGGCGCACTTTTGGAGTAAATGTCGGTTGGTGCATGGCGGGCCGTCACATTATTGCTCTATTATTTCTCTTTTTTGGTGATTGTGGTTGATTATCAAATTAGGATGAGACTGTTTTGAGACATTGATTGGTTATTTTTGCACGTTTACAATGATCTTCCGCTATGTTTGGGGGTTTTATTTAAGTGATTTTGAGTTGAAATTTTCCACAACATTAAGGGATTATAATTTTACCCTTATGCTGTTTATACTGTTGCCATACAGTTTGCATATAAAACACGAGTACAATGGTGGATAGGGATGCGCCGTGATACGACAACGTTAAATCAAAATTGTAGGTGGCTCTATTAAGATAATATGACAAGGCACCGAGGAATACCCACTGTAAGATTCTACTGGACCGGGGCCTCCGGGCTGGTGGTAATGCATAACCGCAACTACCGTCCACCCCATACAATACTCTCATAAAATCGAAGGTGGCCAACAATCAATCAAACTCGTAAGAGATATGGTATCGAAGAAGTATGTCGAGTCGAAAGTGCGACCTTGCTTAGCCTAGGTATGGCTTATGTTTAGACATTTTAATTATAACCCAAAGGTCAAGATCATCCAAAATCGTTCTCTTACTTCATTCTAGTAGCATTCTCCAAACCATTCTACTTCATTCTGATTCTACACCATGTGCACAGTTGTTAAAGCGGTATCGGTGTTGACAGAAAGTACGAAAATACTGAATATGGTCTCTTTAACAACCAAACATTTACATTTTTCACACCATGACCATTAAATTTGAAATCACATTCAATCGTCGAAAATCGATTAAAGTCAAGTATAAATTTTATTTATCAAATTCTCAATAGATCCAACTATATGATCTTATCATAGTCTGAATCAATTTCGTATTTACCAATTGATTCATTATCAAAACTTCACGTTCGATTTTGGATTACACGTCACAAATATCATTATTCAATTGTTTGTTTAATATTTAATCATTTCATACTTAAATTGCTCGAATTGGAAACCTATACTTTTGTTTTAAAATAGGAGTTAGATTGGAAATAGTTTAAAACAAAATAGTTAGGTTGATATATAGTAGTTTAAGTAAAATGGATAGATTTGTATAAAATAAAACAATCTATATAAAATAGACAGGTTTGGTATAAAAGTAAAAGTGAGATGGTTAAGTTTTACATTCAAATAGTTTAAATAAGACAAGTTTAATATAAATAGTTTAGATGAAATAGTGGTAAAAATATATATTAGTTGTAAAATTAGATAATACTAACTTTAAGGAATATTTGAATTCGACATAACTATCCAAACTTCCAAAATTTGACTTAACTGTTAATCAGAATTCGAAGCTAAGTTCAATTTAACTTAAGGTCAACTAGTGTACATTTCTAGTTTAAACCCAAGTATTCAAATTAGATTATAACTTGAATTCCACTTATATCCTTAACTTCGATTTGGTTTGAAATCATAAATTCTACATTTATTTCATTGCATTAGTTTTAAACAATCCTTCAAACTCAAGTATTCAGCTTATTACTTAAATAAAATTTTCACAAGTTTAAAATTTATCAATCAAATCAAAATTTTAAACTATTTAGGCTTAATACCATTTTTATGTTATTTAACTCGCACCTTTTTATTCAATATATTTTAAACAGAACAAAAAAATTTAAAACCTTTAAGATCTTTAATTGAGTTTACATATCACCTTTTCAAAATAATAAAACAAATTTAGATTTCTATCAACTTATTTATTAAATCATACAAGTTTTAACTTATAGATTCAAGTCCAAATATTTGACACATTCTTTTAAACTTAAATTATACACTTCATATCAAAATCAAATTTACAAATCTAACTTAAATCTAATATTATAGAAAATAATATTACCTTCAAATAATAAATCCAACTTAGAAAATTATGTTAAATCTTTTATTTACATCAAATTTCCAATTAAAATTCTAAAACTTTAATTTGAATTAAAGTATTCAAATTAAGTTTCAAAATAGATACATACTTGAAAATTTTCATAAAATAAATTTTTATTTATTGACCACGATGTTTGTATATAATTTTCTATCCTATGGTCAAGTGATATGGATATGTATCGTTTCAATCCGTTTTTATATCTTAAATTCAAATCTCGGGTATTTACTATTTCAGCCCGCATCCCAAATAGATTTGAATTTGTTTCCAAAATATATACAATCATTCAGGTATATATCATTTCAACTCTTAGTGATTTTTCCTAAATCTAAGGGAACTTGCAGTGTAAGAATAAAACAAATATAACATCATACGTATCACATAGCAAATAAACATAACGGTCAATCACATAACAATTATATCATGTCATTTATGTCATTCGTGTGCGTATCACATGTGCACGGTCATATAGCAACAATCATGAATTTTTAATGCATCCTTACATTCCATATATCATATCAAAGGATTTAATTCACTTAATAAAAGTGCTAGTCATGAGTAAGGGGAAACTCACCTTGATTACAGATGTTGTCGAAGATATCGAGTTTAAACTAAAACCAAACGTTGTTTGATTTTAGTTTAAAATTCCAAATGGCACATAATTCCACCAATTCAATTCCATATTGTAATTAATGCCAACACAAGTCCAACGAATCCTAACGGTGTTCGATTTGAACCTAAAAATGTGTTATATATTCAATTTATATGATAATAACCCAATTGAATTTTTTTAACCAATTTAATCAAAATAAAAAAATAAATTACCCCAAAACCTCTTCTCCTTCAATTCATGAACTGATAAATATGGAAATATGTTTACTTTATGCACCTATATTTCATCTTTTTGTATATAAATAATATTGCACTGGTATTATTATGTCATTTTTACAGATTTTCATTCAATCCTTATGTACTCCCAAAAGTAAAGAAATTGCAAAAGCAGAAAATCACTTCTTCATATTTATGAAGATTCGCAGATGAAGATTTCACATTATGTTGCTTTTGGAGTGTAAGATGTGTTCATTTTTGGTAGAAGAAATCATATGCAATCTTATCTCCCATCAATTAGTCACATGCTGGAAAAAGGAAGATATGGGAGGAATAATTGCTAACCAAGAGGCACAAATATTTTCAAACATATTCTCAAGATTAATTTCTCAAAATAAAGTCCATAAAAGGGCATGAGAAATGATAGAATAATTCTTGGGTAAACATGCCCATATATGCATGGATTTGATTAGTGTTTTTGGTTGACAACTATCATATAAATACTCATGTATTCTCGTTGTAAAACTTTATCCAAGAATTGAGAGTTCATTCTTTTCTTTTCTATACTCCTCTTTGGTCCAGTAAATTTGTGTTTTCTATTCAATTAGATTTGGTAGAGCACAATTTAATATTGCATTTTATTTTCTCATTAATGATTGACCGTCTGATTATATTCAACAGTAATTTTAATTTTCTTTCTGTTTTCTTATTTCTATTCTGCAGTTTCAGTTCATGTATTTTGTTTTGTTTGTTTAGTCAAATTATTGAATTTAATATTAGATCTGATTAGATTCGAATCTATAGTGAATTTAATTACTTGCTTTTCTCTTTTATTGATAATTGTAATTTTGGTTATCGGTTCAATTAGATTTGTCTGAACCAAATTGTAATCTCAGTTTTGTTCAAACACATCTTCAAATATTTTCTAACTCGCCCATGAAATTATATAAATAATTTAATTTAATTTTCCTTTCTACTTTTGACCTGCATAATACACATCTGTGCGCTTGTAGTAATTTATATTAAATTTGCGCTTTTCTATTCCATAGGAAAGTGTCAAACAAGTTTTTGGCTCTCCTGCTGGGGAAGTAATGATTAAATTTTATTATTTATTTAATTTCTGATTCATGTAAGTTTTTATTTTTATTTGTTTTAAAAAAAAGTCTTGATGAGTGACTTGGTATATTAATTACATTGTGTTATCATCCACTAAACAAGGGGAAAATAATAATCCTTTTTCAGTTCTACTTTCTTTATGTACGACTTCATCAATTCTCCACTGACCATCAACCTCCGACAACGTTCATCTTCTACCATCACCACAAACTATCCCCTTTCCATCATAACCCCAACTACGGATCTTATCTACATCAGTAGTTAACCAGCCTCATACCACAAATACCCAAAGTCACCTCTGCAAATTTAAAGCCATCAAACCATGTTTGTCAACAAATCACCAAACAGATTTAGTTCTAACACATCTCCCTATCCGCATTCAAATTCCACAAACCTCAACCGCATTCAACCCTGAAACAAAATCCCACTGCAACCACCAACTTGCAACAACCCCTCACAACTTCCAAATCTCCACTGTCACACATCTGAACCCCAAAGACCTTAATACACAATTCTGCAATCTAAAGCCTCGTTAAGTTGAAGCCAACACGTTCACAGCCAGGAAACTTCCCAACACCAATTCTCCCTCAGCAATCCCTTTCCGATCATCACTACATACCAGGAATGTCAATCCATATTGACATCACTAACCTAACCTGATTCAAACTAGATTAGAATTCATGAACCAAACCAAGTTCAACAGCTTCCCCTTCAAACATCTACAGTCCTACGTCACAACCACTCACCTAGATCATCTTCTCTGATCAACTACATCGTTCAAACCCCAAATTCGAACCCTCCCAGCCAACTGGAAAATCAGTCAACAAACCCCTAAACTGAATATCCAATCGAAGTACTCATAACCTAAATCCAGTTTCCCAAACCCTAAGTTAATCGATTTCTATAAAAAAAGATGGCGCTTTTATTTGTTTTGAGGGGATTCCAATTTTTTTCTTCCGAAGAGGGGTGAAAGATCAGTTGCCTCTTATTGTTTTTGTTAGACTATGCACTTGTTTTATATTGGTCGGTGGGTTCAAAAAAAAGGATTCGTTTTTGTTTTTTAAGTCTGTGAAGTATAGATTCTTAGTTGAGTGCATGACTTGGTACATTTAATTTGCATCTATTTTAGTTGCTGAGCCTAGTTTCTTTTTTCTTTTCCTTTTTCTTTTCAAGCTTAGTTTTAGTTTTTGTCTGATCTTGGTTTTGTTGATTCTTAGTTTGTTTTATTTTATTTATTTTCTTAGTTTGTTCTCTTTTTCTCTAAAAAAAACAAAAGTTCAATCAATCAAAGGCCACAGGAAATATTGGTTTCAAGCTATTCAATTATTCTTGACGGAATTTCATACCCCCATTGTAAAAATATTAAACTCTACAGGTGCTGAAGCTGCTTAAAATATATAGAAATTGCATGTAAAGATTTTCTGCAGGGGCAGAGACTTAATTGTACAATTATTTTTTCTGTAATTATTATTGTCTGATTGTTGTGGTAGGCTAAAATTTCCATAACTAAAGTCACCACTCTCATTGATTTCAATTATAAACTTGATTTGCATTGCGAAAATAATAATAATAATAATAACAACAACCAGAGTGTAGTTTGTGAAATTGATTCTCTCAAGGATTTGATCACATATATATATATATATATATATATATATATTAGTTAAATATAATGAACTTATAGCAAAAAAGGTTGCATACTACCTGTAAAACATTGGTTGTATCCTTTAGTATATATACTATAAGTGAACGACCATAAGACCCTCTTTCTCCTTCAAATCGAGATTATCAACTAATGAGATATACTTGATTACGTTATCTAATTTCTGATAAGAGCTACTTGTGTCAGCCTTAATTTTTGGATTTTCTATATTCAACAATGACGAGTGAAAAAAGTTTTAGCCACTATAATTCTCTTAGGAGTTCTCAGATAAACAAAAAATCAAACGAGATGGATTACGATTGAATAAATCAAAAATTTCAAAATCTCAATGTCAGAATGGATTGACCTTTATCTCTTCGAGATCGATGTTACCCCACTAGCACTGTTCAACCTTCTGTCACAGTATTTCCACAAGTTGAAGGAAATTTTGAGCTTAAACATTGTTTTATTCAAGGGATATCAAAATTTAACGATTCCGAAAATGCTTACGAATTTCTAAGTGAATTTGAATTGTACGCATCCACAACTAAAATGCAACAATTATCTAATGAATAGATCAAGCTAAGACTAATTCCATTCGTACTACTTGAAAGCGCTAAAAGATGGCTAAATTCTCTTCCAAAACATTCCATAAGAAGTTGGGATGAATTTGTCGCTGCATTCTTGAAAATGTTTTTTCCTTTTCATAAAACTCTAGAAATCTAAACTGAATTAAATCGATTTTCTCAAAACGAAGGGGAAACTTTTTCAAAATACTTTGAGAGATTCAACCAATTATTGTATAGTTCTCCTCATCATGCAATTCCAAAACATCACTTATGTAAAATTGCATAAGAAGGGCTAAACTATCAAGCTCGAATAGAACTAGAATCACTGTGTGGAGGAGAATTTATATCTAAAATAGCCGATGAAGCATGGGAATTTTAAGAGGATTATTCTAAAAACGACATGAAATGAGAGTCAATTCGTGTTCTTGTCCGTGCTTCTACTAGAGGAGTGCTTGTCGTGGAACTAATTCATTTTCCCTTAGAAACTCAAACTCCTCAAATTGTAGAAGAACAACCCCATTATTATCCTCAAAACCAAGTCAATGCTATAGCTCAAAATTGTCATTACTCATCTGCATATAACCGTAGTCAGAGAAATCATCCAAATTTCTCGTGGTCTAATCTGAATAATGTTGCGAATACATCTCATATAATTTCGAATTACTAAAATTCTAGTCCTCAAACTTCTCAAGTTCCACCTCAATCCAAGCCTTCAAGTCAACTATACAGGCATTCTAACATTCAATCGTCAACTCAGTCACCTTCAACCTTTGAAAATTCTAAAACAGTAGCTCCATATCCTCATAGATAAACAATAAGAAGAAGGATGCCAATTTTGAAAAAATTCTTGAAATCTTCAAGCAAGTTCATTTCAATATTCCACTCTTAGACACTATGCACTCGAAAAAAAGCCACTAATGTTCCTAAAACTGTCTTCTTGACTGCGGACACTAGTTCTATTTTCTCAAATCCTTCAACAATCAAGTATAAGGACCCCGGTTGCCCTATAATCAGTTGCAAAATAGGAAATATTCACATCAGTCATGCCCTATTTGACCTTGGTGCAAGTGTTAATCTTCTTCCTTACACTGTTTATCGTCAAGTTAGACTAGGGGAATTGAAACCCACAAACATCATGATTTAACTGACTGATCGATTTGCTAAAAAGCCATTAGGTATAATTGAAGATGTTTTGATTCAAATTGAACAATTTTATTTCCACATGGATTTCATATTCCAATAAATCAAGCCTGTTTCGAATCCAAATAGTCAAATTTCATTGATTTTGGGTTGTCCCTTCTTAGCCACCTGAATGCTATCATAAATTGTAGAAGTGGCCAACTTCGACTATCGTTTGGGCATTTAACCATTGAATTAAGTATTTTTCATCAACCCAAAAGGGATTGAAATAGGAGAAGTCTACGTAATAGAAACAACTTCAGATGACACGTCTAATTTATCTCCTAAAAAAACTTCACTTTCTTCAATAGATGCATCAACTATGTCTTTGGATGAACTATCTGAGGATGAGCCTAAATTTGTAAATGATGAATTGGGAGAATGTCTGGAAGACAATCTTAGTTCCATACCACCGAATGAAATTGTTATTAAAAATCAAGTTTATGGGATTATGATAATATTCAGTTGAATGATATAAACCCGTGGCACAACCAAATTTTCATAGGAAGGATTTTTCTTTCAGAATTCATTGACACGCCTACTGTACCTCACAAATCAGATAAGAAATTATCATGCATCATTTTCGATAGAGGCAACTGTAGGGGGAAAAGGAAACATCATTTTCACAAAACAATCATCATCATAGATTTCGTTTTGCATATGATTTGCATTTATATATAGTTCTCAAACTACACTTCATGTTACAAATAATTTTTCATCTAATCCACTTTTGGGTATTATCTTTTAAATTTAGGAAATGTTTTTACAATGTGGACTCTGTTTTGATCAAGTGGGGAGGGGGGGGGGGAGGGGGGAGGGAGGAGTCTACATTGCAATCTTTTTATTTTTCTTTAATTTTTTGTTTTCTTCTCATTTTCTTGCATTTAGATAGGACCATCATGCATTTTAGGCCGTAGTAGCATGCTGGCTTTTTTTGAAACATGACACATTTTAGATTGGTACAAAAAAGTAAGTTAACATTTTTTTGTCAATTAATAGTATTTTTTTCTCTCAACCAAGATCGAATAAGAAATATAATGAAAAGTTGAATTACGGGCGATAATAGTGTAGTTAATATATAGGGAGATTCTTAGGTGATAGCCATGAAGTCTATTCTAAATTGTCGTCTTTGTTTAATGAGTGGAGGACTTAAAGTACTTGTATTGGCTTTTTGAATCTTTAAAACCAAGTTGTGTTAAGCTGAAATTGCATAGCTCCCACTTTCTCTTATATTCAATAATAATAGTAATCCAAAGGTATCCAACATTGATTGTAAATCTAGTGTTGGTCTGCAAACCCACCAAGCTCTTTCCCAACTCTCACGCCAGCTCGCAAGGCAGTGCATTGGTGGTATACCTTGGTCTCGTTTTATGAGTTGGACACCTAAGGATTACCGACATCTTGTTGACAAAGTCAGCGTCGGTCTATATAATTTTCCAAGCTCTGTCCCAAACTCTCACATCAGTCTGTGATACAACACAGGGTTGGTATATCTTGGTCTTTTAAGTTAGGTGTGTGCGATTAATTATAAATTTTTATTTTTGTAGAGATAGAGAATAAGTAATGATGCCTAAGAACTTCTTGACCTTGTTGATTTGACAGGTCATACATAAGGAAATTACAATACCCTTTGCAAACTGTGACAAGCAAGCTAAGAATTTATTTTATGGCTGCACTATGTTATCAACCGAACCAGCTGGCCAAACTAAAATTTAACGTTTGAAAATTTGAATTATGTTGAAAATTTTGTGACAAGTTGAGGAACCAAAAATTTATATAGATTGATTTTGAATTGCATAATGTTATGTTGCAACATTTCTAAACAAGTCATGTTTTTTTTTAATTTATCGTATGCTTGTTGCGTTCATGTAGTTGCATTAGAATCATAGCATACTGCCTTTTGATTTTGTGGGTATTATCTGCTAAAAACCCTCACGAGACACCACTCGTCCTACAAGGGACACTTAGAGGTTTAATGACTTGTCGCATAAGCTCAATGCAATTGCATTTCCTACAAAAGTGTGGCTTATCTAGTTATTTTTTCATTTTTGTTTTACTTGAGAATAAGTAAAAGTTAATTGTGCGGGTGATAAATATAGAAATATGTTTATTTTATGCACCTATATTTCATCTTTTTGTATTTAAATAATATTGCACTGGGTATTATTATGTCATTTTTACATATTTTCCAGTCAATCCTTATGCACTACCAAAAGTAAAGATATTGCAAAAGTAGAAAATCACTTTTTCATATTTATGAAATTTGCAGACGAAGATTTCATATTGTGTTGCTCTTGGACTCTAAGATGTGTTCATGTTTGGTAAAATAAATCATCTGTAATCTTATCTCCTATCAGTTAGTCACATGCCAAAAAAAGGAAAATATGGGAGGAATAATTGCTAGTCAAGAGGCACAAATATTCTAAAAGATACTCACATGTTATTCTCAGGATTACTCAAAATAAAGTCAAGAAAAGGTCATGAGATATGATAGAATAATTCTTGGGTAAACAGGCCTGTGTATGCATAAATTAGATTAGGGTTTTTGGTTAGCTAATCTATCCTACAAATACCCGTGTATTCTCATTGTAAAACTCTATCCAAGAATTGACAATTCTTTCTTTTCTTTTCTATACTTATCTTGGGTCTAGTAAATTTATGTTGTTTATTCAATTAGATTTGGTAAAGCACAATTTACTATTGCATTTTAATTTCTCATTAGTGATTGACCGTCTGATTAGGTTCAACGATAATTTTTATTTTCTTTCTGTTTGTTATTTTGTTCTGCAATTTCAATTCATGTATTTTCTTTTGTTTTTTAGTTAATTATTGAATTCAATATTATATCCAATTAGACTTGAATCTGTTGTGAAATTAATTACTTGCTTTTCTATTTTATTGATAATTGTAATTTGGATATCGGTTCAATTAGATTTGTTCTGAATCAAACTACAATTTCAGTTTTATTCAAATCACCTCTCCAAATATTGTCTAACTTTCCCACAAAATTATATAAATAATTTAATTTTCCTCCCTGTATTCCACCTGCATATTACACATTTGTGCGCTTGTAGTAATTTATAATAAATTTGCGTTTTTTCTATTCCATAGGAAAGTGTGAAAGAAGAACTTACTTACTATAACCATCGTGTCCGTACCTCCATAAGCCAGCAACTCCACTAACCATTTATTAAGCCTACCATCGCCACTACTGTTAGACCAAAAAATGGTCCTAACACCCAATTGAATAGGATTTGTGAAGAATAATAATCTAAAACATAGAAATCATGCAGAGACACGAGATTTATAGTGGTTTGGCATTAATGAGCCTACATCCACTTCATAGTTTCTTAATTCAACATAGAATTACAATTACGAGGCTTTAAATCACTCAATCACTCGATTACAATGAAGCTATCCCTCCGAATTCATAGATTCTTTTGGAGAAATTAGTGATTTTCTATTGAGGAATACTAGCCATGGTGGCCCTGAATGATCTAAGTGCAAAAAGCCCCCTTAATTTGCTGTTCGAAAGTGTATTCATAGGTGTATAATTGGTTAGGGGCGAGCACCACGTGGCAGCATCTGAAGATCTCGAAATTGTAGTGGAGAATGTGGGGAAATGGTCTTCATTTCGTGGGAAACATGTGGCATCCGATCCCCTTTTTTAGGCGCAGGAATAGGACAATGTGGAATTGGTAAATGCTTTAGGTTCGTGGTCAATGAGTCGGGTTGGCCCCTGTGTGGTGCGAGCTGAAGTGACCCAATAATTAGTTTCAAAACACAAGCGAATCGGGACATGTATACGCGATCCGACCCAATGCCCTATGCTCCATCCGATCCGGTGCCATGTTAGCTCACTGAAGCTATTTGATGTATGGTTGGTACGGGGATATGTCTTCTTGTGCGTGTAAAGGGATTGAGCGATTGAACTCCGAAGCGAGCCGGTCTCCTTTGTCTCTGTTTGACTCGCTAGAATGCTATGTTGGTGAAGTCATGTGGCATCTATTCGAGCCAAGCATCCGATCCGAGCCGAATATCCCATCCGATCTGAATATCCTGATCTGGTTGTGTCTCATGTGCATGCGATGTTGAGTTTTCACCAATGTCCCGCCACTTCATCTAAGCGATCGCCAATCAATGTCGATCAATTGAGCTTTGGGTGGCCTGGTTACAAAACAGGCTAACAACTACCATTCACTCTTCATCCAAAACTTCATTCATCCCTCACCAACGCATACAACACATGCATCTTGCTAACGTCGATATCTCTTGCCATGGTAAGTCCAAACCCATAATTGACAATACTCAATAATGTCTACAGTGATCAACCGAAACCTACTCCAGATATTCGTTGTACCCCTTTCAATCTTCCCAACCCATGGCTATCATTATCCAAATCGCAACCCCAATCGTCCTAGGAACTTGATCACCAATTTGTATTTTTTTTGAGGGATTTTATTTTTTGAGTTCAAATTCTCTGACTCGGTATGAATTTTGGCAGCTGTTTTGATGCTGGGCGACATGCACAGATCTAAGGTGGCATGGGTGAGGTTAATGGAAACGATTGTGTTTTGACAGATGGGGAAGTGGTTTCGATTTTCCTTTTTTTTAAATGGGAATCCTGGATTTCGAAAGGAAAAAGAGAAGAGGGGTTAAATGATTTCGAAAACACCTTTTTTCATTTTAACATGAAGAACAAATGGAATTATGAGAGGGAAAGAGAAAAAGGGAGTTTTACTCATATGGAAGAATATCTGACAAATACTGCAAACATGTTTTTTTTCATATTATATATATTTATTTATTTAGATAGATACAATTTACAGATTCTTTTGATCTCCGATGGGTGTTCGAAGCTTGTATTATCATATATAAGGTCCGATCGCCACGAACTTGACATCGTACAATAATTTAAAATTATAAATTGGACAAAACTAATTTCATCGAATTGGGAGGCTGTTTGAAAAATGGTTATTTTACTTATTTAAAAATATTATTATACGATTCTGATATCGATTTAACTCCAATCTATTTATCGTTGTCTACAAATTTACAAAACGGGTATATAATTGGTAATAATTAAATAAATGATATACATTGATATTTTTGAATTAGTTTTGAAAAATATTAAATCTCCAATTCACATTTAAAAGTTACATTTCAATTTACTATATAAATTCAAAACTCATGGATTTATGAGTTGTTACACTTCCCCTAACTCAAAATATTTCGTCGTCGAAAAGGAACGACACAAAAAATCGTACATATGTATATTTTATATAAAGTACTTTAACTTAGATGGCTTATACATAGTTTTTAACTTATTAGAAAGATATTGAGTTATAGAAATTTTACAGGCTCAAAAAATTTTCTAGCACCCAAAACTTACTGAAAATTTCGGTAGCGTATCCTTCGTATGGGTCAATCGATTTTTTTTTTTTACATTATAGTATATATTAATATACATCTCACCCATACGATGATGCATCCCAAACAATGGGGAAATAACAATATAAAAATCCAAATGTGATATTTAATCCAAAATACGTACCTTATGTAGTGTTTTAAGCATAATTGCTTATTTTTAGCAAAATAGCACAAAACCGAGCTTTAAATTGAAGCGCACGCCATTGCAAACTACTAAAATACTCAACAAACAAATGAAAATCAAGTAAATATAAATTAAACTTATATGAACAAATAATAACATAACAAGCATAACAAGTTAATGACAACAAAGTTCATGAAACCAAAGAATACACAAAATCAAGAGTTAACTTTCAAATACTTATTCTTTTCATTCACATTTAAATTTATTTTCTGTTCTGGTTATATAAATTCAATTTACTTTGATTTTTATTTAAATATACGCACATGCTTATTTTATTGCATTCATTTATTTATACTCTACATACTCAAATCCAATTAAATTTATTTACATACAGTTAGTTGACTTTTGATTTATATCCATTTCAATTATCAACATTCAATGCTTACATTCAACTTGCAATTTATTACATTTATTTTAGAGTAGCATTTTTGTCGTTCGTATGCTTATATTAATTTTAAATGCTCATTTCTTTTATTATACTTCTTTACTTTATTGATTATTTCAAAAGTTGCAAATTACAATCTAAAACATTCTTTGCAAATTTATTTTTTATTTTTCAATCAAATGAATATGTAACTTTATTTACAACTTGTTTACTTCTTTTAAGTTCAAATTCATTTAACAGTTCGGTATCCTCATTTATCATTTAAAGTTTCTCATATAACATCTTCCAATATTTATCAAAATGGTTTTAAGTATCAATTCAACCTCCCAACTGGAATTATATATTGATCTCACATTCAAAACATAAAAATGCATACCGGTGAGTCGCGATCATCTAATGAATTATTTTCAAGCGACTAAAGTGTGATTCTACATCTATCTAATGCATATGTGATTTAATATATAAGTTTGCTAGGCGTATATCCAAAATCTTACATGCTTGATCGTCCAATCTTGTCAAATAAATACTTGAAGCTTTTACTATTTTAAACAAAATTTTATTCTCATTTTCAAAATGTGTATATACATATACATACATACATATATATATATATATATATATATTTCAAACATTCCAATTACAAGATTTCAAATAAGTAGAATTTATATCTCCTCCACTTGTTCATTTGTTATATTTAATTCAATTCATTTCCAAGTACATTAGCTTATAAGTTAACAATGAAACTCATATAAATTTATATTCTCAAATATATATTATATATAATTCCTTAACATATTTAATATATCATTTAAGTTACCAATCCTTTCTTTAACACATCTTAGACCATTTTAAAGCTTTTTCTTAGATTCAATTTTTATAAGTGTCAAATCTACTTGACAAGTTGCATATAAATCAATTGGGTCTATTTAAAAATTCAATCCTAATTAATTAAATTTGAATCACCATTATTCCTTCTTATTCTTAATATTACCATAGTTTAAATCAACTTCAATATTTATTTTCAAATAACTGGTTCTCATTTTAAAATAATACTAATCAATTATTATCTGAGCAAACATGTCTTAAAATTTATTTGTTGGCCTAAATTTGTACTTAATAATATATGTAATTAATTTTCCATTTGTGGATTTATCACATACTAGTTTATCTTATGTTCGATTCAATCTTACTAACTTCGATTCATAACCTATTACTTTTGGTATTCTAATTATTATTTAAACTGACCCAAATTTTCTAATTCAAATGAAACAAATCAGCTTATTAATTTTAGTCTTATATAACAATTTTTAAAATCCTTTCACTCCAGTTTAATTTATATATACACACACACATATATATATCTTAAATTATTACTCCATATAAATTTATTTGTATCCCAACTATTATTCATTTATACATTCATAAATATTCCATTTACCATTTAAATAGTATTCCAATTATACTCATTTAAGAATAAAATTTATATTTCACACCCATTTGAATAAGAATTCCAAGTTTTGAATATTGCCTATGAAAAAGAATTTACATTAAGCTTACACTCTTTTACCTATATAGAGCCATTCATTTACTAATTGCTATTCTCTCGGACTTGTTTGTCTCGGTTTCCTTAATATCACATTTTCAAGTTCTAAAGCCCCAAAATACTTTAATATGTTTTGAAACTCCACGCATTAATGTTACTTTTCATTCAAGGTAAATTTTACTCAACAAGAGTTTCAAAGTACTTGTTTCAGTTCCAATAGTTGATGAACTAAGTTATTTATTTCACTTTAAATTCATAAAGTTAAATTTCCTCGATTAAGCTTAGAACATAAGATGGATTTAGAACAAGCTCGAGACTTACATTTAAGAAAATTCTAGTCAAGGAAATTCGAGCTACAGAAATCCTAGCTAGGAAGATGGATTCGACAGAGTAAGGATTTCAGAAAAGGTTTTAAATTTAAAACAATTTGTATTTTCAAAATTCGCTCTCTCAAGAGTGATTATAGTGACGATTATACTCATTCTAGGGTATTACTACCTTATCTCCAATGAGTTTAAATCCCATAAGCTAACTTTTTTTAATTAAACCAAAGCTTTGATACCAACTGTAATGACCTGCTATTTTAAACTATTTAAGTTGATTATAAAATCAACTCAAATCGTTCAAAGTAGCAGATTGTTATCACTATGGGGTTTAATATGAGTCAAATCACAGAATTAGACATAGAAATATTACAACATCTCACAGCGAAATATGTTTACACAATATATCAGAGTTTTCATAAATAAATACAGCGGAAATTTAAAACATTTGGTTTTCAAAATACATATGGAATTAATGGGAAAGAGATAAATAGACGAGTCTTCAAAAATCTCCATCTCCGAATTACAAGATCTCAAAGTTGTAATACTCGATCTGACCCAAGCATCATGCAAAAATACAAAACACTCGAGTACAGACTAACAATCACATATAAGTAAATCAACTCAAATGAAATGCCCAATTAAATGCATCAAGAACTTTGAGGGTGTTTGGGATTTCCATCCTCTAAGGTTCCGTGGAACAAGATACATGTAATATATCACGCTATTATAATTATGTATATTTAGTAAAGTAAATATATGAAATTAGCGTAAGCAAGATTACACTTTTACCCTTACGTCGGTTATATCTATATCATACGGTTTTCATATAAAACACCAGTACGTCAGTGGATAGGAATGCGCCGTGATACGACAACATTTAATCAAAATTGTAGGGGGGCTCGATCAGGATAATATGACAAGACACACAGGAATACCTATGGTAGGAGTCTATCAGATTGCGACCCCAAGTTGGGGGTAATGCAAAGTTGCAACTACCTCCTGCCCCATACAATACTCCCATAAAATCGAAGGTGACCACCAATCAATCACACTAGTAAGAGATATGGTATCGAAGAAGTATGTCCGCTCGAAGGTGCTACCTTACTTGGCCTGGGTATGACTCCTATTTTAGTCATTTTAATTCTGACTCGAATGTCAAGGCCATCCATCATCGTTCTCTTACTTCATTCCAGTAGTGTTCGCCAAACAATCCTACTTCATTCTGGATTCTCCACTACATTCACAGTTGTTAAAGTGGTAGCGGTATTGACAGAGTGTATGACAATATCGACTCCGGTCTCTTTAATAACCAAACATTTATATTTTTTTACACCATGGCTATTAAATTTGAAATCACATTCAATTATCGTAAATTGATTAAAGTAAAGTATCAAGTTTATTTATCAATTTCTCAAGTAGATCCAACTATATGATCTTATCAAAGTCTGAATCAAATTCGTATTTACCAATTGATTCATCGAAACTTCACTTTTGATTTTGGATTACACGTGACAAATATTGTTATTCAATTATTTTTTAATATGCAATCATTTCACACTTGAATTGCTCGGATTGGAAGTCTGTACTTTTATATTAAAATAGGAGTTAAATATGAAATAGTTTAAAACAAAACAGTAAGGTTGTATAAAGTAGTTTAAGTAAAGTTGGAAGAATTGTATAAAATAATATATTTTTTATAAAATAGATTGGTTTGGTATAAATGTTAAAGTGAGATAGTTAAGTCTTACATATAAATAGTTTAAATAAGATAAGTTTAATATAAATAGTTTAAATGACATAGTGGTAATATATATATATATATATTAGTTTTAAAATATGATAATACTTTTAAGGAATATTCCAATCTGAACAACTATCCAAACTTCCAAAATTCGACTTAATTGTGAATCAGAATTCGAAGCAAAATTCAATTTAGCTTAAGATCAAATTGTATATATTTCAAGTTTAAACCCAAGTGATTAAATTAGACTATAACTTGAATTCCACTTGTATCCTTATTAGAAAAAAAAATATCTCTAACACCCAAATTATCTTGATTTGTGGAGAATTAAAGATAGAAATGAAATAAAATGCAGAAAACACACCAAATTTATAGTGGTTCGATGTTAACGAGCCTATGTCCACTTTATATGACTTTGATTATACGTTTGAATGCAAGTACAATCAATATTTTTTTCTCGATCTCACTTTTACAATGATAATTCACTCAGTAAATTCGTGATGACTCTAAATATAAATGAAGGTATGATAATGGTGGAATCAGAACTGTGAATTGGCAAAAGCACCCCAAAAATGCCAAGTGCTAGGCTATTTATAGGTGATTTCTGCAGGCGGTTCATGAATACACATGGCACAAGTCCCGAGGATCTCCGAGCCATTCGTGAGTCGATGAAGAAATGGTCAATATGGTGGTTATGGACATGTGTCATCAGATCCTCGACTTGCGGCTTTTGGATGACCAATTCGTGGATGTGCTTTCAAAGATGTAGGGTCGGTTCGTGACACTCTGATGCGAATGGATCGCGCTCCCATTTTCATGAACAGGTCATGGAGTACTCATCACGAGCGGGTCAAGGAACATTCGTAACGACGGGTTAAGGAGATACGTCACGAGCGGGTTAAGGAGATGGGTCACGAGAGGGTTCCTGGTCTCCACAAGCTGTAGTGCATATGGGTATGTGAGCTTCCTCTTTCTTGTCTATTTCATATGTGTTTGAATCTTTGTGGCTTGGTCCAAAAGCTAGCCATCATTTTGCCCCCTCAAAGTATGTTTTATCAAGGATCGAACATGCTTCGAAATAGCCAAATCATCTTTTCCTGAAACAGCGCAAACCGACAATAGAATTTGTATGTAGCATCGCCCCACTTCATGAAACCGCGTTATTTGACCACTTGGATAAGTATAAATATCAAGATGTGTTTCCAATTAGTTTCCCATTCGGTGGTTAACTACAATCTTCGAGTCTCAAAGTACATCGCAAGCAATTCCATAGGTAAATTTCGAAATCTCCATAAGCATTTGCTACATCAGTGATTAGAAGATCTCCACTTTTTATTTCGATAGTCGTTACCAGAATCTCGGTTAACAAATCACATTATGTTCGTGTTATCTAGTGTGAACCACGAACAGTCATGGAAGTGAGATTTCACATGGACAATGGCGGATTCATTCGAGCGTTCATGGCCCGTTGGGCCGATCGATCCGTTAAGACGAATGGGGGGAGACCAAGAGTCTTCATATAGGCTATATAAGCCATTTTCCCTTTCACTTTTTTACTCTGCTTTTTATTTTTACTACCACCGCCTCCCTTTTCTTTTCAAAATCCCCAATTCCGAAACCCTAACTAGTAGTTCTCTCCAATTCACAAAGCTTCCAAAATTACTTGTTTGATCTCAAAAAGGTAATAACAACGAGATGGTTTTTCATTTCAATTATGGTTTCAATGCTCGTAATTGCATGCTGATTCAGGTGCTGAGTCCCCCTTCGCTTTTCTTTTCGATTTTGATGGGTTTGTTGTTGATCTCAGAGCCGTCTCCAGTATTAGTAATGATGGTGGTGGACCTCGAGGAGTTAAGGATGGAGAGGAAGGAAGGGTTGAGAGGTTGCAGGTTAAGGGGGAGGTTCAAGGATGGCTTCATCATGGAGGATCCACCCTTAGGGATGGAACACTGGTCAGTTGAGGACCCATTCATGGTGATAGTCTTGTGAGTAGATGAAGAAGTTGGTAGAAAGATAATCAGCTTCAGCAATTCAGATCGTGGGATGCAGTGGCGAAGCGGATTGTGGGATGGGAGATGGAGCCGGCTCGTGATGACAACCCACGAGCCGATTTCAAGAATGAATCATATCATGAACCAGTGCATATCCATGAACTCAAACTATACCGCGAGCCGGACCTCCATCTCGAGCTGAACCCCTTTCATGACCCAGACTCCCATCACGAACCGAACCATAGAACTTCATGAATTAGCCAATTTCCGATCCAATCCTTATTTTATGACTATATCCGACTAAGTTACACCAATCAATCGAACACGCTGACGTATACTTCAACTGAGAGTCCATTATGACTCGAATAATTCAGTAAACAGTTAGGTTTAGAGCCTTCAAGATGAACCTTCTGAACTGGATGACAACATAACTTAGCAACATACAACAACCAATTTTATGCTTATCTGATTAACTCTATACTTTTCTTTTCAGTACCGTATACACTTGTACACACCAGCACTTGCACACACGGGGTTCACGGGTATTTATTCTCTAACTGCTTATGTTCATTCATTAACACAGCAAACATGTCCGGTAGACGCTCAGCAAGAATATCAGAGAAGAGTGCAGATCTAGAATCGTCAAGTTACTACAATCATGATGCACTTCCATCAGTTCTGGAATGGGATAACTCTGGATCCGATTATGAAACAAATGTAGATACAGAATCAATATCCTCTGAAAGTACATCGCTTGAGGAAGAGGAAGACGATCGCGCTCCCGATGAAATTGAAGGTGTTTAGATATTAGATAAGACGAGCAACTCCATAGCTTCCAAACTGGATGATACAAGGCTAATGAGAATTTGATTAAGGCATAGGATCTCCTGGGATGATGTGAAAACCCCGGAGAAGGAGGACAGACCCCACTTTTCTCCGCAAGGGTACATGGCCATTAGCTGGGTCATGTGCACAGTAGGTGCTATTACTCTTTCTCCTCCAATTGTCATTGATCTTCTAAGACGACTACGCATTGGTCCAATGCAACTCCATCCCAATTCTTACACTGCTCTGCACACCTTGTATATTGCATATGCGGAAATCTTGGGGTCCGAGCTCGTTTTCAAAGATTTGAACTTCTATTATTATTTTAAGCAGTACTCCACGGGGACTCCGAACTTTATTTTCTTCGAGTCGGTCCCCTCCAAAAAGGTCTTGATAGATGGACACAGTAATTTAGGAGATGATAAATCTGAACGGTTTTACATAAAACACTAAGCTGGATGTGCGAGGAAGTGGTTACAATCAATTAGGTTCTAAATCCTTCAGTGTACATTCCAATTGCATGATTAAAGTGCTAATGTTTTCTTTTCTGTACAACCCATAATTTCCAAAAAACGGAGGGTTTGGTGTACGAAAATCTATTGTCCCGCTTTTGAAAAGTACCTCGAATTTTTGCAAAATCAAGAAGTGTATAACCAATGAGAATCCTCACAAACATCATCTCCTCGATGTAAGATTCGGGCTTGGTAAGGACGGCAAGCCTTATAAGCTGTGCCCCCTACTCAGACGGTTGGTGAATCTAGTAGCATGCCCCCCAGTCGAGGGACCAGTAAACACGGAAACTACAAAGGCGTCCGAGTTTCCTAAAAGTCCTTCGCCTGTGACAATTCAGGATGACAAGGAGTTGAATGTCTACAAAGGGGGTGAAATTTGAATTGATGAACTAAAGGATGACTCAGTTTCCAAGGAGCAGTCTCCTCCGAAGACTCCATCACCAGTGGAGCCCATAGCTCATGACTTATTAATAGAGGAACAAATATTTGGGGATTTGGAAAAGATCCCCCCGCCAGATAACATTTACACATCTAAGGATTTTGGAGCAGAATCGCTCTTCCCTGTCTCTAAGGAAGAAACTACTCCTATATAAAAGAAGGATACTACACATATGAGCCTAGCTCCGGGCCTTGGTCTGTGAGGGGGGATTACACGAGATACACAAATCACATGCACCACTTGTCACAACACCCATATACTATTTTATTCACGACCCTTATAATTGCTTGTTATTCTTTACAAGAAAAATGCCTCGTCGCCACTCATATTCTCATCGTAAATTTCGTGACTGCACACCCAGACTCAATCCTGTGACTGAGCACGATCGCAGTGATAGTCGGGGAAGGGATAGTCAAAGACACCATGATTCCTATCAATCCCATTCTACGCACTCTCGCACTCCTTCGAGGCAAGATCTCGAGAAGTACCTTAGTCATCAATTGCCACATGTAGGAGGAAAACAACTTCCTAAGGCTCCGACACCCTCGAAGGTTATACCTCCCCAGGGCGAATCATCCAAGAAGCATCACGAATCCAAGGACAAGCACAAGGACCCAAGAAAAGGTTTGAAAAAATAGAAAGCAGCTCTTGTTCCTTCTGATCAGCACCACTTGGACACCTCTACCGCACTGGAGGTGGCCCTGACTCCCGATAATAAGGCGAAGCTAGAGCGTTTACGAAAGCAGTTTCCTGATATCTATTTTGAAAGGACACTTTTTGTTCTAGATCTCGAACCAGTTCCTAATGAATGGGATATAGAAGTCGTGGACTGAGTCAGCCATATGGCTAAACAATACAGGGAAATGAAGAAAATCATGCCAAAAATCTTTCAGAGGTCATCCGCCGTTTAGAGGTGGATGCGGCTAGGGCTAGAGTGAAGATTGATCACGACATCAAGGCCAGAAATAAGGCCGAGAAAGAACTTGAAGATACACTAGCTCTTCTTGCCTTAGCTCGGAGAGACGTCGAAAACTATAAGATAGAGTTAGAGAGTGCAAAGAAAAGCTTTCACCTTGAAGTTGGTTCAAACAGCCAAGTGCAGTTGGCTCTGAAAAAGGAAATTGGTGATCTCAAGTCAGCTAATACTGAGCTGGAAACATCACAGGATTGCTTCACCGCGGAAAAGGCTTCTTGGGAGAAAGAAATGGCTGGCTTAAAAGATAAACTTGCTCATGCTCAGAAGAGAGCAGCTCTCGCCGAAAGTAATGCTAATAAAGCCCTTGAGTCCACTTCCACTGCTACCGCTAAGCTTGCCGCGGCTGAACAAGAGATAGAGCGGTCTGATGAACTATCAATGGACTTTTTTGATCAAGTCATCCGAACCCGAGATATTTCTTGGATCAACAACTATTCCACTACCTTAGTTGTGTATGGGAACATATTGTCGAGATTGAAAGGCAACGCTTAAAGGTCTAGGATATAGATGAGAACCAGCTTATGCAAACCTTTCTCAGGGGTGGAGATCCTAAGGATTTAGCGGAGGGCAGGCGTCAAATTAAGGAATCCATGGAGGCAGAGAGGCTTAAGCTCAAAGGAAAGAACAATATTGACGAAGGTTCTTGCGCAGAAATGGAGCCCAAGACTTCTGAGGTCGAGGAGTATAACCCAGATGATCCATTGATCTCAGAAATTCAAATTCCTCCATCTGTTGAGGTTTCTACTACGGCTCCGGGCGATGAGTCAATGGAAGGTATCTCCATTTTTTCTCCACAATTTGTCAAAGATATTGTAACTTGTCGTCGCATTGTGGAGAAAACAATCGAGAAGACCACATTTTTTCCTAATCTAATAATAGTTGCTTCTCATGTTATAGGTGCCAAGCCGGCCGAAGGGATTGTAGAAAAGAAAGCAGAGATCGAGAAGGTCAACGTACCATCAAGTACCGAGGTCCCTGAGGTCCCAAAGCAAACTGAGGTCGAAGCAACTGAGAAGGCCATTGTAGCATAAAGTATTGATGTTCCTAAGGATGCTGAAATCATCGGAGCCTTAAAGGATACCGACGATGACAACAGGGATGAAGAAGAGGAGGTCTCCATCACAGGAGAAACAAAGGATGATGACAGCATGACCTTAGCTGACATGAAGGCCAAACAGGATAAACAACTGAAATTGAAAATAGAGGAAGGGCCTCTAAATATGCCGCCTATCTCTGCACCTGATCCCAAATCTGGATTAATTATAAGCTCTCCACCAAGTCGATAACTACATAACTTGCGTCCTAGTCCTCTGACATTCCATAAGATCCTCCTTCGGATAAGAGGAAGAGGAAGAAGCATGACAAATCTAACGCCGACCAGGAGGAGCCAGAGAAGCAGAAGAAAGAGGAAAAGTCAAAGTCATCCCCAAAGGCCAAATAGAGCTCATTTGTTTATGTCTTTTAGTTCTTTCACTGGCCTTATGATGTAGTTGTGAGAATGGCCCTCACTTTTTTTCCAGCTTTGTTTTGTAAACCTGTGTTAGTAAATGAAGTTCTGTTTCTTTTGCATTGTTGTGTCCCTGCAAGTTTATTATACTTAGTCATACAAAAATATTTGAATCATAACTAAGTCAGAATCATGTGCAATGAAAATTTTGAAATTCCTGCACTACACGTGTATGTGTATGAGTATGCCCCTAATCAATCATTAACGTGATGCCTGGCCAGGGCTTTCTGAGGGTTGATTAGAGTCAAGCATATGTTGCCCTCCATGTCCGAAAATGAGGGGTTCAGGCTCAACTTTCATTCTGGTCATTGGTTCTGTAACGGGGTGGAGCCCTTTCGTGGCTTTTAATCAAAACGCATTTATACTCTCCTGTCGTATGTCGAAGACAGAGTTCGAACTCAACTGTTAGTTTGCTCTCCAATCCTTCCGTGGGATAGGAGTTCATTTGCAGCACTCATTCCCGGGCGCCTTTATGCTCTCCCGTCGGATGCCAAGGGTAGAGTTTAGTCGAGACGGTCTTGTTAATCATGGTGCACCTTCACGCCTTGTGGACAATTAATTTCCTTGTCCTTTATACTCCATCTCACATCACGAGAACTAGAGTGCCGATAGCTGTGTCGTTTACTTCGTTGCACCCTCGATGCTCTGCATACTGTTGACCTCCTGATCTAACAGAATGCACTTTGAGTTACTTGCTTCGAGATTGCCGCGAGATTTATAGCAAATTTCATAATTATAACAGCTCATATAAGTAAAGAATGAATGGTAAATAAAAAGTGGTGCAATAAAAGTAAATGACACACAGTATTTTATAGTGGTTCGGTCGAATCATGACCTACGTCCGCTTTATAATATTTTGCTTATATAATCAAATTGTTCTAGGCAAGTCGTGCCTTTTTACATGGTCCTAGAAATAAAAGACTAAAGATGACAATTTCATGTCAAGTAACGCCTCAAATGCTGGGTGTTCCACACTCTGGGGATCTCTCTCCATCCACGGTCGCTAGTCTGAAGGATTCATTATCAAGCCTCTGTAGGATGGTGTATGGTCCTTCCCATTTCGGACCCAAATGGACCGGGGGTGGAGAGACACACTTTAGAACCAAGTATCTAGGTACAAAGGTTCGAGCTTGGATCTTTTTATTTTAATACCGAGCAATCGGCTGCTTGTGCCTCAAGGCACGTAGGTCCGCTTCATCCCTTTTTTCTTCAACCATATCCAGGGATTCGAGAAGCTACTTATTGTTAGTCATTTCGTAATAAGTTGTTCTGTGGGATGGTACTTCTAGCTCCATCGGGATGACCGCCTCTGATCCAAATGCAAGGGAGAAAGGGGTATGATCTGTCACTGATTTATAAGTAGTCTTGTAGGCCCACAATGCCAAAGGTAGCTCGTCGACCCACATGACTCTGGCCCGCTTCAGTCGCTTCTTCAGAATGGATTTGATTACTTTGTTTGCTGCTTCTACCTGTCCATTTGATTGCGGATGCACCACTGCCATGTATCTTTTCTCGATATGATATCTCTAGCAAAATTCCTGAAACTCTGTACTATCGAATTGGGTCCCGTTTTCTGTTATGACGACCTTCGGGATTCCAAATCGACATATAATGTTTCTGATGATTAAATTAATCACTCGCTTGATTGTGATCTTGGTCAATGATTCCACTTCGACCCACTTTGTGAAATAATACACAGCCATAATAGCGAGCCTTGCTCCGCCCTTTGCAATGGGGAGGCTTCCGATAATGTCAATTCCCCAAACAACAAAGGGCCATGGGCTCATCATCTTCAATCGGCTGGGAGGTGCCTTGGGAATCTTAGAAAATTTCTCGCATTTGTCACAGCGTCATGCATATTTGGCTGCATCTTTATTTACGGTTAGCCAGAAATAGCCATACCATAGTATCTTCTTTGCTAATGTTTAGCCTCCAGTGTGGTCGCCACATTCACCTTCATGTACTTCTCTCAATACTCGTTCAATGTCGTCATGGGCTATACACTGGAGGAGTGGCATTGTGAACCCTTGTCGATATTGGACTTTGCCTTGCATGACATATCTGGAGGCTTTACTAATGACGGCACATCTTTTGCTCTTTTTGGTGGGAAGAGTCCCATTTATCAGGAAGTTCTTTAAGGGCGTCATCAACGACTCGCTTTCCGGCTCAGTCTTCAATATAGGATCAATTTCCATCTGATCGATACTTGGAGAATGCAATATCTCAATTGGGACCATCTCTGTGTCCTCAGGACTGTCAGAACTAGCCAGTTTGGCCAACTTATCTGCCTTCTGATTATCTGGTCGAGGGATATGAGTTATGCTGTAGTGCTCAAATTCACCCAGCAATTTTCTCACTTTCTTCAAATGTGATACAAGCCTTTGCCCTTTGGCCTAAAACTCTTCATTGACCCGATTCACAACTATCTTGGAATCAAAAAAGATATCCAGCTTTGCTATCCCTAACTCCTTTGCAAGCCTAATCCCGGCAATCAGGGCTTCGTACTCTGAGTCATTGTTCGCGGCATAGATCTCTAATCTCAGAGTACAGATATCGATCGTTCTTCAGGAGTTACAAGTACCACTCAAGCGCCAGATCGTTTGTCATTCTTAGCTCCGTCAGTATATAGTTTCTAGGTGTTGGGGTCAACTAGGTGTTTTGAGGTATCAACTACTTCACTTGCTACATCGTCCTCTGGGATAGTAAATTCTACTATGAAGTCTGCCAATACTTGCCCCCTTATCGATCTTCGGGGCTGGAAATTCAAATCAAACTGACTCAACTCTATATTCCATTTGAGTATCCTTCCTGATGCCTCTGGTCTCTGTAAAACTTGTCGGAGCGGATGCTTGGTACATACAGTGATGGGGTGAGCTTGGAAATAGTGGCAAAGCTTTCCAGATGCGATCAGCAGACTGTATGCAAGCTTTTCTGTCTATGGGTAGTTCCGTTCTGCTGCCGCTAGCTTCGTACTCACATAGCACACTGGCCTCTGGACTTTATCTTCTTCTCTTACCAAGGCTGAACTTATTGTGTGGGATGACATTGCCAAGTACACAAACAAATCCTCATGGTCTATTGGCTTGGACAGTATCGGGGGTTTTTCTAGATGATTCAGCAGGTTCTAAAAAGCTTCCACACAATCAGTAGTCCATTCAAAATTGCGTTTTCCTCGCTTTATCAAATCGAAGAATGGAATGCACTTATCTGTAGCGTTAGAAATGAATATGCTTAATGCTGCTACTTTTCCAGCGAGGCTTTGCATATCTTTAATCTTCCTTGGTGTTTGGATATTCCTGATTGCTACAATTTTATCTGGATTGATTTCAATTCCACGTGAGCTAACTATAAAGCCTAGGAATTTTCCGGATGCAACTCCAAATGAACACTTTAGATGGTTAAGTTTTATCCCATATCGTCAAAGAATATCATTCTGCTAGGTCACCGGCGGAAAATTTTCTGGATTTTACTAACATATCGTCAACATATACTTATATCATCTTTCGATCTGATTGTAGAACATCTGGTTCACTAATCGTTGATATGTAGTCCAACACTCTTTAGACCGAAAGGCATCACTACATAGCAGTACAGTCCCATATCTGTGATGAAGCCGGTATGCTCCTGGTCTGGAACATGCATGGGGTTCTGGTTATATCCGGAATACGCATCCATAAAGGATAGGATTTCATGATCTGCTGTTGAATTCACTACTTGATCGATCCTAGGAAGAGGAAAACTGTCCTTCGGGCAAGGTTTATTCAAGTCTGAAAAATCAATGCATGTACGCCGCTTTCCATTGGACTTCTTTACTAAAACGGGATTTGAGATCGATTCCAGGTAAACCGAATCTCTAATGAATCTGTTGTTCCTCAACTTCTCAACCACTTCCTTTAGAGCAACTGACCACTCTGGGCCGAGCATTCGCCTCTTCTTCTTAACGGACAAATGTTTTGGGTTGATACTCAATGATTGGGTCATAATTAAAGGTGATATCCCACACATATCAGCATGGGTCCAGGCAAACACGTCCAAGTTGGCTTTTAAGAAATCATTCAATTCCTTTACTCGAAAAGGGTCCAACTAGGATCAGATTTTCAAAACCTTCGCTGGGTCGTTATTGTCAATTGGGATATCCACATTTGTTTCATTGTGTGTCGCCATTCTTCCCCCAGGCTCTTCGTCCACTTTGAGATTTATGTCCTCGGGCAATTCTCCAAGCGACTCCCTCGGGGTCTTCCCCCTTAGTTGTTATGCTGACCCCTCCTTGGCAGGAGGGGGAGCACCTTTAGTTTCTATATTTAGTCCTTTCATCAACATCTTCAATTCCGCCATGTAACAGGCTCGTCTAGTAGCCTGGTCACCTCTAATCACTCCCGCTCCTGCATATGTTGGAAATTTCAACAATAAGCACCAGGCAGCGATGCAGGCTCTGAATTCTGCAAGGGCTAGTCAGCCGAAAAAGGCATTATAGGGCGAGTCAATATCCAAAACCACAAATGGGAGAATTCCCACTCTCTGGCGCCTCCCAGGGTCACTGACAATTCTACATATCCCATCGGAGCCATCGATGCCCCATTGAAGCCGCGAAACCATCCATCACAGGGCTTCAAATCTTCGACCTCGAGCTTCATCTGATCAAATTCTTTCTTAAATAGGATGTTAACTGAGCCTTCGTTGTCTACTAAGACCTTGTGGACTAAAGCAGGACCAATAGTGGCTGTTATGACTAAGGGATCTTCAGTAGGGGAATAAACTCTAACACTATCTCTATCGCGGAATATGACATGGTCAAATTGTTTTCTGTTGCTTTATCGAGGTGGTGTCTTCGGAATTACTGCACTCCCTTAATCAAACATGCTTGGCCGCATTCACATATTGGTCCATCGCCCTGAAGTTGTGTCTAGCCGGATGAGGCCCTCCAACTATAGTATTAATTTTGGTCACCAGATTTGCATTTTTGATCAGTGCTGAAACTTGACATCATCAGTGCTGCTTGGATCGAGAGAATGAAACTGGGAAAATGCAACAAGAAATTATGAGTGCATACATATGTGCAACATTACGAGTTTCTGAACATGATTGAGCACGATCTCTCATTTGTCAAAGGGGGTTGGCAGGCCGATCAGAGCATACTATAGGATATAGTAATATATTCATGTTTAGTTTTAGTTTTGGTTGTAAACCATATGTTGCATATGTGTGTATAATATGTATGAAAGCATGTATAACTATGGTCAATTGTGTGGCTTGATAGCTTAACGTAGAAGTGCAAGTGTAACTTGGTTGTTTTGATTCAAAATTTCAGGTAGTCAAAAAAGAGAGATGGTGGAAAAGATTGGGGATGAGTAATAGTTGTACACATATTGGTGTTTGTTGCACTTATCATTATATTTGCCTTATTTTATAGAAAAAAACCTGCTATAGCAGGTTTGTAGGTTGATGGGATCAATATGAGAAGACATCCCCCAAACTTTGGATTATTCAGAAATATTCCAAACTTCGCATGGGAAAGCACGTTAAACTTCGGATTATTCTTGTCAATTAATCCTTAATAACAACCATTTATTTCTTTTCAATAACTTTTATTCGAAATAATATATTCCAAAAATTATCTTCAGTTATAAGATAGATTTTATAACTTCACTTCTATCGATATACCTGGTTGTAAATCAATATGCAGAAAACGATTAATTTATAGGCCATACACTGTCATTTACTCAACCAAATTACCCATTGGTTTAAACAAATAACTGTTAAATTTCAGGTCAATAGTCAACAACCAAATCAATCATCCAATCAGAACAGTTCACATAACGATAATATGAAAATAAATGTCATTAAATATATCTGAGGAATCAAGTTGGATTCCTCCGACCTTCTCTTTCTTTCATCAAAATAGATTATCTTACATAATTTTATTTAATATGAATTATTAAAATTTAAACTAATAGTTTCTAGAACGATAACTTATAAAAATTTAACACAACAAACACTTCAAACAATTCATTAAAATAAACATGTTTATATATAAACGTGACCAACAAGGTAAGTTACCTCCATTGGGTCCAATCGTTAAAATAACGATTTGGTTTTTCACTAAAATTAAACAACATTTAATTTCATTAGTTAAATCAATATATGATTATATTTAACAAACAATCAACTAGTAACAATCATAGAACACAAAATAAAAACCAAACTTATATAAAATATAAGTGGGAAAAAATTGGGTGAGTTTAATTCACTGTGATTTCATCCGTAGTTTAAACGGTTGGTTTTAATTAAATTAAACAAGTGTTTAATTTAACTAAAAATCCAGTTGATTCCAATTGCATCCATTTTTGTTCCATAATGCACTACTCATTGAGACGAGTCAAATGTCTCTTGAATCATCTGATTCTGATCATATATGAGCAAGATATAAATATTTAAAGTTAACACTAATTTAATTATTAATTAATTTCCTTTATTACTATTTTAAACTAATTACTTTATTAATGTTATACTGGGCCAATCAATTTTGCTTTATGTTCAAACCGCCGACTCCTACATCCCTGCATTTGTTCCAAAATGTCTGATATTAGAATGATTTAATAAAACAATCTACTATAAATTCCCTTAATCATATTTTAATAATAAATTAATTACTTGGTTTATATTTTAACAGGCCTCCTTCATTACTTTGGAAAAACATCATCCCAACTTTTACTACTTCACCTAAAATACGGTTCCCTCTCCTGTTAATCACGACATAAAAATAATATGTGTTTCAGCATAGAATTTAAATTAAATTCCTTAATTAAAATAATAGTTAATGGTTAAATACATTGGTTTACTTCCAAATTTCGGGTAAAAAGGCATCTCGTTTCTTCATATATACGCTGCTTCCACATTCGCACCTCTGGTCGATCGGACCTCCATTAGATACTCCTGCTGACTTCGCCTTTCCCTCCTCCGCCTGCGCGCCAAGTTCTAGTCAACTCGATAAACCCATTCTCCCTTATTTCCTTTTGAATGACGCGAATTGCAGGAGGATTTTCGATCACTAGAGAAGTTCACCAGCGATCATCAACGTTCAGATTAAGGCTCTCATTGAGCACGTTAGTTTTGTATTTGGGAGGATTTGACATGGGTTCATAGATTTCCAAAAGATTTAGGTGAAAGTTTGAGAATTCTTGTTAGTTCATTTAGAAAGATGGTGGAGGCGCTGTTTCAGGATTCATTGAGCACGCGCAATTGTGTTTTTGGGTTTGACTACTGCTAAGGGTTTATATAGTTAATGCAAAATAATAAAATATTATTTATTAACTTCATCGCGAAGTATCGTGTTAAAATCCACCACATATGATGTCCAATTGAGACGAAACTCCTAATCCTATCATAAAAAAATATTCTAGACTCGATGGGACAGATTTCATCGAATTACGTGGTCATTTGTAAAAATTCTTTTATAAATCACAAGCTAAAAATCACGCATTTAATTTCCTATGATTACAAAATGAATCCAATCAACTTGAAACTTTGTAATTATACTTGACCTTTTCCTTACGGATCCAATGAAATTTGTTTCTTTAAAATCGGAGTTCGTTTGGCTAGTCGTTTATCTCTTTAAAGTTACCCCTGTCAAATAATATAAATGATTAAATAAGAACAAAGACGTTTATGGTTGCTATGATAAAAAGATAAGTCCAATTCACGAAAATCAAAATCTTATAATAATTTATTATTGTGAATCCAACGACACAAGTTTCGTCAAATTCCGAGACTGTATCCCGATACACTATTTTTATATGCCAAACAACGCTATTTTGGACACCAAAATACCCGATGTCCTAAAATAACAAACTACACGTCTATTATGACTCTAAATGTCGATACGAAATCAACGGAATTGGTTTCGTGGCTTAATTTGATCATCTTCTCAAGTTGTACACAAATATCTCTCTATTAATTTAATTTAATTTAATTACGCGTTATAGAAAATGATTGGGCGTTTATGGCCGCCATTGTCACATACGACACCGGTTTGCCACAAACTTTAATACTGTACAATAATTTACAAACTTTAATACCATACAATAATTTACCGTTACGGTTCCAGTGAAACTAATTTCATCGAAAAATTGATATCGTTTGCAAAATGGCTATTTTTAAGGCATTTGATATCGATAGAATATTATTTAAATTTCAAAATAATTCAGTAAAAGTAATAATAAATTATTATCATCATATTTATCCAAATACATTTATCATATAGTTATAAAACTTAATATTATCATTTTCGAGCTAAACGGTATCCAAATATACATATGTAAACCCTTTTAAATTATTAATTAAACATCATAGTTTATAAACGAATTCCATAATGACTATTTTAAAATTTGAATTGGACATAACTAACAATCAATAACACGAAATCTGGATTTTTCTCTTCCATATGAAAATTATAATCTACCAGATTCCAACGTTCCTTGTTTCACAGAATTGCAACTTAAAACGGATTTTGTATATTCAATTGAAGTTCGAAACTCAACATTACGAACTAGCGCGCCATTTCAAGCTCGTTTATAATTATATACAAACTTAACGTTCGAACGTTGTCGTAAATAAATGAATTCAATATTAAAATGCATTAATATTCCAAAATACTACAAAAATATGGGACATTACAACTTGTTGTCGTCCTGATGCAAGAGGGAAGGGTAGTATGCTATGGTAGCAGACAGTTGAGAGTTCATGAGAAGAACTACCATACCCATGATCTAGAGTTGGCTGCAATATTGTTCGCATTAAAGTCTTGGCCACATTATCTACTTGGCGAAAGATTTGAGCTATATACAAATCATAAGTCGCTCAAATTCTTGTTCTCAAAGAAGGATCTCAACCTAAGGCAACAATGGTGGATGGAGTTCCTAGCGTCCTACGACTTCGAGATATCTTATACCTCGGGCATGGGTAAAGTAGTGGCGGACGCACTAAGTAGGCAGACGATGGTTTTGAGTCCTCTATTCATAGAAAAGTGGAGCTTGAAGTACATCTCGACCTTTGGTTTTAAGCCATTTATGTATTTCACAATGGGATTGTTAGCATCATTGGAGGTGCGACCTACTCTATTGGTGCGTATTTGATCTATACAGCGGGAGAACCCACAGATATCAGACATCATGGACAGGCTTGGTAGAGGACAGACTTCTAGTAACCTAGCTAGATATACAGTGGACTAGAAATGGCGGCTAAGGCGGGATGGAAGGTTATGTGCCCCTAGGATTGGGGAATTTCTAAAAGCAATGCTTGATGAAGCTCATCATTCTTGCATGGCTATCCATCCGGGCGGCGACAAGATGTATTGTGACATGAATAGGGTTATCTTTTGGACTGGCATAAAGAAGGATGTGGCAGAATTTGTAGCTCGATGCTTGACGTGCCAAGAAGTAAAAGTCGAACAAAGGAAACCTAGCGGATTGCTTCAGCCCTTAGATATCCCACAATGGAAGTGGTAGAGTGTCTCTGTGGACTTCATCGATTGATTTCCCCGATCCAGGAAGGGAAATATGAGCATTTGGGTGATAGTGGACAGACTTACAAAGAGTGGTCATTTTATTCATGTTAAGAGTAAGAGGACGACGACATGGATAACATCAGTACCTTTGAGAGATAGTCCGACTGCATGATGTACCTACCAGAGTAGTAAGCGACTGTGACCCCATCTTTACTAGTGAGTTTTGGAAGAGATTACAGGAGGCGTTAGGTAAACATCTACATTTTAGCACTACTTACCACCCTTACACTGATGGATAGACTGAGAGGGTAAATAGAGTTCTTGAGGATCTTCTAAGACTATGTATCCTAGATTTCGGAGGGACGTGGGAGGAGCATCACCCATTGGTCGAGTTCGCCTACAACAACAATTACTAATCGAGCATAGGCATGGCACCCTTTGAAGCATTATATGATCGACCTTGTAGATCGTCGACTTGTTGGTAGGAGTCTACGGACAGAATTCAGCTTGGACTTGAGATGATTCAAGGTACTTCTGAGAAGATTGATTTTATCCGCCGAAGAATGAAAGCAGCCCAAGACAGACAGAAATCCTATGCCAATAAAAGGAGGACCAATTTGGAATTCGAAGTTGGAGATATGGTCTTCATTAAAGCATCACTGCTAAGAAATGTGGTTCGCTTTGGTTCTGTGGGGAAGTTGACGCTGAGATTATTAGGGCCATTCCCTATAGTGGAGAGGATAGGTCAGGCGGCCTATAGGATCAAGCTACCAGACAGACCGACGGGCGTACACGATGTGTTTCACATTTCCCATTTGAGGAAATGTCAACATGATATGGCAAAGATAGTAGAGCCAAGCACACTTGCATGGAAGTTGAGAAGGAAGCATCGACGAGAAGATTTCGTACTCATATCTTTGGATCGGAAATCAAGGAGTTACACAATAAAGAAATCAGATTGGTATAGGTGCACTGAGGAAAAGACCGCAAAAATGCGACATTGGAACCCGAAGATAGGATTTTCTTTTCTTATTTTTTCTCTTTGAAAGTATGTTCTTGACTTCTTTTCCAAGCTTTTACTTTGCATTTGCTTCTATCATTCAAATATGTGTATCCTATCATTCGAACCTACGATCCTTAGGTAGAATCCATTGGTTGGAAACATGTGTTTGAAACATGTAATGATTGATGGTTGCAAGAGGATGCAAGTGTTTGCTAGTGGTTGTTCATGGATGCATATACACACAATAGGCACTAGATCGGCTCAAGCACTTACATATTGCATATGGATGTGTGTGCATTTTATTTTCTACGGATGGAAATGGGTGAATCATCATATGGATGATGCATTTTGATGAATGATTGTGCACACATATAGAGTTTTATATGTTATACTAGGATTATTTGCATACGTTTTTGGATTCATAGCACAAACGTATATTGCATTAAGGAGGTCAACTTAATCAGTCGACCGCCTGATTTTCACATTAGTGTAATGACACATACACATAACATCTTTGCATATGTTCATACAGGCATTATAAATTCTTAAGGATAATTGATGCCTGTGGATGATGGATGAGTAGATGGTCGTTAGGATAGTAACATTCTTCTTAACTTGGAGATTTCGAGGATGAAATCCTTTAAGTAAGGGAGAATCTAACACCCCAAAAATTAATACACTATAACAACGCTTTAAAGATAATAAAATGGGAATTCATTCATTAATTATTCCGAATTAAGTAAAACCCAATCTATAGCATATAAAAAGTATAGATCCACATCTATTACCTATTTCTCACATAGTACCTTTTTTAGCGAGCCACATCTCCCACATACCCTAGTAAACAGCAGAAAAGGAGAGGTTAACTTTTTAAGCATAAATAAAGAATCACACAAATCGAATAGTTTCATCCATAGGGAAACAATTGTACCTTGGATTTTAGAGAAGCTAAAGTAAAATCGAAAATAATTCTGTTCCACAAAATCACCGTAGATCGCCAGCCCACACACATTCCTCAATGAATTCAAACCCCTTTTAATCAATCGTGAACTTTTAACCTTAGTTTTCTTGGGTTCGAACCTACAGGATTGTAAATAATCAAAGTGGAAAATATACTGAAGGAGTCGATCAAGGGTTCGTACGACAATCGCTAGTACAATTGAGGGAGCCAATCTAGGATTCGTACCTACAAGATGCAAAATAATCAAAATAGAGAAAGGAAAATATATTGAAGGAGTCGACCTAGGGTTCGTACGATAATCTGTAGTAAAAATATCGATCTATGTCGAAATAGCGAGAAAGGGCATCGGATAGGAGTAGAACCGTAAAACGCAATGGATGGTAAGGATAGTTAAGGAACTTCAAAAAGGCACAAGTAAATTAGTGTAAATAATTTTCTTTATTAGTAGTAGAGATGGATTGAAATCAATTATTAAAATGGCTAGAATTATATGAGTTGAAAAGATAGAAAAATTCTGGAATTGTAGGCTAATTGAATAAATAGCCTGTACAAAAATGAGTTTGAATATAAATATATTAATATTTCTTGAAATAAGAAATAAAGGTTCCATAGTTTTATATATATGTACATAAGTGTATTGAATGAAATACAAGTATGTGATATAAAATGTAGCATGATTGGGTAGATATCCAGTTTAAAAAAAACGTAATGCATATAAGGTAGAATATTTATGTCAATCAGATATAGGGTACAAGATATACTATAATACCCTGACACGTCTGCCAGCCTTTATTTGATCTTTCAATGGGAAATGTTTGGATTCAAAGAGAAAACTTGTTTTGAAAGTATAAAACCAAAATATGCTTGTTATATAAGAAAAGATATTTGAGAATAAATTTTTCTATGGAAAAGATACTAGTATTTATAAAAAGGAGGCATGCTATATACCCCAAAACCAGAAGGAGGAATAAATGGGCATCTTACTATTCCAGTATGAATTTAAATAATCAAATGCTACTATTATCTGAAATCATATAATGAAAACGATGATGGATTTTGTTAGAAAAATTCTTTTTGACAATAGGATGCTCCAAATCTTTAGGTGGAGTTCAGTGAAAAAATATAATGTCAAGCATTTTTTATAATTATGAAAATGTTGTGAAGAAGATGCTAGTGCATAATTGTTTCTTTTGAAATTCAATGGATGAATTACCTATTGATTGCATATAGTATGTATGTTGAGTTTGTCTTATTTGATACACCTACTTGAGAATGAGAAGTTGTGCATGCTAAAAAAAATTGTGAATCTGACCTTATGTAAGCTACAAGTTGAATACTTATGTGACTGGTAGGATAAGCAAACACTCATAAATATAAACGTGTATGCTATTAAAAAGGGTTGTTGTGAACCTGTTGGATGAAAAGCATGGATGGGTGAGAACTAGATAATATTTACATAAGTAAATAAATTGAATTTATTGCTTGAAAAGAAATAAAAGTTAAGTATATGTGAATAAACCAAGCGATAAGCTTGGTATTGTTTGAATTATGTTATTGATGTTGATTGCTTTAGGATGATACCTAGTGTAACACCCTGAAATTTTAACAACACTAAGGATGATAAATTAAAGAATAATTAATGTGAAATACACTATTAACAATGAATTAAGGAAAACATAATTTAATATCAAAATTAAGTGAAACGGACTGCGCCATTGCGTACATCTCAGAATTCTGGTCAAGATAGACATTTGGTTTATGTGAAACGGACAATGTATGAAGAAGTTATTAAGGTTTGAAGTTTGTATACACATTGAAAGAATATATATATATACATATAATAGGTTCATAAATTCAAAAATGGGTCCAGAAATTCGAAATTCGGTTCAAATTTCGAAATTTGGGAAGGTGGTAGATTTCCCGCCGAGGTGGATCTACCCACTCACAGGAGGGTCGACCTACCCAAAGGGGGGTCGACCCATAGATCAACCCACTCAAAGGGGGGTCGACCCACCCCTGAATAGATCTAGGCGAAATACTTCGTTTTGTATACCTTTCGGAGCAAGATTCATTGATCCGAAGGCTATATAAAGGACCCTAAACCTAGGTTTTATTCATCTGAAAATGGCAGCGACGACGGAGCTCTGCTGCAACGTAGATTGAATGACCTAATCTCCTCCAAAACCAATTCAGCAAGCATTAACAAATTCAGAGATTGCTACAACAACAAATTCAACGTGTTCTTCGCAGTAATTTGGATCCATTTCCTTAGATCTATTCATTGTAAGTTCATGTTATTTTTAGATCTGAACATTTAAATAGTAATCATGATATGTATATAAAAATTTGGTCTTGAATCAGTGCCTAATTAGTTCTATTATGACATATTCCTCTGGTCTGTTCTTATATGTTTATATCGTCACTAAGTCTAATCTTGTCATAATATGTACATTCAGTTTTTATGCCTGTTTCTACCGTTATGTTATTGATTTGTTATTATTCTTGTTTTGATTCTGTTCTCTCCCACTTTTCCCTTTTATTTTATATAGCCAGGCTACCTTCGAGCCTAGGCCTAACGTTGAAAGATGCGAACGTGTGAAATTGGGAACGGTTGGGAAAGACATAAATTGGTGCATGATAGGTATTGGAAATTATGAATATAAATTTGGGCATAAAATTGGAAAATATATGAATATGAATTTGGGGAACATATTGGATAATATGAATATGAAGCTAGGCATATATTGGAAAGTAGGTGAACATGAATTTGGATAAAACTTGCATTGGAATGTGCAAATATTGATTTGGGGTATAAATTGGAACATATGTAATTATGAAATTGGGCATAGATTGTGACATATGCAAATGTCAATTTGGGGCATAAACCGAAACACATGTGAATATTGGTTTAGGGCACGGAAACCTATAATTGAAATAGAATAAGTGTAAATATGAATTGAAAGGGGGCGTGAAAGTCTATATTTGGAATAGGGAAATTTATTTGAATGTGCCTAAAATAATGGAACTGTAGTAACGCTTACACCGGAGATTAGGTTGCATTAATGGTGGAAGTCATCCCGGACCCGACTGGCATATCCAGCAGCCATTGATGATGAACGTAATGTGAGAGGTCTAAGTGCGCAAATACGAGACGTGCTCAGACACGAGGTTAAGCCCAATTTGTGGAATAAGTCTGCCCGGACCCAACTGGCATACCCAGCATCCACAAATGACAGGCTTAATGTGGGAGGTCTAGCATACTGTAACCTTAAATCCAAATATGGTAATAAAACTTGAATACTTAACCTAGTTGAATCCATAAGGATTGTATGAATATAAACTAAAGTTGGGGTTAAGTAAAAATTGGGTGAATAGTGGGTGGGTTAAGTAAATCGGAGGGGGTGGGTAATATTAACATATATGCCATGAACTTGACCCGATAAAGTTATGTAATTAAAAGACACCGTTTAAGGTTAGCATAACTTGTAAGATAATGAGACAACTTGTGTAATAAGATAAGAGGTACTTAATTATAAATTAAGTAATCAAAAAGTCCGGAACCCGCAGATGTGAATAACATGTTTAGACTGGTCCTAGGGATAAGAGGAAATTATAACATAGGTTATAATTAGTGGGTTGAGAAACTTGTTGATGGGCCTTAGTTAAAAAAACTAAGTTAATAAGTAAACAACGATAAGTTGTAGTGACGGTGTAAATTGAATATATGATTAAATGAGCAAGGATGAGGAAAACTTATGAAATGATATGTTATATTTAATCAATGACATGTTAAAAAGGAAACATGTAAAATGAGACGTACTTAATTACACATTAAATAAGAACATGTCAATGTAACTATGGAATCAGATGATGAAAATATAAAAGAGACTGTGGATTATAGACCTTGGACCACAATCTAGAGAATAACATGTTATGGGCTTATTAATGAACTTAAAAGGGTTAAGTTATATAACCAAAATTAATAAGCAAGAGGAACTTGGTTACTTGATTAAGATTCAATATGAATGGGAATTACCAAATTAAAAGGAAACTGAGGAGGAAAAGCAAGCGTGTAATAGAATGATTAAACATAGGGTCTAATAACATATTAAAGTAAGGCGCTTGGACTTGTCTGCATGTTTGAGGGTGAATAACCCAACAGGGTAGATCATTGATGTGTTATAAGGCACGTGGAGAATGCACATTCATCTGATTGTTTTGACAGCTCCAAAGGACTAGATGGGGAAGCACGCGGCTTCCTGAGGTACGTAAGGTGCTCCTAGTAGTCCTATGTGTGGTGACAGATGTCTTAGGCTATGCTCGCAGAGGTTGGGTCTGCACGTAACTACTAGATGGGTAGGCCTTGATTGCAGATGTAGCTATGCAGTCAGAATGTTGTGACGAGGTGACACCAGGGTGGTTCGGCGGTTGCCTCACGAGGAGGCAGAGGGAGGCAGAGGGTCACGACCAACAAGGATAGTAGAACGTCGGATACCTGTCATCGACAGCCAGCGGGATGCGAAAAGACTAGAGCTAAACCCAAGATACCATTTCACCTTTCACTATCGAGGTACGGGGTTGAGGGTAGACACCACATGGATGTTTATATTGGTTGTTATTAGGGGCAGTCACTTAGCTCTTGTAGTCTTTACGAGTAAAGGGAGGGGCCGAGGTGGGGCCATAGCCACCATGGAAAATAAACCCTAGGAATATCTGTATTTGGAGGCTCTTAAAGGCGGGCCTGTACAGGTATGGTAAAGCTCCCGGCCGAGTTCCGTGTTTCTTGTTTAGACCTGCCACTGAACTCGGTGCACATTAGAGGACGTGCGATTGAGGCATCGAGCTACAATTACAGTACATACGTGGGACAGTCTAGATACATGCGTAACTACTCTAGGTGACATATCATAGACTTGAGGGCATTACTCCGGAATGGAGTCTAATTCGATCGATGGTGGAAGTCCATACGCTTACGTAGCACAGTAATGACAGATATATGTGGAACGTAACATGGTTATGTAGAGATCAGTACGTCACTCCGACGTAGGACGAGGGACTACGTTCACATCTGTGGCATTACGGTGGAGTCCGTGTGAGTGGGGCACCATGGGGTGTATCTCAATATTGAGAGATAGCTAATATATTGTATTAGGTGAATCCATGGGAAAGTAAACGGTACGATGCACAAATAATTCTTGAGTTCTATTAACACAAGTAACCTAATAATCAAGAAAATGTAAAAGAACGGTATTGGTAGGGACCAGTCTATTTCTGATATACTAGTTTCGGTGCGGTGTAGAGAAATGTATTTAAGAAGCGCAATATATCATGTTTATCTTATCTTGCCCAGTTCACACTTGTTATTGTTACTGTTATCTTCTTCTTTATATACCTGCCATGATACTTTTATTTATTTATATTTAAAAGTAACTGGACTCGACGGACTTTATGTCTGAACCTTTTTATTTCTATTCTCTCTCCCTCGTTCCCCTCTCCCTAGGTTCTCAGGGTGGAAGTGCTTAGAGTTGATTTGGATTCTTTCAACTTAGCTTGGATTTTTGATATTGATGTATCGCTTTGACTTTTGGTCAACTATCTTGTGGCTTCACTAAGGAAATATGGTTTTATGCTTTTGTACTCTATTATTTTTGGTCAGATAGATTATTTATGTAATTGGTTACTTCAAACTTATGATGTAAACTCAGTATTTGGGACCATGATGTTTTGATTTAAATAAATTTTTTAATTTTGCTGCTATTTTACATGTCTGTCTTGTGATATTACCTTCTTATTCACCAATAACACTTCACGAAACTTAATGCATTCATTATAGAGTGACATTAACAGACGTGGGGTGTCACATTTGGTATCAGAGCATATGGTTATACGATTGGATAAAATATTTTGAAAATGGTTTTTAAAAAGGGTCTCAAAAACAAAGTAAAGTCTATTTTTGGAAAGCATAATTCCCAAAGCCATAAATACCGTCTTGATTCTCCTCTTGATTCCTTTTCCTTTTGTTCGGGGAACTGTTTCTTCCCGAAAGGGAATCCCTATTTCAGCCCGTAGGCATGTTAAAACTACGGTACATGTTAATGGGCAAAGAACTGCCCAACCTCCATCTTTAGCCGCTGTGGTTTCACCTGTGGCTTATTTTCTCTCAAGCCCCTTAAGGATTTCCATACGATGGAGTAAACTTTAAGAGACTAGTTAGCATGTGGAAAAAAGGAGAATAAGCGAGATGAGGCTAAGGAACACAACCGAAAGATGAAAGAAAAATGATGGCTTAAGAAGGAAACATAGATGGAAGAAGAAACGTGGAAATACCATAACTTCGGAACGGTGGGTCATCTGAAAAAGGATTGCAGAAAGAGGAAAGGCATTGTTACCACTTTGGTAAGGCGGGACACCTTATTAAGGATTGCCCAATGGGACAAGGACAAGGGCAGAAGGTACGAACTTCTAGGGGGGAAAGCTAATGTTCTCATAGTTGGTGGACATGATAGGGGTAGGAAAGTTTCCGTTGAAGTATTGATTTTTATTTCTGATCATCCAGTTAGGATTCTTTTTCTGGCGCTTTGCATTCTTTTATATCTTATTCTTTAGTTGAGTCTCTGCACCTAGATACTGGTATGGTTTTGGATCCCATTGTTATCTCAAATCTAGTGGGGGGTACGGATCATTTATCGATGATTTGTCGGGGTTTGAGAATCTCTGTGTTAGGTGTCGAGTTTGATTGTGACGCATATGTTCTTGATTTCATAAGATACAGTTTGATTCTAGGATGGATGGGTTAACCATATATGGAGCCATTCTAGATTATGAGAGGAGGGTCACTAGACTTCGGACTTGTCATGGAAAGACTTTCGAAATTTCTTATGACCCTAAAAGGGTCTGTCATGCTTAGTCTCCAAGAACATCTTGATATATCTATCGATGATTTGTGATCTGTATTAATAGTTGCGAGTATCCTGATGTTTTGATGAGGTTCGGGGTTTACCCTCGAGGCACGAGATTGGTTTCCGCATATACTTGGTGGACAATGCAAAGCGAGTTGCATTGCCTGCGTGACGTATGACTCCTAAAAGAAAAGAGGAAACTTTGTAAGCAAGTAGGGGAGCTACTTAAGAGGTTTGATAGGTAAATTATATCGGAATAGGAAACCTTTTGAAGATAGTCCTTAACGCAGCCCATCATTCCAAGATGACTATTCATTCAAGAGGCGACAAAGTGTATAGAGTTCGAGATAGCGGAGCCAAACTTACGAGAGGAAGTGAAAGTAGAGAAGGAAGCAATGATTGAACGAGTTCTGACTTGCATACTTGAATCGAAGGTTAAGAAATTGTGCATCAAAGAAGTGAAGCTAGTAAGAGTGCAATGGGGAAAAGGCCACCAGAATGCTACTTGGAAGGTTGAAGACAAGATTCGCGCTTCATATCCTTTCCCTTTCAAGAATACATCCTTAGCTTGTTTTCCCAAGCTACGAATTAATACTTGTATCTATCATTTGAATATCTCCTATCTATCGAGTCTTTAGGTAGAAAACTAATGAATGTAAACATGTATTTGAGGCATGTTATGTTTGATGGATGCAAGTGGTTGCTGCTGGTTGCTCGTGGATGTATATACACACACAATAGGCACTAGATCGGCTCAATCACTTACATAATGCATATTGATGTGTGTACATTTTAAATTTTTATGGATGAAAATGGGCGTATCGTTACATTGATCTGGCATTTGGATGGTTGATTGTGCACACATATAGAACTTACATGGATTAGGATGATTTGCATACATTTTGGTTGCATGGCACAAACATACATTGCATTTAAGGAGGTCAACTGAATTAGTAGACCGCCTGATTTTTCGCATTAGTTTACGAACATATACATGCACTATTGCGTATGTTCATAAAACCATTAGAAATTCCTTAAGGATAATGGATGTCAGTGACAGCTAGATGAATCTATGATTGTTGGATGTTAGGATATACGTTCTTCTTAACATAGAGATTTCGGGGATGAAATCCTTTGAGTAGGGAAGAATGTAACACCCTGAAATTTTAACAACACTAAGGATGATAAATTAAAGAATATTTAATATGAAATACACTATTAACAATGAATTAAGGAGAACACAATTTAATAATCAAAACTAAGTGAAACGGACTGCGCCATAGCGTCCGTCCTGGAATTCTGGTCAAGATAGACATTTGGTTTGAGTGAAACGGACACCGTGTGAAGAAGTTATTAAGGTTTGAAATTTGTATATGCACGGGAAGAATATATATATAATAGGTTCAGAAATTCAAAAATGGGTCAAGAAATTCGAAATTTGGTTCAAAATTCGAAATTTGGGAAGGCGACAGATTTCCCGCCCAGGTGGGTCTACCTACCCAAAGGTGGATCGACCCATAGGTCGACCCACTTAAAGGGGTTCGACCCACCCCTGAACTGATCTGGGCAAAATACTTCGTTTTGTATTGGGACACCTTTCGGAGCAAGATACATTGATCCTAAGGCTATATAAAGGACCATAAACCTAGGTTTTATTCATCTGAAAATGGCGGTGATGGCGGTGCTCTGTTGCAACATAGACTGAATGGCCTATTCTTCTCCAAAACTAATTCAGCAAGCATTATACAACAAAAAATTCAACATGTTCTTCGCAGTAATTTGGATCCATTTCCTTAGATCTATTTACTATGAGTTCATGTTATTTTTAGATCTGAACATTTAAATAGTAACCGTGATATGTATATAAATATTGGATCTTGAATCGATGCCTAATCAGTTATATTATGACATATTCCTCTATCTGTTCTTATATGTTTATATCATCACCTAGTCTAATCTTGTCATAATATGTCCATTTAGTTTATATGCCTATTTCTACCATTATGTTATTGATTTGTTATTATGCTTGTTCTGATTCTCTTCTCTCCCACTTTTCCCTTTTATTTTTATATAGCCAGGCTACCTTCGAGCTTAGGCCTAACGCTGAAAGATGCGAACACGTGAAATTGGGAATGGTTGGGAAAGACATAAATTGGGGCATGATTGGTATGAATATAAATTTGGGCATAAAATTGGAAAATATACAAATATGAATTTGGAGGACATATTGGGTAATATGAATACGAAGCTAGGCATATATTGGAAAGTAGGTGAACATGAATTTGGGTAAAACTTGGATTGGAATATGTAAATATTGGTTTGGGGTATAATTTGGAACATATGTAATTATGAAATTGGGCACAGATTGTGACATATGCAAATGTCAATTTAGGGCATAAACTGGAACACATGTGAATATTGATTTAGGGCATGGAAACCTATAATTGAAATAGAATAAATGTAAATATGAATTGAAAGGGGGGCATGAAAGTCTATATTTGGAATAGGGAAATTTATTTGAATATGCACAAAATAATGGAACTGTAGTAACGCTTAGACCTGAGGTTAGGTTGCATTAGTGGTGGAAGTCTACCCGCACCCGATTGACATATCAAGTAGCCACTGATGTTGAACCTAATGTGAGAGGTCTAAGTGCGCAAATATGAGACGTGCTTAGACATGAGGTTAAGCCCAATTTGTGGAATATGTCGGCCCGGACCCGACCAGCCTATCCAGCATCCACAAATGGCAGGCTTAATGTGGGAGGTCTAGCATACCGTAACCATAAATGAAAATATGGTAATAAAACTTGAATACTAACCTAGTTAAACCCATAGGGATTGTATGAATATAAACTAAAGTTCGGGTTAAGTAAATATTGGGTAAACAATGGGGGGGTTAAGTAAATCGGAGGGGGTGGGTAATATTAACATATATGCCCATAAACTTAACCCGATAAAGTTATGTAATTAAAAGACACCGTTTAGGTTAAGCATAACCTGTAAGGAAATATGACAACTTGTGTAATAAGATAATAGGCACTTAATTATAAATTAAGTAATCTAAAATTTTGGAACCCGCTGATGTGAATAACATGTTTAGGCTTGTCCTAGGGACAAGAGGAAATTATAGCATAGGTTATAATTAATGGGTTGAAAAACTTGTTAATGGACCTTAGTTAAGAAAACTAAGTTAATAAGTAAACAACGATAAGTTGTAGTGACAGTGTAAATTGAATTTATGATTAAATGAGAAAGGATGAGGAAAACTTATGAAATGATATAAGTTATATTTAATTAATGACATGTTAAAAAGGAAACATGTAAAATGAGACGTACTTAATTACACATTAAATATGAACATGTCATTGTAACTATGTAATCGGATGATGAAAATATAAAAGAGACTGTGGATTATAGACCTTGTACCACAATCTAGAGAATAAAATGTTGTGGGCTTATTAATGAACTTAAAGGGGTTAAGTTATATAACCCAAATTAATAAGCAAGAGGAACTTGGTAACTTGATTAAGAATTCAATATGAATGGGAATAACCATGTTAAAAGGAAACTGAGGAGGAAAAGAAAGCGCGTAATAGAATGATTAGACATAGGGTCTAATTAATAACATATTAAAGTGAGGCGTGTGGACCAGTCTGCACATTTGAGGGTGAATAACCCAACGGGGAAGATCATCGAGGTGTTATAAGGCACGAGGGGAGCGCATATTCATTTGATTGTTTTGACAGCTCCAAAGGACTGGAAGGGGAAGCACGCGGCTTCCTGAGGGACGTAAGGTGCTCCTAGTAGTCCTCTGTGCGGTGATAGATGTCCTAGGCTGTGCTCGCAGAGGTTTGGTCTACGCGTAACTATTAGGTGGGTGGGCCGTAACTACAGATGTAGCTATGTAGTCAGAATGCTGTGACGAGGTGATACCAGGGTGGTTTGACGGTTGCTTCACGAGGAGGTAGAGGGTCATGACCAACAAGGATAGTAGATCGTCGGATACCCGTCATCGACAACCAGCGGGATGCGAAAAGACTAGAGCTAAACCCAAGATACCATTTCACCTTTAACTATCGAGGTACTGGGTTGAGGGTAGACACCACATGGATGTTTAGATTGGTTTTTATTAGGGGCGGTTGCTTAGCTCTTGTTTACTAGTTGATGGAGGGGCCGAGGTGGGGCCATAGCCACCAGGGAAACCAGACCCTAGGAATATCTATATTTGGAGGTTCTTAAAGGTGGGCCTGTATATGTATGGAAAAGCTCCCGACCGAGTTCCGTGTTTCTTGATTAACCCTACCACGGAACTCGGTGCACATTAGAGGATGTGCAATTGTGGCATCGAGCTACGATTACAGTATATACGTGGGACAGTCTAGATACATGCTTAACTACTTTGGGTGATGTACTGTAGACTTGAGGGCATTACTCCGGAATGGAGTCTGATTCGATCGATGGTGGCAGTCCATACGCTTACGTAGCATAGTAATGATAGATATATGTGGAATGTAACATGGTTATGTAGATATCCGTACGTCACTCCGACGTAGGACATGGGACTGCATTCACTTCTGTGGCATTACGGTGGAGACCGTGCGAGTGGGGTACCATGGGGTATATCTCAATATTGAGAGGTAGCTACTATATTGCATTAGGTGAATCCATGAGAAAGTAAATGGGTACGGTACGCGGATAAGTCTTGAGTTCTATTAACCCAAGTAACCTAATAATAAAGAAAATGTAATGGAATGGTATTGGTAGGGACCATTCTATTTCTGATATACTAGTATCGGTGCGGTGCAGAGAAATGTACTGAAGAAGCGCAATATATCCTTTTCATCTTATCTTGCTCAGTTCACACTTGTTATTGTTACTGTTATCTTGTTCTTCCAGTTTTATATACCTTCCATGAAACTTTTATTTATTTATATTTAAAAGTAACTGGACTCGCCAGAATTTATGTCTGACCCTTTTTGTTTCCTCTTCTCTCTCTTCCCCTTCCAGGTTCTCAGAGTGGAAGTGTTTACAGTTGATTTGGACTTTTTCAGCTTAGCTTGGATTTTGGATATTGATGTACTACTTTGACTTTTGGTCAACTCTCTTATGGCTTCACCAGGGAAATATGGTTTTATGCTTTCGTACTTTGATATTTTTGGCAAAACATATTATTTATGTAATTGGTTACTTCAGACTTATGATGTAAACTTAGTATTTGGGACCATGATGTTTCTTTATTTCGTTGTTATTTTACATGTCTCTCTTGTGATATTTTGTTCTTATTCACCAATAACGCTTCATGGAAACTTAATGCATTCTATATAGAGTGATACTAACGGACGTGGGGTGTCAAATGAAACAAGTACGAGAAAATTGTGGGACGCAATTCTTAAAAGGAGGGTTATATGTGATGACTCTAAATTTATACACAAGTTAACTATGTTAATTTAAGCAGCTAAATATTTCAGAAATGAACAAGAATGATTAATTATTAGTGACATTTAAGTGTGCATGTCACAAATAAATGCACATTGTCGTTGAATAAAATCATATAGATTCCCAAAGTTATAGGAATGTAAATATAGCTTGTTATTATGAAAATAAAAATAGTGACATTCATCAACAAATATATGTTTAAGAAATGAATGTATGTTATTGTAAATGATAAGTGATTGAAATTTAAGATTTCTTGAAACTCAAGTACATACATATTTGTGTTGAACACATATATATATGATATGGACCATATAAATAAAAAAAGTAAATACATGTTGCAGGGAAATAAACTATGTAGATATGTTTGAAGCTTAATGCTAGAATTAAATAGCACGAGACCACTTACATAGTTTATACAAAAATATTAGGCTAGAACAAAACAGCCTAAGATGGATTAAATTCCTCATACACAAATGAGAAAAAATAGGTAATTGGTACAAGAGCCTACATATAAAATATATGTACACATATTGTTTGGCACGTGAAAAGTAGCCCAGAAGCATGCACATAACATGACTTTGGGGTAAAAATGGAAATAAGAAAGAGGTCTTTTTTTAATAAAATAAACAAATTCTTCTGAACTAATGAATAAATGGAGCTAACTAAGCCTAGAAAAATTGGTGCAGGAATTCGTGAATGTTATATACTTTTGCATAGTGTAAAATAGGTATTTCCTAACCCTTAAAACTCTAGCATTATAACTAAATAGAATCGGTGGCATTTTGGTTGCAGGCCATATATTTTCTCCACATAAATAAAATTAGAAACAAGGGAAATGGCAGAAAGTAAGCAAGTATGAAGCCAGTTAAAAATCACTGAAAGCAGGAGATAAAAGGAGATGGTAGAAAGGGAATATAGGTGAGTATATACTATTTTCATGTAAGGCACTAAGTCCATTGAGGCAGCCATTATAATCTAATATATGAATTGATTTTTTGTGTGTCTTTGTAAGATTTAAGTAGTATGAAGCCAATATGGATTTAAATATTCATAAAGATATATGCTGAATAATAAAGATTTTCTGAACATAAAATGATTGATTATAAATCTACAAGTAAAATGACTTTTGAAGTTTATTGTGAGGTAGGGTTTTGATAATGAAATATGGCAACATAGACAAGTGGGTCTCATGCTTATGCCTATTTCTTATGGAGGGTCAAGAGGTGCAATATTTGTACATGTGCTGATTTTCTTGTATCAAATGATTTTTCCTTAGTAGACTACTTCTATATAAAGAGATAAATTAAGGTAAAACCAAGGTTTAAGAGGCTCCTATGCCTCTAATCATATGCTCACAATAATCATGTATATAGGCAGATTTATAATTATATACATACATACATATATATATATATATGTGTGTGTGTGTGTGTGTGTGTATATATAGATATATATATATATAACAAAGACTTTTATAAGACATAATATAATTAAAAATTGTAGCAATATGCTGCAAGAGTATCAATTGTGGATAATATGGATTAAGACCTAACTTGTTAGGCTTGGATTGAATGATTCCTTATTGATGGGTTACCCAGTTTGTGTTTGATAAATTATTTGATATATGATTATTTATCATAAGGATCTGTCTGATCAAATAACTATATGTTCACAGCAAGATACCTGCGTACATAACATGCGCACCCAAGATATGAAATAGTTAAATATTATTATGGGAATGTTCAAGTACACACTTGTATAACTGAATATTTGGGTGTTATATTTGTGATGAATAACCTTGGATGAGTTATTGGTTGTTGAATGTTGATGTGTAAATAAAAGTTGAAAGCATTAAGTCTTATTTGTGTATTCATATGGATAGGTGGTATGAATACAAATAAATAAGGGGGGATATGCACTTTTCAGTAATGAATAAATATTTTATAAAATTTACACATAAAATGGAAGGGTGGTATTCCTAGGATGCCATTGATGCCCTATAGTCCTTTGTGTTTGGGATAACAAGTCGCGGGGTCCCCATACAATGCATACATTGTGTTTAATAGCCAGGAGAATTAACCAAATTAAAAGAAGGCTAGCCTAGGAAATATAAAATTGTGAATAACAGGGAAATGGGAATGGCCTAGGATGATATTCAGTGTTTGAATTTGTTTGTAACTTTACATGTAAACATGCATGACTAAGAGTTGATACATAAGATATACTGCACTGGAAGTATAGACTGGTTGTACAAGAGGGAAATATTAGTAATTAAATGAATAAGAATCCTGTATGTAAAAGAAAAAGACACATGATCGAATAAAAGTCTTGGTTAATATTATATGAATTGTGTATACTCATACCAAACATTATGTTTGACCCAATGTGCTTTGATACATCCTTGGTTGTCTCGTTATGAAAACTGCGCCTTTGCGGAAGCGACCATGATCTTATTCACCCAACTACTTAAAGATGATTTCTATGGAAATAAACACAGATATGAAATCACACGCACCAACACAAAATATTACACCCAACCACCCTCTTTATTGATTCACAAAAACAAATTTTGTTTACACTCAATGGATCAAAACCAACAATAAATAAAATTACAAGAATCAATAACCTTATTGAGAAAGGGAAAGAATATCTAGTTGACTAACACTCTTTGTTGGAGAAGGAGAACAATGAAGAACGACGACTAAGCCTTGGATTAACTGGAGGCACCAATCATCTCTAAGGCACCATGCCCTAGAGGCACGCAGCTGCCACTCTATTCGGTCATACATTAATCCAACCCAATGTGCTGCTTTTATAGGAGAATAAAAGGCCTAGGAAAAATATCCAATTATCCTCTTAGAGATATATTAGGAATATATCTCCTCAATACTTGCAGATAAGTCACAGAAAGACCGGGTCAAAATCCAGCAATAAATCCGCTCAAACGCCAAACTGCTCCTTCTAACCTTGTTTCTGTTGCTGCACCATCTCCTCTACCGCCAAGCACATCCGCGCCTTGTCTCTATCAACATATGTGATTTTATGTCACAAATCACAACACTCCACCTTGATATGAAATCACATCAAAACATGTCAACTGACTTCCATGGACATGTGAAATCACCATCATAATGCTCCACCTTAATCTGAAATCATATCAGCACTCCAACAATCACCAAACAAGTCATTTAGCTCTTTCAACGACACCTTCTCTCAATTAAACCAACCTCGATTTCCGGGCAACAAGATACACTCCATAACCTCGATTTCAGGGCAACGAGATACGCCCAGTCGATTTGAAAGGACTACGACCACAACTCAATAACAAACACAACTCACCGCCTGCAAAAGATGCATCTACCACCTGAGCTGCACCGTGCATCAACCAACAGTCTAAAAGTGCTTGTAATTCCACAACGACACCCGTCTACCACTTGATCTGAACTCCTTCCTCGATCACTCCGGATCCCTCGAGCATCATTAACGTGAAGACCCCTGTCGAACACATCAGCAGTGACCAAATTAACCTCTCCACCTTGCTGTGGATTAGGTTCTTCAACCGTCACTCGCCTGCCACATCGACACCCGTCTACCACTTGATCTGAGCTCCTTCCTCGATCACTCCTGATCCCTCGAGCATCATCAACGTGAAGACCCCTGTCGAAAACATGAACCGAATCACCAAGGTATAGGCAAATCAAACTAATTGCCAACATTTTTGTCTTCTTCCAACTTCCTTCATCCACATCTGAGGGCTCCTCTTCACCTCGATCAACCAAACAATTGAGGCCTTCAAATCCCAATCAAAATTAGTCGTCACCAACAGCGCCATCATATCCGACGTAAAAAAAAATAGTTTTTTTTCAATAAAAAATCAATTTTTCCAAAAAAAATCAATTTTTCCAAACAAAAATCAATTTTTCCAATCCAAAATCACTCTAAGCTTTGCGATGATCTAGCTCCGATACCAACTGTTATGAAAACTGCGCCTTTGAGGAAGCGACCATGATCTTATTCACCCAATTACTTAAAGATGATTTCTATGAAAATAAACACGGATATGAAATCACACGCACAAACACAAGATATTCCACCCAACCACCCTCTTTATTGATTCACAAAAACAAATTTTGTTTAAACTCAATGGATCAAAACCAACAATAAACAAAATTACAAGAATCAATAAACTTATTGAGAAAGGGAAAGAATACCTAGATGACTAACACTCTTTGTTGGAGAAGGAGAACAATGAAGAACGACGACTAAGCCTTGGATTAACTAGAGGCACCAATTATCTCTAGTGCACCATGCCCTAGAGGCACGCAGCCGCCACTCTATTCGGTCATACATTAATCCAACCCAATGTGCTGCTTTTATAGGAGAATAGAAGGCCTAGGAAAAATATCCAATTTTTCTCTTAGAGATATATTAGGAATATATCCCCTCAATACTTACAGATAAGTCACAGAAAGACCGGGTCAAAATCCAGCAATAAATCCGCTCAAACGCCAAACTGCTCCTTCTAACCTTCTTTCTGTTGCTGCACCATCCCTTCTACCGCCAAGCATATCCGCGCCTTGTCTCTATCAACATATGTGATTTTATGTCACAAATCACAACACATTTTTTAATGAGGAAGTTTCGAGTATGTTTGTTAGCAGTGAAGACTAAAAAAATTGAAAAGTGTTGCAAGAAAACAAGTGTAAAGGACTAGGAATGCTTAACTATATTGTAGTTGAGTGGCTGGGTTATTTTAATGGAATTAAGTATGAATGAAAATGTTTGCTTAATTGGCAAAGATGCGATATAAACAATAATGTTAAGACTACATAGAAACATATTATAAAGGCATGTTGAAAATAAGTAATTGGCATAGGTTAATGCTTAGTTTTTTGTGGAATAAGTAATGTTCACTGTAATTATTTTTTTTTGTATCTTATGGTGTTAAGGGAGGGAGCGTGGCATATAATAGATATATGTTTGTGTTGTTTCTATACGCAGCAGATCATAAGAATTATTAGATTTATGTATACAAATTTACATATAAATGAAGCAGGGAAGCAAGTAAATTTATATAAGTATTCATATTGATATTATGACATGTATGATTTATTGAGTTAAATACTTAATATATTAAGATGCTAAGTTATGCATTGACCATAAATGTTGTGTTGAAACTGTTTGGATCTAATTTAGTTTTAAAAACTGTGATGGATTGTTGTGCAAGTAGCATTAAAGATATAGATTTATGTGAAGATTGCCTTAACTATAAAACTTGAAATATTTGGGAAATATAGAGGTTTAAAAGATGAAAAATGTTTTAGAACTTGCTGTTAATTTTGAATATGATGCCAAGTCCTATTAATCTGAACATTATAATAAGAAGAATAGGTTGAGTAAATGACTGATATTCATAGCCTTGTATGCATGCAATATCATTTTATACCTACCTGTTAATAAGCTAAGTCATAGGGTATGAAATAAGAATTTACATTCTTGACTTCATTTATAACCACATATACTTGAATTGATGGGGTTGCACATTGCTATCATACAATATGTAATGTGGCCGAAGTTATGCCTTTTATTTTATACAAAAATTTAGCTGATAGAATAACCCTAGTAAGATGTTTTAGGTAAAATAAAATATGGTATACATGCTGTGACACACATATATTTGTTGGAACTTTTGTTTAAGGTAGATAACACCGGGCAGTCTTATATAGAAATAAGGTAACAAGTATGGGGTTTTATGTAGCCAAAGGTGTATTTATACATGTTTTTGTGCAAAGACTTCTAGAGAACAGTATACTCAATATCCTTGGAATTCACGTACAATATTACAGTTTTTTAGACAGTGTGTTTAAACCTAGACAACCCCTATTGTAATATAAATTATATGTTGATAAATGAGTTAGTGTATGCACTGAATATTACTATAATTGTTATTAAAATCCCGACTTGACCATTCAAGGGGAACTGCATTTTTATAAAATATGCAACCTATTTAAATATCTAAGATACACAAGGTAAGCATCATTGTTTTAGACTCTCTGAGAAGTCAAGAGAATCGAGCATGGTTTGCGAGTTGGTTTTTAGAAAGTAAAGTTACCATTTTGATAAATTATAAAAATGAACTAATATGTGTTTGCTAGGATGGCAATGCAACAGGAAGCTTAACTTTATTTATGAGTCAACTAGTACATTGAAAGGGGCCTATTGTTTGCATAAGTATGTCTACTGGAAATTATTAAATATTTCATATTACTCATGGAAGAATATCGTGCTTATGTTATAATGGATAAAGTTGAAATACTATGTGTTGTTGCTTACAAGGTGACAAAAATGTCATATACACCTTTACTACTAAACTATAAAAACCCGAGCGATCTAAAAATGAGATAAATTCCTAAATGATTTCATAAAGTCTTTAAGATGGAGAAACACAAGAAAAATATATATGTTTTGTTTTGTTGTTAATGTTTGGTTGTATTTTAACAACCAATTTGCTTTTGCTTTTCGCTTAAACTCTTAGCACAAGCAAAAGAGGCTTGTATATTTTCATATACACAAGTTATAGACTAAATTAAATAAAAATAATATTTTATATTGGTGTAATTGAATCCTGGAGGAGGTTTAAAGGGGGGAATAGCCCTTTAGAGTAAGTGACCTAGGTTTATAAATAGCAGATTTATTTTGTTTACAAACAAAAAAAAGAGAGTAGAAATTGAGGATAAATTAGAGGGTCACATCAAATATTTTATAACTCGTAGCCCATCGTATATCAGGTGCATGATGAGTATCAAACCACGGGGGCATGGCTCCCCCCACCTTGTTCAGGTTCGTGAACAACTTACCAACTTCGACCACTGCCTCATCACTCACATGCCTCAGGAACAAAATAAGAATGATGATTCATTGGACAAACTAGAAAGTTCTAGGGATGCGTAACTCTTGGGACTCGTCACAATCAAAGTGCTTGATTCTTCAAGTACCGAACAGATGCAAACTGACTCGACATCAACGATGGAGACCGAGTCTGAACCCGAGTCTTGGATGACTCCGATCAAGAACTACTTGCAACATGGGATCCTCCCCAACAACCAAAATGTAAAATGAGGACTCAACCATAAATCACCATGCTAAATTAGTCAAGATGGAGGCTCTACCGCAGAGTATTCTCTGTTCCATTACTGCAGTGTGTAGCCTAAAACGACGCCGATCATGTAGTACTGGACGTACACAAAGGTGAATGTGGTGACCACACTGGAGGAAAAATTCGGTAAAGAAGATTCTACAATATAAATATTTTTGGCGAAACTCTCGAGAAGGATGCAACAGGCTACACCCATAAGTGCAAAAAAGGCAGAGACTCTCTAAAATACCAAGAGCCCCACCTATTAAACATACGTAGATAATCAGTCCATGGTCGTTTGCGATATGGGAAATCGACATTATCGAAACTCTTTCGATGCCCAAAGGTCGTGCTTGATACATTATCGTCGCAATTGATTACATTACCCAAATTGCCCAAAGCTGTAACACCCCACACTTTTCAATGCCCAAATTTCAACAAAAAATGAAACTCAAATACATCGAAGCATGGAGCGTGTAAATCTGGTACCTGTAATAAATGAGCATGAGCATAATCAGAGTACGATAAAGGTAACTCACAATGGAAACAAAATAGGATAATCTACTATTAACTCAATTAACTACCTTTTTCAAAGTAAGTCACCTTGCCAATACTGAGCATGAGAGAGAACGAGAACCGAATATAAACTTAAACACCTGTGAGAATCCGACCTTCTCTAGAAAACCTGGGTGGTTATAATGAGGCGGGGGGGGGGGGGGGGGGGTCAGAACAACAAGATTCTGGTGAGCAGGAAATGTACAACACGAATTAGAATACGCAGATGTATCCCGTTTGGTTCAACCCAAGATGTATGCATACCAAGGTTAGTGATTCTAGCCTAACCTTGTAAATGCTTACGCATGACTTTACTACTCTTCCCAAAGTTGTATTCCCAAAGTATGATATCGAGATAGATCGTTTACGCACATATTGGTGAAGCCTTTATAGTAGAATATGGCTGGTTATTTAATCGAGATTAGACGCCTAGTTATTGAGTTAGTATATATATATATAAATATATATTTGTATGTATGTATTCATTCGCTCTTCCTTCATCATTTAATGCCTCACTATCAATGATAGACAGGGTGGATTCTTTCTGATCGCTTAAGACCCTAGGCGGACCTATTAGTCAAATATTATTCCTCGATAACTGATTCGATGTTAACATATACTAGAGGGCACTAACTATGGGCCCTACAAGTTAAGGCTTTCGTCATTCATGCGTATACCCTTAACCCGTATAAGGCAAGAGATGGCATTTTAACGTTAGCTATACCATATAGCTAACCTTATTAGATAACCCCCTTAGTCGCTTACTACTTCCTGTAGGATAGGTGGCCATATCTGACATTTTAGTTTCTAAGTTTGGGTGGGCCCACACACACCTTCCATTTAAGACCCCTAAGCTGAAAGACCTATTCCCATGTGGACTCTTTAACCCCTACCGCTTAAGACCCAGGAAGTGGACTATAAACGAAGGTTATTATGTTCGTACGCTATTAGCCTTTAATATTTTTCCCTATTGGGATAAAGTGGGCTATGTTATTAAGTCATTCCTGTTTAGTCCCTCTATATGGAAATACTGTACACACATACTTCATTATCGTCACGGGTTCATATGGCTAATAATGTTTTACATTATTAACCAATTAAGTCCAACTCTATTTTTAATTATAAATTCTATGTTCATTAATATAAATAAGGAAAGTTATATCCTCTTTACCCTAGGATATTTATTTGATTACTTTCTTAATCAGACTTAGTATTTAAACAACAATCAATATCCATTAATCCCCTTATTGCACCCATTTGCTTCTATTTCTTTGTTTATTGTCATTTATAACCATCAAGTCATATTTTCCTAAGCCAACCATTTATTAGTCCCAAGTTATCTATTTTTTGCACCCCAACGGACAATTACTATTCATGTTTATTTATTTATTGGTTGACTATTATAGGTATATATATTCATCCACCAGGCCTCTCACATTAAGTTGACTACTTGCGAATGCAAGATTTGCCGGTCGGTTACGGGCTGACTTCTTCCACAAGTTGAACTTAACCTCGTGCCTTAGTACATTTACGTTTACGCATTATACCCCTCACATTAAGCTGACTACTCGTGGTTGCTGGATTTGCCGGGTTGTTCCGGCAGGCTTATGCCAAAAATTGAACTTAAGCTCATATCTAAATGCGGTTATAATTCAAATTTCCTACTTTAGGGTGTACAACATTTATCTAATTAATTTAGGAATTGTAACCATTATCCTATTATATTTACTTTTCTCAATCAACATTGGTTACAATTGTTAACTATTTATTTATGGGCTTATATATAGCAATTACTTGCAATAATTGCTACAACAATCACAATAAATAAATTCGTTAAGTATGGAAATAGACAAATAAACTTGAGATTTAATACAAATGAAATAAACAGACTATTAATTGTGTATATAAATTTCCCACTCCCCTGAAAGCATCCATGTCCAAAGTTTGAATCTTTTAGGCCTACAATTCCCAAATTCTTATAAATTTACAATTTATCTGGAAAGGGATTATTTCAGATCTGCAGAGAAGTAAGAAAATAGGAAAAGAGGGGAGAATTGTTGTTGAACGCTAATTTGCATTCTTTTCCATTGGATTTGATAATTCTATCAATCCTATGTGATTTGGATTTGATTTGTTGTATAAGAATATATTCTATATTAAGAAATTAGGTTTGGAGAAGGAGGAAAATGGCAGAGCTTCGCTGCTGCCCATAGATTTTGGAAAAGAATGAGGTCTTACCCCTTTATTTATAGGAGTGGTAATGGCCTAGGACCGTTTGATTTATTTAGATTAACATCCGTCCATTCGTATTATAAAATATAACGAAATTGCCCTTCAAGACCTAGCCGTCGTTGGGCATTACAGGCCCAAAGCGGTTGACACGCTGCCTACAAGCGGTCGACCGCCCTTTGGACGGTTTGCCCAATAAGGGTTGGTTAAAGAGGAAATATATATATTAATTATTCTATTTATTTATTTCCGTCCGTTCTTCGTATTTCGTCCATAACTTTTTCATACGGACTGTGTTCGAAAAACTCCAAACATGAAAGTTGACCAGAATTCTGAGATGAATGAATCAATTAAAGTTTCGTGGTCAAATTCCATTATTTGCAGAAATTCCTATTTTTGAAATTCTAGTTAAATTACTAATTATTGTCAAAATCCGAGGTTTTACAAAAGCCGAGCCCCTCACTACAATCACTATTAAAAAAGTAATCAACTTCAGTATTCGCAACATCATATGTCGTTTTGGAGTTTCTAAGACTACCATTTCTAATAGTAGGACCCAATTCGGGATTTTGAGTTCGATACCTTCTACCACTGACACCACATAGAAAAAAGATTCTCGATAGTAGCTCACCCTCAATCCAATGGACAAGTCGAAGACGTAAACCCGGTCATCAAATCCATCATCAAGAAAAAGGCCAGAGGTAAGTGGGTAGATAAACTCCCTCTAGCCTTTTAGGCCTGCCAAAATATACATAAGTCAATGACCAGTCACACTCCATTCACTCTATCATATGGATCTGAAGCCATCATTCTCATTGAGCTTAGACTCCAATCCCATTGAGTCACATACTATGATCCGAGGACTAACCAAGATCTTATCTTGGAAACACTTGATTTACTCGAAGAGAAAAGAAATGAGTCACCTAGTACTTTAACTCCAAAGTCCTCCCAAACCACTTTGACATCGGCGGCCTCATCATAAAGTGGATCCTTACCACAACGACCTGTTTCGATCCTCGCTAGGAAGGTCCGTAAGCCATTCAATGGAGGCTTGGAGATGGTACTTTCAAGCCAACAACCGTGATGGCACTGAATTACCAAGGGCATGAAATAACAACCATCTTTGCCACTATTTTACATAGCTTATTGTATAGATTTACTGCTTCCACAAAGGTTTTGTTTTCAAGATTCATGGCATTGTAAAGAAAAGGTCGTTACAACCAATTTTTCATCATTAAATAAATTCCAAACGACCATGTTCTTAGTGTATTTACTTTCTACGTAGTATGTTTGAGCTGTGATAACACCAAATTGCATACATATATGCACAACACTAGACGATGCCTCAAAGCATTGTATTGATCCACGACCTGAGTCTTTACAAGGAATCAAACCTTGTAGAGCAATCCGTCCTCAGCAGGTCAATTTGAGGCTCGAACCAACGATGATACCGTGTATAATTAACTCGCTCATTAATTTGGGTGTCCAACTCCGTCCCTTGGTCTCTGGACATGGCAGAAACCTAGCAACCAAGTAAGTGTGATATCGATCATTTACTTTCCTAACTCCAATCCATGGAGTATGGATCCGAGTATAAATTAGCAAACCAACGACGACCTTAACTCCAACCCGAATGAAACGACGAGAGAGTATAAATGACGAAACAACGACATCCAACTACAACTCCACGCCACTTAAAACTAACGACCGTAAGGAGGTTAAGAGAGTGGAGTCGCCAAAATAGGACTCTGCATGACTTAAGGCCAATGACCGAAAGGAGGTCTTGAGAGCGAAGTTCACACACTTAACTCCTTATGACTCGACGTCAATGACCGCAAGGAGATCCTGAGAGTGGAGTTACCAAACTTGAACTCTCCATAACAACTGAAAGGTGGTTTCGAGAGCGGAGTCAACACACTCAAGATTCGCATGAGTCAAATATTTCAAGAGCAAAGTTATAAAAAAATTGGTTCAAGTTTAACGACGAGTACATTTACACAAGACAGAAATTAGGAATCATAAACGAAAATTCTAACACTTAGAACAATATGCGATATAAGCAAAGTTAACTAACTTTCATTTAGAAACCAAAATACAACTCTTTTATTTTTACGACGTGATGTACACGAAAACCACATCACGCCTTCGAAAGCTAGGGCCGTACTCGCGTATCTATATTACTCGAAAAGCTATCTATAACAATCATTTGAATGAGTCGCCTCTCTTTTTCTTCTTCTCAGACTCGGCCGTGCACGACTCACCCTCATCATCCTCCCTCTTCTTCTTGGAGCCGCTTCCCCCACTTCTTTTCTTTCCCTTTGTCAGAATAGGCTTGGGCTGTTGGAGATTGAGATGTTGATGATGATGGTTTTGATGATAACAACATTGTTTCAATTATTGTTACAAAATATATATACTAACACTATTATCTGGAATATATATATACACACACTCACACATGAGGCTAGTTCAATCGCACCCCAAAAATGGAGCACCCCCATAGCCTACCACTTTTCCACTGCATATTTCCTCCATTTCTCCTTCCACTAACTCTCTCACCTTACACTAACTTTAATTAATATAAATGAGTGGTGGGAAATAGGGGGCCAAACGGGTGCTCCATTTTTTGGGTGCCATTGAATGCTCGCCTATACATACATACATACATACATATATATATAATCTACGAAGGTATTGACTATTGAAGACTATAAAGTTCAAAGAATTAAGATTTCAATGTAGAAGAGTTCAAGATACAAGACCCATGAGTATCAAGAATTCAAGAGTTTAAGAGTTCAAGAAATATAGAGTAATTGTTGTTAGATATTTCAGCTAAAAATCTGCTTAACACTAAATCCTGATTTCAAACCTTTTAAATGATTTCAAAATTACTTCCTTACTTTAAATCTATATCACTTTATTCCTAAATATATTTTAACTTATGTTTTAAAATTATACTTAGTATAATTTAACTCCCAATTCAAATATTTATTAATAATAGATTTAATTCAAATTTCATAGTTACTTATGTTTTAAATTTCCTTAGTTATATTTATTAAGTTCTAAAGTATTTCTTATATTTATAGTTTTATATATATACTTTTATATCATTTCGGATTAGTTTTTAACAATCATAACATGTGATTTTAGATATATACTTTACTTGAAATACTCTATTTTAATATAAATAAATATAGTTTGTTTTAACTCAGGAACCACCATAATTTATCTAATCATTATTTGCTTTGATTTAAAAATTTATTTTTTGAAAACAATATTAGGATATATCGACATATACATTTATATATGTCGACATATGTGTCGTTGGTATTATTTTTAAATTTCGAAATTTTTTATCTTTTGAATTCAAACTTTTCTTAATGGTTGTAGTTGTTGGAAAACTATAGATAGGCTTCATATTTCAAACTTTTTAATAACTAGTCATCATCTTCTTCTTCCTTTCTCTCCTTGCCATTATTCTTCTTAAATTCTCAAAATCTACACTTATACTCTGTCGATTTTCAAAGAAATTATATCAATCTCTTTCTCTTTCGATTCTACATCAAACTCTCATTAAAAATCAAGTGTTATTCAAGAGTTATAGGTTGTTTGTAATCAAAGTTCACAAGATCAAGTTCTATTGAGTCAATACTTCAAAATTAGGACTGAGAAAACTATGACTGTAGCCCGAAAATCAATTGGGTGTGATTATAGCCTGGAAATCAATTAGGTGTTCGTGTAGCCTGGTTAAATCAAAAGAGCGCCATGTGCTCGAAAGTAGGTGGTGGTGGATCTCATGGCCATTGAAATTGAGGATTGTAATTTGAAGATTATATTAAAAAGAAATCTACACTACCCAGAGTTGTGTGGGACCAGATATTTAACTCCGAACTATTATAAAATCTCGGTGTGTACATTTCTTTTACTGCTTTTTATTTTCAATTTTTTGCATTAGTAATTTATTTTGTGATTGTTGATATCTGTGATTTGCATAACATTATGTTTAATCTAAAAAGAATTCAAGAAATTAATAGAAGTTATAAAACACTATTCACCCTCATCCTAGTGTTTAATTTTCCTTAAGCTATGTAATCCACATCCCTAACATGGGTTGGGGCTTTATATGGAACTTCTCAAACATAGAATCTCCCAGGACCTTGTTGGTTTCCAATCTAGGGCTTCCTATGGCTTTTAGAGGTTTAGGATGAAACTCAATGGATATTGATAGCATTGTAGACGTGTCCCCCTCCTTTTCAGCCTCCTTCTTTTTCTTCGCACCCCTGGCGACCTTCTATTTTGCCTCTCTCTGTGCCTTCTTCGCCACCCATTCCATCTTCTTCATACTCTCAACCATAGCTAGTTTGGTTACGTAGCCAACGCTAGACGTGTTGCTATTTAATTAGCGTCAGGTCAGACAGTGACGATTTAAAGCACCTATACCAAAAAAATCATTAAAACCTTAATTTTTGTTCAACATTTGAAATCGCACACTACATAAAAAATAAAGTAACTTAGTACATTTATTTTACTTTTTTTTCCGGCGTATTTGTCACATAACAAGTTACAACAAAGGTAACTGCAGCGGGCTACGGTTGACATTCTTCTTTAAAAAATCGAACTTTATAAAATTTAATAAGAAGCACTGAAAATTAATTGCCACTTCCTTTCTACAGTACAAGGATATGATTTGGATTCTTGTTTACTATATAAACCCTCAGTGGAAATTAGGTTGAAGTTGATTTTATTTTAGGATAGATAACACTTATGAACAAATTTGATTGAATTTATCATTTTTCTATGTATATCTAAAAAAGATAATAAAATTTATCTTCTACCTGTAAAATGTGAAAATGATATATCACGGAAATTATCTGAATACCTTAACCGCTTAATTCTTTAACTGATTAATTTTTGCCACTAGAAATGATATACCACGCAAATTATCTAAAATCTTACAAGCTCTACTGGTAATATAACAATGCCATATCCATTTGTACATGATACGACTTGGGTAAAATAAAAGCTTCTGCCCCAACACATTTCTAAATTTGAAGATTCTCCACCCGTTTTCTCTATATAAAAACAAAACAATCTATAGTACTATGTTATCTTTATCTCACTGACACTACAAAGTACAAACTCAACAGTGTACATAAACTTATCTTTGCTCTCAATCACCATGCTCCTCCTCCTAATTGTCAAACAATTTTTCATCAAAAATAGCAAAAAACAACCGCCTAGTCCATCTCTTCCAATCATTGGTCACCTGCACCTCCTTAAACGGCCTCTCCATTAGGATTTGGCTCAAATTTTGGCCCGCTTCAGGCCCGTGATGTTCCTTCGGTTTGGTTCTCGTCTCGTTGTTATGGTGTCGTCAGCCTCAGTGGCCGATGATCGCTTCACGTAGAATGATATCTTGTTGCCAACCGAGTTCAAATACCTTCATTAAAGCATATTTCTTTTAATTTCACGGACTTGGGTTTTTCCGACTATATTCCTCTTGTTGGAAGCATGTATGAACCTTATAAGAAATACAAATGTTTTATATGAATCACAAATACAAACTATATATCCTTTTTTATGTCACACAAGTACAATAATAAAATTACTATTTGCTTTTCTTACAAATCGGCTACAGTCTTTTCTCTTTATCGATATAGAATAGCTCTCTTTCTTTTTTTCTTCACTTATTCTTTTTCTTTTCACTCGATATATATTTAGCACATATAGAAGTTGTATTTATAGGCCATCCACGTATGTTGATAGCTCATTGCTTGCATCATTGTCCAGCTGCTTATATTAATATAGCCACCTTATTTTGGGGCTTTGAATATAAACCAACCAACCTTTTGAATTCCTATTCATTGGTCCAAGTTTTACATCATCCGGAAGATTTGTGAGAGAACACCTCCTCAAATTGCATATATAATTCTACTAAATCATGGGTTATTCTCTAACCAGGGTTTCCTATTCCTATCAGGGCATTGCCAACTGTTTCCTTGTTGTTTTTCTCTTTCTAGGATCACTCAATACTGATATACACATATCAGTGTATGAACAATGCAGACAATCTCCTAAGAAAAATTTTCTACAAAGGAAATCAGAGTTTTGATTGAGTATAATAGAGGAGATTAAATGTTGTTTTAATCCCCTTTATTCTCACACAGCTTAAAGAATTAAAGATAGCAACAAGAGTATCAACAGATCATACGCTCAGATTTTTATGGATAAAATAAGGCTTTGGCAATCCTTTGGGTACTTATATACATGCAATGACAAAGCATCCAGGTTTTAAATATGTAAGTGGATATATATATCTTCTCAAGTGTGTACAACCTGCCATACATACAGGTCAATTGCACTTATCTATTTATATCTATGGTATGAAGATTTAGAATTTGTTTCCTAACATGTGTGAACTAATTCAGTATTCATGCCACTTGTATTTGCACTTGAAACTAGTGGCAGTCTTATGGATATTAACTGGACTTCATTAGTACATTTAATGAATGGTTTCCAGTTTGTGTCCTGGATGTTATACTATTTAAACGAGGCTATAATGTAGTCATATTTCTTTGTACATGTTCATGACCTTTTAGCACCAATACATGTAGTTTTATAATCAGATAAAATACATACATCATTAACCATTCATGGTGCACAATCCATTAAGTTTTTGCCTCTTTTAAATAGGTAGCACCATTGATTCATGCCTTGTTGAACTATACAAATTCAGTGACAAAATCCATAGAAATGATACCTATTTCCTCCATATCCAGTTACTATTAGTTTAATAAGAAAACACAAATCTAGATAACATAACTTCCAAACAAGTTTTAGTCCAATAACTTACTAGTTCAGCTAATACAAAGCAACTATTACATTAATAAAAGATGCAAACACTTCTACTGATCGTTCTTTTTAATTAATATTCTCCTAGGCTAAACTTCGTAGATAATAGCAAGCAAAACACTTCAGTTATCTAGCAATCTTTCATACACCTTCTAATTACCCTCCACATTACCTGCAAATGCAATAGAGGCTGCCCCATTGAATTGAGACACCCCCATTTGCCATTGAGCAAATAAGGTCAAACACATGTTTGGTATGAGTACAACTAATTTTACATAAGACTGATAATTACGTTCACATAATTCTGATAACTAAATTCATACAATACTAATAACTAATGTCATATAACACTGACAACTGCATGTTTTTATGCATTACATCTTGATTTATTTCTCCAAATCACCATACCTTATCACATTAGGTTCTTACTCAATATTCCATTTTAAAACATATTTCTAGAGTTGATCATGAGCATAACATATTATAACTAAGAAAAACATTCATTCAAATCAATGAACAAATGAACAAAATCCGGTATGTGATCTTATATTAAAATCATCCTAAACACAAGCATGTCATCGTTCCATTCTTCCCCAACCTCCATTCCCTTAGTCAGGTTATAATGTTTTTCTTGTCTTGAGTCTTTTCCCCTACATTTAACACCAGTGTGCACATTGTGAGGGATCCCCCTACCTGTTAACCCATCATACAATGGCGTCAGGGCATTAACATGCCATGTGCATGCCTGAATTTGCCACTTGCAACCCAGACAGATCAATGTATCTTGTGATCATTCTAGACACACTGGCTCGACTAATTCATTTAGTTGTTTATTGAATAATCTGCTATCTCACTTTCACACATTACCCTATCATTTTCCCAGGGTCAGCCCTACAGATTAATGCACTTTCTATACAATTCATGTAACAACATTTTATCATTTGATAAGCATTCCATATGCAAATATAATATTAAACATTCATGCCTAAATAATTAGGACTTCATACAACCATCCCATACAATAAGCAAACAGTCATTGAGATCTGTTTATAATGCACATAATTTCCTTTTTACTAGTATAAAATCTATATTTTTGCTAAGTATTGCTGAGGGCTTGTGATTAAAGGTTTAGGGAACCTTCAGACCCTATAGCTTCTTGATAACTCCTTTTATAAAAGCAAGCTACCAAAAATAATAAATAATAAAGGGGGTCTGCAATTATCTAACACATTGCTACTCTTTTACCTCAAAATATGGATGTAGACATGAGAATGAAACTATCTTGTCCATACTGCCTTACACCCCATCAAATCCTATCTCTCAACAATATATTTCCTATTATTTTCGTACAAATAGTTTACTATGTTTTAATAGTGTCGTATAATCACTCTGGCAATGTAGACATTATTGCTTTCATAAAACAAATCCTTTCCTGAATAAATACTAAATATTTACATAAAATAATGGGGCTACCTTGACAGACCTATTCCCATAAAAATAGGATATACTCACCACAAATGTTTCCTCCTTAAATACTTGGTGATGGCTTGAGCACCTAGGTACTGCAGAGATTATTTGTTTAAGGTTTCCTTTTATCTAGCAAAATAGTGTAGCTCCTAAGCCTAGTGTTTTTATGTTGGGTAAACTAGGGTTTCTAGGCTACCTAATGTCATATTTACCCATCTAGGGAAAATCATTTGCTGATCATACAAAACACTCATAATTATACGCATTTCACTTTTTATATATCAATAGAAATAACTCATACTCTACGGCATTGTGTCATACTTTTAGCTAAAGTAAGTAATTTAAATTCCCACTCTTACCCTCTGCTACCATGCTTCCTGCATGATTCATTCAGTCATGCATTATAAAGATGTACCTATCCATTTTTATAGTTTATATATGTGAGGATTTTTCTAACTAATGTCCGGCTTTTTCTAATTGAGATATAAAGGCTTATTCATATGCAGACTTCACTAATTAATTAAACCCATAATTATGCTTTTCTTAAAAATTATAAGAATAAAATGATAAATATAATAAAACCAATCAGTTTATCATCTTATGTCTAATGTGTACACAATACTCTTTTGCACCCTGCACCTTGTAAATGCATTCATGCACTCTCATATGTTCCTCACACATATTCACATATGAAAATACCATTTTCTAGTGTTAATTGATGGAATATTTCTGGGTTACTACAGTTTTCCCTTCTTTTAGAAATTATGTCCCACAATTTAGCATATTTCATGCATCTTAAATCTTTTAATCATTATTTCCTGATTAAAATTTTCCTTCACACTTTGTTGCATATATTTTTAACATTCATAAATTAAAATAGAGGGTTAAGTACCTATTTCCCATTCAGCAGCACTTTAGGATACTTGATCTTGATTTGATTTTCTACCTCCCAGGTGCAGTCATTGGAATCAAGAATCCATTGAACCATCACAAGTTTTATTACTTTATTCCTCTATCTCTTTCCTCTTTGCTCACAATTCCTATTGGCTCTCTCTCATATTCCAAGCTAGGATTAATCTTCAATTTGGTAGGTGCTTTCAATATGGTCTTTTCATCATGCACCCATCTTCTCAATTGAGACATATGAAATACATTGTGTATTGCTCCCATCTCCTCTGGTAACTCCAGTTTATAAGCTACTGATCCATCTCTCTCTAGTATTTTATATGGTCCAATATATCTAGGAGTTAATTTACCATGTTTTCCAAACCTGAAGATCCTTTTCATTGGAAATACTTTTAAAGATACATAATCACCTACCATGTATTCCACATGTTTTCTCTTTTGATCAGCATACATCTTCTATCTGCTTTATGCAGCAGCCATTCTTTTTTTTTATTAAAGAAACTTCATCCGATGTTTCCTTCACAAGTTCAGGTCCTAACACAATTTTGTCTCCAGCTTCTATCCAGTTAGCGGGTGATAAGCAAGGCCTCCCATATAAAACTTCAAAGGGTGTTGTCCATATTGTCCTCTGATGATTATTATTGTAGAAAACTCAGCTAGATGGAGGTAATCTTCCCAACCACTAACCCAATCTAACACACAAGCCCTTAATATATCCTCCAACATCTTATTTACTATATCAGTTTGCCCATCTGATTGGGGATGGTATGATGTGCTCCTGCATAGTTCTGTTCCCATGGCTTCTTGAAACCGCTCCAAAATTTTAAAGTAAATAATGTATCCCTATCACTTACAATAGATTTTGTTATGCCATGCAGTCTCACTATTTCTTTCATAAATAGTTGAGCTATCTTAGGTGCGCTTCTTTCTGATTTTATGGGTATAAAATGTGCTACTTTTGTCACCCTATCAACCACTACCCAAACACTATCATTACCTCTTTTTGACCTTGGTAAACCATCTATAAAATCCATGGAAATTTCTTCCCATTTCAATTCAGGAACACATAAAGGTTGTAATAATCCAAATGGCTTTTGGTACTCAGCTTTCACTTGTTGGTAAACAATACATTCAACTACATGTTTGCCTACATCCCCTTTCATGCCTTTCCACCAAAAAATTCTTTTTAAATTGTTATACATTTTTGTTCCTCCTAGGTGAATAGTGTACTTACTTCTATGATACACATTCAATATTTCTTTCTTTAATTCTACATTCATATGAACACATAATCTCTTCTTATTTCTCAGATATCCTTGGTCATCTATATGGAATTCTTTTACTTCCTCTCCTTTATTTAAAAGCATCTTTTTCTCTTTTAAAAATGGATCTTGGTCCTGTGATTCCCATACATTCTTAACCAAATCAGACCGAACAATAATGATACTTAATTTCCCTTGGTTCCTTGGTTCACTTGCTACATCCATTGGCATTTCTTTATTGGTAATTTTTATATCCCCTTCAGAAAGTAAAGACAAGGTTCTGAATTCATCCATCATTAAAGCAGCAACTCTGAAAGGTTATTTACTTAATGCATCAACAACCTTATTAGCTTTTCCATGTGTATACAATATATCATGATCATAAATTGCTAGGAATTCTACCCACCTGTGTTGTCTCATGTTTAAATCCTTCTGAGAAAACAAATACTTAGCGATTTATGATCAGTATATAATTCAAATTTTGCTCCTGATAAATAATATCTCCATAATTTTAGAGCATAAACCACTTCAGCTAATTCTAAATCATGTGTAGCATATCTTATTTTATTTTCTTTTAACTTCCTAGAAGCATAGGCTACTTGCTCATTTTACATTAATACTACCCCCAATCCACTTCCACTGGCATTAGTATAAACTATAAATCTTTCATTGCCTTCTGGAACCTTCAACATTGGTGCTTCAATCAGAGCTTCTTTCGGTTTCATGAATGCTCTTTCACACTTCTCTGTCCAAACAAATGGATGATCTTTTCTGGTTAATTGTGCAAGAGGAATAACAATCTTTGCAAAATATTTTATGAACCTTCTATAATATCCAACCATACCCATGAATGATCTTACATCAGTCACTGTTCTAGGCCTCCTCCAAGTTTGTACTGCCATGACTTTACATGGATCCACTGAAATCCCTTTTTCAAAAACAATGTGATCCAGAAAACTAACCTCATTTTTCCAAAAAAGTGCATTTTGAAAATTTTGCTTTAAGGTCATACTTTCTTAATCTAATCAACACTAAATGTTGGTGTTGATTGTGCTCCTCTTCTGTTCTAGAATATACTATGATATCATCTATAAAAATTAGCACAAAACTATCCAAATAATCTCTAAACAAATTCTGTTTATTAAATCTACAAAGTATGATGAAGCATTTGTGAGTCCAAATGGCATAACTAAGAACTCATATAATCCATATCTTATGTTGAAAGCTGTATATTTAACACTTTCCTCTTCTACCTTCATTTGATGAAAACCAGATGCTAAATTTAATCTAGAAAATATTTTAGCACCACTCAATTAGTCAAAAAGGTCATATATTCTTGGCAATGGGTATTTGTTCTTTATTGCGACTTTGTTAAGCTCTCTATAATCTATACACATCCTCAGTGTACCATTATGTTTCTTAACAAAGATTACTGGTGACCCTCAACAAGAACAACTTGGCCTTATAAACCCCTTTTCTTCTAATTCTTGCAACTACTGTTTCAATTCAGTTAAATCCCTAGGCCCCATCCTTGTTGGTTTCTTTATTACAGGACTTGCACCAGGGACTAGTCTTATTTGAAATTCAACAGGCCAATGGTGAGGTACACCCTTCATTTCATCAAACACATCTGGGTATTGATTCACTACAGGCACTTGTTCTAGCAGTATATCTTGTTCTTTAATTCCCAATGTATTAAAACATTTAGACTCCTTTTCCTTGCTTGTTTCACACTGTATTGACACCATTTTAACCCCAGCAATTTTTAAAGAAATAATAGAATTTACTAAATTAATGATATCCTTGTACTTTTTCAACCAATCTACCCCAAGTATAACCCTTATACTTGGGTAATTCAACACAAATAAATCAGAAGTAAAAACGCTATCACCAATTTTTAATTCTACCTGTTGACGCATCGTTCCTAGCTCATATGAGCTACCTACTAGACTTGTTATATATATGGGTTTATCAACTATTATGAAAGTTAATTTTAATTGTTGGGCTATGTCAGAGGAAATCAGTGAATGTGTAGCTCCAGTTTCATGTATCACATTTATAGGAACTTGTTTAACAAGTAGTATTCCTTCCATTTGCCCATGCACTTCATTGTTTTGTGCTAACCGCTGTCATGCCTTTTCCCTCTATAATCCCAACTTTTCCTTGTTTATATTCAGGGCAGTTTCTCTTCAGATGTCCCTCCTTTCCGTAATTTAAACATTTAAAAGTGGCAACTTGTCCTGCTTGAAACCTGGATTTGATATGTTCCTCTTTGCCACGGTTATAACATATAACTTTCTTCTTACCCTCTGTTGCAGGAGGAGTCTCAGAATTTTTTTTATCTGCTAATTCAATTTTCTTCTTATTATACGGTTGAAACCTGTTCTTGCACTTCTTGTTATTGTTATTCTTCATACTTCTGTACTTTTCTCTGGTATTGTCATGTTGCTCAAAACTTAAGGTCAAATTCAATACCTGGTCAAAGGACTCAATATATGGCAACATCGATATGCTGAGGCCTGCATTTAATCCCTGTATGTACCTTCCATTCTTGGAAGTTTCATCAGAAACCAGCATTGGTCCATACTTAGACAAACTCTCAAACTTTTGAGTGTATTCTGTAACACTCATGCCTCCTTGTCTTAACTTGATAAACTCCTCCAGCAAAGACACTTTTGCTCATGTAGATATAAACCTAGCCTCCAGAATCCCCTTTAACTGATCCCATGTAATCTCATTTTCTGGTTTCCTACCATGATTACCTCCACCAATCTAAGGTTGCTCCTCTTAATTGCCTGGAAGCAGTTTGCCTCTTTTTTTGATCACCCACCTACATATCGTTGAAAACTCTTTCCAATGTTCTTAGCCAAGTCTGGACTCCCATAACCCCTTCAGTTCCTTCAAAACTCTTGCCTTCTATGTGTGTGTAAGTTTTTAACAATTTAGAGAGTTCCCCAAGTGGATTGTTGTGTCCAGGGTTCACTCCTTCCCTTAAAGCCCTTATAAAATCTTGCATATTCACCATTTGAGGTGCATTTGATGGTCCAACATTAGATTGAGGTCTTGGTCCTGCCATGGTTGTCTATGAACAATCACTAACAAACCAGTTCAAAAAATTTCCCTCATCCTTGGAAGTTTTATCAATGTCTGCCTCATTGCAATTTTATACATTATTTAAATAATTTATCCTAATTCCTTATGTTGTCACACAAATAATTGTAGCTGTGAAGTTTTATAAAACAACTCTGATACCAACTGAGAGAACCCCTCCTCTAATTGCATAATTAAATCTACTAAATCTTGGGTTCTTCTCTAACTAGGGTTTCCTATTCCTATCAAGGCATTGCCAGTTGTTTCCTTGTTGTTGTTTTTTTTCTTCCAGGATCACCTTATTACTGATATATATACATATCAGTGTATGCACAATGTAGAAAATCTCCTAAGTAAAATTTTCTACAAAGGAAATCAGAGTTTTGATTGAGTATAATAGAGGAGATTAAATGTAGTTTTAATCCCCTTTATTTTCACACAGCTTAAAGAATTAAAGAAAGCAACAATAGTATCAACAAATCATACGCTTAGATTTTTATGGACAAAATAAGGCTTTGGCAATCCTTTTGGTACTTATATACATGCAACTTCATAGGACAAAGCGTCCAGGTTTTACATATGTAAGTGGATATATATATATATATATATATATATATCTGCTCAAGTGTGTACAACCTGCCATACATACAGGTCAAATGCACTTATCTATTTATATCTATGGTATGCAGATTTAGAATTAGTTTCTTAACATGTATGAACTAATTCAGTATTCATGCCACTTGTATTTGCACTTGAAACTAGTGGCAATCTTATGGATTTTAACTAGACTTCATTATTACATTTAAAGCATGGTTTCTAGTTTGTGTCCTGGATGCTATACTATTTAAAGGAGGCTACAATGTAGTTAAATTTCTTTGTACATGTTCATGAACTTTTAGCACCAATACATGTAGTTTTAAAATCAGATAAAATACATGCACCAGTGACCAATCATGGTGCACAATCCCTTAAGTTTTTGCGTCTTTTAAATGGGTCCACTGGCACCATTGATTCATGCCTTGTTGAACAATACAAATTCAGTGATAAAATGCATAGAAATGATACCTATTTCCTCCATATCCAGTTAATATTAATTTAACTAAGCAAACACACATCCAGATAACATAACTTCCAAACAAGTTTTAGTCTAACAATTGCCTAGTTCAGCTAATATGAAGCAGCTATTACATTAATAACTGATGCAAACACTTCTACGGAACATTCTTTTTAATTAGTTTTATCCTAAGCCAAACTTCATAAATAATAGCTAGCAAAACACTTCAGTTATCCAACAATCTTTCATACAACTTCTAATTACCCTCTACGTTACCTGCTGATGCAATAGAGGCTGCCACATTAAATTGAGACACCCCATTTTCCATTGAGCAAATAAGGTCAAACACATGTTTATATGAGTATAACTAATTTTACATATGACTGGTAATTACATTCACATAATTCTGATAACTAAATTCATACAATACTGATATCTAAATTCATATAATACTGATAATTGCATGTTTTTATGTATTACTTCTTGACTTATTTCTCCAAATCACCATACCATATCACATCGGGTTCTTATTCAATATTCCATTTTAAAACATATTTATAGAGTTGATCATGAGCAAAACATATTATAACTGAGAAAAACTTTCATTAAATCAATGAACAAATGAATAAAATCTGGTATATGATATTATGTTATAATCATCCTTAACACAAGCATGCCATTGTTCCATTCTTCCCTAACCTCTATTCCCTTAGTCAGGTTATCATGTTTTTCTTGTAACCCAGACAGATCAATGTATCATGTGATCATTCTAACCACACTGGCTCCATTAATTCATTTAGTTGTTTATTGTTTAATCTTATATCTCACTTTCACACATTACCCTATCATTTTCCTAGGGTTAGCCCCACAGATTAATGCACTTTTTATACAATTCATGTAACAACAGTTTTATCATTTATAAGCATTCCATATGCAAAGATAATATCAAACATCCATGCCTAAATAGTTAGGACTTCATACAACCATCCCATATAATAAACAAACAGTCATTTGGATTAGTTTACAATGCACATGATTTCCTTTTTACCTACTACAAAATCTATCTTTTTTGCTGAGTATTCCGGAGAGCATATGATTAAAGGGTTAGGGAACTTTCAGACCTTATAGCTTCATGATAACCCCTTTTACAAAAGCAAGTTACCAAAAATAATAAATAATAAAGGGGATCAGCAATTATCTAACACATTGCTCCTTTTTATCCTTAAAATATGAATGTTGACATAAGCATAAAACTCTCTTGTCCATATTGCCTTACACCCCATAAAATCCTACCTCTCTACAAGATATTTCCCACTATTTTCATACAAATAGTTTACTATGTTTTAGTAGTGTCATATAATCATTCTAACAATGTAAACATCACTGTTGTCATGAAACAAATCCTTTCCTGAATAAAAACTAAACATTTACATAAAATAATAGGGATGCCTTGAAGGACTTAATGCCATAAAAATAGTATATACTCACCAAAAATGTTTCCTCCTTAAATACTTGGTGATGGCTTGAGCTCCTAGGTACTGCAGAGATTATTTGTTTAAGGTTTCCTTTTATCCAGCAAAATAGTGTAGCTCCTAAGCCTTGTGTTTTTATATTGGGTAACTAGGATTTCTAGGCTACCTAATGTCATCTTGACCCATTTAGGGAAAATCGTTTGCTGATGTTACAAAACACTCATAATTATACCCATTTCACTTTTTATATATCAATAGAAATAATCCATACCCTACGGCACTATGTCATTTACTTTTAGCTAAAGTAAGTAATTTAAATTCCCACTCTTACCCTTCACTACCATGCTTCCTGCACGATTCATTCAGTCATGCATTATAAGAATGTACCTATCCATTTTTATAGTTCATATACGTGAGGATTTTTCTAGCTAGTGTCCTGCATTTTCTAATTGAGATATAAAGGCTTATTTATATGGAAAAGCAGATTTCACAAATTAATTAAACCCATACTTATGTTTTTCTTAAATATTATAAAAATGAAATTATAAATACAATAAAACCAATCAGTTTATCATCTTATATCTCATGTGTACTCAATACTCTTGTGCACCCTGCACCTTGTAAATGCACACATGCACTCTCATTTGTGCCTCCCACATATTCACACATGAAAATCACCATTATCTAGTGTTAACTGGTGGAATATTTCTGGGTTACTACAATTTTACATTTAGAGTAAATAATTTCTACATGAATCCTTCACAAACAACATAAGAAACTTTGCCTAACTTATTTCGAGGATGCATGTATATTTATTTTAATTCCTTATACCAACTTTTATCATAATTAGATCTTTTGGAGGTTTTGAAAACTTTAACACCCCCCTCAAACCTGACTTACCATTCCAAGCTTATCATTCATTTTGAAAAATATCGCCGACTTAGTGAATTTGTAAAAATATATGCTAAACTTTCTTCAGTCTTATAGTCTATTAACTCAACAATTTCCCATTAACTTGTTCTCGAATAAAGTGATACTTTATGTTTATGTGCTTGCTTCAACTCTGTGACATGGACTTTTTGCAAGTGAGATGGCAAATTTATTATACACCTACATGGTAATAAGACCTTGTTTTGTAAGATTTAACTCACCAAACATGTAGCTAAGCTACATAGCTTGACAGGTGCACGCTACTGATGCAATATATTTTGCCTCACATGCTGCGAGAGCAACTCTCTGTTGCTTCTTTAATGACTATGAAATACCGTCGACCCAATATGAAATGCATATCCGAAAGAACTTTTTCCATCATCCAAATCGCCACCATAATCACTGTTGGAGTAGCCAACTAATTCTAACTCTTAATAGCGCATGTAAAACAAACCATGATCAGTAGTACCTCTGATGTATCTTAAAATTTGTTTAGCTACCATGAAGTGATATTTCTTTGATTTCTCCCTGTACCTACTCACTAGTCCAACTGCATACATGATATCTGGATGTGTGAAAGTTATGTAACTCAGATTTCCAACTAAACTTTTGAACAATGTCAAATTTACTGACTCCATTGTTGAATCGGCTCTTAGTTTCATGTCGGCTTCTGCTGGAGTGCTCACTGGCTTACAATCTTTCATTCTGAACTTGCTTAGAATTTGCTCCGCATATTTTTTCTGTGACAAAAAATAAATCTCATCTTCGCTTTGATTTACTTTGACTCCAAGAAAGTAAGAAATTTGAGCAGTACCTGTCATCTCAAATTGCTTAGTCATAACTTTCTTAAAATCATCGGACATACCAAAATTATTTCCTGTAAAGATTATATTGCCCATGTATAAGCACACAATCACGATGTCTCCATTTTCTTTTCGTTTTATGTAAGAGCATGTTGGTCTGGACTCTTCACAAAACCGTTCTTTTGAAAATATACATCAACCCTTGTGTTCCATGGTCTTAGAGGTTGCTTCAACCCATATAAAGCTTTCTTTAGCCGGTAGACTTTATCTTCCTGGCCTTTCCGAACATATCCGGGAGGTTGAACAATATTGACTTATTCTTCAAGATAACCATTTAGGAATGCTGACTTGACATCCGTATGATATATCTCCCATTGATTTTAAGCTGCAATTGTTGTAAGAAGTCTTATAGTATCAACTCTTGCAACCGGAGACAATACTTCATTATAGTCAATCCTGTATCTTTGCTTGTAGCCTTTAGCCGCTAGCCTTTCTTTGTTCTTCTCAAATTTTCCATCTGGATTCGTCTTTGACTTGTAAACCAACTCGACACCAATTTCTTTATGACCTTCTAGAAGATTTATAAGCTCTCATGTATCATTCTTCTTGATTATATCAATTTCTTCATTCATTTCTTTGTTCTATTTGATTTCTTCTGTAGCTTCCGCAAATGTAACTGGATCACATTCAACCATTAAACAAAATAACGAATAATCAAAGGTTGTTTGTACCAGACTTGTTGCATCATAAATGTTATCCAAAATCGGCATCTTTCTAGAAGCTCTCACTGAACTGTTGTTGCTACTGCTGCTTCCTTAACTCGATGGTGTTGCAGATGGGGTTTGTTTGTTTGGACTTGGTGGAAGTGTTAAATAACTATCCTAGTCATCTTTTAAATTATAGTCACCACTGCCATCATTATCATTTAAAAATAGACATGCAAATTTTCTTTCTTCTACGCTCCATCAATCTAATTCATCAAATTTAACATCTCAAGATATGTTTAAGTTCTTTGTGAGTGGATGATAAAGTCTGTAGGCCTTGCTTCTTTTGTCATATCCGGTAAAAGTACATGTCTCGTCTTTGTCATCCAGCTTCTATTTTTGATCAGGAACATGTGCATAAACATATCTGAAAATTCGGAGATGTCCACCTGATGGTTTACTACCACTCCATGCTTCATTTGGAGTTCTATTTCTAATTCTTTCTTTCAGCAACACCATTTTTTTGTGGAGTATATGCTACTGTCAGGTGGTGATTATTCCATGTGTCCCTCAAAACTGTTTTAACAAGTTTGAAGTATACTCGCCTCCTCTATCTGACTTGAGTATCTTCAAATAATTTCCACTTCGTTTTTTGTCAATGCTTTGAACTCCTTGAATTTATCAAGAACCTCTACCTTTTCTTTCGGAACTAGTACAAAACAGTCCTGTTGCTTCGCCTTATTTGCATCGGTTGTTGTAACAACTGATGCAAACAGTGTTACTTGCACCGCTTTTAAATAAATAGACGATGCAACTACGACAAAAAAAGCAATAAAAAAGCGATCTTCTTCGTTTTTTATTTACAACCGATGCAAATTATTGAAGCAAATGGCTGCATCCATTACATCAGCATCGGCTGTATCATGACCAGAGCATAACCGGTGCAATTTATTTTTGGCAGGTCAACATACATTTGCTAAAAGCGGGTCTAACTCTCAACTTACCCGTTATTTTGCCTTAGGTTTAACGTTTCGCGCCTCCTTTTTACTTTGCCGCCTCGTTTCAGAAAGAAAAAAAGAACGGAAAGAAAAATCAAAGCTAAGAAGAAAAGAAATTACCACTAAAAATAATTTCGACCTTGATTTCGCCCTGTTTTGGAGGTTTTGGATTTCGCCTCGTCTTCTTAATGGTACTGCATTTCTAACCCTAATTTTTCATAAATCTTGATTTGTTTTTTTTTGTTTTGTTTTTGCTGTTATTTTAAATTATTCGATTTAAAAGTAGCCATCAATTTTAACCGACTATTAAGTTCACTTTGCTTATTGATTTATTCGTTTTATTTGTAGAAAAAATCTATTGGAATGTCTTCGAACAATCTGAATGTCTTCGAACAATCTGAATGTCTTTGTTTTTGGAAGTAATTTATTTGTAGCAAGCATGGTTTAATCCACAAATTTTGCATGTCTTTGTTTTTAAAAATCGGTCTTATTAAAGCCTCTTCCTATATCGAACAATTTGAATGTTTTCGATCTGGATGTTTGATAATGGCAGTGAAGTGACAACCCTAGTTCGCGTTTGTTGCAAGTAGGGTTTAATACTGGAATTTTGTTAGATTTCCACAAAGTTGTAATAGAATCTGTATTTTAATTCATAGTTTATAATCATGAATCTGATCTTGTACGACTATTTAAACTTTTTACATTAAGATTTTTTGTTATTGTTTGTATTGAATTTTTTATGCATGCCTACATTGTATTGTTAAATTCTACTGTTCATACATGTACTTGTTCAATTCTTTATGAATCAATTATTTTAATACATTTTATATTTTACAATCCATTAAATGGTTACAACTTTACATTTAACTTATATATTTAATAATGCAGTAAAGTAACTAAATTTAATAATGCACTTAAAAGTTCATATAATTGTGTATTTTTTTAATAAAGTTAACATATCATAACATACATTGAGATCTACTATGCATTTGAGCTGAAAAGCTAAATAAAAACAAAAACTTATGCTTCTTCTTTCTATTTATATAATGAATTTTTTTCCTTAAAATGAGATAAAAATAACTGAAATGCAGTTAAATTTTTAATTTTGATAGTTGCTATTGTTATTGGCCATTTAGGAGCCTGGCTTTTATTATCGGCTGTTTTTCTTGGTTATTGGTAGTTGTCAATGATAGTGGCTTTTGTTCGCTGAGAAAATATTTCAGAATGGTTTTGCTGATAGTGGTTGTTATTGGCTTTGGTTATTAGAAGTTGTCAATGATAGTGGCTGTTATTTGAGATTGAAATTGTTGGTGTGGTGATTAGCTGAGTTGACATGACCTTCCAGGTCTTCAATGAATTCGCCTGTAAGTCTAATTTAGTCTATGGGATTTAACACATAAAAGGTAAGCTGCAATTATAGTGTAGTCATATTGCTCCTAAATATGCATGATACATGTTTCATATAACATAACCATAATAACATAACAGGAAACTTGTGTGAAGGACAAAAAAAGTAAAAAGTTTGCCCAAAAGGACAAGAGCCAAAAAATTTGCTCAAAAGGCCAACTTTTAGTGTAAAGTGAAAAAACAATGGGCCCCCTGAATCCCACTATCTAGTGTAAAATTGTCCTTGGGGATAATTTTTTTGTTGACCGTCCTTATGAACAAGTTTTTGTTTGACTTTGTCCTTCACACTAAAAACCCCTGGGAAGAAACTATTTGTTGTTTCTATAATAAAACTTCAATATAAAAGTCAACATGTATACTATTATTATGGTCTACAATCTTGAATTGACGATAAATGGCTTTAATCTTTTTAATTAATTCTAAATTCTAGGTAGGTAGGTTTTGATGTTGGTATCGATTACTATTCGCCTAAATATTATGATTAGTCTATTAAATCGATCATAATCATTGTTGAGGTTAATTCTTCGCAGGGTACTTTTTTCACTAAGTTGGAAGCTATGTCTAATTCAAGCACTCCAAAGGAAAACTCAATTCTAAACCATGCTTTGGTACTAAAAAGAAAAAATAAGTGTCACTAGAAGTATACTAAATCTATGTTGTTTCTATAATAAAACTTTAATGTAAATAAGATGGAATAAACTATACATTGTTTATAATTTATAAAGCTATTTCAAAAAAACAAAAATAAAAAAATAAAATAGAATTATCATAGGTATCTAGTTAGAACTTAAATAACATCGAGATATTTCTTACTTGTAAATTGATTCCTAGGGTTGGTATCTTTGATTTGAAAAGGCTGCATCACTTCAATCTTGTGAATATTACATCTATAAATTTTCACTTGATTGTCAGATATGATTGTTGGTTGTAAATTGTTAACTGTTAATCAGAAATTCATCAGTAGCTTGGAAGCAAATTCAAGCTTCCAGACTTCAATTCAACCTCCACAACGCCGCATCACTTCAATAAGACATGAAGTTTAATTTCATGTACCGTTACTTCAATTCAAATTTATTGTTAGTTGTAAATCGACATGATCTGACAGGTCTTCAATGCCTTCTTGTACCATATAGCCTGCCATGTCTTTAGTGTTTCTCCCCGCAATTCTTAGACCATGTTTATTTCCATGTCTTTAATTTCTGTGTATGCACTTAACTGATCTCTTGAAGGGCTACTAGTGCATGAAATGACCTATAAATGCTAAAGAAGTGGAATATATTTTCTTTTCTTCTTTTGAATCATGAAAATTTTTGTGCGTATGTGCCCCTTACTGATTCAGAACATCAGTTACAACTATAGGATATTCGCTGAAACAATTAATCTGTAAATAAATGAAGGAATCCACGGAAAGTGAACATGCCACCAGTAGGTAGGGCATTGGATCTCGAATTTTTGGTCGTCGTTATTTTCTTTAAATTTTCTAACCTAAATCACTAATTTGCACCTGATATATGCAGGGATTGTATATATTTCATGTATGCTTCTTGGAAGTTACTGCAATCAATAGGCTTCTCAAAATTTAGTGTGAGTTTGTACTTTGTTATAGACAAATATTGTTCATAGTTATGGTTTTATGCAATTCGTTACTCTGATATAACACATACACACACACACATAAACACACAAAAACACAATATGGACATATTTGAAATTTTAGATGATTAAACTGTTGGTTGCTTCATTGGATTCTTCGATTAATTGTATTGTGTTATAGCTGTTTCACTTTTATATTTGTTCCTATCCATACATTATTGCAGTTCACATCTAGGACGTAAATTAAGTTTGAGTTCTAACTATAGATGCAGTCCAGAATATAATTTATTAGGTATTTAAGGGTGAAATCACAAGTGCAGTCCCTGTAACCATTATTTTTTTGGTCGTTTTTATTCTTTGAAATCAACACTAACTTATAATATTAGGCCTAAAATGTTTAATAATGTTGGGTCACTTGCAGATTAGCAAAACATGATAATAAATTTTCTGTGTATAGCTTCAATTTGTTTTTCTTCTTGTAATTATGTGTGTTGAATATTCACATGTTGTTGTCCTATCCAGGGAACTCCTCTTTGGAAAGAGAGATAACAGTAGCACAAAATAAGGAATCAACCATTCTAAGGTATGATGATGGTTTCTCTAGTAACATAACCGTCTAGATTTCCTTGTTATTGATACCTTAGCAGCTAAGCGTGTTGATTATGAAGCAAAAATGTTGGGTCAGAATAAAACATATGCGTTCTAAAAGCTGATTGGATGAAGTAAATTTATGAATTAAGATAAGTTTTTTCTTTTTTGAAGACTAATTAGTATGTATTTCTGCCCAGATGTGTGATGAGCAATGGGTACTGTGTGAACTACTTTAGACGGGGGTTTCTAGCTTGTGATTTTCTTCATTTTGATGTTGGATTGAACTGTGCTTCTTTAATAGTGATTGATTTCAATGATTTCAGTCTTAGTAGTTCAATATGCACTCATATGTAATTAAAAAAAGATCATAGTAATTAGAATTTTAATTTCATAAAAGCCAACTGATTTATATAGCTAAAATAAATAAATACAAAAGAAATTTGTTTTCACACACCATTTCAATAAAATCAATTATGTCGATTGTGTTACATTTAAATTTTTTAACTATATTTGTTGTAATGAAGTTCTTGATTTACAGCTATTGTCGGGCTACGTTCATCTAATCAAGATGGACAATACATCAAACCTAGAGCCTAGATATTAATATTGAGAAGGGTATAAACAACCAGATAAAGAATGTCCATTATTTAAAATTAGTCCAAAACAAATCACAATAGAACTAGATTTTTTTCTAAAAGAATCAATTGATTCTAAAAAAAACGTTACTACAATATTACACTAAACTCTTTACGAGCATGCATTTGATTATCTCAAAATTTTAGGGAGATCAAAGAAGTCTCACTTTGCATAAACTGGTCAAACTAGCACTTTAGTGTGATTGAGTTCTAAGATCCATCTTATAGCTCTTAGTCTAATTCTATAACCAATAGAACGAGATCATCACTGCAATCAATCATCATAATCCATTACCTCACACTATGGTTTACTTGCACATTTCGAATGAACTAATTTTAGTTATGGATCCCAATTACTCACCGTGTAATATTTATGTGCGACTTGGATCCGTATTTTTTGCATCGGAGTTCAAAACTCATAAAACAAAAGGCATAGACTCATATAAATAACACTAAGGAAATGGAGGTAAAAATATTTTAGTAATTATATATTTTGGCTCTTGTATGCATACTGAAGTGATAACATGGCCAAATATTTAATGCTAAATATATATTCTCATTATATGTCAATCTTTATATGTGTGTTATAAATAGAATCATTTCAGTTTTTCAATAAAGTTCCCAAAATCTGAGAATATAATAGTAAATTGAATGTTATAATATATATTAAATAATTAAAATATTATTCCTCCTTATATAATAGTTTAAATTTTGTTAAAATCTTCTTAAAATTACCTCATTAATATCTACAATAGATGTTTTCTTAACAATCAGATGTTCATTAGACTTTACTGATGCGATGTGTGAGTATTATTTTAGTTTGGCGATAGTAATTATATATGCACAATGAACCTGAAACAGAAAAGAAACAAAAACTATTATTTAATAATGAAAGATAGTAAACTTGTGAAGTGCATGACGAAGTGATTCTAAGTTTTGAAGGTGCGGTGCAATTCAGTCTACCATACATGCCATTCTCCGTCTGGACGGATGAGGGAACGGTTATATCCTCACAAGAGACGAGAGTAGCAAGGAAATCTAGACGGTACAAATTCAATCTTAGGAGATCGATAGTACCTTGATTAATACACATTTCGTTTATTGAAAAAAGTTGCAGATGTATCAAGGACAATAGTACATTGAGTCTACATTATCAAGTAAAAATGGTAACACCAATTTTCGTAGCATCATATAATTTTTTTGAATAATTAAATTATAACATTATGTTGACTATAGTGTAGTGCTAAGGGTGTCGTCGACTTGTCTAAGTAACCGCGAGAAGCGGTTGAATGCCAACTGTGATGCCCTAGGGCGGTGTTAGACCGCCAGACGTACCTGGCTCGGCGATTTGTGGTTTATCGCTGCCCAAAGGCACCGCTATCAGCCACGACCACCCAAGCATTAGTTGCCGTTGTTTAGCTGCTTATGGAGACTCCGTCAGTGCTGTGAAATGGTAGGAATTTTTTAATCTATAATTTGCAATTACATCCGAGTAATTCTAGTCCACAAAATATTTACTCTTTCAGGTAAATCCCAAGCCGGTTTTGACAGTACTCGACCTTTCATTTCCTCTTGCTTCTTCTGATCTTGGTGCCGATAATCTTGAAAATGAGTTTATCATGAAAATTCTGCAACTATCAGAGGTACACCACTCTATACGTTTACTCAAAATTTGCATATGTTTAATTCACATCCAATAAAATTTTGTATGTGTTTAATTCATGTATATATTATCATCTACTCAAAATGTGGGGGGATGGGATGTTAGTGTGGTGTGTGGGTGTGTTGGTAGGGAGAGGGAGGGGGCTACGACAGAGATGTTGCTTTGTGATAGCTAACGACTCAATCTGCAAAAGGTACTCAAAAAAAGTTAGTAGGGAAACAGACTGGGTTACAAACTTTTTATCAGAATAGGTTAGTTTAAATGGCAGCTTCTTAATATAAGTTACTAGAAAAAGAGTGTGTGGAGGAAGAGGAGGGGGTGTTCTTAACATAATGAATTGGTTTGCAAACTGATTATCAAAATAAGCTAGTTTAAATGTTGTCACCAACCCACTCATTGTTATTGTAAGTGTCTGGTGTTGGCGATGAAAAACGCACTCATATTCGTGGACAGTAAATATGGGCAACTAATAGGTTTCCATTTATGGTGCGCAATGTTGAGTTGACTATTGACTAGGCTATAACTAGTCTACTCTAATATTAAATTTGCAACCCAGTCCGTATTGTTAGTAACATTTCTGAGTAGATTATATTAAGAATTTGTCCTTGAATGGTTTCAGTTAGATTTAACCTTTAGATGTCAAATAGCAATGACTACATTGCTTACAAATTAGGTAAAATGCAACTTTTAAAAATCAGGACGTATTGCTTAGTCAAATTATTATTATTATTAATTAAAAACCTTTTCTTTTAAAAGATTAAAAAAGGAATTAATTTTGGCTACTCAAAGGGACCCCAAAAATTTCATTAAGTCACTTATTGAAAGATTTGGAGCAAATTCTATCAAAGGATTGGTCATAGGGCAATCTAACAACAATGATGTACATCAAATTTATATTTATATGATTTTCAAGTCCACTAATGTACCCCATGTTCAACCTTTCTATTCTGATTTTAACCATTGTGCACTGAAATTCCTGTAGCATTGAAGGACCTTGTGGATTTTTAACCTGCTGCTTCTGCCACTATAGATATCTACTGCCCAGAGGAAATCACCCATGGCCAAATGGCTAGCGGTATCGATGAACAGAATTGATTGGCCAATTCCTACCGCGAACCTTGCAACAGTCGACTCCAAAATCAAGTCATTCCTCAAATCCTTTAATATTCACATACACACCTCCTACCCATCTGGAACAGCCTGCTTCTTCCACCGCCATTGGCATCCCTGGTATTCAAATGCGAAACGAACTTCAAATACCTCAACACAGCAGTTAGCTGCATTTTTACCAACTGTGCGTCTAGATGTCCATTGTCCTCAGCCATGTTAGTAATTGGAGCCCTTTGGATCCAAAAGTTATGCAGCATTCATGACTGCATCATATTAGACTGCTCTAGGTTCCCTATCATGTTCATCCCTTCCAATACCATTCCTGAACTCATCCGCAACCTCTTCTCTTTTTTTCTCAAAAATAAAATCTGCTCAGTTAATGCATTACTTGGTGATGGCAGTAGGTCTTCTTCACTCGCTGTGGCTGCTAGCTATCTCTTTCTTTACACTTCTCCCTCTTTTCAAGATACCAATTTCTCTGTACAATCATCTTAAACCTGGTAGTGGAATGGAGTACGAATATTCGTCGTGAAAATATTCATATGAGAAACAATAGCAGTTCAGTTGATCGGGTGAGAAATGCTGCATCTTTAGGTGCGATCCTCTTGTGCACCACAGGTGGTCATAATTTGGTGCATGTTATCTACATGGAAGTAATTCCTGATGCCCTTGTTTCATAAGTATACCCTACGTCAATGCTTATAGGATACTCAATGGCATATTTTTCGATACTGTGTGGGGCGTTTATTTGGGGAGGTTCCAAACATACATTTGTTAAACATATGGATTTTATTGTATTGGTTATGGAAAGCAAAGACAGGGGTGGATGTGATGAACTGTGTGGAGAACTTACATTTTGTGCTCTGTAGGACTATTGGTCGGGCTTGTGCCGATGTGGGTTAAGGTTGGGAGTAATTTTAGCATGAAGCACTTTACTTGAACACAATCTTCTTCTTCCTTTTTTCTTCTAAAAGATATTTGTTTATTTATATTTACAGGGCAAGCAGACTTGGTCGTGAGCACCATGATGACTTGGTTCAGTTCATGCTAGGGATGGGCTATGCGACTGAAGCTCTTCATCTACTGGGAATATCTAAGAGGTTGATGAGAAAATATTTTTAAAAATATAGTAAATTTAATCCTAGGCTGAACTAAACAAAACATGCAGAAAGATCAAGCTTACAAACTTCTTAATGACCAGAATTGTCCATGATCTATGTACTGAAATGTATTGCCTTAGACCTGGAATGTTGCCTGGTAATTTTATGATTTTTTTGGAGGACTATTTCGCGTCCTTCAAACACATGCAAATAACATCAAAATTTCTCTTGAGATTATATTACTCTATATTTAATAAGTTCTAGGCCCTAATGATATGGTCCAGTTGCAAACATTAAGTTTTCATTTTAGTTTCATAGTAATTGCAACTACTTATGCTCTATTAATGTATTATATGATTCTATGATCAATTATAGGGAGAGATCAGCATACACATATCATTTTACTATTTTTTTTCATTTTTCTTCTCAGACCGGAGTTTGACATGGCCATGCAAAGCAATGACCTGAAAAGACCTCTTCAATTCTTGTTGACTATGAGTAATAGTGGGGATGTTGTGCAGGAAAATGCAAGTACAGACATAAGTGAGGTTTTAAGTTTAACGACTGCCAGGAAGGAAAATCTGACTGATCTGTTCATTATTTACAACGCTGGTAAGTTTTTCATTGGCTCGATTTTTTATGTAAAAAAATAAATCTGAATGTTTTATGTCCTTGTAAAAAAAATAATGTTACAGTCAATTTTTCATTGGATTAATTCACTAGTATTATGGTGTCCTTGTAAGAATGTTTTATGTCCTTGTAAAAAAAATAAACTTTCTATTTTCCATGAAGCTTGTATTGCCACTTGAATAATAGTTACAGCCTGCTCTTGATAGTTACTTTCAATAGCAGCAGTATGCAGTTTATTCACCTTATCATGCTGAAAATATTTATGTCAAATATTTTTATCTTTTTATGTCAAATATTTGTGCAATAATTTAGTATTATCATGCTGAAAATAGACATCATTGATTATCTCTTTTACTTCATTTCAGGTTCTTGTTTTGGATTGAAGGTGCTGCTTAGAAGGATGACATCTTTGGATTACACATCTATTGTATAGTAATAGGTACTACGTAATTATATTGGTGCAGTAAACAATGTGAACTATATTTCATCTTAGTGATTGTACTGAAGATCTGAATCATTTTGCTATTTTGTATGGATTATGAAAACATTATACTTGAAATATATGTATGTTTTACCGTTATATATGTTCAATTTGTATGTCATTTAGTTGTATTTTAAATGATTATGCAATTACCATCTTGTCTACTATATATATATATGTATGTATATATGTATGTATGTATGTATGTATGTATATGTGTGTGTATAGCTGTATTATTTGAGAATTTCAGTGATTCAGGCAGGGAAGGAGGTTTCTGCAGAGTATGAACATTTTGCATCGGTTGTCAGATTAGGCGACACAAAAGTAAATTATCGAAAATGATACCCTTTTTTTTGCATCGGGTATAAATAAAATTCGATGCAAAATTGTAACTTTTTTGCATCGGATTTATAAACAACCAGTGCAAAATTTAAGACGTTACTGAGCAAAAAAGCCATTTTTGCATCGAATGTTTGAGAAAAATGATGCAAAAAAGTCATATGTTGCATCGGTTTCTTTTAAACATTCGATGCAAATAAATGATTTTGCATCCGTTTTATAACCGATGCAATAGGAAAAGTTTTTTGCATCGTCTGCAATTGCATCGGTTGTTGAACCGATGCGATAGGGGGTAAACAACCGAAGCAATTGATCTGTTTTGTACTAGTGATGTATACCCAACTTTTTCTGCTAAATTAAAAATAAATATTAGGTAATACTTGTTCCTACTGGGTTATGTAATATCAAATGGACCAACTATGTCAGTGTGAACAATCTCTATGACCTCTTAGCTTTCCATGCTTTTCCAACAGGAAAAATTATCTATGTTGCTTTCTTTTGATGCAAGAATTATATAGTTGATTTGGTTCATTGATTTCTGGCAAACCATCCACCATCTTTGTCTTTGACAATAATTTCAAGCCAATAAATCCAAGTTGACCAAATCTCAGATGCCATAACCATGAATAAATTTCAATGACCGAGTTCAAGCATTTTTGCACCTTCGTCTGCATATCAAGTTTGAATAGTCGATTCTTTGACATCTCCACATTAGCAGTCAACTACCGAACTTGATTTCGGATAATGTGATATTTGTCCTACATCTGTATATTATATCCTTTCTCCATTAGTTGACCAAGACTGATGATATGACTTTTCAAAGCAGGTATATAATAAACATCATTTATATACTTCTTATCACCATCAATTAACACAATCATGATGGTACCTTTACCTTTGATCAGAATTTTTGATAAGTCACCAAAATTAACTTATCCATTGATGTTATTGTCTATCTCTGTGAATTATTTCTTGTGGCCACACATGTGATTGTTGGTGCTTGAGTCAAGATATCAAATATTTTTCTTGCCTTCATCATCTCCTTTGTATGTGAGAAACATAGCATACCCAACAACTTTGTCCTCTTTTGCTACTGCAAAATGACTTCATTCTTCTACCTTTAGTAATTTACACTTGTAACTGAAGTAACCATATTTATTACAATTAACATTGAAAACGAGACTTGTTAACATGTTGTTGAAATCCGCCTCTTCCTCGACTTCTAGAATTTTGACCTCGACCAGATGGCTGACAACCTTCAGTTCTATGACCTTTATTTAAAGGTTTCCTTCCACCTCGTCCTCCTCGGTAGCCACCTCTAAAGCCACCATTACAACGTAAAAAACTTCTACTACCTTCATTGTCATTTATGGACACCTTACTTTGCAAAGCCTTCTGCAAATGACTTGTATCATTATATTTGTTTATCCATTGCTCATGGGCTTGAAGAGAACCGGTAAGCTCATCGATTGAAATTGTGGACAAGTCTTTTGACTCTTCAATTGACGTAACAACATAATCAAAATTTCTTGTTATCGAATGTAGAAGATTTTTCATCACCTGAAGATCATCGAGATTTTCTGTTTCTTTTCATTTCATTTGTCGCCATTTTTAAATGTGTAACATATTCATCGATGCTTTCCGAACTTTCCATTTTTTTATTTTCGAACTCTCCATGTAGTACATAGAGCCACACCTTTTTACTTTCTCAGCTTCTTGGAATGATTTCTGCAGAATCACCCATGCATCTTTTAATGTTTTTTCTTCCAAGATTTTTTCGAAGGTCGATTCGTCAACCCCTTGAAAAATCATGAACAAAGCTTTGTTGTCTTTTTTCTGAGATTCTTTCAACGTCGTTTTCTCGTCATTAGATAAACGTGCTTCAGTAGTTGTATTTACCGGTTCAGTGTACCCTTTTTCGACAATATTTCAGTTATCGTGAGAACCGAGTAACACCTTCATTTGGATACTCCAATTTCCATAATTTATATTTGTGAGTTTCAGAATTTGCAGTAGAATCATATTATCCATTTTTGCTTTGAACAAAGCATTTGTTCCAATACCACTTGGTCGAAGCGCATATGAACCTTATATAACATAATATTTGTTGACGTCAAAAGTTGGTCTAATGACGATCAACCCTCAACATGTGTTAATCACAAACGAGAACATTCACAGAAATGCAAGAAAAATGTAAACGAACACAGAATACACAATATTTTATAGTAATTCGGCTTAATCCAAGTCTACGTCCATTTATAATCTTTGTGTATATTGTCGATTACAGGTTATAGTAGTTTTTCGGTGGAAGAAAGTAGAGAAAGAAGAGATCTTTACACAAAATCCTTGTGTTGTACTTATAATATATGACATGCTATTTTTAGATGCCGAATCGAAGACTTTGAGTAGTTGATTCAAGATGTCTTTCTATTTCCGAGAAAAGTTGTATTTATACGTGAGCTGGTCCGCTAAGTTGATATGCTGCATGACATATATCTTTTTCAGGCTTATCCACGTGTAGCTCGACCCGGTAAAGTAGTTGTAGGCTGCAGGATCCTGCTTTACTGCTGGTAAATAGTTCTTCTCGGAAATCGTGGCCTATATGGAGCTTGAAATTTGGCATATAAAAAGTTGTTCTTGATTAAAGATGACCGGTTACGTAGCCTTGGGAGTAGTTGTCTTTTATCAAAAAAGTTTGATATGGAATTTTTGTTCCAATTTTCTAGGTTTGACCCGATTCTTCAGGAATAGCCGACCGATCGATTATTGACCCAATCGATCGACCTGTCTTTTGACTTTAGAAGGACGTTGTCTTTTAAGGAAGAGCCTTTACTTGCTGCGATGTTTTTTTAGGTTGACCCATGATCGGTCGACCTAAGATGAAAATCATTTCTGAAGGTTTGGAACAGGCTGATATATTGTTGTAGGTTTTGATCTTGAGTTGTGACAGCTTTTGTCAAAATGTTGGTCAACACCTTACCCTCCAGAACACATCTTTTTTATTAAAGAAAGATGTGTTCTGAATCTTCCAGATAATATTGAACAGAAGTCCTTTATTTTGTTATCCGAGAAGCCATGGATATGCCGAACCATATTATGAGAAAGGCCAGGAAACCGACGATCATTTATGATTGTATTAAGGCCAGAAACCCGACGACCGCTGGGATCGTATTAAGGCCGAAAAACTGACAATTACCACTGACTGTATTACGGTCGGGTCTTCAAGAGCGCCAAAGAATTAATCAACCGTGCCAAGTTGACTTTAGAGAAGTACAGTAGAACCGGGACCTTGCCGAGTAAAAGAGTTCATGGAAATCCAAAGAAGGGCATGAACCATGCCTTAAAGTTTGAAGTAGGGTATCATTCATACCTAGAGTTCAAGAAGGACGAGCATAATCCATTCTTGGTTTCAATGAGAGGATATAAGCCATATCCGAGGGACGAGCATAAACCATGCTCAATTTTATAGAGTGGGTTATGAACCATACCTTTACCAATTTGCCGAGTATAAACCATACTCTTAGGATCAAGCATCAGTCATGCTTGGAGCGTTAATTGTTAAGATTGAGTATAAGCCATACTCTTATTGAGAAGGAGTTATTTTTTTCATATCATGATAAGTAGATTCTTAAGAGAGGTACCAACAATACTTGGAGGACGAGCATAAACCATGCTTGGTTTAAAGAAAGGGGTTACGAACCATACTTGGGGGATGAGCATAAACCATGCTCGGTTTTGAGAAAGGGGGGGGGGGTATAAACCATACTCGGAGGACGAGCATAAACCATGATTGGTTTTGAGAAAGGGGGATATAAACCATACCTGCAGGACGAGCATAAACCATGCTCGTTTTTTTAAGTGGGCGAGCATTAACCATACTTGGCTTAATTAGGTGAACGAGCATTAACTATACCTGGCTTAACTATGTTGGCGAGCATTAACCATACTCGGCTTAATTAGGTGGTCGAGAATTAACCATACAATGCTTAATTAGGTTGGCGAGCATTAACCATACTCGGCTTTTAGGCACTTTGCAGAATCCCAATGAGGTGCTTACATCGATCAAACATAATCCATGCTCGAGAAAGAAAATTTATTTGCTGCTAAGGAGCTATCTATTACTTATACTAGAAAGCAGAAACCATTGCTTTAATTGACTGACACATGTTACTGTTTTCCATCGTCGCATTATTCAATTTTTTTCCCAGTCTCTGCCTCCGTTACGGAAGTTGAATTTTAGAAAAACTGACCACGTTCGTAAGCTTTCCTTTTCTTTTTCCCCTCTCTTTCTCTCCCTTTCCCCTAATCAGCCATTTCTTGAGCAATATTGCTAGGTAAAATCTACGACTTCCAACGCTTAATTGAATTGAATTAAAACCTAAAATTCCTACCGATCCGAAGCAAGCAATCACTCTGATGGAAACGCCTCCTCCTTCTGAGTTGCAACCTTCATGCCATCTTATCTCAGAAAGGTAGATCATGGGTCATCTTTTTAAGATAGTTTTTTTCTCTGTTTCTCTACAACTATTCGATTTAATTGTTTCTTCTGAAATGAGGAGCACCTTAATGTCGATTTACATTGATTGACTACACCGCTAGTGATGTTATTACTCAATTGTTGGTGTATTCATCTAAGTACTGAAGGTAAATTGGTCATTGAGTTTGTTATTATTCAGCAAGTGGTGAATGTATTTATTTTGTAGTTAAAATCCTCCAGTTATAACACTCTTATATTTTAGAAGTTGATTTTGGAATACATTTATATTTCTTTAGATGCAATTAATTGTCAAAATCTAACCAAAAATCATGTATTTTCTCTCTATGTTACTACGAAGATAAGCATCTGTTTGAATTAAAATGTTATATGTTGACACTATGGTTATTTAGATTATCACTCATATTATTAATGTCATTTCCAATATATATATTTTCAGAATAAAAGGGTACTTATATTACAAGAAAGAGATACAAAATATGGGTAGAGCGGGTACAAAATACCATGCAAAAGAAAACGGATACCATACAATACAGTTACAAACCAGCTCTAAACCCGAAGACACTAGAACAAACGCAAATACACAGCAGACACTACAAAAACCCACAAACAAAACACTTAAACTGACCGCTGATTGAAAACCAAGTAAAGAAAGCCCAGATGACTAAAAAAAAGGCCCGCTAGAAGATGGTTTTGAATTAAAATACAAACAACAACCCAAACAATCTATAATCAGACTTCCAGAAAGACTTAAGCATTGAAAACACTCACGAAGCCTAAACTTCCAGCCCACAACAAACAAAATACTAAGAAATACCCCATATACGAGAATTGCATGCACCAAACAATATATATATATATATATATATAACCATAAACTCCAAAATAGTCATCAACACAAAGAACACTACCACCACAAACACGAGAACCTCTACACAAATCAACTGACCAAAAACTCAAACATCTCTCCAAGTCGAAGACAATGTCAACATAACAATCCTGAAACCAAATCAACCCTATGGACCAAACAAGAAACTGCTACTTCTTATAAATACCACCATTCAGAACTCCTCCTGGCCTATTCCCTTCCTCCTTTGATTTTTTAGTCCTAGATCTATTTTTGAATTACGAAAATAACTTAGTCCACTTGGGATTAGTTTCCACCAAGGGGCCTTCTCCAACAATCACATCATCACCTTTAATCTTTCTACCCTTGATCTTATTTTTTCTTTTTCTAATGCTACTAGTGGATGAACAATCCGAAGCATCGATCATTATATCTTGATAAGCATTATTATCGACTTGCTGATGATCATAAGTATGAGAGATACATACCTTAGTTTGTGATGTAAGATCTTCATGATTATCTGCTATATTGTGAGAATCTCCCATATTCTTGCTTACTAAATCCTTACTTGAGGTTTTCCAACCTTTACCACTTTTATCAACAACTTTATGACTCTTATGCATGGTTTCATTCACTTTCCCATCATTCCTATTATTATCTACATCAATCTTATGACCTTTCTCAATAGACATTTCAACTTCACCCTGCATGTGCTCATTAGAACCATCTAACATAGTAAAAGGGTTACGGATATTGACAATATCATCCTCAGTAAAAAATACTTGGTGTCCTTATATCCCCTACCTTCTTTTTAGAACCATTTCTTACAACATTTTTCATGTTAGAATAACTCTACAACTCTGTGTTATCGGTGCATTTATTACATTATGGAACCGAACTCTCATCTATATCCGTGTATTTTTGCATATTTAAATTAGATTTAGGATCCCAGATTTTAAAAGCCTTACAAACATCAGTCGTATGCCCAAAGATTTTACAATTATTACACTTCTTAGGGACCCATTCGTACTCAACTTTCATCTATACAATTTCTCCATTAAAACATTGTATAGGAATTTCTTCAGGGAAATTGAAATCATAATCAACTTCAACCAACATTCTTGCATATGAAATCCTAACAAATCCCTTGGTTACACTATCTAATTTAAGAGGGTGTTTTAAGATGGCAACAATTCTACTAATAACTTCTATAGACCAAAAATCCAAATCTAAGTTAGACAACTTAATCCAAACAGGCAAAGAGTGAAGAAATTCTCTAGTTAGTTTTAAACCAGGCTGCCAATTTTTCATTAAGATTAATCTTTTATTGTAATAATAAGGCCGTGATAGGACCTCGCACCTTTCTTTTTAGCCCACGCCCCACGTACTTTCCCGCCCAATCCAATCACCGATCCTGTCCAATCCAACCCTCCATCAAGCCAACCGTCCTCCTCCCCTTCGCCACCTAACCCTCCCCCTGCCCCCACCTGACCCCCCTGCAGCCGTGAATCTTCCTCCATCTATTCCCTCTACATCTGTTTCTTCCCAATTCAGTGACAAAGTAATTCAATAACCATGGACTTCTTTCCTGTTCAATCGTAAACCGTTAAATGCTGGGATGTACATTCCTGTTAAGTTAATTGGATTGAAAATGGCACTTTGAAATTGATTCAAGGAGTATCTGAAGCTAGCACAGAGGTTTGGAGTGATTCTGTTGTTGGGTTTTTCTTGGATATACCACTATCTTACTCGGTTGTTGTAGCGAAACTTAATTCGTTTTGGAGATTGAAAGGCTCGGTCAAGGTAAAATCTGATGGCTTTCTGTACTTGTTCGAATTTACATGTGATGAAGATAGAAATAGAATCTTGCAAGTCGATCCAATAATTATGAACAACAAGTTATTTATAATTGAAAATTTTGACCCCTCTATTAGTAATGTTTGTGGTAACGTAAGATCGGTTCTTGTCTGGGTGAAGTTTTATAATATTCTGATTGTTGCTTGGTCTAATTTTGGGATCAATTGGATAAGCAGTATGTTAGGGAATCTTTTTTGTATGGATGAAATGACGGAAATTAAAAGGAGATTGGAGTATGCTAAATATTTGAGGTGAAACCCGACAAGGAATTAATGAACGACTTTATTGTTGAGACTGTTGAAGGTAGGGTTCAACGAATTTATGTTGAATATCTTTGGAAACCAGATATATGTAGACTTTGCAAATCTTTTGGTCATGTTTGTGAAAATTGTGATAAAGAGGACAAAACTAGAGAAGTAGGTGATGAAGCGAATAGAACACAACACTTAGACAATCAGAGTAATGCAAGAGAAGTTCCTCACGGTAATACAAGAAGTATAGTACAAAGCAAATACCCGACGCAAATAAGCAGATAAAAGGAGAATTGGCAATATCTGGGAAACAGGAGGAACAGAAATGTAGTTAGCAATAGAGAAACAAGTTATGGTAATTCAAAACAAGGTAGCTGGGTAAGGAAAGCTACAAGTATAGTTGAGGAAATACAAAAGGAAAATAGATTCAATGTCCTTGAAGTAGGAGAAATAGGAGATGACATAGAACAATTCGAGGAAAGTAATGATAGTGAAGAGGAATTTGCGAACTTTGACACTCAAGATATACCTAGTATTGCTATGCCCTCGTTGGAAAGTTTGTTGGCAAGTAAAGAAAAACACTCGTTAGATCCTATACTAGAAATAGAAGTACCTGTCGAATTTAATGAAGAATTAACTGCTGAAGTAGAAGTGCATAACTTTTTTCGTGAGTTGATAATGCAAGAGTTCATGAAAGATAGACGAAGGGAAATCAAATAAGGAAAAGTTAAAGTAGATAGAACAATTAATGAGTATCTAAATGTAGCGGATAGACAACTTAATGACATGACAAGTGATCACCGGACTATATTAATTGACGATGGCACTTCACCAAACATAATTACCACTCAAGATACCTTCTTTAATGTTAGTGCATGCATGTAGAACTCCTCATCGCATATCCCAAACCCAGAACCTCTCAAACCACCAGATCCTCTGTTTAGTCCTCCACCTCCTATCAACGTCAATTTTTACTCGAAGATACAACCTCCTCTAGCATTCAAAGTCCCTCCTCAGATTCCTTCTCTCCAATGCCTCTAGACAAGATGCAAATTGTACCAAGTTTAAGCACTCCTAGTTCAGCCCAAAAGCAGTACTTATTAAGGAGCACGAAAAATAGAAGTGCCCTACCACCTGTAGTTTAATTAAGGGTGAAAACTGTATGCGTGTGGAACATCTGGGGTTTCCATGACGATACAAAACTAGATCAGTGAAAAATTTTAATCTTTGAAAACAAGTGGAGCATTCTTGCAATTGTTGAAACGAAACTAAACCTTGAGTTGACAATTAGAGCAGCTAAGTATACCAATCTAGATTGGAGGTAAATTCACAATTTAGTTCAAGCTCCATATGGTAGAATTCTCATCCTTTTTAACCCAAATTCTGTTAACTTGAACCCTCTTCACTTCTCTGACCAGCACATACACTGTCACGCCTTAAACAAACAAGATCAGTCTTCCTATTACTACACTTTCATATACGATGCCAATAGGCTACCTCCAAGACTCAACCTGTTCAAATCTATCCTTTCTCTAAGACAAACAACTCATCCTTGGTTCTTGCTTGGTGACTTCAACTGCTGTTTTGAAACCTCTCAATGAATTGGAGGCAATCCTCTATCTAACTCTGAAATTTTACCTCTTAGAAATACTCTTGAACATGCCGATCTTATTAACATTAAATGTGCAGAAATGTCGTTCTCATGAAAAAAAAAGGATGATGGTCCTAGAGCATATTCACTAATTAATCGTGCATTTTGTTCTGTCAATGCCTTCTCCATTTGGCCAGCCCTCCACTGTAGTATGCCACCACCCCTTCTTTCAGACCATTCTCCCATCATTCTTCACCTGTGCGAGCTTGACATGAAAGGAAAATCAAGTTTTAATTTTTTTAATAGCTAGGTTGATGACCCTGATTTCCAATGTTTAGTCAAAGGAACTTAGGTGAAACCATCTTTCGGTAATCCTCATGTTATCTTGCAGGCTAAGTTTAGACTTTTGAAGGTCAATCTTAGAGAATGGGCTAAGCAAAAATACGGTAATGGCGGCAAGCAGATTTCCCAATGGAGAGATAAGCTTAGACAAATTCAAATAAAAATGATGGAAGAACCGACAAATCCCCTTCATCCTCAAACTGGAAGCATTACGGCAAGACATTATCAAAATGAACTTAAGCAAGATGATGCGATGATTAAACAAAAAGCACGAATCAGATGAAAGCTTGATGTGCATATTTCCATGCTTAGCTCAAGGACAAGCAATGCAATGATAACATAGTTCGTATTGTTGACAAGAACGGTATTACTAGGGAATATCAAGGTTATGTTGAAAGAGAATTTTTATTTTATTTCTCTGATTTGTTTGGTAATTTTTAAAACTTCTCCCCTAACCATGACTTGGTAGATCCATACATACTTCCAAAATTTTCGGCTTTGGATTATCAAACTTTGTGTAAAAAAGTTACCGATAAAGAAGTCAAAGAAGCAATGCTATCCCTCAATAAAAACTCTACCGGTGGTCCTGACGGCTTCAACACTTTCTTCTATTCTTCTTGCTGGCAGATAATTGAACTTTATGTTTCTAAAGCTATAAGACATGATTTCCTCAAATCCAAAATGTTGCCTTCTTGTAACTCTACCAACATAGCTCTTATCCCAAAGACGAAAAATGCCGCAGCGGTAACCGACTTTAGACCCATCTCGTGTTGTAACACACTCTACAAATGCATTGCTAAAATAATTGCGACAAGGCTCAAAAAAGTGGTACCATCCAGTATCTCTCCAAACCAAGCAGCATACTTACCCGACCAAAAAATTCTAGATAATGTTCTCCTTTCGCACGAACTTCTTAATGGTTACACTCACTCAAATATCACTCTGAGAGCTATGTTCAAACTTGATATTATGAAAGCCTTTGACATGATCCAGTGGGAATCTATTGTGAGAATGCTAGGTTTTATGAACATTCCACATCACTTCGTCTCCTGGATTTATACTTGTATCTCAACTCCTCACTTCTCGATTCTCATCAATGGATCTACAGTAGGTTACTTCAAGACCAAGCAAGGAATTTGACAAGGGGACCCGATATCGGCATATTTATTCATTGTCATAATAGAAGTTCTTTCTCAGATGCTTAATAAAAGGATTGACAGTGGAATGTTCAAATTACATCCAAAGTGTCAAGAACCAAGAGTCTCTTCATTAATGTTCGCAGACGATCTTGTTATATTTTATAACCCATTGAGCAAACCATTAATGCCATCTTCGAAACCTTAAACGAGTTCCACGAGATGACAGGATTAAGAGTCAATCTTCAGAAGTCAAACATGAAAGCCGCATGCGTTTCGCAAAGTATCATCCATGCCATTTAGGTACGAAATGGTCATACTAACTCGACAGAAACATTATCATACCTAGGCTTCCCTCTTACTACAGCAAAAATTTACAGTTAGTCAATGCCAACCACTGTTTAACAAAATTACGGTGAGACTAATTTCATGGACTTCCAAGTTACTGAGCCAAGCAGGAAGACTTACGTTGATTAAGTCATTTTTGCCATGCAAGTTTAATGGTCAAGGACATTCATTCATCCCACTAAACTAGTTACGATGATCCGATCGGCGTTTATGCATTGTTTGTGGAAAGGAAAAAATGACGGTCGTTATTTGACTCTAATTGCTTAAGAAAGTTGAACGTCCTATTATAAAAGGTGGCCTGGGTATTGTCAACCTTAAAAAGTGGGATAGGGCTTCTTTTATAAAGCATATCGACGACTTTCTTAACAATTTCGATCGTTTATGGGTTCAATGGTCGAAGTACATTGTTGTAAAAAACAAAACTTTCTGGAATATGCCGCAACCCTAGAAATAAAGATGGACATGGAGATGCATCTTCAAGTTACGACCACTGATTCTCCCATGGTTCAAGTAATCGATCTCTCATGTTTCTCGGGTGCGTTTGTGGGATGATACCTGGATTGAGAATGGTCTCATTCTAAACAATGCTCTTACTCATCTTGAAATAATGTCATCTGGAATTAATTCGAATAAAGTCACGGAAAATGTGAATGATGGGAAAATATGTTGGCTACTCCATACGTTTCTAGAGTAAATATTTTATGGAATAAAGCTAGTCAGGTGAAGCTAATTGGACATGATGAACATATAACTGTGTGTTGTAACAGCCGTAGTGAATACCGCACAAAGAACATGTATGTCAGTCTCACTAGAAACAAAAGCATGCCGAATAGTAAATGGAGTAAGAAAATTTGGGCAACAGACAACTGCCAGTGTGAAAATCTCCTTTTGTGGAAAGTAATTAACGGTTCAATCTTTACCAAGAACTTGCTTTTAATTAGGGGAGTGTTGTGTGATCAAATATGTGGGTTCTGTAGGAACAATAATTAGACTATTGAGCACTTATTCTTTCAGTGTAACGTGCTCTTTTCTATTTGGCGTGAACTGTTGAATAATATTGGAACGACCGATGCCAATCAAAACGCAACAATACAATGGAATAACTTGCTCAATCAAACTGGAAGAAAGAGTTTGAAAGGTAGAATTCTCAGCTTTGTCCTTAAAAGGTTTTTGTTCAATGTATGGGGAGAGAGAGAGAGAGAGAGAGAGAGAGAGAGAGATACGTATGTGTTTAATGAAAGCAATGTGAAGTCAAGTGTTCAATTTCGAAGATGTGTGCGCTCGGATATTAGAGAGGGAATTTGGCAGTTAATCATCACCTACGACCCTGGGATTTTGAATAGCCTAATGTAATTGTGTTCATCTTCTTATGTTTGAAGAGCCGTGTTTCTATGTATTTTTGTGTGCGTTGTTTTTTTTCTTATTTTATCACCGGTTCTTTAATAAAAGTGGTAGGGGACCACTCAACCTCGTAAGCCTTGCCAAAAAAAAAAAAAAAATAACAATCATGCTATAACAACCGAAAGTGAATAATCACGGCTGATGTGGAATAAAAATAGACGGTGGAGATTAGCAGATGGAGGCTACAATTCAGGAGGAAAAATAGGAGGGGACCACTGCCTATCTCTACTTTCGGTGGAATTCACCGGGTATCCTGCCAGTTGAATCAGCAATTCCCAAAAATTAAGGTGATTCTAAAATACATTAAACCTCCTTAGCATTATCACACTTCATAATAAAATACCCATTCTCCCTCGAAAACTGTTGATAACTTCCCTTCAATTTCCAGTTTCTATCTATATATTGTTTAAGGAAGCTGTAGTACGGTTTATTCCAAAAAACATAAAAATTAATAGAACTATACCATTACCTCTAGCTTTGAAAGTCAGTTCCTCATTAATTACCGCAAATCTGATATCATCCTTCAACTCAGGCTCGAAATACTCCAATTGAAACGATTGTTGATGAGAATTGTTCTCTTTAGTCACATCTTTCCATGCTCTCGTTTGATTGAACACTGGCCTTACTAGCAAGATCTTGGTCTCTAACCACTAGATCTGGAAAATCCGTACTTGATTTAAGATTTTTTTTTTTTTTTTTTTTTTTTTTTTTTTTTTTTTTTTTTTTGAATCCTCTTAAATCTTAATACAATAGGTATTTCACTATATCCTTTCATAATATGTTTTAGTTCAATTGTACATTCATTTCTTCAGTTTACTCATGTGTTTCTTCCACAGTAGTTTATCAATTTGAATGGTTTATTACCAATTACTATTGGTAGGCTCTTTGTAAATTATGCTCCTATTTGCATATGAATGTCTTTTTAATAGACAATAATGCTCTGGCTATCGGAATGGATAAGGTTGTTTCATAATTCATACTACCTTTCATATCCAAAATGACAATTTTGAAATGTAAAGAGTTATGTAAAAAAAAAAAAAAAATCAATAACTAACAAATATCTACATTGAAGAATTTCAGTTTTATGTGCAGTTGGTAAACTAATAATCATACATTCAATTATCATGAACAATCTATTTCTCACATAATACAAAGTTTGTATGGTCTATGAACTTCTAACAGTTTATTTACCTCAACTTTCAATAGGAACTTTCAAGACTACTATTATTAAGAATAACATAAACTTATTACTACTATTTTTTGTTGTTGGTTCCGTTATAAAGAACGATATAGTTTCTAAAAAGGGATATTATGCATTTTTTATTGCTCTTTAACATATGATTAGCCTTTAGTTTATCTCGGCCATTTTTAATTTTGTAACTAGTTATTTCTGCAGCTGAATCAAATAGTGGAATAAATATAGCTAGTCGTTTCTTCCATGTTCGCTTTTATGTTTTAATAACCATAATTATTCAATTACCTACCCATAAGATGCTTCTTTAACTGACGTGCTTGACTGATTCATCATATGTATTTTTTTTCACCATATTTACTGTCTTTACTGTATGTTTACATCATATCTCTAGCACTATGTTTCTACTAACAATCTATGCATTTATATTGGTTTAATTTATGTTTGATGTACTTATCCACAAACATTTCCAGCTCATTATAAATCTTATATTTTCGAAAGTTCATATTTATTTTTTTATGGAAATTTTTTTGGTAGTTTTTCTTAATTCCTTTACAGAAGTAGATTCTCTTGCTCAACCTGCGTATGTGACATCAATGATGGGAGATATTGAAATTTTTTGTTACATGTAATAAACCCTTGTATTTGATTTGGTTAAAAATATTGCTTGCGGTTTGAAAAATTATTTCCAATATGCTTTTATAGCTTAAATTTCTATGTTGATTTATAATTTAACTCTAATGCGCTTATTACTCAAAAGTGTCCATATCTTTTAACTTTCAGCTTTCACAATATTTATTTTTGCATGCATAGCGTGTCTCATCATAGAATTGATCCATGCAGATTTTAGATTCATGGAAAATTCTGCAAAGAAGATAATTAGTCTATGTTAATAGTACGTAGCAGTCTTCTCTAAAATGGAATCCAATTACTCTTGCCTGCTCAAATTTGAGGGTGAACTGATATTTTACCTTATAAAGAAATTGTTTTTTAGGAGTTTTAAAACCCGTTTATTGATTTTCTTTAGATAATTTTATTTTAATTATTTGAAACATAGTTGTAAGGTCAATTTAGTTTTATCACTACAAGACACACAGTATTTAGCGACGGCTTATAGCCGTCTGCGGTCGTCGCTAGCCGTCGCTAAATGCCGTCGCTATTACTGTCGTCGCCAGCAAAAATAACAACGGGTTTAGCGACGGCTCCGTCGCTGGTTTAGCGACGGCTAGCAACGGCCAGTAGACACGTGTCACCTTACGTGGCAAGTCGTTTCTTTGACCAAACAACCGTCGCTAATCTGAAGCATTTTTTTCTGCATACAGCTTCTATTCCTTCACCTCAATCCACAAAACCAATACCATTTCAAGATCAACTCACAAATCAACCAATATCACTCCAATATAATCAATTCTCACTACCAAAACACATCAACAACACAAAATATCCAAAATATTACTAAATTCATCACAATAACGTAACATACTATCGTCATAAATCAAAAAACAATATCATCGTCACATATTACCGTACCATCATCACATATCATCAAAATAAATCCAACCACACTATACCATCGTCAAATAACATCGTACGTGCATGAAGCATATAAAAAACAAGTATATGTACATACCAAAGCAATAGAACAACCAAACTAATCATCGTCCTCCTCGTCTTCGTCCTCTTCTTCTTCGCCTTCAGCATCATCATCGTCCTCCCCAGGCATCATTTCTCGCTCCTGATAGAAAGCTGCAATGCGCTCGTCTATCTCCTGCGCCAGTTGGCTTCTTCTCCAATCATTCATCTCTTCCAACTGCTGCTGCATTCGAGCTATTGCCTCCTCATCCATGGACCTCCTATATCCTCGCTGAAAATCATTGGCCTGCAAATAAAGTTCATATTTAAGTTAATAACCTAAATTATGTTCATGACGTTACCATATAAATCTACATGTATATCGCGTAGCATTTAAAAATTTTATAAAGACAACATGGACTTGTAGAATAAAATTAATACGTACTATATTTACTGTTATATTACAAGATAAATGTAATACATACTTTATTGTTGTCTTTATAATTTTTTACAATTGTATACATACTTTAAATGTAAACTTAAATTAAAAAATGTTTACCTCCTGATTGCCGAAGCCATATCGCCTATTACGAGTAGGCGGTTTAATAATAGAATCCCATATACGATCGCACTCTGCAACCGTAAGCTCCTCTCGTCCACTAGCCTGAGTCACCCTAGCCGACTCTGCATCATATCTCGCCTACAATACCAATATAATTTAAATACAAATGCCATATAATTTACTTGTATACTGTGATATAAAAGAATATGAAGCATTTTAATTATAAATAAACATATTTACCATTACACCCGCAGCCTTGTTGTCCGCCCAATTATATGTCACGTTCCCTTCGTCATCAGTATGCTCAATCGCATGTGTACGCCTGAAAACCTCTGCCATCGTAGGCTCCCTTTGAAACTTTGTCATCTGAGTATATATACAGTAATAAGATTATTAAAAATAAGAATAAGTTAACGATATGCACTATTTGCTTTAAATAAGAATAAGTTAACGATATGCACTATTTGTCATCTGCTAAAAATATTGAAATTTTATACCAATTCTCTCCTATGTTGCTGGAATGATTTCGAGCCACCGCGGTGTAAACCTGGATTTTTAGCTCTATTTGCTTTATTTCTTTTTGCTACTTCCTATTATATTTGATACACGATTAATTAGAAGAATGCAATCAACATAAATGTGAATATTTTCATTATATCTTACTTTGGCTGCTTCCGTATCCCAGTATGCATTAAATCCAGCCCACACATCATCAGTCATCCATGGAGGCTTTTTCGAAGATGTCTTTGCTCTTGAAATTGCTTCTCGATAATTCTTTCGCATTTTCATATTCCAGTATGTCAAAAAAAGTTGCATGTCCTGCGGCTCCACACATACAACCGCCTGCATATCAAATTTATTTTGAATTATTTACAGTACATTACTTTCAATAATAATATAAAAAAATACTTGCCAGCAAATCGGCTAAAATAGCGTTCTTGATGTGAGGTGGGATACTATCCCAATGCGGCCATGCCCCAGACATCCTGCTCGTGTAAGACTTCTTCGACACCTCTAAAATAAGTTCTGCTGGCTGGATTTCGAACCCCCTGCGTACATGTTTACATAGATATTTCATATATTTTAAATAAACTAAATAGAAATAAATTTGACACTTACCCAGCACTCTTAGGAACAATCTCTACAACTCGCCGTAAATCAGGCTCGGAGCTACTAGGACCTTCTCCAAGTGTAGGAGTCGGTGAAGGAGTCGGCTGTGACGAACTCCTCGATCGTCGTCCACCAGACATATCTGTTACAATCATATAATGCATACAAATAACTTGAATTGTTAACCGTTTAAACTGAAATAATTTATAAACTAAGCTTTCAAGTTAATTAATTAATTTTAATTCAAATTTAAACAATCATGTTTATTTCATTTTTAGTTAAATATTTAAGTAATTAAATAAAAATATGAAACATGGTCAAACTTAATTTTTAGTTAATAAAGTGTAAATAGTTGAATGAACTATAAAGTAGTTTAATAAAATATGAAATATGATATAACTTAATATGTAGTTAACTAGCATCAACTATGCACTTTGACTCATATGCACAACATTGATTAACACAAAATCATGATATATTCAAGTTACTCTCACCAAATACAAACACAATCATCCTACAACACATTCATCGTAAGCCTACATACATCATAATCATTGTTTTCAACATCCTATATCCATTACATATGTGACAATCATAGTTTTTTTTTCCTTTCTAATCAATTACATTTATCCCCAAATCAACTTACAACACAACCATCATCATAAGCATCTCTCATGACAACCAATTTCATATTCATAAACATTCAATATAACTAATTTCATATTCATAAACATTCAATTTTTGCAAACCCATATAAATAAGCAACTAAAGCCTTCAATTAACCCTAATTAAGCATAAATTAGAGTTAGATGACATACCGGAATGATTGAAGAAGCTTGGAATCGAATTTGGAGGTTGGAATCGGATCAACAATGGGAGGCGACGGGATGTAGGGTTTGGGAATTGTTTTGGGGAAAAAATATAATGAGGAAGAAAGGGGGCTCGGCAGTTTGATAACTGCAGAACGAGCAATGGCTTGCGACGGCTAGCGACGGTCGCTTTTTTTAGTCGTCGCAAGCCGTTGCTCATACTCTTCGCTAAACGAAGCCTTTCCAGTAGTGTATAAAACATGACGCAAATGTAAAAGGTGTTATTGTTTGCATGATGGTTAGCTTAAGAAATTTCAAGATGGAAATGATCATTTGAAGTAACTAAAAAGTTGCTAAATATGCAACTATAAGTCATTGATATTTACAGAATTAATCGATCTAACAGAACTATTTTGATGATAAATGTGCTTGATCCAATATTGAAAGAGAATACCTTTTTAATTTATATACCTTGCCTCATAGTATGACTGCAATAAACTATGTAAAATGTCACTTAATTGTATGTATTGTATGTAAAAATCAGTGTTCACTTGAAATATCACTTAGCTCACTGCATAAAGGCACAAGTTGAAGATTCTGTTTTCCCTTGAAATGGTTTAGTCTGTTTTCTCGACATCATTATACTATTAGAGATCGAAGTACTCAAATTTAAAGCTTCGAATAAAGGAAAAGGAAAAAAAATTGCATTATAAATATGAAAGATGATGTCATCATAGAGCAATAACTTCGCTCTATCTTTCACTTGCTTTTCCCTTTTAAGTTTCTTGAAGAGTGTTATCCAAAGGAGGAACCAACATTTCAGTTTCATGACATGTGCCCTCTAAAAGTATGCATGAACGTGGTGTTCTTTTTTGAGTTTCAAATCAGAATGACATTTGCTTTCTAGGACAGTATTTTACCAAATTTATTGTTCTTTCCTCATCAAGTTCTGTTCATTTCTACTACATTTTCCAAGCAATACTGATGGATGCGATAGTTGTAAATATATTGATGAAGGTGCCTCCTTCGCAGGTGGCTTCCGCCTTTTTACGATGGGAAAACCATCTTCACCTTTTTTGTAATGGTAAATTTCTCTTATTTTCATCAGTTAAGTTTACATACTTATTTGTTTTGCTTTAATCGGGTACTTTTTTGATTTTATTACTCAGTTGTCTTTAGACTTGCTTCATTTGATATATTGAAAAACATGGGTGGTTTCATGGGTTTCCTTTTTCACCTTATAGTATTAAAATCACAAATTGTTCCATTTTTAAAGTTTGGCTATGGTGTCCACTATGATTATTTGATTTTCTCCTATATCAGTTAGCATATGTTCCAACACTACTCTAGGTTATCCTAAGCTATTCAAAAGAACAATACCATTTCGTATATAATGGGTTAGGTAAATTAAAAATAAGAACAATGCAATATTGACCGTCCCAATGGATAGGACATTCGAACAGTTCAATCTGAACACTCATCGTTTTGTTAATGTTTTCAGCTCCCACATAAGTTTTATATTTCTTTCCAACGTCTTTCCAAACAACTAATTAATTATCAGTAAGTCGGATTTGTCCTATGCTTCTACTTAGAATAGTTGTCGCTGAATACAAATTATTTCTCAGTTTAATGAGCTCTAAGTTTATGATTTAAATTTTGTGTGTCATAATATTTACAAGCGTTTGTGAAATAAACGTAATTAATTAAGCATTATATTTCGAGAGTGTTAGCTACAGAAGTAGAAACAAATTATTGGATGCATACACATTAGCGATTAGCACAGATGGTAGGTCTTCCTGTGGGGATCCCAGGCGAATATAGATAGCGCACGAAGACTCCATCTTCGTGCTTACATCTAATCAACACCTATTGCCCTTCCACTTCCCCGAGCCTCACCTCTAGCTTCTCGCAATTCACCCTTGCCGTATACCTCTTGATCCAATCTATGCCCAAGATGATCCCAAACCCAGCAAAGTTAAGAACAAAGCAATCACGCACAAAAGAGCAACCATGACTCGACAACACTAGACCACGACAAATCATGCAAAGATTAGATGAACCCCCAACTGGATTAGTCATTACGAAAGGTCTATCGCAAATCTAGGGTTCCTAACCTAAGTGACACACTAGCTCATTACAAATAAATGAATGCAATGCTCTAGTGTCAAACAAAACCCGGACTGAAACACCTCGGACAGAAAGAGTACCTTGTATGATGACACCCTTTCCCTTCTCCTTTTCAGTAAGAGCTCTCGAAGAAGTTGGCATGGCTTCCAAAGCATATGCCTTCACAATCTTCTTCCCTTTTGCCGGTTTTGGACAGTCCTTCTTGATATGCCCAATCTTGCCATAGTTATGATACTTCCTCTCAACCTTCGGATTCTTGCAAACATTGGCAAAATGGACTTTTTGTTAGCCGTTAAAGCAAACCACCTCACTCCTAGGCTTCTTCTGGCCATCCTTCCCTTTTTGTTGTTGCTGGTTCATTTTCTTATTATTACCAACTTGTTGTGGTTTCTGAGCTTCCTTAGTTGCAACGGCAACATTTTCTTCCTTGGGAAACAAGCTCTCATGATGAACATGTTTTTCCACAAGCTTCTCAAATGAATCATCAAGGTAATCCACCAATGGTCCTCCTATGTAAGCATCCAGACCCATAACAAACTTCTTGTTCTTCTGAAAGGGTGTATCGATGTATGAACGAGCATATCTGGACAAGGCTTAAAAGACAGAAATACAGTCAAGCACAAGACAACCATTTTGCTTCAATTCCACAAATTTCTGGAATAGAGCAGATTTTTGAGCTTTGGAGATAAACATTGCTTCAAACTTAGCCTGGAATTGTTCCCATGAAATATCTTCCTCTGGAGTCTCGAGTGTAATGGTATTCCACCATTCCACGGCTCTACCTTGCAATTGCCTTGATGCAAGCTTTCTCTTGGTTGCACCACCCAATCCCAAGTCTCCAAAGATTCAGACATAAGAATCCATCCACCTCTGAACCCCTGCAGTTGGCTTAGATCCTTTGAATAGTTTTCCTCCGAGAGATGTATAATCTTTGCATAGCTTCACAAAATCCAAAACCCTAGGCAACAGAACTCCTACGTCTACGGTAGCTTCCTCCAGAGTGGGCACCCTTTGCATGAATGCCTCCATCATGGTTTCAAATATGGTAGGGTAGTCTAGTTCACCGCAATTTCCAACTCCAGTATTAGCTCCCCTAGCAACATGTCTTGATGCTCGTCTACTATTTCTAAATCTGCAATTTAGAAAAATTAGCTACCTTCAAGAAAACTGCTAAAGGAGAACAAACGCTACTACTATATATGCTAATATATGTAGTAAGCATTCAACTGAAATCTACAAGTATGTCTATCATACGTAATTACGTCTTCTAACTTTGTCTAAAATCGTTAACCAGAGCTCTAATACCAAATGTGACGACCGCCCTCAACCCACGTATTAAACAAGAGGAATAATGCGTTGAAAGGTGTGCCTTGCAGCTATGGAAGATCATCAGAGTAGGTAAACAATATCAGAACCTGTTGTAACTCACAGCGCAAGGATTAAATATAATAGAATATATACAACATGTAGTGATGGTGAAGCAGAAAAACACTAGACTTTCATAGCAACTAGAAAGTAATATCCATACACTTGGAAATGGTATTTATACAAATTGCCTCACTACAACACTCAGAGAATAACAAACAACAGAAATCCAAATACCGTATAGTAGAAAGATAGTACGCCAGCGCTGCTCACCTCCGAACAGCTACATCGTCCTCACTACGCAATCACCTGTCACCTGCCACATAGTCTGCCCATCCATAACTGGATGAACAACGTAAGGTAATAAGAGGGAAACATAAAACCTTCAGTCAGATAGCAGTCTTAGTGGGCAATAAAACAGCTAACAAATATCATCAATAAAGTATATGAGAATAGTTAGATTAACAAACCAATTTGTCAAACATCACAGAAGAACTCAACTCCCATCTTCTCCACATTGGACAGTGATAGCCTTTACATCAAACAATTCAACCATTCATCCATGGAAACAAGAAAACCCATTCAACCATGGTAAATCACTCATGACATCCAGATTATATATCTCATGCAAACCATCCTAATCGAGTTCAACATTACTCAAGTACAAGCCCTAGAGGCCTAAACCAATTTCAGACAAGAAACCAAGGAACATCTCCTTCCACGTTGGACAATCTGCATGAGATGGTACAAACAAAGCGACCAAAAAGTCAAATATCCATGACTGACTCTGGTTATCACCACCAATCCTACTTTGAAACAATCGTTAATCGTATGATGACCTATCATGACTACCATATGTCAAGGGCTAATGGTTACCCCGGTTTTTTCCCAACTCCATACGCCATCATGACTTATATGTTTGTCTTCTCAAATCTCGGCAAATAATCCCTTCATGACCACCCAAGGTACGAGGCCCTTCATGACTGCCCAAAGTACCCGTGCTTCGAGTCTGCTAGAACTTACGATAACGATAATCTCTCGGCCTTCGCATCTCTAGTCGTCATCACTAGCGAATAATCACAAACTCAAGTCCCACTCGAGTAACCATTATCCACAACCCAACGCCTTTGAGTTTTCTTCTTATTCATTGCTTTACACCGATCAACGAACTCACCACATCGCTTCTAACATTCCAACCTAGATATCCATCAAAGTAATAACACCATTGAACCGAACAACGATCAATTTAAGGTTCAATTTCCACGGTTGAGCCACCATTAATTGATCTAAGCCATCACAACCAATCGGTCCGTTCCTCACCAGTCCGACCGACCCGTCAATCACTAGACCGACCGACCCATCCATCACTAGACCGACTGGTCCGATTTGCTTTACACCAAAACTCGTCTGACCCGATCACCAGCCTTCACCACTACTCCGGTCGAGTAGGCTTTACCAACTGATCCGGCCGACCCACCTTTCTTCGGGACATAGCCGACCCGCCTTCTACATTTAGGACCGACCCGCCTTCCTTTGGAGCAATACCGATCCGCTTTCTCTTTTCTGACTGACCCGAAGCTACCAGGCTAACCGATCCTACATCTAGAGCACGATTGACCCAAATCCAGACCAACACCTTTGCTCAACTCCAGACTGGACCGACCAACCAGGAGAAAACCGACCCAACCTAATCTCTTGACTTGTTCCCCAATACACGATTTGGGGCCGACCCATTTCTTGCACCTTCCCAATGCGACTTCAATTTCGAACAAAACTTCTCCAATCAACACAATCGACGGAATATACTTATCCAATTTATTCTACAAAATCAAAAACATGTTATGAAGTCGCTAAAAACATGAATGTGACGATAATCACTAGAATAGTACAAAATTCACCGAAATCATGATAAATGAACGTATGAACTAAATTACGGATCCAACTTACACAATCATATAAAATGGCATAGAAATTACCAGTTTAAACATGCAAACTTAGATCGTAGGGTGATTTATATGAAAATGGACTTACCGAGGTATAGATCTATGGTAAAACACTTGAATTAGATGGAAAATAGGGTCATACATTCATATACTTTATTGGATCCATGTGAGAGATGCAAATCACTGACCGATTCTCCAAAAAAAAGCAGAAACAATGAATTGAGATTCCGAACAGCAAGCAATTTGAACCAAACCCATTGATTCGATGAATTCTCACTTAATTGGTGTAGATCTAGCCTCCAATGGTTCAGATATTCAATCTCCTTCCATTTGATCTCGATTTTAATAGTGGAAAGGTGTTAGAGGAAGGAGAAAATTAAGCCACTAAATGAGAGAATAGAGAAAATAAACCATTTCCCATGTCTCTCACCCCTATTTATAACTTCCATCGGCCCAATAATGGGCCTCCCCAAATCAGCCCATTTTGGCTCCAAAAAACTGAACAGGCAACTTAAAAAATTAAAATAGCGATTCCTCCCAAATTGTCGAGCCAAATATTTATTGTAACTACTCAATGGAAAGACAACCATCATTTCCTTTCCAATGGCATAGGTCTCACCACCTGATTTGACCTGAGTCAAAAGTTATATCCTATACAAAGCTGATAGGGGAGAAATGATTACAAACAAAATTGGTAAAAATTACGGACATGTTTCACATCCCCATAAGCCAGATATTAAATATTAGAATGATCCAACCCTCAAGGAATAAAAAAAACTACTTTATGATCCTCCGATACGAAAAATGCAGGCTATTACACAGGGCATATTCTTCTACGAGCAGAGGCAGAGCGTGCCAATTAGATGCTCCATCCAGACAATTTGTGGTGTACATCGGAGGCTTACTCTTTCGATGCTTTAACCTGGTCCTTTATGACTTGGATGATATTGAAGGCTTACACTCCACCTTCCTCCGGAAGGTGCCTTGCCCTGGCCATCTTGTCGGCGACAAGGGTTTTTGACCATTGTATGTTGCTTACCCCCTTTTCCCCCTTTTTTGGTAGCTCAAAATTTTGAGAGGGTTTTCATACCCTTGTTTTTGGAGTGTTCTTAGAGTTGACCTTTCTCTATTTACTTATCATCGAAAATTAAGGCCTTACGTGTTTTGAGTTCAATGTTCTAGGTACGAGATTACCATTTGGTTTGTATAGTCAATACGTTCTAGGTATGACCTCTTGGTGAATGATCAAGAGTCCTTCCTAGTTTGGGCCAAGTGGACTATCCGACAGATTCTTTGTGTTGGCCATTACCCTTTGCAAGATTAAGTCTCCCTTATTGAAGGTTCTTGCTTTAACTCTCAAATTGTAGTATTTAGTAATTATCCTTTGATATTTGTCCGTTCTAATAGCGGCTTCATCTCTCAACCCTTGTATTGGGTCTGATTCCTTCCTTAATTCTTAGTTAGGATCAAAAGCATAAGCTATCCTTCTATGTGAGGGAATCCCAACCTCGATCGGGAGCATATATTCACATCCATATGTTAGGGATTAAGGGGCATGGCCCGTTGCTATTATCCGGAAGTTCTATATGCCCAAAGCACTAAGCGTAATTCATCTGCCCAACTTCCTCTAGCATGATTCGATCATTTCTTTAGAGTTGTCTTTATGGTTTTGTTTGCAGCTTCCATGACACCATCTGCCCTTGGATGTGCCACAGAGGAAAAAAATTCTATGATTCCATTTTTATCACAAAATCGTGTGAACTCTTGGCTTTTGAATTGTGTTCTGTTGTCTGGTATGATTTTGTAGAGAATTCCAAAGCATGTGACGTTATTCTTTATCACAAACTTTAACACCTTCTTAGACATGATAGTCAGAAGGGTTTTGCTTCCACCCACTTGGTGAAGTAATCAATGGCTACCACAACGTACTTGGTCCCTCCTTCTGAGATCTGTAGTGGTCTCATTCAGTCTATTCCCCATATATCGAATGGCCATGGGTTCGAAATGGTGGTTAAATCATTTAGAGGTAGTTGGGATATCTTGGAATATCTTTGACATTTCTCGCATTTCTTAACATACTCAATAGCTTGGCAAATCATCTGTGACTAGTAAAAGCCTTGTCGCATGAATTTCATAGCTAGCTTAATCCCATTGGAATGGTCTCCGTATAGACCTTCGTGTGCTTTTCTCAATAGGTTGAGTCCGTCTTCAAGGCTTATGCACCTTAAGCAGGGTAGCGAATGCTCTTTCTTATAAAGTACTTTATCCATTATCATAAATGTAGGAGCTTGGTGTTTTGTCTTTCTTACATCTTGCTTATTAATAGGTAGGACTCCATTTTGAACGTAGTTTGTGATTGTAGCCATCCAAATGTCTTCGTAATGGTATCCCGTTTCAACTGAAATGGGTTCCCTATTAGAGGCAATATCCTTTTCCATATAATTTTCCTTTTCCAAGGTTGGGGATCTAGTAAAGACTAACAATTCCTTCCCCAATTCAGATGCTTCTTTCTCAATGCTTGATTTCTTTTGGCATCCTACAAGGATTATTTAAATTTTGGATGCCCCTCATGAGCTTTCCAATTTTGCTAATGAGTCGGTTTGAGATTCTCCACTCTTAAGATTTGATGTGTGGAAAAATCCATGAACCGAGAGAGCATCTTTAGTATTCTTTTCGCATATAAGACCAACAGAGGATCCTTGGTTTGGTAGGTTTGTTTTAACTTGATTACCATCAACTGTGAGTCACTGAAGATCTCAATCCAGGGTATCTTTAATTATTGTGCTAGATTTATCCCTGCCATCATTGACTCATACTCTGCTACATTGTTTGTTGCTGCAATGCCCAACTTCATTGCATAATGTAGGAAATGTCCGTCAAGGGTGATTATTATGTATCATGGCCCTTCTCTTTGTTCATTTGAAGCTCCTTCTATGAAGAACTTCCACTTAGCCTTTAGATTGTTTTCCTTTGTCGACTATTCTGTGATGAAACTCGTACACTCATTTATAAAGTCTGCGAGAGCCTGTCCCTTGATTGCTACCCAAGGGTGGAACTCAAATTCTTTTTGCATAAGCTCAATTCCACATTTTGATAACCTTCCCGAGGACTCTGGCTTACTGATAACTTGATTCAGTGTAAAATTGGTTAAAACATAGTTGGGATGTGCTTTGAAGTAACCCTTGGGATTCTGTGCTGTAAGTATGAGACAATAAGCTATCTTTTCCACTACGAGATATCATACTTCCGCATCCATTAACCTTTTGCTAATATAGTAAACTGGATATTTGGTCCCATCACCTTCCCTTATAAGGATCGAACTTACCTAGTATTCTGAGACAACCAGGTAGAGGTACAGATTTCCCCCTTTATTGGGGCTAGATAATATTGGGGGCTTCCCCGTATATTCCTTTAGTTCTTGGAATGCTTTTCTACATTCCTCATTCCATTCAAAGATTTTCTTCCTCTTTATAACATCAAATATATGGACGCACTTATCTATTTCTTTAGAAATGAACCGACTAAGGCCTGTTACCTTTACGTTCAAGCTCATGACCTCTTTTCTTGTTGTGGGCTCCTCCATATCTTTTATGGCTTGAAATTGATCAGGACTAGCCTCAATTTCATGTTCGCTAACCACATACCCCAGGAACTTCCCGGGTTGAACCCCAAAGGAGAATTTTGAGTGTTTAGCTTCATTTGGTATTCCCTTAGAATGTTGAACATTTCCTCTAAATCTTTTAAAAGGCTTTTTTCTTTGGATTTTACTAGCAAGTCATCCACATACACCTCTGTGTTTTGCCTTATTTGACCTTGAAACGTTCTGATGACCAACCTTTGATATGTTGCACCAGCGTTCATTAATCTATAGAACATGACTTTGTAACAAAATGTTCCCCAATCAGTAATGAAACTTGTATGGTCTTCATCGGGTTTGTGGATGGGAATTTGGTTGTATCCCAAATAAGCATTCGTAAAGGATAGCAACCTATGTCCACTCTTTGCATCAACCAACTGGTCTATTCGTGGAAGGGAGTAACAATTCTTTGGGTAAGCTTTATTTAGGTCTGTGTAGTCAAAACATGTCCTCCACTTCCTGTTGGACTTCTTTATTAGTTCGGGGTTGGCAAGCCACTTGGGATAAAAGACTTCTCTTATAAACTTATTTGCTAACAATTTCTTGATTTCCTCTTTAAAAGACTCTGACATGTCTCTGTTGTACTACCTTTTCTTTTGCCAAATAGGAATTATGGAGGGGTTGATATTTAAGGCATGGCTCATGATGGAGGGGTTAATTCCTATCATGTCCGAATGAGTCCAGGCGAACACATCCTTGTTGATCTGTAAAACTGAACCAGGTCATTACTTAATAATTCCACCAACCTTCTCCTTATCCTGATGGCTTTTGCTTTGTCAATCTAATCAATGCTTATTTATTCCAAGCCTTCTATCGGTTTTATTTTTTCAATATCTCCTCGGGAATCTAACTTTATCATAATTTCCTCATTCTCTGTCAAATTTATTTCATCAACCCATTTTCTCTTTCTTCTCAAATAACTGTATCTTCCATTCACACGTTTGTCAGTTCTACTCTAGCTTCGAATGTTGGATGTAAAAATCCATCATCGAAAGGTTGAAAAGTAGTAGAGGAATCAAAGTAAACAGAATACTCCCATCTGTATTTGTCAACTGTTGCGAAATACAATTCGCTAGAACTGAACTGTTCTCCTTTGATGGTACCCCATCCTTGCTTTGTTAAGAACTTCACTATAAGATATTTGGACGAAACAAAAGCATCTATCTACTTCAGAGCGGAACGACCAAAGAAAGCAGTATAGTAGGACGGCTGGTCTATGACAACAAAGAGGGTTTCGAAGGTCTTGTGGATAGGAGACAATCCCACTTGAACCAGAAGCTTGATCTGCCCTACTAGAGTCTATCCTTTGTTGTTAAATCCAAAGATAGGCTTGTTGCTTGGCTCTAGCATATATTCGTCGATTCCTATTTGGTAAAAGGTGTGTTTAAATATTACAATAACCACACTCTCGGTATCAACAAGAATCTTGGAAACCACAGAAAGACCAATCTGAGCCATTATCATGAGAGGGTCATTGTGCGGATAGTGAACCCCCTTTTTCATCTTGTCCGGAGAGATTACTAGAATGTGAATTTTGATGCTGTATCAGGCATTCTTCAACGACGGCTCTCCTTGAATAGAGAATATTCCCTCATATGCTTCGTTCAAATAACGATTTCGAGCCGTTGGGCTGTTTCTAGCTAAAGGTGGCCCACCATGGATTACATTGATTCGGTTTATCAGAGGGCCCAAATCTAGGTGACCCTCCTCAGTTGGGTCTTCCACTTCATTGGCTGAAACCTTCTAATGCCCATTAGCATGCTGAGCAGACAATTGCTTATTTATAACAAATTCTTTCAGATGACCCTCACGAATGAGCTTTTGAATGACCCTTCCAATTCCTTGCACTCATCAGTTTTCTAGCCATTTGTCTTGTGATATTCGCAGTACTTCCTCCACCATAGGCTCCAGGACAATTTTTAGCTTTAAACAAACTGGGGAAGTTTTTGGCCCTTTCCTTGGCCATAACTTACACAAAGGATATGGGTTTTATTAGGGCCACCAAGTTGGAATTGGAGTCCTCCCATCTTGTCTTTTTCTGATTTCCATCTGGAATAAACCTTCCACCTTGAGGCATTCGAACGAAGCCCGACTTCCCTCCTTTCCCTCGAGGTCTGAACTTATTCTTAGTATAGTATAACTCGTCTATGCAGATGAATTTGCCTGCTTGAAAATGGAAGTCTTACAGGTTCTTACATCTATGAATGTATAGTTCTTTCCAGAAAGGGTGTTCTCAATCAACCCCGAATGGAGTGCGTTGAGCTTGTCGTAGTCATTCATATACTTTTCCTTTAAAACTTTTGCGTTGAATCTTTTCAAATAATCTCCCGAGGACTCCCCTTGTCTTTTCTTGATGTTAGCGATGACTATGTAATCCACCATTGGATCTTTACAAATTCAAAATTATGCAGAAAACTCATAAGAAAATTGTTTTCATCCGTAGATGGTTCTCTCCCTGTATTGACGGTACCACTTGGTTGTAGCCCCTTGGAGGGTTACTGGGAAAATACGACATTTAACGATCCTCGAAGTGTTATAGAGATCCATCTGGCTTTTAAAGCCATTAGGTGGTCATTAGGGTCGGTAGTTCTAAGATATTTTATGGTTGGAACCTTTACTTGGGAAGGTATCATGGTGTTCAAGTTATCTCAGTGAAAAGGGCCACCGTTTCATTGTCGTTAACCCCTTCATCCCACGTTCTCTTTCCCTTACTTCCTAACAAATCTTTGACAGTTTTCCTTGTTATATCCTTGAGGTAGGCCTCTATGTTATCATAATCCGCTCTCTTGGGATGATAACCTTTAGAAGTGGAGCTCCTAAACTGTTCCTGACTGCATTGATTCCCTTGATGGTCCATTCCCATCAGAATGGACCTTTTCTTCTTAGAGGAAGCTGCTTTAAGCCTTTCCTTATCTTCGGGGCGGTGGACGGGAACCTTCCTTGGAGATTCATCTTCTTCCCTTTGACTTGACTTGGCGAGCTTTGAGGCCTTTTATGTTTGGACAACATCCATTTGAGTCTGCATTTCCTGGATTTGCTTCTTTAGATCCATAAACTTGGTGGTGGTTTCGTCTTGGGCATTTAGATTTGGTGGTTGCACCGATTAGAAGTTTCCCCTGCTTCTTTGTTGTTTGAGTTGAATGTTAGATTCACGTTGTCCTCAATAGTTGCATCAAATGCTGGTTCTTTATTTCGATTTTACAATCTTTTTGACTTCATCTTTTCCTGTAATGGAGCGATAGGGTCACCAAATATGTCCTTAACAAGGAAACCACAAGTTCGGAGGTTTAGGCCCTCCTTCTAGCACCAAAATGTTAATGATATTTTCTGTCAACACCCGAATTATGTTTGATAATGCATGTATATGAAAATTTAATGGTTGATGGATCTAAATGACGTTGATGAGCAACTTGATCTCAGCATACTAAACCGGCTCCACCATCACCTATGTATTGATGCTTTAAGTACGAAGATTAGTTACCATTCCCTCAAGATGTGAGTATCACGCTTACGAGACTATAGGGCCAATAGTAGCCTATGGAGAAGGGTGTTTCGAGTTATAGGAAGCTGAAATATTTATGCAACAATTACCCTTACGTCTTGGATAAAAATATACAATGTGTTGAGAAGAAAATGGGCTAATACTTCACAACAACGGGGTCGTTAACACGTCATAACACTTAATGACTTAGGTGACACTTCCACATCGAAACTATTTAGAGAAGACCTTGGTTGTGTTAGTTATTAAGTTGCAAGCTTACAACAAGCTTCCTTCTAGGGTTGTACTTCATTAGGCTCATTATGATGGGTTAAGTCACATGTTAAAGGATCGAACGGGGAGATTCCTTGGTTTTACCCAAACCTTTCCTCTTTCGAAACGGATATGGTTAACCTTTCGATGAGAAGAGTTAATGTTAACTCCTTGTTTAAACATGACAAACACAATATGATTATTGAATCGAGAAATATCTATGACGTGCACTTCTCCTTCTCATTTATTTTTGATATATTACAAAGATTGTAGAAATCACCAATTCAATTGAGAAATTAGGGTTTGTCGTTGAAGAAGAGAGTACAAGATTGAGGAATGAGAATTTGGTCCCCAAAATGTGACCCCTAGGGTCTTGTGTATAGATAAATCGGGACCCCTTTTGTTGTTGGGTCAGCAATAGTCTCTTACGGGTGCGGTAGCTACATGTCGGCCTCTGTTAATCTTTCGGTTTTGGTTGCTTTGGCTCTCGGCCATTCTTTTTGCCTTGTTAATAGAGATAACGGGGTCTTTGGTATGTCGATCTTAGTTCTCGGAAGGCCAATCTTGGTCTTTGGAGATTTTCTTTGATATTGCTTCCACCTTTCGTATCGATACCAAGCCTGTTGGTATGGATAACTTTAGGAAAGGCCTTCGGCCTTAGGTCATATGCTTCCATTCTTTTATTCAAATCTCCATGGTATTAGGTTTCTAGCTCCCACTTCCCATGTTTCGGGAACTGTCACCCCTTTCGGTATCGACACTAAGAAAGTTAGTGTGGATAGCTTTGTTTCCTAGAAGCTTTAGTTTGCTCTCCGTAGATCTTTGGAGTGGGTTTTAGTCCTCTGGAAGGATGCTTTCGGTGCATTACCTATAGATTTCTAAAGTCTCCTCTTAGTAATCATTGAGCTTTGGTCTCGATAGTTGGCTTTTGGAAGGTTCCTCTTACGCTTTCATCTTCTTTTGTATCGACATTAAGAAAGATAATACCAAAAGCGCTTTCGTCTTCTCCAGCTTGGCTTGATGCTTTTTTCATTCCGATGGTTCCCGATTTCATGTGGTTTGCCTTTCAGGATTGTAGTTTCGTTGGTTTCCTTTCGTGTCAGAACCACCCTGCTGGTTTCCTTCCTTCATATTGAGTCCGAGCTTTCTCCTTTTGTGTTGGTGTCAATAGCTTATTGTCCCAAATGCTTCTCTTATGCTTTCGGTTTTGGCCTAGTGCCATGTTCATGCTTTCGAATCACTCTTCTATGCTAGTGAAAATTCAATACCGCTTCACCGATAGCCTGTTTTGATGTTGAGTTTTTGGTAGTAATAGCATTAATTCACGAGCTTCACATCCTGGTCTGATACAAATATAATTTTTCGAAACTAAATTCATTCTTATAAATGATATTCTTCAAACTCATTCAACGATATTATTAACCCTATCTCTAATGAGTCATCCTTATAGGATATTGCTAATCCTACCTCTGATGATTTCTTTCATCTTGTTCTAATGCGTCATATTCTCCAAAGCTTTGAATTCAAAGCTCTGATACCAAACTGTGACGACCTGAATTCCCACCGGCCCAAATCGATCGCTAGACCGACTTAAACCGAACAAGATGGCGGATTGTTATTAGAACACGATGCATCATAACATAAAACAAGAGAACTTTTTATTGCTATTACAACAATTTTACATCAAAGTACAAATAATAGATACACATTGGAAAATATCAGGGAATTAAATTACAATACAAGTAAAACATAAATACATAAATATAAACAATGGAAGAGTACAAAATAATCCGGAGAACAGCTCGAGCCATAGTCTAGGATCCTGTTAAATAAAATATCTGCAAAACCAAATCTACTAGCTGCCCATGTGGAAAATATGGGCACCCGGAGTTTAGGTGAAAATATTAAACTCCAGGTCAGTCATGAGACTGGCGTAAGAACTAAAATAGTTACTAAAAGTTATTTAAAGTTGGATAAGTCATGGTCCATGCCATATGACATGGAATGGGTTTCCTCCACATAAATACAAATAAAACAATACAACGCAATGTTTTCTGAAAAATGAAGCCATTATAAGACTTAGGTCCCATCACACAATGCAAGCATAATCCGGAGGATAGAGTTTTACCTTATAATTGCCAAACATTTTTGACACATGGAATTTCTTTATTTATTATTGCTAGTGCATAGTGCAGAAAACAATTTCGAATATAAATGTATCAATCTTAGATGACATAATACCATATCCTACTATTTCACCATATGTATACAAATAAAATCGTAAAATCAGGTATTGAAATTTGAATTTCCATCATGAGCCGAGGCAAGGGATCCTCCCTCTTCCAAATTTCAGAACGTCTCTAGAAGAATGTCCCTAGGAAAAATGTAACCCTTTGGAGCAGCAGGATCAGTCAACAATACATCGCCTGTTAGCATTACCTGAACAATACGTTTCCCGGTCCTATTAAACCTCTCGGTCAGTATGTCGACCATTGTGGCCTTGTGCGGACACATCTGAGGCACCTCAAATCCAACATCCACATAAGAAAAATGTCTGGGATCCATACCGTGGCATCACTTCTACATGAACATACATCTGAAGTCTCATATAATGAGTGGATATAAAATCACATTCTAGTCGCCCGGGGATGATTCTTGTGATGATGTGAACATCACTAGTGTTTATTTTCGAGTTTCGAAAGTGGAATGCCTATATGGTTCCAATTGAATAGTGTGAGAACCAAGAACTTAGTTAGGGTTTGATGTCTGTGATTTGGCTTTGAAAATATATTTTTAAGTGTATATATGTGATATATGTTTTGATAACATATAAATCTGAAAAGTTAATTTACTAATTGATTGCTGGTTGTGATGTGTGGTAATTAGTATAATTAATAAAAATAAACAATATGGGAATGAAAGGTAAATTAAGCCAAACCAAATCTAATGTTGAACTGAATTGAAAATAAGTTCGGATGGGACATGTGTATATGTCGAACATGTTATTGCATGGAAGCTAAGAAAAGGAATAAATTGCATGCCCGACACCAAGGTACATGTTTATTGTATTGATTGAGTTTGATGATTTTATGACTTGATTGGCAAGCCGCTTGGCTTTTGGATTTTCTTTTGTTGATGAGGTCCCATAAAGGGAAGTTATAGTTGTACCGATCAACCAGTAAAAAGGAGGTTATGACGAAATTTTTCAAAAATTTAAGGCATCAGCCGAATTTCAAGAAATTAGAAAGTTCTTAGAAAAAAGTTAAAGAACTTGAGTTAGAATAAAGGCTGAGTTGGCTAAGTAAACAACATTTAGTTGCCTCGTTCCTTTTCGGGGACAAAAATATTTAAGTGTGGGAGATTGTAATAACCCATATTTTTAGAAAATTTAAAATGTAAATTTCAATATATTTTAATGGAAACTAAATAATTAAAATGACTTATTTTGAGAAATAAGCGACTTAGAATTATTTAAAAACGAAGTTTGAATGTATAATTTTAGAATTTAATTAAAACGATCTCGTTACATCGCGGTAGTTTGAAAATTTTGTTTTGAACTTCAAGTGAAGGTACATAATTCAGTATAAATCGGATTTCTATAAAACAAGAAATGTTAGGATATATTGGAGTATATTTTTCTAATGAAATTAGAAAATTGATATTTCATGTTATAAATTATAAGTTACGTCTAATTCAAAATTTTAAAAAGTCGTTATGCAATCATTTATAAATTATAAAGATTTATTAAATTAAATAAAAGGATTTTCATGTAAATTGAACACCGTTTGACTAGAAATTTGCAATATTGAGTATTAAACTCAAGTATGTTTATTTTACATCTATATGATATTTTTTTCGATATATGCAATAATAATTAATTTATTATTGTTTTGAATATTTTGGAATTCAATAATATTATAATAATATTACATAGCTTTAAAAATAGCAATTTTGCAAATGACTTGTTTTCGACAAAACCAATTTTGTTGGATTTGGAATATTAAATTATTGTAGATTTCAAAATTCGTGAATTTTGGAGTTGTTTTGTGACCATGCAGATTTTAAATGTAAAAAAGTCAGTATTTTAACTTTGAAAATACGTGGTTAGAGCATACGGACTCAGAATTCGACGAAACAAATTCCATTGGGTCTGTAATGTTAAGATATAGCTGCATATCAATTTTCACCGAAAACGGGATTCGTTTGTGATCATACGAATATTTGAATGATAAATGTAAGCGATAATTGAATAAAATAAATATAACAATCAAATAAAAAATATTTTCCTCACATATAAATAATACTAAACATCCTTACACTAATTTCTTCATTTCCGTGGTCGAACTTTTTCGCATTGTCGTTCCTTTCTTCCTTCAACCTAATTTTACGACCTTATAAAATCCAAAACGAATAGAATAAAATGCTATAAATCGTAATACACATATATTAGAGCTCGTACAAGGTTCCTCTTCAACATGGTATGATTTTTGTTGGGTTCGGAAATGTTTTTCATATGCTACAAATTTTACAACATGTACAAACGTGTTTTAAGGCTCACGATTTCGTGAAATGGAGACATCAATTCAAGTTTTTAATGTTGTATTTGAGTGTTGGAGGAGAATTGAAGCTTGTATGCAAATTTTGAGTGAAAATATTGAAGAAAAGTTGTGCAACTATTTGGGGCAGCGTACATTTGCAAATGACGTCGGAATTTGAGGTGGGCTTGAATTCTTTGGGATGGTGATGGTTGTGTAAAGTTTTAGAAGAAAAGTAGTGTAGTGATTTTAGTTTAAATTTGAACGAAGTGAAGTAGGAGAAAGAGGAGCTTGAAGGGTATGTGAATAGAGCAGTGTGCGTGTTGTGTATTTGGGGAAGAAGGTGGATTAGAGGAGGTAATTAAGTGGAAAGAAGAATTAGGTTAGTTTAATTAAATATTAGTTAATTATAAATGACCGTATATTGTACTCGGTATTGTAAAAAGCATGACTTTTTCATATTTTATCGGAATGCAGCGAAACAGGATCCGTTGGAACCGCATCGACGAGAGCTTCGTAATGAAACTGATTTAGAGAGATTTAGAGCTCATGGAAATTTTTGGTGAAGAAAAACATCTAATACAACCAATCATCGTTTATCATTATTTAACGATAAACGATCAATGTAAGAATTCTCATTCAACTGAATTTTTTAAGTTATAATAATCTTATTAGATTATGTTTATTGAATGTTGTTTTAGTTGTGGTAGGGTTTGTGACAACCCGAATTTCGACAAACTGATTTTTTTTCAAAATTCCAATCCATCGAAACTAGGATGGGTTTGCTCTGGTATCCTGCAGAAAAGACAGAGACATAAAATATGTCAGAGCTTAGAAAATATCTCACAATGGAATGGATAAAATATAGTATAATCAAATATAGCGTTACCGCATTATTAATATTGCCTAACCAGTATCCAAAGCTATCATGTCTATGCTACAAATCTAACTTGCGAGTATGTTATGAGGAAGGGGTCAGAACACAAGTTCTGGATACTGGATTTATACCATACACTTTGGATAATCCTACATATACCGTTCAACCATATTGTCTTATTTATTAGCTTACTTGGGTTATCAAAACTCGAGGCTTACACACACGCCGTACCCATTTACTTCCCAGTGGATTAACCTAATATAGTATAGACGTAGCTATCCCCAATATTGAGGTACACCCCATGGTACCCCACTCGCACGGTCTCCACCGTAACACCATCGAAATATACGCAGTCCCTCATCCTACACCATAGTGACATACAGATAACAATATTACGTTATGCATATATCTGTCATTACTATGCTACGCAAACGTACGGATTGCCACCTTTGTTCGAATCAGAATTCATATCGGAGTAATGCCCGCAAGTCTACGATACACCACCTAGAGTCAACATGCATGTATCTAGACTGTCAACCATATGTATCTTCAATTATAGCTCAATGCCTTAATCGCGGGTCCTCTAATGTGCACCGAGTTCCATGGCAGCGCAATACAAGAAACACATAAATCGGTCGGGAGCTTTTCCATATCTGTACAGGCCCATTTTTAGGAGCCTATATAGATATTCCTAGGGTCTATTTTCACGGTGGCTATGGCCCCTCCTAGGCCCCTGCCTCAACTAGTAAAGACTACAAGAGCTAAGCAACGTGCCCCTAACAACAAACAATCTAAACATCCATTTGGCGTCTTCCCTGAACCAACGTACCCTGATGGCAAAAAGTGAATGGTTTCTTGGGTTTAGCTCTAGGTTTTTCGCATCCCGCTGGCTGTCGATGACGAATATCCGACGATCCAACAACTTTGTTGGTCTTGACCCCGCCTCGCGTTGAGGCAACCACCGAATCACCCTAGTGTCACCGTGTCACAACATTCTAACTGCATAGCTACTTTTGCAGTCAAGGTCCACCTACCTAGTAGTTACGCGTAGACCCAACTTCTACGAGCACAGCCTAAGACATATGCCACTGCATAGAGGACTACTAGGAGCACCTTACATACCTCAGGAAGCCACGTGCTTCCCCTTCCAGTCCTTTGAAGTCGTCGGAACAATTAGATGAATGTTCGCTCCCCTCGTGCCTTATAACATCTCGATGATCTACCCCGTTGGGTTATTCACCCTCAAACATATGGACTACCCTAGCGCTTCACTTTAATATGTTGCTAGACTCTAGGTCTAAACATTCTTTCACGCGCTTGCCTTACCTCACCAGGTTTATATTTAACTTGGTTATTCCCTTTCATATTGAATTCTTATTCAGATTACCTAGTTTACCTTGCTTATTAATTTCAATCATGTAACTTAACCCATTTAAGTTTATTAATAAGTCCACCACATGTTATTCTCTGGATTGTGGTCCAAGGTCTGTAACCCACAATCCCTTTTTATTCTTGTTTGATTTCAAGGTCACAATAACATATTCTAATATGTTATTAAGTATCTCTTAGTTCACAAGTTTTCGAATTAATATGTCACTTACCACTTATGATTAAATATAACTTATTTCATTTCATAAGTTTTCCTCATTCTTCTTATTTAATCATAATTCCATTTCCACCGTCTTTACAACTTATCGTTGTTTACTTATTAACTTAGTTCGCTTAACTAAGGTTCACTTAAAAGTTTTTTTTCATAACTTATGTTGTTCTCATCCGTAGATTTTATACTCTTGTTCTCACCAATAACTTAATTTACAATTAAGTCCAGTTTATCTCTTAACATAAGTTATCACCCTTTTCTCATTGTTTTCTTATAACCCAAGTTATAATTCTCACTTGTCCTAAGACAAGCCTTAACTTATTATTCTATCAGTAGATTTCAGATTTCCAAGTTTATAGATTACTTAATTTATAATTAAGTACTACTTCTTACTTTCCATAAACTTCCCCCTTTCTCTATTTATTACAATTCACTGGTTTCGATTTTCCCCCAATTATTGATTACTTAATTTAAAATTAAGTGTCACTTATCTCATTCCACCAGTTATATCATGTTCTTATTAGTTCTTATAACCCGAGTTATAATCTTCACTTGTCCCTAGGACAAGTCTACCTATTATGCAACATTCTCATTAATGTTATTAATTGATAATAGGTTATTATCATTCCCCATTTATTCCAAATCGTTTACTATTGTTTTTTTTCTTTCATCCAATTCCATTAATTACAATTAATATTGTTTATCAGTCCGACTATATATACACACACACACACACACACACACACACATGTACCAGACCTCTTACATTAAACCTACAACCTTTGGATGTTGGATATGCCAGGCCGGTTCCGGGCAGACTTCTTCCACAAGTCAGACTTAACCTTGTGTCTTGGCACATTTTGTGTTTATGCACTTAGACCCCTCACATTATATTCGCCACTTGTGGTTGCTGGATATGTCGGGCGGGTCCGGGCAGACTTCTACCACAAATGTAATCTAGCCCCGTGTCTAAGTACGGTTACAGTTGGTAATTACTGTAATTCTAGGCATGTTCATTCTTTAATAATTATTCCTATTTCATTATAGGTTTTCGTTCCCCTTTTTTCCAAGTCATATTTACTAGCCCCATTTAAGATCTTTAAATATAATTTGGTCAATGCCCCAATCCATATTTATTTATTCAATTCGGTGTTAACATGAAACTGTATAATCATATACTTACACCAATTATTTCATGTATACATTTGGGACAAATTAACATATAACAAGAACAGTCACAGTTGATATCCATATTCTAACAAGTTCATAACATGTAAACTTTTTAGCACTTCAGCTAATTCAATATATGAGTTTTCCAATGTGTTCACATTAATATTGTAATATGTAAACATTCCAACATTTCAACTGATTCATATTAACAATTTGACGTTATATCATGCTAATCATTCCCGCATGACATATACCACTTTAATCATTACTAGCATACGTTTAGGCATCTTAACATGTCATATTCTAATTCGTCAAAATGGGAATGCTAAATGGTAATATACCATTATGTAAAATTATATGGCTTAAATCCACTCACCTCGTAAGCTTTCCAAATCCTAGATCTGGTCCAGATCTACCCTTCCATCGTTTTCCCCTAATTAGATTCAGAACCTAACAACCATGGATTTTATAATTTTTGCTAATGGAAAAATGGAAGAAAAGGGAAAGGAATTGAAAAATAGACAAGATCTAGGAATTACCTCACTTCGATAAGAGACCTAAAATTAACGTGGATCCGTTCTAGAAAAATAGAAAAAGAGATTGTTAATGTAGAATCCATGATCTCCAAGCTTGAATAACTCTAATAGGTTGAAGATGAAGAAAAGGCTAGAACAAACTACGTTGGAGCAGGACTTCGTCGTCGCCATTGAATTATATATATAAAACAATGGGTCTACGGCCTTATTTATAGATGTAGCGGAGGAACCAGGACCCTTAGATCTAAATCTGAAGCACCAAAACTGACCACGTCAGAAAAGAATGTTCCAGACCCGAGAGTGGGTCGACCCCTAGGTCGACCCCCCTATTGGTTGGTCGACACACAACGGGCAAAATTCCCGCTCAACTTCCCACGTTGTGAATTTTGATTTTTGAACCGATTTTCGAATTTTCTGGATATATTTATTTAATATATATATATATATATATGTATACACACACACATATAAGTTCTTTATATGTATACAAACTACTAACGCTCATAACTTCTTCATATAGTGTCCGATTTACGCAGACTACGTGTCTAGCTTAACCAAAATTTCGAGATAGACACAATGGCGCAGTCCATTTTACTTAATTTTGAATATTTAATTAAGTTATTCTTATTTTATTATCTTAAGTTAAAATTGCGGGGTTACAATATCCCATCCTTAGGAAACTTCATCCCCGAAATTTAATAAGGGTAAAATCAATTAACCCCTTGCATAATATACATCCATCTTGTGTGCATCCAATTTTTGCAAATATTGTGCACTTGTGCAAAGTGAAGTACAACATAATAATGCATGTATGCCTAAGCGTAACCTCTTATGTGTATGTAAATTTTTCAAAAATCCTTTTTTTTAAATATGATGCTCACATCCTAAATATACTAGTAGTTCTACATGAATGCAATATTTTGAAAATCAAAAATTCTTTTTCATCCAAGTTTTCCCATACTCTTACTAAGTATGAGCATAGTTCATCCAATTGTTGCATCCATAATCCTACCAACCAACTTTATTTTTCGAATTTAAAAAAAAAATCTAATTTTCTAAATTCGATCTCTTATGTTACAAAAAGGTGGAAAATGGAAAACTCCGCATCTTCCATTTTTCTTTTTCAACCGTTCTCTAACCATACTTGGATTTTTATTTAACTATTTATAAAGATTCCCTATTTTCCTATCCAAGCATAGCCCACATAAGAAAATTTTCTTTGTTACTGATTTTCTTTTTCATCTTATCTTGGAAATTTTTATTCTTATCCATCTTTTCTCAAAATTTTCCATTTTTTTTGCTTTACTGAATTTTCTGTTTCCTTTTTAGTTGTACTATTTTTTTTCTTAGCTTATTTCATAATCTAATCTTAGTTTAATTTTAAATAAGCCTCTAGTCTTTCAACTAAAATAGGAGAACAAACACCCTACACAGACACTACTAAGGGCCAAAAATCTCAGGACTACGTCCCCTTCTGTCAGAAAAGTCCAAACCATGGGATCCACGATAAATTTAGGTGTTACCCTAACTTCCCAACAAGAACAGTATAATGGAATGATCCCAACCGAAATGTAGTAATGGGATTTACCCCTAACCTAAAAATTAGTAATAGGGTCTAAACACTTACTCGCCCCTTTTCTATCTAGTAGTCGCCCCTAGTCCTAGCTATGTACCAACAATTATTTCAAGCAACATCCTAGGCTTTCCAATGCTTATGCATTATATGGGAACTCACTTTTAGTCCAAGATAATTCTCGCTATTTACTTTATAGCCTCAAAACGTTTCCCGTCTTTCCTAGGCACTAATCCTTACCTACTCCATACTTTTTAAAAAATGGTTTGGTCCTTTTCCTTCCAAAAATTAGAAGTGCTAAAACTTTCTCTTGCCAAACCATAGAAACATGTCATCTTGAAAATGTAAATCATCATTTTTCTTTTTCAAATCACAAACCGGAATAGATACGGACAACTATTTTCTCATTGGGTTTATGACTTGTTCTTACCTATAAGGCCGGTTTAGTCTCTCACTACAAGGTGTAGACATCCACTCTATTCTTAATTTCTACACTTATTGTGTCCACCCGACAAAATTATCTTGTCAAAATAATTAATCCAAAAAGGATTGTCATAAGAATAAAGATTTCAAATCTTTCTTTATTAAAAACTCTTGTATGAAATATAACAAGAAACTACCGAGCAATAAATGCTCTATAATATGCACCTTTTTGCTAAGAGAATTTTACTTTAAAACTCAATATGTAATTTTTTACATATTTTAAAACTATAAATTTTAAAATTAAAATTTGAAAACACCATAAACCATTTTCACGAAACTTTTATAATCTCAAGTTCTTAAAAGTTAACAATGGGGTTAGACTCAAAGCGGGTTTCCAATTTTCCATGCTTTTCTAGACATTCCCCAATATCAATTCTCTCAACTATATATATTCCTAATACAATTTTCTCTTTCTAACCTTTTACAATCTACAAGTTTTTATTGCTAAACCCACTAACCCAAAATACTAATCATATGGTGTTGATACCGAAAATTGGTATAACAACCAAAATGGAATTTCTAAACACGTTACCTAATCGGAGGCGAGATGCTTAGAAAGCATGTCACCTTTTCAGAGGCGGGGCGTTAGAAAACCTTTAGAGTTGTGTGAGGCCATATCTAACATTCAAAAGCATCAAAATACCAAAATAAAGAAAGAAGACAAGAATTTTATAGTGGTTCGACTCTTATTCGAGCCTACGTCCACTTTGAAGATTGAATTTCATTAATAGCCACAAAATTACAATATTTGCTCCATTATGCATTCATACAAGCTTCTTTGACATGCATTTATCTCTACAACCGATTGAAAGAATGGATGAAAGCTTGACGTATTTTATGCCAATCCCTCCATGAAAGCCATGGATAAAAGCTCCTTAGATGATCAAGAAGAAATGAAGTAATGTGAAGAGTGCTTATGCTTGTTCCTCCATGAAAGCTATGCTCCACATGCTCCAATGCTCCATAGATTTGTGATCGATGATAGAGAAGAGATGTAGAAATGCTTGGAGAAATCCCGAAAGCAATTAGACAGCACCTCCTCGTAATTCCAGAAAAGCCCCCCCAAAATGATGGAGGTAGGGTCCTATTTATAGGCGGAGAAATGGCTGAAATCTTGTATGCAGGGGTCTGGTCGGTTTTTTCGGTATTTACGAAAATGCCACTGCCAGTTGTCACCAGTTGTTTCCAGCTGTCACGCCCTCACAGGTCGTTTCTAGTGCTTTGGCCGACCAGGAGCTTCCGCCAGAAGAAAGGACAACCAGGAGGCTAGAATGCGGAGCGGACCGACCAATGAATACCCTTCAGAATTGTGCGACCAGGATTGAGAACACATCGGAATTGGTTCCCTCAAACATGGGATCGGTCTCCAGAGAAGGACGATCAGCTGCCCTTTGTATTTGGAGCGATCAGAGACTAGCGGGCGACCAAGTTTGGAACAATCAGCTTTCTTTAGTTTTTGGGACGATCGGGTCAGCGCATAAAAGAGAGCGACCAGGAGTTTCTACCCTCAGGAACAATCAGAATCCTTAGGACGACAAGGTTCTTCTACTCTTTGGAGCGACCAGATTTCTTTGGCTTCTGGGGCGACCAGCTTTAGGACGACCAGGAATCTTGCGCTACGACCGTTCCCTTTTAATAACGGCAGGACCGACCCCTTCTTCAAAACGATTAAAACCGACCCATACTCACTTGGATCGATCAGATGGATAACATTTTGCCCCTCGAAGTTTCATAGTTTTTATGAAAACTGTGGGCTTCGAAATATTAGTGGATCGATCTGCTTCCATTACGGGTCGGTCTTGGATGCAGTTTTCATGGGCCGGTTCTGGAATTAGCTTGGGGGGTCGGTCTTTTCTCCAGTTTTGGAACGCACGAAAAAGCCAAATTCTGGAAGACGAAGAGACAACTCTAAAAATCCAGAGAGACCAAATTAAACCTATATAATTAATTCATCCCGTCATTTCCTTCTCCATTCCTTTTTGGTCAAAATCTTCATCAATGGTGGCTTTCCATTTTTTAAAAAACAAATTGCTCGATCTTTAGCTTATTTCCTTGCCGATTCAAGCTGCTGCCAACCCGAACTATTCTTCCAAATCCCAGGTACGTTGCTTGTATTCCAACGTTGACTTTGAGTTTGGAGTAGAGTGAGTTTGAGGAAGAAGCCACAATAATTCTTTGTAAACCTTCGTTGTTGACATCATTAACCATTTGAGTGCGGTCTTAACCGAGTCACCCTAATGGAATAGGGGAGTGATGATTTCAAAATGAGCAATTTCTATGTCATTTTTGTAGCGGTCACGACTTGTTTTTGCAAATGCTTGACTAACTGATGTGTATGAAATCTTTTTGTGATGCATGCTTTGGTTTCCCTTTTAGAATCATCTCTTTGTATCATTATTTTTGATGTTTTTACTGTGCATTCACAACGAAAATTCAATTTTCCTTTCCTTTGCGCGACCAGACTGGTCGTTTTTAGAACAGTGGTATGGTCGATTTTTAGATGAGCCGATCCTCCTTTGACCGACCAGAACAGGCTATCTTTAGTTTTACCCGATATGAACGATCCAGATGGATTTGTATCTTGACCGACCAGGGTATGATTGTTTTCAGACTAATCATAAAACGACCAGCCTTGGGATGTTTTTACCGATCCAGAATAGGCTAATTTTACGAGATTAGGTTTTGACTGGCTGGGAACGACCAGGTACTCTTTCAGTCTTGAGCGACCGGGGCTCGACTGGCTTGAAGCGACCAGGTGCTCTATCAGCTTAGAGCGACCGGAGCTTGACTGACTTGGAGTGATCAGACGCTTTGCCAGTTTTTGACTTTTAAAGCGATCAGCCTTAGATAACTTTCAGGCCGACCATTCTTGTTTGACCGATCATGACCGATCAATTTAGTTCACAACACTTGCTTGAATTTGATTGTTGACCAAAAAATTTGTGAAATTTCTGTGCAGGATGACAGGTAAGCATTGTATGGCAGAAAACCCCTAGCAGGAGGATAGTGATTCTAAAAGACAGCGCAGAGCTGGTAAATCTCCTGTGCCTGAAGCTTGCTCTGCAACTAGTGATCCTGCTGTGAGAACCCCTTCCCTAAATGAACTTCGAATTATCATAAATAGACCCCAATATTGTGTCTTGCCATGTCACCCTGAGCTTGCTGATCGGTTCAAAGGATACTGCTTGGATGGGGTGTTCATTAATCCTGATATACACCCGTCCGACTATAGAGTGCTTGCTGATGACGTGAACTCTATCCAGCTTGATGGGCTGACTCAGCTTGACAAAGTGAAAGATTGGCTTGAAAGACATTTTGACATGCTTAGCAATTACTTGGCTAAATACTTGACAGGATGGCATGACCTTGTCAACAATCTTTCGGGGCTGAATCGTGAGCATCTCAAGCGTATAGCTCTTTTGGAGGAAGATAAGGCCCTCCTCATTCGAGCTCTCAAGTCTAGGGATAAGACAATTGTCGAACTTTTGGGCCAGGAAAGCGAGGTCCTTCCCCCTTCCCCTTATGATGGGGAGAAATCTCTTGGTAAGAATGCTTGACTTGGGGGTTTCAGATCCAGTGTTTGTAGATATTGTATGACTGGATGTATTAAGCGAGTGCCAGTCCTCGCTTCATGACCCTTTTTACCACCTACTTTTGGTTGTGTACGCGACACTGGTAGTTTTATTTTGGTACGTGTATGTGACGATGTTCTGCGTTTTGGTGCTTATAACCTTGTTACTGCTTTCTTCTGCGCATTCTGGTTTGTACATTATGCTTATTTATGAATTTCCTGCTTATAAATGGTTGAGATGATCCTTTGGTATGTGAGAAATCAAGGAGCTGCTTTTGCTATATGCCCCCGCACCAATGGGACATTTCAACTTTAATAGATTGAAAATAGATTTGAGATTTGGACGTTTTCAAGCTGTGATCAGAATTTAGGAAGCGTCTGTCATTGCATTGTGACATTTGGAGCTTTTTCATTCTTCATACGTCCTTCGCATGTGTTATCCATAATCTCTTATCCTTTGCGTCCTAATGCGTTGGGTATTCGAGAAATGTTTGGATGCCTCTCAAAGGTTTTCCTTGTCAAGGACTCAGTAATATCGTAGTCAAGTTTTATCTGACTTTGATTTATTGACTGAGCACCCCTGGAAAAGACTCAGTTTATTATTCGACTGAGAATCCTCGGAGAGGGTTCGGGTTAAGAAACTCGGTTATAACGCAATCAGATTTTGTCTGGTTTTGGGTTATTTGACCGAGCACCCCTGGAGAATACTCAGTTTATTATTCGACTGAGAATCCTCGGAGAGGGTTTGGGTTAAGAAACTCGGTTATAACGCGGTCAGATTTTGTCTGACTTTGGGTTATTTGACCGAGCACCCCTTGAGAATATTCAGTTTATTATTCGACTGAGAATCCTCGGAGAGGGTTTGGGTTAAGAAACTCGGTTATAACGCGATCAGATTTTGTCTGACTTTGGGTTATTTGACCGAGCACCCCTGGAGAAGACTCAGTTTATTATTCGACTGAGAATCCTCGAAGAGGGTTTGGGTTAAGAAACTCGGTTATAACGCGGTCAGATTTTGTCTGACTTTGGGTTATTTGACCGAGCACCCCTGGAGAATACTCAGTTTATTATTCGACTGAGAATCCTCGGAGAGGGTTTGGGTTAAGAAACTCGGTTATAACGCGATCAGATTTTGTCTGACTTTGGGTTATTTGACCGAGCACCCCTGGAGAAGACTCAGTTTATTATTCGACTGAGAATCCTCGGAGAGGGTTTGGGTTAAGAAACTCGGTTATAACGCGGTCAGATTTTGTCTGACTTTGGGTTATTTGACCGAGCACCCGTGGAGAAGACTCGGTTTATTATTCGACTGAGAATCCTCGGAGAGGATTTGGGTTAAGAAACTCGGTTATAACGCGATCAGATTTTGTCTGACTTTGGGTTATTTGACCGAGCACCCCTGGAGAAGACTCAGTTTATTATTCGACTGAGAATCTTCGGAGAGGGTTTGGGTTAAGATTGCGCCTGCTTTTGGACCATATTTCTTCAGTAAAGCTATGGCGAGTTTCATGCCAGAAAACAGGATGACGGAGATATTGTGTCCTGTAACCATAGCTATGCGTCTTTTGGATATATGATCAAAGGCATGCGAATATGAAGCTTTGACAGAGTCAGAAGTGTTGCTGGATTTATATTCATGTAATTTCATACAAAGTATTTACTATATTCATAGAAAAATACAAAAGTACATGAGTTAGAAAATCATTTGAAATAGCGACGAAGGTGATCACTATTCCAGGCCCTTGGGAGTTCTACTCCATCTGTAGTTTTGAGCTTAAAGGTACCGTCGAGGAGCTTTTGGTCGATGACTAATGGACCGTCCCAATTGGGGCCAAAGACTCCTGTGGCGGTCATGATTTTCTTTAACACCAGGTCTCCCATTTCAAATGTTCTATGCCTGACCTTTTGATTGAAGTGTCGAGCAATTCTTCTCTGATGGGCGACCATTCTAAGTTCTGATTCGGTCCTTTTCTCCTCGAGTAAATCAAGAGCCTCAAGTTGCAGCTTTTCATTCTCTTCTTGGTTAAAATGAATTCTGCGGTGAGTTGGAACCTCTAACTCCACAGGTATCATTGCTTCTGAACCATATGCCAAGGAGAACGGAGTATGCCCAGTTGCAGTTTTATGAGTCGTACGATAAGCCCATAGGGCAAGTGGCAATTCTTCAATCCAGTTGCCCTTAGCTTTCTCGAGACGCTTTTTAATGGTGGATTTCAGGATTTTGTTGACTGCCTCAACTTGCCCGTTGGCCTGCGGGTGGGCAACTGCTGCAAAGCTTTTCTGAATATGATATTTGTTGCAGAAATCCTTGAATTCATCACTTTCGAATTGTGTGCCATTATCGGTGATAATTTTCTGCGGAACCCCAAACCTGCATATGATATTTTTCAACACAAAGTTGATTACCTTCTTCGATGTGATAGTTGCCAATGGTTCAGCTTCAACCCATTTGGTAAAGTAATCCACGGCCACTATAGCATATTTGAAGCTCGATTTTGCGGTAGGTAGTGCTCCAATCAAGTCTATGCCCCAGACAGCGAATGGCCAAGGACTCAACATCTGTATCAACTCAGTTGACGGAGCTCTTGGAATTTTTGCAAATTTCTGGCACCGGTCGCATTTCTTAGTGAATGTCATTGAGTCGAAGTTCACATCGGGCCAAAAATAACCATATCGAAGGACTTTTTGGCAAGAGTCTGTCCACCAACATGACCTCCGCAATCTCCTTCATGTAGCTCCGCCAAAATCGCTTTAGATTCCTCCTTTGTCACACATCGTAGTAATGGCGTTGAATATCCTCTCCTGTATAAATGACCGTCTTGGACGAGATATAGGCGAGACTTTCGGAGCAGTTTTCTGCGATCCTTTGGTTTCTCAGGAAGTGTTCCGTGAAGTATATAGTTTTTTATAGGGGTCATCCACGAGTCGGGCTCGTTGGTTGCTTCCATAACCCAGTCTATATCGGATTCCTCAATGCTGGAACTAGATAATACTTCCACAGGAACTAGATCGAAGATTTGAGGATCTCCGGTGCTAGCCAGCTTTGATAAGGAATCTGCCTTCCAATTTTCTCTACGGGGAATATGAGAGATAGAATAATATTCCAAGTTGTCGAGAAGTTCTTTGGCTTTAAGCAGATATGTCGGAAGCCTTCCCATCTTAGTCTGAAATTCACCTTTGATTTGAGAAACCATTAGCTGTGAATCGCTGAATATTAGTAGACTTTTCAAGCTTAGTTCTTTTGCAACCCGCAATCCTCCAAGTAACGCTTCATATTCGGCCTCGTTGTTAGTGATGGGGAATTCAAATCGCAGAGCACAGCATACATGTCGTCCTTCTGGGGTTTCGAATACTATCCCCGCCCCAGCACAATATTCATTCTTAGCGCCATCAACAAAAAGTTTCCACCTAACGGCCAATTCGTTAGTTTCCTCCATTTCCTCTCCCCTGTCAGTGAATTCAGCAATAAAGTCGGCCAGAGCTTGCCCATTTATTGCTTTTCTGGGGTAGTAAGTGATATCATATTGGCTGAGTTCAATATTCCATTTTAGGAGTCTCCCTGAAGTTTCCGGACGGAACAACACCTGTTTCAAGGGTTGATCGGTAAGGACTTTAATAGAGTGGGATTGGAAATAGGGCCTGAGCTTTTGTGATGCGATGAGCAAGGCATACGCAAGCTTTTCTATCCTTGGATAATTCATCTCTGCCCCAGTAAACCTTTTGCTAATATAGTATACTGGCCACTGCACTTTGTCTTCCTCCCTAACGAGTGCTGCGCTCAACGCATGGGATGACACTGCAAGGTATAAGAGCAAGCTTTCTCTATCCCTAGGCTTCGATAGCATCGGAGGGGATTCCATGTGCTTGATGAGATCTTCAAATGCTTGCTGGCATTCAGGAGTCCACTGGAAGCTTTTCTTTTCCTTTTTTAATGCATCAAATAGGGGAATGCACCTGTTCGTTGCCCTTGAGATGAAGCGGCTTAATGCTGCTACCTTGCCGTTTAAGCATTGGAGTTCTTTCTTAGTCCGTGGAGCTTGCATTTCCCGTAAAGCAATCACTTGTGCTGGGTTTGCTTCAATGCCCCGAGCATTTACCATGAAACCAAGAAACTTTCCTGATGCTACGCCGAACGAGCACTTAAGTGGATTGAGCTTCATGTCGTATCTCCTCAGGATTTGGAACATTTCATCAAGATCCTCTATATGATTCTTTGCTTCTTTGGATTTTACCAGCATGTCGTCAACATAAACCTCCATAGTCTTTCCAATTTGAGTTTTGAACATCGCGTTCACCAAGCGTTGGTAGGTGGCACCAGCATTTTTCAAACCAAACGGCATTACCTTGTAACAATATAAACCACGATCAGTTATGAAACTGGTACTATCCTGGTCTGGCTCGTGCACCATAATCTGATTGTATCCAGAATATGCATCCATGAAAGACAATAGCTCATGCCCCGCCGTTGCATCAACACGTTGATCAATTCGAGGTAGGGGGAAACTATCTTTTGGGCAAGCCTTATTCAAGTCAGAATAATCAACACACACTCGCCATTTGCCGTTTGATTTTTTCACAAGGACCGGATTGGACACCCAATTAGGATAGGTGGATTCTCGAATGAAATTATTCGTCAATAGCCTATCCACTTCTTCTTTCAAAGCTTCAGACCTTTCTGGGCCCTGTATCCGTCTTTTCTGCTTCACCGGGCGCACGTTGGGGTCAATATTCAGCTTATGCACTATTACGTCTGGAGGTATCCCACACATATCTGAGTGATTCCAAGCGAAGACATCCAAATTTGCTTTCAGAAAACTAATCAATTCCTTTTGCAGCATAGGGTCCAATTGGGAGCCTATCTTTATTAGCTTATCTGTATCACTATCATGGATCTCTATGGAAATGGTAGCTTCAGCTGGTGCTACCTTTTCATCCCCTGCACTGATTTTTCGTGGGTCCATATCTTCCTGCATGTCGTTATATGTTCCAGCGCAGGGGATGGTCATTAATTGCTATAAAGGAGCTTCATGGATGCAGAGAGGAGTCTCCGCATCCTTCCGGATTTCGTATTTCCGAGCTTCGATCAGCTCTGCCATATAGCATTCTCTTGATTCCTGAGGATCCCCTTTGATAACTCCCACCCCATTTGCGGTCGGGAACTTCATCATCAAGCACCAAGGAGCAAGAGCTATCTTGAAGTCGGCAAGTGCTGGCCTTCCCAAGAATGCATTGTACCCTGAAGGTGAGTCAATAATAAGAAAGATTGTATCATGGAGACTCGCCTCTCTCCCTCTCCTAGCTCTACAAGGAGATCAATCACACCTATTGGCTGAGTTGGTATGCCAGTGAACCCGTGTATTTTGTCTTTGCTAGCTCGCACATTATCCATGGATAGACCCATTTTAGAGAAAGTACTGTAAAACAGGATGTTCACGGATGCTCCGTTATCAATCAACACCTTCTTTACTATTGCTGGACCCAAGCCAATGGTGATCACCATTGGGTCAACAGTTGGAACCAATATTCCGTTGGAATCCCGATCCCGGAAGATAACATCTTCGCAGGATGTTTTAGGCATTTTTCGACGAAGAGAATTATTGCAAACCTCAAAACCGTTTCCTTTTGGAATGCTTCTTGGTTCATTAGTATACCTGATCATGTCTTCCCAAGTATCCCCTGCAGGATGAGGTCCGCCACTGATTATATTGATAACAGGTCGAGGAATATTCGCAGGTGCTCTTCTATCTTGACTTGGATGGACCTGCTGCCCCTGGACAGGCTCAGTATCTGATGAACGCTTTACATACTCCTGGAGACGATTTTGCCTTATCAATTCTTCAATCAAGTTTTTCAGGTGTCGACATTCATTAGTGTCGTGTCCCGGTCGATTGTGAAATCGACAGAACCTCCCTGAGTTTGCAGCTTCTTCGGACACCTTTACTGGCTTTGGGCTCGGATAGCCCTCTGCATCCTTCGTTGCGATATATATATGCTCGATTGTATCATTCAACGGAGTAAAATTCGTTGGCTTGAAGAAACGCCGTTTCTTGGAGTCCTTATCATTTCTAGCATCATTACTGCTTCCTCTCTTTTGACCTTCACCAAAATTTTCTTGACTATTCTTTTTGGGAGCTTCCTTTCTTTCCGGGACCACCTTAGGTTTGACATTGCCAGCGGAATAGATAGGATCATCTTCAAGACACATGTATTCCTCGGCTTTGTCATAAAAAATTTCTAGCGTCTCAGGTTTCTTTCTTTTTATCCACCTTCCGAATTCAGACAGCTTATCAATGCCCCCCTTTAAGGCCATTAGAATTAGCCTTGGCTCTTGGGTCCCTACTTCTGCAGCAGCAGCATTAAAACGATTCAAGAAAGACCTTATCGTTTCACCAAGAGCTTGTTCTAGTTCGTTGAGGGACATGATATCTCTGACCTTTGTTGTTTGGAGGCGGAACTGGTCTCGGAAGCATCTTGCCAATGTGGCAAAGTCATCAATAGATCGGGGAGGCAACCTTGTGAACCATAATGACGCAACCCCTTCCAAATACACCGGGAAGTACAAGCACTTAAGTTCGTCAGTTGCTTATGCCCCATCCATGTGCTGATCATATCGAAACAAGAACACATTGGGGTCGCCTGTCCCGTTATAAGCTTGGATTGAAGGAGGTTTGAATTTGCGTGGGAAAGTTGTCTTTTTAATCCTTTCAGTGAGGGGGGTTTTGGACGGTGCGAATTCCCATTCAGCCTCACTATCGTTTCGAGATTGGCTTTCCTTCATAAGCTGTTGGACCATTTTCTTGAGGCGTTCCTTCTCAGGGAGGCTATCTGCGGGGCGGACACCTTTGTCTTGACCGGAGGCTTGCCTGAGCAAACCATCGCGGTTGAGACTTAGGGGCCCTGGTCTTTCTTGGTTGGAAAGTGCCCCTTTGGCAGAATTGGCCGCTTGATGAGAAGTGATCCCTGCAGTGCGGTTCCGATCAGCTTGCTTCGAAACCTCATGCTTTCCTTTATCTAGATCGGAGATTTCTAGAAAAGATTTTTCCCGATTTGGACTAGAAGAAGAAGAACCAGCATCCTCTGCACGAATGGGCTTAGAGGCCACCTTTGCCGTAGCGGCCTGAAGAGCAAAGAGAGAATCAAGTTTTGTCAACATGGCTTTGTTAGCTATCTCTAGCTGTTGCGTCAATCCAGCGACAGCCTGATCAAGCTCGCCTCTTGTGACATTCACACCTCCATTAGATGTCTCTCCCACTTCAAATCGGTTAGCCACGGGGGTCTCATCCCGATTTCCCCCCTTAGAGATTCTAATTCTAGCTTCCTTATTTACTTTTGGCGGCATTATTTCAGAAAGCAATTTGAACTTTGCAGAAAATCCGTCAGAAGGTCCAAATCGCAAGCTGGAGCAAGCTATTTTAAGGCTTAGCTTCAAGATCTCAAGATCTTCGCAGTATACTTGATGCCAGAAAGTAGATCTGGCCCCACGGTGGGCGCCAAATTGTTGATACCGAAAATTGGTATAACAACCAAAATGGAATTTCTAAACACGTTACCTAATCGGAGGCGAGATGCTTAGAAAGCACGTCACCTTTTCAGAGGCGGGGCGTTAGAAAACCTTTATAGTTGTGTGAGGCCATATCTAACATTCAAAAGCATCAAAATACCAAAATAAAGAAAGAAGACAAGAATTTTATAGTGGTTCGACTCTTATTCGAGCCTACGTCCACTTTGAAGATTGAATTTCAATAGTAGCCACAAAATTACAATATTTTCTCCATTATGCATTCATACAAGCTTCTTTGACATGCATTTATCTCTACAACCGATTGAAAGAATGGATGAAAGCTTGACGTATTTTATGCCAATCCCTCCATGAAAGCCATGGATAAAAGCTCCTTAGATGATCAAGAAGAAATGAAGTAATGTGAAGAGTGCTTATGCTTGTTCCTCCATGAAAGCTATGCTCCACATGCTCCATAGATTTGTGATCGATGATAGAGAAGAGATGTAGAAATGCTTGGAGAAATCCCGAAAGCAATTAGACAGCACCTCCTCATAATTCCAGAAAAGCCCCCCCAAAATGATGGAGGTAGGGTCCTATTTATAGGCGGAGAAATGGCTGAAATCTTGTATGCAGGGGTCTGGTCGGTTTTTTCGGTATTTACGAAAATGCCACTGCCAGTTGTCACCAGTTGTTTCCAGCTGTCACGCCCTCACAGGTCGTTTCTAGTGCTTTGGCCGACCAGGAGCTTCCGCCAGAAGAAAGGACGACCAGGAGGCTAGAATGCGGAGCGGACCGACCAATGAATACCCTTCAGAATTGTGCGACCGGGATTGAGAACACATCGGAATTGGTTCCCTCAAACATGGGATCGGTCTCCAGAGAAGGACGATCAGCTGCCCTTTGTATTTGGAGCGATCAGAGACTAGCGGGCGACCAAGTTTGGAACAATCAGCTTTCTTTAGCTTTTGGGACGATCGGGTCAGCGCATAAAAGAGAGCGACCAGGAGTTTCTACCCTCAGGAACAATCAGAATCCTTAGGACGATCAAGGTTCTTCTACTCTTTGGAGCGACCAGATTTCTTTGGCTTCTGGGGCGACCAGCTTTAGGACGACCAGGAATCTTGCGCTACGACCGTTCCCTTTTAATAACGGCAGGATCGACCCCTTCTTCAAAACGATTAAAACCGACCCATACTCACTTGGATCGATCAGATGGATAACATATGGGATTCACTTTCCTTCCATACAAAGCATATTGTACATTCTCCACCCAAATTACCTAAGAGTCTTAGATTTCCTTATTCATTCCTTTAGTGTACAAAACAAACATCCCATTTCTCACCATGTTATACTCTTTCAATTTAGTGGGTTCCTCTATTGATCTACATATATATATATATATATAATATTGATATTTTAAAAAAACACAAATACGTTCACTCACTATTTATATAGGAATCCTAAACCTAAGCTCTGATACCAGATGTGACAATCCGAATTTCTATAGACCAATTTTTTTTTTCAAAATTCCAATCAATCGAAACTCGGATTGGTTTGCTCTGGTATCCTACAGAAAAGACAGAGACATAAAATATGTCAAAGCTCAGAAAATATCTCACAGCAGAATGGATAAAATATAGTATAATCAAAACATAGCCTTACCGCATTATTAAAACTGCCTAATCAGTATCCAAAGCTATCATGTCTCTGCCACAAATCTAACCTACGAGTATGTTATGAAGAGCGGGTCAGAACAAAAGTTTTGGATACTGGATTTAAACTATACACTTCGGATAATCCTACATATACCGTTCAATCATATTGTCTTATTTATTAGGTTACTTCGGTTATCACACTCAAGGCTTACATACACGTCATACCCATTTACTTCCCACTAATATAGTATATATGTATCTGCCCCCAATATTGAGGTATACCCCATGGTACCCCATTCATGCGGCCTCCACCATAACACCACCGAAATATACACAGTCCCTCATCCTACACCGTAGTGACATACGGATAATAATATTACGTTCCACATATATATGTCATTACTATGCTACGCGAACGTACGGACTGCCACCTTTGTTCGAATCAGAATTCATATCAGATTAATGCCCTCAAGTCTACGATACACCACCCAGAGCCGACATGCATGTATCTAGACTATCCACCATATGTGTCATCAATTGTATCTCGATGCTTCAATCGCACGTCCTCTAATGTTTACCGAGTTCCATGGTAGAGGGATACAAGAAATACGGAACTCGGTCGGGATCTTTTCCATATCTGTACAGCCTCGTCTTTAAGAGCCTCTATAGATATTCCTAGGGTCTATTTTCACGGTGGCTATGGCCCCACCTAGGCCCCTCCCTCAACTAGTAAAGACTACAAGAGCTATGCGAGGTGCCCCTAACAACAAACAATCTAAACTTCTATTTGGCGTCTCCCCACAATCACCGTACCCCGATAGCAAAAGGTGAATGGTTTCTTGGGTTTAGCTCTAGTCTTTATGCATCCCGCTGGTTGTCAATGATGAGTATCCGATGATCCACTATCTTTGTTGGTCCTGACCCCGCCTCACATTGAGGCAACCGCCGAATCACCCTGGTGTTACCGCGTCATAGCATTCTGACTGCATAGCTACTTCTGCAGTCAAGCCCACCCACCTAGTAGTTACGCGCAGACCCAACCTCTGCGAGCACAACCTATGACATCTTCCATCACATAGAGGACTAATAGGAGCACCTTACGTACCTTAGGAAGCCACGTGCTACCCCTTCTATTTCTTCGGAGCCATCAGAACAATCATATGAATGTGCGCTCCCCTCGTGCCTTATAACACCTCGATGATCTACCCCATTGGGTTATTCACCCTCAAACGTACGGATTGGCCCAAGCGCCTCACTTAAATATGTTGTTAGACCCTACGTCTAAACATTCTTTTACGCGCTTGCCTTACCTCACCATGATTCCATTTACCTTGGTTATTCCCTTTTATATTGAATTCTTATTCAAGCTACCAAGTTTCCCTTGCTTATTAATTTCAATCATATAACTTAACCCATTTAAGTTTATTAATAAGCCCACCACACGTTATTCTCTAAACTGTGCTCCAAGGTTTGTAACCCACATTCCCTTTTTATTCTTGTTTGATTTCAGGGTCACAATAACATGTTCTAATACGTTATTAAGTATCTCTTATTTCACAGCTTTTCCGATTAACATGTCACTTACCACTTATGATTAAATATAACTTATTTCATTTCATAAGTTTTCCTCATTCTGCTTATTTAATCATAATTCCATTTCCACCGTCTTCACAATTTATCATTGTTTACTTATTAACTTAGTTCGTTTAATTAAGGTTCACTAATAAGTTTTTCTTTCCATAACTTATGTTGTTCTCATCCGTATATTTCATACTCTCGTTCTTACCAATAATTTAATTTACAATTAAGACCAATTTATCTCTTAACATAGGTTGTCCCCCTTTTCTTATTGTTTTCTTTTAACCCAAGTTATATTTATCACTTGTCCCTAGGACAAGCATAAACATAATATTCTATCAGCAGATTTCAGATTTCCAAGTTTATAGATTACTTAATTTATAATTATGTACTACTTTTTACTTTCCATAAACTTCCCCCTTTCTCTATTTATTACAATCCACTGGTTTCAATTTTCCCCCAAATACTGATTTATTAATTTAAAATTAAGTGTCACTTATCTCATTCCACCAGTTATATCATGTTCTTATTACTTTATTATAACATGATTTATAATCTTCACTTGTCCTTAGGACAAGTCTACCTAGTATACAATATTCTCATTAATGTTATTAATTTATAATAGGTTATTATCATTCCCCATTTATTCCAAATCATTTATTATTGTATCTTTCTCTCATTCAATGACATTTATTACCATTAATTTCAATTAATATTATTTATCAGTCCGGCTATTTTTATGTATATATATATATACACACACACACGTACAATACCTCTCACATTAAGCCTACAACATGTGGATGCTGGATATGCCGGGCGGGTCCGGGCAGACTTCTTCCACAAGTCGGACTTAACCTCGTGTTTTGGCACATTTCGTGTTTATGCACTTAGACCCCTCACGTTAGATTCGCCACTTTTGGTTGTTGGATATGCCGGGCGGGTCCGGGCAGACATCTACCACATGTGTAGTCTAACCTCATGTCTAAGTACGGTTACAGTTTTTAATTACTATAATTCTAGGCATGTTCATTCTTTAATAACTATGCCTATTTCATTACAGGTTTTCATGCCCTTTTTTTCCAAGTCATATTTACTAGCCCAATTTAAGATCTTTAAACATAATTTGGTCGATACGCCAATCCATATTTATTTATTCAATTTTATATTAACATGAAACCATATAATCATACACTTACTCCCATTATTTCATGTATACATTTGGGGCAAATTAACGTGTAACAAGAACAGTCACAGTTGATACCCATATTCTAACATGTTCATAACATGTAAACTTTTTAGCACTTTAACTAATTCAATATATGAAGTTTCCAACATGTTCATATTAATATTATAACATGTAAACATTCCAACATTTCAACTGATTCATATTAACAATTAGACGTTATCTCATGCTAATCATTCCTGCATGTCATATACAACTTTAATCATTATTAGCATATGTTTAGGCATCTTAACATGTCATATTCCAATTCGTCATAATGTGGAATGCTAAACGGTAATATACCATTATCTAAAATAATATGGCTTAAATCCACTCAGCTCGTAAGCTTTCAAAATCCTGGATCCAGTCCTGATCTACCCTTCCATGGTTTTCCCCTAATCAGATTCAGAACCTAACAACCATGGATTTTATAATTTTTACTAAAATAAAAAGGGAAGAAAAGAGAAGGGAATTGAAAAATAGACCAGATCTAGGAATTACCTCACTTAGATAAGAGATCTAAAATTAACGTGGATCCGTTCTAGAAAAACAGAAAAAGGGAATTCTGACGTAGAATCCCAGATCTCCAAGCTTGAATAACTCTATTAGGTTGAAGAAGAAGAAAAGGCTAGAATAAACTATGTTGGAGGAGGACTTTGTCGTCGCCATTGAATTATATGAATAAAAAAATGGGTCTAGGGACTTATTTATAGGTGTAGCGGAGGAACGAGAACCCTTAGATCTAAATCTAAATCACCAAGACCAACCATGTCAGAAAAGAATGTTCCAGATCTATGGGTGGGTCGACCCCTAGGTCGAGCCCCCTGTTGGTGGGTCGAACCATGGGTCGACCCGCAACAGACAAAATTCCCGCTTAATTTCCTACCTTGCGAATTTTGATTTATGAACTTATTTTCGAATTTTTTGGATATATTTATTTAATACATATATACGTTTAAGCCCCTTATATGTATACAAACTTCTAACGCTCATAACTTCTTCATACGGTGTCCGATTTACGCAAACCAGGTGTCTATCTTAACCAGAATTTCAAGATGGACACAATGACATAGTCTGTTTTACTTAATTCTGAATATTTAATTAAGTTATTCTTATTATTATATTAAGTTAAAAATTTGGGGTTTTACAGGGTTAAATGTACCTTTTATATGTCAAAGGAATTATCTATGAACGCTTATATAGGTGAAATTGACTTAGTTGAAATATAACTTTAAATGAACCAGATATAATTGGTTGCTCGAATATATGGTTAATTTGAACTGATCGAGTAATTTATTAATTATTTCTTATTGATAAAACACCACATGGGTCTTGGGATGACATTTAGTACACACGTCTCCCTTTTGTGTAGATAAGTTCACATGGATTGTTATGAACCCCACACGGGTATTGGGAGGACATTTGATTGCCGTCTCCCGAGTGTGTAGATAATAATCACTAGTTATTTGATGGAAACCCCACTCAGGTCTTGGTACGGCAATTAGCCCATATGTCTCCCTTGTGTGTAGATAAGTTCACATGAATTGTGATGTAAACCCCACACACATTTTGGATTGACAATTTACTTACACGTCTTTCAAGTGTGAAGATAATAATCACTAGTTGACGGATGAAAACTCCGCATGGGTCTTGGGATGAAATTTAATTCACACATCTCCCTTATGTATAGATGTATGTCAATCAATTGATTGACTGGCCGATATAAGCGTTAATTATTTATTTAAATCTTATACCGGTGTAGATGCACTTTGTGTGTGAACTGCATGATTAATAGTTGTTACAACTATTTTTGAATACATATGATGTACGAAATCCATATAAATAAAATTATATAGTAATTTGTTGAATCTCATTATAATTCAGAATAACTTGAATATTTAAATATAATATTTAGTGAAAAATCTTATTTTAAATTTGATGTTCGACTTTGGATGGATACGAAAAAAAAAATCGATGAATATTTATACCTGAAACGAATTGATTTGAATTAATTTTAATATAGTTATGGCTTGTACTAGATTATTTTGAAATGAATAGTAATTTCAAAATATGAATTCGAGTTAAGTATATAAACAACATTTTTAACTCGAACTAATTTTTCTACCAATCTTATTTATTTTTATTATAAATGTCGAGATAATTTGGATTTCAAAATCTGATGTTTTGGAAAAATATTATTATTCTAATATTATAATAATATAGAATATTCAATTTGGTTTAAAATTGAATTAGTGATTGAATCATTTTAAAAATGAATTTATAAATGTTTTATAAAATACGTTTACGACGAAGTTTATTTATGTGGTTCGAATTGAACTAGTCGCACAACGACACTTCACAGATTTCGACTATTAACTTTGAATTGATGTATCGGAAGATCCGACGGTCGAACTTTCCTGAAATGAAAAATGTTTGGTTTAGAATGAAAAGTACTTTACAATATATATTCGAAAATCCAACTGTTAGATTATGAGATGAATTAAATTCATATTTGAATAAAAACAGCGCAAGCGTTGTATACGACCCGAAATGGGTTTTTACTGAATCGAGCTATTTTTAATTTATTAAAAAATAGGGAAATATTATAATAAATCATTATAAATGATTTAAAAGTGATTTGGATTCAATATATCCAGTTTTGAATAATATAAAGCTATATTGTGGAAAATAGCTGCTTTGATAAAGTGATTGAAATGGTTTGAAGTTAATAAATACTTCGCTAAGTTAAGTTTTCCAATGAATTAATACTGGAATTGAATGGAAATTATCTTTGGATATTTCGATATTGGATTCCGTGATTGTACGAATATCGCTGAGGAATTTGGAAGATATAGATATCGATATTCCCAATATGGTATTTATTAGTTTCAGAATTTGATGTTAAATATAAGTCGATATGATTTTTATTCAAAGACTTGTATTTGATATCAAATTGGATTTTGGGTTTTTCGTGAATGGTGTCTTTAGTAATAGTGTTTTTAAACCGGTTGAGAATAGAATAAATCTTTCAATTAAGATATAACAGTGTTTTCCAATTTAAAAATAAATTGGAACTGAATGGAATTCGATTTAGTTATAATCGAAATGAACCCCCATGAGGAAGATCTTTATTATTTAAGGAATTTAAAAGGCTTTGTCGTTATTCCTCTTATACTATTAGTTTTTTATGGAAATTTTATTGATTATATATTGTTATGATTTCCGTGAAAGTTCCGTTTTTAATGGAAGTTGCTTTTGGTTTATTGTGAACAATGTTTTTAATGACATTTGTTCTTTAACCTAATTCAAGATTGGATTAATTTCCTAAAGTTAAATAATCATTAAATAATGATTTTTAAGACTAAAACTAAGTGAAGTTTTATTGAATCTTTAATTAGATTTGAAATGTAACGAGGTAATTAAATTTACCAAAACGCGAGAGGCGTTAGATATGGAGTACCACCAATTTTGCTCCATGAGATAATTAAATCTTTATTAGATTGGGAATGAAAAGAAGGTAACTAGTTTTACCAAAACGTGAGAGGCGTAAGATATGGAGTACCACCAGTTTTACTCCATGAAATAATTGAATCTTTAATTAGATTTGAAATGTAAGGAGGTAATTAAATTTACCGGTAACAAGATGGGTGTAAGATATGGAGTACTATTGGTTTTGCCTCATGCGATATATAGGTTGGGATTAGGATAATAATGTGAATGATTACTTCAGTAAGACTCAATAATCCCAATGAGATTTATAAACCTTAATTTAGTTTACGTTTGCAAAAAGAGATTATAAAATCTTTTGCAATGTTTTCAAAGGAAAGATTTAAACGATAAGTTTAAATGATGTAAATCTTTGATAATATTTATGGGAAATAATTCCTCGTGTAAATAATGTTTGAATAAAAGAATATTTTGGATTGGATGAGGTGAATGATATGTTTACATATCACTTGATTTTAAAGATGCACGGTTGGAAAGACCAGGTTTAACACATTTTGAATAACTGTTACGACGATTAAAAATCGAAGATATTAAAGACGTTGGTTGAAGACCGGAGATCTCCACATCGTTTGGGTTATTACTGATGTCTCAATTGGGTTGTACACCCAAGAAAAGGTAATAAGTGGTGGTCGTCCAAACATACTTGGAGATCGACCGGATATGCAAGGGCCTCTCTCATGTATTGGACATATGGGATGAGGAATAAGTGCCTCTGGATTCGTTCAGACCAAGAACGAACTTGCAATTGGATTATGTGTCTGAAATTGTACTTGATGCTTTATTAATTGATCTCTACTAAACATATATCTGTTTGGTGACAGATAAATTATTCTCTTAGCTTAACACCCTTCTCTGAGGCATATGATTTCAGATGTTATATATTAGTAGACATCAGTTGTATGACATGGACTGACAATGTGGCATGTTGAGATGCAGCGATCAAAGCTTTTGTTGAAAAGAAGAGCTTTGTGGATGAAGATCAAAGCATTGCTAACATTGCGTAGCTTTGTTTATGGCGTTAATTCACGACTTTCACACCCCGGTATGAGTCAAAAACAGGATGAAGGACACTGGGGAGGATGTACGTTTCTTTCTAGCTATTAGTGATGCCATGGTATGGAGCCCAGGCATTCTACTTATGTGGATGTTGTATTTGAGGTGCCTCGGGTGTGGTTATACAAGTCCATGATGGTCGACATGCTAACCAAGAGGTCCAATAGGGCCGGTAAACTTATTGTTCAGGTGCTGCTAATCAGTGACGTACCGTTGACCGGCCCTACTGCTGCAAGGAGATACCTTTTTCTGGGATAATTTGAAAGAGATGTTCTGAAGTTCAGAAGAGGAAGGATCCCTTGCGTCGGCTCATGATGTAATCCAAATTCCGATATGTGATTTTACGATTTTAGTTGCATACCTATGGCGACATAATAGGATGGGGGTATTATGCCATCTAAGATTGACACATTTATATTTGAAATTGTTTTCTGCACTATGCGTTAGTAATACTAAATAAATAAATTTCGCGTATTAAGCTTGTTTGGCTATTATAAGAAAAAACTCTATCTACCGGCTTGCGCTGGTATTGTGTGATGAGACCTGAGTCTTATAATAGCTTCATTTTTCAAAAAGCCTTACATTGTTTTGTTTAATGGTATTCATGCGGAGGAAACATGTTCCATTTCATATGGGTTGTCTCATGATTTACCCAAATTTAAATAAAGTTTAATAACTCTTTTAGTTCTCATACCAGTCCCATGATTGACTTGGAGTTTACTATTTTCACCTAAACTCTGAGGGCCCATATTTTCCACTCGTGCAGCTAGTAGTTTTGGTTTTGCAGATGTTTTATTAAACATGATCCTAGATTATGGTTGGAGATGTTCTCTGAAATATTTTGTAGTCTTCAACTATTTATATTTATGTATTTATGTTTCCGTTGTATTGTAATTTATTTCTCTGATATTTTCTGCAGTATATCTATTGTTCAAATTCTGATATTCTTGTACTATAATGTAAAATTGGTGTTATAAGAATAAAAATTTCTCTTCTTCTGTGTTTTGATGCATCATGCTCTCATAACAATCCGCCTTCTTGTTCAGTCTAAGTCGGTCCAGTGATCGATTTGGGTTGGCAGGAATTCAGGTCGTTACATGCATATAACCTTTGAAATCTAGGAGTAATAGATGAAAAATGCATATATTTATATGTGAATTCCTTTCTTTTTTCTTTTTTATTTGTATTTTTGATGATATTTTTCATCAACACCAGAGATAGGTTAATGGGGATGGAATTAAGGAAGAAGAGATAGGTTGTTTATCCTTTACAAGCTTGGTTTAGGTTTCTGTCGCTATATATCGGGGATTCGGAAGGAAGGATCACTAATATACAATTGTAGATAAAGGATTTAATGGGGATAGCAAGGAATTATACACCAAGTCTGCTGGGAGATCTAAGCTAGTAGGGAGGGCCTCAACATGCAGGAGGGGTTAAAACTTATAAGAAGTGGTGTTTCCTTCGATATGCAGAAAGGTTCGAACAAGAATCCATGCATTTGCAGGAAATAAACAATAAACCGTAGTAATAACAATTAAGAAAGTAGTATGATAAACTCACCGGAGAATACTCTACGTAAAGATGCACACATTATTAATCTTTGATTTAGAATATATGAACCGAGTAGAAGAAATCCTGTAATTGATCTCCATTTTAGGGTTTTGAGAGAGAGGATACAAAAATCAGAAAGACAAAAAATGAGAGCGCCCCCTCTAATGTGACTACTGGGGTCTCATTTATAGAGAACATGGAGCCTCTTCCATTGTTGGGCGCAGAGCCTTCGTCAGCCGCCTTTTTCTTTGATCTCGAATGTTTTTGCTTTCGGCCACCTTGTGGCGCTAATTATAGCTTCCGCAATGAAGGTTTTGACCAATCGAGAGCCTCATTAAGCTTGATATTTGCTTGCTGTTGTGGTAACTCTCCGGATGGTATTTTGAGATTCCGGTTGTTCGCGGTCATAGATCTTTGGTTATAGGCTTTCGGCTTTCCCCTGAATACTTAGAGGAGCCTGCCGTCATTATGTATGTGGATAGCTGCCGGTTCGAAATCACTGTCAATGCCTGTGCTAAATAGACTAGTGCAGATAGCTTGTATCCCTTTCGAGGTTTTGGTCTGCTTTTCGGTGTGATTTCTAGGTGTAACCTGATCCTCTAGATGGTTGCTCTGGGTGATTTGTCTGTTGTTTATTAATACGACCTCCCGGCATATATGCAGTGGGTGTTTCGGAAACTGATTCTGGATAATCTTTATGTGCTTCTGGCTTGATGCTCTGGGTGTTTTAGCCTCCTATCGTGTCGGTATTTGGTAGGTTAATGCTGAAGGTCCTTTCGGACCTTAACAGACGAAGCTCTTGCCTTCATCTTTCTGGGTTTCTAACCTGGATGGCGTTTTCCCGTAGAAGCCTCTGCCGGGTCGACGCTGTTTAAAGGATCTTGCCGGTCTGACTTTGTCGGATGGATCCTGCCTGTTGGATCCCATAGGATTTTATGATCTTTTCTCCAAGGAAGGTCTCGGTTGATGCGGCTTTCAGACCATTTCTCCCTACTCCTGACTCCTCCTAGTATTTGACCCTGATTTCTGATGGATTTCCATGATATTGCAGTCATCCGACACCCCTTACTGTCCGCATATTTCATTGTTAATTTTGGTTGTAACATTTGCCCCCTAGTGAAGGGATATTTTCGACTTTCCAAGTAAAACTCTTTGTCTTTTTCGAAGTGTCATGTCTGTATCTTTTGATCTCCCTTGATCGGAAATGTTGATTGGTCTTCGTACGTACTGTGGAGGTTTGGGTAAATTTTCGTCGTTGTGTAATTACCATCGCTTCTTCTTTACTCTTTTACCTGCAACATTAGTTCTTCGAACCAGATTATTTGTTCATTGAGAACCTGAACCTTATTTTTAGGAATCTTATCGCCTGAATCTCTGGTAAATATTTCTATTTTACTGTCTAACTCAGGAATTAAATTGTTCAGCCCAAATTTGCTAGGGTTTCGCATGCCGGGTATAAGTGGCTCATATGTTAATGACCTGGATCACAATTCATGGCGAGTTGCTCATATGCCCTTTTCCCCAAATATTAATTTTAGGGTTTTGAGATGCGCAATTTGCACAAAAGAATCTATTCTCATAATTAAGTAATAGGAACGGTGCATAGTGCCATCCAGGTCTTTGGTCCTGACTTATCTTTGCCTGGTTATGGCCTAATTGTTATCTTTTTTCTGAATTCTCTTAGCGTTAACCTTAAAAGAAGTTGACCCTGTCATTACTGAGGGCCTGATCATTATTAATCAGTGGTGACATTTGTTATGTATCTTATCTAGACTGGTATTTAGAATTATCCCAACATTCATCATTTTGACTATCCACTACTAGTAGGTTTACATGCTAGCACCCCTTAGTGTTCTAATGAGTAGGATACGAATTTTATGTGTTCATGAAATTATATCACCAGGCAGCACTATGTCTGATAAAAGGAGTCCTAGTCCATCGTCAACTGGTGCTTGTGGCATTCCTCGGAGGAGGAAATCTTTCATTTTGAAGAAGTCTTTGATTACTTCTCAAGATGAAGTAAACTCCATTGTTTCCATCTTTGGAATAGATAATGTGGAGGTCATCCCTGCTGATTATTGTGATGACATCATGAATCCTCCTGAAGGATATTTCGCTTACTCAACTACCCATACCTGTCATGAAGGTTTCATTCCTTTTCCATCCTTCATGTTTCGACTTCTATGGGACATGGAGATTGTGCCCATTCAACTCTTACGAAGCACTTACACGTTGGTTTTATGTCTTGAAGTACTTGCTCTTGAATTGGGCCGGGCTTCTCTTTCTCATAACCTTATTCAGTACCTGATATGTTTTTCGAAAGGTGCTGACTTCCCTATATTCGTTGCTACCCCCTTGCGGAAGATTGTTAATGGATGTACGGGTAAGGCTATATCTTAGGAAGATAAGATCTTCTTTATTATATGCCCTGTCGGTATTTCAGGCAAATTTACTGATTGTGGTGAATCCTCTAACCGTTTGCGAATGACTTTTTTTGGTGACTTCTCTTTAATCATTTTCTTTCAGATACTGCTTCTACGAGAGTGCCTTTAACCGAAAGCGAATCCCGTGTATTTGAACTCATTTTAAAGCTACTCAAAAACCCGCTAGGTCGATCTGCCCTATTAACCAAGGACAAGTTATGTCTCTATGACCACTTTCCTAATTGACAAAAGGTCTTGGGGCATCCGCCTATTCGTCTTTTGGGCTTTAAGCATTTATTGTTATGCTCAGAATTGTTTGCCTCCTCAACTCCCTTATTTCCTAGTATGTTTTGTTCACTAGATAGTTTCTTTATCGAGGTCTCTTTGGTACCCCAGTTCCACTTTCTTGAATCTTTCTCTGGTTTTTCGTTTGACTAGGAGTTTTGGATTTGGAAGTCTCTTCCCTTACTAAATTTTGAATCGATCTACTGCTATTGCTGTTAAGTGGTTAGCTGAGTTTCCTGTCGACCCGCCAGTTAAGAAACTATAGTTTGATTTTCCTGCCTTTGTGACTTCCGGGGTGCTTCCGGTAGAGAAACAAGAGGTAGTGTTTTTCCGTCATCCCTTCCAAGTATAGCAGGAGCTAGTGTAGATATCATGCCGTGTATTTCAACTTCTCATTCCGCTGAGCCTTTGAGGCCTCTTGGTCCTTCATCGGATTTTACTTATTTTGTGACGCTTGTTCTTTCTGGTCCAGAATTTTCAAACATCTCGTTACCCTCCTTTTATTCAAACACATCGGATTTCTATGAGCATTTGATCACCCGATAGCTTAAGGTTCAAAATTCTCTTTTTAATATGGACTTTCAATTTGTTGAGACTGTATACTGAATGCTTCTAATTTCCCATATCATCAAAGGATGGCACTTGTCTAAGCCAATTCCTCCTTCCTCTACCACTGAAATCATTTAGCTTTGAGAAGCAAACGAAGCTTTGAGCGATGAATGTGAGAGGTTGAAAGCTTCCTTGGAACACTCCGAGGCGGCTTTAGATAGCAAGGAAGACTAGGGACGTAACCCTTGACAGGTATCAGCCTTAGAACATCAAATAGAGGAAGATGTGGTTACTCATGCCGATGAATTTCAAAAGAAGGTTTTCACGTGCTATGTAGATAATCTATGCAGCTAAAGACATAATTTCTAATTTCTTGCAAGTTCAACTACCGTAGATAAAGTCCGATTGTTATGAAGATGCCTTATTTCACTTTCTTTCCGATAACCTTCAAAGATTTCCTGAGCTCCGAACCACCAAAGTTCCGCCTTTCGTCAGGGATCGAGTTATGGAAAGGATTAATCTGGGCGAACAAGGCATTAAGATACCGCGGAGGAGTGAATCTAAAGTTGAGGACTTTGTATATATTGACAATCTTCTGGATGATTTAGGTGAAGAAGGGGAGACTTTTGCTTTTGTTAGCAACGATGGGGAGAATAACGACATTGGTTCCGGAGGTATTGGCTGCCAGGACAAACATATTATCTGTGATTCTGAATCATCGTTGCTTAAAGAAGGTAGCCCCTCTGGTCTTTCGGGAGGGAAGAAATTTGTTGGTCATGAAGCTCGTTTTCATCGGGCATAATTCTTGCTACGGCAGTGAGCCAGTCTCCTGTTATTACAATAGCCAAAAGAAAAGTTGTTCCCTGCCCTAAGCAGTGTTAGGTAACAAGCAGAAGGATTCAAACCGCTCTTGTATAAAGTAAGTGTAACACCCCATAATTCTAAGAACATTAAAATGATAAACTTAGGAATACTTAATTAAATATTGGGAATTAAGTATAACAAATTGCGCCATTGCGTTCATCTTGGAATTTTAGTCTAGTTAGACAGCAAGTTTGCGTAAAACGGACAATGTATGAGAGAGTTATTAAGGTTAGAAGTTTGTATACGTATAAGAGAAATATATGTAAACAAACACTATCCATAATTCAAAATATATCGAAAACCAAAGGCGCGGGAATTCATCCTGTTAGGGGTCGACCCCGTGCCCTAAGGGTGTCCGCCCATGGGTTGACCCGACAACAGAGGTGTCGACCGCTATGTCGATCCCGGGGTCGATCTCCCCGGACAAATCTGGACCTGTTGCATGACCTAGTTCGTTGGTTGATGGCTATATAAAGGACCTTAATCCCATTGTTTTATTCATCTAAATCAACGGCAACAAAAAGAGGTGCTGCCCCCAACTCAGAGTAAAATAGCCTATTCTTCTTCAACGACAATTCAGCATCTATGCTACATCGTCTACGATTAATTATCTGTTTTTTAGATCTAATTACAGTGAGTTTATGTTGCTGTTAGATATAAACACCTAAAATGTACTATTGGCATGTTTATAAGTTTGGATCTAAGCCTATGCCTATTAGTAATCTAAATCAAAACAAATCTTCCATTACTAGTATACCTAACTTACTACTTAGTTCTCATAGCCTGTTTATGATTTCACTATCCTATTAGTTTGCTAATCATGTCACTGTATGCCTATTCTGATAGTATGACCAATTCTATCATCTTGTACCAGTTTTATTTACTATGCCTATTCTTGTTCTCTTCTCTCCCTTTTCCCTTTCTATTTTTACAGCCAGGCTACCTTCGAGCCTAGGCCTATCACTGAAATATGCAAACGCACGAAATTAGAAACCACTGGGAATGATAAATTGGGGCATAATTCACATACTAAAATCATGATTGGGAATTTTGGACTTAAATTGTACCTTGAACCAAAACTTGGGATTGATGGGCGTAATCTATATCTTGATCTAAATCATTAATCTATGGCATAATTTGTATTTGAATCAGATGGGGATTTAGGGCATAATGAACATGAAAATTGGTGAATAATGAAAATGCCAAGATTTACAGTAATTAAAAACTGTAACCGCACTTAGGCACGAAGTTAGGTTACACTTGTGGTAGAAGCCTGCCCAAAACCTCCTATTATATCCAGCGTCCACAAGTGGTAAATCTAATGTGAGGGGTCTAAGTGCATAAACACGTAACAATGCTAAGAAATGAGGTTAAGTCCGACTTGTAGAAGAAGTCTGCCCGTACCTAACTGACATATATAGCATCCACAAGTGGTAAACTTAATGTGGGAGGTCTAGCGCATTAATAATCATAGATGAATGAATGGTGATAAAATTATAGTACTTAACCTGTTTGAATCCATAAGGATTACATGAACCTGTTAACTTGAGTAAGGGTTAAGTAAACTTGCTTGAAACAAGTGGGAGGGTTAAGTTAATCTTGTTAAATATGTGGGGACGGGTTATACATATAAAACCGACAAACTTAACCTATTGGGGTTATGCAATCTTGTTAAACTGGTAGGCATAACCTATCGAAATTCTAGTAATGGGGATGCAAGCCTAGGGGAAGCGTGTATCATCTAGTGTGTGGGATCTGTATCTGTCAGTAACCTATATTGGTATCAAACGGAAAAACCAAAACCAGGTCGGGGTCAGTGCACACTTACTAAGCTAATTATAAGAGGTCACTTAAGTGAGGGTGTTGACGGCGCATTCCATCTGAGTTGTGTGCATGCATGGGTCCGCTTGCTCGGGAAGATAAGACGTTGTAACATCATTAGATATAGTTGTGCACATCCTAAAAATAACGGGTTGCCACTTTAGGAAATGATACATCATATTACGGGGCCATTACAGGGTATCTAAGAGTTAGGAAGCTGAACGATTAGGGGTAGTAATTAGGGTACATCTAGTCTTGCTTGTTTAGGAGCCTGTTATCATCGTTGGGGGTAACACCCGTCAGTTCTGTCGGGCTTTCCAGTTATTGTATGGGTAAAACCTCTCACTAGAAGTACACCTATGTCTACCATCTTGTACTTGTTGGGATCATCTTATTATTGTTATACTAGTAGTGGTGCAGAAAAAACTATTAGAGAAGCACAATGCATGTTCTGTTTATCCTGTTTACCCTACTATACCTGCCTTATGACACTGTTATCTCTCTCCAACTTATATGCCTATCATGATGCTTTTACTTATTTATATTCAGAATGTAACTAGACTTGCCAGACTTTATATCTTACCCATTTTGTTTCCTCTTCTTTCTCTTTCGTTTCCTCCCAGGTTCTCACGGTGGGAAAACTCAAGCTTGATCACGATTCTTCTTTCCTTCTACTTTAAGCTACTTAGATGTATTGCTCGATTTCGTATTTGCTCTACTTTGGCTATATTTTGGGGATTATGCTCTCTTTATGTATTATTGTACTTTGATGATGATTTTTTTTATAAGACAGAAGTTTTATGTTTTCAGTATTCCTATGTAATTAGGTTTGAACCACGAAGTTTTTCTATTTAATAAAGTTTTTATTCCACAGTTATTTTATATCAGTCTTGTGATGTTTTCATTTCCGTTTACCTATAACGCTTCACGAAACTTAATGCATTTTGATAAAGAGTGACATTAACGGACGTGGGGTATCACATTTGGTATCAGAGTTGAAGGTTACCCGATCGGATAAAAGAATTTGAAAATTGTTTTCAAAAAGGTTTTAAAAGAAAACATTTTCAAAAGAAAATTCTGTTTTGAAAAACATATTCCCCAAAGCCATATTATTTGAACCCTTTTTCCTTTTCTTTTCAGTATGTCTGGGGAACCTAATATTCCTGAGGGAATTTGGATACCGACCTGGTTTTGTAGGTATCTGGAGGCTATGGCACCCGCCAAGGGCTAAGCAGACCCCTCTCCCCCAACTGCATCCGTTGTTCCTCCTCCTCCTCTGCGTGTGTTAATAATTTCTCTAAGATATGAAAAGATTTCCATGCTATGGGTGGGAAGCCATTCCGGGGAACTAAAACTTTAATAGAGGCAAGGAACTGGCTTAAAGATACCGAGGATTTGTTTGGAATTTTCAAAATTGACGTTCGTAGGAAGATTCATTTAGCCGTTTAGCAGCTGAAAGATGAGGCTTCATTTTGGTGGGAAGTGACGCAAGAAAGACGTCCAGTGGAGACTTGGGATGATTTCCGACATAGGTTTGAAATGAATTTTCTTTCTCAAGCCAAGCAAAGTATGCAAATGGAAAGGTTTATGGCGCTTAAGCAAGGAGGCATGTCTGTTAGATAGTATGTTAATAAGTTTAATCAATTGGCGAGATTTGGTTTGGAACTAGTAGATAACCCGTACAAGAAATCTTTGAGGTTTGCTATAGAATTGAGTGAACCCCTCAATGGGTTGGTTATGTTTCATATTCTGATGGGAGCAACTTTTGAGAAACTTGTTAATATTGCATTAATGCATGCGGAAGATAAAGGTAAAAAGAAAGAGGCTAAGGTTGAGGAAACACAAAACAATAAAGTGTGGCTAAAGAAAGAACAATAGCAAGAAAAGAAGGGCAGTAAGAAAGGAAAAACTCGAGATAAGAGGAAATGTCATCATTGCCGACGCGAGGGTTATGTGATCAAGGATTGCAAGAAAAGAAAGGATGCTTGTTTCCATTATGGAGAAGTCAGATATCTTATTAAGGATTGCCCAAAGAGGCCAGGATGGTTCAAAGGGCAGGATCTTCTGGAGGGAAGGTGCATGCTCTCATGGCCAGTGTGCTAGATAGAGGTAGGAAAGTTTCCGTCGAAGGTTTGATTTATCTTTCCAATCATCCTGTTAGAACTCTTTTTGATTCAGGTGCATCGCATTATTTTATATCTGATTCTGTGATTGAGTATCTGCACCTTAGTACCAATATGGTTTTGGATCCCATTGTTGTCTCAAACCCCATTAGGGGTACGGCTCATTTGTCTATCATTTGTCGGTGTTTGAGAATATCTATGTTAGGCATCGAGTTTGAATGCGATGCATATGTGCTTGGTTTCATGGGCTATCGTTTGATTCTAGGGATGGATTGGCTAGCCATGTATGGTTCTATTCTGGTTTGTGAGAGGAGGATCGTTAGACTTTTGACTTTCCAAAGGAGGATGTGACACCCCACATCCGTTAATGTCACTCACTAAGGGAATGCATTAAGTTTCGTGAAGCGTTGTAGGTAAACAGACACAGAATAATTAAAAGACAGATAAAAATAAGGTAGCAAAGGAAATTTCAAATTTCTATTTCAACATAAAAATATAAAACTGTAGTTCATAATACCATAAGTCATAAAACCATTACAACAAAATACTTCTGTCTTGCATCATCAGAGTACATAGGTATTAAAGAAAAACATTATTCGCTAATAAAAAGAGTAAGCCATAGTAGAGACAAAGACTTGAGCCATACTCCAGAAGTATCTTCCAGCAAGATAATATCCAAGTCCTGACCAAGCCTGGGTGTTTCCTCCCTGAGAACCTGGGGGGAGGGGGGAACGGAAGAGAGAGGGAAAAACAAAGGGGTCAGACATAAAGTCTGGCGAGTCTACTTACTTTTAGCCAGTAAATAAATAAAGGTGAACATGACAGACATAAAATGGGTAAGAGAGGTCACTATATAAATGGAAGGTGTGACAAGGCGGATAAGGTAAGTTGTACACATACTTCACTAATGACTACTCTGCACTATTACTAGTATAACTAAAGTTAGATGATCCCTTCCACATTAAGTTGGTAGAATTAGGGTATACGTCCGAATGTACCCTAACCATTACCCTAATCGATCGGCTCCCTATTCCGTAGATACCCTGTGCTGGTCCCACAGTAGGAGGTATCACTTCCTAAAGTGGCAACCCAAGAGGTGCTCAACCATATCTACTGGTTTACGGTCGTCTTAGCCCCCTCTGCTTGGCCCATGCACGCACATGTCCCCGGTCGGTTTGCGCCGCCCACACCGTCCGTCCCATTTGGATATCTTACAATCAATCAGTAACCGTGCCCTTATCTCCGCTTAGTACGGAGTTCTTTATTTGATACCTACTCCGGGTTACTGATTGAAATGGGTCCCACCCAATATGATACAAGCTCTCCCCTTTGTCTTGTATCCCCACTAGGTTTTTCACTGACTATGTGTACCCCTGAGTGTCTTTAATTACATAATTCTATACCAGTTATGCTTACCCTAAAGGGTGTCTTTAATTACGTAACTTTATTCTATTTTCCACTGGCTATGTATACCATCAGGTGTCTTTAATTACATAACCTTATTGGGTTAAGTTTGTAGGCCTGTATATCTATATATTACCCACCCCTTCTAATTTACTTAACCCACCCACTACTCATCCAGTTTTACTTAACCCTAACTTAAGTTCATAGTCATACAATCTTTATGTATTAAATTAGGTTAAGTAGTCCAATTCTATTAACATGTCCAATTATGTTTTCATACTGGGTTAGACCTCCCACATTAGGCCTGCAACATGTTGATGCTGGATATGCCGGTCGGGTCTTGGCAGTCTTATTCCATAGTTGGGTCTAACCTTGTGTCTTAGCAAGATTCGTATTTACGTACTTAGACCTCCCACATTAGGTTCAACATTAGTGGCTGCTGGATATGCCAGTCAGGTCTTGGCAGACTTCCGCCACTAACGTAACATAACCTCGTGTCTTAAGTACGATTACAATTCCTAATTGTAATTACTAACATCAATTTTTAATTAATTTACCAATTAATTAATCCTTTCCTTTAATAGGTGTCAATACCTATTTTGCAACAATAATTTGAATTATATATCCATAAATGGTCATTTTCAAATTATGCCATTTTTACCCAAATTTACCTATGTCATTATAGGTGATTATTTCTATGTTTCCCTAATTGAGTTATATGTCCAACTTATATAAACATTATATAAATTATGCCAATTATAAATCCCCTTTTTCCTCGTTTCCTAACTAATGTGATCGCATGTATTTTGGCGTCATTGAGGCTACAAAGTAGCATAGCCACAACAATAAAAAAGGAGTGACAAAGGTGACAGTTTCAGCACAGTTTTGGCATAAGCATGACAACAAGGTGAATGAACATGTAATCATCATAACAGGATGAACACAGAGCTGATGAACTTGTGGCAACTACAATGTCAAAGTCAACATAACATGGTCTAAACTTGTCATTTAGATGTCTAACAAAATTAGGGTGACATAGTAGCATGATTAGATCTAAAAGGGTGGCATCACATGTCAAGTTTACAACATATCGTGATTACTACAATATAACATGTGAAAGATTATTAGCATAAAGGATTAGATCTAAATTAACATGTTCGCATTTCCCACAATATAGTTGCAAGTCAAGATCTACATAGTCAGCATAGTAGAATGTCCATAATCATATTGGATCCAGGGATAATGTACATAATCACGATTCACAACATATACCCCAATTCGTACTCTATCATAATTCACATTTATCCATTTAAACGTAAACGTGACTAGAAACTCACATCGTTAGGTTCAGAAAATTTAGCGGCAAAGAGATCTGAATTCTGAATATCTAAACTTATTGTAGTAGACTTTGATTCTGTTTCAATTTGCAACTCGACAGCATATGGCCTTTATGATCTCCAATGGAGAAAATAAGAGAATATGGGACCATATTTATATCCTAGAACCAATGAACCAGACCCAGAATCAAGTCTAGGTACGTAAAACGAATTCTACCCAGATCTGTCGAGGGGGGGGGGGTCGACACCCCTATAAGGGTGTCGACACCCCTATAGGGGGTCGACACCCACGAGCAGGAATTTTCCCGCTCAGCCCGCTTTGGCCAGATTTTGATTTTTGAATTATTTTTGAAGGTTCTGGAATTTATTATATATTTATATATTTATTTATTTATCTTGTGCGTAAACAAACTTCGAACCCTCATAACTTTTTCATACTGTGTCCATTTTATGAAACCAAATGTCCATTATGACCAGAATTTCGAGACGGACACAATGGCATAGTCCATTCCCTCTAATTCCGAACCTTAAATTAATTATTATTTGATTTATCCTCTTTTAATGTCAATAAAATTTGGGGTGTTACATTCTCCCCTACTCAAAGGATTTCGTCCCCTAAATCTCTAAGTTGGGAAGAATGCATATCCTACCATCCATCATCCAACATCCATTGGCATCCATTGTCCTTAAAAGCCTCTAATGCTTACATGAATATATGCAGAAGTATGTGTATATGTCCTAACACTATGCGAAAATAAGGCGGTCTACTGATTCAGTTGGCCTCTTTAATGCAATGTATGTTAGTTCCATGAATCCAATATGCATGCAAGTAAATCTATTACATCATATAAGTTCTATATGTGTGCACACACATTTATCCAAATGCAACATCCATATACTAACTCATCCATTTCTATCCATAAGAGAAAATGCACACACATCCATATGCAGTATGAAAGTGATTGAGCCGATCTAGTGCTTAATGAGTGTACATGCGTCCACAGGCAACCACTAGCAAACACTTGCATCCACTAGCATCCATCCAACATAACCTGTTTCAAACACATGTTTTCATCCGTAGTACTCCTATCTAAAGGTCTAAAATACTATGAATAAGATATACTCAAATGATAGAAACAAGTACTGATAAAGCTTTTGGAAAAGGAGTTAAGAACATACCCTCGAAGAGAAAAGGGTACGAAGCACGCATATTATCTTCGGTTTCCTAAGCCGCATCCTCTAGGTTATCTCCCCATTGAACCTTTAACAACTTGATCTCTTTATTGCGTAGCTTCTTAACCTCTGATCCTAGAATACGGGAAGGAACTCGCCTGATTGTCGCCTCCCGTTCCACCTCTACCTCTTCCAATATACTCGGCTTAACAACTTCCACGGTGTCATGCAAGCACTTCCGCAGATGAGAAACATGGAAAACATCTTGAACGCCAGATAGATTTTCAGGAAGCTTTACTCTATAGGCCATTTGGCCAATCCTTTCGGTTATGGGAAATGGTCCCACAAACCTAGGTGCCAACTTCCCTACTGCTCCGAAGCGGACCACATTCCTCAGAGGTGATACTTTGATAAAAACCAGGTCTGCCACTTCGAATTTGATGTCAGTCCTTCTTTTGTTTGCATATGATTTCTGCCTGTCTTGAGTTGTCTCCATCCGCGGTGAATAAGGTCAATCTTTTCGGACGTTTCTCTAACAATATCTGGTCCAAGTAATAATCTTTCTGTAGATTCCCACCAACAAGTCGGTGATCTATAGGGGCGCCCGTACAATGCTTCGAAGGGTGCCAGACCGATGCTGGCCTGATAGTTGTTATTATAGGCAAACTCCACCAAAGGAAGATGCTCTTCACAAGTCCCTCCGAAGTCAAGGATACAGAGTCTCAAAAGATCTTTAAGAATTCTGTTCACCCTCTCCGTCTGCCCATCGATCTGAGGATGATAAGTGATGCTTAAGGGCAACTGTGTACCTAATGCCTCTTGCAAACTTCTCCAAAACTCGTTGGTAAAGATGGGGTCACGATCGCTTACCATGCTGGAAGGTACTCCATGGAGGCGAACTATATCATGAACATAAATAGTTGCCAACCACGATGCCATCCTTTTGCTCTTGACTGGAATAAAGTGAGCGCTCTTAGTGAGTCTATCTACTACCACCCAAACACTGGTATTGCCTTTCTTCGATCTAGGTAACCCATCTATGAAATCCACCGAGATGCTCTCTTATTTCCACTGCGGCACTTCCAACGGATGAAGCAATCTGCCGGGCTTCTTCTTCTCAGCCTTGACTTGCTGACAAACCAAACATTGAGAAACAAATTCAGCCACGTCCTTCTTTATCCCAGCCCAAAAGAAAACCCTTTTCTTGTCTCTGTACATCTTGTCGCCACCTGGATGATTAGTCATCTTAGAATGGTGGGCTTCTTTTAGGACTGCCTTTATCAAGCTTCCAGTCTGAGGAACACAAAGCCTTCTATCTCGTAGAAACCACTCTTTTTCATCTATGGCATATCTACTGAGGTGTCTAGAAGTCTCCCCTCTTCTGAGCTTATCAATAATCTAGAACCTACGGGTCACCTTGTTGCGAAGCTCTTATCTGCTCCCCAAGAGTCTGTCGTATCTCCAAGGATGCAAATAAATCAGGCAAAACTTCGATGGAGGGTCTAAAATCAAAAGCTGATATGCACTCCAAGTTCTCTCTTTCCACAAACAATGGACTCAAAATCATCCTCTGATTACTTAGTGCGTCTACAACCACATTACCCTTTCCAGGGGTGTAAGAAATCTCAAAATCATATGAAGCTAAGAATTCCATCCACCGTTGTTGCCTTAAGTTGAGATCCTTCTGAGAGATAGGTACTTGAGAGATTTGTGATTGGTGTACAACTCGAATCCTTCTACCAGTAAAGAATGACACCACATCTTCAATGCAAATACTATGGCAGCTAGTTTTAGATCATGGGTGGGGTAGTTCTTTTCATGAACTCTCAACTGCCTACCGTGTAACATATTACTTTCCCTTCTTGCATCAGCACCGCACCAAGCCCTGTACCGCACGCATCAGTGTAAACAGTAAACACTTTACTTCCATCGGGCAAGGTCAAGATTGGGGCTGTTGTCAGAGCCCTTTTCAGCCGTTGGAAAGCAACATCATAGTCTATATCCCATGAAAACACCAAATTCTTCTTTGTCAGCCTAGTGAGAGGGGATGATATCTTCGCGAACTCCTTAATGAACTTCCTATAGTAACCTGCCAACCCAAGAAAGCTTCTCACCTCGATTGTGTTTTTAGGAATTTGCCAATCTTGCACTGCAGCCACCTTCGTGGGATCTACAGCTATCCCTTCTTTGGAGACTACATGCCCCAAGAATCTTACCTCCTTTCTCCAGAAATGGCATTTGGAGAACTTTGCTTTTAGTTGGTGGTCACGGAGAGTTATCAAAAGTTCCCTCAGATGTTGGGCATGCTCTTCTTCGTTCTTGGAGAAGATCAAAATATCATCAACGAAGACTACGACGAATTTGTTTAGGAATTCCCGAAACACCCTACTCATCAAATCAACAAAATAGGCGGGTGCATTTGTCAGCCCAAAAGGCATCAGTAGCCATTCAAAGAAACCGTTCGAAGTTCTGAAAGCAGTCTTATCTATGCTATCCTCAGCCACTCTCAATTGATGGAACACTGTAGCCAAGTCCAACTGAGAAAATACTGAGGCACCAACGAGCTGATCAAATAAACCATTAATTCTTGGAAGCGGGTGCCTATTCTTTTTGGTGAGCTTATTTAATTCTCTATAGTCAACACACAGACGAAGTGATCCATCTGCTTTAGTTGCAAATACTACTGGAGCACCCCATTCAGACAAGCTTCGTCTGATGAACCCTTTCCCAAGTAGCTCCCCTACTTGCTTACTCAGCTTCCTCCTTTCCCTTGGAGCCATGTGGTGTACTGGTATCGCAACTGGCTTTGCATTGTCCACCAGATGTATGCAGAAGTCGATCTCGCACCTTGGAGGTAAACCGTGTACCTCATCAAAAACATCGGAGTAATCCCAAATCACTGGAACTGATTGCAAATTTTCAATGGATGCATCTAAAGACTTAAGGAAGCTAAGCATAACAGACCCTTGGAGGTCACAAAAAACTTCGAGGGTCCTCCCATGACAAGTTGGTAGCCTGACAACCCTCCTTTCACAATCTAAAACGACTCCATATGTGGTATGCCAATCCATTCCTAGAATCAACACATAGCCCATAAACCTGAGCACATACGTGTGGCATTCAAACTTGATGCCTAACATAGATAATTTCAAACCCCAAAAAATTATTGTTAAATGAGCCGAACCACCAATGGGGTTTGAAACAGCCACATGATCTACTACAATACTAGTGACTAAGTGGAAAAATTCAATCATAGAACCAGATATAAACGAGTGTGAAGCACCAGAATCAAAAATTGTTTTAACTGGATGGTTTGAAAGAGAAACTAAACTTTCTATGGAAATTTTTCTATCTCTTTCGGGAGCACTGACGGCGAGAGCATGCACCTGCCCTCCAGAAGTTCCTGCCCTCTAACCCTGCCCCTGTTTCTTCGGGCACTCCTTAGAGAAGTGTCCGACCTCTCCACAATTAAAGCAATTTCCCTTCCTTCTCTTACAGTCCTTGATCAAGTGACCTTCTTGTTGTATATAACGGTGTTGTATACACAATTATATGATTTTTGTTTGATGATAACAACCAAATAAATATTATTATTAATGTGTTTGAAATCGTGCTAGTATTCTACATCACTTACAGGAATATTATATTTATATTTAAATGGAATACGACAGTATAGATATTCCTATTTTCTTACAGTATTTTATTTAAATTAAATATAATATTTCAATCACTCGAACAGTACAATTATTTACAACTCCACTATTTAATCACTTCACAAAATTTGTACTTGTAATTACACAGTATACGATTAACAAATTTTGTTTAACGACAATAGAATAATATTTTATTTCAAACAATTTGTTTATTACAAATAACAGTACAATCTTTTCACTACAACTTTCACACTCAGTACATTTTGCATCTACACATACATTCACTCAGTTACACATTGACACATACAAACTTATATACATTCACAAACACTAACACTCTGTTCTTCTGTTTTTCCATCTTCAATCTTCTAACTTCAGTCTTCAGTCTTCACAGCACTTCACAGTCAGTCCAGTAATCATCACCTATCACATGAAATAGAAACACACAGTACACTGAAATAAGAATAAAACTGAACACATGTGCATATAAATTTTATTTTTAAAATTTTATTTGCCTCAGTTTTCTGGTGTGTTTCTTATCATTTTTCATGACTTGATATGATTCATCTATGTCTAGTCAGTTTGTATATAGTACAGGGACAGGAAATCTTGACTGATGGCTACATATACACATGTGTATAGATATACACGTGTGCACTGCCTCGCCAATCAGTGCGCAACTGAGGAATAACCATGTGAACCATCTCAACTCAGTGCAACAATAATCAATACGGTCGAGGCAACCCAAAAACACCAAAGTGATCAAAAGAGCATATATTGGCAAAACAGAAAAGTGGTGTAGCGCACCATAGAACAACATGGTCAATGATACAAGGATGTCAACAGCAATGGTGGATATACAACATAATGATAGCAGCATGAATCTTAATGGCGAGATCAGTACACAGTTTTACAATGGACAAATGCAAGAAACAAGTTGACATACATGGCAGATCACCCAAATTCAAACAGCAATGAAACATCATTATATTTTCTCAAACACAAAAAAATGGGGCCAAGCACAAAATGGCAACATCAAGCTAGCATACATAGGAAATTCACTGGACATGCACAAGTATACAGGTGCAAATGAATTGATGCATGCATAGTGGATGTGATAAGCACAGCAGTTCAAGGTCAGTGACAAGTAAATTGGAAACGTCATACAAAGCACAAGTCAAAACGATGGACAAACGTTTCATCCCAGTGTACACAGTGTATTTCAATGGGGGTAACATCAAACACAATATAAAAGCGTGCATGAGTAAAATAGTGTTATGGAGAAAGACTGGTGTACAAGATGGTGCTCTCAAATAATGGTTTTAGTCTACATGAAGTTCTTTTCAAAACAATTCTTTTTGTGTGTGTTTTAACAACTGGAACATTGAGAATATTACAGTGCAAATGCTTATGAACACATTCAATCTAGAGCATGGACAAAAGTGCTGCAGCATAGGACAAGGTGCAAAACAGTGTTTACATTATGGACAAGAAATTGATCTCTTTTTCAAGTATACATGTTTGGCAAAGCATTTTAAACTTTCCAGTTATTACACAATTGGCAAAAACTTCTTTTGGCAAAATATTAATACTTCCAGCATAGGAAAAATCAAATCGGCATACAACTTTAACATTTCCAGAAATTCAGAGATTTATTTTGGGCAACAGTTCAATCCAAGTCGACTCAATTAATTCAAGACATTCCAGTTTTATAATAGGCAAGAAAATCATTTCAGTATATTCAGTTTTTGGCAAGTTTTTCAATCCAAATATTTACTCCAGATTTTATGGTAATACTGATTGAAAAATTGATTATGGAATTGGCACAAACAGTTTTATTTTGTTTCCAGAAATCACGCAAAAGTTTCAGGTCGATTTCATTTGTTCATGGACCAATCAAGCCAAGGAATTCGAACAAGGCAACAGAATCAATCAGAGAATTTTTTTCCCTTAAAGGATCAAAATCAATTCTTTCCTGTTTTGATAAATATACCTTCAGAAATTCGTTCAAGGCACGTTAAATCAAGGCAGACGAGTTTGGTAACTTCTTTTAATCCAGATTCATCATTCAAGGCAGATAATTTCAAAATCAAAAAGGGGAATATTACAACAAATCAGGATTTCCATACGCAAGCATTCAAATCGAGACATTTATAGAAATCAGAGTGATTATAGGCTTTCTAAATCCTATAAATAATCACACCAATTCATCAAAGGCAAGTATCGAAAATCACAACAAAAACTCGAGAGCGAAAATTCCAAATTAGAGAAAACTCACAATTTTTCAATTGTTTTTTATCGAGCAAATTCCAAATTGAAGCACGAGAAAGCTACCAAGTCTTGAGCATTAGAGAGACAAATTCGATTATTGAAGCATCTCGATTTAAGGAGGATTTGAAGAAAACCCTAGCCCCAAAATTCTCAGCTGCCATTTCTATTTTCCACGAAGAACTCAAGAGGACGGGAATCATTTGACAAAGGGTGCAACACAATTCAAAAGGGGGCCGACCTATTCTTTTGGGCTAAGCTTTCTTTTTAAATTAAAAGGGGATGACCCTTTAATATTTAAAACTCCTCCTTTTAATCTTTTGAACTAGGGTTTCATATTTATTTTTGTAATTTTTGTTGTATTATTTTTTGTAAAACGAATCAGAACAGTTTCTAGAGATCTGTAAAATTCTAGGAAATCAGTCAGGGTGTTGACTGACAGTCCACTAGAGTCTGTAAATCTAGGGTTACTGGTTATAGAATCAGGGGAAATCTGATCGAAGGGTTATCGGTCAGTCTTGGGTTTTGAGCGTAGGGTTAGAATAGGAGCAGGGTTTGCGAGTGTACATGGTCTTGTATGCGGGATCTGTTCTATCACCTAGTAGAAACCTTAGAAATGCAGCAATAGGCAGGGTTTTGCCGAAGCTGGGTATATTTGTGTGTGATTTATTTTCTGCATTTCTGTTTCTGATATATTCTGTGATTTGTTTGTTATTATATATATCTCGTTATATTTTCAATTCTATTAAAAACTATGATACACCCTATTCACCCCCCTCTAGGGTTAATCTAGATCCAACAAGTGGTATCAGAGCAGGTATTTTCTTTAACTCTAGAGAAATGGTGAATCCTAAGTGTCAGTCTTCTGATAGTCAGTCCAGTGATATTCCAATAATTTTCAATGGAACAGATTTTTTAATATGGAAATCAAAATTCGAATTATATTTAAAATTTGTTAATTTTGAATATTGGAATATTATTGATAATATGGGACATATGTTAGATAAGAAAAATAAAGTTGTCAATGCCCGTGTTATGCATATTCTCTATTCTTATCTCAGTAATAATCAGCTTGATCTTATCTCTCACTATTTAACTGCGCAGGAAGTTTGGAGAACTCTCAACAAGCTGTATGGAAAATCTGACAATAGCTCAAAACCCCAGGATGACAACTCAGATTCAGATCTATGCTTAACAAGTCATGTAGATGAAATTTCAGATGGATTAGATGATGGAGAATCAACAAATGCTTAAACAGAAAATCTCTCATATGAAGATCTAGTTTACATGTGCCTTGATTTAACGAAATCTGATGATAAACTCCAATCTAAAAACAAATTTTTGAAATCTAAGAATTCCGAGTTGACCAGCAAAATTGTTGATTTGGAATCACAACTTGAATATTTTAAAAACTCTTCAAATTCGGATTGTAAAAAATTGTTGAAATTGGAAACCAAGCTAGTTCATTTCAATAAAAATATTCAAAATTTTGAAAATAAGATTCTGATCTTGAAAGAGGACAAGATTGAGTTATCAAGCTCGAACAATTTTCTATAAAAGGAATTTGAAAATTTTAAAACTGATATAAATTCCAAATTTGAAATTGCTCAAAAAGAAAATCTATTGAAATCCAATTTGATTCTCAAAGAGCCTGAAGCTGAAATTGAAAATTTCAAGAAATTTGAATCTGAAAGTCAAAAACATTTTGAATCTGATATTGCTGAGTCCCAAACCAAAATTAAGTTGCTTAAGATGAAAATTTAGTTTTGAAATCTGATTTTGAAAGATGTAAGATCACTAAAAATCGTTGTTCAGATTTAGTGATGGAAAACGGTGATCTTAAAATTAAAATTCAACAACTTGAAACAATTTTGAGTAAATTTTCTGATGGTGAAAAATCTTTGAATATGTTGTTGAAAAACCAAATTTCTGTTGGAAATAAACATGGTCTTGGTTTTGGGAAAACAAATGATTTTGAAAAATTGAATTCTTGTGATTTTAAAAATACTTTAAATTGCTTTAGAAAGGGTCCTTCTGAAAATCTGAAATTTGAAAATTCCAAAAGGTTTTTAAATCACAAACGAGACAAGAATTGGTTTGATAACAATCCATTGAACAGATGTGGACCCCAAAAGGAAATAAAATGTTTTTTGGAAAAACTAAACAAGTTTGGGTTCCTAAAGGCACAAAGATAGATTCGAATGGGGCGTTATACAAACAAATTTGGGTACCAAAAGATGTTAACATAACTATGAGTGGTTTTACTAATTTTGTTAGACCACTCAATCTCCTAAACAGTTAGGTACCAGAAGAGGCTGAGGAACTGCTGTGCAAAAAGAAATGTGAAGCAAAGCTGCCTATACTTCTATATCATTCATAGTTCCTTTAGCCAAGCTTGTTGAGTTAGAGTTTCTGTTTTACATTGGATTCCTGTATGATCTCTAAACTCACCTTTGTATATTGTCTTTGTTTTTATTTTCTGTGTTTATTCCTTCTTCCACCCCTTCTGTTTTTGTTTTGTTTTTAATTTGTCACTGTCATATCATTGTAATTTTTTCTTGTACATTCTTAATTTCCATTTGCAGTACTCCTGATCTTCTGGAAATTCGATTTATTTGAATAGAACTCTGAAGTTTTAATAATTTCCAGATCTTTAATTCATACTGTAAATTTCTGCAACTGTTTTGAAGCTTATTTCTGAATCCTTAACAGTGCTGAAGCATTAATGTCATATCTTGAACACTGTTCTTTTGAATTCTAAATTTTTGAAGATATGAATAATTAATGTAATTTCACACATTTATGTTGTTTTGAGTTTCCTCTAATTCAGTTTGGGAGGGCTTGAAAATTTATACTCTTTACAGCACTCTGTTATTCATCAGTTGTGATAATTTCAGAAAGTTTCAGATTGGCTTGGATATTATGGGTTGTCTTGAATCAGTGATACATCTAGAAATTGTAGCGACCCGGGGAAAAAACGACAATCGGGTTCTCGACAACAATACATAAACCCGTATCACTTGCCAAAAACCCAAGTATCGAACCCCCAGATTGTCATGAGAAAGAATTTAGAGGGTGAGGATAGAAAGAAAGAAGTATTAGAATAGAAGAAAGAAGAAGAAACACATCAGAATCTCACAGCGGAACGAATAAAATATAATATTAAATCTCTTTATACAAAAACTGTATATACATACCAATCATCAGAGTACACATACATCAGTCACAGCGGAATAATAACTTTGAATAACTAGCGGTGAAGCGGCTTGCCTCCAGCTCCTGAAACTCCAAGCGAAACCTAACCTGGAACATACTCGGTCTGACCCGAGCACATTTGATTTAAAACAAAATACACCGGGTCAGTCTGGAATACTTTCAGTGATAATTTCACATAACACACAACTTGTTTAACTTTGCAAAATCCTTTATGAAATCAAAGAATAATAGTAAGACCAGTCCACACATAAACACGGACGGTTTTTACCTTACTATAACCCAAAACATTTTTGGAAAACAAATATCTTTCTCTGATATTATCATAATGTCTAAATACAAGTAAATAATAATCTAGAGGAACGCTTGCATCTCACGCTCCACATATATAGTATACAATCGAAAACCGCGGGCGCTTATTGGATATTGGATTCCAACTTGACAAGGTATGGGTCCACCTTCCGTACGTGTATCTCTAGAGGCGAATACACTGGGTTCAACAAGAACGTCTTGCAACCCGGCCCTCACATGACCGACCACTCATTTCGCTTGAGTGTATCGAATGTATATCACCGACGGTTGGGATCAGCAACCGCCACCCGAATAGGGTCAGCATCGAAACATAGATTAAAGAAGCAAAAGGAATTTCTCTAGATAGGTGATCATACACCCTAATGGGAGCGACCCACATAGCCATGCTGCCTGCCCGATTTTTGTCATTTCCCGGTTGATGAGGCTTGAGGCTAGAACTTTATCTCTAGAACATCTGGTCATCATTCACTTTGAATGCCACATCGTCAGATCCGCCAGATCACACTTGATTGACGTCCACAAACATACTCTAGCTATCTGGCTAGAGAATAACCATTTCTCCGCCGTCAACTATCGTACGTTTGGAGAAATCAACGCATGTAATTCCTTTGGAAATACTCTGTCAGACATCCGTCCATACAAGTCATCCAGGAACAGGATGAACCGAAGATACTCTCCTACTGCATCTCATATAGGAATCACCCCATGAATCAGTAGCGAGAAGTCCTTGCAACCCGTGGATTCCAACCACGACAGAATCACAAATCAAAATAACTCTGGTTGCAGGCCAGAGAAATTCAACAAGTAGTCCTTCCGCTTATGAAGATCCACGGTCTTCACTTGCTCCGTCTTCAATCGACGTCTTCGCGTATTCGATGGTCGGAATGGTTTTCGAATATAATTCGATCCCGGCCTTTCCGAACCAACAATCGTATTGGTTGGGTTTGATAGTCGGTGTTTTAACTATCAAATAACAATAGTGTGAACACAACAAGTTTTCTGATTCAGTACTTAGCACAACTCGACCTCCTTTAAAATATATTTAACCAAATTCCCTTTTGACTAACTTTAATTGATTTACTTTGATTGATTAACTCTAACTTGACTAACTCGACTTATTTAACTCGACAAACTTGACTTGATTACTACTATTAACTAATACTCGATTTAACTCCATTCGCTCGACTCTAGATCGCAGCGATCACAATGGTTACGCCTGATTCCCTCAGGAAACATCCGACCGCCGTAGGCTATCTGCTGCCCTGCAAATTACGCTAGCAGTCTTACACGATGGAACTTTTTCCTAGATAACTTTGTTTGACTAACTCTAACTATATTCGATCAACTCTAATTCAATAACAAATGCTTAAAATAAATTTTAAAGCACTTCTTCTTATTTCCTTTGGAACCATCATCGCAATATTATTAAATTCCCAAAATCTTGCATTAGAGTTCAATGTACCTCGTATAGAGTAAAACAATTTCAATAACTTCACTTACTTCAAACTAATATTGTTCCTCGATAATAGCGAGGCCAACCGAGTTGGGGTATTTTAGTTACCTCTCAGACCTTGGTCAACCCGTTCTTATCTCGGAATAACATCAGTCTATCACTTAACCATTTTCCCAAATCTTATTTACCTTATCGATTTCAAATCGATCCCATAAATTGTTTCTTACATTTGAAATCTTCTTTTAAAGTCTTTTACTTAATTCTCTTATCTAAATTAATATCCATTAGCACATCGCTTTAACTTCAAATGTTCTTCCACTTAAAACCTTTTGATTTATAATATAAATCCCTCGTCACATAAATTGATTTCATCTACTTGGACATTTTATAATAAACCTTTATCGCCTTTTTGGCTAAACCTCATCGTCATTTGATCACTGGTTAAATGAATTCCATATATTAAATCTTGTTGAAACTTGGATTTTACAAATCCCTTTAATAAATTCTTACTTGGCATTAAATTGAATTCACCACTTTAAATTATTTGAAATTTAAAGAATAACTTGCTTTAACATCTACTATATCAAAATATAGTTAACTTTAATCTTAACCCAAAATAGCATTATTATCATGTTTACGTGCTTACTCGATAATAATCCAGATTATTAACAATAACCAATTCAACTATCTCTTTAGACTATAGCTAATCAAAGATTAACTAATATCCAACACTATTTGATAACTTTAATAAATATTTAACCAACATTTATTTCCTTTGACCATTCTACTTGCACTGGTGGATTTACCAACCATACACATTAGTTAACTATTAACTGAAATTCCAATTGTCATTTCCCCTTTCTTAAATTAATTAATTAACTTAATTAATTTAAGTCACATTTTAATTGTTTGAAACAATAAATTTTCCCTTTTTAACAACCTATGGAATATCCTGATTTCTGCTTCTCAACTGATCTAAACCATTTAACTAAATTTCCTTACAAACTCAATTTAAATATATTTAATTTCAATTCCCAATTTAATTACTCGTATAAAATAGTTGAATAACTTTAATTCGGTTATAAGTAAATTTATAACTTTAACCCCGTCAATTCCCCCTGACGGTAAAACAAAGTTAAAATACTACGACTAGACCACTACTGCCCATTTACTTAGTCAACACAACAATTGACTTTAACCATAACAACGATGGTTGTATATTCAACTATCAACATTCAAATAGTTTTGGTGTCAGATGATGTGAACAATCCATATATATGCACAACAAAAACAAATACAGTAAAATTTGAGGAATCCGGTCGGATCCTCCAACCTGTCCTTCTCTGCATCACAGATGTCAGTTGATAACAATATGCGAATTAAACAATTTGCAGAATAAAAATAACTGCAACCATCAACCAACAACAAGCAACTTGCATCCATCGCATCCAATCAGCCAATTTAAACTGTTAACCGCAAAATATAATTTACCGTGACTTTACCACATCACAGTATTTCAGAAGGTGTGAGAATTAACTCACCAGAGTCTATTCTGGTCAACGGTTGACGCGTTTGTCGCTTTTAATTTGAGACGACCGTTCAAAATTAGCTGAATTTCCATCAGCGTCGGATTGACTCCTAGTCAGTGCCATCGGATAGGTCTCGTCCCTGCGATCCCAACGGATCCAGTTTCGTCAGATTCCGATAGCGTATGTGAAAGTTACGCTTATTTAAAGTTTGGTATATTTATACGACTTTAAAAATAAACTAATTATTTAAATTAAATAATTACTAACCTTAATTACCTCAAATTTAAGCCACGTCAGCACAGATGAAAACTTGGCCACGCGTTTTTCTCCTCACGGGTTCTTCATCCCCGATTCCTTCACCTCGTTCAGAAAACACGAACACGTCCTCCACTAAAAACCTCCGCCGTCGCTGATACAACCCACCGGAGTCCAGCCTGGCACCACCATCGGATCCGCCAACAGCCCAGGGCCCATCGCCACCAACCCCGTGACCCAATTCGATTCCGACAGCCGGAATTTCGAGTTTCCCCCAAATCCGATCATCCCCCAATTGCCGCCACCTCAGGTGGTTCCAGGCCACCGCACCACCTCCGAAACTTCGGCCTCGCCACCAGCTACGACTTCCCCCTGGTCCGCGACCACAACTCCGCCAGTCCTCGCCGGAAAACGGCCAAAACCACTCGCCACTTCAAAACCGAACCCAAAAACATACGTTCCCGTTCATCTCACAAATTCTCTCTCCTCCGACCACTAGAACTCTTGAGACCACCGCCAAATCGAAGGTATTTCTTCCCTCTACAAAAGCCCTAAGGCCCTGTCCCTCCAAATCGACTGAGCCTCTCGAATTTGGACCAAAACCGAAGGTGGTTTTCTGGCTTGTAACCCCGATTCCGACCACCACACTTGTCGAAACCACCCCAACTTTTTGCTATAGGTAGACAACCTCCCGATCTACAACTTTTGCTTTGGTACCTCCCATGAATTCATCACGGATTGGAAAATATAATGGTTTTTGTGTTGAGGGGCTTTTTTGCAAAAATACATGAAGAAGATGGAGCTTGGCTGGAAAATGGTGAGGGAAGGGGTTTATATAATGGTGGGAAAATATATTTTAAGTTGATTTGACGACTGACGCTGACTAACGATATTTTATTTCGTGTCTATCGCGTTTTCGAACATCGTTTATTCGCTGCTGCGCTCACATACGAACCCCGTTCGAGTTGCGACTGGACGGCATAGTATAATTTGACGATACGGTCCTAACGAAACTTGTTTCGTCGAATTCCGTGCTCGTATGCTCAAATAGCGTTCGTACACGTTCAATTATATCGATTTATTTTACATTTTATTTTGCCACGCTCACAGAATAACCCCGATTGACGCGCCGTTTGAAAATCTGGCAATAATTTACTATTACGGTCACAACAAAATTTGTTTCGTCGAAAACAGAGGTCGTTTGAAAAATGTCCCTTTTGAACTGGCCAATTTCGAATAAAATAACCCAATTTTAAAATACTTCAATATAATAATATTAAAATATTGCAGTTGGCCATACACGACCAGAATTTGATGTATTATCAAGGAAAAATATCCCGGGTTGAATTCCAAGTCGAATCGATATGTAAAACATTTAAAAACCGTTATTTTATATAGCTGCAGCGCCATATATATAAAAGGAATTCTGGCGCTGCTTTTCCCAAAATTTGATTTGGACATAAAACAAAATCTACACGACGAAAACTGGATTTTTCTCTGCCGTTGGGAAGATATTGTCAAACTGGTCCCAACGTTTCTTGTTTCGATGAAATCCGACTTATTTTGAACCCGGTACGACCAATTGAAGTTCAAAACGCCAAAACGCGAACTGCCGCGCCGCTGCAGCTCGTTATTTAATTAAATTATAAACTATATATATTCGTCGTCGTTTTCAAAACGAATTATCACTAAAATTTCAGTATAAACAATATTTGACCACTTTAAACTGTCGGATCACAATATATTTCAATTTCGACAATTTCCCATATTTTGGAAATTAAAATAGTATTTATTATTTATTTTATATAATATATTCACAATATAATCATTAAATTCGAATAATATATTCACAATATAATCGTTAAATTCGATTATCCAACCTCAAACCAATATTTTAAATTATTAAAATATTTAAAATAATCCAATTAAATTGGTAGAAAAATACGGGTCGTTACATTCCTTCCCCCTTAAAATAATTTCGTCCTCGAAATTGCTAAGTAGAAGAAATGTCGTCTATTATTGTCTTTTCAAAAATAATAAAATTGAAAACTCGAATTTATTTTCAAACTGACCCTATTGGTTTTAAAACCAATTCAATTCAAATAAAAGGATTTCTCTAAAATTTCCAAAAATTTTCTAACTTCTTAAATTTTAGAAAAATTTCGGCAGAGTCTCCCCTGTACGGAGGGACATCTGCAATACCGCAGGTTCCAGAAATATGTATACATCGACTCTCATGGTCGGAAAATTCAAAATCCAAACTCAAAACCCCAAAGAAAACCAAAAATTTATATTTGGCGTAGGCGTACCTTTTTGCGAGCGCTATTATGCGATAAGCGATAATTTATATTCGAGCTTGCTTTATTATTTTGCAGCTCTATTCTCAAACTGGATTCAATTAACTCCAGAGTTTTCTCTTGAATAGATTTTACAGCTGAATGATTACTTCAGCACCTGTTTCTCAACTTAAATAAATTCATCAGTCATCAAACAACATCAATTATATTCAAGACATCCATATCACCCAATTCGACACACAGTTTAATCCACACGGGATGATAATTATGTATAATCAATCCATTTATTTCCTTTTTCTCTTTAATTATCCATTCAAATTATTTCATCTGGATTGATTTATTCAACTTCTTTATTTCATATTGGTTTCAACCACATTGATTCAGGTTCTGGTTTTTATCTCAACACCCAACAGCATAATCCAAACATACAAACAAATCAACCAATTGCCCATATTATAATAACCTTTACTTTTAATTTATTATAAAATAAATTGGGCAAAAATAATCATTAAAAATAATTTTATATCAAATCACAAATACGCTCTCTCGTATATCTACTCAAACTCAATCTAGGGTACTGCTAACCCCATCTCTATTGAGTCCCCACAGAGCCAAGGTTAATCATTAAACCAATAGCTCTGATACCAACTGTAGCGACCCGGGGAAAAAACGACAATCGGGTTCTCGACAACAATACATAAACCCGTATCACTTGCCAAAAACCCAAGTATCGAACCCCCAGATTGTCATGAGAAAGAATTTAGAGGGTGAGGATAGAAAGAAAGAAGTATTAGAATAGAAGAAAGAAGAAGAAACACATCAGAATCTCACAGCGGAACGAATAAAATATAATATTAAATCTCTTTATACAAAAACTGTATATACATACCAATCATCAGAGTACACATACATCAGTCACAGCGGAATAATAACTTTGAATAACTAGCGGTGAAGCCGCTTGCCTCCAGCTCCTGAAACTCCAAGCGAAACCTAACCTGGAACATACTCGGTCTGACCCGAGCACATTTGATTTAAAACAAAATACACCGGGTCAGTCTGGAATACTTTCAGTGATAATTTCACATAACACACAACTTGTTTAACTTTGCAAAATCCTTTATGAAATCAAAGAATAATAGTAAGACCAGTCCACACATAAACACGGACGGTTTTTACCTTACTATAACCCAAAACATTTTTGGAAAACAAATATCTTTCTCTGATATTATCATAATGTCTAAATACAAGTAAATAATAATCTAGAGGAACGCTTGCATCTCACGCTCCACATATATAGTATACAATCGAAAACCGCGGGCGCTTATTGGATATTGGATTCCAACTTGACAAGGTATGGGTCCACCTTCCGTACGTGTATCTCTAGAGGCGAATACACTGGGTTCAACAAGAACGTCTTGCAACCCGGCCCTCACATGACCGACCACTCATTTCGCTTGAGTGTATCGAATGTATATCACCGACGGTTGGGATCAGCAACCGCCACCCGAATAGGGTCAGCATCGAAACATAGATTAAAGAAGCAAAAGGAATTTCTCTAGATAGGTGATCATACACCCTAATGGGAGCGACCCACATAGCCATGCTGCCTGCCCGATTTTTGTCATTTCCCGGTTGATGAGGCTTGAGGCTAGAACTTTATCTCTAGAACATCTGGTCATCATTCACTTTGAATGCCACATCGTCAGATCCGCCAGATCACACTTGATTGACGTCCACAAACATACTCTAGCTATCTGGCTAGAGAATAACCATTTCTCCGCCGTCAACTATCGTACGTTTGGAGAAATCAACGCATGTAATTCCTTTGGAAATACTCTGTCAGACATCCGTCCATACAAGTCATCCAGGAACAGGATGAACCGAAGATACTCTCCTACTGCATCTCATATAGGAATCACCCCATGAATCAGTAGCGAGAAGTCCTTGCAACCCGTGGATTCCAACCACGACAGAATCACAAATCAAAATAACTCTGGTTGCAGGCCAGAGAAATTCAACAAGTAGTCCTTCCGCTTATGAAGATCCACGGTCTTCACTTGCTCCGTCTTCAATCGACGTCTTCGCGTATTCGATGGTCGGAATGGTTTTCGAATATAATTCGATCCCGGCCTTTCCGAACCAACAATCGTATTGGTTGGGTTTGATAGTCGGTGTTTTAACTATCAAATAACAATAGTGTGAACACAACAAGTTTTCTGATTCAGTACTTAGCACAACTCGACCTCCTTTAAAATATATTTAACCAAATTCCCTTTTGACTAACTTTAATTGATTTACTTTGATTGATTAACTCTAACTTGACTAACTCGACTTATTTAACTCGACAAACTTGACTTGATTACTACTATTAACTAATACTCGATTTAACTCCATTCGCTCGACTCTAGATCGCAGCGATCACAATGGTTACGCCTGATTCCCTCAGGAAACATCCGACCGCCGTAGGCTATCTGCTGCCCTGCAAATTACGCTAGCAGTCTTACACGATGGAACTTTTTCCTAGATAACTTTGTTTGACTAACTCTAACTATATTCGATCAACTCTAATTCAATAACAAATGCTTAAAATAAATTTTAAAGCACTTCTTCTTATTTCCTTTGGAACCATCATCGCAATATTATTAAATTCCCAAAATCTTGCATTAGAGTTCAATGTACCTCGTATAGAGTAAAACAATTTCAATAACTTCACTTACTTCAAACTAATATTGTTCCTCGATAATAGCGAGGCCAACCGAGTTGGGGTATTTTAGTTACCTCTCAGACCTTGGTCAACCCGTTCTTATCTCGGAATAACATCAGTCTATCACTTAACCATTTTCCCAAATCTTATTTACCTTATCGATTTCAAATCGATCCCATAAATTGTTTCTTACATTTGAAATCTTCTTTTAAAGTCTTTTACTTAATTCTCTTATCTAAATTAATATCCATTAGCACATCGCTTTAACTTCAAATGTTCTTCCACTTAAAACCTTTTGATTTATAATATAAATCCCTCGTCACATAAATTGATTTCATCTACTTGGACATTTTATAATAAACCTTTATCGCCTTTTTGGCTAAACCTCATCGTCATTTGATCACTGGTTAAATGAATTCCATATATTAAATCTTGTTGAAACTTGGATTTTACAAATCCCTTTAATAAATTCTTACTTGGCATTAAATTGAATTCACCACTTTAAATTATTTGAAATTTAAAGAATAACTTGCTTTAACATCTACTATATCAAAATATAGTTAACTTTAATCTTAACCCAAAATAGCATTATTATCATGTTTACGTGCTTACTCGATAATAATCCAGATTATTAACAATAACCAATTCAACTATCTCTTTAGACTATAGCTAATCAAAGATTAACTAATATCCAACACTATTTGATAACTTTAATAAATATTTAACCAACATTTATTTCCTTTGACCATTCTACTTGCACTGGTGGATTTACCAACCATACACATTAGTTAACTATTAACTGAAATTCCAATTGTCATTTCCCCTTTCTTAAATTAATTAATTAACTTAATTAATTTAAGTCACATTTTAATTGTTTGAAACAATAAATTTTCCCTTTTTAACAACCTATGGAATATCCTGATTTCTGCTTCTCAACTGATCTAAACCATTTAACTAAATTTCCTTACAAACTCAATTTAAATATATTTAATTTCAATTCCCAATTTAATTACTCGTATAAAATAGTTGAATAACTTTAATTCGGTTATAAGTAAATTTATAACTTTAACCCCGTCAATTCCCCCTGACGGTAAAACAAAGTTAAAATACTACGACTAGACCACTACTGCCCATTTACTTAGTCAACACAACAATTGACTTTAACCATAACAACGATGGTTGTATATTCAACTATCAACATTCAAATAGTTTTGGTGTCAGATGATGTGAACAATCCATATATATGCACAACAAAAACAAATACAGTAAAATTTGAGGAATCCGGTCGGATCCTCCAACCTGTCCTTCTCTGCATCACAGATGTCAGTTGATAACAATATGCGAATTAAACAATTTGCAGAATAAAAATAACTGCAACCATCAACCAACAACAAGCAACTTGCATCCATCGCATCCAATCAGCCAATTTAAACTGTTAACCGCAAAATATAATTTACCGTGACTTTACCACATCACAGTATTTCAGAAGGTGTGAGAATTAACTCACCAGAGTCTATTCTGGTCAACGGTTGACGCGTTTGTCGCTTTTAATTTGAGACGACCGTTCAAAATTAGCTGAATTTCCATCAGCGTCGGATTGACTCCTAGTCAGTGCCATCGGATAGGTCTCGTCCCTGCGATCCCAACGGATCCAGTTTCGTCAGATTCCGATAGCGTATGTGAAAGTTACGCTTATTTAAAGTTTGGTATATTTATACGACTTTAAAAATAAACTAATTATTTAAATTAAATAATTACTAACCTTAATTACCTCAAATTTAAGCCACGTCAGCACAGATGAAAACTTGGCCACGCGTTTTTCTCCTCACGGGTTCTTCATCCCCGATTCCTTCACCTCGTTCAGAAAACACGAACACGTCCTCCACTAAAAACCTCCGCCGTCGCTGATACAACCCACCGGAGTCCATCCTGGCACCACCATCGGATCCGCCAACAGCCCAGGGCCCATCGCCACCAACCCCGTGACCCAATTCGATTCCGACAGCCGGAATTTCGAGTTTCCCCCAAATCCGATCATCCCCCAATTGCCGCCACCTCAGGTGGTTCCAGGCCACCGCACCACCTCCGAAACTTCGGCCTCGCCACCAGCTACGACTTCCCCCTGGTCCGCGACCACAACTCCGCCAGTCCTCGCCGGAAAACGGCCAAAACCACTCGCCACTTCAAAACCGAACCCAAAAACATACGTTCCCGTTCATCTCACAAATTCTCTCTCCTCCGACCACTAGAACTCTTGAGACCACCGCCAAATCGAAGGTATTTCTTCCCTCTACAAAAGCCCTAAGGCCCTGTCCCTCCAAATCGACTGAGCCTCTCGAATTTGGACCAAAACCGAAGGTGGTTTTCTGGCTTGTAACCCCGATTCCGACCACCACACTTGTCGAAACCACCCCAACTTTTTGCTATAGGTAGACAACCTCCCGATCTACAACTTTTGCTTTGGTACCTCCCATGAATTCATCACGGATTGGAAAATATAATGGTTTTTGTGTTGAGGGGCTTTTTTGCAAAAATACATGAAGAAGATGGAGCTTGGCTGGAAAATGGTGAGGGAAGGGGTTTATATAATGGTGGGAAAATATATTTTAAGTTGATTTGACGACTGACGCTGACTAACGATATTTTATTTCGTGTCTATCGCGTTTTCGAACATCGTTTATTCGCTGCTGCGCTCACATACGAACCCCGTTCGAGTTGCGACTGGACGGCATAGTATAATTTGACGATACGGTCCTAACGAAACTTGTTTCGTCGAATTCCGTGCTCGTATGCTCAAATAGCGTTCGTACACGTTCAATTATATCGATTTATTTTACATTTTATTTTGCCACGCTCACAGAATAACCCCGATTGACGCGCCGTTTGAAAATCTGGCAATAATTTACTATTACGGTCACAACAAAATTTGTTTCGTCGAAAACAGAGGTCGTTTGAAAAATGTCCCTTTTGAACTGGCCAATTTCGAATAAAATAACCCAATTTTAAAATACTTCAATATAATAATATTAAAATATTGCAGTTGGCCATACACGACCAGAATTTGATGTATTATCAAGGAAAAATATCCCGGGTTGAATTCCAAGTCGAATCGATATGTAAAACATTTAAAAACCGTTATTTTATATAGCTGCAGCGCCATATATATAAAAGGAATTCTGGCGCTGCTTTTCCCAAAATTTGATTTGGACATAAAACAAAATCTACACGACGAAAACTGGATTTTTCTCTGCCGTTGGGAAGATATTGTCAAACTGGTCCCAACGTTTCTTGTTTCGATGAAATCCGACTTATTTTGAACCCGGTACGACCAATTGAAGTTCAAAACGCCAAAACGCGAACTGCCGCGCCGCTGCAGCTCGTTATTTAATTAAATTATAAACTATATATATTCGTCGTCGTTTTCAAAACGAATTGTCACTAAAATTTCAGTATAAACAATATTTGACCACTTTAAACTGTCGGATCACAGTATATTTCAATTTCGACAATTTCCCATATTTTGGAAATTAAAATAGTATTTATTATTTATTTTATATAATATATTCACAATATAATCATTAAATTCGAATAATATATTCACAATATAATCGTTAAATTCGATTATCCAACCTCAAACCAATATTTTAAATTATTAAAATATTTAAAATAATCCAATTAAATTGGTAGAAAAATACGGGTCGTTACAGAAATCCTTGATATTTGTTTGAAAATTATTTGTTTGAAATCCTTGATATTTTGAATATCACACACCTCTTAAATTTGAAATTATCAGTCTTGTGTGATTGATTCATTATATCTCAAAACTTAACATCGATTCAAGTAATTTCAAATAAATTTTCTGGATCATGAATATCCTTCAAATTAGATGTAAATGATCTGAATATTCTTTATACCTATCAAGAATATTTGTGAAAATTCTTTTGAAAATATGGTCATAAATATCACTGTTATTTCATGATTATTTGATTTGTATATATGTTTGTTTAAAATCATTTGAAATTATTGATTTATTGAATCTCACACACAATTTTGAATCGATTCGTTAAATCCCAATACTTTCACATTCAAATGATTTAAAATAAAGTATATCTATTAATCTGGGATCATGAAATATTTTTTTGTGATCATCATCTTGACTTGTCTGCTTGGAAACTGTCTTTGTACTGCTCTGATACTGTTTCAAATTACTGCTTGTTCTTGTTTGCAGCTTTGAAAAATGTGCAAATTTGTTAATTCTGCCTGTTTGGGATTTTTGATTAAAATTTGTTAATAGAGACACCATTTTGTCAGAAGGGAAGAATTTTTATGTATGTATTTGTCTTATCCCTCTTGTCCTCTATAGCTCTCATATCCATCTTGTAATTGATTTTCAATTTTAAGATTATTTATTGATTATTCATTCAGAAATTGAAATCTATATCCAAATTGAACTATATTTATATTTCATCAAAATTATTATTAGACTTTGAAATTGTGATGAATTGTGACTGCAATATGTTTTCACAACAAGAGGAGATTTTATTTAGATTTTCATGATAGTTGAATATTTATTATAATATCTTTGAACTGGCAATTATTTCATGACCATCTTCATTATCTATCATCTTTCTGCCATCCATGATAATTCTATATTAATGTGGAGAGTTAATTTAAAACAAAAAAATCTTTTTGAATAACCAGTGAAAATATTTGTGATGGAATTGTGGTTATGTTATTTATTCAGAATTAGTGATAATTGAAAATTTTCAATGATCTCGGTACAGTCGATCATATTTCATAATATAATTAATTTAGAAATTTATTTCACAGTCCATTTCTGTACCTACCCAATTTTCTATCATCCATATATTGGTTTTATATACCGAGGAGTTTTTCTTTTGAAGCTAAAAACGATAAATACATAATTAATATATAAGTGTGTCTCTAACCTCATTTAAAAATCCAAGCTCTGGTCATGCATGGTTAAGAGATAACTTATAATTTAAGCTGCGACTGACCTTATTTAAAAATCCAAGCTCTGGTTATGCGTGGTCAGTGTGCTCTTAAATAAAATAAAAAAGGAAATATTGTGCTATAAATTGAATTTATTCTGAAATTCTCCTCGGTGTATAAAAATTAGCCTATCAATCCATTTTTCTAATCTGTGAAATGTGTTAAAATCTTATGACGTATTATGTTTTGTTGATTGATAGGCATTGGGATTTCAGACTATCTGATTTTGTCACTTAAGTTGAATTTATAATTATAGTCCAAATCCAACACTGTATTTTGTGCTTTATTTTCTATAAAATTCTTTTGGAAAATAATTGAAAATATATGTTTTTGAAACTCTCTCCATAATATATAAAATTCATCGTAAATCCGTCATTTCTACAATGTGAAATATGCCACTAGTTCTCAGTTTATTATGATTTTTGTTTGGCTGATTGAGTTTTATGATGGTCGTTCTTCCTCTTAATCTGAAATTATATTTTTAATCGTTTTTCATCTGTAGTTTAAACTCTGTATCCTTTTGATGATAACAAAAGGAGGAGAATGGATTAGATTTTGATTATGAGTGAATATTTTATAAATATTGTTAATTTTGAAAATTTATTCCTTCACTTCACTCATGCATAGTTATAGGGGGAGTTCTCTGTTGTAGAGGGAGCTAATAAATAGGGGGAGTTCAAGATTCATTGTCAAACACATTTATTGTGCTCAAAATCTTTTATTTGTTTGTCATCATCAATAGGGGGAGATTGTTGTATATAACGGTGTTGTATACACAATTATATGATTTTTGTTTGATGATAACAACCAAATAAATATTATTATTAATGTGTTTGAAATCGTGCTGTTATTCTACATCACATATAGGAATATTATATTTATATATAAATAGAATACGACTGTATAGATATTCATATTTTCTTACAGTATTTTATTTAAATTAAATATAATATTTCAATCACTCGAACAGTACAATTATTTACAACTCCACTATTTAATCACTTCACATAATTTGTACTTGTAATTACACAGTATACGATAAACAAATTTTGTTTAATGACAATAAAATAATATTTTATTTCAAACAATTTGTTTATTACAAATAACTGTACAATCTTTTCACTACAACTTTCACACTCAGTGCATTTTGCATCTACACATACATTCACTCAGTTACACATTGAAACATACAAACTTATATACGTTCACAAACACTGACACTCTGTTCTTCTGTTTTTCCATCTTCAATCTTCTAACTTCAGTCTTCAGTCTTCACAGCACTTCACAGTCAGTCCAGTAATCATCACCTGTCACATGAAACAGAAACACAGTACACTGCAACAAGAATAAAACTGAATACATGTGCACATAAATTTTATTTTTAAAATTTTATTTGCCTCAGTTTTCTGGTGTGTTTATCATCATTTTTCATGACTTGATCTGATTCATCTGTGTCTAGTCAGTTTGTATATAGTACAGGGACAGGAAATCTTGACTGATGGCTGCATATACACACATGTATAGATATACACGTGTGCACTGCCTCGCCAATCAGTGTGCAACTGAGGAATAGCCACGTGGACCATCTCAACTCAGTGCAACAATAATCAATAAGGTCCAGGCAACCCAAAAACACCAAAGTGATCAAAATAGCATATATTGGCAAAACAGAAAAGTGGTGCAGCGCACCATAGAACAGCATGGTCAATGATACATGAATGTCAATAGCAATAGTGGATATACAACATGATGATAGCAACATGAATCTTAATGGCGAGATCAGTACACAGTTTTACAATGGAAAAATGCAAGAAACAAGTTGACATACATGGCAGATCACCCAAATTCAAACAGCAATGAAACATCATTATATTTTCTCAAACACAAAAAAATGGGGCCAAGCACAAAATGGCAACATCAAGCCATCATACATAGGAAATTGACTGGACATGCACAAGTATACAGGTGCAAATGAATTGATGCATACATAGTGGATGTGATCAGCACAGCAGTTCAAGGTCAGTGACAAGTAAATTGGAAACATCATACAAAGCACAAGTCAAAATGATGGACAAACATTTCATCCCAGTGTACACAGTGTATTTCAATGGGTGTAACAGCAAACACAATATAAAAGCGTGCATGAGTAAAACAGTGTTATGGAGAAAGACTGGTGTACAAGATGGTGCTCTCGAATAATGGTTTTAGTCTATATGAAGTTCTTTTCAAAACAATTCTTTTTGTGTGTGTTTTAATAACTGGAACATTGAGAATATTACAGTGCAAATGCTTATGAACACATTCAATCTAGAGCATGGACAAAAGTGCTGCAGCATAGGACAAGGTGCAAAACAGTGTTTACATTATGGACAAGAAAATGATCTCTTTTTCAAGTATACATGTTTGGCAAAGCATTTTAAACTTTCCAGTTATTTCACAGTTGGCAAAAACTTCTTTTGGCAAAATATTAATACTTCTAGCATGGGAAAAATCAATTTGGAATACAACTTTAACATTTCCAGAAATTCAATGATTTATTTTGGGCAACAATTCAATCCAAGTTGACTCAATTAATTCAAGGCATTCCAGTTTTACAATGGGCAAGAAAATCATTTCAGTATATTCAGTTTTTGGCAAGTTTTTCAATTCAAATATTTACTCCAGATTTTATGGTAATACTGGTTGAAAAATTGATTATGGAATTGGCACAAATAGTTTTATTTTGTTTCCAGAATTCACGCAAAATTTTCAGGTCGATTTCATTTGGTCATGGACCAATCAAGCCAAGGAATTCGAACAAGGCAACAGAATCAATCAGAGAATTTTTTTCTTAAAGGATCAAAATCAATTCTTTCCTATTTTGATAAATATACCTTTAGAAATTCGTTCAAGGCGTGCTAAATCAAGGCAGACGAGTTTGGTAACTTCTTTTAATCCAGATTCATCATTCAAGGCAGAGAATTTCAAAATCAAAAAGGGAAATTTTACAACAAATCAGGATTTTCACACGCAAGCATTCAGATCGAGACATTTATAGAAATCAGAGTGATTAGAGGCTTTCTAAATCCTATAAATAATCACACCAATTCATCACAGGCAGTATCGAAAATCACAACAAAAACTCGAGAGCAAAAATACCAAATCAGAGAAAACTCACAATTTTTCAATTGTTTTTGATCGAGCAAATTCCAAATTGAAGCACGAGAAAGCTACCAAGTCTTGAGCATTAGAGAGACAGATTCGATTATTGAAGCATCTCAATTTGTGGAGGATTTGAAGAAAACCCTAGCCCCGAAATTCTCAGCCGCCATTTCTATTTTCCACGAAGAACTCAAGAGGACGGGAATCATTTGACAAAGGGTGCAACACAATTCAAAAGGGGGCCGACCTATTCTTTTGGGCTAAGCTTTCTTTTTAAATTAAAAGGGGATGACCCTTATTAAAACTCCTCCTTTTAATCTTTTGAACTAGGTTTTCATATTTTGTTTTGTAATTTTTGTTGTATTATTTTTTGTAAAACGAATCACAACATTTTCTAGAGATCTGTAAAATTCTAGGAAATCAGTCAGGGTGTTGACTGACAGTCCACTAGAGTCTGTAAATCTAGCTATACTGGTTACGGGGTCGTAATCAGGGGTAATCTAATCGAGCGGATATCGGTCAGTCTTGGGTTTTGAGCGTAGGGTTAGAATAGGAGCAGGGTTTGCAAGTGTACATGGTCTTGTATGCGGGATCTGTTCTATCACCTAGTAGAAACCTTAGAAATGCAGTAGTAGGCAGGGTTTTGCAGAAGCTGGGTATATCTGTGTGTGATTTATTTTCTGCATTTTTGTTTCTGCTATATTCTGTGATCTGTTTGTTATTACATATATCTCGTTAGATTTTCAATTCTGTTAAAAACTGTGATAAACCCTATTCACCCTCCCCTCTAGGGTTAATCTAGATCCAACACTTCCCTCTCATAATTGTGACATTTCCTCTTATCCTTGCCGTTGACATCTTTCCCTCCTTTCTTTTGCTGTTGTTGTTGCTGTTTCCATTTCTTGGGCCCCACTTCCTGTTCTGCTATGTTCCCTTAGTCTTTGCTTCCTTCTTCTCTCCCTCGTCCTCTTCATGCATTAGGGCCATATCCACAAGCCTTTCAAAGGTGGCCCCCATAGGAAAATGTGACATAGCAAGACCATGTAGAGGCTCATTCAGTCCTTTAGCAAATCGTAAAGCCTTTTTGTGCGGTATATCCACCAACTACAGTCCGAACCTTGCCAGCTAGTTGAACTTGTTCACATACTCCTTTACCGTCAAGTTCCCTTGCTTGAGCGCTAAGAACCTCTCCATCTGTATGCTTCGCATAGCTTGGGAAATAAATTTCATCTCAAAACTCTATCTGAAATTTTCCCAAGTTTCCACCGGACGTCCAGCCTGGGTGACTTCCCACCAAAATGAGGCTTCGTCTTTTAACAGCCAAGCAGCTAACTGAATCTTTCTTCAGTCGTCCACTTCAAAGATTATGAATAAGTCCTCGGTTTCCTTAAGCCAATTCCGAGCTTCCACAAATCTCTCATTCCCATGGAATGGCTTCCCTCCCATAGCACAGGAGTCCTTACAGATTTTGGCGAAGTTATCTGCTCTTGGAGGGGGAGGGGAAGAGGAGGAATGACTGGGGAAACAGGAGGAGGAGCGTCTCTCTGGCCTTCAGCAGGCGTTGTGGCCTCCAAATATCTCTGGAACCATCCGAGTATCGTGACGGCCTCTGGGATATTAGGAATATTTTGATCTCCAGACATGCTGAAGAAGGGAAAAGGAAGAATTTTAGATAAAGGACCGACGGATATTACATATGGCTTCTTGGGGAATATTTTCAAAACAGACTTTTCTTTTTGAAAATACTTTCTTTTAAAACCTTTTTGAAAAATATTTTTCAAAACTTTTATCTAATCTGGTAACCTTCAGCTTCGATACCAAGTGTGACACCCCACATCCGTTAATGTCAATCACTAGGGGAATGCATTAAGTTTCGTGAAGCATTGTAGGTAAACAGACACAAAATAATTACAAGATAGATATAAATAAGATAGCAGTGGAAATTTCAAATTTTTATTTCAACATAAAACATAATACCGTAGTTCACAATACCATAAGTTATAAAACCATTACAACAAAATACTTTTGTCTTGCATCATCAGAGTACGTAGGTATTAAAGAAAAATATTATTCCCCAATAAAAAGAGTAAGCCATAGTAGAGTCAAAGACTTGAGCCATACTCCAGAAGTAGCTTCCAGCAAGATAATATCCAAGTCCTGACTAAGCCTGGGCGTTTCCTCCCTGAGAACCTGGGGGAGGGGGGAACGAAAGAGAGAGGGAAAAACAAAGGGGTCAGACATAAAGTCTGGCGAGTTTAGTTACTTTTAGCTAGTAAATAAATAAAGGTGAACATGACAGGCATAAAGTGGGTATGAGAGGTCACTATATAAATGGAAGGTGTGACAAGGCAGATATGGTAAGGTGTACACATACTTCACTAATGACTACTCTGCACAATTACTAGTATAACTAAAGATAGACGATCCCTTCCACAATAAGTTGGTAGACTTAGGGTATACGTCCGAGTGTACCCTAACCATGACCCTAATCGATCAGCTCCATATTCCGTAGATACCCTGTGCTGGCCCCACAGTAGGAGGTATCACTTCCTAAAGTGGCAACCCAAGAGGTGCACAACCATATGTACTGGTGTGACGGTCGTCTTACCCCCTCTGCCCGGCCCATGCATGCATATGTCCCCGGTCATTTTGTGGCATCCACACTGTCCGTCCCGTTTGGATCTCTTACAATCAATCAGTAAGCGTGCCCTTATTTCCACCTAGTGCGGAGTTCTTTATTTGATACCTACTCCGGGTTACTTTTTGAAATGGGTCCCACACATTACGATACAAGCTCTCCCTTTGTCTTGTATCCTCACTAGGTTTTTCACTGACTATGTATACTCCTAGGTGTCTTTAATTACATAGTCCCATACCAATTATGCTTACCCTAAAAGGTGTCTTTTATTACATAACTTTATTTTATTTTCCACTAGTAATGTATAACATCAGGTGTCTTTAATTACATAACTTTATTGGGTTAAGTTTGTGGGCCTATATGTCTATATATTACCCACCCCTTCTAATTTACCTAACCCACCCACTACTCATCCAATTTTACTTAATCCTAACTTAAGTTCATAGTCATACAATCTTTATGTATTAAATTAGGTTAAGTAGTCCAATTCTATTAGCACGTCAAATTATGGTTTCATACTGGGTTAGACCTCCTATATTAGGCCTGCAACATGTGGATGTTGGATATGCCGGTCGAGTCCAGGTAGTCTTATTCCACAGTTGGGTCTAACCTCGTGTCTTAGCCCGATTTGTATTTACGTACTTAGACCTCCCACATTAGGTTCAATATTAGTCGCTGTTGGATATGCCGGTCGGTTCTGGGCAGACTTCCACCACTAACGTAACCTAACCTCATGTCTTAAGTACAATTACAATTCCTAATTGTAATTACTAACATTCCATTTTTAATTAATTTACCAATTAATTAATCCTTTCCTTTTATAGGTGTTAATACCTATTTTGCAACAATAATTTGAATTACATATCCATAAATGGTCATATTCAAATTATGCCATTTTTACCCAAATTTACCTACGTCATTATATGTGATTATTTATATGTTTCCCTAATTGAATTATATGTCCAACTTATATAAACATTATATAAATTATGCCAATTATAAATCCCCTTTTTCTCCGTTTCATAACTAAAGCGATCGCATGTATTTTGGCGCCATCGAGCCTACAAAGTAGCCTCGCCATAACAATAAAAAGTGAGTGAAAAAGGTGACAGTTTCATCACAGTTTTGGCATAAGCATGACAACAAGATGAATGGACATGTAATCATCGTAACAGGGTAAACACAGAGTTGATGAACTTGTGGAAACTACAATGTCAAAGTCAACATAACATGGTCTAAACTTGTCATTTACATGTCTAATAAAATTAAGGTGACATAGTTGCATGATTAGATCTAAAAGGGTGGCATCACATGCCAAGTTTACAACATATCGTGATTACTACAACGTAATAGGTGAAAGGTGATTAGCATAAAGGATTAGATCTAAATTAACAAGTTCGCATTTCCCACAATATAGTTGCAAATCAAGATCTACATAGTCAGCATAGTTGAATGTCCATAATCATATTGGATTCAGGGATAACAACATAATAAACTTGCATAAGTTCATGATTCACAACATATACCCAATTCTTATTCTATCATAATTCACATTTATCCATTTAAACCTAAAAGTGACTAGAAACTCATAGTGTTAGGTTCAGAAAATTTAGAGGGAGAGAGATCTGAATTCTGAATAGCCAAACTGATTGTAGTAGACTTTGATTCGGTTTCAATTTGCAACCTGATAGCATATGGCCTCTATATTCTCCAATGGAGAAAAAAAGAGAATAGGGGACCATATTTATAGCCTAGAACCAATGAACCAGACCCAGAATCAAGTCTAGGTACGTAAAACGAATTCTGCCCAGATCTGTCCAGGGGGGGGGGGGGGTTCGACACCCATGTCGACACCCCCTAGGGGGTTGAAACCCACGAGCGGGAATTTTCTCGCTCAGCTCGCTTTTGCCCGATTTTGACTTTTGAATTGTTTTTGAAGGTTCTAGAATTATATATATATATATATATCTTGTGCGTAAACAAACTTCGAACCTTCATAACTTTTTCATGTGGTGTCCGTTTTATGCAAACCAAATGTCCATTCTGACCAGAATTTTGAGACGAACGCAATGGCATAGTTTGTTCCCTCTAATTCTGAATGTTAAATTAATTATTATTTAATTTATTCTCTTTTAATGTCATTAAAATTTGGGGTGTTACAGAGGACCCTCAAGACCTCTTGTGACCCTAAGGGGTCTGTCGTGCTTAGATTCCTAGAGATGCTTGATGCATTTATCGACGATTTGCGATCTGTACCAGTAGTCTATGAGTATCCTAATGTTTTGGAGGAGGTTCGGGGCTTACCTCTAAGACGAGAGATTGATTTCCGTATATACTTGGTGGAGAATGCAAAGCCAGTTGCATTGCCTATGCGCCATATGGATCCAAGAGAAAGGAGGGAGCTCAGCAAGCAAGTAGGGGAGCTACTTGAGAAAGGGTTTATTAGGCGAAGCATATCTAAATGGGGTGCTCCAGTGGTATTATCCACTAAGGAGGATGGTTTGATTCGCTCGTATGTGGATTATTCGGAGTTGAATAAACTAACCAAGAAGAATTGGCACCCACTTCCAAGTGTAGATGATCTGTTTGACCGGCTTGTTGGCGCATATGTTTTACCTCAGTTAGACTTATCCATGGGGTTTCATCAGTTGAGGGTGGCCGAGGACAATATAGACAAAACCGCTTTTAGAACTCCAGATGGTTTCTTCGAGTGGCTTGTCATGCCTTTTGGGTTGATCAATGCACCCGCCTATTTTGTTGATCTGATGAGTTGGGTGTTTTAGGAGTTTCTAAATAAGTTCGTTGTGGTCTTTGTTGATGACATCTTGATTTTCTCGAAGAACGAGGAAGAGCATACCCTACATTTGAGGGAGGTTATGAAAACTCTCCGTGCACAATAGCTTAAGCCGAAATTCTCCAAATGTCATTTTTGGAGAAAATAAGTGAGATTTCTAGGGCATGTGGTCTCTAATGATGGGATAACAATAGATCCCGCGAAGGTAGTTGCAGTTCAAGATTGGCATATCCCAAAGAATGCAATGGAGGTGAGGAGTTTTCTTGGATTAGCGTGCTATTACAGGAAGTTCATTAAGGACTTCGCATATCAACCCCATACACTAAACTGACGAAGAAGAATCTGACATTTTCTTGGGATATAGATTGTGACGATGCTTTTCGGCGACTGAAGAGGGCTTTGACAACAACCCCAGTCTTGATCTTGCCTGAGGGAACAAAGTATTAAAAGTATACACTGATGCATGTGGTATAGGGCTTGGTGCATTTCTGATGCAAGAGGGAAGGGTAGTATGCTATGGCGGTAGACAGCTAAGAGTTCATGAGAAGAAGTACCGTACCCATGACTTAGAGTTAGCTTCCATAGTATTCGCACTTAAGACTTGGCTCCATTATCTATTAGGAGAGAAGTTCGAGTTGTACACCGATCATAAATCTCTCAAGTACTTGTTCTAGCAGAAGGATCTTTATTTAAGGAAACAAAGATGGATGGAGTTCCTAACTACCTATGACTTTGAGATTGCTTATAACCCTAGTAAGGGTAATGTGGTGACATATGCATTGAGTAGGCAAAGGATGACATTGATTCCTCTATTCGTGGAGAGGAAAATCTTGGAGTTTATATCGACTTTTGATTTTAGACCCTCCACCTAGTTTACACCTGGTTTATTGGCATCATTAGAGGTGCGACCTACTCTGTTGGACCAGATAGGAACTTCACAGCGAGAGGAACCACAGCTAGCAGATATCTTGGATATGATCAGTGGAGTGGGGACTTCTAGTCACCTCAGTCTATATTCCATGGATAATAGCGGATGGTTGCGATGAGAGGCTTTGTGTTCCCCGAGTTGGGAGTTTGTTGAAGACAGACCTTGAGGGAGCCCATCATTCTAAGACGGTTATTCATCCTGGTGGTGATAAGATGTATAAGGATATGAAAAGGGTTTTATTTTGGGCTGGAATGAAGAAATACGTAGCAGAATTTGTTTCTTGATGTTTGATTTGTCAGCGAGTCAAGGCTGAGCAAAGGAAGTCCGGTGGTTTACTTCATCCTTCGGAAGTCCCATAGTGTAAGTGGGAGAGCGTCTCAATGGATTTCATTGATGGTTTGCCTAGATCAAGGAAAGGCAACACCAGTATTTGGATTGTAGTTGACAGGCTTACTAAGAGCGCTCATTTCATCCTTGTTAAGAGTAAGAGGATAGCATCATGGTCAGCAGCAATTTATCTTCGTGAGATAGTCCGTCTGCATGAAGTACCTTCCAGTATTTTAAGTGACCGTGACCGCATATTCAACAATGAGTTTTAGAGGAGCTTGCAAGAAGGATTAGGTACACAGTTGTGTATAAGCATAGATTATGACACTCAGACCGATAGGCAGACGGAGAGGGTGAATAGACTCCTTGAGGATCTTTTAAGATTATGTATCCTAAACTTCGGAGGGATTTGGGAAGAGCATCCTTCTTTAGTGAAGTTCGCCTACAAAAACAGTTAACATGCTAGTATTGGCATGGCACCTTTCGAAGCATTATACAGGCGACCCTGTAGATTACCGATTTGTTGGTAGGAATCTACAAAAAGGCTTCTACTTGGACTTGAGATAATTAGAGAGACTTCAGAGGTGATTGATCTTATTCGCAGGCGCATCAAGACAACTCAGAATAGGCAGTAGTCCTACGCAGATAGGAGAAGGACTGACATTGAGTTTAGGGTAGGAGACATGGTTTTATCATGGACCTGCTATGTGACCTTGTTCATTGGCTGATGGCTTATAAAGGACTTAATCCCATTGTTTTATTCATCTAAATCAATGGCGACAACAAGCTGCTACCCCAACTCAGAGTAAAATAGCCTATTCTTCTTCAACAACAAGTTATACGAATTCAGAAATCTGTGCTACATCATCTACGATTAATTCTCTGTTCTTCAGATCCAATCATAGTGAGTTTATGTTGCTTTTAGATATAAACACCTAAAATGTACTCTTGACATGTTTATAAGTTTGGATTTAAGCCTATGCATGTTAGTAATCTGAGTCAAAACAGATCTTCCACTACTGGCATGCATAACTTACTGCTTAGATCTCATATGCATGTTCATGATATCCCTATTCTCTTAGTTTGTTTAATCATGTCACTGTATGCCTATTCTGTTAGTATGACCAATTCTATCATCTTACGCCAGTTTTATTTACTATGCCTATTCTTGTTCTCTTCTCTCCCTTTTTCCCTTTTTATTTTTATAATCGGGCTACCTTCGAACCCGGGCCTATCGCTGAAATATGCGTACGTACGAAATTGGGAACAGATGGGAATGATAAATTGGGGTATAATTTACATACTAAAATCATTATTGGGAATAACTTGTACCTTGAACCAAAACTTGGGAATTAGGGGCATAAACTATATCTTGATCTAAACCACTAATCTGGGCATAACTTGTATCGTGAATTAGATGGGGATTTGGGGCATAATAAACATGAAAATTGGTTAATAATGAAAATACCTAGATTTAAAGTAATTAAAAACTGTAACGGCACTTAGGAATGAGGTTAGATTACACTTGTGGTAGAAGCCTGCCTGGAACCACCGGGCATATCCAGCGTCCACAAGTGGTAAATCTAATGTGAGGGGTCTAAGTGTATAAAAACATAACGGTGCTAAGACATGTGGTTAAGTCCGACTTGTGGAAGAAGTCTGCCCGGACCCAACCAACATATACAACATCCACAAGTGGTAGACTGAATGTGGGAGGTCTAGCGCATTAATAACCATAGATGGATGAATGGTGATAAACTTGTAATACTTAACCTATTTGAATCCATAAGGATTACATTAACCTGTTAACTTGAGTAGAGGTTTTGTAAACTTGCTTAAATCAGGAGAGAGGGTTACGTTAATCTTGTTAAATATGTGGGGACGGGTTATACATATAAACCTGACAAACTTAAACTGTTTTGGTTATGCAATCCTGTTAAACTGGCAGACATAAACTGTTGAAATTCTAGTAGTGGGGATGCAGGCCTAGGGGGAAGCTTGTATCATCTGGTGTGTGGGATCTGTATCAGTCAGTAACCTATATTAATATCAAACGAAAAAACCCTAACTAGGTCAGGGCCAGGGCACTCTTACTAAGCTCATTATAAGAGGTCACTTAAGTGAGGGTGTTGACGGCGCGTTCCATCGGAGTCAAGTGTGTGCATGGGTTCGCTTGCTTGGGAAGATAAGACGTTGTGACATCAGGAGATATAGTTGTGCACATCCTAAAAATAACCGGTTACCGCTTTAGGAAGTGATACATCCAACTACAGGGTCCAGACATGGTATCTACGAGTTAGGGAGCTGATCGATTGGGGGTAGTAATTAGGGTACATCTAGTCTTGCTTATTTAGGAGACCGTTATCGTCATTGGGGTAACACTCGTTAGTTTTGTAGGGTTACCAGTTATTGTATGGGGTAAAACCTCTCACTAGAAGTACATCTAAGTCTACCATCTTGTACTTGTTTGGATCATCCTTTTCTTGTTACACTAATATTGGTGCAAAGAAAAGTATTAGAGAAGCGCAATACATGTTCTGTTCTGTTTATCCTGTTCACCCTGTTATACTTACCTTATAACAATGTTATCTCTCACCAACTTATATGCCAATCATGATGCTTTTACTTATTTATATGCTAAAAGTAACTAGACTTGCCAGACTTCATATCTAATCCATTTTGTTTCCCCTTCTTTCTCTTCCTCCCCCCTGGTTCTCTGGATGGGAATACTCAAGCTTGATCAGGTTTCTTCTTTCCTTCTGCTTGGAGCTGCTTAGATGTATTGCTTGATTTCGTATTTGCTATACTATGGCTATATTTTGGGGATTATGCTCTCTTTATGTATTATTATACTCTGATGATGATTATTGTACAAGGCATAAGTTTTAGGTTTTCAGTATTCCAGACTTATTATAATTGGGTTTGAACCACGAAGCTTTTCTATTTAATAAAGTTTTAATTCAAATGCTATTTTAGTTCTATCTTGTAATGTTTTCGTTTCTATTTACCTATAATGCTTCACGAAACTTAATGCATTCTGATAAAGAGTGACATTAACGGACATGGGTTGTCATAGTAAGGGTCACACATGTAAACTTAATTCAGCGATCTATGCAACATTTGTAAGGAGTTCCCTTTACTACATGTGAAGGCTAATACGCCAGAATCTTGTTTATTACGAAGATGCATTACGTATGATTTGTACACTGAAAAGGGAGTTTCGAACCACATTTATTCATGCTTTCAGGAAAAAGTGTTTTCTTGAGGAACTTCAGAGTGTTTACACTGCATTCCCTCAACTCACTTTTAACTTTCTGAGCATAGATCGTGAAGCAATACTAAAGAGTTTTAGGGTTAAACATGCCAAGATGTTATGTAAACAATAAATGTATTAATCAAGTGATAGTGATCTTTTTGTAATTACCTTTTTACCTATGTGCTAGGGTAGATTGATTTCAGATTTAACTCGCGCAAAGTCATATAAGAAAAGGTTTTTTATTCCTGCAAATCGAAAAGAAAAATATAATCGTAACTATTTTCCTGTATGTCTATGGGTTGGTGGACCGTTGTGAGACCCTTTCATCTTGGAGCAAAGTGGTGTCGGCAAAAGATATTCCTTCCATGTCTCAAGAGAGGAAGATTTTACACCATAATTTATCTATTAAATGGTTAACAAAGAGAATGAATGCTTTGAAAGGCTAGTTAGAAGAGAGAGATAGGACTATTCTTAGATTGAGGGCATACATAAAAACTACACCCTCGATTGAGTTTGACGATGAATTAAGGAGTTTACCTCAACGTATTGTCGACTTGGAAATTGATTTAGACAATGTCAATACTAAGTGCAAGACGTGGGGATATTACTTCAAGAATGTTCCCATCATGACGGGATCTTGATTTTCTGGAATTGCATCCGCTCGTAAGGCCCCTATCCTTCAGAAGTATTATTACTTGAATAACCCTCCTCTTGGGATAAAGGAATCAGTCTTTTCTAAGTGGAGCAAAAGAGTGGTGGCTGAGATTAAAGGGACTTATGACACTAAATTAATTAAGGATGCTCATGATCGTGTCGTTAGGTGTGCTGATCAAATTAGGCGCTTACAAGAAGAGAGGCATGATTTGCACATGAATGTTTTCGAGTTAAAGAAAGAAAACAAATCTCTTAGAGCTATGTGTAGGGTTTATAACAGGGCATTGAAGCTTCAGATCAAAACCTCTGACCATCTTGATGAAACGAGTAGAAAAATACGAAAGCTAAATAAGTTACTAAGCATCGCACTTTGTCATACAATTAATCCTCCATTATCCGAGGATGAAGAGGACCTAGATATTTGATGATATTTTGTAATAGTGATATGTGATTTTACCTCTATTTGGACTATTGAGAATGTAGCTTTTGTGAAATGAAATTATTTGTTGGCAATATCTATTATGTAAATAGCTGTAGATATGGGATATGAATACCAATTATTCACATATAAATGGCTTAAGAAGTTTCCCTAGATAATAAAAGAGATAACCTTTTATTCGGAATTGTTTTGATGAGGGGCTTCTTGTTTCCTTCCAAGTTTTGTTTTGTGTCCCTTCTCTCGTAAGCAGATATATGGTTGTTCCAATTCGAGACAGTCACTTCGGAACTCTTTTGCTGGTCAACTATCGCCTTTCAGATACATTTCAAGTTAGTATCATTCAGATTTAGGTATTAGTGTAAGATCGAAAATTTTCTTTCATTGCTTGATGAAATCCAAATCAACCCAATTCGAGTTATTCAGAGTAGGAGGCCGGGAACCTGCTTCTGGTTTTTACTAAGGGCCGAGTGAACCTTGGCTTGGGTATGACATAGAGGACCTGAATCAACCTTTATTCAGTTAATTAGAGATTGGGTATTGGAAATTCGCTTCCGATATTAATAGAAGCCCTGAACTGACCCTCATTCGAGTAATTAGGAATTGAGGACCGAAAATCCCCTTCCGGCATTTATGAGCCGAATCAAACCAGATTCGGGTATAAAAGTTTGAAGACCTAAAGCCCATTCCGGCATTTGTGAAGATCTGAATAATCCCAGATTTGGGTATTTAAAGTTAGAAGATCGGAAGCCCGTTCCATCGTTTTTGAAGATCTGAATCAACCCAGATTCGGGTATTTAAAGTTTAAAGATCGAAAGTCCCTTCCGGCATTTGTGAAGAGCTGAATCAACCCAGATTCGGGTATTTAAAGTTTGAAGACCGGAAACCCTTCCGGCATTAACGTTTTGGCATCCCTTTGGATTTAATTTGTGAAGCAGAGGTTGTATGTGCTTCCAGAGCCACTCTTTGGGCTTTAGATGTCAAAGCAGAGGATGTACGTGCTTTGTTGGCCACTCTCTGTTCCTGCACGTCCGGTGCGCTTGGCTAGCTTATCCTTAAGCAGGGCCCAAGGACTTACCTGACCTCCCTCCAGAAGGCGCCTTATTCTAACCATCGTAGGTGATGATAAGGTCTTAGAAATTTAGACGGGGCCATCATAAAGAACTAAGGTTTACTCTTTTGATGCTCTATACTGACCATCGTAGTTATTGATAGAGGCTTGCACGCCACCACCCCTCTGAAGGGTGCCCTATCCTGACCATTTTAGGTGATGGGAAGTGTTTGTGTTCCCTTCTGCGGGTAACGCAGAACATAAGCAGAGGTAGGACATGATTAGTTCTAGTAGAGGCGGGGCGTACTCTTCTGCGAGTAGAGGAAGGGCGTGCTAATTTTAGATGCACTACCAAGATTATTTCTGGTGTGAAACAATCATTTGAAAACTGGATTGAATATATACTAAGACATATATTAGAATGAGATTGAAATTTATTTATAAACGAAGTTTATATTTAAATATAATTAAAATGAACTCGCCGCACCGCGGTAGTTCGTAAATTGGCGTTTCAAACTTCAATTAAGCATATAGAACTCAATTTAAGTCGAAATTCTTTGAAACAAGAATCATCAGGACTGATTTGATAATAATTTTCCAATGGAAGAGAAAAATATGGATTTCGTCTTATAGATTTTGAGTTATGTCAAAATCAAATTAATAAAAAAATAGCGCCAGAACCATTATAAAGCCATAACGGTTTATTTAAATAAATAAAAGGATTTTTAGGGAAATAAAATTCAAATTGTCATTAGAAAAATCCAGACTGGAGATATATAATAAATATGAAGTCCAGTGGAGTAAGTGAAATGATTTTTGACACAAAAATCAGAATTTTAGTTATTGAATAGAACTAACTAATTTGAATAATAATTAGTTAATCGAAATTTAATATGAAATTGGAATTTGAATAAGTAAAGGTGATTTGAGAAATTATATTCGAATTCGAAAAGGGAACTTGAATCCAAAATGGAGTTCAATTTGTTTATAAGCAAGTTGATATTATATTTGAACATGTTATGTTCAAACAAATAAGTGAAATAGGCAAAATAGCTAATTAGAAAATAAATTAGCGAATTGGGTTAGGACGAATGGATTGAGTTGAAACCAAATGGGAATATTTGGATATGTGTTAAGCAGGTTTGGAATGAAGTGTATAAATATTTTAATTCGAGTGCCCAACAAAAATGTACATGTTTAAATTTCATATGAGGTTTTATGCGCCGAATCGGCAAGCCGCTTGGCTTTTTAATTTTCATTTTGAATGGAAAGGGCCCAGAGAGGCGTTTTGTGCTTGTACCGAGTGACTCGTACAAAGGAGGTTACGGCGAAATTTTCTGAAAAATTTAAGGAGTTAGAATATTTTTAAGAAAAACTGATAGTTGGAAATCAATGTATCGATATACATAGAATTTGATAAGGAAACAAACTTAAAAATAGAATACTATAAACAAAAAGAAAATCTATAATTAAGTCAAGTAAAACTAGAAAGAGAAACGTATACATGTTTAAAAGATATGAATAGTTGGTTTAAAATGATGATTATTGGAGAATAGTGGTCTTGTCTATTTTGAAGTTAAGGATGTTTTTAGTTAGGGTCTGAGCGGTAATTATACCCCAACTTGATTGATTTCATTATTAACCGATAAATAAGACGATTCAGTCTCGAAGATAAATGTTTAAAGAGTTTAGCTGAATGAAGTATTTTGGGTTGTTGTAACGATGTTTTGCACAATATTCGTTTTAACCCAATAAGTGGAAATCTTGGAAATATAATAATAAATATTTCCTATGTCTAAAAATGAATGGTCGTGAAAGAGATAAGTAAGTGGAATGTTTTCCAATTATAAATAGAATAAGTATAGAAAATAAAAGAAGGCGATATGTGGAAATGTTTTCCAAATAACGTAAGAGGCCAAGATGATTATCGAAAATATCGTGTTAACGAATATTGATAATGAAATGGAGAAGTGTTTTAATAAATGAAATATTAATTAAAAGGCCCAGTGATTTGTTTGATGCTTTGAATGAATGGTTGTTTTTCTTCGATAGTTAAATAACCGACTATCGGAGTGTTTGCTAATATCGTTGTCAATATGGAGAGACTGGTTGGATTATTATCCGAGAACCACTCTGTATTGGCAGTAGCGTTGCGAATCAGATTTTATAAAGAAAATCGAAGATGGAGTAAGGTGCAAGGGCTTTTTCTATTAATTGAAATTGTGCCTTCAGTTTCGTTCAGTCCCAGAACGAAGTATATAGATGAATGTTTGATAGAGTATTTCCAATGATCGCTTATGATGTTCTGTACAAATATATACGGTGGCGGAGAATTTATTCTCTTAGCATAATATCCAGAATATATTTGTTCAAATTAATTAATGATTAATGGATCTGACAATGTGACATTCAAAGTGATTTTTCTATCAATGAATGATAAGTAATCGTAGCCCCAGGCCTCAACAACCGGGAAATGACAAAAATCTGGCAGGCAGCATGGCTAAGTGGGTAGCTTCCATCAGGATGTATTATCACCTATCTAGAGAAATTCATTTCATTCTTTAATCTGTTCGATGCTGTCCCATTCGGGAAAATGGTTGCTGATCCCAACCATTGGTGATATACATTCATGACACTCAAGCGAAATGAGTGGTTGGTCCTGTGTGGCCGGCTTACAAGATGTTCTTGTTGAACCTAGTTGTTAGCCTGCTTTATAACCAAGCTACCCAAAGCCAGGGACTTGGGTACGAGCTTACATTGATTGGCGATCACTTGAGTGGAGTGATAGAAAGCTGCAAAACTTGAATTATTCATGCAAATGTCGCCGGATCGGATCTCCCATTCGGATCGGATCGGATCCCTCCTTTCGGATCGGATCGGATCCCCCATTCGGATCGGATCGGATCCCTCCTTTCGGATTGGATCGGATCCCCCTCCCCGGATCGGATCGGAGTACCCTCTACCCGAACCGCCTGAAGTATTCTGCACAGAAGTGCGTGCAGGCATTCTGCTCGAACAACCGGTTCGGTTCGGATCCGATCCGACTGGACCTGCTTCTGCATACGGAGTTTGACCTCTTCTCTTGGCATAACCACTCCTACAATTGCGGATCGGATTCCACTTGGCAAAGCACGACCTGGTAACAACTTATCCACGTTCTCCACTACTTCTGAGATCTCCTCTGGTCACGCCACGTGGCCCATCCGAACCAGAACCGCCAGAGCTTCTCTACAGCTATAAATACACCACAACATGGCCATTTGAAGGGACTTTTGGCATTTCATTCATTCATGGTAGCCATGGCCGAATTCCCCCATTAATAACCACCTTCTTCTCCAATGAAAATCAATGAATTCGGAGAGAATTATTCATGGTATTTGAGCGATTGAGTGATTAAATTCAATGTAATTGTAATCCATGAACGAAATGAGAAATTATGAAGTGGACGTAGGCTCATTAACGCCGAACCACTATAAATTTCGTGTGTTGACTGATTTTTCTTGTTTTTAGTTCATGATTCCTCATTATTCTCTGCAAAATATGATCAATTGGGTGTTAGGACTATTTTTTGGTCTAACACTAGTGTATTCTCCTCTAGAGATACGCTATCGGAAGGTGGTTCCATACCTTGTCATTGTTGGAAATTCATTACCCAATAAGTGCTCGTGGTTTTGATTGTATATTATGTATGTGGAGCGTGAGATGAAAGCGTTCCACTAGATTTATAATTAATTGATTTATTCACTATTATAATATCAAAAGAATTTTGATATAAAGATTTTCGTTTTCTTTCAAAAGGATTTGAAAGTTAGATCAAGTGTTTTGGATTCTCATAAGGGAAAAGCGCGTTCCGTGTTATACGGCATGGTCTTATGAGATATCATTTAGTTTCTCAAACTGTTTTAAATCGTTTACTCATACCAGTCCCGTGACTGACCCAAAGTTTATTTTGTTTTGTTTTACCTAAACTCTTGGGTACCCAAATTTGTACGGGCAGTCAAGTAGTTCAGGGCTTTTCAGATCTATATCTAAAGAAGCTTGGAGCAGGAGGCTTCAGTGTTAGATATATAACTTTTTTATTTCCGCTGTGTTGTAAGTGTTGTACTCTGATAAGTGTATGTTATATTGTTAAAATTTTGTATTTCAAAGATATGATATAATATATTTTGTTCCGCTGCGATGTGAGATTCTTATTGTCATTTTTGTTCTTCTTCTATCTTTTTCTTCTTAAAAGAAATGATTCGTATTTCTGTGATATTTGGGTTGGACGTGTGATGTATGTAGTCAACTCAGATAGTACGAATTTGCGGTTAGTTACAAATTTCCCATGAATACGTCACTGCTGAACCGCATTTGCTTGTATGTTGACTTGTATGTACATGATACATTTGAAACTAGTTGCTCCATTTTGATTATATACTGCTACAATTGCATGATTATAAACAAGCACCACTTTGCTGCGGGCATGTTGTCTTGTGCACTTGAACCCATAAATCTATGCCATGAGCTATGTTACCAGTTGCTTCATCACTTTACTTGAGCTGAATCATATTTTGTTACTTGTACATCCTTCATGTATTGCTTGTTTAACTCATCATATTTATGCAAATGTCGTGTCCATTCCTACATGTTGCTCCAATATGAACTTGTTGAGTTTTGCTGTATTCACGTATGTTGCAACTTCTGCGTGCATGCATGCGCAATCCTTAATGTAAAAACTGCATCCTGAGCTTGATCAAACTGCTGCACCTCTTAATCTTGATTGACCTGTTTTAAATGAAGTGATCTTCCACTAAACACACTTGATCTTGAGTGTGATTCTCCATGCTTATCACACATTTTGATCTGATTTGTCTTGACCAAGGAAACTTGCCGATTTGCCATGAACTTCATTTGTATTTGAGTGATCTTCCACGTTGTTTGCTGAGCTGATTATCTTGACCATTGTGACAGTGTACATTTCACATGAATGTTGGCTTGTCCACTCATGTATTTGGGCTGTCATGCTAGAAATTGCTCCATTGTACTTGAATGTTGCCACTTGTGCATGTTTGCACACTTCAACTTGTATTTTCCTTGACTTTGCTCGACATGAATTGCATTGATATTTGAGTGTTGCACTGAGTCGAGAAGGTCCACGTGGCTACTCCTCAGTTGCACACTGGATTGGCGAGGCAGTGCACACATGTATACATATATGTGTGTATATGCAGCCATCCAGAAGATTTTTTATGTCCCTGCACTGAATATATTGTTTATACACTAACTGCCTTGTGGTATTTACAGTGTATCACTGTGAATATCACAAGTTGTCTAAACACATTTGGATAAATTGCTAAATCAGATCAAGTAAGAAAAATGATGAGAAACACACCAAAATTCTGAGGAAAATAAATTTTTAAAACAAAAATTATATTCGCTAGAATTTAAAAAAAATTGTTCCAGATACTCTCTGTGTGTTTGTTTCTGTAGTTGACAGGTGTAGATGATGACTGGACTAACAGTGGGCTGTGAAGACAGAAGACAACAAAACAGAGTGTCGGTGTGTATTTGTATATATGAAATATAACTGTGTCAAAGAATGTACTGAGTGATGAGTGATGTAGTGAGGAATTTCTATATATGAGAGTGGTTGTAGACATGACTGAATAGAATTTTACTATTATTTGTAATAATCAATATTTATTGAAATAATAATATATTTCTGTTGTTCAATTCAATCAGTTTTATTTCGTTTGAATCTTTTAATAGTACAATTTCTGTGATATGTTAAATGTGTCATGTCATAAATATTCAAAAATTTCTGAATTTCAAACAGTGGAGTGATGTATAAGTACTATTTCAAACGCTGAAATAAAATATTTATTTAAATAAAAATACTGTTGGAATATTTAATTCTGTGTGATAGTATTCTATTCAAATAAATATTTGTTTCTGTGTGTGATGTAAAATATAGAATAGTACTTCTTAAAAATACATTTATAAAATAATATATATGTTTGTTATCATCAAACAAAAATCATATTGTTATACTCAACAACATACACCAAATTCAATGTAACAATACCAAATCATAATATACTAAATCCATAACACTACCAATACCATTCCATCATAATATATACAAAATCTAAAACACTACCAGATCAATCAACTAAACAATATCTACCATCATCGTGCATCAAGCATATACCCCCAAGTACATTACTAGTAATAATATGTATATATCCATAAGAACAATCAAACTATGTGTCTGCCTTGTCATCGTCTTCTTCTTCAGCAGCAGCATCTCCCTCCCCGGGCATCAACCCATGATCCTGATAGTACGCTGCAATGTGCTCGTCTATTTGCTGGGCCAGGTGGCTTCTTCATCAATCATTCAGCTTATCTAACTACTTCTACATCCGAGCTATATTCTCGTCCTCCGTGGACCTCATGTACGCTTGTTGAAAAGTAACAGCCTTTGAAATAATTCAAGTTAACATTAAAGTTAATAATTCAAGTAACATGTGTGATGTTATCATAAATGTCTAAACAAGGTTTACCTCTTGATTGCCGAAGCAATATCGCCTATTTCGAGTAGGCGGATCAATAACAGAATCTCATATACGATTAGACTCTGCAACCGCAAGATCCTTTCGTCCACTAGCCTATATCACTATAGCTAACTCTGCGTCATATCTCTTCTACAATACCAAAATAATTTTGGCACAATTGTTATATAATTTACTTATATATCGTGATATAAACGAATATGAAATATTTTAATTACGGATAAGCATATTTACCATTACATTCGCATTCTTTTGGTCTGTCCAATCGTACGAAACACTCCCTTCTTCTTCAGTCTACTCCACCGCATGTGTATGTCTAAAAACCTCTGTCATCGAAGGCTCCCTTCCAAACTTCGCAAACAAAATATATGCAGTAATAAAATTATTGAAAATAAGAATTAATGATACACATAAGGATATACGTGAACATATGCTAAAAATATTGAAATTTTATACCAGTTCTCTACTATGTTGTTCACTTTGATGGCCAGTCAACCTACTTTCCATTACAAATATAATAACATAAGCATATTTTATAAATTATTTCTGGTTAAATGGTTCAACAAAATTTCAGCAACACTTCCCTTTGGTCCCTGTATCGTACACAAATGAGTGTACACAGGGAATAAAAAGGAAGTGTTATCGAAATTTTGTTAACCATTTAAACTGAAATGATTTATAAAATATGTTTACGTTATTTTACTTGTAACTTGTCCAATACTGGGACAAATCCAATGAATATTGTATCAGAAGAATATAGATTTCTGTTTTGCGAAAAACGAATATTCAGATAACGATCATATACAACACTTGTCAGACGAGGCCAAAAATCTCTAAGGGGCTCACATAAGTGAAACACATTATATAATTTGCATTTAAACGTCTACAAAATATTTTTATACACGTTCAATAAATATTTGTTAACTACAGTTTCAATTTTAAAACATAGTGTAACTTCCATTCAAAAGTTTTAAATTTGAAATATTAACACGTAATTAAAAATTCAGCCAACTATGTCAAATTTTCAATTACGGTTTTTTATAAAGATTAAAAAGCTAGAACTTTAAATAAATTAAATTCTAATTAGTTTAACTAATTATAATACATACAAATAACACACGCTAGCTAGCAATTTTATTATAGTACACATTTTTCCCAAAACGACAATAAATATTATTAGCAAATATTCGCATAAACTTATCAGTAAACATGTTAATAAATAGTACACACTAATTTTCAAATCACCCAACCAATCAACAATTCTATATCATATAACACAATAATCATGAAAACAACAATGTGACAATCATTTCAATCTCCTAATCAATTACATTTACTCCCATATCAACCTGCAACACAATCATCATTATAGGCATCCCACATGATAACCAATTTCATACTCATATACAATAAATTTTCAAAACCATTATAAACCTGCATAAAGCCTCTAATTAACCTTAATTAAACATTAAATAGGGTTATAAGACACACCGAAACAAAATTAGAAGCTTAGAAGCAAGCTTAGAGGGTTGGATGCGCTGCAGTGGGAGGGGGTGGGGAGGGGGGGATAGAGAGAAGTGTTTTGAATGAAATATGTGGGCGAAAATAATGAGGGAGATGAAGTAACGACTGCTGCTTGTATCAGCGGACTATGTAACGACCTACAACGGCTTGCAACGGCCATTTTTTTAGCCGTTGCAAGCCATTGCTATGGTTTGTCGCTTTTTCGAGTTCATCTTGTTGTGGCAGCTTCACTGCTCGTACAACGATCGTATATGCAGCTTTTGTGAGGTTGTATTTAGATTTCATCATAATTCATTCAGCAGTTACTGATAATTAGGTTCCGCTTGTACAACCTTCCCAAAGGATTTTTTTGCGGCATCTAATAAACCATATTTTTTTGCTTCAATATTTGGTTCTTCTTCAGCATTACTATCTTCATCATTAAATTATGGAAATGGAACACTGAACATGTAACATCTTCAACCATATGTTCTACAAGATTCATTGTAGGAATTTCATTAATTGCTACCTCCTCAACTTGTACAAAATTTGATGCTAACCGTTCTATATGACGATCCCAAGCCAAATAGTTTAGCACAAAATCATACTGATGAAAATGAACTCTAACCATTTCTAGTATCGAATTCTTAACAATTTGCATCTACTAAATGGACAATGAATTTCTTCGTCGTTTTCATTATTACTTTAAGTGAAATCAATAAACACGCGAACACCATTAATAAAACATTCATTTGTTGAGCCTTTGGTTCCCCTTTGTTTGTACATATAACTCCAATCAGTAAAATAATTGTTCATTTATCCTAAGTAGATAATTAAAAAGTATGATAAAATATTCGCTGACGTTTTGTTAAATCAATTTTTTTGGTGAATGCCATTTTACTTGGTCATCAACACATTACTGATGGGTCATCCTACTTTCCACTAAAAATACAATAACGTAATTAAATCATATATATCTTTTCAATTTAAATGATTCAGCCAAATTTCGGCAGCACATCGCTTTAGTTCCCTGAACAATACACAATTGCTTGTACATAGGGAACATAAAGGACGCGCTTTCGAAATTTATAAACCATTTAAAATGAAATACTTTACGAGATTTAATTTCGTTATCGTGCTTGTAACTTGTCCAATACAAGAACAAATCTAACAAATATTGTATATGATGAATATAGATGCCCATTCTATTAACAAAACGAATATCCACATAACGATCATATACAATACTTATCAGACGGGGCTGAAAAACACTCTAAGGGTTTATGAGTATATATTACATATTTTGTACTTATTAAAAAAAATGGCGTTCGACGTATACGAAATCATGGAAATTTTCATCTTAAAAAATATATCTATTTGTGCATCTTTCGGTAATTTAATAACAATGATGTGTATATTAAAAATCAACTTATACATTTGGTGCTCTTATTATTAATCATTTGCATGAAGCAACAAATTTTAAACTAAATATGTCTTGAAATACTTAATTCCAATCTAATCATATGTATACGAAGTTTATCACATACACACACATTTTTAAAACTCAATCAAACAAACTGTATGTCATAATATTAAATATTTTTTTCGATAAGTTTCTAAAAAAACATAAAATGCTCATTCCCACTAAACATCCCCAAACAAGCCTAAAATAGCTTAAATATTCTACCTATATGCACATAATTCTATTTTAATACAAACTACGTGAACTTGCGATATATAGATTTATAATAAGAATTATGCATCAATAAACTACGCTATACATACAATAAGGCAATACAAACATGTAAATAAACAAACTAACCCTAAATTAGCAAATGTAATTAAATAGAGATTAGGGTTTATACCTTGTTTGAAGAAGATTAGGAGGCTACAGAGGAAGAGAATGAAAGCTTCCGGGTGTTGAGAGGCTAGAGGCGGAAGAAGTGGCGGCGGAAGGTGAAATTTGAGAAGAGGAGGTGAGTTTTGGGGATTTATGGAAGGAATTCGTAATGAGGAAAAAGAAGCAGTTCTGACAATATCGTTGCAGAATAGCAACGGCCGCCAAAGAGTCTAAAACCAACGATTTCCAACGTATATTTCATTTATTTCATTAATAAAAATTCCAGAAAGTACTTGTCGTTTGAAGCCGTTGGCACGTTGTCGTTGGGGGCCGTTGCCCTTCCGTTTGTATGTAATGTTTGTTTACTATTGTTATATGTTTTGATTATTTTGTGTTTTGTAAATATAAACATGTGTTTTTAAAATATTGATATGTGGATGGTTTTTTGATATATATATACGAGTTGTTATGGGTATGTTTGTTTGTTATAGAATGTGTGAAGTTGGTACTTGTGGTTTATACGTTAGTTTGTGGTATATAAGTTGGTTTGTGGTATATATATATTGGTTTATGTTATAAATTTGAGTATATATAATATGTTGGGTTATAGGATATGAAAATGTGTTATGGGATGAATGAGTATAAGTTGGTGTGGCCGAAATGAAGAATAATGGCTGAAATACAGCAAAACTGTTTTAGTTTAGCGACGACTAGTGACACCCTTTTGGTCATGTAAAGTCACGGATAGTGACGGCAGGTTATGGTTGGCGACAACTTATTACTTTGTATATTTCCAGACTTACTGCGGTTGACGACAGATTCTTACAGTATATATTTTCATGCTTGCTACGGTTGACGACAGATTCTTACAATATATATTTTCATCCTTGAGGAGAATTATTGCGGTCGTCGATCGCCAACCCTAGCTTGTTTGGTTACGTAACCGACGCTATATGTGTTGCTATTTGGTTAGCATTAGGTCAGATAGACGACTTTTAGTTACGGTCGACGACAGCCAAACGATAGTCGTCAATGGTTAAAATCCGTAAGCATTTCTTATAGGGAACCTTTTATGTTTATAACTTATTAAAACAAATACGAAACAAAAGCCCCCGCTGTGCGCTGGAACAGTGGGAAGAATCGGTGGATTTATCTCTTCCTCACGTTGAAAGTAAGGTAGCGTTTGATTTTTGAAAGGGGCACGTTCAGTTCGCGTCCGCGTCGGACGTGTCCGAAGCGTCCGGCGCGTCCACGTGGGATCCACATGAAATATCCCTTAAAGACGAACGGTTAGAAATGAAGCTTTTGCGTCCGACGCAGCCGACGCGCCGGACGCGCGTCGGACGTGACATTAGTGCTCACTTTAACCTGAGAATTCATGTCTTTACATACTGACATAAAGGTATCACCGTAATTAATGCATCTTCATGCCTTTTTATGCACTTTTTATGGACCTGTGGTATCACCGTAATTAATAGCATACTGACATAATTAGCATTCTTTGCATTTCTTCATGTTTTTTATGGACCTATGGTATCACTGTAATTAAATACCGACATAATTGGTATCGCTGTAATTAAATACCGACATAATTTAGCATACCGAAATAAATAATTTATGCACTCTTCATGTCTTTTTATGGACCTATGATATCACCGTAATTAGAATATACGCATACATTTCTAATGCATCTTATTTTCAGAACGTCCTATAAACACACATAAATACAAACACAAACAATAAAATAATAAATATAAAAACAATAAAATAATAATTTTGCTCCTTCCAATTTACCCTTTTCGAAAAAAAAGGACGCATTCCCCGTTCGCAACAATTCCCCTTCAAATAACCCTTCCGAATAACCTTTTAAATAACGCTTCTTGTTCAAAATCAAACGGACCCTAAGTCCTGTAATGGATATGCTCTACCAAAAATTTGTATTCACAATGGTTCAGCAATCCGTTATTTATTAGTAATTCCCGTATCCTCCATATTTATATCACCCATTTCAAACCAAGTAAGTATGTACCAAAAAATTCACTAAACCCCAATTTCAGTTCAACATCTGAAATCATACACTGCTTAATAAATCAAAGCAATTTAATACACCCAGTTAACTTTTTTCCATCAGATTCGTCACGCAGCAGGTTGCGACAGAGGCGACGGCAGCGGGGTTGTCACGCAGCATTGGAGGCAGCACGTTGCGTGATTTGAGAGGATTAACGGTTCAAAAAGGTATTATCAATGGTGGTTTAACCCTAATTCTCGGTTCAAAAGGGTATTAACAATTGCACACTGGTTAATTGTTGCTGCTGTTCGCTTCCTTTCTAGGTTCGACTTCTTATATCACATCAGTATGCTCCTTTATAATTTAACTATGCTTGGATAGCAAATTCGAACAGTGCTTAGGAAGCCTATGAATTTGAAAAGTGCTGAACTAGAACCCTTTCTTTCTAAAATGTTAGCCAACTATTTGACATTCTTCTTTAAAAGATCGAACTTGATAAAATTTGATAAAAGCACTGAAAATGATTGCCATCTCCTTTCTACAGTACAGAGATAAGATTTGGATTCCTTTTTAGCATATAACCGCTTAATTTGTGCAACTGAAAATGATATACCACGCAAATTATCCAAAATCTTACGTGCCCTGCTGGTAATATGACAATACCATATCCGAAATCTTACACAGTACGACTGGGGTAAAATAAAGGCTTCTGCGCCACACATTTCTGCATTTGAGGTTTCTCCACCCGTTTTCTCTATATAAGGACCAAACAATCTATATTATGCTATCTTTATACCACTAGCACTGCAAAGTACGAACTCAACAATGTACTTCAACTTATCTTTGCTCTCAATCACCATCCTCCTCCTCTTAATTGTCAACAGGTGTCTCACCAAAAATAGCAAAAAGCAGCCTCCCAGTCCTCCGCCTCTTCCAATCATTGGTCACCTGCACCTCCTTAAAAAACCGCTCCATCAGGCTTTGGCTCAACTCTCGTCCCGCTTCGGGCCCGTGATGTCCCTTCAGTTTGGTTCCCGGCCCGTTCTTGTGGTGTCGTCAGCCTCGGTGGCTGAAGAGTGCTTCATCAAGAACGATATCGTGTTTGCGAACCGAGTTCAACTGCCTTCATTGAAGCATATTTCTTATAATTTCACGGACCTAGCTTTTTCCAACTATGGACCTCTCTGGAGAAATGCTCGTCGTATTGCTACCATTGAAGTTTTATCTTCGCATCGTCTTTCCTCATTTGCTGATGCACGTGCTTGTGAGCTGAATGCCATGATCTGTAGGCTTTTCCATGAAGCATATCTGAATGGGTACTATATAAATGCTATTTTTTTCTTAATTATAACATATGCATACTCCTGTCTATTCAAAAGACAACATATGTTTAATTAAAATATGTGGTTGTTCACACATGGATTTCAGGTCATTTACAAAGGTGGAGCTAAAATCGCGACTGTTTGAATTTTCGATGAACAATTTGATGACAATGATCGCTGGGAAGAAACCCTACAATTCAAAAGAAGTAAAGAAGTTTCAGGAAATAGTAGAAGAAACATTCAAGGTAGCAGATGCATCCAATATCGGAGATTTCTTGCCATTACTAGGATGGATGGATTTGCAAGGAATAATGAAGAAGTCAAAACAGCTCCATGATTATAGAGATAACCTTCTGCAAAAAATAATTGATGAGCACAGAAACGTAAAAGCTGAGGAAGAAGAAGGCAAAACCATGATTGGAAACTTGCTGGCCATGCAGAAAACTGACCCTGAGAACTATTCCGATCAAGTTATCAAAGCACTCGCTCTAGTAAGTGGAACTCTTCACAAAATCAATGTTTTTGGAAAATAATCGTCCCTCATTTAAATGCAAATACAGCAAAAAACTAAATTGTTGCCATTTCGTAGTATTTTATATATTAAAATAAGCAGATTAATTCACTAACACGGCTTAATCTTATGAATACATTAGCAATTTGAACAAGTCACATCTGAATATGCTCTTTGACTTATTCAGTGATCTGTAATGATGTAAACAAACAAAAAAGAGCGCTCTAATATGTTATATGATGTAACCATTTCTTGTAGGATTTGCTAACAGCTGGCACTGAAACTACATCGAATACCATAGAATGGGCAATGTCACAACTGTTAAACAATCCAGAGAAACTGAAGAAAGTGCAGATGGAGATTGATGAACTTGTAAAGAACGAACGCTTAATGCAGGAGTCTGATATATCCAACCTTCCATATCTGAAATGTGTGGTAAAAGAGACGTATAGGCTTTACCCCGGAGGCCCTTTACTGGTTCCACATGAAAATTCTGAAGACTGTAATGTAGCAGGATATGATATACCAAAAGGAACGATGCTTTTAGTGAACGTGTACTCTATACAAAGGGATGGAAGCGGCTGGAAAGATGCGAACGAGTTTGTGCCTGAAAGGTTTTCTGATGATGAAGGGATCAATATGCTAGCATTTGGAATGGGAAGAAGGAAGTGCCCAGGTGAAGGAATGGCAAATAAGGTGGTGGGTTTAGTATTGGGAAGGATGGTACAGTGTTTTGAATGGGAGAGAGTTGGGGATGAATCGATTGATTTGAAAGAAGGTTTTGGGCTGACTTTGCCTAAACTTGTGGCTCTGGAGGCTATGTATAGGCCTAGAGATTGCATTAGAAAGGTTTTGATGGATCTTTGACCAGGCTGTCTGCGGCAGCTGGTGTTGCTGCGCTTGGCTGCTAAAGATTGGACTAAAAAAAGGGGGAAAAAAAAGGAAAAAAAAAAAAAAAAAAAAAAAAAAAAAAAAAGAGCCTTTGTATTTAACTTGTGTGTAATTTGCGAATTGCACTCAATAATATTTATTAATAATAGTATTTATTATTCCAATATTAGATTGAAAAAATATATGCAATATATGATAAATTTTAATATGAAATATGTGAACTATTAATAAAAATTATTATTATTATGTAATTTATGTTTTATACCTTACACAAGTTATATGTTTTTCTTCAACACTTTTGTGAATAAAAATATACTATACGTGTTGAAATAGGTGCATGCTAATGATTTCTTGGTGAAATAACAAATATTATTTACTAGAATTTGTTTAAAAAAAGTTAAAGATAAAATTAAGGCCTTAGTTTAACTATACTATATAGCAGGAAGATTGGAAAGAAGTTTTGTATATGTATATATATTGTGCTGTTATAGTCGTTTAAATGGAACTTTTTGTTATAATATATGGTAAATTCTTGATATAAACAAATCATAACTAATTTACAAATTAACTTTGCTACTGTTGTTGATATACATAATTTATGTTATGGGATTTATACATCTTTACAATTGATATATATATATATATATATATATATATATATATATATATATGTATGTATGTATGTATGTATGTATGTTGATGTCAAAAATGGACAACAACATCCAAGATGTAATTTCACACTTCACAAAATGTATAGATCTAGAAAAGTGGTAAACACAATCACAAAAAGCAAGTAAAAACAAGGGGATTTATAGTGGTTCGGCCTAGAATTGGCCTACGTCCACTTTAAGAAGAATTATCAGTATCACCATTGAAGTTACAAGGTACATAATCTCTTCAACTTCACTCATTTTCTCTCTTTTTACAATAATCTTCTTTATTTCTTCTCTTCTACACTTGAATCACTCGAACTCGCCATGGAAATGAGGAGATCTCTTAGATTGTAATGATTGTTGGGGTAATCTTCAACAACTTAAGCACTTTGATGATTTTAGCAAATCCATGATGGTTGACACTACACCAAAAATGCCAATTTGGCAGTGCTTTGGATCGTATCAAAATCGATTTGGCAGTGCTCTGGACCGTATCAAAAAATGGCGTCTCTGTTGCTTTGATACGGTTTTAAACCGTATCAAATTCATAATTTGATACGGCTTAAAACCATATCAAATTGATAGATAGATACAGTTTTAAGCCGTATCTATTAATCAATTTGATACGGCTTAAAACCGTATCAAATTAGCATGTAGCACTGTCAACTTCATAGATCGATACGGTTTTAAGCCGTATCAAATTCGTAGATTGATACGGCTTCAAACCGTATTAAACTGCTATACTGATACGGCTTAAAACCGTGTTTAATGCCTCAATCCTACAATGATATCAATGAATTAGATACGGCTTTTAACCATATCAAAATCGATATATCATATATCGTATCAAAATCGGTATATAATATATGCAATATACAGAAACACTGCACCCAGATATATATATGCACAATAAAGAAGATACGCTACACCCATATAACAATATATGAAGAAGATATGGTAAGCATAATTCGATTAATACATAAACCATAACTTCAGTTAATACAAACCACATAACACAATATATACAAAGCATAATGTTCACAGTTCTTGCTCTTAAAAAAAAAAAGACAGCAAAACTGCAGTAGTCGAGCCCATGCAACTCATGCTTGTTCCAAAGCCTGAAAAGAAATTAAAATAACAAGCATCAGTTTAGTTTCGTCTCCACAACAAGTCATGTAATGTACATAAAATGAGAAATTAGATAAGCAACATAAATTTTCAAATATCACAAGGATTATTAGTGAACAGAAGTTCATATAAATTTATATTCCTAAGGTCTAGATTTTCAAAACTATTAGTGACCTCAGTTTGCAACTGAGTTGCAAACTGGACTCAATAATTAGCAGCCTCATTTTGCAACTCAGTTCCAAACTAGACTCAGTTTGCAACTGAGTTGCAAACTGATCCAGTTTGCAACTCAGTTGCAATTGCAACTCAGTTGAGAGCACAGTGGATATCCAACAAATTAAGCTGATTTCGCATGCATAATTTATGGTCGAAAATGCATAATTTAGGGTCGACTGATCAATTGAGGAACTATCAGTATGTTTGAAGTCTATTAAATTAAGATGTTCAGAGAAATTTACTTATCAGTATATTTGTAGTCTTAAAAGAACAAAAACCCAAGCATAGTAGATATCCAACAAATATTTAACCAATTAAAAGCAAAGAAGTATCGTTCATGTACCAGAATAATGTAAAGGCAACATCATCTCTGAGGTGGTATTGCAGCAGATGCTGTAGGAGGTGCACTATAGGTAGAACATGTTGTGGTGTTCTTCCCGTGTGCCCTGGATTTAGGAGAAAAAAGAAAGCGTTATGCTATTGTTTTCTTTCAAACCGAAATGACACAGACCATAATGTTGCTAGAACTTGCACTAATCATTATCAGCTATCACATTCAAAATGATCTTACCCAAAATTAAACTGCAAAATCTTAACATCATGACCATGGTTCAGTATGCAGGTAGTCCAAACTATATAGTTGTAGAAATTAATGAATCATGTCCAGAACTCCACATCCAAATATAAAGAGGAACCTTGCAATTTTTATCTTGAAGGCATGCTTCTTTTTCCAATTAAATTTGGAGCTGGCAGGGTAAGCCGAGGATGAAGCAAATTTTAATTGGATGAAGCAAATTTGGACCTTGCAGTAAATAGAATGATAGTGATTTAGAATAGAAATGGCGCAATTGCAGATCTTGCAAGGAGCGGAACTCGAAGGAATACCTGATATCTCAAACTATCTTTGAGGTTTTAGAAGTAAGACTTTTGCATATGCACGTCCACATGCACTTTGCTATGTATATGTCTACATTCAATCAAGAACACTTAAAATAAATACTAAATTACTGTTGGATCAAAGTAATTCAAGTAAAGTACAAAGTAGAAATTGAATTATCACCGGTATATTGCTTCAAATACAAGTAAACTGAGCACTTATTGAAGTAGCCAGTGGATCCTGGCACACTGTCACCATTCCAGTTAGTGATGCTTCCTCTATCGATGGTACATCTTTGGGGAGACAAAACCAGGAATAAGATATGTGAAAATCAGGAAGGATTCACCATTGGCGACTACACATTACCAATAAAAAAACAAGTATTTAAGGTTGTGCTCAAATCTGGGCAGCCTAGATAGGGACCTAGAAGGATTTTTCAGAGATGCTTAGACCTAATAATCAAATTTTGTTATAATTTTTTCTTCGGAAGCCCAATAAAAACTCATAATCCTATCGTGTTTCGAACTTCAGAGTTTAGACTTCACATATCCATATAAGAACAACATTTCGCCATTTTTGTATAACCAAAAAGACATGATAAATCCTACCGCTTTTCCGCAACTAACAAATATAGCAATGTTCCTACTCTTCTTGCTCAGTCTTCTTTATTTTCTGTTCTTAATTCCTTTATATAAGCTTCCATTAATGAAGTGACACAATCGTATTCCATTTATGTTAAAAATACCAAATCACGCGATGTCTGTGTAATCATTGATTTTGTTCAAGCGTCATTACTGATATTTATTATCATCAACCAAACAGAAATAACTTATCTGTGCTTAGCAGCAAACAGTATCGCTCAATACCAATGCCAATGGGCAGAAGACTAACCCAAGCCACAAGAAGACAGAAAGCAACAACAGCCAATTGTAAAGTGGCAGACTTCAAAAGTGGCAGACTTCAAAACTGCTATATGGGTGGTCACTTTTAATCTTTAAGAATAACATATAATTATGCATATAACTCGATCAAAGTTAAAAACAGCAATAGTCTAAAGTGGCAGACTTCAAAAATTCGTATTAGCAAGCTATATAGGTACACTTGTGAGGGAATTTGCCTATATCAAAACTGTTATATAGTCAAAGAAGGGAGAGCGTTAACCAGTTGGAAAATAATTTGGAGGAAGCCAATTAATCTCTCTGTACAAGCAACCCAGCAATGCATTTGTCTTTCCAAATCATAAAGTTGCATAAAATACTTACATGACATGAAAAGAACATTCCGCATTTGCATTGTTTTGAATTAACCATTCAGTTTTGCAAATATATGGAAAAGTGGACTGTATTCAATACCACGTTTGCATTTCATCCGCATATCAACATAATGATATATTAACTGCATTTGCACATATATGTGATACTATTCGCGTCTTTGAATTCCAAGCTTACATCGTGTACTAAGTGCTAGCAGTAGAAAACCATGTGTATATGACAAACTATACTATGTTTTGTGAAAGTAAAATTAAATCATACCTGTTCAAGAGTATGTTGTGCAAGGTCCGTGCTTGAAATCATTACTCCAGCAGCAAACGAACCAAGTTCCAGACTTAGACCCAGTTTGTTGCTACACTGAAATATCATAATTTTCAAAATAAGCAAGTATTTTTTGTTATTATGAAACAGATTTCATCTGTAAAACTTGCTCTATAAGCTTCATTAAAAAAAAAGATAGAAAGAAAGGACAATCCATGACATTTTGATTTGATGAAAGGGGAGTCAACAAGGAGTAAAACTACACTATATAAGGTAGGCAATGTAATAGCTTAAAAACAGAACCCAGTACATCTTTTGGGAAACATAATCAGGAATAAGATATGTGAAAATCAGGAAGGATTCACCATTGGGAACTACCCATTACCAATTAAAAAAAGTATAAGGTTGTGCTCAAATTATGAATCCACACCGATGAAAACATCTGAGTTATCCTTTAAAGTGAAGCTAATTCCACGTAGTGATCTCTCTTCTGGTTATGAAAGAATAAGCTAGCTTAAAGAGGAATCCATAAATTCCATAGAAGGATTCAAAGGAACGATAAAGAGAAGGCAATCCACATTCGACAGAGGGAGCTTCAATCTCATTCGGGAATAGAAGCTCAAATCTCAGGCCAAAGTAAATTGATTGTCTCATATGAAGAAAAAGGTTTAGGGAGATGTTTGACATTCAGATTCAAAACTTAAAAACTTTTTTTTAAGATGCTGCTAATTATTAATGATTTTTCATCTCAAACCTTATCCATGACGAGAAGTCTGATGCATTGAGTTATGTCTATATAAAGCAATCTCTTATGCATACTTTAGGAACTCGAAGTAAACATGGTTCCAAGTAGATAATGTATGTTCCAAAGAAAATTGTAGTACAAACATTTCCCATTACGTAACCAAAATTTTAATATTAATAATTTATTTTCAATAAAGTTAAGTTTCCTTCTAAATGTTTACTGGAATGAATGAAAATATCATTCTTCTCAAACATTTATGTGCTTAGCAAGGTTGTAAAAATCGTCAGACGGGTATTAAGCGGTAGGCATGGACTATGGATTAGTCGCCTGGACATGGATTAATCGAAGCTATGCGTTTTTTGACGAACTAGTGCATTTTGGTTAAAATGATAGTATTTTTCTTAGTATTAACTTATGAAAATGAGTTATCATGAATTTGGATGGACCTATTAGAAACCATGGAGATAAAATCACTTAAGACGATTTTGATGTTTATAAGAGTCATCAAGCCTAAACTAATGCATAGATTGTGCATATAAACATGTTAATCTACTTTAATAATGCAGTATGTCTCATTTAGGTTGACTAAGGAAAATCTTAGATGGTAAGGCTAGTATAGTGCCTAGACGGAGCCTAGACAGGGACCTAGAAGGATTTTCCAGAGATGCTTAGAACCAAGAATCAAATTTTGTTATAATTTTTTTTTCACAAGTTCATAAAAAAATTCATAATCCTATCGGGTTTCTAACAGAGTTTAGACTTTACATATCCATATAAGAGCAACATTTCACCATTTGTGCATAATAAAAAAGACATGATAAATCCTTCCACTTTACCGCAACTAACAAATATAGCAAGGTTCCTACTCTTCTTGCTCTGTCTTTTTTATTTTTTGTTCTTAATTAATTTATATAAGCTTGCATTAATGAAGTGGCACATTCGTATTCTATTTATGTTAAAAATATCAAACCACGAGATGTCTGTGTATAATCATTGATTTTGTACAAGCGTCATTACTGATATTTATTATCATCAACCAAACAGAAAAAACTTATTTGTGCTTAGCAGCAAACAATAGCACTCAATAGTAATGCCAACGGTTAGAAGACTAACCCAAGCAACAAGAAGACAGAAAGCAACAGCAGCCAATTGTAAAGTGGCAGAATTCAAAAGTGGCAGACTTCAAAACTGCTATATGGGTGGTCACTTTTAATCTTTAAGAATAACATATAATTATGCATATAACTCGATCAAAGTTAAAAACATCAATAGTCTAAAGTGGCAGACTTCAAAAATTCGTATTAACAAGCTATATAGGTACACATGTGAGGGAATTTGCCTATATCCAAACTGCTATATAGTCAAAGAAGGGAGAGCGTTAACCAGTTGGAAAATAATTTGGAGGAAGCCAATTAATCTCTCTGTACAAGCAACCCAGCAATGCATTTGTCTTTCCAAATCATAAAGTTGCATAAAATACTTGCATGACATGAAAAGAACATTCCGCATTTGCATTGTTTTGAATTAACCATTCAGTTTTGCAAATATATGGAAAAGTGGACTGTATTCAATACCACGTTTGCATTTCATCCGCATATCAACATAATGATATATTAACTGCATTTGCACATATATGTGATACTATTCGCGTCTTTGAATTCCAAGCTTACATCGTGTATTAAGTGCTAGCAGTAGCAAACCATGTGTATATGACAAACTATACTATGTTTTGTGAAAGTAAAAGTAAATCATACCTGTTCAAGAGTATGTTGTGCAAGGTCCGTGCTTGAAATCATTACTCCAGCAGCAAACGAACCAAGTTCTAGACTTAGACCCATTTTGTCGCTATACTGAAATATCATAATTTTCAAAATAAGCAAGTATTTTTTTGTTATTATGAAACAGATTTCATCTGTAAAACTTGCTCTATAAGCTGCATTAAAAAAAAGATAAAAAGAAAGGACAATCCATGACACTTTGATTTGATGAAAGGGGAGTCAACAAGGAGTAAAACTACACTATATATGGTAGGCAATGTAATAGCTTAAGAACAGAACCCAGTACATCTTTTGGGAAACAGAATCAGGAATAAGATATGTGAAAATCAGGAAGGATTCACCATTGGGAACTACCCATTACCAATAAAAAAAAGTATAAGGTTGTGCTCAAATTATGAATCCACACCGATGAAAACATTTGAGTTATCCTTTATCATGAAGCTAATTCCACTTAGTGATCTCTCTACTGGTTATGAAAGAATAAGCTTGCTTAAAGAGGAATCCATAAATTCCATAGAAGGATTCAAAGGAACGATAAAGAGAAGGCAATCCACATTCCATAGAGGGAGCTTCAATCTCATTCGCCAATAGAAGGTCAAATCTCAAGCCAAAGTAAATTGATTGTTTCATATGAAGAAAAAGGTTTAGGGAGACGTTTGACATTCAGATTCAAAACTTAAAAACTTTTTTTAAGATGCTGCTAATTATTAATGATTTTTCATCTCAAACCTTATCCATGACGAGAGGTCTGGTGCATTGAGTTATGTCTATATAAAGCAATATCTTGTGCATACTTTAGGAACTCGAAGTAAACATGGTTCCAAGTAGATAATGTATGTTCCAAAGAAAATTGTGGTACAAACATTTCCCGTTACGTTACCAAAATTTTAATATTAAGTAATTTATTTTCAATAAAGTTAAGTTTCCTTCTAAATGTTTATTGGAATGAATGAAAATATCATTCTTCTCAAACATTTATGTGCTTAGCAAGGTTGTAAGAATCGTCAAATGGGTATTAAGTGGTAGGCATGGACTATGGATTAGTCGCCTGGACATGGATTAATCGAAGCTATGCGTTTTTTGATGAACTAGTGCATTTTGTTAAAAAGATAGTATTTTTCTTAGTATTAACTTATGAAAATGAGTTATCATGAATATGGATGGACCTATTAGAAACCATGGAGATAAAATCACTTAAGACGATTTTGATGTTTATAAGAGTCATCAAGCCTAAACTAATGCATGGATTGTGAATATAAACATGTTAATATACTTTAATAATGCAGTATGTCTCATTTAGGTGGACTAAGGAAAATCTTAGATGGTAAGGCTAGTATAGTGCCTAGACGGAGCCTAGACAGGGACCTAGAAGGATTTTCCAGAGATGCTTAGAACCAAGAATCAAATTTTGTTATAATTTTTTCTTCACAAGTTCATAAAATATTTCATAATCCTATCGTGTTTCTAACAGAGTTTGGACTTTACATGTCCATATAAGAGCAACATTTCACCATTTGTGTATGGTAAAAAAGACATGATAAATCCTTCCGCTTTTCCGCAACTAACAAATATAGCAAGGTTCCTACTCTTCTTGCTCTGTCTTCTTTATTTTCTGTTCTTAATTATTTTATATAAGCTTGCAATAATGAAGTGGCACATTTGTATTCCATTTATGTTAAAAATATCAAACCACGAGATGTTTGTGTATAATCATTGATTTTGTACAAGCGTCATTATTGATGTTTATTATCATCAACCAAACAGAAAAAACTTATTTGTGCTTTGCAGCAAACAATAACAATAGCAATGCCAACGGTTAGAAGACTAACCCAAGCAACAAGAAGACAGAAAGCAACAGCAGCCAATTGGTAAAGTTCATTGGTCTGAAATGAGAATTGTTCAATCAGATTATGCTGCCTTAAATATATAACTTATATAGACAAATCTAGAAACAAATATTACATGCAGTAAAGCAACTACACCAACACATATATAAGATGTGAGAATACCTGAGATGAGAGACTGATCATCAGCTTAAGAAACCAAGGGACGCAAGTTTCTGGATAGAATTGACAAGATAGCTAAAAATGTACACAGTGTGATCAGCCTGGTAGATGGCAACTCAGTTTGTAAGCAAGTTGAAGTTTCAATATTGTCATGTAATATCAGAACTTAGCAATAAAATATGCAAATTAAGGATGCTGTAATATTAATAAATAAATCAAAGTAATCATGAGGTAGTGAAAAGAAAAACTGTATCCTTTTCAAAGAGATACTGCCAAAGGTTAACAAACATTTCATATGCCAATTATGTTGCTTCAAAAACATCACTATTATGATATTGAATCACATATTAAGATATCTCAAAGCTATGATACACCCCCTATATAGGATAAAATATATTTCGAGTTTCCAATGAAACATCGACTGCCTGGGCAAGAAGCTGTATATTTGAGTTGCGCAAAACATCGACTGTCGACTTCGTGTAGTTTGCGGAAAACTGAGTTGTGTAGCAATCGAGTTTGCAACTCAGTTTGCGTAAAACTGAGTGGCAAACTCAGTTTGCCGCGCAACTGAGTTTGCAACTCAGTTTTCCGCAAACTGAGTTTCCTTTTCCTCTTCTTATTCCTGTAAGGGACAGTTTAAAAAAAATGTTAGAAATGGTACCTATCCTCCAAAGCATAAACCAATGCCTCCAAATCAAAACACAAGCCCAACCGACATCATTCTTTGAAAAAACTTTCTCAATGGAATCCAGCACCAATTTCCCAGGATCCAAGCACATATTAAAAAGCATGTTCGGCAGTTCGTTCTTAAAAACTTCAACGTCCTTTCTGTGACCACTAATCAAACCCATAAATCCATCAGCATCCATCTTTTTACAAAACTGGCCAACTTTAGAGCCTAAATCAAGCTCGGAAACACCATCGTCGTCCTTATCAGTGTTGCTCATGAATCTGTGGATTTCGTCAACTTTCCTGATGGCGAGATTGATGGAAGAATCGATGGACTTCTCGCTGGCACTCAGGGCAAGAAGGGACTGTGGAGTTTGGAAATCGAGAGAATTGCGCTTGGATCTGAGGTTCTGGGATTTGACTGTAGGCCTTTCTTGAATGAGGAGAATTGGTCAGTTAGGTCATTCCATAAGAGAGTGCAGTTTGCAATTAGCTCGCGTTGCTTCTCGAGGGCATCGAAGCTGTCTTTTATAATCGAAGGTGTCACCATGGCGGCGAGAGAAACGAAAGAACTGTAATAAAATTTGGATTGAAGAAAATTTTTAGGGATTCGCCATTTTTTTTCATTTGGGAATTCTTTTTTTTCCGGCCGAAATGGAAAATTGGAGAGGGAAGAACCACAAAAAAAAGACTATAGATTTGATACGGGTCTAAGCCTAATCAAAAAGAAACAATCCGAACACGTGAAGATCTAGGGTGAGATTTTAACTGTTGGAGGAGACGCGGATTGCAAAAGAAAATTTAATACGGCTTATCAAATTTGATACGGCTACGAGCCCTATCAAATTTGATACGGCTTAAATCCGTATCAAATATCTGCATCCTGGTGCGCCAAATTAGCTGTTTTGGTGTAGTGTGAGACGTTGAATCTAAGCTTGAAAGTGGATTAATGGAGGTTTGAATGAGTCAGAGGAGTTTAGAAATGAATTGGGCAGCACTTTGTGGAGACGAAATTCGGTCCCCTTAATGGTGGAAGTGTACGGGTATTTTCAAGTGTGGAAATGAGGTGGAGACGCCTGAAAATAGTGTATGCAGGAAACCAGGTCATCGGAACAACCCACTCTTAGGGTCAGTTACGAATTGACCCTCTTTGCCCCCTTTCCAAGACATGGCCTGACTTCTTATGTCATTGGATGACCCGACCTTGGGTGCATATACACGACATGGCCCTCTAAGTTGGTTGCGACCTTATTCCATGGGTCGGTTACGACCTGACTTGTGTCTTGATCCTCAAGCAACGGTCCTGGATAAAAGACCTGACCAGGTCGTAGGATCATATAAGAATGACCTGCTTTAGGCGAAGCTTTAACGGTCCGGATGCTTAGGTCGGTTTCGACCTATCATGGGACGACTTGGTTGCATCTCTTTTTGGATGACCATGTGGTGGCGACTTGGGTCTTAAAAGCGTGAGAACGACCTAATACCGAATCATGTCTATGCATCATATTCGAGCCATATTTTTAGAGGTTAACAATATATATATATATATATAGTAAAATAGGTGTATATATTTAAATGATATTAGAAAAATGGACTAAAAATGCATTAAGACTATTCAAATAATTAGTATTTAAAGTTACGCTAGTCGTCAAAACATATGAAGTTTAATACAAAACAACAGTGTGTCAAGTTTCATCACAAATGGAGATCATATGTGGTCGTTTAAACAGAAAACTTCCAGTGTAAGTTTCATGAGGATATTATAACAATTATATTATACAAATTTAAAAAAAAATCATTTTAAAATTTAATGGATAAATACAAAATTAAATTAAATTTTAATTTCATGTACTTAAGCTAACCTACCTATTATACTTAAAGCCGACCTATGTTCGTTCCTCTTCCTTTATCAATTCGCGACCACCCCTCTTTGTTTCTTCTTCAGAAAATCGAAGCTTTAGAGAAATAAAATGTTGCCCCTCCATTTTCTTGCAAAATCAAACTTGAAAGCTTCAATAAAAATATAACTGACCCCTTTCCTTTGCAAGTAACGGTTATCCTCTCTTTTTTCCCTTCATTTAATTCGTTCAAAATTAAATCGAAAGCTTTCAAAGAACAAAAATGGCTGCTACTCTCTCATTCACAACCGACGACTACCTCTTTTTCCTCAAATCAAAACCGTGAATCCTTCTTTTCTCCTCCACTCGAAAATTTGAACCATTCTATAAAAAAAGGGATGAAAACCAAATCGCGATACTTCTTAGCGGATGAACAGCGCAAGTATTGAAAATCAAACGATTATACTAGAGAAGGATAATTCGAAAACCAAATCACGATGCTTTCTGTGCTCGACCTCGCGTCTACGGGTGATGTGAGCTAGTTGAACAGAAAAAGGGTCTTTAGGGTTTTCTAGCAATGTAAGGTGTGATGTTGGTTTCTGGGATTGAGGAGCATATGGAATTGAATTTGTACATGGTGCGATGGGTTTTTTGGGCATGCCCCATTCCTGTAGTAGCAAGTCACGACAGTTGAGTTACTAGGAGAAGAAGATGAGTGCACAAGGGTTTGTAGGGTGTTGTGTTATGCATGAGGTATGACGAAGGTAAAATGTGATTTAGGTAATAAATTTATTTTAGTAGTTAAGTTTTTGTTATATACAATTTAAAGTATATTAACTCATATATCTTATAATGAAACATTTTAATTCATATGAGTTTCGTAAAAATATATACAAACACGAGTCATGCTGAGTTCGCGAAATATACGAGCTAGGATTGATTACATTGAGTCAATTGGGGATTTAAATAATTGAAAATGTTGGATATTCAGAAATAAAATCAATGTGAGTAAACTCACTCTCTGGTTCGTTTATAATTTTATTTTAAACAAATTTTTTATTTTAAATATTTTTTTTATGTTGTTTGCTAATTGTTTGAATGCGTTGAATAATTGTTGATGAGTTGTGGATATTATATATATTAGTCATATTTAGGCTTGGTGGTTGGATATGAATATTTCCCGCAACACCAGTAGTGGAAGACCCTATGCGCCCCACAATATATATAGTAGATGACCTTCTATACTGTGATATCCTATCTTAAAGCAGAATGGGTATTATTTATGTTGTCCAACATCTGTGGATTCAGGAAAAACAGGTCGGAGGGATCCAACCGGAATCCTCAAATTCATTTATTGTTTATTTTTATATATATTACAATATATGATATGTTAGAAAGTGTGTTATTGGTGATTGTGTGTTTTGGATGTTTGAATAACACTGATCCTACGTATGTGTATTTAAATACCATAAAAATACGTTCCAGTGAAAAGAAACGGATTTGAGTTTTAAAAAGGAAAAATTATTTTTTCGAATATAGAATTTCAATTTCGAATGGGCCAGGGAGTATTAACTTGTTTTTAAAAATAAAAATAAGTAGTTGAATTTATAAACGAGTTTATAAATAAAATGTAATAAATTATCATTGGATAATATGAAAACTTAAATTCAAGAATAAATTTAAAAAGGAAATTTGGAATCGTTTCAAAAAGAAATGATGGAAGTTATCCTAGCGTTTGGAATGTAAATTTAATTAGAATAAATTCATTGGAATTCGACTATGTTGAATTTATCAAATAAATTAAATATTTAATGAGTTGATATTTCTAGTATTTAAACATACGAAAATAGACTCTACAATTGTATATATAAGTATAATAATAAAATATTCCAAGATAGGAACTTGGATTTCAAATAGATGTTGAAATGGAATCTTGTTTTAATATATAAAACAAGGAATTTAAATTTATAAATGATGTTTATTAATGTAGTGAAATAAATTATCATTAGATAATTTGGAGGTTTAAATTCAAGTATGAATTAAGAAATAGATTTGGAAAAGGTTTCGAAAAAGGGACAATAGATTTTATTCTGGAATTCGGAATATAAAATGAATTGAGATAAATCCAAGAGATTTAAATTTGAAATTCGATTATACCAAATCTTATAAAATAATTTATTTCCAAGGGAAATGAAAATTTAGTATAGAAGATTGAATTATAAATAAATTTATAACCGAGTTATGAAAAATCAACGATTAGGGATAATCGAGAATATTAAGTTGGATTTTGTAAATTGACTAAATTTATATTAAAAGATATAAGAATGGAATAGGAATTGATTAATAAACGACGTTTTAACATTTATATTTAAATATAATTAAAATGAGCTCGCCGCAACGCTGTTGTAACACCCCAAAATTTAGTAAACCACAGTAAAGACAATAAAATGAATATTATATAATTCAAAATTAAGTAAAACCGAATTTATTGTTGTGTTCGTCTCGAAATTCAAAATTAAGCAAATCAGATAACATATGAAGAAGATACGGACATAAGAAGATAGAGTGTGTGTGTGTGTATATATATAAAGATTATATATATAAAATAATTTAAATTCAAACCGATTAATCTATGCAGGAAACAACGGTCATGGGACGACCAGTACCCTGCCTGGGTCGACCTAGTAGGTAGGGGCCGACCGGCATACAGACCCGATTCTGAGGTAAGTTTTTGGACTATTTTATATGCTAGGTTCGTTGGATGACTTGTATGGCTAGATTTGAAGCCCTAAAATATAATGGCTAAGAGTTAGCTCAGTAAATCTATAAATATAGTAGGCACTCTCCCATTTATCTACACATAACTATTCTTCATTCCCTCTTCCTTCATGGCTCTATTCTAAATTAATAAAATGGGGAGAAGCTGATGAAACTTAGATCTACTTAGATGATTCATGATCTGCACACAACCTTTTTCAGGAACTGTTTCTGAACCTAGTACCTAGCACTATGAGTTCAAGTTATTTTCAGATTTGATATTTAGACAAGTATTATGACAGTAATTGAAAGTGGATCTGGAACATGTAGTACTTATAAGTTGTTTTCTATATTGTTATTCGTCTATGTAGTTGTTACAGTAATATATGTTCTTTTACTGTCAGTTGATTATCAGTTATGTTCATACATATATATCTTCCTTATCTCTGTTCTGCTGTTTAATTAATTAATTAATTTATAGTTTTGTTGATATGACTATATATATTCAGTTAATTTGATTATGTTCTTCTCCTTTTATTTTTCCCTTTTTAATTACGCTGAGCCTAGGCCGTTAGATTAAAATTTGCATATGATTGAGTTGGGATAATATGAAATGCCAGTGAAAAAGGAGAATTTGGGGGCAAATTATAAATTGAGAACTTTTGACTCTAATATGGGAATATAATAAAAAGGGATAATATGCATAAGTGTATACATGTTGGATAATAACTGTAATTTGGGGGTATAATCGAAAGGAAGAATATGCAAACATGTTAGATTAGACTTAATACTGACATTAAGTTACAAACATTAAGTAAAGAACATGTTATGAAAATCTAGGTACCAGATGAAAGTTAGTAAACTAAATTACTTAGTAAACTAAATTACTATATTATATATGTACATCAGGGCAGGTGCTTGTTTTAGGGAAGGGGTTGTACACATAATAACATTTACAAAAATTTTAATATTACAACCATGCTTATTAATGAACTTAAACCTGCTAAGTTAAGCCCGATTATTAATAAGCTAAGTGGTCCCTCGTTGTGCTGTCGTAACGGGTTTTAGGGACTCTTGAATCCTCGTTACT